>CM059834.1:5319414-10119414 GCA_030444775.1 Atalantia buxifolia | reverse complement strand
CTTTCTACAACACCATTTTGTTCTGGAGTAATAGATGATGAAAACTTATGTGAAATTTCATGTAAATTATAATATTCTTCAAAATTGGAGTCTTCAAATTCTTTTCCATGATCACTCCTAATTCTGACAATATTGTAATTTTATTATGTTTTTAACCTTTTCACATAATTTTCTGAACATATCAAATGTATACGATTTCTCTTTAATAAAGTCAACCCATGTATACCTAGAGAAATCATCTACACACAAATGCGTACCTTTTTCCAACCAAACTTTCAACTTAAATTGGTCCCATAAAGTCCAGCCATACCTGAGAGTTATTGTTTTTAACTCTATTTGCCCTTGCAACAGATGGCTTTAATGGATAGGACCTCACATTATGGTTGGAGCCACCACAAAACGAGCAAATAACAAAGAATTTTCTTTTATTTTTCTGAGGCTCATTTTCTGTTCTTTTTCTTGATTTTTTAAGCCTTCCAACCTTTTTCTGCACAATTGGTGGATCAATCAATGGTCTTCATGTACGCTCACATGTACACTGATCCGGAAGGGGGTTAAGCATCACTGAATACGTGTTGAGGTAAGCCTGTCTAGTAAGCCATGTTGGAACATACTCCTCAATTCCATGTCTTGCATATCCAATCGCAGCTACCGCATGTTGACAAGGGAGGCCGATAATTTCCCAATAACCTCAATCACATGTTCTAGTCTCTAACTTCACCACAAACTTTCTAAGTGGATTATAGGCTGCATGCATGACTTGAAAATTTAGTTCACCAGAAGCCTGCACAATCATTTTCTGTACAAGCTTTATTTTTTTGTCCAACTCTCTCAAAACTTTAGATGCTAACTGTCCTTCTAAGTGGCTGCCTCATTTCTTCTCTTTTTATACCGTTTTATAAGTCTACATCTGATTTCTTCAAGCATTGTCAAGCACGGTCTATCTCGATAAGGTAATATCCAACTGTTGAAGCACTCTGATGCATTGTTATCAGTCTGGTCTACCATGCAATTTCTGTCATATGTGTGCATCGACCAATTATAACCATTTAGTTCTTTTTCCAGCCATTCAAATGCAGCCTCTTTTACAGCTTTTATCTCTACCATTGCCTCCTCAAAATCATGCTTGTCACAATTCTTAATAGCTTTCCAAAACAATTGTTTTAACTGTGCACCAACAAATGACTTAGAAAAATTAGCATAAACATGCCTAAAATATGCCCTATAAGAAGCAGTGGGCCATGTGTTTGAAATAACATTAATTAACCCTTTTTATCTGTCACTAACAAAAGTCACCTACCTTCTGTCATCCAGATAACTGTGCAAATGATTCATAAACCATTCTCATGTCTCTGTATTATCAATCTCACAAACACATACTGCCAATGGGACAATCTCATTATTGCCATTCACGCCAACAACAACTAACAGTACTCCTCTATATTTAACCTTTAAGTGACATCCATCTACTCCAATAAAAGGTCTACAGCCACTAAGAAATGCATTTCTTTGTGTTGGAAACGAAACAAAAAACCTTTGGAATAATACCTTGTCGGGTATAGAAACCACATCACACAACACCTTGCATATTGCTCCCGGATCAACTTTGTAAATGGCTGCAGCATAATTAAACAATTTCTGATATCCCTTCGAATGATCCCCAAAAACCTTTGTTCGTGCCTTTGCTCTAGCCTAATACAATGTCATATTTTAAATATTCAAACCATATGTCTCTTGCATAAAATTCTTCAAAAGATCAATTTTCACATTCGGGTCAATAATAACTTGACTTTTTATCTTAGTAGCTACCCAAGCTGAAGTAACTTTAACTGTCTTGCTAGTAAGCATGCATTCATGCTTTTTATTGCATTCTTGTAATATAAAACCAGTTTCATCATTCAATTTTGCACCAGACACATACCATGTACGGCCAGCCTCTTTACAAGTACCTATAAATCTTATTGCCTCATTATACACTGTTTTGATGGCAAAACATTTTCTAATCATCACCTAATGCAATATCTCTCTAAAATGAGCAATATCTCTAAACACATGTCCTTATTTTAAATTATTTTTCCCATCAACACCCGCTCTATACTTATGTTGCTGTATGTAATTAGTCAATTTAACAGTCCCGAGCTCAATATCATCATCAGAAGAATCAACGACCCTTTTTACCTCCTTATTATCATTAGATAAACTATCATCTGAATTAGAATCAATTTCAGCTTCAACAATTCCTTTGCTGTCCTCATCAACAAGAGTAGCTTCAGTAGTACCAATAACTTTAGTTTGTATGACTTCTGCATTAACATTATCGTTGTAATCATTTCTATCTGTGTAGTTAGATAGTAATGCATTTTCATCAGATTCATCAACCCTTGCAGTAGCATGTCCCTCACCAACAACTTTTTTCCCAATAGTAGCTTGTCCCCTAACAGAAGCATTTTCTCCGACAAAATCATTCAACTGATTAATCAGTTCACACTACAACAAAAATGCCTTTTACCGAGGGACAACATCCCTAGGCAATACACGATTTTCCCTCGGTAATTACTATTTCCTAGGGAAATTTTCCGTCGGAGTCCGTCGTGAAAACGCTTGTTAAAGACGCAAAGCCCACAAGCCCTCAGGAAAATTATTTGTTACCAGGGGAAATGTCCGTCGGTAACATGAAAAATATCCATCGGTATAAGTTTTAGGACGATGAGATAAAAATATTTCCTAGGAAAGACGTTATCGGTAATAGTTTATTGCCGACAAAGTATTTTGTGGGTAATCCTATTAGTCCGTCGTAAAATAGTATACCTACAAGTTCTTGGTTGTCGGTAATGGGAACAAAAGCCGTAGGTTATATGTGCACTAACGAGGGAATTGTTCCCTCGGTAATAATACTAAATGTGTAGATGCATTTATTAGCTAGGAATTTTTTCCCTCGGTAATAAAATATTTACAAGGAATTTTTGACGTCGATGAAAATACATTCTCGTCGAACCTAAATACCAACGAATTTTGTTGGTTGATCACCCTCGGCATTAAGTGATTGAAGATATACATTAATCCCTCAAAAATTATTGTTTTCCCTAGAAAATGTAATTCCATAATATTGATTAAATATTAAATGATTTTTAAAAGTAGATTATTTATTTCTTTTGTTATTCATTAAGCCATTTATACTTAAATTGGATAAGAATGTACCTAAATTTGATGGAAATCATAATAGTATTAACACAATCATCTACAATTATTTAGTCATTGTTCAACCATATACAAAATGATTCATCTTCATCAATTGTTGCCAAGATTAATCAACAAAAAGTTACATTGCATATTCTTACTTCTCCAATATTCCATCAAGGATTTGAATAATCACTTGTAGTTTGTTCTTCATCTTCATCTTCTCCAATATTATCCTGCATAATTTTAAAACCACATTTTGTTACTCTACAATAATTAAAGAAAGAAAAAGACATTAACATGATTCAATTATAGTCTTTTCAAATTTGGGATTTAAAAGTAATCTAAGGCATCTATTTAATTTGGGATTTGAAACTTCATTGCATTGTTTAACTTCATAAACAAGGTCACGCATGTATTGAAACCAGGATCAAATGGACAAACTGAAAACAAAGACCAAATTGCAGCAAGATCACCCAATTGATTGAAAGGCTGTTAACTCTAATCGGTGCAAGTTTCTTATAAGCATTCTTGAGCTCTATTGTAATGCATTCCTTATTCAATCCCAACACTGCATAAAATTCACCACTTTTTTCTTCTTCATTAGCTATTCTTGATATTTCTATCAAAAACTAGACCAAAACGATCCAAAAACACAATCTTTTTCCTTTTGTTGTCAATAAATAATCAAAATAAACACAGCTGAGAAGCCAAAAGCACAAAAAAAAAATCATGTATGCTTTTATGTTGTTAAATAACACAAATATCAAGCTTATACCTTTGGCTTAACTTTGAGACTTAAACTACATTTTTGTGAAATACATGGAACCTTAACATTAGCTGTCATGTGTCATAGAAGAGAAGAAGGATGAAATTAGAACAAACAAAAAATTAATTTATGTCTTTCTTTCCTGTAGCTTTTTGTTCTCCCCCACCCCTGCTGTAAACTAAGGCTGGAGAACTCTCTAAAAACCAGCCATTTATATATAATATTTTTTTTTATCAACTATTGTGCACTTAGTGTATTTGCAAACTTCCATTTACCATACACATATGTTAAAAATAAATCAAGCCACATATATTCCCTCAAATATGTGTTTTCCACCTTTTCCAACCATCAATCTTTAATAACATTATGAAAATATCATTATCAACTAGAATAGCGTAGCCCGGCAATTATTATCAAGGGTCCTTGAAAGTAAAGCAACAATACTAGAATAAATTCATGAGAACAATACCTATTGAGATGTTTATCTATCAACAATAAATTTTTATAATAACAAGTTTTATTCTTGAGCAAGAGAGAAGGGTAAAGAGAATAATCATACCTTGTTAAACTCTTGCTGGAATCTCGATTGAGACATAATAAAATTCATTTTCTCTTCCATTTTTTTCATTTGCTCTTTCACATTTCTAAGCTCACTTAATTCTTCTTCCATTTTCTCTACTTTTAGCTCCAATTCTCTCCTTGGTATCACATGAATGTCCTTATGACTTCCATCATCTAAAGAGCGGTAAACATCATTTGGTTTCATACCTATACCCAGTTGAAAATAGAATTTGGTGTCAAAACAAAATGTACAAATGGAGTTCAAACAAATTAAGTACCAACCTAATATTACTAACTTGAAATTATTTTATTTTTTGTAATAAAAGACTCAATTACAATTATAATAATACCTCCCCAGCCCACAACTCGACATTTCTTTGGTGGTCCTATTACTTGACGATAAATAGCCAAGCTGGACTTTTCAGCACCTTCACTTTGATACAAAAATTCCATGTTCTCCTGTAAAATTTCAGATAATAATGTATTTTTTATATATAAAATTAAAAAAGACAAAAATAAATTACAAGTGAACAAAGTATGTACATGCAATTCCTTTGCATGGTCACTTGCCCAGTCACCATTGCTTTTGACATGAAACTTTCTGAAGCATTCAATTGGATCAGGTTCAACTCCTGATTCATCTAACTGAAATTAAATAAAAAATTAAGGTATAAAATAGACATCAGCTCATACACACATATGTATGCATTTTTATAGTCTTTAAATGTTGAAAACTTATCAAAAAATTTACCAAATCTTTTCTACACTTAGCCATAGGAATTGAACTGTTGTATGAGCGAAAAGGCGCTTCAATGATCGATTACCTTTGTTTAACATACTTTTTTCTGCATGTTATTCAAGAACAAAACCATTAAGATTTATCTTGTATGTTAGTTAAAACTAAAAAGAACAAAACTTCCACATATTACCTTCCAATTCTCATTCATCCACTTATCAACCATTTGTCTCCACACAAAGAGGGTGGTGGTACACAATCTGGATTATGAGCGTAGCGCTCTCAGTGATTTATACTTCTCAAAAATAACATTTCTCAACTCGACATCCAATCAATAGCGAGATTTTACACATTTTCGGACAGCTTTAAGTTCTTCCTCAGTACATGCATAAGTAAATCCCACATTCTTAAAATTTCCAAACAATCTATCAAATGCTTCTTGTGGATATTCAGAAAATGTTATCCAAGGTCCTGAGATACACTCATGGAAAATAACAAATTTCTCGAACTTCTTGCTTCCGTAGTTATGATCCTAACATATTAAACCATTATACTTATTTGTTAACTATGCATAACAATATATTAAAGTTTGCTTATAAATCTAATAACAGCATATGAACAAGTAAATGTATATTTCAAGTAGAATAACCTGCCAGCATATATTTCCACTTCTATATTTTTGCCTTTAGATACACCTTTAGCTTTCCCACGACCTTTTCTTTTATTTCTAACTGAAAATAATACAAATAAAAATTCTGGTTGTTTAGAAATAGTCAATTAGCTTATTTTTCATTATATGACAATCTTTTTCAATTCATTTAAATAATTACCTGCAGCCATTTTTGAAGATTCCATGCCAGAAACACAAGCTTCACCATTTTGCTGTTGCACCTCACTATTTTGATGTTGCGCGTCCGATGCCATGTTGTCAGCCCGAGAAGTCCTTATATCATCATTATTGTTATTGTTGATCATATACTGATCCAAAGTGCTGCCAGCAGTCACTAATCCATTACCTTTCTTGCCCATGATTGTCAAGTATCTGTATTTTCAAAATATAAGCCATTACCAACAAGAATAATAATAGACATTAACATTCCAGTGAAAAAAGAAAAAAAAAGTGACTAATAACTAGCTCCAAGCAAAAGAAATAAAACAATCAACAATAATAATTATAATGAACAGCAGCTGATATCTGAAATTTATTTTAACTTACTTATCTATAATGGACAAAAAATAAAAAAATTAATTCATTCCACAACCATTTGAATCTTTTCTTCCTGATATGGTTCTCCTTCATTATTAGGCATCTCATAAAGGTTACGAGGCTTTGTCTTAATTACAGTACTCCATGTAGGATCTTTTATCCCTCTCACATAGTAAGCTTGTTGTGCTTGGGATGCTAACACAAATGGCTCTTCAGTGCTCAACTTTCTTGACATGTTAAGAACAATTTTACCATGACGATCTCTCTTAAATCCAATTCCTTGTCGAACTGTATCAAACCAGTCACAGTTAAATAATACAACTTTATTCCCTTCATTGTAATAAAGTTCAACAATTTCTTTCAACACTCCATAATAAGGCATTGCAACACTTTGATCATCACTTCTCACTACAACTCCATAGTTTTGGGTTTTTCTTGTTTCATCACGTTGTATTGTGTGAAACCGAAATCCACTTATATTGTAGCCTGAACAAAATGTTGCTCTTTTTCGAGGACCTTGAGCTAAAGAAAGCATGTGCTTATTAGCTTGCCCTTCATTATAAAGTTTTAAGATCTACAAATAGAATGACATAATAAGTTGTTACAATTACAAGTTATGCTGAAAGTCACAAGTTTTCAATTATCATGTAAAAAAAATAGTGTTTACCTTCTCTTTAAACCAACTAATAAATTCTTGTCTATGTACCTCTTCTACATTTCTAACACCTGAATGCAACAACATATTTTTGTGTTCCCTGTAAGCATATAAACTTTTTTAAGTAAAGTAGAAACTTTTTATAATGACTTTAATATTACTATTAGCCTATGACTTCATCTTACTCAATAAACGGGAGACATCCATCATAATTTTGAATCACATAAAGTGTTGCAGCATTGTGAAGAGCATGACTCAATTCCCTCATCACATGTAAGTTCCCATATGATCGCCCTGGTGTAGAAAAAATGGATAATGTATCTGTAGAGAGCTGACCTCCATCATAATTTCTCTCTTGTCTATTAAATTTAGTTTCCACACCGTGAAGGTAGCGAGAGCAAAAGGTTAAGCACTCATCAGCCAAGTAACCTTCTGCAATGGAACCTTCAGGACGAGCTTTGTTGCGAACATATCCCTTAAGCTTATGTAAAAACCTATAAATATTTAAATTATATTGTAAGCTTATTTTATTAATGTAAAATCAGTAAAAAACAAACTGGACATTACCTTTCTATTGGGTACATCCACCTATATTGTCTTGGACCACAATCTTTGTTTCCCAAGCCAAGTGAATCGGTAAATGTATCATTATATCAAAAAGGCTGGGGGGAAAATCCTTTCTAACTTGCAAAGAGTTACAGCCATTTGACTTTCAAGTCGATCTAACTCATCTTCTTTCAATACTTTAGCACACAACTCTCTAAAAAAATTACTTAGCTCAATTAATGCATCACATACATGTTTAGGTAAAATATCACAAACTAGTAATGGTAATAGCCTTTCTAAAAATACATGACAGTCATGTGTCTTCATGTTGGCAATTTTGCCATCCTTCACATTAACACATCGTGACAAATTAGCAGAATAGCCATCCGGGACTTTTATATCAGACAACCATTGCAAGACACTTTTCTTCTCATCAGTTGTAAAAGTATAACAAGCAGGGGGCAGCACAATTTTTCCATCCACCTCAATTGGGTGAAGTTCCTGCCTTATCCTCATTTCTTTTAAATCCAACCGAGCATTTAAAGAGTCTTTGTTTTTTCCTTCAATGTTCATAATAGTGCCAAGCACATTGTCACACACGTTTTTCTCAATGTGCATAACATCTAAACAATGACGCAACAATAATGTTTTCCAATATGGCAATTGGAAAAAGATGCTATGTTTCTTCCCAAAACCAGCAATTACTTGCTTTTTTTCAGGTTTTCCAAATGTTATAGGTCTCAAACCTTCAAGTTCATTTAAAACTTCATCACCTTCTAGACGCTTTGGTGCAGCTCTTTTATCTATTTTTCTATCAAATTGCATCTTTTGATCCCGCCACAAGTGATCTTCAGGCAAAAATCGTCTATGACCCATATAGCACAGTTTGGAACCATTTTTCAACCTACGAGATGAGGTCTCTTTAGTGCAACATGGACATGCTAACTTTCCTTTTGTACTCCAACCGGACAGATTAGCATATGCTGGAAAATCATTAACAGTCCACATAACTGCTGCTTTCATTTGGAAATTTTGGTTTTTTGAGACATCATATGTATCTACACCACTTTCCCATAATATTTTCAACTCCTCAATTAAAGGCCTCAAATAAACATCAATATCATTTCCCGGGCCTTTGGGTCCTGGGATAAGTAATGAAATAAATATATATGGTTCTTTCATACACATCCAAGGAGGAAGATTGTATGGAAATAAAAGAATCGGCCAAGTGCTGTGCCCAATGTTCATGTTTCCAAAAGGATTAAACCCATCAGTAGCCAACCCCAACCTTACATTTCGCGGATCAAATGCAAAGGACTCGTGTGTTTTATCAAAAGCCTTCCAAACCTCACAATCTGCTGGATGCCTTAACAACCCATCTTTCACACGATTTTCAAAGTGCCATCTCATGTCTGCAGCAGTTTTGGATGACATGAATAACTTTTGAAGTCTTGGTGTTATCGGAAAGTAGCGCAAGATTTTCCATGGAACCTTTTTGGTAGATCCTTTAGCACCCTTTCCTTTTGGCTTCCATCTAGAAACTCCATAAACCGGACATTGAGATAGTTGTGCATTTTCCTTATAATAAATGACACAATCATTTTTACATGCATCAATTTTCTTATAATGGAGACCAAGATCGTTTACAATTTTCTTTGCCTTATAGTTGGAAGTAGGCATCTTTTCACACATTGGAAACACATCTTTCAATAGCTCCAACAACATGTTGAAAGATTTATTGCTCCAACCATTGATGCACTTAATGTGCATCAATTTGACCATAAAAGATAAGTTGGAGTACTTCTCACAATTTGGATATAAAGGTTGTTCAACTTCTTTCACCAAATTAAAGAACGTTTGTGCCTCCTCATTAGGATCTTGAGAAAAACCTTCTTGGATCATGTTAAACATCTCATTTTGCTGAATACTCTCATAATTTTCATTCCCATCATCAGCATTCCCATCAGTGTCACTATCACTATCACCATCACTATCACCATTCTCCCCATGGCAATACCAAGTAGTATAATCACGCCTTATCCCTTCCTCTAAAAGATGCTTATGTACTTCACTTCGAACCCTTCTATACCTATTACTACATTTGACACGGACATAATATTTTCATATCCTCTTCTTGAATATGACGATACGCATAATCAAGAAAAGATGGTACTCCATTGTAATAACCCATTGTTGACCTTGGCAACTGCATCCAAGATTTATCTGGCGACATCTTACTAACAACCTTGACAAAGAAATTAAGATAAACATTTCAACCTTGAAAAAGAAATCAAGCAGAGCAAATGTGCTTACTATACTAAAGTTATAAAACCGCTGAAACAATTGCTTTGGTTCTTGCGGTTTTTGTGCTCTAAATCGCATAAACAACAAAAGAGGAATATGCTTGCTGTTTTCCTACTACAAAACTATAGACAAAATTTAATCGTTCGCCTAAAAGTCCAAAAACAACAACAAATGGTTCTTTGTGCGAAATGCGAAATAGTTCTTTCTTCCTGCTGGGCAAAAGTGCGAAAGATCTGCTATTTTTACAAAAAGTGCGAAAAAAGATTTGTTTTTGTTGGGCAAAAGTGCGAAATGAAGAGCAATTTTTTTTTCTTTGGGCAAAAGTGCTTGAGAACAAGAAACAAAGACTGTTTTTGCTTGGCAAAAGTGCAGAAACAGCAATTATTTTTACCGGGCAAAAGTGTAGAAACAGCAGTTATTTTTACCGGGCAAAAGTGCAGAAACAGAAATTTTTTTTTCTTTGTGCAAAAGTCTTGAAAAAATTCATTGTTTTTGAGTATTAAACTGCAGAAACAATTACACATATCCATACTGTATGAGAGAGGGCAGCTCTTAGCATGTTTAGGAAATGAATAGCACATAACAAAAGTTGAAAATCTAACATTTTACCTAAGAGTCATAGGAAGTTCAACATAAGTTATGAGCAATTCGAAAATATATACCTGAGCTATCAGAGGCTTTCCTAGCACATTACAAGAATGATGGGTAAGCTTTTTTAAATTTCACTTGATTCTTGAGAAGTCAAAAAAAAAAAAAAAAGAAAAAGAAAAAAACCAATGTAAGATTTATAGAGCAAACAAAATTCACAATAGCTTTAAACTATTATAGTAAAGTATTTTATCAGCAATGAGATTATCTACGGCTCAAAAAATCCAAAACTTGTCCAGCTTGTACACCATGAAAATCACGAAAACAATTTTTGACATCCCATAGGTCCTCAACTTGTTCTAAGAACTGAAAATTCAATTAATTAACCTAAAGAAATTAAAAGATTAATTAACTAGAGATTGATGCAGCAATAAAACAAATAAGAGTATGACGTTTCAAAATTAGTTGAAGGTGCTGACCTAATTGCCGACTCTCACCAACGTTCGTTTTTCTTCTTCAGTTGATTTTGGGGGAAACAAAAGAAAAGGAGAATTTCAGCTCCTGGCTCATTGGTGAAAAAGAAGATTTTGACTTTTTGTAAATTGATCAAAATGAAGAATTTTGGCTTTTAGCAGATTGGCTTAAAAGAAGGATTTTAGCAAATTGGGCAAACTCTGAAACAGACGAAGGAAGAAGTACCTGGGGACTTTGCCCGCTTTTTTCTTTTTTTTTGGCGGTATACTAAAATTTCATTAATACACTTTTCTTTTTTCTTAAACATTTATATATTACTATCAAATTAATGTTCTTTTTGTGGCATTGAAAATGTGCAGTGTTAATTAATTTTTTAATTAGCATTTAAAATATGATACTAATTGAAGATTAATTATAATAAAAAATAATAAAATGTTATCACTTGTCAACTAAAAAAAAATGTTACCACTTGTAACAACTTTTTTGTAATCATTTGTTTATACACATTTGATCCTATCGTAGCATTTTATAAGTGCTATGTTAGATAATCTAATACCGCATTTAAAATTTTTTAGTAATTGAAGAATAGTACAACAAAAAAAAATGTTAGTCCTTGGAAAACTAATTGTAGAATTTTTTTTTTTGGGAAATGTAACCATATGGGAAAAATGATACTATATCATGTTATCAAAAATGATATTTGTTGTAGTGTGCTCGAGAATCATTAAACAAACCTAACATATTTAGTATATAAATTAAGTTTTTTTTGGTTTAGAGAACAAATAGCAAAGACTAAGAAATGTACGAACATCACATATTCTACGCGTAACAATACAATCTTATTCTATCTTTCTTGGGAAACGAAAGGTATGCAAATAACCTTCCAACTGTGATAAAAGAAATCCAATGTATAAAATTGATGAAGAAAATCTGCTACAATTATATTTGGTTGCTTCAAATAGGAAGTGTTTTCATAAATTTAATATGCAACATGCAAGGAATTTTGTTGAATCGTGAATGGTTTTCTTTTTTAACAAGCTCTAATATTTCTTGCTAATGCGGAAAAAGAATGATAGCAACTAAAAGTTGTAAACTAAAATTCCAAATATTCGTTTAATTAAAGAGACAACGAATTAGTGAAGGGTTTTTTGAATTTTCATAAAATTAGATCAACAATTTAAAAAAAATCCCTAATTTCCGAGGGATAATTGAATCTGTTGGTAAAAATTTTGGCGGGTCAATGCGCGGGAATGAATTCTTTTACCGAGAGACTTTTGCACCTTTTCCGAGGGATAGGAACTCTAGGTAATATGGTTATTATAATTACCAACGGATTACAAATTCCCTTGGCAATAATTAACTTTAACAAAGGAATCTTCTATTTATTTCCGAGAAACATTGCAATCGTCGGTGGAAAATTTTGGCGCACAAAATATTACCGAGGGAATTTTGCTATTTTTCCGGGGAATAATGAGTGTAGCAAATACTACTGATTTTTTCTTTTATTACCCACGGATTTAAAAGTCCCTCGGAAATATGTTAATATTGCCGAGGGCCTTGTCTACTTATTCCGACCAATATTGATGTCGTCGGTACAATATTTTGGCGCAATAAATTCGCGCGAAAAATTATTACAATACCGAGGAATTATTTTTTATTTTGCCGACCATTTAAAAAAGTGTAGGTAATATTGTTGCTTTTTCTAGCATTTGCTGACGGATTCCAAATTCCCTTGTAAATATTCAACTTTAACGAGGGAATGTTCTGCTTATTTTCGAGGATATTGATATCCTAGGTAACAATATATGTGTTTTTATCTGATTACCTACGAACAATAAATCTCCCTAGGAAAATGTATCTTTAGCGAGGGAATTTTGGTTCCCTCGGAAAAAGGTGGTCGGAACTACTCTTTTTTGTTGTATTGTCATCAAGCAACACAACTCCTAGGTTAGTCATTAATGCCTACAGTAAGGTAGAATATTGAAACTGAGGGTACGGCACTGGTGTAACTTCAACGATAAGAGTATTGACACAAAAAACCTGATGAATTTTAAGCAAAAATTCTAGCCCAAAATCTGAATCCAGTGCAATCTTAATGTTATTCTCCGGGTTCGTAATGTTGAATATAATTTTTGAAGTAAAATCTAACCCATATAGACTCGTAATCTTTAAAACAGTATCGTTAATCTTTGCAACTGTGCAATCAGGTTGAAGCAACCCTAAACTTTCTTCATGCCTCGAAAGGATATCACTAACTCTACTTGTCGCATCCTGGATGTCTAAAACCAAAAAAAAAAAAAAAGATTCAGCACTGGTACAGTTCTTTAGTGTTGCAATAAAGTCAAGGAGTGATCATTCAAAGTTCTCATATTTTATAGTACAATGTTAGTTGTTGAACTATGTTAGTTACTGAACTATATAAACATAAACATTTTAATTTTGCATGCAATAGCCAAATCTTTACCGGGGGCTATATATATATAGCCAGAGGTTAAAGTATTTCAAAAAACCACGACCCATAGTTCAGCAACTAAAAATTTTCAAAAGCCCCAAATTTTATACGTATATCACATGCAAAAATACATGAGTAGGTAGGGGATAAACATGCATTCAACTATAGTAGCACAATCTTCATGCATTTGCATCTCAACAATCGAAAACAACATATTAATCCCCAATTTATCATTACCTCCAGCAAATTTGTTACAAATCAACTTAATCTATATTCTAGGGTTTCTAGTAACAGCGATTAACAACAATCAACAGACACTGTTTCAAAACCATTGTTTCATGTGAAAAATTATATGAAAATAAGTAAATAAAACAAAACTTACTTGATTATAGCTTTAAACCCCCCAAAAACCAAAACTTCGCGACTTCTCAACAGCTCACTGCTTTCGTCAATGCCTCTGAATCTTTGAATTAACAAAAGATTTGAAACTTAAGTGTGGTTAATTGACGAAAATGCATGGAAACTATAAGAAAAATGGCGGGATTTGGTTGCTTTTTCAGGCATGGTGGTGGAGAATAAATATGGTTGTTTTCGTTACTTGCTGTGATAGTGGACTACTATGCCTTTTTTATCTTTTTTTTAGTTATTACAGATTCTAAACGACGTCATTTTCAAACCCCAGGTGAAATTATCATTTTATCATTATGACGTCAGCAAACTCTTAACAATTTGAAGACGGAGGTAGAGCGGTGCAAAACAATTTAAGTTCAAGTGGAGCACAGTGAAAAAAAAAATGAAGAATTGTGTATTTGTGAAAAAGTAGAAAAAAAGGTGGACAGTAGATAATATCCCTTTTTTTTCTTTCATGATTAGATAAGGTTGATCAGGATTATTGATTAATTATCAAGGTCTGATTGAGTACGATTTGCAGCCGATTTCCTATTAACATGACGTACTTTAGAATGGTGGAGTGCAAAGGCATAGATTACTTTTCAAAATTACTTTACGGACTCTTATGAAGTGAATGTTGAGATCCAGGGTCATTCCTCTTGGTTATTGTTTGGTATGACAAAGTGTAAGAATAATTTCTGATTATGCTTCTGAGTTTGAACAATTTTATTGGTGCAAATATTATTATGAACCTGAAAAGGATACAATTATAAGATTTTTAAAGGGGCTTGGTTTACAAATTCAACAAAGATGCCTATATATACTATTTACACTTTACAGCATGCAATTCATTTACAATGCAAATCGAGTCGCAAATCCAACAAAGCTTAGATGATGTGATTAAAAGCATTGATGAATTTTTAATCAAGCAATTGCTTTGCTTTGTGAAAACACCTAAAGATGCACCAATGAGCTCACTTATTGGTAAGGAAGAAGACTCGCTTGAGATGCTTAGTTCACCGATTGTTGTGAGAGAATAATTGGTTGAGATGCCAAAAGAAAATGTACAATTTATTATTGATTTAAGTTTTAATCTGACAATTTGTGCAATAATGCGCATTATGTTTCTTTGGAGGAGAAGACAAGAGTTAAAGATGATGAGGCTATTAATCTATGTAAGATTTTTAAAGAAGAACAACCTACTTTTGATTTTCACATTGAGCATAATAATAGGATCGAGGTTATGCAGTAAAATAAAGTTGAAAAAGCTAAAATGACTGAAATGGTTTTAACCATTCACATTAAAGAAAAGAGTTTGTAATTGAAGAAAATTTGATTGAAAATGTGAAATTGAGCTCATTGAGCCTCAATTAGGGAAAAACAAGAGTTATTTAATTGTTGTTCATTCTTAGAAGTCTGCATTGCCTCGAAGAATGTATAAGTAAAGAAAGTTGATAAAGTATGGATTCTTCAAAGTTTCAAGAAATATTGATGAGAAAGACAATAAGTTCGAATTATAAGATGGTTTGGTCTTACACTACAGTTTTCATCCTCTAAATTGTTTTTAAACTCGAGGACGGTTTCTTTTAAGAGTGAGAATGATGTAAGACGTCAATTTAGGATTTGAGAATTTTTTTTATTCTACGACTTTTTGTTTTAATTGGAGTCTATTATAGTATGTAATTTAATATTTTATTTCCATTATAATTGTAATTTAGTTTCCTTTTTTAAGTAACATGGGGAAGTAAGTTTCCTCTATTATATATAGAGAGGTTTTGTTATTGTTTCCATAACGTCGACTCAATTATTCAATAAAAACTATTTTTTTATAATTTTCCTCTAGGATTATTGGTAGTGTCGTTAGTGCGCACTAAATTTAAAATCTTACTACTAATATAAATAGCTAGTACAGATCGAAGAAGAATCGATCCCACAAAGACTATGCTAGCTATATTTATTATCAACTCTAAAGCGGGACTTAAAATAAAATAATTATAGGAATAATAATATGAATTAATCTAACTAAAGAAAATGCCAAAAACAAAAATAGAAAAAGGGGTTTTTGAATTTTTAACTAAATAGCAAGAATTAAAGAAATTAAAACTACTAAAACAATAATTTAATAAAAACTCTAATTAAAGGAGAAAGAAATAATAATGATGAAAACTTTAGTTAAAGAATCATTCGCCACCACAAAACATACACATAATATATCAATTCTATCATTAATTTATATTGAAACTATCAACCGTAGATAACAATAAGCTCTGTTAGTCTTAATCTTTTCTTAGTATGTCGTTAGGCAAAACAAGCTCTTCACCTAATCTCTAACCATCAAATAATTTAAAACAAACTCTTTAAATTTAAGATAATGGAAGCATTAAGTAGAGAAAGATATTAGGTTGATCTAGGTAATAAACACACAAACTCGGATTATTTAACCTAGGTTATGTTCTCTAATTGAAATCACTGATTCCAACCTGCTACTAATGATTAAAATATCATGATAATTATGGATCAAGAATTTTAATCTAGCAATAGAATTTATTCAAGTCCTATCTAATTGGCCACTCAAATAAAACAAGAATAAAATCATAAACATTAATTATAGAAGAACATAAACAATCTCAATTAAATAAATTGAATGATAAAAATTAAATTTAATTGCATAGCATATTTAGGGTTTTGAATTCACCCTCAACCAAATAAAATATCTAGCCTAACATAATTAAATTGGGAATAAAAGAGTTAATAAAACCAGACATAGAGATTAATTCAAATGGCTGCCTCCTCTATTTTTTACCTTCTCCTTTGCGGCTGCTCTCTCTTGAATCCCTCTTGGTTGTCGATTCTCTTTTAATTTCGTTCTGTGTTGCTTCCGCTTGGCCCTTTTATAATGCTTCAATTGTGGCTTTTAAATCCTTGCATGGAAAGAATTAAATCCAAAGCCAAACTGCCACTTTCATGTATGTATGTGACTTGTTCAATTAATAAGCCAATGATTATTTGGCTATGATTTTCTAAAGCCAAAAGGCTTTATTTTCCTTCCTCTCAGGTGCTGGCTTGATTAATATGGCATCTCTTTTTTCCAATTTTGCTTTCATGTGATGGCTCAGCTTGTTAATTGGCTCGGCTTCTTTTTTGACTTCCTTTCTCCATTTTTAGCTCCCGTTTTTAGTAACATGTGCAAGATTAATTTTGCTTGGCCCGTACAAGCTAATTAGAAAATATTCTTGATTTTTTTAATTCTTTCCAATTCTTGATCTCTTGTGCACTTTTGTCTCCCAATCTTCAATTCTTTTCATATTATGATTCTTTCAATCAAATTTCTTTCCTGAATGCTCCGATTTAATTTCTCTTTAATCCCAGATAAAAATTAACACAATAAAATATAATTTTAACAAAATAACTAAATTAAAAATTAACTGAAATAACTAGAATATTTAAGTTCAAAGCAAGAAAAAGATGGAGAAACTAATAGAAAAATATATGGAAAATATGCACTTATTAATTATCTATCAAAAATCTCTCTTGAAGAGTCGTTTGGATTAAAGCGTCATCTAATTTCACTTTAACTATTATTAAAAATCTCGTTGAGTCATTTAGATTAGAACTAGATCTCATTAAGAGTGTAATCTAATTACGTTGGCTTGGTCCACTACTAGAATGATATTTAGTATTTCTTACGCTATCAATTTCGCATCCGCTGCTTAATTTAGGATTCTAGAATTTTTTTATTCTTCGGCTTTCTTATTTAATTGAAGTCTATTATGGTATGTGATTTAGTATTTTATTTCCATTATAATTGTGATTTAGTTTCTTTTTTTAAATAGCTTAAGGAAGTTGGTTCTTCTATTATAAAGAGAGAGCTCTTGTTATTGTTTACATAACTTTATGTTCAATTATTCAATAAAACCCCTCTTCTATAATTCCCTCTACGATTATCTATCAAAAATCTCCCTTGAAGAGTCATTTGGATTAGAGCGTCATCTAATGTCGCTTTAAGTGTTATTAAAAATCTCATTGAGTTGTCTTGATTAGAACGACATTTAACCATGCTTCGATTAGAGTGTAACCTAATCGCGTAGGCTTGGTCCAGTACTAGAACGGTATCGAATGTTTTTTACCCTATCAATTTCGCTTCCGCTAAGCCCTCTCTATTAAAACCATCTCTTGAGCATTTGGCTATAACATCATTAGGGACTTGATTTCTACCTTTAACTATTGATACTTGCAAAAACGTGGATTCATGTAACTAAAAGCATCTTAGTTTTTATAGGAATAACATCATAGGCAATCAACATTCCACCAATATTATAGCTTTATGATTTTAGGTTGATTAAACCACAAAAAACCAATTTTATTGAAGTTTTATAACAATGTTCCCATCAGCTAATTTATAATCTTGTTTAACTTTTATAACAATGCTCTCCATAATAATAAACCATCAATATTAACAATATCCGTACACTTAACATAATAAGTACACAGTTCAAGAATGACAAACACCAAAAAGCAAATAATCTCCTAAAAAAACCAACAAATTCCTAACAGTTAGCAAACCCTAGATCCAGAAATCATCAATAATAATACAAATATATTAAATAAGCTTACATGTAAGAAGATACAAAAACAGGGTGGTAGGCAAGAGGTTGTTACTACATTGGCAAAATAGTCATGTTTCATGTCGTACCAATTTTATATCATGTTATATTCAAGCTGAATCAAACTTGACACATAAAATAATCTAGTTAAAATATTGAAACACAAACTCAACACAAAAAAATAAACGAGTAACTTGACACATCCCATTTAATAATCAAGTAATCATATCACCTAACACCAAATAGCTATATACCTATTTAACACGATTTATATTAGACATTGTACACCATTTGACATAAAATTGAACTATTTTAATATCTAAATAATATTATGTTTCGAGATTAATATATACATGTTTACCAAAATATTGTAATTGTACACCATCGAAGTTTTAAGTCAGAATTTTACAAAAATTCAACACTAAACAAATGTTACTCCTTTATATAAAATGAGAAAAATGTCTAATATTGTGGATTTCATGACAATAACTTACAAATTAATTTACAATAGAGAATGTGAGCATATTTTAATGCAAATATGAATTAGTTTTGGTTATCCTTTAATAATTGTTTTAATGCAAATATAAACTAGTTTTTATTACCCTCTAATAATCGTGTCATTCACTGGATTAATAGGTTAAGACATTGAACCCTAACACGACACGATAACAAAATTTTAGCCAACATGACTCATTCAATAATCTTGTCAATTTTCGGGACCCAATCCCATTTATTCTTGTCTCTTTTATGATGGATAAATAAGTTTTTTCACTTCTTTTCAACTCTAACTATAACATTATAATTTCACAATATCATTTGAATTCTACTCATTAAATTTTGCCGATAAATAAAATATCATAATATATTTTCTTTTGTATTGACGGTTTGATTCTCAAACCACTTCATAAACCTTTTAGATCGCATTTTAATTCTGAATCACAACCTGATAATTCATTGGGTTTCTAGGTATCTTCAAGCAGGCAACTACTTTCATATATAGTATCTAAAATGAACAAAAACAAAATATACTTTCAACTTACTATAAATAATTAAATTCTACAACAATAATTTATTTTCAATTTATCCATTTTTCCACAAACAATTTATGCATTCTTTGGGTGACATGAAAATACATTTTAATTAATTTAACTCATTTATATTACACAATATTCACCCAGCCCCATGACCATTGAATCATACCTCAAGAAAAAGTAAACACCCACTAACATATGCAACTTTCTCTTTGTTACGCATCGTTATCCCTTCAATCAATCAGCTAACATAAAATGTAGCCTAATTCCTTGGTCTAATTGAGTGAACATTTATAATAGAAAACAAAATATGGGAAGTTATGTGCACAACCACCCGTCGAATAAAGTAGTGATGAAAGTGCAAATAGGGTAAATGTTACTTTAAATTTGTCATCCGCCTTCTTGGACTTCCTCAGCGTATATGAAATAATGCCTTGATATTTATACCTCAAGAAGTTGCATCATACTTGTCTAAATATCTGCCAAATCCATCATATCACCATTTAGTTTTTCAATACCCATTACATGTACTCTCTACAATAATATCTAACTCCATTCCATTGACAAATAAAGCTAACTTGGAAATGTCCACCCCATCAACGAACCACCCACAAAATTTCTTTTGCAATCTCCTATAGTTCACATCCATTAGTTTACGAAAACTCAAGTCCTTTGTAATCACTATTTATTCATCACTCGTGCTATTATTGTAGTAAAACAATTAGAAGCACACCTAGACATGAAATTGGCCTTGTCTCTAAGACTTTTATCGTATTTCTTGCCCCAATTACAATACTTTAGCTTTTGATCCAAAGGAAGGTTTTTGAATGCTTACATACATTGTCATGTTATCCTTATATTATTCAAACCTTATATTATATATGAATTGTCATTTGTCATATATGACAATTCTTTTTTTAGTTCAAGAACGTACCTCCTTAGTAATGCATGCCCCAATTACAATACTTTAGCTTTTACCACATATTAAGTAAAATGATCATGCTTACATTCATTGTCATGTTATCATTATATTATTCAAAACTTATATTATATATGAACTATCAATTATCATATATGACAATTCTTTTTTTAGTTCAAGAATGTACTTGCTTAATAATGCATGCCCTTGATTCTTTGCTTTAATGTTTTGAATAGCCTCTCCGCTGAAAGGATAAAATAACTATAAAAAATAAAAAAAAAATAACATTTCCATTGACAACTTTCTCATAATATTACAAAAACAATAAACCAACCAAAGATAAAAGGATTTTATAACTAACAATACTTTATTTTCCCTTACTCGTTCTACCGATTCAACAAAAATATAGGTTAAATACTTAGAAGTACTTTATAAAATTAAATCAACAAATACTTTCCAAATAAAAATTAACATCATTTGCAGATTATGTATTTATGTTTCCCATATTATGTAGGATTTCTATAATCAACAAAAACTATGTCAACATAATAAATTATTAAATTAAATTAACTTTGCTTTAAAACCTATGATCATGTGCAATACATGTATTGTAAGTACATGTAATCCTAACGGTCAATAGGAGTGACTATGATTGTACAACTTATACTAGTTGGCTCCATGTTAGAGCAACTTCAATGTAGTCGGACCTATAAATTATTATTAGATGGGGACCTACTACATTAATTTGTTAGTTTTAAAATTAAAAAAAGTCATGTCAACTTTAATCACGACCCTTGATTAAGATATTGCCTAAATTTGTTTTTAAAAGTATGTCCCTTGAACATTATTATTATTATTACTACTATTATCATCATCATCATCATCATCATCTATCTATCTATCTATACATACATACGTACATACATACATACATACATACATACATACATACATACATACATACATACATACATACATACATACATACATACATACATATATATATATATAAAATTCGCACAACATTAATACATTGATGACAATATGAACATTTATTCGTGTCATGGAATCATATGTTGAGATCTCTTTATACAAACTTGATATGATTAATAAAAAAGTTGACACAAACACGGCACATTTAACAATTATATCAATTTTTTTTAAAATCTAATCAACAAAAATTTGGGAAATTCACTCATCTAGGCACTTTTTAACTTTCACTATAAAAAAAGACTGCACCTCCATTTTTGTTACAATATCACCTATTTTCAAACTTTAAGATCAAAATACCCCTAAGATTTAAAATAAACAAAACTCAACCTACAAGTAATGGCCAAAACTGATTTTTACAATATTCCAACAAAATACTCTCTCTTTCACCCATCTCACATACATCAAACAAAAATTATTATCCAAGTATCACCTACCCCACATTCATCAAAAGAATTTTTATGAAAGCATTAATGACAAATTAATTAAAAATTTAAAGAGCAAGAAGAAATTATGGTTAATGTTTTTTTAATTTTATTTATTTGGGTGTGTTTGGTACAAATGAGTGCTTTTGTCCATTTTATTACAATGTGGGTATATCAAATGGTTAATGTGAGGCAGCTAATTCATAAATTAGTAAAATTTTGGCAAAATCCAATAAAAATGGGTGTTTCACGATCTTGAAGACAAAGTCCAATAGTCGGGCAACAAGTGTTCGTCGTTGGGCAGTCCCCACTTCACCTAGACTTACAAGCACTAAGTTTAGTTGTCTAGGAGATAGCACACCTTGTCCAGATCATACACGATTGTATATTGGATGACACCAGTACCAATAGCTTGCTTTTCGTAAACTAGTATCATTATGTTGAAATTAATAGTGTCTTAGTTATTAACTAAAAGTATGTTGAAACTTGACGATGAAAAAAAAATCAAACAAGATGAAAACTTGTGATATCAGGTGTTTGTAAACTATGGCATATTAAATTTTTGTTAAAATGCATCTAAGAAACTATTGCTCTAAAATGATTGTTAAATTGAGCTTAAAGAGAAGATTAGCATAACAACCTTTGAGATATGGACACTGAAATACTAGTTATACAACCTAAGAGAGGGTGGATTGGCTTATAAAAAAATTATACAATAAAAAACACAATACAATTTAAATGTTTGCTTCAAGGAATATGAATAACAATAAATTTAACAAATCATAAATTTAAAAGAAGTAAAGGAGAAGAAAACAAGCATACGGTTTTTTACGTGATTTGGAAAACCCGCCTACATCCATGCCTTCAAGCAAACCAGGCTTAAGGATTTCACTTTCCAAGCCTCTTAACGCATCAAATTCTTACAATTGACTTCGAAAATGTTAATAAACCTTTACAAGTGGTGTTTCACTCACACACACCTTTCCATAAGTGTTTCTCATACTTACACTCACACAAATTTAATAATGAATTTGAAGATTATAACAAATACTCTCTTTTGGAGTGAATATACAAATGATAGCTAAATGATAACTCAATGTATGTAGATTAGCAAAATGAAAGCTCAAGGTAGGTTTTATGAACTAATTTTTACTTAAAAATTATTAAATTTGATTTTGATTTGACCTTATATAGTTTGGACAAGCTAACTAGCCATTATTGACTTCCTGGAAACTTGCTGGATCACCACTAGAATGAGACGGTTGGCCGTTATGCTGATGTGACAAGTTACCATTGCAAAATCAAATTTGAAAATTTGTCGAAGTGGTTAACCGCTAAATTTTTGGACTCTAGGTGGTTAGCCGCTACATATTGGTTGGCTAGCCACTACTATTCTAAAATTTATAGTTTTGTCCTAAAACTTTTAGAAATTATATTATGTCCCAAAATGTTTTAAACTTTTGCAAATAGTTCCATTTCCAGAATTTAAGACAATACTTATTTATATCAAAGATTTGAAAAGCATTTTATTTTAGTCCATATTTTTAAAAACAACCAATTTCATAAAATTACTTGTCTTGTAATTATAAAACCTTTAGTTTGTGGGGGATCCCCTGTTATTATTCGGGGAGGGGATGAGGATTCTCTCAAGTAATTCTGACGGGGACGGGGACATACGCAAAATACCGAGGATGAGTACAAGGAGATTGGTCCCCTCCCCATTGCCATCCTTAATTATAATACAACAGGAGTTATTACTAAAGTAGTGCTAGTAGTCCAGCTCTTTTTTTGTTAATATTGAACAAATCACAAATGTATCTAGGGTAAGCAAAGTCAATACAACCCAATAAACCTAATCCAATTCAACATAACCTAATGGACCTAATTCAGTCCAATTCAACCCAATTAAATTTAGATGGGTTGGTAAGGTCAATTTTTTTTATAACCTGATTAATGATTGGGTTGGGTAAACCAACATAAGAACAACAAAAATCGTAGAAAAATTAAAGTAAACTATCACTATTAAACTCTAAATGGCTAAATTTAATTTAAATCCTTTCTATTATTTGTAAAGGTACTCTTCTAACCCAACCCAATTTGGTAATTTAAGGATTACATTAGTTTAGATTTGATACATCTATTTGGTTGGGTTAGTGGTTATCATGAAACTTTTAGACTTAAATCAATAATACTTAGAGAGTAAATGATGTGTTTTCATTGCATTTTTACTATATTTTGCATAAACATTTATCTTAGTTTATTTGTAATAACTTTTGTTTGATTTAGAAGAATTTGTGTGCTAAATCATATACATAACTGTTGGTGTTCGGAAGCCCAAATTTCAAGGAAGGAATGCTGATGTAATAGGCTTACAAAAGATAAAAGAGAACTTGGCTACAAAAGAATTGAAACAAATCTGGAACAGTGCAGTTGCTGTAGCAATCCTAAAACAACGACAAAGAAAATTCTACACGGGATACTTACAGAATTGCAATCTGCAGTTTCCTAATCTGACTTATGCGCAACCTAGGCTTCCGTTTACCCTAATTTTGAATTATAAAAGAAGCACACATCATAAGGAAACGAGGGGGCCGTCACCCAAGGAGAAAAATCACAAAGAAATAAAAGAAAAACAAGATTCAAGAAAGAGATTAAGGGCGGCGCAAGAGGAGAATCTGCAGAAATAAATCGGGGACTCAGTCTTTTTTATTCTTCTGTTGTTTTCTTGGTTACTTTTTATTCATGGGGATGTGTTTGATGGCTGAAACTTTGTTCTTTATTTTTCTTTTGCAAATCATGAACTAAATTTATTTATAGTTGAGTGATAAATAATCTTGATGGTTTATTGACTGAATATATGTGTTGCTGCATGTTTGCTATAGCATTTTGTTTTGATAGAATTTATTTTTATTCATTATTTTAGCTGATCACCCATTTAAATGATACTAGCTAAGGAAGAGCCATAAAAGGGCCTATCTTAGTGGAACATATCAAAGCAATACTTGATCTTAAATTGGGTTTTCTGGATTGAGTTTTACTTGAGTCCCAAAAGGGTCATGCTTGATTTAAGATTAGTGATGAACTAGATATAGGGATTCACCTTGTAGGGTAAATAGAACCTAGGCGTGTAATGTTATATCTCATGTTGGCATAACAACTGATCACTATTAGGTTGCATATAGATATAAGATATCCAACTTGCGACGGCTGAGAATGTATAAGAATTCTGCCCAGTGTCGTAGCAGATATTGCAGCAACCGAGCCAACCATTAGAAAATAGTCAAGACCATTAGGAGAGTTTATTCACTCAACTACTCTATATTTCCATTGGTTTTATCCTTGAGTTTGACGTAATAATTTACTTTTTTCCATTTTATTTATTGCGTTTTTATTTTAATTAGTATATTAGTTTCATTAATTGTTTTATTTTAATTTAAAACAAAATCTGTACTGTTAAAATTGTTGTAGCAAGTCTGATAACATCAATCCATGTGAAGACGATCTTGATTACTCATCACTTTATTACTTGTTATGTATACTTGCACATTGACACCAATAACATCTGAATTTATACACCAACAGTTAGATTGAGAACTCGTTTAGTATTGTTTTTAATAAGTTTAAAAGTGATTTTGAAAAGTTAAAAATTAGTTTTAGTATTCGATAAATTTTTTTAGAAATCACTTTTGGCAACATGACTCCATCCTGCAATAAATTTCGAAAAGTAGGAAAGGAATAACTTTTCAAAAACTATTATAGGACGGGGTCATGTTGCCAAAAGTGAATTTTTAAAAAAATTATCGAATATCAAAATTAATTTTTAGCTTTTTAAAATTACTTTTAAACATCTTGAAAGCAATACCAAACGAGTCATCAATCTAATCTAATTTTGAGAATCCTTTTATACTTAATATAATTTCATATATATCTTCACATATATTTAAAAAATTCAAAATTTTCCTTAATAATTTTATTTTTGTTATCCATTATTATATGTATACAATTAAAAGTACTTTATATATATGTTTATAAATGTGTAAATAAATATTATTCAATATTATATCTAATTCAGTCATTTATTTTTACAGCAGTTTAACAGTAAATTTACCAAACACATGTGACTACTTTTAAAATTCATAATATTTTTAAAAATAAAGTTTACCATATGTTTAACTGATTCTCTTTACAACTAATTATTTTTAGGGAAATTATCCACCGACCACCTATTTTTTTGGGCTTTTTCAAAAATATACAATTTTTTTTTTTTGCTGAATTCCACCTGAAGTTACATTATTTTGTACTTATCCACTTCTATCTTCAAATTGTTAAGAGAATAAATGACTTTTTTACTCTCAAATGTATAAAGTAAATTATTCATTGACCACCTGTTCTTTTGGTATTTTTTAAAAAATATACAATTCTTAATTTTTTTTCTAAACTCTACTTGAAGTTATATTATTTTACACCTGTCCACTTCTGTCTCGTTGTGAAATGAGAAATTTACCCTTATGATGTCAACAAAGTTCTAATAGTGTTATAATGGGAGTGGATCAATGAAAAAAATGTTAACTTCAGATGGAATGCTATAAAAAAAAATTTATTTTTAAAAAAGGTAGAAATGATAACTTTACTAAAACCAACTATTCATCAACTGCGATAGGAATTGGAAACATTGTCAATCGAGTAGTTTGGAATCCCATTTAATTAAATCAAATCACCCTTTGATTATTTTACCTTAATTATTATTAGTAGTAGTAGTAGTAAGTACTACTACTCTTATTGTTTTTCAAATTCCACGTCTTAGGCTCAAAGCAAGTAGACAATGATGAAGTCACATGATATTTTTATAATGGGTAATTTTTTTTTTCCCCGCAAATGTAGCTAAAATTTTGCACAATAATGAAGCTGGTAGTTAAAAATTCATTCTACGACCATGATATTGATGCAAGTAGTTAAAATCTTGCCTAAAAGGAGATGGGAAAGCAATAAATAAATTGCGGATACTGGAGGGTAGAAATAATTGGCCAACTGTCTCCAACCGCTGCTCTTTGCTTTTGTCTTCATGTTTTATTTTTGATGTTGGGAAATTATGAAGATTTTTAGTTAAATTAGGTGATTGGTGGATAATTATTTTTATTTTTATAGCACATGTAATAATAATTATTTTAAAAATTACAACATTACCAAACTGTCCTCAATTGAATTTTTTTCAATTTAATTATTAATGAGTTAGATTTAATTTTTACAAACCCAATTCAACCCAACCCATGCTCATCCTACTTAAAGGTCATTTGGCTTGACTAGTGATTTAGTTAATTACTTTTACTACATTTGCATAAAAAATAAAAAAAAAAAGGAATATGCTTAAAGAATAAAGTTTACCCTTACCCTTTTTTTGATATAAAGTAAAGTTTACTCTCACTAAAAATTAGTAAATTAATGATGATAGATAAATAATAATAATAGTAGTAGTAATAGTAGTAAAACTACTAATAATAATAATTGAAGTGTTCATGCTTTTAATATTATTTTTAAATGACGATATAATTCATAACTTGAAATCTCTTTAGAGCTTGGACAAACGACTACAAAATAAAAGAATAAATAATACATATTAACACTTAATTGTATAGTTTTTAAAGTAGAGTTTTTTTTAGTAAAATTTTTATAAATAGTATTTTACTTAAAGAATTTAACTATTTAATTAACAATAAAAACTTTTATAAAAAATTATATTTTAATAAATAAATTTTTTAAAGTTATATTATAAAATAAATAAAATTTTTAAATAAATAAAGAAGAATATTTTAAATATTATAATATTTTAAAAAAAGTGACTTCCTATTTATCTTTTAAAAATTCTATTTAAAAAAATTAAACAATGAAAAAATAAAAAAAATTATGAAATTAAATAAGTAGTTAAGACGGTAATTAAATAAGCCGTGGCAGTTGGTTGGTTACAAAGCAAACGTCAATTCAATTCATTTTCAATTCAATTTGCTTATCCGGAGATAGCAAGCTGAAGTAGAAAACAGAGAAAAATGAAATCCCCAATCTTGATAATTATTTCTGCCAATCCTGAATCGCTACTATGAAAAGTGTAATATTTTATTATTTTCTTTTTATTGCCATTAGTCAAATGGTAATGTCTGATGAAAAGTGAATTATCAAATATTTTCTTATTTGTCTATAAAAAAACTTAAACTAGATAAGAGTAATACCATAATATCAAATGATTCTTTTTGTTTTATTCTAAGATTGGAAGTATTGGCATTTGGCATGCCTCCAAAATCTTCACAAAACCCCTGTTTTAATTATACTTCACTTAATTTTAAAAAGACTTTTCCTTTTTTCTAAATAAACATCCCTTTCATTTTCAGGATCAGTTTTGGATTGCGATTGAAGTTCAATAAGATGCTTATTTCATAATTTTTAATAAAAATAATGTTTGGTAAATTTTATAAAAGCAGCTTATTTTATAATTTTCTTCATTTTGTCAGTAGCTTTTCAAGCAGATAGAGGTTACTTTTCATAAGCAGTTTATTTAATAAGTTACCATACCTTTTTAAAATTTCTATTATAACCCTAGATTTTAATAAAAAGACAATTCTATCTTATTTATCTATAAACCCTAATATATGAATCATAAATTTATTTTTATTATATTTTATGTAACAGATTATGAAGTTCTCTAAATTTTTTTTAATTAAGTTTTTTAATATAATTTTACATATTTAAGAAAAAGGATATGTCTAAATAATTTATTAACCATACTTTAAAAATAAAAAGTAATTAAAACTTATGTCTATTTTGGTCATTATATAATAAATCAGTACTTCTGTAATAAAATTTACCAAACGCATAGCAACCACAACAGTACAGTTTACCAAATAACAAGCTACTTTTTTAATCAGCAGCTTATTTCGTCTGTACAGCATAAGCAACTTATTTCATCAACTTCCGTAACCCAAATTGGCCCTAAATCATTCAAACTCTTTACAAAACTCAAAGCACTAATTTTTCAAAAATGCTAATAATCAATATGAATAAAGAAGGAAAATAAGAAAAAATTAATTTTTTTTTCCCATGATATAGATTCTGATAACTTCCTTCCCAACCAAAAGTTTGAAGCTCATGTTGGCGATTTTAGATTGGCAAAGGTGATCGACATGCCACAATCAAGTCAATATATGTTATTGTAGATTATTATGGCTAAAATGCTTTTGATAAGCTACCTTTAATGCTCCCCATTTCTTCTTCAGTTGCAAATGGATTTTAAAAAAAACGAAAAATAAATTGAATTTATGCATAGTACTCTTTATTTTCTAGATCATTGACTACTAGCCAACCTTAAAACACAACAGTGACACTTCATCATCAAGTTTATTAGCTACAAAGAATCAAACAAAAAAATCATTTGAGTTGAAAATAATAGAGAGTGTCAGAGTAGTTAGATAAAGTAAATAAAAGTATATAAACAGGGTTTAAAAATATATATATATTTTATATAAGTGAATTTAATTTTATCAGTATTTGTTTTAATTTTATTAGTATTCATCTTTAGATGTTATTGTAACACACCAGGAGTCATTAATAAATAAGTGCTAGTAGTCCAACTCCTTTTTTTTTTAATACTAAATCAAATCACAAATGTATCTCGGGGTTAAAAGGTTAATACAACCCAATAAACTTAGTTCAATTCAATTTAACTCAATCCATAGTCAATTTTACTCTTTTAAATCAATTTTTTTAAAATTCATAACACCTTTAAAAATAAATTTTACCATAATTTTAACTAATTTATTTTTACAACTAATTATTTCTACAACATAAATAACAACAATTATTTTAAAAGCTACAAAATTACCAAACTGTCATGAGTTAATTTTTTCTTAATTTAATCAATAATGGGCTGAATTTGATTTTCACAAATTTAATTCAACCCAATCAATACTCACCCTAATTAAATCCCATTTGGCTTGACCAATGATTTAATTGTTAATTTTTACTATATTTGCATAAAAAGATAGAAAAAAAAATCAATTTAAAGGTTTGTTTGTTCAAATCACCTTTCTTGCAGAATAAAAGTTTACCCTCACCCTTTTTTTTTTTTATGAGGAGTAAAGTTTACTCTTGTCGAAAATTAGTAAATGAACGATGAAAATAATAATAATAAGAATTGAAGTCCTCATGTTTTCAATATTTTGTATTTAAAGGACGGCGTAATTCGTAACTTGAAATCTCTTTGAATTTTGGACAAACCACTACCAAATGAAAGAACACTATTTAAGTCAAGTTTTTGTTAATAAAATTTTTATAAATAGTATTTTTACTTAAAAATTTAATTATTTAATTATCAATAAAAATTATAAAAAATTATATATATCATAAAATTAAAATAAAATTATTAAATAAATGAAGAATATTTTAAATATTATAATATCTAAAAAAAATTAAACAACGAAAAAAAAATGCAATTAAATAAGTAGTTACGGTTAACCTGTCCCAAAATACTCATTTAACACAAATCGTGATTCAGTTGGTTGGTTAGAAAACAAACGTCAATTCAATTCATTTTCAATTCAATTTGCCTATCCTGGGCGGAGATAGAGTGGTGAAAACTGAAGTAGAAAACGGAGTAAATGGAACTGCTACCGGCGGAGGGGTCACAGATCGCGAAGAAGCACGGATTCCGGTCGTTGAAACTGGTGAGCTTCGACTTGAACGAAGAGCTTGGCGAACAGCCATTCGGAGTTGACTACGGCAGGCTCGATAATGGCCTTTTTTACTACGTTCGTTGCAACTCTAAGCCGAGAATGCGCGCTGCTCTCGCTCTCGCTGTCAAAGCCGGGTAATTATTTGATTGGGCTTGTTTGCATAATTTTCTTCGCTTGCATGTGTTATAATTTTGAGGTTGTTGATGCTAATTTGTGTTGTTAAGTTGATGAACTTGTGGCAATTTGTGGAATGCAAGCCTATCGCCTTGTAGGTTTTAGTGCAATTATGACATTCTGGGAGCTTATTTGTGGAAAATATCGGTGACTTTAATTATGTTGTGGAACTGAAAGGGAGTTAGCTCCTTTGGTTGATTAAAACTTGTACATGAATATGGAGTGTTGCTTTTAGGGTTTAGGGGTTACAAGTCGTTTACTGTGGCTAAGTTGTGGAGCGATTTGAGTTCCTATTTCTACTTTATAATTGCTTATGTGAAGTTGCTAGGTTCAATCATGGGAATGTATGGAGATTCATGTTGGAGTGAAGCTAATTTATTCAGTTCATGGCAGCTCAGTTTTAGAAGAGGAGCATGAGCAAGGCGTTGCGCACATAGTTGAGCATCTTGCATTTAGTGCTACTGAGAAATACACGAATCATGACATCATCAAATTTCTAGAAAGTATTGGAGCAGAATTTGGTGCCTGTCAGAATGCTGTAACATCTGCGGATGAGACTGTGTATGAGCTGTTCGTGCCTGTTGACAAGCCTGAACTTCTGTCCCGGGCCATTTCAGTCTTGGCAGAATTCAGTACAGAGGTACCAAATAACTGTTTGTCTGATTACATCTGTAATGGCTACTTCTTTTAATCTAATAATTTTTGCAATGCAGGTTCGAGTTTCAAAAGATGACTTGGAAAAAGAAAGAGGTGCCGTATTGGAAGAGTACAGGGGAAACCGGAATGCTAGTGGGAGAATGCAAGATGCACATTGGGTCCTGATGATGGAAGGATCAAAGGTGCTGCACTCTGTCTTGTAACTTGTTTGTGGCTGTCATTCATTCGCTTGTTAGTTACCTTCTGACTTATAGCTAGTTATTTCTTGGAGATATCAATTGCATTCTTGCGGTGTAAAAATGTTGTTTACTTATTTCTCCTGTCTAACTTGATGAGCCAATTTAGTTTATCTATGATCTATTATATGATTTTCAGACCATATTCCTGGTTTCCTTCTAACATTTTGCCAAGAAATAGAGATCTTATTAGTATCTGTTACATTTGGTTGTAATGACTTGGTGTACAGCCACAAAGGGAGGGTATAAGAAGTGGGCCCTTGGAAAGGAGGGATTGGAGTATCTTTATTCTTCTGAGCATTAGAGTTTGATTTTGACTTTGTCAGGATAAGGGTCTTACTCTGATTATGGGTACACGAGAGTTTTCTCGTCTGGCTCACTGTTTAGAGATATGCCCAGCGTTTTAATCAATAATTTTCTACATATGTTTGGTTTAGCTTATGACTCATCAGCTACAATTTGATTTCTATCCGTTTATATGTTTTTGCAGTATGCTGATCGCTTACCCATTGGATTAGAGAAGGTAATTAGGACGGTTTCTTCTGACACTGTAAAAAGATTTTATCAAAAGTGGTACCATTTGCAGAATATGGCAGTGATAGCAGTTGGAGATTTTCCCGATACTAAGGTTTGTATATGTAATATGCATATTCACCTGTTTTAGTTAACATATGAATGCTAATCAAGATTCTTAACTCTCTCTTTCTATGTCCCTCTCTCCATGTCTTCAAAGGGTGTGGTTGAGTTGATAAACACTCACTTTGGGCAGAAAAAGTCAGCAACTGATCCTCCGGTTATACCAAAATTTCCAGTTCCTTCTCATCAGGAGCCTCGTTTTTCATGTTTCATTGAATCTGAAGCTGGTGGGGTTAGTATGCTATGAGTCTTAAAATTGTTTGTTCATATATTTTTGTCCTGTTAACTACATATGCAGATGCATAAATAGTCATCTTAATTTGCCTGTTCTGATATTTTTATTTGTTCTGCTTGACCAGTCCGCAGTGATTGTTAGCTATAAGATGCCAGTGAATGAGCTAAAGACAATAACAGACTACAAGGAAATGCTCACAGAATCCATGTTCCTACATGCTCTAAATCAGAGGTTCTTTAAATTATCGCGCAGAAAGGATCCCCCTTATTTCTCATGCTCAGCTTCTGCAGATGATCTGGTTCGCCCATTAAAGGCTTATATAATGTCCTCCTCTTGTAAAGAAAGAGGGACTTTGAAGTCCTTAGAGTCAATGCTCATTGAGGTGTGCTTTTATCTTAATCTCAATTGGGTCCGTTTGTGCTTGTCTTTATTTATTTACTTATTTATTTTTGTTGGGAATAGATACCAAAGTACATTAAAGAAGAAAGACAAAACTTACGAAGGTAGACCAGATGTCCTTGTGTAAAATCATCAAAAACGGCCCAAAGAATCCATCCTTCTGTAGAATTAACCCAAAACCTCCTCCCAGCTGAGATTTATGGGAAAAAAAAAAACTTTAAAGTCATTTGTGCACTAGGTTCATTGCTAAAGCATTTTGTATTAGGTTGCAAGGGTACGGCTACATGGGTTTTCGGAACGGGAAGTATCTGTAGCTCGAGCTTTGCTGATGTCAGAGGTCGAATCTGCCTATCTAGAGCGTGATCAAATGCAATCAACCAACTTGCGAGATGAATGCTTACAAGTATAACTGTAGATCCTTAAATTTTCCAACCATTTCACGTGAAACTTTTCATTCGGTCAGCCAAAGTAAGTATATATATATTTTTTTCATTTTGCAGCATTTTCTCTGCAAAGAACCTATTATTGGGATCGAATATGAGGCTCGGCTCCAGAAAACGCTTCTACCTCGTGAGTAGACATTACTATATTTTTTAACTCATGTTCAGGCTTACTGTAATAAGTCAAGTAGGAAATCATTTACAGTTGTTCTAATTGGGCTTTTTATGTGCATAGATATATCAGCATTAGAGGTTTCCAGATATTCAGAGAAGTTACAAACATCATGCAGCTGTGTCATAAAGACAATTGAACCTCAAACTTTTTCAACAATTGATGATCTGAAAAATATTGTGTTGAAGATTAAAAATATTGAGGAGGAAAAAAACATTTCTCCTTGGGATGACGAAAACATACCTGAAGAAATTGTTAGTACAAAACCTAGTCTGGGGTAAGAATGGGTCCTTTTCTACCGTATTATCTGTTTATAGTCTTTATGGTGTAGGTAATTATGATAATATGGTCCCTGTAGCAACTCCTATAACTGCGCCACCTATTTCAAACTTTTCTTCCCTCTCTATGAATCACAAAATGCTGTACGATTCAGTGTAATTGACTAGGTATAGATCATAATCTGTTGGATTATGTAATCTACCTAATGGGAGATTCTTGTTTATCTTAGCACCAATGGGTTTGATTTTCACTTTTGTGTGTGATTTCACAGTGAAATAAATTTATGAAATTTGAGTGTTTTAGCTATAAAGAGACCTCTTAGCCCGTGAGTTTGTCCTGTTGTATTATAGGCACATTGTGTGAAATGTGTTTTCTGTTGGTTGGGTCTGTAATTGTGGGTTAGAAAATGAGTGATTCCTGGTTAGTCTCCAATGTTCCACCATAGTTCTGTGATTTCTAATCTATTTTTTCCGGTTATTTGGAACCCAACTTTTGTCTCTTACTCCTTGGAGTATGTTCTTATGTGGTTTCGCTTTCCCTGTCCAAGACTCTGGTTATTTATCTCTTTCCTTTTCTTTTTTCTCTTTTGGATGATCGCACCTTTTACCATCCCCTGTGTGATTCATCAGCCCCCTCCTATTTGTTTCACATTTTTGAATCCTTACTGTCTGCTTGTATAAGGTGGGAAGATGCCATAGGGCTTCAAGAGGGTTTGCACATTTCTGGGTTGAAAACTTGTACTGTTTAAAGCAATCACTCGATTTAGGGTTATGGATAATAATCTCAGTTGGTGAGTAATATGTTGTCTCATTTAACTTATATGCGACTGACCTAATTTCTCCTAAGGGTTCAACTAGTTTCCTTTTTCTTCAATTTGGAAACTTGATGCTCTCATATATTATTTCTTTTATTTGATATTGGCCCAATTAACAGTTTTCAAAGGTCTTGGTCTTCATAACTTATTAATTGCTTAATCTAAGCTTGGTGCACTTATTTCTTTCAGGAATATTGTACAGCAGTTTGAATATGAGAATTTAGGAGCCACTGAGTTGGTTTTATCAAATGGCATGCGAGTATGCTATAAGTGTACAGACTTTCTTGATGACCAGGTACAGTGGCATTCAAGTTTCCTATAATCATTTTTTAGTGTCAGTTGATGTGAAACATTATAATTTTTTTATCAACTGTTTGTTTCAACAGGTTCTTTTTACAGGTTTCTCATATGGGGGCCTATCTGAACTTCCAGAAAGTGAGTATCTTTCATGCTCCATGGGATCAACCATTGCTGGAGAAATTGGTGTATTTGGTTATAGACCATCAATGTTAATGGACATGCTTGCTGGAAAGAGAGTTGAAGGTGGAACAAAGGTTGGAGCATACATGAGAACCTTTTCTGGTGACTGTTCACCCTCGGATCTGGAAACTGCATTGCAGGTTTGCTTTATTGGATTAATCACATAGATTTCCTTCACTTTTCCCACCCTTAGATTATTATTTGAAATATTGACATATAGGAGACTGTGATATACTATTATTTTCTTCTCAGAAATCTATTTGCATGTGTGAATGTATGAAAATAATTGTTAGTGTTGATGATTAGTAATTGCAAAATTCTTTGCAATATTTTCTTGGACATCAATTGTTATTTTTCTCTTTGTTTTTGTTTTTGCATTGGGGTCACTAGGCTGGGGGGATGACTGTATGACTTCTCTGTGATCAATATGCTAAATGACTGTTTCATCTTACTGTGGTGTCTTGATCTATGTTTTTTTTTTTTCCTCTTTCATTATGATTGTTGTGGTGGCAGCTTGTATATCAACTTTTCACTACAAATGTAACACCAGGAGAGGAAGAAGTCGAAATAGTGATGCAAATGGCTGAAGAGGTGATTCGTGCTCAAGAGAGGGATCCATACACTGCATTTGCAAACCGTGTGAAGGAGATCAACTATGGAAACTCTTATTTTTTTAGGGTATGCCTCATTTGTTGTTTTGAATTCTTTCAATGGAGATGCCCTCCTTAACTCTTGGTTATTTCTGGTGAATCAGCCTATTCGAATAAGTGACCTTCAAAAAGTTGATCCATTGAAAGCTTGTGATTATTTCAATAGCTGTTTTAAGGATCCATCAACTTTCACTGTTGTGATTGTTGGTAACATTGATCCTTCAAATGGAATTCCTTTGATATTGCAGTATTTGGTGAGTTGAAAATTTCTTGCATAACTGCTTCTGCCTGGAGATTTTAAATATCACATTAATTGGGTGGTCTGATTTTCAATGCAGGGCGGAATACCAAAGCCTCCTGAACCAATTCTCCATTTTAACCGTGATAATCTTAAAGGCTTACCATTTACATTTCCCTCATCAATAATTAGGTTTGTATTTCTGGCTATATAGAGGTTTATATATCATCTATTTTGATCAATTTTATTCAACCTGCTGGGCTGCCTCAACTGTTCTCGACTTCAAGAGTTAAAAGTGTTTTGTCTTGCCTTGAATGCATGCATGCTAACTCACTTGCCAACCTCCCTTTTGTTATTTTCTCTCTATTACCAGCCTCAGTTTTGATAGCTACCTGCCTACCTTTCTTTTGACATTGCAACAGTCTAAAGACATGATTTTGTTGCTCTATTGTCACATGTTCTTTTTCCAGTTGCAATCCATGTCCCTCTAATGCATTGATTATACTTGCAGAGAGGTGGTCCGCAGTCCCATGGTCGAAGCACAATGCTCAGTCCAGCTGTGCTTTCCAGTTGAGCTGAAGAATGGAACAATGGTTTCTGGCTCTCTTTTGATCTATGCTTTCTTGTTGAGCTGATGCCTTGAATTCTGCGTATGATAGTTTATCATCTGAATATCTATTGGATAATTAAATTGCAGGTTGAAGAGATAAACTATGTGGGTTTCTTGAGCAAACTTCTTGAAACAAAGATGATGCAGGTTCTCCGTTTCAAGCATGGACAGGTTTGTGCTTCCAACTATTGTGCTGTTATTAGTTTTCTTATTCTTTGACCTAATGTTTCTTAATGTCCTGTATTTCTCAGATCTATTCTGCCGGTGTTTCAGTATTCCTTGGCGGTAATAAACATTCAAGAACTGGTGATGTACGGGGTGATATTAGCATAAATTTCTCTTGTGATCCAGAGATCTCTTTCAAGCTGGTAAGTGTATAGTTGTATATTTTGCCATCTTTAATTTTTATATTTAAGTGTGGCAACTGCCTATCAGCTCAATTTTTTGGTTTGTGCAATGTCTTTCTACAGGTAGACCTTGCCTTGGATGAAATCTCACGTCTTCAAATGGAAGGGCCTTCTGATGAGGATGTTTCCACCATACTTGAACTTGAGCAAAGAGCTCATGAAACTGGATTGCAGGTTTAATTTCTTTATTCGTTTGTATCTAATAATGGCCCATTGATTGGCAAGTGATAAAGGAAAGGTAGATGCATTCTGAATCTTACTCCTATGTTTCAACCCTATATGGTAGTTGAACTCCAAATCAAGCATGGAGTTTAGTTCCCTTGATGGGAGAAATGAAAGTTATCCAGCGCCATTTATTTCTGTTACTGATTGCTATTGCTCTTTCAGGAGAACTACCACTGGCTGGATAGGATTTTATGCAGCTACCAGTCAAGAGTCTACTCTGGAGATGTTGGCACTTCTTTTAAGGTGATAGCCTATTGTTATTTTATGCTATAGTCCTGAAAATCTAGTTTGTATCCATTTTGTATCTTTTCATGTTTAGCATGTATTGAGTAACTGATTATCTTAAGAGCTTAAACTGATAGAATTACAAAAAGGTTCCAGAATAGAATCTGGTACTGGAGGTCTAAGGTTCGAACCCTGCTGACATGGGTGGGGAGGGTTTTCCATTCATGCAATGCTAAGAAGAAAATATTTGTCACTTCAGTACTTATCTGGAAGAGAATTCTGAATATGAATAATATGATAGGACTTAGAGTTAAATTAGGATTGATTTTTATTGATTGAATAAAAAAAAAAACGATCTTGACCTACAATTCGAGAGATAGGTCAATCTATCCCAAAACTCTTAATTATTCCTAATACTAGACAAAACTCAACATAAACTCTAAATGACTCTTCAATCTCTTATTTATACTTGGGCCCTAATTAATGAATAAATAAAATTACTAAACTGCCCATGTCCCTAAAATTACTAAATTGTCCTTGGTCATTTATATATGCACCTAACATAAGTTTTATTGGTCTAACATTATTCCCCTATCAAAAAGACACCTTGTCTTCAAGGTGAAATCCAGGAAACTGCTACCTCTTCCTCCTCGGCTTCTTCCCCGCCTTTCTCCTTATCACACACAGTCAGGACTTGTAGTGATTTATCCTTACATTGATGCCCTAGTGAAAATTTCTCATCGTATTGAAAACACAACTCTTTCGCCCTCATATCCTGAATCTGTTTCTCCGTGAGGCGTTTGAAAGTCACCCCGGTAGTGCACCATTAACTTGATCCCTTTGGGAATCTCTCTGTAACCCCATGATTTGCATTTTCTGGCCTCCCAGTGGTGTGCTTTGGAACTCTCTCTAAAACCCCAAAGTCTGGGACCAATGGCGTGTTGTTTCGATATGAAAACTGACTAAACTGCTCCTATTAACCCATTCTGTTGTGTTCTTATCCTCAATCATCTGTGCCAACTCCATTAACTCCCCTAACCCTTTCGGCCTTAGCAAGCGTAGTGAGGCTCGGATTTCTGGCTTCAGTCCTTTCATAAAATTCCCTTCCAATACCGCCCCTGGGATTCCCCTTAGGCCCCCAAATTGCAACTCAAACTTTTCTCCATACTCCATGACCGTTCTCTCCGGGGTCATAGCAAAGAGCTGTTCATGTAAATCTCCCTCTTGAGTGGCCGGAAACCTCTCCAACAACCGGTCCTTAAATTCACCCCATGTCCTCAATGGTTGTTGTTTTCGCCATTGAAACCACGAAAGGGCCTTTCCCTCCGAACATAATGCCGCCGCCATCAGTTTTTCCCTTTCTGAGAGTCCATTGATGGCGAAATAACACTTTACCTTATACATCCATCCATAGGCATCCTTGCCTTCGAAAATAGGCATTTTTTGTTTCCTTACCCTAGAATCTACCCAAATTGAGTTTGCCCCGCCCATTTCGCGCCATTAGAGGTCTCCAACCTCTCGAAACTACTCCAGTTTCCGCAAATCCCGAAGCGTCAACCCAAAATTTTCCTGGCCCAGCCCCATATTGGGCTGAAATCCCTTGCCCAGCCGCATTCCGGTTGTAACCGCTCCCTCTCTCGTCGGAAATCCCTCCTCCCAGCCATCCGCCCCTAAATCCAACCTTTCTAGACACTGCCCTGCCCAGGCCCAAATCCAGCCTGCCCCAGCCTAAAGCAGCCCGCCCAGCCCAAAATCCAGCCTGCCCAGGTTGTGCATCACTCCCAAACGCCACCGAGTCGCCAAGACTGACCATCCCCGACTCCTGTGCGCCCCATTCCAGTGCCGAAATGCTGATTCCTAACCCTAAGCGGCCTCCTCTAGCTGCGACCCAGCTTCCTCCACCGCACCTGATGTTGGAAAAGGCTCCCCCAGGTTGGGAGTCCCTTGGGCCGACCTCCCCGCCTCCAAATCCACAGTGACCCATCACCCCTAGCTGTGCTACACTGGTGGTTTTCGGTCCTCCGCCCTCTGCGTCGCCGGCGACCACGGGTTCCGTACCACCGGAGCTTTCTCCCGCCACACTGTCGTGGCCTGCCAATGTTGCCAGTGGTGGGTTAAGGTGGAGTTCCGTCAATTTCAGCAACATGGCTTCAAGGGATGAAAATTATTGTCGAACGGTGTTAAATCACTCAGCAATGGTGGCCTTGAGCGATCCAACCTCCGCTTCCAATTTCTCTTCAAGTGCGTCCACCTTCGCTGCCATTGTCTCGGGATTCTTGCTCTGATATCATTTTGATAGGACTTAGAGCTAAATTAGAGCTGATTTTTATTAATTGAATCAAAAGAAAGAACAATCTTGACCTACAATTTGAGAGATAGGTCAATCTTTTCCAAAAGTCCTAATTATTCCTAGCTCTAGACAAAACTCAACATAAACCCTAAATGACTCCTTAATCTCTTATTTATACTTGAGCCCTAATTAACGAATAAATAAAATTACTAAACTGCTCCTGTCCCTAAAATTACTAAACTGTCCCTGCCCCTTTATATTTGCGCCTAACAAAAGTTTTATTGGTCTAACATAATAGTGGCAGTAACCTTGGAGTCATCTGTCTCTATTTTTCTCTTTAAATGTTGAGGAAAAGAGGACAAAATGAGTGTTAGCCTGCTGTTGCTGCAATCATTTTAAAGTTCTCATCATTGTATGGTGCTTTTTGTTGCCAAAGCTGAGACAGAAGCTTGGCAGAAACGTATAAAATCATCTCTTTTTTATGAGGCCTTTTTATTGGTTTAAGTTAAAATATTGATTATTTTTTATTTTAAATTTCAGTGATAATTAATTATTGAATTTGTGTCCTTTGCAGATTCAAGATGAAGCGCGATCCAAAGTTAGAAATTCTCTGCAACCATTAACATTACAGTTAGCATTACAAAGAATAATGCCTTATCCTTGCAACAATCAGTTTACTGTAGTGATTCTTATGCCACAAGTATCTCGATTTAAGTTCTTGAGGTCATTTTTTCGACATAACCAGACCTATCATCTTGGAGATGGAAAGGTCAGTTTGTGCCTCTTATTTGCTTTGTCACATATCTACTACTGAGTACACATTTAATCAACGAATTTGTTTCTTCTGGCAGTTATTCTCTGAATGCCAGTAACTCCTTAAATTTTTTGCTTTTGCACACTTCATCTTTTCCTCTGTGGAATTAATAATCTGCTGAATTTTTTTTCCTTGTGATATATATTTATATTATTGTGAAACTACTGATTGCTCTTTACATTATCTATGCCATCTCCACTTCCCCTCTAATTATTGCTTTTCTTTATTCAAGTTTGGTATCATCAATTCTCAGTATTGTTGACTTTCATGAATTTATTAATACTGTAATATTGTTGGTTGTGGCAGGCTTTAGCTGCTGTTGCTGGTTTGACATTTTTGGCCTTTAGTTTGTGGAGATATTCTCGGAGACCCTGAAATCCTAGGACTTTTATGGAGCAAAGCTTAACATACTTCAGGAAAATTGAGACTTCCAGCAGGAATTAGGATGTATCGCATCATATTGATGAATGGTAGAAAATGCATATTAGGTACCAAAGAATTGTTTAGGAGGACAGTAACTGCCGCCAACTTCTTTCCCCATCAAGAGTTTCTCACAATCGATGTACATCTGGTTAGATGATTAGACACCAATTCTTTCAGTCTTCGTGTATCCTCCTTTAAAATACTTGAAGGTATTACTATATTGCTTATGATGAATTCAAGATTTACGATAGGGCAACAGTAATGGGGATGCATATTTGTGACAAAAGTTGTGGAAAATATGGTATATTGCAGATAATGAACTATTGAGTTGAATAGGCAGTGCTGCAGTGATTTCATCGCAGCATTTTTTATTTTTTAAATTTTTATCTTCGACTGTTACATCTGTGTTTTCGGCCTGCGTCACAAATGAGATTAACTATAGGTATCACTAAATGTGGGATTTTCTTCATGTAGTTTTAAATTCACTAGTTCAGTGCATTGTGATGTTCGGAGAAAGAGATGCTCCAGAGTCAAGAAGCAAAGGTGTTGTCTAAGTGAGAGTTTAGAAAAAGCGAATTTTATTTAATTTTTTAATTTTAATACCTTAACCTTAATTTTTTTTATTAATCCCTTTTAAATTTAAAAGAGATAAGAACCGGTGAATTAAAAACACTGAATTAAGAATAAAAAACAATTATTATTACTATTGGTGAATTCGTAGGTTCAATTCCTATTGGGGGACGCCAATGGTACTCTCCAATAAGTCTATTGGAATTGGCTCTATATCAATAGAATTTCATCATCTATACATAACGAATTAGTGTGGTATATTCATATCATAACATATAAATTACCCTTCCTATTTCTAGGATTAAACAAAAGGGAAGGGCCCTTCCCTTTTGAGTTGTTCGTGGGCGAGGAGGGATTTGAACCCCTGACACCGTGGTTCATAGCCATGTGCTCTAATCCTCTAAGCTACAGACCCCACCTCGTCTCTATTGGATTTGTTCCCGGAAGTATTTCCTGATCGGCTCAATAAGGTTATCAAAAAGATTTCGATTTATTCATCTCCTATATTTAATATAATGGATTTGCTGGACCAATACACGATTTTCTTTTAGTTTTTATGGGATTGGGTCTTATATCAGGAGGTCTGGGAGTGGTATTATTTACCAACCTAATTTTCAACTCTCTCAAAATGGAATCGATTCTAAACATATATGCCATGGTTCCCTACTTCGACAGGGTACAAATATCTAAATTTGATATTTTTAGATATTTTTTCAGACCTATTGCAAGAGCTTGCCCCACCCATGAGCAAATATTTCATAGTAGCCTCATTAGACTATACGTCTTTCTTGGCATATCCAGATAATAGGTAGAAGTATAAACTGAAACATTCTAGAGTTATAAAGATAGTTATTACATCATTAGCATTGCATAAAAACATTCCTACTAGAGCAGTTGTTTAACTCCTCAAAATTTGGTAACTTCAAATCCCTTAACAATCACTTAAGATTCTTTTTTCAGATTACATCCATCATCTCAAGTTTTGGATCGAACTAATCCATTGATCCAAAAACAGGTTCACAAATACCATCAATATCTACTGGAAGAGCAGCAATGAAGGCGATAATAAAAACAGAAGTTGCAGTCAATAAAGTAGGGATCATCAAAACACCAAACCAACCAATGTAAAGGCGGTTTTGAATTCGATTCAATTTGTGAAAAAAGATCTAGTTGAGAAAATAATTTTTTTAATTAGAAAAAATTATTTTTGTTTCTATTTCCAGTCATTTTTTGATATTTTGTAATGAATTCATCAAAATCTTTTTTTTTTTATCAACATAGCCCTTTTCTTGGTATCTTTTAGTAATTTTGTGCTTATTCTTATGAACCAATGCAATACCTATGATTTGATATAGAAAAAATTTGCCCATCATTTTTTACAGACAAACGAAGGGGTTCGATAATAAGCATTCCCCCTTTCATCAATTCTTTAAGAGTGAAATTCTTCTTAGTGATCAAAATAGGGGACAACAAATGCATTCAGTTCATTTTTTGTATTATTTGAATTCGATTCAATTTGTGAAAAAAAGATCAAGTCGAAATGCACAATGATTCGGTATATAAGATTTGATTTCTTTTTTTTTATTAAAACAAAAAATGGGTCACTTTATGCCTGCGAATTCCCAAGAAAATTAATAATTTATTATTATTATATGGTACATGATATGAGACCAAAAACAAGAAAAGGCAACGAAAGAAGGGGTGGAATCTTTAAATTACCCTTTCAATGTTTTTAGTAAGCATTCAAATTTCAAATTGATGAATAAAAATCCATTGAAATAGACTCTTTCAATCTTGACGACCGACTAATAATAGGTTATTATGATGTGTATGCCACCGCTAGCTAAAGACGTAGAACATAGTAATAGATGTAAAGAAAACTGTGTTTGGATGAGGGTTTTCAAAATTATTTTGGGACATCACATTAGTATTTTAAAATTGGAATAAGTAATATTTTTTTTATTTTTTCTACAAGACTACGTCTAATTATAAGAGAAAGAGAAGTGATATTTCGAGAAAAATTTTATAGATCGCTTACAGGAAAAATAGTTCACTCAGTCAAGATTATGTAATCAAAAAATAATTACTTAACACACTAACCCACGCTGTATGTACTCTTCTAACATCGGTGCTGCAAAGTTTCTTTAGCGTTTAAGTCAAATCTCTTCTTGTATTCTTATATTGCGTCGGAATTGGAATTGGAATTAGACAATTATAACATTAAAGTATTTATTTAAAAACACTAGTTACTGTATTTTAAAAATTAAGTTGATTTAATTTTATACTTGCATAAAAAAATATTTTTTTTATTTTTATTAAAATTATTATTTAAAAAATTTATTTATATACACTATTAATTTTTATTTTATAATTATAATTTTTTTCACAGCCACTACGGCTTAAAAACTATAATATTTTAATAATAAATAGGAACTTAGGTAGCGCTTGTTTTTTTTATTTGAAATCTAAATGGGTCTGAATATTTCTAAATTTTAAATAGGCTTGATTACGAAAATAAGAATAAAATTTTTATTTTTCTTTTTTAAATATCTGAATAGAAGTGACATCTTGTTTGTTTTCACAATAAAAAAATTTTAAATTTATTTATTTGACATTTATGTTCTTATAAATTAAAAAAAAATAGAATTAGATTTTATAGTTTAGGAAATAAATTATTTTATAGAGCTATTTTTTAAATATAATATTTAGCTATCATTCAGACCTTTTTCCATTCAGATAAAAATCATAAAAGTTTATTTTTTCTATTCAGATATAAATATCTGAAAATCAAACATAAAATTTAAAAAACAAACAAGCATATTTTAAAAAATATTTTAAATTAATAAAATTTTAAATTTCAAACATTTAACAAACAACTCCCTATAAAAAAAATTAATTTTTTCTCTTATCCCCAAAATATATATATATTACTACAGTTCATATGAAACACTGGAGACGTCAGCCCAACTCAGAGCACACCGTCATAAAGCCCACTGAAAAATAAGGCGGACTTAAAATCTCAAAGGCCAGGCAAACAAAATTAAATACCCTTACAACTTGGGGAAAATATCAGAAACTCCATTCCTTTTTGTCGAAACTCAAAACCCCCACCATTTTCCTGGGGAGAGACCAGCGTGTAAAGCCAAGCCTTGGGGGTATTAGCAGTGCCCAGATGGGGAGGAGGATATTAAACAATGCGTTGAGAGCGATAGTAAATGCAGAGAGGAGGGGGAAAGCTACTGTTGAGCTGCAACCAATCTCTACTGTCATGTCTTCTTTTCTTAATATCATGAAATATCGAGGTAAATGTATTTTTGTACATATTCCTATTTAAAATGTATTTTTACTTGGTAAATTAGGCTGAAGTAATGGTAACTGTAAGTGGGTTCATTGTAATTTTTTCTACTTTTTTGCATCAGTAGCCTAGCCGTTGGTAATAGTAATTCAGATATTAGGGAATAAAGTCTAGCAGATTTATTATTGTTTCAATTTATGGTTATGTTCTAGTTCTACAATAAATACATATTGGATGTATGAATGATAGGTGGTTGAGTGTTTCCATAATGTGTTTCAAACTCGAAAATCAATAAAGAAGATTGATATATACACGTGCAGATTTGTGTGTAGTTGAAGAAAGAGAGATTTGGAGCAGGTTCATGGATGTGATAGGAGCAATTAGCATGATCTGGGTTCTTTTGTTTTCGATGATTTTATTATCCTTTATTATTATCTTGGGGGTTGTATGATACATGCGTGCAAACTTTGAAGTACAACAATTAAATCAAACTTTTGTACATTTTTGTCCACAAGGCCTTGGGTTTTATTTCATTACAGCCAAAGATATATGGAGATTATTTGAATCTAAATACAAAACGAATGCAAATATAAAACTTGGATCCAAGTTTTAATGAGAATGCTATTTTCACTTTTTAATTATGCTTATTTCGACATATTGTCTCATCACATGCAAGTCTACCTTCCATACTCACTTCAATGGGTATACATGGTATGCAACACGTTATTTGAGTGAGAACACTTCATCAGACATCTATATCTGCTGGTGGTTAGTAAATTTAAAGTGGACATGGACAGTTACCGCATGAAATTCTCTACAACCAAAAATGTGTCTCTGAACTGCTGCAGAGTATTTTTTAGAATCTGTGTGAAATGTAGCAGACTTGTCTTGTTTAATGATGTACCCTAATTTTTATCAGGGTGTTTGCTCACAGACATGAATTTTGAACACAACAAGTTGTTTGCTTTTAATTTTTTTTTTTTTTTCGGGGAGAAATTTCCTTTATATTAGTTAATGCTTCTACTCTGTTGTCGTTCCGGTTCTGGTTCATGCCACTTAAATTTCAGATCAATCGAATTAACCTTATGTATTTGAGAGTGATTTGCTTATCCTACTAATTGGTTGCAATTTTGCAAGTTTGGTTACCATCATAGATGCATGGGACATTTGTTAAGGCTTTGGCAGATAGGTTTTTTTATTCTTTTCTTTATTATGTTTGGTGAATGGACATGGTAGTACTTTTGTTCTTAATTTCTTACCATTAAATGTTTATGCTGCGTATTAGGGACTTTGATTTTTGTTTATCTATTAAATCTATTGTTCAGAAAGAAAGAAATATGAAACAAATAAAATTATCTCTTGACTGGAACTTATTGACCTTCATTCTGTTCTTTAATTTTATTGTAGTTAGAGGCTACAAAATGTTCAATCTTTGAATTTTTAATGGCTATTGTTTATTAACTTGGCATTTTCTCTTTTCATGTATTTTTAACAAATTTAAAGGATACATCAAGGATTTTCAAGTTTATGATCCACAGAGGGTGGGCAAGATCAAAGTTGAACTGCTAGGCAGGGTTAATGATTGTCGGGCTCTCACTTATAGGCAGGATATTAAAGCAAGCGAAATTGAAGGGTACACAGTGCGTGCTCTTCCAACTAGACAGGTTTGTTTATAACTCTTTCAAGTCCTTTGTAGTTGCCACTGGCAAGAAAGGTTGTGTGGTATGTTTATGAATCTGACACTTTTGCCAAATAATCAGACAGTATGCAGGAACTTATGTTTTGCCGTTTTTGTTTTGATTTCTTTTGATGCAGTGGGGTTATGTTGTTATAACAACTCCAGATGGTGTTTTGGATCATGAAGAGGCCCTGAGACGAAATGTGGGTGGCCAAGTTCTTGGTTATTTCCATTAGATATCCTTGCTATGTGTGGAAGCGAAGGGTTCTTCCATGAAGTTGCAGCCAGCAAGAATGTGTTAAACTTTCAATTAGAGACAATCTGAATTTTGTATTTATTTGAGCGGAATGATAGAACAGTGTTTGTTTCACCTCTCTTCATAATTTTTTTTTTATTTTTTATTTTTATCTTCATGGAACAGAAGTTTTAAAAGTGGGTTTTAAAGACTTGTCTGCTCCCGGCAGAAATAGCAAGATTTATGAAGACATGTCCGACTATGGCCCGGGTGGGGGATACTTTAGTTCGAGTCCCTTACCCCGAACATTTTCACAAGAAAATTGTCACTTCAGATCAACAACAAAACAAACGTCAACTTGCTCCAAAAGAAGATTTTAACTTTGAGCACGTCTTTTTTTGAATTTATACGTGTAGGATGGATGAATGGGCATTTTGGTACAGTTTGAAAAAGCCCATTATCCTTGGAAGTTTGTGGAAACTGAAAAGTAAGGAGATTGTTATGTTACATAATCATATAACATATATAAATTATATAACAGTCGTTGAATTTTCATCTAACGGTTGTGGAAATATAAAATAATAAAATTATATTATTTCGACAATCGTTGAGTCATCCAACAGCTGGTACATAATCATGTATAGTACATGATTGTGTAACATAACAAAAGTTGAAAAGTAAAAAAATTTGTTACAAACTTTCGTGCTAAAGCCAGCATTCGGAACACGATTGTTTTTTATGTCGGGTGTACTTTTCAATTCAACGTGAAGGATGGGCAACGGATTGGGTAGCACGTGGCATGACACATGTCTATACAATATAATATGACACGAGCACATTTTTGTAGGGTAGGCGATATTGTATGATATGCACGTGAGTTGGGTTGGGTTTAGAATTTTAGACATGTGGGTTTGACCGGGTTAAAAAATTTAGGCACGTGGATCTTAAAAGTACCGTACGATTAGAAATGAGTTAAAACACGGCACATAAAAAAGTACATAATAAGCACGTTTTACTAGTGTGCTACCACGCAACCCGTAAGTCATCAATATCATGTGTGCCAAAATATATCAAAGTAAATTTTTTAATAAAAAGTAAATATCAAATGTTATGACTTTATAAATATCTTGAAATTAAAATCTTTAATATATTTTATTAGCATAGGCTTTTAAAAATTAATTTAAATCTTATATTAAAATAATATTCTAATTTTATGTTTATAATTTATTAAATGAATAAATGAAATTTGAATAATTTCTTTGAATATTTTTATATTTTGGCCACTTGAGTTTATAGATTTGTATTAATCGATATTATGATCTATAGAATTAAATTTATATATTGTTGTATTATAATGAGTTATTGTAAAATTAAATATATAGTTTTGAAATTATAATAAACTATAATGAAATGTTAATTGTTCTTTTAATAAAAATTATTATTATTATTATTGTTTCTGTAGTTATTATTATTATTATTATTATAAGTGCATGAGTTGATGAGCTTGAAAAAACACACTAGACATAGTAAACTTAAAAAAGAAGGGTTAGCAAGTTTCTTTTGGGAGCACAGCATGCGTTAACTTATACTGTGGGCCGTGTCAGACTTAAAAGAAAAAATAAATACAACACAACACGATCCATTTACTTAGTGGGCTGTATCGTGCTGGTCCATGTGACTTAATGGACCTGGGTCTGTTGTATTAGCACATCCTGTTGGCTGCCTTTATTCAACGCAACTCAGCATTAATTTCTGTAATAAAATGGGCAGCAATTAAAATTAATTTTTTTTTACATATAAGAGTCTTTATTCAACTCCACTCAGCTAGCTATATCTATAAAAGGAGCTTTTTTTCCGCGTTTTTGACTCTACTATTTACAAATTCCATACAGTAAAAGTGAGCGGCGAGCAGCACCCTAAACCGTCTCTAAACCCTTAAAGAGCAGCCAGCTTTATTTCAACGCTCATTTTCAATTTTTTTTTAAATTATTGTATCACAATCATCTTGTTCCTCTGAAGAAATAAAATTGTTTGCTTTGTTCTATCTATATACTAGCTAATTACTAAAGGGAAAAAAACAGGGAAGCGATGGAGGATAATAGTAATGTTATGGCGTCAGTTCACTCTACAGTCTTCAAGGAATCGGAATCCCTCGAAGGCAAATGCACTAAAATCGAGGGTTATGATTTTAATCAAGGCGTTAATTACTCTCAGCTTCTTAAATCAATGGTCTCCACTGGCTTTCAAGCTTCTAATTTCGGTGACGCCATTGAAGTCGTCAATCAAATGGTTTGTTTCTCCTCCCAACAATTCCAATCATTCGTTAAATTCTTCTTTTTCTTCTTCTTTTTTAACTATCATGCTAAAAATTTTTATATATTTTTTTTAAAAAAATTGGATTGAAGCTAGATTGGAGGCTTGCTGACGAGGTGATACCGGAAGATTGTGATGACAGAGAGAAGGATCCGCAGTACAGGAAGTCTGTTCGATGCAAAGTGTTTCTGGGTTTTACTTCTAATCTTATTTCATCTGGTGTTAGAGATACCGTTCGCTATCTTGTACAGCATCAAATGGTCAGCGTCTTATTTTAATTTTTATGTTTGATAATTTTACATAGAGGAAGTATTTTGATTTTTCAGAGCTGATTATAGTATTATTAGCTGCATTCTAATCATGCCACTAGTATTTTGAGCGAGTTTGTGTGTGATAATAAGATGCTTTAGTGAAGATGCTGTCTTTCACATTCTTGTAACATGAAGAGTTTTCCGTTTGAATTTTTACTCCCTTGTTGAATTTGAGACCGTAATATCGGAGAAATTATGATAAGAGTTGGCCGACTTACATTTGGCTCCTGGATTTCTTCTCCTTGGTGTAATATATGCCGATATGGGCTTCTCATTGGTTCTAGTCTGCACTCTTTAAAAGCTTATGAATGTTCCAGCTGCTTATAAGAAATAGGTTCTTCATGCTAACTGGTTGGGCTGATTGGCGATGGGGGAAAAATCTCCCTCTCTCTCATATGTTAGTTCAGCTGTTAAGAGATATCTTTGAATATTAATGACTTGGATTTTTCTGATTGTTCATGTTTGTGAATCCACACCCTGCTCAGTTTTTATTTTTTGGGTTGTGATTAATGAATGGATTTTGCATCTTTATGATTCGGTTACTTTTCATTTTAACTAGATTGTTCGAATTGGCACTTCTAATATGACTGCAGGTAGATGTAGTGGTAACAACAGCTGGTGGTATTGAAGAGGATATCATAAAATGCCTGGCACCTACCTTTAAAGGGGATTTTGCTCTCCCTGGAGCTTATTTACGATCAAAAGGATTGAACCGCATTGGGAATCTGTTGGTTCCTAATGACAACTACTGCAAATTTGAGGATTGGATCATTCCTATTTTTGACCAGATGCTGAAAGAACAAAATGAAGAGGCACTTTCTCATCTTTCTATAATTTTTTGTTCGTATTTATGTTTGTAAGATACTCTCTTGAGTGTAAGTTTCTATGTATTTCTCTAATGAATTCACTTGATGTTAGCATTTCACTTTCTAAATGTTTATTCATGTCTGTCATATCAAGATATGTGAACCCGTAAGTTAGTTAGTTCTATTTTCTTTTACCAAAGTTAGAAAGAAAGGAAGATTTTTTAAAATTTAAATCTAAATTATTATTCTGCCCTATGAAATATTTATGTTTATAAACATGAAAGCGTTTATTGGTGGCAATTACGGGTTGTAGAAGTCATTATTTTGATGTGCCAATTACTGTCTCCTCTTTGTTTTTTATAATTTACTCCTGTAGTCAGTGGCATGTGTATACTACTTTTTATACTCATCATCCTTGGGAAATGATAAAATGCATTTTAAATACGAAGAGGAGTGCCTTTGTTTTTCTTTAATTATTCTTCACCCTTAGGCCTTTGTCCAAAGCATTTTGTCTTATGCTCAAGTTATATGCCATCGTTGGCAATCATGTACTGAGCTCTAAGAACATTAGTTCCCTTTCTCCTTTTGGTTTCACAGGAGATATCATGGACACCATCTAAGGTAATTGCTCGGCTAGGAAAAGAAATAAATGATGAGAGTTCATATCTTTACTGGGCATATAAGGTAAGTATTCTTCAAGTTTAGCTTCATATTTTTATTCCCTTCTTTTTCATCATGGCACATTGATCAACATTCTTGTCTGTAACCAATTACATTTTATGATTATCCTCATTTATATTTCCTTAACATCTTTCAGCAATTAGTATCTGCTCTGCATGCTCCTTCATTATTTTCAAATAAATGAATAACATATTATTTCCCTTTCTTTTCTTTTCCCTTTTATTAATTTTTTTCTTTCTTTTTACTCAAACGGTTCTCTTTTGTTGTATATCATGTACATTTCATAATCTTAAACCAGTGAGTTGGGTATGTTTTACTGCGCAAGTGACTCAAAAGTTTTGACCGTGAAAATTGAAATCTTTCATCTCCGCATAGTAACCTATGTAGTAGGAGAATATAAATCTTTTTAATTCATTCTCGCTTGTTCATACAAACATACATACATTCTTCTGAAATCTGTGGTTTAATAAGTTTGTGGAACTTGAAAGAAATTTCACTATCTGAAGTTCGGGTCTGCAAGGTAAAATTCCTATAGCAGTTTTGTGGATATATCTGCAGCCAACATTTGTGGCAGTACTTCACGCTCTGTTATGGAATTTTAGTTTGAAGGGGACGGCAATGTCTATTTAGTACAAAAGTCACAATCCAATAGGAATTGTGATTTTGAGTAACAACAGATTCATAAATGGGTTTTATACTGAATGCATCAGTAGTAGGGAATTTAAATGTGTTTGCTAGATGTTATACCATGAGTGCAAATCTGCATAATATGCAGTGTTTACTCCTATGTATTGCTACTCTTCGTTGTTGTACTGTTTATTCATGTAAAATGCTATTCTGAGAGTGAGATGTGGTTCAATATAATGCGAAGTAATGGTAAACATTCAATGTCTGCCAGTCTGCAATCTATGTACGATTTATTCTTATACGATGCTACTCTAAGATGTTCAATTCAATGCCAAGTAATGGTAACAGTCAACGCCTTAAAGATATTTTGATGTTCTTCTGGGACATTCTGCAGAACAATATTCCAGTCTTTTGTCCAGGCTTAACTGATGGTTCACTGGGGGATATGTTGTATTTTCATTCCTTCCGAAGCCCAGGCCTGATCATTGACATTGTGCAAGGTAGATTTTTCCTATTTCCATGTCTAGTTAGCAGTTTCAGATTTTTATCTAAAAAGATATTTGAACAGATATCAGGGCAATTAATGGTGAAGCTGTTCATGCAAGTCCTAGGAAAACTGGGTTGATAATTTTAGGAGGTGGTTTACCAAAGCATCATATTTGCAATGCCAATATGATGCGTAATGGAGCAGATTATGCCGTCTTCATCAATACAGCCCAGGAATTTGATGGGAGTGATTCTGGTGCCCGCCCTGATGAGGCTGTGTCGTGGGGAAAAATTCGAGGTTCAGCAAAAACTGTGAAGGTATTTCTCCATTTTATTCTTATAGGTTGTTTGTTGGTTTTATTATCTTTTGCAGATGCATATGATTCTAACATTTCCTTTCCATCGGTTTTAATCAGGTACACTGTGACGCAACCATTGCTTTTCCTCTGTTGGTTGCTGAAACATTTGCCTCAAGAAGAAACAAATGTGTTGAGACTGAGCGCTAAAAATTGAACTTTGGCCATGTGAAGATTACATGATGAACTGCTGTTACAGTCCTGATTAAGTTATTACTTGGCCTGTTTTACAACTGCCTCAGATTATATAAGTGGACGCAGCTACGAATCAAAGAGGATAGCTAATGTATCTGACAAGAATTTTGCTGCTAATTGATTCTTTTCTATGGTTACATAGTGACTTGTATTGAATGTAAGTCATCGAAGTATAGGGAATTTCTATTTGGCAAGTTGTCTTTAGCTTTTTATCTTGAAATATCAATTCATTCACTAGCATTGGATGTAGCTTGTTCTTGTTGTGAAAGTGACTTCTCGGATCATGAAATAAACGTGCTTCAGTTTTTGGAGAGGATTAAGCATCTGCCATTTACTAAATGAATCAATGATCATCGTTTTTTTCAGGCTAAAAGACATTTAGCTTATTATTATCAACACGTATATAAGCAGTTATTGCAGAAGAAATTTCTGCATCAAATAGTAATGCCAGTGTGTTCACCTTGGTTTTCGGATTGTCCCACAAAATTTCAACAGGTTCAGTAAATACGTCTTACAAACCATCACCTAATGGGACTTGAGCTAGCAAATAATTTGTCAAGGTTTCAATTTGGTTGCCTGGTACTTCTCGAAATCTCCGGAACCTGCCCTTCAGCCATGGCTACTGTTCCTTCCCAGAGTGTGTTATTATAGATGACTATCCCGCCCGCTAAAAACAATGTCATTAATCTTTCATGGTAGTTCCAGTAACCATTCTTGTCAGCATCCACAAAAGCATAGTCAAAACTGCTTACATTTTCGTTCTGCAATTAAAACGCCAAAAAGGTTTCTTAAGGAAAAAGTAACTGTATCTTGTCAGGAAAGAAAATGTAGATTAAAATTTTCGAAAAACAAATGAATCTTTTCATCTTTAAGTAGCTGATCAAGAGCTGGTAAGGCCCTGGACTCCATCAAGTTTATCTTTAGATCAACTCCAACTTTTTTAATAATAGGTAATCCCGTTTCATATGCCTCACGACTCACATCAATCGCTACAATCTGAAGAAATGTAATATATTAAACAAAATTTAAGGCAAACAAATACATTTTCATACAAAGTAAATGAAGAAGGTGCTTTCGATATTACATGGCATTTATTAATACTTACTTTACCATCATCTGGAATGTTAAGAGCAGTGAGGAGAAGAGAATGTCCGGTGAATACTCCAAGTTCAATCGTTTTCTCAGCGTCTACCAGCTTCCAGATCATGGCTATGAACTTACCTGCATCTGGTGCTGTGCCCATCATGGCTCTGGAAATCAATAACATACCGAGCAACCTTCTAAGCACATACATAAAGTGAGGAAAAAAAAAAATTGGATGCGCAGCAGTAATATCCGTTATCTCCTTCAGAGGCGTCGGCTCTCGTGGGAACACACTGGTCTCCAGTATATATGCCACAATATTAGAACATTGCGCAAAAATTAGAATTAGAAAATTAAGAAAATGAAGTGGATGATACATAGAGATTCCTTGTATAACTCTTCACTTTGGAATAGACCCTTAGGAACACATGCTGCCTGTTTGGTGTTCTTTTCCATTGCATGCGCTAGATCTTTTAACTGGACTTGTAAAAGAAAAGCTAAAGCGAAGTAAATTGATCAAAATTTTGTAGAAACAACTGTCATACCATATTGACAGCAAGATGGTTAATAATATTAAATATTGAAATTCTACTGCAAATTCAATCAAAACTGGTAAGTTTTATTAAATCAACCAAAGAATGAACATAAGAAGGGGACGTAAACCAAAACCTTCCAATAGAAGCAAAAGTTTTAGCAATCAATATACAAACAGTCCAAGTCAAGGTGATTAATGTCGAATATATGGAATCTCATGAGTGTCCAAATGAAGAATGTCAGATAAGACAGTTGGAAGTTCCACAAGATTGAAAAATCACCGACAAGTTTGATAAGTACAAGCTTAGTTGGCCATAAAGTCAGTAGCAGATGTAACTTCTCAAAAAACATGTCTGATAATAATAGATGGGCTAGAAGCCGATGCCCGAACGCGACCAAAGAGATAAAAAAATCCCACTGTACAGAGCAAAAAAACCAAGCTGAGCAGGAAGATCTAAACCTTCTAACAGAGCTATCAACTCAGCAAAAAGAATAGACTAGTGCCCTAAAAAGGAACTAAAAGTAGCTAACACCACTCTTTGATGATCTCGTAGAACACCACTAATCGAAGCCATACCAGGGTTTCCCCAAGAAAAACCATCCACATTTAACTTCACTACTCGCGGTGGCGGTTTCATCCAAGAAATCAATCGAAGATATCTACAGGGAGGCATGATAATTCGCAATCCCTCCCCAATGTGAGTATCCAAAACACCTTTCAATTAAGATGACTTAAAACCAAAAACGACACTGACCAACCTAATATCTAGGAGCATCCTAAAAATAACAACGTCCATATTATAGGCAACAAAGTCGAACCTAAAAATGTTTCAAGCCTTCCAAACAAGCCACATAATGAAGCATGAGAGAATGACTTGAATATATTTCGAAGAACGGCAGCACCACCACCAGTGACTAAGCAAAGCAAGGGGAGACAGAAAAGGAATATATCGAAGACCAACCATCGAATAAAATCGCCGCTAGATCTGTTGAACTATCAGACAATTCAAAAATAAGTGTCTGATAGTCTTAGTATTCAGATTACAATGACACCAGGAAACCATGTGAAAACCCCTTAAGCACAAGCATCATCCTTAGCCAAAAAATCATGCAACAAGCGCCACAAGAAAAAACAGATTCGTGAAGGAATATGCCACTGCCAAATTAAATAAAAAAACCTCACTCTAGCTATGGGACCCACGTTCAAATTCCCAACTACTCCTCAGAAAAAAATTTTCATCCCTAGATAAGCCCAACAGAGTATATTCGGCCTAACACCAGAAATAGGTGTCAACAAAATCTTATCAACAATTGAAGATGGCACCGTTGATAAAAAGTATCCCTCTATCACAAACCATACCACACCAAAAAGAAGATACTGGGGCCATAGAAGTTGCTGCAGGATTAAAATGGAAAAGAGGCATATTGCCAAGCCATCAATCATGCCAGAAACTGTTGTCACTAGATCTAACCAGCCGACAAATATGAGACTCAGCAATACAACGAATAGAGCATAGTCGTCTCCACATAGGAGAAACAGGATAGTGAAATTGAACTATACATGGGAGCTTAACTCTACAATACTTAGATTTCATGAAGGAAGCCCAAAAAGAATGTTGGTCTCGAAACCACCACCACCACAGTTTAATCTCAAAAGCATCAGCCAAATCAAAAAAGGTACGAATTCCAAGACCACCCTCTGCCACTAGAAAGCAAATAGTTGGCCATCTGCACCAATGCATGTATCGCCAAGAATCGGTATCACACCATAAAAATCTGGTGAATAACCGCTCAACGTTCTGAACAACCGTAGTAGGTGGCCAAAGGACATGAAAAAGATGAAGCGACATAGATGAAAGCACATGCTGAGTGAGCACAAACTTACCTCCAACTGAAAGAAGTTGATTGGCCCACCAAAAAATCCTTCCCTTGATCTTACGAGCTATATCATCTAAGTGCTGAATCCGCACACCACCCATATACACTGAACAACCTAAATAAGTAAACGGAAATTGTCGTGGTTGAAAACCAGTGATAAATTAAACTATAGTCTTAAGTAAGACTTAAGCTTGTCTCCCGACATAAAAACTACTCTTTGATTGATTGATCAGTTGACCCGAAACAACCTCATAATGATGTAAAAAATCTATAAGACGATGAAGGCTAGATCAGGACCCACTCACAAATATAATAATATCATCAGCGAAACTAAAATGGGAAACACATATAGGAGCAGCTGTAGTGTATCTCAAGAAAGGGTACTGAGAATATAATTGTTCCAAGCCACAAGACAAAAATTTAGCAACAATTATAAAGAAGCAAGGCGATAGGGGATCACCTTGCTGAAGACTACTCTATGACTGCAAGAAACCATGACTGACCCCGTTAACTAGTATTTAAAATCATTGCCCATAAATCACCTGTTTGATCAAGGATATCCAACGATTAAAGAACCGAAAGCACCAGAGCATTTGAAGAATAAAGGACCATGATATCCTATCGTAGGCCTTTGCCATATCTAGCTTAAGAACCACATTACCACCCCAAGTACGACAATTAATATCATGAAAGAGCTCTTAGACCAACAATACATTATCATGTAACACCCGATCTGTGACAAAGCCACTCTAGGATGGAGATATAATCCAAGAAAAAAGAGCGGACAGTCGCAAAACCAGCATCTTAATCAAAGCTGGTGAGTTTTCACATGCACAATTGAATGCATTAAACACCTTATAGAGGCCAGAGTAGATACATGATAAAATTGAAAGTTATATATTTAAACAATGTATTAAAAGTGACACCATTGGTGAGTTTTCCATATCCGGCTTTTAGAAATTCTAAGAGTGAAATAAAATTGAGTCCACGCATTCGAAACTGTCCAATTGGAGTGCGATAGTGGTGGAGGAAATTTCCAACAAAGCGGTGAAATGCATAGAGATAAAAAAGAACACCAACGACGAAAACACTCTGCTGGACTGACAATTGCCAATCATGTTTTATAGACAAAGGGTTCAATAATAGGTATTCCCACTTTCGTCAAATTTTTAATAACTAAACTTTTCTAAGTGATCAAAACAGACAGACTAATTTCTCCCCCTCAAATAGATGCCATACTAAAATGATAGGATCAACATATATAGAATGAAATAAAATTCATTCAATTCAGTAAATATCTCAAAAGTACCGAAATTCCCATAACATAATTATTACTATGTTTCATTTTAGTATGCTATGCTATCTTAAATGTTGTAATGCCTCCATTAATATGTTAAATAAATATTTCAAGTAATGTTCAAAGTTCAATAATATGATTTTCCATTATTACAATATGATGATACAAATGGTAAAAAATTTGTGATTATAATGCATTAATAATTCATATCTAAAGTGTTTTCTAACCCATCACACAAAAGTCACGCAATGTTATCAATTGATCACAAATAATTCTCCGAGAATTGCCAGTTAAAGTTAATATATTTGCAATTCATCTTTTTTGAGATTTAAAAGTGACTTGTCTTCCGTTTTAATTTATAAATTTACTTAGATGTTCATTTAGAACCAAGGCAAAATATCGTTTCAGAGGTACAAAAGACTAAGAAACCATGATGGAACTAATTCCTCTTTACATCTTTTGGAAGTTCAATTTTGCTCGAGTATAAAGAAGTACCCAAGACAAAAATCCGAAGCAATAAGAAGTGTAATCAAGAAATTGGCAACCACCTTAGTTTTGTCTTGACTTCTCAAATTGTTAACAGGTAATTATTATTCATTCCCAATGAATTATTTAAGCAAGTTCAAGGGACCCTTACAACCAAACACTGCCTATATCATAGAAAAAGTAAAATGTGAAATGTGAAATTTTCAACTAGAAATTTAGAATATACGCCTGCAGATTGTGATCCCATCACCTAAAGGAACATGAGAAAGTTGGATACGTGGATCATCCGCAAGTGATCTGTTAAGGTCCAATGTTGCTTGCCTGCCACCTCTTAAACGGTCCGGAACCTGCTCTTCAGACATTGCAACTGTTCCCCCCCAAAGTGTGTTGTCATAGACAGCTATACCGCCCACTTTCAACAACTTCATCAACCTCTCATGGTAGTTCCAGTAGTTGACCTTGTCAGCATCCACAAAAGCATAGTCAAAACTGCCTTCATTTTCACTCTGCAGCAGATTCCAGAAAGGATATTTGTTCAAAAACAAAAGAAAATTGAGTGGAAGAGTAGCGTAGGGAAAAAAGGCACGTGTTTCAGAGTATCAAATCCTTACATCTTTTAGTAGCTGATCAAGAACTAATAGTGCCTCGGACTCAACAAAGTTTATCTTGTGATCAACTCCAGCCTTTTTAATGACAGGTAATCCTATTTCATATGTCTCACGATTCACATCAATTGCCATAATCTGTAGTATTATGTTTCCAGTCAGAAATAGCTTAATAGGCAAGTGCATGATATGAAAATAAGATTAACACAATTTAACAAAACCAAAACATATTACAAGAACACTGCATTTGTAAATTCAATTTTACAGCATCATGTATGATGATGGACTATTTACCTGACCATCCTCTGGAATTGTAAGTGCAGTGAGGAGAAGAGAATATCCAGTGAAAACTCCAATTTCAATAGTTTTCTTGGCATTCACTAGCTTCAAGAGCATGGCCATTAACTGACCTGCGTCTTGTGCAGTACTCATCATGGCCCTGAGAATTAACTAAGCAGCATTCTAAATACACATTGATATGAATTGATAGAGTTTGAAAGTCTTATCTCAAATTTATGGCATTTTCAGTGAATTCCATAAACAAGCTTAAAGGTTCCTTTAAAGGGTACTTATCTGATAACTGATGCAGTTATATAGTATTCGTCATCATTCAGTATATTTTAGGAACTTGATCCTTCTACGAGGTGGTTAAGAAAACAATGAAAAATTGTAGCTGTTTAAAGAAGCGTATTAAGTATATATAAAGACAGATACCCTGGATGGCCAGCAGTAACGTTCCTTATCTCCTTCAGATGCTCTGGCTCTCTTGGGTAAACACTTGTCTCCAGGATATACTGCCACAGTAACTGTTATAATTAACAATGAAGAACAAGAAAATATGATAATCGTAACAAAGAGAACGTATAGGGATGATACCCTGTATAACTCTTCACTTTGCAACAATCCCTTGCTACTTGCTGCTTTTTTTGCCTTTTCTGCCATTGCTCTCCACCTGCTTCACAAAAGATATTTTGACTGACTCCTAAAAGGAAAAAAAAATGAAGCTTTCTTCCAAACTGCACAAATTCTAAGTGACAGGAAGTGATAAGATCATATGAAGATGTCATTCTGACGTGCATATATGATAGCAAGTGATGCACATACAGAAAAGATAATACCATTATGTGATGCACATAAAGACACAGATAAAGGCCATTCTATGATGAATATATGACAAGAATCAAAACCTTTATGGCATAGAATCAAGACTATTATATCATACTGAAGAGAAACAAGACCATTGTGTGAAGGTAAATTTGGAAGATGAATCCTGTTTTATAGTGTTTAATTACCTCTTTTTATGTCATTTGAGTTTATTGCACAGATTGGCTCTTTTTCATAACTGTTATTCAGTTAATTTGTCACTAATGTCAAGAAGGAAAATTTTATTCTTTATTAAAGGTTAGGCACCAACTCTGAGTCAAGATTACAGTAACATCTATAAATTCAGGTTCAAATATTTACGTAGTAATAAATAAAAAAGTTAAAAACCCAGGAAAATTATGAATAAAGGAATTATATAACAAAAATCAAAAGTATTTACAAAAGCAAGCAAAATTGTTTTAGCTATAGGCCCATCTATCCGTGTTATGCTGTCTAATATAATGCCAAAATGATCTATATGGATTAAAAATAAAAATCTTGGATTAAATTAAAAAAATCTAAAAAATTGTTAAAGAAATATCAAGGGTATCATTCATATCGAAGAGCAAGGCAAATTTTATAATTCAAGCACAGAAAGAAAAGAAATTCACAAAGATAAGATAAAGAGAAAAAGGAGAGTACCCAGATACAGTGATGTGAAGACAGCAATCCTGGTAATAATAAGACGATTTGACCTGTTTTCCTCTTGAGATATTAGTTTTTTAAATGCTCGAACCCGCCCACGCATATGGGTTGGAACTTGGAAATTGAGTTGCCTTTGGGTAAATAAAAATAAATAAATAATTACAAAGCTTTCACTTCGGTTTTCTTTCGTTTAACATTAAAGTAATGATAAAGCTACAAACACCTCGCACAAATAAATGTATGTAAAATTAATGCAGCAAAAAGAGATTAATTATATAAAATTATCATATAATTTAAAAAATAATACTTATTTATATAAATTTATTTATAGTTCTATCATTATTGTTAATATTAAAAATATTTTTCTTAGGCCTATAAAGAAGTAAATTTACACTGCAGTCTTTTTTGCTTAAAAATCATCAACAAACCACAAGAGATAAAAATGATCTCAAATATTTTAATTTTATATACACAGTGTTGATATAGTACAGGATAGTGGTTTTATTAAAATTAAAGGACACTATTATCTCATATGGTGTATTATACTAATTGACCATATGATGTAATAGTTTTTTTAGACTTCAACAAAATACAAAATCCTGAACTAGATATACATACATACATACATATATATATATATATATATATAGAGAGAGAGAGAGAGAGAGAGAGAGAGAGAGAGAGAGAGAGAGAGAGAGAGAGAGAGAGAGAGTTTAACATCGATTTAATATTGATTCTTAACTACATCACTGATATCAAATATACAATTTCAATAATTTCATATCTCTATAATTTGTATCTCAAGTGATGTGCCATGTGTTAAGTGTTTGTCGACATTATTTTCTATTATTAATGTGATAATTGACAGTGCTGAAGTGATACTAAATGTTCTTATTCTAGCATACATTCTTGAAAGTCAAAAAACATTAGCTCTTAAAGAGAGAAAACATCGAATTAATGACAGAGATAAATCCAAAGAAACTAATCAGAAATATTAATGATTAGAAGCTTAAAAGTGTTACCATAAACTATGAATAATAAGCCTATATATATTAGCAGCTAACTTAATCTTAATTCTTCTGAAACAAAAGAAATAATCTAAAATCCAAAATAGATTAGAATTACAAATATGACTCAAATAAGCTTAATAAAACCTGATAAATCTTAATAAAATACTAAATATTAAAGTAATTCAAATACTATAATTTCTAATATATTCTACCCTATATACTTCCTACAGAAGTCTCCTCCTCGGCAGAAAAAACTCATCCTTGAGTTTTGATAATAATAAAAGACAATCTGAATGATGAAACTTAAAGTAGAGTAGCAATGTATCTTGGAGCCTGAACGCGTAATTTTTTATACCAATTTTCCTTGAAACTTGAAATGCTCTATACTTTATTTTCTTTTTGGTCTTGTTAGACATTCTATGAAAAGGCAAAGTCTTATATGAACAAATAACTTCTAGGCCTATCAAGTCTTTTGTCAAGCCTTGCTCAATGTTCCTGCCAATTAACTTTATCTTAGTAACCATATCTTCTTCAAGAATAGCTTTCTTGTCTCTACTATGAATGGGCAAAATTATATCAATTATCTTTGGGTTTCTTGAATAATTGGTTGGCTTTAACTTCAAAAATTAATTATCTCTACATGATCTTTTTCAAATATAATGCTCTTTTCTTCAACTTAATTTGATGAAGTCATATCAGTCATATTACCCTTTATAACAATCGATGCCTCTTTAACTTGAGTTTCTTGAAATTCAAATAAACCATCCAACTTAGTGCTCAGATCAGAAGCTATCTCATCTTGGTAATTTTGGGCATGACTTCAATTATTTTATGATGTTGATAGGTATATCTTTGATTAAGTTGAAGTTCTAATAATGATTCTTAAGATTCTCTTGTTGAACTCTCTGTTGCCCCAGTTGAACATTGCAATGATGGCAATGCCTTCATTGAATCTTGTAATGCCTTTGATGATAGTTTAAGATGCTTTTCTCACTACAACAAAACAGGTAATAGACGACAGATAATTTATGACAGATTATAGGTATATCATAAAATTACGACAAAATTGTGATAGAATTTGAAATCTATCATAGATTTATGATGGGCTTGTGATAGAAATATTTACTATCATGAAATTATGATAGTTTTGTAATAGAATTATTTTTTATCATAAAATTATGATAGAATTGTGATAGAAATTTATTCTATAAAAAATGTATGATAGAAAAATAATTTTGACCACATTTGACCCAAACTTGATGCATTATTTTATTTAAAAAACAAAAGACGTGTTTTAATAATTAAAAAAATGCCACCAAAACGCTACCGTTTTAATAAGCATTTAAGCTTTCTTTATTTTTTCTAAGTGTTAAACACTCATGTTTCTGATCAAAATCCCTATGTGCTATCTTTTTTGTTCCCTCGTGCCGTTGTTCCCAAACCCTATCTTTTCTAAAACCCTTAATTATTCCCACTCTTCTACCATTCACATACTGTCATTGCCGTCATACTTAATTCAGCCTCCCTCTTTTTAAGCCATCAACCTCTTCAGTTTCGCTTTGGCTCCTAATACCGTTAATTTCTTTCACTTCGTTTCAAATTTTCCTAATTAAACCATTGTCTCTCCGTTTTAAAACCGTACGTCAATGCCTTCACAGTATAGAGAGCACTAGCCAAGCAAACAAAATTAAGCCAGTTCTTAAGGTAACCCTAACCCTCATTTGGGGAATCTTTGGTATTGTCTATTCTGGATATTGGAGGCTAGATAGATCCATGTGGGTAAAATTGAAGTTGCATGTTCTTCTAATATTTTTTATTAACGATATCATCTGTCTCGTAGCATAAATCTTTGGTTAAACACATTGTTTTGATTCTCTTCTATGTTGTAAATGTTTCTATCAGATGCACTTGGTTTCTTCACTTAATTCTTTGTTCATCGATCTAGTTTACTCACGCTTTACGAGGCAGGTAACATTTTTCCTGTTGCTGTATATACCCCATATGCTTATATGATTGCTCTTTGTAATAGGTTGTTTGTTTCTTTAATATTTTATACCAAATGCTTTGTTGTTGGGTTTAAATTATTAACTGTTTCATTTATATTTGTTTAAAAATAGTTTGTATATATTTTGATGGCATTTTGTTTGTTTGGGTAAAATTATTAATAGTGTGGCTACAATTCTGGATCAAACTTAGAAAAATGTTTGTGCACTGAATCTGACTTGCCTGGAACATAAATAGATTTTTAGGGATTCACTGTATATAGGTGGGAAACTAGCAACATATATTTGATGGTCAACCCGAATGGGGACTATATCAGTTTACGCTGCTGGTGTAACAAGCTACGTACAAGTGTTTTCCTAGCATAACTTAGTCATCTGTTTGGCATAAGGCACCCATACATAATATCAGCTAAGGCTTACCTCACACAGCAACAATTATTCCAAAAACATGGTAGGTCACTCAAAATGAGCTTTATCTAACTCAGCCTTAGAGTATAATTTATTTTCATATCAAAATTTGAAGCCATTTAGACAACTCTACAATAGGGTCTTGCAGGATTAAACTAAACCAATCAAAATTGCCTTTTAATTTACATAGAAACAGCTGAGATTTAGTGATTTATTAAAATTAAAATACTTAATAAATAGGGATAAAACTTTCCAGACCATAGATAGATCTATGATTATATAACATATTAAATTTCATATAATTCCGATATTATTGAGCTAGTGTCGAACACCTCTGTCAAAGGGGCTTACAATTGATAAACCACAAGTTCAATTACCATGAAATTTTCCATAATTGAAAGACATATTAAAGTTTAATGTATCAAAATTTCAGCTCATTTCAATGCCATTACACCATTTGTTTATAACACCAAACATGGCATATACAGAGTTTCTGATAACTTTGGACAGCAGCTGACCAATTTAATGAATTAATAAAAAATCAACTATTAGTTCTAAAATCTGCAAACTTGAAACATACATATTCAGCTTTAATTGCTCAAAATTTCAAGTCAATCAAGTATAGTTTAGTCACATTTTGAAACAATAAACCTTACCATAATAGTCCAACAATTCTCAAATTTTCTAGAGAATCCATAATTATCATCATTTCACTTCTATAATCAATTTTCTAGCAACTTAAACATCACTAAACCACATGCTTAAAGTAATTTTAGACATGTAAACAAACAACAACCTTGCTTTTGAGTTTTGAAACAGAAAACATCACCAAATCATATAGCTTGAGATAATTAGACCAGTCTTAAGACTTTGACCATGTTTGCATTGGCAAAGAATATTAGTAGAACAATTGTTTTCTTTTAATAATATAATGTTATAGATGTCAAATAGTCTATGTGTTCTTTGCTGGACCAAACCTGTGATCATGATATTTTTTGGACTTAAGTCTTATTCATATCAGAATAAAATATAGATAATATAATGTTATTTTTTGCATTTATTTATTGTTATTTTAAAGTCTTGTGTGTGTGTGTGTGTGTTGTATATTGCTTGCTTATTTAATTTTCAGTTCTTTTTATTTTGCGTAATTTTCATTTAATGCTTTATGCATTACTTGTTTCTACATGATTTTTTTAACTTATTTGACACTCACTCACTCATCATCAGTATTGTATGAGACATTCATCTTGTACAAATAGTGGCAGTTTAATTAGAAAATTACCTTCATTACCCTTAGACAGGGTTAACTTCGAATCTTATAAACTTTTAGAGTAAGGAAATAACCAAACCCCACAAATCTTCATGAACATCCTAAGACACTTAGCGATTTCATACATCCTATTGGAATAGGAGCACTGTCATGTGTTGTTTTCCTTCATGATGTATCATGTTTTAATTTCAAACCTCGTATCATTCAACTTTTACCTACTTTTCACGGTTTTGAGTATGAAAATCAATACCTATATTTGAGAGAGTTTGAGGAAGTTTGTAGTACTTGTATTGATCAAAATTATAGCATGAACATAATCATACATAATTTTTTCCTTTTTTCACTTAAGGAAAAAGATAAAACATGGCTACAAAATCTTAGATTAGGATATATCACAACTTGAGATAAAATGCAAGCACAATTTTTAAAAATATTATTTCCACCTTAGAGAACAAATTCTTTTAAAAGTCAAATCACTACTTTCACTCAAAAGTTAGGAGACATTCTTTACCGATGTTAAGATAGGTTCAAAGAGTTACGTAACATTTTCCCACATCATGTTTTTGAAACATGGTGGTTAATGTCACATTTCTATGCACAAACTTTATAACCACCTTTTCCAAGTCAGAATTTTCAAAACTCACAGAGTTACCTACCTTATGTCTCACCATTAAAAAAAAAAAAAATCTTGAAAGATACATTGCATTCATTCATTGAAAACATGATTTATCAATAACCAAACTATGCAAATCTCGACCAATTTGATAGACACCATCTCCAAACTTACATTGGCCCTCACAATTAAAAAAGAAGATAAGTTTCATTCTTAATTAGAATAAAATCCCAAGAATCAACAACATCCTCAATTAGTACATTAAAACCAAAACAAGAGCCAAATTAAATTGGTTATAACCATTCCTAGTGGTAAAGTGGTAAAAAAACACATTCTTAATTGTCATGAAATTAGTAAGGAGTCAATTTCAGAGAGTAAGGAAGAGTTGAATGAACCTCTAACCTATTAAAAGATAACCAACTCTTCTCATGTACCCCCCTTCCTCAATCAGTAATCAAGTCAAAGAAATCAAACCATAATCTTAAGATTTATGAAGTTTTTAAACAAGTGAAGATCAACTTTCCTTTGCTGGACGTCATTGAATATGTACCATCTTATGCTAAATTTCTAAAAGATTATGCATTGTAAAAAGGAAACATAAGGTGCAAAAAAAAAAAAATTTCTAACAACATTGGTAAGTTTTAATCTCAGCTAATAATGTCTTGTCCACCTATTTCTTACATTACAGTGACTATAAAATTAAACATATTGTGCTAGTGTCAACTTATTTACTTATTCAATATAGCAAAAACATAATCATGGTGAGCTAAAACCAACTTCTACTAATTTTTTAGTTGTCGATAGGTCAATTAGGGTACGAAAAGGGATAATTGAAGATTTATTATTCTAAGTCAATAAATTTATATATCTTGTGAATTTTATTATTTTGAAAATTAAACCAATTACTGATGAATGCAAACAAATTTCTATCATATTAGGTTGACCATTTCTAGGCACTGTTAATGCTTTGATTAATTGCCGAAATGGAGTGATGAATTTATCTTTCAACAATATGACATTGGAATTCAATGTGTTCAATATGTGTGAACTATCTTGTGAAAAAGAAGATAAAGACAGTGGGAATGAGAAGATTGAGCCAATTAAACCAATAATTGAGGAACACATTTAGGATAAGAAATTTATGAACTTTATGGAAATTTGTTTTTGCTAATTTACTTAAACCAAGTAAAGAATTAGAATGTAATATTGCTAACATATGTTCTATCCTTGATTCTATGTAGGTGGTTGAAGATGATAGTAGCAAATTGAACTTTGAAGACTTGATGCAATTTTAAGGGACCAAAAAAAGAGGAAGCATTAAAGCTTGAATTGAAGCTCTTACCTGAAGAATTAAAGTATGGACTTTTAGAATATTAGCAAATCTATCTAATGGTAATTTCTTCCAACTCACAAACGACTAAGAATGTGAGTTACTGACTGTTCTAAAAAGACATAAAACTACACTTGGTTGGACCTTACAGAACATAAAAGGGCATTAGCCCTTTAATTTGTACACACAAAATACAGTTAGAGGAAACTAAAATAACCCATCAATCACAAAGAAGACTAAACCCTCATATGAAAGGAGTGGTAAAGAATGAGGTCTGCAGAGCTACTATATATAGGAATTATTTATCTTATCTTTAATAGTAAATAGATAAGTCCAACACAAGTATTACCAAAGAAATCTAGAATAATTGTTGTAAAAAATGAAAAAGGTGAGTCAATCTTGACATGAATCCTATTTAGTTGGCGCATGTACATTGATTATGGAAAGTAAATGATGCCACTAAAAAAGACTATTTTGCCATTACATTTCCAAACCAAATTCTCGAGAGAATAAATGACACCTTTCTATTGCTTTTTTGATGACCACTCAAGATATTATCAAATTCTATAGCTTTAGAAGCCTAAGAAAAGATCACATTCACATGTCCATTTAGAACATTTGCATTTATCTTGCAAAGTTTCAGAGATGCGTGCTAAACATTTTTAGTTACATAGCTGAAAATTATTTGGAGGTTTTTATGGGTGATTTAATTATGTTTAGAAATTATTTTGATACATGTCTTCATAATTTAAAAAGAGTTTTGGAAAGGTGCAAAGGAAAATGACTTGTTTTAAATTGGGAAAAATGTCATTTCATGACTATTTCCAAAAATGTCTTAGGCCATGTCATGTCTTCAAGAAGAATTAAATTTGATAAAGACAAAGTTGAAGTTATCTCAAAATTACCTTTACCAAAGACAACTAGGGAAGTTCATTTTTTAAGATATGCCGGTTTTATAGGAGGTTCAAAAGACTTTAATGCCATACCCAAACTACTTTGTAACCTTTTGATAAAAGACACACTATTTGAGTAAATCAAATATTGTTAGAAAGTCTTTGAAAAGATAATTAGTCTTTTAACATCAACCCTATAATGCAACACCCTAATTGGTCTTTACCTTTTGAACTATATTGGGGATTATATTATTGGAGCCATTTTAGGACCAAAGGAAAAAAAAATAAATGTAAGCTCTTTGTTATTTATTACGCAAGTAGAACTTTGAATAGAGCTCAAGTGAATTATACCATTATTGAAAAAGAACTAATTCATGTAATATTTGTATTGGATAAATTTCAATGGCATTTAATTTGTTCATTTACTATTGTTTATTATGATCATGTTACAATTAGATATTTAATATTTAAACAGGATACCTAGCCTAGATTAATATAATGGATTTTATTGCTCTAAGAATTAAACCTTATAGTCAAAGACGAAAGGAGCCAAAAATATTGTTGTAGACCACCAGTTGAGACTTACAAATGAGTCTTCAATTGATACAACACCATCAATGATTCTTTCACTAGTAAATTTTTGTTTTCTATACACTGCATGCCTTAGTATGCTAACATTGTTAATTATCTTGTGATAGGTGAAATGCCATCTGATTAGAACTCCTTGGATAAGAAAAAATTCTTAATCGAGGTGAAAAGTTTATACTAAGATGATCCATACTTATTCAAATATTATACTAATCAAAATTTTTAAAGATGCATATCGGACGACAAGGTAAGCAGTGTTATTCAATTTTGCCATTCTAAAGCATGTGAAGGCCAATTTTCTTCAAAAAAGACAGCGGCAAAAATATTAAAGTGTAGATTTTATTAGCTCACGTTATTTAAAGATTCACATACATTTTGTAAAATGTGTAAGAATTATCAAATGTTTGATCACTTTTAAATCAAAATATGATGTCTTTAAACCCATCCTTATTGTTGAAATATTTGATTATTGGGGAATAGATTTTAAGGGCCAACTTTTCATTATCATTTTGATTTGTATATATTTTGATTTTTGTTGATTATATTTCAAAATGGATTAAAGCGCTCCCTCTTCGGTACAACATTCACAAAAACTCCAATCCATTTTTTAAAAGCAAATCTTTTGATCAAATTTAGAATCCTTCAAGCAATTATCAGTGATGGAGGTAAACATTTTTGTTATAAGTCATTTGATTTTTTAATGAAAAAATATGGAATTACATGTAAAGGTTCTATTGTTTATTACCTCCAAACAAATGGTCAAGTTAAATTAGCAAATAGGGAGATAAAATAAAATTTGAAAAATATGGTTAACCCAAACTGTTAAGATTGTCTCTTCAACTTACTAATGCATTTTGGGCTTACCATACTACATTTAAGACATCTTTAAGAATGTCATTTTATAAGCTAGTTTATGGTAAACCTTGCCACTTACTAGTTGAATTTAAGCATAAATCATTTTAGGCTGTTAAAGCTTTTAATTAAAATCTTAATGGTGCTGTTAATTTACCTAAATTACAATGAAATGAATTCGAGGAATTAAGGAATGATGCATACGAAAGTTCAAGAATTACTAAGGCAAGAACCAAAGCCTTTCATGATAAAAGAATTTCTTGAAAAACTTTTGAAATTAGTCAAAAAATATTACTTTATAATTCTCATCTTTTTTTATTGCCAAGAAAGTTAAAGTCAAAGTGGAGTGGTCCATTTGTTGGAAAAATTTACATCCACATGGAATTCTAGAAATAAAAAGTCCGAAGAATAGTAATCAATTCAAAGTAAATGGACAATGATTGAAACCATTCTTGGAAAACTCAATGTCTTGAGAAACCTTTCTTCTCTCTGACCTTGATTATTCTCTATGATCCTGATTATTGTGGAAATTAACTCTCATCTTGTTACTTGTTTTTGGTTTTGCTTTCGTTTTGTGTTTTTGTGTTTTTGTCTTTTTCAGGTTTTGCATAAATATTTTCCTATAATTCTAATTATTCTCTATGATCCTGATTACTGTGGAAACTAAATCTTATCTTGTTACTTTTTTTGTTTTTCCTAACTCCACACTTGGTTTTTTTAGTTTATCCATAATAACTGAAACCTTAAAATCAAGTATGGAAGAAATACAACATAAATTGCATAAGTATTTTCCTTCTCTCCGTCGAAATGCTCTTTAAAAGATTTACAAAGCTCATGTTGAATGATTACATTTGTTAATGATCTATGGGATTCAGATGGGATTCGCTAGATAATTGAAGAAAAAGTTCGATTGGCAGGTGAGTTTTCTAATCTTTTTATTTCTTACATGCCTGGTTTTGGGAAAAGCACATTTACTAAAAAAGTTCATTAAGGATGGCCTATGTAAAGAATTATTAGATAATATCTTGCAATCTCTAGAGACATATTCAAGTGGCTATGTGTGATGCAAGATTCACAATTTATGGACACAATTCCTAAAAGAAAGTACACAATTAAGTCTTAGGAATCTGACTCAAAAAGACTTTGTTTGCTAATTTATAAGAAAATTGGATAAAAAGCTTATACCCAATCTATAGAGGGTGTTTAAGCCATTATTAGACATAAAATCAAAGGAAGATGTGAGTTATAATAAAAACTACCAATACATATCCTTTTATTTTTCTATGATTACTTTGCTCTAACTCCATGGACTTATTTATCTGAAATTTCCTGTAGCTTTTGGTTAATTATCATTTCAACTATTTCTTACACTCTGTTTGACAATTGCCAACCTCCAAATTTATTATCATTGATGCATTGCCTTTCCTAGATTTGTAAATATTTTGTTATATATATCTCATTCTTGCATGATCCAAATCTTTAAAAGAAACAATGGCAGCAGTTCCAGTTCGACGGCTTTAAAATATTTGTATTGGAAAATTATCATTTGTATACCCTGAATTTGTTATGTTATAAAAAATACTACAACACTTTGAGGGTGTATCAATCATCCACCCTAAGTTGACAAAATGTATCAGTCGACCACTAAACCGTTAGTTGCCGTTTGAAAGTTAACGAAATTACATTGAATTGACAATTTTACCCTTGAAACTTAAATTAAAGTAAGGGAAAATTATCACTTGTATACCCTTAAATTATCACTTGTATCATATGAAAAGACCAGATTACCCCTCTGACATCATCATATTTAAACGGCAACTAACGGTTTGGTGGTCGGTTGATACATTTTGTCAACTTAGGGTGGACGATTGATACACCCTCAAAGTGTTGTAGTATTTTTGATAACGGAGTAAACTAAGGGTACACGAATGATAATTTCCCTATTTGTATATTTTATAGATTAACTTCTGGACATGCGCTAAATTTTGTTGAGGCTGCTAAAGATCTTGGATTAATGGGGGTTGTCTCGCAAGCTACAGACATTGGAGGAAGTCAAGTTTTGGGTATAGTCTCAAAAGCCTTAACTAGAGGAAACATCATCGAAAAAACAAATGGAGAAGAGCTCATTGTTACAGGTTTGCATAGACGTCTCATTGCAAAAATTGAACATGCTAATGCTTTTATTGCTTTCCCAAGTGGACTTGGCACCTTAGAAGAAATTTTCACAATTACATCCTGGGCAGAGCTAAACATTCACTAAAAATCTGTCGGGTTGTTTGATGTAAATTATTACTATAGTCTTTGATGATGTCTTTTGGTGATACTGTGAGGCACAATTTCATTTTCCCTTCATTACGAGGAATCCTTGTCCGTGCCAAACTCATTACTGAATTAATTGATCGACTAAAAGAATATTAGCCTAAAACCAACTTACTCAATTATCACTAGACTAGTCAAATGTTTATAATGGCAAGAAGCGCAAAATGATAGACTTGAATCTTCATTTGTAATTCATTTTTATTTTTTTAGATACTAGGTGTATTCGTTTATAGATATTTATTTTCCTTCACATTATCCAGTGTTCTAAACTTTATCTTTTTTTTCTTTATACACATAGGACAATTTCTCATCTAGTTAAAGGGAGGGGAAAGTTGGTATAACATGTTTTAAAAATGGTAGATTAAGAAGTTCCTTTTGTTACTCCTAAAACACATCATTTTCTCTATTTTATATTTTCTAATAAAAGCTATTTTTGTTCTTTTCTCCTAAAAAAAAAATTTGTGAGCTCTTCTTTCTAATAGCTTTTACTTATCCATTTTGCTTTATTTGATTATCTGATGGATGTTATTAAGCCATTCCAGTACACACACACAACATGACACATATTTGCGGCTGTGAGTTGAAATAGCTAATATTTAGTTCTCTTGGTTTGTTGGTGGTGACGTCTAATACAGTGGAAAATGTGTGTTTATTTGAGAAAAAAAAACACTTAGCTTTTGCTTAGTAACCGAGCATTTTACCTAATTAGTAGTGATTACTTGTGTACAATGTTAAGCTCCATAAAAATAAAAATAATAATAAATAATAATAATAATAATAATAATAATAATAATAATAATAATAATAATAATAATAAAAATAAAAATCAAATATATTCAATTTACTATATCTGAAATATGAGTAATTAAGCTCGTAGGAGTATTTCAACACCAAGTGCCCTAAGGGCAACTGGTCCAGAAGTTACTAGCCTAAAGCTCGCTATATAGGTTGAAAATTTATTATTTCTTTAGTTATTTATAAATAATCCAATACCTAATTATAGAAACCCTAATTAACCTTAGAACAAAAATATTACGCTATTTCTATGAAACAACATAAGTTTTGTCTTTGTTTACAAATGAGCACAAAGGAAGGTTTCTAATATCCAGTCTATGATTTTTTAGTGATGATACAGCCACAAACTCGTATACAAGATTATCTTGTACAAACTAATTTGACATTAATTTATTGGTTGAATGAAAATACAAAATAATAAAAATATATCATATGGGCTAAGATGATATGTACATTTCTTTAAATAATTTAATCAATTTCACTCATTAAATTTCTCAATTCACACTTCTCACCAATATCAATATGCAAAGCGGCAAACATGGCATAGCATAACTTAAAGCTAAAGATAACATAAATACTAAAATTTAAAAGTTATCATGTCATCCAATTTCAAAAGATCACACAAAATGCTTTAAATTTTGTTTTTTTTTTTAATCAAACTGCAAGACTAGGAAGATATGTTTCTAGAGTAAATAAACTCTATATTCGGCCATCTTCGGCTCAAAAATTTGGAAAAGGTTAGTAAAAGTACAATAACACAACTATCAATTATTCCATAATTGTCAACTATTCCCTCCCTCTAACCAGAATGAGACATTGTCCTCAATGTCTAAAAAGAAAGAAGTATGGTTTAGAAGACATCATGTGAATGCTACAACATAAGAAAATGTTTACAAATGGAAGACTAAATCTAATTTGCACTTTTTATTACTACTACTATTGTCATTATTAGTTGACCAATCTAATACAAAGATCCTGAATTTGGCTCTGGTCTGTAAGCTTGTAAAAATTCAAGTAACTCATTAGTAATAGGAGCACAAATAAAGAACTTTTTTACTATGAATGGAATGAAATTATTCTTAATTACATGGTTAAGCAATGCTATCAAGCTTTTATAAAAGTTATAAACACTGATGAATTTTTTATGAATGTTCAAATGAGCCCATGATGCAAATATAATTAGTACCTCTAGAGCTGTAAAATCTCCTGTCAGGAAAATAAATGTGTCCACATGGTTTAACATCTCAGATATTCTTTCTTGCATACTTAAGATAACCAACTCTTATCCAATTAGTGAGACAATTAGACATCCTAGAGGGTTAAGGGCTTTTGAGATGATACTGATCACTTGGCTTTCTTTAGTGTAAGCAGCCTGTAAGACAAGTCTTGATAACCCTCGGTCACCTCTTCTATATACTAGGTGTATTTTTCTCTCTAGTGGCACTCGACCAAGATCTATAGCTGTTTGAACAAGCTTTTTGTATTTTCCATAACGAAAGGTAGAAAGTACACAAACTTTCTTGAACTATTTGTTCAAACTTTTTGCAGTTGAAATAATTCTCAAAAATAATTTATGAGTTTTTTTTACAAAATAAGCTCAAATTTAAATATCTCAATGAAAACATAATGATACATAGTTATAAATAAGGTGGTGTGTTTGTCAAATGACCTATAAATTTCGTGGCTCAATAGTCAAAAGTAAACAATAAAGAAAATAAACAATAAGTAAATATAAAAAATCATCATTCAAAGTAATAATGCAAATGATAAAAGAATAGTAAAACAAAAGGATATGTACTATTAGTTGTGACCGTGGCTCATATTTTTCTTTGGTTTTAGATCAAAAAATAGCTTGAGCGCTCTCTCTGAGTCAAGAATAAGCTTCCCATCCAGTTTTCTTATAAACTTTTCAAGACTATATGTGCATGATCTTTTTGGAATAAAGGCCATAAGTGGAAAATTGCACATTGTACGTATCCACTGGGATGCGTTTCAAGAGTCGAAAAGATGTCATCCAATGATCTTTATTTAAGCTCGCTAATGAATTAAATCTTATCTTCCCTATTGTCGACCATCATTACAAAAAAGTTACAAGGACGTATGTTGTAGTTTGTTCGAGCACACTTATGACAATAAACTTGGAGCTACTAGCTCTTCGTTTTCTTGACTAGTTTCCTTTCTCACAACTAAGTAGCGAGGCAACAAATTTGGGAGGTAACTCCTCCGTCAATCGTACTTTGGCTTCGCTTAACCAATAGATATCAACCGGGATGTTATTCCTCAAAAGTAGTAGCAAGCATTCGAACAGAGCTTTATATATTGTGAGAAGTGCATTTTGAGAGAGTGAGAGGACTCACTTATGAAGCTTTACAAGAATTGCATTCTATCCATACCTTGTCTTGAGAATTTGAGTTATTATGAGAAAATGAAATAACCAACTTTAATAGTCACAGAGTACTGTTTTTTGCCAAGTATATCAAATAAAAGAATCAATCTAACAAAAAGCAAACAGCAAAATAAAAACACATTGATACAAAGTGGGATGTTGACCCACCATCATCCTTTTATTGAGTTTACCTTAAGCTCTAATTGGATACCATAGATACTACTCTCAATGTGCTTGAGCTGTCTTTCTAGTTCTTCAAAATAAGATACTAACGCTAGTGGTTGTAGATCCTAAATAGGATGTGATTTACAAATTTCCAACAAGCCGCTTAGGTGACGCTTTACACATAGAAGTTCATTAAGGTGGTTGAAGATGATCTATTTTATAAAGGTACTCATGACGTATAATACAAGTGCTAAAAAAAATACAACTGTTAAAAAATGCATTTAAGTGAAGAAACAATCAAATAATTTCAATCAGCAAATCAAAATAAAAAACTAAATCATCTAAAGAAAAAACTGAATTAAGATTTGGTAGGTCACTTAAATTTATTTCGGTGTCTTCTTTATGTGGTTGGTACTCTAAATATGGCTTTCATATTTTATTATTAACCCTGAAAGTGACACCATGATCCTTAATTTCAATAGCCCCATGTAGAAAAATACTATAAATGATAAATAGACCAAACTATCGAAAGCGTAATTGACCTAGGAATAGATGTAGGTGAGAATTGAATAAAAGCACTTTCTAACCTAGTGTAAAAGATTTTTTCATAATATGCTTGTCACAAAAGATATTCATCTACTGCCTGTAATTCTTAGCATTTTTATATGCATAATTGCGAATTTCCTCAAGTTCTACCAACTGTAATAGTAGCTTATTGCATATCAAAATTGAATTTTTTGATGGACTAATATACACGACGCTCGAGTTCCACCAATAGGTTACAAGCTCTTTTATATAGTAGCCTTTAAGGAGACATCCAGTCGGTACGTTGAAAGTTATTCGATACGCCCATAGTGTATCATCAAATCTCAATGACTAGTCTTTAATGTCTGGTCTTAGTGTAATTTTTAAAATTTGCTTTATTTTTCAATTGGAGATCTCAACTTGGCCACTGGTTAGAGGATTGTATGGGGTTGCTAATTTATATGCCATGGAATACTTTACCAAAAGAGTTTTGAATAATTTGTTGCAAAAGTAGGTATTACCATCACTTATTATTGCCCGATGGAATTTAAAGCGCGAAAAAATATTGCTCTTCAAAATCCCATCAACACTTTGTGATCATTAGTTCTACACAAATTTGCTTCTACCTACTTTGTTACATAGTCATCATCAATTAATATCTATTGACAGCCAAAAAAAAAAGAAAAAGAAAGAGTCCTATGAAATCAATGCTTTACACATAAAAAACTTCAACTACCAAAATAGGGTTTAATTGCATCATGTTTCTTCAGGTAATACATCCCATGAGCTAACACCTATCAAATGAAGAACAAAAACTATAAGTATCTTTAAATAAAGTTGCCCAATAGAAACCATATTGTAAAAATTTAGTAGTAGTCTTCTCGGTACTAAAATGGCCTTCACAAGCTTGTTCATAACAGTATGAAAGAATTTTTAAAAATTCACTCTCTAAGACACATTGTCTGACAATTTTATCCGCATAATACTTGAAAATTAATGATCATTCTAAAAGAAATTATTTATTTCGGTAAAAAAATTGACTTTGTCCTACTTAATCCAATGTTGTAACAAAATAGTTAAATATATCAACAGACCATGGTAGTACTTATTCATTAATTGTTCATCTGGAAATGATTCATTCAGTGGTAATGGTTTTGAAATCATATCAAAATTAAGGCGATAGAGAAGATCTGCCATCACTTTTTCTATACTTTTCTTATCTTTAAACGTAAGGTCAAATTTTTGCAAAAATAACACCTAGGGAATTCGTTTGGCTTTTGAGTAATTTAACTACACATTATTTAATGTCGTACTAGCATAGTAAATGACACAAAGGATACAATCAACCCTTTATCCTAGCATTACTCCTATTGTATAATCAGATGCATCACACATAAGATCATTAAAGACAAAAGGTACATCTTTTACAACTAAATTGCATAAGGATTTAGAGATTTTGCTAAAATCTTTAATAAAGCATCTATAAAAACCAGCATGCTTAAGGAAATATCTTACTTTTTTTTTTCTGTTTGGGGTGAAGCAAGATTGGAAATATATCCACATTGGCTTTGCTGACCTTAATACTTTTGTTCAAAACGATGTAACCTAAAACAATACTTTATTTCACTAAAAAATGGTACATCTTCTAGTTCAAGGCTAAATTCTTCTCTACACATCTTTGCAGAATTAGCATTAGATAATGCAAACATTAATAAAATGAATCACCAAAAATAGACAAGTCATCCATAAAACTTCAAAGAAACATTCTACCAAATTAAAAAAAATGCTTAACATGCAGCATTAAAATATAGCAGCTACATTGCATAATCCAAATAACATTCTCTTATACGTAAAAGTGCCAAAAAGACAAGCTAAAATTGCTTTCTCTTGTTCTTTTGGTGCTATAGGAATCTCGTTATATCCTGAGTAGTCATTTAAACAATAATAAAATTTATTACCTACTCATCTATCAAGCATTTGATTGATAAATGGTAAAAAAAAATGATCTTTTCGTGTAAATTCTTGATATAATTTAATTTTCTATAATCAATCATATGCGCCACCTTGTAGTCACTTTAATGAGTATTAATTCATTGTTGACATTGGTAACTACTGTAACTTCTGAATTTTTGATGATAACTTACAATGACTAACCCATGAACTATTAAAAATATGGTAAATGATACATACATCCAATAGTTTAAGGACTTCAGTTATAATAACTTCTTTCATTGTGGTTTAACCAACTATTTATATTTGTAGTAGTTTCGTATTTTCATGAAGATGAATGTAATACATGCAATCTACGTGATTTATACTTTCTGTGTCGACTATGGTCCATCCTAATACCTCTTTATGCTCTCTTAAAACATTTGAAAACTTACTCTTTTATTTATTATCAAGAGAGGATGAAATGATTTCTGGCAAGTTGTTTTTGTCTCTTAAGAATGCATACTCTAAAGTGTCAGGTAATGATTTGAGCTCAAGCTTTGATGATTCCGATGATGGCTTAAGTTTTTTCCCCGATGATGTCTATTGCTCTATTTTTTATTTCTGTTTATTGGTATCCATGGATGGTGATGAATTGAATAAGACATTGACCTTCTCAATCAATTTATCAATATTAAAATTTAAACTAAAGTGATTTAAATATGTTCGTAAAGGATTATCATTAAGTTGGATGGGGAAGTATAATGAACTAATTCTTAAACTAAATCAACATCAACAATTCCTTCATCTCCATTGTAAGGTTGTTTGGCAACGTTAAAGATATTCAACTCTATGATCATGTTGCTAAAGGACATGAACTAATTCTTAAGCTAAAGGACAATTGCATATTTTTAGTCCCGTATTGAATATGTGCTTCAGCAGTTGCCAATAAAAGTCGATCTAGAATAATGAAGATGTGCTTCTTTGAATCCTGCACTAGTTAAGTGTCAATTATAATAAAGTCAACCGAAAAATAAAGTTGTTTACCTAGATAATAACGTTTTCTACAATACCGTGAACTATTTTAATGGATTGATCTGTGATCTGCAATAGAACCAAAGCTAGGTGTAATTCTCTCAATATAAGTTTCAAAACTATTAAGGTAAAATATTTTCACTATCCCTTAAGTCCAACAAAGCATTCTTAATTATGTAAACCTCATATACTATATGAAATGATATAGGAGCCTAGATCTTTGTATTGAAGGAATTTTTTATTGGAGTGTGGAATTAATGTTCTCTATTAAAAGACTTTCTTTTGAACGTGAACGCTTCTCTTTTTAATACAAAGGTCTTTAAGAAACTTAGCATAAGACAACTTCAAGAAAAAGGATGTTGAAACATACTTGTTTAACTATTTTCATAAACTCACCTCTAGAATTTCTCTTCTTTGCTTTAACTAACCTCTGAGGGAGTGGAGCTTTAGAGACGTATTATCGTTGCTGCTTTCTTCTTTCTCCTTTGGTGATAATTCATTGAAGTCTAAAGGTACAACTTGAGTTGTCTTTTTCACTAGCATCTCTACTTTATTGTCGACTTATTTTCCTTTTCGCAAGGTTATGATGGCTTTTGACCTCTTCAAGTCGTTGGGGCGAATTAATACTAACTTTATGTACTCCCTTACGATTGGGCATTGACTAACTTGAGAATTTACCTTTTTTAACGGTTATTGACAAGGTTTCAACTAAAAAAGTAAGTTGACCTACTATCTTTTCGAGGTTTGAAATCAATTGGGCTTGTGAATTTATGCCCGCACTTATCTCATTTCATAACTCATCAATGGTGTGATTCTGTTGTTCAAATGTGAAGTGAGTTAAATTTTTGAAAATTTTTAATGTCTTTTCCCATGGTCTCATGAATTTCAATAGAACGAAACAACAACTTCAAATCCAGTATCACCAGTACAAACAATTCATTAATTCCTCAAATCTCTCAGCCACCATTTAGACAGTACAATCAGAATCATATGAATCATGGTCAAATTAGTTGTAGGCATATGACTCTATTGATTTGATAGCTATTAATGATACTCTTTGGTAAGATAGTCCTTCGACTATTGCTTTAACTTCCTTGATGTCTAATCCTGATTCGCCAATATGGACTTTATTTACTTCCTTGATTTTTCTTACATTCTTAAATGATCAACTTTGCTATTGGGAATTATCCGCTTGTCACTGGAAGAAATCCTAAATTTCTTATGCCCTTTTAGATATTAGCTCACCTCCACTTGTCGCTACAAGCTACTCTTGCATATATGGCAACATTCTTTGTATTGACATTAGTACCATCTCATCCATTTCTTGTATCCATGACGTGGACATTTCAAGAGTAGCCCATTAAATCGCACCCATGCTTAAAAAACTTGCTTGTCTTCTCTTTGAGTAAACTCTGAGATTTCTCTGCGAATAACGTTAGTTTTATGCACTGAGAATTATTTATTTAAAAACTTAGCTACCATTTATCCCCATGATGCAATACTATTAGAAGGAAATGTATTGAACCAATAATAAGCTTTATCCTTTAGAGAAAATGGAAACAATCTAAGCTTACATCTTCATCTGAAAAATCTTTATATTTAAAAGTTTGGCAAATAGCATGAAAATCATTCGAATGATTGTATGGGTCTTCGTTTTCATAGAATGATGGGAAACAATTTATTACACTAAATTTTAACTGAAAGTCTTAGCAGGTACATTGGGGTAATCTTATATATGAAGTGCTCAAATTAGCCAATAGATTGGACTAGTCCTTAAATGGCCTTTCTTATGATACTTGCGGCTGTTGTTCTAAATTCATTTCAATTTTATCCTTTGATGCAATGAATCTAGGTGTGCAAAGTGTTTTTTCCAATTCAAGGTCTATAGTTCTAGAAGTGTCTTTTCTAATTCAAGGTCTATAGTTATAGATCATGTGACTGCGACCTTCGTTGTGCATGAAAAGAAAATAAAAAAAAAGACTAATGAAAATAAAGAGGGATGAGAAGTTACGATACTGACCGTATATTATACTCTTACTGTAAAAACACACTTAAAACCTACACACAAGTTATTTACACAATAATTACAAAGAAACTTAACTCTATAAATTAAAAAGACTTATCTGCCCAACAACGGCGCCAAAAACTTATTGTACAAATTTTATTATCCTCACAAAACGCACAAACCTATTGCAGTATAGATTAATATTGATGAGTGTCAATCACACGAGTAGATAGATTTAATTATATGTAAGGTTAATTTTTCAAGTTTATATATAAATTGGTTAGATATGATTTCTGAGTAGTATTGAGATTTAAATTAAAAATATAGTGGGAATAAATTAAGGATGAAACAATTCAAATGGAATAATTTAGTCTCTCAATTCTCACTTAACACTTTACCATAGGCTTAATATTCTTTTTTAGTTCCAATTTTTTTATGAGGATAGTATTTCCACTCTCATAGTCCTCACTCTGGTTGATATGGTATCAAACACTTATTGTGCTTTGGGGAAATTATTTCTGCTAAATGTGTGAAACGTACATGTTGTGCCAGGTGATAATAATCCTATTGTCGACAATGTGGTAAGATCATCCACTAAATAATATAGATGCATTCACTGTAAATACTGAGTGAAGATAGACCACTAATGTTATAATGGAGTTTCTCCATAATAAATATAGTGTAAAGTGTTCATCATTGGTAGTGTCGTTAGGGTGTACCAAATTTAAAACCTTATTACTAGTATAAATAATTAGTACAGAGCGAGTAAGGATCGATCGCATAGAGACTATGCTAGCTGTATTTATTATCAACTCTAAAGCAGGACTTAAAATAAAATAATAATAGGAATAATAACGTAAATTAATCTAACTAAAGAAAATGCCAATTAAAAATAGAAAAATGGGGTTTTTGAATTTTTAACTAAATAGCAAGAAATAAAAAAATTAAAATTACAAAAACAATAATTTAATAGAAAATCTAATTAGAGGATAAAGAAATAACAATGAGAAAAACTTTGGTTAAAGGATCATTCGTCACCACCAAACATGCACATAATATATCAATTCTATCATCAATTTATATTGAAACTATCAACTGTAGACAACAATAAGCTCTATTAGTCTCAATCTTTCCTTAGTGTGTTGTTAGGCAAAACAAGCTCTTCACCTAATCTCTAACTATTAAATAATTTAAAACAAGCTCTTTAAATTTAAGATAATTGAAGCATTAAGCATTGAAAGATATTAGGTTGATCTTGACAATAAACATACAAGCTCGGATTATTTAACTTAGGTTATGTTCTCCAATTGAAATCACTGATTCCAACCTACTACTAATGATTAAAATATCAAGACAATTACGGATCAAGAATTTTAATCTAGCAATAGAATTTATTCAAGTCCTGTCTAATTGGCTACTCAAACAAGATAAGAACATAATCATAAACATTAATTATAGAAGAACATAAACAATCTCAATTAAATAAATTGAATGATAGAATTTGAACATTAATCATATGATATTTTGGGGTTTTGAATTCACCCACAACCAAATAGAAAATTTAGCCTAACATAATTAAATTAGGAATAAAACAGTTGATAAAACCAGATATAGAGATTAATTTAAATAGTTGCCTCCTCTATTTTTTTTTTTTCTCCTTTGTGGCTGCAAATTCTTTTGTATGTGTGGCTGCTGAATAAAAATCCCTCCATAATCCTACCGTAAGTCTAGCTTTTATTGTGTGACCTAAATCCTCACATGGAAAGGATTGAAAACAAAAGCCAAGCCGCCACTTTTCTTTGGCAATTCACGTGCAAGGCCATTTAAATTGTTATGCAAAATATTTGCTTCCTTTTTCGTCTTCATGCACAAACTCTTTTGATTGGCCATGCTTAAAGCCAAAAGGTTTTATTCTTTTCTTCCTCTCACGTGGATGGCAATCCTCTTTTTCCAATTTTAGCTCCATGTGATGGCTTAGCTTGTAATTGGCTTGGTTTCCTTTTTGAGTTCCATTTTCCAATTTTAGCTCCATGTGCAATACAAGCTCTAATTGGAAAATATTCTTTATTTCTCTAATTCTTGATTTCTTGTGCACCTTTGTCTCCCAATCTTCAATTTTTTTTCCTATTCTGAATCTCTCAATCAGATTTCTTTCCTGAGTGCTCTGATTTAATTTCTCTTTAATCCTAGAATATACCTAAAATAACTAAGATAAAAATTAACACAATAAAAATATAATTTACTCAATTAAAAATTAACTAAAATAACTAGAATATTTAAGACCAAAACAATAAAAAGATGGAGAAATTAATAGCAAAATATATAAAAAAAATATGCACTTATCAATCATGCCAAACAATAATGATCTTGCACTAAGGAGCCGGTACACGGTGCAAAATCTAGACAAGATAATTATTGTCGGAAAATGAGGAGTCAAAACAAATCATATAAATCAAGAAAGTTAATAAATTAACCAAATTAAGCCCACTAACACTTATATTAAACTAGGGTTAAAATATAGAAAATAAAATATTAAAGAGAATTACATAAAATGGAGCTCAATTTTGGATTTAAAGCTACCAAATAAAGGGTTAATCTTTTATTTATAGATAAAACAAGTAAATCATGGTCATTGGATGAAAACGACTCCGCCTTCAAGATTGTGCCACATGGTAAGCTCTAGTTGGATGGAACAAGTCATCAAGGCTGTGATTCGGTGAATTGCATGAAATATATGCATATTTTTTAGTCTAATAATATGCTGCCACATCATCGGTCAACACAAAAGTCAACTAGCATTGATTCAATGTATTGCTTGTATCTTAAGCTCATCTTTTGGTCCAATAAAATGTTTTCACATCATCAGTCAATGCAATAGGTTGCTACCACGTCATCGATCAATGCCATATTAGTTGGGCCCCATTAAAATCCTAAAATTTTGATTTTGCATGTTATGCCTTCTTTAAAGTTTTTAACTATTCAAAGCCCAAAAATACTATTTATTTTACTATCTGATTTCTTGTTAATTATGAAATGACCAAAATACTCCTTAATATATAAAATATTCAAATTATAATAAAACACACAATCAAAGTTTAAAAGACTTTTCTACATAAAAATAAAAATATTAATGAGACTTGAACCGTAAAATAATGATTTTACCCTTTATAAATATACATTCTCTAGCACTTAAGGGGCTACTAGAAAGATATAGAAAAATTCTAATCTAATACATGTATTGAGCAGAATGGAAGGACAAGACATTGTTAGTGTGCTACAGTAAATGGCTATAAAGTTGTGCAAATCAGAAAATGAATTACTGCTAGCTCTATTTTAGGCAACTTGGCATGCTAGAAAATTGGTTATTTTCTTAAGGGAAAAAAATTAAAAGAACCTCTTAGATCTATAGTAAAGGCTAAAACAATGATGGAATCTTACAAGAGGGTCAAGTTACCAGAATGGGCATAATAAAAGACAATCAACCAAATAAGCAAACCAAAGGGAGTCCCCTCAATATGGTTGGTTGTTAAAGTGTCAAAGTATGACGGCAATGTGGATCATATAGAAGTTGAGGTAGTTGAGTGGCAATGTGGATCATATAGAAGTTGAGGTAGTTGAGTGGGGTTTACAGGTGGCCATTAGGGCTGGATTAAATTTGCTGATTGTCAAATATGATTCACACATGGTAGTAGAGTTAGTGAACAATAAGAGAGGTAACAGAACTAAAATTTATTGCATCACATCTGAAATTTATGCTTTGAAAATGAATTTCAATGAGTTTAAAGTTCAACACATGCCTAGATTATGTAATGAGAGTGCCTTAAATTTGTGAAGAAAGTTAGGCTCTTAAATCTATTTTATTTTCATCATTAGTATCAGAGCCAGATTTTTATGTTAGATTCATGCATATAGTTGAGTTTATTTCTTGAAAAAAATTTGAATTTCATACGTTAATTGATTCTTTAAGGTATATATGATTTGGTGGCTATTAATTTCATGTTTTAGAATACTAAAATTAAACTATAACTTTTGAATTTGATAAAAATAGAATCGGCCTAGAGTTTAAATTGCATGAACCTTAAGAAATCATGAAACTCGAAACTTCAATTGCTCATATCTTTTGATCTAGGCAACCAGACATTGTGTGTATAGATATCATTGGAAAGATCTTTACGAGAGCTTTCCAACAATAATTTGATTTGTTAAAAACAGAATTAAAAACAAGAAAGTTATGGCCAAAACAAGAATCTAGACGCTAAAATTTAGAAACTTGAATTTTTGGAGAAGATGATGAATAATGAAAAATCATTTTTTTGATGATTCTAACTTATTCTGGTCTCCGATTAAAAAATTGAGGGCACCGTTGGATTTAGGATGAAAAATGGAGTTGAATGGTGCCAAACCTGACATCACCTAAGCTGTGCAAGGTAGTGAGTGGGCCCCACATGCCGGCTGAGCGCGTGGGAACGTGCACAACACTGTTAGTGCGTGTAGGGCAATGTGTCTAGAATGGTATTTTTTGTATATTTTGCTATCCGAGACTCCGATTTGGACACCGTTTGCACCATTTGATTTGAAATTTAATTTTCTATTCTTTTTATAAAAAATAAAATGGGAAATTTACCACTGTCCACCTGTTTGTTTCCTCTTTTTCAAAAATACACAAACACTTTTTTTTAGCGTGCCACCTAAAATTTACCTTTTGTTGCTGACATCCACTTCCGTCAAACCACCATTAGAAAGTTTCTGATGTCATAGGGGTAAAATAGGCATTTTATTAGAATATCTAAAATGATACTATATTATGCTAATTTTTTTTAAAAGAGTAAAATAAAGCCATTTAACATGAAGTCATTTAACTCTATTGCTTGAAAAAAAAACTTAAATCTAGTCAATTTATCTCTAATTTCTATTTATTTTGGATTAAATTGTAATTTTGAGGGGTAAAAAGGTCATTTCATTAACATTCCGTTAAATCCACTAACGGCAGTTAGACGGAAGTGGAAGTCAGCAACAAAAAGTAAACTTCAGGTGCGCGCTGAAAAAAAAAAGTGTTTGTGTATTTTTGAAAAAGAGGAAACAAACAAGTGGACGGTGGTTAATTTCCCAAATAAAATTTCTAATTATTTTTTTATTTTGGGAATAAAATTTTGGATCGAATATATATAGTCTCATGGATGAGCATTATATGTTAATAAATATTTTGCTCTAGTGGGAGCTGAAAAATAATTTTTATGGACATTGGCTTGATATAAATTGATCTCATATTTAATCATTTTCTAATGACCACTAATATTTATTTGTCCTAGATGCCTAGATGCCTCTTATTAGAAAATTATGGACTAAGAAAGACGAGTTAATGACATATAGAGCTTGGGTTTCTCCTATTGATTTAATTCAAATTAATGATAACTTATCTTATAAGAACTTATGAAGAAAATGGAGAATTATAAGATGGGTCATGACCATCTATGTATATTAATATAAAAGATATAGATGAGGTCTTTAATTCATATTAATGATAACTTATCTTATAAGAACTTATGAAGAAAATCGAGAATTATAAGATGGGTCATGAGCGTCTATGTATATTAATATAAAAGATATAGATGAGGTCTTTAGCTAGCTAAAGTATAGAAAAGTGGGCACTAAGTATACAAATTTGGATTATTATCAACGGGACCTCATAAATTCTTTACTTAATGATCTTGTCTTTAAGGCTTACATGTTAGGGGAGATTAAGAATCTCCCGAGCAATAAATATCAATTATTTTTATTTAAAGATACACTTGAGTATAAGTTGGATGAAATAATTATGAGCCAAAAAAAATATATATATATATATAAAGCTAGGACTTGGGGAGGTGATGTTGCATCACCATTTCTCATCTTTATATATTCTCTATTATCTAATAAATAGAGAATTTTTCTTTTGAATTTAGTTTTTCATCTTCTCATAATTAATTTGATTACTCTTTAAATTTTATTATGCTAGCAATTAAACTTTAGTGGCTTAAAATACATCAATTAATTAACATAGGAAGAGAGATTCTTTCATCTTCCCTCAATAATGCCACTAGGGTCTAATTCTTTATACATATCTCTTCCTCTTCCTATTTAAATCCAATAATATATAACCATTAATAATAATTAATTATAAGTCTTTTGAAACATTCATTTCTTTTATTATGCTAGCAATTAAACTTTAGTGACTTAAAATACATCAATTAATTAACATAGGAAGAGAGGTTCTTTCATCTTCTCTCAACAATATCACTAGGGTCTAATTTTAATATCATAATCTCATATTTAATTATGCACCTTTTTGTTTAGTGTCTTTAAATCCAACAATATATAACCATTAATAATAATTAATTATAAGTTTTTTGAAGCATTCATTTCTTGTATTATGCTAGCAATTAAACTTTAGTGACTTAAAATACATCAATTAATTAACATAGGAAGAGAGGTTCTTTCATCTTCCCTAAACAATGTCACTAGGGTCTAATTTCAATGCCACAATCTCATATTTAATTATGCAACCTTTTATTTAGTGTCTTTTGAGTTCTTCAAATTTTATTATTATATAATTGGGATAGCTTAATTTGGGCAGGCCTAGAAGCCCAAGAGTTTCGTTCAATCCAAAAGTTGGTGAAAATGTTAGCGTGAGCGTAAGAAGACAAATACATACATACATGTATACTAAATGTATGCACTCCCACCCTAAATTAAATGTATGCTGTTAGGCTTAAACCGGCGACCTCTTGCATCTACTGCAAGAGTCACTTGAAATATCTTTTAGGAATAAATTAACCATTTTATCCTTATTTATTAATTTTTTAACCACGTTAAAAATCTATAGAAAAATTTGGGAGTTTTTCAGATTTGCTCTCCTGTAGACATTTAATTTCCTCACTTTTAACAAACTTTCTATTAATATTTTTTCGTACTTTCAGCAAAATATTTCTTACATCATTATATAATCTCTTCACTTTTAAGATCTTTTAACTAAATAAGCAATTAATTGGAGGCTTGATTGAGTGATCTTCAAGCAGAGTTTTCTGACAAGTCAATTGATTTGAACTAAGTAGGAGCTAAAAAAAAATCCTGTAATTAATAATAAAATTTTCAAAAATTAATGTCTAATGATGGGGTTATAATTGCATGGCGTCATGTAAATAAAGCATAGAAGTAATACTGTGTTGGGTTTATAATTTAGATTAAAATTTCAAAAATCAAAGTTTGATGGGGGTTACGGTTGCAGGGCACCCTCAAACAAAAATAATTTATTGGGATGTTGTAAGGTAATATTAGAATTTGAACATTAAATATTTTCTTTAATATTCTTTATAATGAACATCTAAGGGGGAATGTTATACATTTATTAAAATAAATGTAGATGTTCATAATATATATCTCTTAGTCTCCCCACTATCTCCCCATTAGTAACCTTTAACTTCCCTATAACTCCCATTATCTCACAAGGAATTATGATCCATAATTTTTCATTAATTTCATGGAGTGATTATGTAACTATAAAAGGAGAGCTCATCTTTTTATTTTGTACACACACAATTGGAATGAATAAAATCACTCTATAATATATCTTTATCTTGCGTTACTTTTTTATTTGTATTGTTGGCTAATAGTTTTTTTTTTGTTTTTTATAAGACTGTCTCATCTTAAAAAAATCAATTCATATTTTTTATCAGTTTCATCAAGCGTAAAATAAGAAAAATAATACTAAATATTTTTATCAGTTTTATCAAGTGTAAAATAAGAAAAAAGGATAATACTAAATTCTTTTTTCAAAACCGCGTGAAACGCGGTTCTACTTTCTAGTATATATATAAAGCTAGGACTTGGGGAGGTGATGTGGCATCACCATTTCTCATCTTTATATATTCTCTATTATTTAATAAATAGAGAATTTTTCTTTTGAATTTAGTTTTTCATCTTCTCATAATTAATTTGATTATTCTTTAAATTTTATTATGCTAGCAATTAAACTTTAGTGGCTTAAAATACATCAATTAATTAATATAGGAAGAGAGATTCTTTCATCTTCCCTCAATAATGCCACTAGGGTCTAATTCTTTGTGCATATCTCTTCCTCTTCCTATTTAAATCTAATAATATATAACCATTAATAATAATTAATTATAAGTCTTTTGAAACATTCATTTCTTTTATTATGCTAGCAATTAAACTTTAGTGACTTAAAATACATCAATTAATTAACATAGGAAGAGAGGTTCTTTCATCTTCCCTCAACAATGTCACTAGGGTCTAATTTCAATGCCACAATCTCATATTTAATTATGCAACCTTTTATTTAGTGTCTTTTGAGTTCTTCAAATTTTATTATTATATAATTGGGATAGCTTAATTTGGGCAGGCCTAGAAGCCCAAGAGTTTCGTTCAATCCAAAAGTTGGTGAAAATGTTAGTGTGAGCGTAAGAAGACAAATATATACATACATGTATACTAAATGTATGCACTCCCACCCTAAATTAAATGTATGCTGTTAGGCTTAAACCGGCGATCTCTTGCATCTACTGCAAGAGTCACTTGAAATATCTTTTAGGAATAAATTAACCATTTTATCCTTATTTATTAATTTTTTAACCACGTTAAAAATCTATAGAAAAATTTGGGAGTTTTTCAGATTTGCTCTCCCGTAGACATTTAATTTCCTCACTTTTAACAAACTTTCTATTAATATTTTTTCGTACTTTCAGCAAAATATTTCTTACATCATTATATAATCTCTTCACTTTTAAGATCTTTTAACTAAATAAGCAATTAATTGGAGGCTTGATTGAGTGATCTTCAAGCAGAGTTTTTTGACAAGTCAATTGATTTGAAGTAAGTAGGAGCTAAAAAAAATCCTGTAATTAATAATAAAATTTTCAAAAATTAATGTCCAATGATGGGGTTATAATTGCATGGCGTCATGTAAATAAAGCATAGAAGTAATACTGTGTTGGGTTTATAATTTAGATTGAAATTTCAAAAATCAAAGTTTGATGGGGGTTATGGTTGCAGGGCACCCTCAAACAAAAATAATTTATTGGGATGTTGTAAGGTAATATTAGAATTTGAACATTAAACATTTTCTTTAATATTCTTTGTAATGAACATCTAAGGGGGAATGTTATACATTTATTAAAATAAATGTAGATGTTCATAATATATATCTCTTAGTCTCCCCACTATCTCCCATTAGCAACCTTTAACTTCCCTATAACTCCTATTATCTCATAAGTAATTATGATCCATAATTTTTCATTAATTTCATGGAGTGATTATGTAACTATAAAAGGAGAGCTCATCTTTTTGTTTTGTACACACACAATTGGAATGAATAAAATCACTCTATAATATATCTTTATCTTGCGTTACTTCTTTATTTGTATTCTTGGCTAATAGTTTTTTTTTTATAAGGCTGTCTCATCTTAAAAAAATCAATTCATATTTTTTATCAGTTTCATCAAGTGTAAAATAAAAAAAAAGATAATACTAAATTTTTTTTTAAAATCGCGTGAAACGCGGTTCTACTTTCTAGTATATATATAGTTTAAGAACATGTAGAAGATTCTATGTATTAGCTTGACTTTATTAGGTTATTTCTTTTTTTTTTTTGGTTAACTTTTATTGTTTTGATGTTATTTTTCATTTTTTTGGTTGAATAATATGTTGTTATGACTTTAATTAATGAACTTCTATATTAGTCATTGCTCAACTCTACATATTCTTTTATGGTATCTCATGAATCATTCTGTTGAGTGAGAGTTCTAAACAAATTGAATTTAATGAATTCATAATTAGAACTAATAGTTTTGCACACTAAAATCGAATTAATGATGAATATGATAAAAGGAATTGGATGATGATTAGAAGCTTCGATGACTTTTTGATTCCATTCTCTATATTAGTTTGTCATATTTTTTGGTTTATGTTTGTAGCAAAATAAATTGTTTATGTATAGTTATTGATTATGCCTTTATTGATTGCATTTTGAATTGTCTCTATGTTAAAAATAAAGTTGAGATCGCATCTGCATCTAAGAACGTTGTGGCCTAATTGAACAAGGGTGAGAAGCTGCATGGTAAAAATTATGATATTTGGCACTATAAAATTCAGTATATCCTTAAAGAGCAAGAGACTCTAGAAGTTCTTAAAAACACCCTTACTAAGCTTAAGCAAGGTAATAGTGCTCAACATAGGAGGGATCTTGAGGCTTATTAGGCCTGGAAAAAGAAGAATAATAATGCTCGCATAATGATGTTAAGCAGCACACAAGATGACCTCATGTGTAAATTTGAGAAGTATGAGACTGCTTAAGAGATGTGGCTCACTCTAAAAGACGAGTTTGGTGGCACTTCGACCACTAAGCTGAGAAGGGTTACGATCAGTTTCAATCCTTATTAGAAGCACCAAAATCATACTATGAGAAAGCATCTAAGGGAAATATCAAACATGGTTCGTAAAATTAAGTCTGTTGGACATATTCTAACTGATGAACAACAAGTCCAACCAATGATAAGATCTCTACCTTATTCCTGAGAACACATGCAAGTGAACATGACTCACAATGAGAGTATTAAAACTTTCAATGATATTGAACATCACCTAGAACTGGAGGCAAAGCACTTTGAGGCAGCTAAGCTTTTTTATCGTGCTTATATGGCCGAGTCAAGCTCGCACAAGGCTTCAAACTACAAGCGCAAAAAATGCCATAAGTATAACCAAAATGGTAAGAGATATGATCCTAATCAGAAGAAGCCAGATACTAAGAAAACACCCAAGGGGTAAGCGTGCCGGTAAGCAAAAAGATAAAACCAAGATGAAATAAGCCAAAATATGTGAGACCTAACTCCACTTTATTGAATTATGCTTATCGATTCTCGTTCTATGTGGACTATAAACTCAGGAGCAGCAAACCATATAACTCATGATCAAAATGCATTGTAGAGTATCTTTGAATCAATCAAGGGACTAGATCGATGTATATAGGCAACAACTCCAGAGTTGAAGCAAAAGGGATAGGCACTTGCAAATTGACTTTGCGTGGTGGACGTATTATTTTATTACACAATGTCCTATATACACCGGAGATTCAACGAGACTTGGTTTCCATTCCTATCCTTCTTAAATTAGGATATAATTTAAACCTTAATGGCATTGTTTGGAGATTTTCTTAAATTCAGTCCTTATTGGAACTAACATTTGATTAATCGTTTTACTATATTAAATACAATACTTGATGGTTCAAGTTATGATAATTGTTGTTTTTTCGTATGTTACTTCTTTCAATAATAATAAGATAAAAGCAATTACTTGGCTTGCTAGATTAAGTCACATAAGGCGAGAAATAATACATAGACTTACAAGAGAGGGCATAAGATAGAAGCATTTTGAAGTAACTAGTGTTGAATTATCCAATTACAAGTGGTTGCCGAATCATCTTCTAATATAAGCTAAAATTTTTAACATAAAGCATCTCTTAACATTTTTAATATAATTTTTCGATAGGTAGGTAGTTCGATTTTGGTTAGATTTCTTTTCTCTTAAAATTTTTATGTAAGCAATTGGTTTTTCGGTTCATCTTAACGATTCAATTCTGAACACCCTACTCAAAATTGTCTTTCAAAATCTCCTTTACAATATTGTTATTTTCTTCCATCCTGTACACAAGGCCTACTATAATCAATGTATAATAAACAAAAATAAAATAATTTATAAATTTGTAAATAATTTATTGAAAGTGACATCATACATTAGTTTTCATAACAAAACTTGTAAGTCATTTATTGCTTCCTTGTCTATATCCATAAATAACCTACTTTTTTTTCGGACAAGTGCTAAGTTACATTCAATGTAACTTACACAACTCATCTCAACCACACAAAATTATGAGACCCACAATTTGTGTGGTTGAAATGAGTTGTATATGTTACATTAAATGTAACTTAGAGAGTCCCTTTTTTTCGTTCATACATATTTTATATAATCCATAAATATACGTAGAGTTAAATATAAAGTTTCATTCGATTTCACCAGATTTCTTGAAGGTACCGGAAGTGCCATAACATAATTATTACTGTGGTTGATTTTAGTATCCTCTATTAATATGTGATGCCTCAAATAATATGTTAGATAAATATCTCGTGTAAGATTTCAAATAATATGATTTTTCATTAGCACAATAGTATATAAACGGCAAAAGATTTGCGCGGTTATAATGCATTAATAAATCATAATCTAATGTATTTTCCAATCTATCACACAAGAAGCACGCAATACCATTAATTGATCACAAATAATTCACCGCGCATCTCATTGCAAGCGAAAATTAATATATCTGCAGTTCATCTTATTTAAGAGTGACTTGTCTTCCGTTTTAATTTATAACATGGATGACTCATTGTTAATTAATTTAGAAGCAAGGCAAAATATCGTCTTAGAGGCACACAAGACTTAAGAAATATGATGGAACTAATTCTTAGTACCTAGAGACAAAAAAGTCCACAGCAATAAGAAGTGCAATCAAGAAATTGTTATCGGCTACAGAAATTGCTTGCAATCATCTTAGTTTTGCCTTGAATTCTCAAATTGTTAACAGGTAATTATTATTCATTCCCAATGAATTATTTAGGCGAGTTAAAGGGAACCTTACAACAAACACTGCTTATACCAAGAACAAGTAAAATGTGAAATTTTCAACTAGAAATTTAGAATATACGCCTGCAGATTGTGATCCCATCACCTAAGGCAACATGAGAAAGTTGGACACGAGGATCATCCGCAAGTGATCTGTTAAGGTCAATTATTGCTTGCCAGCCGCCTCTAAAATGGTCCGGAACCTGCTCTTCAGGCATTGCAACTGTTCCCCCCCAGAGTGTGTTGTCATAGACAGCTATACCGCCCACTTTCAACAACTTCATCAACCTCTCATGGTAGTTACAGTAGTTGTCCTTGTCGGCATCCACAAAAGCATAGTCAAAACTGCCTTCATTTTCACTCTGCAGCAGATTCCAGAAAGGATATTTTTTCAAAAACAAAAGTCAATTGAATGGAAGAGTAATGGAGGGAACAAAGGTACATATTTCAGAGTATTAAATCTTTACATCCTTTAGTAGCTGATCAAGAACTGATAGTGCCTCGGACTCAATGAAGTTTATCTTGTGATCAACTCCAGCCTTTTTAATGATAGGTAATCCTATCTCATATGTCTCACGATTCACATCAATTGCTGTAATCTGCAGTATTTTGTTTCCAGTCATAAATAGGATGATATGATAAGAAGATGTTAACACAATTTAACCAAAGCCATAACATATTGCAGGAACACTGCATTAATAAATTCAATTCTACAGCATCACATATGACGATGGACTATTTACCTGACCATCCTCTGGAATTGTGAGTGCAGTGAGGAGAAGAGAATATCCAGTGAAAACTCCAATTTCAATAGTTTTCTTGGCATTCACTAGCCTCAAGAGCATGGCCATTAACTGACCTGCATCTGGTGCAGTGCCCATCATGGCCCTGAGAATTAACTAAGCAACATTCTTGATACACATTGATATGAATTGATAACATTTGAAAGTCTTCATCTCAATTTTATGGCATTTTCAGTGAGTTCCATTAACAAGCTTAAATGTTCCTTTAAAGGGTTCTTATCTGATAACTGATGCAGTTATATACTATTTTGTCATCATTCAGTACATTTTGGGAATTTAATTCTTATATGAAGTGGTTAAAATAAGGATGAAAAATTGTAGCTGCTTAAGGAAGCAGTATTAAGTATAAATAAAGACAAATACCACGGATGGTCAGCAGTAACATCCCTTATCTTCTTCAGTGGCTCTGGCTCTCTTGGGTAAACACTCGTCTCAAGGATATACTGCCACAGTAAAAGTAATAATTAAAAATGGAAAACAAGAAAACGTAATAATCAGTACAGGAAGAATGTGATGGATGGTACCCTGTATAAATCTTCACTTTGCAACAAACCCTTGCTACTTGGTGCTGGTTTTGCTTTGTCTGTCATTGCTCTCCACCTGCTTCACATAAGATATTACTGACCCCTCAAAGGAAAAAAAAAAAAAAAAAAAAAAAGTAGCTCCTTCAGAAGTGCACAAATTCTAAGTGAGAGAAAGTGATAAGATCATATGAAGATGCCATTCTGACATGCTGCACATATGGTAGCAGGTGACACACATACAGAAAGATAACCATTATGTGATGCACATGAAAACGCAGATCAAGGCCATTATGTGATGAATATATGACAAGAATCAAAACCTTTATGGCAAAGAATCAAAACTATTACATTATACTGGAAAGAAACAAGACCATTGCGTACATGTAAATTTGGAAGATGAATACTGTTTTATAATATTTAATTTATTTCTTTTTATGTCATTTGATTTTATTGTATAGATTGGCTCTGTTTCATAACTGTTATTCAATTAATTTGTCACTAAGGTGAAGAAGGCAAGTCTCATTTCTTATTAAAAGCCAGGCAGCATCTCTTTGTCAAGCTTACAGTTACATCTATAAAATTCAGGTTCAAATATTTACGTAATATTAAATACAAACTTTAAAAATCCAGGAAAAATATGAATCTATCCAAATTTCCATTGCAAAAATAAAGGAATTATATAACAAAAATCAGGAAGTATTTACAAAAGCAAGCAATATTGTTTTGGCTATAGGCCAATCCAACTGTGCAAGGCTTTATAATATGTTACCAAAATGATCTATATGTATTTTTAAAAAAAAAAAATTCATGGATTGAATAAAAAAATCTAAAAAATTGTTAGAAGAAATATCAAGGGCTTCGTTCATATAGAAGAGCAAGGCAAATCTCATAATTCATGCACAGAAAGAAACTCACAAAGATAAGATAAAGAGAAAAGAGAGTACTCAGATCCAGTGACGTGAGGACAGCAATCCTGCTAATCTTATCCAATGGACCTCTCTTTCACTTCGGTTTTCTTTTGTTTTATATTACATCAACGATACAGCTACAAAACACTTCGTATACATAAGTGTGTATAAAATTAGTATAGTATAAGGAGATGATTGTATAAAATACGTATGGACTCACGTAATTAAAATAACACTAATTTATATAAAATCATTTGTACCTTTGTCAATATTATTAATATCAAACATGCTCTTCCTAGGACTATAAATAAATTACTTCTTGTAATTTATGTTATGGTCCTTGTTTGCTTAAAAATTAACAAATCACAAAAGATAAAAATCATAGTTTTTCTCAAATATTTTAACTATATATATATATATATATATATATATATATATATATATATATAGCCTAATTTAATATTAATTCTCAGTCAAACCATTGATATTAGATATATAATTTTAATATTTTTATATCTCTATAATTTGTATCTCAAATAATGCATCACTAATTAAAATATGTCATGTATTAAGTGTTTGTTGACAATATTTTTTTAATTAATGTGATAACACTTATCAATTAATAAGATATTCATATACTACATCACTTGACATAAAACTATGTATCACAAATATGTATTTGCCCCACCTTTCAAAATCGATTTGTGAATTCAAAAGACTTCGAAATATGATGCTTCATTATTGGAAATTCAAATGGAAAATATACTACAAACAAGTTATATATTATCAATGACTAAATTAAGTAAATAATACTAAAGACTTGCATCCAGTATTCCATAAAAAAAAAGTATCATCGGCTTTTGATTGCTTGGACTTCAAATTCTTGACGTGGAACTTGAGCCTTTGATTTATTACCTTCACTACTTAATCAATTAAACTATTCATTGGAGATTCTAGCAAAGGTCACCTTTACATATATTAATTGAAATCATATTTCAGTGGCCTCTAAAATAATTATAGTTAAGAAATCATTGGATGTCTTTTTTCTTTTTCTTTTTTCTTACAATTTTATTTATTGTCGCCTTGTCGGCAAATAATTTACAAAAGAATCTTTTGGTAAGTATTTGATATATTACTACGAAATTGGTGACCGCAAATAAAACCTCAAAAAAAGTATTACAACACGCCACAAGAGTCATGACATTTGATCCATCATGTTTCATTCATTTTTCAAAGATTAAAAAAAAAAAAGGTTCATTTTTGCCATTTTTAGAGCGAGAGAGAAAGATCTAATGAGCGAGAGAAAAAAAATATAAAAAGTAAATATATGATCAATTTCTACTCCATCCATAACAAGTAGTCTGGCTTTTCTCATAATCATACTTAAAACATGCTACTCTTTCTAATATGCTCCAGTAGCAGGTTGAACACTTCGTTACATCCTGTATGTAGATATCGGACCAATGAAGCCCTCCATTATTCCATTTAAAGCTGCAAAAAGCGTGTCATGGAAACTAAAGGAGTAGCTCTCGTTTGGAGACAGCACATGCTCACCAAGATCATCGTCCTTCGACTTGCTGTTACCAGTTAGATCAAACCTTCCTTCCGAAGTATTATTTGTTATCACAACTACTTTTTTTGGTGTTATGTTTAAACCACCATTTCTCTGCCTCACGGTTGCCGAAAGAAGAGTTTCCTTGTTTGTGTTTTTAAATTTTTTCAAGTACTTTATATCGGGCAACTTACCTCTGCCAAATATGGCGCCCAATAACCAACTGGGCTATTATTGCCGGTTAAAGTGAACCTTAACTGAAATAGAGTGAGTAATCTCTATTTTGAGATGTTATTGTCTTATTGATCGTTCAAGCTTTTTGAAGAGACTAGTGTTGAATTATCCAATTACAAGTGGTTGCTGAATCATCTCCTGGTACAAGCTAACATTTTTAACATAAATCTTCCTAGTAACTAATGAGTTAAGCAACTCACAGAATGGAAATCTAAAGCATAAAAAAGTATGGAGTATATTTTGATCACGTTATCGGATATCAGACAAGATATCGAATTCATGTTCAATGCCGCATTCTTCATCATAACAGCAGAGATTAAGCAAATACCACTGTCAAATAACGTTTCGCACCAAAAAAAAAATAAAAAAAAATAATAACAAAAATCGGCCAAAACAGCTAATTCCACGTGTTTAAAATCTTCAACTCAATTCAAACAATAAATTTTATTTTATGATTTGGAAGCAAATGTCATAACAAATGTGAACTCAATTTTGTTTCAATAGAACAGAAAAATCAAAGCATTTCTAGATCAATTATGAGAAACAAGTATATCACAGATCCCATATAAGTTTTCTGATCTTGTATCATTTAATCAAATTATACACGTGCACATGTAAAAAAAATGAAATAAAATAAAAAAACCAAAAAATAAATTCGTATAGAACTACATATACTAAGATGAGAAAAAACCAATATTCACTAGCGATCTGTTCGGAGAGACTGCAAGTGGGCAGTTAATGAATCATAGTCAGGAAGCTTCGGGTGAACATGACTAGCTTTCTCATTAGATGGAGTCTGCTCACTTGAACTTGCAGAGTTCAAATTTTCAGTATTTCCTGATGTTACTATCTTACGAAGGGACTTGGATGGTTGTTCCTTTTCGGATGGCTTCAAACGGTCATTGAAAGAAGATCTCTTTGACACTTGAATTGGCTTATTAGCTGCTTGTTCCTCCCTAGGCTGTGCAGCACTTCCTAAACGATCTGAGATCCTACTCTGAGATAAGGGTCTTTGACTGGTTTGATTACTAAATAAACTCCTTGAAGGGGAATTCCTTTCTTCACCATAGCCTGGACTTACTGATGCCTCTGACAAAATTGTAGCCTTCGAATAAAAACTTCCCTTAGAGTTTGAAGGAGATGCTTTTGTCCTTCGAGATAATCCAGAATTGAAACGTGCTTTATTCGTTGAAGCCTCTATAGGAAGGTCATCCTCAGAATCACTATTGCTTGAATCAAAATATTTGAACTGGGTTCTCGAGCTTGACCTTTTATTTTCTTCAATACCACCTCTCTTAGTGTATCGCAGTTGGCTGCTACTAGAAGTCTGCCATGCGTGTTCATCACGTGCATCATCATCATGAGAACCAAAATATGCTCCAGCGCTTGGCCTTGTATCTGCTTCTGCTCTCATATCCCTATTGTATGTATCCTGACTGGTAGCCCCAGAATCAACTGAAACATTTACCGTTGCAGAGAGTGATTCTTCAGTCTTGGTGGAAGTATGCTCGGTTGTCTCTTTAGATAATAAAGCATTATGTGATGGATTCACCACATATGGTGGATGCTTATAACCTTTATTCCTAAGGCCACCTGTCAACATTGCAAAGTTCAATTCTTTACCACTTTCCGGACTGGAGTCTTTTGAAGTTTCAGTATCTTCCATGGATTTGGCCAGAACATTGTCCCTAACTTCATGGCCCATTGAAAACCTTGAAGGTTGTTGAGACTGCTGATGCTTCGCTTCACTTACCCGCTGACTGTGTGAATATGGGTCATCAAAAGACGAAGACTGTAACCATGGCTTGCTAGGACTCCCATTTTGCTCGTCAACAAAAGAACTGAAGAACCCATGATTCTCACCTTGGGTCATCTCTGAAGTTCTAGAGTAAATATTACCTTCATTTATACCCTTACTCTTATCTTGCTTAGCCTTGTCCAGCTCCTTTTCACTTTTTGAAATTGGAACATCATAATCATCAAAAGTCGCAGGCAACATCTCATCTGGTTGAGAAGGAACTGTAGAACTTTTCCAACTCTCAGTAAACACGGGATCTGATTGGTGCTCCATGGAGAAGTGGGATTGTGAAATAGGAAGTCCTGGTGACTCATCAATATTTTGCCTCTCCCTCCAAGCATTTGTATCTGAAAACATATGAGTAGGTGATTTTCCACTATGGGGTGAAAATTCCGAATATTCATGTCCCTTTTGCTGATGTTGTAGATCAATTTTGGGCTCATCCTCATCTGAAACATAATCATCATAAACCACAAAAGCACTTACAGGAAAATTTGCTTTATTAGAGTTTGTACGGATAACTCCCTCATTGTTAACAGCAAAAGGGTTCTCCTCAGCATCACTTCCTAAACTCCGGTTGTGGTAATTGGGTACATCGTGATCATCACTAAATGTGCTTGAACGAGAATAAGAGGCATAATGGCTAGATTGGTTTCTGAATTTTGCTTCTTCCAAATCATCAAAACTCTTGGAATCCATACCTTGCAATTTGCCTGCATAATCTACCTCAGATTGACTAGACTGTTCCTTTAAACTAATTTCACTTAAATTGCTCTTCTGCCCTAATTCAGATGAGTTCTTCCGAGAATATCTATCAGCCATTTGGAGATTATTCACAAATGCTGATCCATCAGCAGAAGCTGCAGTGGGCTTCAAGGAAGCTGACTGGCCAGATTTATTGATACTCTTGAGAGTGTCCCCATGACTATTATCTGCAACTCCTGCCACATCATCTTGCTGATGATTGTTGAATTGTTCATAATCCATCCTGGAATTCCTTCCATGAACAATATTTACCGGACCTTTAGCATGATGTTCACTATGCAATGTTGAGTTTTCATATCTACTCGGCTCTTCATCTCTTCTTGTATCAGCCGAGTACTGCCAGGCGTTATTCCCACGACTTGAAAGTTCTGCAGCTGCTCTGGCAGCCAAACTTGCTCTTTCAGCAGATTCAGCAGCTGCCCGAGCAGCAGCAGCAGCATCCTTAAATTCCATATTCCAGTTTTGCCCACCCATAGAGGAAGCATTCCCATCTCCAGAATATGAATGCCTAAATTCCATCCTTTCAGTACCAGATCCTGCAAGATAGAGCCGACGACAATCATTAAAACTAAAGACTAAAATACAATTTCAAATATGAATCTAAATACTAACCAGTAAAACATGTTTCAATGACTGATTCATATACCTGCAGGCATAGACTCCGGATGAAAAGCTGCAGCAAAATTTGTTTTATCGGCACCAACGTCTGTTTGAGAACTAGGTGGTCTTAAGTTGCGTTCGTGATCGTTTGTAGGCAGACCATGAATTTCGTTGTTCTTGGTTGGAGCATGGAAATTTGAGGGTCCTTTGTCATCAAGATTGGGTGGAGATTGCACATACGAAGGGTTCACAAACATTTGACTAGCATTGCCAAAAGTACTAGGCCCATTCTGTCCAAACAAAGTCATTCAAAGGAATGCAGGTTAAGAAATAATTACACATACTCAGAAAATAAGGCCAGTTAGCAATTCAATGTTGGGTTTACTTTAAAGGTCTATCAGAAAGTAATACCAGTCAATAGATGAACCCCTATGAGCTGAATTAATCTTACCAGCAAGTCCTCAGAGGGCCTTGAATCTTTCTCTCCAAATGAATTTGGATCCCATTTGATATTATGTTCTTCAGCAATTGCAGTCAGAATTTTAATTTTGGTTGGACCATCAGGTGCTTTGACTGACAATTTCTCAACCAACTACAACAAAAAACAACAACAATAATAAGATTAAAACCAACTAATAACAATAAATTGCTGGCTTGAACAACATCTAACTAGCCCACTTCAGTGAATGACCAAAAAGTTTTTTGCATATTTCAACTACCAATGAATTACATAGTCTGAAAGAACTTACCAAGCGACTAACGCCACAATCAGGACGCAGTTCAACAGCAGCAGATACAAAATCTTTTCCATATTTTGCGGTAAGCATTTTACGTACATCCATGAGTTCAGGTATATCAGCACATCTTGGAGATGCAAATATTACACTACAAATAGCTTCCTTCAAGTCGATTGGGCAGTTTCTGGAATAATAAGATACAGATCAATAAAATGCAGTTTCACACAACACAAAAATAAAAAAAAATAAAAAAAATAAAAAAATAAATTCCTTAATCAAATGATTTAGTTTGTCTGCAACATACTTCTGTGACTCAATAATCGGCAACCGCGTCACAATAAGTTCACAGTAAATCTCCAGGAGATCATATGCTGCCATCGTCTTCCATTCTCTGACCACATGTTCCACCTGAAAAAACATAATTGGGAATAAATAAATACAACACGCCCTATCTCAAGAAAGACACCACAAACAGAAAACCAGTGAATAGGCAAATTAATTTTTACTGCACAAAATAAAAGAAACAGAGACTTAGCCTAATTCTGAACAAAAAATGATGTAGCCTAATTCTGAAAAAAATATGATGTCAGCGAGATAAAAGCACACATATGTGATCATTTCCTTAACTTAAAAACACTTTGTTCAATGCTTAATCACCCCCAGAAAAGAAAAAACGACGATCATAAATCGAGATTCAGCTGATTTTATATATAATATAAAATAATAAAAGATAAAGCTTTACCCGAATTCTGGCAGTCTGGTCCTGGCCAGACTCGAGCAATTGAGCCAATTCCCTCTTCAGCTGCTTCACCTGCGCTTCTCTTTTATTCTTCAGTAGCCTTATACGCGACGACGCAAGTTTTAAAGACGTTTTGCTGCAATCCAAAGGAAAAAAAAAATTCAATAGATAATTTCATATATAAAACAGTTAATTTAAACAAATGAACGGAAACCGTTCAACAGCCAATTCAACGCCAATTTTTCTAAAAAATCAAAAATAAAAAGGTGGAATTACCATTTGGCAGGCTTGAAACTCCGGTGAAGCATTACGGTTGAAAGTTGACGGAAAAAATTATCACTTTTCTGTTATTACTCGATTTTCAGATACTTTCTCCTTTCCTGTTTTCGTAAAAGAATGATAAAGTGGTATGAATTAGTCTTTTTATTTTTTGCACTTGATAACGAAATTAAGGATCTTAGAGGCGAAGAAAATTTTTAATCATTTTATATTTTTATCTGAAGTTTCGTCGAAAGCGATGGAATCTAAATCGTGAATAGGGAAAAGGAATGGGGAATGGCTTGACCTGGGAAGACGAGCATAACACAAAAGAAAATTCAGGTATGGAAAGGTACACCGAAACTAATCATGAGACTGACTCCTTCATTATCATGATGACTGATTTGCCCTTCTTTGGTCTGCGTCTTGGCCGTTCTTGTTACTGTCTCAAGAGTCGGCCGGGCCTAGAAGGCCGATAAGTCTGACAGACAGATGGTTGCCGCTTTCGCGCTTACCACACTTGTCATGATTAAAAGTAAAACCAAAACCTTCTGAAAATTTGACTCGACTGTTTGGGGGAAAAATAGGAAAGATAGCAGCGGAACGCTACGTGTCGAAGAATGGAATAATTTCAGTGTAATTCGAGAATCTGCCCATAACTCGAAGAAAGAACTCGAGTCTGCCCATGACTCGAGAGCAACTCAAGGTACCTCGCCTGACTCACGGTACCCTCCATAACTCGAGAGTAACTTGAGGTACCCCGCTTGATTTAAGGTACCCTCCATAACTCGAGTGTAACTTGAGGTACCCCGCCTGACTCAAAGTAACCTCCATAACTCGAGAGTAACTCGGGGTACCCCCTACAGCTAGAGGTACCCCATATAATTTAGGGGTACCCCCCACAGCTAGAGGTACCCCACATAATTTGGGGTACCCTACAGGTCGGTTTCGAGGAAAATCCGCCATAATAAATGTCTCAATCGCTCAAAGAATAACATTTGATTTCGTCATGATTAAATGCCAAAACGTTGTACTGAAAAGTGAGGGACAGCCGCCTGCCACCACAACCAAAAATAACAGACACTACCCCAAGGATAGTGGTCCCCAAACGCCTACCCGACAGCCACTGCAGAGGTGCCCCAGGACCACTCCCCAGCACGCGCCACGTTTCCAAAAGGTGAGATACGCCGCGAACGCCATTCTTGATCCCCAAGCATGTGTATAACGGCCCAAAATTCATAAGAAAGAGAAAAGGACGTCAGCCAAAGAGGATATGCCACGTGATAACTAAGGTACACCATATATAAAGGCGCCTAGGTTTTATTCTCCATCATGTTCTCACTCTCCATCACCACTCACACTCCGAAAATAGGTTTTCTTCAACCTCAAAACCCTAATTTACAGAGGGCTAGCCAGCTCTCTTCATGATAAAAGCTTGAGTTTGCTAACTTGAGCGTCGGAGTGTGATCGCCGGGGTACCCCCCGGCTTCACCTCTAACCTCGGTTTCACTGTTTTGCAGGTGTGTAGCTCATCTCAAGGGGTATTTTTCTTGGTTCGAACCCTTCACCATTGTTACCACTTACCTCTTCCCTTCTCACCTTCTCCGAACTCATAAAAGCATCGCACACAACAAACTAGGGAGGTACCCCGTCTCCCCAAAAAATACAAATTCATTGTTCTAGATAGATTAGCCATTTTAGCACACCCAAAATCTGTCGAAAACATCGACTAATTCTTTTTTTTTTTTGAATTGTAATTAATTTCTCATAAAAAAAAGTAATTAATTTAGAGGTAAACATGTATTGTAAAATAATCAAATTAAAAAAAAATTTCAATATGTTATTTTTTTTAAAAAATAACAATTTGTTACATCTGTATCATTTTCATTAATTGACCCGTTAGTTGACATATAAAATATCAAGTTTATTTTTAATAAATAACTCTTAAAATAAAAAAAAGTGACACATATTAATTTATAATTTTGCTTTACTCTCAATGTGAAAAATAATATCATTACTGCCTAATTTTACAATGATAATTAAACAACAATATTACCCCTGCAATTGATCTAAATTGCATGATCAATTGTAAATTAACGCAATTGTAGTAAATAGTTATTCTTAAAAATTTAATATAGAGAAGTGTTATCTTTCAATAATTCATATAGTGGTTTGTTATTTCACAATACTTACTTACTATAATGAAATGATAATAACCCTAAGACTTAATTACAAATTTACGTTTCATTTGATGAAAATATAATTTTGCTCAGACGACGTTAGTGTGACATAATCTTCACACTAACAATAGTGATGAAAATGTAATAAATTAGTACTTTAAAAAAGTTAATTTAATAAAATGTTATCTTTCAATGATTCGTGTAATGATTAGTTGTTTCGTAATATTTAGCATGACGAAAAGGTAATAACTCTATTAATAAATGTAAAAAAGATAATTTTTTAAATCATCATTTACAATTTATTTACGGAAAGTTCAATCCTCCATTTTAAGATTGAAAAAAGGGGTCGCCCCTTCGACCACTGAGTGCTTAAAATTAATAGTCTTGAATTAATCTATCAAATTTTGCATGTACGTACACAATGCATGAAAAACAAATCTGTTGTGTGATAGTTTAAAAGGTTAATTGTTAAAACTGTTAACCGTAACATTGAACGTGCCTTGTTTGGAAGTAGAAGACCACATTGGCTCAATTTGCACGAAATTATACAAATGACTCTATTGTATGATGGTAACTGATGGAATGAGAGAAAATGTAGAATACATCAGAGGTATCATGCTAGCCATACAGAAAATAAATGATACTATAATATGTGTATATTTATTTTTAAAAACTATCATGTAAGTGGTGGTTATATTAAATTCAATTACACATGTCATACATATATTAATTAGATATAATATATCAGAGGTATTCTATAATTTCTCATGAAATAGAGATTAATGTCACTAGTCAATTTTTTTAATGGGAAAATGAGGATTAAATTAAAAGATAAAAAATATAAAAATTTTATTTTTAATTGGTTGAAATTTTATATTTTTAAATTGATCCTCATCATTAAAAACGGGGGATACATTTTTTAGAAATTATTTAATTTTAAAATATTAAAAAATGATTGATAGATAAAAAAAAATAAATAACTATTAAAAAAAAAACCCTGTTGTATACCCCCGAAAGAAAAAAAAGATATGTAAGCCAGTTTTATCACTTCAACTTCGCCACTAAGATTCAATCACTTGGCGTAGCAGCTAGCAAGTATAGGATCCACTAAAATTTAATTGAAAAAAAAAATAGTAAGTCTAGTTATGGGACACACTTATTTTGCAAAATGGCAAAATCTAGTTGCGGATCCTACTTTCTCATCCAATGAAAGTAAGAGAACTGACCTACACAAATTTCTCTTCTCTGGCGGCCTTTAAAAGTTTATAAAGCTGCTCGTGTGGAGGCGAGGTTGACCCAATCCACGCGCTAATTAATGCCTTGGTCTGGAAAACGTAACCCTGAACTCGTTTTGCATTTGATTTCTTCATTTTCTTGTATGCTTGTAGTTAACCAAATTCTTACACGCGTAGGCTAATATTAGGCCAGCCCGCCCCATCCACCCAAGTAAAATATGATTTAACCGAAGAAAGCCAAAAGTGTCGTGACATCGGTGTCTTGACAGTTACATTTACATCACCGTCACCATCAAGGTTTTTATTGTGGGTGCGTCAACCTACCATTCAGGCGCTGCATGCCTGCATCTCATACTCTGCTTGCATGGTTGTTGGCACCGGTTAAAAAATAAAAATTACATTTTTTAATTGTTTTTAATGTGAAAAAATAGAGAAAATAATGAAAATTAAATTTAAATGAGATAAAATATTGTAATAATATTAAATTTATAAATAGCGTAAACACTTATAAAAATACTATAAATATATCACAAAATAATTACATTCCTATAATTTTTTTATTATATTCTAATATTTATATTACATGTCTCAAGTTTACTTTTCATATTTCTATTTTCATTATGATTTATTTAAATTTTCATAAGTTGTTTCAACTCATTTTTTTCTCCAGTCTTTTGTTTTATATTTCCACTCTTTTCATTAATTTCTAATTTTTTAGGTGGATATTTCAAATTTACTTTTTATATCTCTACATTCTGTTAGACTTTATCTAATTTTTAGTAACTTATTCTTACTCATTTTCCACAACTTTTATATCTTACAATCCTACTATGTTCATTGAGTTTCAATATTTTAGATAAATATTTTTAGTTCACCTTTTAGATCTCTATTTCGCATTAAAATTTACTAAATTCTTTATAAGTTATTTTAACTTTTAGGTTAAGTTCATCAACACATATTCTCACTACTTATAAATTCTATATACCTAATTTTTCTTTTAATAAAATTCTAACAATTTGGGTGGAAGTTTCAAGTTTATTTTTAGATCTTTACTTCCCATTAGTATTTATCAAATTATTAGTAAGTTATTCCAATTTTTAGGTTAAGTTTATAAACTCTCATTCTCATCATTTTTGGGTTCTATATTCCTCTTCCTTTTATTAAATTCCAACATTTTAAGTGAATATTTTAAGTTTATTTTTTAGATCCCTATTTCTTATTAAAATTTATCAAATTCTTAGTAAGTTATTCCAACTTTTAAGTTAAGCTTTTCAACTCTTGTTCTCACCACTTTTTGGTTATTTATTTCTACTCTTTTTATTGAATTCCAATATTTTGAGTGGATGTTTCAAGTTTACTTTTTAGATCCCTACTTTCTATTGAAATTTTATCAAATTCTTGGTAAGTTGTTCTTACTTTTAGGTTATGTTCTTTAATTCTTGTTTTCACCACTTTTTGGTTTTATATTCAAACTCTTTTATTGAATTTTAATATTATAGGTGGAAGTTTCAAGTTTACTTTTTATATCCCTACTTCTAGTTAGAATTACTCAAATTCTTCGTGAGTTGTTCCCAAGTTTGGGTGAGGTTTTTCTTCCCACCACTTTTTGGTTCTATATTTCTATTATTTTTTATTGAATTCCAATATTTTGAGTAGAAGTTTCAACTTCATTTTTTAAGTTCATACTTGCCCTTAGAATTTATCAAATTCTTGGTAAGTTCTTTACAATTTTTAGGTTAAGTTTGTTAACTCTTTTTCCACTATTTTTTGGTTCTACATTCCATCTTTTTTTAATGAATTCCAATTTTTTTTTTTGGTAGAAGTTTCAAGTTTAATTTTTAAATCTTGTTGGAAAATACTGAAATTAGAACAAATCAACCAAGAGATTGGCATGATTCTAGGAATATTCTAGTTGTACAAATCTATATATTTTTAGGAAGTTGACTTTTTATAATTAGCTGTAATATTGGCTATAATTAGCTATAATGTTGACTTTTTAGTTTCTTTTATTGTGCGCAAAATGCGGAATCAAGCGCACCAAATAATCACAGAAAATAATGGACACAAGACTTAACGTGGTTCAACAATATGCCTACGTCCATGGGAGCAAGAGAAAAATAATTGTATTATTAACAATTATTAGATTACAATATTTAAGTAACGAATCTCACTTCTCAGAAACTCAAATACACCTAATACTTTCACACTCTGCAGGAAATATAAATTCCCCAAACACATTTCTCTCACTTCTCTCAAAAGCTTAGAAACTTATAGGCTTAACAAATTTTGGAATGCTTTCAATGAATGATCCTTCCTCTATTTATAGCTGAGCCTTGCCATTCATGCTTGCCATTTTCAAAGCAAAAATCTTGAGCTCCTTTCAAATTGTCAAAGTTCGGTGACAACCCTTAAAGCTCCACATGCATATGCCAAATTTCCAAGCTTTGGTGCCAATTTTTCAACACGTTTTGCCCATTTGTCCAAGCTTGCATGTTAGCTATGGCAAGCTTACATGCCAGCCACATGTTTGTTGAAAAGTTGGCTTTGGCTACTGACTTTTCAACAATTGTGCTGACTTTTCAACAATTCTCCATCTCGGTAAAGATTTGACCAAATATGAGCCAACTACCAATGGATCATCATCTCTAAAGTAACTGCATCTCTGTGACTGCCTATGCACCCACAAATTTGGGATCAAGCCAACCGTAGTTCATGAATTTCAAACTCAACACATTCGAAAATTTTGAATTAGTTTCAAGCAGTGTTGAAACTTAACTCCAGAAACTACCTTCGTCATCATATCTGATGGGTTATCCTTGGTATCAATCTTTTTCAATAACACATCACCGCCCTCGATAACCTCTCTAACATAGTGATATTTCACATCTATGTGTTTTATCCGAGCGTCATATGTTGGATTCTTCACAAAGAATATCACACTTTGGTTATCACACTTTGGTTATCACAAAAGACTTTAATGTTCTCTTAGATCACTCCCAAATCATCCAACAAGCTTTTCAACCAGATAGCTTCTTTTACAGCTTCAGTTGTTGCCATGTACTTTGCTTCCGTAGTGGACAAAATAATTGTCGACTACAAAATCAACCTCCAACTAATTGGACCTCCACCCAATGTGAATACGTTGCTCGTTGTTGATTTTCGCTTGTCAAGATCTCCGACGGAATCATAATCACAATACCCAACACATTGTTGACCACAATTCTTTTTGAACAATAATCCAACATCAACTGTCCCATACAGATATCAGAGATTCTACTTCACCGCAAGCCAATGGTCTTTACCCTGATTGTGCATGTATTGACTAACCATGCTCACTGCTTGAGATATATCGGGCCTCGTACACATCGTAACATACATCAGACTACCCACAACACTAGCATATGGAACATGAGCCATGTACTCCTACTCCTTTTGTGATGGAGGACATAAAGAAGAGCTTAATTTGAAGTAAGAAGCTAGAGGTGTACATACCAGTTTAGTTTTTTCATCAATAACACTTTCTTTAAATGAGACTTTTGAGTCAACCATACGCTCTCATTCTTATTGTCTTTACGAATCTCCATCCCAAGTATTCTCTGTGCATCACCTAAGTCTTTCATCTCAAACTCAGAAGCCAACTGATTCTTTAATCTTTCAATCTCACCTCTGTTCTTCGAAGCTATAAGCATGTCGTTGACATAGAGTAACAAATAGATTAAAGCTCCATCTAATAGTCTTCTAAAGTAAACAAAGTGATCGTGTTCACTTCTGGTGAATTGCTGCCCTTGTATGAATTGATCAAATCTTTTGCACCACTGCCTTGGCGATTGCTTCAGTCCTTACAAAGATTTAATCAACCTACACACATGATTCTCATTTCCAGCAACTTTGAAATCACAAGGCTGAGTCATATAGATTTCCTCCTCCAAATCTCCATGTAAAAACGTCGTCTTAACATCCAATTGAGCCAACTCTAACTCATATTCAGTTACCAAAGCAAGTAGGATACAAATAGAAGTATGTTTTACGACTGGAGAGAAAACTTCATTATAATCAATACCTTCCTTTGGAGGAAACCTTTTGCTACGAGCCTTGATTTATAACGAAGAGTTGTTTGATCTAAAGATCCTTACTTCTTGGTGTAGACCCATTTGTTGCCAATAGCCCTTTTTCCCTTTGGTAACTTTACAAGTTCCCAAGTCTGGTTTTGATGGAGAGATATCATCTCTTTCTCCATAACTAAATTTCACTGATCACTTTCACTGCTGCGTAATACTTCACCAAAAGTGTTAGGATGTCATCATCAATAACTGGAAGTGCATAGGCTACCACCATATCTTTAGTAAGCCATCCGGGTTTCTTTATCTCTCTTCTTGGCCTCCTTGTTGCTATATATCTACATCATCTGCTGTTTCTTCATTTTGTGGGATATAAGAAGAAACAACCTCTTCTTCAATCCTAGGTGTCACCTCTATAGTTGAATCATTATCTGATGTAGAACTAATTGGTACATATGGAGTTGCATCAAACTCCAACCGTTGCAATACCTCTTTGGTCTTATTATTCACTTGTTGAGAACTTGAAGCTTTCATTATTGAAATTTCATCAAACGTGACATCTCCGCTACACACAAACTTTTTATCTTTGAAATCTCAAAGCTTAAAGCTCTTTACTCTATCTTTGAATCCCACAAAGATAGCTTTTCTAGCACGAGGATCCAGTTTACCATATTTGACATGATAATAAGCTGGACACCCAAATATATGAACAGAATCACAGTTTTGTGTATGCTTTCCAGGCTACATTTCCAAAGGAGTTTTACCTCCAATTGCAGCGAAAGCAACAGGTTTATCAAGTGACTTGCGCAGCACACAGTTTCAGCTCAAAATTTTTTATCTAAACCACCATTAGATAATATACATCATACCTTCTCCAGTAAAGTACGATTCATATGCTCAGCCACACCGTCCTGTTGCGGAGTATGTCTCACCGTGCAATGTCTTTTAATACCCTCGTTCTGGCATACTTGCAAGAATAGATCAGAAGTATATTCACTCCCAATATCATATCGTAATACTTTGATTTTCTGTCAATTTGAGTCTCCACCAATTTCTTCCATTTCGCGAAAATCTCTAAAACCTCATCCTTTACTCGCACGGTGTACACCCATACACGTTTAGAGAAATCTTCAACAAATATAACAAAATAATGTCTTCCACCAATGTCTTCCACCAATTAATACAGTCTTGGTTGGTCCCCATACATCACTGTAAACATATTCAAGGATCTCACGAGTATCGTGATTATGCATACCAAATTTGACCCTCGTTTTCTTGCCTACGACACAATGCTCATAGAACTTTAATTTACTGGTTTTGGTACCTTTTAAAAGTCTATGACTTATCAGAGTTTTCAAAGACTTCTCTCGAACATGATGCAGTCGTACATGCCATACCTTGGTGGTGTCATTGTGTGCCTCAGCAACATTTGCTTCGTCAATTGTACCTCCCTTCAAATAGTACAGATTTTGACACCGAACTCCTTACAGAATCACTATAGCCCCATGTGTAAACTTCATTGTGCCATCTTCAATGATAACCTTGTAACTTTTAGCTTCTAGAGCACCCACAGAAATTAGATTTTTTTTTTTAAAACTGAAACATATCAACCTCTTTCAGTTCTATGACCATTCCATTAAACATTTTAAGCCGAACTGTTCCTATCCCCATTGTGCGACAAGGTTGATCATTCATTATCACAACAGCACCAAATTCTAAATTACGAAAATTCGTAAACCATTCCTTAATGGGACACAAATGATAGATTGTTCCAATATCAAGTATCCACTCGCTCGAACCAGCCACGTATACTGTAAGAGTAATACTTAGTAAATAATCAAAGTCTTCATCTTTACGTGCTATGTTTGCTGCTGCTGGTTTCTTCCCATCTCTCTTCTGAGCCTTTGGGCAATCTTTCCTCCAATGGCCTTTTTCATGATAAAAGGCACACTCATCTTGACCTATATTTCTGCTTCTCGATTTACACTGAGAATTCTTTTGCATCGTACTTCTTCTTTTTCTCCATCACCCTTTCTCTAGTTAACAAAGCTTCAGACGATACTCTTTCTAAATGTTTATTATTATTTCAAGTTTTTAAATTAGTCAATACTGTGTAAATATCTTTGAAGATGATCACGCTTTTTCCATATATCAAGGTAGTCACAAAATGACTATATTCCTCTAGTAGTGAGTGTAACAGAATCATAGCCTTGACTTCATCCTTAATATCTTTATCAAGATTTTTCAAATTAGTAAGTAACTTTTCAAATCTTCAGACATGATAGTTCATTGAAACCCAGACTTCATTCGAAAGCCATATACTTGGTTCATTGCATGAAGGCGATTTTCAGAACTTTTCAGTAGGTACTTCTCCTCCAATGTACGCCATAAAGTTATCTACACTCCTCATCTTTCACCTCTTTGGTCAAACAAGATCTAATCTGACTACCAGCTTTCTCGTTCATACAATCCCAAGTTTCTTTATCATACAAGTGTCTTTTATTTTTCAGAACAATTTCGGGATCGATTTGAATAAAGGCATCCATAACTTCGTGCCTTCATATGGCGAAGTTGATTTTCTTATCAAATTTTTCAAGATCGATATTTTGGCCTCTTATAACAGGTGTTGAATAATGATTTGACAAATATAGCCTTCCACCTAAAATTTCTCTTGAAATAGTCTCGGTAGATCTCTCTTCAATTCTGAAAGTTTCATCTTTTACCATTTTCTCAATGAACTTTTTCCACTTGAAAAACAGCCTCTATGATGTGAATTTCGCGTGAATAAATGCACCAGGAAAGTTCTTAGAAAATAGAGGGGTCACAACGGTCCCACTTAAAACCCAAACTCCTTAAGCTCTTATCGCCTTGTTGACAAAACTTTCCTAGACATGCAAAAAAAACACACTACTTACAATAGGCTGTCTCCAAAGTAAAAATGACCGTTTCCACCGTATTCATGAACAGTACCGCACGTGAATAGTACCATATACGAAATAGTACTGTATACGTGAACAGTACTGTATCTCTAATACCACTTGTTATGCGCGGAATGTAGAATCAAGTGTACCAAATAATTACAGAAAATAAAAGACACGAGATTTAAAGTGGTTCGGCAATATGCCTACGTCCACGGGAGCAAAAAAATAATAATTATATTATTAACAATTATTAGAGTACAATATTTGAGTAACGAATCTCACTTCTCAGAAACCCAAATATACCCAATACTCTCACACTCTGCAGGAAATATAAATTCCCTAAACAGACTTCTCTCATTTCTCTCAAAAGCTTAGAAACTTATAAGCTTAACAAATTTTGTAATGCTTTTAATGAATGATCCCTCTTCTATTTATAGTTGAGCCTTGCCATTCATACTTGCTATTTTCAAAGTAAAAGTCTTGAGATCCTTTTAAATTTTCAAGGTTCAGTGCCAACCCTTAAAGCTCCACATGCATATGCTAAATTTCCAAGTTTTGGTGCCAATTTTTCAACACGTTTTGCCTATTTTTCCAAGCTTGCATGTTAGCTATGGCAAGCTTACATGCCAGCCATATGTTTGATTAAAAGTTGGCTTTGGTTGCTGACTTTTCAATATCTTTCTGCATCTTTAAATATAAGGAATAAACTCTATTTTGAATATGAATGTGAAACATACAACTTTGTTTCCTTTCAATGTTCTTTATGCTCTCAGACCCGAAAAGGTTTTTTTCTTTCTCCCTCTAACCCTATCAGCCAAATTCTCTCTCCATTTCCTTCACCATGTCAGAAATTTCTAAATCCTTTTCTGTTGTTACTTTTAAACTCATTGAAACAAAGAATTCCCATGCTACTGAGTCTCATCATATTCAGATTATCGTCGTCCATCTCAATGCGGGGAATTTTTTGCGTTGGCCTCAATCAGTTAGAATGTATATCTGAGGAAGGGGGAAGATCGAATATCTCACCAATGAAACCAAAGCTTCTACCAAAACAGAACCAAACTTTGCAACTTGGGATGCAAAGAATTCCGTGGTAATGGCTTGGATGGTCAATTTTATGGAAGAAGACATCAGTGTAAACTATATATGTTATCCCACTGTTAAAGACCTTTGAGATAACGTTTGTCAAATATATTCTGACCTTGGCAACCAGTCTCAGATCTATGAGTTACAGCTTTATCTTGGAGAAATTCAACAAAGGGGAGATAGTGTTACTAAATATTATAATATTCTGAAAGGCTTGTGGCAAGATTTAGACTTGTTTGGTGACAATTATAAATGGAAGAGTACTGACGATTACAATCACCACCAAAAGATGGTGGAAAAAAATAAAATTACAAGTTTTTTGCGGGGCTTAATTTGAATTTAATAAAGTAAGAGGCAGAATAATTGGAAGGCATCCTCTTCCACCAATTGGAGAGGTATTTTCTGAAGTCAGACGAGAGGAAAGTCGCTAGAATGTTATGCTGGGCAAAAAAAAGTTAGGTGCACTTCTTGAGAATTTGGCATTAACTACTACTAATGCTCATATTGCTCGGTTATACAATAACCAGCGAAAGATTGAAGAAAAACCCCGAGTTTGGTGTGACTACTATAATAAACCATGCCACACTCGAGAGACTTGCAGGAAACTTCATGGGAAACTTACAAATATGAAGGGCAGCAAATTTGGTGATAATAACAGCTTAAGAACTCCTTCAGCCAATAAAGTCCAAGCCAGCTTCTTCACCAAAGAGTAGATTGATCAGCTTTTAAAACTGCTAAAGCCTAATCCACCATCTGGTATTCCTAGTGGTTCTCTTGCATAATCAGGAAGTACCTCAAACACCCTAACTAGTTGCTTAGTTTCCTCACCTTAGATCATTGATTCGGGTGTATTAGATCATATGATCAGTCTTTCTCATTTATTTAATTCTTATCTTCCATGTTCTAGTAATAGAAATGTTAAGATTCCATACGTGAGTTTTAACCTATTGCAGGAATAGGTTTAGTTAGAATTTCAGAAAAAATATAACTAAAATCAATCCTTCATGTCCCTAAGCTTTCTTGCAATCTTTTATCTGTTAGCAAGTCAAAACATTCTAATTGTTGTGCTAAATTTTTTGACTCCCACTGTGAATTTCAGGACTAGAATATGGGGATGATGATTGGCAATGCTAGGATGATTGAAGGTCTTTACTATTTCAATGACAATTCATTCTTCAATAAACAAGCTCAAGGCTTGAGTGATGGTACTAGTTCTATTTCTGTTCATGAACAAATTATGCTATGGCATTGTAGACTAGGGCATCCTAGTCTTCCGTATTTAAAACATTTTTCCTACTTTATTTCATAATTTAGATTATAATTCCTTTAATGTGATGTTTTCCATTTATTAAAAGGTCATTGAGTTTCATATAAATCAAGGCCTTATCATGCATCAAAACCATTTTATTTGATTCATAATGATGTTTAAGGTCTTTAAAAAATCACTACTTTAACGGAGAAAAGATGGTTTGTTAACCATATTCGAGTATGTTGCATTTATCTAATAAGCAAAAAGTCTGAAGTTGAAAAATTATTTAAAGATTTTTACACTATGGTTAAAAATCAGTTTCAACAAATATAAGCATTCTTCGAACTGATAATGGAACTGAATATTTCATTGAATATTTGGAAAAGCTTTTCAAAGAAAAAGGTATTGAACACCAATCCACTTGTCTTGTTCCTCCTCAACAGAATGGAACTACTGAGAGGAAAAATCAACACTTACTTGAGGTTACACGAGCAACAATGTTTTCTATGCATGTTCCAAAGTATTTATGGGGAGACGCTATTCTAACGGCATATTATTTGACTAATAGGATGCCAACACGTGCTTTAAAATATATACACCTTTAGAAAGTCTCAAAAATTTATTTCCAGAAAATACACTCATTTGTAATATACCACTAAGGGTGTTTGGCTATAATGGTTTTGTCCATATACCAAGTCACTTGCACTCTAAACTTGATCTTAAGGCTGAAAAATGCATTTTCCTAAGTTATCCTTCTAGTAAAAAAGGGTACAAATGTTTAAAACCAAACAAAAAAAATCATTAGTGTAGATGTTACTTTTTGGGAAAATGAACCTTTCTTTAAACTAACTAATCTTCATGGGAAGATAGGAAGCAATGAAGATCAAATTTGGCAAACATTTGTACCCATGCCTTATGTTTTCTTTCCAGAAATTGATGCAATTTATGAAATAAACTAGGAATCACAAGTTTTAATTAATGAAAATGAAGAAAACCCAGTTTACTAGTGCCAAGTATAAGTGATTTAAAACAGAGGGGGAAATACTACCAAATAATCTTAATCCTCCTCTTGAGCTTTATGTTTTTAATAGGAAACATTTTTGTCAGAAGAGTAAGGATCATACAACTATCTCGAAACAAGTTCAACGATCATTTCAGGAATCAAGTCATGTAAACACTTAAAATTCGCTAGGTAATCTTCATAATACTCCCACTCAAACTATTATGCTTCCTTTGATCATAATGTACCTATAGCCATTAGAAGAGGTGTTCAAATCTGTACTAACATCTTATTGCCAAATATTTGTCATACCATAGGTTTTCCAATAATTATAGGGCTTTTACCTCAAATATTACTCACCTATTTATGCTGAGAAACATTCAGGAACCACTGGATCAGCCATATTGGAAATTAGCAGTTTTAGAAAAAATGAATGCTCTTTAAAAAATGGTACTTGAGAAGCTGTTGACTTACCAATTTAAAAGAAAACTGTAGGCTGTAAATGGGTGTTTACCATCAAGTGCAAAGCTGACGGTAGTGTAAAGAGATACAAGGCTAAACTTGTGGCTAAGGGATTTACCCAAACACATGGAATTGACTATCAAGAAACATATGCTCTAGATACAAAAATACACTTAATTCAGGTTCTCCTTTCTCTGGCAGTAAATTCTAATTGGTCGTTACACCAATTGGATGTGAAGAATGTTTGTCTAAATAGAGACTTGGAAGAAGAAGTGTTCATGGAGTTGCCACTGGGATTTGAGGAGAAGTTCAGTAGAAATAAAGTGTATTGCTTAAAGAAATCCTTTTATAGACTCAATCAGTCTCCCAAAACTTGTTTTGAGTGCTTTGGTAAGGTTGTAAAAAACCAAGGTTACTGTCAAAGCCAAATGGATCACACCATGTTCTTCAGACACTTTAAAGAAAAGAAGACTGTTGCCTTAATTGTTTATGTGGATGATATAATCCTGACTGGAGATGATTAAATTGAATTTAAAAGATTGAAAAAAGTACTTGCTAATGAGTTAAAGATCAAAGATCTAAGAGCATTAAAGTACTTTCTCGGTACGGAGTTTGCGAGAGGGCATTTTTGTTTCTCAAAGAAAATATGTTCTAGACCTTCTCAAGGAAATGAGTTTATTAGGTTGCAAGACAACTAAGACAACTATAGAATCAAATGTAAAGCTCGAACAAGCCAAGCCTGAAGAAGTTATTAAAAGAGATCAATACCCAACGTCTTGTAGAAAGACTAATCTATCTTTCACATACTTGCCCTAATATAGCTTTTCCAGTCAGCATTGTAAGTCAATTTATGCATTCTCTTGGTCCAAAACATTCTGATGTAACTCATAGAATCCTAAAGTATTTTACAGGAACTCCAGGAAAAGGTCTGTTATTTAAAAGACATGGACATCTTCAAGTTGAAGTCTACACCCATGCAGATTGAGCTGGAAGTGTCACTGATAGAAGATCAACTTCTGACTACTGGAGTAGCTAGAAGCAACCAGTGGTGGCTAGAAGCAATGTTGAGGCAAAATTTCGAGCCTTTGCTCAAAGAATTTGTGAAGTTATTTGGATCAAGAGGTTATTGGAAGAACTAAGAATCTCTCATTCTTTACTTGTGAAAGTATATTGCAATAACAAAGTTGTCATCTCCATCGCACATAATCCAGTTCTACATGATAGAATGAAGCACGTGGAGGTTGATAAGCACTTCATAAAGGAAAAATTGGATAATGGTCTTATTTGTTTGCCCTACATTCCATCTAATGATCAGGTTGCAGATATACTCACGAAAGCATTATCACCAAGACAATTTGAACACTTGATTGGCAAGTTGGCTATGAAAGATATTTTCAAACCAGCTTGAGGGAGAGTGTTGGAAAATGCTGAAATTAGAACAAATTAACCAAGAAATTGGCATGATTTTAGGAATATTCGAGCTGTACAAATCTGTATATTTTTAAGAAGTTGACTTTTTATAATTGGCTGTAATATTAGCTTTCCTTTTTAGTTTCTTTCTATATCTTTAAATATAAGGCATAAACTCTATTTTGAATATGAATGTGAAACATACAACTTTATTTCCTTTCAACATTCTTTAGATCTCAATTTTTGTTAAAATTTATTAAATTATCGTTTGATAGTTTCAACTTTTAAGTTGACTCTCTCACTCTTGCTCACCATTTTTTTATTTTATATGAATATACTTTTTATTGAATTCCAACATTTAGGTAAATGTTTCAAGTTCATTTTTTAAATTTCTATTTCCTATTGAAATTTATCTAATCATTGGTAAATCGTCCCAACTTTTAGTTTAAGTTCTTCAATTCTTATTTTTACCTTTTTTTTTTGGTTTTATATTCGAATTGTATTCACTGCATCCCAAAATTCTAGGTATTTGTTCAAGTCTCATTTTATTATAGTAAACATTATGACATTGAGGTAAATTATGTATGACCCCCTTTTTTATTTTTACAAATATTGACTTACAATATAATTTTGAAAAATCAACAATAAAGTCTATTTTTGAACTATTTTTATATTATTAAGCTCTCACAGCCAATTTTTAAAAAGTAAAACTAGAGTTAAAATATTTTTATTTATTCGATAACGAAATTCATTACTTCAGGAAATATGATCATGAATTTTATTACCATTTCTTTTATACAAATTCCTATTATTTTCATTAAGTTCCAACATTTTGCATAGATGTCCCAAGTTGATAGATCTATATGCAATTTATCAAATTCTTATCAAACCATTCCATCTTTTTTAGTTGACTCTTCTGCTTTTGTTTTAATAATTTGTTTGTTCTATATTCCTACTCCTTTTATTGGATTCCAACATTTAGGTGGATATTTCAAGTTTATTTTTAGATCAATACTTTATTGCTTTTATTGAATTTATCATTTATTTTAAGTTTTTTTTCTTTTGAATTCATATAAAACTTTTTCCACTCTATTTTCTTTCAAAATAGTTTCATTAATTTCTTATCACTTTAACCAAAAATTCATGTTATTATTAATATTATCAATATGTTTATATTTGTTTTCTTTTAATCAAAACAAGCCTTTTTTTTTTTTTGGTAGTATTACTACTAAATTTATTTTTACTATTACTACGAATATCATCATCATCATCATCATACGCTTGAGATTTATAGTTAAATGTAATAAGAATGTATATGCCCTCTACTACTTTTGAACTATTATTAGACTACTAAAATATTAATAGCTTTTCATTGCACAATTTATTTGTATGAGTTACAAAACTTAAGAACTAGAGCTGAAATAACAAAACTTAAGAACTAGAGCTGAAATAACCTTCTTCTTTTTCTTTTTTTTTTTAATTTGATATCTATGTTCATTACTTTAGGAGATTTGATAATCTATATTTAATTATTGACTTTGTAAATAGTTATACTCATTTATCATAAAAAATATATAATTAGTTAACAACATTTTTTTTTGTTTACAATGAGCATTATTTTTTTTTAAGTATGTATGTCTTCTAAAAAATATGTATATAGAGTTCAATTTACAAAATAAATTCTTCAAGTTTTCAGGCCTTAGGGAGAATCATTTATAAAGCTTATTTAAACTAAAATGGTATTAAGATAATATAACACTATGGTAACAAATATTTATTGATATGATTAATTTATTAATATATTATTTCCTTCTAACACCCACAAAATTATTTCCCCTCGGCCTCCTTCATTCTTCATTTTTTTCATCATTCTTAACTTTTTCTTGTTTCAATTATAATTTTAAAATGTCCTTTTTTTTAACCACTTGATTAAATGTCTTGACGTTAATTTTGTTTATACTTAACTTTTGATCTTTATCACTTTATGTGCGATATACTCAATTATATTTTTTCATTATTGTTACTATCATAATAATGATAGTAATACTAATATTAGCAGATTTGATCAAACTTTTGACATCATAATTATGCTTATTTATCATTTAAATAGGTAAAATTAATTACCAACATTTGTTGAATAATAAGAATCTTAGTATAAATCCTAAAAATGCAAAATAGCCATACCCTTCAACAAAGTTAATAATTTTTTTAGTTAAAGTGTTATTACATTTATTTTTGTAAAAATTCCACAATTTTGCCATAAAAAATAAAGAATTGCAACTGAAATCACATCCAAATCAACAAACAAATCCAATTAAGCACTTAACTCTATCAATGCATAATTAATCGATTAACTTTATCAATTAGAGATTTCAACCAGTACTTTCATCTCAGGTAGAATCAAGAATAAAACCCTCACCAACAAAAGTCCAGAGAAAAAAGCAAAAGATTGGCAGCCTTGACAGCTGAATTGCAATTGTTACCATATCCGTACTCTGAATATTTCAAGAGGAAACAACACAATAGGAGATAACAAGATAATTTATCTGCTGACTTGTAGAATACTGAATGGCCCTAAAAAGAAAAAGAAATCATATCATGACAATAAAGTACCAACTACCACTAAACTTATATGTGGAGTAGCTAAAATTAGATATGAATACAAGACTGAGGAAATTTTGGAAACATACAAGCTGAGTAAAATCTTAAGAATTAAGATTTACTGACACCGATTTTCAAAAAGGTTATTAAGTAGACGATTTTGCATGAAAAACATCATAGATATTCATCACCAAAGAAAACTCAAAGGGAGAAATGAAGGAAATAATTAATTGAAAAAACCAGTTAGTGAAATAAAGATTTGTGTATGTACCTGTGCAGGGAATGCAAATCATCCTGCATGTGTTAGTGCCATATTAAATGAGGCAAATGTGATTTTTTTTTTTTATAAAAAATTACCAATTATTAAAATTAACTTTTAATTTTTGAAAAGCACTTTTGAATATCTCAAAAGTAATCTCAAACTGATCTTTGGTTACATATATTCAAAAAACTTTCCTTGACATACATACACACATGCATATAATTAGTTGAAAATATTTTTTTTAATTAACAATAAGTAACATTGTCTTATTACATAACTTTTGAATTTCCCAATATGTTTTTTTATTTTCATGACATAAATAAAAAATTATCTTAATAGCTAAAGAAAATTTTAAAAATGAAAAAGAAAATATATTTGGGCTCTATGTGACATTCCATATGATGATGCTTTATATTTGTATACAAAATTAATATTAATAGAATTTGACGAGTAACTTTAAAATTTCTTAATTTAAAAAAAATAACGTTTCCAATTTAACATTATTCATGTTAAATTAAGGGGGTCTTTCATAATTTCTAATATCAATAGCTGTATTTTTAATTTATATAAATTACAAGTAGCTGATTGATAATTACCGTTGATATTTGCCATCCACCAATTGTTCACCGCCGGTTTAGTTCGCCAGATTTAATGAGAAAATATCCCAACCGTCGATGGCCTCATAAGAGATCCAATGGTTTATAAATTTACATAAAAAAATTCAAAATACCGCTGTATGTTATGCGGCGTTGTATTACAGGTGGAGCCTTCTAGTATAAGCACAATAAGTATTTTCAAATATGTTTTCAGTTCTTTGGAAATTATTACTTGTCAAATTCAGCTAATATTGCAATATACAACTGGGCCACTGGCGTCTTTCAGGGACAAAAATTCTAACAGGGTGGATCAGATCCACCAAACTTGGATTGCTTGTCTTGTATGCAGTATGCCCTTATTGCTTGCTTATGTATACTTCTTAAAAACATAAACAAATTGTAGCTAAATAATCATCATCATTAGTATTAGTCATGTATTGATGAGGGACTGCAAGTTCTTTGAAAGGAAATAGTGGTTCTAACACTATTAAAAGACCCGATATATCAAATCAAATCCAAACTCTTGTGTGTCAAGCATCAGCCATGGGGATAGTGTTTTTGCTTACTCCAGAAGTAACATCCCTGAAGGAAAATGTCTCACATGCCAATATATATAATTAGTCTCAAATTCATAATGCTAGAAATCCTTCTCCAATGACTGGATCACCCTCAACACACCCTTGTGCTGATTGTTAGTGAAAGTGAAACAAATGCAAAGAGATATTAAACCACGAGGCCAGACAAGCATTTCTAGATTTTTAATCTTGTAAAGAAGCAATCATAGCGTAAATTATTCCCTTTAGTGCTAATAAGTGAATTAAAAAACCAGGGAAAACGTCCCCATCTCTATAAATTCTTCTAAAATCAATTTCCATACAATGAATGCATGCATCTCAAGAATAGGGGAATTCCTCTTTCCCAGTTATAATAATCTTTCCAAAACTACCAAGTTATAGTTCAAACTTTGAGCCGCCTAATTGGCTCAGTAAGATTGCCATGTCCATACCCTGTACCATAGTGGGCACCACTGTGTCATAGGGGCATTCCCAAGAAAATCCGACCTTCCCCGATTTCTGTACTTTCTTAATGCATCTCTTAAACTTCTCGTGGCATTTAATATTTGTCAACCCTGATATTACAAACATTACAAGTCAGTGCACTTGCAGAGATACCAAAGAACCACCAGATTTTTGTCCTACATTTTATATGTTTGGTATTTTGAATTCTTAGAAGCAATTTAACTTGCCTAGCTATGTGAACATACAGAACTACTCCAGCGAATGGAATGCAATATTATTGATATGTTGGCTACAGTGCAAAATCCCATGGCATCATGATTCATATAGCCACTACTTCCAAGATATGTATACAATTATGGGCCATAAAGTTCAAGAAGATGCACATTGTAAATATTATATGGCAGCAAATCTACTTACACACACATATATATAGAGTCAAGGATTTCAGACCATATCAAAGTGAGGGATTAGTTAAAAGACAAAAAGCACAGACAATATATGCTGCTGCATTTTTTTTATTTTCTAATTATTCCTGACTTCATTAAAATCAGGATCCTTAATTGGAACATATAGTAGAACCCACCCATGATGCATATTCTCAAAATCTGAAATGAATTTACAAAATTTTTCTACAAATTACCAAATGCAAGTTAATTTTAATTTTGTTGGAAAATATGACGACATACAATTGCACATAAGAGCCATCAAAATTTAGTATTCAGTGAGATAAACTTAACAGCAAAGCGATGTATTTACCTTTCTTACCGACGCATTCATCGTGGATCTTGCAACAAGCATCCAGATCGTCACATGGTTTCTCTCCAGGACAGCCGGACCACCCTACTCCACAATACTTCCCGTACCGAATCCCAATAGCTAAAATTTCATGTCATACATTAAAAAAAGTTTCAAAAAGCATAAATTATGAAATTGTAAAAACATATAAAAATAGAGAGTTTTGTGGAACAAATTGAAAGCAGTACGCTTACAGTTACAGTTCTCTACAACACAAGTTCTGCTGCATTTGACCTGCATCAAATATTAAAACTAAATATATTCCGGATCCAGTATATATTTAATTTGTACCTTTTTTATTGTGAACTTACCTGAGAATCGTTGATGGCACTGGCGGACTCGGAGAAGACGATGATGAATAAAAACGCCAATGCTGCGATGACACGCGTCCGAAACGGAACGAATGCACCGAGCAGCATTTTTTTCTCTCGTTTTCCGTCTTCTCCGCGGTCTCCTTGTTTGTTTGCTAGGTCTGTGTGCTTAAAAAAAAAATTGTTTATTGACGAAGAAATTAAATAGAATTACTAGAATACCCTTGTCCAGAGGCAAAAGGCAATTGAACCTGTCCAACCATGCAACCGGACTGAGCCACAAAGAGGCTGTGACACAAGCAACAGCCTTCTTCGTCTGAACAAACTAAGTCTGTCCAGCGCGTGCCAATGAGCCACATGGCATATCCGACAAGTCAGAACACAAGCCAGTTGATGGAAAGGCATCATTGAGTTGGCTGTTGTCGTCAGATGTCAATTATCTTCCTAGTAAATTGAAGTATGATAAAATTGCCGCCGCTTTGATTCTTTGAAGGCGGGCATCGATGGGCCTCATTCTTTCATTCTTTCTTCCCGAATCAAATTTAGAAAAAGTATTAATCGATTGGTTTAATCATCCCGGGCAAGCGTCCAAGCAAAGAGGAGATGAATGTCTCTCAAAGAACATGAAAATCAGCGCATGCGTTTAAATGACCCATAAACGGGAACAAGTTTCTGGTTTACGTTAGAAATCTTGGCAGCGAAATTGAAGCTGTAGCATCGACGGGTAAAGGGTAAGGCATAGAGAAGCAGAAATATACAAGGCTAGCATAAAATGCAAGCAAACACACTGGCGTAGATGGGTGTCCGAGAATGCAAATATAAGCTTAACAAAAGCCTCCGCTGAAGAAAATTATAAATTTATAATTACATGATAAACCTAGACGGTCTGTCAAAAATCATTATGAAAGAAAGAAAGATTTGATCCACGTGCGTTCATTAACCTGCATGGGCATAATTTGCCTGCAAGACTCGTTATGCATACACACCCTGACGCGATTAAAGGGATCAAGTAACCAACATCCAGCAAGTGAATTGGAGGAGAAGACTGCGCCCATTAATAACTTTAATCTTATCATCAATCATGGGTAGCAGTAGCAGTAACTTCTAATGAAGATAGCAAAAACAGCAAGGTTTGTCATTGTCAACCTAAGATCACTTTGGATACAAAAATTATTGAGGCTACCAAAGTTACCCACTGATTTCTCAGCTTCAAAAATTTTGCAGAAACAATGAAAATTTGCATGAACAGTGGCTGTGAATCAATCACACAAAGAAGCTTACATATTTTTTGCCCCAGCAACACATTTTACCAAGTGTTTGTCCTCAGACATCAGACATAGTACCCAGTGAAAGTGAATCCCCTTCCCACAATCTCGCCAGCACAAAACCAGGCAAAGCACTCTAGACCAAACAATGCAGCAATGCCAGCATCCTCAACCTTCAGATCTTGCCTGTTCTTCCATAAATTCTTGATATAGTCGAGTTCCTTCCAGAATGCCTCTCGCCTTGTGGGAATACTGAAGCAATAAAGAAGTTAGGTGGCACATAAATGCATAACCAAAGGCAGTCATATACATAGTAACAATATATTGGATCAGCAAGATATGTGCTTGGGATGCCAACTGTCCCCTAAATGAGTGCCTTTATGAATTATTAAAAATATTAATAAGCAGAGTAAAAAATCTCATCAGGCAGGCACATTGTCATAATAGTCAACAGGAAGAGCAAAAAGATGCCAGATTTACAAACACATTCACATGCTTCACATCATTCAGCTCTTATAAAAGACAAACAAAAGCAACTTATTGTTCTGGTTTTAACATGTCTGTTAGGGATTTAATGGGAAGCACGTTTTACTTCATTTTGCTTCCCCAAAGTTGATCAGCTAAAATGTATTACTTCATGAGTCTTTCACCATCCTTCTGCAAGTGCAACTTTGGGAGGGACTCCGGAACAGAACTAAGACTAGGCAGTTAAAATAATGAACCATTAGATACATCAGCTTATCCTACCTGGAATCACAGATAAGGGAACGCCTTTAAGTTTAACAAGGTATAGATATAGCAATTTCAACCACATTAACACAAATTAACCATCATCCTAGCCTTAGAAATCATCCATCTCCCTCCTTCCCCAACCTTTATATCGTGATGTTGATCGAGCTCTTTCATTGATAAGAATTCTCTTGGGGACTAAGAAACAAAGCGCACAAAGCATTAGATCTTAAAATTCAAAATGGATGATACCCAGGCACTGAAATATATTTTCCATGGCTTTTCTCAACCATCATATATTGTCATATAATTGCAGTTTACCAATTATTCTAACAGATGGAGAGATATCAAAATCAAGACTCTGCATGAATGCTGGTTAAGCTAGGTCTCACATTAACTATCATAACTCCTTTTATGTGGCTCGTGCTCCTAGGTTTTCCCTCTGATTCATAAATATAAGAACGCAAAAGAGAAACTAAAATCATTAAGATTCAACATCTCATAGAGCAAGTAATTCAAAATTGTCATTGTCTGAAAGTTTTTGATAGACACTTATCATGCTGCAGATGAGGAAAACCAAAGACATCTTTACTTTAGGCAAGATGTGGCTAACTCCATAAAATTTAAAAGAAAATGAAAAGAGAGGAAAAAGAACTTAGTGATTTTACATATCAAGTTTTAGGCAAGAAAGAATTACTTCTACAACAAACAAAAGGGAAAAATGAAATAAAAGAAAAAAGAACGGGGCACAACCTTGAAGAAAAATGAAAAAAAAATCCAAACAGCTCTTGTGACAAAATAATTTCATCAATCAGCAATAAGAAGTACATGTCTCAAACAAACATGTGCTTAAAGAAAGAAACAACGGTAGTAGGAGTTTATATGTTGTAAAAACAGTAACACAATCAAGTGCCAAAAACCAAGGATTTAAAAAAGGGATAAACAATGTATAGTGAGGATGTCACAGCAACCCAAATTTATGATATGCATGGGTTGCCACAATAGCAAGTCAGAAGCAAAGGATTGAGCAGTAAAGTTGAGCAAAATAATGCACATATATCTTGTACAAATTTTATAAGAAACTAAAGGTTTAAAAGCACCTATGATAAGTATAAATCAATTAGGAATTATACCTATAACAAACATACATTACTAATGAATTAAATAAAGTAGTTTCAACAAAACACGGCACATTCCACTAGAGATATTAAACACAGTCGATACTTTGGCTTTGAAATTCAGAAGCGCTTATACTAAGCAGCATGGTGTCAAGACATTCTTATCCATTTCATGGTCATTAGAACTCCGGCCAAACCGAAAAAAAACGGAAGTGAAATATAAAGATAAGAAAAGGTTAAAGAAAATAACCTAGCAAGACGAGTGTAAAACAATTGTTTCGACAACAAGTTGCATTTCTCCACAGTGGGTGGCTCCTGAATGTATTGCTTGTTCTGCTCCAACAACTGCTTGTAGTAGGCAGTTCCATGCTGCGATACAAACTTTGACGCCTGGCATGCCTTGGATTGCAACTGTTGTAACTTTGACGCCATCAACTCCCAAACTTACCCTAAAGCCACATAAACAATAAACCCAATTTTTTTAATTAAAAAAAAAATCTTCTAACTAAAAATTTTCATTTATTGACTGAATAAAATTTTCGCCAAGTAGACCTTCTAACAAATCAATGTGATTTTGATTATTCCTCCATAAAACAACAACATTTTCATCAATTCACTTAAAAAAAAAAAAACACTTTTATGAAGTAAAAGTCAAAACAAGGTCTAAAATCTTGCTGAAACCCTAACGTAAACAATCTTCATATTAGAATTCAAGGATCATACAAGAAATCAAAGCCTTAACTACTTTTATCAAATTGACTAAACAACCCCTAGATAAACAGATCTAAGAATTAACAAGACAACAAAGAATCCAATGAACCACGATTGTATTCTACATGCAATATATTATAACTTGCGAATCTGAAAATCCAACGACTTTGATTTTACCTTCTGATTGTTATTGGAAGCAGAAACGTTCGACGAAGACAGGAGGGACAGGTGCGGCTCTGTACTTTGTAGCCGCTTGGGCGTTAGCTAGTGCAGAACTAAAGAGAGAGAATGCGAACGTTCTTGGGATCTGTGGTTTTGGGTTTTGACGGGTTCATTTTAAACATGGGTGATAATGTAGATATAGGAAACTTTAGGGTAATTCTAGATATTTCGTTCCGACCATGATAATAATATTCAGAATATTATTTTTTAATAATTTTTTAATCAAAATTATGAAATTGATCTTTGATTTTTGAATTCGGTATCGAACTGACCTTCTTGTTAATCTTTTTAAATAAAAACAAAATTAATAGTTATTAGATAAAAATATAAAAATTAATTAAATCTTAATCACATATTATTGTACATACCTGTAGTAAAAAATTATAAAAAATTGAATACGTATCTATATAATATTGGATCCAAAATCAGAATGATAGTATCTTAACAATGCTGCTTGTGATTTTAAGTATTTCATTTACAATGAAATTGTGAAAGCTTTTATTTTTCAAAAATTATGTTTTTTTAATATATTTATACATAGACAGGGTTGGTAATAATTAATTTTTTTATCTCATATACTTTCAACCGATAAGTTCCACTCTAATATAAGGAGTTATTGTTAAACATCTGAAATTTGAAACATATTAATTTCATACTTTTTCTAAAATGTATTTGTTTGTTTTTTGGAATTAATATCTAATTTTTCTAAATTTTGAATCAATTTGAATACAAATATCTTAATGATATATTTACTTTTCTTTTTTAAATATCTGCATATAAATAATATCTTGTTTGTTTTTATAAATAAAAACATCTTAAACATAGTTATTTAACATTAATGTCCTTATAAATCAAAATAAAAAAATGGGGGATAAGTTTTATAGAGTAGAAAATAAATATATTTTTTAGATATATTTTTAGAATATAATACTTGCTTCTCATTCACATCTTTCTTTATCAAGAATTTTTTTTTATATTCAGATGTAAATATCTAAAAATAAAGCATAAATTACAAAAAAAAAAGCAAGTAATTTTTTTTTTAAAAGTCTGAAATAAATAAAAGTGTTTGGCCAACACTTTTTAGAATTAATTATTTGAAAATCTATTTCTTAAACACGGTTATTTGATATTCATGTCCTTATAAAACAAAACAAAAAAAAGGGCGACTAGGTTTTATAGTTTAGGAAATAAGTATATTTTATAGAGATATGTTTGGAATATAATATTTATTTCTTATTCAGATATTTTATAGAGATATATTTGGAATATAATATTTATTTCTTATTTAGACATTTTTCTATTCAGATAAAAGTCACAAAATTTTATTTTCTTTATTCGGATGTAAATGTCTAAAAGTAAAGCATAAATTATAAAAACCAAATAAGTAAATTTTAAAAAAGTCTAAGATTAATAAAAGTGTTTGATAAATACTTTTTAAAATTGATTATTTGAAAATATAATTCTCAAATAATCTATTTTTATATAACTTTTATGTCCTCACAAATCAAAGCAAAAAAAGGGACTAGGTTTTATAGTTTAGGAAATAAGTATATTTTATAGAGATATTTTTATAACATAATATTTATTTCTCACTTAAATCTTTTTCTATTATGATGACAGTCACAAAAATTTGTTTTTTTCTATTTAAATATAAATGTATAAAAATAAAACATAAATTATATAAAGCAAGCAAGTAATTTTTTTTAAAAAAGTCTAAATTTGGTAGACACGTTTTAAATTTGATTATTTGAAAATCTGATTCTCAAATAATCTATTTTTGTATAACATTAAAAGTCATTGGGAGCAGCTTTTGGAAATCAATTTTTTAGAATATGATTTTTTAAGATATAATACCTAAATTATCCTCATCTTAAAATTATATTCCAAATATAACCTATGCAAAAAGAAGTTAACTTATTTATATTTAAAATTTTTAATTAAAAATTATAACACAGTACTATTGTTGCCAGTATTATCCTCCAACTACATAGTTGGCTTTTGGTGACACTACTACAAAAATGATATTTACTGTGTTGACGCTAATTTCTGATCAACCGAAGAGTTGAATAAAGTGGATGATATAAAGAGCAAAACACTAAAGATTTACGTGGTTTAGCGCTTGGCCTACATCCACGAGAGTCAAGAAAGCAAATTCACTATAAAATAACGATTACAACGAAGTTTTTCTTTCTTACTACTCTCTTGCCAATTTTTTTTTTTTTTGCTTGCTTATACACCTCTGAAGCTCTCTATTTATAATACAAATTTTCGGTATCTTAATTCTTTACTAATTCCTAACTTTTATCGACTTCAACTACTTAGTTAGAATTTTATTTGAAGTCTATTTTTGTCTCCTTCTCAAAGTAGGTTCTGAAGTTTCTAGATTAATTAGAATTTTATTATGTTCTACTTCCTTGGTGCTGCGGCCATGTTTCCTTTTATTTGTTGATTTCCTCGTTCACTTTTGACTTTTCTTGGTTCCTAGTTTTTGGGTCTTGGTTCTTTTTTGTCTCTTTCTACTTTTCACTTTGACTTTTCTTTGTTCTTAGTTCCTTGTTCCTAGTTCTGGGAGTTTTGTCTCTTTCTATGCTTGTGCTCCATGCTGCTTTATGGATTTTATGCTTCATTTTCTCTTTGGCATCAGTTGCCCCCTAACTCTTTTAAGGCTTTATTATTCAAGCTCAAAAGAGCTACGGCCTAGTTTATTTAAACTTGGTTGTCATCTCTTCTACCCATCAATTAGTCTTTTCTCTCTTGTTTAAAAACCAACCTTTTTTTTATTTGTCACCTTGTGCACTAAGCCTTTCTAAACCAAGAATTTACTCAACGTGCTTAACTTTTGGGAAGTCCTTTAAATCGTGAAATTTGCTTGACTTTTCTGCACCATGCTTTGAAATTTGCCATAATTTTCCCTGCTTTAACTTTTCTTTTTTGACTTTTCCTACTTTAACTTTTCTGTTGCTTGTTTCCTGTACTAGGAAACGTGCTTTAATAATTACTTTAACTCTTTTCGGCATGCTTTAACTTTTCCCAGAAATTGCTTGAAATTTGCTTTTAGCTTTTCCTGTTTTCTTTTGGTTAGAACAGGAAACTAAAAAGAAAAACAACATAGATTGTGAAAGAAAAAAAACCTTTATTAATAAATAGCTATAAGTGTGACCGTGAATGGTCTTTTGGTAACAACTAAATTTTATAATGGCTTAAAGAGGGCTTTATTATTACTATTGAAAAATTAATAAACTTTCTACTCATAGTAGATCCTTAAATACTCGACATTCTAAGGACGTGGGAGCACGACTCCACTCATATCTTTTATCCTATAGGTTCTAAAACTAACGATTTCTGTTATTTTGTAGGGACCTTCCCAGTTTGGCCCCAACACTCCAACATTCTGCTCTTTAGTGTTCTAAAATACTTTTCTAAGAACTAAGGCCCCAACTCGGAAGCTTCTTGAACTTACTTTTGAATTAAAATATCGAGATGCCTTTTGCTTATACGTTGCAGCTCTAAGTCAGGTTTGTTCTTTTTTTTTCTCCAGTAAGTCAAGATTGAATCTTAGCGGCTCCTCATTTTGCTCTGGCTCAACTGGAACCACTGCCTTCGTACTAAACGCTAAGGAATATGGTATTTCTCCAATTGTTGTAGTATGCATTGTCCTATACGACCACAATACAAATCAGAGCTGATCTGCCCAAGCTCCTTTGTGCTTTTCTAACTTGGTCTTTAGGTGGTGCTTAATTATTTTATTAATAGCCTTTACTTGCACGTTAGGTTGAGGGTGGGCTGGTGAAGAAATGAAATTCTTGATTCCAAAACTCTGACATTATCCCCTAAAGCAAGGATTGTCAAATTACTTTCCATTATCTATAACAATAGCTAGAGGGATTTCGAACCTACATATAATAGATTTCTATACAAAAGCTATTGTCTTTTTTTTCTATAATTTGTGCCAAAGGTTCTGCTTTCGCTCATTTAGTAAAATAGTCCACTGCCACCATGACAAATTTGGTTTGACCTTTGCCTATTGGCATTGGACCAATGATGTCTATGCCCAACTGCGCAAATGGCCAGGGGCTAGTATCTCTGACATTTGTCACACTGCTGGACAAACTTGTATGCATCTTCTTTCATCGTGGGCCAAAAGTATCCTTGGCGAATTGCTTTTAGAGCTAAAGACCTAGCTCTAGAATAGTTATCGTAGATTCATTCATGCATTTCTCTCATCATATAACTTACCTCTTTAAGAACCAGACATCGAAGGTAGGGCAGTGAGTATCCCCTTTTATATAACACATCCTCTGGAATCACGTATCGTGCTGACCTCAGTTTTATCCTTCTTCCTTCTTGCTTATTGTCTTTAACCTTTTTTTTTTTGGATAATTGATGATGAGATCCATACGACTCTCATTTACGGCAACGAGACTGACCTTACCACTTTCCTTTTCATTAATACTTGGGCTCGATAAAAATTCCATAAGTATAAGTCTGGTTAGTCTTGTGTCAGTAGCTGAAGCTAACCTGGCAAGAGCATCTGCTTTACTATTTTTTTCCCTTGAAATTTATGTTATAGTGTATTCCATAAAACTTTCGAGCGGATCTTTAACTTTCCCAAGATATTCTATCATTTTATCTTCTTTTGTCTGGTATTTTGACTTAATTTGGTTCACAATCAATTGTGAATCACTATATATTTCCAGTGTTTTTGCCCCTATTTCTTTTGCCCATCTAACTCTAGCGAGTAGTGCTTCATGTTCCACTTCATTGTTAGAGTCTTGGAATCCAAGTCGGAGGGCATAACTTACTTCAGTATTTTCTGGAGTCATTAAAATTAGTCATGCCTCACTTCCTTGTCAATTTGATGAACCATCCATATACAACTTTCAGATTGGCAAAGCTCCAAAGTTAATTCTTTCATTTCTGAGTCGATTACTGGTAAATTCTGCCACAAAAATTATAGCAACTTGTCCTTTGATCGTTGTTCTAGGTTGATATTGAATATCGTGCTCTCCTAGTTCTATTGGTCATTCGATTAATCTTCCAGACGCTTCTAGTTTTTGCATGACCTGTCTAAGGGGTTGATTTGTCAACACTACTATTGTGCGGGCTTGAAAATAGGGCCTTACTTTCCTAGTAAAGATCACCAATGGCAGGGCCATTTTTTCTATCATCGGATATCTCGTTTTAGCATCTAACAATGCATGACTCATGTAGTAGATAGGTTTTTGCACTATATCCTCCTTTTTTTATTAATACTGAGCTCACCACTAAGTCCGACATAGCTAGGTAAATGTAAAGGTTTTCCCCTGGCACCGGTTTGGAAAGAATTGGTGGGCTGCCCATGTACTTTTTCAATTCTTGAAATGCTTTCTCACATTCATTTGTTCATACTAGATTTTTTCCTCTCGGAGAGTTTTGAAAAATGGCAAGCATTTATATATTGCTCGCGAAATAAAGTGACTCAAGGCAGTAGCCCTCCTTGTTAATCTTTGGACCTCCTTTATCGTCTTTGGTGACTTCATTTCTAAGAGAGCCTGAATTTTTACTGGATTAGCTTCTATTCCTCGTTGACTGGCACCGGCTTGGAAAGAATTGGTGGGCTGCCCATGTACTTTTTCACTTCTTGAAATGCTTTCTCGCATTCATCTGTCTATATTAGATTCTTTCCTGCACGGAGAGTTTTAAAGAATGGCAAACATTTATCTATTGCTCAAGAAATAAAGGGATTAAAACAGCAGCGCTCCCTATTAATCTTTGGACCTCCTTTATTGTCTTTGGTGACTTTATATCCAAGAGAGCCTAAATTTTTTCTAGATTAGCTTCTATTCCTAGTTGATTGACCATAAATCCTAAGAATTTTCTAGAGGAGACTCCAAAAGCTTCTTCTAAGTCTACAACTTGATCTTCCATTTTCTTGCTTTTAATAAGCATGTCATCTACATAAACTTACCTTTGATAAGTTGCTCCAGCATTTTTCAACCCGAAAGGCATTACATTATAACAATATAAGCCTTTATTTGTGATGAATGTTGTTTTCTCCCTATCTGAATGATGCATTTCAATTTGGTTGTAACCCGAGTACACATCCATAAACGTAAGTAATTCCTGCCCATCGGTTAGTAAAATCTATGCAGATTTTCCACTTTCCTTTTGGTTTTTTAACCATTACTACATTAGATAGCCAGGTGGGGTAATGCACTTCTCTAATAAATCTCGCTTTTAGCAGTTTATCAACTTCCTCAGAAATTACTTCATACCTTTCGGTATTAAAGTACCTCATTTTTTGTCCTACTGGTTTAAGACCAGGATTAACATTCAATCGATGATATATTACTTTAGGATTTATTCCATGCATGTCTTCATGTGACCATGTGAATGAGCTAGAATTTGCTCTACAAAAATTTTAAATTTGTGCACGCAGCTTCGGAGTTAACAACTGGCCAACTTAGGTGCGCTTACTTTCATCTCCTTGTTGCAGCTGAACTGTGTCTAATTTTCTACTAGAGAACCCATTTGCTCACATTTTTCCTCCTTTGGGTCAAGCATAATCTACAGGTTTTCATGTCTGTCCATCCTGCCTCTCAGAGCTATAGTGTAGCATCTTCTAGACTTCTCTTGATTATTTCTTAAGACTCCAACTCCTCTTTCTACTGGAAACTTTATCATCAAATGGTAAGTTGAAGTTACCGCTTGGAACATATTTAAAATGGGCCTCCCAAAATGACATTGTAAACTGACGAATGTTCCATTACTAAAAAAAATTATCATTTTAGTAACTTAGTGAGGTGGTTCCTCTATTGTCACCGATAACTCTATGCTACCCAAATAGATCAAACACACTTCTCTAAAACCAATTAAGAGTGTGCATATTAGTTTCAATTTCTCTCTTTCAACCTCTATTTTGTCAAATGCTGCTGTATACAGAATATCTGCCGAACTTCTATTGTTTATCAAAATTTTATAGAACTTCCTATTTGCCAAGATTATGGAGACGACCAAGGCATCATCATGGGGCTTATATATTCCTCTCGCTTTTTCATTTGTAAATGTGATGGTATTACGTCTTATTTTGGTTTCTTTTTGAGGTCTGCTGGCTAAATGTACGAAGAAAACTCCTGATGTGTTTCTGGCCTATCTAATGTGAGCTTTTCGGGCCCTATTAGAATCTTCTCCATCTGTGGGTCCACCGAATATAGTCCTTATAGGTGTGCCACCCGCAATTTCTTGGCCTTCTACTTGTACAGCTGCAAATGATGCTATTTTCTGTGGAATATAGGACGGCTCCTCTATTCTTCCACCATCGTTTCTCACAAATTCTTTAAGATATCCTCTTTTGATCAAGGATTTTATTTCTTCCTTTACATTAAAATAATCTTCTGTGTTGTGGCTATGATATTGGTAGTATCGGTAATATTTACTTCTATCCGTTCGATTGGGTGCTGTCTTGATGTCTTTGGGCTTTTATAGTAAATCTAAGTTTCTAATTTGCATCAGTACTTTCTCTCTGGGTAGAGCAAGTGGTTTGTAGCTTGGAAACCTGCTCTGCGAAATTCTTGGACCTTTGTTTTCTGGCCTACTAGCTTTTTCTTTGTTCTCAATTTGTTCATTCTTTCTCTTCTTATTTTCTCTCACTCTTTGTGAGTCTAAATCGGTCCCCCTTTTTGTATTAGTTAACTCATCAGCATTTGAATAGTTTTAGGCTCTTGATAATAGTCTTTGAAAGTTCTTGGTGGATTTTTTGCGAGCGAGTGATGGAATTTTTCTGGTTGCAATCCTGCCATAATGGTAGTCAAGGCCATTACATCACTATAGTTTTCTACCCTTACATATTCTTTGTTGAAATGGGTAATGTAATCTTTCAGCGACTCATCCGTTCCTTATTTAATCGAAAGAAGATGAGTTGGTGGAAGTTGATCGTTTTTAGCCCAATAAATTGGCTAATAAATATTTGACTTAGATGGGTAAATGAGGAAATTGATCATGGTCTTAGCTTTTTGTACCACCTTCGCGCTGCTCTCGTAAGTGTCAGTGAGAAAGCCCTACACATGGCTGCTCATAACGCTCCTTGCAGCTCTATCAAAGATCTGTAAGTTTCTAAATGTTCTGTTAGGTCTCCTTCTCCTCCGTTTAATTTTATCTAGGGCATATTGAATTTTGGAGGAAGAGGTGCATCCAACATGTCCTTAGTGAAAGGAGGATCTATCTCCTCTATATATGGTCTAACCAGAGTTTTCTCAATATCATCCATTCTTTTCTTGAGCTTTCGTAACTCTACTTCCAAACTCGCCCAGTCAGTAGACTCAACAAGTTCACACCCCTTGGATTGGATTTTAGACTGGCGTTTTTCATTTAATCTCTCCCATAGATCCCTAGAGTTTAATGCTTGTCGTAGATCGAGTTTTTCATAATTAGCACGACTGGCATGGCTCCTGACTCGTCAGCTATCTTGAGATCTTTCATTTTCATGATCATGCTAACCATGATATTAGTGATGGTGCTGTTACTCCTTCATTGGCAGGGCAGACCCTTAATTCCTTTGACCCTTTATATACTAGAATACTAAATTCATATTTTGTGTCAAATCAGTTACTTGTTGTGCAAGTGGTGGGAGCAGGCCTATGTTGCTACGCTGACTTCTTGGGGGGCTGGGGACCCGCAGTAAGTTGCGATGGCTGTGATGGCTTCTTGGCTCATGATTTTGAGTTGAATGATATTTTGTTTGCAATTAATTATATCTTCCCCACAGACGTTGCCAATCTATTGACACTAATTTCTGGTCAACTGAAGAGTTGAATAAAGTGGATGATATAAAGAGCAAAACACTGAAGATTTACGTAGTTCAGAGCTTTGTCTACATCCACAGGAGTCAAAAGAGCAAATTCACTATAAAATAACAATTATAACAGAGTTTTTCTTTCTTGCTACTCTCTTGCCAATTTTTTTTTTTTTTTGCTTGCCTCTATACCTCTAGAGATCTCTATTTATAATAAAAAATTTTGGTATCCTAAGTCTTTACTTATTCTTAATTTTTATCGACTTCCCTTACTTATTTAGAATTTTATTTGAAATTTATTTTTGTCTCTTTCTCAAAGTAGGTTTTGAAGCTTCTAGATTTATTAGAATTTTATTACGTTCTGTTTCCTTGTGTGCTACGACCATGTTTCCTTTTATTTGCTGATTTCCTGGTTCACTTTTGACTTGTTTTGGTTCATGGTTCACTTTTGACTTTTCTTGGTTCTTTTTTTTTATTCTTTTTTGTCTCTTTCTACTTTTCACTTTTGCTTTTCTTGGTTCTTGGTTCCTGGTTCCTGGTTCCAGGAGTTTTGTCTCTTTTTATGCTTGCGCTCCGTGCTACTTCATGGATTTCACGCTTTATTTTCTCTTCAGCATCAACTGCACTTAATTTTCTGACACTTTGTAAAAGGTGTCGGTAATTGTGTACATATGTACTATTTTTTACTTTTAACAAATAATTATCATAAATTATTAATACTAGTGTGTCAGTAAATTAAATATGAGAAATTATTGATACTGAAGTATTAGAGGTTAAAAAATTGATTATAATTTGTAAATCTACTAACTTAAACCTAAGATCTCTAACTCAAAATTTTTATATTTGAAACACAAACCACTAAACCATATAAACTTAGGTTACAAATTTTGTCATTAAAATTTTAAAAACAAAAATACAATAGCAAAACCAATATGCCTAAATCTCAATCAAACCTATTTCCCTCATCTCATCAACCCTAACCTAAAAATTTCTTTCCTCAGTTCACTATGCTGGCCGACACACCTTTATTCCTAGCCTAAGTCTCAGTCGAATCTCTTTCCCTCATCCCATCAATGGAATTCTTTCCCTAATTCACTACACTAGCCAAATTCACTAACCTTATAAGGGTGTAAAACAAACCATAAACATAATTATGGTCGATGTAATAAAACAAACCATAAACATAATTATAGTCGATGTAAACTCTTATTTCAGAAATCGAGCCTCTGGTTCACCCTTCAACAATATTTTGAAGCAACACAAAGCTCTATCAACATTGTTGTTGTCGTTGTTGTTGGCAATTACGGTACTACTTCATTTTTTACCATTTTCCTCACTTTTTTTATTCGAATTTAGGGTTTAGTTGAATTGAATATTACAGCTTGGACTAGCCACTATCTGTCAAATGAAACTTGAGTACTCTCAGTATATATAAAACCTACTTTGTTAGAGTTCAATAATTTACTACACAGACCTGCTAACCAAACTCTGATATGTAGTTTGTTGAAGGTTGGCTTTTGTTTGGTTGCATTAGTTTTAGTAATAGTGTAGAATTAAATAGAATTAAAGGTCATCTTTATTACTAAAATTAGTGTTTGTAGTTTCTAACTCCACTCAGGCAACATAGTTTTGCTTAAACATAGTAATGTAGGATGGTTGCGTGTTGCGAGTAGGGTATCTTTTAAAGGGCATAACTTGGGCTACAAGTGTTTGTTTGGGGCATATAATATACCGTTTCGAAGCTTGAGACGAGACGAATCAAATTTAGAATTGTTAAAGCAATTCTAGTCCAAGTTCGAGCCTAAAATTTGGTTTCTTTCTTGGTTGTTTTTGGTTTTAAGATATGTTCTTTTTTTGTTTCTTTTATAATTTTTCCTTGTTTTTTGTAGATATCCAATTTGGACATGTTAATTTTTAGGAAAAATTAACCAGAAAAAGATTCAAGAACCAAATCAAGAATCAGAGAAGAAAAATGCCAAAACACATAAGCACACAAAAAACTTACGAGCTTAATCAAAATGACACTGTTTGAAGGAAAAACTAACAAGCTTCTATTACTCAAACTGATTACACAGGATCACTCACCCAAGAGGAGATTACAAGCTTTCAGTTAAAGCAAGAATTACAGAAATTGGATGAGAAAAGAAAGAGAAATTACATTGAAACCAGAGGCTGTTAATCAGCTCCTCTTTTACACTGAGGTTTCTAGAAATTTTCTAGAGACACTCTTAACGACCATAACAGGCTTTGCCATATCAGCAAAGTATTTGCACATCGACCCCAACACTGAATGCGATCTGCACTACGGCCCAACAACTCTCTTTCGTTTACAATTTAGTCCCCAAATTCACAACTCAATTCTTCACAGTCTCTACTTTGTAGATCAGATTCAGTTTGAATAATCACCAAAGCAACATCGAAAAAACCTTCAACAATCTGTAATTCACTACTGAATTCAGTTTGAGTTGGGCAAGACACCCATTAAGTTCACACAGAACTCAAATTTTGCAGTGGGAAGCACTTTGGTAAATGCATCAGCTGGATTCATATCTGTATGAATCTTAGACACTTCTATAGTCCCTTTGACAGCTTCTTCTCTAATGAACTGCAGCTTAACATCTATATCATTTGTCCTCTCATGGAAGACTGGATTCTTAATCAATTGAAGAGCACTTTGATTGTCACATAAAACTTGAACTGTTTTTTTATTCAACCAAAGCTTATTAAGTATTCCTTTAAGCCACATAGCCTCTTTCATTACTTATGTGGCTGCAACAAATTCAGCCTCAGTGGATGACAAGGCTACTACAGGCTGCAAGGATGCTTTCCAGCTTATAATGCACATGTTCAACATAAACATGTACCCTGAGATGAACTTCCTCTTGTCTAAGTCACCAGCAAAATTAGAGTCCACATACCCTACTATTTCACTTACACTACTCCTTGACTTCTCATATAGCATACCACATGTAGAAGAGCCCCTGAGGTATCTCATAATCCACTTAATAGCACCCTAATGAGTTTTACTTGCACAACTCAGAAACCTGCTAACCACATTAACAGCAAAGGCTATATATGGTCTGGTGCAGACCATTGCGTACATCAAGCTTCTCACGGTCTGTGCATATGGTATCCATCCATTTGAGCTCTTTCTTGATATATTTTTCTTAGCTTAGAAACAAAGTTCTAGCAGCCCTGTTTCTAAATATCTCCATGCCAAGGATCCTCTTTGCACTCTCTAAATCTTTCATTTCAAACTCAACTTTCAGCAGATTCTTTAACTTTTTAACCTTAGATTTGTGTTTGCTTGCAATTAGCATATCATCTACATAAAGAAGTAAGTATACAGCTCCTCTTTGATTAGAGCCACCAAAATAAACACAATTATCATACTTGCTTCTATGACAGCCATTATTCAACATGAACTCATCAAATCTCCTATACCATTGTCTAGGGGATTGTTTGAGTCCATATAATGACTTGTGCAACAAATAAACATAATCTTCTTTTCCTTTGTGTTCAAAATCTTCAACTTGCTTCATCAGTAGATGTTCTTCAAGATTTCCAGAGAAGAAGGTTGTCTTAACATCCATTTGCTCTAGTTCTATATCCAGCAAAGCCACCATAGCTAAGATGATTATTATAGAACTGTGTTTGATGACATGAGAGAAAATTTCAGTGAAATCAATGCCCTCTCTCTGTGTATACCCTCTAGCAACAAGTCTTACTTTGTACCTAAAGGGTTCAACCTCTGGAATACTTTCCTCCTTCTTAAAGATCCACATACAACTGATCAGCTTTCTGTTTCCTGGATTTGGCACAAGTGCCCAGGTTTTATTTCTCTATAGAGAATCTATCTTTTCTTGCATGGCTACAAGCCACTTATCACAATCCTTACCATTAATGGTTTCAGAATAACTTCCTGGTTCCTCAATTGCTATTTCATCAGCACTTACTAATGCAAAAGCAATTAGGTCAGCATAACCAAATCTATCAGGAGCTCCGGTTTGCCTTCTCACCATATCTCTAGCCAATTGGTAATCTTGTAGATCAGATTGCTGCAAGATTGGTGACTCAGTGTCTTGATCTTCAGTATGCACTTTGTCTGAATTATTAAAAGCTTCTATTTCATTACCAAAATACTCCACCTTAAAAGTTGGTGTATCAGCAGACTGTTCAGCATCATTATTAGCAAGTATGTCAGTATTACCAACTGCACTTTCTTTCAACAATGCAGCCTCATAGAATACTACATCTCTGCTTATAATGCACTTCTTTTATTCTACACACCTGACCCTATACCTTTTAACTCTATCTGAGTATCCAACAAAGAATCCCTTTAAGGCTCTAGCATTTAGCTTACCTTGATTGATATGTACATAGGTAGGGCACCCAAAATTCCTTAGATTTTCATACTTTGGTGGTCTCCCAAATGATATCTGTTTTGGCGTCTTGAAGTCAATAGCTGCTGATGGGCTTCTATTTACCAAGCAGCAGGCTGTACTCACCATTTATGCCCAGAAACATCTTAGAAGCTTTGAGTTGATAAGCATGCATCTGGTGTTGTCTACTATAGTCTTATTCATCCTCTCAGCTAAGCTATTTTGCTGAGGGGTGAATCTGACTGTTTTGTGTCTCAAAATGCCATGCTTTTGACAGAAAGTTTCAACTCCCTATTACAAAACTCCAGGCCGTTATCTGTTCTTAAGGCCTTTAGCTTCCTCCCACTCTGGCTTTCTACCAGTGCTTTCTAGGCTTTGAACTTCTCCACAACCTGATATTTAGTTTTTAGAATATAAAGTCACACCTTTCTTGAGTAATCATCTATTAAACTTATGAAGTATCTACCCCCTGATAATGATGACACTTGAGCTGGTCCCCATAAGTCAGCATGCACATATTCTAAGACACACTTAGACCTATGCATTTCTTTAGGAAAGTTAGCTCTATGTGCCCTACCAAAAACACAATTCTCACAAAAGTCAAGACTATCTACCTTGTCCCTATATAACAGCCCTTGTTCCTCTAGTTCTTGTAGCCTTTTCATACTCATATGACCAAGCCTAACATGCCAAAGCTTAGTTTTATCTACATCAGATTCTGTTGTCATTAGAGCATTTGCAGGAACTGAAAAGCCAATGAACACATACAACCCATTTTTCTTTTCACCTTTCATCACTACAGAACCCTCTTTAGTCACTATTATTCCTCCATTATCTGAATTGAATGAGTACTTAGAGTTATCTTACATGCCTAGAGAGTTCAAGTTTCTCTTTAATTCAGGAGCATGTCTAACCCCTTGTAAAGTTCTAATGACCCCATCAAACATCTTAATTTTAACAGATCCTATCCCAACAATTCTACATCCATTGTTGTTTCCCATGAGAACTCTACCCCTATCAACAGATTCGTATTCATGATAAAGTGATTTATTGGGATAAATATGAAAAAAAAAGATCTGAATCTAACACCCACTGACCTTCTAAATCACCTTTTGAAGCTATCAGCAGATCAGCACTCTGATACTTTTCATCAGTGGAGTCATCTGAGGCTACAGCTGCATCTCTTAATTTCTCTTGGCTTTCTTTTGTCCTTCTTTTCTACAGTAGAAACACTTCATCTTCTTCTTTTTCTTGTCTGCATTCTCTTGATTCTTTCATTACTCCTTCCCTTGATTCTTATTTTTCTGATCCTTCTTATTTTCTATTCTAGCAACTAATCCCTCACCATTGCTTTCCTCATGCTCATTCGTTTGAATTTCCTTAGAACATAAAGATGCTTTAAGATCTTCTAAGGTTAAAAAAGTTCTTCCATACAACATTGTATCTACAAAGCCTTCATAAGACTTTGGTAGTGAACTCAGTAGGAAGAAGGCTTTGTCTTCATCATTTATCTTTACATTCTCGGCCTCTTCAAGATCTAGGATGATCTTATTAAAGGTGTCAATGTGATCTTGAATTGAGACTCATTTTCTTATTGAGAAAGTGTATACTTTTTTCTTCAAGAATAATCTGTGAGCCAGAGACTTCTTCATGTACAAAGCTTAAACCTTGTTCCAGATACCTAGGGCTATTTTTTCTTTAGAAATTTCTCTTAAGATTGAGTCATTAAGACTCAAGATGAGAGTGTTGTGAGCCTTATTTTAAATATATTTCTTCTTCTCATCAGACATTGAAGACGCAGCAACCTCTGGATCATCTTCCTCCAAAGTAGATTCAAGCCCTTGATGCACAAGAAGAGGCCTTATCTTCAGTTTCCAGAGCGAGAAATCACCATCAATGGGGAACTTCTCGATTTCAGGCTTTGGAAGGGACATAGCTATAAACCACCAACGCTCTGATACCACTTGTTAATTTTTTAGGACAAATTAACCAGAAAAAGATTCAAGAACCAAATCAAAAATCAGAGAAGAAAAATGCCAAAACACATAAGCACACAAAAAACTGACAAGCTTAATCAAAACGACACTATTTGAAGGAAAAACTCACAAGCTTCTATTACTCAAATTGATTACACACGATCACTCAACCAGGAGGAGATTACAAGCTTTCAGTTAAAGCAAGAATTACAGAAATTGGATGAGAAAAGAAAGAGAAATCATATTGAAACCAGAGGCCGTTAATCAGCACCTTTTTATACTAAGGTTTCTGTAAATTTTCCAGAAACACTCTTAACGACCATAACAGACTTTGCCACATCAGCAAAGTATTTGCACATCGACCCCAACACTGAATGCGATTTGCACTATGGCCCAACAACTCTCTTTTGTCTACAATTTAATCCCCAAATTCATAACTCGATTCTTCACAGGACCACATTTGTTTTTTATTTCTTATTTTGATTAGGAGAATTTTATTATCAAATAATATCTCAAATTTACCTATTTTCGTAAATTCAAAATGTTAAGGGTTATTATATAAAACGGTTTAAAATTCTAGTTTTATTAATTCATCATTATTTAATAAACTTCATTATTTAGAAATTTAGTTGGGCTAATAAAAAGCATTAAGACCAATCTTACTAATTCATCTCCTTAAATTTATGGTGGAGCATCAATTAGAGGACGTTCCAGTGATTTAAACTTAATTGAGATTACCTGTAAGTGGAATGTTTTCAAATTAATACATAAGCCATGTAATTTTCACAAACAAGAATATGTTATTATTAATGTTTTCAAATTAATATAACTATACTAGTAAAATTATTATACTTTATGGTAATGCATTGATTTATAGTATAGGAGCTGTAAGTGATTTTTCCTAATTACGAATTTATTATTGAAGCTATAATCTTAATAACTTTAAATATTTGAAATTAATCATGCAATTTTATTAAACTTAAACTGACACTATCTAATACATGAGCAGGTAGAAGTATTTGGAATGTATAGAGCTTGGGTAACTTGTAATAAGTTGTCCCTAGAGTATAGTACTGGAGTTTATGATTTCTTAAATTTTGCCATTTTGAATGTTGAAAACAGAATGTCAATTAGATGTCCTTACATCTTTTTTTGTAATATGGAGTTTCATTCTCTTCAACAGGTGAAGGATCATTTATTTGAAAAATGTTTTCTTGCAAAATATAGAGTTTGGACGTGGCATGGTGAGACTGACTCTGTTTCTACATCTACAAAGTGTCAAGACCAGCAACATAATCAAATATTCAGATGTCATGATTACAATGGCATAATTGATATGGTCGAAAATACTTATGAGCATTGTTATAAAGATCCTAGTTCTTTTAAAGATATGCTTGAAGATGTTGAAAAGTCTTTGTATCCGGATGCAAAGCATTCAAAGCTATCTAGATTAATGAGACTTTAAAATGTGAAAGGAAACTATGGTTGGTCGGACAAAGGGTTTTCTACTTGGTTAGAAGTCCTTGCTGATATTTTACCGAATAATAATAATCTATCTAAGTTAATGTATAAGGCCAAGAAAACAAAGAAAGTGCTAGCCTTAAAGTATGAAAAAGTACATGCATGTCTAAATGATTGCATTCTGTGTATAAATGAATTTTCTGATCTTACTGAATGCCCAAATTGTAAAGCATCTTGGTGGCAAAGAAAAAAATGGCTAAAAAAAATTTTAAAAATGGGTTCCTGAAAAGCTGTTATGGTATTTTCTTCCTATTCCTAAGTTCAAAAGATGGTTTCAATCACCACAAATAGCTCAAAACTTAACATGGCATGTTAATAAGAGAATCAGAGATAGCAAGCTTCACTACCCAGCAAACTCCCTAACTTGGCAACTAATTGACAATAAATGGCCAAAATTTGCTGAAGAACCCAGAAATCTCTGTTTAGCTCTCTCAACTGATGGGGTTAACCCACATAGTACACTTAGCAATACTTATAGTTGTTGGCACTTTACATTGATAACATATAATCTTCCTCCTTGGTTGTGTATAAAAAGAAAGTTTATGAAGTTATCTCTTTTGATATTTTGCCCTAAACAACCTGGAAATGATCTAAATGTATACTAGCACCTTTGATTGAGGACTTAAAAACTCTATGGGATATAGATGTTGATGTTTATGATGTATATAGAAAGAAACCTTCAATTTACAGGCTGTGTTGATATGGACAATCAGTGACTTCCCAGCATATAGAAACCTCTTCGGATATACTGTCAAGGGCTATTATACTTTCCCAAGTTATAGGATAGGCACTTGTGTATGTTGGTTGCCTCATAGTTGAAAAATGTCATTTATGGGCCATCATCGATTTTTACCACTTGCTTACCCATTTCGAAAACTTAAAAAGTTTTTCAATGGGAAGTAAGAGTGGGACAAGCCTCTTAAAACTGTATCTAGTGAGGAAATCTTTAACATGGTGAATTTTTGTTTTTGTTTTTGTAGATTGAGTTGAAGAGTCAAGTTGAACAAGAAAAATTCCAATCACATGGGTCAAATGACATTCTAGGCGAAGCCCTTCAAAAGCATCCAAACGGAAGCAGTGTGCAAAGAGTAGGACAATTCATCACCTCATCCATGTACTTTCATATTCCTAATGCTACAAAGTTGTCAAGAGAAAGAAGAATGTATCAAGAGAGTTTTGAATTTATTTCTGCTAAATTGGAACACATGAATACAAGGTTGAATGCCTACAGCAATACTGAAGTTGGTAGTTCTAACTATCCTAAACCTAAACCTTCCACTAGTGTTCAATTTGAGATTGATCAACAATCTCTTGAAACACTTGGAAAAAGAAAAGTTAGTAGAGGAAATGTTATATGTCATTATTTTATTTTTATTTATTTCTATTTGTCTATGCATGAATTACTACTAATGGTGTGCATGTATATTTTAATTATTTCATAACCCGGTTTCCCATCTAGTACATTAACTCAAAAATCTGTGAAAAGCCTATTGAATTCAAAGAACACTCCTGTTAAAATTTCCCAACCAACCCCTTAACAAACTCCAAAGAAACTAGACTTTAAAGTTACTTCAAAGCCTACGCCAAGAAAATCTCTCAGATTAACTCATAAAGTAAATGTGCAATTCCTCTATGATGAGAGAATACTAAAAAAGAGCTACTGGTCATCAAACCAATAGCAAAAAACCTCAAGCGAGGTGCAAAGAATACACGGGCAACTGCACAGTTAAGAAAGAATGACGCGAGTGAATATATGAACATATTTACTATGTTTATTGAGAATTCCTTGCCTCGATCTATGATGATTGGGTATGATATAGCAACTTTTGGTGAAATTTGAGAAGTACACCTAGATAAAATGATTTGTGATGAAAGCATCAAGTTAAAGGAGGTCTCAAACTGCACTATTAACTTATGGATCAAGTAAGATAAGTGTGGATTATGTTTTGTTAAACTTGAAGCTATTATTTTGTCTTTCTTAATTCAAATTTACTTTATATATGTTTATTTTCCCTCGGATACTTGCACGAGGAGATGAAGAATCATTAAGTGCAAAGACAGTTCAGTTTGGGCTTTTTGAGAAGCTACAACCAACAGCATCCAGCTTCAAAGAGAGGTCTCAATACATTTCGAAACTTTTGGGCTTGACGGAGTTGGGACAGGTTGTTCTATTCCCATATAACCCTAGGTATAATCTTTTTCATTTGCTAACCATATTCTTTATTTAGTAAAAAAGTTTACTGATAATCTATGTCTTCAAACAATTTTTATTTTGTTTAGCGGCCATTAGGTGTTATTCGCAATTGATATGGTGAGATGTACATTTTATTATCTTGATCCCTCGGAAAGTAATCCTATTGAAGAGATGATGCAGATTGTGAATCAGAAAAATTTTTTTTATTTATATCTTTGATTATACTCTTTTATTTTTTTTAGCACTACAAAAAAATAGGCAATAGATGACGGGAAATAACTGTCATAAAAAGGGGTGCATGACAGACAATTCTTCTGTCATCTATGTCACTGTCATTAATTCATAACATAAATTTATCCGTCATGAATTTATGATGGTTTTTTACTGTCATACATCTATCACACAATATTTTAATGTGAAAAAATAATTTAAATAAATTTAAATTTTTGTGCCATTTTTTAAATTTTTAGCGGGAAATTCGATTATCATTTGTTAATTTATTATTCAATTTCATGGGAAATTATTTATAACATAATTTGTGACGAATAGTCCTCATCATAAAATAATAATTTTTTAAAAAAATTTTATAATTCCAATTTGTTGATAAATTCCTATTTATTAATAAAATCTATACCATTTAAAAAAAACCAGAAAACAATTAACATTGCTGAACATTCATTCAATCCAATAAATTAATTTCAAAAAAATAAATATATAAAAGGTCCAATGTGATACATATAATAAAGCATCTCAAAATTTAAAAAAAATCTCAAAATATAAAACAACTATTAAATTTCATTGCGTGTACAACAAAAGCAACTAAAATTGCAATCATCAAGCCAAGTTTCTCAATAAAACTTACAAAGATTAATGCAAGACTTCCGGGAGTTCTAGTACTTTTAACTCCAACCACAAAGCGAGGTTTCTCAACATTCCAATTCCAGCCACACTAGCAATACTCCAACCATATCCAGCAACCCACCATCTTCCAACAGCACTTCCAGCCATATATCCAGCAACAATCCAACCCAAACCCGGCAAACCAGTCTATGTAAAATCAATCAAAATACCCAAAGTTATCAAATGCATAACATCTACAGTACAATCCTTAACAGCAACCATTATAATTTGATACTACAAACTCAATTTCAACAATTTGTAACAGCTAACCTTTTTGTTACAAATTTTATACTCATACTAACCATTTTGCTAATGCAATGAGAATGTCAGAAAAATGGTTAGCCTACTCCAAACGAACCTCATCTAATTCATCTTAAGTGTATCATTTCTTTCCATTAAACTATTAATCATAAGAAATAATATTGTCAAACTTTAAAAATAATGTCACATGTAGAAAATAAAAGAAAGTTAACATATCTCATCATCAACTTACATTGATCGTTAACAAACTAACATCTGTTATTATTTCCTTCATGTACCTTAACACAAAATAGCCACACTCCAATTTTGCGATATTTTGTTTCGAAGCCTGTTCATGGAAAAAAAAAAGATGAAAATTTTTCTTACAAAAACCCATCCATTTAAGTTAAAGTACGTAATCAATAGGCTATAAAGATACTTTTATTTTTTTTTACCTTCACAATTCTCATCTTGGTATTATAATTCTATTTTTCCTTACCATCCTCTACTGTGAATAGTGTCATGGCACTGGAAACAAAACTATATTGTTATCTCTTAATCATATTGAAGAAACTTAAACTATCAATTGCAGGAAATAGATTAGCATACATACATTTTAAGGAGCTGTTCTAAATAATTTTCAGGACTGGATTGCATAGGATCCATATAAAATACTTCATTTTTTACCACATCAAACACAACTAATACCTAATGGTAGCTACGAAAGCCAAAGCATAATCATTAATTAGGAAACAACTATGAATGTAGTATGAATTTAACAGCTGTAAAAGTTTTAAATAAAATTAAAACTTACGAAGGATTGTATGGCATGAAAACAAGTTGTCCGTTTTTGGCCTTTTTCAAGCGGTATGAATATACTCAACTCGCTTCGAGCGAAATTGTTCTGCAGTCTTTGGATTTGTTGGGCAAACCAAACTAGGACACATGAATTCGAATGGTTTTGTTCATTTTCTGGTTGGTGGAATGGTTAAACCAACATCCTAAACAGAAAATCAGTGCATTAATAAAAAAGTATGCCAAATTGATATTAAATAGTGTAAAGGAAAATCATAAAACCACTTATGCCATATATACTTAAATAGCATTCACTCCTAACGCTTATATTGATAGTAGATTGTTGCAATCTTTCTTCCCAATATAAGGACAAGCCTCTTTTTGGAATATATTATCATCAATTAAATATGTCAGAACATCATCATTTTCACCAGGCAGGTATTTCTCACACAACTTCCTAAATAATTGCGACATCAGATGACTGTTCTAGTGCCTGAGTATCGCACTCTTTGTGTTCCTCGTAGGCTGCACTACAAATGTTTTGGCTTTATCCTTCTTCAAAACTGCCTTTTTTGTTGGGTTTTCAGGATGAATGTTGCGTATACCATCAGCATGGTCAAAGTCCAATTTCTTTTTACTGCTTCTAACTCTTTTCCTCTCATCATTTGCACAATCCTTTAGAATTAAAGGATTGAGCCTTGGACTTTTCCTTGAAATGGCTGCAGTAGTGTTTCTTGGCGAGTTGCCTAAATTATCTGGCTCCTATGAATATTAATTATATGAACTAATAAGTTTATTAAACTAGATTGAATAGCAAATATACAAGGCAGTAAGTATATTAAACCAAGAAAAATACAACTAATTTTTTAAATAAATTAATCTTCTGTGCATGGAGTTCACTGTCATCATTGTAATCATCATTTCTGGCTGACTTCATCGGAATGGCAGCAGTAGTGTTTTTTGGCTTCTCTTCGTTCTTCCTAATTTCTTCCTTCTTTCTTAGTGTTGATACTTTAGGTTACTCTTCCTTCTGACTGGACATCCATTTCCTCTTCTTCTCAACTGACTTGCCCAAATTTTTTGGCTCCTATCAGTATCATTGGCAAAAAGTAAATTAAATTGTATTGAGTGGTAGATGTACAAGGAAAAATAAACCAGGAAAAATTTAACTCAGCTAATTTTATAAATGAAGTAACCTAATGTACATCTCGCTCACTGTCATTATCATTGCCTTTATTATATGGGAAAATGAACTTCTCATATCTGAATGGCGAAATGTCCTCTTCAATTCTCTACAAATTTCTTGCAACTGAGCATCAACTGATTTTTTCCAAGCATCTAGCTCTATTTCTCTCTTACTTCGGATGGGTCCACGACGGTATGAAAGTACGTAAATTTGCTGAGGCCTTGCATATGACCAGTTCGAGGAAGCTTTCCCAATGCTTGTGCAAGTAAGTCATTTCTTGCATCTAAAGTGAATGAGTCTTTTTGGTCCTCTTTTAGCTTTTCCTAACACCATATCATAAGGAAACTAATATTATTAAATGAGCATAGATTTAATATCGTAACAATTTTTGTTTTAGTTAAACTTGATTACTAATTTATTAATGACTTAATAAGTGTCAAGGTTGTATCCTCCATTCTTTAGCATCCGAGCTCTCTTCCACATCTCACTTTTATCAATTAAGTCCTCAGAAAGACCTGATTATGCAAATTGTTTCGATAAAAGAAATTAGATTAGTAAATTATTTAAAACATGTAATAGTTAAAAACACCCTTTATACTGATACACACACACTTACAATTCCTTTCATTAATCCAACGTATCTTTTTCAACTAAGACGGTGATTACACTTGTTCAAAACTCTTCAATTCTTATTCACACAACTAATTTTCTACATAAGAAAAAAATCTTTTTAACACAATGTAAATGTTAAGTAACTATTAGCATATTACTTGTCGTAGCTTTAAAATACTTACTTCAAATGATTCGAACAAACGTTCATTGACAAACTTTATCCAAACAGGCCACTTTATTTGAGGATAATCAATTGGTGGTGTATACAATTTTTTTTTATCACTTCTGAACCTTCAGATATAGTTTTTCGTCAGCATATACTTAAAGTTTCGAAATGCTGTTCCGATTGATTGTATTACCTACTTCCTACTTCTAGGATGAACAATAAAACGACCCTAAATATTGAGGAAGATTGTTAAAGTGTCAGTTAATAAAAATCCAAATCATATAACTAATAAGTGAAAAATGACAAGAAAAGGTTTAAGTAGAATGCAATAAGTTTTTCAAGAATTACCAGAACAAATTTCCACAAACGCTCATTTATCTCTGAAGGAACCTTACACCAATCGAAATAAAGAATAGAAACTGATGTACAAGCCGATACGCTAACAAAAGAAGCCAACTCAGCCGTTTCATCCTCTACAGGAACAACCATTTCATTGTATTGCACCACAATCTTTCCTTTTTTGTTTTAAGTCTTTTATTTTGCCTAGCACCCATATTCACACCTGTCCTGGGGTTACTACTTTCAGGAATATCAATATTATGAGCAACCAAATTAGCGTCATCTCTCTCAATACCATCTAAATCATCTCCATCCAAACCAGCACCATTAAAATCTCATCTATCAAACTCAATTCCATCTATCTCAACAGCATCCAACTCAACAACAGCATCCAAATCAGCCTCATCTTTTTCACCTTGTAAATCAACTTTATTAGCAAATAAGTCGTAGTAATCATCTTCTAAATTATAGTCCTGATCAGAAGCACTATTAACCACAATATGTTTTCCCTTAGCCATATTACTGCCCCTGAAATAAACAAATGAAGAAAATTAGTTAAATGATTTTATCAACCTATATAACAATCAATCAGCTGCACGAACAAAAAGTTAATCAATTTAATATCATATAAATTTGTAATCGAAAAATAAGAGAAGGTAAATAGTTAAAAAAAACACTTACTGCGAGAAGCTAATCAATTTGTAACCTAAATTTCATCTTTGTTGTTATGTGCATAAATCGCTCGATCTCTATCAGTGGAATATAGTGAATCATTAGTTGGTAATTCTCCAGTGAATGGAGGATATACTATTACATTATTAAATTCATCTTTATTTATTTGATTGGGATTACTTCTAATAGGCATATGACATACAATAGACCATTTCGTTTGAATTTGATCATTTACATAAAATACTTATTTAGCTGGAGAAGCCAATATAAATAGATCATATTTATATCCTAATCTGTTTAAGTCTACTAAGATGAATCCAAGCTCATCTTTCTTGACGTAACTATTTTGAACTCAATCACACTTCAATGTAGGGATTGTTAACAAATGATAATCAAGTACCCATATCTCATCTATAACTTCATAATATGTCATGTCACATATTTCAGAATTAGCTAGTTACACGACTTGAGTCTCAGTCTTGTGTAACAAAATGGAAACCATTGATATCGTAACCATTATGTTTAGTTACAAAATGAAGAGGCCCTTGCGATGACCAACATAAGGTATCCGATATGTGATCACCCTCTTCAATTAAGTCATATACCTAGCAAGAGAAAAATGATAAGCAACTTTATATCACTAAATAAGGGGGGGAGGGGGTTAACAAACTTTGTAAAAATTAGTAATGTATATATGCTTCAACCTTATCAATTAGCCAATCGGCAAATGTATGGTTATGATCCTTTTGCAGCCATTTGTCATTTTGATTTGGATAACATGTTTTAAGCCAATCCATGTGGTCACTAAGGATTCAAAACATGAAACATTAGTTTTTCAGATTAGAAAATAAAATATATAGATTTGATTAGAACAAATTAAGCTAATTACCTAATGTATGGTACCACTTCTTATTTGTTACGCAAGGTGTACAAGTGTGCTTGACCTAACAAATTTGTAGAAATTTGCACTACTTTCCCACCACATAGTGGCTTATCTTTTGATAACTTTTGCACATGTCCAGATGGAACCCCAACTATACTCACGTTTAACATGTATTCTAAGCAAAATTCTAATGCTTTTTCCACAATATAACTCTCTACTATACAACCCTCAGGATGGTTGCAGTTTCAGACATAACTTTTAAGCATTTTTATATATCTCTTGAAGAGATACATCCACTGAAGATAAAACGGACCACATAATCTAACTTCATTGACTAAATACACAATCAAGTGCACCATAATGTCAAAGAAAGAGGGAGGAAAATATTTTTCTAATAAGTATAAAGTCACCACATAGTCTACTTGTAATTTATCCAATGTTGTCACACCAACCACATTGGAACATAATGAATTGAAGAAATAACACAGCCTGATCAAAGCTCCTTTCACATGCTTTCGCAAGACATACTTAATGGTTATAGGGAGAAGTTGTTGTATAAGAACATGGCAGTCATGTGACTTAAGGCCCTGAAGTTTAAGGTCCTTCATTAACACAAGATTTTTAATATTTGAGGAATATCCAGCAGGAACTTTAATACTTTTCAAAGCTTTGTAGAACCTTGTCTTTTCATCTCTAGTTAATATGTAACAAGCTGCATGAAGGAACATGCGCTTGTTCTTTTTTAAAGTTAGTGCTAGTTCATCCCTAACTTTCATGTCCACAAGATCATTCATTGACTTAAGACCATCATTGGTCTTTCCTATAATGTAGAGTAGTGTTCCATAAATGCTCTCGCACAAATTCTTTTCAATACTCTAAATTATAGAATATAGATTTTTTTCCACCATATGCGATTATCATTGTCGGAACTTTTACATTTTAATGACTTGTTTTTCCCCCATTTATAATAAATAGAATCAACTAGTTGTAAAACACCATCACCATTCAACGATTTCGGAGCAAACTCTCTTTCTATTGTGTTGTCAAAGGCTTTATATTGGTCATGGAATTCGTGATCATGAGGAAGCCAACGACGGTGACAGATATATGCATTTTCTACTGTGTTTAAGTCTACATTTAGTAGTGTCTACACCACAATAGGACAAGCATTATATCCTTTAACAGTGCAACCAGCTAGATTTCCGTACACTAGAAAGTCATTTATAGTCCATAATAACACAATCCATATATTAAAAAACTCTTTTCTATAGGTATCATAAGCCCCCACCCCAACTTTCCACAAAGTTTGTAAATCTTCTATCAAAGGAGCCAAGTACACATAAATGTCGTTGCCTGGTTGTTGAGGACCAAAAATCAGTAGGGACAATATCATGAATTTCCGTTTCATATGCAACCATGGAAGAAGATTGTATGTGACTAGAATAACTGGCCAGCAATTATATATACTAGTAAGAGAGGTATGTGGAGTTATTCTATCAGTTGATAAGGCAAGGTGAAGATTTTTAGGATCTAATGCAAAAGTCGGCCATTTATTATCTACTAATTTCCCTGATAGTGAGTCTGCTGGATTTCAGAGCTTACCATCATCGATTCTCTTATTTGCATGCCAAGTCAAGTTTTTGGTAGTTTGTGAGGACTGAAACATGCATTTAAATCTAAGTATAGGCAAAAAATACCATAAAAGCTTTGCAAGAACCCCTTTATTATACTGGTCAGCACTACCATCCTTTTTTTTTTATCTAAATAGACCACAACTAGGACATTCAGAGAGGCCTTCATACTCATTTCTGTAGAGTATGCAGTCATTTGGGCAAGCATGTATTTTCACATATTCTAAGCCTAAAAAGGACATTGTCTTTTTGACCTCATACATAAACAAAAGAATTTCATTACTTTTAAGTAGCAACTTGGCTAGAAGACCTAACAACTCAGTAAAACTTATGGCAGACCACCCAAATTTACCTTTTATATTGAACAAGCTAACCAAAGTTCCTAATTTAGTGAAATTTGTGCATCCTAAGTATAAAGGCTTCTCAGCCTATTCTAGAAGTTCTTTACATGCTTTAGAATCTGCAGCACAATCCTTATAAGCATCGTTAACCATATCTACTGTGTTACCATTATCGTAGTCCATAAACTGAAACGGAACATCTACTTCTACATTAAGAAGTGGTGTGTCATAGACATCTTCCCCATGTCAACTCTAGGTTGTGCAAGAAACATTAAAACCATGAAAATACAGATGTTCGCGAACAACCTTATGTGTACGAAAGGATAGATTCATATATTTAGTACACGGACATCTAATAATGTTACTGCCTTCGGCATTAGCAATAGAAAACCTTATAAATTTTTCAACCCCATCTTCATACACTTTCTCCATTTTACTACAATGCATCCATGACTTATCCATTTTTAGTTTCAATTAGATCTGATCCTGACACATTAAGGAGGTAGAATATAAATAAAAAATCAGAATATATTATCAATACATGTATGCAAGGTACAAATTAACAATGACTTAATACCTTTGTTGCAACATAAAAAAATGAAGATGAAAAACATCCAAAAACAAATGAAAAACACATGGAAGAATACATAAACTGAATTTTTCTTCGCACATGCTTATCTAAATTTTGTTCTAATATGAATAAGACTTAAGTCCAAAAAAATATCATGATCACATGTTTGGTCCAGCAAAGAACACATAGACTATTTGAGATCTATAACATTATATTATTAAAAAAAATTGTTAATATTCTTTGCCAATGCAAACATGGTCAAAGTCTTAAGAGTGATTTAATTATCTCAAGCTATATGATTTGGTGATGTTTTTTTTGTTTCAAAACTCAAAAAGCAAGGTTGTTGTTTGTTTTACATGTCTGATATTGCTTTAAGCATGTGGTTTGGTGATGTTTAAGTTGTTGGAAAATTGATTATAGAAGTGAAAGGATGATAATTATGGATTCTCTAGAAAATTTGAGAATTGTTGGACTATTATGGTAAGTTTTATTGTTTCAAAATGTGACTAAACTATACTTGATTGACTTGAAATTTTGAGCAATTAAAGCTGAATATGTATGTTTCAAGTTTGTAGATTTTGGAACTAACAGTTGATTTTTAATTAATTCATCAAATTGGTCAGCTGCTATCCAGTGTTATCAAAAACTTTGTATAGACCATGTTTGGTGTTATAAACAAATGGTCTAATGGTATCGAAATGAGCTGAAATTTTGATACATTAAACTTTAATATGTCTTTCAAATATGAAAAATTTCATGGTAATTGAACATGTGGTTTATTTTTTATGATTTTTTAAACTTTACTTCTTCAATTGTAAGCCCCTTTGACAAAGGTGTTCTCTTAATTTTGTCTTATGAAACACTAGCTCAATCATATCAGAATTATATGAAATAAAACTTGATCGATGAACAGAGAATTAAGTGAAAAAACCAAAGTGCATCTGATAAAAACATTTACAACATAGTCAGTCTTTACATATATTTATACAAAGAGGATAAGGCAAAGAGAATCAAAACAATGTATTTAACCAAAGATTCTCACTACCAGACAGATAATATCGTTAATAAAAATATTAGAAGACCATGCAGCTTTAATTTTTCCCACATGGATCTATCTATCCTCCAATATCCGAGATAGATAATACCAAAGATTCCCCAAATAAGGGCTAGGGTTACCTTAAGAGCTGGCTAAATTTTGTTTGCTTGATTGGTGCTCTCTATGCTGCGAAGGCATTGACGTACAGTTCCAAAACAAAGAGACAATTGTTTAATTAGGAAAATTTGAAACAAAGTAAAAGAAATTAACGGTATTATGAGCTAAAGTGAAACTGAAGAGGTTGATGGCTTAAAAGGGGGGAGGTTGAATTTTGTATGACAACAATGACAATGTGTGAATGGTAGAAGAGTGGCAAGAATCAGGGGTTTCAGAAAAGCTAGGATTTGTGAACGACGGCACGAAGGAATGAAAGAAACAGCACTTATGGATTTGGATGAGAAACGTGAATGTTTAACACTTAGAAAAAGAAAGAAAGCTTAAGTACTTATTAAAACGGTAGCGTTTTGGTGGCATTTTTTTTTCTTTTTTGCGTACAAAGGATTTACTTATTACTAATATAGTCTAGTCGTTGCTCTTCTTTAGACCCCTTGTTTCACTCATCTTTTGTTTTTTAAATACAATAATACATCTAGTTTAGGTCAAATGTGGTCAAAATTATTTTTCTATCATACATTTTTGATAGAATAAATTTCTATCACAATTCTATCATAAAAACTAATCCTATCATAAAACCATCATAATTTCGTGATAGTAAATCACAAACCCATCATAAATCTATAATAGATTCAAAAATCTATCACAATTCTTTCGTAAATTTATGATATACCTATAATCTGTCATAAATTGTCCATCATCTATTGCCTATTTTCTTGTAGTGACGTTAATTATTTGCTAACATTCGTTATGTCTTCCTTATAGTGGGATTAGAATACATCAATCTTTAAAGTCTGGTACAAAGGCTAATGTTCAATGGGTCTCCGTCAAGGTAAAAACGAGACAAACTTAAAAATCATTGCTTATTTCAGGAAAAATAAATTATATAATTTTTATTTTGTAGTGTCTGAGACAACCTAGCAACTTTAAATGTGGCTACTACATGATGAAATATATTCAAGATATCATTACAAATGTGAACATTCTTTAAAATAATGTAAAGTATCGAAAATAATTTTTAGAATACTGCATCATATTGTTTTAATTCACTATAAAATAAATCACCTCAAAAAAAAAACCTTGAACCTTATACCTAATGTGTGCTTCTTAATTGTTATGCTTTTACCATATATTGTATGTATTTTATATGTTGTAAGTAAAGGTACTTATAATAATGGGTATATGGCATACTGTTGGGGAGATTAGGTGAATAGCTATAGTTTACAATTTAATTTTTTGTGAATAACTTTTTGTTTTGAAATTAAAGTTCAAAGGAATTAATGAATACACCATGAAAGAGCTCTCGCGACTTCGTGATCAATGGGCTACATATGTTGCCAAGTTAATTACAACCTATAATTATAAGGTAATATATGAGTACTTTTGCTTCCAAATATCCAAAACTTATTTTTTGTGGTGTACTAATTGATTTTATGTACTTGTAGGTGGGAAACAATTGAAGCCATGTATGAATATTTAGTGACATTCTTGTGCTTATTCTTGTTGGTTAATATTTGTTGAAACTTAATTTAATACTTTGTTGTTGCTTAGAACTTGTGGAAAACTTAATTTTGTACTTATGTTTTTTTTTCCCAAACAGTGGTGTAGTTAAATTATGTTAATTTAAATAATATATTTGGGATTTTTATTATGTGAATTGTGTTGTGAGATTTGATATATTTAATATATTTTGAGTTTTTATTTAATTGTAAAACAAATAAGAAAAATATAATTAAAATAAAAATATACTATTAATCAAAAGCAACATAACATCACTAAATATTGACACTAAATATTTAAAATGATATAAATCACTGACATGTAAATAGTATCATTAAATATTAACACTTTTGTGTCATTATTTTGGTGATACTATAGTAATACAAATTATGGACACAAAAATAGTATCATCAAATACTAATGCTATAGTATTATTATTTTGGTAATACTATAGTGACATGAATTACTAACACAAAAACTACTGACTTTAAAAATTAGTTTCAGGGTATTCTTAGTTGAACATTATTGACACAATTAATAAGCGTCAGTAAAAATAATTACTGACACTAAATTAGTGTCATTAAAACCTATTTTTATATTAGTGTGATGTACTCTTTACTTGACACTACTTATATGTTTAGATTCGAAATTTTTCGCCCTACTCAACGATGATGGAATTGACGGCGAAATGGAATTGGAGGTGATGCACGCACATTATGAGATGCCACTGTTGAATGGCAACCTAGCGGTTCCCATGAAGACTTGGACGGCGCGTGCTCTTCCACCAAGCCTCTGGTGCCAAAAGGAGTTCTCACCATTGAGTAGATCCCAAGAGCTCGATCCAATGGTACCTAGTTTGCGAGAATATGTCAATAATTACTGTCGCCCGAAATGGCAACGGAATTAACGCCAACAAGGGAAATCTACTTTTTAAATTATTAAATATTTATACTTATTTAATAAAATTATATTTTTATTTATTAATGATTTCTTATTTGTTAAGAAAATTATTAATTGTTATATTTTTTTGGTAATTATTTAATAATTATTTGAAATTTAAATAAAAATCCTGTTTTTTAAACAAAAACATTGACATTTTAGTTATTGTGTTTGGACATCTCACATTTAGGATCAATTTATCAAACATATATACAATTTTTTTTTTTTGAAAAAGTGATTATTTCATAATCTAAGTCTATTACACAAATTATGAATTTATTTGAAAAGCTGATTATTATGAAATCTAATTCAAAAGTGATTAATTGAGAATCAAAGCAATCTCAAACATAACATACCCTTCGTCTCGCAATTGGTGTTGGTTTCATTATTATTAATCAAATCGATGGGACCGAACCAATCCTATCTTATTTTATGTTACTTGTGGCAAGATATAGAATAGTATTTGTTTACGTCATTATGTGTAAGTAAACATGCATGCACCTTATCATAGCCCCTGCCCCCGCAAGTGCAATGTACACTCATTAATTTTGCTAGCCCTACTGTTTTTTGTCATCGCCGGCATGATCTTGTCATTCGATCACTGTCAAAGCCCCCAACAAGTGCTAGGTCTTCATTATCTATTTGGGTTTTTGTAGTTAATAACATAAAGCAATTATCACACGAGACTGATAATATCTGCCAATTCTCACGTGATTATCATGTGGTTGCCCAACTCGGTGGGGGCTAAGAGCGGATTCAATTAAGGCCCAAAAGGGGCTAGGCCGTTATCAATTACAACCCTCGTCTAAGATTTGCCTTTTTTGGTCCAAATCTTACGAATTGTGTAAGTTGTGTTTGTTGGTAGCTTACACCAGTTAGCACAACATGGTGGCATGGTTAACATAGTTTTAACTGTTCAACGACATAGAAGTAGATTATTTAACCTAAGAAAATGAAAGTACGAAGAAAATAAACAATGACTAATTATATTGTTTTAAAAATGACCAAAGAACAAAAAAAATTGGAAACTTTACTTTTGACAATCCAACCAATCTAAACTGATTAGTTAGATTGGTTTGAGTTAGGGCTAGTTTGGAATTGTAGTATTTGATAAAATAAATTGTTTGTATTGTGCAAATGAAATAAGTTACTGATTACAGTAACTTATACTTGGTAAACTGTATTATTGCTATAGTTATTATATTATGTCTAAAATAGTCATCAGTTATATTACTAGTGAGTCTTTTCTAGTCCAATTCATAAATGAAAATTGCTTGGTTATATATACTTTCTCATAAATGACATATAGACCTTAACTATTTATCTATAAAAAGATAAGAACCAATGGTATAAGAAATCTAGGATTAATGCGACATTCAAGAAAGAAGAAAAAGATTATGAGTGATAAGTCAAGAAAGAATGCCATAAGATAAAATCCTGATAGGTTTTATAAGTTCTTTAAAGAACCACAAAGAAAAGTTCTCAATATTACTATAAACTCGGATCCAAAATTTCCAGTAGAATTACATGGGTTTATATAGTTAAATTTTACTAATGGAATAAAATTTTTCTTATTTCTAATATAACCTAAAATAAAAAAGAAATAAATATCCTAAAGTAAAATGGGAGAAAAAAGGAATTGTTTCCAAAACATAATAAGAAATTTAAGAATGATTTAGTTTTTTTTTTCCTAGTTTAATAAAGGCCTTGTTCATTCCGCATGCAAGTCACTCTAAATCAGACTTAGAAGTTTGAATAACATTGGGAAGGTATTGACCAATATGAATACTCAGTTCGGATAGATTAGTTTCTTGAATAAAGCATGAATTTGAAGTGTGCTCAATTAATGTATTTAATGTTTACTTTTTTTTTTTTTTATTATTCTTACCCTTATCATTGGACCTCCATGGATTCTCCACGAATTTGGTGAAACTTTAACAGCCTAATTCTCATCACTAATCAATAGTATGTATAACTTGTTATATTAGACATACCCACTTGTTTGCTTATTAATTAAGGTCATCGCTAGTCCACCTCAACGATGGAGGAAATCATCCTAACATATAATGGCACAATAAGCTAGCGGACAAAAAATGGTAGTCTAATATTAACATAAAACACGTCTGGAACAAATATTAAGTACATAAGGTGCTTAAAAATCATTATTCCCAGCCTAGGTTCTAACGACCACGGGCATGATTTTCCTATCATATATTGTGAGGATGCCACTCTCCGAGAAAGGGTCAAGAAGGCCCAAGCCTACAATTGTAAAGCTAAAGCCTTCCCTTAGAAAGCTCCGGATTGAGATGATACTTCGGAGGATGCCCATGGAAATTGACTATATATATATATATAATACTTTTTCTTTCATTAATTACACAAATGAAATGATGACGAATATCTAAGTTATGCTTTTACATCTTCAATCACATGCCACATCTTACTCAAAATTTTCTCCATGTCCTTCAGCTGTATATATAACTACGCATTGCATTATCAGATCATATATCTTTTCTATCAACCCTATTATTGCGTACCGGCTGCATGCAACAGCTTGTGCAATTGATAAATCAATTAACATGCATGAAATCAGTTTGTAATCAAATGTGGACCATGTATATATAAGCACCATCAAAGCTCCCCATTCATCTATTTTACATCTTGTGTGTGCTAATAATCAAACACAAGTAAGATCAAGAATATGATCAAATGTGGACCAGTACTATAAATTAAAAAAAATCATGCAGCATGAAACTGCATGGGCTGTTTTTATACAAAAACCCTAAGCACACACAATCAGCCATGATGCATTCCAGATTTGTGATCAAATGTGGACCAATACCGTAACAACAACAACCATGCAGCATGAAAGTTGAAACTGCATGGGCTATTTAATACAAAATCTGAGCAAACAATCAACAAAAACGTGATCGGATTTGATCAAAATGTGGACCAATGGCTCGATGGCAGCGAAGATCGCGCAACTGAAAGAGTTCGAATTACTTAGCACTTTATAGACTTTCAATGAAGAATTTGTTGGCTGCCAGGATGTAAATTTATGACTATGATAACATATCATATGCTTATGTGGCACATTATGGCTGTCATCGTGAGCCACACGGGGTGCCTTTAACGGTCCAGATTTAACCAAGCTTTTAGCGCGTGCTTGACTTTTGACTACAATGGTGGTTGGTGCGCCGTGTGGGTGTTGTTAATTAAGAAATTGTCAATGAGAAGCTCTTATACGGATTAGGCAAAATCCTATCAGCCACGTTCCCACGTGAGGCACCAAATATATATCTCTAATTAGTTGTGATTCAAAATTTGGATTCAATAAGCTAACGGCTCGTGCCCACAATTCCTTAACTGAGTTTGTCAATGCTTTCCCCTCTTATTCTTAAAATAAAAGGATTTGAGTCTCCTCATATTACTATAAGAGTTTATTTGATTTTCTTCAATTTGTTATATTCAACTTTTGTACTAAATTTTAATTGTCCATTTCTTTGAACTTATATGCCTAGCTATTTGTATTGCTTATAATATTAAAAAAAAACATGTTAATTACTGGTGTTATAAGAGCTAATTACCAACTAATTTCATGTTTATTTGGAAGGCCAATCGGACAACGGACTAAAAAAATTCATTTGAATTTTATCTACCACCACCTTACCTTTTAAATTAATTAAAAAAAAAATTATAAACCCAAAAGTCAAACGATCACTCTCAAAACTAAATGCTAAAAAATATGAAGGAAACATGCAAACCTAATATTGAAAGTTGTCTTTTTGTCAAAGTATATCTAGTAATGATGAAATAGACATTTTCAATACAACCAATTAAAGAGTACAGCCAAAACCATAAAGCTACTCGATGCTTAATTAATAACTAATAATATAATACCCATTATCCCAATTGGATGATTAGGGCTTCTTATAGTTAATTTTGGTTAATGGATTGGCTGGCTAGCTTTTGTAGCTATACAAACATTTAATTAAATCATTGTTACATAAAATCACTTCCCAGCACATTAGTGTTTAGTTGTCAAGGATGTTGATCGCAATTATAATTATTGATCCAGATTGAATGGTATCATGCTGTGGACCATTGGTTTGGTATTGAGCATGGATCTTACGCTAAGTTCTTAATTATATATGTATAGAATTAATGAATCCCATATCTTATTTTATAATTTATAATTAAATTTGGTAATCAAACCAATTAATGTCATGCATACATGTATAACCAAATTATTTCAATCTTAATCAAGCCTGTATATTTTTGTTATTAACCATGACAGCATCAACTGTTAGGTGTGAAATTAAGCCTAGAAGAAAACATAAAATAAATATCGATCGAAAAGTCGAAAGGTCAAATGTTTCGAGAAGTCCAATTGTCCAATCAAACAATATAATGAGGTTGTGGCTTAATTTTGGTCCCCAGCAGCTGCTTAATTAAGTATGATTCCATAATCTTTCAAACGCCATTATTAATTAATAATATATTAGCATTATATAAAGGAATGTCGATTGAACTCCAACTAATTATCTTGATACTAAAAATTCAATAATGTTGCTTACTTAAAACGTACTTAGGCCTGGTGACTCATTTGAATCAATAATTAATGGCAAGTACTGAGTTTACAGTTGCATTTGGTTTGTCTCTAATAATCTATATTTGTTCTTGAGTATACTTTTAAGTTAATTCTCTTAAAAAGACATTCCGCATAAGATTTATTTCTTTTTTCCCTTATCTCTAAACAGGTTAATTCTGCATAAATTACCGGCCTGATAAGGTTCCTTACAATTTTTCAACTCTCTCAAAACCCATTTAAAACAGTTGCTTTTCTTTTGGGCTAAGAATTAAAATTTCTTAAAAGACAAAAAAAAAGTCAAAATGTTGTCTTCATCTAATGAATTGACTGCAGAAAAAGGTCGTGCATGCGGTTTGTTGAGGGGATGACACTTGACAAACAGGTAGGAAGAGTTTAAAAAAGTAAGTCCATTGATGTTTCTCTCAAAGAAAAATAGATGTTTGAGAAATGTAAATGTGAACAAGTGTGTTTGGTAGTTTTGATTTTCAACTATGTTTTTGGAAGCTTTAGCCCCCATTACTATTGAGAATATGCGTGTTATACTTCTTCCCACTATGTGACTTAAGAAATGGATTTTTAGTATAGCGTTCTTTTAAAGTTGGTATATGTATTACTGACGATTCAAAAGTCAAACAAATCTATTTCTTGCTTGAATTAAATAGTCTGACCAAGTCAAAGACATAACAACATTACTTTTCATTAGGTGATGAAAAAAACTACAAGTACAGCAAATATTAATGGAATTACTAAGTAACTTGCTTAGCAAGAAGCAAGAAAACAATAATATAATCTCAACATCAAACTAATGTACAGTATAATGAGACAAACAAACCGTATTTTTCTTAATTGATTTTGTCACACAAAGAATCAAACTAATGGGTAAAATTTACCCAAAAAAATAACAATAAGAATGCAGTAACCATAATTAATTTCTGCATCTCTTTCTTTTTTGCATGAAATTATGTATTCTTTTCAATGCAACTTCTAGTGTTTGCTCACTCATGTTAGCAAAACATACCCTGAACCAACCGGGTTCAGAACAATGGCAAGATGAACCGGGTGAAATGTTAAGCTTCACTTCATGCAACATAGAAACCCAAAGAGCCAATTCTCCTTCTCTAGTTTGTTCCTCCAACAATGGGCTTAGATTCATCCAGCAAAACAGCCCGGCATTCCCTTTCAAACACTCGATCCCGGCGCTTCTCAAACCTTCAATGATCATCTGATATCTTTTCTGAAGCCTCTCTCTGTTTGTCTTGATGTAATTCTCAGTAAATTTCTTATTTGACAACATGGAAGCTAAGAGATTTTGTGTTTGGGAAGAAATGAGAGTGAAGCTGGACATTCTCCTGGCAGTGGTAACAACTTTGTCGTTATATGAGTAAATAGTCCCAACTCTAAACCCTGGGAGACCAAGATCTTTAGATAGACTGTAAACTATGTGAACTCTTTCAGAATCTTTATACTGACGGGCCTCTAGGATTTCAGCAATGCTAACGAATTCGGACGATGAGAAAGCTGAGCCGGAGTAGATTTCATCGGAGACTAAATGGATGTTTTTGCGTGTAGCGAAATCTAGAAGCTCTTCTAGAACTGACCGTTGGATTGTTGCCCCTAACGGGTTTGAAGGGTTGGTTATCAGGACTCCTCTAACTCTCATGTCCTTGGATTCTGCTTCTTTGTATGCAGCTTCCAATGCTTGAGGGGTAATTTGGAAATTGTTTGAGCTGCCGCAATGGATTGGAACAATTTTGATTCCAGTTCTCCATCTTAAATCTCTGTCAAATCTGGAGATTAATAGAAACGAAATCAATGAGTAATGATATTCAAACAGAAAAATTTGAACAGGATGCTGATAAAAATAGTGATAAACAAAATCTTACCCAGGGTAGTATGGAGTAGGGACCAACAAAGCATCACCAGGATCCGCAAGAATGAAGGTTAAAAGCTCATTGGCTGCAGTGGCGCCTGCCGTTAGGACAATTCTATTAAAATCAAATTTAGCTCTTCCTCCTCTTATTTGTTCCATGAAGCTTGCCATTGCCTGTCTGAACGATTTGAGTCCATGGTAATCTTGAAACAAAGCATTTTCTCTGAAGCCTGGAGCCCCTTTGCCCCAAGTTGAGGCTTCTGGGTGCTGTTCCAAGTACTCTTCAAGCAAATCAAATGAAACCTGAAGTCCAAAATAAAACAGCAAACATTAGTATTACTATATTCCAAAGTATACCCCGAACTTGCCCTAATTGTTAAGCAGCATTCTTTAGCTGGTCATAAGCTTATTATTTTTTTTTTCTGTTTGGTGTGACACTTACTTGATTCTCTGCTAATCCCATTTGAATGACTCCCGATGGGTTAGTTGACTCCTCATAAGGGTTTTCATCATATGCTTTCCAGCCAGCAAAATATGGAGAGTCTTCACCATGGGCTTCAGAAACAGCAACTTTTGAAAGACCAACAGATACAGATGGTTGCTCAATCTCTATAGCCATCACCATCTAGCTTTCTTGAATTGATTTATGACGAGGCTTTAATAGAAAGCTTTTTATGAACGACTATTAGAGATGAGAGAGAGAAAAGAGAGAAATGTGAAAGAAAGAAATTAAGAAAGCTAGTTTGTTGAATGAAACACTTATCAAAGTGTCCCTATATATAGAGGAAGCTCAAGGCTTTGACAAAAAAGAATTCTCCCATCAGCTTGCCCCGATTCTGACACACAAAAAGAAAATGAATGAATAAAAAAATCAAATGATTGATTTCGTAGTGTAAGCAGGATCAACTCGCTTTTACAGATATAGTTTTTATCTCTCTTGACAACTGTACGTTTGGCTTCTGTCATCTTGTTCCAAGCTTTCTTTATCTCAATCTCTTATACAATCAATAGCGAATATGGTGGTTGATGGGGAGTGGGTATTATATTTTTTTCCTTATAATTTCCCATCTCCAATTTTTTCCCCTCTAAGAATGGGGCAATTAATAATTAATAAGTTAAGGTTCCTTACTTTTGCTTTAAATCTTCATCATATAATTACTATATCTTGATTTTCTAATTAATTATTAGTATTTTGATTTAATAATAATGGTGGGTGAGTCCTCAATTCGCAAACCTATGACTAATCAAATCTTTGCTGAATAATCTCTAAATTCTTTGTAGAAACTAAAGTCATGCATGAGGACTACATTTAGCATACAAAGATATTCCAAAAGATCTAAGAGTAGTTAAGTTTTGATGACCTGACAAAGATACCAATTTAACCCAAGATTAAGATTCTGATTTGTGAACAAAGCTAAGACAAAGTAGAAGCTCTGAGAAGATCTTAGGACCCCACACTACCATTTCCATTTTTTTCGTTGAAAGGATCATCTTAAGCAGTGATTACCAGCCAAAAAAAAAACATGTTAGAGCTGAAAACCAACTTTAAACTGATATCGATTTAATCACTTAAATATAAATATGATAAATCAAAAACCATTTAATGTTGTTTTTATCAACATTCTGTTAGCCCTCTATTTCTTATAATTTTCTTATTTTCCTTATGATACCACATATTTTTGTAAACATTATGGTTACTCTCTAAACACCTTGGATATTCATATAGATCATGCTAACGCATTGATTGTATTTGTGTGGGAATAAATTTGATGGGAAAGAATTTTGTATTTGGTGAATATGCATGCCTAGATGTAAGAATTGAGATATTTGTCAAGATTGTGTTGCTAGAATGGTTTTCAACTAACCAACTTGCAAAATAAATTAACATCCAAGTTCAAAAAGAGAGTAGAAGAGAATATATAGTTAGATATTTAAAATAGATCAAGCGACGTGGGGCTCGAGATCGATCATGAATATCCATGTGCAATAACTCAACAGCATGATATTTGCAATTAATAGGCTGCATCGATAAAATGCTCAAAATATGCATAAGAACGCGAAATGAGTGGTAGATGATGACGACTATTGTGCCCAATTCCACTTTGAAAAGAGAGACAACAAAAGTATCAAACAATTAGTTTGTTCTTTCTTTTCTTCAAGGAGATTATTCTTGTTTTTTTTCAACTGGCAGGTATCTTCAACTAGTTAACAATTCTTTACTTCTTTAATAGATTTTTAAGCAGTTTTCTTTAATTGATCATTCAAATTTAAATTATGAAAAAATAAAAGGACTTAAAATCAATCTAGATATTTTTATATACACACACGATCTTGTAATGCGCATATAGCAATACTTAAGTTCATCACAACATATACAAATAGAAAAAATCAAAACCATCATATGACCTAAGAGTCATGATCATTATGACAACATACTATATATCATGTACATATTATAAGAATTATGATTATTATGTTGTAAATGTGCGATGGGTATTTCAAAATACCGGTACACAACTGAATTTGAATTAAATAAAATGAGTTCAAATTTAAATTTAATGGAAAGCCAAATAACATTAACAAAATTGTTGAAAGTTAATTAACTAAAGTTAATTGACTGATTTTAATAACGTTAAATTTGGTTAAAGGAGAAAGTTATCGTAGTTATGAAAATAACTTTAAAAGAAGTTGAATGTAGTTAAAAGAGAGTTAAATTAAATGGTGGCTATTCAAAGAGGTATTTAGAATAGACACCTTTAATATATAAATAGTGGCCTACAGAATACTGTAAGATATTGATTTTTTCTCTACTTCAACTCTACTTCTTCCATATTGCAAACACTACCACATAAATCATCGTATTGTATATTTAATTATTTGTTGTTCCAAATTGTTGTATTGAGTGTGCACTCCAACAACAGTCATTGCATCCTAAGAACTATCCATCAACAACCTATTTGCGTCAAAATAATATTTTGAAGTGTAGAAATACTCTTAAGAACAGTGTGTAGCACACCTTGACTTTTGTTTATTTTATTCATAGCCATATTCTACTTTTCATAACATGTTTTTTACTATATTAATTTTTTTTAACAATATGTTATATTTGTGAAAATATGAAATATGAATCTTAGAATGTTTGAATTTAATTATTTACCTTTGTTTTATATATATATAATATTCTTGTATAAATAGAGCATCCTAGCCATTTGGAATTCCATTAGTTTATATTTTTCTTCGAAAACTACAACTTGAAATATGCAAGCGTTGGAGAATAAAATTTTGACTAATAGCTGCATGAAAACAAGCCCATGGTATTGGTCGAAAAGCATGGAGTACAGACATCAGACATAAAATAAACCCTCGTGTTCCTCGGGTTCCAACTCACAGCAACTTTAGCATTGCATCATTGATAATGACATGGATAGACATGAAGATTAATATTGGAGCTTTGTTCGTTAATTAATCAATAACCAAATTAATTATCTAAACATTACACATATAGGAAAGCAGTTACTTCATCGTATATAGTTTATTCATAATGCTATATGACCTTTTACTTTAATGTATATATGTTTTGGGAATCACCAAAACGCACCTTCAAAAGCTAAAATAAATAAATAAATTGGAAAAAAGATATTGATTTCAGTGTGTTAGGTAACCCAAAGAGGCAATCAAATTACCATGTAAACCTAGTTGCTGAAGATGTGTTTTTGTGCCTAGCTAAGTGAGTAAGTGGATTCCAACTGAGAAGTGTAAGCATCCTAGAAGTTAGGGCTTTAATTTACGTATATAAAAACAAAGGAAAACAAACATGCTTTTGGCTAATCAAATAATTAAGCTCACATCTGGGCTGACTAAAGCAGCACTTTTCAACATCTAGACTCTATATTTAATTAAATTAACTAAGTAGGTTTTGATTTTCCAAAAAAGAAAAATAGAAAAAAGAACGAGTAGCTTTTGAAGAATTAATACATTTAAGCCTTAACTAATTAATTGTCAACAGCTCATTTTGTCAACATCTTACGAGTAACAAATGGCCATGTTTGTCACTTCATGTTGAGCATGTGGACGACAAGTGTGTGAAAAGGACTGCTTCCCTGTCCCTCAATTTACTTGTGACCTAATTAGCCTTAATTAGCTATCCATCAATCAAATTAAAATAAGGTAGATTCTGCTTTGCAGCGGCAGTAGCTGCCCGGTGGTTTCATATACATAATCAAGTCTATTTTAATTGACCTTTTTGTGAGGTAATTACAAGTTGTATCATCAACTTGTTTTTTTTCAAAATTAGGGTAGATGAGATAATAAAATTTAAGCCAATAGTTTTAAACCGATTTAAATTTAGATGGTTAGTCAATAAAGCTATTTTAAAATTACTCGACCAAGCCTTGGGGTGCATTAACTACTTGCTTGATTAAATGCAAGAGAATTATTGTAAATTGAGTGAAGTGGATTGGCCATGTAGGATTGATGATCGAATGAGGGGAAGATCATCTAGTGGGGTTTCCTATGATTGGATGAAAAAGATATTAGTATGTTTTGTATCCAAATCATATGGCATGTATCTTCTTGGAAGATATATAGCCAATAACGGCACGCCACATAGGAGTCTCTATTCTAATCATGCCAAGATCACGTCAAAATAGAGATACCTGTGAATATTGGGTAGGTCAGATATATTAATATTCACCCATGGCCTTGTTCATTAATTTAATAAGAAGAATACATGTTTGCTATCACAATCGTGCATGTCTTTCTTTTCTATTCTTTCTTCCCCCAAACAACCCCCCCCCCCTCTCTTTCAGTCAAATTCAATTCACACTTATTTATATGGAAATAACCCATAAAAATGAAGAAATTAACAAAGCAAGAAAATTATATTCCCCCTTTTATTGGATTAACATTGACTAAAATGCCAATTTAGGTTTTAGACAAAGAAAGTAAATAACATAAAAGGAAAAACATAATAAAATATTCTTACCATATTATGTGTATTCCATGTTGATTTTTAGCTCTTGGCAAGTTTATAAGTGCGTTAGATTTTATTTTTAAAATCAAAGGTAATTAAACAATTAATCAAACTATTCTTAATGTTCTTTTTATATAATTTCTCCACTTACATTAATTTTGTACTATTTTTCCAATATTTATATTAATATTCGCATTTTCTTAACATGTGTAGAATGTAGGATCATAAAATATACGTTGTTGCCTAAACTACTGCACTCACATACCATCAATTCATATGTCATCGTACTTTTATGCCTCTTAATAATGTATTGATAATGTTCTCCTTTTCAAGTTAGGATGTCACTGAAATGCAAAAAAAAAAAAAAAGATTTTATTATATTGAAAATTGTAATTTTTTTGTTTGTGTGTGTATTGAATATTTATATTTTTTAAAATTTTTACTGACATTTTCACTTTAATAAAATAAAAATGTCTTTATTAGAAAATGATTATACATATAAATAAACACACATATATTGTTTTTTTCTTCAACTTGCATTTCTTTTCTACTAATTTCCCAAACATTTTTATTAACGGCTAGTTACAAATTAATTTTTAGTAGCTAGGGCCACTACTAAGCATAAGTCAAGAATGGCCTTTTTGGTGAACCATGCGCATGTGCTCGTCTTTATACATTCTCATGTTACAGCAAGACCAAGAATTATAATTTATATATGGTTGTCACAGAATCAATAATAACATTGAAATATATAATTGATTGCCCTTCTTAAATTGTGATCCAGGAACTTCCACGCAGGCCGATCAAAGGATACAATATTAATTGCAATTACAATTATGTAGAAAACATGCAATGATTTATTTCTTGCTTTGATTCGAAGTGTGTGAGTATTCTCTGCTACTTTCTACTCAAGTTGTCTTTAGTATCTAGTTTATCTTTCATTTGAGTGTATGTGAATACATAATTCCAGCTATTTGCCAACCAATGTTACAATCATCAATATAAATCATACTTTTATATACATTGGAACTCTTGAATAGTGTATATATATATGTAGAGTGGTCTGACAAGACCTCGTAAATTGATCAAACACACACATGCATGCAAGAAGAACTTGCATGATCATCACCTCCTTCAATTGATAGCCTTGTTGGGTACTTCAATTAAGGGGGGAAAAAACATTGACAACATAAAACCACTTGGAATAAAATGATCTTTCAGTTCACTTCATATTTGCATATGTTTTTGTACAATTAATATATATATCTTACAGTTCTGGTTTCATTGACATTATTTATTATTCAATCCCCATGTCTCCTTGTTTTTTAGTTTAATAATTAAGTTCTTAAATTCCCGTTATGGTGGATGTTTCGGTGATAAGAATATAGAAGAAATTGAGAGAGGGGAAAGAGAAAATTATCACAGAGCTACAATGAATTGAAAATATTCTGGATTATACTAGAGATTTACATTAGTTCCTAAAGAGCATATAATATTTGCTTAATTACAAATAATATATACCATTCTTGGAGTCTTTAAAGCCTTCGCTCTCTGGCTATGATATATCCTTATAAATGACTTATATATGGACTTAACTCAATATTAATACTCAGTCAATGTGAGATATAATATTCTTAACACTTCTCTGTAAATTGGTCTTTTTATCTAGTTATTGTCACAGAAAATGCTTTTACACCCCTCATTTAAAATTATTAAGAGTGATGCTTGCACCCCTCTAATCCCTTCATTGACTTAAAATTTTATCCATGCTTATAATTGCTTTTAATTTGAGCACCCCTCTAATATGCTAATGAAATCCCTTCATTGGACTTAAAATTTTATCCATGCTTATAATTGCATGAAGCTCCCCCATATAATTTGATCCTGTCTTGTGTAAACTTTTTACACGACAAATTACGAACTTCATAGTACGAACTTTTGACACCCACTTATATATATATATATATATATAGACACACACACATATACACACGTACAATCCAATTCAAAATAGTGAAAGAGGTGCAGAGAACTTATCATTTTATCTTTGTTCATAAATTCTGTTTCTATTTATTGTTGTATTCATAATTTATTGTTACGTTTGTGAAAAAAACTACCCACTATTGTCTTGCTCCTCTAACTACAACTCGCATAGTTTTCAAAATTCATTGATTTACTTGTTGATGCGCCATTTGTGCTATTGTTGTTATATATATAAAAACAACCACTTGGCATTTTTTTTTTGTTTTGGCAAGCATCCATCTTATTTTGAAATTCATCAATTTTCTCCATTATTATTTTTTATCTAAAATTGAAATCGTCTTGGATTGGCAAGAGCAAGAAATTCCTAATTTCTGATATTGAAATCAATATATACTACTTATTCCTTTACTATTTTTATAATACCAATAACCATCCTAGCAACATAATATTATAGTAGTACTCCTATTTTTAAATATACTTTTAGTTATATTTATTATAAATTTATAAATCATATAACTTGAAACTAAAACAAAAAGTTAACTACTAAAAATAAGAAACATAGATATCGATGTGAATAAAAAAATTAATAATATATATTTTTCTTGCACTTTTTTATTTTATACATTTTTTCTTAAATACAGTAATTAAATATTTAATCTTTCTAAGATCAAATATCAATAAAATGGCTCATTAGCCTCTTTTCCTTTAAATTTTTAGTCCTACGTAGATGGTTGAGTATTATAAAAATAGTAAGGCATAAGTTATATATACTAATTTTAGTAAGGGAAAATTGGCAATCTCTCTACAAAAGCCTAGTGTTTTCTTTCCCTTGTCTGTTGTTAGCTTTCTTGCTCATGGATCCAATCTCTCTCTCTTTCTCTTTTTTTTTTTTTTGTGAATTCAATAATAAGTTATAAACTATAGTTTCTTTTCTTTAATTAATCATTGTCATCTCTATAGGTCTAATATTTTTAATGCACATAAAAGGAAACGGAGTGTTGAGAGGACTTTTGAGGGGTATCAGTGCCACGACTCCCATGTGGAAAGATAGGGTGGGCTCATGAGTGCAAAAGTGGGGTTCTTAATACTTTATATAAAGTCCACGGCTAACTTATACTCAAAAGATAGTTCAAGAGTTTATAATTGTCCCATAAATATATATTAAGTGAAAAGGTAGCATGGTCCCACTACACAAAAGAGTACATAAAAAAAAATTAGTTTTCATTAAGCCAAAAAAATAAGCGACTAAAAATATATTGGCAAATACCTTTAGTAATATATTGTCAATAGTTTTTTTGCTAAAAATAGTTTTAGCGACCACATTTTTTCATCGCCAAAAGTAGTTTTGGCGACGAAACTATATTTCGTCGCTAAAACTCTCCCATTATATTTCGTCACCAAAAATAGCTTTAGCGATGAAATTTATTCGTCGCAAAACTCTTTGCCAATGTTTTGGATAATTTTATTTTCGCCTATATTTAAACCGCCAAAACTCTTTGCATGCGTTGTTTTGGCTGAATTATTCTTTGTCACGTGAAAAAGTACTGTGGACATATTTGTGTTTCGCATCTAAAAATGTCAAAATTGAAAAATTTTCCGGGTTATTTTCCATTAAAATTACGTTTTAGCAGCAATTTACTTCAATTCTTTCTTTCATTTTCATTTTCTCATTCTCTTACTTTTATTCTTTAAGTCTCTGATCTCTAATATATAATTCTCATTTTCTAATTTAATTAACGCCTTTCTATTGCTTCTTTTCTCTTTTATTTTGAACTTAGTGTAATTTTTTTTACTAATCTCATTTATTCTAACTTATATTGTTATTATTCTTTGTTTTTATTCATTTGTAACAATTTTCTTTCAAAAAAGTGAAATTTTTGTATTATTCATCAATGATAATAATTGTTTTTAACTTAATTAATTCTGTTTTTATCATGGACATTGTATTTGTGTAACAATAAATAAATGAAAGAAAAATTTGACTCTAAAAAGTTTTTTTACGACGAAACATGATTAAAATCGAAAAGTTCTTTTAGAAACCAAAAGTACTTTTAGCATAAAAACCTAACCCATGACCTAACTCATACTTAAACGTCATCTGAAGAGTCGAGGGTTCCCTTAAACTACTATTGTTAATTTAATAACTATTTTCAGTGAGATAATATCCTCAATAATTATAACAAGTTTATTCCATATAGTATTGAATAGAAGTGTTAACCAAACCACTGACGATTATAAAGCAGTGATACCATTCTGGTTTGAAGCTCAAACCTCTTTTAAAAAATGGATCAATTATTGCTTCTGCTCTCGGGTGACTTTGTTGATCAATGGACCTGTTCAATTGGTAAAATATGGTTAGCTCTTTTGTCCATAATACATGCATTTATGATGCATGCATATGAGGGTATGCAATATGCATGAACAGATAAATAGGTATATTAGCCTTGAATTGTTACCTTATGTCACTGTTAATTAACTTCTTTCTCTATCGATTTGTGTAAAAATTCCATGGTGAAACTTCACAATATATTATCGATACGTAAGAACCATACATCATGTAAGTATATGAATTGGACCAAGATTTTGAACTTAATTTATTTATTCTTCTATTGAAGATTCTCCCTTATCTTAATTTTTAATTTTTAGATTCAGAGTTGAATTGACTTTTTTACTAATATTTTAAAAATTTATAATTAATGGTTATTAGATAAGAATATAAAACTAATTAAATATTAATCATATATCGTTATATACACATATGTAGCAAAAAATTATGAAGAATTGAATATAAATCAGCTCCGTACTGAAACTAAATTGGTATCATGAGTATGACTATGTTAACTTTTGCCAATGTTGTATTTTAGAAAAAAAAAGAAGCCCAAAAGTTCAGAAACTATGCTGATTATGCAAGTTTCATTTTCCTGAAAAATAAACTATGATTACATTATCATTATTATTTATGGCAATTCACGACTCCACGTACTTATATCTTATGAACCATAAGCTGGTCATTAGCACTAATGTAATCTCATTGGACCAAAAAAATCTTAAATTTTACCATCGATATTCTTACGTATATAGGTGGCATCACTGGCATGCATGCTATGTAGCCAAGAGAAGCCAGCAAGTTTCCACTTTGACTACTTCAAGTCATACCAGACAATTGCCCATTTTAAATTAATCTTGCCAAAAATTGTCACTCTGAGACGAAGTAATATGCTCCTACTACCACAAACAATAGATCCTACTGGCCATTTTATAATCGAAGATGCTGAACAATGAAATTTCTAATATGCTCTTTCTACCACATAAAATATCTAGGAAGGAATATAATTTCCATATGATATGATCAATACATCTAAGATGGAATCATAGACAATCTCCATAAATCCTGATTCTTTTGCCACAAAATCATTGATTGATATTCCTGCGATCAAGCTTATGTCATTTCTATCTAACTTTTGTCACATATCTAACCCAATTCGAATCAAAAGTTTTAGAATACATGTCAACCATAAATTGGGAATTTTCTTTATCTTGCCATGAAAAATTTCGTGTACATCACAGAAGACATGCATGTATCTTACATGTTCTAGGAGACAAAATTTACTGGCAATAACAACGAGGCACACATTCTCTGTCTACAGATAAAACACAGAAAAATAATTTTTTATTTTGTTGTCGATCAGTTGTGGTGTAAACTAACCCAAGCATCGTGTAAAGCTACTTTGATATGGATTCTCTAACATAAAAAATCATAAACAATAGAGGTCACTTGCAACTCCAAAATGGAAAACTATCAAATATTCATCCTCAATGAAAGTTTGAAAATATCCAAGTACTTTCTAAATTATCAGCAACCTAACCCCACATAAAAACAAATAAAAGTTAAAATATGTATATTTTTATGGATTCCTTTAAAATTTGAATTAATAATAAAATTGCTCGGGTAAATATCATTATTCCTATCGGCAGTCCACCCAAAATTTGTAGAGTATACCAATTTTTCATTTTTTTTTCCTTAACGGAGTTAAAATCTTTTTAAAAATCTCAACAACTTGACCATTTTGCTTTTGAAAAGTATTTTAACTTTGAAAAAAACTCATTGGCCCATCGAAATAGCAAATTTGGTAAGAGAAAAAATGTAGCCATTGGAACAGCTATGGCACATTAAGCGAAACTCTCGCCAGTCTTCTCAAAGACTATCCGCACTTGACCCTCACTAATAACATTCCACTTACGAGGAAAAAATATCGTTTGAAGTGATCTCTACTGCATAAGGCGTGCCATAAATAATTCCTCATCAGCTCCTTTTTAGGGAAATTGTCCCTTAGCAACAATGATATGGCCGGATACGTACGTTAACGGTTGATGTATATAACTTGGTCACTTTACTGCCTTTGTACATGCATTTGAAAATTGGTTTGTTGCAAATGAATTATACTTTGTACTTTACTCTCTACACGAATTATACTTTAGTTTGCACTTTATACTATTTTACTCTCTACACGAATTATACTTTAGTTTGCACTTTATACTTATACTTAGAGAGATGCGACGATCTATATAAGAGATATGCGGTACTTTCCAATAATGATCAAGAGATATTTTTCTCTCACCAAATAAAAAAAAATTTGTCTTAACAATTTGATAGTCCAAAACACATAGGTAACTGTTCGAAAAGAGACTCACACAAGCAACTGTACATTAAATAGAAACAAAACTCTTTCCTTCTTTTTGTGATTAAAATAGGATGTGTACCACAAATAAATAGGTAGAAAATAAACCAACAACTTGGAAAACTTAAAGCGGGAAAAACTACGAAACCATAGTCTGATATAATCTCCCAATATTTTAATAGAATTACAGCACAAATTCTTCTTTAGATAATATTATAGGCTAACAATATCAAGAATCTCAATATTCCTGACTTACAGTAACAGTCTAATATTTGTCTCGCTAACAAGTGGGTATCTCAAATAACAGTAAACGAGAGGATAAAACAAAAATCAAGATTAGTAGGATTGTAGAGAGTAATGCCAGAAACTTACCCTCAAAATTTGAGAGAATATGGAGTTAATTTCGCCTTCCGATTGTCCAATCGAAGAGTGAAAACCCTTGCCCCCAAAATAATCTCAACACCACTATTATCTAAAGAAGAAATTATATTATTCTCTCATCTTTTTCCCACGTACAAAAGTTACTGTCGCCTCCACTTATTCTTGTTTATATAGCCACGTTTTTAAATCCTAATTTTTTAATGTAAAATTTCATTTTTCCCCTTCAAGTTTCCTTTAATTACTTAGTTACTCAAACTTATAAAATTTTGGGTTTAGGCCACCCAAATTAGATGGACCCAACAAATCTTCCTCTTTAGATCATATGGGGGGCACCACCAGCCCACTTTCTGCATACAGCTTTGAAACTTCTCCTTGGACAATGACTTTGTCATTATATTTGACCTATTCTCCATTGTGTGAATCTTTTCAATCTGCAACTGTTTCTTCTCAAGTACATCTCATATCCAATGATACTTTACATCAATATGCTTGGATTTTAAATGGTATGTCGAATTCTTTGCCAAGTGAATGGCACTTTGACTGTCACAGTACACAATTTACAATGATACATCACATCAATATGCTTGGATTTTGAATGGTATGTCGAATTCTTTGCCAAGTGAATGGCATTCTGACTGTCACAGTACACAATATAGTTGTCTTCTTTCGCATCCTATTCTTGTAGGAAATTCTTCATCAGTAAGGTTTCTTTGCAACTTTCAATAATTGTAATATACTCTACTTCTGTGGTAAACAGAGCAACAACACCTTTCTTGAAGTTTGGTCCCATAAGATCTCTCCTGCAAAGGTGAGCAAATATCCTGATAGGGATTTTCTAGAATCAATATCTCCTACTACATTTGCATCTATGTACACTTGTAACTCATGTTTGTCACTGCCAAAATATAAACATGCCTTGGAAGCGCCTCTGAGATATTTAAGAAACTATTTCACTGTTGTCCAGTGCTCTTTTCTTAGACTAGAGAAAAACCGGCTGGTTACACCAACTATATGAGCAATATCTGGTCTTGTACAAGCTAGAGCGTACATAAGACTACCAATTGCTAAAGTATAAAGAAATCTTCTCATCTCTTGCTTCTTTTTCTCACTTGAAATGACCAGCAAGTGGAAAACAAATAGATTTTGCCTTATTTTAAATCTTTCAAGAACCATTTCAACATATGCTTTTTAAGATAACTTCCTAGATTTTCTATCACGCAAAATCTTCAAGCCAGGAATTTGTTTTGTCAGTCCCAAGTTTTTCATTGCAAAAGACTTGCTAAGCTCTCTGTTCAGATAGTCAATCTTACTACCATCTTGGCCAACAATCAACATGTCATCCACATAAAGTAAAAAAATAATGAAATCATTATCACCAAACTTCTTCATAAAAACATAACGATCACACATTGTCTTGTTAAAACCATGATTCTCCATGAAAGAATCAAAATTCTTGTACCACTATCTTGGTGTCTGTTTCAGCCCATACAAACTTTCTTTAACTTGCACACGAGTTTTTCTTTCCCTTTGACACTGAACCCTTCAGGCTGTTCTATGTAAATTTCTTTTTTTAAGTCACCATATAGGAAAGTTGTCTTTACATCTAGTTATTCTATCTCTAAATTCAACCTAACTGTTAATCCCAAAATAACTTAAATAGAAGACATCTTCACCATAGCAGAAAATATTTCTTCAAAATCAACGCTTTTCTTTTGACTGAAATCCTTCACAACCAATTTAGCCTTGTACTGTTGTTGTGAGTTATTTTCAGTCTTTAACCAGTAAACCCATTTGTTCATCAGTACCCTTTATCCCTTAGGCAGCTTTACTAAGTCATAAGTATGGTTCTCATTCAATGATTTCATCTCATTTTGCATGACTTTAACCTACTCATTTTTGTGCTGGTGAGACATGGCTTTTCCAAAAATTCTGGCTTCTTTCTATCTATAAGTATCACATACTTATATGGAAGATATCTAGTGGAAGGTCGTCGTTCTTTAGTGAATTTTCTTAATTCTAACTCAATTGGTGTTGTAGGTGGTTATAGAGGTGCTTGCTTCATTGGTTATTTTGGACCATTATTATTATTCTCTTTAGCTTTCCCATGATCTTTATGAATTACAGGTGGAGAAACTGAAGTTGGAATAATAAAAATCTTTGGAGATGATTCGAATTCATCATTTTTCTTTACATCACCAACTATCTGATCTTTAAGAAAGATAACATTTTTACTTCTGATCAGTTTTCTTACCACCAGATCCCATATTCTGTACCCAAATTCTTCATACCCATAGCCTAGGAAAATGCAATCTTTGGCTTTATCATCAAGCTTTGATTGTTCATCATTAAGAATGCACTCTTAAGTGTTTATAAGAAATATCTTTCCCAGCCCAAAATCTCTCAGGTATATCGCCATCTAATGGAGCTAAAGAAGAAAGATTAATTAAGTCAATTGCAATATGCATAGCCTCGGCCTAAAAAGATTTAGGAAGCTCGGCATTAGAAAACATACACCTAACTCTCTCTTCAATTATTCTATTCATCCTTTCTACAACACCATTCTATTGAGGGGTTTTTAGTATAATCTTCTCAAGTCTAATTCCATAGAATCTACAATCCTACTTAAATAGCCCTCAAATAGCCCTCTATACTCACTATCATTGTCTGCCTTGAAACATTTTAGTTTTCTTCATGTTCCTCTCTTAATATAATCATGGAAGAACTTAAAAGTATCAAGCACTTGGTCTTCAGATTTTAAAGCAAAGGCCCACACTTTTCTAGAACAATCATCAATAAAAATCACAAAATAAAGTACATCTCTTATTGATCTACTTTGTTTCATGCAAACATCAGTGTGAATCAAATCAAGGATTTACGACTTTCTAGATGGAGAAAAGCTTTTAAAAGCTACTTTGTTTGTCTTGCCAGCTAATCTTGAGAGACATACTTACGTAGTTAAGTAGAAATCCTTTTTTAGCAAGAGTTTTTAATCTTTGCTTACTAATGTGACCAAGTCTTTTGTGTCATGTCTTAATGTCAAAATTTGTTACAACCACATTCACATATTCTTTCTTGATATTGGCTGTTATCACATGAAGAGTATTTACTTTCCTCCTTTTAGCTAACACTAGGGAGCCTTTGGTGAGCTTCTATTTTCCTTCACAAAATTGGTTAGTATAGCCATCATCATCAAGCTTCTCTTATGCCTATCTTGAGATCAAATTATAATCACCATTAACATAGGCGAAAATCACAATGTGTATGTAAATCAGCATCTAAATCCTCCCGTTACCACCACTAGTATGACAACTGAGATTTACAAAGCTCTTATCAAATAATAACTATCACCATCAATTATGGCAACAATGTTAATGCTAGTTTTCAAGCACATATCTCTTATGCCCATAATCTTGAATGCTCTATTATTTCCCATCCGAACATGGCCATAATCACCATTAACATAGGATTTGATTCTTCAGTAATCTATATTCATATCCAAGGTTAATTTCTTGTGTTGTGTAACATAAAACGAAATTCACATTTTACACTAAATCAGTTACCCAATCACTAGTATGACAACTGAGATTTACAAAGCTCTTATCATGAATAATACTCATATCACCATCAATAATGGCAACAGTGTTCTCTTAGTCATTTTTCTTAGCATCATTTTTTTTTGTCTATTCTCTTTTCCACAATCTACGCTCCCTTTTAACGTGACCCATTTTTTTATAATGAAAGCATTTCATGTTTCTCCTCTCAAACTTAGATCTTTCTCTAGGGTTATTATTGTTTTTCTTGCAGGAATTTCCACTTTGGCTGCTCCTCTGTCTTTCTTATTTTTCTAAGATGAGTGCATCTGACTTTATTTCAATAGTTCCCAATTCAATTTAATTTTTCCAACAAATCTTTCTTCCTTTAAATCAATATTCTTCCTTTAATTCAATTTCCCAAAATCCAATCACCCACATCAAAATTATAATCATATCCAAGGTTAATTTCTTGTTTGGCTTTGAATTATTTACTGACACTACTAATGTCTTCTAATTGTCAGGCAAAAGACTAAGCAATAACAATGCTTGTAACTTATCATCCAAAATAATTTTTATAGTATTCAACTGATCGACCAAGTCTTAAAACTCACTAATGTGTTTAGTTATACTGCGCCCCTTTTTGTATTTCAAGTTAACAAGCCTTTTCATCAAATTAACTTTATAGTGTGTCGTCAGTTGCTCATAAATTGCTTGTTATTTCCTCTAAACAACATCAACCATGGATTTTTTTACGGCACGGTGGTATGCACTTTGATCAATCCATGATCTAATAGTACCCACTACTTTCTGGTTTAATTGAGTCCATTTCCTGTCATTTAAATCAGCGGGTCTAGCTTCTTCACCTTTAATGGGTTCATATAAGTTCTTCAGGTATAGAAAATCTTCCATTCTAGACTTTTAAATACTATAATTTCATAATTTTAATTTAATCATGCATGCTGAGTACTTCTCCATCTCAACTACACAAGTAATAAAAACACAAAACTTGAAGCTCTGATACCACTTTGTTGGGAAAGAGACTCGCACAAGTAGTTATAAATTAAGTGGAAACAAAACTCTTTCCCTATTTGTATGATTAAAATAGGAGGCGTAGCACAAATAAATAGGCAAAATCCTCTAAAGAAAAAACCAACCACAAAAGACATAAATATTTACATGAAAAAATCAAAGCAGAAAAAATTACGGGACTGTAGTCTGATATAATCTTCCAGTTTATTAATAGGATTATAGTATAAATTCTTCTCTAGATAATACTAGAGACTAACAACACCAAGAATTTTAATATTTTTGGCTTATAGTAACAACTTAATATTTGTCTCTCTAACAAGTGGGTATCTCAAATAACAGCCAACGAGAGGATAAACAAAAATCAAGACCAGTAGGATTGTAGAGGGCGATGCTCGGAACTTACCCTAAAAAATTTAGGAGAAAACAAAGTTAATTTCACCTTCCGATTGTCCATTCAAAGATTGAATATCCTTGCCCCCAAAATAATCTCAACACCACTTTCTTTTTTTTTTTCCTCTCTCTCTCTCTCATCTTTTTCCCACACAAGAAAGTTGATGCCACCTCCATTTATTCTTGTTTATATAGCCAAGTTTTGAAAACCTAATTTTTAATGTAAAATTTCATTTCACCCATTTAAGTTTCCTTTCATTACTTAGCTACCCAAACTTATAAAACTTTAGGCTTGGGCCACCCAAATGAGATAGAACTAATGGTAACCACATCACCTAACAAGGATTCAAGATAGAAAATATAATTATAAATACTAGTAAAAGCATATATGTAGGCTTTAATTGGTATGAATATCTAAATCACCAATTAAGTGTCAATCTTCTAACCTTTATTTCCAGTGAAGTCTTCAAATGTCATCTTTGTTTTTACACTTTGTTTATAATGATTGTAGAAGTAAACACAAGAATAGTATAACTATCTTTATTTTCTGATGTAGAAAGTCTAATTTAATAGCAACCATAGAACATACTTGTAAGAATAGCCATATTAAATGAATAAAATAAAAGTAAGAGATAATTGGGTAATTTACTACCTCCTATGACAAAGATTCATTTCTCTAATATTGTGTTGTGAATCTAAAAAAAAATATCCAAACTATTCAAGCTTATTTTGTTGTAAGAAGAAGCTTAAGGAGCCAAGAGAAAACATGCAAGAAGATAAAATAAGCTTTGACCTTAGATAAAACTCTCATAAGCAAAAAATTCTATAATACATGAAAGGTATCATGTTTGTCATATACTAAGCAAATGATGTTATCACATATGTGCATTTATTTTAAAAAATCACCATGCTAATAATGATTATATTAATTACATATATCATGCATACATCAATTGGCTATATTACCTCTGATATATTATAGAATTACTCCTCATGAGCTTGTGTTAAATTGAACTTGGAATGGAGGAATTACAAAAAGAATGATTCTATTTAGTGCAATACTAACTTTTTAGCATGTATCCTTGTGCAAGTTATATTCAAATCATATTGTGCAACATGTCCAACACCCTTGACTAATTAAAACGGTACAAAAAGAATTAAGGAAAAAGATGAAAGGATTTTCTAGTTCTAACATTAAAATTAGGAAAATAATATAAAAGAGTGACACCTAAAAAAGAGGATACTACTGAACATCTCTTTTCTCGACTAAGAAAAGTGATAGCTATCACACTTTTTGGAAAGATAAAAGTAGAGATCTCCAAAGAAGCAACAATGCTCCTCATATCAAGTTCAATTATTTAATTTTTTTATAAATAAATTGATTTGACGTATAAGTGGTTAGTAAGTAAAAAATAAGAAAATATATGAATAAATTAGTTAATTGTTATGAAGGTGGTATAATATAATAATGATATACCTCAATTTATATTAAAAGAAATATAAAAAATTTGTAAAGTAAGGAGGAGTTACGTGGGATATAAACCACTCCCTCCAAGATATCTAATATATGCCTCAAATTATAACACACTTTTATTTTGCATATATATACTTGAAAATATAGGGTAAATACAAAAATAACCTCAGTTAAATCCTCACAGAACTAAACTCATATCCTAAAGTGAACCAAAGTTGAGCAACATCAAAAACTAAAAATGAAAGAAAAATTTTGTGAACTAAAATAAGACAAAATCACCACTTTTGCTGTCACCACTGCCTCATTAGTATCACCACAACCTCATCTTGGCTCTACCATTGGTTATCAGGTAAGCAATTGTTTGTATTTTTTTTCTTCTTCAAATATTCAATGAAAAATTTTAGGGTTTTTGCTAAAAATAATAAGAAGACTAATTGGTGATTTTAGTGAAATTATAAGTCTTTATTGATGTTGAAAATGGGTAAATGATTGCTATTTTTGTACCTAAAATGAACTGGGTATACTTGCTAGGATTTTTCATATTTGAAGTTAAAAGGTGGCTATTCGAGCTCAAACCCGCTAACTCTAACCATTAGAGGTGCTACTAGTGTATTGAGCTAGCCTTTGAGGTTTACATGATACCTGCTTATTGAGCAAGAAAGATGGTGCCAATAAGGGTAATATGATGATGATTAGGCCAGATTAAAAAGCTATGATGGCATTTTAGAAAGTGAGTGCATCAATGGCTGGTGGTGTATCGGCTCTAATTATAATGCCATTTGATATAATAAAAACTAGGTTGCAGGTTTTAGATGGGATGAGAATCAAAAGTGGGGGTCAACTGTTAGGTAAGCTATGAAAAATTTGGTTAAAGCAGATGGTTGGATGGCTTGTTACGAACCTTTCCAAGAATCTTGAGGTTTTGTATAAATAAAAAATAACAGAGTAGGCTAGAACAATTATTTCCTTTTCCTTTATAGTGTAGTTAATTCTTTTTAGTGTCTTGTTAAGCAAGAGTAGGGATGCTACTGTCAATTTAAAAACTTATTTATTTACCTAATCAAAACCATGAGCAAACAATATAAAATGGATTTATTTTTATCTTAAAAAAAGTTGTTATGTAGTTTGGAATTCAAATCAATCTTATTAGTTTATGAACTAGTTTAACCTTTAGCTAAAATCTTTTTTTCTTGATAATGCAGGTTCTGGACCACATTCTAAAAAGATCATGACATTTGATGATAATTCAGATAACGATGATCAGAGGACACTTTTATTAATAGTGTCCAATATATCATCATTAAAGGCGTTTTCACTTATAAAGGAATGTCTCATGAAGCAGCAATATGAAATGTTTAAGGAAACGTGCTTTAGTTATTTTGTGTACCTTCAAGATCTACAATTCTACAGCCAAATTGTTCATGCATTATTATTACGGTATGTCAGATCAACCAATAAGGCAATGTACTTTAAGATAGGATAGAAAGAGTGTAGATTTTCTATCTTAGTGTTTCCTTTTGTTGTAGGGCTAAAATGCCAAAAAGAACATGATCTTTTAGTGCATGAGAAAGACAATGGTGATAATGTATGTGATTTGTTCATACTGGGTAATCGTGAGTTTACAAAAACGAGATTGCACAAAGCTTCTTCAATAGTCCAATCCGATTATGATACCTTGATGGTAAAGTTTGTTATGCTATATTCCTTGTGTCTGTACTATTAGGAAATGAGCATAAAAATAAAATTAACGACCTCTGTATTTGTCTATTAGATAATTTTAAGGAATTCAATAATTATCCTTGAGTTCGTTTATCATTTGAGGCAACAATGTTAAGATTGAAGAATACAATTACAAAGAGAAATAAAAGAATTGGTTCATTGGATCCAAGCGCGGAAGAGAAATATAGCCTTCATGGTTTCTCGTTTGTCTTTCTAGTGAGGATTCTTACTTAATTTTTTTTATGTAAATGCATGAATTTTTTATGATATTGATATATTGTTATAACATTAAAGATGTGGACATATGAGGTCATTATTGAATTCGACAAAAAATTTAAAATTGAATGGGGTGATTTGAAGATTTTAAGAATTATTAAATGGTTTTGTAAGAATATGATTATGGCTAATGTAATAAGTAAAGCCTTAAAAGAGGAAGACATCGTAAGTATTTCACATTTGTTTGGTTTGAAGCATTAACACAAGTTATTTTGTTTAAAGCATCAGTACTTTGTTACTTTATTGACATCTATATTATATAGCGTACGATAACGATGGCCTTGTATGCCACTGGAAGTGTTAGAAGTAATGAGATTGTACAACTTTACATACAATGGTTCTTAACTTCGAAAATAGAGTGGAAGTAAGAGCTTGGCGAAACCTATATCGTAAGTGAGGATGGGCTTAACAACGAATCAAATTTTGTCATGGATGATGGCCATCAGTTGTATGCATATGCATTTCAAAGGACTATATCATTCCTAAAAAAAGAAGCAAAACTTTAAGTTAGTTGATTTCTTTGAAGACAATGTTAGGTTTTCACTTATCAAAGTAACTTAGCAGTATACCCTAAAATATGTTCAGAGGTCACTCCGCTTTGTCATATCAGTATAGATAATCATGTTGCTCTAACATTTCAGAAAATTAATGATAGGTTAAGCAAGGTTGAAGAAAAGGTGTAAAAGATTGAAGTTTTGGAAGAAAAGTTCGATAAGATTACAAAAGATTTGTGGAGAATGACGAAGTTACTCGAGGAGCTCGTACTACATTCTGATGCAAGCAAAGATAGTTACACTGATCAGATTTGCAAAATTTAATTATGCTAAAAAAATTTGTCAAGATATTTTTTATTTTTTAATATTTTTAATGTATATAGCCACCACTATATGATGCTTCTACCTCAGTGGCTTCTGACGTAGACAGAGATAAAATTGATGTTCAGGTTTGTACTATTAAATTCAATTAACAATAATTGCATAGGTGTTGAGTGCTGGAGAATGCATATTTATAAATGATAAAATCTTCATTTTGCACTCCAAGCCTCATTAACATTTCTACTTTTATGTATTTAAGTACTTTAAACTTTAATTGTGTGTGTTTTGTTATAATATGGGTATTTTGTGTATTTTAGAGGTATTTTGGTTATTTTATTTTAATGAGAAGTCGGACAATGAAACATATATCATTTTTTAGCTCAGAATAGCTAAAAACCTTAGAAGAGGAAAAATGGTAAAATTATAATTTTACTCTCTTGGTGGGGATCAGCTAACGTGGCATTGATCGATGATGTAGCAACATCATATTGTACCCAAAAAAGTTGATATGATGTTGGTCATTTTTGTGGCATTGACCGATGATGTGGCAGTATCCTATTGGAATGAAAATGTTGACGTAACATTGATCAATAATGTGGCGGCATATTATTAGACTTGATGATGTGTTCCAGCTAATTAAATCTTGCCTCATAGCACAATCCTGAATGTCCGAATTGTTTTTATCTAATAGTCATGATTTATTCATTGTATCTATAAATAGGGAGCTCCCCCTTGGTTTGACAAATCTAAATCTAAATTTGAACTCTATTTTTTGAAACTCTTTTCATCTTGTATTTTCTACATATTTTAATAGAATTACCATTTTACCACTCGTTCAATTATAAGTGAATAATTTAATTTTAAGTTTAGGTTGAAGGTGAAACCTCAACATGATCCATAGGCTTAATTTAGTAAGTTTATTTTCTTTTCCTCTCCAATTTATGTGGTTATTTTTGACTTATTGTTGACAGATAGTGTATCTTGTCTAGATTCTGTACAGTATACCTATTCTCTGGTGAAAGATCATTACTGTCACTACAAGAAAAATGATCTTTTATTACAAAAAAAATTACTCACTAAAAATAATAAATTAATTACTTTATATTTTTTATGACAAAAAATAAATCGTCACACGTTAGTTGTAGAAAGATTGTCTTAAAAGGTTTTAGCGATTAAATTATTTTCGTCACTTTAAAAACATGTTTTTATGACAAACATAATTGTCTTAAAATTAAGTTTAAATTGTCACAAATAGTGTCTAAAATGGTCAAATTAGAGATTAAAAAACGCAATCAATGACACTTCATATTAGTCATAATATGTGGTTTATAGTGACTATAATATTTGTCTCAATAGTATGTAAACATAGTCACAACAATTACTAAAGTAATCATTTTAGAGGTTCAAGATACAATTAGCAATGCTATTTTTTTTGTTTCTGAAGTTTACATATCGCAACGTTTAATAATTGTCCCAAGTAGTTTTCTTTTGTGACAATTTTTGCAAATACAATTGGTAATTAGTTTAGTCTCAAATTTATTTTAATGACAATTTATTTCACTATTACATGACTAATTAAATTGTATCAAAACATTTTAAGCAACTATTATCCCTTGTCATAAAATATAAGCATTCGCAATTATAATATTTAGTCAGAAAAATTAACATGTTGTGCCTTATTCTTTCATAGCAAAATACATGTAATATAGTTTGACATTATTTTTAATTACAATGTACTTTATTATTTTGTGACTATTTATCCCTTGAAATGACAATATTAAAAAAAATCATCCACATCGACATATTGTCATAAAATGTAAGCATTCGCAATTATAATATTTAGTCAGAAAAATTAACATGTTGTGCCTTATTCTTTCATAGCAAAATACATGTAATATAGTTTGACATTATTTTTAATTACAATGTACTTTATTATTTTGTGACTATTTATATCGTATCCAAAGAGTTGAAATGACTGCTTTCAATCGTCATTAAAAAAAATCATCCACATCGACATATTGTAGTCGCATAAATTGATATATAGTGACCAAAAAATATTATTCTTTGACATTTAATTTCGTTTCAAATGACAAGCAATATAGTCTCACATTATTTTTAACACAATATATTTTACTATTTGATGACTATTTGTATCGTATCCAAAAGATTAAAGTGACTATAATAAATTGCCATTAAAAGAAAACATTCATGAAAACACATTGTAGTCACATAAATAAATTTATATCTACTGACCAAAAAATTTTGACTAAAAATGTTATTCCATGACTATTACTTTTGTTTTAAATGAAAAACGATATAGTCTTACATTATTTTTAATCACAATATATTTTACTATTTGACAACTATTTATATCGTATTTGAAGATTTAAAATGACTATACTAAATTGTCATTAAAAGAAAGCATTCATGACGACATATGGTAGTCACATAAATTGATATTTAATGACCAAAAAATTTTGATTAAAAAAAGGTTATTCCATGACAATTACTTTCATTTCAAATAACAAGCAATATTGTCTCAAATTGTTTTAAGGAAGTTGTAATTTACTATATTGTAACTAATTACATTGTACTAGAAAAGCTAGTGTGATTATTAGAAATAGGTGTAGTCATTAACAAACAAACCAACAACAATGAGAATAACATAAAAAAGACTTTGAAATATTTATTCATAATCCAAAGGACTCAAACACAAAGCATGACATTGAAATCCAAATAAATATGGTTCTTGGCAAATAAATGTAAATATAAACGCTAAAAATCACTATCAACGATCTAAAAGTAAGATTTTATAGTAGATGTATTTGAAAAGGTCTTATTGGGATTGAAAATCAAATAATGCAGGATCTACAGAAGGCGTAAGTGAAAATGATGGTTGCTCTTTCATGAATTTTATGAAATTTTCAACTACCTGTAGTATGTTATCTTGTTCCTCAATCTTTTTGGCTTGCTTCTTAATCGTCTTTGCTATTTCTTGATTTTGTTGGGACAATGCTACATTGGATGCTAACTTTGAAGAACTTATTTTTTTCTTCACAAAATTAGATTTCTTCCTCAAAACAATTTAACAAATTGGATTATTAGTCAATGGCTCAACATTTTCCTTGGTATTAGAGTTTTCCTTCATTTTTATCGTCTGGTCCTGCATAATTAGAAGTTGAATAATTACTAAACCTTTAAAAGTAATACTAAACACATCTACAAAAGAAAGTGAATCAAACAAGCTTATTGAATAATGGGTCCTATTGACTAAGAATAAACAAATAGTAAATAGCAAGACCAATAACACTTGTAAAAATATGAGTAAAATGATAACACAAAGCAAGAATGAACTATTAATTAAAGTTTTTAAACAAACATATCCTCAATCCCAAATATACTTTTAGCTGCAAGTAAATGTAAATAATTTGGAATAACTTATGTATTTAGCTTTTGCTACCATATTACTCCATCTTTTGCCTTACTCTAAAACACCTTTTGGAACAAAGCAATCAAACCAGAAGACTCTCCAAGCATTTCAGTCTTTCCAATATCAAAGAAAAAAAGCAATTTAATATTTATAAACATGATACAAGTACATAATAGAAAAAGTTAAAACAAAGTCTCCATCATTTCAAGTACCATTTCATTAAGATGTTGAGCATGAGACTTTGATCCACCACGACGCACAGAAGACACTTTACTACGATTCTGCTTGTTTTTTTTATCGTTTCTGTAATTGATCTTGTTAGAACATGTTATTAAGCATTAAATTACTTAACAGAACTGACAACTGTTACTTGAAAACTATATTATCACGTAAAGTGTGTAAGCTAACCTATGTTCTAATAAGTCATTAAAGACATTAAAATTGATTTACCTATAGGCTATTTTATGTGTGTTGTCAACCAACAAATCTAGCAAATAAATGAATTTTCGTTTAGTTGCATATATAATTGCACAACTTTTACAGTATCAAAAAACATGCATAAAAGATTAAAGTATAATAGAAAAAATTGCCCACAAAAGAAATAGAAAATGTAGTTAACAAAGAGTTTACAATAATGTACAGCACTTAAGTTAACCATAAACTTCAATTTTTTGAAGCGCTTTAACAGAGTAGTTACATTTTAATATTAACACAAAATATGGTTCATAGAAAGAATCCTCAAAGATATATTTTATTTTAAATATTAACAATAAATGGGTTTCAAACCAATCTAATTAAAGTGATTGATTTATGCAAACCCCAACCTACTATAGAAAGATTGAATTCAAAAACTTAAATAGGATGATAATCATTTGAAAAAGAGCTATTACTATGAATTTATTGTGAATAAATATGTTTATTCATTTTAAGTAATTTTAGTTCACCAAATTCAATCAATTAGCTAGGTAATAATCACATTTTTATTCTCTTCAAACTTGTTTTTCAAGTTCTGAAAATTAATTAGATCATATTTTATTATCACATATTGGGTCATATAAGAAGGTTTATAAGCTATTAATACTCAGTGTAGCGTTCTTTTTCGTAAATTAAACAAAATTCGACCTCCATTTAACAATTACAACTCAGTGTAATAAAATTGTCATCAACTTTCTAGTTATGCTAAGATCGTTTAGTCTTAAGCTAAGTAGCCTAACTTAAATTGCATGATTCAAAGTTCATCTTTAAATAATCATGTTGCGTACATGTCACCATTATCACGATTTTCCTCTAAAAAGCCCACTTCACAATTTCTAGTGGTCATTTCTTCACACTAATTCTATATGCGACTCACATATCAATTATTTAAACATGTTAGACCCTTTGTAACTTTTGCCCAAAACCTAATTTTTCTCCAAATATGAGAAAAAGGGAACAAGAAAGAACGTAAATAGTTCCTAAACACTGTACAAGATTTTTTAGTAATAAATTTTGAAATGCTTCCATTAGAAAATGAAGTTACAAAGAGTTTACAATAATCTACAAAGCCTTACATATAAATTAAAGAGTAGATGTAATATGAAAGAGTCAAGAATATCAATAGTATTAACAGTCGTGCAAATGAAGGGAAGGAGTACATATATCAATATTAATATATAAATCAATCACCTTTGGCTTTTGGCTTATTCAAACTTTATAATTGTCAATATATATTTAATGTATTGTATTGAACTATTTTTCTTTTTTCCTAAAAAGATGGCATGAGTTCGCTAACTAATTAAAGCAAATCCACCTATTAAAGGAAAAAAGTGTTTTGAACTGTTAAAGATTTAAAGTTAAAAAAAGACTCAAACTATTCTTCTTTCATTTTTTCCCCTGAAAGGTGGCAAATGAGTTCTGTATCATTTTCTAGTGGTCATCGAGGGCTCTGCATGCTACAAACTAGATAATGGAAATATCTAGAGTTACCATCCAGTCTCCAAACATGTGGACCTAGACTATAGTGTAGAAATTGTAGAGAAACCAACAATCTATGATAATTAACTCCAGTGCAGAAATTGTAGATCAATTGCAAAAATAGTGTAGAAAAATAGTGCCACCAAATAGAAATCACAAAGAAGAATTCCACCAGCAATTAGCACTTGATATATTGAAATTGTACCTTAAATGAGTCACCTGAAAAATGACTAGAAAGACTCTCTCATTCTACTTGCTTATGACGAAGATCCTTCAGTGGATTTTGCTTTGCCTCCTTAATTGTAAGATAGTGTTCAAACTCTTTCTTCAATTAGTGACGAAAATTCTTGAAACCCATCACCAATTTATCCAATAAGTAGTTTCTAATAATTGGATTATGGATATTAATTATAAATTTGCTCTGCAATGTGAATAATGAAAAAAATGCCACAAATATTACCAACATTCAATTTATACAAAAAATAAAAGACTACACCAATGCATGAACTATTAAACATGAAATGAAATAAATTAGCACTACAATATCATCTATCATCAATGTCCTTTGAAATTCTAAAACATCTTTCCATTTCTTTACCCCTAATGGAGCAATTTTCCTTAGAACGACACCAATATCAGAAGCCAGCGCTGCTACATTAGCACCAATAGGTACATTCATCGTTTCACAAAACTCAATTGGCAATGGTGCCTAGGATTGGTGAATGAGCTTGTCAAGTTTTAAGCTTGTTGACTTAGATCTCTTGTTTTCCTTAGCAGTGGCAACTATAAAAGAAAAAAAAGAAAAAATAATATTAATATTAATATCAATAATTTTAAATGACATGATACAAATAAAAAGAATTAAAATATGACTAGACAAAATACCAAGAACGACGTTAGAGCTAGAATTAGACGATGAATTAGTTGGTGTAGCTAATTCATTATGTGCTTACGCCATTGCTACTGAACGTGATCAATAAGAACCTCCAAGAGCCTTGATCCAGTATCATACAATGTAACAAAGCATAATTAAATGATCTCTAATATGTTTTTAAAAATATACAATTGATATATAATAACATAAACAAACAATTAAAATAAATCATACATAACAACGCACATAAAAAAAAAGATTACCAAATTGCATTGCATGCATTATTAATTGACATCTTTGTCATTATCTTTTGATTAAATATTTTCATTATCACTACAATAATTTTCAATTGTTTCATCCTCTTCCCCAACATCAAAAGCCTTATCTTCAAGTATTAGTCCCTCATAATGTATGCCATCGTTGTCAACTTCTTCAGGACTCACATCATACTGATGGAATTATCTACCATTTAAACATTCTTTTTAGATGGCCAATTGAATATCAGAAGATTTATTCTCATGGTAAAGATTATCTACACCTTCAAAACTTTCTTCTATGTCATCTATTTCTAGAACATCCTACACATGTTAGTGTTGGATCTTGTTTACCACTTTCCGATTTGATCATCAACACAGAATACTTATTGTACTTTAATTGTAAACTTAAAAGGATCATTGTTGTACCACATTCTGCTTACATTAATGCTTGTAAGATGATAATCATTTTGTAGTCTCTTTTTATTAAAATCAATATCATACCAATCGCATTTAACTAAGATCACCCGATTTTCAAAAATATAATGTAGTTCTACAACACTAGATAAAACACCATAAAAGTCAACATCAACACTGTCATGTTGACTTGGTACCATAACCCTACTATTTTTGAGTTTTTAGATTCTTATCATCAGTGTAAACATGATATTAAACTCTGTTGATATTACATCCAAAGTACGAGTACACAACAAGTATGGACCACAAGCTAATGAATAAAATTGGTCAGTGGCTTCTACCAACCCTTCCTAACACATAGTCATCATCTACAAAGAAATAATGAAAAGGTAATTTAATACTAAAGTTGATTAAAGTATAAACATTAAATTACTAAATGACATTCATTACAGATTCCATTATAATGGCCTAGCAATTATATTTTGCTCAATGTACCTTAGTGAAATTAAACAAAGTATAACCGACATGAGCGAAACGATAATAGACAAAATGAAGAAAAGTATGGTTTATCAGTATTCAACCAACGTGCTAGGCTATTTGGTAAAAGGGAAGAAATACAACTACCTCGAGAACTTATAGAAAAAACTCATTGGTATGTTTTGAACAATTGGGAAGAGTTACAACCTTACTCGGAGTAAGTGTATTATAATCTTTTGACCATATATATATATATATACACATGTTGTTTATATTATTTTTAATTTTTAATTTAATGAAAAAATTTTATATAGTTAACATGCTATAGAGTTGAAGGCACAAAGTCTTTCTACTATATCTAGAGTAATTCCCAATGTAATTTAAAAGCATATCCACTAGGACACTTAACAGATTTCAAAAATCGACAGAAATCTTTTCTTTCAAGAATTGTGAATGTTAACAAGGGTAAGATTCAGGACTAAAAAGTCATGAAAAAAAATATGTGCAAAAACTTTGCGTGTTAGAGACTTGAATAAATTAGCCAAACATATTGCCCTAATTCATTGTAAATTGGAAAGGATATTTCCACTTGCTTTCTTTGACATTCTGGTTCATTTGATAGTATATTTGCCATTAGAAGTAAAACCTGCTGGCTCTATTGCATTTAGGTGGATGTATCCATTTGAAAAGTATTTAGGGAAATTAACATTCAGATGCATAAGGTTTTAAAACCCTTAGCCCATCAGGTATTAAATGTAATTCAGTTCTAATATTCATTTTTTATAAATCATTTCTACCCTTGATAATGTCTTTTGTTTTCCCTTCAATATTCAACAATGTCTTAATGATGTTATTACATATATTCTTCTCTATGAGCATTACATCAAGATTATGACTTGACTTTATTTTGGACTAATATTCTAACTAAAAAAAAAAAATTTTTGTCCAATTCAATTCCTCAGAAGAATGGTTTTTTTTTCCAACCAGAACACTTTGGACTTTTGCCAAATTGTACATGTTCGACACACTCAAGTTATTTTAGAATCTCATCTTCTGACAACACCTTAGGTGCTAGATATTTTCCTAGTTTCCCATTAAATTCTAAACTGTTTCACCAATAGTGGCGTGACGATAAAAACCAATGACAACCCATGTAAATAGATTTTATTTATCAAAGATTTTGATGATGTATCTTTGTTATGTACTGGATGTGCCTTGTAGCCTTTGGTGCTCTAATCTTATAAGTTACCATAAGTTGAAAAGCCATTCATTGTCCATAAAACACATGCATGTAGATGAAAATTTTCCTTTTTAGATATATCATAAGTGTCAATACCATCATTCTGTAGTTCTTTCAATTCTTCTATCAAAGGTTATAAATATACATCAATATCTCTCCTAGGAGCTTTTAGACCAGGAATAAGAGGCGACATCGTTGTAAATAAGGGTAATTAAAAATGGGTAATCCTAAGCTAAATTCTTTTATCTTTTCTAGGAACACGGGTTCAAAAAGCGAAAAGGGGGGATAAGTGCAAAGATTCAATACAAGTTATTCTAACAAATAGAGTTAAACCGTTCTTTCCAGCAAAGCCGCTTTTTTTACAACGCTTGTTGTTGGTCCCAATTAGTAAAGAATTATCAAGAAAGTAAAATGAATGCTTCAATCGAATATAGAACAAAGGATTACGTAGTTTAGAGGATGAAGTAAGATTCAATATTGAAACCGTTCTTTTTATACATATACTGATAAAGGAAAACTTGAAGGAAGTCGCTTCAACTAGTCTTTTTTACAACGTTTGTTGTTGGTCCCAATTAGACATCCAATTGCTTCGATTTGAATTATCCGGCTGATGCCTTATATATTAATATTTTATTAAAAAGATGAGGAATCCTTGAGGCTAATTACTGAATAACTTACCAAAGGTATACTCTGGGTTCTTTTAGATAGTTTAGAGGATGAAGTAAGATTCTAGATTATGTTTTAGGAGGGATCCGACCCGTTTTTCTACATATACTATTATACATATACTGATAAAGGAAAACTTGAAGGAAGTCGTTAGGATTCAACTAGAAGATATAATAATAATATATATAGTACACAAAAAGATTTGAGTGATTAGGTGATTCTTTTCAACAATCCTAATTTTTTTCAAATAAAAATAAAAAAGAAATAAACAAAAAATAATCATCTTCTTTTATTTTTGTACTCTTTCATACCATAAATAAGTTAACCTCGTTTTACCTCTTATAAGAATAACCAAACCCTTAACACCATAATTTAATTGGAATAGGGGAGGTATAGTAATGCCATGAATGACCCAATAAATCCAGCATCATCTAAATCTAGTAATAATATCAAATCCAACCACCCATCGAACAAACATATTAATCTTTTTACAATAGATTCGCCATGTGCTATAGGCATTGCTCATATCCCCAAATAGATTGAAACCATCTATTGCAAGACCCAATCTAACATTGCTTAGATCTTGAGCAAAATGAGGATATTGGTTTTCAAAGTCTTTACAACCTTTAAAATCAATTGGATGCCTTAAAATACCATCTATTTCAACATGTTTATCCTTATGCCACCTCATATCAGAAGCTGTAAGTCTTAACATAAACAACCTTGATAGTTTTAGGTTTTAATGGAAAATAAAGTAAGACCTTTTTCGGGATCTTTTTGCCTTTTCCATTATCAAATTTAAATCTAAGCTCATCACAAATAAGACATTCATCAGCATCAACATTCTCTTTCCAAAATAGAACACAATCATTTTCACATGCATAAATTGATTCATACCCCAGTACTAAGTCACGTAACATTTTCTTGGCCTCATACAATGACGTTGGAATGTTTGAACCTTCAGAAAGCAAATCCTTCAAGAATTGGAGAAACATATCAAATGATTTATCACTCCAGTGATTAACTACTTTAATGTCATTAACTTGACAATACAAGTTAAAGCCGAATACTTAGAGCAGATCGGATATGCTTCCTGCCTCGCAGTGTCAAATAATTTTTAAAATCCATAGAAGATATTTCTAGCTTTCACATTATTTAATTACACTAAACCTGTGTCAATATTCATATTTACTTCCCTACACATGTTGGACATTATCTCCAGACATTCATCATCATCATCATTACCCATTTGATTTGTATCCTCATTCAAACTAGCACTACCATACCAATTTTAGGTTGTTCTGCATGTAAAGTTCATTCTTTATATATTTTCGAGAATCCTTTTAGCATCAAATGTATTGCAGCAGTTTTTACATTAAATGATCTGGTATTCAAACAATCTCAACAAAGACGCTGTGTTTTACTATCTTAGTCTAAATTTTTTTTCAGAAATTTTAATGAAAGACTTAACACCGTCACGAAACTCCTTGGACAATCTATTTAATAACCACATCCAATTCTTATCCATCATTAAAATCTTGTTACAACAAACGATCTGTTAGTCTATTATTATGTACCTTGATTCTTATTATTTTTCCTATTCCACATTGGTGATTTTATGAAAATTAAATCTAATATATATTTTAATCATTAAATTAAGTGTAATTTTTGCAAGGATCATTTTATAATTATATGATAATGGTGATGAACTAGTATTTCAAGGAGTTGATTCTTTATATTTTATTGTTTTTCTACAGTTTGTTATATAAAGTCTAGGTTATAACAATATATTTAGTGATCATTTTGCAGTATTGAAAAAATATCAACAATAAAAATACCTTGAACCTATTAATTATTAAAGTATAAAATATTAAATATTATTAAAATATTAAATATTTCAAATATTAATTATTAAAATATTAAATATTTTTATTTATTAAATATATATTTCAAATATTTACATGATAATGGTGATGAACCAGTATCACGTCATTCCTAGCAGTAAAAAAGAACAAAAACATAGAAAAAAAAAAATCATTCCTAAACAGTATTGTCAATATTTATACTATTATAAATATTAACAGTATAGTACAGTATTGTTAATATTTATATTGTTTATTGATTCTTTCTATTTTATTGTCTTTCTACAATTAGTATTAGAAAACCATTCCTGACATTTTGCAATATTAAGAAAATAAAAGTATGTGTAACTTTTTTAATTGTTAAAGTATAGATGTTAAAAAGTCAAACCATACATTGCTTATGAAATTGTTAATTATTAAAATATTAAATCAATATACTAATAAAAGCATAATATAGTATAAAAATAATCGGACCTTAGTGAGTGGGGAATTGAGAATCCCTAGGAAAACTTAATGGATGAGACAAAGGTAGGGGTGGGCACGGTTCGGTTCGGTTCGGTTCGATTCGAAATTTAACGGAACCGATTAAAATCGGTTATTTTTTTTTAAAGAACCGAATAAGAACCGAATAAAATAAAAACCGAACATGAATAACCGATTAATTCGGATTATTATAATAATTGGACCTATTTTTAAATTTTCAATTTTTTGGGCCATTGGGCCTCTTTAATGGAATAATTTTCATTACAATTTTATTACAGTAAGTCAGCAATCAATTCATCACAGCAATCAATTCATCAGTTTTATTACAAGTACAATTACAGCACGAAATTAAAAAAAATTACAGACAAAAATCAGCAACATTCTCCCATCTTTATCAGTACCAACATCAGCTTTAGGCATTTTCCAGCTCAATACTTGAAGCTATAACAAAATTTAAGACAACAATAAATAATTAATAAACAAACTACATAAACAAGACACTAGTTTTTTATGTTTAAATTAAAAAAAAAACTTACTGCCAAAAACATCAATCAAGAGCCATCTGCTCCTCAGCTACTTGTTTTTGTTGAGGTATCCTTGGCCTCAAAAATTCTTCAAGAAATTAAAATAATTAATTCTAATATACAAAAGTTACAAGTGAGATAATAAAAAATAACATATTAAATAACAATATTACCTGTTTCAACTAATTCATAAAATTCAGCTTCCTCCTGACTTGGTTGTATTATATGCTCTCCTAATAAAGCTGAGCGAAGCCAATTTTGAGTGCAGATCAATGACTCAATTGTTTTATGAGTTAAAGAACTCCTAAAAGGATCAAGGATGCGCCCTCTTGTGCTAAATGCTGATTCTAAGCCATTATTAATAATTGCCAAAATATCTTTGGCACACAGAGATAAAATCGAATACCTAGGCCCATTTAACTTCCACCAAGTTAAAACATCAAAATTGAGATTACTAGTATTCTCACAAGTCTTTGACAATTATTTTTCAACATCATTTTTTCCACTAATGTCATCATTTGAACTTTCTTTCATCTTTCTAAACTGTGTAAAAGGATCAAATGACACAACACTAATACTGGCACCATCATATACAACATTATTTCTCTCACCTCTATTTGGAATACTCTCACCTCCATAGCTTTCAAAAAGCTTCAACAGCAACTGTTTAATGTTAGCTCTCAATTCGTCAACCTTTCTAGTTTCATACAGGCTACTAAAACACCATGTAACAAAATCAAGTTTACATCGAGGATCAAGCATATTTGCTACAATCAGCAACATGTTAACTTTATCAAAAGAATGACCCCAATATTTGACAAACTTTTCCTCCATTTTGTAGCCCATTTTATTTAACAAAAAATCATTAGAATCAACAAGTGACTTCACATGAATATAAACTTTCCACATTTGATTCAAATAATTATTGGAAGTGACAGTAAGAGAACTACTAAATTTTAAGGTCACATGATAAAAAACTGAAAGACACTTGACTAACCTCTTTGCATTTTCCCAATCCTCATCCATTGGCGGTCCCACTCTCTTTTTTTCACTCTCATCCTCATCAAACCATTTTGTATAATGCCCATCATCTTCCTTTAACCTATCAAATGCTTTCTCAAATGCTACCGCATTTTCTAACATTAAATATGTTGAATTCCATTTAGTTGACACATCTAATACCATAAGCCCTCCATATGAGATTTTCTCCCTATCAACACATGTTTTGAACTTTTGCAATCTTGCAGGGGAAGATCTAACATATTTTACTGCATTTCGAATACTAGCTATTGATTGATTCACCTGCGACAATCCATCTTGCACAATCAAGTTGATTATATGTGCTGAGCACCTCACATGCATATATGAACCATTTAAAACCATTGAATTTCCACTCCAGTTAGCCAGCTTCTTCTTCACATAAGATATTGCAGTTGTATTAGCACTTGCATTATCCACTGTAATTGTGTACAACCTCTCAATCCCCCAATCGATCAAACAATTTTCAATCAGCTTCCCAATGCCATCTCCTTTATGATTAGATATAAGTGTAAAAGTGAGAATCCTTTTATGTAACACCCACTCTGCATCAATAAAGTGAGTTGTAACTACCATAAAATTTGACATCTGAATTGAAGTCCACGTATCAGTGGTAATACACACTATTTGTTTATTTGAACTCAAAACACTTTTCAATAACCTCTTCTCATTCTGATACAATTCAAGAATATCCCTCGTAATTGTTCTTCGAGATGGCACCTTAAACTTCGGACAACAAGTTTCTATGAACTCCAAAAACCCTTCAGCCTCTACAAAATTAAAAGGCAACTCATCTTTGACAATCATTTTTACAAGTGCCATTCTACAAGCCTCCCTATTAAATCCTACATACATAACCTTAGCAGTACCATCACTTTTAGCCTTACCCTTTTTACGAATTAATGTCTGTTGCTTTACATCATTTGCAACTTTTAAATTTTTGCGCACTCTACATCTTTCCAAATGATTCTTCAAACCGGTTGTTCCAGAATTGGTATGGGCTACATAAGTTTTGCGGCAATAATGACACTTAGCTCTTTGTCCTCCAGGTAGCTTCGAAAAATGTTTCCACACAAATGATCTTGATGGCATTTCTTTTTTTTTTACTCCCACTGACCTCTTTTTCTTCACTACTAGCTTCTTGCACTTCATTAGTGATTTCTCCGTCAACCTTTTGTACATCATCAACATTATCTTCCATCCTACAAAAACACAACCATCATTATGTCAAAATAAAATTATAACAATTTATAAACACAATTAACAACCATATTTATAAATCATAGCCATAGCCTTTAAAACTTTCACAAGCATATAACATAAAAATTAATAAAAGCATTGGCATGCATTTCCACGTAATCCAGCATGCAGTTTCATTTTAAAAAATTAATAGAAGCATTTGCATGCATTTCCACATAATCCAGATTCCAGCATGCATTTTTATATCTGAAAAAAATTAATAAAATCATTTGCATGCATTTCCACATAATCCAGCATGCATTTTCATCTCTGAAAAAAAATTAATAGAAGCATTTGCATGTATTTCCACATAATCCAGCATGCATTTTCATTTAAAAAAATTAATAGAAATTCAAACACAACACACGCACGGTGAGCAGAACAGACGCATACGGTGGCTGCTGGCGCACGGTGGTTGGTGAGCAGAGGTGGTCACCTGGTCGGTAAGCAAAACAGATATTTGAGAGAACGATTGAGCTTTCTAATCGTTTATTGTCTTTCTAAATCGTGATGGTGATGGAACCAGAAACCTTGTATTCGCACGGACACACGACGCGCGAAGCGGACTAACTCACTAAATCGTTAAGGGGGCATTTTGCAATAACATGAAGCTAACTCTGAATCGTGATGGTGATGGGTGAGGGCAGGTGAAGTGTAACTTTTTAATTTTAGGGCATGGTTTTGGTGAAAATGTTATATATATATATATATATATATATATTAGTTATTGTGTGTGTGCAAATGTATTGTAATCATTTTGACTTGACCAATCAAAATATAACATATTTCAAATTTAATTAAATTATAAAAAACTAACGGTTTTTCGGTTCGGTTTTTCGGTTCATATAAATGAATTGAAAACCGAACCAATATTCAGTTTTTTTTAATACAATTAACTATTCGGTTATTTATAAAAATAAAAACCGGTCCGTAACCAAACCGAACCACCGGTTCGGTTCGGTTTTTCTTAGGACACGGTTTTTTTGCCCACCCCTAGACAAAAGGGCAAAAAATGAAAATCCCTAGACAAAATTACAACATAATATATGTCAGTAAAAATGTACTTGCTCTTTCAAGGGAGAATAAAATAAACCAATAATAAAATAATCTAAGAGAAACCCTAAAAAAAACTGTCAATTTATTTTTTTGATAAGCGTGAAAGACAAAGATAGTGGGCAAGTGGCAGGTGTGGAAGTAATTTATAATGAAAACCTTAAAAAGTAAGGTTTACAGCAGTGATAAAAGTAAGAGTTACCTAGGTGAGTTAAACTAGTAAATATGGTAATTCATGAAATGTTGTTATAATAGGTGTGTGCTACTAAACAAATTACTAAACTGATGAATATAAAAAAAAAAAATTAATAAACTGATGCGGCGGGATATCAAACTCAAGCTACCAAAAGTTATTTTTTAATTAAAATTAAATTTAACTAAAAATAAACATTATAATTTATAAAACTAATAATTTTTTTTTATATGTCATTCAAAAAATAAATAGGCTGCTAGAAGAGACTTTCTTTTTTTTTCATTTATAATTTGGAAGTTACTATAAAGAAATCCATTTACAAAAATAAAATAAAACTATCACCAGAATCATTGGAATATAACACATCCTCCATAACAACAACAAATAATAAAATTATAAATTTAAAAAAGACACTTCCATAAAGGTGCAAATAAAAGCACATTTAATAATAACAACAGAATTTGATGCCTCCCATCAAGTTTCTCATCTCTGATCACATCTAGCGAAGCAATAGCCATTGCATTGGCTAAAGGATTTCAGCCAAAGGTGCTAACAAATAAACAAAAATAAGAGCATGATGTGCTATTGTAAAATAAGTCTGCACAGCCTCTAAACAAAAGCGGAAGAGAAATCAATAAATAAAATGACAAAAAACACATCAATATGTGTTAAAGAATATTAAAAACTAAAATTCAAATCCATTAACAAATTATTTCATTAAAACTAAAATTCAAATCCATGTACCTTTGATTGACTAGAATTGAAAGAAGAAGAATCATTAGTTCTGTTCTTCCTTTTCTTGTCCCTATGAGTAGTAGTTATTGTTATAATACTTTTATGCATGTACCTTTGTTTGTAACTGTTCACAGCTTTAAGCATTAAGTCTTAGTACCTTACCACATAATTCTTAATAGGTTCTGCAGACATGATGCCTACATGCTGCCAACCAAATAAGGTGAGTTCACGAATGTTAGGAAATCACAATGACAACAGAGGTAAATGAAAAAGAAGCCATGAAATAAGTTTTTATGACTCTTAATTATTTGATAACATATAAAAAAAGTTAATTTTAAATCAATATAACTTAATATAACTTAACAACACTTGATAATATTATGACAATTAATTAAACAAAACAAAGTATGTGCATTAATTCTTTAATTAGTGAATCTTTGGTTGTGAAGCAAATAGTAAATAGATTGATAAAAGCTGGTTTGGTTTGGTTTATATAACTTTCATTTGAAGACATACACAAGAATCAAGAATCCATAAACATCAAATATTAAGAGCCTACTATGCCTAAAATTCATAAATCCTTTTTTGCAATTTCCTATTTTCATCAAACTATATCCCCAAAATTCTTTTCTATTTCATGCATTTCCTTTTTATCTTTACAACATTAATACTAATAATATCAATAAGACCCTTATTGCATGCAGAAACAAAATCCAATGTACTGTTATGTTCTGACAAAACTTGGTACAATTTAACAAATCATACTTTAATACATGGATCTCATTTGAGCCCAAAACATTTCTTAATATTCTCTTTACTTTTCTATCGCCATGCATTTGCCAAGAGTCATCTTTTGAAAGGAATTGTGGGATCAACTATTAAAACAAAAATACACAAATGATAATCCATACATGATAGTGATTGGCATCCATTTTTTTGGGTAAAAAGTTTAGTGCTTTTGAATTAAATAAGAAATTAAACATGATATTCATGCTATGTACTACTATGTTCCTAGGAAAGTTGGTACAATTCAACAGAAATTTAAAATTTTGTTACCCTTATTCATCAACATGTCTACCCTCAGAAATAGCAATAAAATCTTATTACATGTGTATTACAGTTAGTATTATTGTTAAAGGTGGCTAATGGGCCGGGCGCCACGAGGCACGACACAGGCACGGTACGTGTCCGTACAGCACAGTGAGGTACGAACACGTTTCAGTAGAGCACGCGGCACGGCAAGGCACGCACTGGGCCGTGCTGAGCTTAGATTTTAGGCACGTGGGCCTTAAAAGCACGGCACGATTAAAGATGGGCTAAAACACGGCACGATTAAAAATAGGCCAAAACACGGCACGTGAAAAAGCACGCAATAAGCACATTTCATTTTTTAATGAAAATAAACTTAAAATTTTATGATTTTATAAATAACTTGAAATTGAATCTTTTAATATATTTTATTGGCTCAAGTTTTTAAAATGTATTTAATTCTTAGTTTAAAAAAAGTATAATTGGTTTATGTTTATAATTTATTAAATAAATAATTGATATCATTATTTTAATAAATAAAATTATAAATATCATGATTTTATAAATATGTATTAATATTATTATAAAGTATGATATATGACTTTACGTAACTCCAAGTTAACAATTAAGTTAACCCTTAAAAAAATTATTATTATTGTTGTTGTTAAGTACTAAAAAAGAATTCTAATACCATAGAGTCAAACTTAGCAACTAATAATACATTCTCTTATTATTATTAATTTATTATTATTGAATATGGACTTGAGTTTTGAATTTTTTATTCTATTAAATTTAAATAAAGGCACGTGGATCCAAAAAAAGTACATAATATTGAAAAAAAAGACAACAACTTGACATGCGTTCTTAAAAAAATAAAAAAGGAAAAAGCTTAGTGGGCTATTTTTCCACGGCACGGCACGTTTGGTAAGCACACAAGACAAAGACGACGACCGCGACGAGCAGCATGAGCACGCGTTGGCTTCCTTTGATGGGCCTGGGCCGGCACGGCATGGCTCGTTGGCCATCTCTAATTATTGTCAATGGAAATAATATTACAGCACTGAATAACAAAGCGCAAAACTGGAATTATATCTGATGTTCCTAATTTCTGAGTACTCTCTCAACTAATTTTCTAAGGAGAGAAAAATGAACAAAAAATAATCAACAATTTTGAGAATACATAAAACATTTGAATTTATGCCTTTTCATTTCCACTTACCTAATCTTGCCATCCAGAGTTGGTCTATGTATTCTTAGATATTTAGCCAAAAAAATAAACTTGCTACCATTAGCATATTCAATCTTCACCAGAAACAAAAGATCAAGTAAACGACATATAGTTAGAGATGCATTTGGCAAGCAATCAAATCAAGTTTTACACGAAAATTATAAGAACGATTCAACCTCCTAATAATTTATGAAAACAGATTAAAAACTCCCCAATCAAATCAGGTCTTTTCTGAAATGGGCTTTTCTCCTTCCATTAAAAAAAAAATGGTTTCTGCCATGAAAACTAAGGCTTCATGAAGATTGAGAGCAAGAACAAGAAATGGAAGAGAAAAAAAGATTTTCAGAGATGGGTTTTGGGTTTAAGAGGAAATTCTAAAATGTCAACTTTGAATTGGATAATTTTATAAGGGAATAATAAGAAGATGGAGTTGTTTTTGTGAAGATCAAAAGGTTTGTAATAAGAGGTGAGAAACCTCATTCCTTACCTAAGGGTTTTGGTTCCTCTGGTGGTGCTTCCGCAGGTTTAGATCAACCCAAAAAAGTGGAATTGATGCTCAGTTAGACCACCCACTTGACGGGCTAAGCACTGGTTATCCTTACTATTCTTTATGTTAGCACCCTCCCATTGCCCTAGACTTAAGCTATGGCAATTCCAGCTCGCAACCATAGAGGGTAAAGGCAAGTGCAAACGCTTTGGTTACCAAAACTTTAATCGAAAGGATGTAAAGAAATAGAAACAAAAAAGACAAGTGATGGGCAACCTACTAACAAAATATCATTAGTAACTGTTTTACGATTAATTGGTTATATATTTAGTAACTTATTTAATTTTTTCTAATCTTAAATTCACATGTTATTACAAGTAATTATGTACAAACTAAAGTCAATATGTTACATACATTTAAGACAACAAAACAAGTGCCTTAAACATATGACAATACTAGTACTAATAGAAATTAGTTTTCATAAGCTATTTGAATTTTGATGGCTAAATATTTACAAAAAAATCAAATTAAAAGACTTGTAAATTGTCAATTTGTCAAAATAATAATAAATTACAAATAGTTTTTACAAATTTGTCTATACAAAGGAATGTGGCATGAGAGAATTACTTGAAAAGTTAGTCAATCCATTCATATGCAAATTGATGTGACAAAGTTACATATATAAATTCTAACAAAGTCTTTGCGGTTCTACTATGATGTATTAGTAATTGTGTTCAATTCTTTTCGGTCATTATTAAATAGTAACAATCAGGAAAAGTCTAATCATAGGAGTTAAAAATTTATATACATACGATTATTAGTAATAAAATATAAAATTTTTCATCACCTATGATTATGTTTTGTGACTATTAATATTATTTTCTGAGCACATTTCATTTTTCACAAGAACTTTTGAGCAAAAAAAGAAAAAAAATCTTCATGCGGCTAAAACAATGTTCATTACAAAAAATTGAATTAGAGACCAAGCAATGCGCCTCGGGAAATAATAATTTGGTCACAAAAATACAGCGTTATTCAAGACAAAACTTTCTCTACTATTTTTAGTTTTGTCACTGTAGTGATTGATCAAGGAACAAAAAATAAGGTCTTAAAATTACAAGAAATCAAAATAGCTTTAGAGACTAATATTACATGTCATTGATGATTTGTCTAAACTTACACATTTTTTTTGTGACAAAACAGTTTCATCACCTATAATTATATTTTGCAACCATTTATTTTGTCATGAATGATGAAATATTGTCTCAAAATGTTCAATTCTTCAAGGAGATTTTTGTGCCAAAAGAAATTTGTTTTTTTTTCAATAATAATGTTTGTCACAAAAACATTGAATCAGATACCAAATAATGCATCTCAGGAAAGAAATAACTTGGTCGCAAAAATATAATATTATTCAAGACAAAACTTTCAACTACTAATTATAGTTTTGTCACTGTAATTACTCATCTACGACTAGAAAATGGGGTCTTAAAATTATAAGAAATTAAAATAGTTTTAGAGACCAATGTATGTGTCACGGATAGTTTGGTTAAATTTATACCTATCTTTTGGTCACAAAATTGTATTGTTGCCAATAATTATATTTTGTAACCATTTATTTTGTCATAGATGATAAAATATTGTCCCAAAATGCTTCAAATTTGGAGCGAAATTTTTGCACTAAAATAAAATGTTTTTCTACGACTAAAATAATATTTATTCCAAAAAGGTTAAATTAGAGACCAAATATTACATCTCAAAATAAAATTATTGGTCACAAAATATAACACAAGTCGGGAAAAAATCATTGGATATAACTTCATAAATTCGTCACAATAAATACCATTTCGTGATCAAATTTCAAAGTGTTGTAAAAAATATTGTTCTTTAAAATCTAATTTCTTGTAGTATGTCTGGCACAATGAGTACTTTACACCATATTTATTAGAAAGCGACTCCCCTCTAATATTTGTGGATCATCTTGACTCAATGTTGACAAAAAACGCATCTAAGTTATTAAGTGAATGGTATTGTCACGTTGTCAATGTTATGCAAATTTTATTAAACTCGCAAGTGCACGAAACTATTATAGAATAGATCAATGGTGGCGAGTGTCGATCCCACGAGGAGGTGAATTTTAATTGTGTGTAGAGTTAATTTTTTAAGTGGGTGGTTGGATTTGTGGTGAAAGTAATTTAGACTTATCCTAAAATTTAAATTAGAATGGTGGGAATAAATTAAAGTAAAATCTATTGAAATGAAGCGCTTGGGTTTCTAGATCTACATCAACAAGCACCATGGGCTTAATATTCCTTATTAGTATCAATTAAATCATAAGGGGGGTTCCACTCCTCATGAACCTCAATCTAACCAATATAGTGTTAAGGGATTATCATGCCAAATAGTAATAACCTTCCACTAGACAAGATTATTACTATCTGTCGACGAAAAATCAAAACATCCACAAAAATCAGAGTGGAAGAGAAAGTAAATTTATCAAATTAAGCCTAAGGAACATGTTGAGACTTCACCTTCAACCCAAGCTAGAAAAAAATTACTATTCATAATTGAACTAAGGGTAAAATGAGAATTTATTAAAATGCATAGAAAATATAAGATGTAGAAGAAATTACAGAAAATAAAGCCCAAAAATGAATTCAGGGGTGTCAAATTAGGGGAAGCCCCCTATTTATAGATACAATCAGTAAATCATAGCCATCGGATTAAAACAACTTGGACGCTTATGATAGTGACACGTGGCAAGTTCTAATTGAATAGAACACATCATCAAGGCTGTCATTCCTTGTATATACATATACCGTACATGTGTTTTTCCGGTCCACTAACATACTGCCACGTCACCGGTCAACTCTTTAGTCCAATAGGATCGTGACATATCATCAGTCAACGCCACATAAGCAATCAATGCCCCATCATTCGTCCAATAGAATGGTACCACATCATCGGTCAATGCCACGTCATCAGTCCGTATATAGGAACAGTGTCGTGAACAAAAACCATAAATAGTACCATAAACAATACCGTACATGTGAACAATGTTGTTTATCCTTTTATACTTCTCCTAAGGTTTTCAACTATCATGACTTCATAATTACTGTTCGTTTTGCTATCTGATCTCTTGTTCATTGTGAAATAACCATGATTCCCTAAATACATAAAATACTTAATTATAATAAAATATGCATAATTAAATCACAATGGATTTAAATACATAAAATTATGGAAGTTAGTGAGACTTGGAGTGTAAAATAATGATTTTCACTTTTATACATATACACTTTCTAGCACTCAACACACCCCCCAACTTGCTTGTTGCTAGTCCCTAGCAAATTAAGCGAAAATAAAATTCAAACCCAATTTTTTTTTAAACAGTTATGTTTATTCAACCAGATTAATGATAGCGATCAAACAAAAATATAAGTATTATCTCCAGTCTAAAGAAACATTACCCCCACATCAACCATCCACATGCATCAATCCAGCAAACTTTGTTACAACTATAATAATTAAGCCACTTTCAAGAATGACATGTCAAACCCCAAAATCTCACCGGTAGTAGTGACACTCTCACAACAAAATTAAACCCAATAAAAGTAGTCACTCCAATGAATGATAAACTAACAGAAAATAATAAAGAATTAATATCACACACTCTCACCAAAATGAAACGAATATGCCCACAGTTTAGAAATGATACGATCTTAAGTCAAATAAAATACTACTCAAACCAATGTATTCTTTTTTTAATTAATTTTTTTATGCATTACTATATCTTTTTAGCTCATATAACTAGTTTCTACTTTAAACTATAGTTCCCTAAAATCAAGAAGGAATTTTATTAGGACGTAACGTAGGCTAGGGACATAGCTAACAAAGGAGGAAAAATAGGGAAAACAAAAATTTATTTTTTATTATTATTATTATCATTATTATTATTATTATTATTATTATTATTACTATTACTATATCTTTTTTCTCTTTTCTCTTTTTTTTGCTAAATTTTTTTTTTTGCTTGGCACAACTTTACTGAATAAAATAATTATTTACATTTTCTCAAACATGAATAGATGATGGAACTTATAAGATATCAGATAATACTCTAAATCAGAGTGGGTAAAGATGATAAGTTGACAAAGAAAATGTTTTTTTATATATATATGAAAGGCTCAAAAGGGTTAATTATGGATATTTCACAAAAGGGATGGCTTAGAAAGACTTAAATGGGTCAAAGATGACATTTCCATCGTCTTTTAGGGCTCTAAATAATTTTTTATATCTACTAGTTAAATGGACCTTCAGATGTAGCAACACACTCTTTTTTTTTAATTTAAATTTTTTTAGAGGGTTGACTCAAAGAAAATCTAGAGATCATGTATAAAATAATAAACTGCTAAACTGTATGAAGAATGGCAAAAAGAGTTACTCTCCAAGAAAAATGACAGACTCAAAAACTTACTTGGTATTTTTTTATGACATATGCATTCCTTCAAGCAATTCATATTTGTCTTCGACATCAACATATAGAATAGCAAATATGGTGTAACATAACTCAAGACCAAAGATAATACAAATACTAAAATTTAAAAGCCATCATGTCATCTAATGTTAAAATATCACAATTTTTTTAATGACATTCGACTCCCAAACCTATTCTAAACATGAAAAATATGCATGTAGAAAGGTGAAAATAATGTAGAAAAACTAATTGGTAAAAGAAGAAGTTAGAAAGATCACACGTAAAATGATTGTTGAAGCTTAATAATAAGATAATAAAGAAAAAGAAAATGTTCGGAAAGTAAATTTTTTTTTTAACTAAGAAGATGCGTTTACACTCCATATTCAGCCATTTTCAACTCAAAAAATTTGAAAGTATATATTTATAAAGGAGAATTTTTGTCAACTCAAAAAGAAAAAAAATGAAAGTTTATATTTATAAAACCAAGAAGATGCATTTCTAAAGAATTTAGAAAAAAAAATGATTGTCAAAGCTTAATAAAGAAAAAGAAAATGTCTGGAATTACCTAGGTGTTGTAACATAGAAGAAAATATTTACAAGTGAAAAGTTTAATCTAATTTGAACTTTTTACTGCAGCTGTTGTTACCATCATTAGTTTGACACTTCAACACAAAGGTCCTGGGATCTGGCCCTTGTCCATAAGTTGTAACAGATCAAATAGCTCATTAGCAATATGAGCACAAATAAAAAAAAAATCCACTAAGGAAAGAATGAAATTTTTTTTTTTGCATGGTTAAGAAATGTAATAAAGCCATCATAGAAGTTATTATCCAACAAACATTAAATCAGTATGTAATCATTTATCGCGATATGTAATAACCATTCGACTTCAATTATATCAGTATGTAATCATTTATCACGATATGTAATAACCATTATGTAGTATTTGCAACAACCATAAATTATCCAACAAACATTAAATATAATTTTATCTCACAACAACTAGCAAATTCATCCTTATACAATTTTAGTACAATAATCTTTATACGATGACTCGGGATAGTTCTTTAGTTGGTCTAAGCACTGAAGGCATGACCTACAAACTCCACGATGCCACCCTTTAAAGATAACATACTATCTACAATCCTCAACCACACCCTATTTGGACACATAATGTTAAATTTAGTATATATTTTTTAAAAACTAACTAAGCAGCCCAATAGGAGGTGAATTGGGATTCTAAAAATTTAAACAACTAAAAACTTAATGCAATTTTAAAAAAGCAATCAAATTCGAAATAAACAAATTAATATACAAGGAAAAATAAAGAGATAGGGTAAGAGAGAGCAAACAAGTGATTTTTTACGTGGTTCGGCCAACCGTGCCTACGTTCACGACTCCAAGCTCACCAGGCTTGAGAATTTCACTAAGCGAGCCTCCAAGACTTCAACAACTCTTACAATTGACTTCCAACGTGTCAATAGACCTTTATAACAAGATATTATTCTTAATCTTTTAACCCAAGTATATCTCAACACTTACAACCTCTCAACTTGATTTTATAAAAATGATTACAAATAAATTTTTCTCACACAATATGCTTGATTACAAATGAAAGTCCAATGTATAAATAAATGAATACACAAATTTTATAATCAGATTGCAAAGAAATGCTCAATGATAACAATGGTTGTCACTCTTCTTTTAATTTGATTAAAGTCATTTTATAGTTTCAGTAAAAAACTAACCGCTATTGAATTTTTGGCGATAACCAGCTTACCGTTTTATGTTAACCAATTTTTCATTTGATGTTACCGTTATATTCAAATATTTGAATTTTTACACATCCAGTTTGTCGCTTCTCATTTTTCAGTTAGCCACTTTTTATCCAGAGAGCTTCTGCTTGATAACCAGTTTGCCGCTTTGGTGAATCTAGTTAGCCGCTTGCTACAACGAAACATATATTTTCTAAAATTATAATTTTAACCCAAAACTTTATAAAATTATATTATGGCCTAAATCTTTATAAAACTTTGCAAATAGATCCATTTATAGAATTTAAAACAATACTTGTTGATTTCAAAGTTCTCAAAACTTTTCAATTTAAACCATAAACTTGAAAACAACCAATTTCATATAAGCATTTTCTTGTTTCAAAAACATAATGTGTAATTCCTTCGTTATCAAAAACATGTGGTTTGTTATCATTAAAATAACATTTTATAGCTATATAGGCTAACAATTTAAACAATATTAACGAAATAAATAAAGCATAAATTAATGGAAAAATGTAAATGAATACAAAGAATTGAGTCATTAGCATTGCATACAAATTTGAAATAAGGCGTCACTCTTCATGTAACAAAGATTTTTTTCAATTGCGTCATGCATTTTTTATTCAATGGTATTTTATTATTCTTTGTGTCTCGACCACCAAAAACACCAACCCTCTTAAGCATTTAGAAGGTAACTTTTCCTTATTCTTAGATGGTATTTTATTATTCTTTGATTGCCCGCTTGACCACTTTTCTAGAGGAGGATATACTTCGAAAGCACATATATCATCAAAAACATCCCACCCTTTTAAAAACCACAATTATCCCATCTATTAGTTGGTACAAAACCATTTTAGGTAAATGGTCTTAAAATATACTGACACCCATGCAGAATAATAATGTGAGTAGTAATCATAAACTAAAAAATCTTGATTCCTGTACACCGTTATAGCATGTACACATGATAATTGTTCAAGTTGGAATTCTCGACAAGTGCATGTTTTTTCTAACATGTTCACATGCCCATCAAGATTATCGACTTTGGCAATAAACTCAGATAGATTTAAGTTGATCACTCGAAACTTCTAAGAGGTAGTTTTTCTACCTTTCACTACCTTATTTGCTTATTTTGTCAGTCGACTATCTGTAGCCACAGCCTCTTGACGACAATTACAAAACCACTCTTGTAGTTTGTCAATTATCCCATCTATTAGTTGGTATATAGGTAACAATCAGTCAGATTTTAGTATCTCATTCATACATTCAATAACGTTGGTATTCATAATACTGTAACGTCTCTCATCAAAGTGTGAACTTGCTCTCTTGTCAATCTCCGCAAGAATGTAGATGGTAATTCTCGAGATACTTTCCAACTTAACATTTATGTTAACATAACTAACGTTGTATATCTCATTCATATAATATATAAAGTATGCTAGTGCATGTGCTTTTAAAGCCACTTTAAATATACTACCAACATCAACGTCCTTAAAGTGAGCCCTAAGGTTTTGTTTTAAATGGTATATGCAAACCCCAGAGGTGGCATTTAGAAATACAGTAGCTATACATTTCTAAATACTTAGATGGCAATTAGAAATGAAAACCAAATTTTCAACTTTCCCAATTGATTCCCTCGACTTTGTGAAAGACCGTAGCCAAAATAAATCATTCTCATTATCACCAACATCGAAAGCTAATGGATAAATCTGATTGTTACCATCATTACAAGTGGCAATGAATATAATTCCTTTATTTTTTTTTTCTTTTGAGGCAATAATTGGCCTAATGGAAGAAGAAAATCCTTTTAAAGAACTTTTTATTGCCATGAAGAAGTACTTAAGTGATTTTAATCACCAACTTCAAGGAAAGTTCAGGTTCTTAGATGCTTCTTCTTAACTATTGCCATATATTGAGGAAGCAATTTACAAGACTTTTCAGGTGATCCTTGAGCAATTTGCATTGTAAGTTCCCTTGCTCTCCATGCTTTGCGATAACTTATATCGTAAACATATTGTTATTAAAAATCATGCCTAATTTCTGTAGCCTTGTATGAAAAAGGCAAACTATTACACTTAAACTGAATATTTTGGGCAATTAGCTTTCTAGAAGCTTGTCGATGATCTTTCTTAGAGACATCATAGGAACAAGAATGTAGATAGTAAAACTTTCTAAATTTGAACATATCTCAATCATTGACCTTAACAATCCTTGTGTTTGTTTTCTCTTCCCTTATTCTTTTAAAATTGAATTTATTGCCATTTACAATTTTTGTCCACGCAAGTGACAACAAGTATATACTTACCAAACTTGAAGGTTTTATATTCAAATTTTTTTGTTACAGCATATGAGTTAAGCATTCCTTGCAAGACCACTTTAGAAGAAAATTGTTGTCTTTTCACAAGTCCATCACTGTCATCACCAACTTTGTTCGATGCTAAATTGTCAACACTAAAAAATGAATCATTCATGCATACTAAATTACTACTAGCAAGCAAACTAAGAGGCCGTTTGTTTTTTGTGACTTAATAACTTATTGACTTAATTTCAATCAGTTAAGTCATTAGGTCTGTCTGTTTTTTTAACTTAATGAAATTTTTCAACCATTAAGTCATTAAGTTATTAAGATAATTTTTTTAACTTTTTGCTTAATTTAAAAAATCTAAATGATATCAATAAAAGATATTCTCCAAAAAATCTCATCTAATTAGTTAACTTTTATCCTTACCTAAATAAAATTTAATAATTAGCTTTATTACTCATCTCTATATAACTTGTGATAATATATAGTGGTAGACTATTATTATTGTTATCTTTTTATTTTCTTCAAATTAGCATTTTTTATCTTCATAATTTTTTATGAATATTTTTCATATAAAAACATCATAAACTATAATAAAATTGATTAGCATATATAATATAGAATATTAAAGAATTGTATTCAATTGAATATAAATTATGCTGTGATAATATATAGTAGTAGACTATTATTATTTTTATCTTTTTATTTTCTTCAAATTAGCATTATTTATCTTCATAATTTTTTATGAATATTTTTCATATAAAAACATCATAAACTATAATAAAATTGATTAACATATATAATATAGAATATTAAAGAGTTGTATTCAATTGAATATAAATTATGCTGTGATAATATATTATCTTATTTATATTCTTTGATATGTTTATTATTTGTTTAACATTTATAATTTGTAAGGGCATAAACGTAAAGATATTAGTTTTCAGATTTTTTAAGTTAAAAAAACAAACAACTTAGTATTTACTTTTAGCAATTCAAACAAAAAATATATATATAATTAAATTCAGACATTCAGTTATATTCAAAATCCAAACTAATTTAGGTCTATTCATATTTCAAATAAAATAAAAACCGCCACCGAAGTCTTAACAAATAGTTGCTACTAGAGTGTGGCTGAGTTACAGTCAACACCAATGGACCATCTGTTGGTGCTTTAATATTTAGTAGTGTTGTGTGCTCCACAAGAAAATGGCCCTTGGTTAGTTCATTTTCCACATCAACCTGAGCATTGGGCATAAGTTCTTGTTCTAATTCATTTCCATTGCCAAAATGGTCAAGAATAAAACCATCATATTCTATATTAACTTTTTCAACTTCATGTTGAAAGGTTGATAAACCAATGGTTGGATAATAATGACTCTCCTCCCACAAATAGTTTGTTGCGAGTGGACTATTCTCCTAAATGGCCTAATAAGTGATGCGAAGAGGATTTTTGAAACTGCTTCTAAATTCTTTTAAAAAAAATCTACATCAGAATCATTCAAAAATTCCATTGGTGGCAAAAGCTCTGACGATGTTTTGAACTTGAAACTTTATGTTAATAACAAATTCAGTAAGGTCAATAGAAATTACTTGTGCAGCTCTTTTGACCAGTTGCTCAAATGTAGCTGAATGTGGCACTTTAATACCCCGTATCTGAATACTGGTAAATTTATATTCACCATTCTCCTGAGTCCATTCACCATGAAACAGGATTGGAACATGTACGATCGCCATTCATGAGTGAAAACACTACTGTCATTAAAAGGTTTTAGCAAAAAAATTATTGAAATTGTTGAATAAAATTACACTACAAGATTTACTCGACTTATTAACTTACTCAACTTATTCAAATGACTTACTCGACCTTATTACTCGGCTCTTACTCGACTAGTTCAGAAAACTTACTTGTTTTAAAAAATTACTCGACTCTTGTTCAACTTGTTCAAAAAACTTACTCGAGTTTCATTGGACTTATCTAAAAAATTACTCAACTCTTACTCAACTTGCTCAAAAAACTTACTCGACTTGTTTTAAAAGTTTGCTCTTACTCAACTTATTTAATAGATTTACTCGACTTCCTACGCCACTAATACTTGACTTACTCAATTCCCATACTTCACTTTGTACTCAATTAAATACTCGACTTAGCCGATTTCATACTCGACTTATTTCAAAAAATTACATAACTCTTATTCAACTTATTCAAAAAATTTACTCAACTTGTACTGGACTTATTTTAAAAGTTACTTGACTCTTACTGGACTTAATATTTGACTTATTCAGTATACTTACTAGACTTCCTACTCAATTAGATACTCAACTAGATCCTCGACTTACTCGTCTCCCTTACTTCACTTCTTACTCGACTAAATATTTGACTTGCTTGACTTCTTCGTGGACTAATTTTTCAGTTCGATCATAACTTAAATTGGGTTATTAAATCCCTACATTTTATGCAATAGTGTGTGTGTGTGTGTGTGTGTGTGTTCGCGCGCGCGCGTGCAAGAACAAAAATGAATAATGTACTATTAAAACTCATAAATCATTAGCAAATATATTTGTAATGAAATCAAATTAAATCTTAAGCATACAAAATGGTTGCATTTCAAACATAACTCATCCACCACTTGACAATGCACCTTTTGAAGAGTTTGTTTTTATTAAAAACCTTTGTATTAGAGGTAAGATATGAAATGGTGAAAGGAGGAAACCGTAAGAGGAAGAAATGATAAGAAGAGGAAACTATAAGAGGCAGAAATGGTGTAGATTCATGGCTTTTTTAAAGATATTTTTTACTTTTTTTCACCTTCATGAGACATATGTATGTAATAGGATATAGATTTGGAAAGGGCAAACAGAGTATATTAAAATAAAGAGTTAGACTATTAGCGCTCCTACAAGATGCTATTGAAACCCCTGTTTCAATTATATCTCATTTAATGCCAAAAATATCTTTTTTTCTAAATAAACACTCTTTTCATTTATGAATTTTTCAATTTCTAATAAATTTCTCACTTTTTCATTCTTAATATGTGTATTCCTCTCTTCAAACTTTATTTATTATTTAATTTCTAATAAAAAAATCTAAAAAAAGTAAGAAGAACATTACACTTCGAAAATAATGAATATCTTATTTGTCTAATACAATTCTATCCTACCTGTAAATTTTGGATTCAACAATTAGTTTGAGAATTCTTAAAAAATTATTTGCAATGGAATAAAATTTTATTTAATTTATTTTTTTATTGTGTTGTATCTTAATTAAGTTGTTACGTTTAATTACAAGAATTTTGTTTTGGCTTAGAGGATTACTTTTTAAATTCATATTATTTTAATGATAATAAAAATTTTATATTGTCAAGGAAAATAAAATTGAAGAGAAAAGGAAAATATAAATAATTTAATTTTATTTATATTTATTCTTAAATATAATTGTAATATAAGAAGAATTTTATAAAATTAATGGAAGGGTGCCAATTATAAAACTCTAAAATAAAAAACCGGTAATGCAGCAACAATTCTCTCTCCTAATCGTGACAAGACTCTTACCGAACTTGGATTCTTTTCATTAGTCGAATTCACTAGTGGAGCATCTACTTTTTAGGCCGAGTCCTTCTGCAAAGCCCAGATCCAAAGCCCAACAGAGCCCAAGATGCCGAATCAGAACGTCGTCATTTTAAAATAGAGCCCGTCAAGTCCGTCGTTTATTTTTCAGTTACTTATAGGGGTCCAGCTATGTGAACGCAGTTTGCAAAAGTGAGCGGACACCAATCGAAACGAAAGAAGCCATTTCAATGGCTTCGTCATCGTCACTCTCACCTCCTAGAGTTCACAAGGAGCTCTACTTCATCAACCGCGAAAAGCTCCTTAGTTCACTCCGCCAACACCTCACAGAAACATCTCGTCCTTTGCACGGCTTCGTCTTTCTACAGGTAAGCAATCAATCTTCTTCATAATGATACGCAATAACTATAAATTAATCATGTTCTTGTATTTATATGATCACTTGTCGATTTCGTCGCTCAATCCTTTTACAGGGAGGCGAGGAGCAGACACGTTACTGCACCGATCACCTCGAACTCTTCAGGTGCGTGATCAGGGATCACTAGATAACATCCTTAATATTTTTCATATTTAGATTTCAGTGCTTGTAGCTTGTGATTGTTGATGATTGTTGATTGGTTTATTAGGCAGGAGAGTTATTTTGCTTACCTGTTTGGAGTTATAGAGCCTGGCTTCTATGGAGCTATTGTAAGCTCATTCTGCTTTTTTGTTATTGCTGCTAAAGATGTTTATATCTATTGGTGTGGAAGCTTATGTGATTTATTGATCATTGAATTTATCTATTTATTTATTTATTTATTTTTGGTTATTCTTTCTCAAAGGATATTGCAACTGGAAAATCTATTCTATTTGCTCCTAGACTACCTCCTGATTATGCAGTTTGGTTGGGGAAAATAAAGCCATTATCCTACTTTCAGGTGACTACAATGTCAGTGACGGTTGATTGCTTGGTCGAATTGTGATGAATATTCATTGTTTATATTTTTATTTGCAATTTTACGTCCCTCTCTTGCAGGAAAAATACATGGTTAACATGGTCTACTATACTGATGAGATTGTAGGAGTTTTACAAGACCATTACAAAGGGCCTGGAAAACCTTTACTGTTTCTCTTGCATGGACTGAACACTGATAGTAATAATTTTTCAAAACCGGCTCAGTTTGAGGTTTTAGTCTCATTCTTTTATTATCTTCCTGTGTTTTTCGTTTCTGTATTACAAAAAGAGTGAGGATTAAGTTCTTAAGTTTCCTTATTGTTGGCATTACTGCATTGCATCATTTATATCTTGAAGTCAACAGTGTTGCATAGATATCAAAATTCCAAAATTATGTCAAAGTATATGTTTTGATTTTAATTTAATTGGTTTATTTCTTGATTTAGGGGATGGAAAAGTTTGAGACTGAGCTGAATACATTGCATCCTATTTTGTCTGAGTGCCGAGTTTTGAAGTCAGACCACGAGCTTGCTCTTATCCAGTTTGCAAATGATATAAGCTCTGAAGCCCATGTTGAGGTAACTATTTGGTGGTGGTTATGTCGTACTCAATGAATACCAATGTATTTTATTTAAATGAAGTTAAAGAACAGTGTTTTTGATAGTTCATTGGCCATAGAACCATGGAACCATAATCTTTTAATATTTTTGTAAAAGGATTCACTAATTTCTTCTCAGTTGTTTTACCTGGCCCTCCTTGAGAAGGTATTCTATTTGTTTAACTATAGACCTAGCTAATAGTTTCTGCAAATTAGTTGTGTATCCATAGAACAATTAATCACTTATTATACTGTCACGATATCTGGATTGGGTAAGTGGCTTCATTAACCCTTTGCAAGGAAACAAATAGGACGGAGCGGGGAAGAAAATCCTTCTAATATTTGGAAATCTATTGAGCAAAACCATTCTTGTCTTGTCCTGATTTCAAAAATATGTTTTAATATAATGTGTGTTGCTATTTGGCATTCCAACTAGGTTATGAAAAAAACTAGAGTAGGCATGAAAGAGTATCAGATGGAGAGCATGTTTCTTCACCACACTTACATGTACGGTGGCTGTAGGCATTGTTCGTATACATGTATTTGTGCCACCGGTGAGAACAGGTGAGAGATTTCTTAAACTGCAACTTTTTATCATTCTAGGATAGTGATGACTATTAGCTGCATGTTAATGAAACTTTTGATGCGTGTGTATTGAGGATACATCTAAGTCAAAGGAAAATATGTAACTTCAAATAGCTAATATTACGTTCTTTGATTTCTGAAATTTTCAATAATATTTGGTCATTTGGTTTATTTCTTTTATTATTTGGTTGCATGTGCTTTGAAATATTTCTTTCCAAAAGTGTTTCAGTCTGTAAGAGAAAATAGGGCACCAACAAGTTATGTTGCTGTTTTGATTGATTATGAAGGGTCTAATGAAGGATAAATCATTGAAACTATGTTTTTAAACTTAATGTTTGATTAGAAATATTGTTGCAGGAACTCTTCAAAGCCATTGAATTGGATAACCCAATGCAAACTCAATGTGTCTATATCTCCCATGTCCTGCCATCATTCCTGAGTGCATGGTTTGTTTGTATAGGCTTATTGTAGATGCATATAAGCTTCTTGAGATGAAACCTTTGACTCTGTGATTGTCCCTTTTCAATTTCTTGAACTGGAAGATGTTTATTTAATTTCTTCACTGAGAAATTTAATTAAGGATATTTCATTTAATAATATAGATGAAATGAAGGTTAATCATGCCGTTTAATTATTTGAAGAAAAATGTATCCTTTAAACCTCTTTATTAATAATGGTTGCTTTCTGAATTGGATTCTATCCCGAGCATTTTGGAATTCATACTTACAAGCACCAGCTTTCTTTGTGAAAACAATATTTATCTTCCAGAAAGGGTAAGTATGCTATTTGTTAGTTATTCACAAAGGTTCTGCAGTCATGTATTTAGTTTAGATTTTTGCAGCTGCTTATTTATGCATTAAAAATATATTGTGTCAGTTTGATTGGTGTTTGAGTGTTATTTTTTAATGTAAGTTTTACTTCCACATATAGAATAGCTAACGGCATTTATGTTTTATGGTTTAGTGCTGTTCTCCATTATGGGCATGCAGCAGCTCCAAATGACAGGGTACAGTTGACTCTGCTTCTTTATCCATTCATCATTTTCAAATAATGGTTGAATCAATGCCTTAAGAAGCTATAACTACCATGCTATTTTCAATCTGGTTTTTTTTTTTTTAAGCCAAAAGTAGTGACATTTTATTTTTTTATTATCTTTTGTGGTGAATCCTGTTTAAAAGGCAAGATAATATGCAGTTTTGGTTAATACATTGAAAGAAAGGAAACGTTGTTTTGAATTTGAATGCGTGTTCTTGGATTTAGACATGGAGAGCCATGCACTTGAGAAAAATGGACTTTCCATTTTATGTTGGAAGTTGTCTCCATTGCAGAACATGGTAAAATTGTATTGGTATCACTAAAACATTCTACCTTGTTCGGAGCGTGAAAGAACATTTCATTGTAATAGATAGATAAATTGATGGATAGGTAGAAACTATTACATAAATAGGAAAAGAATATCAGCAAGACATAACATTCTCTTTGTTTAAAGCTTCAAGATTTATGTCTGTTGGTCTGGTTCCTGCAAGCAAATACTCAATGATTCTATCCAAGTAGATTCATATTTGTTGATTTGAGTATTTCTTACACATGCATGAACACTTCTGTAATTTCTTGATAAGTTTAATATGTAATATGTCGTATGATTGAAGATCTTAAATGTTCTTGAAGCTAGGATCCTTTTTGGTGCAGAGTCGAACAAATTATTTGTGAATCATCATATTAGGATATGAAGTCTGATATTGGCTCTATGTGATTGCGATCTGATTCGTACTATGACTTCTGCTTTTTTGTTCATTTTCTTTAAAACTGTATGGTACTTTGATGGAAACTTTATGGCTGAATAGGTAATATGTGAATGGTTTTATCCATTAGAAGACTGGCTCGAAATTCTCAGTTACTTATCCAGTTAATTAGTTAAGTTTGTTAAGTTTCTGTAATCTGTCTAGTGCCTTTTCTGCAGACCTTGGAAGATGGAGATATGGCATTGCTTGATATGGGAGCTGAGTACCAATTTTACGGATCTGACATTACTTGCTCATTCCCTGTGAGTCCTTGTACTGCAAAGGATTACCCCCATGTTGTTTTCTGTTCCTCTATCTTAGTTCTTAAATATTTCAAACTGTTTTCTCAGGTAAATGGGAAGTTTACAAGTGATCAGAGTCTTATATATAATGTAAGTGATGCACTTAGAGGCGTGTTTATTACCACCTCTTCCTTCCCATTTCTGCTTTGAGGGAGAGCTGGCTTCAAATTAAATCCTCTGTCATTAGAAAGAAGTTCATAGTCAGTGTCTCATAGGGTTTTCAGTGCTAGGATTTCCTGTTTTTTAATTAACATGTTCTGCAGGCCGTCCTCAAAGCTCACAATGCTGTCATAAATGCAATGAAACCTGGAGTGTGCTGGGTGGATATGCACAAGTAAGTTTAAAAGTGAAAATGAGTGTTTTACTTATATATAGTCACTGAATGTGGTTTCATTCATGATTCTCAGTAGGCGTGTGAAGTTGCATATTCTGCTTTGTTTTCTTCACTTGAAGATCTCCTTGGACATTTTTTTTAAAATGCTGATAACTTTTTCTTAGCCTTGCAATCATCAAACTGATAATTGTTTGTTGTTACTATCATAGATTGGCAGAGAAAATTATTCTGGAGTCGCTGAAGAAGGGCGGTGTCATGGTTGGGTAATTTGCAATTTCACTGCGACTCCTTTTCATTTACTTTCAGGTGCTCATCTTTTTTAGAAGAGAAAAAAATAATTTCTACATAGTCAGAATCTATCTGTAGGAATGTGGATGAGATGATGGCTGCACGATTGGGTGCTGTTTTCATGCCTCATGGTCTTGGGCATTTCTTGGGTATTGACACTCATGATCCTGGCGGCTACCCAAAGGTTTATATGATCAAGTTAACAGCTGATGGATTTTAGTTCCTTTCCTTGTTTCGTCTTCTTATTTCTTTGGACTGGAACAATGAAAATGATTTGCAGGGAACAGAAAGATCGAAAGAACCTGGCTTAAAATCTCTACGTACAGTTAGAGAACTCCAGGAAAGAATGGTAACTACTGTTTTTTTAAGTCAAACTTGTGCTCTGTTTATGATTATGATTATGATTAAATTCTATAGATTATCTACCAATTTTCTTCTATTTCTTTTAATGCTAAATTGGTTTTCTACTGGATTTTCAAATATGCAATTTGTCTTTCCGAATTATTTCCGAAGAGATCGTACTTGGAATTTTAAAATGATTGTTGTTTTTTATTTACTTGTCTAAAATTTTCTGTGGGGCAGGTTAATTTACTAAAATTAAAAAGGTAAAAATTGATTTAAAATTTAAAACATAGGATTATATGTGATCCACCTTGATGTGCCTAGCTTGTATAATGTAATTTACGTAATGACCCATGATCAAAGTGATTGCTTTCTCCTATGTTTTACTTGGAGGATTCATTTTGGGTTAAGTTTTTAGATGATGTGGTATAGGCATATACTTGTGCCCTATGAAATTCAAATCATTCTGCTGCATTTACTATGATATGGGTAGATCATGAATGTCTATTTAAATGCAATGGTTATCTAGATATTGCATTGTTGCTGTACTTTGATGTTGTTTTTAGTTGTCTTCTTTTGTTGTTTCTCATATCAGCTGTATTATTGAGACGGATTGTTCTTTGAAAGACATGGGAAACATCTAAGCTTAGATGCTATCTTATAGGTGATCACAGTGGAGCCTGGATGCTATTTCATTGATGCTCTGTTGGTCCCGGCCATGGAAAATGAAAACACTTCCAAGTTTTTTAATCGTGAAGTAATTGGCAGATTCAAAGATTTTGGCGGTGTTCGCATTGAAAGTGATGTGGTACTCCTCTATACACTACTCACATTTGCCCCTAATTGGAAGAAAATTTCTTGCTTTTGCATCATATTTGTATAATTATTATTCTGACTTGAGACATTTTTTACGATATCTTGTGATTATTTGATGGTTTTTACTTTTTCTTTTTCAATGTATTTAGCTTGTCACTGCCGATGGAAGCAAGAACATGTCAAGTGTACCTCGGCAAATATCAGATATTGAAGCAGTAATGGCAGGCGCTCCATGGCCTTCTAACAAGACTGCTCCATTAAATAGTTGAAAGTAGTGCCAAAGATCTAAGAATAAGGCTCTGTTAGTGGAAGTTTTGGTCATAAACACCAAATTTCTTGTTAGAATTATGAGCCAATTATTTTGAAACTAGAACTTTGAAACTAGAATTTTATCAAATGGTAAGTGCTTGTCGTTCTCACAATTGAATTTGAGTGGTTAGCTTGGACAAAAGTTGTCTCTGTAAATAAATTGGGAAGAAAGTAATCCACTATGTTCTTTTCTTTAGAGATTAATCATATGGTTTTCGTCACAAGGAGCCATAGATAATTTTTACTTCGGTTTGAAAGATACATTTATATCAGGGTGGTTGGTTTCCTTAAAATTTAACTTTTCAACTATTAGATTTATGCAATCCAATGGTAGATAGGTGGAGATATAAAATATTATTTTGTAACTTTAAATCTTTATCATTACATTCATAAAAAATTAAATTTAGTTTTTAAAATTAAGGTGTCAGGTAAGATCCACTTAAAAAAATGACTTCAGTTTGTCCATCTTTCCAAATATCAATTAGTTGGCAATTAAACCCCATACATTTTCTTCAAAGAGGCAATTTTTTTTTCTTTTTGAGAAATTAAATAACAAATGTTTGTTTCTTCTTTATACACATAAAAATTATTCTTTACTATAAAAATGCAGTTACAAAATATGGCACCTATCTATTTGTTCATTTAAAATATTTCTAAAGATTAATTTAATTTTACTCTTTTAAATATTTGTTTACTTGCATGATAAATGAAAGAGTGAAAAGATAAGTTCTTTTCAAAAAGATTTTTCAAACAAAAATAAGTTTATATTATTTTAATCAAATTCTCCTCTCATAAAATTTAATTATTCTTTTAACTTTTTAATGATATAATCATAGTACTTCTCTCTCTTCAATAATAATGAAATAAAAAATAATATATTAATATTTGAAGAGTCTTTTGGAACCCTTGTTAAAAAGAGAGAAGAAAAATCTTATTTAAAGAGTTTTTTTAAATCCTTGTTGCTAATATAATTCTTCAAATAAGAAATAAAATTTCATTTGAAGAGCTTTTGAAGATACACTTACATATAAAGAAGTAAAAGATAAACATGAACACTTGTCTTCCACATGGAGAAATTGTCTAGAAAAACTAATTTAAAGTGTTTGAGATTGCATTAACTTTGTAAGTAATTAATTTTCTACCTTGATTCTCAAGCAATCAACTTTACAAATAACTTAATAGAGTGTTTGGTGAATAATGACTATTTGAATAATAGGTGTTTAATAAATTAGGATTGTTTGACAATCACTTTTTAAATAATTTATTATGCTTGATTGATAATGAATTTAAAAGTATAGTGTTAACGTACAATGAGAAAAAAATGACTTAGTTTACATTTTTTATTATTTAAATTTTATTTTTCATTTGCTGTTTCTTTTTACAATATATTCTATTTTATTTATTGTATACTCGATATGTTATTATAATAATTAATTAATTAATTACATTTTTATAGCAATTAAAAAAATTAGTGGACGATGATGCTCAACTTATGGTGAGCTACAATGTTATTTGATATTATTTCGTTAGTACACAGTTTAAATATTATTCCTTGGGAATCATTCTGTGCTCAGGTGCACAACATATATATTTTTATTATCCTTGCATTAAACTTGTAACAATATTGTCTCTCGTCCTTTAGAAACATTACTACCATGATATTTTTCTTAAATGTCTACCTCCGTGTTTGTCCCTTCATCTGGAACAAAATCTAAGTCATTCTCAATTTTTCCAAAATGACAGTCATGCGAAGCAAACTTCCTAATATAATTATGTAATGCCATGATTGCAATGATTATCTTTACATACTTATTGAAAGATTCAGATATTTTGGCATACCTCAGAATTTTTGTTTTCATTCTCTAAAAGTACGTTTGATGGCATTTTTTAGTGAAGAATGTGCATGGTTGAATATTTATTATTGACTAATGATTGGCTACTTCAATGAAAAATATGGCAGGTGATATATCTCCCACCATTATATTGTCCCAGGTACGCTATCACGTAAGGATATCATGCTACAAAATAGTATTTTCATAATATTAAAACACGTTTAGTTCTTCTCAAAAAAAAAAAAACACGTTTAGTTAAGAGGGGGAGGAAAAGAATAACAACAACAACAACAACAACAACAACAACAACAATAATAATAATAATAATAATAAATTTACCCAAGTTGAGGTACTTGGCGTTGTCCCTCCAGATCGATGAGGTCCTTGGTAAACCAAGATATTTAAACCTCCTTTGGACCCAAATCTGACTTAGAACAGATCAATAGCCCGCACGCGTTTGGTTTCCAAATTTATATATCTTGCTTTAATTATTTTCAATCAATAATTTTATTAAGGCTTTAGCAATCTTGATTACAACAAAGGCTCAAACAGAAATATTAGATCTGGATCCCAGAACTAATATTTAGATTGATTGGGGGGAGAAGAGAAGATACAACAGAAGACAGAGATCCGGTCTCTATGCTTCTGAGGAACGTACAATTTTTATGAGCATATCTGATATGGAAGATCAGATCGCCAAACATGCATAAAACTTTAAATAAATTGTAGAAAATTAAATTGCTTTAAAAGTAAATTGCGGAAATTTAAACTGCATAAAAGTAAATTGCAGAAATGTAAATTGCATAAAAGTAAATTGCGGAAAAATAAAAATTAATTACAAACTTTAATTGCTTTAAAATATTTACATTTATTTCTTTTAAATCGACAGCTTTTTAAGAGATTACAAACGAGATTCCAGAAAAATTCTGAAAACAAGGAACTTAACCGATGATAGGAAAATTCCTTGAATACAGAAGACTTCTTTTGTCTCTAGAAAGAAGAGAGAAGAAAGAAGAGAGAGAGAGAGAGAAGTTCTAAACTCGAAAAATGAAGAACCTGAGGAGTCTTAGTCTTCCTCTTGGTTTTTATACAAAAATTTTTAAACTGTTCACTGTAGCGGAGTTTTGAGTGCATAGTAAACTTTAGAAATTGGTACTGTAGACTGTAGCGGAGCTTTAAGTGCACAGTAAACTTTGGAAATTGGCACTGTAGCGGAGCTGTAGCTTTATACGTCGTCTTTACCGTAGCTTCACTGTAGTTTTATACGAAAAAATACAAAACACAAAATATAAAATCCAAAATTGTGTGAAGAGACATGTGCGCTCTCACTTGTGTCCAGAGGACCACCCGATACAGAAAATTACAAACATAAAATTTTTTTTTTTAAAGTAAATAACTTATTTACAATGCTTTATAGGAGGCAATAATCCGAAGCAGTCATCTTCATTGTCGTCACCAAGGGAGATGAACGGTTCAGACTCTTCATCATCATTTGAGCTTTGTATAGATGGTTCAGACCTGGAGGCAAGTAGCTGTTCCATGACTTTAAAATACTCTTCTTCTGTTTTGGCACCTGCAAGAAGAGATTGGGCTTTGGACTTTTGGGTGAGGAAGGTTCATTGGGCTCTAACATCCTTAATGGTTGGGGCAAGGAAACCTTTGGCAGAGAGCCAGTTTTGGACTAAATGGGTGGTTAATTTGGATTGTTCATCGAATTTGGACCACCATTTAACTTTGAAAGTTCTTTGAAGGACCATTTGGGTATCTTGAGTGTGGTATCTGAGGTTCCACATCCATACCCAAGGTAGGAAGAAATTTGTACAAAAACAAAGAAAAGAGGGAAATCTTTTCTCAGACTCAGTAGGTTTATAATGGGCTTTGAAAAGATTTAAACATTGGATGGCATTTGGAGTTAGGATATCTGGTATTGGGCCAAAATAGTTCCACCACTGTTGGAACCAATTTGGAAGGCTTTGTACGGTTATTTTAGAATTAAAGAAAAATAACCAGGAGTGAGTTTTTTTAGGATTTTGAATAATGAATGTGTTAAACCAGGCTTGTTGATAATCCCAATAGGAATAGGTCAAACAATGTGGCAGACACATTTGAAAATTGGCGGGGAATCTTTTTTTATTGTGGAGATGGTCATTCCACTGCTTTGGGCTCAAGACATTTAAAATAGTAGCAGTAGAATAAGCAGGTTCTTTATGGGTTTCACTGAGAAAGAAATGTTTAAATTTTACTGACTCAGTGGCTTCAAGAATGGATTCATAGTAGGATTGAGGCTTTGTTAAATCCCATGGTTTAAAAAACCATCCAGGGGGAAAAAACTTTGAAATTGTTTGAAATGGGTCAGAATAGTAAAATCATTCTTCCACAGTCAAAATGTTTTGGAAGTAGGTTTTATCAAACCAATCCGAGGTTTTCTTTGAAAGCTTTGATTGTGAAAGAACAATCTGGGAGGATGAACTTTCACCAGAAAGAACAACTTTTTGAGAAGAGGGTTTTGTAGTAATTTCTTTAGAAACAGGTTTTTCCTTTGGAGAAATTTGGCTTTGTGAAAAACTTTGTAGAGCAAGTAAAAAATCAGGGGAATTAGAAATGGATTTCATCCATTCATTTACCTGATCCTGTGAGGTAAGGGCTTTAACTCTTGATTCATCATCTTCAATCATGTCAATCCAAGATCTGATCGGCATGGCAGATGATAACAATTTTTCTTTAGGGGGAGAAGAGGCTTTGGAAGGTGTCTGGGACACAGGGTCTTTGAGGATCCCTTTCCCTTTATCTTTTGTCTTTTTGGGAGGCATTATCTGTTTTAAAGAAACTCTCTGGTTAGAAAATCAGGGAGTGAATTTGTATCGCCTTTAATAAATTCAATATCAAAATAAAAAATACTCAAAATAGCTTGCCAACGTGCAAAAATCTGTTTTGATGCAATGTTTTGAACATCTTTTTCTAAAACATGTTTTGCAGCCTTACAATCAATTCTGAGTAAAAATTTTTGATTTAGCAAATCATTTTGAAATTTTGAAATGCATAAAACAATAGATAAAATCTCTTTTTTAATAGTAGAATAGTTTTTCTTACATTCATTCCAGTGAGCATAAACATATTGTACTACTTGTTCTTTATTGTTATCTACTTGCTTTAGTATGCCACCGTAACCTAAATCTGATGCATCAGTCTCAACAATTTTAGGTAATGTGGGGTTAGCAAGAAATAAACATGGAATATCCTTAACTATGCTTTTTATCTGTTTTACGACTTCAGTATGATTTTCTGACCATGCAATAGGGTTCTTTTTTAACCTATCATGCAATGGTTTTGCTATTCTGTTGATGTTAGGGCAGAAGTCAAGAAAATAATTTAAACTTCCTAAAAATCTTTGCAATTGAGTTTTGTCAAGAATTTTATCAGGAAATTTATCTGTGAAAGTAAGGGATCTTTCAATAGAAGTGATAGTTCCCTTTGATATATAGTGGCCAAGAAATCGGATTTTAGTTTGGAATAGAGAAATTTTTGAACTAGAAATGGCTAGGCCTGCTTTTCTAGTTGCAAAATAAAAAGTTTTTAAATGCTTAAAATGTTGATCTATTGACTGGGAAAAATCAATACATCATCAATATAAACAATGCAAAATTCAGTAAAAGGATTATAAATATCATTCATAATTCTTTGAAATTCCGAAGGTGCATTTTTCAAACCGAAGGGCATGACTGTCCATTCATACTGGCCAAATGGAACAGTGAAAGCAGTTTTATAACGGTCTTTAGGATGAATTTGGATTTGCCAAAAACCTGATTTCATATCAAATTTTTAAAAATATGAATGCAGAGTGGAGTTTTTGGAGTATATCTTTTTTATTAGGTATGAGATACCTAATCCATTTTAATGCTTTGTTAAGGGGTTTGTAATTTATTACTAGTCTTGGTGTTCCTCTTTCTATTTCAGAATTTTTATTAACATAAAAAGCTGCACAAGACCATGGGGACCTTGATTTAACAATAAGTCCTTTGGCCTCCAAATCTTTAATTTCTTCTTTACAATGTTTTTCCAATTCCATATTCATTTGAATAGGGCGAGCTTTAGTGGGTATTTATTTTTCATCAAAAGAATTTTCATATGGCAAATCTACCAAATGTTGTTTTCTGCTCCAAAAAGCAGTTGGTAAATCAGCACATATTTCTTTTTCAATTAATGCTTTAAATTCAGAAATTTTTCTTTGTATAAAATCATTCTTTAATTGATTTTCTATTCTTTGTAGATTTAAATCTTTTTCTAAACAGGTTAGATTAGCCTGTTTTGATTTTAGCAAGACATTTATTTGGTTCTGATGAACAGAATTGGCTTTTATAATATTTAGATTTCTGGTCTTAGATTTTTCTATAAAAGGAAATTTTAGTCTTGTTTTTCCTGCTTTAAAGGATATATTGTCATTATTAACAGTATAGGGGGTAATGAGATTTATGAAAGGTGTTCCTAATATGACAATATGATGAATGTCATTTGTTAAAAAGAAAGTAGTTTTAAATTCAAAACTATTATTAATAACAGATGCTTCTACTTTAGAATGAATATTCAATTTTGAATTATTGGCGGCAGAAAGTTTTTCTTTTGTTTTTTCTTTAAATTTATCTGGAACAAAAATCTCGTTAATACAATTTAAATCGGCACCAGTGTCAAATAAGGCAATGGTGTCAATTTCAAGTTCTTTGGAAAAGATTAAGGTAACCTTTATTAAATATTTTCTTGTGGTAATTTGATTTAAAATAAAAAGAAAATCATTGGGTACAGATTCAATGTTTTCAAGTTGTAAATCAATTTCTTTTTCACCATCTGAATTTGATTCTTTATCAGAATTGTCTTCTAATTATTTTTGTGATAGGAGTTGAATAGTTTCTGAATCACTCTTTTGTTTTTCTTTTAATTCTTTAATTTCGAGTTTAATTTCTTTAATCTCTTTTTGAAGGTCCTGAATATTAGGAAATGTTTTCTTTTTTGTTTTCTTTTTATCCAAGATTTGAGTCAAATCATAAGTGTTTTTTTTTATTACCGGAATTTTTGAAGTTTCTGATTTATCTCCTATCTCTAAGGTTTTTAGAAGTTTATCAAGATATTCCTTTTGTAAGGTAGGATCAGAAATGTGTTTAACTAACTCAAGAAAGGTTTCTTGGTCTTTAGTCAAAACATTGATTTTCTTTAAGTAAAATTCTGATTGGCTTGAGTCAGAATCATTACTGGAATCAGTCACAGAATCAGAGTCAACTAACTCGTCAATCTGTAAGGGTTCATCATCTTCCATCATGGAAGACTCAGAGTCAGAAGACTCTATTATTAAAGAGGCTATTTTTGAAAATATTTCTTCATCAAGGCCAAGCTCGTGGAGCTTTTTGTTCATTCTACAGAACTTTGCAGTGTAGCCTTTCATTCCGCATTTAAAACATATGGCTTCTTTGTAATTGAAATGGGCTTTTTGTTTGGGCTTGAAATCTTTCTTTTTAGAGAATTGTTTTTTATAAGGCTTCGAAGGCTTTCTATAAAAAGGTTCTCTAAACTTATGAAAAGATTTCTTATGGCTTTTGGACTTGTAATGTTTTTTGTAAGGTTTGGTAGAACACTTACCATTACAATCTTTGGAAGTAGAAGTTTTAAAGGGGTCATAATTGAATTGTTTACAGAAACTTCCTAATTCTTGCTTAGATTTCCTAAGCTCCCATTTAAGTCGTTTCTGTAATTTCAAGTCTTGACATATCTTTAAACCTTCTTTATTGACAAAACTGACAAGTTCACCATAGGTGAGCTCATCATAAGGAATACGGTTATCATATAAGGCTTTAATGGAATTTCTAACTTTTTCTCCTAATAGGGTAGGTAAACCTACAAGGAATTTCTCCTTCCAAGTTATATGATTTGCATCATCCCTAAGGAAAAGTCTGATAAAGAAAGTGGTTTTATAATTTTGGAATTCACTAAGTTTTCTACATCTTAAGTTATGTCGAAGCTCAGTATTTTTGTCTCTGAGGTGAGAAGGGTCACCTATAAAATGAAGGGATATAGTCAAAATCAAGGTAGCAACAACATCTTGAATTGGACTATTGGTTTCATCCAGAATGGGGATTCCATCCTCATCTGTTTGAATAGAATTTAAAATATCTAAATGTTGTTGTATAGTGAGAAGATGATCCCACCAACCTTTTAATTGACCAGTAAAGCCGGCAATTAGGATTTCTGCAATGGCTTTGTCAGAAGTTCCTGATTGGGTTTTAAAGGCATTAGCTGCCATGGTCATTTGTTGCAATAATCCTAAGATATTATATTCAGACATTCCATCTAAATTCCACTCATAGACGGAAGATGCATTATAACGGGATTGATTTAATGCACTTGGTCTATTATCTATGGTTAGATCTGGTGAACTTTTAGTGGTTGGGAGAGCTAATTCCCAATGAATTTTATTGACTTTTGAAATAGGTTCTTCTTTAAAAGCGTCTATATCTGAAGAGGCTATAGAGGATTGATCCTGTTCTAGTACTGCAATCCTATTTGATTGAGCACTATCAGGTGCAATCTGGACTTTAGAAATAGGAGTAGAAGAGGATGCATCTTTAGAAAATTGAGTAGGAGAGGATGCTTCTATTCTATTAAGTTGTTCTTTAATAGCTTTAGCAAAGTCTGATTTTGATTCTTGAACAAGCTTCTGAATATGTTTCGAAACCTGAAAAGGTTTGAAAATAGGTTCTTTGAGCTTTTTATCAGAATCCGATTTTGTTGGAATAGGTTTTCATAAAACAAGAGAAACAGTTATGGTTGACTTCTGGATTTGGTCTTCTATCCTAATCAACTGTTTTCCTATCGTGTTTAGATTAGCATTACAGAAATTATTCTGTTAGATAATGCTATCTAAATCCGTTTCTGGGTCTTTATGAATTTTATAAGGTGAGGCTTTAATCTTAATAGGTGGTTCACCATGGTCAATGGATAAACTCCTAAGAGGTGGATGCTCAGATTCTAAGGTTTTATTACTGTCGAAAAGGTTCCATTCAGGAATTTTCTTTCTAACAGTAATAGGATTTGAATCTTTAAAGGGATAAGGGATGTTATTTTTGCAAGCATACATTTCAAACCAATCAAAAAACAAAATATGGATCTTATGCAAGTTTACAAATTTATAATATTCTTCTTGTATTTCTTTTCTCTGGTTTAAAAAATGTTTAAAAAACCAAAGTCTCTTTTCTTTATTAATGTCAGAATAAAAATCATTATGAAGTAGGGTTTTATCTAATTCGAATTCTTTTTGTATGACATTAATCACATTTTCTGTAACTGCAGAAAATGTAGGGGATGTTGGAGGAGAAGGTTCCTTCTCTTCCTGTCTTTGTTCCTGTTGATGACTAGTGTAAATCGGGTGTGGCACACTAGTGGTATAGTCAACAGAATGTATGAAAGAACTAGGTATATCAGAGGTGGAAAACCTAGGTTGACTTTTTACAGGTTGAAAAGGAAGATTTATAACTGAAGGGATTTTTGTAAACTTTCTTTCTAGTGAGGAAACACTAGCATTGGAATCTTTATCGGAGAATCTAGTAGACGTAGATCTCCTGAATGAAAGTTTAACTTTACCATCTGAATACTGAGTTACATTTTGCAACTCTGTATTAGGCTCAAGATGCTTTGGTATTGTTGGAGCGGTGGCTCCTTCAAGAATCTATTCATCGGGTAGGTTGACATCTTTCCATTGAATGGGTTTTGGAATAACAGTGTTTGCTTTGGAAAGGTCAGTCTGCAAGAGAAGAGTCTCATCTCTTTTTGACTGGAATTTATGTTGAGTATTAAACGCTGAGATCATGGCTTTGTATGATATTTTGAAAATTAATGCAACTAGAACAGATCCTTCTAACATATGATAGTTATGAGTTTTGATCTGTAAAATCATGCTTTTCAAAATATTTTTATCTTTCAATGAAACCATTATGTTTGGATAACAGTCAAAAGAAATTGGTCCTTTACAGAGACTAGATTCAATACTACTAAGTAAGGAATCATCAAAGGAGATGAACCTCCCATCCCTGAGGACAGCAAGAATTGAAGTATTTAATCCTTCTTTAGTAAGTGGTTTTATGCCTATTTGGATTAAACCGATGTGGACATAATTAAAGTTCTTTTCTTTTAACTTTTTTAAAGAATTTTCAGAAAACAAATAGATTGTCTCAAATGGCTTTGAAAGGGTGATATCTCTTTCTTCTGTCTCTATTACACAATCAGTCTTTAAAAAATCAAGTTTTTTCATTTTATAAATTTTGTCTTTAGAAACTTTCGGTAAATCCCAATTATCAATTGCTTTATTAAAATCTTCAATAATGAATTCTTCTGAATTCACTATGTTCTTCGATACACTAGTCTTCTCGGAAGAAGAGCTAGAGAAAGATGATGTTCTATGGAGTAGAGAGTCCATGTTGTTAAAATCTTTAATCGAATCCTATGTGGATGCCTACAGGTATGGTTTTACTGCCCTAAATGGATCTCTGTCCTAAAGCGGGACTTACTACTAGTAAAGATTCAACACACACAGAGAAAACAATTTTAGAAATCAGACAACACAGATTCTTTACAACTAATTATTATTATTATTATTATTATTATTATTATTATTATTATTATTATTATTATTATTATTATTAATAAAAAAAATTCAAGAGTCTTGGAAAACTGAAAGTAGATAACGAATGGTTGTCACAATATTCTTGCATTATAAATAGTACCTTCCCATCCAACAATTGCAAAAATAAATTGTATATCAAAATTGATAATAGCCTTATGTTGCGTTTACTTCACAAATCAGGGAATCAGAATTATTGACAGTATTTATTTCGTAAAATAGAGTTGGGAATCATAATCGAAATCGTAAGGCCTACCACAGTTTGGGAATGAGGAATGGGAGACTCGTTCCCACTATTTTGCCCTCCCCCAAAATTTAAAATACCCATATTGTCCTCATTTATAATTAATTAATATATTGTTATAATTAATTAATTAATATATTATAATTATTAATAAATTAATATATTATTAACAATAATTATTAATAATTAAAATGTTTGATAAATAATCACAATAATTAACATATTTTTATAATAATAATTAATATAATTATTATAATTAATTAGTATATTATTATAATTAATTAATTATAATTTTACAATTAATTAATATATTAATATATTATTGAAAATAATTAATAATAATAATAATAATTTTTGAATAAATAATTACTATAATTAAAATATAAATAATAATTATGACAATAATTCATTAAGTACTTTTTAATAATTTGTTACAATCTAACTCATTCCGATTCCGATTCCAAGATAAAATAAACACATCAATGAGATTTCAGTCCATTCCAATTCCGATTCCGATTCCGATTCCGATTCCTGAAGGTCAAGTAAACAACTTATTCTGATTCTCATTCCTCATTCCCATTTCAGCTTATTCTGATTCCAGCTCATTCCAATTTCAGTCCATTCTGATTACTGACAAGTAAATGCAATATTAATGTTTTGAGTTGCATTCCTTTTCTATCAATACATAGTATTAGTTTGATCGTCAAGAAGTAATAATGCAAGAATATGAACATTATGTATAGCTCTTCTGCAATCTTGAAAATAAATATTAGATAATGTATATATAAAGATTCAATGTTTTTATAAATTAGAAATAATTATTTTAAAATGAAACATACCGCGAGAGTCTCCTAAAATCTTTACAGACACGTTAATAAACTCTAGATATGTTTGGTTCTGCAAAACTACAAGTGTTTTTGTGTAATTAAATTATCAAAAAGGATGTATATTCATAATTATATAACTTATAACAAAATGCATTCAAGCTATCAATTAAAAAGAAAAAAAAATTAGTTCAATCATTTCTTCAATGTTCAAAATTAAATCTGCATCAATGATATATTATTCCAAACAAATAATACTATCTAAATTCAAATCTTAATCAATAATATAACTTGAATGTTAATGGTACATGATAAGTGTTGCAATTTGATCACATTCTTAGTCCATTTTACGTACACTGAATGAAATTGTATTTTGTTCTTCATTGTTCTCTTCCCTCTGATTCTCACTTTCTCTTGTTAGAAGCAATTCCTCATTATTATCAAAAGGCTGAAATTCTTGGTCATTATCTGTATATTTTCTTATAAAATTGTGAAGAACCATTAAAGCAATCACAATTTTGACTTATTTACTAAAAGGGAAACTAGGCATTTGGCGCAAAATTTTCCATCTGTTTTTCTAAACACCAAAATTCCTCTCAATAGTGCATCTCAAGAAAGAGTGAGCATGATTAAATATTTCTTTTTTTCCTCTTGGTTGACTTCCACATCGAAAATCTAGAAGATATCACTCGCCTTCATAATGACCTAAATAACCCGTCACATGAGGATATCCTACATCTACTAGGTAATACTTACCTGCAAAATAGAAATTCTATAATTAAAAAAAAATTATATAGAAATGTAACATAAAAAATATATTATAACTATTAACTTACAGTTGGATGAGAAAAGTGCAAATTCTCTCTACATAAAGCCTCTAAAAATATATGCATATCATGGTCAGTATCTTCCCATCCAGCCCATGCAAATGTAAAACACATATTAAAATCACATGTAGCCATCATATTACAAGTGAGGTGATATATAGGCATGTGGTGACAGAAAATATGACATTGTTCCGTGATTTCTTTGCATGCAATGACTCATGTAACATTTATAGAAGGTAATGGTCAAACTAGTTATAAAATCCACTGCAAAGTTGCACCCACACATGAACTAATTAAAGTTTTGGAAACAAAGACCATATTTAAAAGAAACATGAAACAGTAGCAAGTGGAGGCAATAAATATATTGAATAAGATAATAAAAACAAAGATGAAAAAGTAGCAGGAAGCATTACCTGGTATGCTCCTCACCAAAAGCGTTGAGTTTTCTCTCCAAGTGTTGGCCATGCGTAGAGTTTTGCATAATTAAAGTGCCGGTTATTTTATAAGAAAAAAAAATGAAGTGGCGACAACAACTTTTATTATATAGGTTTTACATATAATAGGGTACTATGTAATTAATGAAATATTTTTAAGGGTATTTTTTATATTACATATTTTTTAAAAAGTTCTCTAATCTCTACTCTTAAAAACTCAAATTTTGGGTTTTTGCTAGTTGAGATAAATTAGCTTATTTAATTCTAAAAAACTCTACTAAAAAAATAACCAAACACAAAAAAAAAATTAAAAAAGTACTTATGAGATTAAATAAATACTTATGGTCATTAGATAAGTCATATCAAATAGACATTTAGTCATAAAACTTACAACATCAAATGCTAGGCTAAAAATTATAGTAATAATTTTTTCAACATCATTATCTCAACAACTAAAAAAATTCAAAACAACCATTGCAACTCAACGTACAAACTAAAAATTAAAAGAAAATGTTTGCATTCAAATTTCCAACTCAACATGCAAAAGTTATCAATACAAACTACAAATTAAAGACATTACAACTCAACACTAAGTTTTAATCTTCTCTTAAACTATAATTTTAAACCCAGAATTTTCTCATATTTAAGCGATTTAAGCCTGACTTCTCCCATTAAATATATCTCTTTTACTTTGTCTAATAACAATTGACTAACAAAGAACCATAATCACTCTCAGTCTCAAACCCAAGTAAATAAGCAACAATGCCTTATACTTCGATGACATTAGAAATAGTGGTATCATCTTGCGAAAATTTTGAGTTACATTGCTTCTCCTTTCAACAATATCTATGAGGTGATTAATTCGCCATGACAGTTTTGCAGCTGCTCCACTTTCATCCCTTTTGCATTTACTCTTTTACATTCTTTTTTTATAGCTTCAGTGCGAACAAACTCATAACAATTTCTAGTACTTCTAACTTGAAAAGATTGATAGTAGATGTCTCAATACTCTCAGATACAATGAAATCCAATGGAGGTGCCCATGCATGGTCACCAACGGGTATAGTATTAAAAAGCGTCTACTTAATTTTTCCTTTTAACTCTAGATTAGTACCTTTTAAGCAAAAGCTATTTCTTTAAGAATTTCTAAACATATCAATATCACAGTAAAGTGAATTCAAGATGTCATAATAAAGGAGGAAAAATATTCAAACTATCAAGTAATATGCATGTCTGTTGTAGTCGCCCACCATTCTTCGGTTGTTTTAATAGTGTTCAAATAAGAATCACATCCTAAACTTCCCTTATAGTTGTCTCCATATTTTCCACTCAATTTTAAGGCTATCCCGCTTAGTTTTTAGTTGTCCATTTCTAAATGTTCTTCTCGTTTCTTTAGTAAAATTTTCAATTAAGTTGGTTCATCCAACTTTAGAAAAATGAGTCCTTAGTCGAATTCCAGCTTCTACCTCCTTTTATACACAACTCACAAAATTTATCTTAAGTCTTGGGATCTCGAATAACTTTCATGGGGCCGGTCATAATTTCTCTTCTTTATCTCTATGTAAAAATGCAAGTAACAATATCAACACATCAAAATTCATGTTCTTACCTAGAGTCAATAGTAGCACATCAAGTGAATTATGTGGAAAATGTTTTTGCAGCTGCTTCATAGATAAATAATGCAATTGTTTAAGGGGGAAAAATGAAGTGATAATTATGTTCTCTATATTAGACTATATTTCATTTTGATACTAAGTGGTAATTAAGGAGCTATAATAAAATAGATTTTTATCTTCAGAACAATTAATTAACATTTTGTCGCTAATTAATCAAACCATTTAGTAGAGCCTGATAAACTAATCCTTAATAAATTGATAACCTCAATTAAATTATAGTTTTTTTCGATCCCGACTTAGGGCCAACCTAGCAAATTAATAATTCAATAAATTTATAAAATAATAATTTTTTTAGAAATTCATATTTTCCTACAGGACCCATGTACTATGTAAATTCATTATAACCTAATTTGAAACTGAATCCATATAAAATGTCTATATGGCTTTTGTAAATTGATTTTGACTTAGACTCATATCTAACATTTTGTAATGTGAAAAGGAATTTTAGTTACTACTGTCATTTAGTAACAAAAAAATTATTTAATATTAGTATCACATTGATTTTTTTTTTTTTTTTGGCACGAGACTCTATTTTAGACTATCATCTTTAACATGAAAAAACAAAAACTCTGCAATAATCTGTAAGACAACTAATTATTATTTAAATAAAACATAATATACATGAAAGTAGGGCAAAATCGATACCATAAATGTGATCGTATTTTTCAGAATAAACAATATCTTCACGAATTAATAACTTATTACTTCATGGATTAATTAACGCTCGTTAAATTAATAAATTTTTCGTGGTACGAAACTTATTAATTTGTAGATATTTTAATGTATTTTGGGCTCTAGCAATCCTCAAAGTTCTCGGCCGCCTATTAGAATTACATGGGTCCCTAGCTCTTAGTTAAAACTCATTTGGTTGTATCAGTCAAGCCAATACCAAAGCACAAAACATTTTGGTTGCATGCCAACAAACTTGATAATGAGCTCGGCAAAGAAGCCTTTTCTAATAAGCACATTATATCAAAGAGGTGATAAACAAAATCAAAACGCTATATATAACAGACAACAAAAGAAAGCAAGCGAAACAGATTACAAAATTTTCTTAACATATTTCTCATAATAATCTGATTTTGAAAGAAGATGATTTTGAGAAGCAGGTCCTTAACCACATTTTCGTTGGCAGTTATTTATTAGATCAATAAGATAATCAAAGCTCTAAAATTTTTATTATAGGTGTTAATTAGCAAAATGCTTTGCGGTGAATTGTCAAATATTCATTTATTTGAGAATCTCATGCAACCCCGAACATGCTCTTAGTTTCTTATGTCCTCATTTCATAAAATGAACATACAAGGTGCATTTTCCACGATTATTTGTGATATAGACAGACGAGCTCCAGGAGCTCTACAATATCTAGCTGATACATGACCAGATATATTATTTGTGAGTACTGCCAAATTCTTATCACTACTTAAATTAATATATCCCATTTACCTCATTGCTATTTTCATAATCCCTTGATAGTATTATTTTATAGTATTATCTTTCTTTTCAAATATATTTTTATTCATTTTAAAATAAATAAATATATTTTTCAAATATATTTATATTCATATTTAAGTACTAAAATCATGTCAATCATATCAATTAGTCTCTAATCCAAACCCCACCATCAATAAACACTTTACTCTTATTCAAGCCATCCAAGAGCTCCTTCGTCGAGATTGTTGATTCAAGTGAACCATATCTACCGGGAAGCAAATAAAGCAGCGGATTTCCTTTCTACTTATAGCTTTTCTTTTCCGTTAGGTGTACATTGCTTTCAGTCTATCCCTTCAAGTATGCTTAACATATTAAATAATGATGTTACTGGGGTTGCACACTTCCACTTAGTCTTGCCTTAACTCTTTTAAGAGCCTTTTATTGATAAAAAAAAAAACAAATGAATGATTTACCCTACTTTTCCTTTAAATTTATTATGTTAGGATAATTTTTTGATACTATAAAAATAATAAGGAAATCAGTAGTACACGTTAATTTTAGTAGAGGAAAAATTGATAATCTCCCTCTTAATTGCTGCTAACGAGCTGTCATGATACATGCACACATAAACCTTCAGTCATTCATTGAACAACAGTCAAAATAATCTTAAAGGCACTCTTTATCACGGACTTTTACCTTCGCTAGTCCTCCTCCATTTAACTTTCATGCTTTTGCTGATGCCAATTGGGTTGGCAATGTCGATGACCGAATGCAGTGTAGTATATACATTTACAAGAGCCAAAAATAAATTCCTCTAGTTCCCTTCTTTTTCCAACATCTCATCCTTTGTCAAATTTTAGGCAAGTCATGAAATTCATTAAAAACACAAGTTCAAGCCATTGATCTTATACAAAGGAAGAAAACCAAACCAAACCTTTTAGCCTCATAAAGGTTAATTTAGTAAGAGTGATGCCAGTATTAAGGACGAATTTTATGAATAAAAGGGTGTAATGAAAATCTAAGACCTTACACCACATAAAATGGATGCACAGATACAATACAGAAGAATTAACCACATTCGCCTGATGTAGAGGCAATCAAAAAAGCTGCATAAGTGAATATATAACCTATAGAGAAGTTGGTTAATCTAACCAATCTTGTTTATACGATGGAAAGGGCCACAGATAGGGATGGTAATGGTCACCTCCTGCATCGGATTTGTCATTACTAAATTCATAAATAAAAAAAAATATATAAACTAGTACTTAAAAATAACAATTATCATTTAACACAAAGTTCCAAAAAGATCTTCATTTCATTCACCACTATTAGCACCCATCCAATACAATTTCTACAATAATAATTAAGATTAATATTTTATAAAGAATAATAATTTTTAAATACTAATCCAAAGAACAAAATTATAATAATGAAATAATTCATACATTAACTTAAAGAATAATAGTCCATATAAAATTATAATAAATATATAATAATCTATACATTAAGTTAAATCCTCTTAGAACTCAGGGACGTTGCAACTTGCTCACATGTTTACACTTGTCATTATTTATTTTATATATTTTTAAATTTAAATATTTTTTAATAAAAATATTAAAAAAAAACTGTGATACCAGAATATTTGGCTATTACCAAATTCACCCCACCCACAACCTAATATAAATTTTAATTGATAATACCAAACTTGTATACAACCCATAAAATTACCTACAGTCTCGGATTTGATAGGCGAGTTTGGGTGGGTTTATTTGAGCCATTGCCATCCCTACACCACTGATTTCTCTCTCCATCAAATCAAATTAGCCAAGGAGTGCGTGCGTTCGCGATCCCACGCCAAAGTTTCAATCAAGAGTGGTGCTATTCAAGTAACTCTTTTAATATAGTGATAAATCCATCACTGCAAAATAATCGTGAGCATGTTTGGTCTCCAACAACCTTCGGCCAAACAAACCCACCAGTAAACAAATTTCAAGAAGAAAGCCACTACAACAATAGTAGAAGACGTCAATATAAAGTCAAACAATCACAGTTAGGGTGGGTTTAGCACATTGTGTTGTATTAGATTAGTTGTATTGTATTAAACTGTATTAAGTTATAATATGATATCATGTTTGGTGCTATATGGACAGTAGTACATATAATAATATTTTATATCATTATTTATATTACTATTAATTTTAAATTAATATTATCCAATTTATCAATATTTAAGTATATATTATTAGTTATATAAAATTATTTAAAAATAGTTAATTTTTGTAATATAATTAAATAACGCAACATTATGTTATATTATATTTTTATTTTATATATTATTTTAGTATTTATTATTAGTATATTAAATTGTTAAATAATAATCAATTCTTATACATTAATTATTATAATATAAAAATAAAATATAATAAAATTAATATTATATTAAATTAAAAAATATTTTTATATGTTATTATAACTAAAAAAATAATAGGGCAATTTGTTGTATTATGGGCGTGTTTGGTACCCGTCATGTTTGGTTATAACAAATTGTTGCATTGGCTAAACCCAATTCCCTGTCAGATTTAGCTAATGTCATAGTTTGGTGCATTAGTTTTTTTATTATAATAATAAATAAAATAAAATTTTCACATAATATAATACTTAATATAATTTTTTATTTTAATTATATTAAAAATATAAGTAAATAATGTGTAATTGAATATATTATAATAATTAATATATAAAATTTCTTATTATTTAATAACTTAATATAACTAATAATAAATGTTAAAAAATATATAGAAATAAAATAGTTATTTTGGGCTGAACCAATTGGTTTGATTTTGGTTCAACCCAAAACATTATGAGAGTTTTTCTGTGGAGGGTGGCTTTCTAGTGTTGATAGAGTTCGAGATGCTCGAAAATAGCCTGCTGGGGTAGTTGCAATTGAGATAAAACTGAAACCACAATAAACAATTGTTGGCTTGTTGGAGGTGATGCCGGCGATGCCCAATGACAGCACTCTGATAATCAAGTTGTTATTTAAAGTGGAGTGCAATTTTGACTTCTTTTGGACGATCATTAGTGAGAGGTTTTAAAATAATTTAGGTGATGGGTTTAAGAAAAACGCTAGAATATGAAAAAAAGTAGATGTTTATGAGGTATGAGTGAACTTACTTCTTTAATAAGACCAACCTAACCTTTTAAAGTGGAGTATCATGAGAGTATTTTTATGCACTTTTAAATACTTTGACACACTCTTAGCCATTATTGATGATTCTTTGAAATCTTCCCATTTCACCATCCTTCTGATGTTTTGAGTCACGTTTTAATATTTTTTGTAATTTAACTCTTCTTTTCTTTTTATTTACAGTTAAGGTTTTTTTTAATTTTGGTTGGTGACTTATTTAATTTTTTTATTTACAACTGTCCATTTTAAGACGGTCTACATTGATAGTGTACACTTAATTCTAATTATTCTATTTTGAATAAATTAATAGAGCTGAGGAGCACCTTATTTCACCGAGGATGATGCAGGTGGCTTGTCCGCGGTCCCCCTTTCTCAGTGCTAACTTTGGCGACTCACGAGGAAATACTTTGGAGACAATTCGGCTGGGGATCATATGGTAGCTACATGGCCTAGTGGCGCTGGCGGGGTTGTCACTGTTTCGTGGTCCCGCGTAGACACGTGCTGACTTAAATACTTTGTAGGAGCCAATGTTATGTCACTCTTAAGCAATTTAGGTAGTAGAGACTGATTCTTTGAAATCTTCCCATTTCACCATCCCTTCTGAACTTCCTCCTTCATTCTTTGACACAGTTTTGAGTCACGTTCCTCGTGTGTCGTGCCTCAATATTTTTTGTCTATAATTTACCACCAACAATAATATATGAGAATTTATTATTATTTAACAATTTAACTAATACTAATACTTAAATAATATATAAACATAAACATACAATTCAATATTACATTGAATAATTATATTATAATAATTTTATATAAAAATAGATTATTATTTAACAATTTAATATACTAATAATAAGTTCTTAAATATTAATAAATTTAAATATTACTAATTTAAAATTAATAGTACTATAAATAATGATATAAAATATTATTACATATACTACCGTTCATATTGCACCAAACATAATATTATATTATAATTTAATACACCTTAATGCAATACACCACTATACAATAAAACTAATGTAATATAATACCGTGTGCTAAATGTACTTTATGGTACATTATAATGCACTATAATGTAACAATTGCTGTAACCAAACATGAGGCTGCATCGTACATGTAACATGTTATGATGGGTGCCAAGCCCAACATAAATAAACAAAAGTTAACATATTTCTTAAACAAAAGTTCTGCTTTATTGCTTATTGCTCTTTGCTTTATCGTTGATAAACATGAAATCTAAATTTTTGACCACCATGACTGTGATTAAACTCATTGAACATGGATTCTAAAACTTAACAGAGCAAATTTAGATTTCAAAATTGCAACCCAATGCACTAACAAAGAGAAAAATATCAATCAAATTTGAAATTTCACACTTTGGAGATAACTCTTCAAAATTTTATTTCAACCCGTCGCCAATGAGTGGACATGACGTTAAAGAAAGAATTGAGAGATGAAATGTCAAGATTGAATTTTATAATTATATGGGTGTAAAAAGATTTTATTTTCAGTATAATTGTAAATAAGGTTAAAGAATAAATGCACAAGGAAAGGCATTTTAAGAGATTTATAAAAGGATGCCAATAATAACATTATTCAATCAATTCTTGCCAATACCCACACAAAAAATTAAGAAAATAAATCCAGTAGCCCAAGCGAAATGTTTAAATAAGAACATCCCCGCCCAGACATCTTTAGTACTTATGTTGTTTGTGTCAGCTTGAGCACACAACTCCTAAATCCTCTCTTTCTTTGTAATTACATTTTCATAATTCATTAGCGTCAATGACAAAGCTGCATTTATTAATTATTATGGTTGCTATTATTATATTTAAGATCCCTTAAGTTACATTTTATATATCTTACATCCACTCACATGAATAATATATGGTGTGGGGCTCATTCACTATTTATGTGAGTGGGTGTAAGATATATTAAATGTAATTTAAAATTTACTTTAGATTTATTATACTCTAATAGCGATCAAATTCTTTTTTTCGCGGCGGGAACGAGTTTGAACTTTAAACCTCTTACACTTCTTTAAGAATTAAGATATTATATTTTTATTAAATTAAATTGTCTGTAATTGGGGTATTTTAATAATAATTTTTGAACTAAAATATGAGTGTGCGAAGTGAATAATTACTTTTTAGGATGCAAATAGACCCTACTTTATGATTAAATCAGGAAACGCTGCCGTTTCGTTTCCGCCCAAAATTGCATGAATTTGATTGGCCGACTTGGTGCTCGAGAGCATCAGCGCACGATTTGCTTCCCTCTAAAAATCTCGCAATATTTAATTAAACCCAAGCACGCACTCCTTCTGAGCTAAAGCTAAGCAAGCAGCTAAACTGAAACCAAAAAGCCATATTCACCCGCCCATAAACCCTAAACGAAAATTCTTCAAAAACCCTAGTCGATGGGCCGTCGCAAGAACAACAAGAGCAGCGACAACAACGAAAGCTCAACGAAAGTCTCCGACTCTGATCCTGATCGGCAGCAACACAACACTATTACTCGCTTCGCAGACGCGGAAGAAGACGACGCCACTGCGAGCTCCGTTCTCGATGATTCGGTTGCGGCGCCCGTCGATGGCACCGCTATCGAAGACGAGGCCATGTGCGACGTTGACGTGTCGATGATCGACGGCGAAGATGATAAGACCAGCGCGGATTATTACTTCGATTCTTACTCTCACTTTGGTTATCTTTCTCTTCTTTATTCTTTCATTAGCTGAAACTAAATGCGGTTTTTTGAACTTGTTAATTGATCGATACTTGGATGAATGCAAATTTTATTGCTTCTTGCAGAACTCATTTTGGCTTTCTGTCCTTTTGTTTTTGTTTGCAGGTATTCATGAAGTATGTATGCTGAACCTGGACACAAAACTCTTTGGCTTTGCTATTGAAACATCATATCTCTTAACACATTTGTTTGGATCCAATTTGGATGTTGTATTATTTTCTTATCCGACATAATGGAATATCGGTGTATGTTGTGCCGTCTGTAGTGTATAGAAGTTTCTTCTGCCAATTACTTTCTTTTAAAAACATTTTTTTTGTTAAAGTTTTAATCCTTAAATGATATGTTTATTGTTAGACTGGCTTTTTGAAATTTTTGATCATCTGCTTATTGTGCTTAAATAATTGTGTTGCACTTACAATATAAAAGCAGTTGCAAGCTAATAAGCTTCTTGTTAGAATTCAATGCATTAATTTGCTTTAGGGTCTCTGTGGCATGAGTTTGGAAAATATCTTGCTTTCTTTAGCTATCTGAAAACCTTGCCTGTGTCAGTGAATTTTGCTCAATCACTTGTTGTTTAGGGGAATTGTTCTCCCATTTTTCCTTCGGACTTCGTGCTTAGAATTTCTACACATGGTAGACTGGCAACTTTGTTATTTGTTGTCTCTAGCGTATTCTTCTTTATTTCCTCATGGAAGGCCAATTGAGTTCATCCCATTTTGAAAAAAATGTAGTAGATCATTGCTGACAGTTTATTAAATTGCAGGAAATGCTAAAGGATGTAGTGAGAACTAAGTCATATCAAAATGTTATTTATCAGAACAAGTTTCTTTTCAAGGACAAAGTAGTTCTTGATGTTGGAGCCGGGACTGGAATTTTGTCCTTATTTTGTGCAAAAGCAGGGGCAGCTCATGTTTATGCAGTATGTTTTGCCCCGCTTTTATTTGATTTTTTTTTATTAATATCTTCTCAACCAATATACTGCATACGATACCTGGCTTTTGTATGTAGTTTCTCATGCGTTTATCTATGCTCGCTTGATGTGGCTGAAAAATTTCATATCTCCAGGTTGAGTGCTCCCAAATGGCTAACATGGCTAAACAGATTGTCGAAGCAAATGGATTTTCTAATGGTGATTTCACTCAAGTCCATATCCCATTTGTGATTTCTTGTATAATTGCTTTGAAAAGTTTAGCCTTTTGCTCACTCATTTTTAATTTTATTATTACAGTTATAACAGTTTTAAAAGGGAAGATTGAGGAAATTGAGCTTCCAGTTACAAAAGTGGATATAATTATTTCAGAGTGGATGGGTTATTTTTTGTTGTTCGAGAACATGCTAAATACAGTCTTGTATGCTCGTGATAAATGGCTAGTAAGTTGCACCTAAATTTTTATATCTCACTGTGCTCTCAGTTAAATTTTATAATATATTGAATTTTGGGCAGTCACCATCATATATCTAATCATTAATCCATTGCAGATATAATGAAAGTGTTTCGTTCTATTTTCCAGTATTATTTTTTTTCCAAAAAAAATCCTTGATGATTTATATCAGTGCTGTGGTCAAAGAATTGCTATCTTTTATTCTTGTGCTAAGTTTCTGGACTATATACTTTAAACTACTATATTAGTTAAATATTTTCACACAGAATATATATAATTGCAAATTGTTTGCTACGCTGAGCTTGTACTGGTAGTTATCCATGTCAGGTGTTGACATGTTTTATTGACAAAACATCATGCGTGAGCATGTGTTTTTGAGTCCTTTGGATCTTGTTGTTACTGAGGGATGCAGGCATTCTTTGAAAGTCAACCTACTCTGAACTTCATTTTACACATATCTAGCTTCTTAAATTATCTGGGCATTAGCTAGGTGATATACATTCTCTTGATGACTTAATCTGAGTACTAGATGTGTGAAGTCTGCATTTAGGATATATATTGATTCAAAATTAATTCGGATTGATCGAAATTAATTGTCTTGTTTAAATGAAATGGCAAAGCATGGTCAATTTAATTGGTTCATGCAAAGACTCAGTTAACTTGCAACTTGGTTGAAGCCGTCATGGAACCTTCGGGCTGAGCTGGGTCATGTGTCTTGAGTTGCGGCCTAATTTTTCTATTCAATATGGAACCTCTAGAACTCGAATTTTTTAGTCATATTGCTGCTTGCACCCTCTTTGGGTAGCTCCCCTTAATATAATCTTTTCCTCACCTTCTGTCGAGTGATTTTTGGTAATGCCCAATTTGGACTTTGTTGTATTGTGATCAAGTTTACTTTTTGTTCTTACTAGACATTGTTTTGGCAATTTAAATCAATTAACGTATGCCTTGACTGATTGTAGGTTGATGATGGAATTGTGTTACCAGACAAAGCTTCTCTCTATTTGACAGCCATTGAAGATGCCGAGTACAAAGATGACAAGATTGAATGTGAGCCTATTGACCTCTTGCATGGATTCAATTAAATAATCTAGTTCTAGTTCATATAGGGGAATATGTTAGGAAATTATTTTGTATCAATTGTGTGGTTGGGGTTTCAACTGCTCTTGAAGTGTTTTTATTACTGTACATTAATACATTAATTTTTGATGTGTTTTATTGGCTCACACATACTACTCTTTCCTTTTGCCATTCTTGCCTGTTCAGTTTGGAATAACGTCTATGGCTTTGACATGAGCTGCATCAAGAAGCAAGCTATGATGGAACCTCTTGTTGACACAGTTGATCAGAATCAAATTGTTACCAACTGCCAGCTACTCAAGGTTGTGGATGAAAACCTACATATAGATCACATGCCTTTTCTTTCAATATATATATTCCTTCTGCTTTCTGAGCCATTCCCCTGAAGATATTAATAGATTTGTTGGCTGATGCACTTGAATTGTTTTTACAACAGACAATGGATATCTCCAAGATGGCACCGGGGGATGCTTCCTTTACGGCTCCATTTAAGCTCGTGGCACAACGTAATGATTACATCCATGCTCTTGTAGCATATTTTGACGTAACCTTTACCAAGTGCCACAAATTAATGGGCTTCTCAACAGGTTCATTTCTCTGTCCTTCAACTTCTTCACTTCATTTATCTTTATCTGGACAAAGGAGTATTGAATCTGAAAAGTGACCTCCAAGCATTTATGAAGTTTTTTCTCGTTAGTTAAATGGGCTTACTCTAGATATCTGCTGCTTCAAATCTTAATTCTCTTTAAAATCAATGAGGTTGTGAATCACAGTTCAGAATGGTCTCTTTCAAAAATCTGTACGGTTTTTGTAGTTAATTGCTGGCAAAATTTTGATGTGTTTTTGACAACTTGAAGTATATAATACAGGTCCAAAATCACGGGCTACACATTGGAAGCAAACAGTTCTTTATCTGGAAGATGTATTAACTATTTGTGAGGGGGAAACAATAAGTGGGAGCTTGACTGTGGCACCAAACAAAAAGAATCCACGAGATGTTGATATAATGCTGAAATATTCATTGCAGGGTAGGCATTCTGCTATTTCCAGGACCCAATATTACAAGATGCGTTGAGTTCGGCCATTGTCAACGGTAACTTGTTTTCCATCCCCCCTTTTCCCACTCCAACGGTTATAATTCTCATGGCTCCAGTATCTGGACAAATGAGTTGGTTTTATTAAGTGTATCTTTGTCTGTAGTTCTTATTTATTCTTTTTAACATATGTTCCAGCTGATGGAAGTGTACTCTTAAAATTTTGATATCTGTACTGCTGTACCAATTTTTCTTCTCCTAGTGAATCTTTTCTAACAGTTTTGGCAAATTTAAAGCCTTATTCACTTTCGCCGGGGTGGGGGGGGTGTTGTTGGGTGGGTTGGGTTGAAGCATGCTTCCGGTGCCATTGATACACAATCGCAGTTGGGTGACCATCTGCCTAAATTACAGACCTCACAAATGAGCAGAAACAATCATCTCACCAAAATAATTTGCTACGAAGAGTTAAACATAAACAGTTGTATGACATTCATTTGCAGAAGACGGTATGTATTAGGGATGGCAAAAATTCTTATGGAGACGGGTATCTTTAGGGATTTTTTTCATTTGGAGAGGGTATGAGGATAATTTTATATTTGATTTTTTATTTGGAGAAAGGACGGAGATGAGATGGAATCCTCATTCCCTCTTTATTTCCTCATTTTAACTTTTAATTTTTTTTATTTTTTAAAATTACTAGTACATAAATAATAAAATTTGAATTATATTATAAAATTATAAATATAGATAAAAATAATAAATATTAAAATATTTGTATTATTAAATTTTTAGGTCTAATTAACTAATTAAAATTTTAAATTTTTATTTAGGACATTAAAAAAGTATTAAGTATTTATATTTTATTAAAAATATTAATTAAGTATTTATATTTATTTTATTGTCGATATAAAAGTAAATTCTTTTTTCTTTTTATTGTAAGATTATGATGATTGATAAAGATAATTATTTTGATAATTTATATTTTGCATGTGACTTTTGTAATGGATTAATGCTAATGTAAGATATATTTTGAATTTTACTTTTATTTAAATTTTTTATTTTAATATAATTAACTCAAAATTGAAAAAAAAATTATTAGTTATTCGGATATTGAGAATCCTTGAAATTTTTTTATTATTATTCGAGGAGAGAATGATGATTCTCTCAAGCAATTATAATGGAGATAGGGACATATACAAAATATTGAGGATGGATACAAAGAGATTAGTTCCCTCCCCTCTTTATTGCCATTCCTAATATGTACTTCAGATGTTAAAAGTGCAAGAAACCAAATTTCATGACTTTCCTACCATTTCTCCATCAATGCGTCAGAAGTCTAAACCACACTAGTACATCAAAAAAGGTTGTTAATTGGTGATCCTTTGTTTCCATTCACAACTTTTACTCTCCCAAAACTTTACCCTATACAAGTTTTAGTTTCAAGAGGTCATGAACAAACATGAAAACTTTGATAGGATATAAGCTAAGTTATACCAAATTCTTGGGATAATCTGCTTCATCATCTGATCACCTTCTCTGCCAAAATTTTTCGTGTTCATCAAATCTTCCTTTGAATACATTTCATGCCTGGTGCTCCTGGCATATCCTGATCCACATTGAGACAGAATATAGACCAGAATTCAACATAATTTGTAATGATGCATACGTTGAAGATTAATGAGAGAAAAGGAAACTTGCCTCCATAGATCTCATAACCCTTTCCATTTCAGCCTCTTTAGCTGCTTTGGGTACAAAAGGTTCTTCTGGCATTCGGTTCTGGGCCACAAAATGACAATTGACAATTTGACTAATTGGAAAACCTCATATCAAACACGCAAACCGAAGTTTCCTATCAACATCATCTAATGTTACCCAATTCAACGACAAAAAATTTGCACTAGTTGACACTGATTTATCCAAGTTTCCTATCAACATCATCTAATGTTACACAATTAAATCAACAACAAAAAACTTTCCACTAGCGACACTGATTTATCCAAGTACATGAACCTTGAGAGTATTTTCCAGAAGCTGAACATTTGAAGGCACTGGGAAATGGAAAATCAATCAGATGAAATAGAAGATCCACATGTCAAAACCGTAACAAAAATTTAAAATCGTATTCATCCGAGCGAGCAATATTTTTTGGCTCACAGCACATGAAGACAAAAAAAAAAAAAGTACGAAAGAAAATTCTGAAAAAGAATTAAAGCAATACCAACTTTAGAATGGAAATGAAATGAATTGTTCATAAAACCTACTAACTTCATGCTTGGGTTTCTTCATTCTTGGACATAGAGAAGTTTATAAGGTAAATTACAGAGTCCAGACACTAGAGTTGCTGTTTCAGAAAATAATCCACCAAAATTAAGCTCCCACCATCTTAGGGATATCCTTCCTCATGTCAATTTACTCTTTCCAAGCATCATAGACTGGCTCACACGGTAATATGTTTAGCTGCTAGTTCAGGGGCAAAATAAACGATTTTCTAACAGATGGCGATGCCTATGAACATAAACCATTACATGGGCGGGGAGAGTGCAAGCTGCCATAATAGAAAACACTCAAAGAAAATTGCTACTAAACTGAAGGAACTAGCTACGATATACCGTGACAGGCTTTAAGACTACTCATCCACAGTCTACTCCTATCTCTTTTTTTTTTTTCCTCCTAATTTACTGGTTATTTTGGTATCATTTTGTCGAAATATGCTTTTTGAAAAAGAAATTCAAAGTTCTTACTTTTATCTGAAAACACTTGTCCATTGGTACATTTGAACGAAAAGCTTTACATTTCTTAGGCATCCATCTCTTTTGTTCTTTTTCTTACTCAAATCCCACGTCTCCCTTAACCTCACCACTTCACTCTTTTTTCCTCTCAATATCCTCATGCAAGGAACCCCTGACACTCATATTTAAGAGATACCAGAGGAAAACTACAAACAGTTAATTCAAACTTATCCATCGAGGACGTATTTATGAAAAATGAAAAAAAAAGGGAAAAAGACTTATCCATCAGGACATCTTGAGAGAGAAAAAGAAAAAAAATACTTATGAATCCAGGTATATTTGGATAACCCAACAGACTCGGAACTACAATTTTCTATAGGAAACTAAAGAGCTCTAGAGGATCACTAAATTTCATCTGAATGTGAAAAATGAAAAGATCAATGATAAGAATACAAACAAAAATCTCCACTATTGACAAATTCGTAGTCCTCAGGAAGGCATACATCAATGTTAAGGCTTTCAAACAGGGAATGCCATTAATTTGGGCACTGGTGGTGGCTTGTTGCTGCATGCTTTACTCAAGTCTTTATATAGATAATTCACCAACAACTCAATTTCAGGATTGGATGTCTACGGATATTCAGCAACTTCAGTGTCAGAATATCCAAAACCTGCAAAAATTCCGATTACAATCCAGTTATACATACAATATGTTCAATTTGAAGACAAAAAATTGGTAAAACTAGAGGAACTTTGAGGCGAATGATTTCCTACGCTACCACTATGTGGTAGACAGCCATCATCATGGAAGTAACAAGGACAATAAACACCACATATAGCTTAAATTCAGGCCACATGATACACTGTAACCAAAGAGAAGGCATATCAGCAAATGTCTCACCTCTTGATGGGAGCACTTGATTGTCTTGCATTCTGAATTGCATTGTCTCTCCACTTCCTGCTCAACCAGCTGAAAATGGAGGCAACTTTATGAGTAATCAGTTGAACTTTATCTAGCAAGAGAATAATGTACATAAAATCAACACAAACATATCTCATTAACTCATTCTTGGTAACTGACCACTATAATTCTCTGTCTAAAACTGTTGAACCAGTTTTCGGATGCCATCAAACATCACTATGAACTTGAAGTCAACGATTGAATTGAAATCACAACATCTTTTTTACCAACAAACAAACCAATAATTATTCTCTTCAATTAATCTTCTAGTTCAACTAGATCAATCTTCAAAATCCAGCCAGCTTCCCCTTCCTTCAAATTACAAACATTCTCTGCAATCCCAGTAATCTCAAATGCTGAAATCTCCGAACCCATAAAAGACAAAGTCCAAAAAAGTGAGGGGAAAAAAAAGAAAAAGAAAAAACCAACCAAGTATAATGTAGGAATCATAAGCCACATTCCTGAAAAGTAAACCCAGTATAATGTAGTGAAGTAAAGGAAAGTCAAGAAAACAGTTTGGAAGAATTCATCAATGGTTTGTGTATCGGAAAGGGAAATTAGTGCCTTTTCAGTAAAATTATCTGCTTTAATAATGAGAATTAGGCAATTAAATATGCAATCAGAAAAACAAGCGCAGAAGTTTTATGATTTTGGTATCCCACTGTATAAGGTTACTAATAAAAATTCTACCAGCAATCATAAACATGTTCCGAACATCTAAAGCACATACCTGAATAAAGGAATTCCCTCTTTGTCCTCACTCAAACTGGTGGATATTGACCGAACGAAATTCTCATGAGGAATGATAATTCCACATTATAATGGGTGGATATCAATCTCATAGCACCTTACCACTTGGTCCATTGACCCAACAATTACATATATAGCAAAAAACTATCCACAAGGAGAGAAATCTACCCAACTATAGCCTGTTGGCTTCTTGATATTATTGCTTTTCATCAGCAGCCTTACTGCATTTGCATCATCCCATCGTCCCACATCAGCATACATATTATATAGCAACACATAAGGGGTTGAATTTTCTGGTTCTAGTTTCATCAATGCCTCAGCTGCAACTTGAGCCAACTCTACATTGTTATGTACCCTGCATGCACCCAGTAATGCACCCCACACAGCCTTATCTGGCTCAAATGGCATGCCTTTGACCAAATCCATAGCATCCTCAAGCCGCCCATGCCTACCCACAATGTCCACAAGGGAGGCAAAGTGTTCGATTCTTGGCTCAATACCATATTCATTGACCATTGATTTAAAATGCTGACGGCCTTCTTCAACTAGACCAGCATGGGCACAAGCACTTAAAACAGAAATAAATGTTATATACGTAGGCAAGACTTTGAAACTCTTCATTGATTTGAAAAGTTCTAAAGCCTCTGTAGCAAAACCATGAGATGCACATGCACCTATCATTGCATTCCAAGAGACTACATTTTTCAAAATTTTCATCTCTTCAAAAATAATATGTGCCTCCACAATAGCCCCGCATCTTGCGTACATGGTAATAAGGGCATTGTTTATTGGCACATCTGGAATAACTGTTTTAGTGACCATCTGATGAATCTGCATTCCCAGGTGTAGATCCACAATTCCAGAAGACATACTGAGAATTGAAGAAAAGGTGTGTCTATCAGGTTTTTCTCCTTCGACTTGCATCTGGATGAAGAGCTTAATTGCTCCTTCATAGTCCTTATTTGTCTCACACCCAGCTATCATTGAATTCCATGAGACCAAGTTCTTTCGTGGCATCCTCTTGAAGAAATCAAGAGCAAGTTCTAAATTACCAATCTGTGCATAACCAGAGACCATAGCATTCCATGTTAATGTGTCAGGATGTGGCATTTTACCAAAGAGATTTGACGCTTCTTCCATATCCAACACATGAATATAGCCACTAATCATAGTATTCCATGAAAAAGTATCTCGTTCCAACATTTGGCCAAAAAGTTCCCTAGCAGAAACCACATCTCCTGCCTTCGCATAGCACATAATCATAGAATTCCATGATACAATATTCCTCTTAAATCTCACATTTCCTTCCCCTCGATCACAATTCACCGGGATTTTATCAAAAAGCTTTCGAGCTTCTTCAACTCTACCTCTCTGACCATACCCCACAATCAAAGTATTATAAGCACGCACTAAATCTTCTCCACCGTCACATCTACTCCCACATTTAACTAACACTATTGCAGCTTCATCTAGTTCACCGTTCTGAATAAGACCAGACACGAGTGCACTTAACGAAGCAGAATCCCGCACAGGCATTCGCTCAAAAAACTCAATAGCATTTGCCACATCACCATTTTGCATAAACCCGGAAATCATAGCATTCCACGTCACAACATTCCGCGTAGGCATGCTATCAAAAAGCCGCAACGCCACCTCCATCTTACCAGTCTTGGCGTACCCACTAATAACCGTGTTCCACGAAACACAGTCTCTCTCAGGCATTATATCAAACAAGTACCTAGCCTCCTCTAAAAACCCACTTCCACGAGACGAAATATACCCGGAAATCATCACATTCCATGAAACGACGTCTCTTTGAGGCATTTCGTCAAACAGCTTCCTTGCCTTAGCCATTTCTCTTCGCTTTACATACCCACTAATCATGACATTCCATGTTTTAATATTTCTTTGCTCCGTTTGATCAAACACTGCTCTTGCTTCGGTCAGGCGATTTGTTCTTATCAAATGGGTAATCTTTTTGATTTGTGCGTGAAAGTCCGAGCCCTGAAAGGAAGAAATATTGGGTTTCGTTGTTGAGGCGTAACGACAAGACTGTGACGGTGAAGATGCATTCTGGGAAACGCATGATCTGAGCAAGGGACTAGGAAGATAGCTTTGAGTTCGAGCTCCTCTTATTACCCGCTGCATAATAATCATATCAACAAATTTAATCAACCAGAGTCTGGTCCACGCTCATTCTACCTCTATTGTCATCGTTGTTGCTGTTGTCGTTCATTTTCAAGATTAAAAAAAAATGAAAAAAGCAAAAACAAATTTAATTATGTACAGTCGAAAATATTCGAAATTGTTAATGTATCGGTATGTTATTAAATAGGAAAATGACATTCTTACAACATTAAGCACAACACATAGCACCGAACGGTCCGTTTAAAGGCAAATATAAAAGGTCACAGTAAATCGACAATAGCAACACACGCTCTCAACTACAGCACACGCTCTCGCCCTCATGTTCTTCCTCACGCTCTCTGTTCTTCTTCACAACGCACGACTCTCTCTCTCCCCCCTCCAAATCCGACAGCCGTGGGTCACTCTCGCTCTCTCCCCAACAAAACAAATCCAAGATCTATGGATGCATAATAGAGTAAATAGCAATCCCCATCCACTGTAGTAACAGAAAATGACAGCTTCTGTGATTGTGGTGAGAAGTTTCCCCCAGTAATGCTAATTACAGCAAGGAAACCATCAATTCTCTACACATGTAGATGCCAAAAACAAGCAGTGAATTGCATCAGATATTAGTGAAGAATAATTGCCAACCGTAAACTCAGCTCCTTCAGTTGCTTAGTGTATACCAATAGGGCAATAGGTTGTGTTTGGGTCTGTTAGATGTCGAAATAATTGAGGCAAAATTCTTTTATGCAATTGCTGGCTTGTGTCGACTTTTGAAAGGAAACTTATTTTTGGGCTGTCAATGTTACTTATTTGTTAGTTTATTTCTTAGGTTTTGTTGTTGGGAATATAATGTATTGGATTTCATTTCCTTTTGCCTCTGGTATGGCCCCTAATAGAACTTGATGTAATTTTTTTTGGGATATGTTTTTCTGAACTAGAGATGACATCATTAGCGTCTGATCTTTCTCTTTGAGACAGCCGAGAGAGTGAGGTGCCGTGAGAGATGCAATCGATGGGGTAGAGAGAGAGGGGGAGCCGACAGTGAGAATGGTGAGGAAGAACAGAGCGTAGTGAGATTAGTGGATTGATGAGGAAGAGCGTGAGGGAGAGAATGAGAGAGCGTGTGTTGTGGTTGAGAATGTTGAGAATGACCTTTTATATTTGTCTCAAAACTTTTTGTGCTAAATGTTGTACTTCAATGTTGAGAATTTACAGTGACCTTTTATATTTGTCTCAAAACTCACCGTTTTGTGCTAAATGTTGCACTCAAAGAATATCGGAACTGAAATAAATAATTTTATTTAAGTTTACATAGAATGACTGCACAGCGCCAATATTTCAAAAAAAAATGTTGTAAGAATATCGGAACTGTATTAAATAATTTTATTTAAGTTTACATAGAATGACTGCACAGCGCCAATATTTCAAATAGAAGAGAACTGTGGTCCTTACAACACAAATTCCCATTTAAAAGATTTGCTTTTCCTAATGCAACTTTCCAAAAAGGTTGCTGGCCTTCACAGCTTTTGCAAATTTAAGCCCTTGTACACACAAAAGATTATCCATTTATCCAACCAAAACAAACCATTAGCCGTAAATCTGTCACTGCCTTTATAAACAGCGAAAAGAAAGAGAGAAAAAGCAACAAAAGAAAAAAAGAAAATAAAGCATATGGTTGATTATTGTCCAATACCATTCTATTATATGGAAAGAGAAATTGGTATAATAACATCTTATTATGGTCGACATTAGAGAATGGCATGTTTTCCTTCAAAGGTGTTTGAATTTATCGGCACATGCTTGCATTCTAGAGGTTAAGGCTCACTTATGTTGCCGGTGCCATTGATAACACAATCATAGATGGGTGATCATCTGGCCAAGTACAGACCTCACACATGAGCAGAAACAGCATCTCAGCAAAATAATTTGCCAGTGAGAATTCAACATAAACAGTTGTGTGACATATTCATTCGAAGAAGACAGTATGTACTTTGGATGTTGAAAGACAATATAAGAAACCAAATTTCTCGACTCTCCTACAATCTCTAGATGGGTGCCTCAGAAGTAAGAACCATATTACTGCAGCGAAAAAAGGTTGTTCATGACTCTTGGTATACTTTCCATTTTGGGTGGGAAGCCTATAACTCTGTCTTGCCGGGCTTTGATTTCTTAGAACGAGCTGCTTTAATTCCTGACCACCACCGTTGTACATGGTTTGAGACTTTGTTTGCTTGCTTCTTCAATACATCACCCGTATTTAAGATTCCTTTTGTGATCCTTTGTTTCCAGTCACCATTTTTACTTTCTTTCTCTCTCAAAACTTTACCCTGTAAAAGTTAAGAGTCTCAACAGTCAGTGCACAAAGATATTCACAATAAAAAATTCAATAGGATATAAAGTTAAGTTAGTACCAAATTATTGGGAAAATCTGACTCATCATCATCATCTTCATCATCATCGCCATCTTCTCCACCAAAATTTTTCATGTTCATCAAATCTTCCTTGGAATACATTTGCATGCCGGGTGCTCCTGGCATACCCTGAACCACATTGAAACAGAATATAGACCAGAATTCAACAAAAATTGTAATGATGCATACACTGAAGAGAAGATTTTTACCTCCATAGATCTCATAATCCTTTCCATTTCAGCCTCTTTAGCTGGTTTGGGTACAAAAGGTTCTCCTGGTATCCGGTTCTGGGCCACAAAAACAACAATTTAACTAATTGAAAAACTGTCCTTTATCAAAAATTCAAACCAAAGTATCCTCTATCAACATCATCTCACAATTAATTCAACGGCAAAAAGTTTGCACTAATGACACTGATTTTTCAAAGAAAATGAACCTTGATATGAGTATTTCCTAAAGTAAGTATTGTCAGATGCTGAACATATAAAGGTACTGGGAAATGGAAAATCAATTAGGTGAAATAGAAGATCCACATGTCAAAAGTCAAATGAAAGTTTAAAATCACACTCATCCAAATGAGTAGTACATTTTTGGCTCACGGGACGTGAACCCAAGAAAAAAAAAACAAAGAAAATGCTAAAAAATTAAAGAAAAACTTACTTTAGAATGGAAATGAAATAAATTCTTCTTAAAACCTACTAATTTAATACTTAGGTTTCTTTAACATAAAGTAGTTTATAAGATAAACTGCAAAATCAAAACACTTGGGTAGGTATATCAGAAAACAAACCACCAAAAGTAAGCTCCCACAACCTCAGGGATATCCTTCCTCAAGTCAATACACACTTTCCAAGGATTGGTAACACACAGAAATGCTTTAAGAATTTACTGTGGCTAATTCAGGGGAGAAATAAACAATTTCTAATAGCTGGTAATGCTTTTCAACATAAATCATTAGATGACAGGGAGACTGCAAGCAACCATAACAGATGACACTCCCAAGAAAATTGATACTGCAATGAAAAAACTAGCTATGATATCCTGGGTCAGGCTTCTTCTTTCTCTGTTTTTTTGTAGTTCACTAGTTATTTTGGTATCGTTTGTCTAAATATGCTTTTGAAAATCAAAATTCAAAGTTCTTACTTTTATCCGAAGCAAAGGTCTACTGAAATATTTGAACAGAAAACTTCAAATTTCTTAGGCATGTCTGTCTCATCTTCATTTTCTTCCTCAACTCTCATCATTCTCTTAACATGACACTTCACTCTCGTTTTCCTACCAAAATCCTCATTCTCACAATACCTGACACTCATATTTCTGGGATACCAGAGAAAAACTACAAACACATGATTCACACTTAATCATCCAGGTATATTCAGATATCCAACAGATTCAGATCTGCAATTTTGTATCGAAAACTAAAGAGCTCTGAACAAGCACTAAATTTCATCTGTGTTTGAAAACTGAAAAGATCATAAGATGACAAGACAAACAAAATCTCTGAGATTGACAAGTCATAGTCTTCAGGGAGACACACATTATGGATTGGAAGATTATGTTCAGTTTTCAAACAGGGAATGCCGTTACCTTCGGCACTGGTGGTGGCTTGGTGCTGCATGCTTTACTCAAGTCTTTACATAGATAATTCACCAATGATTCGATGTCAGGCTTGGATGTGTAGAGATATTCAGCAACATCAGTGTCAGAATATCCCATAATCTGCAAATGTTCCAATTACAATCAAATTATACATGCAAACATTCCAAATACAATCAAATTATAATGCAACATATTTAAGCTGAAGATAGTCAATTGCTAAAGCTAGACAAATTTTGAGTGAAAGATTTCCTACGCTACCACAATGTAATTTACAGCCATCATCATGCAGGTAATAAGGACAACAAATAATTAATCACATATAGCTTAAATTCTGGCCACGACACACTATACAAAATAGCGGCATACATCTTACCTCTTGACAAGCCCGCTCGATTGTCTTGCATTCTGAATTGCATTGTCCCTCAGCTTCCTGCTCAACCAACTGAAAATGGAAGCAGCCTTACGAGTAATCATTTGAATTTATCGACCAAGAGCATAATGCACATAAAATCAGCACAAACATATCTCATTAACTCAATCTTGGTATCCGACCCCAACAATTTTCTGTTAAAAAGTTGAACCAGTTTCCGGATCCCATCAAACGCTACTATGAACTTGAAGTCAACTATAGTATTGAAATCAAATCATCTTAAATACCAACCAACCGATAACAACAAATCTCTTACCTCCAACTTATCTCCTTGTTCAACTATATCAATCTTCAAAATCCAGTCAGCTTCCTCCTTCTTCAAATTACAAACATTCTCCGCAATCCCAATAATTTCAAACTCCGAAATCTGAAAAGAGGGGAAAAAAGGTCAAAAGAAAACAGAAAATCAACCAATCCTGGCATAATGACAATACCAAAAAAGAAACCCAGATGATAAAATTGCCTTCTTGGGAGAGATCTGGGCTTGCTTCTTTTGTACTTGATGGTACAACTGAGACGCCAACTTTTCACACACTTGGCATTTGATATACAGTACGTCTTCTTTTCTAGCTCCAGCCACTGGCTTCTTTGCACAGCAAGAGATCGGTGCCCATGTCGATAATAGCAATATTACTGCCACATAAACCAATACTGCTGCCTTTATTCTTGCCATCTCTCTAGTCTCTCTTAAATTTTAATGAAAACTGAAGCTTTATATGGCAAATTTGAAACCCACTACACGAGTACGAGAACAATTTCGAGTTCATTCTTTCACTTAAACGTGTTTCGCGTTTTCTGATTGGTTGTTTAGATGCTGACAATATGGGCCTACTTTTTTGAGCCAATGGGATGCAACAGTACACGCAAGGGGAGTGAAAGAAGACACAGTAGATACAATGCTTACGTGTCAAAGTCTAATGCTGACTGGACCAAACCCCTAAAACCCAAACGCCGTGCTCCCTGACCAAAGTAAAGAAATTAGGGTTTTTGTTTTTGCTTTAGCTTCGCTTCCTAAATTCTCTCGCCGATTGAAAATTTTTGACAATCGAAATGCCTATGTCTCTCCTTAACGAACTCACAAGCCAATGGAATCCCAATGGGTTAATCAGCGAAAATTATAATCTCAATGTAGCCCAATCAATACAGAGCGTTGTAGCTGAAATTCAAAAAGAAACCCCAAATTTCACTCATTTTGTAGACATATTCTACGAACTGATGCAAGCAAAGATTGACCCACCTCTCGAAACCATCTGGGTCTATGCTGCTTTGAGCTTTCGAAGACTTAATTTCACGGATGAGGATCCTTTGAATCAATTATCAGCAGTAAAAGACCTGTTTCAGTTGATATCAGCTTGTTCAGGTTCATGTGGTTCTTCAAAAAGTATTGCATTGCTGGCCCCGGTTGCTTTTCAAGTGTATAAAGTGGCTGTTGAACTAAAAGGAAGGGACTTGGGTTCAAAGAGAGACAAGAAAGTGATACGAGAGCTGAAGTCTTTGATTGATGCGATTCTTGGGTTTGTAATTGTGTGTTATTGCAAGAATTTGAATGGACAAAGTGATGTTATCAGTGACAATGATTTGAATCCGATTGTGCCGGTCAAGTATCTGTTTAGTTTGTGGATGGATAAAAATGGAAATTTAGAGTCTTTTTTGCCACTAGTAAATGCTGATGTTTTTAGAGAGATTTGTGAAAGAGAGTGTGATGTGAATCACTTGGCTGGGGTGGTTATTGCGGAGGTGTTTTTGTTGAAATTTTGCTTGAATTTCATGGTTGGGGATGCAGGGAAGGAGTTGGAGAAAGAGTTGACAAGTTGGGTTGTTAGCTCCATAACCAAAATTCAAAATGTTTGCTTCTTTGGTGAGTGCTCTTACTTATTCTTTTGTAAAGGGGAAAAGAATGAAATTTGGAGTTTTTTAATTCGGATGGTAGTTTTTATCCCCTTTTTGTAAATCTATCTGTTGTTTTCAACTTTTACAAATAACTTTGCATTTCTCTACATATTGGTAAGTTAATCCTTGTTTTGATTGGAAAGTTTTGAATGTGCTCTCATCTATAGTGTGAAACTATTATATTCAACTTCTCCAGTCCATTCTTCAGTACTTTTGTTCTCTCTGCTGAAAATATGCCCTTGTTATTGGACGTCGGCAATTATATATTAATACCAGTGCACTTTAGGAACTTGACAGAAAAACAAGTGGCTGTATTGTATTTGTATGATATGTTTTCTTAAGCTTAAAATTGATTCTAGTATGTTTTCTAGTCTGATAAGTCTCTTTCTTATTCTTAATTGCTTACCAGAGACCCTACTGAAGATGCTTTTGGAGCCATCTTTTCCTTTTACTTCGATATTGGTTAGTATATTTTCTTTCATTTGTATGTCTTCTCCTGTTGGTTTGTACTTCTTAGTAGTTCTCTTCCTCACTTGGTAATGCTCCTGCGCTCCTGTGACGTGTCTGTTACTTGAATGTAATCTTTAGAAGGAACAGCCCCCCTAGCAATTTCTTATGTAAAATAAAAAATGAGGAAATTTATTTCTCTCTATGTTCATTTGGTTTTTGTCTCTACTTCATCACATTCTTTCATATGGTCCTGTTAGATGGGTTTGTAATCCATTTGGAGAGCTGCAAATTTTCCTTTTTTATCACAATTTATTTGGTGCGTTGGGCTATCAACATTGCATATATTTGTTTATAGGAAAATGCTATTTCAACTGAGTCAGACCCTGAGTCAAACCCCGACACTGAAATGCACTGTTTTAATTAAGCTCTGTCTGTGTGTGTGTGTGTGTGTGTGTGTGTGTGTGTGTAGATCATGATGTTTACAGCCACAACTCTCTCCAACCACAGAACATCCCTACAACCATTCTCCTGAAATCGCCCAATCGCTACAACCCAAACATAGAAATTTACAAGTCAGCTACAACTTGCTCCAGCCACCACTCTTTGCCACCGCCATTGCCACCACCAACAGCCATCACGCGACAGCCACAAGGTCCACAACCACTCACAAAGTGGCAGCCACAACTCCAACCACAGAGCACGACTCCCCACAACCACACTCTCCTAAAATTGCCCAATCACTTAGCCACCGCCACTGCCACCACCCACAGCCATCATGCCACAGTCACAACCAATGTGATATTTCTGCACCTGGGTTTATTTATTATATATATGCTTGATGAATTTACATATTCATTCTTTGATATTTTTGATGAAAAATGAGGCCTAAGATAGTTGATTTAGTTTTTGGTAAAATGGGGAGACTTTTTGTTAAGTTGCACATATTCTCAAACGACCGATCACAGCAAATGAAGGCGCTTGAATCGTGTGGCTTAGCTAGTGGCTGGTTGCTCTGCTTCTGCTTTTGCTTTTTTTGTTTTTATCTAAGCTAAATCGTGTAGCCCAGAAGGAAGATAAAGGGGGTCCGTGATTGGGATGAAAAAGGGAAAGTAAAAAGCAAAAGTTCAAGTTCAAATTAAAAAAAAAATTAGAATTAATCAAAACAATGTCATCGTTGGCAATGCTTGGGGTTTGATTCAGGGTAAACATCAGCACTCTTGTTTATTAGCCAAATTTTGCCTTTTTCTTGTTTTGAAAATTTTTTTTTTTTGGTTATTTTAAAACTTTTATCTGATGGAGAAAATCTGTGCAGAGTTCCAATGATGAAGTGTTATTGAGGAGAGTTTTATATGATGCTGTGATATTGGTGGAATATTCTTTCCTCAATCCTAAGAGAGCAGTCCATCTACCAGCTGAACGTATTAAAAGTCTTTCCTTGACAAGATTGATTGTTATGCAAGAAGCCATAGATTTTTCAAGGTATGAATAGCTGAATATTGCTCTAGAAAATTGTGATGAAGCCCTCCTTTTGCTCATCGTTTGTGCATACTGCAGGGAAGATGGAGATCAGAAGAGAGCTATTTCTTATGCTAGTGCCTTCTCGAGTTCCAAATTACCTTCTCAAATCATCAAATGGATCGCAAGCCAGGTTGGCATGGATGAAAAAGCAAGTATATCAATTGGATCCTCACCTAAAGCTCTTTTGAGTAAGCAGCTCTTAATGCCATTTACTTCTTGTCTGTACCTTGTAGGATACAATAATTTATTTTCTCCAATATTGAGCTGTAATTGTTCTCTTTCTTAGGATGGCTGCTAAGTCTTGAGAATCAAGGTATACGAGTTTTTGGTGATAGAATTTTAAAATCTCGTGCCAAACTAGCGGTGGATAATTCCAAAGCAGACTATGAGCATCAATCATCAAAAATTGAGGGGAAAGAAGCAAACTACAATCTTCTCTTTTACATTGATAACAAGGGAGATGAAGAGGAAAGTGAAGGTGAGGAGAACAAAGAGATTAACGAATGCATGAATGCAGCATTTGTTGCTGCTGCTCACTCTATGAAAATGACTGAAGACGGTGGGAGTAAAAGAAAAGAGAGGGGAAGTTCTGGCAAGAAGAAAAAGATCAAGTATCACAAATTCGACCTCTCAAACACTAGTGATTCAACTAAAGAGAGGTTCTCATCCGTCAGTAACAAAGGTTCGAGTAGTGAGAGTGAAATTGAAGAACCACTTTCTGATGAAGATGTTTAAACAAAGGAGCAATAGATCTTAGATGGTGAAAGATGATATCTCTGTGGCTTTCTTATGCTACTCTCTAATGGATATGTAATGTTTTACTAATTTGAATGTAGAAATACTAGCATATGAAGGTCATACCATGATTAGCTCTTAGTTAGGTCATCATTTGTGGTATGATTGTTTTGTCCCTATGAATTAAAATTTCATTAGTCATGAGTCATGACTGGTCTAAGACCATTAAGTAGATCATTCTCTAATCAAATCCCAGTATACCTAGCTAATATCTATATTGTTTACTGTATTGCTCTGGCATAACTAATTGGTAGTGTTGTCTATCATGTTATTAGCATCTTTTTTTTTAAAATTTTTTTGGTAAGTATATAGGGGAAACACATCGTGCTTATAGCAGCAGTCCAGTCTCCAACTAAAATGTTTTTGTGATTTAGCTGTGTTTAGAATATTGTCAATGTAATAACACTACGATAATATGATATAGTAAAAGATAAAGTAACCAACAAATAGATAAAAAGAGTAAAAGAGAGAATTTCATCTTTCTACACTTTGTACAAACATGAGATACATATGTAATTATCTTTGAAGAATGTTAGCAGTATTCTTTTTGCAGCAGAAATTTAGAACCTGAATGCCACAGGAAAAGCTGCTATTTAATATCTTCCTGTTTATTCTTACAAAAAGAATGGCAACAAAACATCCACAGATTCTATTTAGAAACACATAAACAAGGCTAAAGGCTTACCTAAATGAAAATCACCCTTGCATGGTTTGCTTACCTATATATTTAGAAATTAAACATACTCCATCTCTGTAAAGCGTATTTCCAATTATTTCACCATTTATAGTTGGCTCAAGCCAGATTATAATATTATCGGTTGGACACATTTGGCTCTGTCATGAGTCAAAGCATCACCTTATAAACATGGGTTGTGTACGCTTGAATCATCAAAAAAGAAAAATATGATAGCACCTGTAAATATTGACGTAAGCAGCACTGTTGGAGATTTTGTTCATTTTGTATATTTGGAATATCTGAATTTCAGCTGCAGATGGACGGAAAGCTTCTTCAAGTTATTTGAAAAAGGATCTCCTCCAAAATTTCAGGAACCATGGTTAATGAACAAGAAATTTCCAGCAAAATTCTGTAAGAGCACCATTTCAATTGGAAAATTTTGAGAGAAAGACAAAAAAAAAAAGGAAAATTTACAAATATAGTAACACAAGGGAACAGCAATCAGCTAGAAATAGATAAATTATCAGCATAAATAAAAGTTTATGGTCAATATCAGCATATGAATTTTAATAAAAATAATATATCATTGAACTCCAGAAGAGCAGTGAAGATGCATTGACTGATATTTGAGATTTCTCACCTTCTACCAAGTCAATGGTTGATCTTAAGCCAACGATGATCCTTGTGCTCATTCAACAGAGAAGCTACCGACAGTATGAGGACTCAAAGTTTGACATCCAATGTCATCCAGGAAGAAGAAGTTGATGTTGCCTACAGATGCCTAGTGCATTATTAATGAAAGGATGTGTGCGTGAAGCCCAGGACAAAAAATTCTTAACTACTGTATTTGGAGGATGACAAATGGTATCAGAGCCAAACCTGGCCAGGAGTGTGGTGATCTTTCAAAAGAACCCTGAGGGTCTCATTTTGATGCTCCAAAGGGGTTATGTTGCCTGCATGCATATGCAAGTGAAGTTTTGAATGAAGAGAAAATTGGCAAACCATGCTGTTATACAGCAAAAGCCAAAAAAATAACATTCTCAGGAAAGGGCTTTCTTATAAATTTAAAGTAAAATTAAAATCTAAATTACACCATTAAAAAAAAAAAAAGCAAAAAGTAGATAGGGCAAGAAAGTTGGTTGGTCCACACGCGTAAGGTTTATGTAACTTCTAATCACATCATGTTTATCATTCTTGTTTTGAATGGAGTCTTCACAATACAAACCATTGTGGGTGTTTACCCATCAGGTGAAAAAAAGCTTTTGTGACCCGTGTGATAACTTCTACAGTTACCAGAAAGAGAATTAATTTTGTAATTGCACAAGTACCCACAAATTTGACCGCTGAATAACCGTTATTTAACCAAGAAGAATTAGATTAGTATTTTCAACAGAATTTTAAAACAATTTTCTATAATTGCGGTAATCAAGTGACAAAGACAAATGCTTGTGATTAATTTTATTATGAGCTCAATATACAGATAACTATTATTATGTGGAGGCAAGTTCCTTAAGACAGGATCTAGAAAAGTTATAACTTGTTATAATGTGGAGTTTATTTTTATTTATTATGAGCTCAAATACAGACAAAATTGGCCTTAATTGTTAGTTTATCTTTATCGCACAAGCTACTAGTATTGATCTAAATAGCCAATTAGTTAGAAACCCTAGCAAGAGGGTCGGTATAAAGACAAACATACCAAGATGTTGAGAAATGACAATTTACTGCAAAAAGAAGCCCTTCAAATGAAAAACGGGAAGGAATTGCTTACAATTGGATCAGGATCTTTATCTTGGTAGCACATAACCAATGGGGGCATCGGTGTCACTTCATTCAGAGTTTGAGCAGGAGGATAATGTTCCAACGAACTTGCTGAAATTGATTCTCTAGCTGCAGTAATTCAATTAAATGTGGAAAAAAGAGGGTAAACAAAGATAATTTTTCTTGAGTTCTGCCTTCATCAATTTGACTTTAATCTCAGTGATTTATGTGTTGCCGCCTTCAGTTACAATGCAATCCAGTCAATGAATTAATCAGATTAGTTAAGCAAAAAGATAATAGAAAATAAATGATTAGTGGACATAATTAGAAATACAAGTATCCAACCTCGAAAGATCCGGTTTCTGTTCTAAATTTAATAACAGAAACATTTTTCAAACAAAAGTGAAGTGCCCTGAACCACACATAGAACAAAATTTTAAAATATGAGAGAGAGAGAGACACAGAGAGAATGCAAAAGTTCTTATAATTAACATGGCTTTTAGAGTCAGTAGAAGGTTAAATATTATTACCTCAAATTCCATTAACCGCAAACATCTGGACAAATCTGGCGATATAAATGCCTGCCTGCTGCACCAGCTTAATCAAACTGACCCTTGATCATATCTAAACTCAAAATGTTATAGGCATGTGTCCAACTGAAATCATATTCTCCACTAGCTCATCTAATTTTATATAAATTTCTTTGACTTTCAAATGCGACCCATCCTGAGACTTGAATATGTGGACTCGACCATCAACTTCTATCCAACTATATGAAGGCTCCTTTTTAATACCCTGACTACTCAAAAGTGCCCTGACCCCGCTGAACTCATTCCCCCAACCTTGGGTGGCAGAAATGTCAGATGGAAATATGTAATTTGACTCCATCTTCGGTTCGAGCTCTACGAGCTTCTCAGCATCCTTCTCATCAAGTTCAATATTTCCATGCCAGCTACAAGCCCCAAGAAGATTCTCCCATACCAAGGTATTTGGGGTGAGCTTTGTCTCTGTGATAAAGTTTTCAATTTCTTTAAATTTGCCAGCACGACCTAGAACATCAATCATACAAGCAAAATGCTTGACCGTTGGAGTTATTCCATAAATTTTTTTGATTGAGCTAAAGTGCTTTTTCCCTTCTTCAATTAAACCCATGTGGCTACATGCTGAAAGAACTACGATGAAGGTGATCTCATCTGGCACATATCCTTTATCTAGCATCATCCTGAAGGCTTCAAGAGCTTTTTCTCCTAGTCCATGTTTCACATATCCTCCTATCATCATGTTCCATGATACCGTATCCCTTAATACCAAGCCCTTGAAAACAGCTTCTGCATCGTCAATAGATCCACATTTTGCATACATATCTACAAGTGCTGTAGAAACAAACATATCAAGTAGATGCCCTGTCTTAACTGCTATAGAATGCAGCAGCCGTCCATTTGCTAATGTTGCCACAGGAGAGCAACCATTCAAACAGCTGGCAAGAGTAAATTCATTGGGCTTTATTCCTTCAAGCCGCATCTTTCTAAAGCACTTAAGAGCCATCTCTGCTTCACCAGCTTGAGCATAACCAGTAATTATGGCTGTATAAGCAAAGAGGTCTTTATTAGCCAATCTGTCGAAGGCTACACCCGCATCTTCCAAGCATCCACTTTTGGCATACATGTCAACAAGAGATGTTCCCACAACACGGTTACCATCAAGACTGTGCTTTATGATATGAGCATGCAGTTGCTTTCCAAAACCTACATCTGAGAGGCTAGAGCAGGCCTTTAAAATGACAATAAATGTGCACATGTTGGGCTTGAATCCTTTTAAAAGCATCTGGTAGAAGATTCTTAGGCCTTGGTCAGGACTTTCATAGTCTTGAAATCCAGATAAAAGAGCATTCCATGAAACTGAATCCTGATGGACTATTGCCTGAAACACTCGGGAACCACATGACACACGTCCGTTTTCCATATACATGCTGACCAGGGCATTGCCAACAAGAGTGTCAGATTCAAACCCATATTTGCAAATAACAGCATGGATGCTCTCACCATGACGCTGCTCACCTGTCTCAGTCGTAGCCCTAACAAGACTAGTAAGGGTGAATTGATTTGGTTTGACGCTTGACTCTCTCATTAGGTTAAACATTTTAGCTGCCTCTTGGCAACATCCTTGCTGATCAAGGCAAGTGATAATTGCACCCCAAGCCACTACATCAGGATCCTTGATCCTGCAGAAAACTTTTAGTGCATTATCTGCCAACCCACACTTGGAGTACATATCAACAAGACTACAACTAAGAAATTTATCAAGCGCACAGCCAAGTCTAATAGCCGTAGCATGCACCACTTTACCCGCTTTTATATAACCTGAATTTGCAAAACCTTTTAAGACAGTTGATAAACTGAACTTGCTGAATTTCTTCTCCATATCTTTCATACTACAAAACAAATGCATCACCTTTTGGCCATCACCACTTTCAGCATAACCATTCAGCAACGCATTCCAAGACACAACGTTCCGTTCAGGCATGCTACTAAACACTCTTTCAGCAAGTTCCATCTCGCCACATTTAGCATAAAGGTCCACAAGAGCAGAACCAACACATAAATCCAGAAGAAACCCAAGTTTTACAGCTTCCAAATGGACCTGTTTACCAAAACCAACATCATGAGACATAGAGCAAGCTTTCAAGCAAGTAGCTAAAGCAAACTCATTAGGCCTCACACCTTCCCTTCGCATTGCACAAAACAAACAAACGCCATCGCTACCATATCCTTGAGCCACAAACCCTGTGATCAGGGCACTCCAAGACACAACATCTCGTTGAGGCATTATATTAAGCACCCTCTGTGCATACACAACAGTCCCACATTTAGCGTAAGCATTAATCAACGAAACCCATAAATGTGAATCTAGTTCTAATCCGCACTTAATGACATGACCATGAATCAACTTCCCCTCTTTCAGAGACCCTTTTGCAGCAGAGTCATGCAGCAACGAGGAATATTCTCTCAACCTCTTCTTGTAGTCTCTGTCCTCGCGTTGGCTTCTCACATTTGGTTCACTTAATTTTCTGGCAATCTTGCTGGACACTCGATGAAACTCAAGTGGGAAGTTTTCGGCAAAATCATCGGTGGATTCATGATTGGCTGCAGCAAGAGCACGGGAACAAGTATTAGACCGTGTAAACAGCAATAATGAGGGTAAAGTATTATGAGGTTTATGAATTGAGGGCAATAAGAGGCTCAGCGGACGGGGCACTGCGCCTCGCATATTTAAAGGAAAAAATTCATATTTCATTCAATCCCATCTAATTTTAGAAACAAAGAGAATAGAATTGACGGCGGTTGAAGAAGAAAGACACCTGAGTAAGCAGTAATTATATAAGTTGAACGCGGGACCCTGACACGCATACAGGCTACAATTGTAAGAGAAGCTCTGCGAAATATGCCAGGTTCGGGTTCCGTTACCGAATCGTTGTCCGTACCATTAGCGGATGATAATGGGCCGTGCCTGGTAGAGGCAGGTCCTGGGTTTTTTGGGGAAGTCCAGATCGAACTGGGAGCCGGCCTAGGCTCACGATCATCATGGGTCTAGGCCGGGCAAAGTTGAGCCCGGTCCCGGATTTTCCAGTTTTTATGATAAATCGATTTCTTGAAATATTATTCAATTATCATTAATTTGAATCATTTGACACACGTATTCTGTGATGATCTTTAGTCTTAGATTTAGGGGCTAAAGATTTTAGATTTAAATTTAATGTTAAAAAACTTTAAATGCCATGGGCCGAACCCAGACTTTTCTCTTAAGCCTGGGCATTAGGTAGCTTTGCAATGGACTTCAGAAATAAAGGCCCAAGCACAGGCCCTACTGGTAAATAATGCCACCATTCAGCAGTACAAAGTGCACAAACGAAATCCACCACCAAAGCAACTTCTCCAACCGCTCTCACACGGCTTGCTCTTCGATAATTATTACTACTTTCAAAATATTTTTAAGAAAAATTATCAATTATATATTCTTAAATAACACTCGTATCAAATATGTATGAACACTTTTCAAGTGTATCACTCGTATACCATAAGTTGACAAAACACTTTTACCGTCCACCAATCCGTTAACTTCTATTAGAAAGTTAATAGAATTATGGCAAATTGACTATTTCGTCTTTAAAACTCAAAATGAGGTAAAAAAATAAATTTACTTCAAAAATTAAAATAAATTTTCAATATATAATTTTTTTTTGTTATTAACAATACATTTTTTGGATTAAAAAAATGAATTATTAATGGTATATATTATTAATAATTGTCCACCAAAAATATCCATATTATACCATAAAAAATTATTAACAACATATTATTTACAATTATGCATATTATATCATAAAAAATTTCAGTTGAAGCTTGGAGGAGTAGATCTTCAAAAATTTAGGTTAAATTTTAGAAGAGTAGATTCGGTTGTAAAGTAGTTTTTTTAATAGCGATTATTAACAATTATCCGATAAATAAAAATGATATGTCAGTTTTATCAATATATATCATATGACACATCATTTGGTAGTACGTAAATGAGATGACATGTCGTTTTTTTAAAAAGATTATATTATTCTTATGATATCAGCACTTACAAACGGCAATTAACAGATTGGTGGACGGCATAAGTGTTTTGTCAACTTAAGATATAGAAGTAATACACTTAAAAAGTGTCTACACATGTTTGATACGGGTATCATTTAAGAATATATGATTGGTAATTTCTCTATTTTTAAATAGAGTGTAAGTTAAAGCAGCTGTAACTTGGCAATTGCCGCTCTTCTATTTTTTCGGCATGCATCTTTGCAGAATTGCAACTATAAATATTCTTGTTCAAGAGCTGACATTCCGTTGGAACTCATAGAAGTTCCATTGGGGTAAAGCCATAGCCCGAGCATTCAATTTCAATCAATCATACAAAGCAACAAGCAAGCAGACTTTCTTTATCAATGAGCCAATGATGTGGGATATAGTGCGAGACACGTGAAAGTTGCTGCATTGGAATAGTTGGAAACTGTAAACAATATAAAATTGTGAAAAATTAATTAATCAGCTAAATTCACAACTTTCTTTAGGATAGGACAACGCATGTTTTCTAAATTTAAATTCATAATTTGGATGTTTGAGATTGAGGTTAGATAGTTATAATTTAAAATTTACAATAGTAAAATATTTGATAAATACTAACTGCTATAAGTTAGAAGTTATGTTGATATGATTTTTCACTTGTATAATGAAAAATCTATTATATCTTTAAAAATTTTGTGAAAATTATTGTTTAAAAATTATATTTACTATATACTATTAATTTTTGTTTTATAGTTACAGTTTTTTTTTTTACGATAGCTGTAGCTTTTAAAAGCTATACCATCTCAATCCCAAACAGACTGTTAATCAGCTAATTAAATCACAAGATCTATAATTGTTGTATTTATTACAAAAATTATTAACTCATTTGTGTTACAAGATTATGCTTTTAATTCTTGCAGTTAATCATTTAAAAAATTAATTCACAACTTAATCAGCCAATTAAATCACAACATCTGTAAATGCTGCATTTATTTAAAAAATTATTAACTGATTTACATTGCAAGATTATGCTTTTACAAGATTATGCTTTTAATTTGATTCCTGCAGTTAATCATCTAAAATTTTAATAATTAGCTAATTAAATCACAACATCTGTAACTGTTGTATTTATTTAAAAAAATTAACCACTTTCATAATGTAAAGTGATAAAGTTTATTAATTTCACTTCTTGGATAGAAAGAAGTGTAAAGTCTTTTAAATTATGAAATACTATTATAAAAAGGGTCCCTAGCCTAGCCAACAAAGGAATGCTTGCTAAGAACTTGTTTTCCATCACAAGAGAAAGGCTATAAAGTGGAATAGACTAGATGATACCTTATGCCAATTTGAGTATATAAAGAATAGTTGAAGCTTGAACAACTATAATTGGAGATATGATCTCTACTTTTAATTTAAATTATTTAACATGTGATATCAGAGTCTACTTCAATTTATATTGTTCAGTACATATGGTTTTCTGTTACTTTGTAATACGTATGATCAAATACCGTTTGATAAAGATATACAATGTCGTTAAAAGGTAATATGCTTTTCATAAGTACATCTAAGAATTCAAGAGTATATTTTTGATAAGATTTTGTTGGAGTACTTTGATTATGTAGCTGTTATCTTAAAATGTATATACAACGGTCTACGTGGCTAAGTTGACAATTCTGTTGAGAGCATGGAATAAAGGTGTCGCCTCTAAATCTAGAAGTGATCACATTAACAGAGATGGGTGCTTAGAATCATCAATTGAAGCTAACATGGAATGATTTACTCACACAAAGATGTTAGAAATGGAGCTCTAGTTAGATATACATATAGTTTTATGCGCTAATTTGGAGGTCTGGGGTATTCAGACCATTTTTGACAAATGTTTTTTCTTTCGATAAAATTTTCTCACCTTCATATTGCGTCTTTTACTAAATAGTTAGAACATATAATTATGCGCAAGGTATAAAATTTGGATGTTGACGTGCATCTTATTTTATAAAACAATCCTAGACATATAATTAATGATCCGAATTTTGTTTAGTGGAACTAAACACATGGTGTATATTTAATGTCATTATTGCATTATTTGATTTATTTGAGTCAAAATAAATCATGTGTCTTGATAATAGCCATAGCATCTTAAGATATTTTGATATAAGATATAATGTATGAAAATATAAAATGACATTTTTATTGTAATGGATTTCAATTCTGTTATTTCCGCTGCATAAATATAATCCATATGTTTTGGTTTTAAGAAAGAGGAGAGGAGAGGAGAGGAGAAAAAAGAAGAGAAATGGAGAGGTGATGAGAGGAAAAGAATACAAAAATTATTTGTTATTGTTTGGTTTCACATTAAATTTGAAAGGAAAAGAAATTACATATCTTTATTTGGACAAATATGCCCACTATCTTATTGTTAATATTATTAATAAAAAAAATTAAACTATGAATTAATTTAATCTAGAGATTACTTAGTTAAATAATTTTTTTTAAATTACAAAGATCGTGTCTGGACGGTATACGTTGACCGCCGTTGACCGGCCCCGTCAACCGTTGTTGACGACCATTTTTCATCGCGTTAAATGCATAATAATAATAAAAATGAACGATTTACTCATTGAAAATGTTAATTTTTGCAGAAACTACACTATATAGTAAAAAATATAAGAGTTAAAATTTTTTCAAATATTTAAACAAGACTTGAGGTAAATAAATATTAGCATTTCTAACCCCATAGAGTTGTAAATCGGCTCATGAGAGTTCCATTGGTACTAGTTTTGATGATAAAGCGCGTTTCCAGTAAAACTCTGGCGAGTCACTTTACTGCTTTTTTTTTTCAAATAAATTTATCATATTAATTTAATTAAATAAATATAAATTATTTATACTTTAATTTATTTAAAATTGATTTTGTTTAGAGGATAATATTGGAATTTTTGTGTTTCAATAGATAAGGAAATTGAAATCCTTAGTAATTGATAAGGAATATAAATTCTTCAATTTGATGAAAATTCCATTAAAATTGGTCCAACCAAACAATAAAAAGTAGAAAAGAAATTAAATTCTTTTCCTCTTCCCACTTCTCTACCCCCAAGCAAACATGGCCTTAAAGTTTGATTGTGTTAAAGAGAATGTTGACATCAACTTCTAGCCTATTATTTGTGCCCAGTTATTTTTAATATGCCTTTAAAGTTTTAAAATATTATTGTATCTTGAAAGCAGCCATAACATTTCAAGATATGATGATATATATTTGATGAGGTATATAATATCATATAAAGATGAATAAAATGATATATGGCATCAAAAGTTTGCAATTATTCATTAAATAGTTATTTGGCCTCAAAGGGAGATAATTATTTTAATGTTTTAATTAGAATAAGATGGTAAATTGGGCATCAATTTATGAGAATTTTTCGTAGACCCATAGATATGGAATTTTCTAATGTTATGTCCATATTTGTTAGTTTTATTATTGAAAGCTCATATATCATCTAATAAGTGAGTAAAGATGTAGTAAATTGAATGCATTTCGCAACCTCTATCTGTATGAAGGTTTGAATTTACTGTTAAATTAATATTGTGATTAAAGTATAAATCTTAAGGTTAGTGGGAGCTATGATTTTTTTTTTTTTTTGAGTGGGAGCTATGAAATTTTAATTTCATATATAGATGATTTTTTTTTTTTTTGCAATAAAGTTAAGGTTATATGCATAAAGTCATTACATGTTGTTAAAGAAATATGCAAGTAGTTTGGTTAAGAAAGTTTCATACTTGTAATACACGGAAGGAAATGTTTCTTTTTAGAGGCATAACCGCCATAATTCGTGTATTGTTTGTAAAATTTTACTTGTATATGGGCAACTAATAGTTCAATAACCAGATCAATTTATGAGTTTATTTTTCATTTATCATGTAGATCAAGTGTCAAAATGTGAGAATTTTTATTATATGATCCACATGATAACTCACTTGTTTAAATAAATAAATACATAAACTCATATTAATGACCCAGTTACTTAGTTTAAGAGTAGTGGTAGAGTTTGTTAACTACTTTCATAATGAAAATGATAAAGGTTATTAAACACATAATGAAAGTGATAACGGGTATTAATGTTTATTAACTGGTTTCATAATGTAAACGATAAATTTTCTTAATTTTATTTATTTGTGGAAGAAAGTGTAAAGTCTTTTAATCTAACCAAAAAATGAATGCTTGAGAAGAACTTGTTTTCTCCATTACGAGAGAAAGGCTATAAAGTGAAATAGGTTAGAAGATATATTTTGTTAATTTAAGTATATAAAGAATAGTTGAAGCTTGAATAGTTATAATTAGAGGTACATCTCTATTTTAAATTTAAATTATTTAACATTATTCACATTTCAATAAAAAAATTCAAATCTTAATTCAGAGCTCCCTTCCGATTTGATTTGCAAAACTAAAACCAACAAGTACTTTCAGGTAGAAAATTGATTCAAAAGCCTAACAAAGCAAAACTTTTAATCACAGGATAATTTGAATATTCACGGGAGGCCCCTCACTCTATAAATAAAAAAACTCACAGACGGTGGATGGCTGTCTCATGCTACCTGTAATTTAATTGTATTGCTTAAAAAGGAATTGAAGAGCATTTTCACGTGTGCTGATTTTGACACAAGCGGACACATTAAATTATGCAATCAATTGACTTGTGGAATTAAATTAAAATTCATTAAATCCTATTCATTCACTTGGGATCTACAATACTTAATTATTCCTAGCAGCTTGGGAATTGCTCTCTTTAAACCAGCCATGTGGATTGGTGTCCCATCAAGCTGGCCAAATCAACCCAAAGTCCTCAAAGTGAAATATTTTTTTATTTTTCCTTTTTATAATAAAAATTGCAACATTAGAGTATTAAGCTTGTATGCGCTTATTACAAAAAGAAAAATTTAATATTAGACATCTCTAATATGTTAGTACAATAATTTATTACCATTTGGTAAGCAAGATTTGTTCAATTTCTATTTGTTTGGTCAGAACAAATATAAAAAAACAAGAGGAAAATGAAATGGTGGGTCTTTTGGCATCCAATCCAGCTACGTTATAATAGTGGTATCATATCATTTCTTTTGTCTTTTGTGAGAAATTTTTGTATAATCCCTTCCACTCATTTTTATTTAACATTTCTTTCACAAGTATTAAGTTGATTCATAGCTGCATTCAAAGGTATACTTTGATCAATACCTTACACTATATCATATTTACAATTTTTTTATTTAATGTTATACTTGTATCACAATCCCGCTTTTTATTATTTTCAAATTGGATTATTGAGATTTTTAATTTAAAACCTTACATTCTTTTTTAATTATAATTTTTTTAAACATCAGGTTATTTTTTACGTTCATTATTAAATTTCATTTAATACTTTACACTCTTTTATTTCAATTTTCTTTATAAATATTATGGTACTTTTTTTTTTTTTACATTTATAACAAATTATGTAATTTGAATGGTTCTGTTACAAAAAGTATTATAATTTTTTATACTCTTCCTTTTATCATGTTATCTAATTCAAGTATTCTTATCTTATGGATACATTTGATTCATCATTATATGTTGCATTATGTTGTATTGATTAGACTTTATCACACTAAGTTGTATTAAGTTATAATTTAGTCAAATATTTTATGTAGTATGGATTAACATTATATTAATAAAAAAAATTTTATTATAATATATGAAGGACAAAAAATCCTTTAATAGTCCAGTAAAAAGTCCTTCAATAGTCCGATTTATAATTTAAATAAGTTAAAGGTTCGAATTATACTTGATCATTCTTTGTAAGTGAAGTTGTTTCTTGTTCTTAATGTTTCTCCACAAATTTGACTCAAGCATGCACCCAACTGTTCCTGGCTATGTTTGACCTATAGGCTCGTGATTTTGTTAGTAATCAAATGTCATTCACTGCTATATTCTCGGATAAGGTCAATAATATTTTCTAGGTTTTGTATAACTTATCACGTAGTTCTTCATGCAACCATATACTTGTTTTTCCATGATCTGGATCTGAAGTAATTTTATTTATTCTTGGATATATTTTGTAATAATTATGGACACATGGTGCGCTGTAAGTTGCTACATATTTTAGCGCTTACAGTATATATTTAGTAATATTATTTAAATTTATTAATAATAGAAATTTCAGTAATTAGTAGATATAATTATTATTATCTGAAAATAGTAATTATGATAATTTAATTTGATCATCAACTACCGTATCAATTTAATAGCTGTATTTATGCAAACGATGGGGCAAATCTTGGTGTCGGTGTTATTTTTACTACTATTAATTACAATCCTATGTGAAGCTAGAAAATATAAATATAAATTAGCTTGTGTTTCTTCTTTCTTTTGATTGATAGTTTATTTCTACTTTATTCACTAGTATTATATCTGAACAAAAGAAGAATTAAGAATTGCATATTCAAAAGGGTTGGAATTACTATTGATTTTGCAATGAATTTTTATTATTAATTTGATTGTCTATATATAAAGCCAATGGATTTGGTGTTAATTGGTTGAAATTGTAGTGTGTTATCTATTTTTATATATTCGCAGAGATTCTTATGTCACCACCGCCTACTTTTTCTCTTCTAATTAGCTATTGTAAATAAAAGTAATCATCTTTAAATGAGTGTTGAATTAATTTTATGTAGTGTGGATTGATATTATATTATTAAAATTTATTATTATTATATATAAACGGTAAATACTAAATTATAGTTTAAAAAGTAAAGTAAATTTATTAAGCTAAAAAAATACCCATCCTTTGGAGAAGAGCTTGCACCAAAGCCAAGTATCAAATCATCAAAACTAGACCAGCTTCATTTTGCTTTGGAATTTCAAATTCGAATCAGCCCCAGCACCAAAACCACCCAACAAATCATCAACTTAATCACTCTTCTGGTGGCGAAACAAACGCCCAGAGACGTCATCGCTTTTGGCCATCTTCAACCCAAAAAAATCATTGTCGTCGTCATCATCATATGTATAAGCATTAGAATCCAAAATCCCCGATACCATGAATGTAGAACTATAATTCAAAGATGAGCCATTACTGGAATTGTTCGCAAAAGTTTGAAATTGACGAAAATGGTCATCGCATCCGCCTTTAAATTCCTTGTTACCAGTGTTCGATTGAAAGAAATTATCATGGGGAAAGCTCCCACTAAATGAATTTTGATTTTGGTTATATGATGAGGGTTTGAAGCTGGAATTCAAAGAGAAACTACGGGTTGTGCAATTCGAGGTAGGTTGTTTTGATGCGACCATTGGAAATATGAAATAATGTAAGGTACTAACTAAAATATACGTATGGATGCAGGTAAAAATGAGTTTAATAATTATGAAACAAATGTTAAATAAAATGAGAGGAAGGGGTTGTACGAAAATTTGTCACAAAAGACAAAAAAATGGTATAATACAACTGTTGTAACATAGCAGAACCCCGAAATATCATCATTATAGTTATTTTTATAATATTATTTAATATTTAGGATTCGCCTGTGGTGCCATAGTGACACGGTACCAGAGTTTTTGTCTTTTTTATGCAAAATTTCATTGAGCTTTTTTACTTATTATTATTTGAATTTTGCTTCACAAATATTAAGTTCATTTCTCCAAAACCCGTGAATCCTTCAATGGCCGATCAACGGTAAATCAGCTTACCTCGTGGCTATGGCTGGTCGGAAAAGACAGATGGAATTGTGGGGAACAAAACCCAAGTGGTGGCGTCACCGGAAACCGACGAAATCGCAGTGAATTGAAGCCGTAATTTCGTGACTTTTCACGGTTTCGATCGGTAAATTTCCAAACACTTTCTGGGGATAAAGATGTCATGGAGATGACCGCAGTTGCACGAGCTTTTGATCCGTACCAACATTGTCCAGTGGAGAGGTCGGAAATAGAAACGGAAACGGAATCCGGGTTGGGTTCGCGGGTTTGGGTCAAACTAGTTCCTTTTACGACAAGGATGGCATGAAGATGATCAGCATCGCACGAGCTTCCGATCGGTACCAACCTTAGCCAGTGGAGTGGGTGGAAATGGAAACGGAATTTAAAGGCGGATGCTCACTAAAACGGAAACATATATTTTGATATATGTATAATATAGAATAAAAATTTGTAAATAATAAATAGTATAAGGGTGCTAACTAAAATGTTAATATAGATTCAGTAGAAATTAATTTATTATTTATGAGGAAAATGTAAATAAAAATGAGTAAAGGGGGTTCAATGAAAATTACCAAGGCAGTGGTATGGTACCACTATGGTACCGTAGCCGGATCCTAATTTTAACATGAGAAATAATTTTTTAATGAGAACATCTTTATTTCAATAAAGTAAGAATGATATTGTTTCGATATAAAAATATAGATCTCAATATACAAATAGATAAAAAAAATATATAATCTCTAATATATTAAAATATTTTTTTATATTTTATTGTTATTTTCTATTTGTTAAAGTGAAAATGTTCTCATTATAGAAGGACTCTTGATCACATGACAAACTAGGCTTATTGTAAACAAGTTTATGCACTCTTAATCATATCTTTTGGGAAGATTTTGTTTGTCATCAAAGTTTAGGCTGAATTTAGAAACAAGAAGAATAACGAAAAAGAACAAAAAATAATTAATACTAAACAAATTATCATCAACGATATGTTAGGTAGCATTGAACATCTATATATTTCTTTCTATTCTTGTAATAATTATTGTAATCAAACAATTTGATACCCTTTGCAAATAAATCCATCAAGACGGCTACATGCAATTCTAAATTCTAGCTAGTTTTTCAATTTAGTAATTAATTTCTTCCATGCTTCTAATTACAACTTAATGCACCGTCGAATGATTTAAGTACTTTTTGGGTTCGAACCCTCAAAAAGTAGGGAGCTACAAATATTGCATTTTAATAAAAGAAATTGTACAATTTTATTTATAAATTATAGAAGTGATAAATAATAAAGTCAAAAATTTTAAAAGGTAATAAAAATTGCCACAAGAAAAGTGAAGATGATAGAGCAACACATGATTTGGACACATGATGAACGAGTGGAGTCAAAAGAACGGCAAGCAAACGCCCGCGGCAATCTGTGATGTAGCTTCGAAGGTCCCCTAAACTAATGACATGTCGACTTCTAAAAGGTCGTGGCCCCAGCTGGAGAAAATGGGACCCACCAAGAGAAAGAGCATCCAATGACAGGTGTACACATCACATCACCATGACTCCATGACACCTAAACTAAAAATTTTACTTTTAGTCAAACCAAATGATAGGCCTAATATGCCATTCATCATTTCTAATTTTTTTCTTTGTAAAAAACAATAAATAAATATCTCATAAAATAAATAAATAAATGAAAAGCAAAAGCACTTCCGTAACATCCGAAACCATATTCACACCGGACACAATTGTTTCTGTAAGAAGCAGTAAATCTTAAAAGGATGAAAGTTATTTAATATGCTTAGGATAAATTGTAGTTTCGACCACATACTCTAAATTTTTTTATTTAAAAAATTATTTCATATAATTTGTCATTTATTAATTAATTAGTGGAATAATATAATTAATTTATATAATTTATACATTAATTAAAATAAACTTTAAAATATTTATCATTATTCATTTTTTATCGTTACAGGATCAAAAATTTAGAGTGACTAAATGAGTGTTAAAACGGCGTTGGATTAAAAATTAACTGCGGTAAACGATAAAAACTTAGAACGTAATTTAGTTGGGGAAGGTGATTTAAAAGCGTCGGTGGAGGCTAATTTAGCAGCTAACTCCCAAGAGAGAGAAATTGGCTATTTTATTTTATTTTATTTTATTTAAGAATTGAAGAGGGAAAGAATCAAAGAATCGCTTTGTATATAAGCCAATAAAATCACGGGCAAATAAATTTTGAAAAAATAAAATAAAAAAGACAGAGCGAGAGGGAAAAGATAAAAGAGTTTTAGAGAGCGAGAGAGAGAGGCCAAATTTGTTGAAGGCCTTTCTTTCTTTAATCTTCTTCTTCTTCTTCTTCTTCTTCTTCGTCACAGAGTTCAGACACAGAGGAGAGAAACGCGGCCATGGCCGTGACTATGGATGATTCTAATGAATCCGTTTCCGTTAACATGGAGAAGATCTACCTCGGTGGCAAAGTTCGTAAATTTTCTTCATTTCTCGATTCTTTTTTTTATCTTTTTAAGTTTATATGATTCATTTGTTTCTTTTTACTTCTGAAACGATTCCTGCGGTGTGATGGAGAATATACGGCGTCGGTTTTTGTGATTCTCCGATCCTTACATTTTTCTTTTTTAACGGTCACAGTACTATTCAGTGTTAGTAGATTTAATGTGTCTTTTTTTATGCTACATTGCATTCTTTTATTTGTTAATTTTAATTAATTTCGCTTTGTTTACTTTCTTGTTCCCGCTTTTGGATTTATACATTTCTTCTTGTGAAGCTCGAAACAATTTCTTTTGGTTTATTCAATGTTTTTTCTTTCTTCCTTTTTTTTTTTTTGGCAGTCCATTGCACAAGCCTTGTTTATGCCTTTTGTTTTTTTTTTAAAATATATTTTGATGTCTAGCTGTTATTATTAATTTTTTTTTTTTACATTTAAGTTTTGAAGTCAATGTCTTCTTTTGATGCAAGAGATTCTTTTTAAGATGTCTTAGCTTTTGTAAGAACACAATGATTAAAATCAGGAATCACTAGGTATTATTTTTTGATTCGTTTCTTAACCTTTTGATGAGTTCTGTTAATTTGGTTTATCAAGTAATTTTATGTTTCCCTAAAAACTAAAGCACATGGGGAAGCACTTTTTAGGGAATAATACTATCTGGTTAAAGTAGGAGCTTTCTTTTCTTTAAAGGGTCCAAGCTATAGAAGACAAATGATTGCTCTTATTTTACTGAAGCCAATTCTTGCTGAACAAGTATTCGACTCATCTGAAAATTTAATGGGAGTTGAGTGTTTGCAAGTGTTAATAGCTTTTAGTATTAGCTGGAAAATTTCTACTTTGTTCTTTTCTCCTGCAATTATTTGTCTGTTAGTAATGTGTTTGTTAAAACTTTTCAGGAACATCATGTACCCACTGGCCGTGGCTCTGTGTCTGTTATTATCTATGGAGACCAAGACAAGCCTGCATTGATAACTTATCCTGATTTAGCCCTAAATCGTAAGTAAAATGGATTCAGATTTGTGAGTTGCAGATGATTGTAATAAATTTATTGATATTGTAATTGTGAAGTTTAATCCTCATCAATCCATTCATCCTTGTTAGTCTGTTGTTATTTGGAGTGGGGAATTTTGGTCGTTTAGAAATCACAAAGTTAGCTTCCCCTGCATTTGTTTCTCAATTAGTGATATGAAGATCTTCAAACTGATACTTGCTTTGCTTCTCCGTGTTCTGTTAATTTTTTGATCAGATATGTCATGCTTCCAAGGATTGTTTTTCTGGCCTGAGGCGGCTTCCATGCTGCTTCACAACTTCTGCATATACCATATTTGTCCTCCTGGGCATGAGGTCTGTCACTTAGCTCACTTGAGCTCAGCTTTTATATTCTTAATGATTATTTTATTTTACATTCGATGGCTGGCCAACCATTATTCACAGAGTTTCCTTCTCGCATTTTCATAAGAGTTCTTGCAGTTGGGAGCTGCTCCAATTTGTCCAGATGATCCTGCTCCTTCTGTTGATGACTTGGCTGATCAGATCCTTGAGGTTCTCAACTACTTTGGGTATGATGCTTCGATGTTATTCACAAGGAGTTGAAGGAATATATGGAGTTATTTTTTGGGTGGCAGTAACTGCTTTTTCTTGAAATTTGTACTTGTGGTTTTTTGGCACATTTTCTGACGACATGAAATTTTTTCTTGTTCAGACTTGGTGCAGTGATGTGTATGGGTGTAACTGCGGGTGCTTATATTCTCACCTTATTTGCTGTATGTTTTCTTATCTGATGCTATGATTAATGTTTTCTATATGACTGTCATGTCCATAAATTGATGAGGGCATTGCATTGCAGATGAAATACAGAGAACGTGTTCTTGGTTTGATACTTGTATCCCCTTTATGCAAAGCACCCTCTTGGTCAGAATGGTTTTACAATAAGGTTCTTTTTTTCTGATCCTGTTGGTTATTCTTATATCCAAATGTTTGTACTTTCTTTTCGGCCATATCACTGAAGTCACTTGTAATCTGCAGGTGATGTCAAATTTGCTATATTTCTATGGCATGTCTGGATTGCTTAAAGAGTTTTTGCTTCAGCGGTATTTTAGCAAGGTATTCTAGCTTTTCTGCCCTGGAAGGCTGGAACGTCATTTTCTTGTTGATTTCACATATTCTTTTACTTATAGGATAGGTTGATTGATGGGATTATTATGAATTATGACAGGAAGTTCGAGGTACTGCTGAAGTTCCAGAATCGGACATCGTTCAAGCATGTAGAAGGGTCAGTGCCCAAAATTTTCTTTTCCTATTTCAGTTATTTTTCTTGTTCCCTGAATATCTCATCTTCTGAATCTGATTTTTGTTTTCTTCCATAATTAAATGCGGGTTTTTCCAATATTTACATTTGTTTGACTCCTTTTTACCATTTTCTCTTCTCCAGTTGTTGGATGAGAGGCAGAGCATAAATGTTCTGCGGTTTCTACAAGCTATTAATAGGTAAACATTCTGTGGCTGGATTGTATCCTCACTGACATTCTGGTTTTTAAATCATATTTATTATTTGAGAGGTTTTGAGATTCTTGAAAGAGACTTAAAGCTTTGTTAAACCAATCTGCAGAAGACCTGACATTACTGATGGGTTGACGAGACTGAGATGTCGCACTCTTGTTTTTGTTGGCGAAAATTCCCCTTTCCATTCCGAGGCTCTCCATATGATCTCAAAACTAGATAAAAGATATAGTGCCTTGGTTGAGGTATGTAGCCATTACCATTAAATGTAATGATGTTCGTATAGCATTCGCGAAAGGAAGAATGAGATTATATATATCTGTCATGAAATAAGATAAAAACAAGGATCCACTGCATGCTTGAAGTTGAATCATTGGGACTTTAACTTTTGAATTTTTGAACTGATTGAAGTTATGATTTGTGAATGATGTAAGTCATATCGAGTGATCCCATGTTAGACATGCACAGCACTTGCTATGACATTTACTTGCAATAAAAATGGGAAATGCAATGCTCAAATTTGCAGGTCCAGGCTTGTGGATCAGTGGTGACAGAAGAGCAACCACATGCAATGCTGATACCAATGGAATACTTCTTTATGGGATACGGGTTGTACAGGCCGTGCCCCTTCAGTGACAGCCCAAGGAGCCCACTCAGCCCATCTTGCATCTCCCCGGAGCTGCTCTCTCCAGAAAGCATGGGTTTGAAGTTAAAACCGATAAAGACCCGCATGTCTCTCTAAGCTTAGAGTTGAAAATGTACATTGGGTTGGGTTGATTGACTATGCAAGATGATATGATTCAAAGGACCCTTTTTTTTTCTTTTAAATTTTTTTGGTTACTTTTTTTTGATTGGGAGGAGTTGTAGATACAGAACAGGAAGCAGGGAGGGAGTGCAGGAGGATATAAATATAGGGAGGGAGATAATCCTTTATATCATTCAATTCATTTGTAGTCAGCCATAAAAGGAGTCACTATTCTGTTTGTAAATTTAACAGAGGACAGTTGTTATTTATGATGACGAGCAACCAATAATAGTGAGCAACTCCCCAATTGTGATTAACTCTTCATAATTTTTCTGCCACACCTGCATATATAATAATATATAGTTAAGATTTAATTAGTTTTATATTTTTATCGAATAAACAGTAATTATATATTTCTATAAGTTTATATAAAAAAAAAAGAATATTTTAACACTGAATCTAAATTCCATTTTGACTCCTATTTCAATATAGGGTATAAAATTGTTACTCTTAACATATTCGAGACTGCAAATTTCTTACAAATCCATCATATACACAATAAGTTGATGTAAGAACGACATAATATGTAATATGAATTTACAACAAATTTCATGTTTAATGATCTTTGATCCGTCAAGTACAATTTTCATTTTTCAATTCTTTGTTAAAAAAAAAATGAATGTTTAAAAGTAATAATCAATATGAACATTGGGCCACGTTGCGGTAGCTGTTCTTCGTGGATCAAATTAACGGTCAAGATCAATTGACACCACATTACACAATACGTCGAGCCACTAGTAGATCAAGCTGATCAATGTTTTTTATTTATTCAATGTGATTTGATTATTTCTCTTGAAAAATGCTTCGTCATATTTTCAAACAAAAAGTATGTACATATGCGATAATCATCAAAATGTACATTGAGTGGAACATAATTATTATTTTATAACTAAAGAAGTGAAAGTACCAAACATACTCTTGAAAAATTTCAAGGATATAACACAAACGGCGATTACAATTTACAGATAATCTAACATCCAAATGAACTTTTTTTTTTTTTCTAATTTTCTTGACAAGACTTGCATGAATTAATGTGCCCACTTCTCGCGGACGTTGAAAGAGAAATATGGACTTGTTCCTGACTGCAAGCATTTGTTTGCGGACGTGGAAAGGGGGTTCCAGTTCCATGGAGTGAGTACAGAGCCGTCATCTTTGTTGTTTAAGAATGACGTGAGGCGTGCATAGTCCACAACCGATGATTCATCAGGCTTAAGGGGGAGATCATGGAGATGTTCTTGTTCCTTGTCTGGCTCTTGGTCTTGAATTTGGAAGTTAAAAAAGGGAGGCGGCACCAGATAATGTTGAACCAGCAAATGCCTTTGCGGGATGAGGCCTGGAGAATGTTTGCCGAAAAGATAATGTGGGCGCGGTATCGCCATTCCGATGGGTTCTTGCATCATCAACAATCTTGATGATCTTATCAATATTACTTGCTGTTTCCTCAAGCGTGGTGGAATAAGTCTTCTAAAAGAAGGTTGCTGCTCTCGTTGTTGTTGTTGGAGTTTCATCAGGCGAGGAGGGATGTTGTGTGTGTGGTGGCGACTGTGAGGAGGCTTTTCTTGGAGCAGTTGCTGCTTCAGGATGCGAGGCGGTACCAGCTTCATCGTCTGCCTTCTTCCCATATTACTTCTCTGAGCTTACTCTCCCAGTTTTCTTTCGGTTTTGTGACCATGGCTTGACCTCCCTTTATATATATATATATATAATAGTTGTTAGTTTCCTTTTAACCAAAACGAATGAGGATTCCTAAACAAAATGAAGTTTCTTAATCTTAACTATTAACTCGAATCAAATTAGGAATTAACTATTCCAAAACAAATTAGGTTTCCTATTCTTATTCGGCTTGCATGAAAACTTGGCTTAACTTGAATCAAATTAGGAAACTATAAGTATCCTCATATCGGGCAAATGCATCATGCAAAGAAATTGCAAACGACGTGGGTCTGTTTCTGATAACAAGTAATTGTAACATGGCTACAAATAAAATTCTAACCTTGCTTTGTGCCCAATAGTTAAACGGCTTATCATCAACAGTCCGTCTCTTGTGAGGTTATGTTTGGGAGCTTGGATAAATTGTGGGATTAAATTAAATTTTGAGATTTAATAAAATAGTCTAATCTTAAGGTATGTTTTAGGCGTCATGAATTAATAGGATAGATTAAAATTTAATTCAAAACAATTGAGATTATTCGTCCTCGTATTTTTATGGGTTTAGGTGGAATAAAATTAAATAAAGGATTTGTATTCTCTTTATCACTCTTTTGTTGTTCATTTAACCTAATATTTCAATAAAAATTAAACATAAAAGTTAATTTTATAATTTTAAATATAAAAATAATCAACTATCTCTTTGTAGTACTATTAAATATTAAAATAAAAAATTATTAATATAATTTAAAAATATTATATTATTTAAATAGTTATTTAATTTTATTAAATTAATTATAATCCAATCTAATTTAATCAAATTTAATCCAATCTAATACTATCTTCCAAACTTATCCTTATTGATTCGATCAAATCTCATCAGCACATAACACGTTAGAAAAGACCGTTTGATGGCGTACGTCAAGTACAATTTTCATTTTCCAATTCTTCGTGAAAAAATTGTAAAAATTGAATATTTAAATGTAATAATAAATGCGAACAGTGGTGGGCAACATTGCGCCAGCTGTTCTTCTTTTGATCAATGTTGACGGTCATGATCAATTGAGGCCACATTACTCGAGACCTCCAGCCAGTAGTAGATCAAATCTCTACCGAACAACGAACATTTTTAGGGAAAACAAAATACTGATTCATCATCATAACTACTACTTTAACAGAGGAAATTTACCTTGGTGGCGCCGGGAAACTGGAATCCCGGTCGCCTGAAAATGGCGGACGTAGTGGTGGTTTTTGACTTTGACCGGACGTTAATCGATGACGACAGCGACAATTGGGTGGTGACCCAGATGGGCCTCACCCAGTTATTCAATCAGCTCCGCTCTACATTGCCTTGGAACTCTCTCATGGTTCGTCTCTTTGTACTCTCTCATGTGAAGATAAAGATTGTTTATTTGGGTACTTATTTTTATGGAATTTTTCTGGGTTTGTTTGTTTTTGTCCCCCAAAAAAAAAAAAAAAATTATAGGATAGGATGATGAAGGAGCTTCATTCACAAGGCAAAACAGTTGAGGACATTGCAAATTGCTTGAGACGGTGCCCATTAGATTCCCATGTGGCTGCAGCTATAAAATCAGCCCACTCACTTGGGTAATATTTATTTTTCATTTTGGCTTGTTTTTTATGTCAAGCTTATTTCATTTGAAGATGCCCCCCGTAGAGGTGCTTATACAACATTATAAAAGCATTTTACCACGCTCGTCTGCACCTGAGCATGATTCTTATATCATTTATGTTGATTTGGTGGGTGCTGATGAAACTAACTTAACTTTATGTGGCAATGTGGTTATTTTAGATGTGACTTGAAAATAGTTAGTGATGCAAATCAGTTTTACATTGAGACAATCATGGAACATAATGGTTTATTGGGATGCTTTTCGGAGATTTATACGAATCCAACTTATGTAGACGAACAAGGAAGGCTTAGGATTTTGCCTTACCATGATTCTACTCCTTCTCATCATGGTTGCAATCTGTGCCCTTCAAATCTGTGCAAGGTAATATAGCAAGTTCTTATGTCTATCTCATTTCTAAGGTTTTAAATTATGATGTAAATTGTTAAGCTTTTTAAGGTTCTGTCGTAATGGATTGAGTTTTCTGATAAAATGATTAGTGATCATCTAGTTAAACCTGTATCTTTATTTCATTTTTTTTTAAGAAGCTCAAAAATGTATTAACGAAGAAGATTTAAAATAGAGAGTGGACCACCCGTCGACCAAGAAAATAAAAACTAGGACTATTTGTGCTATACAAAAGTATACCCATTCAGCCCTATTCAATGCTAAAATCAGTTATAACTCCCTATCTCAAAACACCATCTGAGTTTCGATGTATGAAGAAAAAGGGTTAATCGTGAAACCACTTTGAAACTGAAGCCAAAAATAAAGCAAGAAGACGAACTCTATCCCACAATTCTTTATCATTATCTGCACTTTTCCCCTCAAAACCTGTATCTTTATTATTTATAAAAGAGGTATGTTGATATTGCAATTTGATTTTGGATATAAAATCAGTCATTTTTAATATTTATATTGATAAGGTTAAAAACTGATGTTTCATGACTGTGTGTTGGTAAGAAAGTCACTGACATGCCTTGTGAAAGAAGTGTAACCATCATTTTATTATTAATATCTTTTTTTCCATCAAGTGTAGTTGAGTACACTGCAACTGCAGGGTTGTGGTTTAAGTTATAGCAGTGGCATTGTTCAATTTTGATGCCACCTGCTTCTTAAGAGAAGTGGGCATAATTTGCTTTGGATTTTTTTGTTATGTCATTTAAAACTTGTACCAAGTTAAAATAGTTTATGTCATCTTAGTACGCTTTACACAACTTCCCAGTTTCGATTCATATTGAGTCATCATTGGAAATTCCTAATGGATTTTGGTTTGTTATTCACTTCTCCTGTCTGGAGCTGTAGATTCAAAAGGATAAATGAGATGGTCCCAATGAGGTATTAGTTGATAGCTCATGAAAAATTATTAATATGAAGTTGTCTTAGTCCAATAGTTTTCATTGTGTTCCAAGTAAAAATATGTCTAAGCAGATGAGGTAGTGAGGTTTTATGCTATAGTTCTGCTTTCGGTGCTAAATTTTTCCATCTCATAACACATTTCTATTCCTCCATCTAAATTGTTTTAAAGTTATAAGTCTTGTTTTTGTCAGGGTTTCGTTCTTGACCATGTTTGCACTTCTGTTGGATGTGGGAAACGAAGATTTATTTATCTTGGGGATGGAAGAGGTGACTTTTGTCCAACACTGAAGCTCCGAGATTGTGATTTTGTGATGCCACGGAAGAACTATCCTCTATGGGACCGCATTTGCAGCAACCCGATGCTGATAAAGGCAAAAGTACACGAATGGAGCAGTGCGGAGGAGCTCAAAAAGATCTTACTCCACCTTATTGGTGCAATCTCCATTAAGGAGGACATTGATAGTACTGTATCCAGTCGACCAAACTCATCTGAATGTCGGTCTCAGACAATGCCAGTCTACTCATGAAGCATTTCCACAAATTTATGTGTTGTTCTCATTGGTACAGGAAACGACTGAATGTTGCCAATGGCTTATATGCAATTTATTTAAATAATTTTTAGTAGATGCTTGGTATTCTGTTCTGATTTTTTTTCATTTTGATTTAAGCAACGCCTACAGTTAAGGGTTTACAGTTTGCATCATCTCAAGGTCTTGCCTCCATCTCTTTTCCCAAATGATCTCTTTGTCATTTGGTTCAGGACCTTTTGTTTCAAAAACCTGCAAAATCAACCGGCCTCACTGACAAAGGTGGTGTTGGGCACTTGGGCTTAGGGGTGATAATTTGTGGCACAATCCACACGAACTGCATTGGAAGTTTGCGGGCTCAGGTTATCCAAATTCAGATGGCTATTAATCGGGTTGAATATGTGCAATTTGTTTACCAAGTGTGTTGGGTTTAAGTTGAGCTCTTGACACACGAACTTGTTTACGACACGATTAAGTGTTCATGTAATCTTGTTGCCTTGACTTGTCTTTTATCCAATATAATTATGTTTTATTTGTATTTTAAAAATACTTTATTTATACTTAGACCAATAATCCAAACATTATTGTATGTTAAACAGATGACAAGAACATAAATAAGTTAGAAAATAAATAAGTTAATGTCAGTATTGACAAACGCTTTGTTAACTCCGATTACGCTCATCAATTACAGAGAAACTTATATGGGGCAGTCGCACGATGTCTACTAAAGACCTACTTTTGATATGTCTAATGAATTTAACGGTAATACTAATAAATTTTGTTTCAAAATAATATAAAATTACATTATTTAATTTATAGGTATTTGACATAATTTTAGTGGGCGGACGCTTCCCCACATAAAATTTTCTCGACTAATTGATATGGATTTTTTTACCCCCTCGATAGGCTTGTTTTCCTGGTTTTGTGCTACGACTATAATGCATATAATGCATGGTGGTGTGAAAGAACACAATTAAGATTTCTTTAACCTCTAGTCGTAGTACGGAGAACATAAATATAGCATAAACATGATTGGTAGGTAATAATTTTCTTATAATTTTCTTTTCTCCTATTGTTTTTTAGTGAAATGAGTGATCAAGATTGAATTTTGAATTTTGATATTGACAATCGAGCCGGCTTATTTTATTTTATTTATAATTAAACTAATTTTTTTTTCACTAAATATATAATAGTAGGAGAGAATAAAAGGAAAAAAAAATACTAGGAAAAAAAATCCTAATTCAATAATAATACCTCTTTCCTGTATCAATTATATTACAACTAGTAAATCATACAATTATCCTATTTAGTATTTCTGATACAATTAGCCGAATGCTCAACCCGTGGATCAAATCTATTCTACAGCCGGACCCTGGACTCATATAAATGTTTCTAGAGAAAACACTCAGGTTTCAGCACGTGCTCCGTCCTTCTGGGTGATTTTTTCAACCTTAGCGTGCATTGAATTATTGAGGTCACATTCAATAATTATTCCAAAATTAATAATATTAATAATGGGATTCTGAACGTGGGGCAAGAGAATTAATGCAAAATAGAAAAGACACCACCATATTGAAACTTTACACGGCTGTGATTGCAAGCCAATCAACAACCCAATAACATATTGACTGTTCAAAGAGTCTAACCCTGGCGCGGGCTTTCTCTGACTTCAGACATTGTCCATTGCATATAAAAACCAATCTTAAAGAGACGTTTCAATTCGATTCTTCCAACATTTCACGAATTTATTCTTTCTTCTACTATAAGAAAGAGAACACAAAATTCTCTCTTTCTTCTCTCTCTGTTAATTGCAAAAGAAGAGAGAAGAAAGAGAGATGGGTATGTTAATGGATGGAATAATAGAGGGCATGCCTGTGTTTGCAAAGGAGCTGGTTGCCGGTGGCGTTGCTGGTGGCTTCGGCAAGACTGCTGTTGCCCCACTTGAGCGCGTCAAGATTTTGTTTCAGGTAGACTCTCTCTATGTTCTTTTTTGGTTCTTGATTGTAATTCTCTGTTATGATATTTGCCTGATGACCAACTTAAGAAAATGTTGTTGTGATGGATGGTCGCTTTGGTTGGAGATAAATTGGATTTGGTGATTAGAATTTATAACTATTACAAAGTGGTTGTTTTTTGCAAGTGATAATCAAGGCGAAATTTGATACCCTCTTCCATTTTCTCGGTGATTTACTGAGTCTATTCCGAACTCTAAACTGGGGTACTGACGCTATGTTGGCCTTCGCTTCCCTATGAGGTGCCTGTTGGAAGAAACAAAGCACCTGAAATTTAGTCAGGAATGGAGACTAGGACTTTTTGCTACACCCGCTTAAAGATTGGTACCATAAATCCTGTGAAACTTGTGTGATAGTAGGAATTGAAATAGATATAGATGAACCAATTAGAACTGTCAATGCACCAGACTTGAGTATGTCGTATATGGTGGGGAGTTTAAACCAACGATATTTGTACCAGTGATTCACAGACAAGCTGAGGCATTTTGGCTTGTGAAATGGTTAGGCTAACATTGTCAATACTCAGTATGCAAACACGATCCATGCCACTGCCACACCTATTAGGGATTAGTATCTTGAGTTTCATGCAATATTGTTATGTTATCATGTTATTTGCTCATTTAAGGCATGGACTGATTCTATGTAGGTTTACTCTTAAACCGAACATATGTTTTCCGAAAGTTAGCTCTGTTATGATCGCAAAAGTCTGGGTGAAGAACTAATTTTTAGATGGAATTTCATTAAAATTCTTTGACTTATTTGTTTGGTAAAATTTGAATAAATTTCATTCAATATCATAGACACTTAAAGAGCCCATTTATTTCTACATCATTCACAGATTCTATTAGAACAAATGGCATGTCTCGGTCTTGATATTGCATTGGTGATTCCTTTTTATCATTGTTGTAGGGAATGTGTTTCATGTTTCTGGGTTTTGTGATGCCATTAAAAGATGTTATCTAATGTTGTCATGTTAATGCATGGTCTTAGTAAGAGTTAGTTAAGATATGGACTCCTAAATGTTGTTCATTTTTGCATAAAAGTGGCTACTCTAACGACCCAAACCTGTAATTTTGTGCTTGTCCGTCTCATATTTTCACCTTTCACATGGCAATGACCCCTCGAAGGTAAACATGAATCATGCATTAGCATTGAATCTAGAGGTGTACATGAGCTGTGAAGTTGAATTGAATTAGAAATTGGTTTGAACCTGGAAAGTTATGAGGAACTTAGTCATTGATTATTTTCAGACTAGAAGAGCAGAATTTCACAGCATCGGATTGTTTGGATCCATTAAAAAGATCGCAAAAACAGAAGGTGCTATGGGTTTCTACAGGTGGATCTTCTGGACAACGCATTTTATGTGAGCGTTCACAGATTATTTTCTCCTCATCTTAACTATTTAATTTCGCAATTTGCTACAGAGGAAATGGTGCTAGTGTAGCTCGAATTGTTCCATATGCAGCACTTCATTACATGGCTTATGAGCAATATCGTAGATGGATTATCCTCAGTTTTCCTGATGTTAGCAGAGGCCCTGTACTTGATCTCATGGCAGGATCTTTTGCTGGAGGAACTGCTGTGCTGTTTACTTATCCTCTTGATTTAGTTCGAACAAAATTGGCTTATCAGGTAAATGATACTGTAAAGAATTTTAATTTTGTGTTTTCCTGCAAACTGCTGCTTCAGCCCACCACCACCCCCTGCTTTTCCTGAAGTATTCTTTTGAATTTGGATCCACGCTTGCTGGAACCTGGATGTAAACAGAGATGCCTAATCTTTTTAGATAGTGTCCTGGGGATGGTTGCAGCAGTTTACTGCCTTTTCTGTTGGCTACTTATAAGTGTTAGCAGCCTGTCCCATGAAAAGTTGTTGACGTATACATTAAACTGATAAATTAAATTTCACAACTCTGTCCTGGTTTAGACTACAAAATTGTGGGCTAAGTTGCAGTTTCTCATGCAGATTGTTGATTCATCAAAAAAGAACTTTCAAGGAGTAGTTAGTGCAGAACATGTTTATAGAGGAATTCGTGATTGTTTTCGTCAGACTTACAAAGAGTCTGGGCTTAGAGGTCTATATCGTGGTGCAGGTATGGTTATCAAAACAGCTTGTTTGAGAACTGCTGTCATTGTGTTTCAGTGATAACTAACGCATGGAGTATGATTTTCAGCTCCATCGCTCTATGGAATCTTCCCATATGCTGGTTTGAAATTTTACTTCTACGAGGAGATGAAGCGCCATGTCCCTGAGGATCACAAGAAAGATATAATGGTGAAACTTGCATGTGGATCCATCGCAGGTCTATTGGGTCAGACCTTCACGTACCCTCTTGATGTTGTTAGAAGACAAATGCAGGTACTTTTGTTGTAGGTTTCTGATCTACATATCATTGGAGCAAAGGGTTACAATTTTAACAATTGAAGACATTCTTCTTAGGTTGAAAGATTCTCAGCGTCTAATAGTGTGGAGTCAAGAGGAACGATGCAGACCCTTATTATGATTGCTCAGAAGCAAGGATGGAAGCAATTATTTTCAGGGCTCAGCATCAACTATTTGAAGGTACAAAATCATGTCATTTATTAGTAGTTTTCCCTCATTAGTAGCTAATGATGTGTTGATGTATATACCAGGTTGTACCGTCGGTGGCAATTGGGTTTACGGTGTACGACATTATGAAATCATACCTGAGAGTTCCAGCACGAGATGAAGATGTTGTAGAAGTGGTAACGAACAAGAGAAATAGTCAACCATCGCTTCACTCTTCATAAGGATTCAACTCACTTTCGAATTGGATCAAGATTCTTACTCATGGTCATCAGAAGCTTTGATTTGTCTGAATTGTGATTTTAAATTGACTATACCAATTCAAGCCCTTAATCTGTGCAATCTAATATTCTATTCTTTCAAGCTGCATACAGCTTATGTAGATTACATTCCTGCTCTCAGTAAACTGTTACATTAGGTCTAGAGCACAGATATTAAGGGATTATCAACTACCAAACTTAGATTTTTGGGGATTTACCCTTGTAAAGTAATATACCATCCAATGACAAAATTGACAAGTGTAAATACACGTATAAGATCAATAAGAGTTTTGATTCAACTACAATGTGAATGTTTTTCTTTTTGAGTCAAGTCATCTGGTGTCATCTTCAAGCTTCACTTCCACAAAGCAACCATTAGATCATTGGTAGATTTGCTGTTACTTATGTGCCTTTTAACTTAGAATAATCTTTCTAGCAAGCTAGAAACAAGTTATAAAAACTCATACACAGTGATGTGGGATACTCCTATGGTGAGAAGTAAAACTGTCCTGGGAGATTAAGCTCACAGGAGGAACCCCAGAACTCTTTATGGAGTTCCATCAAAACGATCACTAGACATTCCCAAACATGGAGAATAGAAGCAAATGGAAACATGATGGGAAATCTAACGTATATTGCAAGGACATGCAAAGAACTAGGTTGGTTAATAACTCAATTTGCATTGAAATGATACTAAAATCCACATACAAGCACAATGTACAACACCAAAAAAATTTCATACAAGTAAATTTCTTTAAAAAAGTTAATTTGGCTTTCCTTTGTGAGGTAATATTCTAGATTGACAGTCTCTCATGAATAAGCCGAGTTGACAGCTTTACCAATAGTCTCCACATGAGCATTTGCCATCCCTGAAGTGATGAAACCGCTTGTTGTCCCGAACGATTAGCTCTCTTCCAACAATCTTTGACATGATCTTGATTGCATTGTGACAGTCACCACAGATTCTGAGGTTCTTGATAATCCTAAGAGGCATTCTAGGTGGAGTGCTAATCAAACCATAAGCAATTGCCAGTCGCTCACTATGATATTGCAAGGCCTTCTCTTTTGCCTCTTCGTCAATGTCATGAAGCACATATCTTGTGTCCGGCACATACCCTGCTTCCCTCATCTGTCCATTCAAGCCTTTCATCTTTTCATACTCTCCTCTGTAGAGGTCAGTACTCCGATAGTCGCTCACTCTATTCTTCTCCTCGAGCATGTTGGTTGCAGATTGCTTCTTCCTTGGAGGCAATGGAATTTTGTCAACAATTGCCTTGGAAGGATCAAGATCACCTAGTAGCTCCTCGGCACGGTCTTCAAGCTCGACATCTCCATGAATTCGAGCAAAATTTCTAAGAGCCTCCCAAACTTCTACCGTGGGCTCAAAAGGCATTCTCTCAACAAACTCCTCAGCTTCAATCAAATGACCAGCACTTCCTAGAACCTTAATAATCGCTATATAATGCTCAATCCCAGGAACAATCCCATAGTCATTCTTCATTATTTCAAAGTACAAAAATCCTTCTCTCACTGCTTCTGCACTAGCACACGCGGCAAAAACCACCAGAAACGTCTCCTTATCTGGATGAGGGCCTGTTTTTCTCATTTGCTCAAACAACATCAACCCATCGGCACCCTGCCCATTTGCCGCATACCCACTGATCATCAAATGCCAAGAACTCAAATTCCTGTTACGCAATTGATCAAACACCTTGCGAGCGAGCCTCGTATTACTACATTGCCCATACATTTGAATCAATTTATTGTTCAGCTCAACATCTTTAACAAACGCTGACTTCCTTAACAATTCATGAACCCTTTTCCCCATCTCAATCGAATTTAAATTCCCACAGGAATCCAGCAACGAACTGAACACATCATAGCCAGCGGATGCGGAAGCATCTTGACCCATGTAATCTATTGCTTCTCTTACCTTACCCTCTTTGCACAAACTCAACAAATTAACGTCAAGACTCTCTAATTGAGCGTTTCCATGTAATGGGTCGTTTGTATTTTGGCTATGGCCCGTGCCCGGCTTAGGCTCTTGCTCATTTGATGACGGGCTTCTCTGTTTTTTAATAAACCGAGTGTTGCGATAGACCTTGGGGTTTGGGGTTGCGTAGGCGCAGAGAGGTTTCACGGGGAACGATGATTTGAGAGTGACTGAATGCGCAGAGATTGAATGGCTGATTTTGGAGTTAAAGTTAGAAGAGATTATCATGGGGTTCGCTGCGTGTTGTTGAATGGACACTAAAGACGCCATTGTTGCGAGCTCTCTTTATGCTGGATAAAACTCAGCTCAACTCCAAATTTTCTTCGTTCTGAAGCATTCCCTTTGATGATGAAGTTAGTGGAAATATCGCAAATCTATTTCGAGAAAACAGTTCCACTAGTTTTGGTTACTGCTGATCCGCATCCTTGTTCGTTATTATTATTATTTTTTTGAATTATACAGAACTAAAGTTCAGATTACAACTTATATTATATGAAATTTATAATTAATATTTATAATTAATTAATTACTGAGATTATATTTAAACTAAACTCATATTTTTGAATTTACCTAAATTTTTATAACTATATTATATGAGATTTATAATTAATATTTATAATCAATTAATTATTGAGATGATATTCAAAGGGTGTTTACTCCACTCATATTTTATATTAATTTACTCAAATTTTTATAATTTTTAATATTCGAGTGGTGTTTATTCCACTCATATTTTACATTAATTTACTCAAAATTTTATAATTTTTACATTAATTTACCTAAATTTTTACAATTTTTAATAATCAGAGATGTTTAATATTTCACATTTTAAAAGGAGAAGATTATCTTAAATAATCAAGAGATGTCACTCAACCAAAATTTTTATAATTTCTAATATTCGAGTGGTGTTAATCCCACTCATATTTTACATTAATTTACTCAAATTTTTATAATTTTTACATTAATTTACCTAAATTTTTACAATTTCTAATAATCAAGAGATGTCACATTTTAAAAGGGAAAGATTATCTTCTAATAATCAAGAGATGTCTACTCAACTCATATTTTGGGAGAAGATTATCTTCAATTAATTATATTTTATAATTAAAGAAGAAAATAAACTTACACATTCGTCATGGACTCGAATCTCAAGCAGATTCACAATTGTGAGTGAGTCGAGGTCTTGACCACTGGACTAAGGCCCAATGGTTGATCTTGTTCATTATTGATTAATAACATAAAATGTATTTAACTTGTATGTTTGTATCAAATAGGATGCCAAGCATGCCAGGATCTGCTCGATTAAGCGAAGGCGATCAGACCACCAAAATTTCCAAAAAAGTTCCTAAGGCATGCAAAGACCCCAAAGTCTCAAAGCATGTTCGACGGCGAGACCGGAAGCCAAGCATGCCAGGATATGCTCGACCAAGTGAAGGCGAGCAGACCACCAAAATTTCTAAAAAAGTTCTTAAGGCGTACAAAGGCTCCAACGTCTCAAAGCCTACTCGATGGTGAGATCGGAAACCAAGTATGCCAGGATCTGCTCTACCAAGCGAAGGCGAGCAGACCACCAAAATTTCTAAAAAAGTTCCTAAGGCATGTAAAGGCCCCAAAGTCTCAAATCCTACTCGACAGCGAGGTCGGAAGCCAAACATGCTAGGATTTGCTCGACCAAGCGAAGGCGAGCAGACCACCAAAATTTCCAAAAAAGTTCCTAAGGCATGCAAAGGCCCCAAAGTCTCAAAACCTGCTCGACGGCGAGACCAGAAGCCAAGTATGCTAGGATCTGCTCGATCAAACGAAGGCGAGCATACCACCAAAATTTCCAAAAAAGTTTCAAAGGCATACAAAGGCTCCAAAGTCTCAAACCCTGTTTGATGGCGAGACCGGAAGCCAAGCCTGTCAGCATCTGCTAGATCAAGTGTAGACAAAAAAAAGAGGAGAGAGAAGCAAAGCAAACACACTAAGGAGTTTTATTAATTTGCTAACAGAAGTAAAGAGTTGATAATATTGACATACAACATTCCAAAAAGAAATATAAAACACATTCAGGAAGAAGGAGGGTCAGTAAGCAGAGCTATTTCTGCTGGTTGGTCAGCTTGAGGAGTAGGGGGTGTGTCAGCAGTTACGCCCGGGGGGGTACTCGCCTCTGCCGCATCAATAGGGGCTACTCGAGGAAGGGAGGTTGCCTCTTTGGTTACATTCGGCTCTGCCACTCCCTTTGGCCGCCTCCTCGTCCATGTACTCAGCCACGCCAGTAGCGAGCTCATCCATTTGTAGATCAGGGTGTTGTTTCTTGAGGATAGCCATGATGCATCGATAAGAGTGCCAAGTCCCTCGTCGTACTAGCTGTCGACTCCTTGCTTCAACTGTAAGATCTGAGCCTGGTGGGAAGCACGAATTGACACTAGCTGAGACTCGTAGGTAGCCTTATGTGCCTCTAGGGTGATAGCGGCCAACCTTTGCTTTATAGTAAGTGGCCATACAACCCAGATGAAAAGTGCTGAATTGCATAACCCTAACCAGCTCGCTAAGAGTGCTCCCGTCAAAGTCCTCCAAATCTTTTTTACTAACGAGCTTAGCAAACTCGTTGGGGTAAGGGGTCAGGTACTCTGGTTTATCTTCGAACAGTCGATGTTTTGGTCCTGCTGGTTAAGGGGGAGCAGCGAGACCAGTGCCACTTGCAGTTTCACTAGATTCTCCGGCCTTAGGAGGAGGGGGTGGTAAAGTCTTTAAAGGAGAGGTCTGCTCCACTCGCTTTTCAGAGGGAACATCTTTACCTTGATCTCGCTTTGTAGTATTGGGGCGAGGACGTTTTCTATTCAAAGCCCTAATCATAGCGTCTTCCATAACATGAGCTGCGGATACTAGGTGAGACTCGATCAAGCTGCCGATAGACAGTAGATCTATACACGGGCAGGAATTCGCCAACGCAGTCTCAACCCATTTGAGTAATTCAGGTTCAAGGTCGAGATGCACACCCTAAGAACCTACAACTCGAGAAAAGACCAAATTAGAAATAACTCAATCGTTGGAATAACAAGAGGTACAAGACATCTACAAGCAAGCAGGCAACCTGAAACTATGAAACGGGAGGGACGCGAACCACCCTCCCATCAGTCTGTGCCACTTGACCCCAGGGACCCCTAGCAAAAAAGAATTTCTTCTTCTAGTTCACACCACCACCTGTTGAAAGATCAGTTATAGGTTTCCTGGTTTTGGTACTTGACATGAAATGATACCAGCCTGCGTCTTTGGGCTACTCTTTAGCTGGTACAGATGCTTGACCTCGTTAATTATAGGCTCACTCTGACCATATTTGCTCCACAAAACGAATAGACCAGACAGTACTCTCCATCCATTAGGGTTAAGTTGACCAGGAGTTAGGTGTAACCCATCAAGCATCTGGATGAAATAAGGCTGCAAGGGGAGCCTTATTCCAAATTTAAAGCTTTCCAGAAATAGAGTAACGTACCCCCTGAGAGGTCGACTTAAAGTGTCTTTTTTCCCTGGAACTCTAAGGGGTATACCATCAGGGATGTCATAAATAGTACGAAGCCCTACGAGGTCCTCTACGGTGGTCATACAGGTCATGAGGTCAATAACATAGTTCTCTGCTAGAGCTTTACCACCTAGTTTCCTTGTCTTTTTTGGTCGTGCTACTTCTAGTGAGGATGCTTCACCATACCCTTCACTTGGGTCCTCACTTAGGGTATCCTCCGAACCGGAAGATCCCCCATCGTTACTACTACTGGGCGAGGTGGTTATTTCAGAAGATATTCTCCTAGCACTAGCCTTAATACTAGAGGATCTTATTGGCTCTAAAGGGATCCTGGGGTCGAAAGTAGGTTATGCGAGTAGACAAGGTAGGAAGCCTAGTTCATCATCATCATCATCATCAACCTCAATTACCTTTTCCTTGCCTTTTCACATTCCCTAAACTTTATTCAGAATGACACAACCGAACTCCACTCAAAATAATAACAATAATCCAAAGTTGGAGAGGAGAAAACAATACCTGAAATAGTGGAGCACTAGAACATCAATAAGAACAGTAGTTTTGATGAAGGGAGGATCGTTGGCCGCTAGAGGATTCAAGAGAGACTGAAAGAAAAAAAATTACTTTTGAGATCTAGTTAGGGTTTTGAGGGGATAGGAATGCCTTCGGTTTATTACCATTCAAACGGCACGTATTTCGAGGACTCCATAACTGTCAATTTGAAATTCAAATGGATGGTCGAATTCCTGCCACCTTTTCCGCATTTAATTGCGATGTGACTCCTTGAGGAGACAACCTGTTAGTGGCAAAATGGGAAGTGAATAGACAAAAGTACGTAATATCTTTATTTCTAATTGCTAAGAAGCCAGATGTGTCTCGAGCAAGCCCAGATTAATCAAGTTTCTAATATTAATCAATTGCATTGCTAATGTCAGAAACTGGGAACCGGTGCTTGGGGGATGTATAACGACGAGACCACTTGCATTAAGCGAGGACTAAACCTGCTCATGAACGTAGAGCGTTACGCTAACCAGGAGTAGAAACCTTCTGTTTGATGCCGAGGAAGTCCTTTGCGGAAACTATTAGATGAGCAGGAATTCTGTTGTTAGGCACCAAGATGCTCCCTGTTGGGGTCGAGCTCGGCAGACATAGCTTAAAGCAGTTATTGGAATGCGCGCCACTTTTCAAAAATTCAGACACGAGACACGCTCAGCCACAATCACCACTTTTCGCAAGTCCAGGCACGAGGCCCACTTAACCGCAACCACGACGTTCAAGCATCCATGATGGGGAACGAGATTGAGGGGGAGAACGTGGAAGAAGGAAGCCGAGTGCTGAGGAAGGCTATAAAAGGGCCAATCAAAAAAGGTAAAAGGGTTAGATACTATTACACTAAAAAAGAAAGGTAAAAGAAATTCTAGAAAATATTTTAAGTAAGAATCACAAGAAAGTGATAAGGATTAGAGGGCATAAAAAACCACGAGAGAGCCACAAGATTAGTGGTAGATTTTTTCAAATAGTAAGCCCAAATTTCTGACTTGAGATTGGATGGTTTATCTGAAAAAAACTCCCCGCGTGTTCGACCGCCTTGTACGCAGGGGTCTGTTGGAACGAAGTTATAAGAGGCGTAGCTCTGCTCGTTCAGAAGAATAGCGTGAGGTGAATTCGATTCGTTACAAACTCAAGCGTTGAGGAGAGATTTTTGGTCGCACTCGAGCGGACACAAAATCTCGCATTAACACATCCCAACCTTGCTCGACATTTATCAAACACATTATTTGAGTTTCAACTAAATAACATTCTATTTTGGATTTGGTGTGTGTTTATCGTAGGTCAAATTGCGCATTACATTACGTCACTACTGTCAATAAACACCAAAGCTGTCATAAACCCACATTTTATATTCGCATACAATATTGTCAATATAATCAAAATCATGTTCAAGCAACTCTTGCAAGACATTCAATGGCTGAGACTTTGGCTTGGTTTCTTTTAAGTATCACTGGAAGAATGACTAAGACAGAAGCATATTCTAAGCCAAAAGACAGAATATTCTACAGGGCTACAGAATTATGCATTTCTTTATTACTCACATTATTATTTACTCTTCCATTCAAGTTAAAGACTGAGCTTTCATAAAACAAACAGTTCAGCACATTCTGATTTGATAGAGATCCTCAAATCCACTAGAAAAAAATACTAAATGTCTCTAACAGCTGCAACATTGTAATGCAATATTACCGCATTCTTCTTATACATACATAATACAATCACTACTAGATAGCAAAATGAGATCAATTGATCAAATAATATAATCTGACCACTCAGAGATGAAGGATGTATGGTCCATGGACTCCCCTGGACATTCCTCATTGGTCGAGGTCTTCTCCTTTCTTCCCACCAATCTTGCTGGGTTCCCCACTGCAGTGGCTCTTGGCGGCACATCAATCAGTACCACTGACCCAGCCCCAATTTTTGCACCCTCTCCAATCTTCACGTTCCCTAATATGGTTGCTCCAGCCCCGATCAACACCCCATCTCCAATCTTCGGGTGCCGATCCCCGCTTGCCTTCCCCGTACCACCAAGTGTAACATGATGCAAGATTGACACATTGTTGCCAATAACTGCGGTCTCACCTATTACCATACCTGTTGCATGATCAAACAAAATCCCTTTCCCTATTTTTGCAGCTGGGTGTATATCAACAGCAAACACATCAGAGATACGGGATTGTAATGCTAGTGCCAGTGGCCTACGTGACTGAGTCCAGAGCTTGTGTGCTACCCGGTGAGCCTAATACAAAATTCCAAAAGAAAAGGCAGTTAACATTGAATTAAGATATAAACCAAGAAATGAAAGCGATCCAATTTCCTCTCGATTTATTGCCACTCCAAAGAAAAATTCATTACATGTACCATTCTAGCATTGGAAGAAAAAAACTTAGAAAACATTAACAATCCATTTCATGAACAATCACACTAGTATAATGGAATTGTCATTTACACATACCCATAAACGGGAAAAATATCTGCTACACTTAGAAATCTTTATTTTCCTTAACGATGGAAAATGGACCAACCGGTATACAGTGGCTGCAGAGAATGTGTTTACGTAAAGTCTAAACTCAGTTCCTACAATTTATTTGCGCAGAGTTTAGGGTACGGTCATGAGAGTTTTTGCAGAAATTTAGCAAAAATGCATTTTTTTTTTAAGAAAAAGCTAATTAAACACTTATTCGAAAAGCACTGGAATTAGAAATGAGATGTGGCAAAAGGGCCCCAAAAAAAAAAAGAATTAATACTTTAATAATTGAATTAAATTAGAAGTTGAAGCTAAAATTATTTAATTGTACCTGGCAAGCCAAGAAGCCTTTGTAATTAAGGAGGCAGTGGGAGAAGGAAACACAAGCGGGGTCACGAACACGGGCGGCGCGAAGATCAGCGACGGCCGCGGCTCGGAGAGTGGGGTCGGAGGAGAAAGTGTCCAGAAAGAGATCGTACAAGAGAGTGGAGAGAAGCGTGGAGGAGCAGAGCTTGTTTCCCAAATGAAACGCCAGCGACCTCTCCAAGGAAGAGTGAGAGAGGATGGTCGAGTAGAGGTAGCTGGCTAAAGCCGGCTCAGACTCGGCGTCGCGGCGTGCCTCGGCTTTTATCTGGGCCCACACCCAAGCCTCATCGTCGCCGGCGGCGTGTGTTTCCATCGTTAAATTTCGCGCCGGAGATGGGTACCTGAGCTCGCCCGCCGGCATCTTTCTTTATTTGTAAATAAACAATCTTACCCACTTGTTCCGAGAGCGGAGGATATTAAACCACAAAACACTGTCGTGGTTGCTAATGGTGGAGCCACGTGTCTCAATCGAGCACGTTCTACGGATGGCTTTAATCGTTTGGAGAGAGAATGTTGGAGGATACACACAGATTAGGATTTTAATTTTATTTTTTTGTTTTTGTCGGGTGCATGCATAATGAGAATCTTGAGATGTCACGAGCCGTGTTCAATAAGTCTTTCAGTAGTAATTATTTAAGCTCATTAAATTTTTTTATTATATTTATTTTAAAAAATAAATTCACTATAAAAAATTTTAAATTATCCTTCACTAATTTTTTTCTATTTTATAGTTACATATTTTTTCTCCAAATTAAACACTTAAATTTCACTTTCTTTCTTTTTTTTTTAATATCATAATTTATATTTCATATTTTTTATACATAAGATTTTTTTAAATGTTCATTAGTTTTTAATTTTTATATTTGTTAAAAATCAACTTCTTAATATTTATTAATTTTTATAACTAATAAAAATTTGGTGATGTTTATTTTTTAAATGATGGGTGTTATTTCTACTTAGGGGTTGTTTTTTTTTATTATTTATATCTGATTAGAAGATATTTAAGTATAAATAGAAATAGTTAAATATTTTGATTTTTGTCTAAATAGTAAAACATCTGAATAAAATTTTAATATTTTATCTCGTTAATACCCCTATTAAATAAATTTATTTTCTAGTATGTAAATTATTCTTTTATTATTTTTTAATTCCTTTTTTTTTTGGTTATATGCCTCTATTCAACTTTTTTTTTTGGAATGAGAATTTTAAATAAAATTAAACTTTAGGTAAATGTGTTTTATAATTGATCCATCTCTTTGTATTTATATTTACTATATAAAAATAGATTTTGAATTTTATTTAATACATTAATTTTAACTCAAATGAGTAAATAATTATTGATTAGCTTATGTAATTAACATAAAAAATCAATATAATATACTTAAAAACATTGTAAACTTCGTATATTAATATAAAAAAATACATATATATATATATATATATTTCATGCTTTGTTAAAGTAATCATTATCAATTTTTTTTACTAATCTAATAATTTATTTATAATTTGTCATGTGTTTAACTAAAAGAATAAGTATTATCAATATTTATGAGGTTATATATGTCAAAATATCATATTTCAAATGTTTTCTTTTTGAAAAATAAATAATTTAACACTTATACTCAGATTTTAAGAAAAGAAAAACAAATATATCATTCATATATACGTATTCAAGCTTATTTAAACTTCAGCAAAATTTAAATCCATTCAGATTTTATATAAACAAAAAACAAATGTTACCAATTATTTGCAACTAAAAGAGCATATCTTAATGAATTGATGAGAATTTGTGAAATTGAGAAGATAAAGAGTAGAAAGGGTTAATTAAGTAATTTTTTTTAAATTATTTAGATAATAAAATTCTTAATTAAAAAGAGAATGTGGAGAAAAAATTCGCGAGTTCAAATAATCTCACCCAAAATCTTCAAATGGATTTGAGTTTGTTTTTAATTTTTTTTTTCCAGGCAAAACAACGCAAATTGTTTGAACACCCGAAAATCATTACTAGGAATAATACAAGAAACAATGCATAAATATCAATATAAATATGCGGAACTTCTAACCTTAATTACATGTTATATACATCAAAGGAATTGATAAGCTAACCATAAAATTTTCACCACATTTCACAACTTCTCTTTTATTGGTCATTAATCTACCGACCCTCGTTTGACTAATGTTTATTATCCCATCACGTAACTTAATTATAGCCTAAATATGCAATTAGGACCTCTCTTCGGAAAACAAAAATATACAGAAGTTGTTCCGAAGGAATTCTAATGAGACCGGCCTAACAAATGCATACTAACAACGTACGGTTTGATAGGGTTTATTAGAATATAAACAGAACCTCACAACATACAATCCGCTTCCTCATACAACCAGCAGGAAGCCTGCCGGAGCGTTTTTCTTTTATGGATGAATTCTTCCTTTAATGCTGCCAACACGTTCCGCCCCCTTTAACTGGTCTTCTGCAACGAGAGCCATTGCGTGTGGCGCACCACAGAGAGAGCTTCCTCCACAATTCCAGTCACTCCATGATCTAATTGTCAAACTCTCATCCGAATGCTGCCAACACTTTGTATTTGCCTTAACCTGCCTTCTGCAATACGAACCATCAAGTGTTTGTGCCCCGCAAACAAAGCTTCCATAGCTCGTACCGTAAACATTAGATTTACGATCTTGTGCAACTGAAGTGGATTTTGTCCCTTGAATCTTCCACCATTTGTGCTGCTCACATCTCACTCTTCCTTTAACAGGTTGCCTGGTGCAGAATGTCCCATCCCCTAACTCCACCCCACATATGGTGTCATATTGCAACTTGGCTTTAGATTGTACCCTTCCTTTTCTATACATTTCGGGGGAATTTAAAGCACCAGGAGCATTGGAATCAACACACGCATCATGCCCATACTGTGACGATCCTGTTAACTTGGAATTTGTTCCACAATTTTTTCTCCGTCTTTGCTCTTCGCACTCACTAACAGGGCATTTTTGGGCCACAATTGGTAGCTTCATCGGGTCAACATCACACACTTTGGCTTTCCCTTTCATGGTCAATGTTGGAGTGGGTGCACTGATCCTCATACCTCTGTGTTCAATGCACCTCTTTCTTTGTTCAACAGGTGGCATTTGACAAACAGAACCATCACCTAAGGAAACCCCACAGATACCTGTATGGCCATCATCAGCACCGTATCTATCAAAAACAAGCCTTGGCTGTGATTTGGTAAACTTAATAATTTGAGGCAAGAAATTGTGACCCTCCAGGCTTGCTTTGATTTTAATGTCTGCTGGCCATTGATTGAAACGTAAGAGATTCCTGATAGTTTTCGGAAACTGAATATTGTTTGCAGCAACTTCATTGAGTTTCCGGCGTATATCAGCATGGCGACGTTTGCCGTTGTTGCCTTTGTTCCACGCATAATCAAATGTATCGAGAATCTCTCTTTCTGTTTTCTCAGCATCTTCCTTGTTTTTCATCTGTCAAACATTGAGGAAGGAGCATAAGAAGAAAACAAATCAAATTTCAGAAATCATATGCCAAACTTTGTAAGCAGGCCCTACTTCAATAATGTATATCCGTTAATTAACCAGAACCACTCAAATGCATTGAGCTTATACATAAATGCAAACGATTGTTTCTCTATTCATTACAATTGAAATGCAAACGAATCTGAAGAGAACTTAGTCGTGTTATCCCCTTGATCAGTTCGCAAGTCTTGATCTTTACAGAATGTGAGGGAACTTTTTGATTTATGGTGCCTTGACTAAGCCCAGTTTCAAATGGTAGTTAGTACCAGCGAAAGAATATGCAATATGAGATAATTCAGAATGTAGCACTCAAGATAGGAATGGACGCCAGTCGCGCCACAAAATCTATTTGACAATCTCGATACAGACTCCAAGTATCTCTCTACGTGAATTTATGCCTTGTCTATCAACCAAACATGTAGAACCAAATATATTTTTTTTGTAAATATATAGAACCAAATATATTGAAGCAACTCAAAACTCACTTACAGGTGCCGATCTGTACACAATGGAATAGCCTCTGCAGAATATATCCTCAAAATATCGGCCCCCGTCACTGCCACTATTCAAGTGAGCACCCGTACGGCCATAGGCCTGGAGTCTTGCTCGGACACTTTCAGCTTGTCCAAGGTAAGCCACAATCACCCCAGCGCCCGGTACAGCTATTCCAAGCTCATAGAGTCCAGGACCCGTGTCATTCGGAAGGTTATGAACCTTGTATCTTTCCGCTCCTTCCTTCCCTTGTGAATGATTTTCCCAATCTGACGGTCCAACAAGTTCCTGAAATAAACTTACACAGAACAAGCACAAAAGTGAAATCGCTACACTATTAACAATAATTGCTCTCACAAGATTTTTAGTTTTCAATGCTAGTAAGTATTAACCTTCCATTTAGAGAATTGGGAGTCATGATTGTTTCGCTCGCAGTCTTCTCTTTGAATCCTAGCTATAATGGCCAACAGAGCTGCTTCCATTTTCTCAATGATCTGCCGTGGCAAGGCAAGACTGTTGCATGTTTAATTTGCTCCTTTTAACACTAAGGGTGACGCGACATTTTAACGAAAGGACCAGATTGCCCATCAATCAAAGCACTTGCTATGTAACTGTTAAGTCTGTGACTGCCCCGTCGGACTCCACTTACCAAATAGAAACTTGGTGACGAAGGAGTCAGAGAATCTTCATTAATCTTATCTCTGTTGAATTATTGGCACTGGCTTTAATTTAGTGATTGTGAAAGAAAGAGTGCTTTACCGCTTCATTCACTGCACAGTTGAATTATAGGCACTGCCTAAAGGAAATAAAGGTCTTTTAATCCGAAAAAACAATTGTCACCTTGCTTTTTTTTTTTTGTATTTTTAATTTTTCTACCATTATATTACAAATGCTCTCAACAACAGCCTCTACGGGACTCTCATCTCCTTTCACAAACATGTGGGATAAGAGTAGATTTCTCCTTAATATTATTAATTAGAATAAATTTCGAACTAATCTCTACGACGTTTAATGAAATGTAAAAATATACTCATTACTAGAGTTTAAAAATAAAAGCTAAAAACTAAGAATATAAATTGAGAAAATCATAAAGCCAGATAATACTGCAACCAATTTGTGTATCATATATTTCAGCTTATTATCTTAACTTATTACACCATGATATTAAAAATTCCATGCCCTTCTTGGCAAGTAATACCGAGTATAATGCACTTCTCTGTCCTAATGCTATGCCAATAATTCTTGATGCTTTTACTTTATAAAGGACAGTCCTTGTTTGCTTGTTTGTGACCCTTGAGCCCTTTCTTTTTCCGCGGATAAGGACCCTTGAGCTTATCTCTTAAGGCAAGGAGATAAAATGAGAGTAACTTTAGCTTTAAAAAATAAGAGGAATAATATTTCTTAAATGGATGGAGTTAATTAAATTCATTAAATTATTATAAATTTTATATTACTAAAACAGCCATCAGTGAGTTAAGGAAAAAAGATTTGTCTAACTAAAACAAATAAAATTCAATTACCTATAAAAAAAAAAAGACTTACCTTCTTTTATTTTATAAAAACCACTAAGAGGTTGAGGTTCCGTGGGACTCTTACCTATAATATAAATTAGTAATGAAACAAATATATAAGGAGGGAGATATAAATTAAAACTTCTTAAAATAAATATAAATATACAAGAATAAAAGAAGAAGAATAAAATCATCAAAATAAAAAAAAAGAAAGCCATCAATATTAGTGTCTGGCAATGACTTATCTTCTTCAATTAGCGGGATAATTTTTGTAAGATTTTAATATAGTAAAAACGAAGAATGCAAGAAAACTTAGCTCTTATTGCCACCAATCTCCATTTTTTAATCAAACTAATTTTCATTTATTAGTTGCAATAGATTGGGATATCGCACAGAAAATTCTTTCATCTTTTTCCTTTTCCCAAATATTCTTTTAAACAAAGTATGAATGTTAACTACAACAAAATTGTGTTTTTGCGACCAACTATTTTATGGCTATTAAATTTTTAGTCATGTAATAGATTCTTATATGACTAACATAAATATTTAGTCGCACAATTTGCTGCCCAATGCTTCGAATTTTTTCGCACTACCATCCATTTTCTATGACTCTTTACTTAGTCCTTCAAGGCCACATTATGTGACAAATTGTCAATTAGTCTTAGTAAGAAGCTTATCTATTGACACTCCAACGGACATCACATTTCCGTACTGAATAAATGCCATCAACGACTGACATATTCATCACTAAAACATATGTTTTTGCCACTAAACAATACAATCACCGTATAAGAAACATTTTTCAAACGAATGATAATTTTTTTCTATCATCATTAACTTTGTATGACTAAATGGTTTAGTCATCATTTCAGTGACCAATACAATTGGTCTCAATTTAAATAACCACATAAATATTTTTATGTACTAAATATATAGTCATTAAATAATATCATTAGCGACTAAGCTAATTAGTCACTCAAAAAAAATATCCGTCGACCAAGAGAAACAACCACCCATATATATATTCATCGACTACAAACATTAGACATAGAAAAATAAGTTTGTCGACCACAATAATTAGCCACGAAAGAACATGATTTTCGACTATATAAAATAGTCATACAAACAAATCATTCGTGATTAGAGCTAATGGCTATGAAATAATACCTTTGGTGGCCATTTTTTTGCCCTTTCAGAAGACCAAAGTGGACTAATTTCATTGACTTGAATAACTATTGTAATCGTCATAAAAAACTGCTTTTGTGCGACTTTTATAATTAGTCACATATTCAAAGGTTCTGTGGGTAACTTAGCATCCTTCAATCAACCAAAGGTGACTCATTTAATTATCATCTATGATTAATAAAATAGTCATCTACAAGTGTATTGAGTGACTAAGGTAATTTAGTTGTAAACGCTTTCCTCGACCGACATTTCATGTCTATTGTGCGACTAAAAAAAAACAGCTGCAGAACCATTTTGCAACGGTTTGGATAAGTTTTAGAGACTAAATTTATAGTCATCAAAACACAATTTCCTTGTAGTGTTGTTTCAATTGTCTATGTTTTAAAAATTGTCTAGACCATGGAAAATTTAGTTCTTGCGAAAACAAAATTGAAGAAGTTTATACATGATTTCGGTTGGTTTTTAACATATTGAAAGATACAAGATTGAGGGTACTTTCGGTATTATTGGAGGTGCAAAAAGTGAAATTTTAATTTTGAAATTTAGAAAATAAGTTTTTTGAGTAACTGGGTGTAGAAATTTTTTTTTGGAGTTCAGATAGCTCCATTCTTTAAAAATAATTAATTTATAAAAGAATAATTTAAAGTTTTTTTTATTATTTTTTAATTATCGTTATTCCTCACAGGATTTAATGTATTTTTTTTTAGTTATTTTTTCAATTCCGCTCAAACGTTGAATTTATTCACCTCGAATACTTTCATCAACATGCTTACCTACTAGATATGATATAATATGGAGAAAATATTGTGGACTCGAGTAATGTTGTTCATACGTACATAGCACCCACATATTTTAAGTGGCCCCAAAGGGCTATTTTGTCATTTACTACATCCACCTTTCTTGACCGTTGAGGTTCCAAGAAGATCTTGCAACTTTATTAAAATGACAAGAGTTATGCTATTGACATTCCTTTAATTTATGTCCTGGTTGGGATTGAGTTTGAAATTTAATAAGTTATTTTTTTTATAATTTTTGATAAAAATAGTATTTGGTTAATTTTGTAAAATCTGTTTATTTAATTTTTTTTTCATTTTGACAACTTTTAAAAGCAGATAAGAAATTACTTTTCATAAGCAGCTTATTAAATAAATCACCATACCTTTTTAAAATTCATATTATTATATTAATATTTTAACAAAAGGGTATTATGTCCTTTTTTTGTAAACCCTAATATATAAGCAATTGGATATCATATCACCACTATGATCAAATTGCCCCACAATCACTGTATGTTCTCTACAATATCAAAATTTTGATTCAATAAGTTCATATTACTTATATTATACTTATATTGTTTATTATAAGATCCAATAAGACTTGCATATGATTACATAAATTTTGTTTCAATTAAGAACAATTTCACATGAAAGTTAACCATGACTTTTAAAATTAGTTTCACAACCATAGCTTTTAACGTTCAATTTATTTATATTTTTTATATAGTCATGGTATTTATTGCAACAAGCTTTATGTAAATGTAACGCATATTACTTCTTTATTTTATTTGGATTATGCATTAGTATAAAATTTTTATCATATTTTATTCAACAAATATTGAAGTACGTTATATTTTATTTAATTGAGTTTTTTCACTTCATGTAATTTTATGTGTTTTAAAAACCAAAAGGCATGTCTAAACATTATTAAATATACTTTAAAAAATTAATGAAAATTTAAATTGATATATTTTGGTCATTATAAAATAAAATAACACTTTTGTCATAAAATTTACCAAATGTGTGTACACTACTTTTTAAACTCCCAGCAACAACAAAAATACAGTTTAGTAACACTAAACACTAAATTATTTTTTTAATCAAAGAAGCCTTATTTCATTCGTAAAAAATTAACTTATTTATCAGCTACTGCAATTCCAAACTAGCCTTTTATATAATAATATCCTTATAAAACACCACTTTTGTAATCATAACTTTATTGTTAGAGAGAATTACATATGAGGACAAACAAGAATTTGTCTTTAGAAAAATAATTTCTTTTAAATGGATTGAGATAGTTAATGACTTTGTGATGATCTCAAAAGTCATAAACTTTGTTTTTCACAGTGATCCTATATAACAATATTAAAATATTAGGACAAGGAGCAATATAAAAACTACAGGTACATAATATTTAAATTTTTTATGATATTTATTATATAAATTTCCTAGAAAAAACATTTTAATTCTAAGATTTTTGTATTCTGCATTCATTTGTATCATTTTGTATGTACACTTAATTTACTATGTTTACAAAATTCATTTATATCTATGTCTACATTAGGTATAAAACTTACTACTACTATTTTATTTTTTAAATCTACTTCTTCACTAACAATTTGAGCTTGCTCATGGTCATAAAATTTATTGTCTTATAAATATAAATGTGCTTTAGTATCCAAACGTTTTCTTGCGTGACTAAGGATTCCTATTACTGTTATTTGCATGTGTATATATGTATAACTTTTTTTTCTAAGATAATCTCTACCTACTGGACTGGTTAATGTTAATTCTTCCCTTCTATTTACTACTAATGGTTTAGTTTCATATGTGTAGATATATAAATTGTTATTCATTTTTATATTAATCCTCCATTATATAATATTTTCTTTCTAATTTGTTCAAAGTATCTTTCTAATAATTTTCGAGTTTAAAATATTCAAATCCTGAAAGGCCCCGAAATGGAAGAGGGATTTTTGGGAAGGTGTACCACAAGAAAGATTAAGGATATATTGTTATATCGAAAATCCTGGAATCCATGCCGATTTACCGTACTGTGCATAATCTCATCAATTATTGAAGCCAAGTAAAACACAACAATGCAAAGCAAAGCATGGATAAAGAAAATCATACAATCAACATCCATGAAATCTTGCCGTGGAAAAATGGTGAACGCACAAAATGATGACAAAGCCTGATAGAAATAAAATAAAACTGGTGTTGCCTTACTTCAAAAAAATTCTTGAACTTCAACATCATTCGTTAGTCCTTTTATAAAATGGTGTTGCGAGTACAGTTGTCCACCGTATGGTCTATCTAAATAATTTTATGCGTGCGTTTGCCTCTTGATTTATATTCTGCACTAAAGTAGCCAAAATCATTTATCCTTCTCGACAAGTTTTCGCTCAGGTCAATAGGCTTTTGAAATAATAATAATAATAAATTTCTAATGGAATTTAGATAGATTATGCGTTTTAGTGATGTAATGGTGAGTGTAATTTAATGTCATGAAGTAAATTTTGAATCATGTACCAACAAAATTAAATTTAATAAATCTGACTCAATCTCTGCATCCTCAATAACTTTGGAGTTTGTTTTTTTAATTAAAATTTGAACAAGTCTGAATTAATCTGATTTCTAAATAAAGCTAAATATTTGAAACTAAATGATATGTTTGTTTCTTTGTCTATAAAAAGTATTAAGTTATATATTTTTTTAACCTAAAAGTTTGAAAACCAGTGCTTTTAAATTTGTACCTTTACAAATTTTAAAAGTTAAATAAGTCTCAATAAACATAAATAAGATAATATTTTTATCATAATGTAAATAATGTTGAAGTGGATACAATCCTTTATTTTTTGAATTAGAATATGTTAATCAATTTTATTTCAGTTTATGATGTATTCTAAGAAAAACATTCATAAAAATTGTAGAGATAAGTAATGCTAATTTGAAGAAAATTAAAAGAGACATATAATAATAATCCAATACTCTATTATCATCAATTTTGGAGATGAACAAGAATGCTAATTAATCAATTTTATTTGGGTAAGAATGAAAATAGATTAATTAGATAGAGATACTTTAGAGAATGTCTTCAATCTTTTTAGATTAAGCAAAAAAATTTAAGAAAAAAAAAGTGACTTAATAACTAAATTTACTTAGTGACTTAATTGATCTGATCCATTATAGATTCTCTAATTTCTGCCACAGAGCTGCTGCGGATGTTTCTTTGAGTTCTTGTGAAATCAATCTAAAAAATTCAAGACTCAGCACAATGATGCTGTGTGCTTTGTCTTTACAGTCTTCAAGTTACTTCATCTGTCATCTTGGTTGGCTTTTTGCCTTTGGAATTCAAGACAAATTCAACACTGGGATAGACCCAGAGAGCCCTCATTTTAATCTTCCACAAGTTGAAATCGTTGTCGCCATAGTTAAACTTCTACAACTCAAGCTTTGGTAACGCCATTGATCTCCCAACAATAAAAAAATCTCAGCTTTCATACCCGTTTGTATTGACAGGAATCCAAACTCAACCAAACCAAGAATGCCAGGGACTCAAAACACAATTAAACCTGACCACGAACTAGAGCAAACTAAAGCAATGAATCAAGAATTGATGACAATCACAGCAAAGAACTAATTAAAAGACTGAAAAAGGAACAAAAATAGAAATCAAAACAGAGGACACGGAGGATTACGTCTTTAAACTATAAAGCCAACATCCACGGCTGTAAATGACCAGCAGAGATCTTCTTAATGGAGAATCTTGTGTTATAGTTACAGTGGGGACTACAAGGAGGAGAAAGAGCTGAAGAACACATTCCAACTCTCTCTAATCTCTCAGAAACAAAGGAACAAATTTAGTAAATAATCAGCCCCCGTAGGTTTATTTATAGCAGCCTGCAATTTAACTGACAAACTAACAAACTTACAAACTTACAAACTTATAGCTAACTGGACCCGACTTGCCAGCTAATCAGTGCCATGTCATCGCTCGTTGTAACTTTCTTGACTGATTTTGAATCATCATGTCACAGGACCTATCATGAATTTGACAGTCGAATTGTTTGATGCAAGAATATTTCCAACTGATGGACAAAATGCTACCATGTTATTAATTCTAATATGAAACAAATAAAAAAGTATCATTTTCTTATATTTATTTTATTTTTTATATTTTGTAATTGTTTATTTGTTATTATTGTATTATTTTGTGTTCTTGAATTAATTACTACGATTTACTGATAAAAACTTTCGTTTCCTATGATTCCATATTTGGGCTGCATGTGTCCCTCACTTTTGCAATGGTTTTGCTTTCTATTAGTCTTTCAGCAAAGCTCAAGCACTTCCTGTAAAATCTAACCTCTCTTAGTTACATATGGCCAAAAATACGGAAGGCAACCTGTGATGGGTAAGATTAGTTCATATTATCTAATTAATGGCTAAGTTCCCATTTTTTTGGTAGCTTCTCGGGAAGGATATCCTGAAGAATCTTTCTTACTTCATTTTTAACTTTCTTAGTTACCATCCTGAAGATTTTTTTCTCTCTTTTTTTTCGGTTTTAAAATTGTTATCCTTGAAATTTCCAGTGGGAAAAGAAAGGATAAACATGTCGAGTTTTATCTTAGTTTTGGTGCAGTGGTTGTGGAAGCTCTAAAATGGAGGAAAGAAACGGAATACTCATTGATTGTTGAATTGTGGCGTGCTCACCCAGATGATAGCTGAAACAGGATTTTCATGTACTTAAAAAGTAAATCCCCACTGCCGATTCTTCCAATTGAGATGCTTATTCGCGAGTACCCTCTAACACCTGCACCTGTTCATTCAGAACCAACATCTAGCCTCATGATTGGCCGCTAGCAATTCCTCACTGAGAGCATCTAATTGAATTTTAGAGAGGAGAAGAGCTTATATGCTGATGACTGAGTGAGCTGCTGAGCTGGCAAAGCATTGTGCCATGGTGGCAGAATGTGATACACAAATCAACTTTCTGTTGAAAAGTCAAAAGTAAATAGGGGGCTCACATGTTGGATTTTGAATAGGAAAATGCTTCTCAGCGAGAATGCTGAGAGAATGACGAACCGGGCCCCCCTTCCGCCCCCACCACGTGAACTTTTGCTCCCTTTACTTTTTTCATATTTTTTTTCTCTTTCTCCCCACGTTTGATTCCAGCTGAAAATATACCACATTTTTTACTTTAATTACCTCAAAAAAAAGTATTGCCAACAAAAATAATTCCCAACAAAATAATCACTAACAAAATAATTAACAAACAAAATTATCAAAAATTATCATAATTTAATTATTAAAATAATTATCAAAAAATAATTATCAACAATACAATTACCAAAATAATTCCCAACAAAATAATCACTCAACAAAATTACCAGCAATTATAAAAAATTAATTATTAAAATAATTATAAAAAATTAATTATCAACAATACAATTACCAAAATAATTCCCAACAAAATAATCACAGAACAGTTTTGAGATTTTTATATATATATTTTTGAAATTGAACCTTGTACCCGTATATGATGAGGAAATTGCAACAGTTTTGAAAGGAAATTCATTCTGTAGTGAAAATAGTTGTAAACATTAACACAGATGTAAGTAAAAATAATCTAAACAAGTTAAAGTCAAACATAAATTTGTCGTCTCAAGCCAAATGTAACTGAAATGATAATGAAAATAATCAAAACAAATACAAGCAAACATCAATTGCGGCGATTGTTGTCTTCATTACATTGTTGATGTAACAATTGTTGAAAATTTCCACTTGCAGATCCTTCATACGTCATCGAAGGAGAAGAATAATGCGACTGCAAAGCATACGGTGGGACTGGTTGCTATAATACACAAGAAATTAAAATATCATTATACATTTAAATTTATAAATATAAGTATACTTACCGTGTGCCAACTATAAGGAATTGGTTGGTAAATATTATTTCCACCAACTTGAAATGGGTATACAGGTACCTAAAAAAAAATTTGTTAAATTCATATTAAAAATGTAAAATTAATATTTACTTCTAAATTTGTTTCTTACATTATAATAGCCTAAACTCCCGAGCTGATTGACATTTGCATTTACAGTGCTTCCTTCGTGAAACGTCTACATATACTCAACAACATATTTAGTTACATATGTTCAAAATAGTTAACTAACATTAATAATAAAAACTCAAAAAGTTTTACCATTGCCATGTTGCTCTGCTGTATGTTGCTCTGCTGTGTGGAGATTTCATTAGCCATTTCAAAAGATGCTGAAGCATTTTCTTGCAAATCCTGTAAAATAATAATATACAATATAATTAAGAAAAAATTAAGATAAAAGATAAAATGAAATTATAAAACATATATATGGATTCAAACAAACCTTATTTTTTTCTGCTGTCTTGTTCTTTTGGGCAGGTTTTTTCCGAACTGAAGATTGTTTCCTCAAACAAGGAGGTCGCCCTTCTGACGTGCCGCCATCTTTGGATCATTAATTACATGTTCGATGTTGTTGCTGCTACAACTTACTTCACCAATAGCAGTTGTTTCCACACTTGCACACCGAATTTGCTTGGGTAGATCCTTCATTGTTTTATTAATCCAATCCAACACAGATTTATAACTACTCTCATTATCAGCAGCTATGTTTGCAACCTCAGTGAAATCAGTGCACATTTTGTCATATCTCTCTTGCTGAATGGATAAATTTTGCATACCATAACTAACTTTCACCTTACTATAACATCTCCTCACATCTTTCCTCCACCTTGATAAAATGTACATCTCTGGAAGTATTTCAATACCGCATCAGACAAGACTTGAAAGGACATGTCTACAAAGAATTCCCTAAACCGAAACTTTGAGCAGATCATGACTAACTTCACATTCGCCATTAAAAACAACCTCAAAGTTTTTTTTCTTTCCTTGTCCAAGTGATTCACTGATTTCATATATTGACCCAACAGAATCCACTGTATCACAATACATCAGTGCAGTTAATTCTTGCTGGAATTCTTTAAACTTAGCAATTGTGTACAGCTTCTCAACTTGCTTTTCCATCTCATATCTTGTTACACACGGAGTGTTTTTACTGAAACACTTGGCATCTGCTTGCCATTCCAATTCAGCTTTCCTTCGCAATGCATTTTCATATTGCTTCACAAATTGCTTTAAATTTGTTTTTGAGTTAACAAACCCATCAAAAAATGCATTCATACTTTCACTTCGCTGAGTTGTTGACATTCCCGCCCAAAAACTGTCTTTTAAATAACATGGAACCCAACGATACCTCTCATCATATAAATCATTTAACCAAACATTATCCCATAAATTATATGTTGTAATCATGTCATTCCAATCTTCCTCAAATGCAGCAGGGCTCAATGAATCATAAACAGCAGAAAGTAACGAAGAAATAATACCTTCACGTTCTTTATAAGCCCCTAACTTCTCAGGAACCTTCTTCATTATATGCCACAAACACCATCGATGCCTAGTCGTAGGAAAAACATTCTCAATTGCCTTTTGCATTGCTTTATCTTGATCAGTAATAATACCAATGGGAGGAGAATCGGACATGCATGCTAGCCATGTCTCAAATAGCCACGTAAATGTCTCCGTATCCTCGTGAGAAATCAATCCGCATCCTAACAAAATAGACTGCCCATGATGATTAACTCCAACAAAAGGGGCAAACGGCATATCATACTTGTTCGTAAGATACGTGGTGTCAAATGTGACAACGTCCCCAAAATATTTATAAGCTGCCCTACTCCTCCGATCTGCCCAAAATACATTCTTCAATCGATCCTGCTCATCCAAATCAATGCTAAAAAAAAATCCATCACATTCTGTTTGTTTTGTCTCGAAGTACTTTAAAATTGCCATAGCATCTCCTTCTCCAAGCTGTAATCGTCTTGCTTTATCAACAAAATTTCTACAATCTTTTTCTAAAAATGATACATTTTCATGCCCACCAGCTTCGACAACAATAGAATTAAAATTTTGGGCAATATTAATTCCCGCAGAATCATTCATTTCAATTCGCTTTTTTACACTTGCACTAATTCTACGGTTACAAGGGAAATATCTTGCTTTGTCCGGACTCAATCCATGATTATGCTGAAGGTTTAAAGTTCGAAGAATCCATTTTCCCTCTTCATTTACACAACCTCCGATTTTAGCTTCACAGCCAGTTTTTACAACAGGCTTCAACTTCAGCATATTACTAGATCTACTATCTGTTTTGCCACTACGGCCACATGCAAAGGTTGCATATTTTACAGTCCCGTCGCTCCCTTTCTTACTTGTTAGCTTCTTCACGGGAAACCCTTCTTGTCTACCGTACGCTTTGTAAAACTCAAACATTTCCTCATAACCATCGAATAACATTCCAAGAGTTGGCTCAAATTTTTCCAGTGGCGCATCTTCAATTGCACGCTCATTTTCAAAATTTTCCATTCCTATAAAATAATTAACATTTATATTCAGTTTCAAAAAATTTAAATTTACGAAATTTCTAAAACAAATAGTATTGAAATAAAACAAAATTCATAACATAACCAGCAAAATTCAAAACAAATAGTATTGAAATAAAACAAAATTCAAAACAAAATTCCATAAGCTTAAATTGACAGGAACCAGAAATTTCAAACAAATGTTCAATAAACCATAACCCCCGCAAAGATGACTTCTTTCTGAAAAAAAAAATATATATATATATATGGGTACAAGTTTCAATTTCAAAACTGTTACAATTTCCTCAACATATACGGGTACAAGTTTCAATTTCAAAAATATATATATAAACCTCTGTAATTTCCTCAGCAAAACTGGTACATATACGGGTAAAGGCTGCTTGGAGAGGGAGGAGGCCGTGAGCAGTTCGTGAAAGGCTGCTTAGAGAGGCCGTGAGCAGTTGCTGCTTGCTGGCTGGAGAGGGAGGAGGCCGTGACCAGTTGCTGGCTGGAGAGGGAGGAGGTCGTGACCGGTTGCTGGCTGGAGACGAAAGAGGTCGTGACCGGTTGCTGGCTGGAGACGGAAGAGGCCGTGAAGAGTGAAGCTGCTTGAGAGAGTGAAGTTGCTCTGGCCGGAGAGTGAAGAGTGAAGCGAGTCTGCGTGAGAGAGTGAGGAAAGTGAAAGCTAAGGAAAGTGAGGAGTGAAGCTGCGTGAGGAGAGAGAGAGAAGGGAAAGTGAAAGCTAAGGAAAGGTGAGTGAAGCTGCGTGAGAGAAAGAGAGAGGAAAGTGAAGCTGAGAAAAGTGAAAGCATGCGTGCCTTTTCTTTATTTTATTTTTTTATTTTTTTAATATTTAATAAGTGGAGGAGAGAAACGACATTACTGAATGCCGTTTCTCTCGGCATTCTCTCAAAGATTCTCATGTTTGCCTAGCAGCTCTCTTTTGAATAAATTGAATCCGCATGCTTTTCTTGACAATTAATTGGCAAATTGATGGAGGAGCCACGTGCATTTCTTTTGTTTTTCAATTCGGCGCCAAATGGTAGGACTTTTGCCAACTATTTAAGACTTTGTGCAAGAAGCACAACTATAAATAGAGCTTCGTTCGAGAGCGAAGGCATCCCAAACTAGAAACAATTTAAGTGAAGAATTGTTGAGAGTGAGTAATTGAAAAAGTGTGAGTAATTGAGAATTTTTTTGAAGTGTGTATGAGAATATTGAGTATATTTAGATTTTGAGAAGTAGGTAGAATTATCGAACTACATAAAATTTTATTTTTATTTTTCTGTGATTATTTGATGTGCTTGATTATGCATTCCGCTCACAATAAGTGATATCAGGCCGACGGTATTATTTATACATATGTTACTATTTATATATACGGTATTATTCACGTGTACGATACACTACAAGAAAACAACTTAGTGCCATGGTCACCGGTGACTTTCATTGTGATTCTTTGATTTTGAAAATCAATCATTTAGCTCCTCAAAACCATTGTGCCGCCTCGTTGGAGAAACTATGGCCAAGAAATTAATCATTTGTCGTCGTGTTGGGAAACCCTAACTTCCTTTTGAAACAACAACCATTGAGTAATTCTAAAACAGGTGATTAACCCTAACCCTAGCTTTAATTTTTTTCTTGTTGTGTTCTTAGAGACCCAAACGTAGATTAATTAGTTGATTAATACATATTAATTTATCTCTATTTTGCTTTTGCATAACTTTGATCTTCTATTAGAGGTGAGTTTTCTTTGTTTGCAATTCATGTGAATTAACTAATTAAATTTTGAAATTGTGTTATCTTATTTTTGGGATTTTATTAGATTAGGTTAAATGGGTTTTTACAATGATTAATTTTCTGTTGAATTAAATCTTTTAGAGATTTAGGAATGGTATGAATAGTTTGATTGGAATGAACAATTGTAGTTTATATTTTTTTAATTTGAAACACTAAAAGATTAAAGTGAAATTTGTTTTTGATAATGAATTATAAATTTGCTAGGAGTTAATTACGTGAATGAAGTATGTTGAAACAATTACAAGAGTTAAACAATTTTCCCGTACTCTATTAGTTTGTTTACCATTTGTTAAGTAATAAATTCTTGCTGCATTTTTATATGAAACATTCTTATATGCTTCTTTTTACAGAAATTTGCCCTGGACAGACATGATGGCAGTGATGGATATTGGTTCTCTCTTGCGAATGGTGTTAAAGCTTAATGCTCGATATGTATGACTTCATGAACGATATCCGGTTATGTCACTCCTTTAGTGGGAAATGATAAACTTCACAGATTTTGCAAGTGAAAAAGGTTCTTGCAACTCCAATATTTTCTTTAGAATTTGAATAATTGATATAAACATTTCATGTTTAACTTCTAGATTGCCATCAATTAATCAATAATCTAAATTTTCAGCAGCCTGCTACAAACGTTTTCCTAATTTAATGCTACAAACTAATATGTATTATTAATATTCCTAATTTGACATTCAATATTCCTAGAATTCTCAAGCCGTTCAATATTCCTAAGTATTGTCTTCTTGTTTGTATATACTAGGTTGAGTTATAAGTACCTTCCGATACTTTTTTTTTTTTTGTCTTTAAGAGTTAGAGTACTCTAGATATTGAAATTTTAGGAAGGATTCTTCTTTATTTAGTCTTTTCTTTTTCCTTTTATTTTCTTTTCGTTTTCACTTTTTTATTTTGCAGATTGAACCAATCCCAAGTGGAAATCTACCTCCTGGTTTTGATCCAAATACTTGCTGCAGGTGTGTAAGTGTTTGCCTAGACATTTTTCTTCTTATTTTTGTTTCTCTTATTTTTTTCCTTTTTTTTTTTCATTTATTGGTTTGTTGTTTCTTGCTTGCTTATGCAACTATTACCCTTATCCTTGTTTCCATTGATTTGTGTGTGTGTGTCTTTTATGTGTGTTTTTATCTTTTAAATCTTATGAAAAGCATTTAAAAATGCTGATTGCATTGAGTTGTAGAAATTACTAGTACCTTTTTTGTGATGTCTATTTTCTTACCTTGCCACTTTTAACAACTGAGTGTGTTACATATAGTTTTATTTTTTGTTTTGTTTCTAAAACATTTTGTTTCTATATTTTCTAAAAAATTCAGGTATGTTGGAAACATCAATACACAGTGACAAAACCTCTTCTTCGGAGGGTCTGTTCACGCATCGGCAAAGGTCATAGCTTATTAGGAAGGAAAAAGTAAAATTTTCAATTCTATCTAGCATTGCCATTGAGATTTATGGAGTTCTGTCTTTTGCAATTTGTTCCCCTTTATTTTTCCTATTACTGTCATATCTCTCGACATATTTGATTTATTTGTTTTTTTAGTCATCATACGGATTTATTCACTACGTTGATCGCAGATCGATCACTACAAACTATACTTTCTCTTAATAAAGGCATCTGTAAGTAGAATTCTCATTGAGACAATGATTTTTTGTTTCTTTTGTGCAGACTTTTACATAATCTTATGTAATTTGTAGATTTGGGCAGCCTATCGAAGTTAATTGGGCATATGCCAATGGTCGAGGAAAGATACATCAAAGTTGGTTCGTGTTAGTGTTTGTGATGCCATATCTCGAAATTAATAGTGTACTGGAAAATGTTGTTTTGGATTTTGTATGAACCATGATTAATTACATGTAGGTCATTTCAATATATTTTTTTAGCCCGTGGTTACTGATGCTACATTGTTTGCATGCTTTTCTCATTTATCCCAGCTTGTTCGCATGCTTCTTCCTTTCATATATTTTGTTTATATTTATGCGTTGACGACCATTTCTTTGTATGTGATTATAATTGAAAGCCTTGATTAATGGTTGCTTCTTAGCAGTCTATATACACTTTTCTTTGGATGGTTTCACGGATGCAAGAGTTATGTGGGATCAAAAGACTAGGCGTTCTAGAGGCTTTGGCTTCGTTTCTTCCCTGAACCGAGAGGGTTTGTCATTATCCTACTATCTATAAATCTTTGTTTTCTTTTAATATTATTTCTTATCATTATGGTGATATTTTCTCCCTTCGTAGGATGGCCAAAGTGCAATAAATGACCTAACTGATAAGAATGGTGCACTTTGCTTTGTATTAGCTTTTCATCACCATGTTAAACCTATTTTTGACTTTTACTTTTTTCTGATACATCTTATTGATCTTCACCGTCATAATCCTAAGAGTGTGAAATTATAATACTAAGATGATGTATTTTGATTGATTATAATACTAAAATTATAATGGTTATTGTTAAGGATTGTAGTGTACATGCTATGCATTCGATAACATTATGTATTTTGACCGATTCTAAATAGATTGGTTTGCTAGGTTTGGGTTGGAATGTTGCTTTGGGTATATGGCTGGAATTACAATGCTATTTGGAAGATGGTGGGTTGCTAGGTATGGATTGGAGTGTTGTTGACTATGTGGCTGTTGGAGTATTGCCGCTAGAAGAGGGTATTACCGTAGGAAGTCTTGTCATTGGAATATTTTCATTAATCTTTGGAAGTTTTGTTGGTAACTTGGCTTGGTGGCTGGAATTTGAATTGGTTTTCTTGGAGTTTAATTGGGATTTAACTATAGTTTTATATTTTGGAATTTGTTTCTTTTTTATTTGGGATGTTTTATTATGTATTGGTGATGATGACATTGAATACTAGATGTATTTGTTTTAAAATTAATTTGTTGGATTGAATGGAGATTAATTAATATTAATTGCTTTTAGTTTTTTTGACGATATTCATTTTTATTAATTAATTAAATTTGTAATCAAGAATTTACAAATAAATTATAACCATAATATAATTTTTTTAAAAAATTAACTTTATGACGGAAATATCCATCATAACATTTGTCATAAAAAAATTTCTACCAAAATTGAATAATAAATTTACAAATGACAATTTAATTTCCGCCAAAAATTAAAAATATGACGGAAAATTTTAAATAAATTCAAATTCAAATTTAATTATTTTTTTACATTAAAATATTGTGTGATGGATATATGATGGTAAAATACTATCATGAATTCATGACGGAAAATATTCTCATAAATTAATGACAAAGTGACATAGATGAAGGATGAATTATCTCATGCATCCCCCCTATGACAGCTTATTTCCCGTAATCTATTACCTATTTTCTTGTAGTGGTACTATTTACAAATACAAAGGAGCTAATAGTTCATACTTGGGAGGATCAAGAGCTTGTGTAGCGGTGTGAATTTGTGCATGTCTAGAAAAGTTCTATCACAAAGACAATAAGAGTCTAACGAGATTGGGTCTTAAGTGGAACCGGTGTGACCCTCCCGCTCTTTCTTGCGAACTTTCCCGGGCATATTTTTTCACGCGTACATATACATGGAAACCGATCTCTCAAGTGGGAATAGTTTATTGAGAAAATAATAGAAGGTGAAACTTCCGAGGAAGTGGGGAGAGATCTAGTTAGACTATTCTGGAGATACTTCAGGTGGGAGGTGAGACTTGTCACATCGCCTTTTGCACCAAGTTATAGGAGGTCGAAGATCGATGTTGAAAAGTTTGATGGGAAAATTAACTTCGGCATGTGGAGGCGCGGTTATGGATGCCCTTATTCAAATTGATCTCGATGTTATTCTAAAAATAAAATACACTTGTATGATGAAGAAACATGGGATCGTATGAACGAAAAGCTTTGGGTCGATCAGATCTTATTTGAACAAGAAAGTGAAATACTTGGTGAAAGATGAGGAGCATGCGATGACTTTATGGCGTACATTGGAGGAGAAGTACCGCTAAAAAGTCTTGAAAATCGCCTTTATGCAATGAGCCAAGTATATGGCTTTCAAATGAAGCCCGAGGTGTCAATGCATGATCATGTCTCAAGATTTGAAAAGTTACTTGCTGATTTGAAGAATATTAATGAAGATATTAAGGATGAAGTCAAGGCTATGATCTGTTACACTCACCGCCAGAGGAATATAGCCATTTTGTGACTACCTTGATAGATGGAAAAAGCATGATCATGTTCAAGGATGTCTCGCACAAGATTGCGATAAATTAAAGTGCTATTGATGTCAATGTGCAAGTGTACACAAGTAATATAATGATGAGTATTCACGCTCCACAGGGATTAATGTTCTTAGATTTGCTACAACAATCTCAACAAAGTCTGCATTTTGTTCTAAATTAAAATAAAACAATTAATCAAACTAATATACTAATAAGAACGCTATAAATAAAATGCAACAAAGTAAATTATTACGTCAAACTCGAGGATAAAATCAATGGGAATATAGAATAGTTAAGTGAAGAAACTCTCTTAATGGTTTTGACTAATTTTCTAATGTTTGGATCGGTTTCTGAGATTTACTAAAGCACTCGGCGAAATCCTTATGTATCCTCGGTTGTCCCATGTTGATATCTTATATCTATATGCAACCTAACAGTGATCAGTTGTTATGCTAACATTAGATATAGCATTACACGCTTAGGTTCTATTTACCCTACAAGGTGAATCCCTATGTTTAGATTATCACTAATTCTAGATTAAGCATGACTCTTTTGGAATCAAGTAAAACTTATTCCAGAAACCCAATTTAAAACCAAGTATTGCTCTTATATAGTCCCATAAGATAAGCCCTTTTGTGGCTCTTCCTTAAGTAGTATAATTAAATGGGTGATCAGCCAAATAATGAATAAAAATAAATACTATCAAAATAAAATGCTACAAAGAAAACATGCAAGAATACATATTTTCAAATCAATAAACCATCAAGATTGTTTATCACTCAACCACAAATAAATTTAGTTCATAATTTATGAAAAATAAACAAACAACCAAGTTCTAGCCGTCAAATACATCTTCATGATCAATGAATAACAAGTAAACAAGAAAATAACAAGAAAGAACGAGTTCAAATTGATTCGCAATTGTATTCAACTGGTGCAAAAGATTAAATCCTCCGGAATTCTGCCTCTTTGTTGTTTCTTCTCTGCATTTTTATCTTGCTTCACGACCCCTTTTCCCTTTGAGTATGTGCTTTTTTATAGTTGAAAATTAGGGCAAACAGAAAGTTTGGGACGCGCATCATCCAGTTAGTAAACTATAAATCGTAATATTCTCGGTATCTCGAGCAAAAATTTCTCTGTCATTATTTCAGATTGCTACATAATAGCTACAAACATTTACACTGCTTCCAGATTTGTTTCAAATTTTTGTAGCCATGTTCTTTCCATATGTTTGCAAGCCTATTGCATCATCATTCATTCCCGAAAGTTGAGCTTAGGTCACCTTCAATTATGCATATGATTTAAGCACACAAATTATTCTAAATCAAACAAAATATATTAAGAATAAACTAAAATGAATAGTTATGCAAAATATAACAAAATGTAATAAAAACACATCATTTTTTCTCCAAGTATTATTGGTTTAAGTCTAAAAGTGCCATGATAACTCTCATCTCTTAGAGTTATCATACCCCAAACTTGAACCATTACTTCTCCTCAAGTAATGACAACAACACTACACTTCAATCACACAACCATGCAACAAATAACTTAGCTCTGTCATCAATTTTGCAAGGATTCTTCCACCCTCGATCACACTCTTAATCACGTATAATGGCCATAGTAGTTCAGTTCTGAACTTTGGCCTCATTCTGTCCAAAGTGTGTATGTGTGCGCCACTTTGATCAAGTTCTAAAGATGTTGCAGCATTACACATATGTTACATATACTTCAAAGGTAGAACACAAGCATATTCATACATGAGGAGCGCAGTCACAATTAAAGTTCAAATTGTTCTATAGAAAAATAGTCTCTCTTTTTCTCATTTAGTCAATCAAATTCTCTTCAATGTATTATTGATTTTTTCATGTGAATGTCTATCACTCGTAGTGATGACACCCAATTACTCAGCTAATGCACATATCAGAGCTACTGCAGCATTGTTTATAATATGATCTTATCTAAAGACACCTTTAACTCAAGGCTGAACGTGAGGCTCATGAACAGACCTAGCTACTCAATATCCTAGATAGAGGCCCCTCCTTTTTTTTATAAATGCTACAACAATGCTAATAGCTCTTGTTGCTTTTTTACTCAAGTCAAGATATGGGGTGCATATTCAAACTTTAATTACTCAAAGAACTTAAGTCATTAAAGCAGAATTTATTTGACATCAAGCACAAATTATAAGTATTTTCTCCCCCAAACTTAAGATTTTTCTGCCCTTTTGTGTTCTCTAGTTTTTACTACAACATTCTCGGAGGACTTAATCAAAGCTTTATGTGTAATGACAAAATTCAGCTTTTGTCCATAAACTCGCTCTACTTAGTACTTTTTAAAATTAATACTCAAGTTATCTTTATTGGGTTTTATTAGATCCACTCACAATTAGAAAACTCGAGCTACATACAATGCAAATATAACACCATAATATAACTTAGCACAACTCCCCCTAAACTTAAGAGATGTTGTGTCCTCACATGCACGCAAGAACAATCACACTACACATGCAAATTATGAAAGAAAAACAAGAAAACTAAAAGAAAAGTTTTGAAAATGAAAGGAAATAAATTGAAATGGTAGGAGGGACTCCTTAGTGTGTAGTGTATTTTTTGCTTTGCAGATAAATTCACTTATTTTTCGTAGCACTCCTCGGACGGTCTTTAGGTGAACTCGAGGTATGACTGCAGACTGCTTTCTTCCGACGGGGTGTAGGACTGGTGGAGGGAGTACCGGTGGTGGCGATAGGTATAGGGCCGAGTTGATCGTGTGCGTTTGGGCTCGTGCTTAAGTCTTGTCAGAACACCTCTAGAGTTGGCTCCTCTGCGTTTCTTTGGTTGTCTTAGTGATGATGAGAGAAGATTTAGATGGAGGTTGAAGGGATGCAAGCGGTAGACTTTGCTTTGCAACAACGTCCTCCTCAGTAGTTATTTCATAATGATATCCAAGAGACGCTTCTCTTGCTGCAGTGTCGATTAATTCTTTCAACAGCTTGCCTCTAAATCTGCATCAATATCTGCTGAAACATCCTATGTGTCATCTTCACTTTCGACTTTTTCTTTGCCTTTACGAGATAGGACTGGGACTAGTGGTTCATCCTCAACCTCATCAACATCATCATCTCTAATAGTGTGCTTTCATTTTGTCATCTCTTAAATCCCTTATTCTTTCATTACTCAGAGCCGTGGGCCGCTTTAAGACTCTCTCGCTTCATGGGTCTTTGGTGGTCTTAACTTCTTCTTCTTCGGTTCACTTCACTATCTGGTTCTGTTACAACTTTCTTACTCCTAGCGCTAAGTCTCCATAGTTGAATTGCTGCAACAGAGTCGGGTAAATCCGGGTATTGATGTCTCATGAACACAACAAACCGATGCGAGATGGTTTTCCAAATGCATCAAGTATGCCCGCAATTGGTTATTCTCTCTTTGTTGTACAAATGACACATTGGATAATGCTATCATTCGATTCTTGCGGTCTTCTCTCACTCCAATAGTTCTTCTTGTACTTATGACAAAGAATCGTCTGGTTCTGGTTGTCTTTGCGCAGTTTCTCCAAAGAATTTGTTCGATTGTTCAAGCATTCAAAGTTCCCGTTAAGTAATGTGCTCATCTTGAACAGTGGCCCTCACCTCGATACTAAGCATAAGCTAACAATAAAAGATGGAAACAAGAAGGTCATGTTGTTTTATGTTGTTTCATGGCGCACTCCCTAATTTTCCTTTTAATTATAACTCCCATATCAATTGGTAGCCCCCAAAAATGACATACAAAAAGCACTAATCGTTCTTGTGAAATGTGGTGGTGTGTGCAAAGTGGGCATCAGTCTAGATTTTAAAAATTTAACCCACACTTTGGCAACAAGTTTAAGGTCAATTTGATGGTTTACTCGACCTTCCTCATTAGCCCATGATGTCTCTTTCTACTGTAAGTGTTTTTAATACTTTGTTCTATGTTTTATCACCATCATATGGCAATGGAATATTCATACTCCACGTCGAAGGAAGTTATAAAAGCGCCAATGACTCGTGGGTCTACAGGGACAAGGGAATTTTTACCCAAATTGTTTTTTGCTCATGACCCAAAGATGTTGGCATAGAATTCCTTCACTATTGACACCACAGGTGGGATGTTGGCAAAAGTCTTCCCATCCCCGTCATGTTACACCAACTTGAATAGATTGAGCGATTCCCGAGGGCCTTGGGGAAATTGGAAGCCTTTTTCTTCTAAAATTTTCTAAGCTCGATAAATTCTTCAAATTTCTCTTATGCCTTGTAGCTCTGAAAGCGTGAAGGGTCCTTAAGTCGTTGAGCTCGACTTTGTATTTGGGCATTCTTTGGAGCAAGTTAAGGGTACTAGCAAGGGAATAAAGGTGCAAAGTGGCTATAGGGGCTTGTAATAGTATTATTGTGGTTCTGGAAGAGCAAGAGAAATTAGGGTCGGGTGTACTTTTTTGGCACAAGAAAATCCTTATTTATACATGTGGTAAAAAATTTTAAAATAAAAAGAAAATCAAGTTTTAATGAGATAATTTTGGAAATAATGATTTTAAATTTAAAACACTGCTGATTTAGAATGAAATAGGATTGTTATGCGATGTACTTTTAGGGATTGTAATCCCTTCAAATCGTGAGCCATATTAACCACGCCAAATTCGTCAAATTTTTTATAGCCGCAATAAAAAAAGCATTTTCCCTCACCGTAATGGTAATCTTTATGCTACAGAATCAACTTTGCGTGCTACAACATGTTTGTTGCCAAGCTCCATGTTATATTGAAAACTCATTCATCTCTGTCTCATTAAGTATAATCTTTGCAGCAAATCAACAAAATGTGGAGTCCCATCTTTTCTTCCCGCTTTTTTTTTTAGACAAATGTAAGTATAAAAGGAAATTGATTAGTAGAATAAAGGAATTGATGAGATTTATAAAAGAAAACGGGATGACTTAAGTCTAAAGTAAAAGAAAAAAATTTCAAGATAACTTCCTAATCATTGGGTTGCCTCCCAATCAGCGCTTGATTTTTGGTCCTTTACCCCGACTCTCCTTGATTTATCACAATGTTTGATCTTTGAAGAGCACGTCCTTTGAGTGTGGCACAACAACATTCATGTAATGTTTTACTCGTGGCCATTAACCTTGAATTCTGACGTGGTCTTTCATCTAAAAGGTCCAAAACCTATGAGGATGGATTGATTAGCTTGAAAGTTCCTAACCATCTAGACTTGATTTTCCTAAATAGTTTTAATCTTGAGTTAAAGAGTAAAACTAATTGGCCTGAATCAAACTTCGTTCTTTGGATATGCTTATCATGCCATTGTTTTATTTTCTCCTTACAGATCCTTGCATTTTCATGGAGAACAACCTTAATTCATCAAGCTCACATAGTTGTAGCTTCCTCTGTTCTACTACAAAGATGCATATCCAAGTTTAGTTACTTTAATGCCCAATATATTTTATGTTCTAGCTCAAAGGGTAAGTGACATGCTTTTCCATAGATGATTCTGTATGGAGACATGCTAATTGGTGTCTTTATACTTTCTATAAGCCCATAAGGAGTCATACATTTGTGCAACATTTGTGCATGCTAGAGCATTAGTAGTTGTTCATCGGGGAATGTTTCAGTGATGTCTTGGTTGGTCAATGTGTTGGCATCTCTGCTTCTAGCCTCGAAAGATGATATGTTACTTGGTTTTTAGTCCTTTTCCTATCCTTGACCTCCAAATCAAACTCTTGTAGCAATAAGATCCATCTTATCAATCTTGGTTTGGTATTTTTTTTTGAAATCGATACTTTATTACTGTATGGTCAGTGCAAAAATTCATTTTGGTGCCCACCAGTAAGCTTTGAATTTATCGAAGGCAAACACTATCTGCTAAGCAGCTCTTTTTCGTAGTGGTGTAATTAATATGAGCATTAGCAAGAGCTTTGCTTTGGCATAGTAAATAGAGTGAAAAGCCTTGTTCTTTCTCCCCAAAGATCTGCTCCAATAGAATGATCACTAGCATCACACATCACCAAAAGTAAACTCTAGTATGGTGCTATAACAATCAGTGCTGCTACTGAGCTTTTTTCAGTTCACTAAAAGCTCGAGACAATCTTCATCAAAATTAAAGGACTTGTCATGCTCCAACAAAGAGAGCATAAGGGTTTAGCTATTTTGGAAAAGTCTTTGACGAATCTTCAGAGAACCCAACATGTCCCAAGAAACTTCGATACCCTTGATCAAGTGGGAGGTGGCGTTTATCTATCATTTATATTTTTGTCTTATCCACTTCTATATCATTCTTGGACACTCGATGACCCAAAATTATACCTTCTCATACCATAAAGTGGTATTTTTCCGAATTGAGTACTAAATTAGTTGTCCCACACCTTTTGAGCACATCTTCCAAGTTATGTAAACAAATCATCATAATGTTTCTCCTTAAACCGAGAAATCATCCATGAAAACTTTCAATGTCAGCAAGTTGTAAAATGACTATTGTTGGTCTACATTCTCCAACTTCTAACCGCTTGAATACCGATAAGGGCATTAGATTTATGCTTGCTCCCAAGTCACAAAGTGCTCTACCATTGTACCTAGTGCTAATAGAACATGGTATCGTGAAACTTCCCGGATCCTTCGATTTTGAGGAATCTTATTCTCAAGTATATGGTTGCATTCTTATGTTAGAGCAACAGTTTCAAATTCTCCCAACCTTATCTTTCTTGCCAAGATATCATTTAAAAATTTCATGAAAGGAATGTTGATATGCAATTGCTTCAACACTTCTAAAAATTCTACTGAATTACTTGTCTTGTTTTTACTTCTCGAATCTTTATGGGAAAAGAGGTGGATGCCTAAATTGTTGTACTGCAACAAGAGGTGCGGGTTCTTTGCTTTTTGATTGATTCTCGGTTGTTACTACGTGTTGAAACTTCTATTTCAAGAAATGGTGGGTGATTTCTTTCTATGGTTGTTTCACTGATCGCTTTCACCAAGATTTTGATAATTAAGTTGTCTTTGTAAATCCTTTTCAACTTGCAACTCTTCTTGGGATGAAATAGGTTCCATCCTTTTTCTTGTCATACGCATAAGGATATCAACATTCTTCCTGCATCTTTAAGTTGATCACCTTGCAATGTTCCTTACCCTCTCTTTGGATCTTCTCAGTATTCTTTGGATAAGCTCCCCGAGGTCTATTACTTAATGTTGTAGCGAGTTATCCAATTTGATTTTCTAAATTTCTCAGTGACACAGCTTGACTTTGAACAATGGCTTCATTCTTCACAATGTATTCCTTAATTAATATCTCGCAAGAGCCGATTTGATCATTACTTGGTGTTTCCTTGTCCTTGGTTTTGGCGATGAAAACCGGTGGTTGAGCAGCTGCTCGCCACTTTAGGTGTCTTTGTATCTTGATTCTGGTTGCTCCATGAAAAATTTGGGTGTCTTCTTCCATCCGTGGTTGTAAGTGTTAGAATATGAATTGTTCTTATTCTGTTGGTTGAAGTTGCCCACATAATTTATCGATCTTTGATTCCCCGGCGCTTTTCAAACAAATGCCCTTCTCCACAAGACATACAAGAAATCTCAAGAACTTGATTAACAGTTGTTGGAGCAAAGTGGTAATAACTTTTACCATATTGGTCAATGATGTTACTTGGGCTGATAGTCTTTGTAAATGCATCTATATTGTGTATTCCTTCTCGCTCATCTTACTGCAGTTTGTCTAGTTAATGGCCACCGATAATTATTATTAGCAATTACATCTAAAATTTCATAACTTCATTATAAGATTTAGATAATAAAGCCCCATTTGCTTTGAAGCATCAACCATCAATCTAGTACTTAGATTTAACCCATTATGAAGGTCTCTAGCTATGTGCAACAAGAAATTCCATGATGAGGACATCTCCCCGACCAACTCCTTAAATCTCTTCCAAGCCTTATACAAGCTTTCGTCTTCTAGTTGATGGAAAAAGTGATGTCATTCTGCAACTTTGCATTTTTGGTTGGTGGGAAGTACTTCATCGAAACTTATCAGCCAAGTCATTCCACGTTGTGATGGAGTCTAGTGGTAGAGAATTCAACTACGTTCGGAAAGAGTCTAAGTCTCAACGCATCATGTGATGCTCCAAAGTAATTTTAAAAGCATCAATCACCTCCAAAACAACTGAAGGTGGAGATGAGGATCTTCCGATGGCAATCCATTAAATTGCCTCATTGTTTGGCAAAAGATTCAAACATCATTGGTTTGAGTTCAAAATTTGCAGCTTCCACCTCAGTCTAACTATACCCGGATGCATAACTTGAGGGGCCAACACAGATAATCTGTCTCTATCATCTGCCATATAGATAATGTTGTTATTCCCTGGTGGTCTTAGGTTAACTTGCCCATTCGACCTTCTTGAACATTGACAGTTGTATTGTCTCAGAGAGCCTAAGCTTTGCAAGTCATCCATTGCTACAACAGCTTTTGAGTTTCTTTGCTCTTTTTTCAATCTCCTTGCAATTTGTTCAATTTCTAAATCAAATTGAAATTCAACTAAGTTTGAATTTTTACATGCAAGAGTGATCCATTAATAAGGTAAACAATTTAAAATAAAATCAAAGATTAGCATCGTAAAAATTGATTTCACAACTTAAAAATAAACAATCAATTCCCGACAACGGTGCCAAAAACTTGTTGCGATAAATTCAAATGCTATTGGTATCAATGTGTAAGTGTACAAAATAAGTAGTATAATGATGAGTATTCAAGATCGTCTCACAGGGATTGATCTTATTAGATTTGCTACAACAATCTCAACAAAGGCATATTTTGTTCTAAATTAAAATAAAACAATTAATTAAACTAATATACTAATAAGAACGCAATAAATAAAATGCAACAAAGTAAATTATCAAGTCAAACTCGAGGATAAGACCAATGGGAATATAGAATAGTTGAGTGAGTAAACTCTCTTAATGGTTTTAATGTGTCTAATGTTTGGCTCGATTGCTTTCTGAAGATCGGCGTAATCCATATGTATCATCAGCTGTTCTATGTTGGATATCATATATTTATATGCAACCTAAAAGTAATCAGTTGTTATGCCAACATAAGATATAACATTACACGTTTAGGTTCTATTTACTCTACAGGATGAATCCCTATATCTATTTCATCATTAATTCTAGATTAAGCATGACCCTTTTGGAATCAAGTAAAACTCAATCCAGAAACCCAATATAAAACCAAGTATTGCTTTGATGTTTTCCACTAAGATAAGCCATTTTGTGGCTCTTCCTTAGGTAGTATCATTAAATGGGTGATCAGCCAAATAATGAATAAAAATAAATACTATCAAAACAAAATGCTACAAAAAAACATGAAGCAACACATATTTTCAAATCAATAAACCATCAAGATTGTTTATCACTCAACCACAAATAAATTTAGTTCATAATTTGAGAAAATAAGCAAACAACTAAGTTCTAGCCGTTAAATACATCTTCGATCAATGAATAATAAGTAAACAATAAAAGAACAAGAAAGAATGAGTTCAAATTGATTCTACAACCGTATTCAATCAAGTGCAAACCTTGAATCCTCTCATGGAATTCTGTCTCTTTGTTGTTTCTTCTCTGCTTTTTTATCTAGGTTGACGGCCCCATTTTCCTTTGCGTACGTGCTTCTTCTATAATTGAAAATTAGGATAAACGGAAGTCTAGGGCGCGCATCATCCACATTAGAAACTGGCAGAGATCGCAATATTCGGGTATCTCACGCGAAATTTTTATGTCGTTGTTTCAGATTGCTATAGCAATGTTTGCTACAAAGAATGTTTGCTACAAAAGATCTACACTTTGCTCTAGATTTGTTTCAATTCTTTTGTAGCCATGTTCTTTCCTTATTTTCGCAAGCCTAGTGCATCAACATTCCTTCCTTGAAATTTGAGCTTCCAATCACCTTCAATTATGCATATAATTTAAGCACACAAATTATTCTAAATCAAACAAAATATATTAAGAAAGAACTAAGATAAATAGTTATACAAAATATAACAAAAATGCAATAAAAACACATCATTTACTCTAAGTATTATTGATTTAAGCCTAAAAGTGCTATGATAACTCTTATTTCATAGAGTTATCACACAGCATTGACTAATTTAGAAATTTAGAATAATGATAAACATTTTGAAAGAGCATCATCTGAAGCTTTGTTAGCTAGGAAAAGGAAAATAGAGAAAAAGAAGAAGTGCGGTATAAAGAATTCTCGGTCCAAATCGAGAAGTAGAAATATAGCTCGAGATGAGTGTACCTTTTGTCATGAAAAGAACCATGGAAGAAAGATTGTCCAAAGGCTCGAAAAAAGAGATGGGAAGAAACCAAAGATTTCGAAATATGGCATGTAAAGATGAAAACTCGACTATTCATTAAGTATTACACCTGCAGATATGTGGTTAATTCGAGCGAGTGGATACTTGATATCGGAGCAACCTATCATTTCTGTCCTATAAGAGATTGGTTTATAGATTTCCATGATCTGGAATCTAGTGTAGTTATAATAGGAATTATCAACCTTGTCATACAATGAAGATATGAATAATTCTACCAAAATGTTCGACAGAATGGTCGAGAGAACTAAAAGAGGTTAGATATGTTATAGCTTTGAAGAAAAATCTAATTTTGTGGGTGTTCTAGAAGTTAAAGGTTACAAGGTTACTATTAAAAATGGCACAATAAAGTTCACATATGGGGCTATGTAATTCTATAAGGGTTCGGCGTCATAATTTGTACTATTTGAAGGAAAGTACAACTTATGAAGCAAATGTTGTTGAGGCACACAGTGACACCACCAAGCTATGACATGTATGATGGGGACATGCTGAAGAAAAGTCTTTGCAAACTCTGATGAAGCACAGACTCTTAAAAGGTACCAAAATCAGAAATTAAAATTCTATGAGCATTGTGTAGTTGACAAGAAAACAAGAGTCAAATTGGTACGGCTAATCATGATACTCGTAAGATCCTTGAATATGTTCACAAAGTGATGTATGAGAATCAACCAAGACTCACGTCAATTGGTGGAAACCATTATTTTATTTCATTTTTTTATGATTTCTCTAGACATGTATGGGTGTACACCATGCGAGCAAATGATGAGATTTTAAAGATTTTTGTGAAATTGAAAAAATTGGTGGAGACTCAAACTGGCAGAAAGATGAAAATATTATGTTATGATAATAGGGTAAATATATTTCTGATCAATTCTTGCAAGTATGCTAGAGTGAGGGTATAAAAAGACATTTCACAATGAGACATACTTCGCAATAGAACGGTGTGGTTGAGCGTATGAATTGTATTTTTCTTTGGAGAAAGTAAGATATATGTTATCTAATGCTTTGGTTTAAATAAAAGTTTTTGGTCGAGGCCGTGAGCTACGCAAGTCACTTGATAAATCAAGGTTGCCTTCACTGCAATCGGAGGTAAGAATCTTATCGAAATGTGGTCTAGAAAGCATGCACAAGACTATGACTTCATTTGTGTGTTTGGGTGTCTAGCTTATTATCATGTAAAGAATGATAAGCTTGATGCTCGTGCAAGAAAAGCTATCTTTGTGGGATTCAAAGGTGAAGTCAAAAGTTTCAAGCTTTGGGATCTTGAATGTCACTTTTGATGAAGTTTCAGTTTTAAAGGCTTCAAGTTCTCAGTAGGTGGAGAACAAATCTGATGAGATATTACAGCGGGCGGAGTTTGATATAACTCCATATAGACTAGTTAGTTCTACATCAAAAAAAAGTTCAACTTTAAAGGAGACCCCACGAGTTGAAGAAGAATTTATTTATGATGATGTCCCACAACAAAAAGAAACAACTGAAAATGTAGAAGATGAAAATGATGTTATAGCAACAAGGAGGACAAAAAGAGAGATAAAGCAACCCGGATGGCTTACTAAAAACATGGTTGTAGCCTATGTACTTTCAGTTATTGATGATGACATCCCAACACTTTCAGTGAAGCTATACGCAGTAGTGAAAGTAATCAATAGAAGTTAGCCATAGAAAAAAAAATGAAGTCTCTTTATCAAAACTAAACTTGGGAACTTATGAAGTTGCCTAAAGGGAAAAGGAATATTGGCAATAAATGGGTCTATACCAAGAAGCAAGGTTCTCCAAGTCAAACAACTCATCAATACAAGGCAAGACTCGTAGCAAAAAAGGCTTTGCTCGGAAGAAGCAAGGTTCTCTAAATCAAACAAGAAGCAAGGTTCTCTAAATTAAACAACTCTTCGATACAAGGCAAGACTCGTAGCAAAAAGGCTTTGCTCGAAGGAAGGTATTGATTATAATGAAGTATTCTTTTCAGTTGTAAAATATACTTCCATTCATATCCTACTTGCCTTAGTACTTGAATATGAGTTAGAGTTGACTCAATTGGATGTTAAGACAATATTCTTGCATGGAGATTTAGAAGAGGAAATCTATATGACTCAGCCTTGTGGTTTCAAAGTTGCAGGAAAGGAGAATCATATGTGTAGATTGATCAAATCTTTATACCGATTGAAACAACTATCAAGGTAGTGGTATAAGAGATTTGATCAATTCATAAAACGACAGAAATTCACTAGAAGTGAACATGATCATTATGTTTACTTTAAAAGATTGTAAGATAGAGCTTTCATCTATCTGTTACTCTATGTCGACTATATACTTATGGCTTCAAATAATGGAGGTGAGATTGAAAGATTAAAGAAGTAGTCGGCTTCTGAGTTCGAGGTAAAAGACTTGGGTGATGCACAAAGAATACTTGGGATGGATATTCATAAAGACAAGAAGAATGGGAGTGTGTGGTTGACTCAAAATTTTTTTCAAGAAAGTGCTAGAAAGTTCAAGTATGGATGACAAAACTAAACCAAAGATGTACTCTTCTATCTTCTCACTTCAAATTAAGCTCTTCTTCATGTCCTTCTTTCTTAAGAGGAACACGACTACATGGCTCATGTTCCATATGCTAGCGTTGTGAGTAGTTTTATGTATGCTATGGTGTGCACAAGGCCTGATATATCTCAAGTCACAAAGATGGTTAGCGATACATGAATAATTCGAGTAAAAATCATTGGCTTACGGTAAAGTGGATTTTCCAATATCCGTATGGAACAAAGTGGATGTTGGATTATTATTCAAGAAAGATTTTGGTCAACAATGTGTTGGATATTGTGATTCTAATTTTCTTTGGAGACTTAGATAAGCGAAGATCAACAACGAGCTACATATTTACATTGGGTGGAGGTCCTGTTAGTCAAGGTCAATTCTACAATCGAAAATTGCTCTGTCTACTACGTGATGAGTATGTGGCGAAACTAAAGTCAAAACGAAGCTATCCTATTGAAAGGCTTATTAGGTGATTTGGGAGTAATCCAAGAGAATATTGTGGTCTTCTCGTGATAATTAAAGTGCGATATTCCTTGCGAAGAATCAAACATATCATGCTCGGACGAAACACATAAATGTGAAATTTCATTATGTGAGGGAGGTTATTGAGAGCGGTGTTGTGTTGTTGAGAAAGATTGATACCAAAGATAATCCATCAGATATGTTGATAAAGGTGATTTCTAGAGTTAAGTTTCAACATTGCTATAAACTAATTCAAATCCTTCGAATGTATTGAGTTTGGAAAATTTTTTGAACTACGGTTAGTTTGATCTCAAATTATGGGTACGTAGGCAGTCACAGAGATGCAGCCACTTTAGGAATGATGGTTCATTGATAGTCGGCTTAGATTTAAACAAATCTTTGCCAGGGTAAAGAATTCTTGAAAAGTCAAAAGTAAAAAAGGGGGTTCACATGTTGGATTTTGAATACATTGAATCCACATGCTTTTCTTGACAAAAATTGGAAAATTGAAGGTAGAGAAGCATGCATTTTTGTTTTTTCAATTCGGCACCGTATTGTAGGACTTTTGCCAACTACTTTAAGACTTTTTGTAGTGAAGCTCAACTATAAATAGAGCTTCATTCAGAGAGCAAAAGGCATCCCAAACATTTGAGAATAACAATTCATTTGTAGAATTGTTTAGAGTGAACAATTGGAGAGTGTGAGCAATTGAGAGGTTTTTCCTTTCAAGTGTGTGTGAGAGTACTTGGTGTACTTGAGTTTTGGGAAGTGAGGTTTCTACTCAAATATTATATTCTGATAATTGTTAGTAATATAATTATTTTCTCTTGCTCCGGTGGTTGTAAGCAAAATCGCCAAACCATGTAAAATTCTGTGTCCTTTATTTTTCTGTGATTATTTAGTGCGCTTGATTCCGCTCACAACACTTTCATGATTTGATTAACTACTGGAGACTTTATATGGCTTTACTTGGACAATCGCTTTCCCAATAGTGTTAGTGAATTTTTCATATGCATTCAAAGCTAATTTATATTCTACCATTGACTTTTTTCTCTTAGCTTGAGGTCTATTACACTTTTCATAATTTATGTTACTTTCTTTGATGAAATAACAAGTGGATTCATAACTCACGGTTTTGATGAAAAGTCTTCATATTTAACTGATATTTGGATTAATCTTCTTAAGTTTTAAAATTTATTTATGTCACAACCACTCAAAAAATCATGGCCAAGTGATTAGTTGAATAATTTTTTGGTCATCCTACCAAAATCTTCTTCTCTTGGATAATCATCAAAATCATATTATAATCACAATGATACATTCATCTGCCCCTTGCTTTTGAATCTAATCAATTGAGATATATGTGCGAAGCATAAAACTCATGGAATATCAATTCATTAAACAAATCTTGTAATTAGAGCCATGACTTCATTTCAAAAATGGAATATGACGTGATTATATTACAATTGAAAAAGAAACAAGTTGTTTACACAACATAGGCAAGCAATCCAAGTATTGCTTTCATAAAATCGATGACAAAGCAGAGAGCAAGAGTGAGATTAGAATTTCCCACTCCTCTCTAGTGCATTGCTTGCAATTACATTACTCGATTAAGCACTTGATTGACCCTCGATAGAAACTCTACCGGCGGCCCCATCTCCTCTTTCTTCATCCCTAGGTTCAGAATTTGATCGAGTTTAGACAAAAACTCTTGCACATAAAAACAAGTATGTCGGGTAAAAATCAATCTCCACTTGGATTCCACAATTTGTTGAGCCAAAAGTGCCTCTTCTTCAACAACCTCTAGCTCTTTGGTTTAAGATTCCTCATCACCATGACCTCGGTCCTCTCACTCTCTAAAATCTGATCCAGTGGAAGAATACATTTCCACATCAAATATGTCATAAACATCAGACAATGAGTGCTCCATCTGAAATACAAATTATGCAACCTAAGATGGGGTGAATTGAGATTTTAAAACTTAAGCTAAGCAAATCGCACAACAATTCAATCTAATGTCTTAATGGAATTGAAAATAATAAATTCAATCTAGCAAAATATTAAAAGAGTAAGGGAAGAGAAAACAAACATAAGGATTTTTACGTGGTTCGGCTATCCCCGCCTACGTCCACGCCTCCAAACTCACCCGGCTTAAAGATTTCACTATCCAAACCTCCCAAGGCTTCAAATGTTTACAATTGACTTCCAAGGTGTCAACGGACCTTTACTATCAAGAGATTATCTCCCCAATCTCTTCACCCCAAGTGTTTCTCACACTTATTCACTCAAAATTTGATGAGAAATAAAAATTACAACAATGAAACTCTTTTTAAGAGTAGATAAATAAATTATAGCACAATAATGATTCAATAAATGATGATTTACGAAATGGAAGCTCAATATATGTTATATGATCTTGTTTATGCTTGCATTTGTCCTTAAAATGAAGTTTGTGTTGAGTTTTTATAGTTAAAGCTCGAAAACATAAATTTCAAAGACTCAAGCGGTTAGCCGCTTGATTTATCCGACTAGCCGCTCATGAAGAGTGATGTTACCGTTAATTTGAATTTTACTACAAGACAATATTCACAAAATTATATTTTGCCCTAAAACTTTTTGTAATTATACTATGGCCTACAACGTCATAAAACTTTTCAAATAGGTCTAATTTTGGATTTCAAATGTTTGGATTACATACGGGTCCTCAAATTTTTGTAAATTATAGTATGGCCCAAAAAGTTTCAAATATTTACAAATAAGTCTAAATCTGAAATTTAAAGCAATACTTATTAAAATCAAAGATGGCAAAACTTTTTCAATTTAGTTCACATCTTGAAAAACAACTAATTTCATAAAATACTTGGCTTATAATTGCAAAACCTTTGGTATATGAAAAATGATGATTTATTAAATAAAAACTTGAGCTTCTCAAATGCTAAATCATTCATATATTAAATCATACGGCTTTCCAAGAATTGTCGCACTAATGAGTTCGTTGAGCTCTAAACTTTATTCTTGATTGAGCCGTCGTCCGTTGAATGTCTTGAACTTGATTTCACGCGATTCACTTGAATAAACATTATCCTTCAATAACTAGTGAACTTGTGAAATATAATAATTATTAAATCATTTAAAACACATGTTTGTAATCATCAAAATTACATTATGTGCAGCCATTTAGGCTAACACCATCTCCCCTTCAAATTCCATAGTCTGCACATTGTTGTTACTTGGAGCATGGGATGTCATTTGTTTGGTTCTTGAACACAAATGGCCTTTGCTTCACCTCTCATGACCATTTTGACTGCCCTCATCATGCTGATCCTCTTCCAGGATTTGGACAAGACTAGCCATATATCCTTCAACGTCAAAGAGAGTTGAATATTCAGGCACTGAATGTATGATCTCCCCTTGGTGCTCCACTGAGTTCATACTATTATTCGAGCACGGTGAATGGCTCTATTCTACCAAAACTGAATTTTGTTGAGCCTTTAAACGCTTGCCTTGAAAGCAATCATCATCGTAATCAATGTGGCTGCTGAAGGTCACTACTTCTTTCGGCTTTCTCTTGGAACCAGAAGATCTCATTCCGCCCAAATTGGCTTTCTCCGAGTGGTTTTCCGATTCATTCTTTTTGACGCGGCAGAGAACAAAATCGAGTGCTTTATGCGAGTATTGATCGCCCAATAAGGTTAGATTAATGGTAAATTCATGCATAATCCATCTCTCATTCTGTTCCAGGTTTTTACGACTTTCAAACCTAAACCTTTTCTTGACCCTATAATTTGATCTTCAGAGCCAACAGCGAGAACAGGCTTGGCTCCGTCCTTACCCTGCCAAGCACCGAAGCCAATCTTTCTGTTGAATCTCGAACCCTTATGAGATGCCTTATTTAATTGAGTGAAGAAGTATAGTGCTTAACCCGCCATCAATTGGTCTCCTCCGTGCAAATCCCAAATCAGGTTTGACTCATGAGAGCCATAGAGATCGCAATCTTTCACTGGAATATCATCGCCGGCTCGGTAGAGATTAGGGTTCTGAGTAATTTTGTGAAGGAGGAGAACTCTAGCAGTTCCTTTTTTGTTGGATAAAATCTTAATCCAACGTGAGGAGGCATTGTGTTGGTGTTCTGGGAAGCAAAAAGCAATCGACGAAATCAAAAATCAAGACTGAATCAGATGGGGTTAAGAAGATTTTTTGTGGGTAGGTTTTGGTTGATGAATGACAGAAGAATTTGGAAACTAAAAAACGTAGGATTTCGAAACTCTCTCAGTTGCTTGCTAATCAAGTAGTGTTGCGATAAGGCAGCATATGTTATGTTGGGGCAATTATATGTCTGATGCGTGCGAATTATATAGTCCCCGGACGACATCTCTAATTAGAATTTAATGTTTAGGAAATTGAATATTTTATTGCGTGATAATTAAATTTATTCGGAAAAAATAACAATTGAAATTTGGTGCGCGAAATTCAAGCGCCCGACAACTAACCGTTATTGGCAAACAAGACAAGAAAAAACAGCATCGTGGCATCCACAGCTTGATTAACCTGAGTTAGGGATGGCAATGGGGAGGAGGGGACCAATCTCCCGTCCCATCCCCGATATTTTACGTATGTCCCCGTCCCCATCATAATTACTTGAGGGAATCTTCATCCCCTCCCTGAATAATAACAGGGGATCCCCGAGGGTTCCCGATCCCCGAATAACTAATACGTTTTTTTTTAATTTTGAGTTAATCATATTAAAATAAAAAATTTAAATAAAAGTAAAGTTCAAAATATCATACATTAATATCCATTACAAAAGTCACATTCATTAAATTAGTCAAGAACGCAAAGACGCAAAAGATACAAACTTCTTTTACAAACTATCATAAACAAATTAATAGTTTAATACAAAATTGATACAAAAAAATCGAATTTAGATTCAAAATTAACATTTTCAATTGTGGCGTGGATCTTTATAAATGTGGGTATTCCTCAAAACTGCGGATAATAGTTAAGTCGGAGAAATCAAGAAAGCAAATATTAGATTCGATGAGATTAGATATTAAAATTGTGATTATTTGTGGCAATTATAACATCCGAAAATAAATAAAAAAATAGATTTAAGTTTAAAATATTTAATGAATATTAAAATTAAAACAAAATTTTTAAACTAATAGAATCTACTCCTAGGTCTTTTTAATGTCCTAAATAAAAATTTAGGACTTTAATTAGTTAATTAGGCCTAAAAGTTTAATAATATAAATATTTTTAATATTTGTTATTTTTACAAATATCTATAATTTTATAATTCATATTTTATTATTTATTTACTAGTAATTTTAAAAATTAAAATTAAAATAGGAAAATGGGTGGGGGATGGGATTCCACCTCATCTCCGTCCCTCCCGAATAAGAAATTGAGTAAAAAAATTTTCCCCCGTCCCTTCTCCGAATAAAAATTAGGTATGAAATTATCCCCATACCCTCTCCGAATTAAAAAATCTCTAAAAATATCTGTCCCCGAATTTTTCACATCCCTAACCTGAGTGATCTTTGCTCGTCGGTGTAGTTGGATTTTGAATTTCCGGGTGTTGTTTTAACGCGCACGTGCGGTGAAAGTAATTAAGATTATTATCGTTATTTTTTTATTTGTAAGTACTAATTAATAAATCTGTTTTATCAATAATTTATTTTAAAATTAGAAAAAGAAATTCGCTAGATAAAATTATAAGCGAAGTGACTTTTATTTTCTGATGCTTGAAATCTAAATCAAGATAAAAGTATATGCTTCTGGAGTTGCTCTGTTACTTTCATGACGGGCACAAAATCTCCGTAGTGAATGTGCTTCCTCGTTGCTAACCTGCGCCTCAGAGATCTTAGTCTACGCCAACCGTTGGAAGTTTCAATATTGCAATTAGGGTTCAAAGATTCGATATTCTTGCCAATGCCGCGACCGTCAGGTATCAAAATCTTGTTGTGGTGTGACATGTAAGGCTGACATCGATAATGAGTGCTTTTTGATTATTTTGCTTGATGGGGTTTCTAAAGATTTATGGGGTTTCTGAAGATTTGATCTTTATTTTCTGGGTCTCCCTTAATTTTGTATTTGTACAGAAACATGCTGCATAAATGTTTCATCTGTGTGTATGTGTTGTGATGATATCATTTTTACTTTGGTATGCTTTTTGGGTATGAATTGTTCCCTGGGATTTTGGCGGTGATTATCAACAGTGGTTAATAGTAAATGATTGGTTGACATTTTTTCTTTCTTGTTGCACAATGAGCTTGCTATTTTGGAATTCATGTACTTGTTATTTGAAACCGCGGACCGTGGATTTGGAATTGTGGTAAGATCTCTCATGATATAGATGAATAAATTTCAGACTCATCCTGAAAATACAGAGCTTGTTGATTTTTTTTCATTTGGGTCCCTATTGTTTTGCAATTCCAAGAAAGTTAATATAGTTTCTTGTTTAATTACTTAATATGTAGTGTGAGCTGGACATCATGTTCCATTTGGAGAAGTCCATTTCATGCTGCAGGAAAAGGTCATGGACGGGTGTATGGCAGAGACAGCCAAGTCAAACATTCTGCCGCCAATAAACTGATGGAGAAAACATCTTGAAATACTTATAAGAGCTCCACGTTTTTGTGAGAGATTCATAACAGATTAGCCACTTGTTTATGTTGGTTGGATCCTATCGTACTATTATTTTTAAACGTCATGAAAATCCTGTAGTTTCATTCATAAATGAAATATTTTACTACTGTATTGTATTGATTCATTGTTGAATTAACTAAGAACCAAATCAAATTCATTTGTAGTTATTTAGAATTTGGGTTCACCTGACATCTATGAGGCAATGCAAACATAATTGGGTTTTCTGGTGTGCCCAACTATTTGGAATTTGAGAATCAGCACCTTTGTTTCTTCGAGAGCAAAAGCATGAAGTCCAAATGGCTTCCTTGTGATTCATCAAAATTAGTGTTGTCAGTTAATGATATGGGAGCTAAAAATCTGAAAGCAGTAAAGCCAGCCCAAAGTTAGGTTTTGGTCACTACCTATGACAATTCTTGGATAAGATGATTGTGAGATAAGTAAAGTAATCAAGAAAAAGAAAGACCATAATTTACAGGATTAGTGGGTACAAACTTGATTCTGAGAAGGTGGCTGTAAAAGTTATTTCATTGCTTTATTTGAATCTACCTTGGTGGTATAAGGAGTGACTGATAATCTTTGTTGTGTAATTGTAAAATGGTACAGAAAATGGTTAACTTAAGATGTAGAGTATCAGAGCTGATCCCAAAAGAATTCAGATTGTGACTGTAAAGAACTCAGAACTACATTGATGTACTTGTTTTAGTTACCCATTATTCACGTATCACATTTATAAGAACCACATGCTTTTTGTCCAACTTGTATTAACATGTTATGTCCCTTTTGCATGGCCTAAGATATTGAAAGAAGACTGCTTCATAATGGAAGCTCTGTGGCAAATAAACTTGCATGCATTCAACAAACTTTCCTATCCAAAACATTTTTTCAATTACTTTTGGACTCTTCTCTTTCCTGATTGTTTTCCTCTTGAGAATGTAATCAGGTAGAATAGATGATGTTGGATCAATAGAATGTAAGAGTTCCTTGTTCCTGTATATCTTATTTTTGTGAATTTGATATTTTCGTTTTGAGTCATCTTCAGTATAGGGGCCCCTGTCAAAGGTTCTAAAGGCGACCTTGTGTCTGCCTTTAAGGTTTATGTGGGCAAGAATATGGAAGAGTTAACCATTTCTCAATATAAACAAAGTTTGATGTTCTCTAGCTACGTTTATAAGGCTTCATGTCATCAAAATTCAGTCTGATTTCAGGACGAGACTGAGTGTGGCTGCAAGCAAATGCTGGAGTTTCGGCTTTCAAAGAGCTGTGAGTTTGTCCATTCTTCTTCTGTGTCATCTTTCCTATTATATAAACCTGCAATTTCTCTGTTATTTTTCAGTTGAGCGTCTGGAGCTTATCGAACTTAAACTAGCCTTTTGCCGGTGTCTTTGCTCTGTTTCTTCGCCACTTGCCTTATTGCATATCTGTTATCTAGTTTGGTTCTGATCTTGATGCTGCAAAAACTGCAAAAATTCAGATGCTCTCTGTTGAAAATTAATAATCCAATTTCTCTTCAGGCTTTTGTAATGACATAATTATGGATTTTGTGACACAATTGCATGGACTTATCTTTTGTAGTTTGTATAAGATTTTGTATAGTGTGTCAAGGTTTGAATTTATAAATACTAATGCAGAAAGAAAACCTTTTGTTTTAACTGTGTCTTGGTTCTCAGCTTGGAGTACAATCTTAGTCAAAGATGTTATACATATAACTATTTTTAGAAGCATCCGAAAAACTTTCTTGACCAATTGAGTAGATTTAAAAATAGCAGTAGCTGCTGCAGCAGGAGCTTAAAATATGCAATAGCAGCAATCCAATCCAAGGGCTTCATTGACTTTCTGCGAGGAGTATAAGTTCATCGATTATTTTCAATACAATTAACTAATATAGAAATACTTAATTAGTAACTTGTAATTAATTACAATGAAAAATTTACCGTCCTTTTAAATTCAATCAGAATATTTTGAGAGTTAAGATTAGCAGGGTGTTTGAAGAATTCGGCTTGGTGTTCGATCAAATGTCTGAATGGAGAAGTGATGACGTGAGGCTTGTAATTCAAAATACTGCAACTTGTCAATTCAAAGGACCCTTTTGTGATGATCAGTAGGCAAAACAATCAGAGGGTTGAAATCGAATTACTAAGGCGGTAACGCATGGACAAGAAAGATCGAGAATTCATTCAAGTCTATAGTCTTGAGTCAGCAACAGAGCCTTCATTCAAATCAATAGTCTTCTCAGAAAATGAGGTTGTGTTAAGTTACATTATAATGTAACTTAACAAGGTCTCTGACATTGATATCGTAATTATCATTGGTATTGAGGATATATTCTTAAGTGTTGCCTCTTGTGTTTTATATTCTGCATTGAAGTAGCTAAACCTTGTCCTTCTCAACAAGTCTTCGTTCAGGTCAATATGCCTTTGGAAAAAGAAATTTATCGGTAGTCTTTTTAAATTATCATTAAAAAAATAGAAGTTTTTTTAATATAATTTTTAGGTTCACAGGGATAGAGACTTAAATAATGAATGCAATTTATCGGCTGTTTTAAAGAAGCGAGGGCAACTGCCTCCACTTGCCTAATACTAGCTCCATCCTTTGAAATAATCAATTAGATGAAAATGTAGTCAGGCACATGTTTGGTGAACTATAAGTATTAACAATTTGGCAATATTATTCGCCCTGGTTGATTAAGAGAAAAGACACTTAAAATTACACCTATCATTTAAGCTTATGCCCCCATAAGCTGAAATGAAATGCTCTCACGAACTAAATTTTCCACTTATATATTCCTTTACAGTTTCTTATTTCTTCCCTTGATTCTTGTACATTGTATTAACGATTCCTGCAAAACTTACCAAAACGGAGAGTAATGGTGAGAAATGCTGAAATTGGCCATGGCAGTGAAAATCCAATGCAATGTGCGTTAGTAACACATTAGCTAGAGTCAGCTGGGTCTTGAATGTGATGGTATGTGACGATGCGTTCGTAAAATTGATAAAAATAGGATAGAAATGGCTTGTGTATTATTCAATGATATTACAAAGTCTTCATTCAAGTCAATAGTCTTCTCTGAAAACGATATTTTAGTCTTATATTATTTATTACTATGTATCTTTTCGTAGTCAAATGGCGCTCATATCACGATCGGTTTTTGGTGCTTTTGGAGTGTTGCTCCTTAATAATTCAATGCTTGCCATGTTATATATTATCATGATTCGTTGAATCATAACATGACAAGCAATAAATGGAAAAGGAGTAATGTTCTAGGAGCACCCAAAACTTTTCGATGACTAGTTTGGCTTTACTTCTTCTATCGAGTAATGAAACATTAATGAATTTCCAAGCTACAAATTCTCTACAGATGCAGCTTATTTATTTTAATTTTTGTAGTTATATTGTGTGTTTTGGCTTTATGCCTCTGTTTACTATGTCGCTCTAAATATTGTTTGGCGACATCTCTATTATTTTTATCGAAAATTTATTCCATTTGCAGGATCAATCTTTATTAAAAAAAAAAAAATTCTCTAACTATGTTTATAAGTCTTCATGTCATCAAAATAGGACAAAGAAAAAAGAAACAATTTTTCATATCTTTAAACTATTTATTTCTCCCTTTTTCTTAATTCTTTAAATTCAGTTTTGGTTCAGTGTTAAGAGTGCACTGGGCAAACAAGTTAAGCTCATCAAGAGCTCTCTCTGTATCTGCTATATGACAGATAAAAGACAGATTCGATGAGCTGCAATCAAAACTAAGAAATTAAAATGTAGATAACTTATAGCAGAAGAGTATAGAGAGTGGGGGCACAAAAAATAAGAATATAGATAATCCGTCTGGGATATTTTGAAACTAAAGCAGGAATGTGGTGGAGGCTAGTGCCTGATCCTGCCAAAATCCCATTTTGTGTTTGCTGGGATGCCCAAGGGAACCATACAATTGCCATGTACTTTGTGTCTCTTAACTCTTAAGGAGCATGTCGATTATGGAAATCTCCTTTTTAAATACGCATAGCACATACATTTGTTCATATCTATTTTTCATTTCGAATTATCATTATGTTTCTCAAAAGATCAATAGTACTTGCATTTTCTCATTTATAGACAAAAACTTTGTATGACTTCGTAATGTTTATAGGTGACATAATTGGATGAGGCTGCTGTCCTGCTTTTCACATACCCAGAATTCAGTCTGATTTCAGGACGAGACTGATTGTGGCTGCAAGCCAATGCTGGATTTTCGGTTTTCAATGGAGCTGTGAGCTTTTCCATGCTTTTGCTCTGTCATCTTTCCTATTATATAAACCTGCAATATCTCTGTTATTTTTAGGTTAGCTCATCAAATTTAAATTTGCCTTTTCTGAGTGTCTTTGCTCTATTTCTTCACCACTTGCCTCATTGTACGTCTGTTATCTAGTTTGGTTCTGATCTTGATGCTGCAAAAATTCAGTTACTCTGTTGAAAATTAATAATCCAATTTCTCTACATGTTTTTGCGATGACATACTTATGGATTTGTGATACAATTGCATGCACTTCTCTTTTGTAGTTTGTATGAAAGTTAGTTATTTAATCTAGTGCATCAAGGATGGAGTTCTAAAAACTAATGCAGAAAGAAAACCTTTTGTTTAACTGTGGCTTAAGTCAAACATATTATATATATAAATATTTTTAGAAAAGCATCTGAAAAACTTTCTTGACCAAGTGAGTGGATTTAAAAATAGCAGTAACTGCGGCAACAGGAGCTTAATATGCAATTGCAATCCAGGCTTCATTGACTTTCTGCTTGCTCTGTGGCTTTTGATAATTTCCAATACCTATAAGAGTACAAGCTATATTCATAATTCCAGCTGCCCCTTAAATCAGAAAATACATGCTTTTGACATATATATACCATGATTTAAGAAATATAGAAGAGAGAAATTTTGAAGAATGGGAAAATAATGAAAAGGTGAAAAGATGAGAGATGATAGAAGAAAGATGGTTTCTGTGAAAATACATGCCTTCAAGTACTTACATGCCTTTTAACTCTTAAATAAAATGGTTATTAATTGTCTTCTTAACAAATATACTTGTCCCCATACTTTCGTTTGCAATTTATTGAGTTAGAATGTCATATATTCTGTCATGTAAAGATCATAATATTATCTATTTAAGATATGATGATGCCATATTCATATTAGATGAGGCTGCTGTCATGCATTAACACATTATTTTTCTTATGCGACTATAAGAAGGGATTGGTGTGGCTGCAAGCGCATATTGCAGAGGATAAGTTCCTTAATTATTTTAAATAGTTTTTTTATAGAAATACTTAATTAGTAACTTGTAATATAATATTTATTGTGCGTTAGTAACATTTTAGTTATAGAGTCAGCTGGGTGTTGAATGTGATGGTATGTGATGATACTTTCGGAAAATTGATAAAAATTAGGATTGAAAAGTCTTGCGTGATATTCAATCATATTACGGAGTCTGCATTCAAGTCAATAGTCTTCTCTGAAAATAATATTTAAGTCGTTGATCATCATCATTATATGTCACCATCATAGAAATTTAATCAAATTTAATCAATAACAAGTTCAAATACGGTAATAACAAATTCTTGTAAAGTTTGATCTCTTCGTTCACATTTTGGTACCAATGATCCAGAATCATACGAACCTACCACCTACTTCGTCAATAAGATTATTCTAGTTCAATTAATTAATTAATTTTATCATCCATTTAGTAGTTTTATAGTCAACAACTCTTTAAACAGAAAGATTCGTTTTGTCTTTTATTATTTATTCACCCAATGAAAATAAAAAAAGAGCTAACATTGATCTAGCAGAGCAGAATTTGACTGCTTTTATTGCTGTAATGGATTAATAGTATAATTGAACTCTAACCAGAGTACAAGTTTCTTTAAGCGTATACTCAATAATACATTGTATACCATATGCGTTAATTTTCAGAAAGTTTCCAAATATCAAATGACCACTCTGAATAATAATGGCAAGATGCCATCCCAGAGATACCCTACCAAAAAGATGGTGAAAGAAAAAAAAACAATTAGTTAGAGGAAAAAAAGCTTGTAAGAGAAAAAAGTAAAATTCAAGGATGAAGAAATTAAAAGCACGTCAGCTGATTACAATGACTGAAACCAATGTTTAGAGTATTACCGTTTAATTAGTTCCCAAACTTTCTTTGCAATTTGGCAATATTCACAGCTGCTATCACATAGACCCAATCTTTCATACCAGTCAGGAAGTTGAAGTAACCATATCTCCACGACCTATTCAGCATTAAAGTTCCGCAGACTCCCAGAATCCAACAAAGAAACCAAGAATCGAGCTCACGTAAAATCCGAGAGTTATAAACTGATCGCCCTCGTCTTCTAGAGTGTCTGAATCATCGTCTGTGCCTGGATTCCGAGTTGATTCTTCATCCGGACACTTATTTGGGAGTGGAAGGCCACAAAGTTCAAGATTTCCAGTGTACACTGAAGCATTGAAGCTCTGGAGCTGAGTGCCTAATGGGATTTTTCCTGACAAGTTGTTGTAGGACAAGTCCAAGACACCAAGACCAGTTAACTGAGAGAGGCTAGATGGAATACTTCCAGAGAACAGATTTCTAGACAAATCCAGGAAATCCAGTGATGTTAACTCACCAATCTTCGGAGTGATTGGTCCAGTTAAATTGTTTCTTGAAAGGTTTAAGGCAATCAACCCCACAAGATCCATAATCTCTTTAGGAATTGCTCCACCTAATTTGTTACTCGAAAGGTCGAGGCACTTCACAGTCCCAAAGTACTTTTGTACTCATTTTCACTTCCTTTCCAAGTCAACAGTAAATTGACCAAATATTTATAGTAATATTCAGTTCCAGGGGAAACTAAGAAGGATTTGCCGAACCCAACGGTAGGATTAAAACATCTTTCATAGGTCATGGCTGAAAAATTATTGGAACACTTTGGTATCCTTCCCGATATAATGTTTAAAGAAAGATCCAAGACTTGAATAAACCCCAGATGGCACAATTGATAAGGTATATTTCCATGAAATTTGTTAGATTTTAGGCTAAGAACAATCAAATTTTGTAGACTTTCCCCTATCCACGTTGGTATCTCACCAAAAATGCGTTCTTCCCGAGATCCAAAACTCTCAGTTCGGAGCAATTCCTTAAAGATGAAGGCAATTTCCCGGTTAATCTATTGGTGTGTAAATTAAGTGTCCGGATGTTATTTAGGAAACCCATCGAGTCCGGTATTTTTCCTGAGAATCTATTATTTGCCAAGTTAAGAACGAATAGGCTATCCAAGTGCAACCAACAATCGGGAAGCCCTCCAGACAATAAGTTACTCGAGAGATCTAAAAAGTTCCATGTGTTTTCACTCATAGAACATAAGAAAGTAATTGACCCTGAGAACTTATTTTTAGAGAGATTTAAGTAAGGCAAATTTGAAGGAAGTGGTGGAATTGAGCCCTCAAAGTGGTTTGAATTGATGTCTATACTAGTACCACCAATACGAGTACCATCAAACCTTAAAGACAAATCGGGAAGTTTACCCTCGATATGATTGTTAGAGAGATTTAAGTAAGAGAGTTTACTGGACAAATCCCAGAACCAATCAGGAATAGAGTCTGAGATTCCAACATTGGAGATGTCAAGATGCACAAGCTGATTCTGAGTTTGAAGCCATTTTGGAAAATTAGGTCGCATCTTGCAAGAGGCAAGACTCAACCATTTCAGTTGAAAAGGAGGAACCCAATTATGGCTTAATTTCAGAGTCAAAGAGTTATCAGCTAAGAGCAACATCTGCAAGTTGGACATATTGGAAAAAAAAGTTTCAGAGATAACACCTGTGAATGAATTCCCAGCAAGTGACAGAGACTCAAGCTTCGACAACTGGCTGAGGCTCTTGTCTATTTGTCCATTTAAACGATTGTCGTCAAGGTTCAATGCTTCCAGGGATAAAAATCCTCCAAGATGAGGTACTGGCCCCGTGAAGTCATTCCATCGTAAATATAGCTCCTCTAGTGAATTCACCACGCATCCACAAGACAGATTTTGAATTACCTGCGAGAATTGTCCACTGAGTTTGTTGCAAGACAAGCCTAACGCTTTTAAGCTACACATGTTTCCAAAGAATTTTGGAATCCCACCTTCAAGTTCACTATCAGAGAGATCAAGACTTTTAGACAAACCATGTGTTGAAAATCCTCTGGAATTGAACCTCGTAATGAATTAGAGCCAAGGTTAAGAGAAAGAATATTCCTACTAAGATTGAAAAGCCAAGGGTATACTGAAGAAGAAGGGAGATTGTTGTCAGAAAGATCAAGGGTCTCAATAGATGTACTCAAATTGAAGTGCCAAATAAACGATGGATTGATAGGTGGAAGAGCACACGAGCATAGGACTAATGATTTTAAGGAATGGAGCTTGGCAACTACTTGAAACCAATCACTAGATTTAGTGAGATTAATGTAACTCAGGTCAAGGTGTCTTAAAGAAGAAAGATGAGAAAGCCACTCTAAGCTTCCCACACTAAATAAACTAGAGTTTTCTAGGTTGAGATACTCCAATCCTGAATGGTTCCAGAATTTTCGAGGGAGTTCTAAAGCTACGCTGCAAGAGAGATTGAGGTACCTCAATTTGCTGAGGGAACTAATGAACTCGGGAACAGGGCTTCCACCGAAGTGATTGTTGCTAAGGTCCAGATGTCTTAAATCATGCAATTTAAGCAGAGCAGAACTAATTATACCTTTCAGGAACTTCCTCCGTGTAAATTCATAATCGGATGTTCGAAGATTAAGCACCTTGACATGGCCAGTCGTGTTGCTACAGCGGACTCCTCTCCATTTACAGCAATCTCGTTTGTAATCTTCTCTTCCCCAGGAAGACAGAATGCCATGTTCATCCACCAAGCTCTGTTTAAAAGTGAGAAGCGCTTCTCTCTCTTCATCAATGCACCTTATTATTATGCTGTTAGAATCAGCAATTGTGGGCTTCAATTGAAAAAATATCACAGAAAACAAAGCTACATTTTCAAATAGGAGGAACAATTTGGATGACATTATAATTATCATTAGCTTTGAGGATATGTTGTTATATCGAAACTCTTGGACTCCATGCCAATTTATACTACTGTGTATAATCTGCATCAATTATTGAAGCCAAGAAATGTCTTCAGTCTGCGCGTTGATTATGTGTTAGGATATGAAAATTTGAGAGATGATTGAAGCCAACAAAAGTCACCGGCAAATCCCAAACACACGGCAATGCAAAGCATGGATAAAGAAAGTCGTACAATCAACATCCATGTAACCTTGCTGTGGAAAAATGGTAAACACGCAAAATGATGACAAAGCCTCAAAGAAACAAAATAAAACCAGTGTTGGTTTACCCAAACAAAAAAACACATTTTATTGAAAATGAGAGAACTATGATATTTATAGTTTTGGTATATGCCGTTAATTGATGTTTTGTTTGGGCAGAAATTTATTTAAAAAAACGTGTCCTCATAATTTATTAATGCTTTCCTTCTATACTTAGTGAACTATAGACTGAATTGAATAAATCATGGACAAAATCACTTGATTACTGCAGTGGCCAAGTACCGAGTTCCTCTGTAACAGTTGATGATTTTCGAATCTAAGTTGCTGGGGTGAGGTGAAAGCAAAGTATATTTCTTTTATAATGGATTATATTAGACTATGGAGAGAAATATATTTGAGAATATCAGTGTTGAGTTATTCTAATGTCTTTAATAGTAAATTCAATTAAGACTACTTTAGTAATATAATTTTTAATGAAATTAGAGCGTTTAAAGTTATATAATTGAATTTATATAACTTTGGATTCTTAGTTTTTTTTTTTCACTGATATTTCCGGTTTCAAACTTGATGATTGAGATCATAAATCTAATGTGCCAAGTTTCAAATGAACATTTTTAAAAGTGAAGCAACTTGACAAGAAAAGATCATAATTCCTAGTAGTTTTATTTTTGTTTCTTTTTATTTGATTAATTTTGGGTTTTAAAATTGTTCGATTTCAAGTATTATGGGTTTTTTTCCTTACTAGAAATATTTTTGCTCATTTTTGTGTTGAATTTTGAGGAAATTAATCAACTTCTTATGATTTATAGGTTCTGCTAATTGGTTAGTTTTCTTAATTTGGTTTGCTTGATTGAAAATTCAATTATTTTTATTACTAGTTTTTGGTTCTGGAAGTTTATAGTTCCTTCAATTGCATTGCTTTCAATTACTTGAGCCGTCACAAACTAAACTAAATTGAACTTTTTCACTTTATTGGTTATGGAAGTTTACTTTTAATTGTGAAATTATTTTCTTAGCACAGTCTACTAAGGAAGCAAACAAAAGAGATAAAAAGGAAGTACCTTGTTAATGACTGCATGTAATGTCTTTTTTTTTTTCAAGTTAATCATGTCTGATCTTGATCCAAATCTTGTTGTTCAATTAAACCCTCAAACCTCAAGTAATGTTAATGCTGAAAATCCACAAACTCATTCAATTAGTGGAGGTACAAAACGAGACTCGGAAGGACAACCTAGAAGCTCATTGAGACAAACATCTAGAGCTTGGGACCATTTCACAAGGAGAACAATTAATGGAGAAATGAAGGCAATGTGTAATCATTGTGGCAAAGGTTTTGCTAGACAGCAATCGAGTGAAACTTCGCATTTGTTAAACCATATTGATAGGTGTCCCAAACGGATACAAGAATCAGCTCCACCTCCAGCTTCTAGCCCTAGTCAAGCATCTAAGGTCTACAAGAAAAAAGATGCTGAAACTTTAACAATTTCAGCATTTGATCCCACTGCATTTGATAAAGCACTTGCTAGACAGAAAATAGCAAGAATGATAATCATGCATGAGCTTCCTTTGAGATTTGTTGAGTATGAAGGGTTTAGGGATTTGATGAGTTTTTTTTTCAGCCTTTGCTTGGTAAAATTTGTAGGAACATTGTTAAAAGAGAAGTTTTTAAGCTGTTTAATTTTGAAAAGGTTAAGACAATGGCTTTGTTGAGGGATATTACTAGTAAAGTTTCCATTACTACGGATATGTAGACATCTAGCAATCAAAAAAAGGATATATGGTCGTGACGGTGCATTAATATTAATGTGCGTTAGTAACACGTTAGTTGTAGAGTCAGCTGGGTCTTGAATGTGATGGTATGTGATGATACGTTTGGAAAATTGATAAAATTTAGGATAGGAAAGTCTTGTGTGATATTCAATCATATTACAGAGTCTGCATTGAAGTCAATAGTCTTCTCTGAAAATAATATTTAAGTCTTTGATCATCATCATTATATGTCACCATCATAGAAATTTAATCAAATTTAATCAATTACCAGTTCGAATACAGTAAGAATAAATTCTTGTAAAGTTCGATCTTTTCGTTCACATTTTAGTACCAATGATCCGGAATCATACGAGCCTACCACCTACTTTGTTAATAAGATTATTCTAGCTTAAATAAATAATTAATTAATTTTATCATCCATTTAGTAGTTTTATTAGTTAACAACTCTTTAAATAGAAAGATTCGATTTGTCTCTTATTATTTATTCACCCAATGAAAAGGAAAAAGAGCTAACATTGATCAATAGCAGAGCAGAATTTGACTGCCTTTATTGCTGTAATGGATTAATAGCATAATTGAACTCTAACCAGAGTATATAAACGCATAGATCGACGATGGTCTAAGGGAATCGCATACAAGTTTCTTTAAGCATATACCCAAAACCCAATAATAAAATGTGCATCATATGAGTTTTTCAGAAAGATTCCAAATATCAAATGGCCACCCTGAATAATAATGGCAAGATGCCATCCCAGAGATACCCTCTTAGTTCGCGGAACAAAAGCTTGTAAGAGAAAAAAGTAAAATTTAAGGATAAAGAAATTAAAAGCACTTGAGCTAATAATAATGACTGAAACCCAATATTAAGGAGTATTACCGTTTAGTTAGTTCCTGAACTTTCTTTGCAGTTTGGCAATATTCACAGCCGATATCACATAGACCCAATCTTTCATACCAGCCAGGAAGCTGAAGTAACCATAACTCCACGACCTATTCAGCATTAAAGTTCCGCAGACTCCCCAGAATCCAACAAAGAAACCAAGAATCGAGCTCACGTAAAATCCGAGAGTTATAAACTGATCGTCCTCATCTTCTAGAGTGTCTGAATCATCGTCTGTGCCTGGACTTGGAGTTGATTCTTCATACGGACACATTTTTTCGAGTGGAACGCCACAAAGTTCAAGATTTCCCGCGTACACTGAAGCATTAAAGCTCTAGAGCTGAGTGCCTAATGGGATTTTTCCTGACAAGTTGTTGTACGACAAGTCCAAGACACAAAGACCACTTAACTGAGAGAGGCTAGATGGAATACTTCCAGAAAATAGATTTCTAGACAAATCCAGGAAATCCAATGATGTTAACTCACCAATCTTAGGAGTGATTGGTCCGATTAAATTGTTTCTTGAAAGGTTTAAGGCAATCAACCCCATAAGATCCATAATCTCTTCAGGAATTGCTCCATCTAATTTGTTACTCGAAAGGTCAAGGCACCTTACAAGTCCCAAAGTACTTTTGTACTCATTTTCACTTCCTTTCCAAGTCAACAGTAAATTGACCAAATATTTATAGTAATTTTCAGTTCCAGGGGGAACGAAGATCAATTTGCCGAACCCAATGGTAGGATTGGAACATCTTTGATAGGTCATGGCTGAAAAATTATTGAAACACTTTGGTATCTTTCCCGATATAATGTTTAAAGAAAGATCCAAGACTTGAATAAATTCCAGATGGCACAATTGATAAGGTATATTTCCATGAAATTTGTTAGATTTTAGGCTAAGAACAATCAAATTTTGTATCTCACCAAAAATGCATTCTTCCCAAGATCCAAAACTCTCAGCTGGGAGCAATTTCCCAAAGATGAAGGCAATTCCCCAGTTAATCTATTGTTGTGTAAATTCAGTGTCCGGATGTTATTTAGAAACCCATCGAGTCCAGTATTTTTCCCGAGAATCTATTATTTGCCAACTTAAGAACGAATAGGCTATCAAAGTGCAACCAACAATCGGGAAGCCCTCCAGACAATAAGTTACTCGAGAGATCCAAAAAGTTCCATGTGTTTTTACTGATAGAACATAAGAAAGTAACTGACCCTGAGAGCTTATTTTTAGAGAGATTTAAGAAAGGCGAATTTGAAGGAAGCGGTGGAATTGAGCCCTCAAAGTGGTTTGAATTGATGTCTATACTAGTACCACCAATACGAGTACCATCAAACCTTAAAGATAAATCGGGAAGTTTACCCTTAGTACCAACATTGGAGATGTAAAGATGCACAAGCTGATTCTGAGTTTGAAACCATTTTGGAAAATGAGGTCCCATATTGCAAGAGGCCAGACTTAACCGTTTCAGTTGAAAAGGGGGACCCAATTATGGCTTAATTTCAGAGTCAAAGAGTTATCAGCTAAGATCAACATCTGCAAGTTGGACATATTGGAAAAATAAGTTTCAGAGATGACACCCTTGAATGAATTCCCATCAAGGACCAGAGACTCGAGCTTCGACAACTGGCTGAGGCTCTTGTCTATTGTTCTATTTAAACGATTATTGCCAAGCGTCAATGTTTCTAGGGATGAAAATCCTCCAAGATGAGGCACATGCCCCGTGAAGTCATTATCACCTAAATAGAGCCGCTCTAGTGAATTCACCATGCATCCACCAGACAGATTTTGAATTACCTGCGAGAATTGTCCACTGAGTTTGTTTTGAGACAAGCCTAACTTTTGTAAGCTACAGATGTTTCCAAAGAATTTTGGAATCCCACCATCAAGTTCACTATCAGAGAGATAAAGACTTTTAAGAGAAACCATGTGTTGAAAAGCCTCTGGAATTGAACCTCGTAATGAATTAGAGCCAAGGTCAAGATAAAGAATATTCCTACTAAGATTGAAAAGCCAAGGGTATACTGAAGAAGAAGGGAGATTGTTGTCAAAAAGATCAAGGGTCTCAATAGACGTACTCAAATTGAAGTGCCAAATGAACGATGGATTGATAGGTGGAAGAGCACACGAGCATAGGAATAATGATTTTAAGGAATGGAGCTTGGCAACTACTTGAAACCAATCACTAGATTTAGTGAGATTAATGTAACTCAGGTCAAGGTGCCTTAAAGAAGAAAGACGAGAAAGCCACTCTAAACTTCCCACACTAAATAAACTAGAGTTTTCTAGGTTGAGATATTCAAATCTTGAATGGTTCCGGAATTTTCGAGGGAGTTCTAAAGGTCCGCCGCAAGAGAGACTGAGGTACCTCAATTTGCTGAGGGAACCAATGAACTCGGGAACTGGGCTTCAACCAAAGTCATTGTTACTAAGGTCCAGATGTCTTAAATTATGCAATTTAAGCAGAGCAGGACTAATTGTACCTTTCAGGGACTTCCTCCGAGCAAATTCATAATCGGATGTTTGAAGATTAAGCACCTTGACATGGACAGTTGTGTTGCTACAGTGGACTCCTCTCCATTTACAGCAATCTCTTTTGTCATCTTCTCTTCCCTACGAAGACAGAACGCCCTGTTCATCCACCAAGCTCTGTTTAAAAGTGAGAAGCGCTTCTCTCTCTTCATCAATGCACCTTATTATTATGTTGTTAGAATCAGCAATTGTGGGCTTCAATTGAAAAATATCACAGAAAACAAAGTTATATTTTCAAATAGGAGGAACAATTTGGATGACATTATAATTATCATTAGCTTTGAGGATATGTTGTTATATCGAAACTCCTGGACTCCATGCCAATTTATACTACTGTGTATAATCTGCATCAATTATTGAAGCCAAGAAAATTCTTCAGTCTGCGCGTTGATGATGATGTAACACCCAAATTTAACACGCGTGCGAAAGACACACATGAAGAAGAGGTTTTTTAAAATCGTAATCCTTACTCAAAAATTTAAACTGGAATACCTCAAATTTATTAATCAAATAAATCCACAAGTTCACACGTCTAATACTATATAATCTCCCGAAACATAAAAATAACAAAAGTCTTAAAACCGAAATTACAAGTTCCCAACAAATAAACTAAAAGGAACATGACTTTATTCCTCCTCTTATTCAATGGCAGACGGAAAACAAAAATTTAACTCCAACGCTAATCGCACCTCTCAAAAGAAACTTAATCTGCAAAAAGTAGTGACGAGGGGTGAGCCGTCAACTCGGTAAGTAAAACCATTCCTAACACACTAGGCTTATCGATACCCAAAATATTGCAAGCATCCTTTTATTTAAAAGCATACATATATCATAATCCGTAATTTCATAAAACATCATATCACGATAAAATAACATAAACTCGTAGTAATTCATAATATCAAAAACAAGATTACTTACAAAAATAATTCATATATCGCATTTACGAAAAACAAAAGGTTAGCTCATGTCACATAGTGTCACCTATAGTCCTTGACCCTACCCCAGAAAGAATCGAATATTATGTGTGCACATTCATAACAAAACCCAAGATCGGTCCGCATGATATATCGTATTTTACGATCGAATCATAATCGAATAACTATGGACAATGAGCCAAAACATAAGGAATCTCATACATTCATCAATAATTGAAATCAAACATGAGTACAAAACATTCGTATCAGATTCATAAAAGTCCATAACAATACTTTAGGCTTGCAACTTATTTTATAGATAAAATCATAAAACGTAGTCATGTCATTAAAATAGTTTACATATTGAAAAGCATTTATAAAATATTTTGTCAAAGGAATTTAGATTTGAAAACATTTCCAAAACTGATTTTTTTTACGAAAACCATTTAATTTCTTCTAAGTAGTATAAAAACATTTATACTTATAATAATAATATCAACATACTTATATATATCCAGTATACTAGGAATGAAGTTACTTACCTTGATTAGAGAATTTGAAATATCACACCGCTAAGCTTCTAAGAGTCTCAATCACCTTCTACACCTTAAACAAAAACAAGATATGATAATTAATAACTTATTCTAAGATCCTGTTTTTCTAATCATTCCCGTACAGGTCTGATTCTCGAAATTATAACTCTTAATCTAAAACTCGGATTGACATAATATTCCATGGAACTATTCTGGACATCCATGAGTACCCCATGTAAAATTTCAAGAGGATCCGAAATCAAAAACATTTTCAAAACTATTTATTTCTCAAACAATTCGAAACTGTTTTCTCATAACCTTAACTGAACAGAACAGGTTATGAGAATTTTATAAAATAAAATACTAATTATAAAATTATGAAATTAAAACTGGAATTACTAGACACGTATACTAACTCCCATATAAAATTTCATAATTTTTCGAGCTCATTTGGTGGTACAAATAATCTTGGGAATCCGATCACAATAATGGAATCGCAGTTTTCCAGTGCAGTGGTTTCTATTTCGAAAATACATATTAATTTGAAAACGAAATCAAATTTGATGACATAAAATTTATAAAGGAAGTTCTACATGTCTAGTTTCCAGAATGTAAATTTCCTAAGAAAATTCGCTCACAAAATATAAGTTTAAAAATCAAGTTATCATGCTGTGCAGAATCATCCTACATGCTTATTATGCCAAGAATTGATTAACCAAACTCCTAATTAATCAAAACCCTAAACAAAACCTAATCACAATGTAAATCATGCATTATAACCCTAGATAATGTGATTAGAAGTATTGAGGGGAAAGAATGACATACCAATCGCTCCAATTCTCTCCTAAACAATTGTTTAAAACCCTAAGGTGTGGTGAGAGTGTTGAGAGCAGCATGGAAGAAAAATAGCGTTGTTGAATTAGGGTTATAGAATAGGAAAGAAAATATGAATTTATAGGGAGTTAAGAAACCCTATTGGATTTGGAAAAATAACCCTCTTTAAAAAATTATCCCAAAAATTATCCCTATTTATAAGGGTAATAATGTCATTTAAGAAATTCTATAAAAAAAAAAAAAGAAATTTGGGCGTTACAATTCTCCTCCTAACAAAAATTTCGTCCTCGAAATTCGTCATGAATTCTCGTTCAACTCATAAGCAATTCACTCTCAAATGATACGTTCCAAGTTACCTCTAATCAGGGGCAATAGAGAAAAATATCATATTAGTCCCTACTCCATCAAACCCCGAGTTAATCCTAATGGTCTTATGAAATCACACCTCATATCCTACTAATGCACCATAGAAATTCAGGGACGAAAAAAAAAAAAAAAGAAAGAAAAAAATTATTAAGCTTAAAAACTCTAGCTACGATGCATCCAATAAAAAAAGAATGGAGGAAAGGCACAAAGTACCAATTAATCTAAAATTCAAGGCTTTCTATAGAAAATAGGTAATGCACCTGAGGCTTCGTTATTCGATTTTTTAATAACATGCTCCACCATGGCAAAGACACGTGGCTTTTTCCTTTGGTTCTCAGCAGAATCTATTTTACCACTGCGCTTCTTTGGGCAATCTATAACCTTATGCCCAATCTGTCCACAACCAAAACAAGCTCCTATTTTTAAATAACATGCGCCATAATGGTACTTCTCACAACGATTACAAAATGGTTTGTTCTCTTGAATAGACCCACCATTAAAGTCCTTATGTTCACCTTCGCTACCATTGCCATCATCTTTCATTGGCTGGTTATTATGTCGATTAGATCGTTCAGCTTGAGATTGAATTATATCCCTTTCTGCAATAATCGCACGATCCACCAAATCGGCATAATTATTAATCTTAAGGATGGTCAATCGCCCTTTAATGTTTGGACGTAATCCTTCCAAAAACTTCCTACACTTACTACCCTCGTTAGCAACCAAGGTAGGAGAAAAACGAGAGAGGGCAGTAAATTGTTCCTCGTACTCCGCCACAGACTTTGTTCCTTGAGTCAATTTCAAGAAATCTGCCTCCATCTGATGTTGAACTCGTTCAGGAAAATACTTTTCATGAAAAGCCTCTAGAAATAACTCCCAAGTAATGGGTGCATCTTGCAATCCAGCCCTTAAAAGACGGGATTTGGCATCCCACCAATGGTCTGCCTCACCCTGAAGGACAAATGAGGCCAATATTACCCTTTGATCATCATTACAACCCATAGCCACGAATAGCTTGTTCATCTGTTTTAGCCATGCCTCTGCAACCATGGGATCGGCAGTCCCCCGAAAGGTAGGTGGTCCTAATTTCCTAAATCGTTCTAAGTTCACCATAGCTCCTTGATCTCTTGCGCCACCTTGCCTTTCAACTGGTTCATTCTCCTGTGCCCCAACTCTACCTCTAGCCATGTCTTGTATCAGCCTACTTTACTGTTCCATTAACCTAATCATTGTGCGCATCATAGGATTTCCTTCGTTAGCCATCTCGCGAAAGGTTGGGTCGGTGTCATTAGCGATACCTAAAACATCTCTCGAGCTAGAGGCATTCCTAGCACCTCCCTACGTGACATCTTTGACTAAACCATGACGAATAAAAATAAAAATAAATAAACAATTAGACGATAAGTAGGAAGTAACTAAAGGTTGTACCAACATGGAAAGAAATAAATGAGTGGAAAAAAAAATTGATAACAAATCAAAGGTTGTCAACAGGAGCAACAAGTAATTCACGATATGTTGATGCTAGAATCCTCTATGAAAGTACTTATCACATAGTCATGACTCATCGAAAGGTCAAAGGGTCTAAATCAAATTTCTAGCTATAGACAATTACTCCCTACCTAAAGATCTACTCTCTCTAATAACTTCATGGTAAGCAATACCATTGACCTGATTGATTGTGCTTAAGAAATCGAGCCTCAAATAAAGTCTACAGAATCCTAACCTAATGCTCTGATACCACAATTGTAACACCCCAAATCTAACACGTGCGGAGCACGTGAAGAAGGAGGTTACTTACAAATCGTAATCCTTACTCAAAAATTTAAACTAGAATACCTCAAATTTATTAATCAAATAAATCCACAAGTTCATACATCTAATACTATATAATCTCCCAAAAACATAAAAATAACAAAAGTCTTAAAACCCAAATTACAAGTTCCCAACAGAAATAAACTAAAAGGAACATGAGTTTAATCCTCCTCTTATTCAATGGCAGACGGAAACAAAAATTCTAACTCCAACGCTAATCGCGCCTCTCAAAAGAAACTTAATCTGCAAAAAGTGGTGACGAGGGGTGAGCCGTCAACTCGGTAAGTAAAACCATTCCTAACACACTAGGCCTATCGATACATAAAATATTGCAAGCCGCCTTTTATTAAAAACATACATCATAATCCGTAATTTCATAAAACATCATATCACGATAAAATAACATAAACTCGTAGTAATTCAGAATATCAAAAACAAGATTACTTACAAAAATAATTCATATATGGTATTCACAGAAAACGAAAAGTTAGCTCATGTCACATAGTGTCACCTATAGTCCGGTGACCCGGCCCAGACAGAATCAGAATATTGTGTGCACATTCAGAACAGAAACCCAGTACTGGTCCAGACAGATGTATCGTATTTTACGATCAGAATCAGAATCAGAATAACTATGGACAATGAGCCAAAACATGAGGAATCTCATACATTCATCAATAATTGAAATCAAACATGAGTACAAAACATTCGTATCAGATTCATAAAAGTCCATAACAATACTTTAGGCTTGCAACTTATTTTATAGATAAAATCATAAAACGTAGTCATGTCATTAAAATAGTTTACATATTGAAAAGCATTTATAAAATATTTTGTCAAAGGAATTTAGATTTGAAAACATTTCCAAAACTGATTTTTTTTACGAAAACCATTTAATTTCTTCTAAGTAGTATAAAAACATTTATACTTATAATAATAATATCAACATACTTATACATATCCAGATACTAGGAATGAAGTTACTTACCTCGATAAGAGAATTCGAATAATCACACCGCTAAGCTTCTAAGAGCCTCAATCACCTTCTACACCTTAAACAAAAACAAGATATGATAATTAATAACTTATTCTAAGAACCTATTTTGCTAATCATTCCCGTCAGGTCTGATTCTCGAAATTATAACTCTTAATCTAAACTCGGAATGACATAATATTCCATGGAACTATTCTGGACATCCATGAGTACCCCATGTAAAATTTTCAAGAGGATCGGAAATCAAAAACATTTTTAAAACTATTTATCTCTCAACAAATTCGAAACTGTTTTCTTATAACCTTAACCGAACAGAACAGGTTATGAGAATTTTATAAAATAAAATACTAGTTATAAAATTATGAAATTAAAACTGGAATTACTAGACACGTATACTAACTTCCATATAAAATTTCAGAATTTTCCGAGTTAATATGGTGGTACAAATAATCTTGGAAATCCGATCACAATAATGGAATCGCAGTTTTCCAGTGCAGTGGTTTCTATTTCGAAAATACATATTAATTTGAAAACGAAATCGAATTTGATGAAATAAAATTTATTAAGGAAGTTCTACATGTCTAGTTTCCAGAATGTAAATTTCCTAAGAAAATTTGTTCACCAAGTATAATTTAAAAAATTGAGATATCATGCTGTCCTGAATCATCCTACATGCTTATTATGCCAAGAGTTGATTAACCAAACTCCTAATTAATCAAAACCCTAAACAAAACCTAATCACAATATAAATCATGCATTATAAACCCTAGATAACATGATTAGGAGTATTGAGGGGAAAGAATGACATACCAATCGCTCCAATTCTCTCCTAAACAATCGTTTAAAGCCCTAGGGTGTGGTGAGAGTGTTGAGAGCAGCAGAGAAGAAAAATAGCGTTGTTGAATTAGGGTTATAGAATAGGAAAGAAAATATGAATTTATAGGGGGTTAAGAAACCCTATTGGATTTGGAAAAATAACCCTCTTTCAAAAATTATCCCAAAAAAAAATCCCTATTTATAAGGGTAATAATGTTATTTAAAAATTTCATAAAAAAAAAAAAAGAAATTTGGGCGTTACAATTCCCGTGATGCTGGGTTTATAAGGGGTGATCCACACCTTAATTGGCAAGACGCGTTTTGGGGTGTATGGGCGCCCTAGGAACAAACCCGTGCGGGCCTTGTTAAGGCCCAAAGCGGACAATATCTTGCCAGGTCTAGGTTGGGTCATGACATTATGGTATCAGAGCAACTCGGCGTGTCCTTTTGAGCGATGGTGGGGCAAACCTCAGCGAGGACGCTGAGTCCCTAAGGGGGGTGTATGTAACACCCTAGGCGAATCCCACATCGGCAAAGCACGGGAGAGATGCTGGGTTTATAAGGGGTGATCCACACCTTAATTGGCAAGACGCGTTTTGGGGTGTATGGGCCCCCCAGGAATAAACCGTGCTGGCCTTATTAAGGCCCAAAACAGACAATATCTTGCCAGGTCTGGGTTGGGTTATGACATTATGTGTTAGGATATGAAAATTTGAGAGATGATTAAAGCCAAGAAAAGTCGCCGGCGAATCCCCAACACACAACAATTCAAAGCATGGATAACGAAAGTCATGCAATTAACATCCATGTAATCTTGCCGTGGAAAAATGGTAAACACACAAAATGATGACAAAGCCTCATAGAAACAAAATAAAACTGGTGTTGGTTTACGTTTACCCAAACAAAATAAAATACATTTTATTGAAAATAAGAGAACTATGATGTTTACGCTTTGGTATATGTCGTTACTTGATGCTTTGTTTCTACAGAAATTTATTTATAAAAAGCTTCTCCTGTAATTTATTAATGCTTTCCTTCTATATTTAGTGAACCGTAGACTGAATTGAATAAATCATGGACAAAACCACTTGATTACTTGTAGTGGCCAAGCACCGAGCTCCTCTGATTTCTCTATCTTGAGCTCCCCTGTTAAGCCACGTTGAAAGTAATATGTTTGATGGGATTGTTGATCCTGTAATTGCTTTGGGAAAATTGGATGCAAGAGTAACAATTACAAGCATTCAAATTGCTTTGCTCTCAAATCTGTATCTTAATCAATAGAAGAACAACCAATGATGATTGATACTGCATCGGTGAATAAACGGTTGATTCCTATCAATAACCCACCGAACCATAGAGTACTTAGTAACGGTTGACATGTTTATGATACTAATATAATAATAATACCAACGTGAACTATTTTTTACTTTTTTTTTTCAATTTTCTAGACAGAGAATGGAAAATTTTTTAAGGCAAAAATTAAAATTCGTGGCTTAATTCATGACACGCCCATACTAGACAGGGATCAGAAATTTCGTGGTAGTCAACGACTCTCTTGACCAAGATGAAATGGAGGCTCGTTGGTTAAATGTCTAAAATTTGAATTTTTTTAATTTCAAGTTTTTGTAAAATTGTTCGTTTATTTTTTTAACTTATATCTAATTTTCAAATATTTACATTTGAATTAAAAAAAAGATTAAACTTTTGTGACTTTTATCTAGGTAGGAAAAGGCATGAAGAAGTAAATATTATATCCCAAAAATCTCAATTAAATATACTTATTTGCTAAACTATAAAACATAATCTCTTTATTCATTTTAACTTACAAGGATATAATGTTAAATAACCATATTTAAGGTTTTTTATTTATAAAAAAAAAATAATGTCAATTATGTTTAGATATTAAAAAAAAAAAAACCATCATACATACATTTGTATTCAAACTATCAGCGAAGACTTCAACCAAATTTAGACTGATTTTAAATTTCAGATTAAAAACTAAATGCGTATTAATTCTTCATGGTTGATTGGGGAAGACTTGTTTTATATTTCAACTTAAGAATTAATTAAACAAAATTGCAAAAGTACTATTACGCATCAGATTCATACTTGTCTACATATTAACGCCAACATGAGAGGCTCTGTCTCAATTAAAAATAAATTTAACATATGATCTTAATTAAGTTCTGAATCGCCATCTATAGATACGCCCTCTTTCAGAATCTGTCTTTATTTTATTAACATGTACACAAAAGAAAGATTAGGGTAATTGTTTATCCTTATCGTGCATGTTATCTTTTTAGCTAGGGCCACCATGTTTCATGTTTGTCTATTGATTTTGAACAATTAATGGTTCCCTTCCGAAACTGAGGTCTGTGTTTATGTATGATGCATACCATCTAAATGATTTTTGTAATATTCTTAATTGGTGTGCATTTGTGTACATACTTCATTTAAAGTAATTTTCCACAGACTTTGTTGCCATTGAAATTAGAAATTCCCAAGCAAGGACCAAAACGTAATTGTCCGCTGACTTTGACTTTGATTGGTTAATGTCTGACTTTGCATATTACTTCTCCTCTACCTCCCGAATTTGCTGTCTGTTCTTTTCTCTACAAAGAGGTACGTACATATGCATCACATCATCCTTCTGTTAGCTTAATAATAATACTAATAATATATAAATATATTATAGATTATAAACTTAAATAAGTTACCTACCTCTACCTCCGTCATTATTATTTAAGTTAAATTTAAAAAAATAGTTAGAATTTTCCAGCATTTTCCTCTATATAGCCTTTAATTAGATGAGTAATTCTCACGCAAAGTTGTATAGGCTAGGCTAAGGACCCTTAGTCTATTTAATGGACTTCATTCACTTCCCTCCATCAAGAAAATGAGAAATTATCCTTATCTTAATTTTTTAGAAATATGGAGCATTATTCTTATCATTATGTAATCATAAAAATGTGAGTATTCTTAATTCATCTCAAATTCGTGAATGTGAGCCATATTAAGAACATGCATATAACACATACTTTGAGATTAGTGCATATATTAATTTAATGATAATGCATGTAATACCCCTTTGTCACTAGATTTTGTTTCGACAGGTTAAAATACGCATAAGAGTACTTCACACGATCCCCAAATTTGGATTTATGGCACCTCAATTGTAACACCCTAGGCAAATCACACATCGACAAAGTACAGGAGAGATGTTTGATTTATAAGGGGTGATCCACACCTTTATTAATAAGAGGCGTTTTGGGGTGTATGGGTGCCGCAGAAACAAAATCGTGCAACCTTGTTAAGACTCAAAAAAGACAATACCTTACCAGATCTTGATTGGGTCATGTCAAAAATATAATTTTCATGGAGCATTTAGAGAAAAATGCGATGTTAATAGCTTTGCTGCCTTGCCGCTTGAGCTTTTGATTGTCAAGAAGATATATGATTTTCAATGTTGTCTTGATGAAACTTTATTTAAGGATTAGGTCAAGAAACATATTGAAAATAATAGGTTTGTTGAGATAATGGATCCCATTGTCGTTGGAATTCAACCAGGTCAAGGAAAAGTGAAGCATTTGCAAATTCTTGTAGAACTTGCCTTGAAATGTCTATCTGTGTCGGAAGAAGATAGGCCAGCAATAATAGATGAGAAGTTGAGATATTAGGATCAAAATCACTTGCATACTGCAGGGGCCAAGGATGGAGGTCCTCTGCTTCCTTCGTGATCTTCATTCCAGAATTGGCCATCTTCCTTGGTACCATTTCCTTATATGTTAAAAACCTTATGCATGAGTTTGCTTACCAAGTTGATGGCCCACCCCTCGTCTCCAACATTTTGCAGATTGATTTTAGAGATGTGGGCTTTTGGTCTAGCGGAGAGGATTTGTTAGCTGAAAACTTTGGCATTTTCTAGATGGATTAATTATAGCTACTTGGACTATTGATTTATTTATTATTTTGGAGAATATGTTTTGTTTACGAACAATATTGACCTTATTTGAGGTTAATTATGAGATTAGTGTTATAAAGTTTTATTCCAAATTCCTCTTGACTTTTCTTGGGTGAATTTGGGGTGTTACATCCAGTCATTATTATTTAAGTTAATTTAAAAAATGGTTAGAATTTTCTAGTCTATTCCTCTATATAGCCTTTAATTCGATGGGTAATTCTCACGGAAAGTCGTATATAGGCTAAGCTAAGGACCCTTAATCTATTTAATGGACTTCATTCACTTCCCTCCATCAAGAAAATGAGAAATTATCCTTATCTTAATTTTTTAGAAATATGGAACAACTATTTTTATCATTATCTAATCATAAAAATGTGAGTAGTCTTAATTCATCTCAAACTCATGAATGAGAGCCACATTTAGAACATGCATATAACACATACTTTGAGATTAGTGCATATATTAATTTTATGATGATGCATGTAATACCTCCTTGTCACCACACCAGGTTTTGTTTCAGATGTTAAAACATGCATAAGAGTACTTCACACGATCACCAAATTTGGATATATGGCACCTGAGTACCATTCTCATGGAGCATTCAGAGAAAAATGCAATGTTAATAGCTTTGCTGCCTTGCTGCTTGAGCTTTTGACTGGCAAGAAGATATATGATTTTCAATGTTGTCTTGATGAAACTTTGGGTCAAGAAACATATTAAAAATAATAGGTTTGTTGAGATAATGGATCCCATTGTCGTTGGAATTCAACCAGGTCAAGGAAAAGTGAAGCAATTGCAAATTCTTGTGGTACTTGCCTTGAAATGTCTCACTGTGTCGGAAGAAGATCGACCAGCAATAATAGATGAGAAGTTGAGAGATTAGGATCAAAATCACTTGCATACTTCACCTTTGCTTTGTTTGAACTTGGTTGTCGCCTAGGAAAGCTTGATACCTGAGTCTCGCTTGCTTCTTGTACCTTGTCATGTTCAATGTTTGATGTACTTTACTTGCTTCCTTCTTCCATTTGTATAATTTTTAAGGGTTATTATCATTTTACTACTTAAAATTGTCAAATATGAAATGACTAAAAGAAGTATTGTCTCCTAAGCATTTTACTACTATATCTTTATAAAAATATTATTTTTATTTTTCCGCTATTTGTTAGTTGATTTGTTAGTTGACCGTTAGTTGACCAGTTAGTTAACTAACAAAATATCAATTTCACCCTTTATTATTAAAAAAAATATTTGAAGGTTATTTATAAAATAAATTTGTAATATATTTACTAAAATGGATATAAAATACCAACATAATTTTTTTTTGCTAGAATTATGATATATGAATTACAAATTTATCTTATTATTTTTTTTAATCATGAAGGGTAAAATTGGTATTGTGTTAATCAACTAACAGTCAACTAATTGTCAACTAATAATTGTAACGGAAAAGTAGTAAAATGATATTTTTATAAAGATATAGTAGTAAAATAATAGGAGACAATACTTCTTGTAGTCATTTGATATTTGGCAATTTACGAAATAGTAAAATAATAATAACCCAATTTTTAATTAATGTATTATGAAAAAAAAAAGAGAATGTATATCGTCATGAATCAAAGAAACATGCTGGGAAAGAGTTAATTCAAAGCCTCAATCTTAGGGCAATGACGCCATCTCTGCTTCAGATTCCTCCATCTGAGGATGCGGAATGGTTTTTACGAAGCTATAACTAATATCATGAGAATTGAGAGTTGAGAGAACGCAACAAGAATTTGGATTATCCCTATGGCAGGTTGTGCTATTAATTTAAACGAAAAGCCTTATCCTGAAATGTTGGATTGGTTGGAATATGGGAAACCAACACAATTGCAGGCTCTTGAATATCTCTTAATTCTTCACTGCGTTCTTATTAAATCACCGTAAGTTTATAACCATTTTGAGTTAAAAGTTATCAAATTTGTGGATGCATGAGACCAATTACACAACCTAAATTTTTCATTTGACTCCAACTGGCGACTGATGATAAACCTTCACGCCAGAATTTGGCAGAGCTGTGAGTCTTGAGAGAACACAATTTGCAAAGAAGTAAATAAATTCTGGAAATAAAAGCAAAAAGACTGTCAACACCATAAGTCATCAAACTTAAATCTCCTACAGCCGTGGATGATCTTCAATCTTCATTTTGAAACAAAATCATATTCGAATCCATTAGAACCTGTAGAGTTAATGAATTCAAACACAATTCAGAGCAAACGGCAGCGTATTGGGCTATCGGTTAAATCCGTTATGCAGTCACCTGAGGGAGCTCGTGATTACTAACTGTAAAACGACGTTAAAGCTTGCGTTTTACTCATAACAGATCCAAGAAATTGCGCGTGCTAAGTCACGTGGTCACTCAAGTGCATCCCTGTTCTTTTAACGGTCTTGGGCACGTGGAAGAAGGCTGTGCTATCTGGGTTCATTGTTTTGTTACCCCACTGTAATATAAAGCTGGTTTTGCAGCTCACTCGGGGGAGTGATTCGAGAGTATTCGAGAGAGAAAGCTAATTCTTAAGCTCTGTGTTCTCAACTCTGAGTACTTGTAGTTTCTTCGTTGAATCGATTAAAAAAACAATCTCTGATGTTTTCACTCGTGGATGTACGTCTTGAAAAAGATTGAACCACGTTATCTCTTGCTCTCTCTGTGATTTTGTTTCTGATTCATTCTTTTCTGTTGTTTAATTTCCGTTCTTGAGTGGTTATGTCTGTTGAGACTTGAGAGGATATTGAATAGATTCTGGTTCAATTTTATTGCTTGTGTGCAACTTGTGTTGATCCTAGTCAAAGATCATGTGCAGAGTTTTGGTTTTATAAGATTAGCAATTCAATCAAATCTCTACAGAACTATAGTAGTTTATTTTAACTTCTTTCCTATTAGGATTAGGTTTTTTTTATTGCAATTATAGTTTAAGGTTCTAATTAGATTAGAATTAGAAATGTGTCTAGTCATTTTAAATAAGTGTTTCTCATTATGTTTTTAAGCAAATAATAAAAAATTAATTCCATAATTCTTGTTAATTCTCTCTCTCCCTTATGAATTCTTAAATCCCTCATCTTTTCTCTCTTGAATTCTTTAAGTAAAACCCTAGAACTTAATCATGTTACCTAATTTTCAACTTAATCAATTTGGATATGTAAAGCATAACACCTCACTCTAATGAATGGTAAATTGAGAGAAAAATAATAAAGAATTAATATCACACGCCGAGAAATGAAAAAAATACGCCCATAACTTAAAATAACACGATCTCAAATCAAACAAAATCTTTAATCAACCCAATTTATTTATTTATTTATTTCTCTTTTTTTTTTATTTATGCACCACTACATCCTTTTTAGCCCATATATCTAGTTTCTACTTGACTATAGTTCCCCCTAAAAAAAAAAAACTTTTATTAGGATGTAACGTAACGGTTCAGAATACATTTGCTTAACAAAGAAAGGAAAATAGAAAAATAAAATAAGTTTAAAAAAATAATATTTTTTAGAAATTAAAAAGTGCATTTTCACTTATTTATTATCAGTATTATCTCTCTCTCTCTCTTTTTTGTTCTTTTCTCCTTTTTTTTAAAGAACTTTGTTTTCTTTTTTTCTTCTTTTTTTCTTTTTTTTGGTATTGCACAACTTTACTAAACAAAACAATTATTTATATTTTTCTCAAACATGAATAGGTGATGGAACTTGTAAGATATCGGGTAATACTCCAAATGGAGTGGGTTAAGATGATAAGTTGACAAAGAAAAGTTTTTTTTTTTAATAAAAGGCTCAAAAAGCGCTAACTATGAATATTTCACATAAGGGATGGTAGAAAGGCTCAAACGGCCAAAGATGGCCTTTCCATCATCTTTTAGCGCTCTAGATAATCCTTCATATCTACTAGTTAAATGGACATTCAGATGTAGCAACACACTTTTTTTTTTTAAGCAAATTTTTTTTTTTGAAGGTTGATTCAAAAGAATATAGAGATCGTATATAAAATAAGAAACTCTAAGTTGTATGAAAAATGGGCAAAAGGGTTCTTTCTCCAATAAAATAATAGCCAAAAGCTCACTTTGGTTCATTATAACATGTCAAATCTTTCAAGTAACTCATATTTATCTCCGACATCAACATGTAGAGTAGCAAACATGGTGTAACATTACTCAAGACCAAAGTTAATGCAAATACTAAATTTTGAAAGTCATCATGTCATCCAAAAATAAAAGCAAAATCACACTATTTTTTTTTAAACAACATTATACCCCCCAACCTATTCTAAATATCAAAGGAAAATATGCAAGCAGAAATATGAAAATGATGCAGAAAAACTAATTAGAAAAGTTACACTTAAAATGATAGAAAAAGAAAATGATTTTTTTTAACTAAGAAGATGTATTTCTAGAGACACTACATTCTATATTCACCATCTTCGACTCAAAAATTTGAAAATGCCTATTTATAAAGGAGAAGTAAAAAAGAAAAAGTTAGAAAGATCACAAATTTTTTTTTTTTTTTACTTCCAAACTAAGAAGATGTGTTTCTGTGAGTCACTACACTCCATATTCACCATCTTCTACTAAAAATTTAGCCACTGTTAGTCTCTACAACAAAAATTAGTAAAAACTTAACCAACATTCCACAATTGTCAACTATCCCCTCCCCCAACTGCAACGAAACATTGTCCTCAATGTTTTAAAGGAAAAAAGAAGTAGAGTTTAAGACATCACCCGGGTGGTGCAACACGAATAAAATATTTACAAGCGGAGAGTTAAATCTAATTTGTACTTCTTACTGCTATCTTTTATTACCATCGTTATTTGTACACTCCAACACTAAGGTCCTGGGATCTCGCTTTGGTTTATAAGCTTGTAATAGATCAAGTAGCTCATTAGCAAAGTGTGAGCACAAATAAAAAGCATTTTTGCTTTGTGGAATGAATGAAATAGTTTTTTTATTGCATGGTTAAGAAATGCGATGAAGCCATCATAAAAGTTATTGACTAAAATTTAACAAACCAATGGGTTTTGATGAATGTGCAGTGTGGGCCCAAGATACTAACGTGATAAGTGCCTCTAAAGTTGCAAGATCTCCTAGTAAGAAAATAAAAGCATCAAAGATGATTAAGCATTTCATTATTCTTTCTTGCATACCCGAGACAACTAACTCTTCTCTAGTCGGTGAGTCGACAAACAACTCAAAAGTTTTAGGGTTGTTGGGATGATGCCTAACACTTGGCTCCCTCGACATAAGTAGCTTCTAAGACCAGGTTTGATAACCCTCGGTCACCTCCGTTATATACCAAGTGTAATTTCCTTGGTGCTATGCTTCACCAAGATCAATGGTTGCCTCAACAAACTCTTTATATTTGTCATAGTTAAATCCGAAAGCACACAAATGTTCTTGAATTGTTTATTGGGAGTAATCGCCATTGGAATACTTCTCAAAAACAATTCGTGAGTGCAAACAAAAAGAATCATATTGAAGGATCTTGACGGCAGCTGGGTCACAAATTTGTAAATGAAGTATCATGTCTATGTCAATTAACGTGTAAAACACATAGCTCGAGAGTAAAAAAGAAAACAAGAAAAGGAAAAGCAAACAATGATAAAATAAAATTATTAAAGACAATAATGAAAATGGTAAAACATCGTGAAATAAAATAACAAAGAAGTAAAAGGATATTTACAGGTAGTTGCGATCATGGCTCACATCTTCCTCTAGTTTTACGTCCGTAAATGGTTTCAACGCCCTCTATGGGTTGAGGATAGGCTTCCCATCCAATTTTCTTATAAACCAGCAAACAGGGTCGTTTATAGTCAGAATCCCGAGACTGTATCGTGCATGCTCTTTCTGGAATGATGGTCATAACTGAAGAATCGCTCCTTGCACATATCCACTGGGATGTGTTTAAAAAGACAAGAGGATATCATCCAATGACTCCTTATTCAATCCATCCCTAATGAATTGAATCTTATTTTCTCTGTTGTCAGACACCATTCTTAAGGAACATAGTTTTTTATCACATCTCATTCTGGCACACTTATGACAAGTAACTGAAATTTTTCGAGCTCTTCGCTTTCTTGCGTAATTTCCTTTTCCACAACCAAGCATGTATTTAATAAATTTAGGAGGCAACTCACCTGCCAAGCGTACTTTGGCCTCGATTAACCAGCGGATATCAGCAAGTATGTTATTCCTCATGAGCAATTGCATTCGTTCGGACTGAGCTTTATAGATTTTAAGGAGGGCATTCTGAGGAAGTGAAGGGAATCGATTGTGAAGTTTTGCTAAAATCTCGTTGTTGTCCATTCACCGTCTCAAAATATCGCTTATTATGAAAATCAAGTAACCGACTTAATTTTCACGGCGTACCGTTATCCGCCACTTGACCGGGATGTCAAAGTAAAACACACAAACGGAGTAACAAATAAAAACACACAAAGAAAATCACAATCGTCCTCTTATGGAATTTACCTCAAGCTCCAACTGGATGTTGTAGACACTTCTCTCAATGTCTCTGAGTTGGCTTTCTAAATCCTCAACGTGGTATATTAACTCTGGTGGTTGTAGCTTCCAAATACGATGTGTTTTAAAAAATTGTATCTGGCCTCTGAGATGAGATTGGACACATTGAAGTCGTCTAAGGATGATCAAGAGGATCTGTCTCATGATTAAAAGTGATAAAAGAAAACTTAATGGTTAAACAAACACACTTATACACAAATAATTTCAATTAGCAGAAGAATAGTAAAAAGAAGAAAAAAATAAATAAATAAATCAAATCACCGAAAAGAAAAATCTCAATTCAAATCTGGTGGGTCACTCAAATTTATTTCAGTATTCTCTCCATATGGTTGGTACTATAGATATGGCTTTAATCTATGACCATTAACTTTAAACGTGACACCATTCTTTGGGTCTTTAATTTCAATTGCCCCATGTGGAAAAACAGTATGAAAAATAAAGGGGACAGACCATCGAGAACGTAGCTTACCTGGGAATAGGTGCAAACGAGAATTGAATAAAAGTACTTTCTGACCTGGAGTGAAAAGATTTTCTCATAATCTGCTTATCATGAAATACTTTCATTCATTACTTGTAAACTTTGGCATTTTCCTATGCATCGTTCACGAAAGTGGGTACCACCATCATTGATTATTGCTTGATGGAATCCAAAGCGTGAAATAATGTTGCTTTTCAAAACCCTATCACCACTTTATGATCATTGGTTCTGCATGGAATTGCCTCTACCCATTTCGATACATAGTCAACAAAGAACCAATATGTATTGATGGCCAAAAAAAGCGGGAAAAGGTCCCATGAAGTCGATACCCCACACATCAAAAATCTCAACTACTAAAATTAGATTTAGTGGCATCATGTTCCTTCGTAATGCGCCTTCATTCATTGACACCTATCACATGAAGAACAAAAGGTGTCAACATCTCGAAATATAGTCGGCCAATAGAAACCACATTGTAGAACTTTTGTCGCTATTTTCTTAGCACTGAAATGGCCTCCGCAAGCTTGTTCATGGCAGAACGAAAGGATGTTCTCAAATTCATTTCGGGACACATCGTCTAGTAATTTGATCTGCACAATACTTGAACAGATAGGGTCATCCCGAAAAAAATTCTTTATTTCCTTAAAAATTTAGCCTTGTCCCGCTTGGCCCAATGCTCGAAGTTTACCCGTAACAAGATAATTAACTATATCAAGATACCAAGGTAATACTTCCACACTCATTAATTGCTCATCCGAAATGACTCATTCAATATTAAGGATTACGTAATTGTGTCAAAATGGAGACGAAAGATAGTCCCACAACATTTTCAGAGCTTTTCTTATCTTTGAATCCCAAGTCAAACTCCTGCAAAAGCAACACCTAACGAATTAGTCTAGCTTTTGTATCTTTCTTTATGAGAAGAATTTAAGAGCAGCATGATCCAGTAAATACAATTATTTTACATCAATAGGATAAGATCGAAACTTCTCTAATGCAAACACTATCGCTAGCATTTCTTTTTCAAAGAGTTGAATAGTTTAACTGCATCGTTCAATGTCATACTAGCATAGTAAATAACATGAGGAATTCGATCTCTTGTTTGTCCTAATACTTGCATCACACATGAGCTCGAATGGTAAGCTCCGGTTTGGTGGTGAATGATGGGTGATGACGTCAACCATTGCTTTAGCTTTTCAAATGCTATAAGACATGAATCGTCAAAGACAAAATGTACATCCTTAGCAAGTAAATTGCATAAGGTCTAAAAACTTTGCTAAAATCCTTAATGAAACGCTATAAAAACCAAAGATGCCCAAGAACAGATCTTACTTCTCACTTTTTTTCGGTGGAGGAAGATTGGAAATAAGATCCACCTTGGCTTTGTCAACCTCAATATCTTTGCATGAAATGATGTGACCGAGGACTATACTTTGTTTTACTATAAAATGGCACTTATCCCAATTTAAGACTAAATTTTTTTCGATACATCTCTGCAGAATTTTTGTCAAATGATGTAAACATTGATCAAATGAATCTCTATAAATAGAAAAATCATCCATAAAGACCTCAAGAAATCGTTCAACCATATCAGAAAATGCTTTAACATACAACGTTGAAATATAGCAGTGCATTACATAATCCAAATGGCATCCTCCTATATGTAAAAGTGCCAAACGGGTAAGTGAAAGTGGTTTTCTCTTGATCTTTTGGTGCTATAGAATCTGATTGTATCTTGAGTAGCCATCTAGAAAGCAATAAAATTCATGGCCTACTAAACTATCAAGCATTTGATCAATAAATGGTAAAGGAAAATGGTCTTTACGTGTGACAATTTAACTTTTTATAATCAATGCATACACGTCATCCTGTAGTTACTTTAGCGGGTATCAATTCATTATCGCATTGGTAATGTTGTGACTCACGACTTTTTAGGACAACTTGCACAGACCCGACCCATGAACTATCAAAAATTGGGTAAATGATACCGCATCTAATAGCTTAAGGACTTAGTTCTAACAATTTCTTTCATGTTAGGATTTAACCGAAGTTGCATTTCTCTTGTAGATTTAGCATTTTCATCAAGATGAATGTAATGCATGCGATCTCTTTGGTTTATACCTTTTATGTCTCTGCATGGTCCATCCTAATGCTCCTTTGTGCTCTTTTAAAACATCCAACAACTTACCTTTTTGTTCGTCATTTAGGGATGATGAGATGATTACCGGTAGAGTGATTTTTTCTCCCAAGAACGCATATTCTAAAGTGTAGGGTAATGGTTTGAGCTCTAGTTTTGGTGGTGATTCTGATGATGGGCTGAATTTCTTCTCTGATGGTGCTGGTTTTTCAGCTCTTGACTTCCATTTATTAGTGTCCTTGGATGGTGCTCAGTCAAGTAGGGCATTGACCTTATCGACTGATCTGTCAATATCAAAATCCAGACCAAAGTGAGTTAAACATATTTGTAAATGGTCATCACTAAGGTTTGAAACAAAAGTATCATCAACTAATGCTTTAATTAAATCCACATCAACAATTTCATCATCTGCATTGTGAGGTTGTTTGGCAATGTTGAAAATGTTTAACTCCATAGTCATGTTGCCAAAGGACAACTGCATATTTCCAGTTCTGCATTGAATGTCATCATCCGCAGTTGCCAAGAAAGGTCGGCTTAGGATAATGGGGATGTGCTTCCTTGAATCCTGGATTGGTTGAGTGTCAATTATAATGAAATCAACAGAAAAATAAAACTTGTCTACCTGGATAAGCACGTCCTCCACAATACCACGAGGTATTTTCGTGGATCGATCTGCAAGCTGTAACACCACTGGAGTTGGGTGTAATTCTCCCAATCCAAGTTTCACGAATACTGAGTAAGGCAATAGATTTACACTAGCTCCTAAATCTAACAAAGCATTCTCAATTGTGTGGTTCCCTATACTACATGAGATAGTAGGGGAGCCTGGGTCTTTACATTTTACAAGAATTTTGTGTTGGAGTATAGAACTAACGTTTTCTGTTAAAAATGCCTTCTTTTTGAACATGAATGTTTCTCTTTTTAGTACAAAGGTCTTTAAAAAACTTGGCATAAGATGAAACTTGTTTTATAGTATCAAGCAAAGGGATGTTAACACTTACCTGTTTGAAGATTTCAAGAATCTCACCTATGGATTTTCTCTTCTTTCCTTTAGCTAACCTCTGAGGAAATGGAGCTTTAGGAACGTACTCTGTGGGCTAGTTTCTTCTTACTCCTCCGATGGTGAGTATTCAACATTCACGAGATACAATTTAATTTTCTTTTGTCGTCGGCATCTCTACTTTGTTGTCGACTTCTTTCCCTTTCGTAAGGTTATGACGTCTTTGATCTCTCTATGTCTTTCTATGGCGAATCGATACTTGCTTCATGCACTCCTTTAAGATTAGACACTTTGGTTGACTTGGGAATTTTCCTTTCTCAGCATTGCCAAAGTTTGCACTGAAGAAGTAAGTCATTCCCACCATCTTCTTAAGGCTTGAAACTGATTGGGCTTGTGAATCAAGCCCGCTTTCATCTTATTTCATAGTCCATCAATGGTTTGGTTTTGTTGCTCGATCTTGGAGTTAGTCATATTCTTGACATTTTGGAGTGCATCCTCCCATTGTCTGGGTTGAGAGTAGTTCTGGTTTTGATTGTATGGTCTAAATGGTAGCTGAGAGGCTTGAGGAACTTGAGGAATTTGTTGCATTGGTAAAACTAGAGCTATTGGTCCATTCTGTTGGAATCCTTGAGACCATGAAAACTTGGGGTGGTCTCTTCATCAAGGGTTATATGTGTTGGAGTATGGGTTCTAATTTGATGGCTTTCTGATAACACCGATGGCATGGGCTTGATCTGAGTATGAGTCATAGTAATGTGGTTCTGTTGAATTAGCAGTCATTAACGATGCTATTTGTCGAGCAAGACCTTCAACCATTTCTTTGACTTCTTTGATTCCCGAACTGGACTCGCCAATGTGAACCTCATTCACTCCTTAATTCTTTTAGTATTCTGAGTGATCGACTCAGTTGATGGGAATTATCTCTTTGTCGAAGAAATCTCAAATCTCTGATGCACTTTTTGACATTAGCTCTCCTCCACTTGTTGCCATTAGCCATTCTTGCACTTGTGGCCATAATCCCTCCAAAAAGTATTGGCATTGGTGCTATTTCTCATACCCATGATATGGATACTTCAAAATTAGCTCATAGAATCGCTCCCATACTTTGAAAAATTGCTCGTCTTCTCTCTAGGTGAACTTTGAGATTTCCCTGCGAATAGCATTAGTTTTATGCACTGGGAAATATTTATTTAAAAATTTCGTTACCATTTGTTCCCATAATGTAATGCTATTAGCGGGCAATGTATTAAACCATGAACGAGCTCTATCTTTTAAAGAAAATGGGAATAATGTAAGTTTAACATCATCGTCTAAAAAATTCTCATATTTAAAAGTTTGACAAATAGTATGAAAATCATTCAGATGATTATATGGATCCTCATTTTCTAGGCCATAGAATGTTGGGAGACAATTTAGCACACTAGGTTTTAACTCAAAACTCCTAGCAGCCACATTTGGGTATCTTATGCATAATGTGTTCAAGTTAGCTAAGGGACTGAAGTAGTCCTTAAATGGCCTCTTGTGTGGTTCTGATTGTTGCAAATCCATTTCAATTTTATCTTTAAGTGCAATGTGTTTGTGTGTGCTAAGTGTTCTTTCTAATTCAAGGTCTATAGGTTCAAGATTAGATAATAATGACCTACGACCATGCATGCAAAGAAAATAAAAATGAGAAAAAAATAAATAAAAATAAAGAAGAAGGAGAAATTACGATACTAACCTTATTACTACTTTATTCAACCTTTCTATTAAAAAACACACTAAAACAAATACGTGAAATAAATTAACTAAATATAATTTAAGAAATAAATTAACAAAATAAACGAAAAATTACAAAGAAAAAAATAACATGAAAATTAAATTACAGAAATTTAAAGAAGAGAGAAAAGAAATTGTTACCTAGAAAATGTAAATTCACTTCTTTTTTTTTTAAGGAAAAAAAATTATAAGGAAACAACTAAAATAATAATAATAATAATAATAATAATAATAATAATAAATTATTTATAAAAATTAATTCTACAAATTAAAATACTTACCTCCTCAAGAACAGCGGCGCCAAAAACTTGTTGTGCAAATTTTATTGAACTCATAGCGCACGAATCTATTGTAGAATAGATCAACGGTGACGAGTGTCGATCCCACGAGAAGGTGGATTCTAATTATATGTAGAATTAATTATGTAAATGGGTGGTTGGATTTGTGTGAAAGTGATTTAGATTATCTTTGAAATTTAAATTGGATTGGCGAAATAATTAAACTGAAACTATTGAATAAAACACTTAGGTACTCCGGATCCGTATCAACATGTACCATGGGCTAAATATTCTTTATTAATACCAATTAAATCATGAGGAAATCCACACCTCATGAACCACACTCTAATCAATATGGTGTTAAGGGCTTATCGTGCCAAATAATAATAACCTTGTACAAGGGTGCTGGTGAAATTAGAGCAAGACTAGACAAGATTATTATTATTTGTCGACAAAAAGTCAAAACCTCCACAGAAATTAGAGGGGAAGAGAAAATAAATTTATCAAATAAAGCCTATGACACATGTTGGGACTTTACCTTCAACCCCAGCTTGAAAGAAAATTAGTTACTCATAATTGAACTAAGGGTAAAATGAGAATTTATTAAAATACGTAGAAAATATAAGATGGAGAAAGAATTACAGAAAACTAAGCTCAAAAATAGATTCAGGGGTCTCAAATTAGGGGGGAGAGGCCCCTTTTTATAGATACATTGAGTAAATCATCGTCATCGAATTAAAAACAGTTTGGACGCACAGGATTGCGCCACGTCATCAGTCAACAGTACGCGATTTGAACAAGACCACGATTTGCACACAGTTTGAACAGTGACGAGGTATGAACGATATCGTGAATGCACCCATGAGCAAAAGACCATACGTGTGAACGAATTGCCATTTTTCATTTTATGCTCCTTTCAAGGTTTTCGACTTTGTCCCGAGTTCAAAAGTGACGTCCGTTTTGCTATCCGATATCTCGTTCATTATGAAATAACCATGATGCCCTAAAATACATAAAATACTTAATTAAAACAAAACACTCATAATTAAATAATAAGGGACTTAAATAAATAAAATTTGAGATGTTAGTGAGACTTGAAGTGTAAAATAAAGATTTTCTCCTTTATAAATATACACTTTCTAACACTCAACATATACACGTGAGATCCAATAAACTTCGTCACTAGACATCGTGTCTCTTATTTGCTTCTCTCTTTCTCTTGCTATATTGTTGTGCTTATAATTGATAAATAATTTAACATGTATCAATACGATTCTTTGCCAAAAAGGTAGTACAGTAGATTTCTCTCTTTTTATCTTAATCACAAAGGTATGAATTGAACTATTTAGATTTTGTCTAAAATTATATTTATATGTTTTTCAATGATTTAAGAGAATGGATCTATGAATTTGCTTCTTTATTAACCATTACAAATATTTTATGGGAATTGGATTTATCTATCATTCCATTCATTTATATTGATATTTCCTATTCTAATATTGAATTGCTATTATATATACAGTATATTGAAACCAAAAAAAAAAAAAGTGTGAATATACGCAGCATTTTTCTCTTGTCATTTAGTTTCGGCCGGGCCCAATCTACCAAGCTTTGCTCTTTGCTTGGTCTTGTCTTGTCAATGGACTTCCTTCCTGTCGGTAGCTCTAGAAGAACAACTCCAAAGCTGTATACATTACTCCTGGCAATCAGGTGGCCTGTCCAATTCAAACAGATATCAGTAGTTAATAATATCATAATTTTAGAATAATTCCTCAGAAATGTATTTTACGAATGATTCACTATTAAGTGTACATTTTACTTCCCTAAGGACTAAACAAATATTATAAGTTTATGTATATGTCGTATAAGATTATATATGAATTTCCTTCTCTATAATATATCTCCAGAACGAGTTACAAAATGATTATATAAATAAGGCATAATTGTTTGTTTCAAAAAAATTTGAAGGAAAAATAACATAATATATGGAAGATGTTCAAGGATTGAATTAAAATGGTGATTTATTTTATCTCCTTGAAGGAGCGAAAATTGAATATCCAAATGGATAATTTGTTTCTTTCAAACAGGTAAAAGAAAACATGCGATCACTGAAAGATCAAACAAAAGTTCATGATCTGATTTTCTTGTTTTTATATGTATATGAAGTGAAAATCACAAGAATATATTTAAAGAGAACATGTGGTATGTGTAAATATTTTTTAGCTATGCTCCAACAAAGAACATTCCTTGAAGCGAATGTTTATTTGATAATTGTGGGATTAGTGCAAGACATGCAATGATTAAATTTATTGATATTGCAGAGGTCAACATTTAAGTATTTATGATTGCAATATTTATATAGCACCACACGAAGTAGAACAAATTAGAAATTGAAAAAAAATGTGATGAAACTTCAATAATTCTGGAGTTTCTTACATTTGAAATGATGAAGTTCAAATGGTAAATTTGCAAATCAGGCTAATGATTATGTATCAAATTATATAAAATTCTTCTGAATTTTAATCAAGAGGTAGAAGATTCTCTTGATTATTGATTTTTGTTTAAATCAAGTGAAGATGAATTTATATAAGCAATTCATTATTTGTTATGATTCACCATTATTTATGCATAAATATTTTGTATTATATTTTATGAAAAGGGTCTTCCCATCACAAGGGATAGAAAAGCTATTCATGATGGATGATTTGATTTTATGATAATACTATATATCACTTTACCTCGTCTTAATATTTATGTAATTTGAACTTGATCAAAAGGGTTATTTTACAATGTGAATTGTTGATCGATTATTGAATGAATTTGTTGATATATGAAAGTGAAAACTCACAAATAAAATATGATTGTGGGTTGATATATACGATGTCCTTAAAGGAAGAAATGGTAAAACAAATAAATATATGAATGCCTGAAGCATTTAATAGATCAATTGGTACAAAAATTTAATTCTCGAGAAGTTAAAACAAAATAATTCAATGCTCTATAGAGACCGTATTTGCATGTATAGTAAAATATTTGATACTATATTAAATTATTGAATACATAGCCCCTACTAACTAGAAAAGGAATCTTAAATACTCTTGAATAGGTAAATGGTGAGGAATAAAGAGATCTAAATTGTCCTATAAAAGACATGCATGCAAATTAAAAGAGAGTTTTAACCTTGCAAAGACATATTTATTAGAAGCTTCAAGAGATCTCGTTGCGCATATATATTGAAAAATAAAAATTATTTGATCAATAGTATATTGGCACTTGGTGCAAGAGAAAAATTAAAATTGACATAAGATTTTTGTCAATAAAATTTAGTTCTTATGATAAAATTTTCAGGATCCTAAATCACAAAAGGTGAAAGAATATCGATTTATATGATTGGCCAAAATTTTGATATATGGTCCATCTATTAGAAGACATAAAATTAATTAACAAAATATAAAAATTTTAACATATAGTCCATACACCTGAAGCCATAAAATTTCTAATAAAACTTGTATATAAATTATGGTATGTCAAAGTCAAATTGAAGAATCTATGTACTTATCCTTACTGAATAAAATGCTTGAAACAAATGCTTGAAACAAATACTTGAAGTACTAAATCAGAAAGCTTGTACTGTATACATTCTTGATAAAGCTATAATAATACTTGTGTATATTATAGCAATCTAGATTGATAAAGTATAATCACTTGAGTGAAAATTTATTATAAGCGTGATATGTTGTAATGCACTTCGCTATGTGATTTTATTAAAAATTAAAAATTAGATTTGCAATCTTTGCAAAATATGTTGATGATATAAGAATGGAAAATACTCTTGAAGAGCTTATGATTTTATTCTTTTAAGAATGAATAAAATTCCAGATGAAAAATCTTGAAATGACATAATCTTTGTCAACTTATATATTGAAATTTATTACATAGAATTCTAATATAATAGAAATATTAGAAGTATTTCATTTCAATAACTGTTCTATTTTAAAATTTATTGTATACATCTTAGTCCCGAAAACCATATTTGATTCCAAATTGTGCCTACAAAGGCATTGGAAAATTAATTGCACAATTGTAAGTTAAATTGCGTTCAGCATAAACTTGAAAATGTCAAAATAGTGTGAGAAGTTTATCATATTCTTTTCTTTTGATATGGATGCTAAAGCTTGGTTTTATTTAAGAAGATTAATAAAATTATGAAGATATATGCATGGAAATATTCTTCAAATTCAAGATAATGGTATCTCCAATTTATTATATGTTTTCAAGCTTTTAAAGGATGGTGTTGATCCTACAGATTGTTTAACCAAAGTATTACAAAAAAATAGGATTGATCATTGAAGCATCCATGTCACTTTGAGGAAAGCGCCCTTGTTGAAGAGAAGGGAGTTATGGATATAGAAGGCTCCATGCACTATATTCTTTTTCCTTCATTGAGTTTTTGTCCCATTGGATTTTCCTATTAAAGTTTTAACAAGGCAAATTGTACCCCTACCTCTATTAGGTATAAATGAATAGTATATTCTTTTTCCTTTGTTAGTCTTTTTCTTATAAGGTTTTTGCCAGCAAAGATTTGAATAAAACATATTTTTTGTAGGATGAACATCTAAGGAGTGTTATAAAATAATTATAATTATATGGATGTTCATCGAAGAATCTTTTATCTTCACATCAAACAAGTCTTCACTTCTTATAACTTTCACTATCTTAAAAAGAACTTATGACTAATGATGTGTTTATTTACTAATTATTTACTTCATTTTTACGGTTATATGACTATGAAAGGAGAACACATCTTCTTATGTGTATGTACTTGAGATTAAATAAAATTTATCTCTAGATACTATGCCTTCTATTTGTTTTCTCTCGTTCTCTTTTAATATTGTTGTGCTCTTAGTTAATAAACAATTTAACACATATGCAATTATGTGCCACGTTACAAGGGAGAGCACAACAAAATTCACTATAATCGACGGTTAATCTAAAATTAATCTCGCATAGCTCTTTAATTATTTAACAAAGCAACAATAATTAGCCATACAAAAAAATTAATTTCGAGTTAGTATAATTTAGCAAAACCCCAAATTAAACCACAAGTCATTACCATTCAAAATACTCGCCATTCTGAAAGCAAGCAAGCGATCCACGACTGTAAATAATTACCGAGAAAAGCATCAAATAAAGTTTCGTAGTTCGTAAATTTGGGGTCGGTGTGTGGTACCACAGTTGCACGGTACCACAGTTAGATCCAACCGTTGGATCCAGTCAATAGTTGTTCTTCCTCTGGATCCAACGGTTGGATAGAACTGTGGTACCGTACAACTGTAGTACCACAGTTCTATCCCGTAAATTTGTTGAAATGCATGTAAGATTGTCTTTATTTACCATCTTGCCACTCTATTCAATGGCACGATGGCATTATATTCTCAACTCACGTCATCGTCCCGGACCACCGTTGGATTAAAAGTGCAAAAGGGCGGCTGTGTCGATGAACCAAACAACAGAAGAAATTTCTCACTCTTAGTGGACCCCACACAAATACGAAGCGTTTCTTCTTTACCAATAGGATTTGGCGTTTGGCAAGTCAACGCATCAACGTTACGGCCGCGCCAATCTTGCATGCAAAACAAAACAAAGAAAAGTCCAATGAGTCAAAGAAGGGCCTTCAACGCCCGAGGACACAAAGACCCCTTTGTCCAATTACGTGTCACTCATTTCCAATATTACCTCAACGAAATCATAAATTACCTCGATCTTGACTGCTTTGAAAAACAAAATTTCACTCTCACTAATTTCACTTTCCCATTCTGATTCAAGATCTCAAAACCCTAGAAATGTGTGTCATAATATCGTTTTAGCTCAACTGAGGGGAGCAATAACTTCAGTGTACTCTCATTTCGCATCTTGTTTGGCTTCCTAGAAAGCCACATTCCCTAATTTTCCTAAGCATTTTATCTCTGTTTTATGCACTTTCTTCCTGTTTATCACTTGCAAGTTTTTTTTTCGTTGAAATCTAATATGAGCTGAATTTTAATGTTAATTTTAATTTGTATTATGATTAATTAATTTACAAGTTAATGATGTATTATTTGAGACTTAATCCATTGTGCACTTGTCTTTGGATAAAGATGATCATTTGTGTGCTCGGTGGAGCAAATGATAATAGAGCTACCTTTTTTTTATTTGTTTAATTCAGATTTATGTGTTATTTTTTTAACATTTTTTAGTAACTTCCCTTTGACACGTTGTCAGGTTATCATTTATTTAATAATAATTTTTTTTTAATTTTGAATGTCTCTATGTGAAATTTGAATGTGGGCTATCTTCCTCTCTGTATTTCCGCCTAATCTTCCATAATACATTGTTTGGAATTTTTTTTTTTAAGTCTATTTCTAATTCTTAAAGCTATGTTCTCATACTTTTCTAATAATTTTATCTCTCTAATGTATATACCATCAATAATAGATAATTTAGAAAGAGTGTAATGTCTAATACTTATATTTCTTTCTATTTTAAGAGCTAAAGGAGATGTATAATCTACTGGAAGCTTTATATTTTTTTAATCTTTTTTAGTTTCCACAATATTTAAAGCACATTCTAATATTTCTATATAAGGGTTGTTTTGTATTTAAGCATCAGAAATAGCACAATTTGACTTAGAAGTCTAGCATTTATAGTAAATAGCCATAGTGAACAAAAATGATGTAAGAGTAGAATTGTAATTAATTATAAAAGATTAAACGATAATACTTTGGACAATAGTTATAAAATACCTAATAAAGATAAATTAGTAAAATGGTTTTAATATTTTCTAAATTTGATTGTAAAAGCAGATTTTGACAAATACGAATCCACGAAGAATATGTTCAATGGACAACTTTTAGTTGTTAAGAAAAAAACTTCGAATAGTTAGTAATGCCATTTGGATTAAAAAATGGACCACAAGTTTTTCAAGCTACAATGGATAAAATATTAAAACTATTTTCAAAATTTTGTATAGGTTATATAACTAATATTCTTGTTTTTAGTTATAAAATATTTATGCAAAAGATTGAATTATTATAATAATTATAAAATTTTACATTGTTTTAAGAATAATATTATAATTTCTAAGAAAAAGATTGAATTATTAAATTTAAAATAAATTTTTTAAGACTAATAATAGACAAAAGAGCTATAGAATTACAACCACACATATTAGAAAGATATTAGAATTCCCATACATAATAAAAGATACTAAATAATTATAAAAAATTTTAGGACTAAACTATTAAACTATAATAGAAAGTTTATACCAAATCTTAGTACATAATAAAACCCTCATATAGTAAGTTAGTAAAAATGAACAGAAATATTTTAATAGTGAAAACATAAAATTAATACAAAAACTTAAACTAGTAGTTAGAAATCTTAAATCATTAGCATTACCAATAAACAATTACTATAAAATTATACAAACTGATGCAAGTAGTTTAGGATGGGTAGGAATATTAATACAAAAGGCTTATAAAGGTAGCTCAAAACAGAAAGAAGAAATAGCAATATATACTAGTGAAAAATTTAAAGAAATAGAAAGTAGAAAGTCTAGCACAAATTAAAAATTTTAGGAATAATAAATTCTTTAAACACATTTCATTTGTACATACAAAATAATACATTTACAATAAGAACAAATTGTAATAATATTATAGAATTTTATAAAAGAGCATAAAAGAAAAAATTTTAGAAGAAAAATTCTTTTATTAATAGAAGATGAATATATTTTTTAGAAGTAATTACAGGTAGAAGATATAAAGCAAACTTCAAACACATAGTAGGTAAAGATAATATTTTAGTAAAGATAGTATTTTAACTAAAATTCTTTCAAGACTAATTACTCAATGATTATTTTGTAAGAATTGAGCGATATATGAATTTCGTGTTGGGAAAATGTGCTCTTTAAAAGCATATGTGTTTATTTAATTGTAATAAATAATTTTTTGATTAATAAAATAAATGAGGTATTTTATTCAAATATCTTAATTGCATTAATATTTTGAGTAAAGTCTATTTAATCATATTATATGTATTTATGTGATTACCATGTGGATTCACGAAGATATAAATACAAGTTATCTTATGATTAAAATTATGTTCGCAATTGATAAATAAAGTTGGACACTTTATTTAGGTATAAACTATAATAAATTCATTGAATGATTTGTCTTGATCATGTATAAATTTATTGATGTAGGATGACTACATTGAACAGGATCACATATAAGATTTAATTAACCTTGTAATAACCATGACTTATTAAATCTCATAGGCATTGATTTTACTATAATCTTAATCTTGAGTTAGTTATGATTTCATGATTGTAATTGTTATTCCATTTGAGTTACCAATGAGCACGACACACACTTCTGATCAAGATTACCCGGCATCTTGGTAGGAGCAATTATGAGTATTGGAGTTATAGAGTAACAATATAAAATTTGTACGATACATCTCTTTATGAGTTTTCAGTACTTAATCATAGAATTTTCTGGCCAGAGTGTGTCAACATATTTATTATGTTTAAAATGATCATTAGAGAAAATCAGTAAGTATCAAGGAACAAGATGTAATTAAATCGATTGGACAGTTGAGATATCGATTTAAATTAATGATGTGGTACAAATGATTATACAGTAAAGAAATCAATGTGGCATGGGTTGAATTATTATTCGAGAACATTATCCTAGATAACATACAATTATGGAGGTCAGTTCCAATCTTTTAGTGGAGTAGATTTGGAATTAAATAATTGGGCTAGTTTAATTACATGCCTAATTATTGTAGCCACTATTGTATGTACCCAATTGATCCCCAGGTTAGCTCATTTAATTGACTGCGCCGCTACTGGATTAATATACAAGATAACTAGCTATTTTGGTTAAAAGCCTAAATATATTATTTAGTGGGAGGCTCCATGTAATGGACTTGTGTATAAGGAGCCTTATGTTATTTTTCAAGGTGGACCCCTATGATAAGAAAGAAGTAACGTTACTTTTGGTTTATTATTTTTAATTTAAATTTAATAGAATTAAAATAATATTAAAAATGGAGTTTAGAGTTTCCACTAAAGAGAGAGATAGAAAGGCTTATTTCTTCCAAAAGAAAGGTGCAGCCACTTTATACAGATCAGAGAAAAAGATTTTTTCTCTCTAATCTTGAGAGAAAAATTTTCTCCTGCTAGTTGCTATTGGTAGTGATAAATGCGCCCGCGCGTCAAGTGCAGATCAAACTTAAGTCATAACGTGGAAGATCATTGTTGACAGATCGTGATCTAGCAAACTTGGTGGTGACGGATCGCGATCTAACAAGCGTGGTGGTAACAAATTGTGATCTGGAAGCCTAATTCACTTCAGTGGAAAAAGTGAAGATTGTTCATCTTCTCAGATTTTTAAGGTACGATTTATAGATTACAAATTCTTATATATTGTATGAGATCAATCCTAAAAGTTTTATAAAAATTAAAAAACTAATTTTTCCCCAACATTTCGATCCAGTAACACGTAGACAGTTCCCTTCAGTAATAAATTTAAGTTTTAGAAGTAAATTTCAATTATTAGATAGTCAGTAATGCATCTTAGACACTTTTTAGAGTTGTAGTAACCCACTAGATAAATTAAAAGTAGTTAATACACTCATGCATTATTTTAGACATATTAATGATCATGTAGAAAGTAATCATTTTGTATTTTTTATCTTAGTTAAAGATAGACAACAATGGAGAGAGGTATTTGATCTAATAATCAATTATCTTTATCTACATTATAGAGGATTTTTATACATTTCATGAAGCAATAGAATTTATTAGAAAAAAGATAGAACCAAATTATCAAGTTAGCCATTTAATTAACCTTTTAAATAGTGCACCAGCATAATCAACCAGACAATTAAATAATCCTCTAGATAGTGCATCAGCATAATCATCATCAACCATACAGTTATGCAACTATTATGAAGTCAAGACATCGACAATTAGAAAGCTTGATGATACTTGACACGACTCAAAAGTATTTAATTTATTCCCAAGTATAAAAGTGCCTAGTTATACTATATCTCTGGTGAGTCCGATACTAATTTACTGAGAGAAAAAAATTAATTTGTTTATTTAAGTTTATCTTAAAAATGAAAATAAAATTTAAATATATGCAATTTAATTTGAGAAAAACTATGAAATTAAATTAGTTAGAGTTATGGATCCGCTCTTAGTAACAAATACAATTTAATAATTTTTTTTATTTTTAGTTTATTGCCCAAGTGATTAATTGTATAAATTATAATTATTTTCTCAATGATTTTATTATAGATTAAGTACTTAGTGTGCCAAAATTTAATCTGTCTACAATAAGTCAAAATACCATTTGATCATACTTTATACTAAGATATTAAGAATTCATTATGCCAAACCCCATGTTTGTCTACAATAAATTAGAATTTTAAAATATAAAATATGGATAAAATTAGATGGAATATAATTTAATTTATATAATTAAAAATAAAATTTGTTTAAATCATATTTTTTTATTAAGAGTTTTACCTTCCCCTAACTATTAGTATTTAGCTAAACATATTTGAAATAAAAGGAATTATTAAAAATAAAAAAAGTATTTGAAAATTGAAAATAAAACTAATTTTATTTATTGAAAATATATTACAAAGAGAGATGAGAAGAAGACTTTGAGGGGAAAGAAGAGAAGGAAAGATGTGGAGAGGTGTGTTCCCCCCTCTCTTTTATACTAATACATCTTAGCCATACATTTGTTTCACTAACAAAACATAAACCTAACTTAATCCACACAAGCACATCCAACACATTCCACTAACAATTACAATACCTAACATAGTAAAAACTTATAATTTCACAATTACCACATTTACCGTCGTAAAAACTTATAAATTTCAAACAAAAGTGGCAGATCATCCTCAATAATGACCTAATTTCTTGGACTTCCAAAATCCAAATTTGACATCCATACATTTGTTTGGAGCTTCAAATTACGTGGAATTATTATTTTTACCTAATGAACACACAAAAATATACAAAATTAAATATTTAGAAAAATAATTAGAAATTCATAATATATTACATAATTACAAATGTAAATTATATTATAAGCACAAAATAACATGTTTACCCCTTAATAAACATATAATTTTTAACACTAATAACACCTCCCAACCACTTATTGCATTGCTAGCCCCTAACAAATAAAGTGTTATGTTGAATTAAAATTTATAAAATTCACATGCAACTTAATAGTTGTTCATCATTCCTCTAAATTACCAAATAAATAAACTCTCTCAAAATTTTCTAATTTTTGTCATTCACTCATTATCCGAATATTATAAACCTTCTTTTGTGCTCAAGTAATTAATACAATACCTATTGGGCTTCATTAAAAGAAAACAACATTTTCGTTCTAATACTCATTAGAAATTTTATCTTTAAGCAGTAGATTATTCAAACATTTTTTTAAAAATTACATTTTTAACCCATGTAGTGAACTTTAGGCAGGCGACAAACTAGTTGGCCTTCGGGCATTAGGTGTTGTGACACCCCTACGAACTTAATTACTCGGGTTTTTAATAAATAAGCAAACAATGTATCTATAACCCATGTAACGAGCTTTGGGCCAATGACCAATTGGCCTTAGAGCACTAGGTTTTGAAACACCCCTACTGACTTAATTACTCGGGATCTAAATATAACAAAATTAAACACATTCAAATTTTTTTCTTTTTTTTTTTTTTTGGCAATATACACTTCTACTACCTTAGATATTATCTCTAATAAATCAAAAGAACTAAATGCTGCAAAAATTTTAAGTTACAACCTACTAGTATGTGTCATAGTGTGTGTGTGAAAAATGATTTAATAATATCTATTAAATGAGTAAACAACAAAATGACTTAATAACCAAATTGAGAGTTTACAAATTTAAGTAATTCAAAGAAAAAGGAACAAAAACAACTTACTATGAATTTTAAAATCAAAATATAATACAATAGGACTATTAGGATGCATCTAAAAAATCGTGACTTTGTACACAATCATTCTAGACAAAAATAATTTGTTGTTTTTGGTTTTTTTAAAGAAAAATAAATAAATAAACACACATATTTATAATTTACGTCAACAATCTCTTCCCCTCAACCTTATCTAAACATTATTCATAATTTAAAGATATGCATGCGAAAAGACGAAAAAGATAAAGAAAATATAGATAATAAAATAAGAAATAAGAAAGATCACACATGAACAAGTTGCGGAAGATGCGTTTTTAGAGCCACTATCTCCTATATTCAGCCATCTTTGACATAAACATTACTAAGATTTGAGATATTCCACAATTACCAACTATTCCCTCCCCAACTAGAACAAGATATTGTCCTCAATGGCTTAAAAGAAAAAAAAGTAGAGTTTAGTAGACATTACCTAATTGCTCTAAGAAGATAATTACAACCGAAAAGTTAAGTCCAACTTGTACTTCTTACTAGGGCTAGGGTTACCATCATTAATCAACCATTCTAATGCCAAGGTCTTAGGATCTGCTCTGTTTATAAACTTGTAAAAGTTCAAGTAACTCATTAGTATTAGAAGCACAAATAAAGAGTTTTTTTTTGTAGAGATTAGAATAAAATGATTCTTAATTGCATGGCTAATGAATGAGCAAGCCATCATAAAAATTATTAACATTTAGCAAACCAATGAGTTTTTATGAATGTTCAAATGGGCTCGGATGCAAATGTAATCGGTGCCTCTAAAGTTACAAATCTCCTAGTAAGAAAATGAAAGCGTCAATATGATTTAACATCTCGGATATTCACTTTTGCATACTTGAGTTAACTAACTATTCTCCAATTGATAAGTCGGACAGACGTCCTAGAGGTTTTAAGGCTTGTGGAATGATAACTACCATCTGGTTTCCTCTAATAAAAAGTTTCGAGATAAGTTTTGATAACCTAACAATCACCTCCTCTCGATACGAATCTCGTTAAGAATCGACGCGACCCTAATCAATTTAGTTCCCAAGATCGAATCTAAACCAGAATTGAATGGAACCTTGACCCAATACTTATTGAAAGCATGAACCTTGGTATGTGAAGACGCCACAATCAGCCATGGAAGGTCGATGATAAGTCAAAAAGTTTGAACTCCACGAAATCCGATAAGTTCAAAGAGTTCGTAAAAAACTAAAGAAAATTAACTCTCTCACCAATTGCATCAAAAACTTCTTATCCTTGTTTATTGGATACGAGTACATTATATAGGGTTGGTTACAATAATTTTTAGAAATAAATTCTAAACCAAAAATCAAATCAAATCTAAATCTTCCCTAATAGGAAAGAATCAAAACCAAATCAAAATCCTATTCTAAGTAAATAGGAAAGAAATTAAACCAAATCAGAATCCTAATCTAAATAAATAGGAAAGAATCTAAATTAAATTAGGATCCTAATTGGCTTTAAATGCCTTATACAAATTAAATGGAAACTAGGCGATAAAATAGAACTAATCGATTTGTTTCCCTAATAGCCTCTTTAAGAAACTAGAAAGTATCCGAAAAGGAAAAATAACATATTTTCCATATAATGGGCAAACCAACTCCCTATTTCATAGAAGTGATTATTTGGAAACTTCAAGAGCCTGAATCATGCATTTATCATGTGTGATTCCTTGAACAGGCCTCCCACGAATCTGATTGAGCCCAAGTTGCTTGAATCAATCAATTAAGCACTTCTTTGAACTTCTTTGCTCGAGGTTGTTACGGGTCCGACGGAAACTTGAATAGGATCCGAATATGCCCCATTCCATGTGCTTGTGACATTTTATCCTTAATCTCATCATCCTCCATATACAAGGTGTAGTTTCCTCTCGGTTATGACACGACCAAGATCTAAAACTGCTTGAACAAACTTCTTGTAATTTCCATAATGAAATCCAGAAAGCACATAAATGCTTTTAAATTGTCTATTCGAAGATGTTGTCATTGGAATAATCTTCAAAACCAATTGTGAGTGTATGGAAAAAGAGCTAATATTTAAATATCTTAGTGACAGACAAAATGAGAAACATCTGTAAATAGGTTGGCGTATTTGTCAAATGATGCGTAAAGCTCATGTCTCAATGATTAGAAAAAGCAAACGAAAAAAAGAAAAAGCAAACAAGTGAAAAAAAATAATAAAAAATAATGATTAAATACAAAATCACACCACTAAATGCAATAATGTAAATGATAAAAGAACAACAAAATAAAAGGATATTTACTAGTAGTTGTGATTGTGGTTGTTGTGCAAATTTTGTTGAACTCGCAAGCGCACGAACCTATTGTAGAATAGATCAATAGTGTTGAGTGTCGATCCCACGAGGAGGTGGATTTTAATTGTGTGTAGAAATAATTTTGTAAGTGGGTGGTTGGATTTATGGGGAAATTGATTTAAAGGATACTAGAATTTAAATTGGAATGGCGAAATTAAATTGAACTGAAACTATTATAATGAAGTGAATAGTGTCGACGCGTGTGAACAATGTCATTTTTCCTTTTATGCTCCTCTTAAGGTTTTATTGTCCCCGAGTTCAAAAGTGACGTCTGTTTTGCTATCCGATATCTCGTTCATTTGAAATGACCATGATGCCCTTAAAATACATAAAATACTTAATTAAAACAAAACACTCATAATTAAATAACAAGGGACGTAAATAAATAAAATTAGAGATGTTAGTGAGACTTGAAGTGTAAAATGACGATTTTCTCTTTTATAAATATACACTTTCTAATACTCAAAGACACCCCAAACTTATTGCTAGTCCCTAGCAAATAAAGCGAAAACAAAATTCAAATCTAAAATGATTTTTTTTTAAAAAACAATCGTATTTATTCAATCAGACTAATGATAACAATAAAATAAAAGTATAAGCATTATCTCCAGTCTAAAGAAACATCACACCCACATCAACCATCCACATGAATCAACCTAGTAGATTTTGTCACAGCTACTTTCAAAAATGACATGTCAAACCTCGAAATCTCACTAGTAATAATGACACTCTCACAAAGAAATTAAACCCAAGAAAAATAGTCACTCTAATGAATGGTAAATTGAGAGAAAAATAATAAGGAAGTAATATCACACGCTCTCACCAAAATGAAAGAAATACGCCTACAACTTAGAAATAACACGATCTCAAGGCAAATAAAATGTTAGTCAACTCAATTTATTTACTTATTTTTTTCTCTCTTTTTTTATGCACCACTACATCTTTTAGCCCATATAACTAGCTTCTACTTCAGATTATAGTTCTCTAAAATTAAGAAGGACTTTTATTAGGATGTAACGTAGGCTAGAGACATGACTAACAAAGAAAGAAAAATAGAGAAAACAAAATATATGGTTAAGAAAAATAATATCTTTTGGAAACTAAAAAATGCATTTCATTTATTTATTATTGTATTATATCTCTCTCTTTTTTTTTCTTTTCTCTTTTTTTTTAAAGAACTTTGTTTTCTTTTTTCTTTTTTTTTTTTGGTATTGCACAACTTTACTAAACAAAACAATTATTTATATTTTTCTCAAACATAAATAGGTGATGGAACTTGTAAGATATCGGATAATACTCCAAATTAGAGTGGGTCAAAATGATAAGTTGACAATGAAAAGTTTTTTTTTTAATAAAAGGCTCAAAAAGGCTAACTATGGATATTTTACATAAGGAATGGCTAGAAAGGCTCAAACGGGTCAAAGATGGCCTTTCCATCATCTTTTAGGGCTCTAGATAATCCTCCATATCTACTAATTAAATGGACCTTCAGATGTAGAAACACACTTTTTTTTTTTTCAGAGAGGATTGACTCAAAGGAAATCAAGAAATCATGTATAAAATAATAAACCGCTAAGTATGAAGAATGGGCAAAAAGGGTTATTCTCCAAGAAAAATGATAGGCTTAAGAACTCACTTGGTGCTTATTATGACATGTTCATTCCTTCAAGAAACTCATATTTGTCTTTGACATCAACATGTAGAGTAGCAAACATGGCGTAACATCTCTTAAGACTAAAGATAATACAAATACTAAAATTTAAAATTCATCATGTCATCCAATGTTAAAACAAATCATACAATTTTTTTTTAAACAACATTCTACCCCCCAACCTATTCTAAACATGAAAGGAAAATATGTATGCAGGAATGTGAAAATGATGCAGAAAAACTAAGTAGAAAGGTTACAATTAAAATGATGGAAAAAGAAAATGTCTGAATTTTTTTTTTTACTGAAAAGATGCGTTTCTAGAGGCACTACACTCCATATTCAGCCATCTTCGACTCAAAAATTTGAAAATGTATATTTATAAAGGAGAAATTAAAAAGAAGAAAAAAAAATAAATATCAAAGCTTAATAAAGAAAAAGAAAATGCCTGGAATTTTTTTTTTTTAACGAAGAAGATGCATTTCTAGAGTAACTACACTCCATATTCAGCCAATTTCAACACAAAAAGTTAGCAAGAGTTAGTTTCTACAACAAAAAATCAGTAAAAAATTAACCAAGATTCCATAATTGTTGACTATCCGCTCCCCAACTGACTGCAACGAAACATTGTCCTCAATGTTTTAAAGGAAAGAAGTAGAGTTTAGAAGACATTACCTAGGTGGTGCAATACAGAAGAAAATATTTACAGGCGCAGAGTTAAATCTAATTTATACTTCTACTGCGACTCTCATTACCATCATTATTTAGATACTCCAATACCAAGGTCCTCGATCGACTTTATAAGCATATAACAGATTAAGTAGCTCATTAGCAGTGTGAGCACAAATAAAAAGCTTTTTCACTGTGGAAGGAATGAAATAGTTTTTATTGCATGATTAAGAAATGCGATGAAGCCATCATAAAAATTATTGACATTTAACAAACCGATGGGTTTCTGATGAATGTGGAGATGGGCCCAAGATGCTAATGTGATAAGTGTCTCTAGAGTTGCAAGATCTCACGGTTAGAAAATAAAAGCATCAACATGATTAAGCATTTCAGTTATTTTTTCTTGCATACCTGAGACAACTAACTCTTCTCCAGTCGGTGAGTCAGACAAACAGCCCAAATGTTTTAGGGTTCTTAGGATAATGCCTAACACTTGGCTCCCTCTGATACAAGCGGCTTCTGAGACCAATTTTGATAACCCTCGGTCACCTCCTCCATATACCAAGTGTAATTTTGTTGCTTTATACTTGACCAAAATCAATGGTCCTCAACGAACTCTTTATATTTGCCATAGTTAAATCTAAAAAACACACAAACGTTCTTGAATTGTTTATTGGGAGTATTTGCCATTGGGATACTTCTCAAAAATAATTTGTGAGTGCAAACGAAAAGAATCATATTTAAGGATCTTGGCGGCAGTGGGTCATAGCTGTGAATAAGGTATCATGTCTATGTCAATTAATCGTGTAAAACACATGGCTCGAGAGTAAAAAAGGAAAAGCAATCAATGATAAAATAAAAATTATTAAAGACAATAATGAAAATGGTAAAACAACAGTGAAATAAAATAACAGTGAAGTAAAAGGATATTTACAGGTAGTTGCGACTGTGGCTCACATCTTCCTCTGGTTTTACGTCCAGAAACGGCTTCAACGCCCTCTATGGGTCGAGGATAGGCTTCCCATCCAGTTTTCTTATAAACTGGCAAACATGGTCGTTTATAGTCAGATTCCCAAGATTGTATCGTGCATACTCTATCTGGAATGATGGCCATAACTGGAGAATCGTTCCTTACACATATCCACTGAGATGCGTTTCAAGAGACAAAAGAATATCATTCAATGACTGCTTATTCAAGCCATCCCTAATGAATTGAATCTTATCTTCTCTGTTATCGGACACCATTCCTAAAGAATATCGTCTTTTATCGCATATCATTTTGGCACACTTATGACCAGCAACAGAAATTCTCCGAGCTCTATGCTTTCTTGCGTAATTTCCTTTACCACAACCAGGCATGTATGCAATAAATTTAGGAGGCAACTCACCTGCCAAGCGTTTCTTGACCTCGATTAACCAGCGGATATCAGCAAGTATGTTATTCCTCATGAGCAAGCGCATGCGTTCAAACCGAGCTTTATAGATTGTAAGGAGGGCATTCTGAGAAAGTGAAGGGAATCGATTGTGAAGCTTTGCTAAAATCTCGTTGTTGTCCATTCTTTCATCTCAGAATATTAGTTATTATGGAAAACCAAATAACCGACTTGATTGTCACGGAGTACCGTTATCCGCCACTTGACCGGGGTGACAAACTAAAACACACAAACGGAGTAACAAACAAAAACACACAAAGAAAATCACAATCCTCTTATGGAATTTACCTCAAGTTCTAACTGGATGTTGTAGACACTTCTCTCACTGTCTCTGAGTTGGCTTTCTAAATCCTACTCTGGTGGGTGTAGCTTCCAAATACGATGTGTTTTACAAAATCGTATCTGGCCTCTGAGATGAGATTGGACATGTTAAAGTCTTCTAAGGATGTTCAAGAGAATTTGTCTCATGATTAAAAGTGATAAAAGAAAACTTAATGGTTAAACAAACACACTTATGCACAAATAATTTCAATTAGCAGAAGAATAGTAAAAAGAAAGAAAAAAATCAAATCACCGAAAAGACAGAAAAATCTCAATTCAAATGTGGTGGGTCACTTAAATTTATTTCGGTGTCCTCTCCATGTGGTTGGTATTCTAGATATGGCTTTAATCTTTAACCATTAACTTTAAACGTGACATTGTTCTTTGGGTCCTTAATTTCAATTGCCCGTGTGGAAAAATAGTATGAACAATAAATGGGCCAGGACCATCGAGAACGCAACTTACCCGGGAATAGGTGCAAACGAGTACTTTCTGACCTGGAGTGAAAGATTTTCTCATAATCTGTTTATCATGAAAGACTTTCATTCGCTGCTTATAAACCTTGACATTTTCGTATGCATCGTTGTAAATTTCTTCAAGTTCTGCCAGCTGTAATTTTCTTTTTGAACTAGCTTGCTGCATGTCAAAATTGAATTTCTTGATGGCCCAGTACGCACGATGCTCGAGTTCTACAGGTAAGTGACAAGCTTTTCCATACACTAGCCTGTAGGGTGACATCCCAATTGGGGTCTTGAAAGTCGTTTTATATGCCCATAACGCGTCATCGAGTCTTAATGACCAATCTTTTCTATCCGGCCTCACCGTCTTTTCTAATATGTGCTTTATTTCTCGATTGGAGATCTCAACTTGGCCACTGGTTTGCGGATGATACCGGGTCGCCACTTTATGAGTGATAGAGTACTTTGTAAAAAGTACTTTGAATGATTTGTTGCAAAAATGGGTACCACCATTACTGATTATTACTCGAGGGAATCCAAATTGTGAAACAATATTACTTTTCAAAACCCTATCTTTTCGAGGTTTGAAACTGATTGGGCTTGTGAGTTGTCCCACCATCTTTTCGAGGTTTGAAACCGATTAGGCTTGTGAGTTGAAGCTGCTCTCATCTCGATTCGTAGTCGATCAATGGTTCGGTTTTGTTGCTCAATCGTGGAGTGAGTAACATTCTTGAAATTCTAGAGTGCATCCTCCCATGGTCTGGGTTGAGAGTAGTTATGGTTCTGATTATATGGTCTAAATGATGGCTGAGAGGCTTAAGGAACTTGAAGAATTGGTTGCATTGGTGGAGCTGAAGCCGCTTTGGTCCATTCTTGGAATCCTTGAGACCATGAAAAATTGGGGTGGTCTCTCCATCCAAGATTATATGTATTGACGTATGGGTTGTAATTTGATGGCTTCTTCATGACACCGATGGCATTGGCTTGATCTGAATATGACTCATGGTCATGTGGCTCTGTTGATTTAGCGATCGTCAACGATGCTATTTGTCGAGAAAGGTCTTCAACCATCTCTTTGACTTTTTAAAAATATAATTTAAGAAATAAATTAACAAAATAAATGAAAAATTACAAAGAAAAAAATATAACATAAAAATTAAATTACAAAAATTTAAAGAAGAGAGAAAAAAAATTGTTACCTAGAAAATATAAATTCATTTTTTTTAAGGCAAAAAAAAATTACAAGGAAACAACTAAAATAATACTAATAATAATAATAATAATAATAATAAAAAAAAAAATTATTTACAAAAATTAATTTTACAAATTAAAATACTTACTTCCCAAGAACATACGCAAAAACTTATTGTGCAAATTTTGTTGAACTCATGGCGCACGAATCTATTGTAGAATATATCAATAGTGTCGAGTGTCGATCTCACAAGGAGGTGGATTTTAATTAGGTGTAGAATTAATTTTGTAAGTGGGTGATTGAATTTGTGGGGAAATTGATTTAAACTATGCTAGAATTTAATTTGGAATGGCGAATTAAATTGAATCGAAACTATTATAATGAAGTGCTTGGGTATCGTGGATCCATATCAACATGCACCATGGGTTAAATATTCCTTATTAATGTCAATTAAATCATGAAGGGAATCCACACCTCATAAACCACACTCTAATCAAAAGATGGTGCTAAGGGCTTACCGTGCCAAATAATAATAACCTTGTACTAGGATGCCGTTAAACCAGAGCGGTAACTAGACAAGAGTATTACTATCTGTCGACAAAAAGTCAAAACATCCACAAATATTAGAGGGAAAGAGAAAATAAATTTACCAAATTAAGCCCATGGCACATATTGAGACTTCACCTTCAACCCAAGTTTGAAAGAAAATTAGTTACACATAATTGAACTAGGGGTAAAGTGGGAATTTACTAAAATACATAGAAAATACAAGATGGAGAAAGAATTACAGAAAACTAAGCTCAACAATGGATTCAAAGGTCTCAAATTGTGGGGAGAGGCCCCCTTTTATAGATACATTGAGTAAATCATGGCCACCGATTAAAAACAGTTTGGGCGCACAAGATTGCGCCACATCATCGGGCCAAGATGCAGCGGTTTGACCACGCGGTTTGAACAAGAATACGGTTATAACACGGTTTGAACAGTGACGCAGTATGAACAAGGTCGTGAACGATCCCGAACAATGATGATACACGTGAATAGTCTTTCGTGTGAACATGCCATTTTTTCTTTTATACTCCTTCTAAGGTTTTCGACTGTCCTAAGTTCAAAAGTGACGTCCATTTTGCTATCCGATATCTCGTTCATTGTGAAATGACCATGATACCCCTAAAATACATAAAGTACTTAATTTAAACAAAACACTCATAATTAAATAACAAGGGATTTAAATAAATAAAATTAGAGATGTTAGTGAGACTTGAAGTGTAAAATGACGATCTCTCCTTTATAAATATACACTTTCTAACACTCAACAATGGCTCATATCTTCCACTAGTTTTACATCCATGAATGGCTTGAACGCCCTATATGAGTCAAGGAGTAACTTCCCATCTAGTTTTTATAAACCGACAAACATGATCTTTTTAGTCGATTCCCAAGACTAAACTGTGCATTTTCTTTTTGGAATAGTCTTCATAACCTATGAATCTCATATTGCACATGTCTACTTGATGTGTCTCAAGAGATCGTAAGATATTATTCAATAATTTTTTACTCGAGGCCATTTTAATGAATTTAATTTTCTCTTCTTGATTATTAGAGACCATTTCTAAAGATTTACAAATTTCTCCTTTTGCAACTAAGTCTTACACAGTTGTGACATTCGAGTCAAGTCTTTTAGCTCTCTTTTTTTTTTTTATCAAATGTGCTTTTACAAAAACCAGGCATGTAAGAAATAAATGGATCAAGAAACTCACTAACTAATCGGATTTTACTTCAATTAACCAACAAATATCAACAGAATTCCATTGATCATTAACAAACGCAATCATTCACAACGAGCTTTATAAATTTTCTTGAAGCTATTTTGAGGAGAAAAGGAAAATACTTATGCAATTTATGTTGTATTTCTTCCATGATTGATTTTGAAGTCTCGTTATTATAGGAAACTAAGGATACCGACTTAAGAAGTCATGAAGTACCGTTATCTGTCATTTATACAAGAAAATAAATCAATACATGATAAAATAAAGAGACTCAAATCTTCAAAATCAAATCAAATGTGAAGCGAACAAAATAATAAAAAGAAACACACAATGTAAAAAGAAAAATAAACTTACATTTGTTCTTTTATTGAGTTAACCTCAAGCTCTAATTGAAATTTATATATACCACCCTCTATTTCTCTCAGTTATCTTCTTAGATCCTCAATGTAAGACACTAATATTGGTGGTTGTAGATCCCAAATTGGATGTGATTTACAGCTTTGTATTAGGTTTCTCAAGTGACTCACAATAGGTTTTTAAGGTGTGTGAACAGAATCTTCTTTATTGAGATGCTCATGATGTATAATGACAAAAAAAAAACACAATTATCAAACACACTTAAGTAAGAAACATCATAACACGTATCATTCAAGAAAGTCAAACAATTCAGACGGTAAAGTAATAGTGAAAAGTTGAATCACTCATTAAAAACTTAATCAAGATTTGGTAGGTTACTCAAATTTATTTTGGTGTTTTCTTCACGTGGTTGATATCCGATATGATTTTAATCTTTGTCCATTAACTTTAAATGTGACACTTGTTCTTTAGATTCTCAATTTCTACAACTCCATAAGGATATATATTTTTACAACAAATGGGCCAATCCACTTTGACTTTAACTTTCCTAGAAACAAACGAAGACGAAAATTATAAAACAACACTTTTTGACCAGTCTTAAATGTTTTCTCAAAAAATTCTTTTATCATGAAAACTTTTGTTCTTGCCTTAATAATTCTTGAATTTTCATATGCATCATTCTTTAACTCCTCAAGTTCATTCAATTGCAATTTTCGTACATTACCAAAGATCATCCAAATTTGAATTAAAAGCTTTAATAGCCCAAAATGATTTGTACTCAAGTTCAACGGGTAAATGGCAAGGTTTACCATAAATTAGTCGATAGGATGACGTTCTAAAGATGTCTTAATTGCAGCATGGTAGGCCTATAGTGTATCGGTCGAAAGAGACCAATCTTTGCGGTTTAGGTTAATCTGTCTTTTTAAAATTTGTTTTATCTCCTTATTTGCTAATTCAACTTGGCTATTTGTTTGAGAATGATAAGGGTAGCAACTTTATATGTAATTCTATATTTTTTCATTAAAGACTCAAACGACTTATTACAAATATGTTTACCTCAATCACTAATAATGGCTCAAAGGAATCCGGATCGACTTAAAATTTTTCTTTTAAAAATTTAACCACAATTTTGCTATCATTATTTCGACAAAAAATTTATTCAATCCATTTTGAGACATAATCAACCGCAACTAATATGTACACAAATCCAAAAGATGGTGGAAATAAACCCATGAAATCAATTCTCCAACAAATAAATATCTCAATCTCAAGTGTGGGATTTAAGGGCATTATGTTTCTTTTAGTAATTGGTCCCAATTTTTGACGCTTTCCACAAGTTTTGCAAAATTCATATGTGTTTGTGAATATGGTAGGCTAAAAAAATCCACATTATAAAATTTTAGTTATACTTTTTCTTGAAGAAAAGTGTCCACCATATGCTTTAGAATGACAAAAATTAATGACACTACTTATCTCATTTTCAAGAATGCATCGCGAAAAATCTTATCAAGGTAATTTTTGAACAAGGATCATCCCAATAAAATTTCTTTACTTCAACAAAAATTTCTTCTTTTCTTGAGTGTTTCATTGCACATGTATTTTACTTGTAACAAGGAAATTAACAATGTTAGCATACCATGGTATTAAAGTAATAGAAAATAAAAATTCATCCGGGAAGGAGTTATTGATGGGTGTTATATCGGTGCAGAATTCAAATGTGAGTTTTGATAAATGATCGGCATCGACATTTTCAGCACCCTTTTTATCTTTGATGGTGAGGTCAAATTCTTGAAGTAACAAAATATAACGAATTATTCTTGGTCTTGCATACTGTTTATTATCAAATATCTCACAATGGCGTGGTCAGAAAAAACAACAATTTTATAATCAAGCAAATATGAACAAAATTTGTTTAATGCAAACACCACAAGTAAGTAATTCTTTTTCAGTTGTTGAATAATTCATTTGAGTACTATCCAAAGTCTTACTCGCATAATAAATCACAAACGCGACTTACCATCCCTTCTTTGTCCTAAAACAACGCCAACCTCAAAATCACTTGCATCACCATTAAATCAAAAGGCAAAGACCAATCAGATTACATAATAAGTGCTTGATGTTAAAAGACAATTTATTTTCTCAAAAAAATTTGACAATCATTAGTCCATTCAAATGGTACATCTTTTAATAATATATTACAAAATGGTTTAGATTTGGCATTAAAGTTTTTTTTTTTTAAACCTCCTATAAAAATCTTACATGTCCAAAAAGGATCGCACATCTCTAACTGTTTTTGTTGTGGCAATTTAGACATGACTTTAATTTTTGCTTTATCAACTTAAATTCCTTTAACAGATACAACATGACCCAAAATAATTCCAGAATAACCATGTAATGACATTTTTCCTAATTCAACGCAAGTTCTTTTTCAACACATCTATTTAAACCTTTTCCAAATTATCAAGGCAATCATCAAAAGAATTCCCAAATACATTAAATTATCCATAAAGACCTCTAAACTATATTCAACCATATCATTAAAAATGCTTAGCATACATCTTTGAAATGTTGCAGAGGCATTACAAAGGCCAAATGGCATTCTTTTAAATGCAAATGTTCCAAAGGAACATGTAAATGTGGTATTTTCTTGGTCTTCAATTGCTATAGGAATTTGATAATAACTTGAATATCTATCTAAAAACAGTAGTATAGATGTCCACCACTCTTTCTAAAATTTGGTCAAGAAATAGTAATGAAAAATGATCTTTTCTAGTGGCTTCATTTAACTTTCTATAATCAATACACATGCGCCAACTAGATGTAATTTGTGTTAGAATTAATTCACCATTTTCATTTTTGACAATAGTGATTCCAAATTTTTTAGGCACTACTTACGTCGGACTCACCCACTTACTATGATAAATAGGGTAAATAATTCCCGCACCAAGTAATTTAAGAACTTCTATTTTTACTACTTCTTTCATATGTGGGTTTAATCTTCTTGGAGGTTGTTGACATGTTTTAGTATTTTCTTCCAAATTGATTCTATATGTGCCAATTAAAAGATTAATACCTTTAATATCATTTATAGTCCATCCAATTGTGTTTTTATGTTTTTAAGAACAGATAGTAACTTACCTTCTTGGTTGTTTGATAGGGTAGAAGAAATCACAACTAGATAAGTTTGTTCTTCTCAAGATAAGCGTACTTCAATCCCTCGATAAAGGTTTCAGTTCCAATTTAGGTGTTTCTTATTGTTAGGTCTTTTCAATGATTCCAAGCTCATCAAATTTTGGTTTCTCATCATCATGTATTAAAGTCTGAGTAGAATAAAGCAACAAATTTATATTAGAAGTATCATGTTCAAGTTGCTTATTTGATTCAATTGAATTAACCAAACAAATATCACTAAGTTCAGAAAAATTCCCTTTTGAAAATTCTCCTCTATACAAGTCTCAAGCAATTCCTTCTGTCATCAATCTCATCTTCATTCTCATGTTCCTCATTGGGTTGCCAACACATATTAAAAATATTCAATTCCGAGTCATATTTCTAAATGACAAATTCTTTAAACCATTCCTATAATTAATCAAAGCATTAGCAGTTGCTAAAAATAGTCGACCTAAAATTACAGGAATTGATTTATAATTATTCACAACAGGTTCAGTTTCTAAGACAATAAAATTCACAGGGTATATGAATTTATCAACTTGTACTAAATACTCTTCCACTATTCCTTTTGGTACTTTAGCTGATCTATCAGCAAGCAAAAGTGTAGTTGGAGTTGATTTTAACTCACCAAGATTAAGTTGAAAATAAACTGAATATGGAAGCAAATTAACACTAGCACCAAGGTCTAATAAAACATGCTTAATTTTGTGATCTCTAATAATACAAGAAATAGTGGGACAATTAGGATCTTTATATTTCAACTTATTATTGGTAGACAGAATGGTACTTACTTGTTCACCATGAATGCACTCTTTCTTACCTTTAATTTCCTCTTGATAGTGCATAAGTCCTTTAAAAATTTAGCATATGAAGGTAACTACTTGATTGCATCTAACAAAGGAATGTTAACTTTCACTCGCTTAAAGATTTCATAAGTTTCAGAAGAGTGATTTGATTTCCTTGGTTTATTCAATGCATGCGGAAATTATAGTTCAGATGGAACAGTAGTTATTTCTTCATTAGGTATAAGTTTATTTAGTTCTTCCTTACCATTTGAATTTTCATTGTTGTTATCTTCACAAGGTTCAAAAATAAGTCTATCAATAACCTTACCACTACGAAGAGTTATAACTTACTTTACTTGGTCTGTGGGTGAATTTTGTTGAATCTTAAGATTTTGTTATGGTTAAGCTGAAAATTTTCTTTTTTTTTTTAATTGTGAGTGCGAAACAATTTTAGTAAGAGTATCTTTCAAATAAGAAAAGGTTTGTGCATTCTGATTATTAATAGCATCTTGTTTCCTAATGAATGAATGCATTGTATCTTCCAAATTTTTCCATAGTGGTTAAACATATGATGCATAAGGCTGAGTATTTTTAAAATATTGTGGAGGTGGTGCTTCTGAAGATTGTGTATTATTATTATTCCTCCAACTAAAATTTGGATGATTTCTCCAACCAGGATTATAAGTCTGTGGATATGGGTTTGGCTTGTTAAAAGTGTTAACGGCATTAGCTTGATCATGCAAACATTCTTTAAGTGCAGACAGAGTGGGACAATCTTGAGTGAAATGATCATTAGATCTACAAACATCACATGCAATTTCTTGAGAAGATTTTACTTGATCACTTTTTTTATTTTCCAAAACTTCAACCTTCCTAACTAGGGATGCAAATTTTGCTAGTAAATCATTATCTTCCTAAAGTTATAGATTCCTCCAAGTGGATGGAGATGGTTGTGGTTTATTTGTTAATTCAAAAGTGCCAACAATATCCCAATGTTATGTATTTTCAGCTAATTGGTCAAGGTAATATAGTGCATCTTCAGGATTTTTCTCTAAATTCACTATTACACATCATTTCTACAACTTGTTTACTTTGTGGTATTAAGCCCTCATAGAAATAAGTGACCAATCACCAAGTTTCAAAACCATGTTGTAGACATATGTTAATCAATTCTTTAAATCTATCCCAAATTGGAATAATGTTTCTCCATTTTTTTAGAGAAAGAAGTGATTTTCCTTCTAAAAGAATTGGTTCATGAGGTGGATAGAATTTTTTCAAAAATTATTCTTGTGTGTTATTCCAAGTTCTTATTGATCCAGATTTAAGGTTTTATAGCCAATTTTTAGCTTTATCGTTTAATAAAAAAGGAAAAAGGTTTTAATCTAATTATGTTTATGCTACAATTTTTGTCTATGCATGTATTACAAACTTCCTCAAAATCTCTAGATGCAAGTATAGATTCTCAAATTCTAAACCATAAAATATTGGTAAAAGTTGAATAATACCTAGTTTAAAGTTGAATCGAGATGCTTCTAGAGGAAATACTATACACGACGGTGCTCGGTTCTCGTTGGATTCATATAATCTCTCAAAGTTCTTGGTTGATTCTAATCTTGTTGAGATTGGTTGTCTCCCTGATCAATTGGAGGATTAAGTTGGCCCAAAATGTTTTCGTCTTAGATCTCGTTCATGATTGGTAGTGGTAATTGAGATCTACGAATTAATGTGCCACGTAAATTCTAGACCAACGTCTCATGTAATGATGATGATGATGATGTGTGTGTGTGTGTGAGTAAGTTGTAAACAAAATGTTAAATAATTTTCTAAATTTGATTATAAAAGTAGTTTTTGACAAATATGACTCCCGGAAGAATTTATTTAATGGATAATTTTTAGTTGTTCAGAACGATATTTCGAATGGTTATCATTACCATTTTTGCATTAGTTCATATTTGCCATTGACAAAAATATTTTAATAGTGAAGATATAAAGTTAGTACAAAAACCCAAGGAATAATTAAAAATCTTAAGCCATTAGCATTATTAATAGACAATTATTATAAAATTATAGAAATTGGTGCTAGTAGTTTAACATGGCTAGGAATTAATTAACAAAAGCCTAATAAAGATAGCCCAAAAGAGAAAGAAGAAATAGCAATGTATATTGGTGAAAAATTTACAAAAATAAAAAGTAGAAAGTCTAGCGTAGAATAATAAATTCTTTAAATTAATTTTATTTGTATATACAAAATGATACATTTACAATAAGAATAACATTATAAAATTTTATTAAAAAAATACAAAAGAAAAGTTTTGTGAGGAAAAATTCTTTTATTAGCAAAAGAATGATATATTTCTTAAAAGTATTAGCAGGTAGAGGATATAAAGCAAAACTCATAGACGTAGTAGGTAAAGATAATATTTTAGCTTATATTCTTGCAAGATTAACTACTAAATGATTATTTTGTAAGAATGAAGCAACATACGAATTTCAGTCAAGTAACACTTTGATAGTTCCCTTCAAGAGCAAATTTGAGTTTTAGAAGTAAATTTCAGTTATTAAACAGTCAATAATGTGTCTTAGACAATTTATGGAGTTGTAATAACCTACAAGATAAATTAAAAGTAACCAATGCACTTATGCATTATTTTAGATAGATTAATGATCATGTAGAAAGTAATTATTTTGTATTTTTTGTATTAATTAGAGGTAGACAACAAAGCATTTACAGACAATGGAGAGAGGTAGTTGATTTAACAATCAATTATCCTGATCCATATTATAGAGGATTTTATATATTTCATGAAGCAATAGAATTTGCTAGACAAAGGAGAGTTAAATAATCATTTAGACAGTGCATCAACATTATAGTTTTGCAACCACTGTGAAGTCATGACACACAAAATTAGAAAGCTTAATAATACTTGATATCATTTAAATAGTGAAGCAAATGCATGTAGAGAAAAATAATTGCATTAGAAAGTGCTAATGTAAAACTAATTAGACAGAATATTGTATTACAAAATAAAAACAATAAATAGCCGCTTGAAGAATTATTTAATATTACCCCAACAGGGCAACTAATAAAAATTTAAAAAATTTCTTTCTTAATTGGTGATGGTATAGACATTGTAAAAGAAAAAAAAATAGTAGGAATCATATACCAATACTTGGTTTCAGTAGCCAACCAAATATTTTATCGGAAAGATGAATCTCTTAATTGAGTTTGGACCTGGATGGTAAGAATTAAGAAATATTATCCCTCTTAGACATGATTTTCCTTCAATTTCCTTTGATTATTCTTTAATTGAAATGCTAGACAATGAAGGTTTTCTTTTTAAAGCCCTTAGTTTTTTAATGATACGTACTATTTATATTTTCAACTTAGAAGATTTAAATTCTTTCCACCAATTTTAAACAAAACCCTATCTATCATAAAACTAGTAGTCTTAATCATAAACTTAATCTCTTTGCCACTTAGACCCCAAATAATTAATAAAAGGAAACTATGTGTCATATTACCAACGTATCATGTCCTTTTTATAAACGAATGAGTCAAATAATTTAGAAAAAGACATTATCATGATAAGCCCAACTTCTCCGCAAAAGACATATACAGAAGAACTCATGAAACTATAGTCTTCTATAAATGGGTTGAGCCTAATTATCATAAAATCATAGCCCAAGCACAAAACTATACTATTCTAGCTCAAAGACATCTTGTTGATGAAGACCAATTTATTCCTTCACTACAGCTAAAAGTTGACAATCTAGAAAAATGTGAAGAATATCCAAAACCGCTAATTGAGATCAATGAGAAACAATCATCAGGAATCGAATCTGAAGCTACAAGTCATCAGTCTTTGGATGAAGACATACAAGTAGCTATTGATGAAATGATAGATAAAAGACACCATTAACCAGCTAGCAGTAGTCAAAAAGTCTTTATTACTGTCATGTTTTTACAGATATTCTTCTTTTACTCACTACCTAAAAAAGAAAAAACTGCGAAAGCATCTTTTTCATTTTGTCATTTTATTACCGACCCTGAGGCATCATAAAGTAACAGTAGCCAGTCAATATTTTTACTACTTAATTTTTAGCCAATCTTCGGCAAACTACCACTTGTAAAGTGTAATCTCAAAATTTTATCTCTTGTACGTCAAGGCATTGATGGTAAAATAATTGTTACAAGTCTTCAATTGTATATATAGACCTCTTGGATCATTGAGAGAGTAGAGTTTTATAGAGACTTGTAGATAATTTAGAGTCAAGAGAGTCTTTCTTTATTCATAAAAAACAATCTTTTAGACATCAATAAAATATTTTTATTTACTTTTTATTTTTCATAAACACTTAACAATCTTTTAGACATGAATTAGCAAGCTCCTATCAAGTAAGTAAATTTAATTTCTTTAGTTTTATTTACTTATTTATTTTTCGAGTTTATATAGTCCATGTGCCTTTATTTAAATTTAATAGAATAAAAATTCAAAAAAAAGTATAAATTATATTTAAAGCATTAACTAAATGCAGTCCTTGTTATTATTTAAGGGAAAAGAGTATACAAGAAAGTTTTAAATATTTTTTTATAAAATCAAATTTATAATTTTATTTATAAAATCAACAATTATTTATTTAAAAATTATAAACATAAATCAATTATAATTTTTTTGAAACTAAGAATTAAATAAATTTAAAAGACTTGAGCCAATAAAATATATTAAAAGATTCAATTTCAACATTTATAAAATCATAAAATTTTAAGTTTTTAAAAACGCCCTTGATGTGTTAAAAAGAAATTTTTGGGTGCTTTCTGCGAAACGTGATTGGCCACCTACGGAGTTTTAAAATATTTTTACTAGTAAAAAGTTTTTGAATTTTTTTAAAAATAGTTTAATAAACTTTGAAATGTCAAAGTTAATTTCTTCCTAAACAAGTATTAAAAGGCATTTTTGGCAACTTCTCGGAGCTTTAAAATATTTTTTACATAAACAAAACTTTTAATAAAGTTTGAAATTTTTTTGCCAAGGCACGTTTTCATAAACTTTTTGGAAATTCACTGTACATAAGTGGGAAAACAGCCACATATATTTTGATGGTTAACCCAAATGGAAACTATATCAGTCCATACTATCGGCTTCTTATACCGACAATAGATGATGACATACACAACCAATTAGAAAATTTTATTTCTAATTGATTTACTTTTTTATTTTCAAGGCAATGGGGTTTAATGTGTCATTTTCTACCACATAAAAAATATTTACAAGTTTTATTTTGTTTATAGATTCTTTTACCTTTTTTAAATTTTTTTTAACTTTTTGTCTATTATCTTTATGCTTAAGGAATTTTTTTTTAGATTTTTCTACTATTATATCTATAGGTTGCTTATGTTGACTATAGCTTTTCTTATGCTTGTTATATTTCTTATGGCTAAATCGACTAGGGTAATTACATCCTAAAGTAGGTACTTCATGCATATCTATACACATTTTTCTAAACTGCAATTTTATTTTATGTCCATCATTTTCTTCTATCTTCTTCTTCTTCACATTACTCTTTAATCCTACCTCTAACATATTCTATTACTTGTAATAATATAGTACAATAATTAATTCTTTGTGTCCTTTTAGTTTTAAACCAATTAATTAATTCAATATGTAATTTTTCTCCTATTTTACCTCATAGTTTATCTACAAATTTTAATAATAAATCTTTGTCAAATGGTCTTTCTATATCACGACAATATTTATAAAATAATTTGCATATTCATGAAAATATCTTTAATCACATATTTTTAATTGTTCTAAGTTTCTAATTGCTTTAATCTATTTAATTATATTGTCCTTTTCATCTACTCCTACTAATTTACTCATTAAATCTATAAAACTGATTACTGGAATGTTTGTATCAAAATTGTCTAATTCTTCAACTTTATTTTTTTCATCCAAAATATATCATTAAAATGTGTAGATAAATTACGAAGAAAAATAGGAGAAAGATTACGTACTAAATTAATTAATTGGTTTAAAACTGAAAAGACACAGGGAATTAATTATTATGCTACATTAATACCAGTAATAGAATATGTTAGAGGTCGGGTTAGTGAGTCTTGTGGGTTAGTGAGTATCTTGAAGAAGAAAAATATAGACTATGCAGACAAATAACAAGGGACTTCTCGATCAGAGGCCTGAAAAAATGCAGACAAATACAGCATGCTCTAATAAACTAATAAAACTATCTATATTATTAATATGTAAAGAGACTGATACAACACACAAACAGACTCATCTATGAACTTGCTAGAGCTCTCTTATGGATGAATTCTTTCTGTGAGCTAAGTTAAGTCCACACTTGGTTTAATGCTGCCAACAACTTCCACCTCCCTTAACTGTTCTTTTGCAGTAAGAACCATTGCGTGTAGGAGCTCCGCAGATGGAGGTTCCTCCAGAACTCCAGCCATTACAGGGACTATTTGTTGAACCCTTGTTCGATGACTGTTTTGAATGCTGCCAACACTTTGTATTTCCCTTTGCCAGCCTTCTGCAGTACGAACCATTAAGCGTCTGAGCTCCACAAACAGCGCTACAGAAGTCCTCTTCATTGAATGTACTCAAATTTGAACCTGCATAACCTGCATCATACACATTGGACTTATCTTCTTCAGCTGATTTGGATTTGATTCCTTTAATCTTCATCCCTTTGTGCTCCTCGCATCTCACTCTTCCTTTAACAGGTTGCCTGCTGCAGAAAGTCCCGTCGCCTAATTCCAGCCCACATATGGTATCGGAGTTTGGTTTGGTTGTGAACCTCTTAGAAAAAACTTGAGGTTGTATTCTTCCAGACATAGACATTTCAGAAGAGTCAGAATAATTGCAAGAATTGGCATCAAAATCCACATTGCATACATATTCAGATGCTCCTGATATATTAGAATTGGATCCATTAGTGCTTCTCCATTTGTGCTCTTCACTAACTGTGCACATCTCTTCTATTACTGGAGGCTTCACTGGGTTCGATCTACTGATCCTCAAACCTTTGTGTTGAGTGCACCTTTTTCTTCCTTTAAGTGGTGGCCTTCTGCAGATAGAACCATCATCTAAGGACACCCCACAGATAACTGTATGGTCCTCATCAGCACCATGTCTTTCCAAAACCAACCTAGGCTGTGATTTAGTAAATTTAAAAATTTGAGAAAAGAAATTGTGACCCTCCTTATCAGCATAGGTGCCAGAATTATTTTGTTTTGAAGGCAGTTTGCTTGCTTTGATTTTAATGCCTGCTGGCTTTTGACTGAAATACAAAAGCTTCCTGATACTTTTAGGAAACTGAATATTGTCTGAAGCAATGGTATTGAGTTTCCGAAGAACATCATAATGGCGACGTGTGCCATTACTCCCTTTGTTCCATGCATAATCAAATGTACTGAGGAGTTCACTTTCTGTGTTAAGAGCATCTGCTTTATTTTCCATCTGTCGAGCATTACAAAGGAAAATTAAAAAGAAAAGAAATCAAATTTCAGAAACTATAAACCAAATAAGTATGCCATCAGGCCTACTTCCGTTAATGCATATCAGTGGAATATAAACCAGAACCACTCAAACACAATGAACCCCAGATGCAAACGTTATGATCTATGAGTGATTGATATGATCTACAAAAATTTGCACAATTCTGCTTGTGTATAAAATGCAGGTTAAAAGCCTCAGGCATCTTTAAAACAGAACCAAAAAAAATGAAAGATACAAGAATGACTATGCTATTATATCCATAGTAGCATTCAAGAGAAACAAAAATGACTATGCATTTATGCAATTGCAAGTAACTGAAAACAAGATCCAAATTTAACAACTTTTATTGTACTACTAGCCAAGATTCAAAGGTCACCAGCAACTCCTCAAAAGATGCTTCAAATATCATGTTTATTCATAGAGTAAACAGGGCCTGATTATGATTTCTCTATTTGGGTTTATCTTATACATAGTGTATTAGTATTGAACTTCTAATCAAGTCATTCAAAAGACAATGCTAACTAAACGTAGAGTTGTACATAAAAAATGAGCCACATCTAACTAATAACAAATCAAAAAGCTATATATAGAAATAGAAACAGAAGCTAGGATTTTAAAAATTCTCAAAAGGATGCACACCTACAGGAGCCCATCTATAAGCAATGGCGTGACCTCTGCTGAAAATATCATCAAAACAACCAGACCCATTACTGGGGTTGTTATTCAAATGGGCACCACTACGGCCATAACACTGGAGTCGCGTTCGGACACTGTCAGCTTGTCCAAGATAGACCACAACGACGTCATCTGAGTCGATCCTGTCCGTACGGGAGCGAGATGCAACAATTCCAAGCTCATAAACTCCAGGACCCGAGGTACTTGGAAGGTTGTGAACCCTGTATCTATTGGCTCCTTCCTTGCCAAGCAAATAATCTGCCCAATCTGACGCCCCAACAAGTATCTGCAATAGCCATTTACACACACACACACACATATAGATGCACACAATATATAGTCTTTGTTAATGAAAGAGGTGATTAATTTTATGAATATTAATCAAGCATCCCAGAAGGGTTAAAATGGAAAGATTGGAAAGGGAAAATGAGCAGACCTTCCATTTAGAAAAGTGGGCATCGTGTTTGGTTCGCTTGCATTCTTCCCTCTTGATTCTGATTATGTCAGTCACAGCCGCTCCCATCTGCTATTCTGCTACTTGACCGTTATTTGTGCTCTTTTTTTTATATCGTTGTGACTTGTAGTGCAAAGACCATATTACCCCTGTAATTGTTGGAATTTACGATTGTCCATCGTTGATGAATAGTTATTAATATGTGTAATTGTTGGATGTTACTCGGTAAACGCCCGTGTTATGATTATGAGTTGTGATTTCATTTGAATATCTTTCCATTTTGATTTTGATTTTTTTCTTTTTAATGTATATCATTAATTGATAAATTAACTCAATACTTTGCCATACTGTAATTCAATTCTATTAAGATAGACTTTTTCCTTCTTTTTTTTTTATCTTGAAAAATAGTTCTGAAATCATCCTACTTAAATTAAATATATCTTCGTTAGCTGAACCTTTATCAATTGCTTTCAAAGAGGAGATGTTAATCAATTGAGTTATCGTTTTGAGATATAACAAATTTTGATTGTAGGTTTCATATTTTATCTCAATCTAATAGGGCAACATGCATCTATATTAAAGGATGGAAAAAACAACCACACACCAGAGTTTTTTTTAAGGGACCTTAAAAAAGTTGCAGAGCTTCGTTAAAACAGTATATAACATTCAACTAACAACTCCAACATGGATACCTACAAAGACCAGGGATTTAAGCCCTATGAGTAATGTCACGTGTCCTAATCCAAGTATAAAACATAGGTCGTTAATTAGGACACCAGATCTCCTCGAAAACTAAGGCAACTTGCCTATAAATAGTGATCTTATCTCATTATAGTAACATTTGTGTTGAAATTCTTATAAAGACCAAGAATATTGAATATACATTCAAAAAATTCTCTTTTAGCTCACTATTCTTATATATATTATCCAAAACCTTATTTGAACATTGAAGTGACTTCAAAGGGGCAACCCGCACACTTTGAAACAAAGTGCACAAAGGAGAAGAGTTTGTTAGTTTTATTAAGGGTGCCTTTGATATTAAGATTGAATAAATGTAGCACTAAAGTATTTGTTAAACACTAACTGCTGTAATTTGGAAGATATATTAATATAATTTTTTACTTGTTATGATGGAAAATCTATTATATATTTAATAATTTTGTGAAAATTATTATTTAAAATTTATATTTACTACAAATTATTAATTTATGTTTCATATTTACAACTTTTTTTTTTCACAACAACTGTAACTTAAAAGTTACGGCACCTTAATTCCAAATAGGACCTAAAGGTACTAATTGTCATTTCAATTAGCTTTTAATTAATTAAGTCTATTATTCACCATTAATATGCTAATTTTAAACTCCAATCAATTAATGATAAATCAACTGATAAACCACTTTGTTTAACTATGCAGTCTTGTTTAATTACTTGAAAAAGAATTGGTTATGTTATCTATAAGATGGTAGATCAAATTCTCAAATAGCAAAATTACATAACATTATCAAAAACTATTTGCATCCGTTGCTGCAACAGCATGCAAACAAGAGATGATTGAATTGTACTACTTGATCATCTCAACCTACCAAACCATATTTCTGCTTTCTGCCGAAAAGAGAAAAACTTGGTGAGGAAGAACACATGATGAGAATCTTCATCCCCTTTAATTTGTTGCAAACAAAAAAGAAAAAGAAAAAAGAAAAAAGGGAATGCAGAAGGCTTCAGTGATTGTGAGATTCAGTGACCTTTCTTCTTCTTTCCCATTATCACACAGCTGAATCCTTTTCCTCTCTTGCTAAGTTTTCTGAGAAAGAAAGTCACGACAACAAAAAAGTTGCCATGTCCGTTGCTTCTTATCCTACGTTTTCTTTTTTACCTTGTCTCATCGAATGTCAACTTTGTAGAAATATGATCACAAATCCCACAAAAACTTTTTAACATGCCCAGTAGATAGCCACTATCCAAAAGCCCAGAAAAAACATAAATAAACAAAACAAAAAAAAGAATGATACGTTTGACACAACTTATCTTCAATCCACCTCTGCTAGCCATTCAAATTTACTTCATAATATGTTCAACTTTATTTAAATTCCATCTTTTTTGGGTTTGCCCCATTTTTTCTTTTTCCTTTTTCATGCTTCATTTCTAAGCCCAACGCCATATACTTCAATTAGCTCTTAAGAGCCTTTCCGCATCTTGAAGATTTTTTTCTTTTTCTTTTTTCCTTTAATTAGAAAACTTTGAAGAAAAATTAAGAAGATTTTTTGAAGAATTTTAAGGGAGATTTATAGTGGCTTTCAAAATATTTATGGCGACTTCTATTCAATTTTTAGTTTAAAACCATATCTTGTTGTATTTCAACAAATTTTTTTATTGATTTTTTTGTTTTGAAAGAAAATAAATTCATATTGGCCATGACAGTTGCAACGTTGAACTCAAATGCTCCTTTTTGTAATTATTTTTTTCTCCTCTCATTATTCCAACCACTCTCTGTCACGTCTCAATGTGACATGAGGCATCTTGGATTCTTGTGGGCAAAATTAGACCCGTACTTAATCAAACAGGTTACTTAAAAACATTAAATTGATGCTGACTAGCATGTAATTAAAAGAAAGGGGGGGGAAAAAATATTGATGATAAGGCCCTGTTGATGTTGCCGTTCCAATTATTTCGTTTGTCTTAAAGTGGAGTTAATTTTGTGGGTCTCATTGTCCTACCAAATTGCCTTGTTGTGAGTTGTGCCATCTCTGAAGGATAACAAAACAAAATAATTGAATTGAATTAGTCAGACAATAATGTACAGTATTTTAAGGCACAAGGGGTACAAGACGAGCCAATTGCACTTTGAAAACACGAATTGAATATTGCTACATTTGGCTGCTCCATACGTTTCAGTTTTCTCACAAGCAAGAAGTGAAATATGCTTAGTTTATTTTTTATTTCTAAAATTGTTACAATAATTATAATTTCAAATCTATTCGAGTCTATATACCAACATATTGTAATATAATTTAGAGGTTTGTCAAGCAATTTGACGAATTTTATCTAAAAACTATATTTTAAACATTCAAAGCAAACTCAGGATATGTTTGGGATTGCTTTAGCTTCCCAAATAATCTATTTTAGAATAGATTTTGTAAAAATTAATTTTATAGATAATTTAGCCATATGTTTGGTAATTTTAGATTATAACACTATCACTTACCGAGTAATTTAGCATGTGTGTTTGGTAAATTAATGATAAATGGAAACATGTACATTGAATTACCATAATGAATAAATTAATAACGGGTAAGGCAATTTACACTTTGAATATTGTCTTGAACACTCTATTACTCAGCACACATATATACTAATTATAAAAAAATAAGTTTTTTTATACACTTAAAATTTTTTGAAATATCCTTACTTAAACTATATAAGTTATTTAACTTTATTTACTTAAAACACTAATAAAACTATTCAACACACTAATTTTAAGAGATTTAATATATTCTTACAAAAATATAATTAAGTCACGTTGTAAAAAAATTATTTAACATAATTTTAGTTATTAATTTTTTGTTTATTTATGTTCAATATTTAATTTTGCACCCCAAAATAACTTGCAATGAGAACATAGTAATAAAAAAAATATTCCATAAATACTAAGAGGAAAAAGAAAAAGAAAACGAAGGAAAAGTAGAAGACGAAGAGACGAAGAAGAAAAAGAAGAAGGGCCAAACCAAAAAAAAAATTGTTTCATTTTATTTGTTAAAAAATAAAAATATCAAACATATTGTGTAGCCAAAATTTTCTCAAAATTGATTTCCTCATTGTTCATCTAAATATTAATTAAGATGCTGAAAATAAAAGTTTTAGTGTTTAAGATATGAGAACTATAAATTGAACAATGAATGTGTTGCATGGTTGTTCAAAATAATTATATAATATTGACTTATAATAAATTGTTCCTTATAGTAGTTTAGATAATCGGTGTTTTTGTGATATATATTTTTATTAAAATTAGAGTGTTTAGAGAAATTTTTAAAGTACAAATAGCCCTACCCATTAACAACTGTTATAATTATTGTTTATATTTTTCTTATTTAATACATAATAAGAAATTTTTGTTTCATGTTTGGTCTATTATAATAACATAAAATTATATATATATAGCTACCAATGGATTCAAAATTGAAAATTCTCTTATCCGCGCAATCATGGGAGCCACACCACAAAGGAGGACTGATAATGGCGCAAGACCACCCAAACTGCGGAGGCCTCCTTAATGTTGTTGTCAAGTAAAGACTCAGTAGGGTACATGGCCACTAGAATCAAACTCGGTAATTGTCGTAATGCCTAAAAATGATGGCCACTGTTACATGGGCTGTAATGAGAGCTTCCGACATTTAGGTGGGCCGGACACCATCTTAGGACCTCCATAGTCAATTTTGTTAGTACCTTTGAAGAGATTGGAAAAATATAAATTGAATGGTATTGATTGGTCGTGTAGCTCCTAGTTCACTTTTTCCATTGCCAGCGATGTCGCCATCTCTGCCTCCAGCAGAAAGTTTTTATTTTAAATTTATAGATAATTAAAATTTATAATTTAATTAGTTTTGTTTTATGGGTATTTTTAGAATTATATATTAGAAATGAGGGCATTTTTGGTACCACTCATGCTAATAGCGTAAGTGGTAACCCAATCTCTCAAAAATGGTTGATGGAAGAAACTCCACTCTCGTAAATATAGACAAAAATTCACCTCTCATAACTATAGGCAAAGGTAAATATGAATATTAGTAGGGATAAAAATATATGTTCTACATATGTTTAACAAATGTAGCTAGAGTTAAATATATAAGTCCCTTGGATATTAGTGAGAGAATGAGGGTATAAATTTTAAGATTTGAATTGAGAAGACGCCTCATAAATACAGGTAGAAATAGTTGTCCCCTGAATATTAAAGATGTATAAAAATTAGGGTTATGTTGCAATAGAACTAATCTATATTAGGCTAATAATAGGTCTTGTTTAAGCAATTTTGTGCATGTTAAATGACATATATAGAGATGGCAATGGGCACTACCTGCTGGAGGTTTGCCATTACCAAACAACAAGTTTTAGTTTTTAGAAAAACTTGCCCGTTGCAGACTTTAATAATTGCCAAACCTATCCGTAACCCGCAGTAGAATTTTTGCGGGTTTTCTCATTTAAAATCAAGAATATAAAAAATATTTTTAATAATACATAAAAAAATTAAATCATATAATTCAAAGTATAAATATATAATAATAGCCTAAAAATCTGTAAACAATATTAATTCTAAATTTTATCAATGTAAATAAGAAATTAAAATTTCAACATATAAAAAATACAAAAAATATATTAGTCTAACACAAAATATTTCTATTTTAGGCAAATCACTATCACTAATATTAATGCTTTGCTTCATCTTTTAATCAATATACAAGTACTATTAATAATATTAACAAGTAAATTTTATACGATTATCGTTAAGGCAAAACAAACAAAATCAATTAAAGTAAATAAAATATTAGTAATAAAAATTATAAAATTTTTACTTATTAAAAGCTTATTGTATATATGTAGTAGTGAGATAAGTTAGGTTTAGGAATTAGAAACTTTAACTTAGATATATTTATGATTAAATTTTTTAATGTAATTTTTATGATTAAAATAAATAAATAATGCTGGATACCCACATTAGTACTTAGTAGATTTTTTTCTCAATAACAAACTTACCCGCAACTCGCAATAGATTTAAGTTTGAAATACCAAGCCCACCCACAACCTGTAAAATTAGCCAGAGCAGGCGTGTTTTGCGGGTGGATTTGGGCAGTTTTGCGGGTAATTTTGCCATTCCTAAACATATACCCAAACCTACCCATTCTTTATCATTATTGAATTACCTAAAACAACCCATTTAACCTGCTATTTTTAGTATTATATCTTTAGTTAAAAAAAAAAAACAACTTATAAAATAAAAGCTCTATAAGAATATAATGCCAAACCAAAAAAAAAAAAAAAGAATTAATATTCTTTATGTTTAACATAATCAAATAATGTTAAAAAAATCAATTATTTAGTTCTGGGCATTGATATCATTAATTAAAATTTTAAGAGAAAAAATGTATGGAAAGAGGATTATGCTGCATGAGAAGATGGATATGTACAATGATGGCTATAAATTTTATAATAAATACTTAAGAATTTTAAGGCTTGTCATAACTTTATATAAGTTGTCAATTTAAAGTGAAAGTCAAATTTATTTTTTCTTTAAAAATTTATAATTTAAGTTGTAAAATTTATTAAACGTTAATGGATAATGAATGAAATGAGTTTTTGATTTTAAATCCAAACCGGACCTCTAATGTGGAATCAGTTTTAATAGGTTGACCCACAATAATCCAACTGGATAAAGGTCGACCCAATAACTATTTTATCATGTGAGTTCTTGTCATGTTGATGGATGATATGAACATTTGATAGACTATTTTAGATTAGTCCAAGTAGGTATTGGTGCTAAAAGACACATTCAAGTCAAACTTTTTTTGTTTAGTTTTTATAAATAATTATACTTTTTTTTATAAGATAAATAATTATACTTAGAGGGTTAAAAAAGTCCCAACGATTGGATTGGTTTCACCTCTTATGTTAAAAAAAATAAAATGTAAAGAGATCAATACTTCGAAATTTTTTGAATCTAACTTCAAATAAAAGAATTAATATAGTTATATAGACAGACAACTCCCATTTCGAGTCCAAAGTTTTGAATTTTAGACTAACATGATGTAGCCATTGTAGGTGAGTTAAAAACTATTGGCAATGGACAGTAATCAATGCCTAACCATGTGGAAAACTAGCTACTTGCAGACAACTGGAAATTTCTCTATCTAGAAGCACCCAAATTTCTTTGTCAGTGTGATTCAAAATGAAAATTTCATGTTATAAACAAGAATAAAAGTCCACATAAATGGGCCAATCAATTAGACGAATCTGGTATCCGGCAGGTGTCGTTTAGTTAAACCCGCCTGTTTCCGTTTTGTCGTTACACTTACTCCCTCATTTTCTTTATTTGGCGCTTCCCTCTCTCTCTTTCTGGTAAATTACTAATAAAGCAAAAGCCGGAGGATAATAAAATACTCAACAGCAAAGTCCAAATTGTGTTGCCTCCTACCAAAAGCCAAAGCTTTAAAGAATCAAATGATTCCGTTTCTATGCATCCACGTACACACACGCATTTTACATGAACAAAAAGTATAAGCTTCTGTTGTTGCTTGCTTCCTTGAACTGCACGTACTCTAGAACTTTTATGAACTTTTTTCATCTGGGTAGCTTGAAAAAGTATCTGGGTTTCAGCGATGGAGTGTTGGTTGAGGCAAAAATGAAATCTTTTTTTGGCGTGTTGTGAATTTGTGTTGAAAAAAGTTTGAAAAAGTGGGTGGAAATGAAGCGGAAGGGTGGTTTTTCAGAATTGGTTGTGGGGAAAGTAGTGATTGTTGCTGTGAAAGCATCGAAGGAAATTCCAAGAAGTGCTTTGGTGTGGGCTTTGACTCATGTTGTTCAACCTGGTGATTACATTAAGCTTCTTGTGGTCCTCCCTCCCCCGTCTTCAAGTAATATTCTGAATTTGTTCTTTGTTTTAATGAAGTGTTCTCAATTTTGTGCAATGATTTTAGGTTATATGTGTGAATCACTCTGTTTTCGTCACTCTTTGCTTTCTTGCTTGCTATATTTGGCTATTTCGCATGACACACAATTCTATGTGATTATTATGATCTGTAATTAAGAGCTTCATGGCATCAAAATTGAATTTTTGACCAATTGATTTTCTCTTATTAGAACTTCTTATATTGATGGGAGCACAATACATTTGCAGGTAAAAAGATATGGGGGTTTTCAAGATTCACCAATGATTGCACTACTGGTCATAAGAGTTCCCTCTCCGGAACTAGTTCAGATCAGAAGGATGATATTGTAGATTCGTGCTCCCAAATGATGCGTCAACTGCAAGATGTTTATGACCCAGAGAAGGTAAGTGCGGTCATTATTGTCATAAGAGTTTAATTCTCATATGCTCCCTCTCTAAGCATTTTCCACTTTTGACAGATAAAAGTCAGAGTAAAAATTGTTTATGGCTCACCATATGGAGTAGTGGCTGTTGAGGCCAAGAAAGCTCAATCAAACTGGGTTATTTTGGATAAGTAATTAAAACGACTATACCTTGTCTCCTGCGTGACTTTACTGTAGATTTTGTCTGCGTGGAATTTGCAGTCTTACAGGCTGTTGATATCTCAATATTCTCAAATCCCATACCAAAAACTATTTACTCAGAATTTCAGTTCGCTCTTTACTTGTTCTATTTATCCAATTTATGATTTACAATTATTGACAGACAACTGAAACACGAGAAGAAATGCTGTATGGAGGAGCTGCAATGTAATGTGGTGGTTATGAAACGATCTCAACCAAAAGTTCTGCGGTTGAATTTGGTTGCATCACCAACAATGAAGTCTCAAGTGGCTCGCTCAGAAACCTTCGGTTTAGAAGTATCTCCAAAATATTTGAAAAGTAAGCATGATGATCCATATATGATGAAGGGACCATTTGTGACTCCTGCAAGTAGTCCTGAGCAAGAGTCACTGTTGACTGCAACCGACATTGGAACTTCATCAATCTCAAGTTCAGATCCAGGGACTTTCTCTGAAATATGTGAGAACCTGAAGAAAGAGTGTTCCTTAGTCAGTGAAGAAAGACAAGATCGTTTTGGACCTGATTCTGACTCAGATTGCGAAGTTCTGTGTCTGCCTTCCACAAGTTCGAATCATGATCCATGGATGGCTGAGTCACTCAGTCCTCGTGAGGAATTCTTAAAACTTCTAGAGGGAAGCTCAGAAAGAACCAATGATCCATCTCTGACTTCTGCATACGAATTCCTGTTGGAGAAATTATCAACGTTGAATCGAGAGCCTGATATTGGAGTGCTGAATTATAAGCTTGATCTGAAAATTAGTAAAAGTGTGAGAGAGGCAGTTTCATTGTCCAGGAATAAACCTCCAGGCCCTCCTCCATTGTGTTCAATATGTCAGCACAAGGCACCTGTATTTGGTAATCCTCCCAGGTGGTTCACCTATGCTGAATTGGAGCTTGCTACAAATAGGTTTTCAGAAGCAAATTTCTTGGCCGAAGGTGGATTTGGTTCTGTTCACCGAGGTGTCCTACCAGATGGCCAGGTTGTTGCTGTCAAGCAATATAAATTGGCTAGTTCTCAAGGTGATCAAGAATTTTGCTCAGAAGTTGAGGTTTTAAGTTGTGCACAACATCGCAATGTTGTGATGTTGATTGGATTCTGTGTGGAGGATGGGAGGAGATTGCTGGTTTATGAGTATATTTGCAATGGGTCCTTGGATTCCCATCTTTATGGTAAATTCAACTTTATCCTAAATGGTATTATTATTTACACTAACGTTGTAGGAGGGAAAGGAAAGGGATAAAAGGAAGGGTAGATGTGAAGAAAAAGAGAGATAGAGAAATATTCAGTCTTGAGGACTGAGATTGTGTATGTTAGAAGATGTACCTTGTGAATTATGAAGGAAATTGCTTTTACAGCAAACAAATTGATTACATAGTTGGTGAATTGTAGGACGTGATCGAGATCCACTGGAATGGTCTGCAAGGCGAAAAATTGCGGTTGGAGCAGCTCGAGGGTTGCGATACCTTCATGAAGAATGTAGAGTGGGTTGTATTGTCCACCGTGATATGCGCCCTAACAACATTCTGGTCACCCATGATTTTGAACCACTAGTATGTCAAGCTCTTTCTATTCCTCTATAAAAAAAATTTCAAAAATTTTCATGACTAGCTGTGTACTGCCTTTGATACACTTGCATTAAATATGTGTCTTTGTTTCTTTCATTGTCAATTAGTAAGCACAAAAACATGTCTTTTCACTGCTTACTAATATCAATAGCATATGTTGAAACTGATATCTAACTGTTGGACCTTAGGTTGGGGATTTTGGACTAGCAAGATGGCAACCAGATGGAGATATGGGAGTGGAAACAAGAGTACTCGGAACATTTGGGTAAAACAGTTTCATGGTTTTCACTTCTTTGTAGTTTTACTTGCAAAAAGCAAGAAATTGATTTACAAAGCCCTTCTTTATTTAGGTATTTAGCTCCAGAATATGCTCAGAGTGGTCAAATCACAGAAAAAGCTGACGTCTATTCCCTTGGGGTAGTATTGGTGGAGCTCATTACAGGAAGGAAAGCTATGGATCTAAACCGGCCCAGAGGTCAACAGTGCCTCACTGAATGGGTATGGATTTGATGACATTATTTTCAGCTGTCAAATATATGTATTGGTGTTGATAACAATCTTTGAAAGATTTATTGTCATATTTTCAAGAGAGTAAATATAAAAAAATGTGTGTTTCGGACTTCAAAGTGTATCCTGCCCCTTCCATGGGAATTGTTTCTGTCTTCCTATTGACAAAATTTAATCTTATTTGCACTTTTATTTTTTGTCATTGGCTGATTACTCATTTTCCATACTTGGAATAGGCACGTCCTTTACTGAAAAGACGTGCCATTGGTGAACTGATTGATCCTCGCTTAAGGAACTGCTATTCAGAACGAGAGGTCTATGGCATGCTGCAATGTGCCTCTTTATGCATATGTAAGGATCCTCATTCAAGGCCTCGTATGTCTCAGGTTGGTAATCAATTAACTCATACTTGTTTGTTTAAAGTACCTATACTTGCCACAATTACTTTGATTATCAAGTCAAAATCCTTAGAATGAAATTGTATGAAATGGATGTTCCCAGAGATTTCACTTTTTATTACTTACTAATATGTAGAAGTTCACATTTTCTAGAAATTGCTTTCCAACTGCTTAGACTTGTGGCTGCAAATTATCAAGATTTCTTAAAAACCTGTATTCACTGTGCAATCTGTAGAGGCTTTTTTAAAATTCAGTGAACAATTTTACAATTTTCTTTTGTGGGTAATTTCCCAGAACAAAGTAGTATTCAAGGTAATTTTCAATTTGACAATTATGTTCAATGAGAGGCAACCCCAAAAAACCGGCAGACCCTTCCCCTAGTCATCCATTTGCAAATTCCATGAATTCATAAACCTTGTCAAACATTGTGCATCAAATTTAAAGCCAATCAGTACTAGTTACCTCTAATAATGCTTCTGAAAACAACTCCTATGTCAGCTTTTATCTTTATTCTAAAAATGCCGAACGTTAGTGGTTCGCGGTAAACTAATTTATGTATTCTTTACAACAAATCCTAAAGGTGCTTCGGATGTTGGAGGGGGACATTCTCATGAATTCAAAAGATGACACTTGAGTCTCTAGATATGTTAAGAACAGCAGTGGGAAGAACATCATCACTGTGGTCAAATCTGGTAACATCTGAAAGAAGGGGCATAATTTGAAGTTGAAGTTCTTCATGGAGTGTGCATGAAGAGCAGCTCTTTCAGAGAGAGTGAAGGAAAATACTAGTTTTATTGTCATTTCTGCAGTTTAGATTTGTCTCTCTAGGTGTAGAATGTGATGCAAGCTAGTGAGTTTTGTAAATTGTAATCATATTTTATTTATTAAACAAATCTCTCATTTCAACTGGCTTCCGCTCCCTTCATGTAAAACTTTTTGTGGATAAAATGTATTCATTTAATATAGAAAGATCACTTCACCTTCTTTGATTCTATGTTCTATCCTTGAGCTAATGTGTAATTCAATAGATTATGAAATTGGAGCGTCTGCAGTCTTTTTAAGTTTCCTATTTTCATTTGTGACTTTTTAGCAAGTGAGTTTTTTAAAATAAATTTTTAAGTTTTGTGCTGGTTGTTACGAACAGCGACCACTTGGATGAAAACTGGAAAACATTATTTTAAGCTATTAAAAAAATTATTATAATCTATAATAAAATCTAAATATTTTAAGTAACATTCTAAGGAATTTCATCTCATTTTATTAATAAGGTTATGGTTAAGTTACATCATGTGTAATTTAATATTTAACACAAAAGTTGTACCCAATAACTTAAGATATGCCGACAAATAAACAACACTAAAATTTTTCTGTATCATTCTTGTGTTGATGGTAAAGTACATATAATGTAATTTAGGATAACTATTTATAAAATCTCAAAATATTAGGTAGAGGGTTTGACTATGGTATTTGCCTCATGTATCGTCAAATAATAAAATTAACAAATATCACTAAAATTCGTCTATCTAGTAGTACCCAGATTATAGGATTATGCACCCTAGAGTATCACAGTTATACCTTTAGGTGGTATTTTTTTTTTATCTGAAATCTAAATAGACTTTAATTTAGCTTAATTCTGAATTGATTTAAATGTTTGAATCTGAATAATATATTTATTTTTTGTTTGAATTTTTGAAAATAATTATTAAGTTTTTTTTTTACTTAAAATACTAAAAACATGTACTTTTACATTTGTATCCTTATTAAATTTAAATATCAAATCAATAATATATATATATATATATATGAAAGAATATAAATACCATAACATTTTAACATATATAAGCAAAAGGGTGAAAACCCATTTAGTCCCTGTGTCTTTTAAAATGTCTTGAAACATCCCTGCAGTTAAAGTATTGATACTCCTACCGTTATTTTTTATTTCTTTTACCTTACTTTTACAATATTACCTTTTTATAATAATTTTTTTATTTGGACATTAACAAAAACAAAATAATTAAATTACCAATTTAACCCAAAAAATAAAAAAAGTAATTATATTAATTTTTTTACAAGCACCATTTGCACACTTGGTAGTTTGCATACAATTTTTGATAATTTAATTTTTGATAATTAAAAATTAATATATATTTTTTTATTTTTTAGGGTTAAATTGATAATTTAATTAATTTTTTAATTAATGTCCAAACAAAAAAAATTATTAAAAAAGGGTAATATTGTAAAAGTAAGCCAAAAGAAATAAAAAGTAATGGTAGAGGTATCAATACTTTAACAACATTGATATTTCGAGGATTTTTAAAAATATAAGGACTGAATGAGCTTTTACCCTAAACAAAACTACATTCAAGCGAAAAATTACAATATATAAAATACCATAAGTTTCAATTTTTACCACAAATTTTCAATAATAGTACATAATATAAGATGAGATTATTAGTGGATAAGTATGTATAGGGGTTTTGGGATAGGCATGACGAATAAATTATAAAATAAAGATATTTTTACGTTAGAAATTAGTTGGTTCATTTATTTTTTTTATTTAGTAAAAAGCTAAAAAAAATTAGCTTATTTTATTAAGTTAAAATTATCTAAAAAATTTGCATTAAGTTATAAAAATAAACATCTCTAATTAACTTAATTAATTGAGTTAAGTCATCTTAAGTTATTAAGTTAAGAAATAAACACCCTCTTAGTTAGTAAGTAAAATAAGTTTCTAATGAAAAAATCTCGGGTACTATTTAAATGTGGACAAATCATAAATTATCATTTTCAGCGTTTTACAAATTTAAACAAAGTTGTAAATTCATCCGAATTTAATAAAACATGGGTTCCTTATGGAAAAATTTTGGTCGCTAATTATAGAAGTATGGTTTGTGACTTAAGCAAGTTCAATCATCAAATGAGTGACCTTCTAAGAATTTGAATTTTGTTTTGTTTTTTTTTTTTTTTTTGATAAAAGAATTTGAATTTTGTTAGTTATACCATTCGCCATTCCTAAGACAATCCAACGGTCAATAAGTATGCAAAGCTGTCGGGCCATTGAACGGCTAAGATCCACCCACCAAAATCGTACGACCGACAAGGCAACATTCACGAAGCTGCACCGAAGTGGGGTCAAATCAAAGCGAACCAAGTCGAAAGATATAAAAATGATTTCACTTACTTTCCAGGCTCTTGTATGCCTTTGCGCTTGGCTGCTCGCAGTAGCAGGACAGAACAGAACACAACAGATAGCGGCATGAGTTTCTTACTCTTGAAAGTTCGCCGGCCATGTCTTTCCTCTCTCTCAACGCTCTTTCTTCGACGCCTCTCCACGGCACTACCACGTAACCTTCTCGTCTCTTCAGTTCAATTTTCGTTGGCTGGCTTTATATATAGACTTTGATAAAAATTTTGTCAGCTGAGTTTATTTAGTTATTTATTGTATACAGATGTTTATGGAGATAAATATGAGACTAGCAGCAGCAGCAGCTGCTTCATTCACCCCGCTTCAATTGTTCACCCAAATGCCATCATTGGTCAGGTGCTTCACTTTCTGTGGTTCCCTCTTCTTTATTTGGTCAGTCAAGCTCTTTGGAGAGATTTTGAAAGTTTTAAACCATTTTTGCTTCAGGGAGTTTCAGTTGGTCCATTTTGCACGATTGGGTCTGCTGCAAAGCTTGGAGATGGCTGCCAGTTATATCCTTCCAGCCATATTTTTGGAAACACAGAATTGGGGGATCACTGCATTTTGATGACGTGAGTTTTACCTTTGTTAAATGTTGGAATCATCTTTATTTTCGTTAACTTATGTAATGCCTTTAAACCTTGTTAGGCAGTGGCGCTGTTGTTGGTGATGATCTTCCTGGACGAACTGTCTTTGGGTGTAACAATATTATTGGGCATCATGCTGTTGTTGGTGTTAAATGCCAGGACATGAAATACAAGGTATATTTTAATTGCATTGGATGCTATGATCAAGCTGTAGCAAACTAACTACATCTTTCTTTCTGGTTTTAGTCAGGGGATGAATGTTTTCTTAATGTTGGGAACAATAATGAGTTTAGAGAGCATGTTTCAATTCACCGATCTTCAAAGTCAGGTGACAGAACGGTATGGGGTTGTTGTGGTAAAGTTTCTCTTTTCTTTCCTGAAGACATATCCGTATTTGTGAAGTTGAGGCTCTTCCGTTTTCTAACAAGAATAAAAATAACCAGGTTATTGGTGATAATAATCTCATCATGGGCTCTTGTCATATTGCCCATGACTGTAAGATCGGCAACTATAACATATTTGCGAACAATACTCTTCTAGCAGGTCATGTTGTCGTGGAAGTAAGTTCTTTAATAATTGGGTTAGATAAACTCTCTGTGCAGTTACGTTGTACCAAGTATCTAATTAGAAGTTGATTCAAATGCTGGAAGCATAGGACTATACTCACACTGCTGGAGCCATTGTTATTCATCAGTTTTGCCACATTGGATCACATTCTTTTATTGGAGGGGGCTCTGTGGTATGATCTTTTCCTGTTCTCTACCCATGATTTTTCTTCCTGCTGTCCTGTTCTATGTAGCAAGGAACCCAGCTTTAGGTTTTCCAGAATGGATGGAAATTTTGGGGCACTGACAAATTATATAGTGATAGTGATGGCAGTTTTGGTATGGTAACATATAATAGTGCTCCAACTTTTCAGATTAAAAACAATAGATTCCTGGCTACGTAGTCCTCCAATGGCACAATTTGTTATAAAGCAATTGAAAATGAAAACAATTCATGTATCATACACAATAAATCTTATTTCTTTTTCCTTATGCCCGAAGGTTTCACAAGATGTCCCCAAGTACTCAATGCTGGCTGGAGAAAGAGCTGTACTTCGCGGTCTGAATTTGGAGGGTCTTCGTCGTCGTGGATTTAATGTCACAGAGGTTGGCAATCTATGAGTTTTTAATTTTGATGGCTCCATATATAGCTGCAAAACAGTTCATAATTTGTAACTAAGAGATTAGAGATCGAAAGAGAATAGCATTCTCTTTCGTGGCAATAGACAGAATCCTTAATACCCCTTGTTAACTTTTACCAATTTTCTTGCACAGCCTTTGAGTACATATGATATTGTATGTCATCATCGTACTGTGCTTTCACTCACTATGTATTAAAGCAAAATTAAGTTAAAAGTTAATGGAACCTAGAAAGTTGCATTTGTTTATAAAATATGAAAAGAAAACAGCCATTTTCCAGAAGAATAATTGAATTTCAGTAGGTTTTGTCTGTAAATATATTTTCTGACTACTACTCAACACAGAAACTTTTGTTGAGGTATAAAGCCATTTTAAGTATACCTAAATCCAATTTGTACATACCTGATCCTTAGAGGAACGAATATTTGATTGCTTGAATAATCTGTGTGAAAATGCCAATGACCCCTGTGAGGATAGGGGAGTAGTGGTGAGTTTAGTTAGGGATGAGGTTCAATGGATTTTTTTTTTTTTTTTACGGCAATGATGCTGTTGCTTCTTAACTGAAGTGGCTTTACTGGATACGTATTTAAAGAGAGCATTTTTTAGTTTTACAGTATATAAGTGAAACTTTACTGTTCCTTTCTTTCAATTTTGACATTAACCAAAATTATACAATTGGTAATTGACAATAACAATTCAGGCTGTTTTCAAAACAATTCATATTAAGCGCATTATCCTGAAATTGTTGAGTTTGGTAACTTTTTGTCTCCTTCAATAGCCTTTTTGATGGTTCTCTTATGTTTAGTATCCTTGATAAAGTGAGAGAAGTTATTTTTTACACTATTGAGATCCATCGGTTCCTTTTATCCAATCATGCATTCTAAAAAAAGCTTTTTTCTGTCTTCCATTTTGAGCAAGGATCTAGATTAAGAGTTTGAGAACAGCTTACCGGAAGATATTTATGCCTGTTGATGCCCATGCTGTGGGTTTTGAAGAACGTCTTACTGAAGTGGTAACCTATCTTTCTCCCTCTATTGCATGCATGCACATACTTCTTCAATAGCCATTGAGAAAGCTAAACGTCAACTGCAGGAGCAAGATGAAGAATTGGGTCATGTTCCTGCTGTATGTTCAATGTTGCAGTCCATTCGTGATTCCTTTGCAGAAAATCGTCGTGGGATATGCAGGTTTAGACAATGGAGTGGTTCTTGAAGGGATCTTATGGTAAGCATTTGCACCTTTACTTAATCATGGCTCGTTTCCTTGTTCTGTCCATTTTATCCATATAATTTGTCCTACAAATAGTCATTATGGCATCTGAATGGAAGGGAGTTAGAATTTCTAGGCTACTAGTCATTTTATTTAAGTTACCCAAGAGTTAATGTTTTTTCATATGCATTTGTGTGTGCTTATAAAACATATATAAGTTATTCTCCGGACTTTCAATTTCTACCGTTTGACTCATCTAATCAGTTATATTTTAAGTACTATATTAAATGAAGCAGTTATAATGGGAATAAGGTTCTGTCTGCATGCCAAGACTGCATCAGCTGGCCTTTCCCTTTTCTAAAATCATTCAGTATTTTGGCTTTCATTCATTTTGTTTTTGCTTTCTCTGTCATCAAATCCAGCTCAATCCTCCGCAAAATCAACCACACCAATGCATTAAGCAAATCATATTAGAGTCACAAAGTAATTTACATGTTGAAATTTAAGATTGACACTTCCTCTCAATCACTCAATATTCAGGTCAGTGGGACCATTTCTTATCAGACGAGCTCCTAAATACTATAGAATATAGATGCTCATTCTGTTCCCTCCCATCTGCTTAAGAAATTTCTCAAAGCAGTCAAACATGTCCACGCTTTGTGATCTAACTGCAAAAGAAATTGTGCATATTTTGGCATACACCTTGTCTGAATCAACCAGTGCAGGAATCCATATGCAGAATCTGGGAGACAGAGAATGTGAGAGGTGAGAGGAAAATTAAAAGACAATAAATGAAGAAGACGAATAGAGGGAGGGAAAGGTATTGGTAGATTTGTGAGATAGAGAAGAAAAGAAATTGTAGGCTCGTAGGTAAATAGGTAGGTTATAACATAGTTTATTTTATGTCATTACAATATAATAACTTTTAAGTTATTAGATGTGTCCAGTGGTAGAAATTGGAAGTTTAGAGGATAACTTATGTCTGGTATTTCAGATTATAGAAAATCAGTACAGAGTATATACCAATTTGGCTCCGAAGATAATAAAACCAGAAACAAAAAATATGATAAATTAACACTGATTACAATCGGCAATTATGAAACTGTTAATGAAACAAAAATAAAGTTCAATAATGAAAAAATATAAAAATGTCAAATTACACTAAAGAAATTATGCTTTTTAATAGAGGCGAGGAGACACACAGAGTACACTTAGAACTTTCAATATTATAGACGGTCACAATTTTTCTACTATGCCTTTGGAAGGAAAGAGCTCTCATTTATGCATAACATTTATTGATTTCATCTTGACAAAAGAAAAGAGAATCAAATGATTACATTTGGACAAACACTTCTACAAAAGCTACTATGCCTTTGGAAGGAAAGAGCTCTTTATGTATAACAATTATTGATTTCATCTTGATAAAAGAAAAGAGAATTGAGTGATTACATTTGGACAAACACTTATACAAAAGCTACTAGTAGAGCTATTTTTAAAAAGCAACTCTATTATTGATGTTCTTTAGTGAAAGAAAGATGTTCTTGTTGGATGCTCTTTAAAGTGTGTTACATTGTATGGATAACCTTATCAGCTATGATGAAGTCGAATATCCTGTGTGAAAGGGCTCTCTTTTATGATGAGATAGAATTATCCAGCATGAGTCTATCAGAATTACTTCATAGAAGTCTTTGTCTTTAGGTATAATGTACAGTGGTAACTAAATATGGTATCAGAGCCCATATTTCTTCTTGATCCGTATTTCACATTAGGGTTGAGACTTGTCTTTAATGCTATTTCTTGAATCTTGATATTTTAAGCTTTTGGTTGACCTTTTTTTTTTTTTGGCTTTCCCCCCAATATTGTATTATAGAGCCAAGGTCTCGTGTTCAAGTTTTCCTATGAGCTAACACTCTCAGTTAGATTTTATTTAAATTTCATGGTTCATTTCTCTCTTTCCAAATCTGGAATTCACATTTCGTGTGAGGGGCCTGGTTTAGATTTGTGTATAATGCTCATTTTTTTGGCTCTTGCTTAAATCAAAGAAATTATTGAGGGACTTCGACAACCTATTTTTATTTTTTTACTTCTGCAAAGGGGCCCTAAGTCTTACAATCAGTTTTACTTCATTGTTACTTTGTATAATTCTCTTTTTAACCGAATAATAAATTAGGTCATAGCTATTTTTTACTAATTTTAAACTTCCTAAGGTATTTCTTTGAGATACATTCCAAACTGGTTCAAAGACTAGTTTTTCCATAAGCCTTCTCCTAAAGAAAAATTATCAATTATATTCAATAAATTTTTGTAAGTCAATGCAATTTTATTATGATCATGTGTTTCTACTGTCTATCTTTTAGCAACAACATTGAAATTCCGTGGATAATGAAGTGGGAACGTATTCTGAGAACTCAAAACTTTTGAAAATTTCCTTTGCAGAAAAAGGTTTTTATTTGATGGTGGTCAAAGTTTAATCACGATCATTTAAGCCAAAATATTTCGGTCATAATATTAGTCAAACAAAAATATGGACATCTAAAACTTTGAAGAATTCTATGGCCTAACTAGGGCTAAAGGGAAAGGACTTTCTGAGATGACTTATTAGATATCAGTATCGATTCTCAAAAAGATCTTTAACATGAGATGTTTGATTCGACCAAAGCTGACAAAATTTTCGATGACAAAATAGCTCAATTTATTTTCCTAATTGTAATCATTTTAGTTCTCTTTTCTTTTGTCCAGACTGTTAAGCTTTTATTTTCCAAAATATATCGTAGAAACACTTTGTGATGTTGTAATGTCCTAAATACTTTTCATTTGCTTTCACTTTCCTCCCCCACTCTTGTAAAATGAATAATTTCTTTTCATTAGTATAAGCCTATTTTTTCTTTTTTTTGAAAGCTTAACCTTACTAGTTTGATATTGCACTTAATATGTTTCATTAGTATTTTTTGTTTCTTAATTGTTATTTACTTAATTTATTACATTTGTGTTTTATTACCATGTGTGAGACCAAAATAGTATCATGCACACGCACACAATATGTATGTTTATATATATATATATATATATGGATAGTTTTACGATTTGGGATCCTAGACTTTAATTAAAATTTCACAATTTTTCTGCACGTGGTGCATCCCACCATGGTTGTCAAATAATTAAAAAAGAAAAAGAAAAAGAAAAGGAGCAAAGATCGTTGGATTTTAGTTCATATAGATGAGTCAGCTTCTAGTTCAAGATCCTGGATTTTAAAGGAATCCTACGGTCCTTGTTACTTTTTTTTTTGGGTTTAATTAATTTCTGCGAAATTGTGGCCTTTGGATTCACGTCCAAAGGCAACACTGCGGATCCCAGACTATAAAATTATCCACATATATATGAAATACATGTTTAAAAATTTGATTTTGGTCCCATACAGCGTTATTTAGCACCTATACACTACTGTATTGGGCAAACTCTGCACTTGTAAAGGTGTGTATATACAATGAAGTAATGTTTTAACCTGTTCTCATTGCAGTTTTTGCTCAGCCATTATGATTTTGTAGAGCTGGAGTAGGCTGGCGCGCTGTTTGAGAACCATTGAGCAGCTTCCTGTTAACTTGTAGCATTGTTGGTGTTGTTTCATTTATTACTTCAACAAAAACAAACCATGCAGTTTTAGTTTATGGGAATGGTTAGTCTTCTTGTCTCTGATGTTACATTTCAAATAGTGTACACCCTTCTGGTTGAGTTTTTGATAAATGCATGGTCTTTGGACTTAAATATTTGCAACATTGTGGTTCCAAATTCGAATTATTTTCTGTTCTGTGATGGGAGTGAACTACGCTTATCTAACCTCTATAGTGATCGGTGACCTTGCCTGTTTATAATATATTTGCATGTTGGAGGAAAAAAGAGACCAACATAATACCAATGCCACCGGCCATAGCCATTGGAAAATGAAAAGAAATTTAAGCACTTTGGTTTGTGCTTTTAGAATAAGACGTGAAAGTTAAAGTTGATCAAATTGCTGGGATGCTTGTTGCTTCAAAATTGATAAATGACAAGACACTTTTCTCTTACTATTAGTTGGAGGAAAGGACAATGCGAAAGTGTAACAAAGGCTTCTTTGTTTTCACAAATGGTTATAAAGATTCTTTTTTGGGACAATTATATTTCTTAACTATAATTATCTATGCTTTATTTCATCTTGAAATAATTGTTCAAAAAAGGGATTTCCATCACTATTCTTAAAAATAAAGGAGCGTCTGTAACTTTGAATATAGTCCTTTTCCCTCAGTTGGAGGAAAGGATTTATAGTAGTGCAAATTAGAAGTAATCTCAACTTGCATCCCACTTGATTAGGATAATGTAAAATACTTAAGCACTTCCTTAATATGTGATTAGAAGTCTGGTCAAGCAAGGTGGGAAAATTTATCACGAAAGCATTATCTTCTTCTTACATATTTCATTAGGAGATATTCCCTTCTTTGATAATTCCAAAAGAATCAACATAGAATGAGAAGCAAATGGATGGTGAATCTGCTTTTTGTAGTTCTAAGTCTAGCCAAAGACAAGTAATAAATTCCTCAACTTGGCCTCTAAATACGAGGGATAGATTATGAAATGAATCTTTACTTTAATACATCCTTTTGCATAATAACGCTAACAAGACAAAAGCTAGTTTGGTGAGATATCTATTCAATATCTATGATTTTATATAAAAACCCAATGTGTCTCTATCTAGATTGTTTTGATTACTAAATTTATTTGGTTTACTTTTATGGGAAAAGCATGAATATTATATATATATATATATATATATTTGCTTAGTTTCCATTTAATTTATTAGTCAAGATCCTATTGGATCAAAATGGTATCTTGGCAAAAGTCTTTATCTATTATAGTATAAGTAGGTAAGACAGATGATGTGAGATGTCAATCACTTGGTGTGTTTTATTTTAATCTGTTGTGCTGTGTACGTCTGTCTAGGTCGTCACAATTATCTATTATCAATCATAAATTCTCAGCTTTGAGCTCGTTTATTCCCTACATATTCTTTATTAATCTTTAAAAAAAAATTAATCATTAAATTTTTTAAATCTTAATTATTTTGATATACGTGAGCTTCTATAAAAAAATATTTATTTATTTATTTTATTTTTTTTAGGTTAAATTAATAATTTAATTTTTTATTAATATGAAACAAAAGAAACATTATTGTAAAATGATAATCTTATAAAAGTAAGACAAAAGGAATAAAAAGTGACTGTAAAAATGTCAATAGTTTAATGATAGAGATATTCTATAGTACTTTAGAAATATAAGTATTATACGAACACTAATATCAAAATATAGAGACAAAACGAAGTTTAAACCTATAAATTCACATATATAATTTCAGACATAAGTTTGTACTTACAAAATAGGGAAAAAAAATTATTCATGTATTGTTTGACTTCTCAGTTGCAACCAATCTACATATAAGATTAGAAATTTCTCTTGATCTAATTATGTATTGAATAAATAAATCACATATTAACTGATAGTTAATAAATAAAAAATATTAAAATTTACTCATATACTATAACTAAGGGCCAGTTTGGTAGTTTTAAGATAATTATTATTAACTGTGATGTAACAATAATAACTTTGCAAAAAATTAGTTGAACGATTGACAAAATTTATTTTTAAAAGTACAATGAATTTTGAAAGCAGTCGAATATGATTGGCAAAACTTACTGTTAAATTACTATGAGAATGCGAATAATTGAATTTGATATAATGTTGAACAAAATTTACTCACACATTTGTAAACATGTATATAAAATGTTTTTATTTGTGTATATATTACAATTGACAACTAAAATAAATATTTTATACTATTGTCTTAATATAATTGGTAATAATAATAATCTTTTTAAAATTAATGATTTTATTTCCTAATTCATAAGGATAATTTTAAATTTTGATAATAAATATAAAGTAGAAGCTTAAAATCAGATTTTGAATAGCTATTTATTCCATACTTTTCAAAATCTGCTATAACATAAAGTAAATTTTTCAAAAGTAATTTTCTGAAAAAAATTACTAAATATTAAAATTAACTTTAAAATTTTTAAAATTACTTTTGAGTCTAAAAAAAAGTCTAAATGGGCCATAAAAAACACATAGTAGGTTCGAGAACTTTAAACAATCTCTAAATAGACCATAAAAAACACATGGTAGGAGAACTTTAAACATTTAATAAAACTCACGTTAGAAAAATTTCTATTAAAAAATTTTCGAGAGGTGTGTGGTCATTAATTCTAAGCCAAGACAAAATTGATGAATTTTTTTTTTTAGTATTTAATCCGTCAAGTGGGCTAATATAAACATGATCTTAGTAGAATTTCCAATGAAAGGGGAGATGGCTAATCAACCTCAAACTTTCAAAGTTCCCATTTTCTACAAAATTTTCTTATTCTTCAATTTCTCAAGTCATCTACCTACCTGCTACCAACCTTTCAAACCATTGGACGATAAATTTCCCCCACTTGCTTCCTTTTTTCTTTGGCATGTATGTAGACTTGGTATTTCGGCGATTTATTGACGTTTTATGCCCATAAAAATCAAATAATAGATTCAACTAATTGATGTGTGCTTACTTGTACAATAAATTGTGTACACTAGGTACAACTAAATCAATTTTTTTTTTTTAATTTTTGCATCCCACTGTTCTCATAATTCAAACTCGGACAAACAGTAAAAATAATATTTCTTAAAAACTGTTCGGTCAAGTCGTTTGGGACAAACTCAAATTTAAATAAATCGATAGGATGAATAATATAGAAAACCCAAGCTGGGAAAATATGAAACAAAGAAAAAAAAAATATGTAAACAAAATCTATCCAATCATCTTTTCTTGGTGTGCATCCATTTTCGTAACCCCACTTTGCCTGCTATCATCATCTACATGCCATTTACATATACATAAAACATCTCTCTCTCTCTCTCTGAGTTTGTTACTATAATTTGTCCGGGTGAAAATGGGCAGAAAGTGCTCACATTGCGGGAACATTGGCCATAATTCAAGGACTTGCACATCTCACAAGGCAGGAGGAGGAGGAGGAGGAGGAGGATCATCATCACTTAGGCTTTTTGGAGTGCAACTAATTGAAGTATCTTCTTCTTCTCCATCATCATCCTCTTCTTCTTCTATTGCCATGTCCTTGAAGAAGAGCTTTAGCATGGATTGCTTGTCCTCTGCGGCTGTACCTTCTTCATCTTCTTCTAATTCTTCCTCTCTAGTTTCCATTGATGAAGATAAAACTGCTGTCGGCTATCTATCTGATGGTCTGATCATGATTCCTCCAACATCTAATCATCAGCATCAAGAGAGAAAGAAAGGTACAGTATATGTGCTTAAATTTCATAATTACGATTAGTAAAAAGCTCATCAACATCCCGTAGTTTGGTAAAATGGTTACGGAGAGGAGTCGCTATATTCAAATGGAATAGTCGCCTTAAACGGACTGTTAGTGACCAATTCTGAAAAATTCTCCATAACTATTTTGCCAAACTACGGTATCACTATTCCTTTCCCGACAATTAATATTGAGTTTGTGTCCATGGCTGCCGCTTCAAATTTTATTAGAGCTCTGTATGTATGAACTATATATAATAACATATATATAGGAGTTGCATGGACGGAAGAGGAGCATAGGAAATTTTTAACGGGATTAGAGAAGCTAGGGAAGGGAGACTGGAGGGGCATCTCAAGAAAATTTGTGAGCACAAGAACTCCAACGCAAGTTGCAAGTCATGCTCAAAAGTATTTTCTTCGGCTTGCTAGTGATCTCAACAAGAAGAAGAGACGTTCTAGCCTCTTTGACATGGTAATTAATTATTGATACAATATCATTAACTTGGGCGTTGTTCTATTTACATATAATGTCGATTTTGATTAATCAATTAATTTCTCAAAGTTACTGAAAAAATTAACAGATTGGAATCCGGAGTAGCATGGCGGCGGTGCATCATCATCATCAAGTTAATAATAGTTCGAAGCAGGAGGAGCAGCCAATTAGAGATGAATCAGCAGCTCGGCTGAATGGATTGATTGATTCACAGCAGCAGCCTAAACCTTCATCAAATACATCATCATCATTGTTAATGCCTCCAAATAATAGTATTTCGTCACCATCTGATGATGATCTTGAACTCAAACTTGCCACTCCAAATTCTGTTGAAGAAAAGAAATCTTCACCTAAACCCCTCCTTATTAGGGTTACCTGATTTATGCTTCACCTTTTTTTTTTTTAAATTTTATTTTGTGTCAAAATCCCAGCTGAGAGAAAGGGTCGACAACACATTATTTACTGTGAAAAATGAAAAAAATCCACCCTTTTGTGTTAAAATTATTAGGAAAATGAATAAAAATATTCATTTTTTATTTAATGCAGTTTAAAGTTATTTATGAGCATAGCTGCAAGGATCTCTTTTGTTCGCTGAGGATGACTAAAAATATTCCATTATCGGTGGGTCATTGAATTTAACGTAGGCTTAAACAACCAAAATGTGACAACTTTTTCATTCTCTTGTCTATTATATTTTATCATCTTATGCTAACCTCCACCTCCATTCTATTGATGCAGAAAATATTTAATCTTTACATACGACGACGTCTTTATTTTAATAAAATGAGAATATTATTAAAATAAAAAAATAAAAATTTTAATATATTAATAATTGTAATTTTTTATTAATACATTAAATTTTTTTCTTATTAGTAACATCCTCACTTTATTAAATGAAGATATCTTCATAAATAACTAATTAATACGGGTAATTGTTAATTAAGCTATAGCCTACACTTCCATATAATGCAAGTACATAGAGATAGATGTGGAAAGGAACCAAAAGCAATATATGGAGGATTAAGGCTTAATTTTGAAATTAATCTCTCTCTTGTATAGCTTTATTCAACATTAACATATGTTGTGCATACTACTTGTCTGGCTGCGGGAGAGAATGGGAATATCGGAAGAAAATTTTCGTATGTTATTGTTTCGTGTGTGTCCAGCCATTGTCTTAATATTGAGTTATGCGTAATTAAACAGAACATTTAAATTGTATCCTCTAACATCAATCGTATAAAAATAAGAAGAACATTCATCTAAATCAAATTCAGAAGCACCAATAACGTGATTTTTTTTTTATACCGATTGATCATAGTTGTAAAAAAGTTGAAGTCTACGTATGACTTGAAGTATAACATAAATTTCAGCAAATCTTCAAGTTAATTAATTCTCTCTTCGCTCCCACCATCTATTCTTAATTTAATCTCAAGACTTATTAAATTATTACAATTTTCTTTTATCTCAATAAATGGTCCCTCCCTTTGCTGCCGGGGTATAAAATGTTGATGAAGAGAATGCACTTTTTACATGAAAAGAAAAGAAAAGAAAAAGCAAAATGCAAATTCATGCATCGACAAATATAATAATTAAGTGGTCAATAATTACATTGAAATAGACAAGACTCATGCATTCTGTCATCATAAGTAGCGGGTCTGGGGACCATGCCAATTTGTTGCACTTATTAATCGTGCTGCATTTGCAACCATGCATGCAGTATCATATTTCCGAAATTCTTTGCGTATATCTCACTTAAAAATTTGAGCCATGCTCAGATGTTGACCTTCGGATTTTATAAATTTAAATTTGAACGAGTTGTACAACGGTATATAATTATTTTACAATGTTATATAGCTCTGGCTCTAGTTATCTGGTTAATTTTCAGTTTTAATATTATTCATAAAAGGGAGAGCCTAAGTTATAATTAATGTAACTTACATCCAGCCATGGAAACCACACAAATCATGGGGCCACATAATTTGTGTGGTTCTCATAGCTGGATGTAAGTTACATTAATTGTAACTTAGCATTTGCCTTTTATAAAAAGAGTTAAAAAATTTTGTCGTATGTCTAAATGCTCACTATATGTCATATGATAGATAGTACCGATGCTCTCATCACATCATTTTTCTATATATACACACACTTGCAATCCTACATTAGACGTGCGGGTTTTTTTTTTAATTGATTAAGCATCAGGTTACTATATTACACAGGTATTTACAATTGCTACGATAGCAGATCATTACACTGATATTTACAATCAGATATATATACTTGAGACTAATATTATTATATTTTTATTTTACAAAGTACATGTCCAGCTAAATCCCTCTTACAGCGGAGGAATATCTTTACTCCACTCATATTTTGCAAAGAAAAAAGAGATTTATATTAGGCGTGCCGTTACTTGTTGATTTGTTCGGTCAGAATATCATAGGACATTTATATGTCAAATTAAACAGTACTTTTGATGAAAATACACACCCGGTAAAATGTTACCCAATTAAGAAGAATAGGATGTTCAAAGTCTAAATGAAAACACCTTGGCTTGCTGCATTGGTAAAACGTCCGGACTCTTGACTTGTGAAAAGATGGGTATTATAGTATTAATTGCTATAGATATTGACAACAGTTCATAGACTTTTTTATTCTTCGATCCTCCACCGTTAGAACTTAGAAGTTCTGTAAGTTCATTTGATAACATTTATTAATTTATTTAAACTCTAAAGGCAATACGGTGTGATTTTCAATGAATTGACATCAACATTTGCAACCGAAATGCTGGATCTTAGACATTTTTAATTTCATTAAATTATGAATAAGGTGCATCTGAAAAAAATTATGAAGAACAAAAATGCTATTTGCACTCTAAATAAACTTATTATAATAATAATTATTATTATTATTATTATAATATAGTGACATTCCACCAAACCTCAAGTTAATTGTATCTTCTTAAACGTGAATCATTACCTCTTATTTACACACTACAAAAGTTAAGTTAAAATATATGCTTTCATTATTGCTTCAAAATTTATTTTCAGGCACCTTACCACCCCAGAAATTCAATCTTAGATAGCTAGCCAAAGAAAAATATTTGGAAACTGTTTGAGTAGGCCTATAAAGACAAAAACACTAATATCTCTTTTGTAAAGTTCTTCATAACACCAATTAATTCAGCTATGAGTAAATTTTCTATTTTTGATAATCAACTATAAGCCATATCCATTTATCTATATATATCCATTGATTATATTAGTGGTTTCAGAAGTTATGAAATATTACTATTTAATTAATGAATGACAAGCCATTTCAAATGAAATCTCTTGGAATATATTACTTTCAAAAATGTAGAATTATTGATAATCTATTCTTACATAGGAAGATCTCATGAAATGCATTATATAAGTAATTTTATAATAAGAGAATTCTTTATTTTAAAATAAAAATATTTCAATCTCTATAAGATAAAAATAAAACATTATATTTAAGTGTGTGTTTCTAATTTCCTTAAAAGTACTCTCTATATATAAAACTTTGAAAAAGGCAATCTATGTTGTAGATTGAGTGGCTAGTAAAATGGCACATTTCATTGCCCTCTGACTCTTGTTTTAAGGATAAGGAACAAGGAAGAAATGAAGCTCGTCCACAATCAAAGAAACAAAAACCCATCATCATTTATGAGTGTTTAGCTGAATTGTTAGAGTCGAATTCCTATTTTCTTAATTATAGTTCAGACAATTTTCTAGAGCATATGTTCTTTTACTATTAATAAACTAATTTTATTGATAATTTAATATAAAATATGAATGGAGTAGGTATTTATTAAATATTAATAAATTAATTTTAATTATAGTTTACTTAAAAATATTAATAGATTGATATAATATCAATAATAGTACGAGTGTTACATCAGTGAAAAAAAAAACAGACATTGACCTTTCAACAAACAATGCAATGTCTTATTTACTGGCTGTAACCATCAGTGAGGTGTCACACTTTTTGGATTACTCTGTTTACAAAGCATGCATGTAATGCATCCTGTAGGAGATAAAACTTTATTCTCCATCACATATCGATATCTCAGTTATCTTTTTCTAGAGTTTATATTTGCATATGCATTAATGCTACATCTGCACAGATCGTCAGAACTGTTGTTTATTATACTGTTGTCTTGCACGATAGATATTTTTGTTCATTTGGTTTCTTTCAATAGAAAAATGTCAGTCTCATTTTTATAGAAAAACTTGTTTAATTATTTATTTTCCTTTTTGAAGTTGTTATTTTTAGTTGTTGTTGGTATGTGAATCGTATTATTGTGCATATTCGCTTTGAAAGTTCTGTTGCCCTGAGAAAAAAATGATTTGCACTTGATGATGATTTTGAGGGAAAATTATCAAATACCCTTTGTTGTTTTGTAAATTATTCGGTTCCCTCATATTTTAAAACTCGTCATATGAAGAAATTATTAATTTTTGTCGTTAAGAAAAGGTTAACTTAAAACTTTTTTTTTTTTTTTACTATTTTACCTGATAATGTGGTAGAGGCCATCATTCATAAAAAGAAATTAAAAAAAAAAAGTTTAAGAGGTAAAATAATAAATTAAAAAATTGGAAACTAACATTCTAATTAAACATACAACTACAAAATTTTATATAAACTAACGTGACATATTACTATTAAGGTTGAATAATAATAAAATTAAATAATACAGACACGTGGTGTGTTTTCATCTAAAAAGGTATTAGTTTGTAAAAAAATAATTTATACAAGAGTTTGTATTTTGTAATCCTATCGTTACTTTTTCTTTTAAATAGAATACAGTCTTGATAGAGCAAAAACATTTAGGGGAAAATTGATTAATTTTAACAAATAATATATCGTCGAATAATAAGTCTTACCAGCGTAATGACCATGACTGATAGATCACAAACTGGCATAATAATGGCTCTATTGTATTGGATGGTGCGAGAGCGGAGTGACTAGTAAATAATGGAGAACCAGGTGTCAGAATATTATCCTAAGGTTTGAGATGACCAGGGGCCATATAAAGCATACAGAGTCGAAACCCCCAATGGGGCTCCAAAAAGTGTGACAAAGTGTGATTAGGGTGTGCTTATTATGGTATATGAATGGCAAGTGGATTGAACATGCTTTAGTAGTAAGAAACAGAAGCTACTGGTCTTTTAAGACTTTTAAGGTACCGTACATAACTATGATTTGTGAGGGTTTGATCAAGAACAAAGTGTTGTACCTTGATCAAGGGCGAAAAAACGACGGTGAAGGCTGCTGATAAGATGTTGTGTGATGGTTGCTAATTGCATAGTGAATTTGATTTTTTTCTTATTATGTGTACAGTTGATGGCCGATGGGATTCCCTACCTCGCGAATCACTCGCTTGCTTTCCTGTGACAATTATGGTTTTTCAGCGATTGTTTTCTTAATTAGCTTTTTTTTTTTGCCCCCAATTCACTTCTTGTTCAGTTGTTTTAGTTTAGTCTTTCTTAGATATTTTGAGAGATAAGGTTCACTGTGTTCCTCTTAATAATTTGTAGTATTATATTCTTGCTTCATTGAAGTTGTAAAAAAATTAAAAAAAAAAATCATTGTTTAATGGTAGTTCATTGATGGGTGAGTGAATGGATGTATCTGTAACTGAATGAATGCCAAGAGGTGCCATTTATAGGTTACAGGAAGAAGTGAAACTCTAAAATGAAGTGAAAAGCAAAGAAAAGATCAAACTTCTGAAACTTTTAATTTTACTGATGAAAAGATAATTATAAGCTAGGGTTCCCCTTTTATACTAAGAATCCCCAACATGCGAATCTAATTTATTTTAACATAAGAAAATTCTGATATCCGACATAAAGTTAAAAAAAAAAAAAAACTCTTAATCCAACTTTTAGAAAAAAAAAATAATAATAAAAACATGAAGAAAATTAAAAAAGAAAAAGAAAAAACCTTCATGCCAAAACGAAGGAAGGAGCTTGTGGATGATCTGCTGACCCGTTACGAAGAAGCAATAATGACTTGTACTTTTCTTTCGATAAATTTTGAAATGGTATATTATAAATTCAGAATGAACTTATGTTGTTCTAGCTACAATCCCAAAAGGTACCCACCAAAAAAAAAAAAAAAAAAAAAAGAGAAAACATGTCCTACGTCACTTTTTGGCTTTAAGGAAAACAAATCCCTGCTAGATAAGGGCAAAATCTTACCATAAAAGGTGTAGAGATTTGGCGGAGAACGTGTTTTTTATCTTCTACATATTGTAGGGAGGAGATTCTTTCTTTTTTTGATGATAGGATTTTGTGTCTGTATGAAAGGACACATTATGAAAGCCACAGAAGGTTGCGCACCTGAGGATTTTCTGGAAGGTGTTCTTTTTTTCTTTTTCTTTTTACTGTGATTGGCGCAATATAACTTTTTTTTTTCCTTCTTAATTCTATTAAATAAGTACCTACCTACACATATCATACAAGACTCGAACGTAAGAACACCTTAGCCTTTTCTTCTTCTAATATGATGATGATATACATGATTGATTACCCCGTATCACAAGACATTCTCGCTAAGTTCTCACAAATGATCTTGAGCTGAGATGCACTAAAAACATACGTACATGTAAACAAGGTCAATTGTTTACACCTAGCGTCTCCCTTAACTTTTAGGGGGCAACAGCCACCGATTACATAAAGCTAAGAGAGCATTTCAAGAAAGAACACCGAGTAAACATTTTAAAAATAAAAAATAAATAAGAATTAATGCTTAATTTGGTCAAAACCATAGATGGTTATAATCAATAACAAAGAAAGTCCTATAAGGATCACTGATCACTGTTTATGACAAAGAAAATCCTATAAGGGAGCTTGCAAATTGCAATGATGTGGGGTTTGGAAAGAATATTTTGATTTTGATACGAAAATTGACACATACTAAGCTTTCCGGCATTCAGCTAAAGATATAAAGTAAACTCATCAGCCTCAGCTTGAATCGAAGGAAATTCCTTTCAGTGCATTGAGTTTCGGCATTCAATCGCTCCATTTTGCAGTTTGGTTGCGGGGCTTGTCAACGAGGAAAAGGGGTCCACTTTTTTGTTGTTGTTGGGCAGACATCATGTCCGTTTTACTTGATATTGATTTCTGAACTGGAAAATTAAAATTTGAAGAGAGAGAAAAGAAAAAAAAAAAAAAACGTGTGAGCATGCTTCCAACATTTAATTCTGATTTTATGCTGACCGCTAAAGTAAGCGCCGGATTCTTTCTCTTGTTGGATAATATTTTCAGAACGAACACCAAACTCATCGTCCACAATTTACACAAGGTAAGAAAACTAAATTCTTGGTACAGCCCTATGTTACCTACTCTTTATTTGTTTATTTATTTATTTTTTAAAAACAGTGACCATAGATATATAAAACTTGTGTTCCAAAGTGACGCGTGACAGATAATGTGATACATGATAGTCATTAATCCATAATACATCATTTAGTTGGTACGTGATGTGACACGTGACACATATTTGTTGATTAACACATTTTTGACGATATAAACTTTGTAAGCATTAACAATAATGGGCATCACTTTCAAGTTTCAACCTACAGCATCTTTTGCCTACAAGATGAACTCTGTACGTATCTCATTAAAATTTTTTTTTTCCATTTCTAATAAATATGTAAGAATCGTGTCCAGGCCTAGAATCATCCCCGAGCCTAGTATCTCCTTTTTTTTTTTTTTGGGGTTCTTTAAAATATTTATAAAAAGGAAAAATTCTTACATAAAGCGAAGAGAAGTCGATATGTAAATTCCCAATCATTACACTTAATATCAATTATCAAGGTACTTTGAGAAATGAATTAACAACAAAAATACTCAAAATAGTTCACCAAGTGCCGTATCATTACGTGAACAAAAAACACGACTGATACATTCCGGAGCTTTCTACTTGTTATGATTTCAAAGAAAACAAAAAATAAAAATAAAATCAATAGAAAAAAAAATAAATTACAAAAAATAAATCACATTACAAGATGGACACTATATTACAAAATTAGGTCATCGTCATCTGGGACAGTAACAAGATGACCTGAATGGGAAATTAGTCAGTATACTCAGACGTGGGGTCATTAACATCTTGGTCCCGGCTGGGCATCATGGTCTCTCTCACTCCAGCTTGGTCAGAAATAGAAAGCCAAGTGGGAATTGGGCAACAAATGAAGAGCTTTTAAACACACAAAATTTGTACATTCAGTCAAACCTCCTTGGCACTTTTAAGCACCTGTCCCCCAGAGCATAAGAAGCCCATCAGGATAAGGCTGAAATATTTTGCATTTTTTTTCTGGTTCATGTTTTATTTAATATCATGAATCATGATGTGAGCCTTGGACCATCACAGTTATGCGCTTAGCAGTGTCTGCACGAAGACTATCTCCCTTATATCCAATCTGGTAGGACAAACCATATTCAATATTACCTCAAAACACTCACTCTGGCAGCAATTAGGCAAAATTATAAAATTACGCACCCTTTGCTCTGTACCAACTTATACAAGTATGACTTTATTCTGAAGACAGATGATTACCTCGATTGGAGAATCAGGGGAGAACCACCGCAACAGTACCCCAAGATTTACAACGGCGGGGATCAGCTTGAAAAGCAATGGTGTGGTCACCTGCAAATGGGTTAATTTCAATAAATGAAGGCCACTTGACATATAATGCAAAAACCTGAGGATAACCAAATAAAGAATACTTGGAAAACCTCACATGTCAGAAACATGTAACTAGACATCCCACATACCAGACTGAGAGCTGTCGTGCCAAGAAGCAATAGATACAGTTTTCCCTGCAATTGAAGAAGCTTCAGAAACCTTTTTGGCAAAACAATGCAAAAGCTTTTGACAAGCACCGGACATTTCTGATTGATTCAGGTAAAATGTTAAAGCCAGACTCTGCCGAAAACATAAGCAACAGGTTGTTTACACTTCTCATTCAAGTCCACCTAGTTCCATTTTGATCCGTTAGACACATTATGCCAGGGAGAGAATTCAAATTACATTACAGGAAGTGAAACGACAGAAACCTCCATGAAACGTCAATTTTTATTTCCTTCCAACATCATTCTCAGCAACCAGTTGCTGGAGTTGATAGGTCTAAGATTTGACAGACGCATGCATGTGCAAACAATAAATGATACCATAACTTGTCCAACAAAAAAGCTTTTTAAAATAGATATCACACAATCTTTGATAGAAAAGTCACTTTTAGTTAAGGATGGATGCAGAAAATGAACGGAAGAACAAACCTCAACTAGATGGAGATTTGAAGCTCGACTAAGGAGAACAAAAGCAAATTCTCCAATTTGTGCCAGAGACATCCCAACCTGCACATTTGGAAAACTCAAGGCCTATTGTCTTATAAACAACGTAAAATGTCAAATGTAGGCACAAAATGCGCAAGTAGTTCAGTGAAGTCTTACAAGAAGTGAAGTTTTGTTGCTGTATCGAAATCCCTTGATAACCATGGCAACAACAACGGTTTTTACAACAATCACCAATAAAACAGCTGCTAGTAAAATATCAACATGATTCCAGAGGAAATGAACATGAATCAACATCCCAATACTGGCAAGAAAGAGAGCAGCAAAGAAGTTGCGAATTGGCTCAACCTAAAGATAATTAAAGCCCAAATAGAGCAAATACGTGTCACAATCACAAATAAGAACACTTGAAAGATAATATAGGCAAGAAAGTCAAAGCATACATATTAAATCAACATAAACTTTGAGCCCAAAGAACTGTTTCAAAAGCAGAGAGAAGAAAAAGAAAAAGGATCAGAGGATAAAACATGACCAAGTTATGACAGTAGAAAAAACTCTGGCAAATCTACCTCAAAGACATGCTTTAAAGGGCACTTCGACTTTGCTTATGGAGACATCGTTAATTATGAAATACTAAAGAGTATGAGCATAAAAGAATGGTCTGCTACAAACTAAAGATAAACTTTACATGTGCATTGATTTTGAATGAAATCTATCATCATTTGAGATGATGATTGAGTCCAAAAGAGACATTGCAGCAGAATCCTGGAGCTTAGTTTTTAAATAGAAAAACCTAAAGGTCCAAGTAGTTTTATCAGTTAGGAATAATACAGTAAACTACCTAATTACTTATGTTTTTATTTCTTTCTTTGATATTACACCTGGTTCAATTTATAACTAGGGTTCATTTTCATTCACCACCCTGCAATTTAGCATAAGATGAGTAGAAATTTCAAATTGAAATGAAAATCTGGTGATCTTTTGTTTTTAACTCTGAGAATGGAGAAAATGATTGGCAATTCAAGAAACCTTTTTTCCTCGAAAAAGTTTATATCAATAGTCGCAACTTGGAGTCACAATTTTGTTCACAACAGTTCCAAGTTCCAAAAATTCACATAATAACCAACATTCGTACCAGCACAGAAGTTCTGAGTGGAACTTAAAATAGTTGAGCTATGATATATAGGATTCAAATTAGAATCTTTAAAGTTTAGAATCTTACTTGTTCAAGTGTATGTTGAGCAAGATCAGTTGTTGATATCATTACTCCAGCAGCAAAGGAACCCAGTTCAAGGCTCAGGCCCAGCTTATCACTGCACTGAAATGTCATCAAAACCCATGTTAGATACATCCATTCACATATGGGTGCATCAGTTAAAATTAAATAGGATGGGAGATGGGCTGGGTATCTATATTCTACACGCATGCACATGCACATATGCATAAATTTTAAGCGACTGAGAAGTAGGTTGGCCTTAGAAGTTGATGAGGCACCTACCTAAGGGACTGTTTTCAATTTTCATGGTTGAAAACTGACTATGACTAAAATCTAGTCATTCAGAATTTCAGAAGCTTTAAATGTGTGTTTGTGTGTTTTTATTTTCCTTTCAACCTAACATTGAGAACTTGATATTTACATCAAAACAGAATTAAGCAAACAATTTTAAATTAACATTTAATAGAGATTTTGAATAAGTTTATTTAATATTAATTCTAAAAATCCATATAAATTTTATTCATTCTCCACTCATATAAATTTATCAATTTGTCTAAGGGTATAACATGTCAAAACATTAATGGTGACATTAATATTCAGGTGTTATGGATAAACATAGAACATTTCATTCGGATAAAAAATCATCGCTATCTGAGACTGAAAACCTACAAAACCTTCAGCAAATATTTTATTGCATTTAAATCAATTAAACAAAATATAGATCTGTCCAACAATTAAACATATAAGAAAAGCTCCAAGAGCTTATAAATCACAAGGCAAGGAGAATTAGGAACTGAGACAAACCCAAGCAACAAGCAAGTAGAAAGCAACAGATGCTAGCTGATAGAGTTCATTAGTCTGAATATTGATGGTGACATTATTATTCAGATGTTATCGATGAACGTAGAACCTTTCATTCAGATTAAAAATCATTGCTACCTGAGACTGAAAACCTACAAATCTTCGGCAAATATTTTATTGCATTTAAATCAATTAAACAAAATATAGATCTGTCCAACAATTAAACATATAAGAAAAGCTCCAAGAGCTTATAAATCACAAGGCAAGGAGAATTAGGAAATGAGACAAACCCAAACAACAAGCAAGCAGAAAGCAACAGATGCTAGTTGATAGAGTTCATTAGTCTGAATATTAATGGTGACATTAATATTCAGATGTTATCGATGAACATAGAACCTTTAATTCAGATAAAAAATCATTGCTATCTGAGACTGAAAACCTACAAAATCTTCGGCAAATATTTTATTGCATTTAAATCAATTAAACAAAATATAGATCTGTCCAACAAATAAACATATAGAAAAGTTCCAAGAGCTTATAAATCACAAGGCAAGGAAAATTAGGGAATGAGACAAACCCAAGCAACAAGCAAGCAGAAAGCAACAGATGCTAGTTGATAGAGTTCATTAGTCTGCAAAAGTAAGATTTCAGTTAATAGAGTTCATTGGGCTGCCCAAATAACATTTCAATCAAAGTGTCAACTCTACACTTAAATTGAAAGAATCTATTCTTACCTGCGTCGATAAGCTTATCATTAGCTTAAGACACCATGGTACACAAGTACGGGATAATATCGTCAAAATGGCCAGAAATGTAATCAGCGTCACCAACCTGGAATCAATATTATTGTGTGAAAAGCAACACATGGATATTTTACTAACAAGGCAAAAAGACAAAATTATCCAGACAGGCAAAAGCCAAAAGTACTCATTTTCATCCAGTCAACAGGGAAATGACAAATTATTTTGAAGTTATTATTCCTAAACATATTAATTTTCCAGCATGTCATGAAACATTGTATTATTCCAACAGGTACATTTGCTACCCAATAAATGGCATATAAAACATAATAGAGAAACAAAGAAGAGGTGGACCGAAGCATTTAAGTAATATTAGGGATAAATAGCATAAAACTATTCGAAAAGCTGATATTCAAGGTAGGCAGAAATAGCTCATAAAATTTTTGCATATAGCTCAGATTCTATACTTACGATTTAGTCATAGATATTACTCCTTGAAGAACTCCAGAAGAGCCACCAAGAACTGGAAGTAGAGCAAAGAGCAACCCCACCGCACAATCCTGTGTGCAAACAAGAAATATACCATAAGCAAAACAGATAATCAACTTTTATAGTTTACAGATCTAAATGCGAGAAAGTTAATACCTGCAAGATAAGGGTGCCAATTGTGACCTGACCATGTAGTGCACTTATACTATTTCTTTCCATCAAAAATTTCAAAACCTGCAGTCAAACAATGTAGAATAAACATGCATATGAGGAGAAACTTTATATTCATTTGTATTTGATAAGAAACTTTTATATCTTGTATGAGAGATAAATACTACAAACTCGAACATTTAAGCAACCAAAAATACCATTCAACTAAACATTTTAATTGGAGGACTTTTTCTTATCTCCATCACCCTGGAATTTTTTTTTTTGGGGTGTTGGGGGGGAGGGGGGAGAGGGGGGACGGGGGTGGCTAAGAGAAAAAAGTGTGATTATATTAAAGCAGAAATTTTCAAAAGTGAGCAAGCTGTCAACAAAAACATATCCTAGATGTATTGGTTGCCTCTGATGATGAATTACAAATACAAAGATTTCAAAACAGTTAACTGTTAAATATAAATGCCTACCATTTATGTGATTCATGTCCAGTCATGAAAAAACACAATAAAAATATAATGGAGATATCAAGCAGCTGATGGAAAAAATTTAACCAACTCAACTTCCATGGCAGGATTCAGACACAGACACAAACCCAACTATGACTCAAATAAACCTTCACTTCTCAGTTTAAAATCATCAAATACAATAAAATAACACAGCAATGCACGAAAATTACCACTGCAGTTGAAGACATAGATAGCAAGACACCAACAAACACACCTTCTGAAGGCTTTCCACCACATAACTGCAAAAAGAATGTGACATTCATCAAAAACTCAAAGCTAGAATAAATAAGTGCAAGGTGTAAAATCCACTAAAAATATTAACAGCAGAATAAAATATTTTGTTTAAGCCAGAGATTTAATATTTGTAATGGTTGTAAATAGTGTAAAATGCCGAATTCAAGGGATATCATCAGAGATATCAAATGAACTAAAGGTGGTCTTTAGTTTTGGCACAAAAGTGGATTTATTATCAATGAACCTAATCATTTTCAGGATAATATGTCTTACTGATGCTATTATTCCACACAAGCACATAAATAGGAAAATCTGAAGAAGGCCTCCTAGAATGGCAACTGCTCGGACAACCCGAAGCTGTAATCATGAAATGAAATGTTTATAACAACTGAACAGGAAATAAATTGAAACGATGAATGCTAAAAAAAATACAAGCAAACCTTTGCCGTAGAAAATTCAAGGCCCAATGCAAAGAGAAGGAAAATCACACCAAATTGAGCCACTGTTTCAACCTGAATGAAAATAACCATTAGAATATGGAAGCGATATGCAAAATAAAAGCAATGATATTTGAAATGTACAAAATGAAGAGCGAGACAAACTTATTCTAATATGGAACTTTATCAAGGTGGCAAACAATATAAAACCTGTATGTTCGAGCTGGATCATACTTTCTTTTCGTTTCACTAAGGAAGTACAATGTCAGAAAGGACCAGTTTTATTTGGTCAATTGTAGTAATAATTTGCAGATCAGCAGCTAATAATGGGCTTCTAAGTGATTAAATGCTTATCATTTCTTCCCACATGGAAATATCTCATACACAAGAAAATTGTTAATGAACAGCGAGCATACGGAAACAAAGATATAAAACAAAAGTTCTAGAGTTATTTTGACCAAACCGAGCTATGAAAGAATTGTATGAGTGCATTAAATCTTCCCCACAACTTTTAATTAAATCAACTAAATATAGGAAGGGGGGAGAGAACTGGGCTAGCTTATATGCAAAAGTAGCATACCTGCACCATCTCACTGACAAAGCTGAAACCCCCAGGGCCAATGACAGATCCTGCAAGCAAATATCCAGTAATAACCTGCAAAAATGTGAAAATTGAAATATTCTCCTTAAGGAGCAATGTATAAAAGTTGCCCAAACCAAATTCTCTCTGAGACTCAAAATCTTATGGATCTACAACATACATCCCCAAAAAACTTTATAAACCAGCAAGAGAGTAGTTTATATGAACAAAAATAAAGGAGAAATATTGGTCTCACCGGTTGCCCAGCACAAGCAAAGGCAATGCCACCACAAGTTGCAGAAACAATAACAACAACCAGATCAGATATCAACCTGCGCTTACAGCATTTAGAAGAAACTGGAATGGTCAATAAGTAGGTACTTTGACTTTGGATTGAATTTAAACAGAAGAGGCAATAATCTAACCTCAAATCCAGTTGTAGCACGGGATACTTTGACTTTGGATTGGATATAATAAAGACATTGTCCTGATTGGAAAAAAATTAAAATCTAATCAACTCAAATGCTGTCCGGTCAAAGACTATAGTTATTCAAGGCCAATATCAACCATAATTTATGAACGAGCTAAAGATTTCAATGACCTGAACTGGACATACCTTCCGATCAATCAATGTTGGTGTATCTTCTGCTCCATTTTCATTATCCAAATTGAAAACATGATGAAACTGGAAAGACCTAATATAAGGCTCATAATAACATCAGCAATTTCCAAATCAGGAGTTGTGAAGGTCAAAATAGAATTACCAAACCCCCCCCCCCTCCCCCACACACACACACACAAAAAGTTTTATTAACAATGCCCCTTCAGAAATCTAAGAATGAAAAATAAAAATCCATTTGTTCTTTCTCGGAGCTACAAGTACATACTTCTCCTCCTTGGTTTCGTTTTTCTTGTTCTTAACTCTGGCAACAGTTTCCAAAACAGCCTGAAAAACCCAAAATTATAAAGTTAAAACCATCACATAAGACCCCAGTTTGTTTGAGCAGCAACGAGAAGAGTATTGATTAAAAGGCTATCCAGGAAATTTTGAACATGGCAAACATAAATTTTATTTAGCTTTTCAGTGAACCATCAGGAATAAATATTATGAAAATCAATTGGTTACCACCAAATGGTTCACTACGGAACAGTCTTAGATATAATATTTCAGATTCACTTTTCATCCTAGAACACTTGGCATTTTTGCAACAATTCATGAGCACATTGGTGCACATTCATTGTAGTCTGTTTACAAGCGATAATAACCCAAAAATGGCTCATATAATTCATATTCTCTACTACTAGTCTTTGGCCAAAAAAAAAAAAAAAAACTCACATAAGCTAAAGCAACATTACATACACAATTTTCATCCATTATTGTGAAAAGTAATTGAAGGCATACAGATTTAAAGAATAAGGTAACCAACCTGCTGTCCAGCAACACTATTATTAAAGCTACCAGGATCAGCGGCTGCAATAGCAAAACACAGACAGTGAGCACAATATCCCTTGCATATTCCACTTGCTAATTTTTTTCCCCCTAATTCATCACTGAATTTCACTTCATGTGCTTTATGAAATCAGAGATAACAATTTTTTTTCCCCTTTTAAATGACAAGTTCAGATACAATGCATAAATGTGGATCAAATAAAATGAAACGAAATAGAAGACAAGCTGATCCACAATCTAGAAACCCTAGCTGAACAACCGCAAATCCAGATCTAGTACGGACCTTCGTTTTGGTCACTCTCATTGAACTCCTTTTCGAGAGCACGATCAATCATGTCGGCGAAGCTATCTTCCTTGGATCCTGTATTGTTCAACTCGGTTGTAGTGGCGGTGGCCGTGGCCGTGGCATTGATCTCGGAGTCCAACTCGGTGACGGACTCGGTGGACGCGAAGCATAGAAGAAGAGAAACAATGACGAACAGCGTGAGGAATATCCTCATTGCCAAAATTTTGTCTATCAAAACGCAGTATTTTCGTCTTCGTCTCGTTTCGTTTTGTCGAGAACGAACGAACGAACGAAGGAGAAGAAAATTTGTTTGTATTTTTGTTCTTTCACTCGATAGTGTCTGCCCGTGTGGTTGTTGCTGGCAGTAGCTGCGGAGTGATGTCAGTCAGATGGTGGTAACTGCTGGTAATGAAAGTTTGTCCTCATCACGCGCGAGACAGTGCGCGTGTGATTGTTGGAGGCAGTGAGTTGGCAACGTTGCTATTTTCATTGCAGCCTACTTGACCCGAGATATTGAGGCGGACTCCGACTTGCCATTACGCCATAACCGCCGTACTCTTTCATCTGAAAAGTGAAATGAAAGCAAGCGGAATGATTTTCTAATTGATTCAATAATGTAATGGGCAACGAATTGATTGTTTACAAAGATATTTTAAAAGTACAAATAAAGTAATCGAAGCATTAATCTAATTCGATATTTGCTTTTTTTTTTAAAATAAAAAGTAGGTAAAATTTAAACTAATTTTTTAATTTCTTATTGTCAATTTAATAAATTTGTTCAAAAATTATTTAATTATCTCTTTGTGTTCAAATTAGAATGACTTTAAATAAAAAGAAATCATCACTGTACCATCTCTATTTTACCTTATTTTTATTTAACTATCATAAAATTTTAAAATATTTTCTGTATTATTTTCTTTTTAAATTTGTATCAATTAACTATTTTTATACTTATACTGTTAAATAATTTAAATTAAATAATAATTTTATCCTAAATAAATTAAAAGACTATTTTATCTTATAAAAACTTTAAAAAATAAAAAATTATAATTAAAAAAATATGCCTGAATTTAATTAAAAATAAATCCCAAAAGTCTAATTTTAATAATTTAGGGAGTTTTTATTAAATCCCAAAAGTTTGAAATTAATTTTATAATTATAATTATTTTATTAAAAATAAAAATTTTAATTTTGGGATTTATTTTTAATTAAATTTAAGAGTATTTTTATAATTATATTTTTTTATTTTTTAAAATTTTTATAAAATAAAATGGTCTTTTAATTTATTTGGGGGTAAAATTCTCATTTCATTTAAATTATTTAACAGTATTAATGTAAAAGTAACTAATTGATAAAAATTTAAAAAGAAAAATAGTGCAGAAAATATGTTAAAACTTTACAGTGGTTGAATGAATATAAAGTAAAGTATAAGTGGTGCAATGGTAATTTTTCTTAAATAAATATACTTACAAATCACTTAGGTAGCGTTTATTTTTTTATCTGAAATCTAAATGGATTTGAATTTTTTTAAAGTCTAAATGGGTCTGCATATGAAAATCTGAATGACGTAATTATTTTTCTTTTTTAAATATCTGAATTTAAGTAGCGTCTTATTTGTTTTTATAATAAAAAAAATCTTAAATTTGGTTATTTGACATTTATGTCTTTGTAAATTAAAACAAAATAGGAGAATTAGATTTTATAGTTTAGGAAATAAGTTATTTTACAGATATATTTTTAGAATATAATATTTACTTGTCATTCAAACATTTTTTTCATTCAGATAAAAGTCACAAAAGTTTACTTTTTCTATTCAGATGTAAATGTCTGAAAAACAGATATAAGTTCAAAAAAACAAACAAGCATATTTTAAAAAATATCTGAAATTAATAAAATTTTATACTTCAGACATTTAACAAACAACTTCTTAGTTAAGTCCATCGAGCCAATTAAATATTTATTTGTTTATATTAATTTTTAATTCAATTGAAATTCCATAGTAACTTAACCTAAAGTTTAACACTCACAAATAATTTATAGTTCATTGTAATTCTACAAAAATATTAATGCCAAGGCCGATGAAATAAGTTGCACTGCCACTACGAGATAGTTTAGGATTGCAGAGACTGATGAAATAAGCTGCTTTGTACTGTGCAGATGAAATAAGTTGCTGATTAGAAAAATATCTTGACTTTTGGTACACTGTGTTATTGTGGTAAACTGTGTTGTTGTGGTTACTGTGAGTTTGAAAAGTAGAGTATATGCGTTTGATAAATTTTATTACGAAAGTGTTGTTTTATTATATAATGATCAAAATAGACATAAGTTTTAATTATATATGATATATGATGATTTATATATTAGGATTTATAGATAAGTAAGATACAATTGTCTTTTTATTAAAATATAGGGTCATAATAGGAATTTTAAAATGGTGTGTTAGTTTATTAAATAAGCTGCTTATGAAAAATAATCCTCTACTTGTTTTTAAAAATTGGTGACAAAATTAAAAAAATTATGAAATAAACTGATTTTACAAAATTTACCAAATTTATTTTTTATCAAAAATTATGAAATAATCAACTTATTGAATCTCAAGTACAATCCCAAACTAATCCTGTACCTGTTTGGATTAAAAATGATTAAGTGCAGTGACGGTACATGGAATGCTATACAATAGCACTTGCATGATTAATTGTCTATTAAGGAAGGTCAAAGGTCTACTAAGTCACGTGATCACAACCATTCGCCTTAGAACGACGGTCAGGAAACTGGAAAGGGAACTGATCCAAAAACTATGCTGTGCACATTTTTTACTTATGATCTAAAATCCGTCGGAATTTAGAACAAAATTTCAATCCGATTAATAGCTCGGGAAGTTTGCAAAATCAATCCCAATAGATCTCGATGTACCGGTATTTTTCTTGAAAAAGAAAGGAAAAAAAAGTGCTTGTTTTCTTGGATTAATAATTTATTTAATTGACTTTATTTCAATTAAGCTCTAATTAAGTTTACGGTTGAAATATTATAAATAATTTATTTTATAATTTTTAATAAAATAGTATTTGGTAAATTTTTTAAATAAATATTTATTTTATAAGTTTTTTCATTTTCACAAAACTTTTTATAAATAAATAGAGGTTGCCTTTTATAAACCGCTTATTAAATAAATTATTATACTTTTTTAAAATTTTTATTATAATCTTAATATTTTAACAAAATGGCAATTACGTCTTAATTTTTCATAAAACCTAATATACAAATGAAAGACGATTTAAATTTATGTTTATTTTGGTTATTATATAATAAAATAGCATTTTCGATAATAAAATTTATCAAACATATAAACTCTGTTTTTCAAACTCATAGCAACTACAGAAATGGTAAAGTAGATACCGAATTACTTTTTTAATCAACAATTTATTTCATTTATACAGTAAAAATAATTTACTTCATCAACCACTGTAATTCCAAACTAACCTTAAGTTATTAAATCTATTTATTTTTTTAACTTCATTTTTCAATCATTAAATTATTAAGCTAATTTTGTAGCTTTTTACTTATTTTAAAAAATCCGAATGATGTCACTAAAAAATATTCTCCAAAGTATTTCTATGTAATTTAATTTATTTTCATCCCTATCTAAATAAAACTTACTCATTAGCATTATTATTCATCTCCATCGCTTGTGATAATATTGTAGTAGATTTTATTACTTTAATCTTTTTTATATTCTTTTACTTTTATCTATATTTACATTTTTTGAATATTTTCTATAGAATACGTCACAAACTACAATAAAATTAATTAACATTTCTAATTTAGAATATCAAAAGGGTTATATTCACTTGAATGATTTATGTTATGATAAAATATTATCTTATTTATGTTCATTGAAATATTTATTATTTTTTCAACATTTAAATTTTGTAAGGGTACAAATATAAAATACTGAATTATAGAATTTTTAAGTTAAGAAAAAAAAACTTAATACTTATTATCAGATATTAAAAAAAGGTCATTCAAATTCAGATATTTAGCTCTATCCATATTAATTTCTGTTTATTTAGATTTTAAAAAAAAATGCCACCTAAGCATTTTGACACCCCTCTAAATTCCTAATGAAAACCAATTTTAAATTAAATTACCTAAATAACTAAAGCTTATATAATTAAATTATTGTTTTGAATAAAAATTTAATTAAATACTTAAATAAAATACTTTTTAAAGATATTTTTATACCCATCCTATTTGATAATTTATAATTCTATTTTAAATTTTAATTTAAAAGAGATTTTATGAGTGTGACCACAAGTTGCTAATAGTTCAACGTTATTTGTAAGTCTGGTCCATTCTAGTTGGGCTTTGGACCAATTTTTAGACCCTTGAGCTTGAGCTCAATGTTGTGGAGGGCACAGTCTCAAGCTTTAACTAAAAGAAAAGCCTAGTCCTTGATTCCTCATGGAATAAAAATAATATTTAAATGCACCTTAAAGACTTATAAGGGCAACATAAATTCTACATTATGTTCTATTTTTCATAAATTCTAATATTCTACTTCATAAAATATGGGTGGTAAAAGAGTTTTTACTTCCATGAATGTAGTTCATTTTCTTTTCTTCGTCTTGAAGTGGAAAGGCATAGAAAGTTTGATGTAGAATGATTGCGTGAAATGAGTAGGTATTTACAGAAAATCATAATTTAATTTATATGTGTCCGTTTTTTGTGTATAATATATTGTTTTGAAACTTGCAATGAGATGAACTAAATTCAGTGCCTCGTTCTGCCTTTTGGACAAGTTGACAATTCCAGTTCTTTTTCGGTTATTTTTTAGTTTTAAGTTATTTTCTTATTTTTTCTATTATTTTAAAAATTTTTATATTTTTTTTAGATATCGAATTTAGGTGCCGTTTGTTTTGTTTTGCATATTTAAACTAAGAAAATTTTATTATAAAATAATATTTCAGATTTGCCTATATTAGTAAATTTACAATGTTTGAGGTTAATATAAAAGGAGATCTAAAACCTTAATTTTATTCATTTACACTTTCTCTAATAAAACATTCATTATTTAGAAACCTAACGTTTACTATCAATTAATTTTTTATGTTTTCGCATCATTAGATATACTTAGGTATGCCTGCAAGGACACTCCACACACTTAAATGAGGGTGTGTAGATATATGATAGATGCAGGAAAGACAAGCAAAGAGAGAGAATTTAATAAGAATGGTGACAGTAGTATTACTAGAGCTAAACTTAAATCAGTAGTTTGTAGGTACAGACCTTGAGATAGATTCATTGCTCCAATTGGCTCGCCACGTGTCCTTAATTAATCTGGGGACATAACATTTCTTTTTCTGCTATTTATCCCTTTTCTCCAAAGTTAGAACATTTTATGAAGTTATTGCTCTCTTCCTGAGTCATGTTATTTTGGATTAACTTTGGTCTTCATGTGCTTCTCTTAACAAAGCAGGTGATACTTTTATTGGCGGCGCTTGTTTATATATTTTTCTTTGGTGTTCGAGCAGAAGCTTGTGCATGTCATGCGCATCTTACACTAACTATACTACTGTTCTGAAGTGAGTTTGGAGAAAGCCCAGATTAATTCTTTGTAGTATGTGACACGTGTCATTTGCTTATTGACTTGGTAATTTTGGTACCTACAAGTGAGGTTCCCTTAACTTCAAATTTTAACTTGAAAAAGTGAAATTAATCCGTTGAATTTACTCAATCCAATGGTAAGATTTTAAAATTAAAAAAAAAATAACATTTCTATTTCAAGATTGAGTGATCTAATATATGAAAAATTAAGTCCCTTTTGGAAGATAAAATTTGAAGTTAAGGGAATGCTCCCAATAAAATGTATTCCTGATGTACTAAATAAATCACATATCCCTCACTAGTATTATTCTTTTTTCATCTATTCTTTGTTATTCTTTTTTTTTCCAATTACTCTATTATTAATCTTTTGTTCCACTTTATGCACATTTGCGTTTGAAAAATGAAAACGATGCATCTAGTTAACTAAACTAATATCTATTTTGAGCATTATACAATAACAAAAAAATTTAATAGTAAAATACATCAAATACATTACATTTTATTTTTGACTGTTCTCTTAGCACCGTAGTATATCAAATACCTAGTTATCTTTTTCCAGCTTATTATCATTTCATGAGTACAACACAAGAAAATTATTTTACAAGCAGTAGCAATCTCAAACTTGGCCATGTTAAGCCTTAAGGTCTGGAAACACAGAACCTGGCTTTATCTAATTAATGGAGTTAATTAGAAAACCGTGTTTAATAGAGAAAAACTTTCATGCGTTGATCGCACGACGTTAACATATTTCTAAAATAAAATTAGGTTACATCCGATCAATTATAGTCTCACTATAGGTCCACTCACTTTAATTTATAGAATATTTATTTTGAAATAAAAAAATGCATAACACCAACAGCCATGCGATAGAGGTACCGTGTCATTCATACAACAAGCCAATGATATTATTATACGTGTGCATTTATTTTAAAAAAATCACCATATAAAAGTGGTACATGTCACACATGCATTAGTTGATTGTATTATATATATTCTAGAATTTCTCTGAGTGTTGACAGTGCTATTGATCAAGTACTTCTCCTCACGGTCACCAAATCGCAAACCATTATTCATTTTGCTTTAAATTGTAGTCATAACTCAACAAATCCAATGGTCTTTCATTTATTTGAATATTTTTAATAAAACTGAAGTGTCAAAGAATGCAATATAATATAACGTAATATATATAATGTAATACAATACAATAATTATGTATATTATATAGTAATTCTCAAATGAAAATGTCATTACAGAAAAAAAAAGTATTCTTTAATATATTGAAATATGTATTTTTTGTAATTTACCGTGCATTCTCCTTTTAATAAAATGAAGATGCTCTCATTAGAGGAGGAATATATATATATATATTTTAGAGGCATGCTTACTTTAATATAAAATGAGAATATCTTCGTTAGAAAAGGTTAGCAAAGTGAGAGTACCATTTACAAACAAAAGTACAATCTGCAAAATATTGAAATTTATATTTTTTAATATTGTAGTGGCATCCTTATTTCAACAAAGTAAAAATGTCCTCACTTATGAATGACACACACACACACACTCTCTCTCTATATGTGTGTGTATATATATATATATGGGACAAATTGAAGGACACGACTTTAAACACGATTTTTTTTAGCCATTAGATAATTTAGATTGAGACTTTAATGAATTGTGAAGATTGCATATAATTTAATTATCTTTCATTAATTCATTTTCACTTTCTTATTAATTCTCTCTCCAGTTCACGTTTCACTCCTCTTTTTCTCTTCCTAAGTTCCAATTTTTTTCTCCTCTCTCACGCTTTTTTCTCTAGCACTCTCAAACTCATGCTTTTGAATATAATCGAGTTATTTTATTTTATTTTATTTATTTTAAATAACCAAGACTATGAATAAGCCCTAGGTCGCTCCTTGGCTTAATTGATCATTGTTGTTTAAGCCATTTAATATAATTAGTCACCATGGTTTAAGTCCTGGTACTGGTAGAGAGAAGGAGAGACAAAATAATTAAGATTATAAATAAAATCAGATAGCAATACGTAAAATTCTTAACAATATTATATAACAGGTAAAGCTTGCGAATAAAGTATGTCTAATGCCTCTGGTAGTTGAATCTGATATAATGAACATGGTATACTAAATTAATTGGGAGATTAATTGATCACTAACAATTGTAAAGTCGAGCTCACCATGCATTTTCCAAGTCCTGTCATACAGTAGCCCACTGTTTGGAATGTTAAAATCTTATCAAAAGTAGTGTGAAATGGATGATTTTAATTAAAATGGATGTTTATACTATATAAGAAAATTATGTAGTCGAAGGCTTATGGAGTTGAAACTCTTTTCGCCGTCCGCCCCGGGGGTGGGGGGTGGGGGATGGGGAGGGTTTTGAAGTGGCAATAGAAAGAGAGAGAGAGAGAGAGAGAGAGAGAGAGAGAGAGAATTTAATATTGTGGGATCTATATTAATTAATTAATTTTTAATATTATAAAATTATATGACAACTTTAAAATTAACCCGTAAATAAATTTTAATTCAATGGATAAAAGTTTGTGTATGAAATTATATCTCTTGAACTGTATGAAAAGTTGTGTGTGAAATTATATCTCTAATGAGAATATTTTTATTTTAATAAAGTGATAATGCTCTTAAGAGAAAAAAAAATATAATCTTAAATATATTGAAATTTGTGTTTTTTTAATTTAATGACATCCCAATCATTTTAACAATATGAAAATATCTTTATTAAAAAAGGATTCTCTCTCCCTATATATATGAGTTAGGTTCCATTAAAAATCTCACATTTTAATTAAAGTATGGGATCGTAATTGGAGTCATTAAAATCTGCACATAATAATACTATGTGTAAATTTTAAAATAAAAAAATAATAGGTCATCAGATTCAAATCCAATGATCCAAATTAAAATCTTGTGTTTCAACTAAGGTCCAAGATTCTTAATCAAACTTATCTCTCTCTCTTTCTTTCTTCCTCTCTCTATAAATACAAAAATACATTTTGGATGTATGCATATAATTGCATAAAAACAAACCTGCGATCAGCCTGACCCCTGACAAGCGCTTTGTTTCCATAAAAGTTGTGGAAATGTCACAAGTCTTTATTTATACATATATTTATAATCAAACATAATTGGACCATTTGTATTTATTCACTAATTGAATGCTGGATTAAAAAAAAAAACATTTATCGTCCGGCTTTTATTTATTTTGTTTATTTTTTTATTACGTCCGGCTTTTATATTAAGCATAAAGAAAGAAGGATTTTAGTCTGGTGTGTGGTGTGATGTTACGCGCATATAAAATTATAATTGGCCTCCCGCACCGTATATGCAAAATGGTGCTTGATTGAGTGAAATGATTGGTCTTGCGAAAAAATATAAAGCTAGTAAGTAACAAATTCGAAATTCCACAGCAAAAAAAAAAAAAAAAAAAAAACTATCCACTCTGAAAAAAAAGTTCAAAAAATGACCAAGCAGTCAAGCACCTAAGAAAAGGCGTTTGATTTGCGGTGACATAGATAACTACGATTACACCATTCCCCCTGCACCAACTCGTCTTTAAATCAGGCTAGGCCAGGCCGTTTCTATTGATCAAACTCAACCTCACATTCACATTCACACAGGCAGGCCTGTTCATGTGAAAGTCAAGATAAGCTTTTTGACAAACACAAATCTTTATGATAATATGTCAAAAAGCTTGACAAAATTGGCAAAAACGTGTTGAAAGTTTGCACCAAAGATTGGAAATTTCAACAAACATACAGCTAGCATGCAAGCTAGCACAAATGGGCAAATTGCCGAGTTGATTTTTTTGCCAGTCTTTAGGCTATAAATAGAGAGGTGATGAGAGCTTGAATTGCATCCCAAAATTGTTAAGCTTATAAGTTTTTAAGCTTTTGAGAGTTCTGAGAGTGTGAGCAATTGAAGAGTGTTTGTGAGAGTACTGGGTATATTTGGGTTCTGGGAAAGTGAGGTTTCTATACTCAAATTTGTACTCAAATAATTGTCAATAATACAATTATTTTTCTCTTGCTCCCGTGGACGTAGGCATATTGCCGAACCACGTAAATTTTTGTGTCCTTTATTTTTCTGTGATTATTCGGTGCGCTTGATTCCGCATTTCGCGCACAACAAGTGGTATCAGAGCCGACGGTTCGTACCAGGATAAAGATCTTGTTCACGTATACTGATCTTGTTCACGTATACGGTCTATTCCCGTATATCTGATGATGTTCACATACTGATGCTTCTTCACGAATACGGTGGAGACGGCCATTTGTACTTGGGAGACAGTCTATTGTAAGTAGTGTGTATTTTTGCATGTCTAGGAAAGTTCTGTCAACAAGGCGATAAGAGCCTAAGGATTCTGGTTTTTAATTGGGACCGAGTTCCCGTCCAGTCTCATGGGAACTTTCCTGGTGCATTTATTCACGCGAAATTAACATCATACGATCAATGTTTTTCAAGTGGAAATAGTTTGTTGAGAAAATGGTAGAAGGTGAAACTTGCAGAATTGGGGGGAGATCTACTGAGACTATTTCAGGAGACACTTGAAGAAGAGGTGGGAGGCGAGATTTGTCAAATCACTATTCAAAGACTTTGTTATAGGAGGCCAGAAGATCGATGTTGAAAAGTTTGATGGGAAAATTAACTTCGGCATGTGGAGGCGCGAAGTTATGGATGCCCTTATTCAAATCGATCTCGATGTTGTTTTGAAAAATAAAAAACACTTGTATGATGAAGAAATTTGGGATCGTATGAACGAGAAAGCTTGTGGTCAGATTAGATCTTGTTTGACCAAGGAGGTGAAATACTTGGTGAAAGATGAAGAGTGTGCGATGACTTTGTGGTGTACATTGGAGGAGAAGTACTTGCTAAAAAGTTCTGAAAATCGCCTTCATGCAATGAGCCAAGTATATGGCTTTCGAATGAAGCCTGGGGTGTCAATGCACGATCATGTCTCAAGATTTGAAAAGTTACTTGCTGATTTGAAGAATCTTGATGAAGATATTAAGGATGAAGTCAAGGCTATGATTCTGTTACACTAATTACCAGAGGAATATAGTCATTTTGTGACTACCTTGATATATGGGAAGAATGTGATCGTCTTCAAAGATGTTTGTACAGCATTGACTAACTTGGAGATTCGGACTAATGATAAAAAGTCTGAACGAGCATCGTCTGAAGCTTTGGTGAGCAGAGATTGGGCGATGGAGAAAAAGAAGAAGCGTGGTGGAAAGAATTCTCGATCCAAATCGAGAAGCAGAAATATAGCTCGAGATGAGTGTGCTTTTTGTCATGAAAAGGGCCATTGGAAGAAAGATTGTCCGAAGGCTCAAAAGAGAGATGGGAAGAAACCAGTAGCAGCAAACATGGCACGTAAAGATGAAGACTCTGATTATTCACTAAGTATTACTCCTACAGCATACGTGGCTAGTGCGAGCGAGTGGATACTTGATACTGGAGCAACCTACCATTTGTGTCCTATTAAGGAATGGTTTACGGATTTTCGTAATCTGGAAACCGGTGCAGTTGTGATGGGGAATGATCAACCTTGTCGCACAATGGGGGTAGGAACAATTCGGCTCAAAATGTTTGATGGAATGGTCAGAGAATTGAAAGAGGTTAGATATGTTCCAGCTTTAAAGAAAAATCTAATTTCTGTGGGTGCTCTGTGCTAAAGGCTAAAAGGTTACCATTGAAGATGGCACAATGAAGTTTACACATGGGGCTATGGTGATTCTGCAAGGGGTTCGGCGTCACAATTTGTACTATTTGAAGGGAGGTACAACTGATGAAGCAAATGTTGCTGAGGCGCACAATGACACCACTGAGCTATGGCATGTACGTTTGGGACATGCTGGAGAGAAGTCTTTGCAAACTCTGATGAAGCACGGACTCTTAAAAGGTACCAAAACCTATAAATTAAAGTTTTGTGAGCATTGTGTAGTAGGCAAGAAAACAAGGGTCAAGTTTGGTACGGCTAATCACGATACTCGTGAGATCCTTGAATATGTTCACAAAGGATGTATGTATGGGGACCAACCAAGACTGCATCAATTGGTGGAAGCCATTATTTTGTTACATTTGTTGATGATTTCTCTAGACGTGTGTGGGTGTACACCATGCGAGCAAAGGATGAGGTTCTAGAGATTTTCGTGAAATGGAAGAAACTGGTGGAGACTCAAACTGGCGAAAGATCAAAGTATTGCGTTCTGACAATGGGGGTGAATATACTTCTGATCCATTCTTGCAAGTATGCCAGAGTGAGGGCATAAAAAGACATTTCACGGTGAGACATACTCCGCAAATGTAACGCGTGGGTTTAGAGCGTATTTAATCGTACTTCGGAGAAGATACGATGTATGTTATCTAATCTTTGGTTTAGATAAAAATTTTGGCCGAAAATGTGAGCTACGCAAGTCACTTGATAAACCGGTTGCCTTCTGCTGCAATTAGAGGTAAAATTCCTATGGAAATGTGGTCTGGAAAGCATGCACAAGATTATGATTCTCTTCGTATTTTCGGGTGTCCAGCTTATTATCATGTCAAAGATGGTAAATTAGATCCTCGTGCTAGAAAAGCTATCTTTGCGGGATTCAAAAGTGGAGTAAAAGGCTTCAAGCTTTGGGATCTCGAAGATAAAAAGATTGTGTGTAGTAGAGATGTCACGTTTGATGAAGCTTCAATGATAAAAGCTTCAAGTTCTCAGCAGGTGGAGAACAAGACCACAGAGGTATTGCAGCGGGTGGAGTTTGATGTAACTCCAAATGTACCAGTTAGTTCTACATCAGAGAAAAGTTCAACTATGGAGGTGACACGCAGAGTTGAAGAAGAGGTTGTTTCTTCTGATGTCCCACAAAATGAAGAAACAACTAAAGATGTAGATAATGATGATTTTATAGCAACAAGGAGGCCAAGAAGAAACCTGAGTGGCTTACTAAAGACATGGTGGTAGCCTATGCACTTCCAATTATTGATGATGACATCCCCAACACTTTCGGTGAAGCATTACGCAGTAGCAAAAGTGATCAGTGGAAGTTAGCCATGGAGGAAGAGATGAAATCTCTCCATCAAAACCAGACTTGGGAACTTGTAAAGTTACCAAAGGGGAAAAGGGCTATTGGCAATAAATGGGTCTACACCAAGAAGCAAGCATCTCCGAATCAAACAACTCCTCGATACAAGGCAAGGCTCGTGGCAAAAGGTTTTGCTCAGAAGGAAGGTATTGATTATAATGAAGTTTTCTCTCAAATAAAAAACATACTTCCATTCGTATCCTACTTGCCTTGGTAGTTGAATATGAGTTAGAGTTGGCTCAATTAGATGTTAAGACAGCGTTCTGACATGGAGATTTGGAGGAGGAAATCTACATGACTCAGCCTTGTGGTTTCAAAGTTGCTGGAAAGGAGAATCATGTGTGTAGATTGATTAAATCTTTGTACGGACTGAAGCAATCACCAAGGCAGTGGTACAAAAGATTTGATCAATTTATACAAGGGCAGAAATTCACCAGAAGTGAACACGATCACTGTGTTTACTTTAGAAGACTACTAGATGGAGCTTTCATCTATCTATTACTCTATGTCGACGATATGCTAATAGCTTCGAAGAATAGAGGTGAGATTGAAAGATTAAAAAAGCAGCTGACTTCTGAGTTCGAGATGAAAGACTTGGGTGATGCACAGAGAATACTTGAGATGGAAATTCGTAGAGACAAGAAGAATGGGAGCGTATGGTTGACTCAAAAGTCTTATTTGAAGAAAGTGCTAGAAAGATTCAGTATGGATGACAAAACTAAACCGGTATGTACACCTCTAGCTCCTCATTTCAAATTAAGCTCTTCTTCATGTCCTAGATCTCAAGAGGAGCAGGAGTACATGACTCATGTTCCATATGCTAGTGCTGTGGGTAGTCTAATGTATGCTATGGTGTGTACGAGACCTGATATATCTCAAGCAGTGAGCATGATTAGTAGATACATGCACAATCCGGGTAAAAATCACTGGCTTGCGGTGAAGTGGATTCTTCGATATCTGTATGGGACAATTGATGTTGGGTTATTGTTCAAGAAAGATTGCGGTCAATAATGTGTTGGGTATTGTGATTCTGATTTCGCCGGAGACCTAAATAAGCGAAGATCAACAACGGGCTACGTATTCACATTGGGTGGAGGTCCGGTTAGCTGGAGGTCGATTCTACAATCGACAATTGCTCTGTCTACTACGGAAGCAGAGTACATGGCAGCAACTGAAGCTGTAAAAGAAGCTATCTGGTTGAAAGGCTTGTTAAGTGATTTGGGAGTAATCCAGGAGAACATTACGGTCTTCTGTGATAATCAAAGTGCGATATTCCTCGCGAAGAATTAAACATATCACGCTCGGACGAAGCACATAGATGTGAAATATCATTATGTGAGGGAGATTATCGAGAGCGGTGTTGTGTTGATAAAAAAGATTGATACCAAAGATAATCCATCAGATATGTTGACGAAGGTAGTTTCTGGAGTTAAGTTTCAACACTGCTTGAAACTAATTCAAATCCTTCGATTGTGTTAAGTTATTTTCTTCGGGAATTTTGAACTACGGTTGGCTTGATCCCAGATTGTGGGTACGTAGGCAGTCACAGAGATGCAGTCACTTTAGGGATGATGATTCGTTGGTAGTCGGCTCAGATTTGGACAAATCTTCGCCGAGGTGGAGATTTGTGAAAGTCAAGATAAGCTTTTTGACAAACACAAATCTTTATGATAATATGTCAAAAAGCTTTACAAAATTGGTAAAAACGTGTTGAAAGTTTGCACCAAAGATTGGAAATTTCAACAAACATACAGCTAGCATGCAAGCTAGCACAAATGGGCAAATTGCCGAGTTGATTTTTTTGCCACTCTTTAGGCTATAAATAGAGAGGTGATGAGAGCTTGAATTGCATCCCAAAATTGTTAAGCTTATAAGTTTTTAAGCTTTTGAGAGTTCTGAGAGCGTGAGTAATTGGAGAGTGTTTGTGAGAGTACTGGGTGTATTTGGGTTCTGGGAAAGTAAGGTTTCTATACTCAAATTTGTACTCAAATAATTGTCAATAATACAATTATTTTTCTCTTGCTCCCGTGGACGTAGGCGTATATCAAACCACGTAAATTTTTGTGTCCTTTATTTTTCTGTGATTATTCGGTGCGCTTGATTCCGCATTTCGCGCACAACAGTTCAAGAGTTCAATTTCAGACGTCAGAGATAATTAATTAATGGCTGAAAATAATGAAAAAACAGGTGGAGGTAAAGACGAAGCAGGTGGAGGTAAAGACAAAGCAGGTGGTGTGTGGAAAGGTCCAGAGTTCAGGATTCATCTTCAGGGAAGGAAGATTGGTGATGTGCAGGTCAGGATTGTACGCAAGGAGGAGCTCCTAATAACCGAGCGTGACAGTATGGATTTGATTACGCGTTCCAAGTTGCCGAAAAGGGTAAGTAGTAAGTTTACGCATTTCATGAAGGATGGCTTCCTCGTTGTTAGTTTCGAGAGATTGAGCTTTGGGAAAAAAGTTTGGAAAGTTTTGCTTGGCGGAGCGATTCTTGTTGGTGCTGTTTTTGGTTGCGTAACTGATGTTGAAAGTATGGCAGATCGCCAACGCAGTGGAAATGATGAGGGGAATCTTGACTACGGCCAGTAGTGAGTAGTGAGTACATAGTAGGAGCCAGAGCCAGGAGGAGGAGAAAATTTTAGATAGCTTGCTCTGCTTTCGTTTCACAGCTTGCATACATGTCATGTACGTGTTGATCTAGCTAGTTTCCTGTTTGAATAAATAAAATTTTGTCGTTAAGGCATGCTTCAGTCGTCACATTTAGTAATCTATGGGCTTTTCTCTTTTCTTCTGCAATTATAAAAATGTATGAATCAGATGTGTCTATGTATGTTTATAGTCCAGATTGATGCTGCTTTATTTCCTATATTTTAGTTTAAGTATTTGTTTATTTCTTATATTTTGAAAAATACAATCTTAAATATGCTACACTCCTACTCTTAGTTTTTTTTTTCTGCTTTTACAATAATATCTTTGATACAATATTCTTAATATTATTTAATTTATCTACTGAAAAAAATTAATTATTTACTAGCAAATTAACTAATAACTATCAATTTAAAATAACTAGTATTTTCTATGTCCTTACAACAATCTTACTAATAATTATTTGTAAATAAATTAACGTCAATCAACTTTATGCAATGTTTAATATTCTTACAACTATCTTACTAATTAATTATTTTAAACAAATTAATTTACAAAATTAATCCTAAAAGAAAATTGATAATAAAAAAATTTACACTAATTTTTATTTTACTTTTAAGGCAGATTTGATAAATTAATTTTTTTTATTTTCACTAATATCTCCAAAAATATTATTACAAAAGTAAAGAAAAAATAAATATTACAGTGCAATATAATACACAACAAGAATGTTTTGAGATATTTTTTAAAATATAAGAATTAAATGATTATTTAACTCAAAATATAAAAATTAAATAAGTATTTATCCGATATATTCCACACACTACTAATAAAGAATTTCTCACTAAATTAAAGAAAGAAACATATAAATTCTCCGATATAAATTTATGTTCGGACCTTAATTCTTAACTGTCAGATGTATCGTATCGCATGGCAAAAAAACAAAGTTCTAACATTTGAATTAAAATATACTAAAAAGTAGACTAGAAGCTGAATATATCGCTTATTTAATTTTAAGAGACTGCTCTTGCCCCCACTCCATAACATGCTCTCTATCCCACGTCCATCCCAAAGGCTCTAAAGTTAACCAACTGAGATTTGAACAGGGTACACGACCACAAACACTACGTGATATTTACTAAGGCTTTATTTGCCAAAAAAAATTGTTTGTAAACATTAAAACAAAAAAACATTAGTTTTTTTCAAGGCCAATTTGCTTTGGGTGATGAAGAATACGCTGTTCAGAAATACAGGGGCTCAATTAAGGTTAAATTTTCTGAAGTTAGATCTAATGTTAGTGATATGTTTACAAATAAATGAGTAATGCTGAAAGCACATTTTTATGCTAAAATTCAACGGAAGGCGGCTATAAAGGGCTTCTACATTTAAAGAGAGCCATACATTAGCCTATTTTTTTTCTTCTTTAATAGTGCTATTTCTCTCTGAATGGGAGAACACTGAATGGACGCTAAATTGGATTTTTATGATCCGGAGTGATGCTGACTAGTTGAGCGTTAACTCTCGTTCTTTTTATTCGTTCTTTACATTTTCATTTTCTTTTTAAAGATTTCGTTCTTTAAGTTGGGCTTAAACGGTAGGTGTATGTATCAAAGGAAAAGGTGAAAGAGAGTTCAAAGACAAAGATGGAGATTTAAAACACAGGAGAGTGGTGGGGTTGGTAAATGCTTTATTCACGCCTTAATTAGCGCTGACAGTGCCTGTTTAAATGCCATTGAAACAGATGAATTAATAAGAAAGTGCAGCGTTATAACTCTACAAGAAGAGGAAGAAGACAAAAAGATATTTTTGAGGGCAGCATGAAAGAAAAAGGAGCTAATATCATTGCAAGCTGCTTAGTGGGAAAAATTCTTCCTACGAGAGGCATTAGTCACGAGGGTATTAGAACAACTCTATAACAAGCTTTGTGTCCGATGGGGTGGTAAAACTAGGAAGCCTGTGAAATAAAATTTTCATGTTCATGTTTTCTTTAGAAGAAGACAAGCGAAGAGTGTTAACTAGAGGACCATGGCATTTTAATCGAACTCTTATTGTACTCCAAGATCCAAGTGGTATAGGCAACTTTAGAGAGCAACCATTTTCACATGTCTCATTTTAGGTACAACAACATAATGTGCCTTTGATGTGTATGGATATAAGCTCAATCTGTGAAATTGGATCAAAGAGAGGAAAAGTGGCAAATGTAGCTACGGATGCAACAGGGGGTTGCTTTGGCTAATATAAGCAAGACAGAAGAATCTCGATAGACATTACACAACGTTTGAAGAAGATCTTAAGAATTGAACAAGAAGATGGGAAAGAAATTCTAACTGGGGTGGTTTATGAAAAGCTGCTAGATTATTGATTTTGTTATGGTTATATCGGGCATCATTACAAGAGTGCGCTAAGTATTAAGGCCAACCAAAAGAAGAGTTGGTGTATGGGGTTGGTTTTAAGCAATTCCACCGGCTGATCGTATGAAATTTTAGAAGAGCAATGAAAGCGAAAATAGGGAACAACAAAGATAAACGAAAGCAGTTGCAAATTCAGAGAGCTACTGCATCTGCCATCTACAATAATTAAACCCAAGTGGTGAAAATGGGTTAGGGTCAACCCAATACCAAGAAGAAACAAGAAGCCCGGAAATGGATTTAAGGCACATGAAGGAGGAAGTTGAGGAAATATTAATGATCTAAGGAAAAGAATGGAGACGAAATCAAGTTGATAGCAAAAAGCCGCAGTGTGTAGATGGAAATAAAGAGGCATCTGAAAGCTTGTGTCAAAGAGTTGGAATCATAAATGAAAGTGAAAATTTGGAGGGAAAGAATGTGAGCAAAAATTGTTAAATGAGCAAAAAAGTTTACCAGCCCAAAATATTCTCTACAATAGAGATGGCCAATGGGCCAGGTCCGCATCAAAGCAAGGCCCATACGTGTTCGTCTCCGTGTCGTGCCGTGCCTACTATACATTTCGTGCCGTGTCGTGCCTAATTTTTTTTTGCTTAGGCCCTGTCCGACACTTGTGCTGTGGACCGTGCCGTGCCGTGCTTAAGAATATTTTTTTTAGGGTCCTACAATAAACTTTTTTCTAAAATTTTTTTTAAGCGCGTATGTTAAGTTATTAGTATATTTTTTTTGAGTTTATATTTTTTTTTTAGGTCTATGACTTTATTTAAATTTAACAGAATTAAAAATTCAAAACTCAAGTCCATATTCAATAATAATAAACTAATAATAGTAAGAGAATGTAATGCTAATTACTAAGTTTGACCACATAGTATTAGATTTTTTTTTAATACTTAACAACAACAACAACAACAACAATAATAATGATAATAATAATAAATTTTTCGTAAGAGTTAACTTAATTGTTAACTTAGACTTATATAGAATCATAGATCATAGTTCATAGTTCACAATAATATTAATGCATGTTTATAAAATCATGATATTTATAAATTTATTCATTAAAATCATGATGTCAATTATTTATTTAATAAATTATAAATATAAATTAATTATAGTATTTTTTAAAACTAAGAATTAAATGAATTTAAAAAAATTAATTTCAAGTTATTTGTAAAATCATAAAGTTTTAAGTTTACGTTCATTAAAAAATAAAACGTACTTATTGCGAGCTTTTTCATCATGCCGTGCTTATCCCATCTCTAATCGTGCCGTGCTTTTAAGACCCACGTGCCTAAAATTCTAAGTCGGCCCGGCCAAGGTGCGTGCCATACTGTGCCGCGTACCCCACTGAAACATACTCGTGTCATGCCGTGCCTATGCCCGTGCCGTGTCACATGCCGTCCGGCCCATTAGCCATCTCTACTCTACAAGGCAAATGGGTTCCAACGAAGATGTGGTAGATAATGAGTTATCTCCAAAGTAGCCTAAGAAGTTGATAGAAAACCCAAGCTCGAAACTTAGAGCATCTCCAAAAGTCTCTTTAAATTTTAATTTGCTTACTGATGTGGCAAATAAGTATATGAAAAATACAATCTCCTCCAAAAGACTCATCAAATAAAAATAAGTTAACATTATTTTATTCAAATCTTTCCCACTATCAAATTGAATTGTTGTTTGTTTTTTAAAGGAAACATAAATAATAATTATTGCAGTCTTATCTTTTCAATAAATAATAATAAAATATTAATAGAAGAGGGAGAAACCTACTCGATAATATTGAAGAGTGAGAAACAAATCTTATTTGAAGAATCTAAATTAATGTGTTTTTTGAAGTGTTTAATATTGATATGACTTTTTAAATAAGTAGTAGAATTTTATTTGAAGAGTCTTTTGGAGATGCTCTTAAACAAAAAAAAAAAAAAATACCAAAGTGGTGCCGAGTTCTTCTAAGCGGGCTAGTTATGATATAAAAATGACAAGTCCAAAAAACAAGAAAACAAAGACGGCAAGCCTGAGCGAGAGTACCCAAAATATGATTTTACATAATTCTCACTCAGTAAAGTTCAAACTAAGCTAGGATATAACAGTTATAGAGGTAGTAGAATTGACAGAGTTAGCGATGAAGCAGATACTAGCAGAGGCTGGCATCCAGTCTTACTGACAGCCATGAAAATCATAAGTTAGAACATCCGGGATTTAGGGAATACCTAGTTGTCCTTCACTTTAAAAGATATTTTTCGAGAACATAAGCCTTAGATTCTTTTTGTATGTGAAATGAAGATGAACACTGTATAGATGACAAATATGAGAAAAAACTTAGGGTTTGATAATCGCTTTAGTACTAGTACGGGTGGTATGGGGGGTGGACTGGCAATGTTATGGAACATTGAAGTAGATGTCAATATCGTTTCTTACAGTAATCATCATATAGATGTTGTGATTCATGGGGCCAATGAAGAGAATTTAAGATACACTAGAATCTATGGCCATCCATAAATTAAACAAAAAAGACACATTTGAATATTGTTGAAGAGGTTAAGAAGGCTTGCAAGTCTTTCTCTCTCTCTCTTTCTCTTTTTCGCATGGATATGCTATGTTGACTTCAATGAAATTTTGAATTTGAATGAAAAATTAGGTCACATAGACATAAACTTGAGTGTGGTTGTTTAGTTTAGAAAGGCTATAAATGACTATAATTTGGTGGATTTAAGATGTAAAGTTTATCCTTTCATCTGGTCCAATAGAAGATTTGGACCTCATTTTGTTGAAGAAAGACATATAGATTCTTTGGGAGTAAGGATTAAGAGAATAACCCTTATAAGCTAATAGTTTCTAATTTGAATACATGGTTCTTTGACCATAGCCTTGTTAGTTTAGAAATGCATAAGCGAAAAAAGAAAATTGTGACGTATAAAAGAGATCTTGCCCAAGAATTCGTTGTAAGGGAATATGAAGCCCTTATTTAGATTGTAGGCGTATGGTGAAAAAGGAATTATGAAATGTAGTGGTTGAAATGGAGGGCATTATGTTAAAATTTTTAAAAAGACAACTATCAGTTTAATGGCTCAATTGCAGATATAGTGTAAGAAAGAATTCAATGGCAGAAAAGAAAAGTTGAAACATTTAAAGAACAAGCCCTTAGAAATAAAGTATAATTTTAAATAGTATGAAGTAGTGATGAGATCAAATGCACTGAGGACATATTGAAAGAGCATTAATAAATGAGGAAGTATATTGGAAGCAAAGATCTCAAGCTGATTGGCTAAAGGAAGGGGATGAGAATACAAAGTTTTTCCACTTAAAAGCTTCTTCAAAGAAAAGGAAGAATCAAATTTGAGGAGTCATGAACCAGTAGGATGTTGAGTTAAAGATAGAGAGGAGATTGATAAAGTGTTTTGTGAAAGCTTTACAAATCTTTTTAGAGCATCTAGCCAAATTGATGTGCAAATTGAGATAGAACATGTAAGCTTGGTACCACAGACAGAATTTAAATATAAATGACCAATTGGATCTGCCTTTCATAAAGAAGAATTATGGACATCCCTTTCTTAAATGTGCCCAACCAAAGTCCCTGGACCAAATGGACTGACAATATCATTTTTTTTTAAAAAAAAGCAGTAGGACTCAATAAGGATTGTTGTCATCTCTATTTGCCTCTATATCTTAAATGATAGAGGTACATTTACTCCACTTAATCACACACACATTGTATTGATCCCAAAAATTCATAAACCACAGAAGGTGATAGATTTTAGACCAATAAGCTTGTGTAATATCATTTGCAAGATTGTAGCCAAAATATATCATTCTCCAAGTTATATCCTTAGCCTAAAGTACATTAATCCCTAATAGACTAGTTACTGATAATATTATTATTGGTTATAAATATTTGCATAAAATTAGATATATCAAAGGAAAGAAACATGGGTTGATAAAACCAAAATTAGATATTAGTAAGGCTTACAATAAAGTAAAGTGGAGTTTTTCGAAGTACACAATATTAAAGCTAGGTTCTCTAGCAAATGGGTGGACTTAATTATGAATTGTATTACCATTGTTTCTTTTTGTGTTCTTATATGGGAATGATTTAACCTTAAAGAGGACTTATATAGGACTATACTTTATCTCCTTGCCTATTCACAATATGTACAGAAGCTTATTCACAGGCTTCATTTCGGCAAAGATGCAATAATCCCCCATTTGTTATTTGTTGATGGCAACCTAATTTTCACCAGAGCAATAGTGGAGGATTGTAAACACTTAAAGGCCATATTTGAATGTTATGATAAAGCTTCTGGGTAGATCTTCAACTTTAAAAAATCATCTATGTTCTTCAATGACGGCACAAAAATCCACTGAAAATATCAACAACAGAATAACATATTTTGTTTAAGCCAAAGCTTTAATATTTGTAATGGTTGTAAATAGTGTAAAATGCCGAATTCGAGGGATATCATAAGAGATATCACAGGAACTAAAGGTGATCATTAGTGGATTTTTTACCAATGAACTTGATGCTATTATTCAACACAAACACATAAACAGGAAAATCTGCAGAAGGCCTTTTAGAATGGCAACTGCTCAAACAACCCGAAGCCGTAATCATGAAATGAAATGTTTATAACAAATGAATAGGAAATAAATTGAAAGGATGAATGTAAAAAAGAATACAAGCAAACCTTTGCCGTAGATAATTCAAGGCCCAATGTAAAGAGAAGGAAAATCACAACAAATTGAGCTACTATTTCGACCTGAATGAAAATAGCCATCAGAATATGGAAATGATATGCAAAATAGAAGCAATGATATTTTATATGTACAAAATGAAGAGTGAAACAAATTTATTCTAATATGGAACTTTATCAAGGTGGCAAACAATATAAAATCTGTATGTTCGAGCTAGATCATACTTTCGTTTCGTTTCAGTAAAGAAGAATAATGTCAGAAATGACTAGTTTTATTTGGTCAATTGTAGATCAGATGCTAATAATGTACTTCTAGGCAATTAAATGCTTATCATTTCTTCCCACATGACATATCTCATACAAAAGAAAATTGTGAACGAACAGTGAGCATATGGAAAAAAAAATATAACACAAAAGTTTTAGAGTTATTTTGACCAAACCGAGCTACGGGAGAATTATACGAATGCATTAAATCTTCCCCACAACTTTTAACTAAATCAACTAAAAATCGGGAGGGGGGAAGGGAAGTGGGCCAACATATATGCAAAAGTAGCGTACCTGAACCATCTCACTGACAAAGCTGAAACCCCAAAGACCAATGACAGATCCTGCTAGTAAATGCCAAGTAATAACCTACAAAAATGTGAAAATTGAAATATTCTCCTTAAGGAGTAATGTATAAAAGTTGCTCAAACCAAATTCTCTCCAAGACTCAAAATCTTATGAATCTACAACATACATCCCAAAAACTTTATAAACCAACAAGAGAGTAGTTTGTATGAACAGAAAAAAAAAATATTGGTCTCACCGGTTGCCTAACACAAGCGTAGGCAATGCCACCACAAGTTGCAAAAACGATAACGATGACCAGATCAAATATCAACCTGTGTTTATAGCATTTAGAAGAAATTTGAATGTTCAATAAGTAGGTACTAAGACTTTGGATTGAATTTAAATAGAAGAGGCAATAATCTAACCTCAAATCCAGTTGTAGCAAGGGATACGTTGACTTTGGATTGGCTATAATAGAGACATTGTCTTGAATGGAAAAAATTAAAATCTAATCAACGCAAATGCTGTCCAGTCAAAGATTATAGTTGTTCGAGGGCAATGGCAACTATAATTTATAAGTGAGGTAAAGATTTCAATGACCTAAACTGGACATACCTTCTGATCAATCAATGTTGGGGTATCTTCTGCTCTATTTTTATTATCCAATTTGAAAATATGATGAAACTTGATAGACCTAACATAAGACTCATAATAGCTCCAGCAATTCCAAATCAGGAGTTGCTAAGGTCAAAATAAAATTACCTCCCCTACAAAAAAAAAGTTTTATTAACAATGCCCTTTCAGAAATCTAAGATGAAAAACAAAAAACCATTTTTTCTTTCTCAGAGCTATAAGAACATACTTCTCCTCCTTGGTTTCATTTTTCTTGTTCTTAACTCTAGCAACAGTTTCCAAAACAACCTAAAAAACCTAAAATTATCAAGTTAAAACCATCATATAAGACCCTTGTTTGTTTGAGTGGCAACAAGAAAAGTATTGATTAAAAAGTTATCCAGGAAACTTTGAACATGGCAAACATAAATTTTATTTAGGTTTTCAGTGAACTATCAGCAATAAATATAATGAAAATCAATTGTTTACCACCAAATGGTTTGCTATGGAGCAGTCTTACATAGAATATTTCATATTCACTTTTCATCCTTGAACACCTGGCATTTTTACAACAATTCATAAGCACATTGATGCACATTCATTATAGTTTATTTACAAGTGAGAATAACCCAAAAGTGGCTCATATAATTCATATTCTCTAGTACTAGTCATTGGCACAAAAAAAAAAATCACATAAACTAAAGCAAAATTACATACACAATTTTCGTCTATTATTGTGGAAAGTAATTGAAGGCATACAGATTTAAAGACTATGATAACCAACCTGCTATCTGGCAACACTATTATTAAAGCTACTGGGATCAGCGGCTGCATTAGGAAAACACAGATAGTAAGCACAATATCCCTTGCATATTCAACTTTTTCAATTTTTCCCCCTAATTCATCACTGAATTTCACTTTATGTGCTTTATGAAATTAGAGATAACAAATTTTTTGTAATTCATAAATGTGGATTAAATAAAATGAAACGAAGTAGAAGACAAGCTGATCCACAATCTAGAAACCTTAGATGAACCACCGCAAATCCAAATCTAGTGTAGACCTTCGTTTTGTTTACTCTCATTGAACTTCTTTTTTAGATCACGATCAATCATGTCGTCGAAGCTATCTTCCTTGGACCCTCTATTGTTCAACTCGGTTGTAGTAGCAGTGGCCGCGGCCGCGGCATTGATCTTTAAGTCTAACTCGGTAACAGAATTGGTGGACGCGAAGCAGAGAAGAAGAGAAACAACGAAGAACAGGGTGAGTGTTAAATATTTAATGGCTACACAAGTTAATTCGTGAAGAATTTGATGAATTGAACTTGAAAGAATCGAACCTGATCAACAAAACAAGAAAGCAATTCCAAGAATAGAACATAGAGCACTATTTCAAGTACATATCTTAATGAAGGAAAAAACTGTTCTTTATTGATCACAACAGTCGAGATAAAAGTTGATTATGCAGAGAGAATTACAAGGATCACAAAATAACCAAATTTTGAACAAAATGAGCAAGAAACAAACAAGAAATCGATCTATGTTTAATAGCTAATCACCAACGCCTTTTATTCTGATATTTCTGGAAAGAGGCATAGCGAATTCCCAACAAACTCTGCCATATCAGGATAAAATTTGAAATAAGACCCCTCCAACTGAAGTCAGTTTGCACACAGCCCCTCACACTGTTCACTTTACAGACTCGATTCAGTTGATCATTTTAGTAAAGCAACAAAAAAAAAACCATCAAACACGCAGCTTAACAACTAGGGCCATTGCCAACACCAATTAAGTTCACACAAAATTTAAATTTGGTTGTTGGGATTGCTTTTGTTAATATGTTAACAGGTTTGACATCTGTATGAATCTTTGTTACTACAACAGAACCTTTATAACCTCATCCCTGATAAAGTGCAACTTCACATCAATATGTTTGGTCCTTTCATGATAGACCTGATTTTTTATAAGCTGAATTGCATTCTGGTTATCACAAAAATTTAAATAGTCTCTTGCTTTAACCAAAGCTCATTTAACAACTCTCTCAGACTTATTTGACTCTTTTACAACTTCTGTTGCTGCAACAAACTTAGCCTTTGTAGATGACAAAGCCACAATATATTGTAGAGTAACTTTCCAACTTACAAGGTAGCTTTTTCACATGAATAAATATCTTGAAATACACTTTCTCTTATGTAGATCCCCTGTAAAATCAGAGTCAACATAACCCTTGATCTCACTGACTTCTTGTTTGGATTTTCCATAAACCAGACCATAATCTAAAGAACTTTTCAAGTACTTCATAACCCTCTTCACAGCATCCTAGTGAAACTTACCAAGATTACTCATGAACAGGCTGACTAGACTTACTGCATAAGCTATGTCTGCTCTGGTACAAACCATTGTATACATCAAGCTTCTTATAGCTTGTGAATATGAAATCTCAGCCATTTGAAACTTCTCAGCATCTGATGTTCGCGAAATGTCATCATAAAGTTTAAATTGAGCTCCCAAAGGTGTCATTATAGGTTTTAAATCCATCATCTCAAACCTTTCCAACACTTTACTGACATATCTTAATCGGCTTAGAAATAAAGTACCAACAGCTCTATCTCTAATAATGTCTATACCAAAGATCCTTTTGGCACTGCCAAGATCTTTCATTTTAGATTCCCCCTTCAGCAGATTCTTAAGCTTCTCAATACTATTAGAATTTTTACCAGCAATGAGTATATCATCAATATACAACAAAAGATACACAACTCCACCTAAGTTTATGTTCCCATGATAGACACAACTATCATATTTGCTCTTGTAATAGCCATTAGAGATCATAAACTAGTCAAATCTCTTATACCATATAGAGACTTATGTAGAAGACATACATAATCCTTATGTCCCTTTACTTTAAAACCTTCAGGTTGTGACATTACTATCTTTTTTTTAAGATTGCCATGTAAGAAGGCATTCTTTACATCAATTTGTTCAAGCTCTAAGTTCAGTAAGGCCACCATAGCAAGCAAGGTTCAATTATGAACTGTGTTTAACAACATATAAGAAGATTTCATTGAAATCTACCCCATCTTTTGTACCTTGTGAAGCACCTTCAACAACTCTTGAAATATCTTCAACAGTCGGTGAAACATCTTCCTCAGCCTGTGGTTGCATATCTTCTCCATGAATATTGATAGCTCAACTTCAATCTTGGTACTTTGATTACTGACTTCAACATTCTTTACCTTATTTGTATTGATATCAATCTCAGAAGTGGCATGATCAGATTTATTAATCATTGCAACTTCATTAAACTAAACATCTCTGCTAATTATACACCTACGAGTTTCACTACACCAGGTTCTGTAACCTTTGATCCCATCTGGATAATCAACAAACAAGCCCTTAACAGCCCTTGCATCAGACTTCCCTTGTTTGATGTGGACATATAAGCAAGACATCCAAATATCTTGAGATGTTCATAATTTGTAGGCTTTCCAGACCAGTGCTCTTCAAGGGTTTTAAAACCAATTACAGTAGATGGACTTCTGTTAACAAGATAACATGCCGTAGAGACTGTTTCTGCCTGAAAACTTCTAAAAAGCTTAGAGTTGACCAACAAACACCTTGTTTTGTCAACAAGTGTTCTATTCATCTTCTCAGCCAAACCATTTTATTGAGCGGTGAATCTTACTGTTTTATGCCTTCTAATTCCTCATGTTTTTTTTTGGCAATATTCCTCAAATTCTTTGTTACAGAATTCAAGTCTATTGTCAATTCTTAAACATTTCACCTTGAAACCAGATTGAGTCTCCATCAAAGTCTTCTAAATCTTGAACTTTTCCCAGACTCAGTCTTTGGTTTTCAGTTTGTAAATCCATACTTTCCTGGAATAATCATCTATCACTGACATGAAGCATCTGCTCCTATCACATAGTCTAAAGGTTGTTTAGACACATGCATCCCCTTTGTAAATTTGGACCTGTTTGCTTTGCCAAAAATACAGTTTTCATAGAAGTCTAACTCATTTATTTTATCACCACAAAGCAACCATTGCTTACTCAACTCTTGCATTCCCCTAATACTCATATGGCCAAGTCTAAAATGCCATAAAATAGTTTTGTCAACATCAGAAACAATAGATGTTACAGCTGACACAAGCACTGATGATCTTTCTAACACTTAAAAGACCATTCTTTTAAACCTTTTCATTACCATCTCAGTCCTTACGTAGTCTTTAAACCACCATTTTCAGATTTAAAGCAGTATCCCATACGATCTAGCATGCTTGAAGAGATCAAGTTCCTATTTAGCTTAAGTGCATGCTTTACATCATATAGAGTTCTAACAGTCCCATCAAACATTTCTATTTTGACAGACCCCATATCAACAATCTTGCACACATTGTTGTTTTCCATCAAAACTCTACCACCATCCACATATTCATATTCATGGAAAAGATTTCTATCAGGACACAAATGAAAGAACAACTTAAATTAAGGAACCATTGACCTTTAATATTACTGTTTGAAGCCACCAACAAGTCAGCACTATGGTATCCATTATTATCGTCTTTCTTTTTCTCAGCATAATCCTTGATGTAATGACCTTGCTTCTTGCAGTAAAAACATTTCATCTTCTTTATCTTTTCTTTTGCAGATACGTCATCTGTAACACTGCACTTAAATATTCATTTTAATGATGTTTAAAACACTGTGCTTTTATAAATAAGGATAAAAAAAATTACACGATAAACAAAACTTTCTCACAAAAAGTACGAGTTATACAGAAACTTCTTAGTATAAAAACTTTATTATTACATAAAACTAAGATGCTTATTTTCTTTATTGAAATAAAGTTGAGCCTATCATAAAATCCCAAGGTCTGTTATTCCTATATTCACTTCGTCTTGGTTAGGATTTGGCGCCAACTTGGTTTACTCATCGTTACCTACAATGTAAAAAGTTTATGAGCTAATTCTCAGTAAGATAACACTTGGATGTATAACTTATTATGCATATGGATGATCATATTGGGCCTTAGGTATGTTGCACTATAAGGCTAACACTTTTACTCTTTAAACAATATACCCTTAGGCCTCATTAGTTGATCTTTTGGGCGTTACGTATCACCTCCCCAAAAGATTTCTTTTTACTTAGCTTTGAGGGCTTGCTTTCCTTCTAAACTTCGTCACCTAGTAGTACAACCACCTATTTTTCACAAATTCATTTTCTAAAACATCTTTTTCATAATGTAATCCATGATATGCATGGATTCAATGCAACTTATGTCATAACATTTGAAGTTCCTAAATGCATAACAAAATCAACACATAACACTATTTAAGAACAAGATTCTTTAATACAGGCGGCATAGCTGACCATAGTATACTTAAGTATAAGTATCACAGATTAGGCGGCAGACCCGACTATAACATAACTAAGTATCATAGATTAGGCGGCAGAGCCGGCCATGACCTAATGAAGTATCATAGCTTAGGCGGCAGAGCCGACCATAACGTAACTAAGTATCATAGATTAGGCGGCAGAGCCGACCATAACGTAACTAAGTATCATAAATTAGGCGGCAAAGCCGACCATAACGTAATTAAGTATCATAGATTAAGCGACATAACCGACCATATAAGAATTTAGATTATAACTAATTACATCATAATTGCCATCACAACATAAAAGAATGGTTAAAACTGAAGTTAAGTATGAAAAGAATTTTGTCCCTACATTGCAGTTGAAGTGTTACTTACCTCTTGATCTTGACTTCTCTAGACCTTTTTAAATTAAAGATTTCTCTACTCGTGTTATTATGACTTAGAATAGAAGAGAATGAAATTTCTAGGTTGCATTGAAAATGAAAGGTGGTGGGAGGGTATTTATAGGATTTCTTAACGCTAATAGATGGCTAGAATTTTTCCATCGTAACTCTTGATCAATGGTTGAAATTATCCTTCATAAATGCCTTACTAAATTCTAAGATTCTTATTTTCTCTACAAACTTTTTTTTATCATCATTTATATCATTGCTTATGTCATTATTACTTGTGTCATCTTCACTTAGAATTAAATATCTAAGCAAAGATGAGATTATTCTTCATAAATATCTTATTAAATTCTAAAATTCTTAATGATCTCTACAAACTTCTTTTACATCATCACTTTGTCAATACTTATGTCATCATTAATTAAATATTTTATACTATTATTATTTTAATACTTAAGGAAGCTTGTTAGCTTGAAATAAATTCTATTATATTTAAGTGAGAAAATTGTACCTCAAATCATCCTTCTTTGCTTGATTCTTGTTCTTGTTCTTTTGGTTTTTTCTATCTGTACTAGCAGCTAAACCTTCACCATTACTTACTTAATGCCCATTATTCTTCTGAATCTCCTTAGAACTTAGAAAGACTTTTACGTCCTCTAAGGTTAAATTGGTTCTGCTATACAACATGGTGTCCACAAAACCTTCATAGGTTTTAGGCAATGAGCTCAGTAGGAAAAAGACTTTATTTCCATTATTAATTTTCATATTTTCAACCCCTTCAAGATCAAGAATGATCTTGCTGTAGTTGTCAATGTGTTCTTAAATAGACACCCTCTCTTTCATTGATAAGGTGTATAATCTTTTCTTCAAGGACAACCTATGTGATAAAGATCTTTTCATATTGTTGTACTTTTGTCTAATGCTGTTGGTGTCAATGTGCAAGTGTACAAAACAAGTAATATAATGATAAATATTCAAGATCGTCTCCACATAAATTGTTGTTATGGGAATTGCTGCAGCAATCTTATTAGTGCAATTTTTATTCTAAATTAGAATTAAACAAATTATTAAACTAATGAAATAATTAAAATAAAAATGCAATAAAGTACAATATCATGGCAAATATAAGAACGTAACCAATTGGAATAGAGTAGTTGAGTGATTAAACTCACTTAATGGTTTGACTATTTTTCTAAATTTTGGTTCGGTTGTTATAATATCTGTTACAGCACTGGGTAGAATCCTTATGCATCCTCAGCTGTCGCATGTTGGATGTCTTATATCTAAACACAACTTAATAGTGACCAATTGTTATGCCAACATCAGATATATCATTACACATTTTAAATTCTAATTATCTTACAAGGTGAATCCCTATATATAGCTCCCCACTAAATTTAGATTAATCATGATCCTTTTCGAATCAAGTTAATCCTAAGTCAAGAAATTCAATATAAAACTAAGTATTGCTCTAATATTTTCCACTAATACTGGCCTTTTTGAGGCTCTATCTTAACTAATATCACTAAACGAGTGGTCAGCCAAAATAGTGAATTGAAATAAGTATTATCAAAACAATGTGCTATAGTAAATATGCAACAACACAAAATATCAATAAATTAACCATCAAGTTAGTTTATCACCCAATCAACAAGTAAATTTAGTTTATAGTTTGTGATAAAACAAGAAGCAAAATAGTTTCAGCCATCAAACAATTCATCATAATAACATAAAAAAAGGGAACAAAAATAAGAGTTGAAATCCACTAGTTCTTATGAATCTGCTTGATGTTCTTCTCGTGATCCATAGTTGCAGCCCCAAATTCTCTTTCTTGATCTTTATTTTCTCTTGTTTCATCTTTCAATTTCTTCCTAACGACGGCCTCTCCTTTTTCTTTTCATGTGTGCTTTTTTTTATAGTTTAGAATTAGGGCATCTGGAAGTCTAAGGCATGTATCTCATAGAATTAGAAACTCCAGATCGCAATAGGCTAAGTGTCTTGCACAAAATCTTCTATATCGTTGTGCTAGTATTGCTACAGCAGCAATGCTACAGAAACAGTGCTACAACATTAGCTTCAAGCCTGTTGCAGCCGCATTCCTTCCTTGAAATTTGAGCTTCCGATCACCTACAATTATGCATATGATCTAAGCACACAATTTATTCTAAAACAACATAATTTATTAAAAATAAACTAAAATAGATATTCATGCAAAATATAAATAAAATGTAATAAAAATATATCATTTACTCTCTAAATAATCTTGATTTAAGTATAAAAGTGTTATGATAACTTTCATTTCATAGAGTTATCACGTATACAAAGCCTCACCTTATTCCAGATCCCAAGGGCTTTCTTTTCCTCAGAGATTTCCCTCAGAATTAAGTCACTGAGACTCAAAATCAGTATACTGTGAGCCCTATTATGTATTTGTCTTTTCTTCTCATCAAGGACTGAACTTGAAGCACCCCCAAGATCATCTTCCTCCAAAGCTAATTCAAGACCCTGATGAATAAAGACAACCCTCATCTTCATCTTCCAAGGGCTTTCATTTCATAGAGTTATCACATATACAGAGCCTCACCTTATTCCAGATACCAAGGGCTTTCTTTTCCTCAGAGATTTCCCTCAGAATTAAGTCACTGAGACTCAAAATCAGTATACTGTGAGCCCTATTATGTATTTGTCTTTTCTTCTCATCAAGGACTGAACTTGAAGCACCCCAAGATCATCTTCCTCTAAAGCTAATTCAAGACCCTGATGAATAAAGACAACCCTCATCTTCATCTTCCAAAGTGAAAAATCACCACCAGTGGTGAACTTTTCAATATCCGACTTTGGAAGAGACATGTTCTTGAACCACTAAAAGCTCTTATACCACTTGTTAAATCTTTAATGACTACACAAGTTAATTTGTGAAGAACTTGATGAATTGAACTTGAAAGAATCGAACCAGATCAACAAAACAAGAAAGCAATTCCAAGAATAGAATACAGAGCATTGTTTCAAGTACACAACTTAATGAAAGGAAAAAAGCTACTCTTTATTGATCACAACAGTTAGAGAGAATTACAACGATCACAAAGAACCAAATTTTGAACAAAATAAACAAGAAACGAGGAAAAAATCGATCTCTGATCAAGAGCTAATCACCAGCGCCTTTTATTCTTATATTTCTGTAAAGAGGCATAATGAATTCTCAACGAACTCTGCCACATCAGCATAAAATTTGCAATAAGACCCCTCAAACTGAAGTCAGTCTGTACACAGCCCTAAGAACTCTTCAAATCTTGCATTTAAGCCCAAAACACTAGCAACTTATAACCTCACAATGAGGAATATTTTGTCTATGAAATTGCAGCATTTTCGTGTTTGTCTTGTTTCGTTTTGTCGAGAAGAAACAAATGAAGGAGAGAAAAATTCGTTAGTTATTTTTGTTCTTTCACTTGATGGTGTGTGTCCATGTGGTTGTCGTTGGCAGGAGCTGCGAAGTGATGTCAATCTGCTGGTGATAAGTGGCAACTGCTGGTAATGAATTTTGTTATCGCTACGCGCGAGACAGTGCCCGTTTGGTTGTTGGTGGCAATGAGCTGGAAATGTTGCTATTTTATTGCAACATACTTGACCCGAGAAAATGGACTGATTTGTTGAGGTGGATTCCGATTTGCGATTACGCCATAACTGCCGTACCTTTTTATCTAAAAAGTGAAATGAAAGCAAAGGGAATGATTTTCTAACTAATTCAATAATGTAATGGGAAATGAATTGATTGTTCATAAAGATATTTTTAGAAGTACAAATGAATTAAATTGAAAACTTTAATCTAATTTGATATCTTCTTATTTTTTAAAAATAAAAAGGTGGTAAATTAAATTTTTTGTTTATTACTTTTGATTTTTTCAATTAAATAAAGTTATTTTAAAATTATTTAATTATCCCTTTATTGGAATTTAGATGACCAGCTAAATAAAGATATTTGAAAATCATTCCATTGAAATTCCATACAACTTAACCTAGTCTTACAAATAATTTGTAATTCACTACAATTCTAGAAAAATATAAGTTCTTGTAATTTAAATTATATTAAGGAATTCAATCATAATCATTTGAATTTAATTCAATCTTTCATATGGCTTTGTTGAATAACTTCTCTTGGATCTTAATTGACCCCCAATTTCTCCTTAGCGTTTTTCACAAATGACTTTGCTTTCGAGATAGAAAACAACAAGGCAGCAGTGTGGCTAGAATGTGTTCCTCACGCTCCCAAGAAAGCAACTGTACTACAAATCTACAACGCATCTGTCCGGATAAAAAGGATTAGGTGCATGACGGTACATGGAATGCTGTGCAAAGTGCTTACATGATTGATTTTCGGTTAAGGAAGGTCAAAGGTCTCTTAAATCACGAGATCACAACCATTCATCATTGAACAACGGTCTGGAAACGGGAAATGGAACTAATCCGAACACTGTGCTGTACGCATGTATTACTCCTGATCTAAAATCAGACAGTACTTGGAACAAAATTTCATCCCAATTAACAATTAGGAAAGTTTGTAAAATCAATCCCGATAGATCTCGGTGTACCGTCTTTTTTCTTGGAAAAAGAAAAAAAAGGAAAAAAGTTTTTTTTTTTAAGAGTCCACTTAGAGTTAGAGTTGAAATATTTTTGGGATCACGGTTTAAATGTAAAAAGCAGTTTATTTTATAAGTTTAGATAAAAATGGCGTTTTGTAATGTTTTTAAAATTGTTTATTTTGTAAGTTTTTAAATTTTAAGAAGTTTTTAAAAATAGAGAAGAGACTACTTTTTATAAGCAACTTATTAAATAAATCACCACATTTTTTTAAAATTTTTTATTATAACCTTAATATTTTAACAAAATAACAATTTAAGGTTATATTTATTTTAGTTATTATTTAATATATAGAGTTTTTGTAATAAAATTTACGAAATACATATAGTGTGCTTTTTTAACTCATAATAACCGCAAAAATACAATTGTCAAACATCATGCTATTTTTTTAATCAACAGTTTATTTCATTCAGACAGTAGAAATAACTTATTTCATGAGCCATTGTAAGCCCAAATGAGCCCTAGATCATTACATCTATTTATTTTTCAAGTTATTAGGCTATTTTTTTAAAACTTTTTACTTAATTTCAAAAGTACGAATGATATCATTGAAATATGTTGTCCGAAATATCTTCATCTAATTAATTTATTTTCATCCCTTCCTAAATAAAACTTACTAATTAGTATTATTACTCATCTCTATAACTCGTGATAATGTAGTACCAGATTATTGTTATTTTATTTTTATATTATTTAAATTAGCATTATTTATCTTTACATCTTTTTTGAATATTTTTCATAGAGTACATCATAAATTACAATAAAATTGATTAACATGATCTAATTTAGAATATCAAAAGGAGCAAAGATATCCTCATATTAAAAAATGCAGATCTGGATGCAAGTGCATTCAGAAAAACAGATATCCGAATTCGGTTAATCTTATTTTAAATTAAAAATTAAATTAAAAATATATATTAAAATAAAAATTAAATTTTCTTTGTGGATTTACGATTTTGTTGTATGTTATTTATGTTAAATTATGATTGAATTTTATTTCATATTATTAGGTAAATTATTAAAGTTTATTTTAAATTAAAGATTAAATTAAAAATATATATTAAAAATTAAATCAAAAAGTAAAAACTAAATTTTATTTGTGATTTTATGATATTGTTGTATGTTATTCATGTTGAATTATTAATTGTTGAATTATGATTAAATTTTATTTGATATTATTGGGTAAATTATTGAAATTTTAAATTATATATTAAATTATTAAATTTTGATTTTTGCAGATCCGGATATTTGGAATATCTACCTAACATCCGTTGTGGATATTACCCTCATCTGGATTGACATATTTTTTTGTAAATTTAGATATAGAAATATAAATCCAGATCCGGATTTTGTCAACCCCACACCCTAAAACCAAACTTTTTGGAAACGGTTTTGTGCTCATTACGACCTTGATAACCTTGTTTAATTACAGAATACATTGGTTGCACTTTGTTAGCATGTTAGAGATAGAGCTTTTAACCAATTAAATATGTCATTTGGATAGGTCAAATGGTCTTAATATGAGTACACTCACTTTAATTTTCAGAATATTATTTTAAAATGAAAAACTTGCCCAACAGGCCTCTGAGGTGCTATTAGTCAAGTAGTTCTCCACATGATTACTGATTCACAAACCAATATTTTTTTACTTTAAATTATCGTTGTTGCTCAACAAATCCAATGGTCTTTATGATGTAGGTTTAAGAGACACTTTTAAACATAAATTTATATATAATATTATGACCATTGGATTAGAGCTAATTAACGGTTGAGATTAAAGCAGATATGGCTTTTTTAATTTTAAAAATAACATATTAATGATGTGGCTTCCCATATAATAATAAATTATTGCTTATTTTTCTCATTCTTAGCTAATTTATTCTCTCTTTTGTCATTTATAATACTAGCCGTCTCTCTTATAAAAACACCAAAAGAACAAAACTTTCATATTCCCAGGAACAAATCATCACATCCAAAAAGAAAGAAAATTGAGTGAAATAACCAAGGTAATAATCATTTATTGTTTTTTTCCCCTCATTGTCGAATTTTAATCTTGTTTTATTTAGTTTTTTTTAATCCATTTTCATCAAAATTACAATTCTAAATGGGAAATCAAAACTGGATCAAGCTATGAACAATGATGTTGAGCATTAATTTTGTAAGTTTTATTATCACTTCTTTTTCCTATATTGTTCGTTAGCTGATTGTAATAGATAACATATCTAGTGTAGAAGGAAGATACTACAACAAAAAGGGTCATTTCCAGGGGCAAATGCCCTCGGAAATACACATATGCCCTAAAAAAAAACATATTAAGCAAAATCTCCAATGAGTCGTCTGATAAAAAAAAAATTCCGAGAGAATTGCTGTCGAAACGAAATTAAATGCCCTCCGAAATAAGATAGGATACACCTAGTTATTTTTATTTTCAAATGTAACTTGCGCTCAGAAATAAAAGATAATTGGAAATATGTTTATCTTTTTGTACAATTTCTCTTTTTGTATAGTGACCCTTGTATTTTATTTAATAATTATTTTATTTTATTTTTGAAATTTCTATATTATGAAAGTAACATAACAAATATAACAATAATACACAAAGTATACTAAATGTAACTTCATTAATTTCAAAAGTTCATAAAATGACATCTATCATTCCAAAATACAACAAAAATATCAATTTTGTAGTATCTTTTACATTAAAAGTATATAAAAATGGTATCATCATATCTTGAATATGTTCAATCATCCTCTACAATAGCTTCTTCATTTTCTGAATCGTTTGCCTTGGCATCATCATCCTTATCCCCATCATCCCCATCATCATCGCCATCTATCAAAACAATATCCTATGTATAAGAAGAAATTTTAATCATTATTATTACCAAATCAGGAACAACTATAACAATATAATAAAGAAACTAAGACTAACGAGAATTTATACAACTAAAGAAAGTATAATAAAAAAATCTATATATATGAATAAAATCTCCATTCCATAAATACTTTCCACTCATCCACAGGTAAACCTTGATCTACAACAGTTGATCTCATTGTTTCCATTGTTTCTTGTAACAAGTATACATGTTTGTGTAAGTGTATATAGCAATGAAATCATGCAAATAAATGAGGAATATTATGAAAATTTAATATCAAATACACACATCCATTTCCTTTGCCTTTTTACTAACCCATATCCCATTCTTCCTTACATGAAACAATTTGAATAAATCAAGTGAACTAAGATCGGTCCCCATTTGTTGCTGCAACAAAGAATTGAAATACAATATGGTTATATTATATAAATATACGAACACTATTGTCATTATAATCAAAGTCAACCAACTTCTCTTACCACTTCTCTTCTGTACATAGCCATTATGACTGAACCTGTAGTATGAATAAGTTTTGACTTGGCTCGATTTCTGTTGTTCGATGTGCTCATCTTCTCCCCCACCCTCTCTTTCTCTCTCTCTATATATATATATAATAAGCATTTTATAAACTTAGGCAGAAAATTTATATACATGCATGAATGAATATTCTTAAACTGACAGTGAAAAAGGTTGCTCAATTAACATAAAATATTACTCATTATTATTACCTTTCACCTCTCATCCATCCATTTGTCTCCATATCATTGGAGGCACATTCTCTGGAGCATGTGCATAATGCTCTCCAATAGAGGTATGCTTTTTTTAAAATTCAGCCTCCTAAGCTCTGACATCCAATCAGGAAAATGAATTTTCACATGAAGTTCTAATAATTTGTAAAAATTTGATGCATCATTGTTAGGATGTTGGGACAAACTTTCTTCAACTAGGCCAAACATATCATCACATTCATCATCATCATTACCATCACCATTATCTTCATCTTCATCACTATAATATCACCATCATCATTATCACCATCACTCTCACTGTTGCTATTTCTAATTTCCCCATGACATAAGATTTTTTTTATCCTCATATTTAATGTGCCTAAAAGTATAATCAAGAAAACTGTTCACTCCGCTAATATATTCACTTGTGGATCTTTGTAATTACATCCATGATTTATCAACCAACATTTTAACTTCAATCAATAGAAATATAAGAAAAGCATAACAATTATGCAGATAGCAACACAGTAGCACTCAAGATATATACAACATCATTTAAAGAAATAGAAGTCTGGAAGATTCTTAGAGAATCAGATTCTGACCTGCAGAATGTCATCAAGAAGGCAGCCACCATAAAGCATAGAGCTACTTCGTATAGTAATACAGCAATCAAGACTTGAAACATGTGCATTAGTATTAATTTAAACACGTGAATAAGTGCTTTGAAAAGGCTAGAAATGATTAGAAAAGAAATCATTGCAATAAGCAAGGAAAAGTTTAAAAGCTTAATATATTAATGGAGCGTTTACTTCATGGAATATGAATGAGCTGGAATGGGAATGGACTGGAATGAGAATAAGGAATGGGAATGAGATTCTAATGTTTACTTGGTAAAAATAAATGGGAATGAGACTGTGCTGGAATGCTATTGATGTGTTTACTTGACAAAATAAATGGGAACAAGGAATGAGAATGGGAATTAATTTATCAAAATACCCATAGTATTAAATAATATAATTTTCATTGACTAGATACATGTATAAATATTATTATAAAAATAATATTAATTAAAAAATAAAATTAATAATAATTATTATTATTTTATTAACTTTATTATTTTAGTTACTATTAATTATTGTTAATATTATTTTTATTAACATTATCATTATTAACATTTATTATTATTATTATTATTAACTTTATTATTTTATTTATTATTAATTATTGTTATTATTATTTTAATAATAATGATAATGATAAATGTTAATAATGATAATTTTAATTTAAAAAGTTAATAAAATAATTAATAATAACTAAAATAATAAAAATAATAATTATTAATTAAAAAAAAAATTAATAACTAATAATTATTTTTTTTTTATTAACTTTATTATTTTAGTTACTATTAATTATTGTTAATATTATTTTTATTAATATTATCATTATTAACATTTATTATTATTATTATTATTAACTTTATTATTTTATTTATTATTAATTATTGTTATTACTATTTTTATTAATATTATCATTATTAACATTATTATTATTATTATTAAAATTAAATTTTATTAACTTTATTATTTTATTTATTATTAATTATTTTATTTTTATTTTTATTTTTTATTAATAATAATAATGATAAATGTTAATAATGATAATATTAATAAAAATAATAATGAATATAATTAATAATAACTAAAATAATAAAGCTAATAATAATAATAATAATAATAATTATTATTATTATTAATGACATTTAAAATAATAAAATTATTTGTGATTTGAATAAGGGTAATTTATGAAATATGAAAAAATTAGAAGGATAGAAAAGTAAATGTATGTTTCATTCTTATTCCCATATTTTCGTTCCTAACCCCCCATTGGATCCCATTCCTTATTCCCAAATTATGTGGGATCCACATATTTTATTCCCATTCCTAAATTATATTTTGCTAAGTAAACATAGATATAAAGGCGCCTAGGTTTTATTCTCCATTATGTTCTCACACTCCATCACCACTTCACACACCGAAAATAGGTTTTCTTCAACCTCAAAAAATTTACAGAGGGCTACAGCCTCTTCATGATAAAAGCTTGAGTTTGCTAACTTGAGCGTCGGAGTGTGATCGCTGGGTATTTCCATTCCTTTATTCTCATTCCCCAAAACCCACAAGTAAACACACCATAAGTTCAAAGCTTAAGAAACTTGTTCTTGATATTACTATTAAATTTTATGCACCCTTTCAAAAAAAAAAAATCTTAAGCATGAAATTAATCTCACAAGTTATGATACAAACTTTCTTATCACTTTAATATGATAAAACCAAACCAGTAATACTAACTATTTAAAATGAGGATGCATTGAAAGGGAGGCAGAAAAAAAGAGAAAAGAAATATAACTAGTTCACTACAGATTGAATTTTATCTCCTTGACAACTCCTCTGTTTTGATGTTCCTTTTTATTTTTTTGGTATACACAAAATGAAAATACCAATATACCAAATTCATACAGCAAAATTCAAAGTACAAAGTTAACCATCACTTTGATATATCATTTACTTACATTTTTTTTAGTCATGTTTAATTTCTAAAAAGTAATTATCCTTGTAATGCATTTAATTACTAATCAGAACGTCATCAGAAACATGTCTCTTTTGCTAGCATCAACCCATTAGTTAGCTCTTGCAAACAATTCTATATACACATGACATCCCAAATATTTATTTCACTTCATCTCCCTACAACTCCTAAAAATTAACAAATACCAACATCCTCCAGAGTCCATACTTAGATCACATAACATTAGGCATTATATGCAAATCAATTAATAAAATCCAAAAAAAAATCATTAAAATTAATCCAAATCAGATCACAAACAATGAATTCTAAATAATTAGCATCATATGTAAGAGCTCCAAAATAAAAATTAAAAAATTAAACAAGATGTAATAGCATCACCGGACTTACAGGAAGCTACCATTGGCCTAAAACAAAATCGAAAGCAGCAAAAACAAATTAAAAACAAAATTTGAAGCAGAAAGTGGGCGATTATGCAAGAGATGGTAACAATTACAAACCTAGGCGAAATAATTAGCCTTCAGACTCATCAATGACGGAAACTATAACCTGACCCTAAGTTAATTGAAGGGGAAAAAGAGATGAAGTTTGGTGCAAATAAAGAAAGCAATAGTGAAATAAGTCCCGAAGTGACTGCATGAGTAATGAACAATGAAGATTTGAAAAGTTAGAGATGTGAGTGCTGATGATGTAATGATTGAAGATCTTTTCTTTTTTTTTTCTTTCTTTTTTTGTTCTCTGTAATTTTTTTCTTTTTAATTATGTTCTTTTTCGTTTTCTTTTGAAAAGTGAGCTATGGACATGATTGATGTTGTCCGTTTTAATTTTTTTCCTTTTGTTTTTTTTCTTTTGATCTTGCTGTATTTTCTTAGCTTTTTATTTGTATTTCATTCTTTCTGGTTTTTAATTTTACCAAGTGTAATTAAATTTACAAGAAAAAAATTGCCAAGTATCAGCGTGATATTATTGAAAGTGATGGTTGTGGGCTCGTGGTTTTAGTACTCTACTTCAAAGATCGGGGATGAAGTGTGTAAATTTTAGAGTGCTTTTAATTGAATCTAGCAGGCATTTTCGACAAGGTATTCATTATTACCGAGGGTAGAATGTTCTTGGAAATATTTATCGTATTTTCATCCTTATCCGACGGCCATCTTACACCTTAGGAAAAAGTAATTATTATCAAAGGTATATTAAGCACTCAAAAATATTTTGTTGGTGATATAACTGTTTGTTGTAGTGATAGTTTGTCTCATCATGTATGATTTAGTTTTGTTAAAGTATATATATTTTTGTCCTTTTTTTTAAAAAAGAAAATGCATTTTCATTCTTTAGAAACATAGAACAAATTATGCATTAACTATTATTTGAATCATTATTATTGGGAATAAAACACAATTTCTTTTGATATTTTTGTAGGTATGTCAATGACGTAAAAATAATTTTATGGTGGTCCAATTTTAGAGTGTAGTTCTTTTATTATCAACTACTTTGGGAATGGGATGATGATTTTTTTAGTACTGGTACTTGCTACCAAATTTTTTATTGATTAGATACATTTTTTAAAAATTTTTTGGTACTTGGTGCCTCCGGATTTTCTTTTTTATTGAACACGTTTAAATATTAAAATATCATTTTGTAAGAGATGATCTATTAATAATAATTTATTATTATTATTATTTAAAATTAAAATTAAATTAGTTCTATTAGTTTTTAATGATCATAATTAATTCATGTCATCTTTAACCTCAATACTTAATTAGTTCTAATTTAATTATCATAATATTATGTTTAAATTTATATTTAAAAGCGTGACTTTTGAACATATATTGCATTTATGTTTCACTTAGATTTGCCATGTAGTCACATCAGCTGAAGTAACGAAGTAATGAAGTTCCCACTATATATGGTTTTGTTCCAAGTTAAAGTACATCCATTGACTTTACAATCCATTCAAATCCGATGATCCTTAATATTTTTGTAATTATTGCAATTGATTTAATCCAAAATCATCTTGTGATCCACCTATGCAAAACCCTTGTAATTATTTAATAAAGCTGATCCACCTATGCATCGGGTCTATTGCAGTCGTTGCAATATACGTGTGTGTAAATAAATTAAAATATAAGAAAAATACACATTTTAATGATAGTATACTTTCTATGTTGTATACTTAAATATGTATTTCTTTTTTCACCTTTCCCTTAAAATATTAAAGTAAGCGAACTCTTACTCTCTCTCTCTCTCTCTATATATATATATATGTGTGTGTGTGTGTATAGGAATCACTTATTAAAAGATGGATAGAATATACACTTCAATATAGTGTATTTTATCTTATAGTATTAAAATGTATATTTTTCTTTGTCTTTTAATTTATCCGTTACTTTAATAATTTAAGGAATCTTTCATTCAAAAATAATAATAATTATTACTGTATATTCTCTAATGAGAAAATATTTATTTTAACAAAGTGAAAATATTACTAACAGGCAAAAAAATATAGTTTTAATATATTAAAATTTATGTTTCTTTATATTTTAATGGCATTTTTTTTTTGATAAAATGAAGATGATCTCATTAGAGAAGGACTCTTTTATATATCTGAGTTAGGTTTCATTAAAAACCCTATATTTTAATTAAAGTATGAATCTTAATTGGAACTATTAAAATCTTGACAAAGTAAACATCATGTGCAGATTTAAAAATAAAATAAAATATTAAATTCCATACTTTAACTAAAGTATAAGATTTGAAACTTTTATATAATGTCTATGTGCATGTACGTTCATACGTATGCGTGCGTACGTGTACGTGTGCGTGTGCGTGAAGGCGCGCTTGCAAGAGAAAAAGAGTAAGGGAGGGACTTTTTTGGATGTGCGCGTATAATTTAGTTAGTTTTGTTCTACATTCATTTCACAGCTTGCATGCATGCCTCGTACGTGTTGATGTGGTTTGTTGTTTGAGTAAATATAATTGCAGTTGAGGCATGCTTCAGTCGTATGTAGTAGTCTACGACCTTTCTGTTTTCTTCTCCTATCATAAAAAATTACCAACGCGGTGATGGTTGTCGAAGTCAGTAAAAATAAAAATTTATTCTAAATAAATTGTGTATAGCGATTGAGTAGGGTCATATCCATAGAAATCGGTAATTATTTAAATCCTTTTAAAATGTAAATTATAAAATGGGGGGATTGTTGACAACAATAAAAATTGAATTAAAATAACAAGAATGCAAATTAAAATTGTAATTCAAATTGAGAAAAGCTCTAGTTGAACGTATTAATTCAGCTTGATTCGAATACTGATCAATGATTCAAATATAAATCATTACTGCTTATAAATAAACCGGTTATACCTACTGAGACCCTCTAATAGCCGATCTCTCCTTAACTAGTCGATAACCAAGATACGACCATTGGTTATTTCCCTAATCAATAGATAATCTTAGATACGATCATAAGATTTAATCAATTGACAGTCTGAAAAACCAGAGAGACCCAAATCCTAATCAACAAACGTATACGATGGTTCATTTAAATTAGATTGTTTATTCTCATAACACAACGCACTGCTATTCTATTTGTCACAAACATTAAAATCCTCGTACGATGAATCTTTTAATTGACAATAGATTAAGTTGATAATTAAATAGTGAATAATTATCTAATTAACAAACATAATCATGACAATAATTTAGAGAATAAACAAATACCCAAAAAGTAATAAAATAATTAAAGCATAAGAAAGATCTGACAATAATGATGAATCAAAGTTTTATTAACCTTCAACCAGAATAATAGATTTAGTTCTTCATAGAGAGAAGAGAAAAATTTAAATCTAGGGTTTTTCCTTCTTTCTTCCTTCCCCCTTTTTTCCTCTCTAGTTCCTCCAAAAATCAAATACTAATATCTAAAATATTATCTAAATATTAAATTCAAAATTATAAAAATAACCAAAAAGATAAAACATGTTAAAATAAAAACTACAGGTCTGACAGCACGTGCCCACGCCTTATCAACAAAGTTCTTCTGAAGTTCATAATTTATTTAGAAAAACAATCATCCTCAAAAATCATCTTGTAGCTCAATTTTAGCACCAATCAATAGAATTACACTTACAAAAATAAAACACAAGTAAATTACTATTATTAAGTGCAAAACATCGATATTAAATGAAGTAAACAATGCAAAACTAGTGCATAAATTGCACTCTAACAAATTCCCCCACACCAAGATAATGCTTGCCCTCAAGCATATAACTCAAGACTAATCCCAAATCTCCACTCAATTCTCATCTCAACTCATCCAAAAATAATCTTAAGCAAGCATACCTCAAGAATTTAAGTCAATCAACATTCGAGAGACAAGGATTTTAAAGCATATGATCTCATAAGCTAGTATAAAAATATTCAACCACCAAGAAAATCCATTCAAAATTCAAGTGCAACAAGATTTAATAGCCCTCTCATTGACTTCACTCCATGCACTCAAATCAAATCAAAGAATGCTATTACCATAAGCTTGCTCATATATCACATCTCAATCCACAAAACATGAATTAAATGCAAAAATCTAAGGGTCTTAGAAAGGTTGTAACAGGGTTAAATGGGTTAAATGAAAAAGAAAGGTCTATGAAAGAAAAAGAGATCAAAATGAGAAGAATGAACTCATTAAATGAACCTTATGATATTAAAACACTTATTTCTACTCAAGTCGCCAAGAATGTAAACATTGTTTTTGGTTGTTTTGTTTTTTTTTTTTAAATGATGGCTCAAACAAAAGAAATGAACCTTGCACAACTATTCTTTCTAAATCCCGTAATGCAGCTTCAACATGCATAACAAAGTAAGTTCTAGAATAAATAAATTAAGATTGATATTCACATAACAAAAATAATTAGAGCAAAGTGGTTGCTCATAGGCTCACATCCTCACAAAGTTGGTAAATTTGCCATCAAATCATGTTCACTCTTCAAATGAATCAACCATCAATAATGGTGTAGAATGAGAAGAATGTATGAGTGATATATAAAAGGAAAGGTAAAAAAAAAGCGAGAAAGATGTATGTAGTAATATAAAAAGTAAAAGATAAAATGTGAGTGTGGAAGAAAAAATGAAAGAGTATGATAAAATAAAAATAGATGTAAATAATTTGAGATAGATGGGAAAAAAGTAGTAAGAAAGAAAAGAAAAGAAAAAAATTTAAAAATAAAATATGAAACATACTAACTTCAAAATCATTTAAGGATGAGCAGAGTGAAAATAATACTTTCAGACATCAATGTTGCAAAAATTTCCTTCCCCACACCAAGAACTTACATTTTCTCTAACCTAATGCTCAAAGGTGGTGCAGATGTAGAAAAAATAGTTGGTGGGGCAGCAGTTTCGTCGTCAAACTCGTCATCAGAGGTAGCACCACTCCTAGCATAAAGCTTCTTTGGAAGTTGAGTGGGTCCTGGTTTAGTAAACTGAAATCTCCTCTCCTTGAATTCGACCACACTTGTTCTTTCAAACACAAACATATCCAAAAATTTCTTTTTGCAAGCAGGATGTAAATCATTATTGTTAGGACCAAGCACACATAAGTTTATAGCTAACAGAGTAATGTATGGACCAAGAAATAAAGTACTATACCTTTTAAGCACACTCTGAAATTGATCTGCTTACCAAAAACCTAGATTGGGCCTCACATCATTTAACATGTACCAGATAAAATAAAACTCAGTTTTAGAAAAAATTCGCGAGTGATCTTTCTTTTCTAAAAAATTATATGTTAAGAACCGATGCACACATTTCAAAACAGGATCACGTAAGAAAGAGCTCTTTGATTTACTCGGGTCATAGGCATTGTGATCTAAAGATAAATTGCGCCAAAGACCATAAGGCTCAAAATTTTTGCTAAAGTCACAAGTTGTCCCTAAATATACATCACTAGAAGAATAATCATCATCAATGAATCCTAAAGCTAGGTTAAAATCTGTGATAGATTGTGAAAAATTTCGTCTCATTAAACTAAATTTTCTAACATTCGGAGTATGCAAAGTAAAATCATTTGGTATATTAAATTGAAAAGTAGCATAGAACTCCCTAATCAACTCAACATAACTCAGACAATTAACATCAACAAACTTATGCAAACCAATCTTATCTATTAAAGAATTAAAATTATCCTTAACATTCAATTTTTCGCTTGGAAATATCTTTGTACCTTTCTTTCTCTTGTTGAGTCGTGAATGTGAGGCACCTTGCGAGATTGGATTCAGCAAATGGCAAAACACTCATGCCTTTTTCATGTTTCGATCTTTGTCTCACGGTTTGGCGTGAATCTGAAATTGTGTTCCATAGGACTGTAGTGGGAGCGACAATCTTGGATTTCTTTTCGACGGGTTTCTTTTTAGACGTTGATGACTTGGAAGTTGATGCTTTTCTCTTCGGCATTGTTACAGTAATTTCACTCACAGTTTTGTTTGAATGCGAAAAACGACGCTTTAAATCGAGCAGGGTGAGGCTGTGCGGGTTGCTGGACGCGACTAGGATGTGCTGGAAATTGATTGCAGCGTGCTAGAAACTGGGTTTGGCTGGAGACGTGGCTGCTAGTTGCTAGAGATGCAGGATGTTGGTTGCTGCGCTGCTGCAGACGCGAAATGCAGCGCGCTGGAGATACGGAACATGGATTGATGGACTAGTGCAGACGCGCAGCTGGAGTGAGCTGGAGAAGCGGTTGCTGGTTGCTGGACTGGTCCAAATGCGCAGATGCTTGGGTGCTTGAGACGCGGCTGGGATGCTCAGGATGCAGCAGTTGCTGGTTGCTGGAGATGCGGCTGGGATACGCTGAAGACACGGCTGCTGGTTGCTGAAGAGCGCTGGAGACGTGGGCTGGTTTCGCGGCTGAGATGTGCTGGTGAGCGCTGGAGACGCGACTGCTGTGAGAAAAAAACACTCATGCGTTAGGGTTTTTTTTATCAAATAAAATGAAACCCTCTTTTTTCATTTTTTTATTTTTGTAAACTAAAAACTAAAAGAGACACTTGAAACACCAAAAATTACATAAGTACTTTTTAATAAGCATATAGGTAGGCCTTAAAATTATTTTACTTTAAAATCACAGAAGTACTTATTAGTTAAAACGTAGGCACGCCTAACCAAAAATTTTCTTCTGACCAAAATAAGTAAAAACATTATTTAAACAATCTGAATCAAAATTAAAAACAAAAGATATAACAAAAATCCAAATAAATAAATCATTTGGGTTGCCTCCCAAAAAGCGCATTTGTTTTATGTCTTTGGCTAGACACATTCATGTATCAATCTCCATAAATGAGACTCTCGAGAGCCACTTCCTCTACAATATTCACTAAAAAACCTTCATAAAAAGGTTTAAACGATAACCATTAACCTTAAAAACTTTGTCAGAGGTCGGACTCCGAATCTCAACTGCAGCATGAGGAAAAATATTAGTAACAATAAAAGGTTCTACCCAGCGTGAACGTAATTTACCAGGAAAAAGTTTAAGTTTAGAATGAAAAAGAAGAACTTTTTGACCAGTAGAGAACTCATTTCTCAAAATCATTCTATCATGAAATATATTCGTCTTTTCCTTGTAAAATTACGAACTCTCATAGGATTCGTTTTTAATCTCCTCCAACTCTTGCAGTTGCAACTTCCTCTGCTTTCCCGCTTCATCCATCTGTATATTGCATTGCTTAATCGCCCAGTATGCTCTGTGCTCAAGCTCTACAGCTAAATGACAAGGCTTACCAAATACTAAACGATAAGGAGACATACCTATAGGAGTTTTGAACGCAGTGTGATACGCCCATAATGGATCATCTAATCGTAAGCTCCAATCCTTCCAATTTGGACTAACCGTCTTTTCAAGAATAAACTTGATTTCTCTATTTGATATCTCAGCTTGTCTGTGGATGATAGGCGGTGGACACTTGGTGGGTAAAATGATATCTCTTAAACAAAGCCTCCACCACCCGATTACAGAAATGAGTGCCTTTATCACTTATCACTGCTCTCGGTACACCAATCTTGGAAAAAAAATTAGACTTGACAAAATCTATAACAACTTTAGCATTATCAGTCCGGGTGGCCTTTGCCTCTACCCACTTAGAAACGTAATTTACTGCTAAAAGAATGTAAGCATTGCCAAAACATGAGGGAAAAGGTCTCATAAAATCAATGCTCCACACATCGAATATTTCACACACAAGAATAAGAGTAAGTGGCATTTGATTCCTATGACTTAAATTACCAGTCTTTTGACAATTCTCACACGACTTACAAAACATGTATGAATCACGAAATAAAATAGGCCAAAATAAATCACATTCTGACACCTTAGATACTGTCCTTTTGGGACCAAAATGACCACCACATGCATATGAGTGACAAAACTGAAGAATAGAAGGAATTTTAAACTCAGATACACACCTTCTGATGACTTAGTCAGAGCAGTGTTTCTACAAGTAAGGGTCATCCCAAACATAGTACTTAGCATCGCTCTTAATCTTATCTTTTTGAGCTCTCATCAGATCACTAGGTAGTGTTCTTGTAACTAAGTAATTGACAATATCAGTGTACCAAGGAACCATACCTTGAGTTACAAAGAGATGCTCATCTGGAAAATCATCTTTCAAAATTGTTGCTTCTTCACTCGTGGTCAATCTACTAAGGTGGTCTGTAACAAGTTTTCTACTCTTTTCTTATCACGAATTTCTAAGTTGAACTCTTGAAGTAGTAGGATCCAGCGGATGAGTCTCGGTTTCGATTCCTTCTTGGCAAGCAAATATCTGAGAGCTGCATGATAAAAAAAAAATAATCACTTTACTACCCAATAAATATGAACAAAATTTTTCTAAAGCAAAAACAATAGCCAAAAGTTTTTTTTCCGTTGTTGAGTAATTGTACTGAGCACTGTCAAGTGTCCTTGATGTGTAATATATCACATGAGTAGCTCTTCCAACCCTTTGTCCGAGAACAAAACAAACAGCATAGTTACTAGCATCGCACATTATCTCAAAAGGGAGGCTCCAGTCGGGTGGCTGTATAATTGGAGCTGAAGTCAATAACTCCTTGAGCTTATCAAATGTTACATTACATGCTTCATTAAAATCAAACGTCACATCTTTCTGAAGCAGCTTGCATAAAGGCTGAGCTATCTTCGAAAAATCCTTGATAAAACGTCGATAAAAACCTGGGTGACCAAGGAAAGAACGAACTTCTTGCACACATGTGGGATAAAGTAAAGATTTAATAACATCTATCTTAGCTTTATCTACCTGAATTCCTCTAGCAGAGACTACATGACCCAAAATAATGCCTTGATCTACCATAAAATGACATTTTTCATAATTCAAGACAATGTTTGTTTCAATGCATCTTTCAAGCACTTTCTTCAGATTATAGAGACAATCTTCAAAAAAATCAGCATAGAGTGCGAAATCGTCCATAAATACCTCTATAATGTTCTCTACATAGTCTGAAAAAATACTGACCATGCACCTCTGAAAAGTGGCGGGAGCGTTACAAAGACCAAATGACATATGTCGGTACGCAAAGGTTGCAAAAGGACATGTGGAGGTAGTCTTCTCCTCATTCTTAGGCGCAACTGGTATCTGATGAAAACCTGAATAGCCATCAAGACAACAAAAGTGAGATTTTCCTGCTAACCTTTCAAGCATCTGATCAATAAAGGGAATAGGAAAATGATCCTTCCTAGTGAGTGAATTAAGCTTTCTAAAATGAATACAAACCCTCCACCATTCTGAACTCGGGTGGGTACTAACTCACCATAAGAATTCTCAACAATTGTTATACCAATTTTTTTCGGTACCACTTGTACCGAACTTACCTATTTGTTATCCGAAATTGGATAGATTATACATGCATCAAGAAGTTTCAGAATTTCTTTCTTCACTACTTCCATCATGAGTAGATTCAAACGGTGTTGAGCTTGAATCGAAGGTTTGGCATCTTCCTCCAACAATATTCTATGCATGCACATGGACGGACTTATCCCTTTAATATCAGCAATTGTCCACCCAATAGCCTTTTTGTAATCCTTCAGCACTCTAATAAGCTTTTCTTCCTCTAAAGTACTAAGCTTTGAAGAGATGATCACTGGAAGTGTCTCACTATCTTCTAGAAACATATACTTTAGATGACTCGACAATGGTTTAAGCTCTACTTTTGGTGCCTGCAAAATAAATGTAAGAAGCTTTGCATAAGATGAAGGCAATTCAATGTAAGACATATGATGAGTTAAAGTTCTCAAAGAATTTAATTCATAAATTTTCTCTTGCAATACAGAATTTAAAACAAACTCATTTTCATCATTTTGCAATCCTTTGAGGCCCAAACTGTTAGTTAAAGCAGCTATTAATGAATTTCAATATCCAAATAAAAAACTTCCTGCACTATAGGGTTAATAACATCCACAGAAAATACCGAATGTTCTTCACTAAGATATTTCATGTCATCATTCATATTGAACTCTATAACCTCTCTATCAAACTCCATAGTGAGAGTCCCTTTATGTACATCCATTTTATTCTTAGCATTCTTAAGAAAAGGTCTTCTTAGCAAAATTGGGACATAATTGGAGGAGTTATCCTCTTCTATATCGAGTACATAAAAATCAGTAGGAAAAACCAACTCATTAACTTAGACTAAGACATCTTTTAATACCGCATCAGGATATGCATTAGACCTATCAGCTAGTTGAATTATTACGTCAGTTTCTTGTAATGGACGAACATTCAAAGATGAATAAATGGAACGAGGCATGACATTAATAGAAGCTCCTAAATCTAACATAGCCTTCTCAACTCTAACACTACCAATTTTATAAGGGATAGTAAACATACCTGGATCCTTGCACTTAAAAGGTAGTTTCATTTGGAGAACTGCTGAAACATTCTCCTTCATGTGAACTCTTTCATCTCCTCTTAATTTTCTCTTGGAGGTTCACAGTTCCTTTAGGAATTTAGCATATCGAGGTATTTGTTTTATAGCATCTAATAAAGGAATATTTACCTCAATCTTGCGAAATGTCTCAAAGATGTCTTTCTCTTGTTCTTTCTTCTTGGATTTTGTAAACCGGCTTGCAAAAGGAGGAGGTATCACCACAAGTTGGGGTTTCGCTCTGGTGGGTTGCGTATCTTGAGATTTAGGCATTAATTCATTCTTCTAAAGCTCATCTTCTACATGTTTTTTCACTTTCTTATTAGGCTCTTGCAACTCCTTCCCACTTCTAAGGATGACAGCACTAGCGTTTTGCTTTGGATTTACCTCAGATTGTGAAGGCAATCTCTCTGACACTTGAGACTCCAAGCGGCTCATTGTAGTCGCTAATTGACTCATTTGGTTATCCAAATTCTGAATGCTTGTTGTAGTTGCTTACTGAAATTGTTGAGTGTTAGTCGCAAGTGATTTAACAATTTCTTCAAGAGATATACCTGACTTAGAGTTTGATTGTGGAGGGGCTGGTTGTCTTAGTAGGTATTGTTGTGGGAATCCTGACGGCCTAACTCCATAGCTGAAGTTGGGATGATCCTTTCATCCCGGTTGTGTATAAGGATCATACCTTTTTCTAAGGCATGCCTGGAAATCCTCCAACTGCATTGGCTTGTTCAACAGGTTCTTTTTGAAGTGTATGACACATATAAGTTGAATGACCCATATTGGAACAAATGCCACAAGTCTTCACCTGTTGCACATTACCTACAACAAACTTTTCCATAAGAGAAGTAAGTTTATCTAAACGTTGTTCAATAGAAGAAATATTTACCTCATTCACCTTCTTTGAAGTGGGATCTTGCCTGTTGCTAAACTGTTGTGCATTGGCAGCCATATTTGAGATCAACTCCCTTGCTTGAGTAAGGGTCTTGTTCACCAACACACCTCCACTAGCAGCATCTATCATACTTCTATCCATCAATGACAGTCCTTCATAAAATTATTGAATAAGAAGTTGATCAGAAATCTGATGCTAAGGACAGTTGGCACACAATTGTTTAAATCGTTCCCAATACTCATACAAAGTCTCCCTAGGAAGTTATCTGATCCCACAAATATCTTTTCTGATGATGGCAGCTCTTGAAGCAGGAAAGTACTCCTCAAGGAACTGCTTCTTCAAACCATTCCACGTTGTAATCAATCCAGGAGGCAAGTAGTACAACCAGTCTTTAGCTAGCCCATCTAAAGAGAAATGAAAAGCACGCAGCTTAATCTGCTCTTCAGTCATGCCTTGTGGCCTCATACTTGAACACACAACATGAAACTCCTTGAGATGTTTATGAGGATCTTCACCTGCAAAACCATGAAACTTGGGTAATAAATGAATAAGACCAGACTTTAATTCAAAATTTACCTTCAAGTCTACATATTGAATGCAGAGTGGTTGCTGATTCAAGTCTGGTTCAGCTAACTCTCTAAGAGTTCTTTCTACAGGTGCAGCTCTATCCATCACTTGTTCTTCTGAATCGCTAGATGATTCAACCTAATCAGGCACCGTATCTGTTTTAGAAAGCAGAGGCGACGAGGATCGTTGCTTAGCTCGCTTCATCTGCTATCTCAGCTGGCGAGCTGTCTCCTCAATTTCAGGATCAAACAAAAATGTATATGCACGAGAAGAACAAGCCATACACCAGGTAAAAACGTAAAAATGATTAAATAAACAACACCACTCCCCGGCAATGGCACCAAAATTTGATGGTTGTCGAAGGCAGCAAAAATAAAAACCTACTCTAAATAAATTGTGTATAGTGATTGAACAGGGTCGTGTCCACAGAGATCGGTAATTATTTAAATCTTTTTAAAATATAAATTGCAAAATGGAGGGATTGTTGACAATAATAAAAATCAAATTAAAATAACAAGAATGCAAATTAAAATTGTAATTCAAATTGGGAAAAGCTCTGGTTGAAAAAATTAACTCAGCTTGATTCGAATACTAATCATTGATTCAAATAAAAATCATTACTACTTTTGAATAGACTGGTTATAGCCACTGAGACCCTCTAATAGCCAATCTCTTCTTAACTAGTTGATAACCAAGGTACGACCATTGGTTATTTCCCTAATCAATAGACAACCCTAGATACGATCATAGGACTTAACCAATTGACAGCCTGAAAAACCAGAGAGATCCAAATCCTAATCAACAAACGCATATGATGGTTCATTTAAATTAGATTGTTTATTCTCATAACACAACGCACTGCTATGCTATTTGTCACAAACATTAAAATCTTCATACGATGAATCTTTTAATTAACAATAATTAAGTTGATAATTAAATAGTGGCCAACTATCTAATTAACAAACATAATCAAGACAATAATTTAGAGAATAAACAAATACTCAAAAAGTAATAAAACAATTAAAGCATAAGAAAGATCTCACAGTAATGATGAATCAAAACTTTATTAACATTCAACCAGAATAATAGGTTTAGGTCTTCATAAAGAGAAGGGAAAAATTTAGATCTAGGATTTTTCCTTCTTTCTTCCTTCCCCCTTTTTTCATCTCCAGTTCCTCTAAAAAAAATACTAATATCTAAATTATTAAATTAAAAATTACAAAAATAACCAAAAAGATAAAACACGTTAAAATAAAAACTGCAGGTTCTTAGTTGACAGCAAGCGCCCACGCCTTATCAACAAAGTTCTTCTGAAGCTCATAATTTATATAGGAAAACAATCATTCTCAAAAATCATCTTGTAGCTCAATTTTAGCACCAATTAATAAAATTACACCTACAAAAATAGAACACTAGTAAATCACTATTATTAAGGACAAAACATCAATATTAAAGGAAGTAAACAATGTAAAATTAGTGCATAAATTGCACTCTAACACGCGGTGTTTGATAAAACTCTATTATTTGATAAATTGTGTTGGTATTTGATAAATTGTATTATTGCGGTGCTGTGAGTTTGAAAAACAGTGTTTTACCCTAAGAATGAGGAGCAGAAACCATGCTCCTTAAAAAATGAGGAGCATGAATCATGAAGAATGAGGAGCAGGAATTATGCTCCCCCAGAAATGGGGAGAAGTAGAGTTGTGCTCACTAGGGAGCAGAACGATGGTCCCTAGGAATAGAGACCAAAAGTGGAGGATGACAAAAGTCATGGATCCGGGGGGCTCTTGACCAAGTTTTAGATTATAGACCGCACATGAAAAAGCCAAGTTCAAAAAGAAGAGCTATCATTGAATCAAGACCAGCAAAATAAAAGTCGACAATTGTTGGACATTACTTGGTCCATAAGCAAATTAAATAAAATCTGACATGGATACAACCTATAAAAAGGGCATAAATATTTTGTAATTAAAATCCTAGAAGATAGAGGAGAGTTAAATAGACTTTAAGTTAGAAAATGACTTTATCTATGAAAGGCTATAAAAGCAAAGGTCTCTTATAGTGTAGGGCACCGAAAAAAAGTAGCAAAGTGAGGGAGAGTTAAGTTGTAAGTGCGATTTTTATAAAATATTTATTTTTCTCTGTCCGTAAACATAGGCCAAAGACTGAATCACGTTAATTATTTGTATTTTTTTATTATATCATCCCTATATAACTTAATTCTCCAGTTGACCAAAAATATGCATCAACAGTTTGGTGCCGTTTATAGGGAGTGGTATAAAAACTATTATTAAGATCGCGTCAAACCCTTAGTAACCATGAATCAGCGTAGTTATCGCAGCCGCAATAACAAGTTATCCTAAGTTCCTGGTCCACCAAAAAAGTAGTGCAGTAACGCTGGGTCGCATTCACCACTCGCGTGGCATGTGACTGATTTAACACAGAATATGGCCAGGGTTCTCTAGTACATAGAGAACTAAGAACACAGAGCAAACCTAAATCCGCCTCTACGAGAAAGATATTTTAAGGACCGCAAGCCTACAAGATCTTTAAAAACCTCATTGATTTGATGTTGCTCAGCATGATCAATAGAGGTGCTACCCTATGACACTGTAAAAAAAAAACAAAGAAAAAGAGTAAGTATGCTATTAAAGAAAAAGCACACCCTGTAGCAATTTCTTATGAAATTACTTGGGCGATATCTAGGATACATATTAGGAGAATTTCCTAGCTCCTAATCCTTAAGGGCGAAAATGCAAGAATCTTTTCAGGAACCATTATGAGATTTGCACTGGGCGATTAAAGGGGAAGATTTAGCTCAAGCACAAACATAATATCAACTCTTGAGAGGGGAGTCTTTATCACCTGAAAGACTCATTAGTTGGTAAATTCTCCAAAACTGACTAATTGTGGGATCTGGAAAACCTCTTAATTTCCATAAGATGTACATACCAATCACAGCACACCAGACATTGAGGAAAAGTTGTGTCGGGGTACCGTTCAAGCAAATCAGCATATTGATGCGTAAATTAGCAAGTGTACTAGCCGGCACAAGTAATATAATGAAGAGTAGAGTATCGTCCCATAGAGATTGTATATTTTATTAGCTACCGAAATTATTCTAACCCTAATTTATTTAAACAATCGAATAAGCGAATTTAGATTAAAAATTAAAATAAAATAAATTAACTAAAAATTAAATAAAGATGCAAGCAGTAATAGAAATAACCAAGAGATTAAAACATTAGGACATCCAATTTCACCATAACCAATCTAATTTAATCCTCCATCTGTGTTATTAAAGTTTATTACCCATGTTGACAGTGAATTTCCTTAGTCTATTTAATATCTTCTCTCGAGTAATATAAAAAATACATTCACATATTAACACACTATATCTCTATGTGAATTTAAATATGCAAAGATTTATTAAGTTTTATGGAAATTCTTAGATAAAACTGCATGAATCACATTGACACATCTCTGTCTTTCGTTCAATTCATGGCATCCATTACACAGAGCAAAAATATATAAATCTCCTCTCGGTCTCATTATGTATCCTCAAATCATTCAAATATTGGCCAGATATTTAAAAGCATTAAGCACAATAATAAACACTCAACCATGGAATAATAAATTAAAAATAACACAGATTTATGGAATTAAATCTTCATAATTAGGCTACATCGTAGCCCTAGTAAAATAAATTAGTTCATAGGAATTTAAAGAGAATCCATGAATTTAATTGGAAACATTCAAGAGAGACAATTAAAAAAAAAAAACTCAAGAAGTTGTCTCTCGCCAATCTCTACAATTGACTTCTCCAAATTGTTGTTTCTAAATTTGCAACGACTTCTCTTGTTCTTTTCTTGCTCTCGGTTTTGTGCTTAAAAGTGCGGTTGCTACTTCCTTTCGGTTTTTTCCGAAATTCTCCCTTGGCTTCTTCAATTGTGCGGCTTCCGAATCCTTAAATCAAAAGGATTTAAAATGAAACAAACCTAGCCCACTTTTCTAAGCCCATGCACGCTTAACTCGTAAAATTTAATTGGCCAATTTGCAAAGCCAAAGCCCATCACGTGAATCATTCAAATTGCCATTTGCCAATTAATTCTTTAATGCTACCCCACGTGTTGCATGCATGATGATTAAATTCAATCATACTTGATTTGGCTTATTATTTCTTTCCCTTTTGCTTCCATATTATTTCCATTATACTTCAATTTGTTTTCTCTGTAAGCTTCCTTTCTCATGAATATTCCCAATATTCCTACAATGATAAAATATAAAAATTAAGATAAAAATTAATATAATAAAATATAATTTAACATAAAATTAAGTTATGGAAGCATTAAAATAATAGATAAATTATTAGCACATCACATGTATCTTAAGAAGAATTGCAACAACAACCTAACACCATAGCGAAAAAAATTAGGATGAAAGGCAATGGACCCAGAAGGGGGCTGGCTAGCGAGTTCACCAATTTGAAGCTTCCTAAGTTCAATTGAACTTGGAATTTATATTGTTTGATATTGTTTATATTGTTTGATAAATTCTGTTGATGCTGTACTGTAAACTTGAAAAGTAATGTATACACATTTAGTAAATTTAATTACAAATATATTATTTTATTATATAATAACCAAAGTAAACATAAGTTTAAATTATATTATATTTTTTTAAGCATGTTTAATAGTGTTTAGACATATTTTTTTCTTTTTAAAATGCATAAAATTAAATAAAGTAAAAAAAAATTCAATTAAATAAAATCTAATGAAATTACTAGATCAAAACTTTGATGCTAGAGAGAATTTACTATAGTTTTGGTAGTGATTTGATTGTAATGGTAGTATGATATCTAATGACTTATATATTAGCATGTATGAAAAAATCAGACATAATATTTTTTAAAAATATTAGGGTTATAATAGAAATTTTGAAAAGGTGTGAGAACTTATTTAATAAGTTGCTTATAAAAAGTAAACCCCTACCTATTCTTAAAAGTGGTTGTCAAAATGGAGAAAATTATTAAATAAATAGTTTTTGGAAAATTTACCAAATACTATTTTTGTTACAAATTATGAAATAATCAGTTTATTGAATTTCAACCTCAATTCCAAATGGGCCATAGTTGTTAGGAATTTAAAAATCTTGGAATTTTATTTGCAATTGAAGTGATTTTGATTTGAGGATTTTGATTAATAATTAAGGCTATTATTGCAAGTAAAAAAAAATTAACTAACACAACACAATAAAAATCAAAGAGTTAAGTCAATATTTTATTAAAATTTTAAAAATTTATTGCTCATTTTTTTCGAATGAAAAAAAAACTAATAAAATAAAAAGAAAATAATCAGATGTCTTTGACTTTATTTCATAAAATATAAAATTATATTTTTATTGTATGTATAACGATTATATATTAAATGTGCAAGGGTCAAATCAGTTTTTATATCTAATTTTTAATATTTTGTTTAAAAACTTAAAATATTTTCAAAGCCCACAAACACAAAAAATTTTGTGTATTAGCTTATTTGTGGACTTTAATTCTCAACCGGTAGATGTATCGCACGGCGGAGAAATAAAATATATTGTTATTGCAAATTCTCTATCTCTCCCCCCAAAATACCATCTAGAAAGTTGATGATAAAACGTGCAAATCGTGGAATGGGGACACATTGTCTTTTGCTAACTTAACCGTCAGATTTAATGGAAGGTTTAAACCAATATATATATATATAGGTTTATTTTTATATATATAAATTTATATAGTACTCATATTTATTTACATTTTTCCTCTGTAATAATTTTGAAAGTATTATTTTCATTCCAGGCAACGTTATAATTTATAGTGAGTGAAAAGTGTATAATATTATAAGGACATTTATTTCATGTCAAAGGTTATGAGATATTTTATATGATTATCTTAGGGATGCTATTATACAATTTGAAATTCATATTACAATATAGTTTGTAAGCCACCAAAGTGGCCAAACTAAAAAGTATAATGAATAATTGTGTAATATCTGTTGAAGTTCATGCAATTTCAAATTCATATTATGATATAGTTTTAGTCACCAAAGTGAGCAAACTAAAAGGTACCTTAAATATCAAATTGTATAATATCTCTTAATGTTTACACAATGAAAATTTATTATATAGTAGTTTTTCAGTCACCAAAGTCGCCAAACTACAAATCATGATGACTTTATAAATTGTGTAATGCCTATTAATGTGGTAAACTATTGTGCACCTGGTGCATGATAACTAGTTTTTTAGGTTATTTTTGTAAATTTCCCATTGATTTGCGGTGACATAAATAACTATGATTTCACCATTTTCCCCTACACCAATTCGTCTTTAAATTAGGCTAGGCCAGGCTAAAGATGGAAAATTGTCGGGTCGGGCGCGAGTTCAGCAATGCCTGAGCTTGACCTGATCACAAAAAAAACCTGAATATTTAAATTTTGGGTCGGGTCGGGCCCAATCCGATTCGAGTCAAGGTCAGGTCGAACTTTTTTCCCAAGTCTGAATTTCATAATATTTAAGATTTTTAAAATAATTTAAGTGATTTAAATTTAAAAAAATGGACATAACGTTCTTTATATATTTAACGTAAACATCAAAATTACTTAAGGTCTCATCCATATAATTGTATAAATAATAAAATAAAGATAATAAAAAATTATGTCTTCTAAAATTATATAAATAAAATTATATTGTTTTATTTTTAATTTCGAACTTCCGGTCTGGTCGGGCCCTACGTAACTCGAATTTTAATCAAGCTCTCATATTTAGGCCCGAACCCAACCCGAAATCCTTAAAGTCGGGTCAAAACACAAAACATTCAGGTCGGATCAATCGAGCCAAAATTCGGGTCGAGTTTTTTTGTCATGCACAGTCATGGCAATATATGTGTGTGTGTCTCTGTCTATACACACACACATAAACACACACACACACACACACACATATAGGAATCACTTATTAAAAGATGGGTAAAATATACACTCCAATTTAGTATATTTTATCTTATAATATTAAAATGTATGTTTTTTCTGTCTTTTAATTTATCCCTTACTTTAATAATTTAAAGAATCTTTCATTCAATAATAATAATTATTATTATTATTACTGTATATTCTCTAATGAGAAAATTCTTATATTAATAAAGTGAAAATATTTCTAACAGACAAAAAATATAATTTTAATATATTAGAATTTTATTTATTTTATATATTTTAATCACATTCTTACTTTAATAAAATGAAGATGATCCCATTAAAAAAGGACTCTTTCCATATATATGAGTACCCTACATTTTAATTAAAGTATGCGATCCTAATTGAAACTATTAAAATCTTCAAATAGTAAACATCGTTTGCAGATTTACAAAAAAAATAATAATAAATTCTAAAATTCCGCACTACTAAAATATAAGATTTGAAACTTTTATATAATATCTATGTGCGTGTGTGTAAGAGAAATAGCGAAAGGGGGGTACGTTTTGGCTGTATTCGTATAATTGCATTGAAACAATCCTGAGACGACCTTGACCTGTGACGAGCGCTCCGTTTGAATGAAAGGCATAATCAATGTCGAAATGTGGGATCCACCATTTGTGACATTTCTTCCACTTTATGACATATTCATATTGACACGCACGACGTCATACACCCACGTCCGGTCTCAGAAACTGCGTTCGATTGGGTGAAATTATCGCCCCCGTGGAAAAATAGAGCTAAGCACAAGCGCAAAAAACGTGTGGCGGTCCTGGCGGACACAGGTCACAAAAAAACAAGTAATAAATTCGAAATTTCATCAAAAGAATAGAATAACTTGACATGTTCAAAAAGGTTAACAAATGGGATTAACTCTCTTGATTTAATTTTTTTTCTTTGAGTTTTTAATATTTTATATTATGTGATATATAATAATAATAATAATAATAATAATAATAATAATAATAATATAATATGCATAAATTTTAATTTTTTTATTTTTTAAATTTAATAATCACTAATTCAAATTTAAAATTTTATTCAATAAATATTTATATTATAAGACGAATCTTAATTTTAAAAAATTTTATTACCCATACCATACATACATCAATTAATTGTAATACATTAAAAAATTTTAAAATTTCTTGTTATCTTATAAAATTAGCAAGTACCTAGAGAAAAGGCGTTGATTTGCGGTGACATAGATAATTACGATAATACCATTCCCCTTACATCAGCTCGTCTATAAATTAGGCTAGGCCAAGACGCTTCTCTTGATCACACTCAAAGTAAACTCAAAGTCAAAATCACTCACACAGGTTGCCCTGTTCAAGAGTAGAAATCTCAATCCTCAGAAATATTTATTAAATGGGTAAAAGAAATGAAGAAGCAGGTGGAGGTGGTGGAATTGGAGAAGCAGGCTGTGGTGTGTGGAAGGGTAGAGAGTTCAGGATTCATCTCCAGGAAAGGAAGTTTGACGATGTGCAAATTAGGGTTACACGCAAGGAGCTCACAATAACCGAGCGTGGCAGTATGCATTTGATTACGAGTTCCAGGTTGCCAAGAACTGCAAGTAGTCACTTTTCGCCTTTCATGCAGAATGGGTTTCTCGTTCTTAGGTTCGATAGAGTGAGCTTCGCGAAAAAGATTTGGAATGTTTTGGTTGGCGGAGTGGCTCTTGCTGGTGCCTTTTTTGGTTGCGTAAATGATGTTCAAGGTTTTGCGGGAGATCCCCAACGCAGTCCAGATTACCAGAGGAATTAATGGCGACGACGGCCAGTATCAATAAAGAAGCTGCTGAGTGCATGTTGACTCTGGGCAGTGAAGTGAGTACGTGGTTGGAGCCAGAAGGAGGAGAAAATTTTTATTTAGTTTTGTTCTACTTTCATTTCACAGCTTGCATGCATGCATCGTACGTGTCGATGCGGTTTGTTGTTTGAATAAATATAATTTTAGTTGAGGCATGCTTCAGTCGTATGTAGTAATCTACCGGCTTTCTCTTTTCTTCTCCTATCATAAAAATTTAGCAAAAATTTAGCAGCCTGTTGTTTGATAAAATTATATTGTTTGATAAATTGTGTTGATACCGTATGTGAGCTTGAAAAGTAATGTATATGCATTTAGTAAATTTAATTACAAATGTATTGTTTTATTATATAATAACTAAAGTAAACATAAGTTTAAATTATATTTTATTTTTTTAAGCATGTTTAATAATGTTTAGACATCTTTTTCTTTTTTAAAAGCATAAAATCATATAACGTAAAAAAAATTTAATTAAATAAAATCTAATGAAATTACTTGATTAAAACTTTGATACTGGAGAGAATTTACTATAGTTTTGGTAGTGATTTGATTGTAATGGTAGGATGATATCTAATGGCTTATATATTAGCATGTATGAAAAAAATAAGACATAATATTTTTTAAAAATATTAAGGCTATAATAGAAATTTTGAAAAGGTGTGAGAACTTATTTAATAAGTTGCTTATAAAAAGTAAACCCCTACCTATTCTTAAAAGCGGGTGTCAAAATGGAGAAAATTATTAAATAAGCAGTTTTTGGAAAATTTACCAAATACTATTTTTGTTACAAATTATGAAATAAGCAGCTTATTAAATTTCAACATCAATCCCAAACGGACAATAGTTGTTAGGAATTTAAAAATCTTGGAATTTTATTTGCAATTGAAGTGATTTTGATTTGAGGATTTTGATTAATAATTAAGGCTATTATTGCAAGTAAAAAAAATTAATTAACACAACACAATAAAAATCAAAGAGTTAAGTCAAAAAAATTTTAAAATTTTAATAATTTATTGGTCATTTTTTTCGAATGAAAAAAAAAACTAGTAAAATAAAAAAAAATAATCAGATGTCTTTGACTTTATTTCATAAAATATAAAATTATATTTTTATTGTATGTATAACGATTATATATTAAATGTGCAAGGGTCAAATCAGTTTTTATATCTAATTTTTAATATTTTGCTTAAAAACTTAAAATATTTTCAAAGCCCACAAACACAAAATTTTGTGCATATGCTTATTTGTGGACTTTAATTCTCAACCGGTAGATGCATCGCACGGCGGAGAAATAAAATATATTGTTATTGCAAATTCTCTATCTCTCCCCCCAAAATACCATGTAGAAAGTTGATGATAAAACGTGCAAATCGTGGGATGGGGACACATTGTCTTTTGCTAACTTAACCGTCAGATTTAATGGGAGGTTTGAACCAAAATATATATATATAGCAAATAGTGTGGGGATATTTTCAATATATTATTCGTATAAACCCATCTTATATTTTGAAAAAATACTTACAGAAAGTTGATATTATTTTCAATAAATATAAATTAATAGAAAAATTTGTACAATTAATCAATTAATTCATTCTTAATTTTTTTTCTTAGTTCTTTTAATCATCTTTAACCACTGTAGTTGCTTTACCACAAATATATTTGATTATTTTTTCTTATGACAAGTAATGACAAAATTGCCCTAAGATAAATGTATTCTTATATTTAATAATTTAGGTACTTAATTTTGTAACCTATAATCTAATATTTTAAAATGAAGCTCAATGGTTTTCAATATCCGATATGTTAATGACATAAATTTGAAAACCAATCATTTACATAAGTAATGTTCCATAAATTTGTTATGTTAGTTAATTAAAGATTAATATTTATACTTATAAAGTAGTATTCACACATCAATAAAAGAGGTTTGTGTAAAATAAAAAAAAATGTTGAAGCTAAAGTAATTTTTGGTACTTTTACCTTATAAGTATAATAGTCAATTTCAACTTAGGGTAAAGTAATCTTAGTAGTCAAACAAATAAAAAATAAATATAGATTTAACTATCAATCCTCCACAATTCTTCTTTATTTATTTTTTTTTAATGTGCACTTCTTATAATTATTTTCTAGAAATAGAGTAGGCTTACAAAAATTGTGGGGTGGACTTATCATCACCCAAAACAATATCGTTAGCTAATAAACTAATTCATAATGTTTAATTCAACTAACAACGAGAGTGAGATAGTGGTTATGCAGGTGGCGCTAGGAAAGAAAAAAAAATGTATAGTATAGGTGTAGGATGAACCAATACTTAGGAGAATTTAATTATCATATTATATTTTGGATTTACCTATTTTGGTAAATTTATGATATTTAGACTTGTTATAAAAAGGGCTCAAAATTCTGGTTTTATTTATTCAAAATTTTCAATAAAATTTATCATTATTTAGTAACTTTTATTTCTTCTATTAATCTACTTTTAACATTTCCACTTCGCCAAACAAGCTCTTGGTACATAGAGGACACAATACAATGGACACAAGAAAATAACTAAAGCAAAAAAAAAAAAGAAAAAAAAGAAGAAAGAAACATCTTCGTTAAAATTATCATTGTATAGTGAAAGTTATTTAATTTTCTAATTAACCAAAAATCAACATAAAAAATGAGATACCTTTTTCTTTTATTTATCATTACTTTATGTTGTATCCCTACTTTTAGGCAAGATGGGCCTTAGGTTAAAATTTCAAATAAATATTGTAATTAAAATTTATTTTATTTTAGGTGTAAAACTAATAACTAAAGCTTTTGTTTGAAGATTAAACAAAAAAAAAGTATATGTTCAATTATATATGTATGTGTTTAATGCAGAAAAACTTACATACATTCGTTGCACCATATGAGCATGTTAGAGATAGAGCTTTTAACTAATTAAACATGTTATTTGGATAGGTCAAATGGTCTCACTATAAGTACACTCCCTTTAATTTACAGAATATTTATTTTAGAAATAAAAAAACATGCCCAACAGGCGTTTATGGCACTATTGGTCAAGTCGTTCTCCTCATAATTACCGATTCACAAACCAATATTTATTTAAATTACGGTTGTCGCTCAACAAATCTAATGGTCTTTTATTTGTGGTGTAGGTTTAAGAGGCACACTTTTAAATATAAATTTAGATACAATATTATGACCATTTGATTAGACCTAATCAATGGTTCAAATTATTCTCTCTTAGTTAATTTATTCTCTCTTTTGTCATTCATAATATTAGTCGTCTCTCTTAAAAAACACACACAAAAAAAAATTTTCATGCACACACTAATGAATCAAATTGAAAAAGAAAGAAAATTGAGTGAAATAACCTACGTAATAATCATTTTATTCTTTTTTTCCCCTTCATTGAAATAATCTTATTTAGTTTTTTTCAATTAGTCGTAAAAATCATTTTATTCTTTTTGAAAAAGAAAGAAAATTGAGTGAAATAACCTACGTAATAATCATTTTATTCTTTTTTTCCCCTTCATTGCCGAATTCTAATATTATCTTATTTAGTTTTTTTCAATCCATTTCCATCAAAATTGTAGTTCTTAATGAGAAATCAAAATTGGATCAAGCTATGAATTGTGATGCCGAGCATTAATTTTGTAAGTTTTATTATCAATTTTTTTTTTATTTTTTCTATATTGTTTGTTAGCTAATTGTAATAGATAAAACGTTTAGTGTAGAAGGAAGATAGTTTGTCTCAATATGTACTGTATGGTTTAGTCTTGTTAAAATATATACATTTTTGTCCTTTTTTTTTAAGAAAATATATTTTTATTCTTTAGAAATATAGAACAAAGGGAAATTATCAGCCATATATCCTTAAATGACACCCGTATCAAACGTGCTACAACACTTTTCAAGTGCATCACTTCTATACCTTAAGTTAACAAAACACTTCTACCCTCCTCTACTTCCGTTAGAAAGTTAACAGAATTGTGGTAAATTGACTATTTCGCCCTTAAAACTCAAAATAAGGTAAAAAGAAAAATTTGTCCAAAAAATTAACGTAAATTTTCCATACATAATTTTTTTTATTTTGTTATTAACAATACATTTTTTTATTAAAAAATATGAATTATTAATGGTACATATTGTTAACAATTATCCGTAAAAAAATATCCATATTATACCATAAAAAATTATTAACAATATATTATTTATAATTATACATATTATACTATAAAAAATTATTAACAATATATTATTTATAATTATACATATTATACCATAAAAAATTCCAGTTGGAGCTTGGAGGAGTAGATCTTCAAAAATTTAGATTAAATTTTGGAAGAGTAGATTCAGTTGTAAAGTAGCTTTTTTTTAAAGTAATTATTAACAATTATCTGATAAATGGGATGACATGTCATTTTTATCAATATATATTATATGACATGTCATTGTTTACTGGATAAATAGGATGACATATCATTTTTTTATCAAAGTTTCGTCCACTTTAAAAGACTAGATTACTTTTATGATGTTAGCGCTTGTAAACGGCAGTTAATGGATTAGTGGACGGTATAAATGTTTTGTCAACTTAAGGTATACGAGTGATACACTTGAAAAGTGTTATAAGACGTTTGATACAGGTGTCATTTAAGAGTATATGACTGATAATTTTCCTAAGAATAAATTATCCGTTAACTAATATTTGAATCATTATTAGTGCGTATAAAAAACAATTTCTTTTGATATTTTTGTAGGTGGGTCAATGACGACAAGGTAATTTGATATCATTTTTTATGGTGGTCGAATTTTAGAGTGGAGTTATTTTATTATCAAATACTTTGGAAATAGGAAGATTTTTTAATAGTGGTACTTGTTACCAAATTTTTTATTGATTAGATACAATTTTTTTTTTTTTGGTACTTGGCGCTTTCGGATTTTTATTTTATTGAACACGTTTGAATATTAAAATATCATTTTGTAAGAAATGAACTGCTTTGTTTTGTAAAGAGTTTGAGTTTTATCCTTAGTTATAAGATTTTTGCAGTACAGTAAAATATCTAAGCATGGGGGCACTTGTAAATCACATCGGAGATATGATGCAGCTGCTACAATAAAAAAAATGAGGGGGAAGCCATTTAAAAAGACAGGCATAATAAATGAAAAATAATAAAAGAGAAAATGTATCATATTAGAGAAAAGAGAGAGCAATAATTTATTACTATACGAGGATCTACTGAATTAATTCATTAAATTTTAAAATTAAAAAAAGTCATGCCAGTTTAATCTTAACATTAGGTTAGTTCTAATTTAGGGATTCGGTTACAATATAACTATAATATCATACTATAATTATATTAATCGTTAAATTTATTTAAATGAGTGAAGTCTATTTAAATTTTTATTTATTTAATAATTAAATATAATTATAATACGATACTGTAATTATATTATAATTTTATTTTTAATTTAGTGGTCATAATATTATGTTTAAATTTGTATTTAAAAGTAAACCTTCCGAAAGTTAAAAAAAAGAAAAGTAAACCTTTTGAACATAATTTATTTATATTTCACTTAGATTTGACATGCAGTCATATCAATTGTTTAGTGCTCAATACTTTTTGACAAGCAACAGTTTGTTCAGTTGAAGTAACAACGGCCCCGCTACAAATGGTTTTGCCCCAAGTTAAAGTACATCCATTGATTTTGCAATCCATTCAAATCCGACGATCCTCAATATTTTTGTAATTATTTAATAAGGCTGATCCCCTTATGCATCGGTTCTGTCGCAGTCGTGGCCATATATATATACATATAATGATTTTCAATTAAAGTAAGGAGTAAGAAAAAAAAATAAAAAAACACACTCTATTTTATCACGTAAGTATATTAAATTTTTTTTTTTTACTTTATCCTAGTAAGAAAGAAATATGTATATATATATATATATGTATAAGGAATTAATTATTAAAAAATAAATAAAATATACACTCTAATTTAATATATTTTATCTTATAGTATAAAAATATATATTTTTCTTTATCTTTTAATTTATCTTGTATCTTTCATTCAAAATAATAATAATTATTACTATATATTCTCTAATTAGAAAATTCTCACTTTAACAAATTAAAGATATTACTAACATATAAAAAAATTATTTTAATAAATTAAAATTTATATTTTTAGTAATATTTTTACTTTAATAAAATGAGATTGATCTCATTAGAGAAGAGTTCTTTCTATATGTATGAGTTAAGTTTCATTAAAAACCCTATATTTTAATTAAAGTATGATATCTTAATTGGAACTATTAAAATCTTCACATAATAAACATCATGTGCAGATTTTAAAACAAAACATAATAAATTGTTAAATTCAAATCCAATAATCCAAATTAAAATTTCGCACTTTAACTAAAATATAAGATTTGAAACTTTTATATAATATCGAATGGGCAAAATTATGGTACCACCTATGTATGGTACCATGTATGCCAGCCGTTGATCCAACCTGCATAACAACTGCGGATTGGATCAATCCAACCTCGAATCTATGCATGTGTGGGTGTGGGGGCGCGTGCGCGAGGGAAAAAGAGAAAGGCAGGGACATTTTGGATGTACCCGTATGATCGCATAGAATCACTCCTCACTCCCGACATAAACTTTTTTTTGAGGTAAGACTCCTGAGATGAACTTGAACCCCGTGACGAGGACCTTTTTTGTTAAAAAGCAAAATCAATGTCGAAACGTGGGATCCACCTGAGTTGTAACAGTTGGCAACGTACAATACTATTGAGCTGCTGGCTACCTTACGTTTTACCTAAGGTAGCCAAATCCTTGTCTTCATTCTGATACACAGTAATTGTCTTGGCAACCGCCTTCGATTGAGTGATGTGAAATTGTTGCGTAGGGAATAAAGCCGAGCACAAGCACAAAAATAGTGTCGGTGGACACAGGACACAAGTCACAAAAAAAAGTGTGATAAATTCGAAATTTCCACCGAAGAGTTTTTTTTTTTTAAATTGACTATTATAAGGTTTATGGTGTAATTGTGGTATTATATTATAGTTGTCTTAGTTATTGGATCAAATTATTTAATCATTGGATTTTTAAATACTAAGTGTTAATATTTATTATAATCAGATTATATCTCATGTTACATAAGATTATTTCTGATACAATCAGATTATCACTTATATTTATATGAGACTATTATTGAGATTAGTTTACATATATTTTTATAACATACTGTTTAAATTTTTATTTTTTTTAATATTTAAAAAATATCTACTCCACTTATATTGATAAAAAAAAAATTAAATTTTACTTAATTAATAAGTACTTGAACTTAGACCCCCACAATATTTTTCTAAGAGTTTGAACTATTGTCGTTTTGAAACCGGCCAGCCACTCAACCAACACAGAAGAAATAAATAACTGACTACATTCAAAAAGGTTAAAAAAAGGAATTAACTCTCTTAATTAATTTTTTTTGATTTTTTAATATTATATAATAGTAGTATATGGATGGAAATTAATTTTTTATTTTTTAAATTTATTAATTACTAATTAATTCGTAGATGTCCTTTTTCCTTTATAATATTAGTTGTCTCTCTTAAAAAAAACATGCACAAAAACAAAATTCATATACACAGGAACAAATCTAATCCAAAAAAGAAAGAAAATTGAGTGAAATAACCTGGTAATAATCATTTATTTTTTTTCCTTCTTTGACAAATTTTAATCTTGTCTTATATAGTTTTTGTCAATCCGTTTCCATCCAAATTGCAGTTCTTAATGGGAAATCAAAACTGTATCATGCTACGAATAGTGATGCCGAGCATTAATTTTGTAAGTTTTATTATCAATTTATTTTCTCTATATTGTTTGTTAGCCAATTGTAATAGATAAAATGTTTAGTGTAGAAGGAAGATAGTTTGTCTCAGCATGTATGGTTTAGTCTCGTTAAAATATATACATTTTTGTCCTTTTTTTTTTTAAGAAGATACAATTTTGTTCTTCAGAAACATAGAACAAGCTATAAGTTAACTAATATTTGAATCATTATTAGTGGGTATAAAACACAATTTCTTTTGATATTTTTGTAGCTGCATCAATGACGTAAAGATAATTTGATAACATTTTTTATGGTGGTCAAATTTTAGAGCAGAGTTCTTTTATTATCAACTACTTCGGAAATGGGATGATTTTTTTAATAGTGGTACTCGTTACCAAATTTTTTATTAATTAGATACAATTTTTCTTTTTAAATTTTTGGTACTTGGTGCCTTCAGATTTTCTTTTTTATTGAACACACTTGAATATTAAAATATCATTTTATAAGAGATGAACTGTTTTATTCTGTGAGAGTTAAGTTTTATCCTTAGTTATAAGATTTTTGCAGTACAGTAAAAATATCTAAGCATAAGGCACTTGTAAATCACAATACTAAGATATGATGCAGCTGCTACAATTAAAAAATGAGGGGAAGCAATTTAATGAGATTGGCTCAATAAAAGAAAAGTAACAAAAGAGAGAATGTATTACGTAAGAGAGAAGAGAGATCAATAATTGATTACTATATGAGGATTCACTATATTAATTTATTAGTTTTTAAAATTAAAAAAACCCATGTAAGTCTAATCTTAACACTTGATTAGTTTTACTTTCATGATCATAATATTATGTTTGAATTTATATTTGAAAGTATGCTTTTTAAACATAATTTATTTATATATTGTTGGGATTATGTGTTCTTTTAAAGTATATTAATTTAATTTTTAATTAATAAAATATTTGAGATATTTTTAATTACATAAATATATTGAAAAATATCTGTTTAATCATATTATATGTATTTATGTGATCATCATATGAATTCACAGAAGACATAAATACAAATTATCTTATGATTAAATAAATTAAATTCGCAGTTGATAAATAGAGTTGGGCGCTCTATTTATGTTTAGAATGTAGTAAATTCATTGAATGATTTGTCTTTATCAAGTATGAATTTACTGATGTAGTTTGACTACATTGAGCTGGATCACATATGAGATTTAATTAACCTTAAAATGACTATCAAACTTATTAAATCTCATAGGTATTGATTTTACTGTAATCTTAATCTTGAATTAATTATGATTTCATGATTGTAATTGTTATTTCATTTGAGTTACCAATGAGCACGACACACACTTGTGGTCAAGATTACCCGGTATCTTGGTGAGAGCAATTATGAGTATTTGAGTTATAGATTAACAATATAGAATTTGTACGACACACCTCTTGATGAGTTTTCGGCACTTGATCATAGAATTTTCTAGTCAGAGTGTGTCAACATATTTAATATGTTGAAAATGATCATTAGAGAAAACCAGTAAGTGTCAAGGAATAAGATGTAATTAAATCAATTAGACAGTTGAGATATCAATTTAATTAATGATGTGGTACAAAGGATTATGTAGTAAATAAATCAATGTGGCTTGGGACGAATTATTATTCGAGCATACAATTATGGAGGTCAATTCTAATATTTTAGTAGAGTAGATTTAGAAAATTAAATAATTTGACAAGTTTAATTATAGGCCTACTTATTATAGCCATTATTATATGTTCCCAAATGATCCTCGGGTTAGCTCATTTAATTGATTGCACCACTACTGGATTAATAAGCAAGATAACTAACTATTTGGGTCAAAAGCCTAAATATATCATTTAGTGGGAGACTCTATTTAATATGCTTATGTGTAAGGGGCCTTATGGTTATTTTACAAGGTGGGCCCCTTAAAAAAAAAAAGCAAGTAACGTGACTTTTATTTTTAGAGCCTAGGGTTTCCACTAGATAAAGATATAAAAGGGCTTATTTTCTCCAGAAAGATATAGCATCCACTTTATACAAATAAAAAAAAAAGATTTTTCTCTCTAATTGTTGAGAGAAAATTTTTATCGTGCTAGTTGTTTTAGTGGTGATAAAGACGCCTGACGTCAAGTCATTAAACTTGAGTCATAACTTGGAAGATTATTTGGTGGCGGATCGTGATCTAGTAGCAGTGGTGTGACAGATCGTGATCGAGAGCTAAATCACTAATGGAAAAAGCCTAATCGGATTTTCAAGGTATGATTTTTATATTACAAATTCCTATATATTGTATAAGAGCAATTAAAAAGTTTTATAAAAATTTAAAAACTAATTTTTTTCCCCAACAATTAGTATCGAGCTATCTCATAGTGATATATAAGAATATTGTATGAAATCACTCTTAATTTTTACGTATTAGAGTGGCGATTTTATTCAAATATATATTATTGTTTTAATATATGAATAAAACATGATTAGGGTTTTTCTTAATTCATGATTGGATTTTCTACTGTATTTTTTCTTAAAATCTATAACAAGAGGGGTGGTCTTATTATCACCATATTTTCCTCTTAATTTAGTTTACTGTCATAAAATTTTTATAAGGTAAAATTGGCATAGGAAATTTGCAAATCACTAAAAATAGTTGCACAACGACAGATTGAAGGAATTGATGGAAATTTTAGTGGTAACCAGCAAAGCACGCGTGCAAGGCCAGCCCATAAGTGCATGGAGGCTAGAAGCTTGCGGACGTTTGCGGCTAGCGGGGCGTCGTTTGGTGGCTTCCCGGTGTGGCGACAATGGTCAAATCGGCGTCGGAGATGCGTCGGAGGTCGGATGGCGTCTGAACAGTGGCTGGATTGTGGAGATGGCGGTTGGGGAGGGGGAAAAGAAAATTATGATTTTAGGGTTTCATGGTTTTTATCGTGGAGCTCCTATAGTTTCATAATTTTTTTATGAGCAAAAAAATTTTATATTTATGTTTTTAAGTCCAAAAATAATTTTGGACATAATGAATCCTAATTTTAAGTTCAATTTCAATTGGACTTAATAGATTAAAATGAATAGATTAAATTTAATATATTAAATTTATTTTTTGGTCCTAAATTTTTATTATTATTTAAAAAAAGAGATTTATTTATTTTCTTTCAAAATTAAAATTGGACCAATAATAAATTTAAAAGCCCAATTTTCCTTAGTTTATTAACAAAGACAAGTTTATGGAAGATGGACATTGACAAGAAGCCAAATGAAGATTAGACTTAAGGTTAATATATTTTTAATTTTAGGAAAAACCATGAATTAAGATTATTTAATTGTTTTTCTATATGTTATGTTTTGGATGATAACATACCATGATAACATGTCATATAGAATAGGTAGTGCCACTCTATGCATAATGATACATGTTATTCATTAATTATGAATATGTTTATATTATTTGAAAATTGAATATGCTTAATAATATTGGATATTATCTAGATAATATTATAGGAAGCATGCAATTAACAATATAATTAATGTATGTTTTAAAAAAAAGAAAAATCAATTTTAAAATATTGAGTGGGAGAGGAAAAATTCAAGATAATTTTCCCATGGCCTCCATTGTTAATTCAATAATAAAATTATATATATACCTCGACTTCATGATACGGTGATGCTCTCTTCGGAGGGTATATATATTAGATATTTTATTTGATGAACTTCTTCAAAGATAAAATTGAAATATTATTTAATTGATTGTTCACCCCAATGGTGACTATTAATATGAAAAATCGTAGATTAAAAAAATAGTTATACACTCAACTAAAATTTGTTATTAACCTTCCCAATGAAGCTCTGTTAACAAATTTAGACCCAAAAGTATAACGATAATTATTTATCATGTTTCTACATGAAAGTAAATAATCCAATTGGTAATTGGGTCTAGTAAGTGTAGACATAACTTCTCCAACGGATAGCTTGTCAAAGCAGTACTATATTATCGTTACAATAAATTCAAATGAATTTATGGTTTTATGCATTTTTGTCATTTATTGTGAATATTATTTTAAATTATTTATGCATGAATGTTTTATTTTTCAGAAAATGTCTTCCCTGAGCCCACTTATTATTATTCTGAGTCAAAACAAACTCACTGGAGAGAACTATATAGATTGGAAAAGAAATCTATTCATTGTCCTGACTGCTGAAAATTATAAATATGTCTTAACCTAGTCATGCATTCCAGTTCCAGTGGATGATGCTCATAGAAATCAGAGGAGGCTTTATGAAAAATGGCAAAAAGCCAATGAAATGGAAAAATACTGCATTTTAGTCTCAACTTCTAATATTTTGCAGACCAAACATCAAAACTTAGAGACTGCCACTGAAATAATGGATAGTCTCCAACAGATGTTGAACAGAGTACTTGCTCCGCGAGACAAGCAGCGCTGAAAAGAATTATGAACAGTAAAATAGGGAAGGGCACAAGAGTTCGTAATCATATCCTCAAAATGATGGACTATTTGAATGAGGTTGAGATTCAAGGAGCACAAATCGATGATAACTCAAAGATTGACATGGTGCTAGAATCTCTGCCAGAAACATTCAAGGACTTTAAGGTCAATTATAACATGAACAAAAGAAACATGACTTTAACTGAATTGATGAATGAACTCCATTCTGCTGAAGAGATCTATCGTACTGAGAAATCTCTGAGAAGCATAAATATTGCTGAAAAAGGTTCTTCTTCTAGGCCTAAGCGGAAAGGCAAGGGTAAGAAGAAAGTTGGGAAAAAGAAACTGTCTACCAAGTAAGATGGCAAGCCGAAAGGCAAATGCTTCAAGTGTTGACAAAAAGGTCACTAGAAAAAGGATTGCCCTAAGATTGTGAAATCAGGTATGGAAAATCTTTTTGTAATTGAGGTCTGTTTAGTTTAGAATCCTATTGACACTTGGATGTTGGATTCAGGAGCAACTACTTGTATTTTTAATTCACTTTATTGGTTTCAGGAAATCAGGAAAATAAGTGAAGGAAGCGTCAAGCTGTAGTTAGGGACGGGGCAGTTTGTGTCGGCAGTAAAGACTGGATCTGTTTTATTATCTTTTAATAATGAGACTTTAGTTTTGAATAATTTTCTTTATGTTCCAGACATAAAGAGGAATTTAATTTTAGTAGCTTGTTTGTCAAAGTAAGGGTACACTATAAATTTTGGATCATTTATTTCTATTTTTTATAATAAGAGACTTATTTTTTCTGTTACATTGGAAGATAATTTATATCATTTAAGTCTAATGATCCATTCTATGTATGACACAGTGATCAATAATGATAAGCATACACATTTATCTAAAAAAAAAATATTTCTTCCAACCAATGTTACTTCTGCCATTTACGCTTAGGTTATATAAACCAAAATAAGATACAAATAATGATCAAAGATAGGCTCTTGGGTCCATTAGAAAATGAATCATTGTCACTCTGTGAATCTTTTTTAGAAGGGAAAATGACCAAAAGGTCATTCTCAGCTAAAGGAGTACGTGCAAAAGTACCACTTGAATTGGTACATACAGATGTATATGGACCAATCAATGTACAAGTTCGAGGAAGTTATGAGTATTTCATCACTTTCAGTGATTATTACTCAAGATACGATTATGTTTATCTGATGCGCCACAAGTCTAAAACTCTTGAGAAATTCAAAGAGTATATGGTTGAGACAGAAAAGTAATTAGATAAGAACATAAATAAACTTCGATCTGATCGAGGTGGTGAATTTCTCTCTGGAGATTTCAAAGGTATCTGCTTGAAAATGGGATTATATCTCAGTTAACTACCTTAGGAACACTACAACAAAATGGGGTAACTGAGAGGAAAAATAGAATTATGTTCAGGTCTAGACTTGAAAACTGCAGTTTACGTCATGTCCGTATTTGGGGATCACCAGCATATGTGCTGAAACCAAAGAAAGACAAAATGGATTCACGTTCTGAGGTTTGTATGCTTGTGGGGTATCCCAAAAGAATATGGGGAGGTTTATTCTATAGTCCTCAAGATAGGAAAGTGATCATAAGCACACATTTCACTTCTCTCGAGGAAGACTATGTAAATAACTTCAAACCTAAGAGTAAGGTAATACTTGAGGAACTGTCAGGTGATCAGGTTGATGCTCAGCTTTCAACACCTATTACAGAACAGGAAGAACATCAACAATTAGCTGATTAACACAGGATTATCCTTGAACAACCATCACTTTTAGAATCTCGTCGTAGTGGGAGGGTAACTAGGTTACCTGAGAGATACATGTTATTGGGAGAAACCTATACAGCTATCTCATATGAACATGTATAAGATCTAACTACAACAAAACTCTAATAGATAGAGATGTTGAATTTTGGAAAAAGGCCATGGATCAAGAAATGGAATCTATGTATTCTAATAAAGTCTGGAAACTTGTAGAAGCACCAAATGGGGTAAAACCTATAAGGTGCAAGTGGATCTATAAGAGAAAAAGAGAAGTAGACAAAAGGGCGGAAACATTTAAAGCAAGATTAGTAGCCAAATGTTTTACTCAAATAGAGGGAATCAATAATGAGGAAACCTTTTCTCCGGTTGCTATACTTAAATCCATCAGGATTCTGCTCTCTATTGCTGTAGTGCTAGATTATGAAATTTGGCAAATGGATGTCAAGACTGCCTTTCTTAACAAGCATCTTGAAAAAGACATCTACATGCAGCAACTAGATGAATTCATACAAAAAGGCCAAGAACACATGGTATGTAAGTTGCAGAGATCTATTTGTGGATTGAAGCAAGCATCCCGATCATGGAACATCAAATTTGATCAAGTGATTAAATCGTTTGGATTCATTTAGAATATTGATGAACCATGTGTGTACAAGAAAATTCAGGAAAAATCTGTAACCTTCCTAGTTCTTTATGTAGACGATATTCTCCTGATTGGAGACGATATTCTCCTGATTGGAAACGATATAGGAGTATTGACTACAATAAAGAGTTGATTAGCAAAATAATTTGATATAAAAGACCTGGGACAGGCAAGTTATATTCTTGATATCAAATTACTACGAGACCGGAAGAATAAAACTTTACATTTATCTCAAGCAGTCTATATCGATAAAATATTGGCTAGATTTAGCATGGAAAATTTCAAGACTGGTTTATTATTATTCAGACATGGAATTGTATTATCTAATGATCAATCACCTAAAACATCTGAAAAGATAAAGAAAATGGGATGAATTCCCTATGTAGAAGTTGTGGGAAGTCTCATGTGTGCCGTGCTTTGCACTAGGCCAAACATTTGTTTTGCTTTAAGGATGGTTAGCAGATATCAATTTAATCCTGGACCTGAACACTGGACTGTGGTCGAGCATATAATGAAGTATCTAAAAAGAACTAAAATTATATGCTTCTATACTCTGGTGATGAACTTATTCCAGTGAGTTATACTAATTCTAACTTTATGTCAGATAAGGATTACAAAAAATCAACTTCCGGTTATGTGTTTACATTAGGAAGTGGAGCTATTAGTTGGACGAGTGTGAAATAATTTTGTATCACAGACTCCACAGCTGAAGCTGAACATGTGACTGCATTTGAAGCTGCAAAAGAAGTTGTATGGCCCTGCAAGTTCCTAAAAAGATCTTGAGGCGGTACTTGTAGTAACTGCACCTCTTAAACTATTTTGTGATAATAGTGGTGCAGTAGCTCAATTTAAGGAACCAAGGAATCACAAGAAACAAAAACATATTGAGAGGAAGTATCATTTTACAAGGGAATAGTGTAGAATGGTTATATGACAATAACCGAAATGGCATTAGATGCTATATGACAGATCTTATTACAATGGCCATCAGTGGGAAACCTTTATAACCTGCATTTAGAGCCCTAGAGCATGTGCTATATGCCATATATGCTTTAAGAGCTAGTAGGAGATTGTTGGGATTATGTGCAAAATATTTGAGATATTTTTAATTGCATAAATATATTGAAAAAGGCCAGTTTAATCATATTATGTATATTTATGTGATCATCATATGAATTAACAGAAGACATAAATACAATTTATCTTATGATTAAATAAATTAAGTTCGCAATTAATAAACAAATTTGAGCGTTTTATTTATGTTTAGACTGTAGTAAATTTATTAAATGATTTGTCTTAATCATGTATGCATTTACTGATGTAGTTTGACTACATTGAGCTGGATTACATATGAGATTTAATTAACCTTGAAATGACTATCAGACTTATTAAATTTCATAGGCATTGATTTTGCTGTAATCTTAATCTTGAGTTAATTATGATTTCATGATTATCAATGGGCACTACACGCACTTGTGGTCAAGATTACCCGATATCTTGGTGGGAGCAATTATGAGTATTGAAGTTATAGATTAACAATATAGACTTTGTACGACACATCTCTTAATAAGTTTTCGACACTCGATCATAGAATTCTCTGGCCAGAGTGTGTCAACATATTTAATATGTTGAAAATGATCATTAGAGAAAATCAATAAGTGCCAAGGAATAAGATGTAATTAAATCGATTGGATAGTTGAGATATCGATTTGATTAACGATGTGGTACAAAAAATTATACAGTAAAGAAATCAATGTGGTTTGGGACGAATTATTATTCGAGCATACAATTATGGAGGTCGGTTCCAATTTTTTAATAGAGTAGATTTAGAATTAAATAATTGGGTTAGTTTAATTATAGGCTTAATTACTGTTGCCACTATTGTATGTTCCTAAATGATCCCTGGGTTAGCTCATTTAATTGACTGCACCACTACTGGATTAATAAGTAAGATAACTAATTATTTTGGTCAAAATCCTAAATATATCATTTAGTGAGAGGCTCCATTTTGGAGCCTAGAGTTTCCACTAGATAAATATATAAAATGACTTATTTTCTCTAAAAAGATATAGCAGCAACTTTATACAAATAAGAGAAAAAGATTTTTCTTTTTAATTCCAAATAACTAGTTATTTGGATCAAAAGTCTGAATATATCATTAAGTGGGAGACTCCATTTTGGAGCCTAGAGTTTCCACTAGATAAATATATAAAAAGGTTTATTTTCTCTAGAAAGATATAGCAGTCACTTTATACAAATAAGAGAAAAAGATTTTTCTTTTTAATTATTGAGAGAAAAATTTTCTCGTACTAGTTGCTTTAGTGGTGATAAAGGCGCCCACACGTTAAATGCAAATCAAACTTAAGTCATAACCTGAAAGATTATTTGGTGGCAGATAGTGATCTAGTTGGAATGGTGGTGATGGGTCGTGATTTAGGAGCTTAAATCACTTCAGTGGAAAAAGTTTAATCAGATTTTTAAGGTACGATTTCTAAATTACAAATTCTTATATATTATATGAGAGCGGTCCAAAAATTTTTTTATAAAAATTTAAAAACTAATTTTTCCCTAACATATATCACTTAGATTTGACATGTATTCGTATAAGTTGTTTAGTTTTCAATATTTTTTGACAAGCAATAATTTGTTCGATTGAAGTAACAACGCTCCCACTACAAATGGTTTTGCTCCAAGTTAAAGTACATTGATTTTGCAATCCATTCAAATTCGACGATCCTCAATATTTTTGAAATTATTTAATAAAGTTGATCCACTTCTGCATCGGTTCTGTTTTAATCGTGGCCATATATTTACATATGGATCTGCCTAAGTTACATCTATTGTAACTTACAATAATTTTGTCTTTTTTGACTTGGTTATTAAAAAATTTCGTTGAGTCCCTTGCACTCTGTTTTATTTCATTAAAATGCTTGGAGTATCAAATTCGCCCCTTAGAATTTTTAAATTTCCAAATTACCCTCCATTTAATTAAAAATATAATTATAATTTTTAAATGGATGATTGTTATTATTATTAAAAAAATAAAAAAATATTATAATTAATTAATATATTAAAAATAATTAATAATTATTATTTAATAAAGTTGATCCACCTATACATCGATTCTGTTGTAGTCGTGGCCATATATATATATAATGATTTTTCAATTAAAGTAAGGAAAAAGATACAAAATAAAAAAAAATGCATACTTTAATGACAGTATATTTTACCATGTAAGTATACTAAATTATATTTTTTTAACTTGCCCCTTATCATATTAAAGTAAGAGAACTCTCTCTCTCTCTCTCTCTCTCTATATATATATATATATATAATGAATAATCACTTATTAAAAGATAAGTAAAGCATACACTCCAATTTAGTGTTCTTATCTTATAGTATTAAAATGTATATTTCTCTTTGTCTTTTAATCTATCCTTTATTTTAATAATTTAAGGAATATCTCTCATTTAAAAATAATTAAAAGTTATTACTATGTATTCTCTAATGAGGAAATTCTTATTTTAACAAGTGAAGACATTTCTAATAGATAAAAAAATATAGTCATAATATATCAAAATTTATGTTTTTTAATAGTTTAATAATATTTTTACTTTAATAAAATAAGTATGTCCTCTTTAGAAACGAACTCTTTTTATATATGTAAGTTAGATTTCATTAAAAATCATATATTTTTAATTAAAGTATGAGATCTTAATTGGAACTATTAAAATCTTCACATAATAAACATTATGTGCAGATCTTAAAACAAAAAAAAAACTATTAAATTCAAATCCAATAATCCGAATTAAAATTCCACACTTTAACTAAAATATTAGATTTGAGACTTTTATATAACATCTGTCTGCGGCGTGAGAGAGAGAGAGAGAGAGGAGTAGGACATTTTGGGTGTATGCATGGATATAATTACAGAGAGGAATATTTTGGGGGTATGCATGGATATAATTACAGCCAATGATTTACGCAACAAATTGTATAACAATTTTTTTTTAACCGTTAGATCCAATTTATGGTGACAACTGTTGCTTTTAACCGTTAAATCCAATTTATGGTGACAACTGTAATTAAATTTAATGATTAAAAATAATAATTGTGTCATACAACTGTTGCGTAATAACCGGACCCTATTGCAAAGAAACAATCCTGAGATGAAATGTGACATATTGGAGACTGGAGCGCCCTTCCGCTGGGTCAAGTTGTCAACTCAGCTCAGGTTTGGAGTGGGCCAATGATATATTGAGACTCACGACATTATACACAATAATTGTACCCAACGTCCTGTCTCAGAAACCGCGTTTGATTGTGTGAAATCATTGCCCCCTGTGGAAAAATAAATCTAAGCACAAGCGCAAAAACGCACACACAGGACGCAAAACGTAATAAAATTCAAAATTTCCACAAAAGAGTTAAAAGAACCGGCGACATTCAGGACGCAGGTTAAATGTCGCACAACAAAAAAAAAAAAGGTAATAAAATTCAAAATTTCCACAAAAGAGTTAAAAGAACTGGCCACATTCAAAAAGGTAACACAGTAAGTGTCTCGGGAACCGCGTCCGATTCAGTGAAATTATTGTTCTTGTGCAAGAATTTTTTTTTTTATAAAATATGAGGGGAGTAAATATATTTTTTATTTATTAGAGTTATTTATCTAAATATATATTTAGTAAAATTTAATATAATAATATAAATCTTAATTTATATAATTAATTATAAATATTAATATAATATTTATTATAATAATAATTAATTAATTATAAATATATATATAATATAATAATATAATGCGAAACCGATATTTAAAAAAAAAAAAAGCGGAGCATGAGCCCAAAAACCGCGTTGCTGGACAAAAGGACACATGTCACAAAAAAACGTGTAATAAATTCGAAATTTCCAAGAAGAGTTAAATAACTGACTACATTTTAAAAAGGTTAAAAAATGGGATGCACTCTCTTGATTTATTTTTTTTTTTGAGTTTTTAATATTTTACACTATGTGATATATAATAGTAGGACGTGGATGGAATTTAATTTTTTATTTTTTAAATTTATTAATCACGAATTAATTCGTAAATTCTTATACAAGAGAAATTTATATTCTGGGGGCGGCTCCTAACCTTAAAAGATCACCGAGTACCTAAAGAAAAGGCCTCGATTTGCGGTGACATAAATAATTTCGATAGAAAAATGCTGAGAGGAGATATTGAGAAAAATAATAAAGAAAAGGGTAGAGAGAGAGAGAGACAGAGAGAGTAAATTTCTTTCCGTTTTCTGTCATCATCCCCTCCCCCAGCACCACTCCAACAAAAATCACGTTGATTGACTTGTGTGATGCCTGTATCGCCGCCCGTGATTCTGTACGGTAGAAACTTCTATTGGCTCGGGCGCAGATGCCATTTCGGATTGGGGTCCAACGCCAGAGGTCCAGAACCCATTAATTTTAATAATAATTTTTTTTAAAAGGAAGGATATATGTTTCATTTGTAAAAAAATGTTATATTTATTATTTATATTTTTAATCAAGTTTTTAATTATCTATCTCATTCCTTTTCTTAAGAGATAATATATAAAATTAGTTTTGTTTCCTTCTTTTACTATTCCACTTCTTCTTAGAGGGTTTTATAATATTCTTGAATAGTTAGGCACTAAAATTAAAGAGAAGATAAAAATAATTAGTTCTGTATAAATATCAAAAGAGTTTTTTTATTTTTTATTTTTTTAATCCCAATTATTTGTGCTGGATTTTAATTTTAATTTTAAAATATCACATTTTAAATGACTATTTTATCATTATTTTCACAATTAATTCTAGTATTACTTAATATGAAGGATGGAATAAGTAACTAAAATTTAAGAAAGATGTAAGTAGGGTTGGCAATAAAATCTGGATCCGGCCCAGATCCACAAATATCCGGAAGATCTGGATCCGGAAAAATTCAGATCCGCATGTTAAAAAATACGGATCCAGATCTTAACAATCACAATCTGTGTGGATTTAGATCTGGATCCAGATGCAAGTACATCCGTAAAATCAAATATCTGGATCCGCTTTTTTTATAATTAAATTATTTATTTTATTAAATTTTAATTGAAAAATATATGAATTAAATTATTTATTTAAATGTATAGCATAATTAGTTATATAATCTTCATTAATTTTAAAAAAATATGTTAAATAATAATAATAATAATAATTAGAGAATATTATAATGAATCGGTTTACCTTAAATTTTTTTATTTTTGAATTAAATTATTTATTTAATTAAATTATTTGTTTAAATGTATAAGCATAATTAACTCTATAATCTTCATTAAAATTGAAAAATATGTTAAAAAACTAATAATAATAATAATAATAATAATTATTATTATTATTATTATTATTATTATTAGAGAATTTGTAATAAATCGGTTTACCTTAGATTTTTTTAATTTTTTAATATTTAATTTATATTGTGAAATTATTGTTTGTGAATTTGTGGTGTTGTTGTATGTTATTTATGTTGAATTAATGTTAAATTGTTGAATCTTAAATTATAATTGAATTTTATTTAATATTATTATACAAATTATTAAATTTAAAATTATATTTAAATTTATTATTATGCAGATCCGGATATCCAGAATATCTACCCGCAATCCGTACGGATATTATCTGCATCCAGATCCGCATATTTTTTTCCGGATCTGGATGCCAAAAGTTTAATAGTAAATTGGACATATCAAACATACATTTAGATTTTGCCGTTACTTTTACGTTATGTTTAATTTAAGTTTAAATTTCAACTACCTACTTCTCATTAAATTTGACATATCAAACATACATTTTAAATTCTATGGGGACAATTTCAATTATTCGGGGAAGGGATCGAAAATTTTTTTACCCAATTTCTTATTCGGGAGGGAGGGGAGGGGATGAGGTGGAATCCCCATCCCCTACCCATTTCTCCATTTTAATTTTTAAAATATTTTTAAAATTAAGTAAATAAATAATAAAATTTGAATTATAAAATTATAAATATTGGTAAAAATAAAAAATATCAAAATCTTATATTATTAAACTTTTAGGTTTAATTAACTAATTAAAATATTTTTATTTAATCATTAATTTTAAATTCATTAAATTTTATTATTTATTTTTAGATTTCACAATTTTAATATTTTAAATTTATATCAACTATCAGTTAATTTATAAAGTCTTTTTGAATATAAATTCGATTTTATTACACTATTTTGTAAATAAATTTGTTCAATAAAAAGTTTGTATCGAAAAATTTAATGTATGTGATAATTTTTTTATTTGAATTTTTATTTTAATAAATTAAAAAAAACAAAAAAATTATTTTTATCTCATAAAAATTTTAAAAAAATAAAATAATTTAAATAATTTTATAAAATAAATTAAAAATTTTATTTTATTTTAAAAAATAAAAAATTATAATTATAAAAATACTTTTTATTTTAAAAAAATATATTAAAATTTTATGGTAGTTGAATAAATATAAGGTAAAATAAAAATGGTGCATTGATAATTTTTCTAAAAAATATAAAAGATAAAAATTAACAGGACTCACCAGTCTAATAACATCCTCTCGTCAACTCGTCTTTAAATAGAAGGCCAAGCAGCCTCTGTTGATCACACACACACATTCAAACTCACACAGGCTGGCCTGGTTAGTTAATTGATCTCGAGTCGAATTTCAAACCTCAAAATTAATCAATGCCCGACAGTAAAGAAGCAGGTGTGTGGAATGGTACAGAGTTCAGGATTCATCTTGGGGGGAGGAAGAAAGATGAGGTGGATGTTAGAGTTGCAGGCAAGAAGGAGGTCATAATAAGCGAGAGTGGCAGCGGGAATCTGATTGCACGTTCCAAGTTGCCAAGAAAGGCAGATACTCGCTTTACTCCTGTGATGGAGGATGGGTTTCTCGTTGTTATTTTCAACAGACCGAGCTTCGGCAGAAAGATTTGGAAAGTTTTGCTTGGCGGAGCGATTCTTGTTGGTGCCATTTTTGGTTGCGTATCTGATGTAGATAGTTTTACGGACCGTCACCGCGGTTCAGATGAGCAGACAGATGGCTGACCAGACAAGTTTGCAGGAGAGGTTATCTGTTCGTAGCCGATTGGGAGAGAAAATTGTAAGTCTAGCCATACTATGGGACACAACCTTATTCAAGGTGACTGGGTTAGGAGACCTTATTTTATTTGTTTAATTAAATAAAATTGTTGCTATTTTATTTTATTTTCAAACTTTAGGCATTAATTTTTGTTAGCATTGGGATTGGGTTGACCGTAACCGAACCAAACCTAGAATTTATTGCGGGTTCAGTTCGCTTTGGGTCGGAGCTTTAAACCATTTTTGGTTCAAAATTTGAAATTGATCGGGTTGTATTTTGGTTCAAGTGGAATAGTCAATGCAATCGGGTTAACTAAATAAATTGAAAAAAATACCAAAAAAATTTTAAAAACCCATATGCAGGGATGAAAAAGTCTATATCAATGGGTACTGCCCACAATAGATTTATATTTTTATAATTAATAGATTTTAGTATGATTGTAACAATTAAGATTTATTAAAAAATTATTAAAATAAAATTATACATTGGTTGTGAATACTAAATTCACCTTCAACCCATAAAATTACTCACAATAGACGATTTTTTATGGGTGAATTTGAATAAATTTATAAGTTTATAAATACCATTGCCATCTTTATCCATATACATCTTACCTTTAACATACTAAGTCACAAACAAACACTTTCTACTTAGCGGTCGCCTCCTCTTCTTCTTCCTTTATTTCTTCATTTCTTCTTTATCTTCTTTTCTTTCCGCCACTACCTTTTTCGTTTTTTATTCTTCTTCTTTTCTTCCGCTATTGCCAAATATTTCTTCTTCTTCGTCTTCTTTGTCTTTTTCATCGCCTTTTTCTTTTTTTGATCTCGCATTAATTAATTGTTATTTACTTTTTATGTTAATTGTCAAATATAGAATTCTTTAAATACTAATTAGTTAATTTTTGGATGGGATCATGAGAAATTTGTTTGTTAATTAGTTAGTTTTTAGTGGGATTTGAGAAAGAATAAATCTGTAGAGTTAGGGGTTATACATGTGTGTCTGTGTGCGCATGTGAAACGAATAATGTGGGGATATTTTCAATATACTATTCGTATAAACCCATCTTATATTTAGAAAATACTTACATAAAGTGTTAACATGTATATGTTCGTTATATTGATTTTGATGGTAACAAATTTTAATTTTTTTTATTACAATGTTGGAGTTTTCTTTAATAAACTTTTTCTTAAAATCCGTATAATATTTCTAAATGTGTTCATAAAATATGGATAATCATTATTTTTAAATTGGAAAATCATTCCTTGTGAAATTCTGTTTAAACTATAATTTTGGAAGTGAACGGTGAACCATTAACTTTAAAATGGTTAACTGCTAATTTATAGAAAGGGATAATTCCTTAAACTTGAACCGGTTAGCACAAACGGACAAGGAAAGTGTGCTGGATAGGTCACTGGAATTAAACCACTAACCGATAATTTTCAGAATGCAATTTTGTGCTAACCTTGAACCGTCTAACAGAAACGGATAAGCCTATTTTATTTTGCAAGTTACTGGTAATAACCGGCGAACCGTTAACTTTAAACGGCTAACCGATAATTTACAGAAAGTCATTCCATACTAATCTTCAACCGTTTAGTAAGAACGGATAGAAGAAGTTTGTTTTGCAAGTCTCTGGAAATTAATGGCAAACCGATAGTGACAAACAGTCAACCGTTTATTTGAATTTCAGCTCAACGGTCACTTGGACCAGTCAAAACGGTTAACCGATAACTGCTAATGGTGATCATATTTCGGGCAGAAAACAACGGCTATTTTTCAACTCCAACTATAAATATGCTCAATCAAATTCACACAAAAATTGATCACAACGTTATCATCGAACTTATAATCGAGAATACAAACTTCATTGAGCTTTAAATGCATTCTTGTTTTATTTATTCACACATCGGGCATTAATATGTAATCTTATCTATTGTGTGAGAGAAAAACATATTTGTAATCTATGTTTTGAGTGATTGTAAGTGTTGGGATACACTTCAGTTAAGAAATTACGGATAATCTCTTGATATAAAGCTTGATTGACACATTTGAAGTCAATTGTAAATGTTCTTGAAGCCTTGAAGGCTTGACTAGTGGAATCCTCAAGCCCGGTGTGCTTGGAGGCATAGACGTAGGCAAGATTGGCCGAACCACGTAAAAATCTCTGTGTTTGAATCTCTCTTCCTTTATCTTTTTATATTTTGGTTGATTTATTTATTATTGTTTTAAATTCGTTTAAGATTTGCACCAAGTTTTGATTTAGTATTACATATTTTTAGAAACCCAGTTCACCCCCTTCTTGGGTTGCTTAGATATTATTTTTAATAAATACGAATTAATAAAAATTTGTACAATTAACCAATTAATTCATTCTTATATTTTTTTTCTTAGTTTCTTTTAACTATCTTTAACCATTATAGTCGCTTTAACAAAAATTTATTTGACTATTTTCTCTTATGACACGTAATGACCAAATTGCCCTAAGATATATGCATTCATGCATCTAATAATTTAGGTACTTAGTTTTGTGACCTATAATCTAACATTTCTAAATGAAACTCAATAGTTTTCAATATTCTATACATAAATTTGAAAACCAATAATTTACATAAGTAATGTTCCATCAAGTTGTTATGTTATTTTAATTAAAGATTAATAATTATACTTATAAAGTAGTATTGACACATCAATTAAAGAAGTTTGTATAAAATTTTTTTAAAAAATGTTGAAGCTAAAGTAAATCTTTTACCTTACAAGTATAATAGTCAATTTAAACTTAGGCTAAAGTAATCTTAGTAGTTGAATAAAAAAAAAAAAAAAGATATATTTAGTTAATCAATCCTCCACAATTCTTCCTTACTTATCTTTTTTTAATGGGCATTTCTTGTAATTATTTTCTAGAAATGGAATAGACTTACAAAAACGGTGAGGTGGACTTATCATCACCCAAAAAAATATTGTTAATTAATAAACTACTTCATAATGTTTAATTCAACGAACAATTAGAGTGAGATAGTGATTATGCAGGTGATGCTAGGAAAAAAAAATGTAGAGTATTGGTATTGGATGGACTGCTAGCGTTGAATATATAAAAAGAGATAGAATTGCAAAATTACATGATTTAAAAATAAGCGCGTGCTGAAAAGTGAAAACTACTTCTAAAGTTTTGGAAACTCTGATTTCCAATGTCTGATTTCTTCAATCTTCTGTTTGCATTGAATTTCTTCGTTATATTCTGAAGGTTGAGTTTCCAACATTATTATAAAAAGTAAGGAAGGAAGTATTTTACGATATGCTTTCTTATGAAAGTTTTATGTTTGACCATTTTAAGGGGTGTTTATTTATGCTCTCTAGGGGTGTTCGCGGATCGGATTTTACGGATTATACATCAATCCATATCCGATCCACGATTTTGCAGATTATAATTTTTCAATCCAATCCAATCCATGGATTGATTAAATTCAATCCAAATCCAATTCATATATCTGCGGATCAGATGTGGATTTAACTTAATCCATGTCCAATCCACCATTTTGTGCATTAATTTCTGAATTAAAAATTTTGAATCTACAAAAATATCTCTCGATCCAGTCCCAAAAGAGATGGAATCCTGCAAGTTCCCATCCCAATTGAAAAAAATTCTCATTCTTAGGGTTGGCAATGAGACAGATGGGACGAAATTTGCCAATCTCATTCTTATCCCATGTATGTAAGTGGGATAAAAAAAATGTCTCACTCCGTTCCTAAATTTTTTTATAGGACAAAAACATGTCTCAATCCCGTCCCAAATGGGATGGGATCTCATCCCATCGGAAAAAATTATCATCCCTACCATGAACTAATGAAATAAAAAAACTAATATAAAAATAATTTTACTACCGATTAAATTTAAAATTGAATAAAATTTAAACAAATTAATTCTTTAAATAAAAGATAAATTAATACATTCATAGTTTTAAAATATAACACATCGAGATTAATTGTTCAAATAAAACTACAATAATCCGTTCAAAGTTTCAAAATATAACACACTAAGCTTAATTGTTCAAATAAAGTAATAATAATACATTAATATAACACTGAAATTAATTGTTCAAATAAAACCACAATTAATTGAAATGATGAAGTTTCTGAAACCAAACACAATTTGATCCATCACCAGGGCTGTTGTGCCTGTCGAAAAGTGGTGATTACGGAGCCGTCAATGATGAGAACGAGGAGAAGACGTACGGGTGGCAATCTTGAAGGTTGTGATAGTGCAATTATTCGGCTGGAACTAGTGATTGTGAAGTGGCTCGATGGACTCGGGGAAAAAGATGGTTTGCTCTGGCCAGAATCACATGGCCGACATCCTTCAAATCGTTGTTGAGAGTGTATCAAACTAGTATTAGGTGTTTCTAGTGCGTGTGACGGCGGGGAAGTTTAGGGCTTTTTGTTTGCAAATTATTGGTGACTTGACGTTATGTTACTTTGTTTTTGGGTGACTTTGCAAATTGTTGGTAACTTGGAGTTATGTTAGGTTGCTTTTGCTAGTGCGTGTGACTTTGCTTTTATTTTGTTTTATAATTTTTACAAGTTATATTTGTATATTTGATTATTTAATTATTTTTTATTTTATATTATTGTTGGATAATAGCTAAGATATGTTATAATACTTATGTAACTATGAAATTTCACATTTATAATATTTTTAATTAAATTTATAATAATTTTTTAACTAAATAAATAAATAAATATTTTTTTATGAATTCACGGATTTTTGTAGATTTACAAAAGTAAATCCATATCCAATCCATCAATTGCGGATTTTTAAATTTTCAATCCATATCCAATCCATCAATCCACGGATCGAATTTTCATGGATCAGACAGATTGAGCAGATCGGATTGGATTCTGAACACCCCTAATATTGCCCTCTATCATAAAAGTCTTGGTAATTATCTTGTGTTTCGCCTTGGAATTTATTCGGCAAATTTATAAGGATTAGCTGGCTATAGGCCAGTTTGGGATTGCAGAGGTTGATGAAATAAGCTGCTTGTGTTGTGCAGATGAAATAAGCTGCTGATTAAAAAAGTTAATTGGTGTTTGGTAAACTGTGCCGTTGCGGTTGCTGTGAGTTTGAAAAGTAGAGTATATACGTTTCGTAAATCTTATTACGAAAGTGCCGTTATATTATATAATGACCAAAATGAACATGTGTTTTAATTATTTTTTATTTTATGTTTAATAAATTGTTTAGAATTTTTTTTAAATACGTAAAATTAATTAAAAAAACTCAATTAAGAAAAATCTGAAGAACTTCATAATCTATTACATAAAATATGATAAAAAGTAATATGTATTACATTCACAATAATTTTTTTGCAATAAAATTATCGTAGTAATATAATATCTAATGATTTATATATTAGGGTTTATGGATAAGTACGGTATAATTATCTTTTTATCAAAATACTAAAGTTATAATAGGTGTTTTAAAAAGGCGTAGTAGCTTATTGAATAAACTAACATGAAAAAAGCAACTCTTTCACTTTTTTAAAAGTTCTTGTGAAATGAAAAAAAAAATTAGTAAATAAGCTGCTTTTACAAAATTTACCAAACACTATTTTTATCAAAAATTATAAAATAAGCAACTTATTGAGTTTCAACCTCAATTCCAAACGGACCTATATTTTAAGGTCTTGGGGCATTGGCGGATCCAAAATAGGACCAGCTAAGAACATTGCCAGCTGGCATTTGAATATGTTTAAAGGATTATTTAAAAAGGAATTCGAAAAAAAAATGTGTTTTCTAAATTTGTGTAAGTGCCCCGGCTAAATTTTAAAATTATGATAATGCCACATCTGATTTTAAAAACTTCAATGTCACAAGTCATTTAAATTTTAAAAAATTGTAATAAATTTTAAATTTTCCCCAGCTACTTCTCATTTCTCCTGGTTCATGCATGGCACTAAAGACTTTATATATATCATGGCGAAAAGACTCTGTGTTATGATTTTTTGTACCTGTTTCTGGTTGCCCAGGTTATGTTAGGTTCATTAATTCGCCTATTTGATTCAATGTATTACGTGTTATATTTATTTTTACGTCCCCTTGGTTGTTTTTTTAATTAATGAAATTTTTACCCTAATGCCGATGTATGATAAACAAAAATAGGTGCCCGCCTAGCCCAAATTCATATCTACGTCCTTGTCAAGAAATTAGTGGTGCACATGATTTATTTATAGTTTGCACTAATTAAATTAATATGTTAACAAAAAAAGATGTAAATATTATGCGAAGTTTATTTCTTAATGGATCTCAACTTTAATTAAAAGTGAGTCACAATTGAAATGGGCTCTATTTGCTTGTAAAAGAAACCTTATTCCATCAATTAGGATTACATTTTATTGATATGTGAAAATCATGTTATTCGAATTTCCTAGGTTATGTTTTGTGCGTGATTGTTCAGCATAAATCCTAGTACTTGAATTACATGTGGTATCAGAAATTTTCGTACAAGACCATGACAAATACAGGACCATGAAATTTTCCGTAGCACTAAAGATACATGAGGTTTTGTTTTTTTCTTCCGGCTTGGCACATTACATGCAAAATTTCATTACAATCTCAGGAAGATTAATTTACATATTATGGCTAATGAAATCTGTTAACAGATTTAATGATTGATTCCTTATAAAGATTTCCTCTCCCTAGAGTATTATAGAATCTGAAATTTAGCAGAAAAGTCCAATGAAAAATTAAATATTAATTTATATAGTACCCATATATTTTTATTTACATTTTTTCTCCGTAATAATTTAAAAGTATTATTTTCATTCCAGGCAACGTTATAATTTATAGTAAGTGAAAAGTGTATAACATTATAAGGACATTTATTTAGTGTTATAGGTTATGAGATATTTTACATGATTATTATAGGGTTGCTATTATACAATTTGAAATTCATATTACAATATGGGTTGTAAGCCACCAAAGTGGCCAAGCTCAAAAGTATAATGAATAATAGTATTATATCTATTAATGTTCATGCAATTTGAAATTCATTTTATCATATAGTTTGTTAGTCACCAAAGTGACCAAACTAAAAGGTACCTTGAATATCAAATTGTATAATATCTCTTAATGTTTAGATAATCAAAATTTATTGTACGGTAGTGTGTTAGTCACCAAAGTGGCCAAACTAAAAATGATGATGAATCTATAAGTTGTGTAATGCCTATTAATGTGATCAATTACCCTTAATTTGGTGATGCATATTTGGTTAATAATAAATTATGGATTTATTGATGTTTCTTATTCTTAAAATATAGAAAGATCGCCCAAAGGTAGATCATTTATATTTGAATAATGAACATAATTAGGATAATTAATACTCGTGTAATTTAGATAGGCTTTGTTATCCAAAAATAACATGTTTGTCAATAAAGCAAATAAAAAATTATCCCATCATGTAAAATAAAATGCATCAAGATTATGTTTGTGTATCGTTGTATCTATCCAAAGGAGAACTTTGATGTACAGTTATTGTTTTCTGAATTATATTGTTCGTGTATGTAAATTCAAAGCTTAAGTATATATTGAGTTTTATTTTATATATCTATGTTGGTACTTTTATTTGTACGCTTATTTTGATTTTTATGAATTAAATGTCTCTAATTGGTGTAAAAAAGCAGTTTAGTTTCTCTCAAGTGAATTAAGTTTTTATAGCACTCCTAAATGAGAAATCAATTCCTTTAATTGATATTAGCAGTACTCTAGAAAGATCTTCCACAAAGTTTAGGAAAGATGCAATAGATTGAGCATTACGTTTATGCAAATTCTTGCAATAATAAATTAACTCTTCCTAAAAGTACTGATAGAGCGATTCCGAGGCATTGATAAATAATTTTTGGAGAAGTTACAGCTAATTTAACCGCCATGAAATTTGATGGTTTAAGTAACACTTAATGAGCAGATCTTTGAGGTGACAAACATAATAAGAGGTTAAAATTTGTGTGTGAATATGGATGAGTATCTCTTATTAAGTTTACTTTAATTCATTGCCTTCCCAAATATGGTCATTTCAAAAAGTCATGATCCTATTGAGTACAAGTGGAATGACAATGAGATTATTTTTAGGGATCTCCCCTGAAGTTTAATGTATTTACAGTCGGATAGAAAGTATGCATGTAATTACAGGGACCTCTCCTGACGTTTGTGTTCCATTAAGTGGACTGCCAGTTGACTGTTGAAATTCTAAAAATGCCCTTGCCACTAAAATCTATTTTGATTCATATGATAAACTAATGGATAATAGAATTCACACCAAAACATCCAATGGATAAAAAAAAATTAAATCAGACAAGATAAATTCATTTTCCGCAGCAAAGTCAAACCAATCTACCTCAAGTTCAGCATATTGTGTAACTGAAAACTTATCAAATGGAGTTTTTTTCTTCTGATTTTGCACCCTCAGAATAGATTTACTATCTAACTCAGTCTTGATAACGAACATTGCCCAAGAGTAATGTTTATTCCTCAACTTCTTGAATGCATCTTATAGGTCTGAGTCGGTCTTCAAACTCATATTCAATATTTCCTAAGGTAGTAGCACTTCATACCTTACTCTTTAGCTTCACGTACAGGCAAATCAAAGCAAACATCCTTCACATCCTCCCACAACTTCTTCAATGTGTATTGCTATGGAATTACGTGTGCAACATTAACCATTTTACCACCCACAACAGTTTCTATGACTATGTAAATTAAGCTGTAAGGTTAAAGTCATTGCATATGGTCACTATAAAATATTAAATGAAAAAGAAAACATTGTGAAATGAACTGCTACAGCATAAAAATACCATATTTGCCAGCACAATAAATACCATTTAATAATTTATTTAACCCTCCAACATGTGCTTGGCAACATGCACTACGCCTCTGTCATTTTTTGTATTTTTCAGGGTGCACATCCAGACATGCCAAATACCAAAAATTATATAATTCCAATAATTTAGCAAAAGAAGTTTCGGAAAGAGAATATGACCAAAGATAATTTGTTAATAACCTTTCATGTATTAAATCTAGATCAAATAGAAAAAACAGAGACAACACAAAAGCATACAAGATGGAATCTATCTTCAATCCTGCAAAATCCATGGAAAAGGAATAAATGCAAGATGGAATCTATCAAAATCAAACAGACAGCTTCAAAGTAAAAGCACCAAATTGCACAAATAACGAAGATTAGCTTGGCAGAGCAATCATATCAAAAAATCATCAGGCTTTTTCAAGTAATTAAATATCAGACATGAGCAAAATAAAACCTTAGAAGCACTTAAAAAAGCAATAAAACAATCATTCATAATCAAGATTGAAGAGAGAAATCAACTACCACGTCTACTAAGAAAATTCTACTTGATTGATGAGCTCTAGATTTAATTTTTATCTTTAAGTTGCATGCCACCAAATGATAACTTAATTTTTAGGAAATGAAATTTTTAAAATTTTAGATGTTCCTAAGAAATTGTAAATACTGTGAAGATAAAAGTACTTGTACGAACACTGATAAAAACACAGCAGAGAGCATTAAAATAAGTCCAAATCTAAAAATATTCTTTTTGACTCAAAACTGAACAGTCTACACTTAACTGATCATAACTTACTCTAGAAAGCTCCAAATTTAGATTAGTAAAATTCATTGGAAAGCTAACAGAAATATCTCTCCAATAATGTATGGATAAAAAAATTAATTTGATCTCATGCAGTACAATTTAATTCCCAAAGATGCCCTTTCTGCACAGAAATTCTGCTCACTTGATTAATGTAAGAACTTGAACTGCACTTGGTATAACTTGAATACCAAATATTTCAAACACCCATGTGTTAGATATCTCTCTTAATTCTTTCACTTTTGGCATTATTTCTTAAGTTTTCAAAGAGTTAGACCTTTCAATAAAATAACATGCGCTGCCTCTCCTCTTCATCTCATGTTGTCAAGTATTTCTTGGATGCCAAAACATTCCAAAAGGCGAAATTTGTATATCCAAAGAATAAAGACAGAGTGGAAGTCATGAGTTCATATTTTGATGAGGAAAATCTTCCGACTGATTATATTAGGATACCTGAAGTTCTTTTTTTATACAAACTTTGACATTAGTAGGTTAAAGTACTACATACTCTTTGTTCAGCGGATGTTGTGGAGTTGGGGTTTTTCAATTCTTTTCGCTCAAATTTCCCATGAAAGTTAATTTTTTCTATACATGATAGACTAAGTTCACTTATCGTACCAGTCATGTGCACTATATTGCCTATGCTCATAATTCACAAAGTAGAGTCCCATCCTTCTAAAAAATCAAAGTGTGGATCAAACCACTTCATTTCCACCCCTCAAACAAGCATACTACATATTTTCGGCAGCTCATCTCAAATTTTTTTATCACGCATTGTCCATAAACAATTAATAATACTTATTAATAATTCAGCAAATGACAGGACCAATCGCCCAGCTAAGCAGACCCATTTTATCACACATTTTCAACTCAACACCAACAACCCCAAATAAAAACAACATCTAGCAACATATTCATTAATTGAAACAGACCCATTGTTATTTTTAATCAACAAAAGCCGTAAGCCACTGATTCAAGGAAGCAAGCTGTATTTCGAAGACTAACCTCTTTTGCGATCCAATTCCAGTCGCGGCAGAGACTGGCTGTCGGCGATGCTCACTTCATGGAAGCTTTGGACCACCGCACGATGTCATCTCGTGCATTAGATGAAAACAAATCAGTGCTTGCTTCTTCTCCAATGATGAAAATGAAATTGGGTTTTGTTGTGTAAGCCTGTAAGCTCTCCAACGATTTGTGTAAGCTGTGCCTTTGATGTGGAGTGCGTTTTCTGAAAAAATTCATTTTCATTTGGGTAACGATAGTCACTGGGTAATAGGGAGTTCATGTCTTTAGTTCTCAGACATCCAAGCAAGTTTCGTTTGAATTTTGTTTTTGTTTAAATTTTAAATGTATTTTTATGTATTTATCTTTTATGATAACGTTATACATATTTTCGCATTAACGTCAAGGGAGGTCCCTATAATTACATGCATACTTTCTATCCGACTATAAATACACTAAAACTCAGGGGAGATCCCTAAAAATAACCCCAATGACAATGAATTGAACAATAAGATTGACAATAAATAAAGTAAAAGGTAAAAAGCTAGAATATTCATGTAGTCCATCTAACTATTTGAGGAGCTTGAGAGAAAATCCTAGAAGGATATCAAGAAACAAAACCTTCAAGGCTATTGTGAAAGGAACTCAAGAATGAAAAACTGCCTATGTAAAAGAACTATGGGCATTTAGTAGATTTAACAAAATAAAGATCTAAATATAATGAGAAATATATTTCCTAATGAGACAGTTTGATATAAAGCGAATCATAATTAAAATAAGAAAATTTGATCGCCGTTCTACCTATAAAAAGATCATATTTCATTGATTAAAGTTACACTAAATAAGTTTTACATGAGGTTAGGAGAGAGAAACACATATTCCTTCCACTGTCATATCCAACATTCAAAGGCCATGAATTAAAGGTATTCTATTATTTTTTATTGATATGTGAAAAGCACGTTATTTGAATTTTTAGTATTGTGTTATATGCTTGATTTTTTCATAAATCTTATGGTTTAATTTACATGTTTCTCAATAAAATAGCGCATTAAAGCACAACAATAATTAAATAAAATTATGAAAAGCTAGAATATATCTTGTCAAAAAGGATATGTCCTGTATGTTATTGATGTTACTAATAATTGATATGAATTGAAGCAGAAAATATCAAAACTTTTATAAAGAAACTATCTATATATATAAAAGGAAGTACAATGACTTGGATGAAGTTTGCATGCACCAAAAAAGGTTTTGCTAATCTTATTTACTTTCATAATTAATAAAAGCTTTAGAGATGTGTATCTTAATTTAAGAGATTAAAGAGAAATTACAGACAGAAAGTTGATTTGAGAGAGGATGGATTCAGATCCTCTCCTAGTGGAGAAACTCTAGAATATATCTGTTGTATTACAACCAATTAATGCATGTATGACATGTGTTTGAGTTTAATACAACCACCACTTGCATGATAGTTTACAAAATAAATATACACATGTCATGATATTATTTGCTTGTTGTATGGGTGACATGGTACAACAGATGTATTCTAGAATTTCTCCTTCTAGTGCTCCTAAATTTTCAAGGATCTATTGACATGTGTAATTAATGAAATTAAATGGTTAAAAATTAATACCTAACATCATGTGTGACTCTTCTCAAATTTTTTTGGACAAATTCTTTCCCTTTCAATGCACATCCTGCTTATAAAAATACAGTAGTTAAAGATTTTTTTTTCTTTTTTGGGAAAGAAGAAATGCAGAACTCAACTCTCTTATTGGGATGAACTTCAAATCATCTCAACATCTCAACTTGACTTTTTTAATTGTTATTTTATTTCAAATAAAACTTATTAAAATGTAAAACTGGAGAAAACTTAATTGGGAATTGAGATTTTTCATCATACAATTTTGTGGATGCAAATCTTCATTGTTCATTTTTTCATCGTCTTGGACGGATTATCCTTCAACTAAGTTCTAAGTCGATGAAACTTGATGAGATTCCAAAAAGTTTGGCAGATTTTGAGTGCTTCGCACTTAATCCCATTGGCCAGAGACTTCTTTTATATTCACTTCAATGATGAAAATGAGGAAGATTTGGGGAATGATAGGTCCCAGTCAAGAGCAAGCTACAATGACTTAGAGATATTAGATTTGTTCTGCTTTTGGCGAGAACAGCCAAGGTAGATGTGTTTGATAATTTGCTGAATGCTTTTATTAATAGCGGAAGACTTATTTATGCAAATCAACTCTAGAGTTCTAAACCAATTCTAAACCAATAATCTCGGCTAGGATAGACAACAATATTTATTTAACAACTCAAATAGAAACCAAGTCAAACACGATCACTTCGACTCAGGAATTATCCCACTACTGCTGCAACACATACCCATTTTGTACGTGTGCCTAACTCCCATGCATGGCTTGCATGGTACTCAAACGTAGTCTCCATACTTGCTAGTGGGTCTTGGGGCTCTGGTTGAGCGTCTGGGCTTATCAATGCCCCCTGCTGGAAGAGGTTCATTGTCCTCAAGGGCCAACGAAGGGAAATTTTGTTTGATTAATGTAACATCTTCCCATGTTGCCTCTTCAGGTGGTAATTTGTGCCAACGAACTAGGCTTTGCTCAATTAATTTCCCTCCCTTTTTTAACCAACGGGTATCCACAATTGACTCCGGCTGTAACATGATGACTCCCTCATCATCGATAGGGGGCAACTCAACAGTGGCAGTAGTTGATTCACTCACTGCTTTTTTTAGCAATGATACATGGAATACAGGATGGATTTTTGCACCTTCTGGCATTTGCAACTTATAAGCCACGGTTCCAATTGTTAACATTTATGTTAACATAATGTTGATTTTGATGATAACAAATAAAATTAAGAATAATTAAGTTTTTGAAAGCTTAAATTGTTTTCATATATTTTAAATAAATCATTATTTTTACTTTATAAAGGTTTTATATTTAATAAAAAAATGATTTTATGAAATTGGTTGTTTTTCAAGTTTATGGTTTAATTGAAAGATTTTTGAAAACTTTGAAATTAACAAGTATTACTTGATATTTTGGAGAAGGATTTATTTTAAATGTTTCATAGCATTTTGGGCCATTTCATAATTTCAGAAAGTTTTGGGATTCACAGTGTATTATTTAGAAATTCTGAAATTGGACCTGTTTGTAAAGTTTCATAACGTTTTGGGCCATAATGAAGTTATAGAAAGTTTTGGGGTCAAACTGTATTTTTGAAAATAGTTCACTGTAGAAGAAGCCATCAGTAAGCATGCATTGAAGCAAATGGCTAACCGTTTATAGAAAAAGGTGAACCGATTATTGCTAACCTTGAACTTTCTTAAAAGCTGTTAACCGATTATTTTACTTAAAATGATGATTAAAATTAACTTTGAACTCAGAAAAAGGTGAACCGATTATTGCTAACCTTGAACCGTTTACTAACAACGGTTAACCGATTATTTTCAGAAAGCATTTTCTTCAAAGGATTGTTAAAATGATGATTCTGGAAATTAACCTTGAACCGTTTACAATTAACGGTGAACCGATAGTGACAAACAGCAAACCGTTTATTTGAAAAACTAGCTCTAACGGTAACTTTTGAGAATAAACGGTTAACCGTTAACGACTAACGGCGAACCGTTTTGAGCGGATACTATAATGGCTAGTTTTCAGCTCCAACTATAAATAAGCTCAATCCAATTCAAACAAGAAGAACTCCAACGATTATCATTGAGCAAAATATTGAGAATACAACTTTCATTGAGCTTTAAATTCTTGTATTCATCTTATTCATTCACACATTGAGCTTTCATTTGTGATCAAACAAATTGTGTGAGAAAAATTCTTTTGTAATCTTTATCCTTGAGAGATTGTAAGTGTTGGGATACACTTGGGTTAAGAGATTGGGTATAATCTCTTGTTGTAAAGGTCCATTGACACCTTGGAAGTCAATTGTAGCGTTTGAAGCCTTGGAGGCTTGCTTAGTGAAATCCTCAAGCCCGGTGAGCTTGGAGGCGTGGACGTGGCGGGGATAGCCAAACCACGTAAAAATCTTGGAGTTTGCTTTCTCTTCCTTACTTTCTTTTAATATTGTGCTTGATTGAATTTATTGTTTTTAATTTGATTAAGGCATTAGATTGGATTGTTGTGTGGTTTTGTTAGAATATTTTTTAAAATACCAATTCACCCCCTCTTGGGTTGCACACTTGTATTTCACCAATCTTGTGAAGAATTCTGTAGGGCCCAAAATATCTGCTAGCCAACTTTTGAAGAGCTTGCTTGAATACTAAGGACTGGCGATATGGTTGGAGCCTCAGAAACACCATGTCACCCTCCTTGAACTCTACATCTCGATGACTTTTGTCTGCGGATTGTTTCATCCGATTAGTCGCGGCTGTTAAATTTCTCTTCAATTGTGATAATAGCTCATCGCGGGATAACAAGGCTTTGTCCACTTCATGCACAGGAGAAGTTCCCACCTGATAAGTTGGCACTGTTGGAGGCAAGCGTCCATATAAGGCTTGGAACGGAGTCATACCTGCTGACACATGATATGTTGTATTATACCAAAATTCAGCCCATGCTAAGTAAGAACTCCACTTTCGCAGCCATTGATGTGCAAAACATCTTAAATATTGTTCCAAGCATCGATTGACTACTTCGGTTTGGCCGCCGGTTTGAGGGTAATACGCCGAACTCATCTTCAAGTGCGTGCCCGACAAAGTAAAAAATTCTTGCCAAAATTTACTTACAAATATTGGATCCCGATCACTGAGTATGGATTTGGGCATACCGTGCAGCTTAACTACTCCATCAATGAATTTTTCTGCCACTGTTTTAGCCGTGAACGGATGTGTTAATGACATGAAATGAGCCAACTTGCTTAATCGATCAACCATCACCATAATCGCATCCTTGCCTTGTGAACTTGGTAGGCCTTCAACAAAATCAATTGAAATATCATCCCATAATTGGTGAGGAATGGCCAATGGCTGCAAGAGTCCAGCAGGTTTCAATGTTGTAGCTTTTACCCGTTGACAAGTTTCACATCTGCTTACATATTCTTGAACTGAATTGAACATAGAAGGCCAATAAAATTGTTGAGCTAGGCGTTTGTACGTTCGAAGAACTCCGGAATGTCCCCTCACTTTGGTGTCGTGTGCCTCAAATAACAATGCTTCACGTAATTTGACAGGAACTACAACTCTTCCTTTAAAAAAAATCAAGCCATTACGTGACAAATATGGCCCAGCAACTTGATCATGGGCTGCCTGTGTGATTTTCTTCATGTGTTCATCATCCACCGCTGCTGCTTTGATTTCATCCCATAAGGCCATTTGCAATACAAATAAGTGATGAAGAGTTGGGCTGTCGGGTCGCCTTGATAGGGCATCCGCAGCCGTATTTTCCCATCCGGGGCGATACTGAATCACATATTCGTAGCCCATCAGTTTAGCCAACCATTTTTGTTGTTCGGGTGTGGCTATTTTCTGTTCTAGTAAGTACTTTAAGCTGCGTTGATCGGTTTGGATGATAAATTTATGTCCCAATAAATAAGGTCTCCATGCCCGAATTGCTTCAAGAATGGCAAGCATCTCCTTTGCATAAATTGACCAAGACTGTTTCGAGACCCCAAGGGCGCGGCTTAGGAAAGCAATCGGCCTCCCTTTTTGCTGTAAAATTGCGCCAATGCCTTCGCCGGAAGCATCCGCTTCAATCACAAATGTATCTTTGAAACCCGGCATAGCTAGTATAGGTGTTTGCGTCATGGCCTGTTTCAGGTTCTTAAATGCCTCTTCTGCTTCTGAATTCCAGCAAAATTGTCCCTTTTTTAGAAGATTAGTGAGAGGTTGAGCTAAAACACCATACCCTTTTACAAATTTGCAGTAGTAGCCTGTGAGGCCGAGGAAACCTCTTAGTTCTGTGGTGCTTTGTGGTTTTGGCCATGACACCATAACAGCAACTTTCCTTTCATCCACTTTCACGCCGTCGCAAGTAATGATGTGGCCTAAGTAATCCAGCTCCTGTTGGCCAAAATTGCACTTGCTAATTTTAATAAAATATTGTTACTGCTTTAGGACTTCCAACGCCTGTTTAAATTAGTATATCATCAAAGAATTAGTATATCATCTAATTAGTATTTTATTAAATTAGTATTAAATTAGTATTTTAATAAAAAGGTGGCTATTTCACGATGCACTGTAAATTAGTATATCATCAAAGAATACAAGAATGAATTTTCTGAGATAAGGCCGAAATATGGAGTTCATTACAGCCTGAAAAGTTGACGGCGCATTGCATAATTAGAATGGCATGACCAGGTATTCGTCGTGCCCATTGTGTGTGCGAAAGACTGTCTTGTGGATGTCAGGCGGGTTAACTTGAACTTGGTCGTATCCGGCTCTTAAATCAAGCTTTGTGAAGTAAACGGCACCATGTAGTTCGTCGAGCATATCCTCAATGGTGGGTATGGGGAATCGATCTTTGATGGTTACTTCATTGAGAGCTCGATAGTCGGTGTAAAACCGCCAACTACTGTCTTTCTTTTTTACCAGCAGCACCGGAGAAGAGAACGGATTGGTGCTGGGTCTTATCAATCCCAATCGCAGCATCTCTTCAACTTGGTTCTCAATTTCTGCTTTCTGAAAATAGGCGTAGCGGTATGGTCGAACATTGACAGGCTCCGTTCCTTCTTTAAATGGGATACAGTGATCAATTCCTCGTGACGGTGGCAACTTTGTCGGTTCCTGGAATATTTCTTCATAATCTTTCAATAATTGCTGCATATCCGCTGGTACTGTGTGCAAAGCTTCTTCCAATTTTGTGTGTAGACAAATTGTAAATGCTTCATTGCCTTGCCGAATCTCTTTAGAAATTTCTGTCAGAGAAGTCGTTTGCAAGGACTGTGGATTGATACCTTGCAAATGTCATCTCTGATTACCCCAATCGAACTCCATGGTGAGGGTCTTCCAATTGCACACTACGGCACCTAAGAATTCGAGCCATCGAATGCCCAAGACCATATCTAAACCTATGATAGGCAACGAGTAGACAGTCAGTGAAAAAGGAATGTTTTGAATGATAATTTGTACCTTTTCGAATTTGCCTTGGCACATTCGTTTCTCGCCGTTCGCAACTCGAACCGAAAATGTTGCTGTGGGCTTGATTGGTAATTGAAGTTGATTAGCCAACCTAGTGCTGATAAAGTTATGGGTGGATCCGCTGTCGATTAAAACCATAATTTCGTAGGAGCCAATCTTTGTCAACACGCGCATGGTTTAAGGGGCTGCCCAACCCGTGAGTGCATAGTAAGTAATTTGGAGATCCTTACTCTCATCTAGCTCTGTTTGATTTACTCCTTCAGTAACCTCTTCGTTAGTATTTTCATTCATCTCTACTTCATTGTCCATGATTAAAAGTTGTGCCCTTGTGCATTTGTGCTCAGTCGTGAACTTGTCGTTACAATTAAAGCAAAGCCCTTGTGCTCGCCGGCGCTGCATTTCATCCCAACTTAATTTCTTTATAGGCACAATAGGAATGGCTTTGTTGTTGGCAGGTTGTGTGAACGAGGGTCGATTAAATAACGCTGGCCTTGATATTTTCTTCTGACGTGATAGTTGTTCATCCCGCATTCTTGCCAAACTAATCGCCTCTTTCAACGTTCGTGGCCTGAACATCTGAATTTCCTCCGATATTTCTGGCTTAAGTCCTCCCATGAAGGCACCTACCAAGGCTTTTTGTGTCCATCCGTGTACCCGGTTCCTTAATCTTTCAAACTCCTTCTGGAAGTCTCGCAAAGTGCCTGTTTGCTTTACATGTGATAGTGCTTCGTTAAAGTCTTCGTACTCTGTTGGTCCAAAGCGAGCTCATAATTCCTCCAGTGAAAGTTTCCTAAGTAACAATGCGTTTCTCTTCTTGACATGCCCTTCGTAGCCACTGCCACCATTGATTGGCTTCACTTTCGAGATGGAAAGAAGCCAGCGCCACTTTTTTATCATCTGTCGTCTCCTGATACTCAAAGAATTATGACACTCTGTTAAACCATTCCGTCGGGTCATCTCCTGCGTAGCATGGGAATTCTAGCTTGGCCACACGAGGGGGAAGTTGTTGACGATTTCTCTCACTCTCTTCTCTTCTCAGCCTTGAAGATCCCACATTTTCCTGCTGACTTGTCGTTCCTCTTGAGATGCTAATTGAGTCTGCCAACTTGCTAAATGCTTCTTCAAGGTGGTGCAACTTGTCCGTGAGTCCCAACTCCATCTGATTCATTTTGTCTTGTAAGCCTCCAATTTCAGCTTCCACGCGTTCAATACGTTCTTTGTTAGTCGACATTGTTGAGCCTGGCTATAATACCAATTGATAGGTCCCAGTCAAGAGCAAGCTACAATGACTTAGAGATATTAGATTTGTTCTGCTTTTGGCGAGAACAGCCAAGGTAGATGTGTTTGATAAATCAACTCTAGAGTTCTAAACCAATTCTAAACCAATAATCTCGGCTAGGATAGACAACAATATTTATTTAACAACTCAAATAGAAACCAAGTCAAACACGATCACTTCGACTCAGGAATTATCCCACTACTGCTGCAACACATACCCATTTTGTACGTGTGCCTAACTCCCATGCATGGCTTGCATGGTACTCAAACGTAGTCTCCATACTTGCTAGTGGGTCTTGGGGCTCTGGTTGAGCGTCTGTGCTTATCATGGAACATGTATGCCTTCCCCTTCCCCAACCCCCGCCCCCGCCCCCCACAACAAGTTTGCTGGAAGTTGGCGTGAGTTTAGAGGGAAAGAATTTTGGGGAAAATTTTTGACAAGAGTCAGATCGTGATTTTGGATGTTTATTTAGGTTAAAATTAATTAAACAAAATCTTATTCATTTAATTTTATTATAACACATGTCAATAAATCCTTGAAAGTTTAAGAGGATTAGGAGAGAAAATGCTTAGGAGAGGATCCAGATCTTTTATCATCTATTTGAGTACAACTAATAAGATAACTTCATAAGATCACTTACAATCTAACTGCACAATACAAAGTTACAAACTAATGCTACAATATAACTGCCACAATATAACTACAATAAATCGTACAATAATAATAACTGAAAATAATTAGCAAGCATTAAGATCCAAGAATATTCTAACTCTTAAAAGAATATCCTAACTCTTAATTGGCGTGACTAGTGTGCATCCTTTTTACCAAGACTTCATGCTGATGTGAAAAGCTACCGAGAATGCCTAAGTGGTAATTGTTGGGATTCAATTTTTCTTTAAAAAAAGAATTGTTGTTAGTTATACAAACATTCTCTAGCAAATCATACGTATTTTTAAAAATATATATTCTGAATTTTATAATATTGTAAACTAATTTTTTAATTGTTTACAACATCGTAAAAATCTTTTTTAATGTTGTAAAAGATACATACATTTATAGTATTGTTTTGAGGACATTTTCCTCAAATGCATAAGGAGGCATATGGAAGCACATTAATATTTGGAGAGATATATATATCTCTATCCCTATCCAAATTTTAGAAGGAGCCCTAGTAGGATATATAACTCTGAGACATATAACAAAATTTTGTTTATTTATATCAAGCCTTCGCTAATTAAGCTCATTTACGGCTTAGCCAAACAATTTCTCAACAAAAAAATAAGAGCCTTGCTTTTCGCTACCTACAATCAGGGTGAATTCAATTCTTTTGATTAGTGTGAGCTAATTTATAAATTTATTGTAAATATTTGTGTAACTGTCAATGTATATATAAGAGCAAAATAATACATATATCAAGTAATTGACATTAAAACTCTTAGCAAAATTCATATATTTAATAAATGAATGACAACAATACAAAAAATAAAATTGTTACATAAATAATTAAAATATTACCATAAAAAAAATTTTGAAATTTTTTTCTATTATTAATGAAGAAGGTAAAATATTTGAATAATTGGGTACAATGAAAAGTAAAAAAGCATGTATAAAATTGAAGGAAATAAACCAAAAAAAAAAAGATTTGTTGTTAATTAATTGTTGTTATATGCCATTTTGTAACTTTTGCAGAGAATCATAACTTTCTAATACTACCGATAATTTTATAATATATTTGACATACTTTTTTCTTTCAATTAGACCAAACAATAACATTTTTTTATAATAACTTAAAGTAGTAATAACATTTTAGCCTCTAATATATTATTTTATAAATTAAGTCTCTAACTCGTAAAAGAAAGAATTGAATGAAATGGGGACATAGTTTAAAATAAAATAAAAACTCTATTTTATATGAAAAATTGAAAGGATAACGTGGGGTCTAGCCCACCTTTACTTCACCACTACTCGATAGAGTTAGGTAGCGTTTTTTTTTTTTTGTAGTCTGAAATCTAAATAGGTTTAAATTTTTCTGAAGTCTGAATGGGTTTGAATACGAAAATTTGAATCACATATTTGATTTTCTTTTTTTAATATTTGAATATAAGTGGCATCTTATTTGTTTTTATAATAAAAAAATCTTAAACTTGGTTATTTAACATTTATGTCCTTGTAAATTAAAATAAAAAGGGAAATTTTATTTTATAGTTTAGGAAATAAGTTATTTTATATAGATATTTCTGGAATATAATATTTAGTCTCATTCAGATCTTTTTTCATTCAAATAAAAGCCACAAAAATTTACTTTTTCTATTTAGATGCAAATGACCAAATGTCTAAAAATGAGACGTAAGTTATAAAAAACAAACAAACAAATTTTTAAAAAAAGTCTGAAATTAATAAAATTTCAGACTTTAGACATTTAACAAACAACCTTTTAGAAAAATCAAATTTTACTTAGGACTTAATTTCAACTTTAGAAATATTTATAAGTGGATTCCTTAGATCCTCCAAAATCTCAGAAGTAAAAATAGAATAGTTAAGATTTTTTTAAAAAAAAATTATGTTATTTTATATCTAATATATCTAGTATATCAATCACAATATTATAAAGATTTAGCACAACACTAAATTTAAATCCGTTACCACAACAAATTGTAGTAAAAAAAACACCCAATATTAAATTCGATCTCCAAAGATATTGAATGCCCTACCTGAAGCCCTAGACACACTGATTTTTTTAGGATTGCTTGTAAAATTATATTTTAATTAGAATGCAGACATGCCAATATTTTCTTTGGGTATTCAAAAATTATCTTATACTTAATATTAACGCCGTTGCATTACTTTGATATATAAATTTTGCTAAGAATTATTTTATAATTTTAAGTATTATGTGTCACTCATTGATTAAATGATCAATTCTAAAATTTATAAAATTATGTATCATTCTATTTTATTATTTAATGGATAAACGCCTGACAACACTTGAGAAATTAATTAAGATAGTGGTTGGGAAGTGTAACATTACTCGTAATAAAATAAGCCACAGTTTCCCGCGTGAAAATGAGGTTTTCTGGCAAGCTTTTTGATGTGAAAGGCAACACTTTTTGACCATGACCAAATTCGAATGAAGTCCACCTATATGATTGATGGGAGTTTATGTGGGTTGTGTGGTCTATTTTTCCTTTTGCCAAATGTGTGATCTATTTTCAGTTGCAGTGATTTGCATGCTTTCATCATTTTCTTCCTAAAGTGGGGTTCGTGATTGATAATCTTCCCTTGCTCATTTGATTTTATTACAACCTTTATGGTTTACAGTGTACAAATATATTGTAATCCAAAGTTTTCTGAGAGTCGAGATACATATACATAAACAAAGTTTAGAGGTCGAGCATGATTTGGGATTCTATGCCTACAAGAAGCGAAACCTTATCCCTGTATACATACGCCCTTATTGATATTTATAGAGAGATATATCTATCCCTATCTAAATTTAGGTTTATAAACAACCCCATAAGTGCCCGAAGTCATGCCCTGCCGTCAGTATCTCGAGGGTGAGAGTCCACCAGTCCGGTACATAGCCCATAGACTTGAGAGTCCACCAAAGTCTCCTGTAGCCCATAGACTTGAGAGACAAAATTTCTAACCTTGGAAATATTTACAATAGCGGACTCAGGATGAGTATTCTCAAAACTCAGCAGCAAAAATAGAATATTTGGATAACCCAGGATAATAATACATAATCACCTCTAAAATCACATATAACAAGCAAATTAGGATGTTTGTCCTAAGCGATTCCGACCCAAGATAATTGGATTGGTCGAGTTAACCATGTACTGGCTCTCTTGATTAATCAATAAAACGTTCTAAATGTACAATATGAACTTAAAACAAAACAAAAGAAAGAAAATATTATAATGGTTGACAAGCACCAACAAGTGGTGGGACGCCCACTGGTAGATTTTAGATCTCTAAAGATACCAAATACCAAACTTAAAGCCCCCGTTTCTCTTTGGCTGTTTGAAAGCAACTGATTCAGTGCCCCTAGTTTTGCTTAAACTGTTCATTTCCAAAGCTAATAAACATTAAAAAAAATAAACAATCAAAGTTTCCCTCTAATAAAATAAAGCCAATTTGTCATGCATAGCGTTGACATGATGGGAATTACAAGGGGCCAAGGGGAACTTTTCCTTAGAAAAATAAAAGAAGAACCATCCTTGCTTTACGAAGTGAACGTGATTGACTAATTGATCAGAGAAAATCACATGGCCGGTCATGAATTAAACTTGGACCTGCACTCTTCAAGGTATACCAAGAATTTTCCTTGCAATGATGTTAGAACTTAGTATTAACCTTTAGCTACCACCACCACCGCATTAATACCAAAATGGTAAAAAAGGAAAAATGAAAAAAAGAAAAAGAAAAAAGTAAGAATGTGAGCACTGTCTCTTAAGGCTATAAATACCCTCTTTGTTACCCATCTTTATGATCAGATAGAAACACAACAAAAGATGGAGATCCCTATTCCTGTGATAGATTTTAATGAACTTGAAGGGGAGAATAGGAAGAAAACAATGGCCCTTCTGCATCAAGCTTGTGAGAAATGGGGCTTCTTTCAGGTTAGACTTAGAGGATGATGGCGTTATCTTTGTTTCAATTGAAATATCTGTGATTGCCACTTCATTGTAACTAATATAAATGCACTTTAAGCTCTACAGGTTGATAACCATGGGATAGACAAAAAGTTGATGGAGAAGGTGAAGCAACTGGTGAACTCACACTACGAGGAACATTTGAAGGAAGGTTTCTATGACTCGGAGTTGGTTAAAAGCCTGGAAAAGGAAAGCAAGGACAACATAAGAGATGTAGACTGGGAAAGCACCTTTTTCATATGGCATCGCCCATCCTCTAACATCAATGAAATTAGAAATCTGTCAGAGGATTTCCGGTGAGTTATTCTGATGCTCAATTACCAATGATTCTCTAACATAACTCTTCAAAATAATATGATTGTGCATACTGAGCTACATCTGATGCATAATGCAGCAACACAATGGAGGACTACATAGCTCAACTAATAAAGCTAGCAGAGAAGCTTTCTGAGCTCATGAGTGAGAATCTCGGTTTAGAGAAGAGTTACATAAAGAACGCATTCTCAGGGGAAAAGGGTCCTTCTGTGGGGACAAAAGTAGCAAAATACCCTCAATGTCCTTATCCGGAACTCGTCAGAGGACTTCGAGAACACACTGACGCCGGTGGAATCATCCTCTTGCTCCAAGATGACCAAGTTCCAGGTCTTGAATTTTTCAAAGATGGAGAGTGGGTAAAGATCCCTCCATCCAAAAACAACACCATATTTGTTAACACAGGCGACCAAGTGGAAGTTTTGAGCAATGGGAGGTATCAAAGTGCTTTGCACCGCGTCATGCCTGAAAAGAATGGAAGCAGACTCTCCATTGCAACCTTCTATAATCCTGCTAACGATGCTATTATTTCTCCAGCTATCAAACTCTTATACCCCAGTTCCTACAGTTTCCAAGACTACCTGAAGCTTTATGGCAACACCAAGTTCTCAGACAAGGTCCCTAGACTTGAATCCATGAAGGAGATTGCCAATGGACACCAGATCCTCCTTTCATAAAATTATCAACTACTTAAATGATTGCTATGTAAGGGGTCATCAGTTTGATGCTGTTATGTTTTCTGCATAAAGAATATGTTCTTTAAATTCTTAACTAGCATAAAGAGTTATGTTGTTAAATTTTAAAGGAGATGAAAATGACACTTTCTATTTCCTATGTTTATCATTCATCTATACCGATGAATATACTAATGAGGTTATAAAAATCAACCAGTTTACTTACTTCAATATGAAATCCAGTTACCAAAGAGACAACTAATTAACGGCATAACCAAGGTATTCATCAAGAAGTTGACCAAACTATGTAAAATATTAGCAAGCATTCTTACGTCACCAAAGCCAAACAAAGAGGCCAAATAGCCACTTATTCAATTAATCAAAATTTTCTTTTACCAAGAAGAAAATGCTAAGGCAGGAAGAATGTGAGTGGTGACTCTGTGTACTGTTTCTGGTGATGTGAGAGATGAGATAAGACTAGATATTGTGAGCTGAGAAAAGGTGAGTTGGTTAAATTGGAGCCTTGGGAAGTTTAAATTGTACATAAGCACTTGTTAGGGACTCATATTTGTCTCTGTGTGGTTATGGGGTTGTGTAAAATTCAAATCATTAGTTAAAAACAGACTTATTTCTTTTTGAGTTAATTTTAAATTAATTTTAAATAAAGAAAAAAGGGAATAGAATTGGTAATCCAAAACCACGAGTCTCCCAGTGCAATACACTTTCTCATTTGATTGTTTAGGTCATACAGGTTGAGATATGGAAAACTACAGAAATGAAATTGGAATGAGATTTCCCAAACTGAAGCATTTATGACATCCTTATGTCTTCAGAATGTGTCTAGAACCAAAATAAAGAAAAGATTTCCAGTATATCATTAATAACGGGCAGGCCATGCTATCCGTAAACTACAGTTACCTATGGCGAATTATGGGACATTTTGGGGGTATTTGACCTGGGAAAATTTTCAGTTTGCAACAGATTTAGAAATAACCCCCATCACATTCTTAGAATTTTGGAGGTAGCATTTATTATCATTAGCATCTAAGAGGGCAAAGAACACATATATAGCAAGACATGCCCATAATAACAGCATGATTAACTCTCTGAATATTGTGAGCATAGTTGTCAATCTAAACATATGAAAACCAATAGAACTAGTAGTACTTTAGAGAAATGATCAAGAGTTTCAGCATAACTACAGTTTGCTTCCAGAATAGAACGCGCACAGCAACACCCAAGAAATGATCTAAAGTATTTATCAATATCAACTTTCCAAGTGAAAGCCAACAAGTTGAGCAAATTTGAGTTTTCCCAAAGACTAATTCCTCACATGGTAAGCAAAAAAAAAAAAAGTAAATTGAATAATGGCTAAAAGTTAGCCAATTTTGATAATATGGATTTGGTGACAAAAGTATTTGTGTGCTGAACAGCTTCAACCAGTAGAACCTTATGCGAAATTAACAAGGGAGCACATTTGTTGACTAAACATAACAAAAAGTTTCCAAATTTTAAAGATTTTGAAAACCTTTCAGCCAATTCCCGGACTCGGTAAACAATGTGATCAACAGAATCCTGGGTTAAATGAACATTATGATTCAATATGTTTTGGAACAGCGTAAATAATGATTCTGACCATACCAGTTCCTTGGAGATGAGACTTTGGTGGCATGGAAGACAGATGCATTTCCTTTCAGCTTCTGTTCCAGAAAGAACCTTCTGGCAGAAGGCTGAAACATGAGCTGGGTGCAAGCATTCCCTCACAATCCTTGTTATCATTTCGCATACAGCATTGTTGATACCCCCTTTCCGCAGAAACAATGGAAACAACAGTGCATGCACAGCCGCCCTCTGATGGATTTTGCAGTACTCTATCATTGCACTCATAAGCACACGAGAAGCTGGTTCCTCAAGGACCAATAACTTTGGAAGGACAACCGAACAGAGCACCTGACTTGGCCAAGAAAGTTCCTCATCACTTCCATTTGATAAATGTGAAATCAAAACAGAAGCCATCTCATCATCTGCTTTCCAAGGTTCAACCACAACCAAAACAGCAAAAGAATCAACTCCTTTATCTAAACAAAGTCGACGCATTTCATTAGCTAAGCCTACAGTTTTAGAACTAGATTCAAAATTCACAATCCGCTCTCTCAAATCCCTGGCAAGTTCTTCAATCTCACTCGATAGAGTCACATTTACAGGACAATCAATCTCAGTTTCACTCACTTCATGCTCAACATTCTCTCCAAGATCACTTGACGAATCCTGAACACTGTTATTTTCACAAGACCTGAAAAGCTTTCTTGAATTGAGCTCGTCGGGTGATATAGGAAGCCAAGGAAGGAGCAAATCATCATCATTAGTCACCAAGTCCTGAATCCAACCAGGCAGAGACTCAAACTCTTCAACAACTTTTTGTTCCTCAGAATCCAAGCTCAAACAAGAAATCCGCTCGTTATTTGACTCAGACAGTACATCGAGCAGATTGCGGGCAGCTCTCCTGGCCCAGAAATCGCTCCCCACATCACCACCACCACCCAATACATCCCTGGCCAGCCTACATAAATCATGCCCACTAAATAACTTATTCTCAAGAGCAAGAAACGATAAGATCCTCGACTGAACAAAACAAGGTAGAGTCTGTATAAACATAACCCTGTTATAAATGTAAATCCAAAACAACCCATCAGAGACTCAAAAATTTGACTCCCTAACCCTAATCCTAACCAATTTAAGCAAGTTCTGTTTTGGGCTTACGTTTTAGTGGACGGTGAAGAAGATGAATCGTCAACAGTAACCTTGCAGGGTTTCGCGAGCATGGCAATGAGTGAGCCTGCAGTGATCGGACTTGAGGTTGACGATGATGACGTGGCAGTGGCACCGAAAGATTGTTGCAGCCACAGAGACGCTTTCGTTTCTGGTGTTTGGTCGTTCAGAAAAATGTCCATGAGTGGGACCCACGACTCCATTTCTTTTGGTTCTCTTTCTTAGGTGTGAGCTGTGACTGAGGCTTCCCTGTAAGTGTTTATTTGTTTTAGTGCGAAAAAACGCGGGAAGAAATTGTTTGTTTACGTTGGGGGTTGAATTAAATAAAACTTGTTGCCAAACGGCCCCCGAACATTGGCGAGCATATTCATGCCACGCGGAAACCTCCATCTCTTGCGCCAAACGGACCCGTTTAGCAAATAAACCGCGTTTTGAGAGACGTGTTTCTGCGATCTGCTACGGATCACGTGGCACCGCCACAGGCGTTGCCGGGGGCTTTCCAGGTGGTACGCGCACATCATCGAATGGCTTCGTATGTGATATTGTTTTGCCTGATTGCTTATTTTATTTTCATAATTTTTAAGTAGTTATTTTTTTTTTAAACATTGTTACAATTAAAGAACTATTAATATACGTCTACTCACTCATATTTTATAACGGTAAAAACTGAATCACTCAAATATTTCATAATTGAGACAAAAATTAATGCCACTATCTACTTGACCGAAAGCAGAGTGACTAAGTAATTATTCATTAAAAAAGAACAATGTTACTATTTTACAAGTTAATTAACGGAAGGATGAAAAAATAGTAAATTGTTATGTTGTAATCGTTAATTTATTAATTCGTTACACTTCAATAATTCTTTTGGTAATTTATTATTTTGATTAAGAATAATAATCCTTTAATCCTTTATTTATTTATTTATTTATCATTTCATAAGAAGTCTCACTTATACGTCCATGAAAGAGATTTTTTTTGTGTAAAATCATAAGAATGGATATAACAATTAATATTCTGGTGGCACGATTGTTGTTCCCTTTAAAAAAAAAAAAGTTATTATCATTTTACTATTTTAAGAATTATCAAATATCAAATGACTACAATAATTATTATCTTATATTATTTTACTATTATATCTTTATAAAAATATTATTTTACTACTTTCTAGTTATAATCATTAGTTGACCACTAGTTGACTGTTAGTTGACCAGTTAATTAACTAACAAAATACTAATTTCACCCTTTATGATTAAAAAATATATATATTTGAAGCATATTTACAAAATAAATTTGTAATATATTTATTAAAATGGATATAAAATACCAACATAATTTTTTTGCTAGAATTATGATATATGAATTACAAATTTATCTTATTATTTTTTTAATCATGAAGGGTAAAATTAGTATTGTATTAATCAACTAATAATAACTAACAAATCACTAACAACAGAATCTTAAAAATAAGAAACGATATTTTTATAAAGATATAAGAAGAAAATAATATGGCATAATAATTATTGACTTCATTTGATATTTGACAATTACTGAAGTAGTAAAATGATAATAACCAAAAAAAAAAAAATAGCAACATCACATAATTGTTGGTTGTTGACAATTAGTATGTTATTTAATAATCCATTTTTTTTAATATTGAAAAAGATATGAAGATCGCATATAAATCAAGATTGTATTTATGTTATTTTCACACTTAAAGCTTGAGAAAGAAAATTGAAGGAGCGCGACTAAAGAGGCACTTCATTAACGATATGATAGCTGCTCTTTGGCCCTAATTTTATCCAAAAAAAGCTAAATAAATGTACGATTTTTTTAATCACTTTAAATGAATATGTTAAATTTAAAATAAAATAAAATAAATTGACAACAATAAAAAAATTTTGCACGTGAATAAAAAAATAGTGCTACACATCATAGATTATTTATCCCAAAAAATAATTTTAAATGATTAAATATCTGGTATTTTATTTCATTATTTTATATTTTCAAACCAACGAATTAATACGTCGGTTTGTCAATATAAGTTTGTCTGAGTTTTAATTTATTCAAAAAGTAGTCTCTCATGATTATTTATCCCAAAAAATAATTTTAAATGATGTGGCGTTTAAATTAATGAAATAATACGACAATTTATTCATTTAGAATAGAATTTGAATGAATGTCAAAAAGGTAAAAAAATTTAGATATTTATCATTACTCATAAATGAAATTTGTTTAAATAGTTTTAAATCCTAAAAGTACCATTGCATGAGACATTCTTTTATAGTTTGTCGGCATTAATATACAGATAAATAAACATGTTAAGATATTGTTGTGTCATATATTCTTGACGATAACTTTTTATAATGATAAAACTTTTAGTAATGTCCAATTTGTAAAGTTGGAATATAAATTTGCACTTCAGTTTGGTATATTATTAAATTTTAATATGGTATGTGTTAATTATTATATTAATAAAAAAATAATAAACTTGAATGTTACTTAATAGATGTTAAATTGAAAACGTAAAAAGCAACAACAGATAGTCAACGTCCGTCAGCAGTCAGCACTAGCAGCTATTGTGATGGCGAAGAATCGGTTGTTGGTGCTTTTGGAATTTTAAAATTTAAATATCAATTTAAAATAATATTAAGTACAAAAATAAAATAAAAATATTTTTCTATTGTTAAAATAATATCAAAATATACAGTAGACATGACCTATTTTGGGCTAACATTATAAAAATCAAATTTAATCCAGTTTTTTTCTGTCCAAACTAGACCCATTGGAGATGGAGGTGCAGGTCAAACACATCACAAAAATAATTTTGTCAAAATACATCATTTTTATTAAAAAGAAGAGTTTGTATGAATAACAACATTTTTTATAAGTTATACCACACTAAAAAATCAATAACAGGACTTCTTTTAACCTTTAAAGTGCCTTTCACTCCACTAGTTGAGTCCATTTCACAAAATTAATTATTCTCGAAAAATAACCAAATCGATGATAAAAATAATACAATAAATTTTTTTATAATAATATTTTATATAAGAATAATTTCTATGTAGTCACCAATTATTAATAAGAATAAGTTCCACATAAATTATGATTTTTCTAGACCTCAACTTAAGAAATTTGCCTTCACATAGTAATAATTATATATATATTACAAAATGTATATGTTTTCTACATTAAAGGTTTTAAATGGAGAAAATATTTTTCTAAAATTTTTTGGGACAATGATTTATTCTTGAAAATTGTTACCAAATAATTGTATGATATTTATAGAATTTACTTTGAGAGAAAAACATTAAAGAAAATGCAAGCATTTAAACTTTTAAGATAACTCGCATATACCCAATACTACATAAATATGCATACTAATTTTTCAAAACTATATCTATCTCTTTTATTAATATTTATACTTTTGATTTGAAAAATTGACTATTAATGTAGTGCATATTAAAACTTTTACTTGTATTAAGGATAATTGAGTCAAAACAATAATTTTGTTACTATAATCTAAAATTAGTTGATCTCAATATTATCATTATAAAAAAAAATTTACTGTAATAAATTGACTCTGGTTTATGTTAATTTATATTTAAAATTGGGTCTAATAATTTAAGTTTTCTTTTAACATTTTATAACACGCTTACTTAAAATCATATATAATTTTATATTTTTTTTCTTATCCAATAACTACCAATTACGACATCATCAAAAAGTAAATCAACCCATTATTAAATTTCATATCCATTAAAAATCTCTTATCAAATGATAACCTCATTGATCACTCTTTTGATCGGCCTTGTCCTACATTTTTTTTTTCCTACCGTGAACGCTCGTCATCCAGCTACAATACCCATTTAGCCAAACGAGGAGTGCTCAGTGCTCACATCTACTTTGTCAATATATTCGTTCACAAGCTTCTTCCTAAAACCAACCAAGACTCCGGTTCCCACTTTTTAACACTACTTTTAGAAAGCATGGGGGTATCCAACAACATAACAGCAGTCCTAAACTTCATAGCCCTACTATGCTCAATTCCCATAATAGCCTCCGGAATCTGGCTTGCATCCAAGCCGGACAACGAGTGCGTCCATCTCTTCCGGTGGCCGGTGGTCCTCCTCGGGGTCCTTGTCCTCTTGGTCTCCCTCTGTGGCTTCATCGGAGCTTACTGGTACAAGGAGACTCTCTTGGCCTTCTACCTCTGCGTCATGGCCATTCTGATAGTGCTCCTTCTCGTCGTCCTCGTCTTTGCCTTTGTCGTAACCAGGCCGGACGGCAGCTACTATGTCCCCGGAAGAGCGTACAAGGAGTACAGGCTTGACAAGTTTTCCAGTTGGCTTAGAGACCATGTGGTGGATTCCAAGAATTGGAACAAGATTCGGGCTTGTCTTGCTGATACCGATACTTGTTCTAAGCTTTCCCAGCAATATGTCACCGCTGATCAATTCTTTTCTGCTCACATCTCTCCGCTTCAGGCAAGTGATTAAATCTTTAATTTTTTTTTAATTTTTAATATTTTATTCTTTTACAATTTAGCCCAATTCTTTTCCGTAGTGTAAATACCAAGTTAATCCTGAGGAAATAGTGGCACATTTTCACTGGTTGTTGTGTAAAGAGTTTAAGGGATTAGGGATATGATTGATATGCTCTGTATGTGATTGGATAGATACAGATCAGACCACCATCATCTACTGATCCTTCGAACTCGCTGGAGCAACTAGGTTGATGTTCCAAATTTTGGACCCACTCCTTCCTTAAAAATAATTTCCAGGACCCACCATTAAATGGGTGCTTTTTTTTTTTAAATTGAAAGTCAACAAAACTCACATGCTGTATGCCTGTATCTGTATGTGCCCCTTTTTCATGGATCAATATTTTGGGTTGTGACTATAGTATATTGGGTATCGTACTAGAATATAAAAATACCGTCCATTCTTAGATGTAATTAATTTGTGTTAACTTTATAATTTTGACAATGTTCAGACTGTAGTGCACGCTATATTTAAAGTTAGGCCCCAGTATTTGGGCTACACTAAATTAATTGATTTGCTACACTGCTTTGGCTTAAACAAGCGTGACTTAATCGACATGAGCCATCCTTTGTTGTGGGGTATATGCAATTATCTAAGAAGATGAAAATTTTTGTAACCATTATGAACCCCAGGAAAGTTTGTGCCAACAATAGGGTAATACTAACCAACACAACCACCTCCATTATTATGAAAGGCTAATGAAGTTTGGCCCCAGATAAAGGTAATCAATCAATCAAACCCACAATAGCTAGCTTTGTCTTTATTGCAAAGGATAGAAAAAGGGCACGTTATGTTATTGTTGCCAGCCTTGACTCATATGTAAATTAAGACATGGTTAGTGGTTTGGTGGTGGGTTGCTTTTATTAAGGTTTTGATTTTTATGTTTTTTTCTTCCCCCTTTGTATTTTTTACAGTCAGGATGTTGTAAGCCGCCAACAATTTGTGGGTTTAGTTATGTGAACCCAACGCTGTGGATAAACCCAGTGAACCCAACAGGGGACCCGGACTGCTTCTTGTGGAGCAATGACCAGAGCCAACTCTGCTACAATTGCAGCTCTTGCAAAGCTGGTCTGTTGGGAAACCTGAGAAACGAATGGAGAAAAGCCAACATAATTCTGATTGTTGCAGTTGTGGTTCTGATTTGGGTCTATCTCATTGCCTGCAGTGCCTTCAAAAATGCCCAAACTGAGGATCTTTTCCGCAGATACAAGCGTGGGTGGACTTAAAACTTTAACCACTTGTCCAAACGCATCCCACACACTTCACAGTTTCATAATTTTCATTATTATTCTCTGAAGAAAATGTCGGTATCTGTACATATATTCTCTTCCTCTGCTTTTATCCAGAATGTATGGTACTTGCTTTAGCTATCTGTTTTAGTGAGAACAGAATCTTATCTATCTTATCTATCTATATATCAGCTTTTCAACTTGAGATCAGAATATTTTTACTTTACAGTTTGTATATTGCATGCACTCACATAGAGACACCGAGAGTTTCTCAAAAAGTTCCTAAAAGTGTGTTAAAAATGAAAAAGACACCGACATCACCCACTGAGTAAAGAAACAAGTGCTTTTGGAACTTGGATGTTTCAATCCTCCCATAATAGGAAAATGCTGCTTTCCCCGAGTCAAACCCCGGGTCAAACCCCGAAATTAATCCAAACTACGCCGTTTCAACTTTTTTTTTTGTTTTCAATCTCATTAAAACGACGTCGTTTTGGCTTAGTTAAGGCTAAACCAACGGCGGGTCCAAATTACCTTCTCTTCCTTTTCATTTTACAACCTTTGGCGTTGTATTTCTCTTCCTCTTCCTCTTCCTCTTCGTTTCACAGTTCACAGCCACCACCACTGACAACCACCGTGACAGGCACTGGCAGCTACCATCACGCATATATTTCAGCAGTCATTGTAGCTTCTGGGACTCTTTAAGAATATTTTTACCAACTTTACAGTTTGTACCTGCGTGTGCAACTGTGCATGCACTCCCATAGAGACACTGAGAGTTTCTCAAAAAGTTCCTAAAAGTGTGGTTAAAAATGAAAAAGACACCGACATCACCCACTGAGTAAAGAAACAAGTGCTTTTGGAACTTGGATGTTTCAATCCTCCCATAATATGATGCGAGCGATTAGATGTGCGTTAGCTGTGTGTTTTTTTTTTTTAAATAATAATTTTTTTATTATAGTACGTACCAGCTTCAGGGATTCTCATAATGATGTTATTAAAAACGAAAAACCTGTTTCCGACAACACAAAACTTGTGGCTGCTGGCACTGGAGTTGGACCCGATTATAAAATACATACATGAATAAAGACAAACGTTGCAGGGTTCGTTTCGGGTGCGAACAAGCTTACATTGGTCGTTTAAAGACAATAGTTATTCAATTAATATGTAATTAGAAAGAACAAAAGGTGAGTTTGTTGTGCCGTCTATTAAAACGTTTTAAAGTAAGCCTACCTCTGAGTTCGTGTTTGTATTGTGTTAAATTTAAATTAATTTAAATATAACTCATTTAATAATTGTGTTAAAATATTAAAATTTTAATTAAAAAAAATTACTTAATAATTTACTTAATAGCGCTATATATATATATATATAGAGAGAGAGAGAGAGAGAGACACACACACACACACCCTAAAATATTATTTATTTACACTATTAAAATTCTAATTGTATACATGTCTACCAATATTTTACGTATTTACATTATTGAAGTTCTAAATCTATATAGATTTTTTAAATAAAATATCATGTATATGTTCATCCTTCAAAAAAAAAAAAGAATCATGTTCAACATTTAAGTTTTGATGACGATAATTTACAAATTAATTTATAATAAAAAAATATAATCATGTCATTAATTACGTAAATAGGTTAAAAACTTTAACACTAATCTGACATGGAAAAAAAAGTGTCGACCTTAACCCAACTCATTTAATAATCATATCAAATTTGACGACCTATAGTCATTTATTGGTGTTGTGTTTACGTGGAGTAATCAAATCGTGTCAAATTTTGCCAGCCTTACTCCCAAGCCCCTAGTAATTAGTGCTCACATTAATATAGATGAAAAAAGTATTATACAAAATCTCTATGTAAATGTTAATTCTGTTATTCTCCATTGTTCAATTGTGCAGCGTATAATAAGATGAGTTTTGCTAAGGCCTGTATTCAGGTGACGAATGGCATTGTCCAGTACTGACAACATTAAGGCAAGTACTAAACATCAAATGCAAAAAATCTAATGTAATATCACCTTTCTGCTGCTTCTTCCACAAACCATTGGCTTTCGAGTTAGTGACATGAGGATGTAGCCAACCAAGGCAACGAGTCCTCAAACTTGCTGACTTAAGCTGTAGATGCCTTTCTAGAGTAAACAACATACATGGGGTCTGAGCGTCCAGGATTGGGAGATATGTCCACAGCCTGCAGATCCAAATTAGTCGACTCTTTCGTTACTGGATGAATGGATTAAGAATGGTTAAACCGCTAAAGGATGATAAAGGTGCCTGACAAGATTTTTATTTGTTTTCAAAGATATTGTACTCAAACCACCTCGACCATTACGACAAAGATCAATCAAGGGTAGATTTAGTGTACAGAGTAAACAGCAAATAATAATCTAAAGGTCCGTGCAGCTGCCAATGCCACCATGAAGGCCTAGATGTTTATGCTTCTGAACAGGGCATGGTCAAGGTGCTATTGTAGAAAATGAAAATAAGCAACAGCTACTTGATTTTACATAGATAATGAACTTAAGATATCAGTTACCTGAGGAGGTTCATATCCTCCAGCATAATGGAAGTACGCTCCAACTATCATAACATGGTCAGCATCACCCGTTGACGTCCATATAGAGATTGCTTTTGTCCAAAAGCAACGATTGGAGAAGCTGCGATATAAACACATTCCACAGAGAAAAAATGTTGAATATAGAAATGGAATATTCTCTCTTAAAAAAAAAAAGAGAGACAAAGACTGAGATGAAGTAATTTCAGAGAAATTTTAAATCAAGAAAATTATTATTTTCATACTGATAATCAGGGCGATACATGTTTGAGGTTGTAAAATTACTTGGAAAAATTGATGAAAATTCTTTGCAAAATGAACTTAATGAAAATAATTAACTTTCTTCAATCAATAAAATTGCTTGGCTAAAAGTCAAGTCAAGTTAAGAAAAGACTCTGGAAAATCACTATGTTTAATGACCAAGGATATGAAAGACAAATCCTTGAAGTCCTTAGGATCATTAAAGGATAACTTGAAGAAATAAATGCACATAATCAAAGATTGTAGTTAAGCTTGAACTAAATCTTATCATATAAAGTGGACAAAAAGATCACCTTACTATTGCCAATCCACCTGGCTTAAGAACCCGGCACATCTCCTTGAAAACTTCAATAGGCTTTGTCAGATAATCAACACTTACCTGTGAGTTTTGCACTGTAGATAAATGAGTGATTTCAAGAGATTTATTTGGTGACAAGTACATTACTTATGTGTACTTTGAAAATGGTATTGACGGTATTGCCATTAAATATTTGAAAATGTCAATCTTAGTAGTGTAGTTGTGGCTGTGGTTTCCACCCCAGAGTTCAATGAGACAAATGGAAAAGAACATCTCTGAATCCATTAAAATGCCAGAAGGCAATCTACTTCTGATCACACATGCAATGTCTATTTCATTCTAAATTAGAAAAAGCAGTGCTTCAGATGCTTCACCATAGAATAGATCCAACCACTTCCCATTCTTTTCCGGTACACTCTGTGATTTAAGAAAGAAACTCAAGACATTCAGTTTAGTGAGTAGAAGAAGAAAGGGTGGTTGTAGGTAAGCTGATCTTTGCGATCATGAGTGAGTTATATGTTGGCATTCCCTATGGAAATTGCTACAAAGGCGCGATTCATAACATCATCCTTGATCTTTGTTTAAGCATGTTTAAGCAAGACTAAGATCTTTAACAGATCTGACAGGCACACAATTATAGTGGTCACTTTCAATACTTTCAAGCCTCAAATTGAGAAATATTCAGCAGTAATTTACTGCCTATACATGTGAGGTGATGTTCTTTTCTTGAGAAGGAACCCATCAAAGGACTGTGTACTCTACTTTTTCAGTTAAGCACAAAAAAGTGGAAAAAATATATAAATTACAGATTCATTTTCTAATCTTTCAGTAACAAATTTTCAAATGTTATTCTGAAATCATACGCTTACTCAAAAGATTCACATGACAATGAATTATTGAAGAGATGGAAAAAGTTCGCATACCACGTTAGTAATGACGTCAAAAGAATTGTCCTCAAATGGAAGTTTAGGATTTAAATTCAAGTCTTGCACAACGTACTCCGTCAGAACCTGCAATGATGATATTCTTATTATTATGAATCTCTTTTACCTCCTCGATATAAAAATAACACATACTTTTGCACTTTGCAGAGACAACAATTGCAGAGTAAAGAATAGAAAACCTCACAACAAGTTATAGGAAAATCTTACAGGATTGCGTTTAAGTTCCTCTTCATTCATGCCCATTCCAACGATTCGATCTTGCTTGTATCCTGGTGGAAAATGGCTCACCTAAATGTGAAGTCATGAATAAGATTAAGAGTATATAAGTTGCATCACAGAAAGTCACTGAGGTTTAAATCAAGAATGCCTTACCCAACTGCTACACATATCAAGTATGCTTACTCCTGGAGTGTTGCTAGGAGGGAAAACCTCTGAATAATACTTGGTGAGTGCTGCAATGGCTGGATCATCAATATGTGTCACAAAGCGAGGAGTTTCATAAAACAACAAATCTGGACTCCTGAGAATTTCAATTGTTCCATCTTAGATATGAGAAACACAAAAATGTATACAGGCTTTGAATAAAAGGTAAATTTGTATTAGTTGAAGTGCTAGTATTCACTGCAAGAATTTCAGTTAAATTAATGGAGCCTACTCAAATAAAATCCTTTTCCAGAATAAAGCCTGAACTCAAGAACTTGTTCTTAATTCATGCAAAACTGGAAGTATAGAGCCTTTACTCGTCAAATCTCTGAAAATCTTCCTCCTTGAAGGGGAATTGCTCCGGCCACTGCACATCCTTCAACACCTGCGAGATCGAAGTGAAGGAAACAATTAAAATAACGAGAGCCACATTCATCAATCCCACAATATCCCACCCAAGAATCTTTAATAAGTAACTAAAAGAAACACGTCTAACACTAGAAAAATAACTGAGACCATCAAACTCAATCAAGCAAAATTGGTCATTAATAAAAAAAAGAGAAAGGTGAATGAAATAAATATCAGATAAAGAATCAAAATCCTTGTCCTCATTCTTGTTTGTCTCATTTGTTCAGAAATAATTCATTTCTAAAGCTTTTAAGAGGCAAAAGCAGTGAATTAAATATGCAGATAAAGAATTTGAAGTGCAATTTCAGAATCCAAATACATAAAAGCAATATCCCATAATTCATAAAGGCAGGCAGTTAAAAAGTGAAAAGTGAACCTGTTCAACAGCACCCTTTTGCCTTGCAGAGGCAATCAAAGAATTGGCGCCAAGGGTACCAGCCATCGTCATAAACTGAGAAGAAAATGCAGCTCCTAGACCCACCACCAGACGGCGAGATGCTTTAAATCTTCTACTGTCGGACTTTTTAGAAACACCAGAAACGCAAGATAAACTAGTAGAATAACCAGAACTGACACCAGTTGAAACTGGAGGAAGCCTGTGTCGCTGTTGCAGTGTTAGCCGGTAAAGATTAGCCATCCTTTTATTCAAGTCAATTTCGTAGATAATATTATACAAATGCGTGTGTAGATATATGTAGCATGTAATCCACGTGGGTTGCTAGCCACCGTACGATATGATATGATGCACGAGAATTGCCGTGGCTTAATTTGATAGAAAAAATTTTTTTTTAATGGATTAGACTATTTTTGGTTTTTGATATGTGCGTTTGTGCGTATATTATGTATGTCAGTGGCACTGGGAGGAACGCACAAATAGTTTACGTGGCCAAGTACACTTTTCGCTGTAAGGGTGAGCAAACCTAATCCAAACTTATAGATCGGTTCAATTCAACCTAATCCAATCTTTATTTTGATAGATTGAATGGATTATTAATTAGGTTAATTTTTTAATTATTATAAATTAATTGGATCAATTTTTTTTTAATTCAATTTATAATTTAATTGGGTTAAGTTAGATATGATAAACCCGTATAATTCAACCCAAGCCATGCCAATAATAATAATAATAATAATAAGAATAATATGATATGTTTATTCTCAATTGTAAAATCTTAAAGACCTAAACAACTAACCTAATTTTTAACTCTTTTTATTTTAATAGAAGAAACCATTACATTCTCACATCTACTCTGTAGACTCTAATTCCAAAACTAAAATTACTCTCTCATATAAGTAAATTTATTATTTTATAAGTTTAATTTTGAAAGTCAGTTGGTTTTAATTTCTCTTTATCTTTTAGTAAACACTTAACAAGATATAATTGTATATCACTTTTATTTTGTTACCAAACATGATACTAGTAAATTATCTAAAAGGTCTGAATTTAAAATTTAAAAAAGACATGCAAGACAGAAGTACATCGTAGAAATTTTCTTAATTTTAAAATAGTTAATTTTTTAACTTTTTTTATTAGACACCAAACAATGAATAAAATTTTCATGTTATAATAGATTTATATTAAATTTTAATAAGTTTCATTTCTAATTTTATATCTTTTTTTATATAATTTTAATTTAACTTTCAACCTAATCAAAATAATTCAATTCAAGGTTGAATTGATTATATATATTTACTTAATTAGGTTAGATTTGCACAAATCTATCTACCCCAACCCATTCTAACCCCTACTTCTGAGAAAAGACAATTGGGTAGGGCTTCATTTCAGATCAATTTCGCAACCAATCAATGGTGAAGCCCAAACTTGGATCCACAAGGCAGCCGAATTCATCCAAATTTCTTTGATGTTGGCCCAACATGGCTCTCTTGCTTATTTAGTGTTTATCCTCTGCCCTTGATCTTTTTATTTTTAAATTTGTTTATTCATAAAAATAAATTTAATATCTCTCAAAAAGATCGGTATTTTTAATTTTTTCTGTTTTTCTATGGGAAATAAAATTTTTTTTTTTAAAGAAAACTTAATCATACGGCACCTTTGAATGACATGCTCAAATTTTATAGATTGTTCAGACCTTATACATTCAAGTATTTAACTAAAAATGATATTCGCCAACTATTTAGAGGATTTACTTGAGTCTCATATAGTTAATATGTCTAATATTCCCATCAAGGCTTATATACTTAAATCAAGATCCATTCTCAATTAATATGATAATATCTCTAACGCTTTCTTTCAAGACTTGTATCCCACAGTGTTCAAAACGGGTCACTTAAGTCTGATATAATTAATATTCTAATATCTTTGTCAATGGTTGTATAATTAAATCAGAATCAACACTCAACTAATATGGAAATATCCATAACACTTTCTATCAAGGTCTGTTCAAAAAAAAAAAAAAACTACTTGTATCCCACTAGTATGTGAGTTTCACCATGATATCATATAAGTTTAAGCGAACTTAACCGTTAAGGATTGTTCAACCATTATATACTTAAACCAAAATCAATTATTAGCCAATGTGATATAATATTCCTAACCAACCCCGCGTAAACACCAACCCAGCCAATTTTTTTCATTTTTTTCCCCCCGACTAAGTTATGAGGTTAAATGAGATCAATTACCAATTGATCTCTTCTCTCGTACGTGTTAGTTCAATACTGCGTCTCAAAGTAGTATTTAATTTGTGCATGCATGTGCACCTCTAGTCTCTAGTTGGATACCCCTTTGTTTGGTCATGTGATGTGAGTGAGCAAACTCAAAATCTACCAATAATACCAACGTACGCATGCAGCCAATCGATCCCAATCGGTATTCAATAGTAGTAGGTCTTGTGATTAGTAACTTTGAAAAACAACGAAAGAAAACAAATTTTGTCAGCCTAGATTGGTTGGTACGAAGGTGAACGAGCAAGTTCCAAATTTAGTGATGGGGAAGCAGCTAGCTAGCATCAACGCATGACCAGAATACTATTAAATTAATGCTTGCAAGCTTGCAGCCACTTTAATAAAAATTGGAAGCAGGTTGGTGTGAATCCAATGTCAGCACAAGTTGGCAAAAAAGCATATTGGTATTTTTATGTTTGGGGAGAGCTGCTGCTGATGCGTCTCATGTGAATTTTTGATGATGATGATGAAAGTGTTCGTCATTTCCTTTTTCATCAAGAATTTATCTTAATAAACAACTAGTGCAAACCCACATCAGAAAAAGGTTTCTTTACCCCTTTCGAGAGTATTATCATCTATTCTGGTTCGGTAAAGTGCAAAGTGGAGTGGCAATTTGAAACAAAGGATTAGTGCTTTTTGGATAATACAACTTTAGTTGGCACGTATTTGTTTGTCGTCAAAGGCTCAATAATTGCGTACAAGTTTTCATTTCTCAATCACAATTCAAGCTTTTAAGTAACATTTGCATCAACGGTGCTTCATTGCCTGGAAATTGTTGCTGGATTTGATGACCGAATAGGCAAAATCTGACTGACTTTTTCTTATTTGTATTAGATAGCATGCTCAATTGATAAAATTTTATTCGTGTTCTAAAAAATCTGGATTTCAAACACCACTTACATATGTGCTATGTTTCTAGTTTTTAATTGGAATCTCTTTAATATTATTTTATTTGTTTTTATTTGTGATTGACTATATCTTAGGGTAATTATCCAATTTGGTTGTGTTTGGTGCACCACATTGCATTTAATTGTACTAAATATGTAATAATTTGTATTGCAATGAATGTATTAAATTAATACAGTAACCCACATTTGGTGTAAGGATTGTATTGTGTATTTTAATATTTATTATTATTATTTTATATTAAATTTTAAATGTAATAATAGAAAACTAATTAACCACTAGCAGCAACCGACCATCATCGAAAATTTTTAAACATTGTTCTTTTGAGTCATATTTCGTATCTTTAAAATTCTCTTATCGAGCTCTACATAACGGTACTAATATCATTGGAAATGAAGCTCCTATTCGCCGTGGATCCACAGTTAAAGTTTTAAAATCTAACACTTTGACTGTTTATTTATGACAAATGGAAGCTTCAGTGCCAAAAAATATTGATACGATGGTGTAGAGCTCATGATAAGAATTTTATTGGTACTGATGTTAATGTTAAAAGATATCGAAAAATAACAACAACCAGTGCCTAGCATTGGTTTGTGATGGTCTAATCACCAGCTATAATTTAAATATTTATATTTAATAAAAAATTAAAATAAATTAAAGAACTAAAATTAAAAATTAGGAAAACAAATAAATGCGGCAAGACTCACACAAACTCAGGGAAAGAGGAGTGCAAGTTCTTATAAGCCATCTAAAATTGGTTAATATGTACATGCCCTCATCTTAAAAGTAATGCTAGGCATTTCAACATGTAAGTCTCAATTTGAGTCCAAACTAATGTAATATTTATCTATTGAATAGTAATTAAGTAATTTTACAAGCTATAAAATCTATTATCTATTATATAAGTGACATATGGGATTCAGACTCAAATATTGGAATCTCTGTCATTACTGTTATTTAAATTATCTGCACCAAAATTTGTTTTGAAAAATTTATACAATTCTGGTTATAGGTATCATTTAATTATAAGACTTACATTAAAACTCGATCTCAATGGTAGCTCTGGTTCTAAAAGCCAACCCCTTTAAATGCTTGACTTTGACTATGTTACTCTTTATAAAAACTGAATTGTTATTTGTATTGTGGTGCTTTGGAAACTTTTATGGCTTGATGGCCTGATGGTCTCATAGTTTTGTGGTGTACTCTTTATCGAATAAAATCTTCTTCTGATTTGAACTCTATTGAGTTTTTAAAATTTTTTTATCATATGTCTTTTAGTGGTGGTGTATAGTAAAATTTTTTTTTTTTTTATTTATTAACTATCAATCAACACTTAAGTTATTTACTTACTATATGATCAAATAATGAGAGAATCTTGATTCATTAACTAGAGGTCACAAATTTGAGGTTTGTTGTATGAATTGAATTTATAATTTTTAATGTCATCACTCTAATGAAGTGTTTGATGTGTGCTAATACGTGTTTAAAGATGGGTGTTGAATTTGAAACTCGAAGAGTTGAAAATAAGCAAATTTGTAGTCATTGGTTAACTATTACTTTTTGTTGCTCTGGTTTCAATAGCATGCAACAATGACATAAATTAATAGAAAACTAATTTGTCTGATTCCTAAAAATAATAAGAATAAAGTCCTATTCAATATTAGAATATTATACCTTAAAAATTATTGCTGAAATTATAAAAATTATAGTAATGAAATAAAAGATATTAATAAGTTATAAATACGCTTTTTAAGTAATAATTTAGATAAAAATAATAAAAAAGTATAGATTTTTTATTATATAAGTCTGTGATCAAATTAACTTAACTTTAAAAAATGATAGTAGCAATTATCTACCAAATACCCCAACTACACTACCAAACAGCACCTAAATTATTAATTTTTCCTTTCATATTGATTATTATTCAATCATTATTAATTTTATCTTTCATGTAAAGACTTATAGTCACATGTTATGAAATAATTGAGGAAGAACTACAAAGGACTCTTATAGTGTTTTTATAGAAGGTCAAACTCTTTCTCGTACACATTGTAAGTGCAAAAGGTACTCATTTTATTAGTTATGTTTACACCCCCATAAAAAAACAAGGTTGTTATAGGAAGGTGATATTATGAAAACATAAATTAGTTGGGATGTATTGAATTATTCTCATGTGAAGATATTTTTATTTTAAAAAAAAAGGTACTCAGGTTTTGGCCAAAAGATAAAAAATGATTTTTAATATTTTATTTCTTTTAGGATATTGGAGTTCATATATTTTAGGCTTTGAGTGATGTCTGATTTTTTAAATTATGTCAATATTTATACTAAAAACTAAATGGGATCATAACTAATGAGATTAGACATATAATTACAAATTCTAACTCCAAATTTAAAACATGTTACAAAAAACCTTGAAACATCTTACTTAACAATTGAAACATGTTAAGTCTATTATTTATAAAATTGGCATCTTATGAAAAATCTAGTTAAATTGAAATTTTATTTATTACATATCTCTCTATAATGAGATTCTAATTATAGGGATTAATGTATTAATTCCTAATTTAGTGATATTTCAATTTATTAGAAATATTTGTTTCCTAATTTAATTAGATGTCTAATTTAACAAGTTAATTAATAATGAGATTCTATAATTAGCGCATGAGATTTATTTAGAGCAAGAAGTTGGTTTAAACAGAAAGTTTATTAAATGTTCTAGACACTTCTTAGGAGATAAGTAAGGCAAAAAGATCAGATTTGTTCATATTCAGATTTAAAGGAATTATAAAAGGAAAAAACTCTTATTTAGAAAGAAGTCAAGTCTTTTAAGACTTACAATTTTTGTGAAACCCTAGTGCCTATATAAAGAGAGGTATTTCACAATTGAAGGTGTGCAACACACAACATTAAATAGAGAATCCTGATTTGGCACATAATGTTGTGTTGATTTATTTTCTTATTATCTTTTCATCTATGTGGATCTTGGATCACTAGACATTGAATAATTGAAGAATTGCTATTGATCACTTTACGAGGTGCCTTGAGATTGATCACTTTACGAGGTGCCTTGAGATTGATCACTTTGCGAAGTGCCTTGAGAATCGTGGATCCAGATTCAGTCTAAGGTTGAGTAAACTATATGGTGATAAATTGTAAGTGAGAGTCTTAATTTTGGTAAATCCATAAGTTGTAACATCTCAATTTAGTGAATTGCTTTTCATCTGAGCGTGCCCTTATGGATGTATCTGAACCACGTAAAATTTTCCGTGTCATTCAATTTCTCTAATTTATTTTTTTTTTGAAAAATTAATATTTTTAATGCGGATAAACAATATTTGTGAACAATAACTATGAACAGTAACGATGAACAATAATTTTGAAAAATTAATTAAGTTGTTAATTTTAAGGTTTTAATTGCCTACATCTATTTGCAATAGATCTAAATTCCTTACAAAAAATATGATAAACATTACCCCAGAGTTAAGTTAAAAACCAAGACTTAATTAAACATCTAACACAAAACTTTGAAACATTATTTGTATAGTAGTTATTCCATCTCTTGATGGATGACGGTATAAATTTTGTTTGTTGTGTGGGCTACTCTAAATATTACTTGAAGTGTTTTTCAAAGTGACTATTTCTTCTAAAGTAATCAAATATATATATATATATATATATATATATATATATATATATATATATATATATATATATATATATATTGCGTTCTACATTCACTAGTATACAGAATTGGACTTAAATATAATATGTCTCTATTCAATAGACTAGTCTTTTATGTTAGATAACTTGACACCTTAGGTCCAAACCTGAAATTACTGGTATCAAAGTCAAACCCTACTAGTTGGAACATGGTGGTGAAACAACTTAGGTTTGTCTTCTCTTCTCGACAACTACTGGTTTCGTCTAAGAGAAAAAACTATTGAGTTACTATATTGATTAATAAAGGAGAGTTTTTTAAGTTTATAAATATGACAGGTCTTTTTTACCTAATGGACTAATCTTTAGTTAGTAGTAGTTCAAATCTCAAACACATTCTAGATCCAAACCACAACACTATTTTCTCTTTAGCATAATTTTTTTCTTTTTCAAAAAATAAAACAACATAAATTAACCATCTCTTAAAGGGCAAAAATTTGGCCAATAGGTGGTTTGTTGCTCTCACAATTATGGGAGTAACAGTTCAAATCTTATGTGAGGATCTATATATTTCTTGTTTCAATAATTAATTAAATAGAGGAAGATATCTCCTCACTCATGTGAGTAGAACAAACATCTCTTAATTATTAAATGAAGATAAATATCTCCCTCACTTATGTGAGGTAGAAAAGATACCCTTTAATTATCAATAAGGATATAGATATCTCACTCATTTATGAACAGACATCTGTCAGACATAAATAAGGATAGAAATATATGATGTGCTTTATAAATTTGATTTAGCAATAAGTCTAGTAGATGTCTCGTTATAAATAATATCAATTAGAGTTTAGAAAGTAAAAAGGTGCAAAAAGTTCCTATATGCCTTATCATATATTCATAAAGCAAAGTGGAACGAAAAGAAATGGTTCAAATCAAATTCCATGAGTTTACCATTTTCCTCATTAATAACAAACAAAGCAAAGAGACAACACCATCTTTCGTCATCTACTAATGAAATTATTATTATCATACAAATCTTGCCCCATATAATATGATGCTAATGATGCCTATGTTTGGTTGCATCTCTCTCACATGGTGAAAATTTTTTGTTGACCGACCACCCATTAATTTATCTTGTCAATAATTTACATGCCAAGAAAGAGAGAGGCAAAAAAGCCCAAAATACTCCTTCCCTAAATTTCATAATTTCGATAAACATTTGCATGTACTTTAGTGCTAATTCCCAATCAATAGGCCTACCATCTTTCTCAATGAGTAAGTTTATGCTTTCACTCAACTAATCCTTTTTGTCCTTTCACTATTATCAATTATCATTTTAGGTCAAGAGACTCAATGCAGACAACTGGATTGTCTTGATGCTCCAAGATTTCCCTTAAATTATATTACCAATCATCCATAAATAACAAGCATTGACCTGTCTTTTAGTGCATCATGTTAAAATGATTATGCTGCCAAATAACTCCATCATTTTCTTTCTGAATCATCCCCTTTTTTTTTTTTTTTTGCCCTTTGATAATTCACAAATATAATATTAAATATATATAAAAATAATCCTGATTTCAAGGATCTATCATGTTAAAAATGAGCATCAACTCTTGCTATAAATAACACCACTCACTGCTTTGTTTCTCTCTACTCCCCCTCTCCCATCTTCAGGACGCGCCACAAAAGAGAGCCTCAAGTCATCATCCAAACCACAAACGGGTCAACCGGAAACAAAAAAAATGGAGCGACCCAGATTCGTGATTGAGGCTGCGGAAGCCGAATCAATGGCTCGAAAATCGGGGCTCACGGTCCTGCAGCTCCTCCCCACGCTGGTCAAATCCGCCCAACCCCTAGCCCGCCCGCCAATCTCGAAGTTCCATGTGGGGGCGGTCGGACTCGGGTCTTCGGGTCGGATCTTCTTGGGAGGCAACGTCGAGTTCCCGGGTCTCCCGCTCCACCAGTCCATCCACGCCGAGCAGTTCCTCATAACCAACCTCATCCTCAATGCGGAGGCCCGGCTCCAGCACTTGGCCGTGTCCGCCGCCCCCTGCGGCCATTGCCGCCAATTCTTGCAAGAACTCCGAAACACGTCCGATATTAACATCTGCATCACGTCAATTAATTCAAACGAACGTAAATATCACCCACTGTCACATCTGCTCCCTGACAGATTCGGCCCCGATGATCTTCTAGACAAAGATGTGCCTTTATTGTTAGAGACTCACCAAAACGGCATGTCGTTTAACCTCTGTAACGGTCAGATACCTGAAACTGAAAACCCAAACGAGCGCTTGAAGTACGCAGCTTTAGAAGCTGCCAATAAGTCCCATGCGCCTTACAGTAAATGCCCATCTGGGGTGGCCATAATGGATTCCGAAGGAAATATTTATAAAGGCTCTTACATGGAGTCTGCGGCCTATAACCCGAGCTTGGGCCCGGTTCAGGCGGCGTTGGTGGCTTACTTGGCGGCGGGCGGAAGTGGGGGCGGCAGCGGGTATGAGAGGATTGTGGCGGCGGCCTTGGTCGAGAAGGAAGATGCTGTTGTGAGGCAAGAACACGCGGCGAGGTTGCTTTTGCAGGTGATTTCGCCCAAGTGTGAGTTCAATGTGTTTCATTGTGGGTGTAAAAAATCTTGTTCTTGATTTTGAGTTCATTGTTTGTCGCCCATATTAGTTTGTATTGGTGATTCCATATTGTTGATGAAAGATCGATCCGTAAATGAATGGATCAAAATTAGTTAATGTTATAATATTTTTATTTTCTTTTGATTTCATGATCAAAGCTTTGTCGACATAAAACTTTTTTTCTCTGTGATTGACCAACCGTGAATATGAGCCATTTTAACAATTCTATATTGGCTGCTTATTATCAGCATGATTATTTCATGGTAACAGTATCGGTTGAATGTTAAATGAGTGTAGGCTCTGCTTTTCCTCTGTTTTGGTGACCTGTACCATTCAAATCAATAGTTTAATTCTGTAGCACATGACGCATGGGATGGTGAAAAGCAAGTGCGATTATTGATTCTTTTATAAAGCTTCCGTTGGTTGGTCCATGCATCGTAAAGAAATATATTGCTCCCTTCTATCTCTAGGATTGCTATTTAAAGTAGCTTGTAATCGGTCCCGTACCCAGTGCCGGTAGTGTTGTGTACTGGCGGTGGATGGTGCAGATTGCCGCTGTGGAGCTGCAATATCTCAACTTTTTTCTTCGAGACGTTTCGTGTTGATATCAATCAGTCGTCATTATGATATATGTTGATAAAGGTTTAAAGTCTGTCACTTTTTGTTTTAACCTTCTAAAGTGCATACCAGGTTTAAAGTCAATCAATTACTTTTCGTTTTAACCTTCTAAAGTGCATGGTAGGTTTCAAGTCAATCAATTACTTTTCGTTTTTAACCTCCTCAGTGCATAGCAGGTTTTAGGTCAATCAATTACTTTTCGTTTTTAACCTTCTAAAGTGCACAGCACATTTGGTCATAAGCCAATGGCAGCCGCATTTGAAACAAAATAGGACAACAAAGTATTTGTGGAATGGTTGGTTTAATGATGTCAAACTTAGTGGCTCTTTTAGATATTAATGAAAAGGAACCAGGGAAGTGAATGGCTCCGTTCTGCTGCAGCAATCACGTTTCCAACTGCAAGCAGGGCAGTGTGTTAATCCCCTGCAATCACTAGGACAGCTATTGTCCCTTGTGATAGAAGTAAACAGTTGAGATAGGTTCTGTGCTGGTTGATGCAAGTGGAAACATGAGATGGAAGCAGTAAACTGAGCCTTATTTTTGGTCTATATTATATGTTTTTAGTGGGTGAGGATGGCTTCAAAATTTTCATCCGTTGAAGTAGAAACCTGTAGTTATTAACAGCAATTTAACCAGGATATTTTCACCAAGTAAATCTTTTACATGTAACTGGGGTGTCATTTCTTAAAGATGACTGCTTTTTCAGATATATAGATCGTCTGGCTCACATTAACATACGCTGGATAAAACAAATGCTACTAAATTTTTCAAAGTGGAGCTCGAGCTTTTTTGCTAGGGCTTTTAATGGATGGCTTTCATTGCTAACTCCTCTCTTCGTCTCCGAAATCCAACCAAGCAAGGCTAAGCAGTTCATGAATCAAAAGTTTCGCAAAAGAAAAGTTCCAGTTTGTAAACATTACCATAATTCGTGTGTTGTGATGGTGTTTGTCCCTGGTAGGCAAGGCACTAGAACTATTGTTTTCTGTATACCAGAAAAAGAAATGCCGGAGTGGCTTGTTGATCAAAAGTCAGTTAGCTAGTATGCCATATTGTAATTGTAACGGTAATTGTTGCATTCAAAAGCTCAATTATCCACATTTTAATGAAATAATAGATGAAAACAGACACAAAAGAAAGAGTTAACAAAGTGCATTAGGAGGAAGAGGAAGAGGAGGGAGATGCAGCATGCTTTAGAGGCAGAGGCGCAACACGATTACTCTGCAACGATCCAAGCCTTTCTTCATCATCTGCAGAAAACATGTCATCAGCACTTCTGAATCCGGCATGAGCCGCAATTACCACTGTCCCAATACAAAGACCAATTATGATATTTTTCGTGACATCCGTTAGAAAAAGAAAAGCAATCGTTCCCAGCAACAAAGCTGTCATCAGAATTCGATCATCGATCACAAAGCCATAAACCACTAATCTGTCCCCATCACGTAAGAAATATAGGAATAACCACGCAGCTATCAGGATTATTAAGATGATCAGAGAAACTGGGTTCCAAAACAAGCAGACAACGATAATTGACAATATGATAATGGCATAGTTCATGCGATAAAATGCAGCATTTGATTGAATCCTTTCGATTAAGTTAGCAAATGAGGTGGGAAGCTTTATAGACTGGATTTGCATGAACTCGTTCCATGGTCTTGGTGTGCCAAATCCTGATTCAATCAGCCGTTTTACACGAGTGCTTAAAGGCTGGTTTGATAATTCTGGTGTCTCTGTCGGGATAGTTCCATAAGTTGTCATTTCCTGTTGATCAACATACATGCGCCAATACAAAAAAGAGGCACAGAAAGAAGCAAAGCAATGCCAAGGAGAAGGGACAAGAAGAGCGTGTGAAAAATAAAGGTCGTTAAGAAAATATGCGTGTTATGATTCCTAGAATTTATTTGATACGCAAGATATTACATGCCAATTAGATGATACATTGACGATTTACAGAGCTTGAGATCGATATTTTAGGTACTGGTTTTCTTCCTTGTCAAAAATAGCGCATGCCAACTTTAGGATTAGGATGTGTAACCCAACGAAAGTACAGGGAAACATACAAATCAAAAGAGTTGAAGAGAACATGTTGCTTCAAAAACCAAAATTAAAAAGGAGACAGCAAGATGTTCCATAATTTTAGGTCTGCCAATGTGGTATTTGTAGATTATGACAAATCTATGAATTTTCAGCATCCAAATGTTTAGGGCATACACCAAACTATTTTTGAGAGCCGCATGAATGGGACATTAACAGCACTAGGCATTCATATCACAGCTAGAACCTCACAAACAAAAGGGTAAATAGATGAAAAGGAGTCCCAAAATAGGGTCTATAAACATCCCTGACATAGATGGAGAATATCCAATTAACCCCATTACATTCTCAACAGGTTATTCATTTCACAAAAAGAAGCATTCCCCATACAAAGTCAGAGACATCTCTTTGATCTCACAGAACACCAAGGTCTCTCCATATGCTTACACAATCAATTGGGGATGAAGCTTGCTTTTCTTTATTTTTGCCATTCTCACTGGATATGCATCATTTCGACCTGAAAGTTATTTTTCATCCAGAACAATATTTGATCACTACGTACCACCAAAACCTGTGACCTTTGTACAATAAACACAAGTAGAAAGGAAGTAGCTTCAACACGACTCCAATTCACATATTTGGCGGCAGGGTATCCCCCTTATAAACCTTCCAGGGCCCACCATAAAATGTTGGCCGCATGAGCGGCACAGCTTCACCAGGGTGATCTTCCCAATACTTCTCCTAGAGAATGAAATAAGCACAATTCTCAGATCAGAGATGCATAAGTCAAGCATCCAATTCACATGTATATGACACTTAACTACAACTATAATAGTCGTGTAAGAACAGAGATTAAGACAAACAAAATCCTAACAAGCGGATAAGAAGAAAACTTGTATTAGCTCAATAAGATACAGATGTTTGCTAGAGATGCTCTAGATATAGTCCTAAGATGATAGATAAGCAAACCACAATTAACTAGAAATAAAAAGAAAAGCAATCACTTATCTGGTGTTTCATCTTAAACAATCAAAAAACCATCACTTCCAAGTCTATGTTAGAAAGAGTTAGTATAAATATGCAAGAACGAAAGTAAACGAATAAAGAAAGAAGAGTTCGAATTGGAATCGACCTTGTAGAGCTGCTCGGTAATAGCAGCGGCGATGACACCAGTGTAGAAAGCAGAAACATAGATAGTGACAAGAGGTGTGAAAGATTTGGGTCTTCTGTAGGGCTCTATCATGTCCCAAATTAGTGTTCTTTCCCACTTCGTGTACACATAGTCCGCGTATTTTCTCCATAAGTAACTCGCCATTTCCAACCTCCCCCTTCGACTTCCGCTGCCACCCACACTGGCCTTGGACGGCCCCTCAATAAACCCTATGTCCCGCCACCTAAGCTACCTACCATATCTCAAGTAAATAAAATTGGATAATTATTTTTTAGCAAATACCAACCAAATGTTTATAATAATTTTCAGCAAAAAAGGCACCAAAATTATACAACATCTTCCATAAATGAAGCTTCGGCATTGATAAATTTTACCAATAGGCTTAATATAGGAAAATTAGCTCAACAAGAGAACAAAACTAATTAACCAAACACATGGAATCATATTAAGTAATTTTATTATTATCATTATTTTAGGTTGCAGTTGGGGACTTGGGGGTGCTTCCAAACAAGATAATATGAATACCTTTTGAAGGTCAGTGGTGACAGCCGTGAAGCGGCGGCGTAACTCGGCAGCGGGTGTCAATTCACGCTGCAGGATTTCGTTTGGACTTCGAAGCGCTTTGGAGTTCGGTGCTCCCTCTTTTCGTTTCTGTTTCTGATGTCACTTTCATATTTCAATTTCACAAAGAAACATTTGGATCCGGTTATCGAATGACTTGAATCCGCATCCGCATCCGAATCCGTTTGGCTCCTCAAATCTAGCCTGCATTCATTTGCATCCACCCACAATTAGATCCAAAGGGTAGGTTTTCCAATTTAATTTTGATTTAATTTTGATGGATTGAGTGAATTATTACGGTTTAATTGAATTAATTTTTTTTGAACCTAATTAATAATTAGATTGGGTTGGATCAATTATGATGAACTCATGTAACCCAATCCAACCCAACCCACATAAATAATAATAATAATAATAATAATAATAATAATAATAATAAGATAATTTTCAATTGTAAAATTCTAAAAATTGAAACGACTAATATATTTTTTATTTTTTTTTATTCTTTTCTAAACAAGATTATTTTGTTCTTGTATCTTCTACTCACTAAAATCACTCTCTTAAATCTCAATTCTTAATTAACTAAGGTATTTTTCTAATTTATTCATTTTATATTCTTTTAGTTTTCTTTCCCAAATACTAGATAGTGAATAAAATTTTCATAATATAATATTTTTATATTTGATCTCAATAAATTTTATTTCAATTTTCATATCTTTTTTAATTTAATTTTTGATATTAATTTAATTTTAAATCTTCAACTCAATTAACCAAACCCAATCCAACTTGATAATTTAAGGATCGGATTGGATTGAATTGAACATATTTATTTAATTGGATTGGATTAAGTTTATCTCAACCCATTCAATAATGGGTTTGGTTAGGTTTTCGCAAACTCTATCCAACAAAACTCATGCCCACCTCTACCCACAATTCCACATTTGTTATTTAAGGTAGAGAGGAAAAATTCGGATCGTAGTAGCATGGACTTTCTCGACTTAATTGAGGGCACCATTCTCCCGTTTAGCTAACCACATCAAATCACAAGTTTAAAAATGGCTTGCGACTTGAGTCCCCATAGTATTACGTGGATATTATTGATTTCCCTATAGTTTGTTTGCAGCGCACCAGGAGATCAATGCATGCTCAGTCGAATTTTTATCGTATATTAGTAGATTTTTACAATGAAAATCAACAAAGGAATCTTCTAATCTCACAGTAGCAATTGCATGTCTTCTTTAGTTCTTTGTATGAATTTGTCCAGTGGGACAAAATGCTCGGAGTTCCCTCTGAGTGGCACTTTAATCAAGTAAATAACAGGCCATCTGCTTGCAAAGACGTTTTCAATTGTGATGATACTTAGAATTTCATTTCCATGGGACCTATTTTTTCTTAACTTACATACACCCACAACGAGAAGCTTGAACCATAATGACAAAGAATGAAGCTGAATAGAATGCTTATTGTTCTTTTACAAACAAAAATTCCCAATATACAAAATACCAGTTGTAGCTCACCATATATGCTCTTCGGTCAGTAACATACAGAAGCATGCACAATCCCTAGACAAATAAATGCTTAATTAATTAATAGTCGTATGTTTAATGCTTTAACTTGATCCTGCCGGCTTCTCCAATGGAGCAGATATACCTTCAAGACTGAGATCTCCAACTCCCTTTGCTGGGCCAATGCTGCAACGATCTGTGTTGTGCAGTGCTATAGCATCTTTTATTTTTTGAAACTGCAGATAGAATTATGAACATTTAACCATAACGTAAAAGAAAAAAGATCAGATTATTGGATTTATACTTAAATCAATATCTGTAGCATAACCTGCAGCATGGCTAGGTCAAAACACATCAAATCACAGTTCTCGTAATCGTTATGTACCAACCTTGTATATTCTAGACGTCTCTCTAACACACACAGTTCTCATAATTTAGCAATAGGGTCCCAAAATAAATATTTCATATCCCAAATCTCATTTAAATGAACAACGTATCCTAGAACACTCAAAGCAAGCTTGTGAATATATTAGGAAAGAATAGTGATGAGAAAGCACTCACCTTAGCAAGTGAACACGAAAATGATTCTAACTGTCCATGGGCGCCGCGGTAAAAGTGGAAATAAGGAAGCACCTTCACATTCAAACTTTTGCACATTGGTTTGTTCTCATCAAAATTGACTTTCAGGAATACAATCTCAGGATGTTCCTCAGCTGTCCTACAGAGCTGAAAGATTCATTACACACAAAATCAGGAGAATCATCGTACTTATTAGAACACAGTATAAGAAACAGTGAGTGATGTACAAGTATTAATTTCCTATAGTTGTCTTAATAAGTAGTAGATCCTGGAACTACTATATGGACACAACAACAAACTAGTTCTCAAAGGATTGAATTCATTGTGTATCTTTCAAGGTAAATGTACAATATGATAAAAGTTTACATTGCTAAGGTATGCATTTCACAGATATAATCCTTTACACATAAAACTTGTATGCATCTCTTAACATTTTTCTGCAGAATATATCCTTTCAAAAAAGAGAGAGTGGAGAGACTAGGCACTCCTTGTATCATGGAAAAATCTTAAAATCACTAGAAAGTTCTTTTAACATAAATGATTTGAATAACTGATTTATAAATGAGTCCAATATCTTCAGTACAAAAGGAACAAAAATGTGACAAATCAACCAAGCATATAGCACAAAATGCAAGTCTATTGCATCACCATGGGCGGTCTCACCATCTCTTTTATACTCGATGACTTCTGTCTTGATAAGTTTGGCATGGAAATGAATGCTAAATTTAGAATGCCATTACAACAGCACCACTGCTTAAGATTACATAGTCTATTTTCTATGCAAAGTTTGTCAATATATTTACCAGTTTATGATTCCATGTACACCTTGAAGGTACCAAATTTATTAAGAGAACTAATCCAACTAATGTTTTACAAGAGCATAGTTCTGTCGATAATGCAAAGCATGCTAATCTAAGCATAAACACTACCACTAAAAATGGTTGACTAACAAAAGAGGAGCTACCTTTGGAAATAATGCCCGGCATGACGCACACCAGGTTCCATAAAATTCAACAATGACTAATCTATCACCAGCTTGACTCAGGGCTTCTAAAAATTCCTTTGTAGAATGAATGTCAATCATATTTGGTGCATTCTTTTCCCACCATTTTGGCTGGTTTGTTTCAGCAAGGGTTGCATGTACCTGATAGTGAAGCACCCAAATGATTAGAAAAGAGCCACGGAATAAATGAAAGAAAGAAAGAAATTATTGACGTGTCCCATAAACCAGAAAACGATTAAAACAATTTTTCTTCAGAGTATAAGGAATAGGTGGACAACCCCTCTGCACTTATGGATCAGTAAACCGGCAAGGCAGAGAGCTAGAATTTTATCCACCAAAGAAATTCATAAGATAAGGATCTTCGAATATGATAATCAGGTCAAAAACCGTTATCCATAAGAGATGAGATACCAGCTATAGCAATTCCAAATACTTAGGCAAGCTTGATTAATGAATGCAAATGCCGAGAGGGCAGAACCAAAATGCCAACATGGTAAACTCACATTTTGGAGGACGGAACATCCTTTAATGCCTAGATCTGATAACTTCAATGTCTTATTTTAGCTTTAAGTTTATTTATTGATTCAGTAAAATTGATCCAAATACTTTTCAGCCAGTTAAATCATTGAACACCTCCATGGTGAGAAGCAAGAAGGTAAACAAATTTTGCCTCCAGCAATTACATACTAAACACAAGAAATATGCAACAAACGGGCAACCAGGAAGGCCAATATAAAGATTAAGGCATTAAAAAAGGGACATAATGAGGGAACATATCTGAATTCTTGTTAGTAAGAAATGAAACGAAAGAATCAAACTATACAGGAGCAGTAAAAGGGTAAAAGAAAACTGCTATGTGACTCCAATTAAACTTGGTGCTCACACTATTGCAGATTAGAAAATTTAATCATGATCTAAGAACAACAGAGAAGTAACAAAAAGAAAGAAAAGAAAGGAAACCAAAACAAAGTAGATATCTAAGGTTTCATCCCTAAACAGTATGGCTGTTTTGCAACTCTCACACAATTATCATAACATTAAAGTACAGGTTTCTTGCAGCTTCTGATACAAGGCCTAAGAACGAAATATATCATCTTTTGCTTACAAAGCTTGCAATTATAGGGGCACCGTATTTGATCATCGTAACTTTGTAAGAATCACCCACGTTTCAGCTCAAACAACAAGCTACAACTCCATTTTTTTTTTTTTAAATAAAGATTAAGCTAATAATGAACTGAACTGAACAAAAGAGTTCACCCAATATCTCTCAATCTCAAAGCAAGGAAAAAAAAAAAAACTTTTTAACATCAATAATCCAAATTTGAACAAAAAAAGAGGCAGTATACATCCTAATTATGAGGAAATATTGCAAAAATAAATAGTTCCAACAAATGGGTCCTCAAAAAAGTGAAGCTGTATACCTTAAATGAGCGTAAATGCTTCCTGGGTGTCAATGAAAAGCGAGCAACGCCAGCAGAAGAAGAAGCAGCAGCGGCAGCAGCAGCAAGAGGATAGATTCTCTTATTATCTGAAATTTGAATAGGTGGCAGACCCAGTTGAGGGCAACCCGACGTTGAGGAAACTGAGGTGAGCACTGAAGAAGAAGAAAAACGAAGCGACTGAAATGAACACGCCCTTATAACATCTGCCATTTACGGATTGCCCAGACAGAATTAAATTTTAAATTTAAAAGGAAATAACAATAAAATAGAAGAGAGCGCACGGTACGGAGTCTATTTATAGAAATTGGAAATGACAGAAAAAGAAAAAGCTGATACAACTACATAATAATGTCAAAGGGACAGAAGAGAGAGCTGGGAGTGGAGTTTGGGTGAGTTTTGGTTAATGCAAATTGTGTTGCCTTGGCGAAGCGAAATTTCGGTCTCCTGTTGGAACCGGCCACTGTTTGTTAATTATGAAAGCCAAGATATTAATTAGAACGGACGAACAAGATGTATCCACATATGCACACCTTAAATGTGGAGGGATAGCTATTGCTTACAATAGTTTGTATGGAATGTAATGGAATAACCGAAATCCTTGGGCGAGTTAATCTTCACTCAAAACTCTTTTGTTGGCTCTTTTGTTATATATCCATGTATTATAATATACAATTAAAATATAATTAGTTTTACATCTTTATCTAATAATTATTAATTATATATGTCTAATGATAGAGTAAAAAAATCAGCTTAACACTAAATCTAAATCTTTTATATTTTCTTAAAGTGTTTGACTCTACTCTATACTCAGTGTATTTTTTGGATGCTGCCTTTTGAAAAAAATTAAAAAAAATGTTAATTTTGATTTTATCTTAATAAAATAGTAATTTTTAAAATGTTTTAAAATTATTATAACTATTAATTTATGCTTAATTATTATTAAGTAGACGAATAAAATTTTCATCTACGCATTCTAATATATCTTTATTTTTGAATGATTTTTTGGATAAATTAAGATTTAAAATAATTTCAAAAAATCTTAAGAATTATTATTTTACGGGGGTAAACCAAAATTAATCTTAAAAACAGAATACATTTAATCTTTTAAAAAATAATAAGATTTGTTCGTTACATCAACTTTACAAAAGAGCTTTTCCTTTAGTTATTAATTAATTACGGCGGTTAGCGCAAAGAGTGCAAGTGCACATGCCACGTAGTCACCTAATGAGGTATGTTTGAGAGGTTCACGTGATAGTGTCTTAGGTCTGTCTTGAAATTATATGTTTTAAGTAAAAAAATAATAATAATAATTAAAGGACCAGGTCTAAAACTTCTGTTGAGTCCATAAAACAGTTTGCGCTAAAAAAAATAAAATTAACGGTAATATTAAAATTTTTAAATAAAAACATCAATGAGTTTTAAAATACTAATAAACAGGTGGTAGTATATGGATGAATTGGACACTTGGACCTTTCTAAAATTTGGTCAATTTCATCAAATATGTGCAACCACAATTAAATAGGGAAAATATATTAAAAAACATAACTTAAATTTGTTATCGACACTGTAGTTTCCATGAAACATGGAAGGAAATAGAAGGCCATTTGAGTTTCTCATTAATTAATCACGTTTTGTTCAAGATGGTGAGAATTGTGAGATTCATCCAAAAAATGAAATGCCAAAGTTATGCTGGAGATTGGAGAGGGCCAGAAGCTGCCAATTCTTTCTTCATCCCCACCCAACAATTTGCAGAAAGCGACAGGCCTCCAAATTTTTCATTAAGAAGAGAGAAAAGGAAATAAGGCCACATTTTTTTTTTCACAATTTGACAACTGACAACCAAAAATATCAGCAACATGCGCTTTACCTCCACCCTCCAAGAAGCTTGTGTGCAATTTATGGTCCTAATTACGACAACTGTTCAATAGTCGTGGCTAATTATGCAAAGCCCCCCAATCAGCCAGTACAACCATGAGTTCTAACTTGATGGAACTCGCTCCATTCCCATGCACATAAATATTTCCAAATATTAGAGAGAATAAAATTTTTAAATTAATAGTCGGCAGGTTTTTAGATTGCACACAAAAATGCATGAATCAAGAATCCAAATATATTTCAGATTGTAACAACTTCAAGTGAAAAACGCACATGTTCAAGAACTAGAATTCTGCGTGAGATGATTCTTCACACAATTGATTGTCCTCTAGTGAGCCACCAAGGTTTTCTATTCTCCAGTTTGGATGGATGGAAATTCTAATTTTCAAACGAGAACAACTTCCACCAATCTCTATTCGGAAGTTGAGACTTGGAAGAGTCCAAAACATAGAATCTCCAAGGAGAGTTGGGATGTCAACATCTCCTTCTCTCGCCAACCCAACAAGGAAAAGAAAATGATACTCGTATTTGATTGGAGTAACATGAATTTTTTGTTCACAGCTTCTAGTCTCTCTTAATCTAGATTTTACTGTCGCTTTAAATTCAAGTGACGGTAAACAGCACAACAAAGAGGATTACTGCTTTACAAGGCAACATCATGACAGCTCATTAAAAGAGGAAAAAAAAAACACTAGGAGATGTATGCACAAATCAAACACAATACATGCAACTCTAATCAAGCAATAATTAATCCCGTAAGACCTTTGCTTGACATAAAGAGTACGAATTGGATGTTAAATGCCATACAACAAGCTGAAAACACAAAAGTTGTTCCACACAGACTAGGACTGCCGTCAATAGAAATGACCACATGAAAAGTGACTCAAAATAGTGTTTGCTCTTTGCTTGCACCCAAGAAATTTTGTGCAGATGTATATCAGCAGTTGAGAAACGTGCTAAGCTTGTTAACCTGGTTAAGCTAATAAAAAATCTTCCGTTGAATCTTTTTATACCGTAATGCATGAACTGAGCGATATTTACTTTTTTCTTCAATGACCACTTTTAATATATAAACGATTGCATCTTTACATGGTTTCATATCTACACACGAAACAGAAAGATGAAATACTTGGCTAAACCAGTTGTTGCATAACTAAGTCAAAAGAATTTTTGCACTACTGAAAAGTATAAACAATCAAAGCATAAGCCACAATCAGATATCATTATATCAAATTGGACATGCAATTTTTTCTTGGTCTTGACCACATATCTCTTGTGTATACAAAAAGAAACATCCACCCACATGTCCACCTATCCAATTGCTAGCTTAGTTCTACAGTGAAGAAAAAATAACAGTGTCGTAAAAACTACCATTCAGTACTCAACTGCTACTGCAGCAAGCAATAAAGGAGAAATTTAAGCCAAACCAACAGAAAGAATAGTGCAAATACAGGCAGGCATGACTCAACAATCTAAGGGGATCCCGAGATTACAAATAGTAATTACCTCTTTACAACGCCTGATCAAGAGATCATATAGGTCAGGAAATATATGTCAAACAGCTTCATCATAGAAATCCTGCTAGCTTCTTCCCCATGCTTGGGCAGCACAGATCAGTTGAGGCATACTTACACATATTTATTTCGCAGTAGGCAAAAGAATAGACAGGGGAAATGACGAAGACCCATTGTTTGGAGCACCGTGTGTCTTCAGAATCGAAGTAATTACATTGTATATCTGAACATTCTCAAAGGAAGGCACCTTCCTTTCCCTAGCAAACTGAGGACCATGGCCAATAAAGATGGTCCTCATGGAGAAAACTGCATTGTCGTAACCATGTGCTCCTCCACATTCTGTTCTGTTTGTCTTCTTCTGCTCCACCTTAAACCCCTCCTCAATTAACCCTATAATCGGCGGAATCCTATCACTTGCAGCATAATGTAACCGACTAGGTAGGTCCTCCTTAAGATACACTTTCAAATTCTTCCCATTCTCAACTTTCCCCGACTTCAACCCTTCATTCATCTTTTCAACAATATCTGACAGATTATACCCAGCAGGTGGACGAATTGCAAGCAATGGACTGTAAGATTGAACCCACTCAGCTGGAATTTCAATCCAAGAGGCCAAATCATCTAAGAATATCAACTTCTTATCACACGTACCGACCATTCCATGATCACCAACCATAATAATGGTAACATCCTCAAAAACCCCTCTTTTCTCTAGACCGTCAATTAACCTCCCGATCATACGATCAATCCTAGCAACTGCTTCGGTTATTTCCGGATCATCGGGGCCAACCTTGTGACCTTGATGATCAGGATCCTCAAAATACAAAGTCATAAATGAAGGGATTTCACTACTGGGCAAATCAAAATAACTCAAAACAGTATCAACTCGGTCCTCAAAAGGCACAGACCCATTATAATCCATACAAAAACCTTCGGGACAATTCCAAGAACCTTTCTTAACCTCAGAGCCAGGCCAAAAATAAGTAGCAGCCTTTAACCCATGATTGGTCACTGTCTCCCATAATGGCTCCCCAAGCCACCACTTGGTCTCATGACTCGCCATGGTAAAGGTGTCACCAGTATAAGGATCCACAAAATGGTTGTTAATAATACCGTGATAGGCAGGATAAAGACCAGTAACAATAGAGTAATGATTAGGGAAAGTCAAAGAAGGGAAGACCGGAATCAAACCCGTTTCAGCTTCAGTGCCGTTGTTGATCAGACGGTGGATGTTAGGCGTTGAGGTCTTGAACTGGTACCCGAACCGAAACCCATCTGATGAAACCAAGAGAACAACCGGTTTTTCCAATTTCTTGAGAGCACGAGCTGTCGTTTCGAAAGAGGATTGTGCCGAAGACGAAGAGGCAGAAGAGAAAAAGAGGAAAGCGAAGGCGGCAGCTGCAGAGAGAGCAATGCAGGTGAGGAGTAGAAGAGCGATGAAGAGGATCGTTGTGGATGGTTTTTGACGAGGGTTTGATGTTGATGAAGAGTCTGAGCAATCGGTGTCAAAAGAAAGAAGAGCAGTTGTTGATTGATTCGTTGGCTCTTCAGCTTCTTGTGTTGGTAAAGGTGATGGCTTCGTCGAAGTCAACGAATCAGAACCCATTATCAAAACTTCACAATCTGTTTCTCTTCTGATTCTTGATATGTGGGTGCTGATCTTGTTGCTTCTTTATGGAGTTTGGATTGAGATGCAAATCAAGAAGACACGGTGGTTATGTTGTTATGTTGGCAGGTTGCCGTCACTGATCTTCATCATTCAAAAGCTTGGTGCCTCGCTGCATTGACTGGAGTGTAAAAAACGTTTTCCTTTTTCACAAGCATTTTCCTTTTCACAATATATTTATTATTTATGTGTATAAAAATTAAAACTTTTTTTTTCTCCAAACAGTATTGATCAATCTCAGACGTGATTTTGATCGAACGGTTGTAATTTATTTGGTCCCATTTCTTTAGATAATCAAGTTGGTCGCAACTGTAAGAGCGGCTTCACTGAAGCAACAAAGCTTTGGGAGCTGTTAATGCAAGCAGTTAAGCGAAGCATGGTAACTTGGAATTAGGCTTATTTTTAGAAACCTCTTATGAGGTTTGATATACTTTCAGTTAAATAGTGAGATTGATTATATTCTCATTTATTTTTTCAGCTATTAGTATACATACACGTATAATTTTAGTATTTGAAGGTAAAAATATAAAAGACATACTGAAAATCTACAAAAATAAGTAATAATAAAAAATAATTTGAAATTTATTGAATAATTGTATTATCTAATTACACACACTATCTATTGTGTAAAAGAGTTAATTTCTCTTTCTCCAGTACAAAAAAGTAATGGAGATTTCTTTCTCTCACATTAACAATTAAAGCATTTTTCGCTCCACTCTCCTACTCTCAGTTGCTGGAACAAAAGGAAATAAACACAATGAGCATATATAACCCATGAAGAAAACAAACATGGGTGATCGGAGAAGGCCACCGACCGGTTACCATCGATGGCGGCTGGGATATGTTACTGATATTAGAGTTTGCAAGAGGTTAGTTACTTTATCAAATTCTAAAATTTTTAAATACCTTTGATTTTCTTGTTTTTGGAGATTTTATAAGTGGTTGTTGGTTGTGTTTGATTTGTCTTGTTCATGAGTTGATGGTGGAAATTTTGATTAAAAGGAGAATAAGTTCAGTCGTATGCGGCCATGAGTTAAAAAAAATGTTATTGATTATTTTATGTTTGTGATTTACACCATACATAGTGTAATAAGGCGTATAAAGCTAATAATTTATTATTATTATGCAAATGGGTATGTAAAATAGAAGAAGTCTTACCTGTAATTTTTATTTTTCTGGCCAAAGTTTGCTAAAGTTGATATGTTTATGAATTTGCAGTGTTTTTGAGCGATAGGGGCATGTCCCCTGTGCCACAGGCCCACGTCACACGAATATAGTTTCTGTGTTTTTGGGTGACAGTGTTGTCGCCCACGCGACGAGCTTATGTTGCCCGAACTTAGTTTCTTTGTTTTTGAGCGACAATGCTTGCCGCATGGGCAACAACCCCTGTTGCCCAAAAACGTTGTGTTTGTGTTTTGGGCGACGACATACTCTTGTCGCATGTACACACATTCTATGTTTTTGGGCGATAGGTTTTGTCTCCCATGCGACAGATTCAGTTTTTATTTTTTTAGGCGATAGAGCCTGTCCCTTGTGTGACATGCCTGTCGCCCCAAAAACATAGTTTGTGCTTAATATTAATTCAAAATAAAAATAGTAAACACATACACACACATAATTAAAACATATATATACATTATTATTATTATCACAATTATTATTAATAACTTTATTAAAATATATTACTATTATCATTATTTTTCTTTATTGTTGTAATTATTATTTTTGTTTTTTAGTAATGTCATTATTATTATTATTATTCTTAATTATTATTTTGCTTTCACTTATTAATATCTGCATATTCACATATAATAGGAACGAAAGGCCAGCTGAACCGTACGTTGTTTCACTAGAACCTGCTGTAGAAATAGAATGGTTTAACTTAACAGATGAGAATGAGTTTGCTCTCCCTGATTTGAATAATGAGGTTCACATTAAGTAGGTAACAATAATAAAAGATTATCTGCTGCTAGCAAATGATGATGGAGATTGCTATGCAGATGAACCTATAGAAAATGATATTGAAAATAATTTGCCTTACGCTGATAGCGAATGAGAGTTTATTCAAGTTGTTAGTACTACGCTTGAGTTTTTGTATACTTTGTATAAATGTAATACTAACAAACTCACATTATAGTGACAATGTCATGTATAAAATATAACTCATCTATCATGGCACACTGTTAGTGTAGTTGTTCCTTTTGTTCTTTTTGTATATATGGGCGACTGCTACATGTATAGGCAAATGAAATTTAGTCAATTTGTGACTGTCATCAACTGTAAGTTGCAGTAATGCACATGTCCTTGTAATTCAAATTATGGTCTCATTGTACTTAGTGTTATTTTCTAATTCAATTAACTAATACTAATGTTTTTTTTTCCTTTCGGTACAAATTTAAATGTTTGTTATTTATGTTTCTGGTTTGGTGATATACAACTTATGGTTTGGAATTTACTTATTTCTTTAAACAACTAAAATACTGCTGGTTTTGTGGTGATGAAATCTCTTAACGTATTTTGGAGACTAGTATAGTCTGTTGATGAGAAAACTAAATTATATTTTAGTAGTTTTTGATTTCACGGCACAGTTTCTGTCTCTTGGGAGATGAGCACTTGTAGCTCAAAATTAGTTAAACAAGCTTTTTATAATTTGGAGAGACAACCACCTGTCTCCTAGTAGATGAGCATTTGAAGCTCAAAATTACAAAAACAAGCTTTTTGTAATTTGGGGAGACAGGCACCTGCCGCCTGGAAGATGGCATCCGTCGTTCAAAACTCAGAATCGCGAGTGCAATAATGCCTGTCGCGGGAAATGCAAAATAGCCTCTTGAGCTCGTTGTTGCAAACTTTTTGTGCAAGATGATGAGCTTATAAAATAGGACTTTACATGAATGCACCATCAACACCTTAATCTATCTAAAACGAGACAAACAAACCCTAAGAGACATTTTATCGAGCACCTCATGTGCCATTTATTAACTACTAATTTTATTAAATCATTTTTAATATTTATGCACCAATCAATCCTAATACTCATCTATAATCATTTATACACTCATTTGTCATCAATTAATCTTAGACAAACGAAAAACAAGAAGAATTTACAATACAAGGCTTGCCAAAATTACCAGAAATTAACGTGATATATTGCGGCCAAAATGGCGGAAGTAGAGCCATGTGTTGTTGGAGATCAACTTGCTGTCAAATGTTCGTTCAACTGCCGTCCCTTGTCGCCGGAAAACTTAAGACGAAGAGAAGGTATATGTTTGGCAGGCTATTTTCGTCCACAAATGAAATAATTGGGCCTTTTTAGTAAAAGTACCTTTACTTTGTTGGTGCCAAAAATTTGGGTTGAATAATTGGTTTGGATATTTCAGTCATTTCTCAAGTCAACTAATGGTCAATTCGTAAATATACTAACGACAGGGGAGGTGAGTGAGAATACAATCAACCTCGTCATCTAACTGAAATTATATTAAACCTTAGGGGAGGTTTCTAAAAATAACTCTTTGGAATTACATACATTTTTGGGTTTACTATGTTTCATAAGGTCCTAGCGCTCTTTAGTGTTACATGGTAAAAAAGTGAACAAAAATTAATACAATTTAATCTCTCTCTCTCTTTTTAAAATCTAAATGTTTGCTTTTTTAGCTTTGTATTTTCCCTGAGATTTGAATTTTAACACCTAGTCCATGAAAACTATTAAAATATCACTCAGCCATATTCTTAGGGTGGTCATATAATAGATATTTTAGTCAATAAACTTAAATTTAGCTTTCATTTTTTAGTTTACAACTCTAGTCCTAATTATTAATTTATATTTTACCTTAAAGATTTCTTTTTAATTTTACAATACTACTATTAGTGGTAAAATTTGTGTCATATAATTAGAGTATAACACATGTGCAATGCTCCCCATGTCCAATATACCCTTGCAAAATGTGAAGGGGAAATTGAAAAGATAAAGATAAAGTGGAAAGATCTTAAGAAAAGAGAATGAGTCACTTTAACCACTTGGAAAGTGTAGAAAATGTCTTCTAATGTACTTCAAAACAGCCATATGTCAACATGGGACCACTGAAGTAGTGATAGTTTCACCAATGAAGTCATAACACATTATCACAACTAGAAAATGGCCAATGGACTGGACAGTACATAGCACGGTACAAGCATGGCATGTATCCGTACAACACGACACGATTTGATCACTGTTGTGCAAATTTTGTCAAGCATAGCATGAATATCCGGTGTTGAGTGTGTCACTTTAACCACTTGGAAAGTGTAGAAAATGTCTTCTAATGTACTTCAAAACAGCCATATGTCAACATGGGACCACTGAAGTAGTGATAGTTTCACCAATTTTGTTATCACAACTAGAAAATGGCCAATGGACTGGACAGTACATAGCACGGTACAAGCATGGCATGTATCCGTACAACAGAATATTTGATCACAATGTGTTGAGTGTGTGTCGAATCTATTGTAGAATAGATCAATGGGATTTTCCCAATTTTTTAATTTTATGTAGAATTAATTATGTAAATGGGTGGTTAGATTTGTGTGGAAATGATTTAGATTATCTTTGGAATTTAAATTGGATTGACAGAAATAATTAAACTGGAAACTATTGAGATAAAGCACTTGAGTATCTGGATCCGTATCAACATGCACCATGGGCTAAATAATCCTTATTAATACCAATTAAATCATGAGGGGGGAATCCACACCTCATGAACCACGCTCTAATTAATATGGTGCTAAGGGCTTATCGTGCCAAATAATAATAACCTTATACTAGGGTGCCGGTAAAACCAAGGCGGTAACTAAACAAGTTTATTATTATTTGTCGATGAAAAGTCAAAACCTCCACAGAAATTAGAGGGGAAGAGAAAATAAATTTACCAAATAAAGCGCATGACACATGTTGAGACTTCACCTTCAACCCAAGCTTGAAAGAAAATTAGCTACTCATAATTGAACTAAGGGTAAAATGAGAATTTATTAAAATACGTAGAAAATACAAGATGGAGAAAGAATTACGGAAAACTAAGCTCAAAAATAGATTCAGGGGTATCAAATTAGGGGGGAGGCCCCCTTTTTATAGATACATTGAGTGAATCATGGCCATCGGATTAAAAATAGTTTGGCCGCACAAGATTGTGCCACGTCATCGATGAACGATGTCACGGTTTGACCATGGGTTTGACCACACGGATTGAATAGTAACACGGTTTGCACACGATTTGAACGAACGCTTGTGATGCGAACAGTGTAAGTGAATAATACCCATGAACAGTACCGTATATATGAATAGTGTCGTACGTGTGAACAAAGGTGCGCACGCGTGTGAACAGTGTCTTTTTTCCTTTTATGCTCTTCTTAAGGTTTTCGACTGTCCTGAGTTCAAAAGTGACGTCCATTTTGCTATCCGATCTCTCATTCATTTTGAAATGACCATGATGCCCCTAAAATACATAAAATACTTAATTAAAACAAAACACACATAATTAAAAAACAAGGGACTTAAATAAATAAAATTAGAGATGTTAGTGAGACTTGAAGTGTAAAATGATGATTTTCTCCTTTATAAATATACACTTTCTAACACTCAACAATCACATTTTGATAGGACACCTAGCATGAAATGACATGCACGCGAGCTGGGTTAGGCTGAGAATTTTAGGCACATGGGCTTTAAAAGCACAATCAGAGGTGGGATAAAACACGATGCATGAAAAGATCCATAATCGGCACATTTACTTAAAGTTTTATGATTTTACAAATAAGTTGAAATTAAATCTTTTAATATATTTTATCAACGCAAGTTTTTTACATTTATTTAATTCTTAGTTTCAAATAGAAAATGCTTTAATTGTTTTATTTTTATAATTTATTAAATGAATAGATGATATCATGATTTTAATAAATAAAACTATAAATATCGTGATCCTATAAAATATAAGTATTAGTGTCATTGTGGATTATGATCTATGTTTCTATGTAAGTCTAAATTAACAATCAAGTTAACCCTTAAGAAAAACTTGTTATTTTTATTGTTATTGCTATTGTTAAGTATTAAAAAAGAATTCTCATACCGTAGGGTTTAACTTAGTAGTTAATATTATTTTTTTTATTATTATTAGTTTATTATTATTGAATATGAGCTTGATTTCTAAACTTTTGATTCTATTGAATTTGAGTAAAGGCACATGGACCCAAAAGAAGTAATAGCCTGGAAAAAGGTATGTTAACAACTTGACATGCCCTCTTAAAAAATTTTTAAAAAGGAAAAAAGCTTGATCGTGCTTTTTTCTAAGGCATAGCCCGCGTCACAACATGACACATATGGGCATGACGTGTGTGTCAAGCTAAGCCTAAGTAAAAAAAAAAAAAAAGGTATGGCATGGCACGACATGAAGCATATGGCGAGCACGACAGGGTACAGTAAGAGCCCGAGCTTGCTTGGGCCTTCCTTTGATATCTCTAATCATAACTTGATCCCCACTAAAATCACTTCCAAATTATCTCTCCTAAAATCACATGTATCCTATAGGAGAGAGTGGACTAGTTGGGCAGCTACCTAAACTATCATTAATGAGTTCATTAGCCTTGCAGCTCAATTAACTCTTTTGAATTAAGCCAATCAAGGTTAAGAACATGTTGTCAGTAGGGACAATCTCTTAAAGGACAGTTGTCCAACCCTAGAAAGTCTAAAAAACCTAATAGGAACAATGAAATTACTCCTTAACCCCTATTTGAGGAAGGAAGAAATCAATGAAAGTTCGCCACATGTCCAAAAGGACACAAAGATGCCCTCAAGAGGACTCTTTTTACAAGATCAAGTTAATTTCACAAAGAAGACAAGATTTCTCACTCTTACAACACTCAAACTTTATCTCATTTTAAGGTTTCTCTGAAACCCATCAACTTCTCTAGCCTTTATATACTTAATTTTAGAGTGCCATCGCCAGCCATCACCAACGTCACCTCTAACGTCTCTTTTTCTTTACTCACAAGACTGTCCCAGTTCTGACTATCCTTGGAAAACCATCTTAAAGCAGAACAACCCCATTTTTTACAAAATCAATCCTCAAAATGAAACTCTCCACTACAAGAAATTTGACTTTTTAAGACAATATTTTTTACAACACTTTGAAATTTGGTCATGAAATGATATTTATTGTGATGAAATCGTATATAATAAATTTGTCCTGACTTGTGTTATATTTTGTGACCAATAATTTTATTTTGGAACACAATATTTGGTATCTGATTCAATCTTTTTGTCACAAATATTATTTTAGTCATTGAAAAACATATTATTTTAGCGCAAAAATTTCCTTCCAAATTTGAAACATTTAGGGACAATATTTCATCATTTACGACAAAAGAAATGGTTGCAAAATATAAGTTTAGGCGACGACACTATTTCGTAACTAAAAACCAAGTGTAAGTTTAACCAACTATTTGTAACACATATATTAGTCTCTAAAGCTATTTTTATTTCTTATAGTTTTAAGACCCAATTCTTTGGTCCTGGATGAGTAATTACAGTGATAAAACTACAAGTAATAACTAAAAGTTTTGTTTTGAATAACACTATATTTATGCACAAATTATTCCAAATTTTCAATTATTACCCTCTTCAATAAAATAATTTAATTAACTAAAAATAATAAATAAATAACTAGCAAATATATAAAAAATGGTCATATATATATATATATATTTATATTTATATTTATATATATTATACCCATCATTATGGAGATAGTGGTAAGTGCCGAAAGAAATATAGTCACTTACATTGCACCACGTGTCTAGAAGTACTTTGAATATGTATAACGAATATGATCAAAGATTAGTAACCATATAGTAACTTATATAAAAAGCTTGAAAATAATTAATGATTAAACCCATAAGCATCGACAATAAATAATACATGATTACTTACTAAATTACGTATAGGGAACTTAAATATAGATAAAATGGTTATTGGATTTGACAATATAAAAACCAAAAAATAAAACAAATAGTAGGGATTCATATCCAAAAGGAGATCTCTCAGTAACTCCGCATTTCTTGCCATATAAATAGAAGCCAAAAGTATTGAGAAATCATCTTTTGTTTAATTCTCATTCAAGACAAAAGAAATTCAAATTTTAAATCCATAAATTCTCTTAAAAGAAAAAGTCCTAACAAAAGCATCAGAGTGCCTTTACAGGTATATGTTTGATTTTGATTTGTGAAGATTCTCGAGAAAGAAAATAATCGATATTAAAGCTTGCCAATTTAATTAGAATAGTTTATCACTAGTTTATCACTTGACTTTTCTTCAGTTGCATAAGTATGAATCATTGAAATTTTTTGAACCTTCAGTACCACAGTATGAAAAATGTGAGATGATTTAAAAATTAAAAAATAAAACTAACTAACTAATAAGAATCAAAGTGTGAATATGGTAAATTGGCAATGTCAATGGGTAACTTAAGCTATCCCAGCCACAACCATACAAATTGTATCACATGGTCAAGCTATGCAAATGTTAAATATCGCACCACCAAATAAGTCTTTAGAATGCATTTGGAACATTGCATTGCATTATATTGTATTATATGTATTGCATTATCTTGTTTGCATTAGGTTGTATTTCATTAAGTTATAATACAATACTATGCTTTTTTTTTTAATAAAATACTATGCTTAGTATAGTGTGAACTATAATATATATAATATTATTTTATGTTAATATTAAAATTAAATTAATAGTATTTAAACTTATTAATATTTTAATTTTATACTATGAATTTATGAAAATTAGTTATTAAATAATTATTTCTATATATTAATTTTTCTAATATAAAAATAATTTAATAATATACAATCATAAAATAATAAAATTTATATTATTATAATATTATTACCTAATATTATATTATAATATAATTTACTTTTATATATTAGTTATTAAAACTTAAATGATATATAATATAAATGGTTATATTATAATACTATATGATATCAAATTTTAATTATGAATTAATTTTATTTATTTATATCGAATATAACTAATTAGTTTAAATTAGTTTAAATTTACAACTATATAATACTTAATTAAAATACTTTTACATATTTAAAGTAAAATAATTAAAATGATTTCATGTAATTAAAGTAAAATAATGTATTATCATTTATTTATTAAATATTTAGGTTTATTAATAGTTTATATTTTATATTATTATTTGAATATCAATATCATTTAAATATTTAATAAATTTAAATTTATTATAAACTATTGAATAATAAAAGTAAAATGATTAAAATTTAAAATGTGAATAATGTTTTAATCTAATATAATTTAAACCCTACTTTCCTTGAGATTATTTTATGCTCGTTTAATTATATTAGCCATCTTTTTAATACAGTGTAACACAACTAGAAATTGGAGTCAAATATGAGTTAGCATGAGAATAATGTTATGCAATATGGGTAAATTTCAGCTTACTCTCTCGTGAATTAACAATTTTTAAATTGTCCTTTTACTTTTGAAAATATCAAATTATTCTCTAAAAGTAGTTAATTTTAATGATTGGCTGTTGTTGATTTGTCAGAGTATAAAATCTTCTTTTTTTAACAATTTTATTATCTAACGATTTTAACATTTAGAAATACTATTTTAATCAATAAAATACTAAAATAAAAATGACGAAAGTCCTTAAAATTTCAAAAAAAAAAAACTTATCTCTTCTCAATTTCATCTCCATCGAATCAAAGTCACACTAATTGAAATACCCATTGTTTATCCTATATTTCAATTGGTTGGCATGGTTGCGCTTGGCAAAGGATTTGGTTCCTCGGGCTGTGAGTGCAATCGCGAGTTTGGCTGAATGGCCATGTGTGATTAAGGGTTGGATTTCCTTGGGCCTTGGGCATGTGCAGTCATGGTTGGATTTCCTGTGAAAAGTGGCAAGCTGGCACCACCCTTCTAGATGGCGGTGCCAGCCATTGTTAAAGAAGGAGGTGCTACCTCCTTCTTGGATCAAGAAAATTAACATTCAAAGATTTGAATGTTGACATTCAAATCTTTGAATGAAGAAATTTAAGGAAAAAAATATTATTTTATAGCCATTTTTAGCTATAAAAGGGTAGGTTCTCTATAAGTTTCAAACATCCAAAATCTAATTTCTTATGAGAGAAAAAAAAAGATGAATGGTTTGTGAAGTTCTCTAGAGTGTAGTGAGAAATTGGTGTATTTGGGATTTGTGTGAGAGAAAATTATTTTTGAGAGTGTGGTTGTAATAATTTTCTACATAATGAATATTTTTCTCTAGTTGTTTTTTTTTACCACGGCCATGGTTTTTCTCCGGATTTGAAATTTTCCACGTAAAGCTTGTGTTGTGGGATTCATATTATTTTTCATTTAATTTTTCTGTTAATTTGTCACCTGACAAATTGCTTGGAGTGATCTTGGCAGGAAACTCAATTTCCTAACAATGGTATTAGAGCCATTAATTGAAGTTTTGGTGTCGGGACATTGTTTACGTATACGGTACTGTTCACGTGAAGCAGTGGGGCCAATCCAAATGGTCTATGGTGAAGAGCAAAGATTGATTTGTAAAGCATATATGTTAATAGCTGGTGTTTTTTAAACTTGGTGGAGTTTGGTGTTAATGAAAAATTAATGGGAGAATTATTTTGGCTTGTGGAGAATTTAAGTCAAAGGTGTATCAAATCTAGTATGTACAAGGATTTGAAAGTGTGGGCAATTTGGCACCTTAAGGAAATTGTCAAAAAGGTGGAGCGGGCTCGGCAAATTGCTCCAGAATCAGTAAAGCAAATATTGATATTCTCGCAAATGGTGAATTTCTTTTTATAAGAAACTAGTTTAGTTCTTTTAGCATGTAGATCTCCAAGTTGCCATGAAAGAGAACGTGTTACTATTAGGGAGGTCCGCAAGATTTGCACACGAGGCATGGTTGGCATTAATGCAGGGTGTGTGGTGGAATTTATGTCGATGGCTGATGAACTTTCAGGAAGGCCAACATGGAAGTTGCACTATAAATTTCAGCAGGATATTTCAACATGTGCCGATGTAAAATTCTTAGAATTGATAATTAATTCTTGGTGGTATATTCTTTATGGTGGAGTATGATAATTCTCTATGTTGAGAATTATGATTATACGTGAAGAAGGTAAAAATGATGATATGGAGATTGATTGGTTCTCAATCAAATCTCCAAGTGGGAGAATGTGAAAAGTGGCAAGCTGTTACCGCCCTTTTAGATGGCGGTGCCAACCATTGTTGAAAAATGAGGTGCTGCCTCCTTCTTGGATCAAGAAAATTAACATTCAAAGATTTGAATGAAGAAATTTAAGGAAAAAAAAATATTATTTTATAACAATTTTTAGCTATAAAAGGGGAGGTTCTCCATAAGTTTCAAACATCCAAAATCCAATTTCTTATGGGAGAAAAAAAGATGAATGGTTTGTGAAGTTCTCTAGAGTTTAGTCAGAAATTGGTGTATTTGAGATTTTGGTGAGAGAAAATTATTTCTGAGAGTGTGGTTGTAATAATTTTTCACATAATGAATATTTTTCTCTGGTTTTTTTTGACAACGGCCGTGGCTTTGCTTCGGATTTGGAGTTTTCCACGTAAATCTTGTGTTGTGGGATTGATATTATTCTTCGTTTAATTTTTCTGTTAATTTTTTACTTGAAAAATTACTTGGAGTGATCTTGGGAGGAAGCTCAATTTTCTAACATTTCTATGGCTGCGTGTGACCGAGGGTTTAGCTGCCTTGCACGGCCAAGAGGTTCACTGCCTTGGCCTCGCGTACGCAAACAAGGATTTTGGTATTCATGGGTACCAAATGAAAATTTGTTAAAGAATTTTGCTGGGTACTACAAATATGTAAACTATTTATGTGTGTTTTGAAAAACTTAAATAAATTTGGGCCCATAAAAATTAGGATATATTGAGGTTTGAGTTTTTTTTTGTTAATTGACTGTCAGAAAAATGTATGAATACTATTTTATCCTTTTGGCTATTATAAGTAATAAAGATATAACAATTTTAGGGATAACATAATATTTTCAAAAGAAAAATTGTAATTTGAAAATTGTTATTTCACGAGAGAGATAATTTGAAATTAACACATATAATATAATGTAATTGTAAGCTGTTAAAAGTATTTATGTACACGTATTGCCCCTGTCTCATTCAAAATAAATAGCTAGTTTGATAATGTTTAATCTTTTAAAATAATTGTTGCTAGATATGTTGTATAAATAATCAACTGCGATGAATATTAGTTAAACATTTAGTAAAATTTATTCTTGAAAGTACTATGAATTTCAAATTGTAGTCATATATATTCACTAAATTTGACTATTACACTATTGAAAGAATATAAATGAATGAATTTAACATAATGTTGAATAAAATTTATTTACACACACATATATGATGGTTTTTATGTGTATATATAATAATTAATAACTAAGATAAATATTTTATGTTATTAATTTTTTATAATCACAATATAATTTAGTAATAATAAAAATTTGTTTAAAGTTAATGATTTTATTTCTTAATTAATAAGAAGAATTTTAGATTTTTGTAATACATATGAGATAATTATTCTCACGTGTAGATGCTTTTATTTTTTTTATAAAAACGTGTTATTAAATCATATAATTTAGTAATTAATTAAAATATAGTTTAACAATAAATTAAAAATTAACTTTGTTATAGTATGTCCGCATAAAAAAATATAAAAACTCCGACACAGAAGACTCTATATAATAATATATATAAAATTATATTTAATATAAAACTTATTCCCAAAATTAAATTTTTAAAAACTGCTCATTTTTCCGGTTTACTTTTCAAAATCATTTTTAGTTCTTTTAGTATTTTTTAATAAAATTTTTAAAGGAAAATCAATCTGAGAGTTCCGTCTCTAATTGATTTTGCTGATAATTATTATTACTACGCAGGAAACAAAGTCAGTTCTCAAATTCTCTCTTTACTTCGTATCGGTGGTGGTTTATGCATCGATCGACTCTGATATTTTCGATTCATAAGTGGCCTCCCAGCTTCCCTCTCAAAACTCAATGGCGTACATGAGCATGGGAGAAGCGCACCGAAGGATAACAGATTACCTAAACCGCTTCTTCGACGCCGTTTCATCACAAGACGTAGCTTCCCTGAAGCAACTCCTTTCTTTCTCCTCCAACTCGCCGTCTCTCCTCTCCCTCGCCGACTCCCTCAACGTCTTTCAAGACGCCAATAGGCTGATCAAGCAGTCCGACAACTACTCCCCCTTGGCAGATATCACAGTCCCTCTCTTTCGCTCTCTTCAGCACTATCGCACAGGAAACTTGGTCGATGCCTATCTCGCCTTTGAAAAATCCGCTAAGTAACTATGCTCTCCGTTACTAAGTTTAAATCAGACACATAATGCAATGATTTCACGATTAATTCTGAACAATTGTATGTTATTACAGTGCTTTCATTCAGGAGTTTCGGAATTGGGAATCCGCTTGGGCTTTGGAAGCATTGTATGTTATTGCTTATGAAATTAGGGTTCTTGCTGAGAGGGTACTCCCTTTTTATTATCATTTTCAGTGCTATTATTTTGTCAATGAGTCATGCTGTTATACTTCCCCACTAGTATAGCATTCATCTATGGGATACAATAAGTAATTTAAAGAGTTGGGAAATTTTATCATCTAATATACAAGTGGCATGTGGCACTTGGGACTCAAATTTTGGGATAGTAGTTGGCAACTCTGGTATGACACTGTTGTAAATAATTATTTTTGTAGGCTGATAGGGAGTTGGCTTCTAATGGAAAATCCCCGGAGAAATTAAAGGCAGCTGGCTCTTTTCTCATGAAAGTCTTCGGTGTTCTTGCCGTATGTTTGTTTCTCTATAGACCTATTCACATTAAGCAAAGCAAAATTTTACTTTCGGTTGGTACAGTCGCCTTTGCTAAATCTTTGTAAGAATTTGTTAAATTATAGGGAAAAGGCTCAAAACGTGTTGGAGCATTATATTTGACATGCCAGTTGTTCAAGATCTACTTCAAGGTGCAATTTGACTTGTTTTCAATCTATTTTTTCAAGCTAGATTATGTTACTTAACATCTATTATTACTCTACAGCTTGGTACGGTTCATCTTTGCCGTAGTGTAATACGGAGTATAGAAACTGCGCGTATTTTTGATTTTGAGGAATTCCCTAAAAGGGATAAGGTATAATTTGAGCTTGTTGATGACATTTTTTTTTTCTCCTTTTGCGAAATTGATCCTCAGAGTATTAGTATTTTTCTGTCACACACTGCAGGTTACTTACATGTATTATACTGGCCGATTGGAAGTTTTCAATGAAAATTTTCCTGCTGTAAGTAAATTAAGTTCCTTTTCAGTAATTGATACTTTCTTTATCAGACAAATGTCTAAAGTCTAAGATCTGAGTTTGGATTTACCAGTTTGAGCCTTGACGTACGGGTTGAGCATTTCAGTGCATGCCTAGTGTTCAATCTTTTTGCAGTGTTTTACTTGATTTCAAGTTGTCATCTTTCAGTGGGCAAATAATATGTTTCAGTATGGCTTTATGGCCTCACTGGTTACATTTAACATGAATTTCAACTAGGGGTGGAAAACGAATATACGAATCGTATTTGAATCAAATCGTAAACAAATTGGGGCAAAACTCTGCTGTTCGGATTTGATTCATTTATTAAATGAATTGAAATCTTAAGATTCGAATTCAGTTCGTTTATTAAATGAATTTTGGTTCGATTTGTTTAATTCATTTAGCGGAATTAATAAATGAGTCGAATTTGAATTCGTTTACTATTCATTTATCCTATATCGAATCCGTAATGAATTGAATTGAATTTGAATTCATTTATAGAAATATAATTAATGAACAAAAATTAAGCAAAATAAAATATAAAAGACCATAATTCAATATTCTACAAAATACAGTCTTATTATAATTTATAATTACTATATTAGCCTTCAAACATTAAAATTTTTTCATACATATTTAAGGATAAATAAGTAGTTTAATTGAACGGATAATGAACGATGTTAAATGAATGGATTGTATTCGATTCATTTATGACCTATTTATTAAACGAATCCTAAACGAATAAACGAATTAATGTCTTCAAACCCAAATTTGATTCGGTTAATTAGTGAATTGAATTGAATCAATGGTTGAGTTTCTTAGTCAGTTTATTATTTATCTAGTCTACTTTTATATCATGCAGGCTGATCAAAAGTTATCGTATGCCTTAATAAATTGCAACCCTCGGAGTGAAGCTAATATAAGGTCTGTTTAAGCTGTGCTTATTGTGTATGTTTTGCATCCACATGGTAGAAAGACTTCAGATGTTTCTGTTTCTACAATTATAGGTGTACTCAACAGTATCTATTTATTACTCTGGCTGTATTGTATATGGTTCAGCTGATGTTTATATTAGCACATTTATCCATTGTATCTCTAATTGGGTGGTCTTACTGATTTAGCTTTCAAATCTGAGAATGGCATTCCTGAATTGTTCTCTTTTTTTATTTGATTCTTCCCTGATAAAATAATTTTTTGCTTCTTGGTTGTGAGTTTTATGATTTACCTGACATGTTTGAGGTGTATTGACTACTGAAGTATTGTATATGCACTTAAAAACTTATTTCTGTGAATTTTTTTTCCCACCTTAAAGCTTCTGATCTCAAGTTCTGTGGTTTCTGATGTTATAAAGCATCTTATAATGATCTCTTATCTCTGCTGTGTTGCTTTTCTTCTGTGGATAGGATGATATTAAAATATTTGATACCTGTGAAGCTTTCAATAGGCATTTTACCTAAAGACTGGCTGTTGGAGAAGTATAACCTAGTTGAGGTAAGGCCTGCTTAATGAATTGTTTATTTTCTTGTTCTGTGGCGGGAATTAGATTTGAGATATTTAGTGTCGTGGTCCATGTTGGTTCTTGTATTGGCATTTGAGCTTCAGAAAATGAATGGAAGCAAATAATAGTAAAAACTATATTGAGAGTGGGCTGCGCTCTTCTTCTACCATCCTTGTATAATATGCAGTGTTCTTTCACAGTACAGTAACATCGTGCAAGCTCTAAGAAGGGGTGATCTGCGCCTTCTTCGACATGCCCTGGAGGAGCATGAAGACCAGTATGTTTTATTTATTTATTTTACTTTGGGTAGTTTACAATTGTCCATAAAATTTTAATTTTTCCGAGGTGAAGTTGGAATCACCTTCTCCCAGTTGTAACCAGAATAATGAATTCCATCCCCCAAAAAAAAAAGGTTCTTGAGATCGGGTGTATATCTTGTGCTGGAGAAACTCGAGCTCCAAGTTTATCAAAGATTGTTCAAGAAAATGTAAGTTCCATATCTTGTAGTAATATTTACATTTAATTGTACTTGGAATATTTAGTTTTATTTATTGCACATTCATTCTGCAGTTACATTATCCAAAAACAAAAAGACCCAAGCAAAGCTCATCAGATGAAGTTGGATGTAATTGTGAAGGCACTGAAATGGCTTGAGATGGACATGGATGTTGACGAGGTACTTATCTTCTCTCCCATATCTTTTCAGTTTCTTGAATTTATTGGACTCTCTTTCTCGCTGGTGGTTTTGCATGATCAGTTGATCAAATTAGACTTCTCTTGGGATGAGTAGGTGGAATGTATAGTAGCCATATTAATACACAAGAATCTTGTGAAAGGATACTTCGCGCACAAGAGTAAGGTTGTTGTCTTGAGCAAGCAGGATCCTTTTCCCAAATTAAATGGGAAGCCCGTTAATTCATGAAGATGCTTTGTTGGAGATGGCGAAATGGGGATCAGGTTATTTAGAAACAGTCATGCTGGTTCAGTTCATTTTTGTCTCCATAGTTCTGGAATTCCGACGTAGATGTACAATTTCAGTGCAGATGTAATTGCAGTACACAAAATTGTTGTATTCATCAAGTAAACTTTTTGCATTTTTCAGCTAACTTCTTGATTGTAATCACGTTTGCTCCTTTTTTTTTCTCTCTTTATTTTGTAATTTTAATTCTCATTTGTTCTTTGGTTGCCCTAACTCGTATTTATGGACTAGCACATCAATAAACAGTAAAAAATTTCTCCGAAGATGAAACAAGATGAAACGAACTGAGACGCATTTGAGATATGTGAATGCCAGATTGCTTTAAGGAGTTCATTGCAGTTTGCTTTATAATTTTTGGCTAAATTAATTCTCCATTGCGAAAATTCCAACACATGGTAAACTTGAGGTTGAGGTAAACAATAAATAATCAAAAACTTATTTTTTAAAGTTAGCCACAAATTTAAGCAACTTTTAAATTTATTATCCTTCCCATGGGTTTTATAGCTGTGGTAAAGAGGTTAAAAGTAGTTTAGAATTTTACCAAGTTGGCTAAAAATTCATATAACTTCTAACTTTTTTTATCCATCTCATGAGTTTCATAGGCATAGATGTAATAAAAAAGTTGAAGTAGTTCGGAATTTAAAAAAATTGGTTATCAATCCATGCAACTTTCAATTTTTTTTTTTATCCGACTCATAAGTTTCATAGCCACGATAAAGAAATTGAAGTAGTTTGGAATTTGACTAAATTGGTTACAGATTCATACAACCTTCAACTTTTGTGATCATTTGTTTGATGCTTATCATGGGCTTCAATAGTTGCCGAGATAAAGACGTTGAAATAATTTGGAAGGGATATTATTATTTTACTATCAAAGTTTTACTGACATATCATGTCAGTACCAAGGTTTGTCGAAAAGTACATTTTACTACCAAAGTTTTGCGCCGTTATCAATTCACTACCATTCCGTTAACAACGTTAAAAATTTGCTGATGTCATGAGGGCACCAACGATATTTCCTGCTGTAAAAGTAAAATTGTTTGTTAATTTGATAGATAAATTATCATTTTACTACTAAGTTTTTAGGGGAATTATCATTTTACTACCAAACTCTTGGGGGTAAAATCGATTTTTAACTTTTTCTTAACGGAATGATAGTGAATTGATAACGACGCAAAACTTTAATAGCAAAATGCACTTTTCGACAAACCTTAGTACTGACATAATATGTCAGTAAAACTTTAGTAGTAAAATGATAATTTCTCTAATTTGAAATTTGAGTAAATTAGCCACAAATTCATGCAACTATCAACTTCTTTTTATCTTTCCTATGGGTTTCAATAGCTGAGGCAAAAAAGTTGAAAAAGTTTGGAATTTTACTAAATTGGCTATAGATTTATTCAATTTTCAACTTTTTTTTAATCCTTCCATTGGGTTTCATAGCCCTGACAAAGAAGCTAAAGTAGTTTGCAATTTTATTAAGATTGCGATAAATTCATGCAATTTTCAAAAAAAAATTTTAATCCTTTCCATGAATTCTATGGCTGTGGTAAAGAAGCTGAAGTAGTTTGGAACTTGAGTAAATTGGGCACAAATTCATGCAACTTTCAACTTTTTTAATCATTTCCATGAGTTTCATATCCATGATAAAGAAGTTGAGATTGTTTGGAACGTAAGTAAATTGGCCAAAAATTCACGCAACTTTCAACTTTTTTAATAATTCTCGTAGATTTCATGGACATGGTAAAGAAGTTGATGTAATTTGGAATTTCAGTAAATTGATTAGAAATTCGTGCAACTTTCAACTTTTTTGATCCATTCCATGGGTTTTATAATCGTGGTAAAGAGGTTGAAGTATATTAGAATTTGACTAAATTAGCTACAAATTCATGCAACTTTCATCTTTTTTTCAGTAATCGAGGTAAAGAAGTTTAAGTAGTTTGGAATTTTATTAAGTTGGCCATAAATTCATGTAACTTTCAACTTTTAAAATCCTTCCCATGGATTTCTAGCCATGGTAAAGAAGTTGAAGTAGGTTGGAATTTTAGTAAATTGGCCATAAATTCATGCAACTTTTAACTTTTTTTTATCTTTCCTACGAGTTTCGCAGCCATAAACAAGTTGAAGTAGTTTGAAATTTGAGTGAATTAGCCTCAAATTTATACAACTTTCAATTTCTTTGATCCTTCGCATGGGTTTTCCAATTATGGTAAAGAAATTGAAGTAGTTTGAAATTTAAGTAAATTAGTCACAAGTTCATTTAAGTTTCAACATTTTTTATTCTTCCCATGGGTTTCGTAGCCGTGGTAAAGTAGTTAAAGTAGTTTGAAATATGAGTAAATTGGTCGCAAATTCATGCAACTTTTAATCTTTTTTTTAATCCTTTCCACTTGTTTGATAGCCATAATTAAGAAGTTGAAGTAGTTTGGAATTTTACTAAAATGGCCACAAATTCAAACAACTTTCATCATTTTTTATCATTCTCATGGATTTAGTACCTGTGGTGAAGAAGTTGAACTAGTTTAAGACTTGTCTAAATTGGCTACAAATTCATGCAACTTTAAGTTTTTTTATCCTTTCCATGAATTTCATCTTCGTGCTAAAGAACATATGAAACTTGAGTAAATTAGCCACAAATTTATGTAATTTTTAACTTTTTTAATCCTTCCTATGAGTTTCATAGCCGTGATAAAGACGTTAAAGTAATTTAGAATTTGAATAAATTAGCCATAAATTCATACAGCTTTCAACTTTTTAGGTTATTCCTATGGATTTCATAGACGTAGTAAAAAAGTTGATGTAAATTGTCCCCAAATTCATGCAACATTCAACTTTTTAAATCCTTCCCATGGATTTCATAGTTGTGGTAGAGAAGTTGAAGTGATTTCAAATTTGAGTAAATTGGCCGCAAATTCATGCAACTTTCAACTTTTTATATCATTTCTATAAGTTTCACAACCATGATAAAGAAATTGAAATAAATTGGAATTTGATTAAATTGGGCTCAAATTCATGCAACTTTCATTTTTTGATTCTTCCTATGGATTTTTTAGCTATGGTAAAAAAGTTGAAGTAGTTTAAAATTTGAGTAAATTAGCCAAAAATTCATGCAACTTCCTATGGATGTCATAGCTATGGCAAAAAAGTTGAATTAGTTTGGGATTTGATTAAATTGGTGATAAATTCATGTAACATTTAACTTTTTTTATTCTTCCTATGGGTTTTATAGCGATGATGAAGAAGTTGAAGTAGTTTGGAATTTGACTAAATTGGCCACAAATTCATGCAATTTTCACCTTTTTTGATCATTCACGTGGGTTTTATGGCCATGGTAAAGAAGTTAAAGTAGCCTAAAAATCGACTAAATTGGCCACAAATTCATGCAACTTTCAATTTTTTGATCCTTTCTATGGGTTTTAATAGCCGATGTAGAGAAGTTAAGGTAGTTTGGAATTTAAGTAAATTGGCCGCAAATTTATGTACTTGTAACTTTTTTTATCTTTCCAAAAAGTTTCAATAGCCAAGGTAAAGAAGTTGAAGTAGTTTAGGATTCTACTAAATTAGCCAAAAATTCATGCAACTTTTTATTTTTTATCCCTCCTATGGGTTTTATAACCGTAGTATAAAAGTTGGAGTAGTTCAGAATTTTATTAAGAAGGGCATAAATTCATGCCACTTTCAATTATTTTTATCCTTCCCATAAGTTTCATAGCTATAGTAAAGTAGTTGTAGTTCGGAATTGGACTAAAATGACTCTAAATTTATACAACTTTCAACTTTTTTTTATCCTTCCCATGGGTTTTTCAGTTTTTATAGAAATTGAAGTAGTTTGAAATTTGAGTAAATTGGACACAAGTGCATGCAACTTTCAACATTTTTTTATCTTTCCCGTTGTTTTCATGGCCGTGATAAAGAAACTAAAGTTGTATGGAACTTGAGTAAATTGGCCACAAATTCATGCAATTTTCAACATTTCTTTTTATCCTTTCTATGGTTTTCAATGGTTGAAGTAAAGAAGTTAAAGTAGTATGGAATTTTACTAAATTGGCTCCAAATTTGTGCAACTTTCAATTTTTGTCATCCTTCCCGTATAACCATAGTAAGGAAGTTGAAGTACTTTGGAAACTCTTCTTAAATTTATGCAACTTTCAACTATTTTGATCCTTCCCATGGGTTTCATAGCCGTCTTAACGTAGTTGAAGTAGTTGAAGTAGTTTGGAATTTTACTTTTGGCTACAAATTCTTGCAATTTTTAACTTTTTTTATTCTTCAAATGGGTTTCATAGCCATGGCATGTTAGCCTAAAGTAGGGATGGCAAAATAGCCTAAGCTGGCTCGATCCATTCACATGAGCTTTGTCATAGGCTTCCTATATGAAGGCCTAGACAATGAGTTAGGAAAAAAAAAACCCTTTATTTTTTTTAAAAATAAATTTATAATTAGAATAATAAATTTAAATTTGAAAAATAATGAAAAAATAAGCTTAAATTCCTAAGTTATTATCAATAATGAATCAACAAACTTAAAATTATAATATTAAACTTTCTTTTAACTGTTAATTAGTTAAGAGAGTGCTTTAATTATAGAATCCAATATTAAAAAATTAAATCTCTAAACTTATATTTCCTTTATTTTCTTTATTTATTATTTTATTTTAAAATATTTATTTTCTTTTATTTATATTTCTTTTATTTATTATTTTATTTTGAAATATTTATTTTCTTTAATTCATTGTTAATTATAACAATATGATTATTATTAATTCATTTCAAATTTACAACAATTTTAAAAAAATAAAAAAATACGTAAAAGCCCAATCCTAGCCGAGCCCACAGTGGGCTTGGCCCATGCCTACCCCTTGCACTTCTTAAAAAGCCCAGCCCAAGCCCTTAATTTGCCAACTTTAGCCTAAAGGGTTATACGAACCGTAATTTTAATGATAACAAACCACGTAAAGGTAAAATGGTAAATGTATATTTCACAATCTCACTAGTTCTTGAAGGACAAAATTTATTCAAGCGATATCAAGCTTGAGACACGTAGTGGACAACGACACGATCAAGGATGAATCTTAAGAGTACTAGCTCAAAGTGATCTCCATTGCTATAATTCTTGTAAAGTCAGTATGATTTAATATTTGCATGATTTGTCATTTTAAAAGCTCAAGATTTTGGTTAATAAATCATCATTTTTCATATACTAAAGGCTTTATATTTATAAGACAAGCGAGTTTATGAAATTGATTATTGTCAAAATAATGGACTAAAATGAAAGGTTTTGAAAACTTTGATACCAATAAAGTGTCGTTTTAAATTCTGGAGATGGATCAATTTGCAAAAGTCTTAAACATTGTGGACAATAGTATAGTTTCTAAAAGTTTTGAAACAAAACTACAAATTTTGGAACAATAATGGCAAATCGCTTACTTTGTAGCCGATAACCACCTGGGGTCTAGAAACATAGTGACTAACACGGCAAAACCTTTGGGCAAAATTTTCAAATTTGATTTTGTAACGTTAACTTGCCTCAATAGTATGACAACTTACTGCCTCATTTTAGCGGCGGTTCGGTAAGTCTCCAGAAAGTTGATAATGGCTAGTTTGATTATTTAATTTATAAAAACTCAAATTAAAATCAAATCTAATAGTTTTTCCAAGCAAAAAATCAGTTCATACAACACTATCTTGAGCTTTCATTTTGCTAATCTACATACATTGAGTTATCATTGAGCTATCATTCGTATATGTACTTTAAAAGAAAGTATTTATTATAATCTTCAAATTCATTATCAAATTTGTAAGTGTAAGTATGAGAAGCACTCGGGGAAAGGTGTGTGTGAGTGAATCACCACTTGTAAAGATTTATTGACACTTTGGAAGTTAATTATAAGAACTTGAAGCCTTGGGAGACTTGGATAGTAAAATCTTCAACCGTGGTTTGCTTGTAGGCGTGGTTATAGGTAGGTTTGCCGAACCACGTAAAAATCCGCATGTTTGTTTTCTCTTCCTTACTCCTTTCTAAATTTATGTTTTGTTAAATTTACTGTTATTCATATTTCTTAAAGAAGCAATTTAAATTGTATTGTGATTTTAGAAGATTTTTTATAATTACCCAATTCACCCCTCCTTTTAGGGTGTATAGCTTGAATTTCATGGTAAAGTGGTTCAAGTAGTTTGGATTTTTACTAAATTGTTTATAAATTCATGCAACATTCAACCTTTTTAATCTTTTCCATACGTTTCATGGCCGTATTAAAGAAGTTGAAGTAGTTTGGAATTTAAGTAAATTGGCCACAAATTCATGTAACTTTTAACTTTTTTACGTTCTTCATTGTAATCATGGCAAAGAAGTTGAAATAATTTGGAATTTGACTATATTGGCCATAAATTCATGCAACTTTCAATTTTTTCCTTTCAATGTGTTTCATACCCATGGTAAAGATATTAAAGTAATTTAAAATTTGAGTAAATGGTCACAAATCCATTCCACTTTCAATTTTTTTTTAATTATTCCCATGGGTTTTATAGTCATGGTAAAAATATTGAAGTAGTTTAAAATTTACTAAATTGACCAAAAATTCATGCAACTTTAAACTTCTTTTTATCCTTCTAATGGGTTTTAATGGTAGTGGTAAAGAAGCTGAATTAGTTTAGAATTTTATTAAATTGGCTACAAATTCATGCAATTTTGAACAATTTTGATCCTTCCCACCAGCTTCATGGTCGTGATAAAGAAGTTGAAGTAGTTTGGAATTTGACTAAATTAGTGATAGATTCATGCAACTGTCAATTTTTTTTTTATCTTTCCTATTGATTTTAATAGCCAAAGTAAAAAAGTTAAAGTAGTTTAAAATTTTACTAAATTGGCCACAAATTCATGCCACTTTCAAATTTTTGTATCCTTCACGTCGGTTTCATAGTTGTAGTAAAGAAGTTAAACTAGATTGTAGCTCTATTAAATTGGCCACAAATTCCTGGAACTTCCAACCTTTTAGTCCTTCCCTTAAGTTTTATAGTTATGATAAGGAAGTTGAAATAATTTGAAACATAAGTAAATTGACCATAAATTCATACAACTTTCAACTTTTTTAATCCTTTACATGGGCTTTGGAGTCATGGTAAAGAAGTTGAAGTAGTTTGAAATTTGAGTAAATAGGGCACAAATTCATGCAATTTTGAACTTTTTTTAATCCTTCTTAAGGGTTTCATAGCGGTGGAAAATGAGTTGAAGTAATTTGGAATTTTACTAAATTGGCTACATATTAATACAACTTTCAATTTTTTTGATCCTTCCCATGAGTTTTATAATCGTGATAAAGAAGCTAAGGTAGTTTAGAATTTTAGTAAATTGGCCTCAAATCCATGCAACTTTCAACTTTTTTTAAATACTTCCTATGGATTTCAATAGCCGTGGTGAAAATGTTGAAGTAGTTTGAATTTGGGTAACCAATTTTTTTTACTTTTTTTGTCCTTCCCATGGGTTTTATAGTTGTGATAAAGAAAATAAAGTGGTTTAAAATTTTACTAAATTGACCAAAAAGTCCTGCAACTTTCAACTTTTTTATCCTTTCCATGGATTTCAATAGCCATGATATGTATATTGAAGTGATTTGATGTTTTACTAAATTGGCCACAAATTCATATGACTTTCAAATTTTTTTAGTCTTTCCTGTAAGTTCTTAGCCGTAGCAATTTGGAATTTTGGCTAAATTGGCCATAAATTCATTCAAATTTCAATTTTTTTTAATTCTTCCCATAGGTTTTCAAGCCATGGCATAAAAGTTGAAATAGTTTGAATTTTGCAAAAATGATCGCAAATTGATGCAACTTTTAACTTTACTTATGCTTTATGGTTTTCAATAGCCGTGGTAAAGAAGTTGACATAGTTTAGAATTTTATTAAATTGACCACAAATTCATGCAATTTTTAACTTTTTTTTATTGTTTTCATGGGTTTCATGGTCTTAATAACAAAACTGAAGTAGCTTTGAATTTTACTAAATTGGCAACAAATTCATGTAGCTTTAATTTTTTTTTATCCTTTCTATGTGTTTAAAAATCCCAGGAAAAGAAGTTATAGTAGTTTAAAATTTTATTGAATTAGCCACGAATGCTTGTAACTTTCAATTTTTTTTATCGTTCACGTGAGCTTCATAGTTGGTGATAAAAGAGTTGAACTAATTTGTAATTTTATTAAATTAGCCACAAATTCATGTAACTTTTAACTTTTTTGATCCTTTTATAGGTTTCATAGTCGTGATAAAGAAGTTGATGTAGTTTGGAATCATAGTAAATAGGCCACAAATTCATGCAACTTTCAACTTTTTTTTATCCTTCCCATGGGTTTCAATAGTTGTGGTAAGGATGTAGAAGTAGTGTGAAATTTTACTAAATTGGCTAACAATTCTTGCAACTTTCAATAGCCATGGTAAATATGTTGAAGTAACTTGGAATTTTACGAAATTGGCCACAAATTAATGCAACCTTCAACTTTTTCTTTTTTTTAATCCTTCCAATGGGTTTCAATAGCCATGGTGAAGAAGTTAAAGTAATTTGGAATTTGACCACCAATTAATGCAACTTTTAACAACTTTGATCCTTCCTATGGGTTTGATAGCATGTTAAAAAAGTTTATGTAGTTTGAATCTGAGTAAATTGACCTCAAATCTATGTAAGTTTCAACTTTTTGATCCTTCCCATGGGTTTAAATAGTTATGGTAAAGATGTTGAAGTAATTTAAAATTTTACTAAATTGGTCACAAATTCATACAACTTTTGACTTCTTCTTTTATCCTTCTCACAAGTTTTATAGCTACAATAAAATAGCTGAGCAAGTTTGGAATTTGATTAGATTGGCCATAACTTCATGCAACTTTTAATTTTTTTGAATCTTTCCATGGGTTCAGAGTCTTGGTAAAGAAGTTAAAGTAGTTTGAAATTTTATTAAATTGCCACAAATGTATGTGACTTTCAACTTTGTTATCCTTCTCATATAGGGATGGCAACTTTTTCCGGACCCAGACAAAATCGGATCATTCGGGCCGGGTTCAACCCGTACAGGATGCATTAATAATGTAGATCCGGTTGTAATTTTTCAAACCTGGACGCATTCCAGGTCTGGTTTCGGGTTTAGGTAAACCAAAATCTCCGGAACTCGGACCCAGACTACCGCTGTTTTTATAATTTATTTATTAATTAATTTTTATTACTAACTGTTGAGTGTTAAAAATTATATATTTATAAAGGAGAAAATCGTCATTTTGTACTTCAAGTTTTACTAATATCTCTAATTTTATTTATTTAAGTCTCTTGTTATTTAATTATGAGTGTTTTGTTTTAATTAAGTATTTTGTGTATTTTAGGGGCATCATGGTCATTTCACAATGAACGAGATTTCGGATAGCAAAACGGACGTCACTTTTGAACTCAGGACAGTCAAAAACCTTAAGAAGAGCATAAAAGGAAAAAAAGCACTGTTCACACGTACGGCACTGTTCACATGTACGGTACTGTTCATGGGTCAAATTGTGTTACTGTTCATGTGCAAACCGTGTTACTGTTCACATGAACCGCGTGGTCAAACCAGTGGTCAAATTGTGTTACTGTTCACTGATGACGTGGCGCAATCCTGTGCATCCAAATTATTTTTTATCCGATGGCCATGATTCACTCAATGTATCTATAAAAAAAGGGTCTTCCCCCCTAATTTGATACCCCTGAATCCATTTTTGAGCTTAGTTTTCTGTAATTTTTTCTCCATCTTGTATTTTCTACGTATTTTAATAAATTCCCATTTTACCCTTAGTTCAATTATGAGTAGCTAATTTTCTTTCAAGCTTGGGTTGAAGGTGAAGTCTCAACATGTGTCATGGGCTTTATTTGGTAAATTTATTTTCTCTTCCCCTCTAATTTCTGTGGAGGTTTTGACTTTTAAATCGACAAATAATAATAATCTTGTCTAGTTACCGCCTTGGTTTTACCGGCACCCTAGTATAAGGTTATTATTATTTGGCACGATAAGCCCTTAGCACCATATTGATTAGAGCGTGGTTCATGAGGTGTGGATTCCCCCCTTATGATTTAATTGATATTAATAAGGATTATTTAGCCCATGATGCATGTTGATACGGATCCAGATACCCAAGTGTTTTATCTCAATAGTTTCTAGTTTAATTATTTCTGCCAATCCAATTTGAATTCCAGCATCATCTAAATCACTTCCACACAAATCCAACCTCCCTTTTACATAATTAATTCTACATATAACTAAAATCCACCTCCTCGTGGGATCGACACTCAACACCATTAATCTATTCTACAATAGATTCGTGCGCTTGCGAGTTCAACAAAATTTGCACAACAAGTTTTTGGCGCCGTTGCTTTTATGGTAAGTATTTTGATTTGTAGAATTAATTTTTTTGTAAATAATTTTATTATTATTATTATTATTATTATTATTACTATTATTATTATTATTATTATTATTATTATTATTATTATTATTATTATTATTATTATTATTATTATTATTATTATTATTATAGTTGTTTCCTTGTATTTTTTTCTTAATTAATTAAAAAAAAGCGAATCTATATTTTAGGTAAGAATTTCTTTTTCTCTTCTTTAAATTTCTGCAATTTAATTTTCAAGTTATTTTTCTTTGTAATTTTTCATTTATCTCATTAATTTATTTTTATTTTATTTCACGTATTTGTTTTAGTGTATTTTATTTTTATAGAAAGGTTATAACAGCGCAATAAGGTTAGTATCGTAATTTCTCCTTCTTCTTTATTTTTATTTATTTTGTTCTCATTTTTATTTTCTTTGCATGCATGGTCGTAGGTCATTATTACCTAATCTTGAACCTATAGACCTTGAATTAGAAAGAACACTTCGTACACACAAACACATTGCACTTAAAGAAAAAATTGAAATGGATTTGCAACAACCAGAACCACAGGAGAGGCCATTTAAGGACTACTTCAGTCCCTTAGCTAATTTGAGCACATCTTGCATAAGATACCCAAATGTAGCTGCTAGGAGTTTTGAACTAAAACCTAGTATGCTAAATTGTCTCCCAACATTCTATGGCCTAGAAAATGAGGACCCATATAATCATCTGAATGATTTTCATACAATTTGTCAAACTTTTAAATATGAGAATTTTTCAGAAAATGATGTTAAACTTAGACTATTCCCATTTTCTTTAAAAGATAGAGCTCGTTCATGGTTCAATACATTGCCTGCTAATAGCATTACAATATGGGAACAAATGGTAACGAAATTTTTAAATAAATATTTCCCAGTGTATAAAACCAATGCTATTCGCAGGGAAATCTCAGAGTTCACCCAGAGAGAAGACGAGCAGTTTTTCGAAGCATGGGAGCGATTCAATGGGTTACTTTTGAAGTATCCACATCATGGGTACGAGAAATGACACCAATTCCAATACTTTTTGGAAGGATTATTGCCAAATGTGCAAGAATGGCTAATGGCGACAAGTGGAGGAGAGTTAATGTCAAAAAGTGCATCAGAAATTTGGGATTTCTTCCAGCGACAAGCGGATAATTCCCAACAACGGAGTCGATCTCTCAGGAATACTAGAAGAATTAAAGGAGTGAATGAGGTTCACATTGGCGAGTCCGGTTCGGGAATCAAAGAAGTCAAAGAGATGGTTGAAGGCATTTCTCGACAAATAGCATCGTTAATGACTGCCAAATCAACAGAGCCACATGACCATGAGTCGTATTCAGATCAAGCCAATGCCATCGGTGTCATGAGGAAGCCATCAAATTACAACCCATACTCCAACACATATAACCTTGGATGGAGAGACCACTCCAATTTTTCATGGTCTCAAGGATTCCAACAGAATGGACCAGCAGCTCCAACTCCACCAATGCAACCAATCCCTCAAGTTCCTCAAGCCTCTCAGCCACCATTTAGACCATACAATCAGAACCAGAATTACTCTCAACCCAGACAATGGGAGGATGCTTTCCAGAATATCAAGAATGTTACTAACTTCATGATCGAGCAACAGAACCGCACCATTGATGGACTACGGAATGAGATGAGAGCAGGCTTCAACTTACAAGCCCAATCAGTTTCAAGCCTCGAGAAGATGGTAGGACAACTTGCTTCTTCAGTTCAGACTTTGGCAATAACTGTTGAGAAAGGAAAATTTTCAAGTTAACCAGTGCCTAATCCTAAAGGAGTACATGAAGCAAGTACCAGTTCACCACAACAGCATGAAGAGGTCAAAGCCGTTATGACCTTGCGAAAAGGAAAAGAAGTTGACAACAAAGTGGAGATGCCAGCGACCAAAGAAAATCAAATTGTACCTGTGAATGTTGAAGACTCACCACCAGAGGAGAAAGAAGAAACCAACACACGAGAATATGTTCCAAAAGCTCCATTTCCTCAGAGGTTAGCTAAAGGAAAGAAGGGAAAGTTCACAGGTGAGATTCTTGAAGTCTTCAAACAGGTAAGTGTTAACATCCCTTTACTTGATGCAATAAAGCAAGTTCCATCTTATGCTAAGTTACTTAAAGACCTTTGCACTAAAAAGAGAAACATTCATGTTCAGAAAAAGGCATTTTTAACAGAAAACGTTAGTTCTATACTCCAACACAAAATTCCTCTAAAATATAAAGACCCAGGCTCCCCCATTATTTCATGTAGTATAGGGAACCACACAATTGAGAATGCTTTGTTGGATTTAGGAGCTAGTGTTAATCTCTTGCCTTACTCAGTATTTGTGAAACTTGGATTGGGAGAATTACACCCAACTCCAGTAGTGTTACAGCTTGCAGATCGATCCACGAAAATACCTCGTGGTATTGTGGAGGACGTGCTTATACAGGTAGACAAGTTTTATTTTACTGTTGATTTCATTGTAATTGACACTCAACCAATACAGGATTCAAGGAAGCATATCCCCATTATCCCAGGCCGACCATTCTTGGCAATTGCGGATGCTCACATTCAATACAGAACTGGAAATATGCAGTTGTCCTTTGGCAATATGACCATGGAGCTCAACATCTTTAACATTGCGAAACAAACTCATAATGCAGATGATGGAATTGTTGATGTGGATTTAATTGAAGTATTAGTTGATGATAATTTTGTTTCAAACATTAGTGATGACCTTTTACAAACATGTTCAACTCACTTTGGTTTGGATTTTGATGTTGACAGATCAGTCGATGAGGTCAACGCCTTACTTGACTCAGCACCATCCATAGACGCTAATAAATGGAAGTCAAGAGTTGAACAACTAGCACCATCAGAGAAGAAAATCATCCCATCATCAGAATCACCACCGAAACTCGAGCTCAAACTATTACCCGACACTTTGGAATATGCGTTCTTGGGAGAAGAAAGCATTCTACCGGTAATCATCTCATCATCCCTAAATGATGAGCAAAAAGGCAAGTTGTTGGATGTTTTAAAAGAGCACAAGGGAGCATTAGGATGGACCATAGCCGACATAAAAAGTATAAACCCAGCAGACTGCATGCATTACATTCACCTTGATGAAAATGCTAAATCTACTAAGGAAATGCAACGTCGGTTAAATCCTAATATGAAAGAAGTTGTTAGAACTGAAGTCCTTAAGCTATTAGATGCATGTATCATTTACTCCATTTCTGATAGTTCATGGGTCAGTCCTGTGCAAATGGTCCCCAAAAAGTCAGGAGTCACAGTAGTTACCAATGCTGATAATGAATTAATACCCATTAGAGTGACGACAGGATGGCGTGTATGCATTGATTATAGAAAGTTAAATTCTGTCACACGTAAAGACCATTTTCCTTTACCATTTATTGATCAAATGCTTGATAGATTAGCAGGCCATGAATTTTATTGCTTTCTAGATGGCTACTCAGGATACAATCAGATTCCCATAGCACCAAAAGATCAAGAGAAAACCACTTTCACTTGCCCTTTTGGCACTTTTGCATATAGGAGAATGCCATTTGGATTATGTAATGCACCTGCTACATTTCAACGTTGTATGTTAAGCATTTTTTCTGATATGGTTGAACGGTTTCTTGAGGTCTTTATGGATGATTTTTCTATTTTTGGAGATTCATTTGATCAATGTTTACATCATTTGACAAAAGTTTTATAGAGATGTATCGAGAAAATTTTCGTCTTAAATTGGGAGAAGTGTCATTTTATGGTAAAATAAGGTATAGTTCTCGGTCACATCATTTCATGCAAAGGTATTGAGGTTGACAAAGCCAAGGTGGATCTCATTTCCAATCTTCCTCTACCTAAAACAATCAGAGAAGTAAGATCTTTCCTTGGGCATGCTGGTTTTTATAGACGTTTCATTAAGGATTTTAGCAAAGTTTCTAGACCCTTATGCAATTTACTTGCTAAGGATGTACATTTTGTCTTTGATGATTCATGTCTTGTAGCATTTGAAAAGTTAAAGCAATTGTTGACGTCATCACCCATAATTCAGCCACCAAACTGGAGCTTACCATTTGAGCTTATGTGTGATGCATCTGATTATGCAGTAGGAGCAGTATTAGGACAAAGAGTAGATCGAATTCCCCATGTTATTTACTATGCTAGTATGACATTAAATGATGCACAATTGAACTATTCAACTACTGAAAAAGAAATGCTAGCAGTAGTGTTTGCATTAGAGAAATTTTAATCTTATCTTATTGGTTGTAAAATAATTGTATTCACAGATCATGCTGCTCTTAAATTTCTGCTCACAAAGAAAGATGCAAAAGCTAGACTAATTCGTTGGGTGTTACTTTTGCAGGAGTTTGACTTGGAATTCAAAGATAAGAAAGGGACAGAAAATGTTGTGGCTGACCATCTCTCTCGTCTCCACTTTGACATCAACACAGAACCCTTAACATTGAATGAGTCATTTCCAGATGAACAATTAATGAGTGTGGAAGTATTACCTTGGTATGCTGATATCGTTAATTATCTTGTTACAGGTAAACTTCCAGAGCATTGGACCAAGCAGGACAAGGCTAAATTTTTTGCGGAAATAAAGAATTTTTTCTGGGATGACCCCTATCTGTTCAAGTATTGTGCAGATCAAATTATTAGACGATGTGTCCCAGAAAATGAATTTCAGAACATCCTTTCGTTCTGCCATGAACAAGCTTGCAGAGGCCATTTCAGTGCTAAGAAAACAGCGACAAAAGTTCTACAATGTGGTTTCTATTAGCCGACTATATTTCGAGATGCTTACAACTTTTGCTCTTCATGTGATAGGTGTCAACGAATGAGGAGCATTACACGAAGGAACATGATGCCACAAAATTCAATTTTAGTGGTTGAGATTTTTGATGTGTGGGGTATCGACTTCATGGGACCCTTCCCCGCTTCTTTTGGCTATCAATATATATTGGTTGCTGTTGACTATGTATCGAAATGGGTAGAGGCAATTCCATGCAGAACCAATGATCATACAGTGGTGATAGGGTTTTTGAAGAGCAACATTATTTCACGCTTTGGATTCCCTCGAGCAATAATCAGTGATGGTGGTACCCATTTTTGCAACAAATCATTCAAAGCACTTTGGACAAAGTACTCAATCACTCATAAAGTGGCGACTCCATATCATCCGCAAACCAGTGGCCAAGTTGAGATCTCCAATCGAGAAATAAAGCACATCTTAGAAAAGACCGTGAGGCCAGACAGAAAAGATTGGTCATTAAGACTTGATGACGCGTTATGGGCATATAGAACGGCTTTCAAGACCCTAATTGGGATGTCACCCTACAGGCTAGTATATGGAAAAGCTTGCCACCTACCTGTGGAACTCGAGCATCGTGCGTACTGGGCCATCAAGAAATTCAATTTTGACATGCAGCAAGCTGGCTCAGAAAGACGATTACAGCTGGCAGAACTTGAAGAAATTCGCAACGATGCATACGAAAATGCCAAGGTTTACAAGCAGCGAATGAAAGTCTTTCATGATAAGCAGATTATGAGAAAATCTTTCACTCCAGGTCAGAAAGTACTTTTATTCAATTCTCGTTTGTACCTATTCCCAGGTAAGTTGTGTTCTCGATGGTCTGGCCCCTTCATTGTTCATACTGTTTTTCCATATGGGGCAATTGAAATTAAGGACCCAAAGAACGGTGTCACGTTTAAAGTTAATGGTCAAAGATTAAAGCCATATCTAGAATACCAACCACATGGAGAGGACACCGAAATAAATTTGAGTGACCCACCACATTTGAATTAAGATTTTTCTGTCTTTTCGGTGATTTATTTTATTTATTTTTTTTATTATTCTTCTGCTAATTGAAATTATTTGTGCATAAGTGTGTTTGTTTAACAATTAAGTTTTCTTTTATCACTTTTAATCATAAGACAGATCCTCTTGAACATCCTTAAACGACTTCAACGTGTCCAATCTCATCTCAGAGGCCAGATACGATTTTGTAAAACACATCGTATTTGGAAGCTGTAACCACCGGAGTTAATATCCTACGTTGAGGATTTAGAAAGCCAACTCAGAGACATTGAGAGAAGTGTCTACAACATCCAGTTGGAGCTTGAGGTAAATTCTATAAGAGGACGATTGTGATTTTCTTTGTGTATTTTTGTTTATTACTCTGTTTGTGTATTTTAGTTTGTGTGTTTTAGTTTGTCACTCCGGTCAAGTGGCGGATAACGGTACTCCGTGACAATCAAGTCGGTTACTTCAGTTTCCCACAATTACTGATCTTCTGAGGCGAAGGTATGGACAGAAATGAGATCTTGGCAAAGCTTCACAATCGATTCCCTTCACTTCCTCAGAATGCCCTCCTTACAATCTATAAAGCTCGGTCCGAACGCATGCGATTGCTCATGAGGAATAACATACCTGCTGATATCCGCTGGTTAATCGAGGCCAAAGTACGCTTGGCAGGTGAGTTGCCTCCTAAATTTATTGCATACATGCCTGGTTGTGGTAAAGGAAATTACGCAAGAAAGCGAAGAGCTCGAAGAATTTCTGTTGCTTGTCATAAGTGTGCCAGAATGATATGCGATAAAAAATGATGTTCTTTAGGAATGGTGTCTGATAACAGAGAAGATAAGATTCAATTCATTAGGGATGGCTTGAATAAAGAGTCATTGGATAATATCCTTTTGTCTCTTGAAACGCATCCAGTGGATATGTGTAAGGAGCGATTCTCCAGTTATGGCCATCATTCTAGAAAGAGCATGCACGATACAGTCTCGGGAATCTGACTATAAACGACCCTGTTTGCCAGTTTATAAGAAAACTGGATGGGAAGCCTATCCTCGACCCATAGAGGACGTTGAAGTCGTTTCTGGACGTAAAACCAGAGGAAGATGTGAGCCACGGTCGCAACTACTTGTAAATATCCTTTTACTTTACTGTTGTTTTACCATTTGCATTATTGTCTTTAATAATTTTATATTTGTCATTACTTGCTTTTCCTTTTTACTGTTTCCTTTTTGACTCTCAAGCCATGTGCATTACACGATTAATTGACATAGACATGATACCTCATTTACAGCTGTGACCCACTGCCACCAAGATCCTTAAATATGATTCTTTTCATTTGCACTCACAAATTATTTTTGAGAATTATCCTAATGGCAGCTACTCCCAATAAAAAATTCAAGAACATTTGTGTGCTTTTTGGATTTAACTATGGCAAATATAAAGAGTTCTTTGAGGCAGCCATTGATCTTGGTCGAAGTATAGCAGAGAGAAAATTACACTTAGTATATGGCGGAGGTGACCGAGGGTTATCAAAATTGGTCTCAGAAACTGCTTTTGTCAGAGGAAGTCAAGTGTTAGGCATCATACCACAAACCCTAAAACCTTTAGGCTATTTATCTGACTCACCGACTGGAGAAGAGTTAGTTGTCTCAGGTATGCAAGAAAGAATAACCGAAATGCTTAATCATGCTGATGCTTTTATTTTCTTACCAGGAGATCTTGCAACTTTAGAGGCACTTATCACTTTAGCATCTTGGGCTCATCTGCACATTTATCAGAAATCCATCGGTTTGTTAAATGTCAATAATTTTTATGATGGCTTTATTGCATTTCTTAACCATGCAATAAAAAACTACTTCATTCCCTTTACGGTGAAAAAGCTTTTTATTTGTGCTCACACTGCTAATGAGCTACTTGATCTGTTACAAGCTTATCGACCAGAGCCAGATCCCAAGACCTTGGTGTTGGAGTGTAAAAATAACGACGGTAACAATAGCAGCAGTAAGAAGTACAAATTAGATTTAAATCTCCGCCTGTAAATATTTTATTTTGTGTTGCACCACCTAGGTGATGTCTTCTAAACTCTACTTCTTTCATTTAAAACATTGAGGACAATGTTTCGTTCTGGTTGGGGGGAGGGGATAGTTGACAATTGTGGAATGTTGGTTAAGTTTTTACTAATTTTTTGTTGTAGAAACTAACTGTTGCTAACTTTTTGTGTTGAAGATGGCTCAATATGGAGTGTAGTTATTCTAGAAACGCATCTTCTTAGAAAAAAAAAAAGGAAAAAAATAATAATGAAAAAAAATTTATTTTTCGTGTGATCTTTCTAACTTTTTCTTTTTGACTTCTCCTTTATAAATATGCATTTTCAAATTTTTGAGTCAAAGATGGCTGAATATAGAGTGTAGTGCCTCTAGAAACGCATCTTTTTCGTTTTAAAAAAATCATTTTCTTTTTCTTTTTCTATCATTTTTAAGTGTAACTTTTTCAATTAGTTTTTCTGCATCATTTTCACATTTCTGCATGCATATTTTCCTTTCATGGTTATAATAGGTTGAGGGGTAAAATATTGTTTAAAAAAATAGTGTGATTTTGTTTTTATTTTTGGATAACATGATGACTTTCAAATTTTAGTATTTGTATTATCTTTGGTCTTGAGTGATGTTACACTATGTTTGATACTCTATATGTTGATGTCGGAGATAAATATGAGTTGCTTGAAAGAATTGACATGTCATAATGAATACCAAATGAGCTTTTGAGCCTATTATTTTTCTTGGAGAGTAACCCTTTTTGTCCATCTTTCATACAACTTAGCAGTTCACTATTTTATATACGATCTCTATATTCTTTTGAATCAACCCTCTAAAAAAAAAATTGCTTTAAGAAAAAGAGAAAAAGTGTGTTGCTACATCTGAATGTCCATTTAACTAGTAGATATGGAGGATTATCTAAAGCCCTAAAAGATGATGGAAAGGCCATCTTTGACCCGTTTGAGCCTTTCTAGCCATCCCTTATGTGAAATATCCATAGTTAACCCTTTTAAGCCTTTTATTAAAAAAAAAAATTTCTTTGTCAACTTATCATCTTGACCCACTCCAATTTGGAATATTACCCGATATCTTACAAGTTCCATCACCTATTCATGTTTGAGAAAAATATAAATAATTGTTTTATTTAGTAAAGTTGTGCAATACCAAAAAAAAAAAAGAAAAAAAAGAAAACAAAGTTCTAAAAAAAAAGAGAAAAAAAAGGAAGAAAGTGAGATATAATATAATAATAAATAAGTAAAATGTATTTTTTTTAGTTTCCACAAAATATTATTTTTCTCAAATATATATTTTATTTTCTCTATTTTCCTTTCTTTGTTAACCATGTCCCTAGCCTACGTTACATCCTAATAAAAGTCCTTCTTGATTTTAGGGAACTATAGTCTGAAGTAGAAGCTAGTTATATGGGCTAAAAAGATGTAGTGGTGCGTAAAAAAATAAATAAATAAATAAATAAGTTGGGTTGACTAGCATTTTGTTTGACTTGAGATCGTATTATTTCTAAGTTGTGGACATATTCTTTTCATCTTGGTGAGAGTGTGTGATATTATTTCTTTATTATCTTCACTCAATTTATCATTCATTGAAGTGACAATTTTTATTGGGTTTAATTTCCTTGTGAGAGTGTCACTATTACCGGTGAGATTTTGGGGTTTGACATGTCATTTTTGAAAGTAGCTGTGACAAAATCAACTTGGTTGATTCATGTGGATGGTTGATGTGGGTGTGATGTTTCTTTAGACTGGAGATAATGCTTATACTTTTATTTGATTGTTATCATTAGTCTGATTGAATAAACACGATTGTTTAAAAAAAAACAAAACAAAAAAATCATTTTGGATTTGAATTTTGTTTTCGCTTTATTTGCTAGGGACTAGCAATAAGTTGGTTGGAGGGTGTGTTGAGTGTTAGAAAGTGTATATTTATAAAGAAGAAAATCGTCATTTTGTACTTCAAGTTTTACTAATATCTCTAATTTTATTTATTTAAGTCTCTTGTTATTTAATTATGAGTGTTTTGTTTTAATTAGGTATTTTGTGTATTTTAGGGGCATCATGGTCATTTCACAATGAACGAGATTTCGGATAGCAAAACGGACGTCACTTTTGAACTCAGGACAGTCAAAAACCTTAAGAAGAGCATAAAAGGAAAAAAGGCATTGTTCACACGTACGACATTGTTCATATGTATATGCATCTTTCATTCATGGTATCTCGCTTCACGACATTGTTCGCATCAGCGTTATTGTTCAAACAGTGTGCAAACCGTGTTACTGTTCAAACCGCGTGGTCAAACCCGTGGTCAAACCGTATTACTGTTCACTGATGACGTAGCGCAATCATGTGCATCCAAATTATTTTTTATCCGATGGCTATGATTCACTCAATGTATCTATAAAAAGGGGGCCTTCCCCCCCTAATTTGATACCCCTGAATTCATTTTTGAGCTTAGTTTTCTGTAATTCTTTCTCCATCTTGTATTTTCTACGTATTTTAATAAATTTCCATTTTACCCTTAGTTCAATTATGAGTAGCTAATTTTCTTTCAAGCTTGGGTTGAAGGTGAAGTCTCAACATGTGTCATGAGCTTTATTTGGTAAATTTATTTTCTCTTCCCCTCTAATTTCTGTGGAGGTTTTGACTTGTCGTCGACAAATAATAATAATCTTGTCTAGTTACCGCCTTGGTTTTACCGGCACCCTAGTATAAGGTTATTTTTATTGGGAACGATAAGCCCTTAGCACCATATTGATTAGAGCGTGGTTCATGAGGTGTGGATTCCCCCCTCCTGATTTAATTAGTATTAATAAGGATTATTTAGCCCATGATGCATGTTGATACGGATCCAGATACCCAAGTGCTTTATCTCAATAGTTTCCAGTTTAATTATTTCTGCCAATCCAATTTGAATTCCAGCATCATCTAAATCACTTCCACACAAATCCAACCTCCCTTTTACATAATTAATTCTACATATAATTAAAATCCACCTCCTCGTAGGATCGACACTCAACACCATTAATCTATTCTACAATAGATTCGTGCGCTTGCGAGTTCAACAAAATTTGCACAACACTAACTAAAGATATATAAGTAATAAGTTCGGGAGGAAACAAAATTTAAAACCAAACAAGACAAACCCAGAAACCCTAAAGCAAAGCAAAACAAAACAATTGCACCAGCCGCCACCTTGTTGGAGGGAGAGGGGAATATGTTGTGTGCACTTTTTTATGTTACGTGCACTTGTTTATGCTTGCAAAGATTGCTAAAAATGAATTGGATTTCAGTTTATATAGTTTGAGCTCAAAAACTAGCCGTTATGTATTTTTTGGTGATAACCGGCTTACCGTTTATGGAATCCAATTAGCCGCTTTTATGTTACTGTTACAGCAAAAATTTGAATTTCAAAACATCCGATATGACACTTACGAAATCCGGATAGCCGTTTATGTTCCAGAAGCTTACTGTCCAAATTCGGTTAGCCGCTTGTCATTTCCTGTTAGCCGTTTGCTACAATAACCGGTACAGTGAATTATTTTAAAAAATTATAGTTTGACCCCAAAACTTTATATAACTAAATTATGGCTCAAAATGTTATGAAACTTTACAAATAGTTCTAATTTCAGAATTTCTAAGTAATGCTTTGTTAATCCCAAAATTTTCTGAAATTATGATATGGCCTAAAATATGTGAAATTATAAAATGACCTAAAATATTTAAATATTTTCAAATAGGTCTAAATTTGAAATTCAAAACAATATTTATTAAAATTTTCCACAACTACTTAACTCCATAAAATCATTTTCTTATTATAAAAGCACAATACATAAATCTTTGTTTAATAAAAACATGTGGTTTGTTATCATCAAAATCAACATTATTTATACATAAATGTTAACAATCTCCCATTTTTTGATGATGACAAACCTTTCATGTATTTAAAGAATGATTCCACAAATTGCTCTCCCTAAATGTAAGCTTCTTTTACAATTTGCCAATTAACTAAATTAACAAAATTAAATACATGCATTCTTCTCCCCCTTCATTATAAAAAAAAAACTTAATTGGCAAAGAAAAAGAGTAGAAAAATTTTATAAATTTAAAACATATATTCTTCTCCCCCTTGATTATCAAAAAGAAAACTTAAAGGAAAAGAATAAGAGTAGCAAATTTGTTACCCATGTTGTTCGAGTTGAAATTTTGACAAACTCTCCCCATAACAGGAAGCATCACTTCAAATATAAGTTTAGTAATATCACTCCCAAATTATCATCATCACATAATCCATCAACCATAAAATGATCTATTAATTACCAAATCAACAACTCATAACATAAAATCATCATATAAAAACCATGTAATCAAATCATGATCATATCTCAAAATTATCAAAATCATCACCATAATCACATATCAATCATCTAAACAATACTCAAAGTGCATATTATTCTCCTCCTTTTGACAACATTGAACTGATATATTACTTTGTCTTCCCGTTTGGACAACAAAAAAGTTCAAAATCCATATTATCCAAAATTATATTGCATGCTCTGAAATACAAGTTATGCAACCCAAAAGGGGGGTGAATTGGGTTTTTAAAATTATGCAATACTATTCACACAACAATTTAATATATTGCCTTAATCAAATCAAAAATAGTAAATTCAATCAAGCACAATGTTAAAAGAGTAAGGGAAGAGAAAAAAAACACAAGGATTTTCACGTGGTTCGGCTATCTCTGCCTACGTTCATGCCTCCAAGCTCACCCGGCTTAAGGATTTCACTATCCAAGCCTCCCAATACTTCAAATGTTTACAATTGACTTCTAAGGTATCAGTGGACCTTTACAACAAGAGATTATCTCCTCAATCTCTTCACTCCAAGTGTTTCTCATATTTGTACACTCACACTTTGATGAGAAATGAAAATCACAATAATGAAACTCTCTTTAAGAGTGGATAACAAATTATAGCTCAATAATGATTCAATAAATGATGATTTGTAAAATGGAAGCTCAATATATGTTATATGATCTTATTTGTGCTTGCATTAATTCTTAAAATGAAGTTGGAGTTGAGTTTTTATAGTTAAAGCCTGAAAACTAGCCGTTATAGACAAATTCCCGCAACCAAGTGGTTAGCCACTTTATTTATCCGGCTAGCCTCTTGTAACAGTGATATTACCGTTAATTTTAAATTTTGCTACAGTAATACTGTTCATTAAAATTACACTTTAACTTAAAATTTTCTATAATTATACTATGACCCAAAATGCTATAAAACTTTACAAACAGGTCCAATTTCAGAACATCTAAATAATACTTCTCATCTCAAAAATTTTTAAAATTATGATATAACCCCAAAAAAATTAATATTTGTCACAGTGGTCCTTTTCAAAATTTAACATAATACCTATAATTTTGAAAGTTTTCAAAACCTTTCACTTTAGTCCAAAATTTGAAAATATAAGATTTTCCTCAAGCAGCTAGCCACTAGGCTCAGGCGGTCAGCCGCTTCCTCTCTGTCCAATTTTGGATTTCAAGTGTTTAGATTACATTTGGGTCCTCAAACTTTTATAAATTATAGTATGGCCCAAAATGTTTCAAAACTTTACAAATAAGTCCAAATCCGAAATTCAAAATAATATTTATCAGAAACAAAGATTGCAAAACTTTGCATTTAAGTCTAAATTACTGAAATCCACAAAATACTCTATCTTATAAATATAAAATCTTTTAGTTTATGAAAAGTAATTATTGAATTAATCCTTAAGCTTCTCAAATGCTAAATTATGCATAAATTAAATCATACCGGCTTTACAAGAATTTGTCGTAATAATTTGTCCGTTTAGCTCTAAACTTTATTATTTTATTTCGCCGTTGTCCGATGAGTGTCTTGACCTTGATTTCACTTGATTCACTTGCATAAACATTATCCCTAAAAAACTAGTGAAAATGTGAAAAACAATATTCATTATTTTTACTAAAGATATATGTTTGTTATCATCAAAATTACATTATGTGTAACCTTTTAGGCTAACATGCTCCCCCTAAATATATGGCCAATTTAAAATTTTAACCAAAATGATTTTATCCGAAAACATATCATATTTATCTCCCTCTTCATCGTAAAAAAAAATATAGATAGATTCAATCGAAATAATTCGATGAAGATATTACCCATTTTGTGCGAGCAAAAATTTCGACAGAGTTTTCCCTTAAAAATGAACAAATCTTTAAATACACAACATGGTTAAAAAAACACTTCCATATAAGCTTAAAAATTTATAAAAAACCAACAACTCCATCAATTCATCAAGCAACACACATATAATCATCAATCATCAAATTCATCAAGACAATTACATTAGTTCCACATTATTCAAATATAAAACATCCAAATATCAAACAATAATCATTCTCAATCCATAATGAAAGCAACAATGCATATGAAAATGTAGGTGTATAGTATAATAGAGAATTATGGTAAAATCCATAAGGAGAGCACACTATGGAAGTGGTAATTTGAAATACTAAAAATGCACAAATTCAGATCTTCAAGATATTGAGTAAAATGGGTAAGTTTGAATCAATTAAAATGATTTTAGTGATGATTTAAGGCGATGTATGGTGTTGATTGGATAAAAAAAAATGGTGGATTTTAAAGAGAGAGAGAACCGAATTGCCGAATGAAGAGGAATAAAGATGAATAGTTTTAAAAATGTGCGAATCTGGCTTACCGTTTAGCAAAACCAGATGACCAGTTTTGAGGCAGAAAGTTCCCTTACGAATCCAGCTTACCGGATTACATAACCGGTTAACCGGCTGTGATGTAGTGAGATGAAAACCAAAATCAGTTTTCCAAATTTTGATGAACCGGTTAACCGGTTCTCCCAGTAAAAATCTCATGCTATCCGGCTTACGGGATTACATTATGCGGTTGTCCGGTTTTTGTCCAAAGAAGAAACTTTCTCAAACAATTTATCAATTTTCCAATCCGGTTATCCGGAATTTGACCCGTGAGCAACCAAAGCTAATCCGGCTTACCAATTTGATAAATCTGGTTATCTAGAATATGACCCGAGAATAATCAATAAGAAAAAAAATGGTTTTCCGGTTGATAGGAAGTAGCATACCGGTTAATTCTTGGAAATCATTTTGACTCGTATTGAATTTTGGTAAGCTTTTAGACTTGTATTATATACACCAATTTATTTTTGGCTTAAAAATTGATCAATTTTAAATCATTTTGTGATTTAAAACTTTTCAATAAGCCAATTAGTGCATGAAACATAAATGCATACAAGGCCAAACATATGAAATCGTATCAAACAATGATGTCAACTTTATAAATGAATGATGATATAACACAATTAATGGCACAAGAATTCACACATACATAAGTGATGAACAAATAAAGAAAATGAATAAATGACATGAAACATGATGATAGACAATTAAAAAGATGAAATTAAACATCATACAATCATTAAAATCAAACAAAGGCTGATAAGTTGACATGCTACATCATATATATATATCCATGCATCATGATTACACACAATAATAATTCAATTATGTAAGCATACCAGCATACTTTCACAAATTCAAGCTACCATCCATTTATCATGATCCATTAAAAAAAATCAATATGGCAAAAATTGTTACCAAAACAATTAATTAAATCATCTTGCCTCATCTTTTTCTCCTAGTTCATGATCAAGTGATTATATTCACAAGCTTTCATCAAGGAACTCTTCACCATTCCTTGATTGCGGTACCTACAAAAAAAACATTCACATTGTACCTTTTGGTACCCAAATACTCTTGGGTCCTTGAGTGTTAGCAATGATTCCTTTTGGAATCCAAACACATTTTACTCCATAATATACATTTCTTTTAACTGGACATCTATTCTTCATGTGACCATCTTAATTACAATGGTGGCATACAACTTGATTATTAATGGAGGTACTTTTCACAAAATAATTCTTATAATATTTTTGTTTCAAATTTGGCTTATAGCCAATATCTCCTTTGTTAAACACATTTTTGTGAATTAAGCAAGTTATCCAACATCTTTTGTCCATTTGTAAATTTCAACACAATATTACTAAGTTCAATATTCTTTTTCTTGAGCATCTCATTTTCCTTTTTCAAATCATCTACATGTGATTTTATATGTTCATGTGAAATGCTAGGTTTCTCATTTGATAATGCAACTCTATCATGCAATGTTTTATTTTCTAATTCTAGGCAACTAATCTTTGCACTTAGAGATTCATTTTTATTTATGAGCTCTATCATTTTCTTTTTAAGACATGCATTCTTTTTACCAACTTTCATCAATTCATTATATAATTCTTTAAAAGCATCATATAACTTATCATAAGTAGGAAGATCATTTACCTCATTAAATTGAACATCTCTTATTGCCATAAGTGCTAGGTTTGAAACTTCTTGCAAATCTTCTTCATCACTTGATTCTTTATTGCTATCGTCTCAAGTAGCCACCATGCCTTTCTTCTTGAGTTTGTTGAGAAGTGGACACTCCGATCTTAAATGGCCATGATTTTTACATTTTAAACAAACAATTGCCTCTTTCTTCCCTTTCTTCACCTTAAGGTTTTCTCTCATGAGATCTTTAAAGTTTCTTCTCTTAATTTGCTTCTTGAAGATCCTTCTAAACTTCCTAGCAATCATTTCAATGCCTTCATCTTCAAAGTCACTTCCATTATCATCACTTTCAACTATAAAAGATTTAAAAGAAAAACTCTTCTTCTTTGCATCTTCATCAATTCTTTCATTAGTTATATCTTCTTCATATAAAATAAGTGAACCAATAAGATCATCAAGAAATAAAGTATTAAGATTTTTTGCTTCTTCTATGGTCGTTCTCTTTGGTCTCCACTCTTTTGGCAATGATCTAATAATTTTCTTTACTTTTTCACAATTACTAAATGTCTTTCCTAGTGCTTCAAGAGAATTCACAATATCAGTGAATCTAGTGTACATATCATGAACACACTCATATGATTTCATTTGAAACATCTCATATCTACTAATTTTACACTCCTTGACTTGATTTGTTCCCTCATATACAACTTCAAGTTTCCTCCAAATTTCAGAAACACTTTTACAACTAGAAGCTCTATGAAATTCTTTCTTATCTAAATCACAAAATGAAGCATTTATTGCTTTGGAGTTTAAAAACATCTTTTTCTTTTCTAATCCACTCCATTGACTCGAAGGTTTTGAAATTTCTTCCCTTTCTTCATTTTTAGTAGTCGGCATGAAAGGACTATCAATAACGATTTCCCAAATCTCATAATCTAGAGCTTACAAGTAAATTCTCATCCTAGTTTTTCAATATGGGTAATCATTTCCATCAAAATAAGGTGGTCTAGTGGTAGGTTGGCCTTCTATGAAGGTTGAGCTAATTTGGGTTGTTATTGGTCTTTAACTCTAGACAGTTAAGTCTACACAAGAGTACTTTCCTCTGATACCAAATGAAATACTAACTAGGCAACCCGGGGGGGTGAATTGGGATTTTAAAATTTAAACTAAGCAAACCACACAACAATTTAATCTATTACCTTAATTAAATCAAAAATAATAAATTTAATAAAGCACAATAACAAAAGACTTAGTGAAGAGAGAGCAAACACAATGATTTTTACGTGGTTCTGTAATTCCCGCCTACGTCCACACCTCTAAGCTCACTCGGCTTGAAGATTTCACTATCCAAGCCTCCCAAGGCTTCAAGTTCTTTACAATTGATTTCCAAGGTGTCAATGGACCTTTACAATCGAGAGATTATCTCCCTAATCTCTTCACCTCAAGTGTTTCTCACACTTGTACACTCATAATTTGATGAGAAATGAAAAATATAACAAACAACTCTCTTTTAGAGTGGATATCTAAATGATAGCTCAATGAAGATTTAATCTATGATGATTTTCGAATTTGAAGCTCAATATATGTTGTGTGCACTTGTTTATGCTTGTAAAGATTGCTAAAAGTGAATTAGATTTGAGTTTATATAGTTTGAGCTCAAAAACTAACCATTATGTGCTTTTGGTGATAACCGGCTTACCATTTATGGAATCCGGTTAGCCGCTTTTATATTATCGTTACAGCAAAAATTTGAATTTCAGAACATTCGATATGCCGCTTATGAAATCCGGAGAGTCGTTTATGTTCCAAAAGCTTATTGTCTAAATTCGATTAGCCGCTTGTCACATCCAGTTAGCCACTTGCTACAGTAATCGGTACAGTGAACTATTTTCTAAAATATAATTTGACCCCAAAACTTTATATAATTATATTTTGGCTCAAAATGTTATGAAACTTTGTAAATAGGTCCAATTTCAGAATTTCTAAGTAATGCTTTGTTAATCCTAAAACTTTTTAAAATTATGATATGGCCCAAAATATGTGAAATTATAGAATGACCCAAAATATTTAAATATTTTCAAATAGGTCTTAATTCGAAATTCAAAACAATATTTATTAAAATCAAAGATGGTAAAACTCTTTCATTTTAGTTCACAACTTGAAAAACAACTTAACTCCATAAAATCATTTTCTTATTATAAAAGCACAATACATAAATCTTTGTTTAACTAAAACATATGGTTTATTATCATCAGAATCAACATTATGGATATATAAACGTTAACAAATTCAACCTACATCAATGAAATCTATTTCCAAATATATACGACAAAGGAGCTACATGTTTGCTATTTCACTTCAATCTATAGTCGATCTTACATTATAAAATTTCAATCCTGAGATAAAACAATTATTAGAGAAATTTGAAGACTTGCTCTAATAGCCGATGCAACATTCTCCTACAAAAGAAGTAGAGCATTACATCAATTTTAAAGAAGGAGCCAAGCCCATTAATGTGAGACCATAAAAGTATGCCTATTTTTAAAAAGTTGCAATTGAAAAATAAGTTCATGACATGATAAAATTCGGGCTTATAAGATCAAGTGCTAGTCCTTTTTTTATCTCGTGTTTTATTGGTAAAACAGAAAGATGGTTCATCGCATTTTTGCACCAAATATAGAGCATTTAATGTTGAGACCATCAAAGATAGATTTTTAATTCCTACAATGGATGATATGTTTGATGAGCTCTATAGAGCTACTTATATCACTAAACTTGACTTCCGGGTAAAATACCACCAAGTACGAGTGCACCTCATTGAAATTCATAAAACTGCCTTTCATGTTCATAATGGTCATAATAAATACTTAGTTATGTCTTTTGGTCTTTGTAATGCTTTATCTATATTTCAAGTCTCCATTTTAGTTATACCCCTTTGGTCTTTGTAATGCTCCATTTACATTTCAAGTAATTATGAATTCAATATTTCGGCCTTACCTCTACAAATTTATACTAGTTTTCATTGATGATATTTTGATTTATAACCATAATTGAACCATACATCTTGATCATGTTCAAAAAGCTTTTGAAATATTGAGGCAACATTGATTTTTTGTCAAATTTCAGCAAATGTGCCTTCGGTCTACAAGAATTTTAATACTTTGGCATATTGTAACTCCTTAAAGAGTTAAGGTGGATCAAATAAAAATTAAAATTATGCTAAATGAGCCTAGGCCCACTAATGTCTCTGAGTTACATGGAGTTTTAAGACTTACACGTTATTGCCAAAAATTAATCCGCAACTATGGGATTATAGCATATCCTCTCACTAACCTACTAAAAAAAAGGACTTTTTGGAAGTCAGATGAACTTAAAAATGCTTTCCAAGAACTCAAAAACACCATGACTACTATAGCAACACTCGTAATGCCAAACTTCAATGAACATTTATTATTGAATTAGATGCTTTAGGGGACATCATTGCGGCAATTCTAACTTAATATGAAGGCCTATTGCATTCATGATTCGAGCCTTGGGCACCACTAAATGCTAATGGACGTTCCGTTTATACAAAAGAAATACTAGCAATCATTCACGCAATTCAAACACGGAGAGCATATTTGTCGGGTCAGAAGTTTACTTTTGTAAACTGATCAACACAGCCTTAAAGTACTTGTTCGAACAACATATAGCAATTCTTAAACAACAAAAGTATGTGACTAAGATTCTTGGTTATGATTATGAAATCAAATATAAGCTAGGCCGAGGCAACAATGCAGCTGATGCACTATCACAAGTGGCAAGTAATCTTAGTCTTGATGCCTTATTTGTGTCTCAAACTCAAATATGAGATACAATCAAAGCCTAAGCTTGTGATAATCCTTCTAAGAAGAAAATCAGTAAACAAGCAACCAAACATCTAGCCTAAAAAGTAGGTGACTAAGATTCTTGGTTATGATTATGAAATCAAATATAAGCTAGGCCGAGGCAACAATGCAGCTGATACACTATCACAAGTGGCAAGTAATCTTAGTCTTGATGCCTTATTTGTGTCTCAAACTCAAATATGAGATACAATCAAAGCCTAAGCTTGTGATGATCCTTCTAAGGAGAAAATCAGTAAACAAGCAACCAAACATCCAGACATTCCTTGCAGTTGACACTATCGGTTGGTTTGTCACAAAACCAAATGGTAGTAGCTCCTTATTCCAACCTCATCTAACAACTCTTATGAGAATTTTATGATTTTGCAATTGATGAGCAATTAGTTGTATAAGAGACTAGCACAATAATTTTATTGGTATCCATGCACCAAGTAGTGAAGAATTATGTTGCCTCTTGTGAAGTGTGCCAACGAACTGAAAATGAGACTTTGTAACTAGCTAGACTTTTCCAATCATTTTCAATTCCCTGTCAAGTTTTGGATGATGTCACTATTTGGATGATGTCACTATAGACTTCATCGAAGGCTTTACACCCTTAAATAGTAAAAATTCAATTGTTGTTGTGTTGACAAGTGTAGATCAACACATTTTTTAGTTCTTTCCAATCAGTATATAGTAAAAGTGGTGGCTGAAAAAATTATTGAAGGAGTGGTGAAGCTTCATAACATGCTACAATTTATTATAAGTGATTGTGACCCTGATGTTCATCAGTTATTTTTTGCACGAGTTTTTTAAAACTTTAGTCACACAATTAAAAATGAGTTCTACCTACCATCCATAAACAAACGGACAAACGGAAGTGGCCAACCATTATATTAAACAGAATCTTTAGTGAATGGCATACAACTGCCCCGTAAGTGGCATTCTTCTTTCCATGGGCTGAGTTTTGCTACAATACTACCTATCATACATCTGCTCAAATGACTCTCTTTTAAGCTCTATATGGAAGGTCCCCACCAACAATTTCACATTACCATCAAGGTTATTGTCTAGTAAATGAAGTTTACCAAAGCTTAGCTTCTCGAGGCGCCTTGTTATGACAGCTTAAAGATAATTTACATGCAACAAACAATCGAATGAAATAATAAGTAGATTTTAAATATTGTGACATTGTGGTAATGTTAATGTAGAAATAGTCATGGTTAGTCCTAATCTTTTGCATTAAGTTTAATCCAAGTCAATAACATCATTGTAAGTGGTTCCTTGTGTTTAGGAAGTCCACGATTTGGCGTATTTGAGTCTACCTTTATTTTGTTAGTTGCGTTAATGACTCATGACTAATAAGAGTTTATTATGTTTAGCTTTATATAATCGTTTGTTATCATTCAATAAAATTCAATCAACTTCTACACCAAATATTTATAGCATTATCTATCTTTTAAATTACCAATTTCTATTTTAAATCCCTCTCATCCTAACAATTACAAAGAAGTATGATCTGTCTTAGTGTCTTCTCCTTCTTTTTTCAACACATTAAGCATAAAATTGGCAACTTTGTATTTTTGAATCGTCATTCCTACCACCAGCAATCTGTATTTAAAGGAGCCCATCAAAAGTTGTAAGTAATTTTATGGGCCATATCAGATTGAAGAAAAAATTGGAAAGGTGGCCTACAAGCTCAAGGTTCCATGAGGTTCTCACATTCCCCCACTCTTTTATGTGTCCCCTCTAAAGAAAAAGCATTCTCCTACTCTTTCATGTGTCCCCTCTAAAGAAAAAGTAAGGAGAAACAATTGCTCCTAGTACGGAGTTACCTCCAGTGGTAGAAGATGGTGACTTGATTATGGAACCGAAGATAATGTTGGACGCCCATTAGATCAAAAAACGGTCCAAATTTTTCCAAGAAAGCATGATCAAATGGACAAGACTTCTAATAGATGATGCTACGTGGGAAAACACTCGAGAAGTGAAAGACAAGTTCCTAATATGAACCTTGAGGCAAGGTTCTATCCAAATGAGTGCCCTTGAAGAACCCAAAGCTTTTTTTACTAAGAACTATCATGCATGGAACCTGCGTTGCATGAGCCATGCAAAGAGAAGATTCTTGTTTGTGAAAGATTGCTTGCTTAAGATTGCTTGCTTAAGAATAAGTCAAGTAGTTGTTATTTGATAGCTTTCAGTTACCTTGTTGTCATTTGTCGTTAATGTCTTATTTTTTTTGCTACAGATGTGATCTAAGAATTGGGAATAATTTTTAATTTCCTATTTTATTTAAACTCTTTTATAGTCATTAATAAAGCAAGGTTATTTCAATTAAATTATTGTAGTCAATTCTTACCCTAAAGTAAAATGTTGTCTTCACTAAAATTTTTATAACTTTGATTGGGACCTATCACCATCATGTGGACAAGAGTAAGGAATATATGAAAGCCAAGGGAATTACTTGCTCACCAAGTTTATTTGGGGGTGAGGCTATATGCACTCTAAAAATTTCTCTGAACACTCTATTACTACGTACATTCATACATTAATTTTTAAAAAATAAATTATACTTTGTATACTTTTTAAAGTGCCAAAAAAGTCATCATTTAATCCTCTTTAAATTAAGCATCTTCGTTACTCTACACACTCATGAAAATGCTATATACACTTAAACAAATAAATCAATTAATCAATATATCCTTTCGCTAAATCAAGGACGTTGTTTGCTCTATTTCGCAAATTCAAAGTTTAGAATCATGAAGAGAAGTGAAGATGAAATTCTTAATCGTAGTAGTTGATTAACAACACTCAGCAATCATGGGCAAGACATGTGGTATGGGAGCTGGTTGCAAGCTGAAGTCTCACCATAAGACTCAAAGGTGGGTTGATAAGTCATACAAAAGGTGTCACCTCGGCAACGAGTGGAAGAAGCCATTTGCTAGTTCTTCCCATGGAAAGAAGATTGTCACTTTTGTTCCAAATGATGGTTGCATGAACTATATTGAAGAAAATGACTGTTGGATTTTGACGTAAGGAACATGCAATTGATAACTTATTTCTGGATTATTATTTTTTTTCCTCTAGATTTGGTTGAAGATAATGTCGCAAACATGCCTGTGGGTTTGTAATACCTTAGTGTTGCAGACTAGCCTATAAGAATATGAATAATTGTCAATGTTATTCTAATATTGTGGAATGACATGCATCTTTTGGAACAAAAAAAAAATCAATGTTATTGTAATATTCCTAACCATCAAGGAAGAACAAGGAAGATTATTTGTGCTGTAAACTAGAAAATTAAAAGGATCACACATACCTCATTAAAGTTAAATCTTCACATATTGAGTTTCTTTTGTAAATATTTATTTAAAATATTTGGAAGAAAAAACTTAAGATTTAAAATAGTAAGAAAATTAAACATTAATTGCAATGCCCTCACTATAAGAAAATTGACAATAGATGACAGACACTCTATGACAGATTCTAGACAAAATGACTTATGTCGTAAAACTATAATAAACTGATGATAGAATTACAGGTTTATCGAGGATTAATGTTGGATTCGTGATAGAATTATTGTCCATCAAGGATTAACGACAGACTTATGATAAAATTATTTTCTATCATAAATGTACGATAAGATGGTGATAGAAATTATTTCTATCAAGAAATTTATGATAGAAATCTAGGATTGACCATATTTGACTAAATTTTAAATTATTACATTTATTAAAAAAATCAAAGTGTTGCATTTTACAATAACTAAATATTAAAAAAGAAAAAACAAACACTGCGTTTAGATAGTGTTAGATTAAAAACACCCAAAAATTTTCTAACTCCATTTACACACTTATCCTCACCACCTCACTGCCTCAAATTAAAAGCCCTAGGTCAAACCCATGCTTTATCAATCAAATTTCTAGCATCAGCACTAAGCTTTAACATATTATGGCTACCACCGAACAGTCAACACTCAATACTCAGTGCCGAAACCCCTACTACCACCACTATAAGCAGTTCCACGATTAGCCATCACCACCAATTGAGCTCATCATAAGATTTCGAGAATTCAAGATCAAGCCCACCTACCATAGTTATCATTCTGTTGTCGGAATAGCCGCTTAAACACCAAATGACACTTGTTGTCATTGCTTCTTCATGAGCAATGCGAATCACCAGCGATCGGGCACACCATCTTAATCACCACACATCAGTGAACAAGTCCGCCAAACCTTAACTGGACACTAACCCAAACCCTACAGTTGCTTAAAATTGAAAGTATGAATTTCAGCTTTAGTTTCTATGGTTCAATTTTATGAAATTTGTGAAATTTTAATTAGCAAATGTGATGCATTTTTCTCTATCTATTTTGAATAGGCAATCTTTGAATTGTATATGATATTATGAGATTTTGTGCTAATTTATTCAATTATGCAGGGGAAGATATTTGTATCAGTAATTCATATTCTAAGGGTCAATAAACACTTGGAAATTCAGCCAAAAATACCAATAAGAAATAGCCCTAACATGGATTGGTCAATTATAGGACCTCACAGTAAGTCCAATTATTCAACCTTTTTTGCCCACAATTCTTCATTTGCTTATTCTTCATAGTGAAAGTATATGGAAAAAGAATACATGTGGGGTAAATTTAGGTGGCATAAATGTAAATGCATGTGGGTTCTGATTTTTTTTCTTACATAAGTTGATTATAAGTTATTATATACATAATTTTAAGGTTCTTTCTCGATTTATACCTCGATTTATATTTTTTGTTTTAGCTTTGAAGGGTTGAACTATTTACTACATCTAGATGTAATTTTAGGCAAAATCTTAAAGATAAGTTCTGGAAGGAAATGGTGATATTTTACAGAGTTATGCCTAGCAAGTGTTTGATAGAATGCCTAAAAGGATAAAAAATATTATAGGCATTTATTTATGAGAGGTTCTACCTTTAAATGCAACTAAGGGACTTGAAAATTGCAAGGAAGCCATTTAACAGACAACATCTTTTTTTTTTTTGGGCAGTGGTCTTAACTTGTGTACCGACTTGATGAGCTTAGATAATGAATGTCCCTTTTACTGTGAACTCAATGACACCAAAATAGAACCTATTTATTTTATCCCATCCGTATAATACAATAGATGTCTCATTTTGTATGTGTAAGAAGTGGCAGTTCTTTTGTTTGACATGTAAGAAAATTGTAAAAAACTCTTTATCTATGAGAGATTTTTACTTTAGTAAAATTAATTGTGAGTCCTACTTTTACATTTGCTTTTGAAGGTTTATTGTGTAAGAAAAAGTGTCTTTTCTTTTTTATTTTTCTTTTAATGTTTGATTTAATTTTTTAAACTTTTTCTACCTTTTTTTTCATATTGTTTTCTTTCTTTATTGTGTTTTTTTATTAAAGTTAAAACTTTGTTTGGAGGCTAAAAGCTTCCAGATTAAAGAAAAAAAGGGCAAAAGGGAAAAAGGTTTTTGCTTTTTAGGCAAATGTTCTTGGTACATGTGTTTATCTTTCTATTTATTTACTTTAAAATTTGGGCTTTAAGGTTCTTTGTATGTTTTCTTAAGCATATTAAAGAAACATTGTTGTAGAGATAAAAAGCTGAAAGTCAAAGAGTGTGTTTGGTTTCCTTTGTTTTCTCTATAATTTTTTAATAATGGGTTTGGAACACAAACATTTTAATGTGGTGACAAATTAATAAAATCTTTAATTTACTATTATATTGTTGGGTTAAATTGATGAAAGATCTAGTTTATTATTTTAATGGATTGAAAATATGCATTTTTTAATAATGATTGTCCATTCAATGCATGTGAAATTCTGCATTTCTAACTTCGATATAAATGTCTAGAGTGAATCTTCTGTGAAGATATTCGCATTCCACAAAATGTGAACTTTTGGGTGTGTGCACTTGTAACTCTGTAGAATTCAAGCAATCCAAAAAATATGGACATCCATATTTTAGAAAATTTAAATAAAGATGTGCCTTGTTCTAATTTACTATATTCTTAAATAATGCATGTAGTTTGTATCAGTTCATGCATTTATTCCAATCATTTTTTCTATTATGCATTTTCAACATTTCATGTTTGATTATGCATGTAAAGTTCGTATGCGAATGCTATTATGCAATGTGCCTTTTATTAAGTTTATAAATTGGGTTGATTGATTCTGCATAAATCCGTTTGCTGGACTTGGGTGGGAATGTGGCTGGGTATATGACTAGAATTAGAGTGTTGTTGGAAGATGGCAGTTGCTGCGTATGAGTTGGAGTATTGCTAAGTGTGTGGCTAGGATTAGAGTGTTGTTGGAATATGGTATTTTAGCTAGGAGTTTTGCTGGAACACTTGTTGTTGGAATACTTGCATTAATCTTTGAAAGTTTTGTTAGATACCTTGGTTTGGTGGCTGGAGTTTTAATTGCTTTTCTTGAAGTTTGATTGGAATTTAATTGTTATTTTATACTGTGGGATCATTTTTTTCAATTTGTAATTTTTTATTATGTATTGGTGGTGATCACATCAGAGACTAATTGTATTTCTTTTAAAATTAATTTGTTACATTGAATGGATTTTAATTAAAATTAATTTTTTATGATATTTTTTATTAATTAATTAATTTTGTAAACAGGAATTCATCAACAAATTATAATTATAATATTTTTTAAAAAAATCAAAACTTTATTACGGGAAATAGTTGTCATACGTTCTGTCATAAATAATTTCCTATCAAAATCGAATAATGAATTTACAAATGATAATTTAATTTCCCACCAAAAACTTTTAAAAAAGGCGGAAAATTTAAATAAATTTTAAATTTCAATTGAATCATTTTTTTAATTAAAATATTATGTGACAGATATATGACTATGAAAAACCATCATGAATTCATGATGAAAAATATTTTGTCATAAATTAATGACAATGACATAGATGACGGATAAATTGTCTGTTATGCACTCCCTTTTATAACAATTATTTACCATCATCTATTGCATGTTTTCTTGTAGTGCCTAAATGAGTGTCTAAAGTAATAATATTATATATGGTCATAATAAAGTGTCCTTAATAGTAATTTATATTATGAGCATTTTTGTAATAAAAATATAAGTGTTCAAAATAATTTTTAAAGTGCGTATAACCCCACCCTTTATTTGGTTACCATCAAGTGACAAAAAAAAAAGATAGAAAATAACACCTCCAGAGGAAGGCAAACCAATGAGTATTTGTAAACTGTCCAGAATTATTAATATACCCTCATGATCACTTCTATGCAAGCTCTACATATTAAATTTTAAGGAAGCTTTTTGCAGCTCTGATCTATTCTCTATGAGCAACCAATATTGTATCTTACAAGATGATGATGAGGCGTAAAAACATAAAAGAATCAGAAATAGATAGATACATACATTGGAGAATGAAGTTAATATTTAGAATTAACGTTTTTCTTCAACAAGCAACATAGCAATTGTTGTTGTTGCTGTGTGTGTGTACATACACATACACATACTATTCCCATTTTAGTTCAAATTAATTAGGGTTACCCAGATCTTTTTTTTCTTTTTTATTGACACGAATCAATAATTTTTCGTTTTAAACAATATAATTCTCTTTCACTTTGCCAAGAATAAGTTTGAGTGTAATAGCGGACTACCGAAACTGCATTGGCTTTACTATCACAAATTAAGGACCTCAAAGGCTACACCTAGAGTGTTGAAACCCTAAATCTCTGTTGTGAACTTGTGACGCAGCGTTGCACTCAGAGCTGGAATTACATGGAAAGAATGTATGTCAAGCTAATGCTAGCTGTAAATAAGGTAACGGCAAGAATGGGAGGAAATTCATCAAAAGCTCAAAATTAGAACTGCATTTGGGGTGGATACCCAAGATCCTTGAGATGGGCGGCCATAGCTTTGTTCATGAGTTGTGGTTCGCACCGTAATATCTGCGCCAAATAATAGATTGGTGCTCATGGTTATTAGAATCAAATAACAAGGTTGAAGGAGAAGAAAGTGAGCGGACTTAGGCGATCGGTGATTGAAAATTTACCTGGATGTCAGGGGCTGGAGCTGGGCAATGAGTTCGAATCATTTCCTTGGAAATGAACACTACACCACCATCCCATTCTTCTGGTGGCTGGAGTTGACATTATAAGATTAGCAGGAGACCAAAGGAGCAACGTAAGCCTCATTGACATACAAAAGTTCCCTACGGCTACAAGCAGCTGAATGGACCCATGCATAATTTAAAGATACAATCATCTTAAGTACCCATTAGTTTTCCTTCACTGTGATGCATCATGAAGACATCATCTAATATAAAATAACCTCTTCTACATAGATACTCCTCTATATCACTTGAATGTATCCTGACAGCAGTTAGTTTTATTCATTCCACTTCGCCCATCAATTTAAAGAGTTCTGGTAGTATCCTTTCCAGAATCCATTTTTACAGAAAGCAGGCCTGGACGTCCAATAATCCAAGTTACTAGAATCTTTGTTATTAAATTATGCATGAGGCAGATCCACCAAATCATGACCTTTCATGAACAGCCAGCATTGGTCATCATAGATTTAGTCATGCCAGAAGATTGGTTTACATTACCTGAGCCAGATAAAGCACTACAGACCTCCCTCAGGCTGGGCATATTTTGTGTGCAACAGCACTTTCACACTCAACTAAAAAGTTTTACTTGAGTCATCAAATGAATCATCTACCATCTCAGCAAATTTTGAATAAACATTCCATATATAATGCAAATAGGTTTTGTTATTAAATGTGAAAATGTACATTTCAATATTCCCTTGAAGCCTGAATATCATAAATCTTGATATTACTGTGACACAAATGTTACATTACAGATGTAGATGTACGTGTATGTTTCTATGTTTTCAAATAATGTTGTATTATAAGCTTAGTTTCAACAATGACAACTTTCAGATTAAAGTTGATCATTCCCCAAGGACAGTTCGGAGACAGCTTTATACTTATAACATACAAAAAGTATTTCATCCTGCTCTTTTCAGCAGTATAGAAAAGCAGATTAAAACAAGTTTTTAAAATCATCTCCATAATATCAGCTGAAACTTCAAGGCAAAAGGACTCATATAAAGATCCCAAAAAATAAATAAATAAATTCATAGTATACAGCTTCGTATTCTTGAATTTAAAAGCAAAAAGCTCTGAATTAAATATTAGAAATTCACTCGTGTGCAATTTAAAAGAAGAAAAGGTAAAAGCGAAAGAAACAGATAAAACTAAAGAGTGAAGAAGCAAATGAAATGGATGTGCCTGATCTAAAACATAGCAGATTCTAAAGCGGTGGGAAAAAATGGTGGCAAGATTATCAAGCTCTTCCTGCGAAGATACGGTTCCAGAAATGTTAAATCTTCGCAGGAAGAGCTCGATAATCTTACAATTCTGTGGTTTTCGATGTTGTAAAGCATCTTACAATGATCTCCTATTTCTTCTGTGTTGCTTCTCTTCTGTGGATAGGATGATATTAAAGTATTTGATACCTGTGAAGCTTTCAATAGGCATTCTACCCAAAGACTGGCTGTTAGAGAAGTATAACCTGGTTGAATTAAGGCCTGCTTAATGAATTGTTTATTCCCTATTTTGGGGTGGGAATTAGATTTGAGAAATTTAGCGTCGTAGTCCATGTTGGTTCTTGCAGTGGCATTTGAGCTTGAGGAAATGAATGGAAAGCAAAGTAATAGTGAAAACTATCTTGGGAGTGGGCTACCTTCCCCTTATACCACCCTTACATACTATGCAGTGGTTATTCCACGTACAGTAACATAATGCAAGCTCTAAGAAGGGATGTCTCCGGCTCCTTCGACATGCCCCCCAGGAGCATGAAGACCAGTATGTTTTATTTATTTATTTTACTTTGGGCAGTTTACAATTGCCCATAAATTAATACTTGCGAGATGAAGTGGGAGTCACCTTCTCCCTGGTGTAATCAGAAAAATGACTTCTTTTTTTCCGTCTTTCTTCACAAGTTCTTAAGATCGGGCAGTACATATGGTGCTGCAGAAAGTCGGGCTCCAAGTTTATCGAAGATTCTTCAAGAAAATATTTTGGAATATTTAATTTTATATATTCTTTATCCTGTTACATTGTCCGAAAACAAAAAGACCCAAGCAAAGCTCACCAGATGAAGTTGGATGTAATTGTCAAGGCACTGAAATGGCCTGAGATGGACATAGATGTTGACGAGGTACTTATGTTCTCTCCCATCTCTTTTCAGTTTCTTGAATTTATTGGACTCTCTTTCTCGCCGGTGGTTTTGCATGATCAGTTGATCTAATTAGATTTCTCTTGAGATGAGTAGTTGCCCTATTAATACACAAGAATCTTGTGAAAGGGTATTTCGCACGCAAGAGTAAACTTGTTGTCTCGAGCTAGCAGGTTCCTTTTCCCATATTAAATGGAAAGCCCCTTAATTCATGTAGATGCTTTGTTGGAGATGGCGAAATGGTGATCAGGTTATTTAGAAACAGTCGTGGTGGTTCAGCTCATTTTTGTCTCCATAGTTCTGGAATTCTGACGTAGATGTACAATTTCAGTGCAGATGTAATTGCAGTACAAAAAATTGCTGTATTCATTAATTTTTCCGCGAACTTCCTGCTTGTGATCACATTTGTGTTTTTCTTCTTTTTAATTCTTGTTTGTTCTTTGGTTCGCTAACTCGTATTTACCGAAGGGTACATCAACAAACAGTAAAAAATTTCTTCGAAGATGAAACAACCTGAGGCGCATTTGAGATATGAGAATTCCAGATTGCTTTTAAGGAGTTCATTGCAGTTTGCTTTATAATTTTGGGCTAAATTAACGTTTTGGTGAGAACCATTACAGATGCTAATTTCATAATCCTCCATTAACAAAATTCCAACACGGTAAACTTAGAGGTACACAAGTAGCCAAAAACTTTGGGTGGGTACCCATGATTCAAGGAGAAACACCCAAAAAAAGCAGAAATCCGAAAAATAAAATAAAATAAACCTTATACTGCAGATTCAAACACTTACAACCTCTACACCGCCGATACAATGACTGTTGGAAAAATGTAAAAATGTCCTTTAGCAGCCCTGGAAGCACAAAATTGACTGGATTCTCTCAAACAGCATCCTGGGGGAGGGTGCTTTGTATGTTTGAAGGCATCAATATGTTAAAGCCATCTGCTGCTGTAGACACTATCATTCCTGGAACCTGAGCATGCCAATGAAGTTCTTTCAAGTCTTTCTGTCCCTGTTTGAAGAAAAAGGCATAAGTATTAACAATATGAAATTTTATTGGATGTTGAAGGTGAATATTACGACTAATAACAGATAAAAAGAATAGAATTTACCTGATGAATGAATAGAAGTTGAGGTGGTAAATTTTCTGGGGCATTTACTTGCTCTCTTGTCTTAGCTTTGAACTCTGCCTCCTCTTCCTCGTCCTTTTCTAAAGAAAGGTCCCATATCCTGGTCAAGGAAACCAATGGGAAATAAATCCAAAATTACGTAGGCATTCCTTCCATTATTTTTTTATTCTTGTGCTGCCTCCTAAATGTTGCTTTACTTACGTTAGCTGATTGTCAGCTGATGAAACTGCCAAAGTTGAGCCTTCATGTGGACTCCACTCAATGGATGTGATCGGATGTTTATGGTACTCAAAATGCGCTACAACAGAATCTCCCCCCTGTTCATAGGGAAAAAAATATGATGAAATAGAAAAACAAACACAATTTACCGTCTATTGAAGAAATTTTCTCTCATTTCAAGATTGAAAATATTTTCCTCCAGATCACCACCTAAAAAATTACCTCTTGTTAGCAGGTTGAGAAAAAGCATTAGGCTCTAACTCAGTTGAAAATGGTTAATGAGAATAGATAAAAGAGAAACAAAAAGCAATATTTGAACAGTGGAACAGTAACCCAGTCGAAAATGGTTAATGATAATAGATAAAAGAAAAACAAAAAGCAACATTGAGAGGGTAGAATGGTTTGGCAAGCCAATGGACGGGTTAAACCAGCCAGCATAGTCAAGATTTAAGTCAGATTCAGCCACATCCAATGACAATCCTATATTAAATCTAAAATGTCGTCAGTGTAATTATAATGAATCACTCAGGGCATGAACAATAGAGATGAGATGTTGAAGATATCAAGGGTGGGCCACCCTGACAGAGAAATATAATTAAGAACATGGTCACCAAACAGTGATATTTCTTGCATTAAGAATGAATCAATACAAATGACAGTTTTCCTCAGCTAAACATTGTCCTCCATGTAACATAAGATGTACCTTGAGCAATCTAAGGTCATGAATAGAAAATGTTCCGTCATCACTTCCAGATGCCAAAAGACAACTAGCCAGCCTAAATAAATTAACAATTGAAATATTAAGGTCTTCCTGAATAATAAGGAAAGGTTGTTAAAATGTAATACAAGTATACTAAAAACATTCAAACACCTGTTCCAAGAGATAACATTCACATCTGCATTATGAGCCTTAAAAGACATTAAGGCTGACTTCCCCACACGTGTATCCCAAATTGCTATGCTTCCATCCACAGAACACGAAGCAAAAACATCAGATTCTGTAGGGCTCCACTGCATTAAGATAATTTAGAGAGAACCGGATAAAACAATGAGCAATTCATGGTAAGCCATTCATGCTGGATCATAATGTTCAACTTCATGTGCAAAAGAATCCAAGGAAATTATAATATCGCTTCACATATAGAATACGTACTTGTAGATCTTCCACACTTGCAGCATGTCCAATGAAAGGATTAGGATCAACATTCCATGTAGCATCAGATGCAGGCTCCCATAAATGAATGCAACTATTGCAGTCCCCTTCAGAAAAGAAAAAGAAAAATCAAAGTATTAGAACCAACTTTGACCGGTAAGGTTTATAGAGAGAATAACAAGAGTGCATGCAGAATAATCTTGAACAGTACCAGATACAAGCCTTCCAGGTGTGACAGGATTCCAATCTATAGCATAGCCCTCATCTTTGTGGCCGCCAAATTTAACTAATGGGCTCTGATTTAAAACTTGAGGAGCTCCCTGGGCAGCTAATGTTTCTGATTCCGCTAAAGCATTTAGATGAGAACGGAAGTCCCATACCTACATGAATAGAGGCAAAGAAAAAGATAAAGTAGTTAGTCATTTATTTGTCTATCTTCCATTCCAATCCAACAAAAACGTTATGGAACAAGAACATTTTCAGATTTCAAGCATGCAATTTTGACCTGCACATGACCAGTATCTGCCCAGGATGCACATATATGGGGATTTTGTGACATGGCTCGTATACGATTGACACATCCTTGATGAGCTATCTTGCGCAACTGCAGATATCAACAAACAAAAATGAAGATTGTAGACAAACTAGGTTGTAAAAAAACAATTGATAAGGTCGGTCATGAAATAATAGGACATCAAAAGAACAACATATTACCTGCAAAATTGGTGTCCCAGAACCACCTTCCTCCTCATCATCACTATCGTCATCACTGTCACTACTTTCACTGTCTGCATCTTCATCACCAGTAGCAGGTTTATTAGGTACTAATTCACGTCTCTTCCCAGAAATGTTAGAGACTTTAAATACTCCAATAGAGTTCCAAGAAGGTTTCTCTGCCTGCAGAAGAAGAGATGAAAATCAACACAAAATAGGCCAGATGAAATAAAAGCATGCATTATCTTTTCACCGTCCCTCAAGAGAATCATGCAATAGGTTTTCTCTCTAACAGGAAAAGGCCGCCAAACAAATCAGAAAGAAATATTACAATCTCCTAGATTGAATTTTTTTTTTTTCTTTAGAAGAGCATCTACACACGACTAATAAGAAATGAAATCACCTGAGTCCCAGCAACAAAATAAGCTGTATGTGGAAACTCATTCCGTACTAAACCCAACGTATCACGCAAGATATCAAAGCTGTAAAAAAAAAATTAAATTCCAACAGAAAATTAAATGAAGTTATCGTACTCTCTAATTGTTCTCACAAGGAAATAAACTTTTCTAGTTTTTTAGCAGAAAAAATGACAACCCCAATTCAATTTTTTGATCCATTTAACTAAATTAGAGAATCCAAACTTTCAATACCTTCAGTTACACAACAGAACATTCTAACAAACAGAACAGAACAGAGCAAATAATAATGAATGAAGGATGCAAAGAAAGGACCTTAAACAAGGCCAGCCAATGTGAAAGGCGTGAAGGGAGTTGTAGGCAGTAGGGTCACACTGAAGCTCCTCTCCGTCCTCTAACTTGTCAACTCCTGGTTGCCACACCTTTGTTGGTAAACTTGGAATTGAAGACGAAGATGACCCATTTCCTTTTTTTGAGTCCTGCTCGTAAGTGAGTAAATAATAAGATTAGAGTCACAAATTTAGAATAAACTGAAGGGATTGGGAATGAGATTGTTTGAATAATTTAATTAACCTTGTTCTTTCTTTCGGCCTTCTTTGGGTTCTTGATGCTGCGAACCATTTTATCACTGCTACTACTAGTGTGATATCGCGGGTTTTGAAAGACTTAAGAGGCAGTGTTTTGGTTTTGCCGTTTGGAGCCGCTTTTTTCTTTCTCTTTTTTTACCCTAATGCAAGAGGGGTTATTTTTACCGACCTCCATGAGGTTTGATATAATTACAGTTAAATGGTGAGATTGAATGTATTCTTACTTACCTCTCCCTGCTGTTAGTATACATACGTGCATGACATTAGTAGTTGAGGGCAAAAATGTAAAAGACATGTTGAAAATCTAAAAAAATCAAGTAACAACTAACAATAAAAGATACTTTGAAATCCACTGAATAATTGTATTATCCGATTACACTAAATATTCATTGTGTAAAAAAGTAAATTTCCTCTTTCACCAGCACAAATAAGCAATGGAGATGTCTTGCTCTCACATCAACAAATCAAAGCATTTTCACTCTACTTCCCTACACTCTCAGTTGCTGGAACAAAAGCAAATAAATACAAAGAGCATATATAACCCATGAACAAGCCAAGCATAGGTGGTCGGAGAAGGCCACCGAACAGTGATGATCGACAGCGGGCGGAATATGCCACTAATATTAGAGTTTGTAAAAGGTTACTTTATCAAAATCTAAAATTTATTGTTCAGCTTCGATTTTCTTATTTTTTGTTCTATAAGTGGTTGTTGGTTGTATTTAATTTGTCTTGTTCATGGGTTGGTAGTGGAAAATTTGATTAAAAAGAGAATAAGTTCAGCCATATGAGCACAATAGTTGAAAAAAATTGTCATTGGTTGTTTTTTGTTTGTGATTTATACTTACATAGTGTAATAAGGCATAGAATGCTAATAATTTTTTATTTTTATTCGAATAGGTATGCAAAATAGAGGTAGTCTTAGTTGTAATTTTTATTTTTTAAGCTAAATTTTGCTAAAGTTGATCTATTTATAAATTTACAGTGTTTTTGTGAGTCTGTCACACAAACATAATTTTTGTGTTTTTGAGCAATAGGGCGACAGGCTTACATCACAAGAACACAGTTTCTGTATTTTTGGAGGACAGGCTTACGTCGCACGTACACAATTTCTGTGTTCTTGGGCGACAAAAACTTGCTGCACAGGCGATAACCACATGTTGCCAAAATATGTTGTTTCTATGTTTTGGGCCGACATGCTCTTGTCGCACGTACACACTTTCTGTGTTTTTGGGTAACAGGGTCTGCCTCCTGTGCGATACGTTCCTATCGTACAAACACAGTTTCTGTTTTTGTAAGTGATACAGCATGTCCCTCGTGTGACATGCCTGTCGCCCAAAAACACAGTTTGTGCTTAATATCAATTCAAAATAGAAATAGTAAACACACACACACACACACACACACATATATATATGTAATTAAAACATATATATACATTATTATTGTCACAATTATTATTTAATATCATTATTAAAATGTATTACTATTATCATTATTTTTCTTTATTATTATAACTATTGTTGTTGTTATTGTTGTTGCTTAGTAATGTTATTATTATTATTATTATTATTATTATTATTATTATTATTATTATTATTATTATTATTATTATTATTATTATTAATTATCACTTTACTTTCACTTATTAATGTCTGCATATTCTTATGTTGTGCTTTCATTTATAATGTCTACAGATGACATTTTTTTCTAAGCATTTGATTTTAATGAGATTTTTTTTGCAATTGCAGCTACTGTTACATGGATATACAGGTTGTTGTTACTGGCAACATACTTTCTGCTGTATTAGTGATACCAGAGTAGTATGGCTTGAAGAAATTATAGAAGGATATCAAAGATTTGTACTTTGATCAACCAATTAGGCATGCCACTAAAGTTAGTGCAGATGTCATGTTACCTTTTTCAATGTGAGCAAGTCAATTAAGATGTCGTGTCATTTTTTTGTACTCAGTCATAGACACAAGATTAAGTTTTTGTGTATTTTGTATAAATGTGATACTAACAAACTCACATTATAGTGACAATGTCATGTATAAATTATAACTCAGTTATCATAGCACACTAGTAGCACAGTTGTTCTTTTTATGTATATGGGCAACTATTGGATGTATAGGCTAATGAAATTCAGTCAATTGTGACTGTCACCAACTGTAAGTTGCAGAAATGCACATAATGAATCATTTAATTATGGTATCATTCTACTGAGTGTTATTTTCTAATTCAACTAACTCATACTAATTTTTTTTTCCTTTGGGTATAAATTTAAATTTTTGTTATTTATGTTATTGGTTTGGTGATATATAACTTGATGGTTTGGTATTTACTTATTTCTTTAAACAACTAAATATTGATGGTTTGGTAGTGATGGAATCCCTGCCAGTATTTTGGAGACAGGTATAGTCTGTTGCTAGCTTGGTCGAGTTGATTTCAGTTGCATAAACTAAATTATGTTTTAGTGGTTTTTGATTTCATGCGATACGTACATGTCTCCTGGGAGACAAGCATTCGTTGCTCAAAAGTATAGAAACAAGCTTTTTGTAATTTGAGGAGATTGGTATCTGTCGTCCGGGAGACAGTTGCCCGTCACTCAAAATTTTAGAAACACACTTATTAGGACGACAGGGGAGACGAGTGCCCGTTGCTTAAAATTATAGGTGCCTGCAATTTTATCACGCTCATCATGTGCTGCTTGCCTAAGTAACGCATTGTGCATGATTGCGCCATTGAAGACGTAGGCATCCATCTTTGCAAAATGGTCAAATACGTCTTTTTTGAATAATCTTAATTGTTGTTTCGTTAACTTCCTTTTGATAGCTTCCATCACATTTCCAAACTTAGAGGTATTTGTAATACGCTTAGGGAAATGTTCGGATGTTGGAATCTTCATCATGCTTGGTTCCTTATATGGATCAAGTGGATTACGCTTAGACCGTGGCTTCTTGGCCATTGTATCTACAGGAAAATCTAATTTTTTATTCGTTAATCACAGTCATAGTTCAAAATATAACTAATAAATACATATACGTCTTGTTCAAAATATAACTAATAAATACATTTACGTCTTTCTGCAATTTTGCGCAACAAGCCTGTCGTACGGGAGACAAGATCCTGTCGCATAAAATTGCAAAAACCAATTTTGTACGACAAATAAATTATCACCAACGAAATAGCACAGAATCACGCGCGTTAGGACGGCCCCTCGCGGGTTGAAGAGGGCCCATCACGAGCACTAGGGGCCCTGTTGTGTGCGCGATTGTGCAGAAATGCAAAATGAGCTTTAAAGCTTGTTGTCGCAACATTTTCGTGCCAGATGATGAGCTTACAAAACAGGACTTTGCATTAATACACTATCAACATCTTAATCTACCTAAAACGAGACAAACAAACCCTAACAGACATTTTGTCGAGCACCTCACGTGCCATTTATTAACTCCCAATTTCATTAAACCATTTTTATATTTAGCGATAATCAATCCTAATGCTCACATATAATCATCTATACACTCATCTGTCATTAATCAATCTTAGGCAAATGAAAAACAAAAAGAATTTGCAATGTAAGGCATGCCAAATTTACCAGAAACTAATGAAAAATATTGCAACCAAAATGTCGAAAGTAGAGCCACGTGCTGCCGGAGATCAACTTGCTATCAAACGCCGTCCAACCATTGTCGCTTGTTGGATGAAAACTCAAGACCGAAGCTGAATTTGGAGAGAAGATAAGGTTCGGTTTTGGCTGGCTATTTTGGTCCACAAATTTTATAATTGAGCCTTTTTTTGTAAAAGTACCCTTACTTTGTTGGTGCCAAAAATTTGGGTTGAACAATTGGTTTGAGTATTTTAGTCATTTCTCAGGTCAACTAACTGTCAACTCGTATATGTATTAACAACAAGGGAGATAAGTGAGAATACATTCAATCTCACCATCAACTTGTAATTATATCAAACCTCAGGGAAGGTATTCAAAAATAACTCTAGAAGAGAGCTGCTTTACTTCTTTGTATTTTAAATTTTTTTCTTTTTCGATGGGTATTTTGTCTTTACTTCTCTTTTTATTTATTTATTTTATTGAAAAACGTCTCACACCTTATGTGCATTTGATATATTGTATTGTATTATATTACGCTTTATATAGGTATGTTCGGCACACAACATCACATGGAAATGCATTAGCTAATATGTTGAGTGTTAGAAAGTGTATATTTATAAAGGAGAAAATCATCATTTTGTACTTCAAGTTTTACTAACATCTCTAATTTTATTTATTTAAGTCCCTTATTATTTAATTATGAGTGTTTTGTTTTAATTAAGTATTTTATGTATTTTAGGGGCATCATGGTCATTTCATAATGAACGAAATATCGGATAGCAAAGCGGACGTCACTTTTGAACTCAGGACAGTCGAAAATCTTAAGAGGAGTATAAAAGGAAAAATGACACTGTTCACATATACGACACTATTCGCATGTACGGTAATGTTCATGGGTACTGTTCACGACACTGTTCATACCGCGTTACTTTTCAAACTGTGTGCAAACCGTGTTACTGTTTAAACCGCGTGGTCAAACCAGTGGTCAAACCGCGTACTGTTGACTGATGACGTGGCGTAATCCTGTGCGTCCAAACTGTTTTTAATCCGATGGCCATGATTTACTCAATGTATCTATAAAAAAGGGGCCTCTCCCCCCTAATTTGAGACCCCTGAATCCATTTTTGAGCTTAATTTTCTGTAATTCTTTCTCCATCTTGTATTTTCTACGTATTTTAATAAATTCCCATTTTACCCTTAGTTCAATTATGAGTAGCTAATTTTCTTTCAAACTTAGGTTGAAAGTGAACTCTCAATATGTGTCATGGGCTTTATTTGGTAAATTTTTTTCTCTTCCCCTCTAATTTCTGTGGAGGTTTTGACTTTTCGTCGACAAATAATAATAATCTTGTCTAGTTACCGCCCTGGTTTTACTGGCACCCTAGTATAAGGTTATTATTATTTGGCACGATAAGCCCTTAGCACCATATTGATTAGAGCGTGGTTCATGAGGTGTGGATTCCCCCCTCATAATTTAATTGGTATTAATAAGGATTATTTAGCCCATGGTGCATGTTGATACGGATCCAGATACCCAAGTGCTTTATCTCAATAGTTTCCAGTTTAATTATTTCTGCCAATCCAATTTAAATTTCAGCATAATCTAAATCACTTCCACACAAATCCAACTACCCATTTACATAGGTAATTCTACATATAATTAAAATTCACCTCCTCGTGGGATCGACACTCAACACCATTAATCTATTCTACAATAGATTCGTGTGCTTGCGAGTTCAACAAAATTTGCACAACATAATACAATGTGATATCATGTTTGGTAATTTTTTCTATTCACATTATGGTATGTTATAATACACAATAATATAAACATTTCTACATTAAATAAACCCCAAGTGTTTGGATTTGAGTAATATGATACTGTTCACATTAGCTTTTTTTATTTCTTTAATTAAAATAATAAATATAAATATATATTATTAAATATGGTTAAAAACTCTAATAATCTTAAAGCATTAATTTAATATAAATATTAAAATAAAAAATTATTTTATATAATACAGTCCGTATCACACCAAACATAGTATTGCATTTTTTTTTTTTTGACAGTTTATTGCATTATAGTTTAATATAATTTAATACAATACAATCTAATGCAATACAATATAATATGTCAAGCGCATTCTTTATTAACTGTATTACATTAGATTGTAATAAATTATAATATAGTGCCATATTTGGTACAGCATGTACTATATTATATAATTATAAATTTATTTATATTAAATTCATTTTATTTAGATTTATTACTATTTTGATATTTTTATAATATTTACTGTTAAACTAATATTTATGTTAAATTTATTAAAAACGATGGCCACTATCACCCGCTGTTGTTGGCTGCCTTATTCCAGTGTTGTTTCAATTTAGATTTTATACTATTGGAATTCTCGTCTTCGGAGCTATTGAACAGTAAAATTATTACTAAAGACGGAGCTTTTATTCACCGTAGATCTACAATTAAAGTTTTTTTTTAAGATTCAAAACTTTGGCTATAAATATATGGGGGATGAAAGCTCCATTACCAATGATAATTGCAACTTGTATAGATCTGACAATTAGGATTACCGTGGTACCAAACTTTACTCCAAACGGCATGAAGTATTGCAACAGTTGGCGGCAGCAATGGCAGACCGTCACCAATGGTAATATTCGCCAGTCACATAAGATAGTATTTAATAAAATATTTTAAACTTAATTTATTTTATAATTAGTAATATATAAAACCAAAAAAAAAACTAATGCAAAACCAAGGGTGTGATTTTCCCAAATGATATGAAATCTAGATTACGATGCATTAAAAAACATCATAATGCAACCTTAAAATTCACCAAGCAGGGGGTTGCATTATATTAGTTGATGCAATCTCATATAATGCGGCGTATCAACCACACCCTTATGTACTTGTTGTGGTTCCAATATTGCTTTATTGTTGTGGATCTAATTTGGGAAGTATCCTAATATGCATGCCAATAATATTAATGATATGAAGCTAAAGGAAGCAAAATGGTAATTAGGAAGCTAATGAGAAAAATAATTATTAGAACTTGGTCACATGCTCTGTATTTCTTTTCTCAATCTCTGCATGAATATGATTACAAATTATGATAGTTATTTATAGCCAATAAAGCATATTAATTAGTCATACATTTAACAACACACTCTTTGAATTTTAAGGTGACTTGTGCACAACTCTTTATAAATTGATTAGTGTGATATACAATCCATAATGTATTTCAAGAGGGACGATATAAACACACATCAAAAAGACAAAAATGATGTAGCTACTTTGGCAATTCACTTACTAAAGTCATAAGTGTGAAGTACACATTACTTTAATCTTAAAGTGGATAGATATATCTCATAATACTTATGTTTTAAATTTCGTAAGATTTTTTTTTTCCAAAGCAAAATTGATAAGATTTTAAGTCAATTGAAAGCAATACCTTACATTCAAAAGATATATTTTAATAATTGTTTTGAAGGATAAAAGTGCTTTCTCAAAAAATATATTTTTTTATTAAAAAAAATTAAATTTTATAAAAGTATTATCTTGCTACTTTCCAAAATACTATAAATATAATGGACTGATTTCACCTAAAATGATTTGCCAAAAAGAAAAAGAGGCAGCACCCAAAATTCTATTTCGATCACCCCACAGCAATCCCAAACGCATCCATAATTGGGACGCAGATGAGGAATTGTGGCTACTAAAGAAATACTTCTAAGCATTTCAACTGATCATAAGCAAATCAAAATTAAATTGATAATTGCTTTCAAGAACTTTACATCTGGTGTAATGAATATGGAAATAGAAGAATTTACACTGATGATGATCATCAAGGAACTGCTCATCCATCTACATTACATCCAATTCAAAAGAATGCAATAGTTTTAAGAAATTAGTGAATCCAGTAGTTGCCAGCTACCCTTAAGTGATGACATCAACCCATGAGACCGGTTTATTTCATCTGCAAGACATGAACAAGCAATTCATATCAATACCGCTCTAATAAGTCTCTTAGTCATTGAATGTTTTTGTCCCCTAAGGGTTTGGTCGAACTGGTTTTCAATCTGCTCTATTTGGATGGCTACCCCAACCCGAATCCTAGGAAAGGTAAAGATCTAAAAAATTGTTGCTGGTCACAGGGAATCTCAGAATACCTAAGGAACAATTATAAAAACGCGGATATACATAATAAGGATAACTGAAAAAAATTCAAAAGAAGAGGCATGCACGCATACCAGCTGTTTCTTTGTCTAGTAAAGAGAACAAGTGCTGCAAACCCAATCATGATTGCAACTTTCATTACCTGAAGGGGAAAGAGAGAAGTAGTTAAGCTATATCATGTTTACAGAAGGTTGTTTATAAGGATTTTATCCTTGCTAGTTGTTGAAATCATACAAGAAAATTTTGATATAACAACCAGAGGATCTGGAATTGAGAAAGACAAAACCTGCCCAACTGCTCCTTTAGAATTTTCGTTATCTTCTGAATTCACAAGCTCAGGTTTCCTTGCTTTTTTACTACTCTCATCAACTTCATTCCCCTTGTTACAATCAGGATGCGTACTACTCTGGAAATAATGTAGCAAACACAAAGAATCAAGTATCAGATTGAAAATACAATGAAAGAAAGAAATTCCATTTTAGCCAGTGTAGCACCAAATTGTGCAGCTAGACTATTCAAACTGAAAAAATACTTTTCTTGGTATATTTTGATAGACAAACACACTAGTCATTCACTTTAGGGATGCAAATTCTCACCTTTAAGAGAATAACATATCTATCATTGATCACAGATGATTATATCTTCAATATGGTCCCTTTTTTTTTTTTTTTTTTTTGTTGGTAGGATGTACATATTGAACCAAGAGCAAAGAGCAATACCTTGATGCAGCATCCAATTCAAAGGTAGACTATGGGTAGGGAGCTATAGTTTATATAGTACATGATATTGCGGTTTAAGTCAATTTCTTCAGAGACTGTTGCCGATTATTATTTGCCTGAGGATCGATTTTGTAATAACAAGTCGCATCCTGTCAAAGTATGATCATGGTGAATTGGTGTAGATTGAAAAATTTTCCAGGATATGGTGCTGTAAACACAAGTGCTTAACTATTATATTTGTTAAAAATACAATTCCTTCTCTTCCCCATTACAATTATGAATCAATCAGTTTCTTGAGGTCTGCAACAATCTCAGGATAATTGACATCTAAACTCCAACTCCTCGGGGAGAATGAAATACATGTGCAAGCCTTTGCTGCAAAGGGCAAAACCACAAAGGGCCTCTTCTCCCTCTTCTTGGCATTCTACTAATTCATCCACATTCACCTCTCATATCAAGATTATTAAAGGTTGCTATTCTTCTATCTATTATGTTAGGTCTTATTGTGTTACCCTTTCAATGTCATACATAACTAGAACGCCATAAGCGGGTGTGGGTGCAGGAGACATCTAAAAATTTATATGGCTTACCAGTGAATTAAGAAATTAAAAGCATTTAATAGAAACACGGTACCTTTTCCACATTTTCTGGTGCAGGACATTTTTCTTCTCGATGGATTTCCACTTCAGCATGACAAATTCCCATCAGATCCATCAAGTGTTTGCCACCAGCTGTTATGCACAGGCTTCTTGATCCAGTAGGAAACATCCACGTTCCAGGGCAGTTGGAAGAGTAATGTATATCTTTCCAATTTTCTTTATATTTCAACTTATTAATTGAAGTCCCTTTACTATCCACTTTCAGAGAATATTCTTGGCGAACTCCTTTCATGCTCTCTTTTATGGATGATTTTCCGCCAGACTGTTGCTCGTTCAGAAGCAATTTACCAGGATGCTGTCTATGTGTATGTTCATCAACCATTCTTCCAGAAACTGTAGCCGCCTTACCAGTGGATTCTCTCATCAAACCTTCAGAATAATTTTTATTGCTCATATCTGGATTTTTCACTTCAGTACTAACATCCACTGGACTTAACCCAAATTGTCTAGTCCCTTGATGTGCTGTATCCCCATCAAAAGCTTTAACATAACCAAGTCGATCTTCTTTTGCTCTGGTATGCATCGTGGCTTGTTGAAACTCCACTGTAAGAAATGGAGGCTTTATCCTCCCTGACATCAGCGCTGCTGGTTTAATTTTCCCTGTCTTAAATTCATCCGCACTCAAACTTGTCAGAGAAGCTTCAGATGAAATCTTTCTCAATTGAGATTTAGCTGGCGCAGGTTTTATATAAGGTCTTATATCCTGATTCAAGTCAAGCCCCAGGATGATAATAATTTTTTCTGAGAGAATGAAAAAGCGAAAAGACGTGTAATGAAATATGAAGTATTTTCTTCACGCAAAAATTTTGTTTACCTGAGAGAGACTACTTTCAAAGGCATTTATCATGTTCCTTACATTGCTCGGAATCTTCTCCGCTGGGATCTGCTGCTCTCGATTAATGCTCCCTGCTTCCTCCAATTTTCGAGCAATTAACTTGGTTTTTGCAGCCACTTTAAACTCTGAGCTTTTTGATAAAGATGAAGCTTCTTTCGAACCAACAGCTCTCACAGAAACATCATCACGAGGTGTCTGAGTCCCAACCTTCTCAACCAAACCTCTGTTGTTTACATCAGTCTGATGCACATCAAACCCTTGAGACACTGGTGGTTGATCAATCCTCCTTGTATATATCTGTATCATTCTAAAACAGGCATAAGGACCATTAGGATCTCAATGGTACATTTTTCTTGCATAATCTTGGTGAAAGAGAAAAGTCTTCAAAAATTTATTAAGTAATCCTTAACTGGGTCAAAGCCAGCCTGCTTGGCTACTACTTTACTTTGAAGAAGACTTTCAATTGAATCTTGAGAAACAGGAACATGCAGATGTCAGAATCAACAAAAAGTTTTAAGATGGGAAATTAAGACCAATGAATCAATGATTTCCTATTTCATCTTTTATATTCAAGCTAACAATTATTGGCCATTATTTTTGTTAAGTTTATGCAAGATCAAACCTGAGACCTGTTGGTGAAGGAACAATGATGCCTCGGCATTGCTACCAACAGACTCTGGACTTGTAGAATTGCTACTAGAGAGTTCATCATGTTTCTTTCTCAATGCTGATTCTCTCTGCAAATGAATTTTGAGCATTAGCAACAACATAAGACAACAGTTACAACAAAATGGTAAAACTATACTTCTTAGGCTTCACGCAAAAGAAGGAAAAATGAAAAAGTTTCACTAGACTGTCATTCTTATCCTTTACATGCTTCTTTCAAAATAAAGATTTCATTGACAGGTATAATTGGTTTATGAAGTACAATCTTTCAGAAAAAATGTAGCAACCCAGAAGTTTGAAATAGACTGACAAGAAAGTGCCAATTGTTTAACTAGCCAATGGTAATTAGCCATCGGTAGAGGGCCAATTCTTGTAATTTTATAAAGCAAAAGACAATTGCATTGCTGATTTTCTATTCCAGTTTGCAAATTAGATACGTACTTTTATAAGAATGGTTTTGATTTGAATTTGTCATTGCAGATTTTAACATAGGGATCCAAAATGCAAAACTGACTGTACCATGATACGTATTCGATAACGTTCGTCCTCAGTAAGGACAAATTGCAACCTCAAATGTACATGCCCGCCACCTTCCAGTGAAAATATGTCATCCCAAAGACCTTTCTCGACGACCAATCTGGTCTCAACACCTGGTCCAAAACATGATCATCAGCGTTATTACTGGGATGAAATCAAAGAAAAACATTACATAATAGATAATTGAGGAACAAACCTGTATATGATATCTTATTTCCCTTAGCGTCATAAAGTGCTATCATCAAATTGTCACGAAAGGTTGTTAATGGGCTGTGCCAAAACTTGGAAATTTCAGATATGCTTGTCAAACAGAAAGAAATGCAATGCACGAAGTTAAAGGTGAATGCAAAGAATCATTACAAGGAAAATTCTGTCTTCTCCCAAGTTTGATACTCTCTTTTACCCATGGACACTGCATTATAAAATAATATTCCATTATATAATTTTCTTTATCCTAATTCAAAAAAAGATTGCCTACCCTTTATGGACATTTGCTGCGGCATTGATGATGATGACTGAAGACCCTTGAACTCCAGAACTGCGGAGAATAAAATTTCGAAGTAAATATGAGACACAAAAGTTGGTACGAAAATAACTGTCAATTTTGAATTACAGTTTAAACGGGTAGCTTTTACCACCTGACACTAAGATGGTTCCTGGCATTGGAGGCCAAGCTTGTAAGTGAACCGAAGCATATAGTTGATGAGAAATCAGCCAGAGTATTATTGACTTCTATTGAATTTCTTGAAAATAAGAGTATTGGCTGAATTGCGAGATGGGATTAGATTGAAAAACATGTGTGGCTGGACTTGAAGAGAAGGTTACTAAAGAGGGTCCCACAGCATTCAAATTATTTGCTACCCACCTCAAGTGCTGGCACTTCCAAATCTCTCTTTTTGTCTCACTCCAATAGTTAAGTTTGAGGGGTCATTCGCTTTTGTTCTAATCTTCCACTTCAAAAGCGTTCAGGTTCCTACAAATCACATAAAAAATGAACATTCTTACGATCATTCGAATCCAAATAAACAGCAGTCAATCTGCTAGTTTTCTCTGCAACACGTTTATAAGACCATACGTGTCCAGTTCGTGCTCTTAATTGACACGGTTTAAACGGTCGAAAACTTGATTCCTGATCTCATGTGATAAACATAAATCAGTAGAAATGACACAAACAATAAAGTCAATGACAGGACCCATTATTTCTTTTCTTCTGTGTGTAAGGACCATTCTGTACCCTGCAAATCATGGTCACAATTTCATACAACTTCATTTTCAATTAAATAACACTGTCCTGTTTGTTGGATTGGGTTTGTTTTGGCTTTCAAATCTTTAGACAAAGGTAAATGAAATATCATCAATATACACTGGTCCGTGAGTCTCCATCTTACAACAAATGGGTGCCAAAAATCCGACCCAATTCTTTTCAACTTGAATCAATAAGAAGAATTGTCAAATAATTAGATTAAACTAACTAAAGCTGTGGAATGGATTCTGCACGTATAAACTGCTTAAGAATGGCCTTCTCTTCATCGATTCGTTTCTTCTCTTCGGGATCTTTAGGTTTCACTTTTCTTTTCTCTTCCAATATCCATTTGAAAAGCTCACGCTGCTGGTCTTCAGGGATAGGTTCCCGCACCTTCACCGGCTCAATGACGGTTGGTGGGACCATTGATTCTTCGGAGAGTGGAGACGCTGGAGTGACACCAGAAGAAACTGCATCTGTTGCTTGGTTGTCCTGATCATGTGGTCCGGGGCGTTTGCTATCCTCCACTCTCGAGTTTTTCTTTCTTGCCTTAGCAAACATATAACCTGAAGGAGTTAAAAAGAAAGTCAGCAAAGTTTTTCTAGTATCCGGCCACATTACTGCTTCAGAGCAAAAGTTTGCATGAAGATGAGGAACAATGCTCTGACTGGACATTTCAATTGTATGTCATCATTCCATTAATGATATAGTAAGTTTATTATAGGTGAACCCCAAAGAATATGGAAAAAAATAATTAAAAAAATGGAGTAAAGAAGGTAAGGTTTCTTAAAGATGAACTCAAACGAGGGGGGAAGAGGGGAAAAATTAAAAAAGTTAAGAGGGTAAGTTTTCTAGTATCCACAGAAGTACACTCAAGATTTGTGTTAAAGCACAAGAGTTTTGCATGGATATAACTGCCTACAGTTCACAGTTGAAACTAATTTCAGAAAAAATTACCAACAATTCAGATGTCAATAATCTTCAAAATTAGTGTAAACATCACTCAGTTGTGAAAGCAAACACTATCCTTGAGAAAAGACATCGTAATAGTTATCTAGACATGCAAGTACATACGAGCTCACATAAATGGATAATAATTTCATCTATCTAGGCTCATAAGAATTCTGTATCAAAGCTTTCAATAATTAAATCAAATCCTCCAAGGGATCAAGAGTCAGTGTCAACTTCACCACCCACCCATTAGGAAGTGTCACACAAAGTTATAAATAAAATGAACATGAATGTCTACTCAGTCTCTATTTAGTAATCAAGTTTGGATAATTAGTTAAAGCAGCATAAATGTTAAACAGTTTCAAGCAACTTAAATTTTATGTTTCATGCTCTGAGATTTTTTCTTTTTCTTTTTGTTAGCATACACTGCATCCCAAAATAATTCTTATACCCCTCCAATATTTGCGTAAGGGGATTAAACCAATTTGGTAGTTGCCCTAGGGACATCACACTATAAGAAATTCTTTTCTAAGAGATTATAATATGATTATCCCTCACCAGCAGCTATTTGGCCGGGGGCCAGAACTACAGCTGCTTTAAAAAAATTGTAATACTTATTGTTTCACAAAAATTGGAGATACCATGAACAAATTATCCAATTATTTGGTTCTCTATCTCAGTATCTTTTGATTAATCAGCATAATTGAAGCAAACCCTTGGAAACAAAGCATAAGATGCCAAACCATCAATTCTAAAATGATAAAACACACAAGTGAGCAGCTGTTATACTTAGATCATGCCTAGAAACTAAACAACTTCTACAACAATAACTAGATTAAGAAACTGACCCAACACCAGAAACTAAAAGGAAAACAAACACGAGCAATCAACTACCTACTTTCACGGCTTCCCCCGGCTAGTCATTTCATCAAACACATTACATACATTGAATGGATACAGTATCATACAAATGAAACAACTGAAAATGTACCTCCGAGAGCGAGATTAGAAATCAAGAGAATACGCCAAATGGGTTTATAACGCCTAATGAGTGATTCTTTTGAATATAAAGGAGGAGTTTGCTGTTGAGTTGGATCCATTTGATTTTGATATATTGATTTATCTGACTGATTTAAAATGTAGCACTTTCCCTGAAAATTCCTTTCTTCAGGACAGAGCTGAAGTGAAGTATCTGTTAATCAATCCTCAAGATTCCATTATAACTTCATTTCTTTAACAATTAACGATGATGGGTATTAATTATATAGCTTTTGACCCCATTCATTTCAGGCTGTGCGGCTGTATAGCAAAACAAGAAGGCCCAAATTAAACGGGCTGTAATTGGGCTTCACTGTCCGTTTGATGCTTAGGCGCTTAGTAGTAGGGAAATTGATCCCTCAATTTATTTTAGGGTTATTATCATTTTACTACTTCAAAAATTGTCAAATATCAAATAACTATAAGAAGTATTGTCTCCTATTATTTTACTACTATATATTTATAAAAATATCATTTTACTACTTTTCGCTAAATCTGTTGTTAGTTGACCATTAGTTGACCGCTAGTTGACTGTTAGTTGACCAGTTAGTTGACTAACTAAATACCAATTTTACCCTTCATGATTAAAAAATATATATTTGAAGGTTATTTATAAAATAAATTTCTAATATATTTATTAAAATAGATATAAAATACCGACATAATTTTTTTTTGCTAGAATTATGATATATGAATTACAAATTTATCTTATTATTTTTTTAATCATGAAGGGTAAAATTGGTATTGTGTTAATCAACTAACGGTCAACTAATGGTCAACTAACAATTGTAACGGAAAAGTAGTAAAATGATATTTTTATAAAGATATAGTAGTAAAATGATAGGAGACAATAATTCTTATAATCATTTGATATTTGACAATTTCTGAAGTAGTAAAATGATAATAACCCTTTATTTTATCAACCCCGTACTTTTCGATTAAATTCATATAATTTATTTTCAAAATCAGTCTTGTTAAAAATATTGTTTTTACCTTTTTTTTTGCTCATTTGCTTTTTTATATTTTTAGTGTAAATAATTTTGAAAGTAAACAGAGTTAATTGAGAAATGGGACTAATGAGATAAATTAAGAGAGTTAAATATAATTATTACAGTCTCTTTCTTGTTTAAATATAATAATGTTGGAGGACTATCTATATTATAAAAATTGCTTTGTGACGTATGCTCTTATTTTAATATTTATTTTATTATAAAATATCATGATATAATTTACAATTAAGAACAACCTATTTTGAGTAAATATATGATTACGGTTATTTTTTTAATTAGCACACACATTGAAATCGATATACTTTACAAGTTTACATTACCCCATAACCATGGAGAATAGGTTGTTGGCACCCATTTGTTTATTGTTTTCATTAGGGCTGGCAAAATTTGACACAACTCAATTACGCAATACGAATACGACACGAATAAATGGGTACGGTCGTCAAATCTGACAAAATTATTAAATGCGCTAGGTCGGGGTCGACATGAACTTTTTCGTGTCGGGTTAGGGTTTAAGTTCTTGACTTATTTACTCGACCAATAACATGATTATATTTTCTATTTAAGTTAATTTCTAAATTCTTGTCATTAAAACTCAAATATTGGATATGACTCTTTTTTTTTTTTGGAAAATTATAAAATTTTATATACACTTAGAACTTTAATAGTGCAAATATGTAATTTTGGAGGGGGTGTATAAAACAATATATAAATGTTTGATGTAAATTTTGTTAAATATTTAGATATTAAGTAGAATATTAGGTAACCCATTGATTTTCCATGTTGGGTTTGAGTCTTAGTATTTTGACATGATTATTAAATAAGTTGTGTTTGGGTCGACTTAAATATGACACGATACGAAGTTGATACGACACGAATATGACTCGATAGCTCGTTTTGTCAGCTGTAGTTTTTATCAAATATTATTTTTGACTATTTTGACCAAATACAGTTAGAATATCACCCATAATTAAAGGTAATAAGAGGAAATTAAACCCTTTTTGTTAAATTATATATAAACCCCAAAACTTTATATTTATTTTCTTTTCCCACAAATTAGTCAAACACTAAACCAACTAATTTTAAAAAAAAAAATTGGGTGAGTTGAGCAACTTTATAAGAGTGTAGTATAAGTAAAGATAATTATTTTAAATTTTACTCCCCAACCATCAAAAGTCTCAAACCATCAAGTATCAACCTTATGGTTTAGGGGAAAAGGAGCCAATGAATTCAAGTAAGGTGTTGTTAAAAGAATGTACAAAGTAGAGACTAAATTTTTGAACTTTGAAGATGAGTACTGAGAGTAATAAGAGTAATGCTTATAACCTTACCCTTATGTCAAAAGCACAAATTCTTCTATACAAATTATCGTGTATAATAGTATATTATGGCCGATTGTATCTACGTTATTTATATTCATTATTTGGTGCTTCGTCCAATGAAAATTAGTAGGCCAAACAAGTTGTTATAAAATAATTTATAGAAATATTATCCCTTTGAAGATTGGGCTATTATATATTATATATCCAGGTAAAAATTCTTGCAAAATTTTTTTCTACACAAAATAATATGTCAGTAAACTATTAGTTGAATACAAATATAATTAATGTAAATAGTGGTGGAGGGCCACGTGAAAACCATTGCACCATTATATATCATGACATGTGATTGTCTCCAAATCTAATGCAAGCTTATTTCTTAGTACAAGTCCAGTTGTTTTCGTTGTACCAACAACATTTCAAGACCATTGAAGGTCAGAGCCTCAGAGGGCAGGAGATAAGGTCTGCGATAAAAGTACTCTCTTCTAGGTGATATATCAGAATTTACACAAAAAGGTGTATCCCTCGCTGGTTTGAATCATCACCATCATGATTGGAATGGATTGGCCAATTTATTCAGTCATTAAAGCACTGTTGCTTTCTCTTTTACTTTTTTGTTTATGTTAAGTGCTTATCAATAAAACCATCCATGTATGGCTGTGTGCCACTCAATTCTCGATGTACTTGCACAATCTTTGATCACATAATCACACTCAGATTTCTGAAGGGTCGCTTTTCATTATTGCAATGAGAGAATTCAAATGACAGTGGCTGGCAGTGATATTATCTAACTTTTATTATTGTCTGTAAAAATGTATAACCCTATCCATAAACTGAAAGCAAATAGCTGAAGTGCATAAAATAAAAGAAATTAATTAATAGCCTCTATATATATATATATATGGGGGGATAACAAAGAAAGATATGTGTAGATGCGCAAGAGACCCATAATTTGATTGAGGCAACCCGTTCAATAATAAACTAGCTACAACCTCTAATAAAGATCCACAACATATATTTGATTCCTTTGTTCTACTTCAAATTTACTTGTTTCCTCTTACTCACAAAAATATTGTCTTACATTAATCCTAACACAACTTAACTAATTAGTAAGAAATTAAAACAATCTAAAAATTAGAGGAATAGTAAAAGTAGAAATTTGAAAGGAACAGAAACTCGGCTAGCCATGAACAAGGCCATATGATAGAGCCATTAGAAGGATCGCAGCTTCCTTTTCTTCTTGAGGGAAAACTCTTTGTAAAGCTGAACTATTATTCTTGCTCAAAATCAAGGTTAAGTCTTCAAAACTGCAAAGCTTCTTTTTCCCACGCGATGGGGTATTGGAATTGTATTTGCACCTTTTCTTGAATGGAAGGCAGCTATTGTTGTTACTTGGTCTTGGTGTCTTGCTCTTCTTATTATTAGATGATGTATCATCAGCTGCAAGTCGCACTGCTGTCCCATTTGCCGCAGCAGCTGCCATGGCCCTTCTTGCCTTCCTTTGCCGAATCCCACAAGCGTTGCATAGTGACTAATAGAACAAAGAATTAATTATATACACAAAAAAAAACTAGCATGGGTAATCTTGCAATGCTTAAAACAAAAAAAGGAACTGGATAGAAAATGGCGTTTTAGGATCAATTTTGTTACCTTGGGGCCTCTAGGTCCACTCCTCCAAAGAGGGGTCTTCGTGGTGTTACAATCAGCACAAACCCTAATTGTATTTGTGTTATTGTTGTTGTTACTGTTGTCAGTTTCTAAAGATGATGGTGGTGGTTGCTTCTGATGATCTTCAAGCTTTTGCACAGCAGCAGCGTCAGATGATGAATACATCATCTTCTTCATCAACCTCATCTTTGAAGACATCCACTTAACTGGAGAGCTATTCTCACTTTGATTTTGATCATTTCTCTCTTCTTTTTCCGAGCTCATGGATATCTTGAGGCCAGTACTGCCACTGCCACTCTCATCCATCACTGCTGGTCCTGGATGATCGCATGATCCAGCGGCTTGTGAGTAAAATATCTTACCCTAAAATCAAGAAGAGGAAAAAAATACAATTAGTTTTGATAATTCACAGATATAGTAAAATTATTAACCAAACAATTAAAATGATTCCACGAAGATAATTATTCGTAGTAACTGCCAATCATCGATAATGTGAATTTTTTTTTAAAAAAATCAAATCATAAGAAAATCTCAACCCATGCTAAATGAATTACCTCTTTTGGGTGTCGTAGCAGAACCGGTTCTCTATAATAAAATCCTCCTTCTTGTTGAACTGGTTCAAAGAAGTTATGACATGAGGCAGGAGAAGAAGAAGATGGAGCTTGGTTCAAATTCAAGAGTTGATCTTCTTTAAGCTCTAGACGAAAAGGAGTGACAGGTGATAAGTGATAATTTGGAGTCATGGGATCAAGAGAGACAGAAGCTAGAAAGGGAAAAAAAATAGTGTTATTTGTTGTCCAATAAAGACGGAAAAAGAGTTGAGGGAGAAATCAAAGGCAACAAAAAGGTGTGCTACTAATAAGCTTATTGAGAAGTAAAACTAAAAAGCCTTTTAAAGGAGAGCTGCTTTGCTGCTCATGATGCTAACTAGCCTGCGCAGACCTATAGGTATAAGAGGTTCACGTGACTTCATGAAATCAGACATTTAAAAAAGACAAACCCACAAAAGAGAATTGTGGAGTGCAACCACGCGACCACTCTCAGAAACAAAACCCTATCTCTAAATATTTTTTTACCCCACCAACCCTAGTTGGCAAAATCAAAACTATAAAAACCAAAATGAATATATACACACGATATAACTTGATGTCAGCCACACAAATAATGATGATACAGACCCAGGTTTGATTTTATTTATGATGTGAATTAGGGTTACATGTAAATAATCGATCTTCTTTATATTTATCTGTGGCCACAGATATTTATCTTCATATAATTTCAATGGCAGTGTAAACATAAACAGACCAATAAATATGGGAGGCATTTATATGATCAATGTCTACAGTATTTGCATTTGTATTTTATTCATTTTCTTTAATAATTGATTATATGCTATAGATATCACAATTTAAAATTTACTAAGATTTAAATACGTATACTTGTAGCATAGTTAATAGGTCTACCAAGGCCAATTCGAAAATGTACTACCACTAATAGTTGTAAAGATATATATCCTCATCCACTTAACACGAAAAATATTTAAATCATGAGAACCTGAATTTATGCTCTCAACAAAACAAAACAATTTACCTTAACTACGATCTCATTCATAAACATGAATCCTCTCTTAATGTAAATTTTGAGAAAGTCTCTTATTGTCGATATATATTTTTATTTATAAAATGATTAAAATCTGTTTTTTATTATATTTTTATTTAGTAATTATCAATCAAGTAATTATATTACTCACGTACAAGAGCTGATATCAACAGAGAATCAAATCCCCCCTTAATTGTTTAAAATTATAATGTGTTTGTTTCCTTTATAAACGGTGAGAAGACTTGTATAGGTCAGACTTGCATGGGAACCGAGCATCTCTATCCCACTTGTACACTTGTATTGCCAAAACATAATTAATGCTTGTGCAGACAAGGGACAATTGTTCGGCAGGCACCTTTCCCCACACCTTCATCTTACCATCATATTAACCATGCATTATCACCATATTTAATATATTTATTTTCACCTCAAATTAATGAGTTAATCAACGTGATATATGTAAAAAGAAAAATTAAAGAAAGACTTCCCTCTTTTCTTTGGTGCTTAATTTTTGGCTGTAGCAGCAGCAGAATTACTGTCGAAAGAAAGTAAGGCGACTGGAAAAGGAAAAGACAAGGCGAGTCGAAACAACATTTGAATTTAATCCAAATGGGGGAAGGCGCCGAGGATTTTTACTGTGGCAAAATTTGAAACTATTTTGAACTTTTCACAAAATTTACCTATCCAACGTATGGTACATATTCAACTCTAGTTTGCCTGCAAGTAGCTCATATGAACATAGAATTATTTAATTTGTCTACATGAAATGCATTTATTACTCTCTCTCTCATCTTTGATTTTGTGATGACTTTTTAACAGTTTTAACTAGTAGTTATTGATAAAAATAGATAGATAATTAAAATTTTAATTGTGTATTGTTTTAAATACTCGTTTGATAGAAAACTATTGAAAAAATACGCGCATATTTGATCAACATATCCAAGAATTTCTCTCTTATAAAAATACTTGTAATGATACATTTTTTGATCTAGTACAAACTTTCTTATGCAATCTTAGGTTAGCACTCATGTGGTATAGATACATAGTTGGCTAAAAGCACACTACCCAAGACCAAAATTATAAAATACATCACCCATCTGCATCAATTTTAATTTACCTTCATACGTGTGAGTAGATAAAGATTAAAGGGTAAATTTACTTATAACGCACAATATGTACGTGTGTTTTGTCAATCAGAATGAGTAGTCACCTTCCTTGTTTACTTTGTCACTGGGTATATACATTTGTCTTTGCATGGATATATATTCAGCCCTGGCTAGTGCACATGCAATAAACTATAAAGCTATTATAAATATGCAACCCAAAAGGACTTCACAACCCTGAACCAAGTTCGAACATCTGAGCCATGTGGGTATAAACTTTAATTAAGTTCTTGCACTCCCATGGACATGCCTTGCCCCTGAATACGTGGGGTAATGTTCCCAAAGACCGGTGTTTTAAATTTCCTTTTGGATGCATCATTTGTGATACTTAAAAGATTGTGTCAGTATTGTGGGTGTGTGCTTACCTATCCTTTAGTCTAACAAAATTTAATAGAACATGGTAATTATTCATGAACGAACAATAATTTTGGTTTTTCCTCTTACACTGTTTGTATTTGAATTTGAATTTTCCTCGCATCCGATAAAAATCTTGTAATGGAGACCCAAAAAGCTTCTGAAGATTCACTTGAGGATGATGATGAAGATCTTTTCAAACCAAGACAAACGAAGATCATTATGAACCGAAATTAATAGTACTATGACAGACTATACATAGTAAGTATTATTATCGTTTGGACAAGTATATATAAGGCAAGTATCAAGACCATTATGAAATACAAATATCAAAGAAGTTTCCAAATTACGTTGATTGATCATATTCCATTTATATCATTTATTAATTTTCTTGTATAAATTGGCTTATGAACCACATTGAATAAGTAAGAGTAGAATTACAAAATTAATTTTCTTATCAACTTTAGATTTTGAGGCCAGCCCCCTCGCACTAAATCAAGGGTCGTTCATATTGCCTTCGCATCAACTTTGAATGATGATCAGTTTAATTTGTGTGGGATTTGGCAGGGTCGATGATAACTGAAAAACAAATATACAATTTCTCTTTATTTAATTTGTTCTCTTCTTCTTGGGCTTTCAAAGTGTTACCTCTACTATGATGGAGGGAATGGTGATTCCAAAAAAGGGATTAGCGGTGGGTCCTGTCGATCAGGCCCACCGAACCCAATATGCAGTGGGGTCATGGCGCGGTGTGTTGGTGTAAGCCCCCAACCGGATGGTTAAAGCGTAATGTGGATGGAGGGGTTTTTAGTTCTCATGACAGCTTCAGCTTTGGAGGAGTAATAGGAGATTCTGGAGGTGCTTTTGTTGCAGCTAAGTGTCAAAGCTTCCCTGGTTAGTTCTGTCCCTGTGAAGCAGAAGCTTTGGCTGTTTGTGAAGCTGTTAACTGGATAATAAACCTGCAGATCTCTAAAATTATTTTTGAAATAGATTGTTTGAATGTTTACTCAGTTTTAATTACTCAGTCTCCTAGTCCTAATAGTTTTGGTTTAATTATTGAGGACTGTCAAGTTTTAGCTCAGTTAGTTGAAGAAGTGAGATTCTTTTTTGTACGTCGATCTGCGAACATCGCTGCCCATATAATGGTTAGGGTGGGGAGTTCTATATCAGGTCCTGGAGAGTGGAGGATTGTTCCACTTCTATAATTATGTCCGATGTAGACAACCTCTTATGTTTAATGAAATTTTCATTCATCAAAAAAAAAAAATTGTTCTCTTCTTAGTAATTCTTTGTACTTAATTTAAATTGACACCACACGGTTCGTACTTATAAAGTTATAATTATAAGGTTCCCAAATAATGTCTTTATCAAATGATATCTTTGCTAGCTACAGTGTTATCACATTGGAATATACGGAACAGCGACTAAAATTATGATTACGGTGCCCAGCTAGCTTGTAAAGGGACACAAGGAAACTTGAGTAACTGAATAAAGAAAGTGGCAAAATCGGTTCTTTTCAGTTCTGTTCGCTCTCTAGATTTAAATTCGAACGACCAGTTAAATAACAAAAAAATTAAATCACTTTACCAAGCCTCAGGAGATACTTATACCTGTGCAGCAATATAATTAAACCGTAATAAACCATGGCAAAAATATCCCGTAGAGCTAAAACATAACAACTATTATATATTTCAAGCTACAGAAAAGATAGATATAGAGAGAGAGACTAGGAGCAACATTTTGTCTCCATATACAAGAAGATAATAATATCGAGCGAAATGAGTAGATAAAGAAATAGAAAAACACACAAAATTTTAACGATCACGAGATGGGCTACGTATGCTGGCTACTAGTCACTCCTGTTACATGTCGTAGGCCGAGACAGCGATGGAGACATCGTGAAAAATAATCATCAAGTATTGGTTTGTTGTGCCAGTAATACAAGGTATGTCCAATCATGGGTTGTTTTCAGAATGGTCTTCAAAATCTGAGGGGCCATAGCCCTTGAGCTACATGACAGTTTTTTCGCTCAATGGCAAAATTAGGTCCCATAATCTTTCGCCACATCTATCTCTTGATCTTTCTCTAGATAAGCTTAATATGGTGGTGGCAGAAAATTTCATGGGCAAGATTAATTGGACGCAAAGACATACAAAACATATGAGTACGACTTCTAGCCAGTAGCTAGCTGCATGAGTCTCCTCATCACCAGATTACTAGAGTCTTGATTGGAATTAATAATTAAGTGATAATTAATATGTGGTTACCATCCCGTCAACTAGCTTGTGGTCAAGTTTATGTGATTGCCAATGCTCCAGTAATTTCGGAAAATTCTGTAGTTTCAACCATAATAATTATCATACGTTTCCATGATTATAGCTCCATCTTGCGAAAGACTTAGCGAGAGGTCCAGCTTATAGATCCATTTTTCTTATATTATTTTCGTGCGAAAGTCTATCTTCAAGCATAAGTTTAGTAATCTTTGGCTTACAAATATGTTGCACCGTGTTGTCAAAATAGCTTTCCAACACTTGGTTTTGTGTAGATTGTTTTAAATTTATTCATTCAAAGGAGAAATTTTAGAATATATCTATTATACCATTTCAGTCATACAATAAATAAATAATATAATAACATATGTGTATTTATTTTATAAATTATCATTCAAATGATGGTTGTATTAAAATTAATTATACATATCATACATACATTAATTGATTGTAATACAACAGATGTATTTTAAAATTTATCCGTTCAAAGGGTGTGGTGCACACTTTCATGTTGTAACAGCAATCAAACTCTTGCCACTTGGCACATCTCAAGGGTGCAAGCGTAGTATAAATAGGTGGCAATTTCTTTGTCGTATTCATTCCCATCAATAACGTGAAACAGAGCCACCGTAGCTCGATTCCACACGTTTGCATGTTTTCAGCACGAGTATGCTCTAATGCAGGAAATATCCCATTCCCTTAATTCCCTTAAACTCTTTAATATTTAGTTTATGGATTCTTCTATGATGCTGTTTTTTTTTTTACAGCATTAATAATGCTTTAATTATATACCATTAAATTTAATTAATGGTATACAATATTTATACTAAAAAATTAATTCAAAAATAATGGGAAACAGTTTGTTAAGCCCGTGAAAGTGGAGAATTTTTATAAAATAACTGTGACCGCCCTTAGAGTTTAAAGTAATTTCACTTAAATAGCATAATTTATTCAAAATTACTTTTCAACCCTCCTTTAAATTTGTAATGTGATAATTTTTTTTTAAATAAATCTTTCAAAATCTATTACCGTTAAGTATAAAATAAAATATCAAGTAGGTTATTTAACACAAATTAAATAAATTAGTTGCAATCGTAAAATTTATATATGATATAACACTAAAAAATAACACAACTAAGTGCATATACTTAAGTAAATGATATAGTTACATCAATAAACTCATTGGTGAGATTGCTTGTAACCTAAAAAATACTTGACCACACATGTTTTAATAAAATTTAATATCATATATTAAAATACTCATTATTTTATACAATATTAAGGACCATCGTGTGGTTTATTATGAAGTATATGTTATTTTTAACACTCATTTAACATACCTATTCTCTGAACTTTTTATTTAGTATTTCTTTGTAATACTGTATGAGTTTTTACAATATTGATAATGAATTGTTGTAGACTCTTGGATTTTAGTGTTTCCATCTCTACTAGTCATTTGATATAGTGAATAAAAAATTAACTATTTAAATCATAACAGGTAATCTTCAGGTTGCAAGTAAATATAATTTTTTTTTATTTTTAATTAATTGATAAAAGAAAATTTATATTATAATGGATAAAAATCACACATTCAATAATGGGATCATTGGATTTAATATTAGAATCTTCGCCCTTAATTTAATTTTAATGGATAAGTAATTATGTAACAAGTAATATGAAAGTTGTGAAATTTCTTCATACTTTAAATTATTTTTTATCTAATCAATTGATAAATATTTTAAATCACCAAAAAATGAAAGAAATACAAATAATTTGGAATTAAAATTATTATGTATTAATTCTCTTACTTTACCATTTTTACTTTTACATTTAGTATTAGAAATATATTTAATAGCATTAAAATAAAGGTAATTAAAAGTAATGTTATTTCAGTAATACTTATTATATGGAGACAGTGGCGGATCTATGCGTGGGTTAGACCTAGTAGAAAATATAAGATGGAGAAAGAATTACTAAATAAAAAAATTTTATATCCCTTATGTTTTTATTAATTTAGTAAAATAATAGGGACATATATTTTTTTTCATATATGTCCCTAATTCAATTACCTTTATGATTTCATCAATTTAGTATAACAATAGAGTTTTTATTTTATATTTAAATATGTCCCTAAATCAATTACCCTTATGTTTTCATCAATTTCATATAACAATAGATTTTTTAGTTTACTTTCAAATATGTCCCTATTTCAATTATATTATTTTCTATTGAAATTAGTGACTTATTTTATAAAATGATTAAATTATATATTTATTGAATAGATTGTAAATATTAGGAAGCTAAAGTTTTATTACTGCTTTAATTTATTTTAAAAAACTTCTAATTGAAAAAAAAAAGTATGTCAATGTAATATAACATCATCAATGGTATTAAAAATACTTATAAAAACAACATTTAGTAACAATTATCAACATTTTTATAAATTTTTTTATATGAATTTTCAGACTTTATTTTTTAGTTCCATTAACTAGGAGGACAAGTTAGAAAATAAATTTTGAATGTTTTAAGGAGCTTTTGATAGAAGGATTAGCAACATATAGTTCTTTAAAAAGAGATAGAGCACCTGACAAAGAAACAACTGCATCTAAGTACATTTTTACTGAATTGAGTTTATTTTATTATTAAAACTTTAACTAATAATACTTTTATAATTTGAATGGATGAATAAATTTCAATTGTTTAATTTATTAAATCTGGTAATTTACTACTTGATTTCAAATATAAAAGTTTTACTTGTAATTTTTAATTGATTGTAATTACATATATTAATCTATTTTAGTTTGGAATTCTTAATTGATTTCTTAATCCTTATATAATTACATGTTATTAGAGGTTACAATTTCAGATTTCGTAATTGAAAAATAGTGTTTTGACATTTAAATTGTCTTTTGTTTTCTACTCTTTTTTATAATTATTTTTGTTTATAATACATATTTATGGGGATAGAGTTCTTAGTGTTCCCTCTTATTTAATGTGCTTCTTTCTATTTATATTTTTTTATGTTTGCTTCAAAATATAAATTTTAAAATTTAGCCTGAAGTAATAATAAGTCCTGGGCCCGCCGCTGTATAAAGATAGTACATGAAGTCTTATAATAATTTGTATTGTAAGAATTTAATTACAAACCATTAATACCTAAACAATAATGATAATAGAAGGCATTGCAATAAACTATTTTATATATGTTTTATTAATAATACTATATGAGTCACAACAAATGAGAAATATTTTATTCACCAATTATTATTGAAAAATGTAGATACCTATATAACTATAGAGTGAGGAATATTTTGATTTAAATTTTTACAAAAAAATAAACTATTAATTTCATGCAATTCAATGGTGGAGGATATAACATTATGAAATGTTGCTTTGACTTTCAATATCAAATATTAGACAACAAGATATTAATGGCTCAAATATTGTGTCAAACTTTTAAGTTAAAGTATCCCAAACCATGTCTTTATAATGGAAATATAAAAACATACAATGAATTTTTTTCTCATTTTGTCCATTAAATATTATTTAATGTAATATTTTATTTATTGTCACTATTAATTATCATAATAAAAGTAATGACTCTTAACATAAAAATTTTATAATTACTATCAAAGAGTAACAATAAAATAATCTTTCATGATTTATAAACTAAAGTTAATTAGGAATATGTGTTAGATTTAACTTTTATGAAATTAACAAAGTGACATTTGAAAATAAAATGAAATCAAGCTTGTGAAAGTTAAATTTTAAAAGACTTGGATAATTTCCTACCATCTAAATAAAAATATAAATATTTTCTTTCACATTTTTTTCCCGCGTAAATATTATTGGAGGCAATGTTTTATTTATTGTCACTATTAATTACCATAATAAAAGTAATGAATCTTAATAACATAAAATTTTATAATTACAATAAAAGGATATCAATAAAATAATTTTTCATGATTCATAAACTAAAGCTCATTATGAATATATATTAAATTTAACTTTTATGAAATTAACAAAGTGATAGTTGAAAATAAAATGAAAATGTCTAGGCTTGTAAAACTTAAAAATTCTTACCATGTAAGAATATTAATTGTAAGATAAACAAAAAGTTCAGAGGATAAGTATGTTAAATGGGTATTAAAAATAATATATATTTCATGATTAATTATACAATGGTCCTTAATATTATATAAAATAATGAGTATTTTAATATACGATATTAAATTTTATTAAAACATGTGTGATCAAGCATTTTTTAAATTACAAACAATCTCATCAATGAGTTTATTGATGTAATTATGACATTATACATAAGTATATGTACTTGTGTTATTTATTAGTATCATATTATATATAAATTTTGCAATAGCAACTTATTTATTTGATTTGTGTTAAATAACCTACTTGATATTATATTTTATACTTAATGGTAATAGATTTCGAAAGATTTATTTAAAAAAGATTATCACATTACAAATTTAAAGGAGGGTTGAAAAGTAGTTTTAAATAAAATATACTATTTAAGTAAAATTGCTTCAAACTCTAAGAGCGGTCACAGTTATTTTACAAAAATTCTCCACCGTTAACAAATTGTTTCCGATTATTTTTAAACTATTTATTTTTTCTTTAGTATAAATATTGTATGCCATTTATTAAATCCAATAGTACACAATTAAAACATTATTGATACTATAAATAGAGGAACCCTTATTTTATCGGTTTATTTAATAAAACTATCCTTACAAATATACCATGTAGTTGCCATTAAATTGGAACTCCCACATTAGAAAACAAAGCATAGTTATTGTTATTTTATTTTATTCATTGATACAGTGCAATATGTCTAACCTTGCAAAACTTGAATTTGTTACCTTAGACATTTATGATGAAAACTACCTATTTTGCATCCTCGATGTTGAGATCCACCTAGATGCTATGGGTATTGGTGATACAATTAAAGCTGCAAAAAAACGAAAAAACGAAAAAACAAAAACAAAATCCTCGAGATTATGCTAAAACTATGATTTTTCTTTGCCATCACCTCCATCAAGCACTGGAAAGTAAATATCTCGCTATAAAGGATCTATATATCGTTTGAAACAGTTTGTATGAGAGGTATGGCCACTTGAAGTCAATAATCCTTCCAAACACTCGTAATGAATGGATAAAACTTAAAGTGCAAGAGTTCAAGACAATCGATGAATATAATTCTGCTGTATTAAGAATTACTTCACAATTAAAATTGTGTGGTGATAAGATCACTGATGAAGATATGCTGGAGAAAACATTCACAACTTTCCATGCCTCAAATATAGTTCTACAACGAAAATTTCGAGCACAAGAGTACAAGAAGCATTCAGACCTAATCTCATGTCTTCTTATAGTGGAGAAGAAAAATGAAGGGCTGTAGGCTGAAAACGACAAAAAGCTTTTACTTATACATGAAATGTTGAATTGTACATAAAGCAGTCATTGATGATTTTTGTGTTCACAAGTAAATATTGAAATACAAATTTTGTCTTGTGAACTGGCAAAAATTTCAGATCTTATCGATGATGCATATGCAAGATATTTTTATGAAGCCTACAAAACTTGTATATAGACACGATATATTTTGCTTATAGTTTTAAAAATCTTTGAGTTTGCTTTCTCTTTCCTTAATCTCTTTTAATATTGCTAGATTATTAACAAAGTTTTCCCTGCATCAACATGTGTGAAGATAGTATAATGTATTAGCATGCCTGTAAGGGGAGCACTAATCAAAGAGAAAATAATCTTTCTCGAGAAAAATTTATGCAAATAATCTGGGTATATGTACATTGTACTCCTTTTCATTTGGGTAGATTTTGGTCCCACTAGGTTTTACTAGTAGAGGACTCTAATTTTGTAAATAAACGGCACCGTACAAGCTTTTTAATTTTTTTTTTTTTTACACCTCTTAGTTTATATAGAGTGTTTTACACTTATTAAAACAAAAGTTATGTTACGTACTTCATGTTGTGACAACAATCAGCTTGTCAACATTTCAACGGTGCAAGCTTAGTACAATAAATAGGTGGCAATATCTTTGAATATTCATTCACATCAATAACATGATGCAAAGGCACTCGTAGCTTGCCTTCCATACATTTGCTTGATTCTTATCATCCTGCTCCCTTTACCTTTATATCACTTATATTGTTTGTATGCATGTCTGGATACTTTCTAATTTGATCCACAACACACCAATCAATAAATATATATATTTTTAAATCTGGATGGTAGTTCAATTAATTGGTCTCATATGCAATAGAAGCAATAGGTGAAGGGTTTAAGTTCAAAAGAACATATTTTAATTTAGAATTAAGAGTTTTGAACTGAAAATGAGCTGGTCCAAGCCCTAGATGGAAAAATGAACCCGGTAAAAGCTAATCATTTTCTAAGGCTAAATTTTTTAAAGTTCTTTGGGAAATAAAATTGTAAATATTTTTTACAGTTAATTTAAAAAAAAATTTGTGGCATCTTGGATTAGGACCTTAAGATTTTAGGATTTTAGTTAGAAATGGGAAATTTAAAATTAGTTATGGCTACATTTTAGAATTAAACATGAGTGTATTTAAAAAGTACAGACAAAAATTTAAGGTTAATGACTGGCTCGAACTTTTGATGTTAGCCTGAGCTTGTCCCTCCCATCATCGGACAAACCTAGCCAAGTTAGATCAAGCTCGAATTTTTTTTGCCATCTCTAGTTGAGAGGGATAAGGGATGTAGATACACAAAAATCCTTAAGCAAAAACTCATGTTCTTATGTCCGAAATTAAGCTAAAATAAGATTGAGTTCTTGTCGAAGTATAGACAAATGAGACTATCACAAAAGGCCCTGAAGCCGTGATAATGAACACACTTAAAATTCGTTATCAAACACACACACAATTTAATAAGAAAGCGATCATACGAATTGCCACTTTATATTCTACACGGGTAGAATCATGCCATGCAAACATGTAAGTTGCTAAAATACTTTCATATGTTATAGAGGACATGCAAACTGTATTTATGGGATATCATGCAAAGGCATATCTCTTGCCATGTGCTCTACATCATATCACTCATCATGCGATAAATGTGTTTCTCCTGCAATATAAGTGGACTCAAGCCATGGATCAAAGATGAATTGGGGCATGTTTTAGCAGCTGCAATTAAGATTTCCAGGTTCCATAGAGATGTCGCTTATGCTGAGGCAGAAGCCATGGAATGGGGCATGCAGGTTGCGAAATGCTGAAAGCTGTTCTCAGATTCTCAAGGTGTGGTCAGCTTAGTTAACAACAAGTAGGGTAGCAATTCCGAGATCTTTTGGGTAGTTTCAGAAATTCAGGAGTTAAAGGAAAGCTTAGGATTAAATACACGCCTAGATCTTGTAATGTCATTGCCCACTCTTTAGCTTTAGGGATTTGCTTTGTGTGGAAGGTTCCTCCAAAGGAATCTGTTCTCCTCTTTGAATTAATAGATATCTCTTTTAAAAAAAAAAATAAGTGGACTCAAGCCACTCCTTTGGGGCTTCCTCCAAAGGATGTGGGGTGGAAGGTGCGAGGAACAATCTAGGCTAATTAAGTAATTATCTAGTAAATTTATTGAGACCCATATGCACTTAGGCGATATGTGGGTTCATGCAGGGTTTATTAGATGATATGGTTAGCAAAGGACATAGGTTTTAATATTTAATACGACTGTGGACTTGTTTGATAAATGTCAAAATTATAGATATTACTTATACATGATTATCATGCTGTATTATTTTATTATCTAAAAAATAAAACTTAGATTAAAATTATAAATTTATCTTATTGCTTTTATGTCGTGCAATAGTTTAATTAATTGTTTATTATTGTTGTTGTTGTTATATACACAGTTGTACATTAAAAGATAATCACCATCATTTCAGTTGTGAGGCTTCGACTTTTAATGCAGTATCCATAACATGTGATAACCATATCAATTGATAGAATTTCAACTTAAAAGAAAGTCCAAGAGTAAACAGATTCTCTAAATTTTTGCTAAAAAGGCAGGCCAAGCATTGATGTAAATGGAGATCGAGGTAGAGGGATTGACATTGCAGTTAAGCATAAACAATATATAGAGAATAATAATAACAATTAAAATATGTTAGGATTTTTTTAGAGTTTTTCCTTATGTATTTTCCTAACATATTTTTTTATAGTTTTGTTTCTTGTGTATTTTTGCAAATGCTCTTCCCTTGAACCATAAAAAGCTCTAACACGACTTTCTCAATGCTTCAAGAAGGATGTTGGCTAAATTTCCCATATCCATTTGAGGAGACACTAGGGATGACAAAAATTTCCCATAGGTACGTGGGTCCGTTATATTAGGGTTGGATATTTGATCTAATTTTACTCTAATTTTATTAAAAATATCGGTTACAGGTATAACTTTTATACTTATTGATTGGGCAGGTTGGGTACCCGTATAAAAATACTAATACTCTTATCCGTTCACTAAACCCATATGAGTATTGATTATTTTTTCTAATGTTTTAAAAGTTAAAATTAATAACTAGATAAAATAATATTAAAAGTCTAAAATATAAATATTAACATTTAGCAGCTTAGTAACCAGAACAACCATCTAATAGTATATTATCACACGCACACCATTCATTTAATAAAAAATACATCACTTTTAGATGAAATTTGGAATACATGCACCACTCATACACGTGCTTGATACAGTTTATAAAACAGATAGTTTCAGGATCGTGGGTGACAAAATAACGAGGAACTCGAATTCCTCCTAAAAGAATCAAAATTCCTCATTTTGAGGGGGAAAAAAATAATTACATGTAGGAATCTCTAGTCCCTCCTCCATTCCATCCAACCAATCATTGCACTGAAGTGATAAATTGATTAGAGACATCAGAGCAAAGAAGATGATGTGAAAAAATGACGAACTTGAAACTCAAATGTGGTATCAATAAGCAAAACTTCAAACAAAAATTTAAGAGTTCATTGGTGCGTAACGGTGTATTCAGATTCGGGTACATTTTCTTAAATAGACCCGACTCTTTTAGAGGGGTGCATCGAGCATCCTCATATGAACATATGAACCGCAACGTGATCCAAGGTCCAAACCATCTATGTGGAATACGCCACAGCCCAAGAGTACCATACTCTATTGCACTCTTACTCCTCATCCCTCGTGGGCTGAGGTTCAACGGTGGGTTCGCCAGTTCGCGCGTTGTAATATATTTTTATATAATTGATTGTATTCGATTGTCTGGTATTATATTTAGGATGAGTAACGATACAGCAACAAATTCTTATATAAATTTATTTTATATAAACTGATATAATATTAATTCATTAGTTGAATAAAAATATAAAATAATAAAAATAAATCATGTGGCCTAAAAGATATTTAATTTAACTAATTTTATCATTCCACATCAGTTTGTATAAGAGTTTGTAGTTATATCATTACTCATTTAGGATATATTAATCCAGTACTATGACTGGTTTCGCACAGATTGTATCATATATTTTAATAATCTAATTAAATTCATAATGTTTTAAATCTATTTTTTAAAAAATATAAACTCATAGAAGGAACGAATTAGCCGCCACCAACAATGATCAACCTTTTCGTCTTTATCCATATTAATCGTTAGTTATCGATATCTGTTGAAGAAAAAGTTTATACCGTTGAAATTTTTGTCGAAATTATGTAACCATACAAAATATCACTATCATATATACGAGCCGCCATTCGCAAGAAATGAAGGAAATTCGAAGTCGTTTTGTTAAGGTATTTTTCATTTAAAATAATAATAATAATAATAATTTGTTCGTGTTTGGTGGGATTAATATGTATCTTTTCTAACAAACATGATTTCTATTAGTATTGAGATCAAGATTGCATTTGTAATTTATCTTGGAGAAAAACTAGCTAGTGATAATAATGATAGTCCAATCGCATGTTAATTAATGAGCAGTAAGTTTCTCAAATGAATTGAGCAAAAAGCAAGACCCAAAGTGAAGAAACAGATAAGTCAAAGAAATAACAAGAAGTAAATGGATACACAAATAATTTGGAACATATGGAAATAATAGAGTTATCAAGTGAATTAGTCCATAAGGTATTTTTCACATGTTAATCATTCATGTTTTTACTTCTTGTTATGTCTTTGACTTGTCTGTTTCTTCACTTTGGGTCTTACTTTTTTCTGAATTCACTTGAGAAACTTATTAATTAACATGTGATTGGACTATCATTACTATCACAAGCTAGTTTTTCTCCAAGATAAATTACAAATGTAATCTTGAACTCAATACTAATAGAAATCATGTTTGTTAGAAAAAGATACATATAAATCCCACCAAACACGAGCAAATTATTTTATTTTTTTATTTTTTAATAGAAGAGGCCCAAATCTAATGATGGACTAAATGCAATATTCCCTCTTTAAGCTTTAGTCATCGACCAAAACGAAATATGGGCAAAATTGGTTTATTTTGGTAAGTTAAATATAGGTTTGCACCATATTTTAGGTTTAATATCCGCTTAATTTTTATAATTTTGAAAATAGTTTATTACTAATTTCTTTACACTCTTGTCGTTATTTTTTTTTCCTTCTTTTACAATAATATCAATCAATCAACCAAAGATAGATATTATTATAAAAACAAAGAAAAAAAACAACGCTACAAATATAAACATTAACGACAATTTGGAAATTTATTTAAAGAAAAAAAAAATCATGAACACACTGAGATAAGGATACCCTTTTAATGACCTGGAATGATGTTCATTTTTTTTTCCCCTTTCTTATCCTTGGAAAATCCAGTTGAAATATCGCACAAACAATGTTGTCTCCTTTGAATTGAACAACAAATTAAGAGGCTGTTTTCACGTTGATTTGTCTACCGGACCTACCAAAACAAGAATATCAACTCTGATTTTGAAAATTATTATTGATGAAAATCTTTTTCGTTAGTTGCTGAATTTATTGTCAGTGTAAAAATGTTGACCATACAAAGCATTTATTTAAGCAGCAAAATAGGTTTTCATATATTGTTTTGTATGCATATATAATAAGGCGGCAATGCTATCCTCTCAAAGTCTCATCAATTTTCTTTTTCATTTTATTTTTTTCAGATTGTTGCAAGTTGCAACGTAGTGATATATTATAATCTAGAGTTAATTAATTAAGAGTTATAGATTCATACTGGGGTTATCAAATATTAACTCAAAAACCTACTTCCATTGATATTCAAAGAGATATCTTTTTCTTATCAGAATTCGAGGGAATAAGCATATAAAATCTCGAACTCATGCCTTAAAAATATATATACAAGGGTGTGATTACTACCACTGAAATTGTCGTCCTGTGACCAAGTCTCTTCAAGTTTGATTCTGCATTATCATGTCAAGAAATTAGTGTATGCAATTGGAATCTGAAGATAAGAGGGCGGTGTGGATAAGTTTTAGTGCCATATCTGTTTCTTCAATATCTTTATCAAAGATGTTAATGTATCTGAATATACTACTACTAGTCAACATCTCTCTCAGGGAAAAAGATTCGCCGCCAGTTCCTTGTTTGTTTAGCAAAATGGTTCCTCGATATCTTGTCTCCAACTCTCGATGGCGATAAGAAAATATTTGTAGTGCGTTTGTTGCGAAATAATTTTAAAATTCTTGCTAAGCATACGTTTTCGCTCAGTCGAACTCAAAAGTCAGAGATGGACAATAACGTGTTTTGGGTCGATAAAAAGGAATCCTTTTTTAATACCTTTTGGAGGAAACATCCACGACCACAAGTACTTATCCAAAAAAGTGACAAAAAGGTAAACAAGAAAGGGGAAAAAAAATAATTGGATAAGGGTAATGAAATAGGGAGAAGCTATATGTGTTCTCTCGTTTCGGCCTAGATTGGCATCATTGATTGATAATTTGAATGACGGGGCTCAATCCAAAAGTGCACGTAGTTCACATGCATAACATATTTAATTACTGAGCAAAGCCACTTTGTTGATTTAAATTAGTCTGAATTTTGGCCGAGTCAAAAGTTAGAACACGCATTTTTATTTTTATAATATTGGGCTTGCTTAATTTGAATATGCATTTGAATATGCGGTTAAGATACTTATTGATCTACATCACGACTTATTCAATATCATGTGTGTGGTATTAATTGATTGTATTTATGACTAATCATTTAATATCATGTGATTTTATGGTTAATAATTAATTCATTATTTTTTCTATTCACTAAATGAATAACATAGATCTGGGCCTTGCTATATGCACCCGTAACAAGTTTTCATTGTTCGTATCAACTTATTCGTTCATAGTCATAAAAATATAAATGGTATATGCAACAAAAAAGTTGGTACCACCAAAGAAAAAAGTTGTAACTTGTAACCAATAACAGAAAAGAGTGTAACTTGGTGAAGCAGATGTACTATATATGGTTACACCCTTTTTATTAATTTATTTAAGAGGGTAAATATCCAACGACCATCTAATATTTTGTATTTTTAAAAAAAATCCAGCAAAACTTTTTTCTTTTGTAGGTTTTCACCTAAAATTTATAAAGTATATCACTTTTTTACTTTTCCATTAACACCATTAGTGGATTTAACGGAATATTAAAAAATAACTATTTTGTCCCCTAATATAAAAATACTATTTATTAATTGTTATTTTGGATTGATGGGAATAAACTACAAAATTAAGTTCCCCATCATTGATTTTATATTATTATTTTGGGCCCGCCTATGTTGGAACTGCTTCACGGTGGAGCACTAATGATGACCGTATAATTATAGAGATAAATATTAAATCTGCACTTACTGTTATGATCTGACAGTCATTATAGTATTCTATGATAGAATAGCTCCACCATAGTCACTGCCTATTATTTTTTATTAATGGGAACAAACTATAATGATCAAGGTTTTCCATAACTAATTTTATAGTTATTATGAATGTATTTAGGATAATTATGATTGTTTATGTTAGTAATTTATTGTTGTTGAAGATTTGTTCTTGTTGATAATGATATGTTATTCATGATATATTATATGAACAGGCGTTCTTGATTTTTGTTGTAAATGAAATACAAATTAATTAGGATGCTCATTTTGGTGATTTAATATCTTTAAATTAGCAGAGTTTATATAGTTATTTTTGCAGCCATTATATTCCCGAAAGCAACAAAATGAAATTTATTTTTTGTCATTTAACTATAATTTAATAGTCCTTTTTATGTTTAGGGATAAAATAATCATTTTCTTGATGTTCTATTAAATCCCCTAACGTTGTTACCAAAAAAATATAAAAGTGATACATTTTAAAAACTTCAAGAAGATAACTGCTAAAGAAAAAAGTTTTAGTGTATTTTTGATAAAGTGCAACACATAAAGTAATCGGTGAATATTTACCCCCAGTTAAAATTTCGATTTTTCCCAAGTAAAACCGTCCGAATTTTATCCGAGCAAGTCAAAAATTATCCAGAATGACAATTTTACCCGGACAAAAGCACGCCGTTTTGTTAACTTACTTAAAAGTTTGAAGCCCTTTTATTAGTTTTGTAGCCTTGGCTCTACTTGTCAATAGCCTGGTGCACACAAGTGGCCATGAGCAAACCGACCTAATAAGCTAAATTAGGAAGAGATGAAGATTCTTTCAGTTTGAGTGGAACCCAGGACTCCCATTTGTTCTTTAGGTCACCAGCTTGGCAATCACTGGAGTACATGCTTACATTTATCCACCAAGCTACTTTTATTCAGATACGCAACATTAGCTCAACTGCAGCACATCACAAGTAATGAATCAAAATGGTGAGTTTGGTCAATCTGGAGGCAGCCAAAAGGTTAACCTCTAGAAGCCCACTAACATGAGTCTGGTCCAACTGGTTGGTGGTGCAATAAAAATTGCAGCAGAATTTGTCAATCATTCCCAGAAAAATTTTGAGACTTTTTTTTTTTGTTTGTTTTTTTGGTTTTGCATAAATGTAACAGGTGGTATGGTGGTGGTTGAACAAAATGAAATTTGGTTCTAGTTTCAATGTGAAGCAAAGTTGGCTGCATTCTTTAGCTAACCAAGAGTCTCAACAAAACACAATTAGATTATTGCAAAAGAGAAAAAAATAATTATAATGAGGTCCATGATGTTGATCTGCGACATTAAGAATTTTGGTTAAAATTTCAATTTAGTAAACCTAATGTTAGTTGTAAATTAGAATAGTAGTGAGCTAAGTCAAAATGATCATGTCATCATTTAATTAATGTCAGTAAGATGTACGACTGCATATGTGAACTTAGCTTTGCTTTTGTTCCTTCTTGTTGGATACATTAATTGGAAGCCAACCAGTCATTATCGTATATAATTTCTTTTCATACTTATTTTCCATTTTTAAGAACAAGTTTTCAAGATTGAATTTGATTATTGAATATTTAACCACAACAACGGATTATGATTATTTGACTATTAAAGTCATAACATCCAAAATATGGCTCCCCCTTTGCTCATGCTCCAACAATATTCTTGGACATGAAGAAATTTGACAAAAGAGCAATAATTATTTTACAAAAAACTAAAAATGATTAGCAAAAGGATGACATAAGCCTAGGACTGAAACTGATGTAATTTGAATTAAATAATTTTCCATGTGATGTGTTGCCCAAATTTATTATGAGTTTGAGCTCTGATTCATTGAACTAAGCTTTAGAAGTTTTGCATTACTTAATTTATTTCTTATGAATGTGTGTTTTCTTTTATGAGTTCTTTATTTATTGATTTATTTTTTGAAATTATTAAATTATGATTAGAATCTCTTGGAACCTTCGAGAAATCTTCAAAATTTAGACATATATATCCAAGCTCAAAATAAGTTGAATCTATTTTCGTAAGTAAGCATTTAAACCATCGACTTCGAATGCGAAACGATGAGATGTCCACCATTCAGACTAAGAAAAATATAATTTTTTTTATTATTGTGGATAGGCTTGTGAAAAATGCTACTTAAAAGAAAGAATACATTAAACTTGAAAGTATTGTACGCTACATCTACATATAGTGCAAATCTTAGAAGAATGGTAAATGAGTGATGGTGATTACAAGAATGTTTAGATATTGCTTGAGGGAAACATCAAGGTAACATCAAGGTATCCTTATCAATCACAAGGATGAGACGATGAATGAGGATGATCATCATTCATTGATCAAATTCCACGTAAAATTGAACCAAAGAGGGGCCCACCCAGTGTAGTAGCAGGATATGGATAGATAACCAATCAAATGATTCAATTTCAATCAACACAAAACCTAAGATTATAACACCAACGTGGCTCGTTCATCTCTAATAAATCAGTTATCCGCTGTTGCCTTAATTACCTTATCATCGAATCATAATTATTATCCAAAAGCCAAGGGACTGGGCTGGCCCGACTCAAAACCAGAAGATAGTAGGGCCCTCACCAGCCAATACTACTTTTTTTTTTTTTTTAATAAGCCTTCACTACTTGTTTCTTCTGCTGTGCACGTAAATATTCAATTAAGAGATCCTTTTCAAATTGGACTCATTGAATTCTTTACGTCTCATTGGTGGACTTGTTAACAAGTTTCTTTCACCAACAATTTTCAACAACTGTAAAAATTTTTGAAGAGAAATAATAAGCTCACTTTTGCGGATTTTATTTGAATGATCCAAAGTATGCAAGTATATAATACAAATGAATAAAAGCTAAAGCGGCAGAATGATATTTGGACAAGCTATTAATTTCTTCATGCTTCAATTCCTTTTGTCTCAATTAATTTCTGAATATATGTGATTATAAATGGTGATGGCTATTTATAATCAACGATGAAGCATATCAATCGGACGTTATTTAGTTTGGAGGTCTATTAAACATAATTCAAAATTTTTAGTAATTAAAATGGACGAGAATCATCTCGTATTCTAATCTTTTATCTGAGTAAAAATAATGATGTCACCAATAGTTAATAGGTAAAAATATAATAAATAAGTAAATCCTAACAAATAAAAATATATGTAGTTTGTTAAAAAAGGATTTGAAAGCTCGTGAATGCTTAGATCAACTGGATACACAATACTCGGCAACTATGTATCTTGGATAAATATTGTTACAATTCTCTAATCTTAATTTGGCCTGAAAAATAAGTCAAAAGAATAAATACAAATAGGATAAAGTCGGCTTCTATAATACTAAGGCAAAAGATATTAGTACAATTGTCTCTTTTTAGTAAGCAACGGAATCACTTTCTTCAACTAAGCAAAGTATTTATGCTTAGAAGCACTTTCTCTTCAATCTCCACAACCAAAGCAGATTTGTATTCCAACTTCTGGTTTTGGATGACTTTGATGCGTCAACAATCTTATAATTTTATGAGTATACTGCCCCTCGTAGCATCATGTTGATAGATACATAAATTGTCGAATTTGTGATGATTGTTTTTTTTTTAAATTATTATATTACAAATTTATGATATATTGATATTATAATCAAAATTTATTGGGAGTCTAAATTCATACAAAGAAAACCTAATTCAGGATTTAGAAGGTCTATTGAAATACTCAACACAACTCAAAATTTTGTTGTGACGATATTTTAATTTCATGCTACAGTGTCTTGTTTGTGCCTTATGTCATAACCTAAGCATCATTCGATAATAAATTATTATTGATTTTTATTGATTTCTTGACAATTTGACAGTGGCTAAGCTATAGAGTAAGATATCCTTATAATATCCTAGGCGAGGTTTCTTGGATAAGAGAATTCAGTCACGTTAAAAGACCTTATGTTTCATTTATTTTTTAATATTCAGTAAAAAAAAATTGAAATATTGATTCATGTAAAGGTGAACTAACGGTTCCTCTGCTATTTTAATGGAAAATTAATAAAGCAAGCAAAGAATGAAGCAGGAGAATTTTCAGTATTATTTAATTTAATGATTTTGCAGCCACAATTTTCAATGGCTTTGGGAGTCGTTGAAGGGCCGGTGCTTCGGCTTTGAATCATACGCAATTTTGATGTGGACTCAATCATATTACTTACTTATTTATACAATTTCATTTAATATTAAGAAAATAATTATGATTATAATTTTAGCTCTTTAAAATTAATTTCTAATACTCGAATAAAATTTTAAAAGAGTGGGTGTTTGGTCTAAGTCTAATGCTTGTTAGTATTGTTGGGGAAATCCAACAAACATTTTTTTTTTATTTGGTGTGAATTCGTTACAAATAACAATTATTATAATGAAAATGTGACTTGTTTTTCAAGATATGTTATATCACAACAGCTGTTTGTTTAATTAGTTCGGGCTTAGGAGAAGCAAAATATTGCATTATTATGCTTCAAAAACAATTTATTGCTTCACATTATTTCTTCTTGTAAGTTAACATAATATTTAGTCTTTTTATAGGTAAAAACTCTTTAAATTATTTAAATCCAAGGAGTTTAATATTGCCAAAGCCCCACCACTACAGCCAGAAAAAATTAATGACCTTGTCGGAGACTTGCTACTAATCTGGATTTAGTTAATGCGTAACAATCACAAATTATTAGATGACATATTTTTAATTAATATCATAGAAAGAAAATTTGGAGATTTTTTTTAAATCTTCCTCTAATTTGTTAAAACAATTTTTATAGTTGAATCTTCTAATGGTACGTTTCTTGCATATGTAATACAATTATCTAGCTGTTAATTGTAGAATTTTTGTTATTAGTAAAAGAGAATTGTTACAAATTTAACATATTTATTGAGAAAATTTTAAGTTTGATTTCAATCATGAACTTTCTTTATTATTAGCGTAACTTTCGAATTACCCCCATCGTGAATTGACTATCTTTAAATAACATGCCTTACTTTAGAAAATCTTAAATAATCATTATATTTAGTGAAAAGATAAGAGAAAAATAGAGGTGAATTGATAATTTTTTAAACTGTATTTTCTTAATAAAAAAAGAGGTAAATTGAAGTTTTCAAAAGTAAGGGAGTAATTTAAAGATAATCAATTTATGAGGGGGTAATTCAAAATTAACTCTTATTATTATTACAATTTTAAAAGTAGTTGCATAAGAAAATATAATTAATTAAATTTTAGGTAAAATATGAAGGGCATAATATTATTTTTTGGTAATTAATAGTTGTGGTTGGCGCTAGAATATTTATTCATATTACAGTCTATATTTGTCAATCTGTAGGTAGTTGCGCTGTGGCAGCGTAGTTGTGCCAAGCAGATTAATATTTGTTCCATATTATAACATATTTCATCGATTTACTTTTAAATAACCCTTGTTTAGATCAAAATTAAAGATTCCATCCAAATTTTAGACTATCGAACTAATTTGTAATTTTATTTTTGGGTTTTTAAATTCATTTGAATAGAATAAATATTTATATAAACACGACGTATTTCGTATGCTTTTACGCGATGTTGGTGGGGGGCCTGGAGGCTAGGGGCAACTAATGAGTGGGTTGGGACTTGGAAGGAAGCACTTTGGTTTGGGGACGTGGCATTATATGATTGGTTATCGGGGGAGGGATTAAGGCAAAACGCTTGCAGTCAAAGTAAGTGCGTCACACAACGTACACGCTGCACGAGACCGCCATGTAGCCCACTTATTTTATCTTTTTAACTAATTATTTTCTTCTCCTTCTTATTGATTAATTAATTAATTAATTAATCAATATCATTGTACAGGCTCTGCTGTCTGCATGCAACATGCGAGACTGCCAATTAGCCCACTTATTAATCTTAATTAAATTTTTCTTTTTTTTAACAGAAAGCGAATAAAATAAAAGTTTGTTATAACGCTTATATTTTTTAACTAATAATCAAAATTGCCGCCTAAAAATCATAAATAAGAAAATACGATACTATCATTAGAGAAAAATTTATTCAAAAATCAATCCGTTTCTTTCAACGGTAATTCTAAGGTTTTTTTTTCCTTAAATATCAAGTAAGTTTATTTATTAAAATCAAAATCAATTGAGTAAATATCAAATATTGCGTATCGATTACTGAAGCTGTATTTTTTTGGCTCTTATATTAAAATGAAAACTGTTTTTAAAATTAAAATGCTTTTTTTTTTTAATTCCTGACAATAATAAACAAACCGAAAGCAAAGCTTGAAAGATTTTTTTTAATGGGAGTAGAAGTATTAATAAGTTCCGTGTGAGAAACAGAAAGAGGTGTTGAAAGTTGGGTCCCACTTTCGCTCTTTAAAAGCAGTTGCAGAGTTGCAGCTTCTACCCAATCCATTAGACCAAGAAACCATAACACTCTCTTGCCAGCAACACCACTTTTCATCTCATTCTCAAAAGAATAAAAAAAAACACATTTTATAAAATAAAAATAAAGAATCTGTTTTGTTCTTGTGTGTGTGTGTGTGTGTGTGTGTGTGTTTTTTTTTTTGTCTCTTATTAGTTCTTTCTGTCTTGTCTTTAAAAATATCGACCCTCTACCGTTCTTTCAAGAGCTGGCCTGGCCGGTTTCTGTTCAAATAAATAAATGGGGGAAAAACAAGTATTAGTAAAGTGGAAAATGTTGGGAGCCAATGTGAAAGTGTTGATGTTAGTGCTGCTGTCGTTTTGCTCTTGGGAAATTTCTTATGTGAAAGCCTCTGTTTCTTATGACCATAAAGCTGTTATTATTAATGGCCAGAGAAGGATTCTCATTTCTGGCTCCATTCATTATCCCAGAAGCACTCCCGAGGTATTATTATTATTTCTTGCCAATGTGGCTCGTGATTCTTGATTTTTGTTGACTTTTTGTCAAATGGGTAGTTTTTATTTTTTATTTTTCTTCATTTGGTTGCAGATGTGGCCTGACCTTATACAAAAGGCCAAAGATGGAGGTTTGGATGTTATTCAAACTTATGTCTTTTGGAATGGACACGAGCCTACTCAAGGGAATGTAATGATGATATATTATATATATGCATTTTCACTTTCATTTTTCAGTGCTTCTTTCTTTTTGTGAAAAAATTTTCTGGGTTCAAAGACTTATTGGCGTTTATTTAATCTTTAAATTTTTGTGTTTCAGTATTATTTTCAGGACAGGTATGATCTTGTTCGATTCATCAAGCTGGTGCAGCAAGCAGGGCTTTATGTTCATCTCCGGATTGGCCCTTATGTTTGTGCTGAATGGAATTATGGGTAATAATTATAGTACATGAATCCTGATCATTTATTTCAAATATGCTTGCATTACAATGTTTGGGTTGTGTTTCTGCTTCAGGGGATTTCCGGTTTGGCTCAAATATGTTCCTGGTATCGAGTTTAGAACTGATAATGGACCTTTCAAGGTTGAATACGTCGTCTTCCTCTTTGTAGCCATTAATCCCTTAATTTAATTTCTTTTACTTGACTAATTCTCTTAATTAAATTTTACTAATCTGACTTCCAATTGACTGGCAATGAAGGCGGCTATGCACAAATTCACGGAGAAAATAGTCAGCATGATGAAGGCAGAAAAATTATTTCAAACTCAGGGCGGCCCAATAATTCTGTCACAGGTTAGTAAAGGTCTTTCACCTTAATTATTATTCTTTAATCCTTATTTTCTTCACTTTGGCCCATAATGAAAGAAAAGTAGCTTAGTTCAACTTTTTCTTTTTGTTTAATTCATAATTGCAGATAGAGAATGAATTTGGACCTGTTGAGTGGGACATTGGCTCTCCCGGTAAAGCTTATGCCAAATGGGCAGCTCAAATGGCTGTCGGTCTCAATACCGGCGTCCCGTGGGTTATGTGCAAACAAGACGACGCTCCTGATCCAGTTGTAAGCAATTCTTTGCCCTTTTTTTTTCCTCTTTCGCTTTCCATTGTAATTTCTTAATGGCATTTTGGTATGACTTTCTTCATTGTGACCTGCCTTTCCTGGTGAGGTTTTTACTTTTTAATAGTAAGTTGTCTATCTAGTTTGCATATCTTTATCTTATATTCTTTTTGGGTGTGCTTGCTCTTTTTCCAGTTCAATTTCATAGGGGTCCAATCACTTTCATATATGTTGTCTTGTCTTCGCTTCTCTCTGTGTTTTCAGCATGTAATAATAAAAAAATCATAAGCTTGTCTTCTTGTCATTTGATTATCATCCCTGTCACTAGAAACTTAATTCAGGAATTCAGTTGAAAATACTAACCAGATTCTTTGCGGTGATAAATAGATTTGAGGGATCTATTTAGCGGTTAATTTTTTGGGTAATTGATTGTACTGTAAATAATGCTATAGATAATTTTACATGGAGTTCTTACATCTCTTTCTCTGATTAATCTTTCACCTGACAGATTAACACCTGCAATGGTTTCTACTGTGAGAAATTTGTGCCAAACCAGAATTACAAACCGAAAATGTGGACGGAAGCCTGGACTGGTTGGTAAGTCCCATAAAATTGCCTGTATACCTCAATTCTTTCTCACTTTCTTGCATATTCCATTCGAGCTTCTGTGAAATCTACTTCCAGAATCCAGAGAGTAATTTCCATTCTGGCCTTTGATTGTTTAACTTCAAGGTTCACCGAGTTTGGAAGTGCTGTTCCTACTAGACCAGCAGAGGACTTGGCTTTTTCAGTTGCAAGATTCATTCAGAGTGGTGGTTCATTCATCAATTATTATATGGTAAATTAATCTGCTTTCTCTTTGCTAGTAAATTTGTTCAATTGATTTGTGATGAAAAATGAGTTCTATTTCATCTTTATCACCTTTCCTGATTTTCACTTTCTTTTCTGATCCAGTACCATGGCGGAACTAATTTTGGCCGGACATCTGGTGGTTTTGTTGCTACTAGCTATGACTATGATGCTCCTATAGATGAATATGGTAAGTATGCATGATTAGCATCCAGAGTTGGCTGTTCTGAAGTTGTTTACCTTTATGGCTGAATTAGGATCTTGAGTTTTAACATCTGAGTTTTTCCTCTTACACCAGGACTACTAAATGAACCAAAATGGGGACATTTAAGAGATTTACATAAAGCTATCAAATTATGTGAACCAGCTTTAGTTTCTGTAGATCCCACGGTGAAATCGCTTGGGAAAAATCAAGAGGTATTATTTTAGTGAAAGTAGAAGAAAGCAACACGTATGCACAGATTTTTGAGTTGACTCTTGAAACCCAAGTATCTTATCATTTGTTATCACCAGGCTCATGTATTCAATTCAAAATCTGGTAAATGTGCTGCATTCCTGGCAAACTATGACACTACATTCTCTGCAAAAGTGAGTTTCGGCAATGCGCAATATGATTTGCCACCTTGGTCCGTCAGTGTCCTCCCTGACTGCAAAACTGCAGTTTTCAACACTGCTAGGGTAAGGAGAAGATGCTGAACATCATGTACACAATTCCTATTTCACTGCATTTAGAAATTCAAAAATAACAGACTAGTAGTCATTCATATTTTGCTAGATATACAAGAAGTTAAGTTTTTTTACCAAAGAAAATTTAGCTTTCTATATAGATTCTTTTGAGAAAATTTTAAAGGCTGACTGGACATTTGATTGAAAATGCTGAGCAGGTTGGTGTCCAAAGCTCTCAGAAGAAGTTCGTACCTGTCATCAATGCATTCTCTTGGCAGTCATACATCGAAGAAACTGCTTCTTCTACTGACGATAATACATTTACAAAAGATGGGTTATGGGAACAAGTATATCTTACTGCAGATGCTTCAGATTATTTGTGGTACATGACAGAGTGAGTAGTTGCTCTAATCACCTGTCCATTCCTTGATATTTTTTAATTTCCAAAAATTTGAAATTTTTGTCATAATCTAGCTGTTACTGACAGCTCTGTAAACTTTTGTGTTCTATCGCCAAATCAGTGTAAATATAGACTCCAACGAAGGATTTCTAAAGAATGGACAAGATCCCCTTCTAACCATTTGGTCAGCCGGCCATGCCCTGCAGGTTTTCATTAATGGTCAGCTATCAGGTAAAAGGAATATTATGACTGATATGATAATGTTTCTGGGTGCTAATGTCACTTGTCAACAACTTACTTTTAGTTTCTATCCCTATGCAGGAACTGTTTATGGTTCATTAGAGAACCCTAAATTGACATTCAGTAAGAATGTGAAACTGAGAGTTGGTGTTAATAAGATTTCTCTTCTAAGTACTTCTGTGGGCCTTCCGGTTAGTTTTCTGACATTTGCAATGTCTCTCTTTTCTTTAAAAAATGACATTGGCATTTGACATTTTACTCCCCACTATCAATTCGATCAATTTCAGAACGTGGGCACGCACTTTGAGAAATGGAATGCTGGGGTTCTTGGGCCAGTAACTTTGAAGGGTCTAAATGAGGGGACAAGAGACATATCTAAGCAAAAGTGGACTTACAAGGTTTGTTTGTCTTTAGATATTCTGAAGTAGTAACTATGCTAGACACCATACAGAAGCAAAATTTATGGATTTGGTAGCTTCTATGCATCTCTATTTGATGTAAATTATCATCATCTGAATACAATAAACTAGTGGCTAAGAAATTCAAAAAGATCTTTGATATATATTTTTTTTAATGTAAACTATCATTTCAGGTATAAGATGTGGTCAAGTAGAAATTTTGACATCATTTTGGTTGTATCTTCTTCATGAAGATTTGGTTGAACCCGGTAAAAGTAGGCCTGAGTGCTGCAAAAATTAATGCTATTAAAATATTCACAATAAAAAATCGTTTATTTTTATCAATAAAATAGTCAGATACTCAGGCTGTGCAGAATTGCAGATGTAACTAGAAAGTAGGCATAAATAATTGATTACTCTTCCATGTAAGACTTTCCAAGATACTCTTCACAAGCTATTACTCATTTACGTGTATTATCCCAAGCAGATTGGTCTAAAAGGTGAGGCCTTAAGCCTTCACACTGTTAGTGGGAGTTCCTCTGTTGAATGGGCACAAGGAGCATCGTTGGCCCAAAAACAACCGATGACGTGGTACAAGGTGAGAATAATTTCAATTCTTAGTCGATGCATTTTAACTATCTTTCTGGAATGGATATATTAACAGTATCTGTGTTTACATATGTCATATTTTGTTGTCTGCAGACTACTTTCAATGCACCACCAGGCAACGAACCTTTAGCTTTAGACATGGGTGCCATGGGAAAGGGGATGGTTTGGATCAATGGTCAAAGTATTGGGCGCCACTGGCCTGGATATTTAGGAAGTGGTAATTGCGGTGGTTGTAATTATGCTGGAACTTACACCGAGAAGAAATGCCGAACTTACTGTGGAAAGCCCTCTCAACGATGGTGAGAACAGTGCTTCCTCTTTTTCCTTGTTATCATTTACTTGTCTATTTTGAATATTGATAATGAAGATGTTACTCTTAGGTATCATGTTCCCCGCTCATGGCTGAAGCCGAGCGGAAACCTGTTGGTTGTGTTTGAAGAATGGGGTGGTGAATCACATTGGATCTCTTTGCTCAAGAGAACAACGTAAACAGCTACAACAATTATTTTATTTTTCTTATTCTTCAATAATTCAAGCACATGCTTCCCTCATTTGCTAAGGTGATGATGGTTTGACTCCGACAAACGGCAAACCAAAGTGTCCATCCATACATACCCATAATCTGGCCAAAGCCAAGAAGTATAGATTGTGAAGTTGTGGCAAAGATGCCCCTTGTTATATGTACATAGTCATAGTCAAGCTATATATTGGTCAATATAGCTCGGCAAGCATACTTAAAGGTCATTCTTTCAAATAGGCAAAAATGTTAGTTCCTCAAACATTCATGTAGGCTTGCTGGGTTTCAATCTTCATCAACTACAAGTTTGTAGTGGAAATCTTTTATTTCCTTGTCATTTAAAAATAAGTGGGAAAGTAATAGATAGCGGCTTTTGAATTGCATTTGAGTTCCGAATTTGCTTTGAGTGTTGCTACCATACTCCTTCAAGTGAATGAGCTCATCTGAAGAACTTTGTATTCCTGTTGTAATAAAGACAAAGTGAAAACAATTGAATACTGTGTTGACTGTGTAGTGGGCAAAAAACCCATAACCCACAGCCCAAATCAAATAAAATACCCATAATCCACAGCCCAAATCAAATCAGATGGATTGGATTGGGATGGTTTGTGGGTTTTGCTTATGGCTAGTCACAATGAACCGACAAACTTGTCTTTAAAAGATGATGCATATTCCGGCTTACTGCTAAAAAGAAACGGAAGAAAAAGAAAAAAGAGTGATGTTTCATCTGATTTATTCAAAAGATAACATTATGTAGGATTAGCTAGTGGTCGGCTTCCGTCAATCTTTCAGTGCACTTGACGTGATGAAATTTTTGCTGGATTCTATATTTAAAACTGATCACTCTTGAGTTAATTATCATTTAATATTAAAATGAAATTATTATTATAATTGTACCGACTACCGACTATCATCTCTTTTCTACTTGTGGCCCACTGATCATAGTAAGGAGAAAAATTTGTAGAGGTTGGTTTCATCTAAGTGGGTCTCACATTATATGATTTAACATAATAAATAGTGGGTGCCACAATAAGACCCATTAACTCTATCATTTGGCAGAAACTTAGTGGCTGGTGGTAGGACTGGCTTACATTTTCCTCTCTATGTTCACAGGATCTCAGGATTGAACTCTTTAAAAATTTTGAGAAATTTACAGAGATGAGTAAACTATTTGTTTTTTTTTTTTTTAAATTACGCAAACCAATCGCACTCCCAAAATTTCTGATAAAATGACCCAATTATAATGACATTTTCCAGCTCTCTCTTCTTTTCAACGTAGGAAATTAATATTTTAAACCACCAACTCAAATCCTACGGCTGTACCTAATGAAAATTTTGATTGAAATGATTACTTAATGCCAACAGAATGAACGAAATATTGACAAAGTCAACAAAGTATTATTAGTTTCCATTTTAAATTTAACTATTTTTTTATTACCATAAATCAATCACACACACACACACACAACACACATTTGTAATATCTGTCTCTTGTATTTTATTAAAAAAAAGGTGCAAATTTTCAGGTTTTTTTTTTAATAATCTAAAACTTGTTTGCTGAAAATAGCAAAATCCTTGTTGTAGTGTTTGGTCATCAAAAAAAAAAAAAAAGCCAGTTAGTCTAAAAACGTCTTGAATGCTAAAAAAAAAAAATTACGTGAGGCTGTCAGTTTTTTGTCGGAGAAATTGATGGGGATATCTTTTATAAATGCGTAGGAATTGGAAATCCAAGAATTTGAGGGAACTAACAGCAAAAACTCACTTACATATCTTCCCGCCAAACACTTTTGTCACCTGTAGAACACACAGGTGACAAAAATTGTACGTACTGATTGTTGTATCTTCGTTTGCATTTGCTCTTTTTTCATTTTTAAATCTTATCTTCAGAAAATATTACATAGGATTAATTACATGTACAGGAAAATGTTGAGCCCAGCAGCAGCCAAGGTGTTGTCATTGCTGTTGTTGTTTATTTCCTCATGGGAAATTTGTTCTGTCAAAGCCACCGTCACATATGACAGAAAAGGTCTTATTATTAATGGCCAGAGAAGGATTCTCTTCTCTGGCTCCATTCATTATCCTAGAAGCACTCCTGAGGTATTGCCATTATTGCCATTGCCATTGCCATTGCTACCGTGCCTCCTCATTCTGTCCATTCAATTTCTTTCTTTGAGTTTGGGAAAATCACAGCACGTAGTTCAGTGAAATGGTCACGTAAATTTTTTCGACAGTCTTTAGAGTCTGTATGATAATTTATAGACACAAAAGAAGATTTGTACTTTGTTTATCACAGAGGCCAAAAAAAAAAAAAAAAAAAACAGTGGAGCCAATAAGGGCCGCTCGGTACAAAATTCCCAGAAGACATTTTCTTTTTAATTTGTTACATTACAAATTTACCTCCATTTGACTAATTAAATTTGTGAAATTTAAGTTCAAAATGTATTAAAAAATTCAGGTTCAAAATTTATTTTAAAAATCACAAATACATATGCAATCGTAAAATTTTGAATTTATATGTTTTCTTCATTTTACGTCGGTCATAAATTTTGCTCCCCTTAATTTGATTTTTTAGCTACCCCATTGCAAGAAGAAGTATAGTAACTATTTCTGAAAACAAGAGATATCCGCAACCTCCATTTCGTGACCATTGCGTCAAACAAGAAGAATGTCGATGTCTTTTTTCTTCTTGATCTTTTTTTTCATTTGCTGTGGTACATTTTTTGTTGCAGATGTGGCCTGATCTGTTAAAGAAAGCCAAAGATGGAGGTTTGGATATCGTGGACACTTATGTCTTCTGGAATGGACACGAGCCTACTCCTGGAAAGGTAATATATCAACCATTTTTATCTTCTTGTTGTTCCTTTTTGATCAAATTTATGAGTGTTTAAACTTATCATCCTTTTAAATTTTTTAAAAATATTTTGTTCAGTTTTATTTTGAGGGCAGATATGATCTTGTCCGGTTCATCAAGCTGGCGCAAGAAGCTGGTCTCTATGTTACGCTCAGGATTGGTCCCTATGCTTGTGCTGAATGGAATTTTGGGTAACAATATTGATATAAATTTATATTTATTTTTATGGGATTGCTCTGTCTTTCTGTACATAAACGGTCTTCTTTTTAACATAATTATTTCCTTTTTTTGCGTTACTACTCTTCAGTGCATTTCCTGCTTGGTTGAAATTCATTCCTGGAATAGAATTTCGAATAGACAATCAACCTTTCGAGGTTAGATAGTTGGAATCCCATTATATTTTATCATCTTTTTGCTTAATCTCTTTTTGTTGCTTAACTTGATTTGAATTGAATGGCAATGAAGCTTGAAATGCAAAAATGGGTGACAAAGATAGTCGACATGTTGAAGGCAGAAAAATTGTTTGAAACTCAGGGCGGTCCAATCATTCTGTCACAGGTTGATAATGGACTATAATTAACAATAATTTTTGGCTTATATTTTAAAAAGAAGTATCTTAATCTTTTTTCTTTCTCTTTTTTTTTTTTTTTTGTTTTTTGTGTTTAATTGCAGATAGAGAATGAGTTTGAATTGGTTGAATGGAACCTGGGTGATCGTGCTAGAGTTTACGGACAATGGGCAGCTCATATGGCTATAGGTCTCAACATTACTGTCCCATGGATTATGTGCAAACAAGCTAATGCTCCTGATCCAATTGTAAGCAAATGAAATTGTGCTATTGATGTTTTAGAATGATTTCGAAAATCTTTCCTGAATAAGTTTTCATTTGACAGATAGACACTTGCAATGATTTCTACTGTGATTGGTTTTCTCCGAACAAGGATTATAAGCCAAAAATGTGGACAGAAAACTGGACTGCCTGGTAATCCTCAAACATTGTAAATGATGCCGCTGTTTTTTTTTTTTTTTTTTAAATTTCTTAAACAATTTGTAAGACAAGGCTTTGCTCTGTCCTCAAGTAATCATACATTTTGCCCTTTGCTTGTTTAACTTCAAAGGGTTCAACAGTTTGGTACACCGCCTCTGAATAGACCACACGAAGACTTGGCCTATTCAGTCTTGAAGTTCATACAGACTGGTGGTTCAATGAATAATTATTACATGGTACAATCAACCCCCTTGTGCCCTTTATGAGTAAATTTTATGGTAATATTGATCATCTTATCCTGATTTTTATCTCTTTTCTCATACAGTACCACGGAGGAACTAATTTTGACCGGACAAATGGTGCCTTTGTTACAACCAGTTATGATTATGACGGTGTTATAGATGAATATGGTAAGCACACATGATTGGCTTAGCAATCTTCACCTTCAGTTTTGTGCAATGAGATTTATACTGCTGCTTAAACCACAATGATTTGAGATTTTGATTTAATAACAGGACTACCCAGTGAACCAAAATGGGGACACTTGAGTGAATTGCATAAGGTCATCAAAACAAGTGAACCGATTATACTTAATTCAGAACCCACGGTGATTCCTCTTGGGCCGCATCAAGAGGTAAGGTTTTCAGCAAATCTCAAACAGCATTACTGGATAGAGACAGTTTCCTCTTCGTTGAACACTAGTTATTTTCCCCAGGCTCGCGTATTCAATCCACCGACTGGGGGTTGTGTTGCATTCCTTTCGAACCATGATCCAAATCTCTCAGTAAACTTGACATTTTGGGATTTGCAATATGAACTGCCGCCTTGGTCCATCAGCGTTCTCCCTGACTGCAGAACTGCGGTTTACAACTCTGCTATAGTAAGCAGCTGACTCTCACCATCTTGCAATTAGTTCTCATTTCTTTTGATAGATACATGTGTGTTTGTGTATTGACAATGAATTTGAAATCTGGGCAGGTAACTGCCAGAAAGACCGAAAAGAAGATGATTCCTGTCCAAGGTGCACTTCAGAATTGGGAGTCATACAGTGAAGGAACACCCTCTTCTAATAGTAGTAAAACATTTGTGAAATATGGGCTAACAGAACAGCTATTTCTCACCAGAGATACTACAGATTACTTGTGGTACACGGCAGAGTGAGTAATCTTTTATATATTCATCACCACTGGCTTTTGCTTAATTTCTGAAAATTCAAAGTTCTTTCTGTGATCTCGCTTACAATGAATTTCTGTTTATTGCACAGGGTGTTCATCGATCCTAGTGAAGGATTTTTATATAATGGACAGGATCCACTTCTCAACATAATGTCCGCGGGTCATGGCCTGAATGTCTATGTTAATGATCAACTACAAGGTAAAAGAATAGGGCTGCATGCATGTATGCGCCTGTATATTTATTCATTGGTCACGACTCACCTTTAATTTCTATCCTTCGCTCAGGACTTCACCATGGTAGCCTGGAAACTCCACAAATAACATTCAGTAAGAAAGTGAAACTGAGAGCTGGTGTTAACAAAATTTGTTTACAAAGCGTGGCTGTTGGACTACCGGTAAGTTTCCTCACATTTCCCATGTTGCTCTATTCTGTCAATACTGTCAATGACAGATGATTATTTGATGAATTACAGAACATCGGAACACAGTTTGAGAAATGGAATCTTGGGGTTCTTGGTCCAGTAACATTAAGTGGTCTCAACGAAGGGACGAGAGACTTGGCTAAGCAAAACTGGACTTACAAGGTTTGTTGCTTATAGAAAGTTGGCCATAGATTAACACTATGCATGCACTCATTTACATGCCATGATATGAAACAGATTGGTCTCGAAGGTGAAGATTTAGGGCTCCCTTTTACTGGAGAGAACTCCTCTGTTCAATGGGTACAAGGACCAACACTGGCAAAAAATTGGCCAGGGACGTGGTACAAGGTAAGAATTTCTCAATCAATGCATATCCAATTTGCTCTTCCGGCATTAATGAGCGGTGCTATACAGATCAAACAACTAGATAAAACGCTGACAAAAACAACAGTAAATCAATACCAATTTATTAACTTAATTGCAAACACAACAAACGGGCACTGATTTATCGTTGTCTTTGTCAGCATTTAGTCAGCTCTTTGTCTCTTTGGCATTCTCCGAGATTAATATCAACTAATAATTTGTCCTCCACAGACTACTTTCAATGCACCAGAAGGCAACGACCCGTTAGCCTTGGATATGAGTACAATGTCAAAAGGGTTGATTTGGGTCAATGGTCACGGTGTTGGCCGCTACTGGTCTGCAAGTATAGCATATGGAAACTGTTCTCCTCATCCTTGTTATTATGGTGGATTTATGAATAATCAGAAATGTCTATCAGGCTGTGGAAAGCCCTCTCAAACATGGTGAGTGTTTTTTTTTTTTTTTTTTCAATTATCAATCTTTGTTGATTTGTACAGTTTGGACATTTATAATTGAGATGTCGTAATTGATTTTTCAGGTATCATGTTCCAAGATCATGGTTAAAGCCAACCGGAAATCTCTTGGTTGTGTTTGAAGAATGGGGTGGTGACCCGACAGGAATTTCTTTGCTCAGAAGAACTATATAAACTGATCTGACTGCACTCGATATTCCTATCATTCTATTATTTTTTACTTCTTTATTTGTTTATTATGAGAAAAAGTTTTTGATTTAAGGATCTTACCTACCATGGGTTATACAAAAGCTTGTTCGATAATAACTTTAAAATTTAATGCAAAGAAATGATTTGTAAAGTTGCATATTTGTGTTTGTGATGATGCACAAGTTCCGACACCTGCCTATGTCCAAGATTTATTACAAAGCAATTGCTGAGCCTGAGAAAGCTTCTTGCCCCAGAAATGGTGTGAAATTTCTTGTAATCTTGGCAACCGCCCACTTATTATGGTTTTATTATTTCATTTATTTAAAAAATAATAATATTTAGGTGCAACAATTATTGTATGTTAATAATTTATGATTAAATAATTGCAAAATCTTAGATTTTTAGGCGCAATCTATGTTTTTATTAGTTCATTTATTAAAAAAAAAAGACAATTATCGTATGCTAATCCTTTATGATACCAATTACACCAATTATACCTTTATTTAAAATATGTATATATACACATACACAAAGCATATTATGTAGATATTGCCCTGTAAAATGCTGATAAAGTTCTTGTGAGAGAAAGATTGTTTTATCTTTAAATTAAAAAAAAATAATAGTAGAAAATTACAAATTATGCCCTTGTTGAAAAGAAATGCTACTGATTATAATTTTATCTTGGTGGATTATATTATCATTTAAAAAGACTTTTAAATATGTTTTATCTTGGCTCAGTTATCGTTGTATTTGTTTCTCTTTTCTGCCTTTATGCTTCCAACGATAATTTTCCCTTCAAATTTTAATAAAATTTCAAAATTAGATTTATTTATTTTTATGTATAAAGACACTTTTGTAGCTATTAATAATATTCATCATATATAATGTTTCAATCGAATCAGCTGAAAGGTATCATAGTTAATTAAGTTTAAAATAGAGTATGCCCATGTCCATTTCAATCTAATATATAAGTCAAAAAATAAAAAATAAAAAATGGAAAAAAGGTCCGCCTGTGTTAATTAATACTCATCCATGAAAATAATAATGGATTGATATATTAATAAATACACATTTATGAAAATAAAAATTCTTTTTAATTGATAATCTACTAAGTAACAAATTATCAAGAGTCAATAATAGGATTAGGGTCCAGGTACCGTACCCAACCTTTTGTTCATATTCAGCTTATGGTATATTTGGAATTGAGGTTGAACAGCTATAAATTAAAAGTTATGGTACTAAAGTATTTGGTAAACACTAACTGTTACAACTTAAAAATTATGTTGATATGATTTTTCACTTATATAATAGAAAATCTATTATATCTTTAATAATTTTTTCAAAATTATTATTTAAAATTTATATTTACTACGTATTATTAATTTGTATTTCATAATTATAATTTTTTTCTACAGTAACTGCAGGTTAAAAGTTACAGCATCTCAATCTCAAATAAAATCCTAATGGGCTAATTGTTAGATTTTAATTACTTTATTCCAATGGCTGTGGTTTTGTCAGGGAATAATTATGCGTGGCCAGGCTACCATGCAAGCCAGTTGCAGCGAATCGGCTGTGGCCTTCTACAAAACTTTGCTATTAGTGGAAAATTCAACGGCCGCGGTGACTAATCAGAAGTAGCTCTAATTGCTTAAGCCTGGGGAACAGTAACTCGAGCAGTGACAACTTGTTAATTCGGATTGGAGGACATTCATTTGTTCAAGCCATAGAACATTAATCATTCCATGGGTATTTCAATTATGCAACTGGTAGTAATACCAATATGTGTGTGTGTGTGTGTGTGTATATATATATATATATTCCTCCAGGCAAAATCCCCTTTCTTGCTTCTAAATCTGCCTATCACAATAAAATCTAGTCACATTCTGATAATCAAATTCGACAATCAATGTGCATAAACCATGTATCTTCAAATTTGTAATTGCATTAGCTTCATGGCCTAGCGTTTAGAAGCTCCATAGTCTCCATTACTGATGGATGAATGGTGTTTTTGGATACAGGAAACCTGAGAGCATGTTTATCTGCAAACAATTTCGTGATTAATTGAAACAACTCTAATTGTTATGTGCACTTATAAGTACTTGGACTTCCTGTCCTTACAAGCTAGATTTTAAAAAAAATTTATACCTAATATGTGCATCGTAATTAGTATTATGGTTATTTCTCTAAGAATGACACTTGTTGCGGTTGGTCCTGACCGTGTGACCTTAGTGTGTGTCACTTAATTAAGATATTAATTGTCGTGAGTCGTGGGCTTACAAGCATTTGTACTCCTTCTACCTTGTACTTATAGATGTTGGTGGACTTATAAACACTTAGATTCCCTCTCCCCATAAACTAATTTTTTAAAATAAATTCTTATTTCTATCCAATATATGCATTACATTAACGAAATTTTCTTTATTTGTTTTACAACCTTTATCATTGTTATCAATACAAAAATATTTTCTAGTTGGTATTGTCTTATTGACAGCAGCATTGCTGCAACGCCTTTATGTCTAATCCAAAATACAAATTGCTACTAATTTCAAGTTTTTTTATTTCTCACATATCATTTGATTCATGAATAATAATACAATATTTTTCCACCGCACATTGTTAATAGATCGACGAAATTTTGGTTTGGATCTCGATTTTTTTGGAAGACAAACAAAACGAAACAATCTTGTTTCCTTTTAATAATATCCCATCTAATTTAAATAAATTTTGCTGTCGATGACTATTGAGTTGATTCCTAATAGGCTCATCTATATATTATTAGATTTCGCTTAAGACTTGTTACACAAAGTGGTCACCTTTTCTTTACTTGCTTGACGGATTTATTTAATTGTACATGTGTTATCTTTCGCATTGTTAGATTTATTCTCATCTTAACAAAAGGTTGCCTGCAAAAAATGACAAAAAATGAGGCATGGTGTAACGGGCGCATTGTAGACATAGCCAGTAGGACTAAGAAGTGTTCTAAGTTGATTTTCATTAATAAATTACCAATGCATGATTTTATGACATACTTAAAAGTCTTTTTAAACAATAACTTTGTGGTCCTGCTTGGAAAAGACTTAAAAGACCCAAATTAAAAATGTACCGACTTCAAACGGTAAATTTAATACTAGGAATCCTCCGATCTACTCAATGAATGCCACAATGAAACTCAAATATTGGGTACCTAACATTACCTAATTTTTTATTATCAAATTTTGATCAATTTTCATAATATCTGCACTGGTATGACAAAATGGGATCTGGGGTTTTAGGCCTTGATGAAGGGACTAGAGACTTGTCCAACCACAAGTTGTCTAACAAGGCATAGTTTTTGGAAGATGTTTTGTGCCCATGGACAAGCAAGAGTTTGACAAACACAAATCAGCAGCCATTCGCATGTTAAGAGCAAACTGGAAAGCAATTCATACAAGCTTTTTTAAAGCACATTTGGATTATAAATTCTGCTGTAAAACTTATTGAAATAACAGGTAATGTTACCCACTTTTTGAACACAACTAACTCATTGGGTGGATTTAAGCGTGTTTTGTTAATTCAGTTTACAGTCAAGTGAACATACTCTACTGATATGTGATCGTAAGGAGGACTAGCAACAAACAAAACACAGCAAGACTCTGACAATTTCATTTTTGGCAGATGCACAAGGAAACAGAATCTCTATTTCCTTTTGACATCCCATTATATTCACAAATAATATAACAAGAAAAGAAAATAAATTCTTTCTAAAGAATTCTGTTCCTACCTTACCTCTATGGTAGTGGGCATACGCAGGAAGCCTTGCAAAATCTCATATTGGAGATAATTTGTTGCTTAGGACGTTAATGACCTCATTTAGGTCTTTGTCAAACTCGACTACCTCTTGCCCTTGATGCCTCCACCGCACCAGTCTGCTAGAGAGATCCATTAGCATCTCAACTCCATCTTCGTCAATACTGAGCTGGATTAGCCTCTTAACGCACTTGATCAAGTACTTGCCAGTCTTTAATTTCATCTGACAAATAAAATCTGATGCTCTTTCTTCAGTCTCAGCCAATGAAGCAAACATACTCTCACTAATATCGGTTAAGCCGAAGACAAGACAGGCACCAGCTATGGCCTCCCTTTTGCTAAATTCTAAGGGCAACATAACTGAGTCTTCCTTTGACAGAGATGACTGGCTGCCGTGCTTTAATCCAGAACTGTTAGCATCTCTGAACTGAATTATTCTACCAGTTGCAGCAGAATGCAGCAGCAATTCACATCCCTCTTCTTTTATACAGTTGGAATATCCAACCAGAATTCCCAAAGGTATTTGCCTAAACAACATGCTTTGCTGCAGGTTAAAACCATAGGATCTTCTTGCTTCACAAGATGCCCAATTTTCGGCAGCTTTAGCACTATATTGCTTGTATATGCTTTGGACTTCTTCGACCCAGAGCCCAATCATTTGACAATCATACTCATTTTTTGAGGTATAATCCTCCTTGTTTTCGTGAAATTTGGGTTTCTTAAGTTTCTTCTGGTGCCAGGATTCTTCTTTGTGGCTTTCACTGGAGCCAAATAGTTTAAGGGTCCAAGCTTCTGCTATTTTATTTAAATACTCAACCAACAACCCCTGCTCGGATTTATCATTGGGGCTCAGAATCCATGCAATATACCTTGCAGCAGCAGATACTGCCCCCATTTCATGGATTTGTCCAATTTTAGGTGCTCCTATTGTGCATTTTGAATGAAATTTTTCTTGAACACCTTTATCAGAGAAAAGCAAAATAGAAGCAAAATAGAACCAGCCAGGGAAGTTGATTGCCAGAGCCCTGCCATTCAATAACGATGAAAATTTGGTGAGTTATTGGATCATGATAGAATAGCTACTGCATTTTGCCTGTGAAATCAAACAGTAAGAATTTTACCAGATAGATCTGTGATCTATAGTCGCAGCCTTTGTCTCAGATGGAATAGTTGGAAGAAATTGTTTCCTAGCATGGAAAACTGGTTTGCTGGTGATATGAACTAAATGTAGAAAATTTTCAGAGGTAAATGGTCCAGCAAAAGTCCTCAACAATTGTTTATTGTTGGGAAAATATGCACCAGAAAAAGGCAGTTGAGATCCTAACTCCAACGATATGCCCCATAATGTTGGGGTAAGATTTATGTCCAGTATCACTGAGACTAGACCAATCACGAGTTCCAATATCGAAGCCAGACCCCTGTTGTACAACTAAATCAAAATGATGAACGGGTTATGCTAATTGACCCGAAAAGATGAGATCAAATCAGAAACATATCAGGATAAGAATAAAAGATAGCATGACAAATAGTGAAGCATGAACATTGCCAAAAAATTGGGAACTTACGTGAGCAAAAACCAGTCATGTAACAGAGCTCTGGTCTCAATAAACATAATGGGAGAAAGTGCCAAGCATACAACAATCGCATGCCAATCCACTCTCTCATGAAATTCCTTGCTCAAACAAAGGAAAGGTCTGTTCATGTAGTCTTGCAAAATTTTTGAAATGTCACGCTTTAGAGTAAGTGGATCAAGATACCAGAAAAGCAACCTGCAAAAAAGATTAAAAATAACATTTTGGAAAAAATACAGAAGCCAACAACAAGGAAGAGAACAAAGAAAACATGGGAATCAAATTTGGAAATGAAATATTTTTAAACAGTATAGAGAAATGAGAGATGTTTTAAAGAGAGGGAAAAAGGCAACACAGACACTAAAGATGACCAATAACGGTATGCTGAAAAGCAACAAATAAAAGGTACAAAGTCCGTTTGCACAGTCAAAGCAAGCTTTGGTTATTCTCCTTTTTGAATTATCACTCTTGATGCTGTTGAATAAGTATACAACAATTTACAAGGCCATTCCTCCAAGAAAGCCACATATAAAAATGAGTTGAAGCAAAACCAAACTTATTCACATCAGACCTTAACGGTATTTCCTTGTTGTTAAGTGATAATTCTCTGGGTAAGTGACAGAGCAGCTGTGACAGAGCACTGCTTCTATCAACCGATCCTTCATCAAAATAAAGCGTACAAGGGAATGAAAGTTGGTAGCAAGATGTTGATACAACTACTCTGACTACAGCAACTAATAGCAATAATGAAAGCTCATCTGCAATTAAGCATAATATAGTTCATATTTAGAACGAAAATAACAAAAATGTTTGAAATAACATAATGCAATATCTCAAATTTACTGGACATATCAAATGACAGAAAGTAAATTATTTATCACTTTCTAATCGAAACAATAAACAAGTAATAATCTCAAATTTAAAGAATTAGCAGTTAAAATTGTACCTTTTACAGAAATTTAATCATAACTCATTAAATTCATAACGATAATAAGAATAATAGTACCCACAATGTCCCCTTAGTTTCTCCAGGATATCAACACACGATTGAATCAGTTGCTCGCAATCATGGCCAGGAATTGAGCTGCCTATCCGCAAAATTTGCTCATTTCCAAAACCCAACGCTTGACAACCAACAGAAGAAGACAAAAAACTTGCAATCGTCTTCACTGAGTAATCAATAACGGAATCAAATACCTGAAAAAAAGAAAAAAAATTAATGAGAGGCTATGAAGTCAGCCCATCAAAAGAAAAACGTAGATTAGAAAAACAAAATCAAAACCCTAATTTTAGAGTCACCGATTCATGGACCTTTGGGGATTTGAAGCACATGAGAGAGAGAGCGGCTTCCAAAACGGGAACCCTATAATCTTCGGTGAGGTTCAATGATTTATTTAGCTTTGAAATTGAGAGATCGATAGATTCTTTCTCTTCTTCGTCGTCGTCGACATCTTCAATGCCGTTCAAGATTCGTGCGAGTCCGGAGAAGAGATCTGTAATTTCTGGTAAAGTCGCCATGATTATTCAGACGGCAACGATTAAACTGATAATATGATTTGATAATAATATTAAAATAAAGAAAACACCGGACTGTTGGTTTTCCCGCCAAAATGGAACTATGTCGAGTCCGTACTATTTTAGCTTGGGTTTTACGTACGCGGGCCTTCTGGTTTAAAGATCCGTGGAGTAGTTCTATCAGTACCCCTCCACAATGTTTTCGATCCCCTTATTTTAAAGAAATTTTTTTACTACTTATTTATTTAAGGAAATTTTTTTGATAGCCTAAAACATATAAAGACGAATATGTGTGGGTGGGGATATTTTGGAAGTTTAGAGGCACTGTGAATTTTTGTCATTGGGTCGATTTAATTTAAGTTGAATATAGCCGCTCCATTGCCTCGTGCTGGGCCGAGAAGCCCACCATTTTGTTGATCTTTGTTGATCTACGTGCACTGGATGAGTGAATCCTTTTATTTTTTTTTGTCACTTATTTTACTAATGAGGAGAAGAAGAAATTCCTTAACACCGTAGTTAACTGCAGCTCAACCCTTTTGGGACCTTTTGAATATGTTTTTTTTTTGCTCGTGACTTTTACTTTGATTAACAATTGTTTGAAGCAGAAATTTCATTAAGCCACGTGTCACAGGAATAACTTCTTCTAGAATTGGGCTTGAATAGAAATTTGGACTAGTCGGTCTACAACCCGTCTGATCCCGTTATGTAGTTTGAAGAGTAAGGTCTAAAAGCGTATTTAGTATTTAGGTGTTGATGTGGTCTAAATAAGCTCTTTGTTACAATTTTGACTTGACTTGAATAGTCATAGAAATTATGATATTACACACCGAAAGTTCCTAGGAAAGACTAGAGAGGTCACAATAATCCTACTTAAAATCCAGACTCCTTAGACTTTTATCGCCTTGGTGACAGAACTTTCTTAAACATGTACAATACCACACGATTGGTCTACTCTTGGTCTCCGAATACTCCCGTTGGAAATAGTTTCGTGAATAGTGCCATGTGCTTGAACAATATCTCTAATCCTAATAATTACAATCAATAGCTTTGATAACACCGTTTATGGATTGGTGAGCAAAGTAGATATGCAATTAAAATGAAATTGAGAAATAAATATCACACAAGAGACAAAAATTTATGTGGTTCGGCTTTAGCCTACGTCCACGAGAGAAGATGAGATGAAATATTTTACTAATTATGTAGAGTTTACAAGTATTGTAATAATTTTACCTCATAACTCAGAACCCTAATACACTCAAACTCTCAAATTAAGAATTTAATGCTCTCAAAATATTTTCTCAATTGATGTTTCTTCCACACTTTACTTGATGATTTCTCCATGCCTTTAACTCACCTAGTTATAGGGCAAGCCAAGCTTAAAATGTTCATTTTGGCTGGCTTTAAAATAATAATTTATTTTATTTTATCAAAATTGGTGTGCATTAAAATAATAATTTATTTGTAAACATTAAATTATTATCAAAATTGGTGGGCTTTAAAATAATAATTTATTTGTAAAAATCAAATTATTTTAATAATATAATTTGTTTTGTTAAAATTGGTTGATGATATTTTATTACCACCATTTTACTGTATTCAGACTGCAATAATAGATGTTGCCGTTGAATGTCCCGAATAGCTAGTCTAACTAAATTTCACATTTGTTTGGCAAATTTTTCATTGGGCAATCTCTGGTGCGAACTCTAAGAAGCACATAACACATCTCGTGCTTGTGTCTTATGGGTTGAATTGAGTTATTGGGCATAATATCGATTTTTAGGTAGTAACAACAATTAAATAATGGAAGATATAGAAAATTTTTCTATAGTCATTCAGAATTTATATAAGAAATGCTTAAGAAACGTAACTAGGTAGCTAATATAATATTGCTACAATTTGAGTCACATTTTCCATGGTACGATTGCAGCCAAAAGCTTATGAAATGGATTTATTCTTCACCACTTTCTCCTGTGATGTTAAGTTTAGTTATTCGTTGTGAATATGATTTAACAAATTCTTGTACTTGAGACTTATACAAAAACTCGAGCATATTTAATAAATTCTTGTATTTGAGAGTCATACAAAAACTCGAGGATGCTCCAAAGAAAGATCATCAAAACGTTGTCATTGTTCTCCAGCAATTCTTACGAATACCATCACATTGGCCCTTGGGATTTAGAATTTTGGAGTTGCTAGAGTGTTGGTTGATAAAGCAGCTTCTTTGTTAGCTATGAGAAACAACTTAGGGATTTTATTATCTACTGTAGGTTATTATGCGAAAATGATTCGGCTCGTTTCTTATATGAACAATGCTGAAAAAGTTTTGTTTTTAAAGGAAAGCTTTACTTGAAAATGCTAGGATTTGTTATTTGAAAAGTTTTGTCCATATCAATCTCCATCCCAAAAATCTTATTATTAGTATTTTGAAATACTAATAATGTTCCAACAGTTTATTATTTATTTTTGCATTTCTATCCCAAAATCCATACATGTTTACCCACTAATAATTTCATCTTTATTATTATTATTTTTTAACCATCGTGGAATCCTTCCTTACTTTGCTTCTTCATCAAGTTCTTGAATCGCCCATTACGGTAATCAAAGGTATTATTCTTAAGCTTTTTTATGTGATTATCTAATCTATTTTATTAAAAAAATTTATATATTATAATTTCAAAATAATTATATATTCACTTAAACGTTTTACTTATGTATGATAAAATATTAGGGTATTTATGTTTTTTGAGATAAAATACTATCTATCTATATATAAGTGTGCGTGTGTTTACTTGACATACAAATTTAAGATGGATGCAAATGTAAAAATACATGTTTTTAGCTTTTAAATATTGGAAAAAATAAAATAGTTTAATACTTATTTTCAAAAATTTAGATAAAAAAACATATTATTAAGATTCAGACCTTTAAATCAATTCAAATTTTAAACCAATTTAAGTCTATTCAGTTTTTAAATTAAAAAAAACTTTTACCTTTAATATTGACTAGTAAAATATCAACAACGCACTTGAGAAATAAAAATTGTTTTATCTTTAACTTAAAAAATTAATATTAAAAAATTACAATTATGATTGTCATTTAAAAAGATTATCAAATATGTTAAGTCGTTGCTCGTCTATTGTTTTTTTTTTTTTTTTTGTCTTTTTGCATTTCAATGACAGTTTTCCCTTCAAATTTTAATGAAATTCAAATTTAGACTTATTCTTGACACTTTTAATCCTATTCCATTAACATAATGATATGTGTGAATATTTTGATGACTTTCAAGCACCATGTGTCTAGATGTTAATAACGAAAGAGCACCGTGAGTCCACGAGCACGAGTCACAGCCGCCTGCCTCATCATAAAATCAAGACTGTGGGCATGCTTGAATTGGAAAAGATTTAAAAGACCTAAAAATGCGCCGCCACATGTTGTCTTACAACGCGAGGTGGTGTAGTTTGAACGATGTTTTATGCACATGGACAAATCGACCTGCCAAAGATGACGAGAAGGGGCGGATTCTGACCGACGTTCAAAAGGTCGTATATGAATTAAATAATAGATGCAATAAAATGGCCTTGACAGGGCACGAACAGAGAATGTGCCACGTACATCTAGAGTAGGTTCTGCAGTGTTCCCATAATTAATGTGATGAAAATTGAAAATCATCACAGCCTGAATAAAAGAATCTAATTTATAAATTTATCATATACATTGAATGTTTCGGTCAATCAGTTGAAAATCCATCGCAGTTCATTAATTTAAAACTAAATGTCCATTTCAATCTAATGTCCCAAGTTAAAAAGAAAATAATATTTTGATCCGATCCATATAAATTAAGATCGGATTTGAATTTAATTTTAAATATGATCAGACAAGATTTGTGTCACTTAATCAGATTTAATTCAGATCATATTGAATTTTGATCAATCTGAATAATTGATTGGATTCACGACAGCAGTAATTCTACTTGAATATATATATATATATATATATATATATATATATATATATATAAGCACAAAATCCCCAATTTCTTCTCATCCTAAACCAGCACAATGCAGCAACCACTAGCAGTGACAAAAATACCCACCCAATCCGGACCCAGACTGCACCCGAGTGTTGTGGGTTGGGTATAAAATCGAGCTGGTCTTAAGCATCACTTGATAAACTTGAAGCTTGACCCTAGAATCTAGATTTTATTAAAAAAAATATTATTAAAAAAATATTATTTTAAATATTTATATTTATTTGACTCATTTATTACACATATATAAAATTTTAAACATTTAAAATTTATATTTTCATATCAAATTTTATTAAAATAAATTTAAAACTTATAAAATTATCAAAAAATAAAAAAATATACACATATAATATTAAAAAATATAAAATCCGAATACTCAAATTAAAACCCAACCTGAGCAAAATTCATCAGAGCCGGATCCGGACATTGTGATACCCGGACCCGGCCCGGGATTTTGCCAACCCTAGCAATCACAAACCAGCACAAAGCAACAGCAGCATCAAACTAACCAAACGCACAAACCACAGAAACCACAAACAAATCGCACCCCGCCGACGACCAGACCCACCCCACGACCCACGCCGCCGACTACACAAACCAAACAAACTCAGCCGCATCTTGATCGACGCCCAGCCGCCACGACATTTAAGCCCCTCCAAACCCACGATGCCGCGACGACCCACGCCGTTAATCCCAGCCACTTTTTGATCGACGTCGACGTCCAGTCGGCCAGTTGCACGCCACACGCCGTTAAAGTTCCCGATGATTCGTGCACACCATCGATTGAGACAAGCAGCTGATAATTGTGTGGTTTAACTTACTCAGCCGCACCCTTTTGATGGTTTTACTTATGTTTTGTGTTTTCATTGATTATAAATTGCATGAATTTTTGTGAAAATTGTCAAAAAGGTCCCAAATCCGAAATCCATCCGAAACATTAATCCGATCCGAATTGCTTCGGATCGGATCGGATTTTATGTTCGGATTGGAATCGGATGAATTTTTTTCCATCCGGATTATCTAAAAATTCCGAAATTGCCCACCCCTAATCTCAAATTCACTCGTTTTTCAGCTCTTTTGTCGGCACTAGGCTTAATCCGGAACGTAAAAACTCACGCTTCAGAAAGGTAGCGCAAACAAGTTTCATTGGGAGTTTCCGACAGAATAAGATCAAAGATGGAAATCTTGATAAGCTGCGTACTATGGCTTCTATTCACATGGGTTTGGGTCATAACTTTAAGGTCTTTCTCTAAAGGATCAAGAAAGCTTCCACCTGGGCCGATGCCTCTGCCGATCATCGGAAACCTCCTGGAGCTTGGGCACAAACCTCACAAGTCACTGGCCAAGCTTGCTAAGGTTCATGGCCCTATCATGAGTCTAAAATTTGGGCAGGTGACCACAGTAGTCATTTCCTCAGCAACCGTGGCCAAACAAGTCCTTCAAGATCATGACACATCTTTATGCAATCGAAACGTTCCAGAATCTATCAGGTCCATCCAGAACGATGAATACGGGATCCCGTGGCTCCCTGTCTCGACAAAATGGAAAAAGCTTCGCAAAATATGCAACGTACATATTTTCACTAGTCAGAAACTTGATGCCAATCAAGACCTCCGGCGCAAGAAAATCCAACAACTTGTTGCTTTTGTTGAAGAAAGTTGCCGTACGGGTGAACCAATCGATGTTGGCCAAGCAGCTTTCGATACTGTAGTTAATTTGTTGTCCAATACGATCTTTTCTGTTGATTTAGCTGACCCTAATTCAGATTCCGCAAGAGAGTTTAAGGATTCGATTTGGGGTTTGATGGTAGAAGCCGGAAGGCCTAATCTGTCCGATTTTTTTCCTATGCTTAGGAAGGTGGACATTCAGGGAGTACGGCGTCGAATAACGAGACATACTCTCAAGATATTGGAGGTCTTTGATCGCTTCATTGATCAAAGATTGGAGCAAAGACAACAAAATGGCTTTGCTGATTCCAAGGATATGTTAGATACTCTTCTTAACATCAGTGAAAGTGAAGAGATTGACAGAAATGATATCAAATTTGTCATTTTGGTAATATTTGAATTAATTTAATTTCCATCTCAAATTATTAGTAATTATTTAAACCGAAAAATAATCAATTACATATGTTAACAGGATTTGTTTGCTGCGGGGACTGAAACGACTTCAAGCACACTGGAATGGGCAGTAACAGAGCTATTAAACAACCCAGAAGCATTATCAAAGGCTAGAATGGAGTTGGAACAAAAAGTAGGCAAGGGCAACCTGATTGAGGAATCAGACATTACTCAATTACCTTATTTACAAACAATAGTTAAAGAGACCTTAAGGTTGCACCCGCCAGTTCCGTTGTTACTTCCTCGCAAAGCCTCAGCAGACGTAGAAATCACAGGCTTCATAATACCAATGGGTGCGCAAGTTTTGGTCAATGCATGGGCTATAGGTCGAGATACAAGCACATGGGATGACCCTTACTCTTTTAAGCCTGAAAGGTTCTTGGAGTCAGATGTTGATGTCAAAGGCCGGAATTTTGAGCTAATTCCATTCGGAGCTGGGCGGCGGATATGTCCTGGTTTGCCATTGGCAATAAGAATGTTGTATCTAATGTTGGGTTCGCTTATTAAATCTTTTGATTGGAAGCTTGAGAATAAGGTTACATCTGGGAACATTGACATGGAAGAGAAGTTTGGCATCACTTTGCAGAAGGCTCAACCACTTCACGTGGTTCCTATTGCCATTTAGGGCCTCTGTAGTAATGTAATATTTTAAAAATAATAACCGTTAGCGGTACTATAAAAATAATCAGTTGTGAAATAAATCAATTTAATGTTTAATAAATTTATTTTCAAAAGTTCTATGAATTTTAAAAGTATTTGTGTATATTTGATAAATCTTACTGTTAAATTGTTATAAGAATGTGAACGATTGAATTAAACATAATGTTAAATAAAATTTATTTACACATTCATAAATATTATGCAAAATATTTTTATTGTATATATATAAAATAATTGATAATTAAAATAAATATTTTAAATAATATTATTTTTTATCTCAGTATAATTGATAATAATAATAATATTTTTAAAGTGACTGATTCTATTTTTTAATTAATAAGGATAATTTTAAATTTTAATAATATATATATGAGGATATATATGGAATTGTATTAAGTATAAAAATGATTCTCAAAATCAGATTTTAAAAAGTTATTCTTTCTTTATTTTTTAAAATTTACTGTAAAATAAGATATTTTTGTTAAAAGTGATTTTTAAAAAAAATTATCAAACACCAAAATTATTTTTAAGTTTTAAAAATTACTTTGGAGCCTCCCAAAAGTGATCCCAAATGATTCCTTAATTATGATAAATGATAAACTACAAAATTGTGATAAAATATGTTCAAAATGATCCCGTTTTGTAACTTAATTAAAAAAAAAAAATCTCGTGTTGAGTTCTTTTTCTTTACCACCATTTTATACATCCATTATTGTTATTTAATTATATATACTTTGAGAACGTTTAAATTTTAGAGTATAAATATACTTTTAATATATTCTTTCTTTAAAAGTGGTATCTTTTTATACATATATATATTTTCATTTCAAGATACTTAAGAGAATTTTCCTAAAACCATTCACACCATGACAAATGCAAATTGCCGGAATCCCAAACTTCTTTTTATAAATGTACAAGAAAGATGATGCATATCTTAAATTAGAGAAATCATATTGAACAAACTTAAATTAGAGAATCAAAATTTTAATAAAACTGGATGTTTCTTTTCTTAAATAAGTTTTATATTAACTGATTTTGTGCAAATATCATATTTTCAAACTTCAACCTCCATGAGTCCATCTGCCAGGAAAGAAAGAGTACCATGATTCCGTGACTCTATGACTCCGCGCGGTGAGTCAAAGTCGTCTGACTTATGATAAAATCAAGACTTTGTGGTCATGCTTTGAAAAGACTTAAATGACCGAAAAATGCATTGACCACACGTTTTCGGGAACCCTTATCTTACATTTGATGTATCTTACGTTCCTTGTCTTATTCTACTTGACAAATTTCATTTAAATCCTTTAACTTTGTTTCTCTTTTTTTTTTTTTTATTGTTGATTTATTTGTCTTCTTCCATCCCTTCTACATCTATTTTTTATTTTTTCTAATGTTTTCTTTATCTCTTTAAACATTAGTAAATGATTATCAAACTCATATAAATCTATAAATTCAGAATAGACTTCTGGTCCTGCATTTATTAAATTAGTTCTTTCTTGTTCTAACATATGTATTTTTTGATTGATTAGGTTAATGTATGTAATAATTATATTTTCCCATCCTAACCACATGTTATCTATGCAGTCTGACAATTGATGTATTGTATCAAAAGCTTGGTTCATAATGTCTCATTTTTATACCAATAAATTAAAAATTTTATAAATTCATCTATAAATTTCATTTTCTTTTCTATTATAATTTTTATAGTTGGGTACCTCTACTGTATCCATATTTCTTTCTCTTAAATCTTCTGTTAATTCTAAATCTATGTTTCTTATATTATTTTTATCTGTTTTTATTACTTTTATCAAATTTTTTATTTCTTCCTTACTAAATACCTTTAATAAATACAAACTATTAACTATTGATTGTATTGGATCTTATAAAGCATCTATTATCTTTATAATATAATCTTTTATTGCAAATTCATTTTATATTTTTATTAGTTATAAACAATTAAATCTATTTTTAATATGAAGCTCTGATACTTCATTTGTTGATTTGAAAGAGTATAAAAATTTTAGACTTTTAAAGATTAATTAATCTTCATCAAGTTTGTTATCATCAAAACAATATTAAAGAAATATTAGTGTTAACAACCATTTGTTGCCGGGGGCAATATATATTAACAAAATTAACAAAATTAAATTAGATTATCAAAATCAAATATTAACAAGATCTTATTTGATCTAATGATATTTCAAATAAATTAATATACAAATTAAATGAATTAAAATACAATTAATCAAAATTATGTCTACTTTATTAACATTTATTTTTAATCTTAGAACAATTACAAAATCCATATAAAGTTTCTATTAATTTATTATGAATATAAGGTATGTGGAATTGTTAGACCAGGACAATGAAATCCTTGACAATTCAGTCAAGATCTTTAATTTTCCTTTGGACCAATAGCCCGCATGTCTTGGTTTCCATCCTATATACCTTTATATTTAAATTATATATCAAATTCTTCATTATCTGAGTTATAAGTATGAGTATATGAAGATTCTCCTGTATGTTCAATAGTTATATATGCTTTCATTATATCAATCCATTCTTCTATTGTTAACATGGTTATATTATGTTTTAGATTATCTATTTCTATATAATTTATTATTTTTCGTTTTAATTCTTTAGGTAATTCTAAAGAGTATACCGCTAAAAGGTCTTCTCTTCTGACTAACTCTTGTTTGTTAAACAAGTAAGAACTTTGTTTAAAAGATCCTATATTAAAGTCTATTATCATATGATGATCATTATATGTTATTTTTGTTTTCGGATCTATTATATATTCTTTAGATTCTCCTAAATAAACTTGATTATTCATGATCAAAATAAAATTTGATTTTAACGTTTGTTAACATTTTCAATAGTTTGCCCATCCTCCATAAACCACTTCACCAATCAATCACCAACAACTCCCCGAAGAGATAAAGTTTGAGAATTATTACCCAAAAATATATCTTCTCCTTTGCTTTCTGACCTGTTCTCCAGTGACCTGCAGCCTAATTGTCCAAATTCCCTCAATGGCCTCCTGCCTAAACGGGATCTGCGGACCAGCACGGCTTTACTGTATGGAGCTTAGATCTTCCTGCAAAAGGGTTGATTTATTCTTAGGTTTCTCTCTCTCTTCTTTGGCTTTGTTGTTTTTGATCGACGGTGTCTGGTTTTTGGATTCGAGCAAAGAAGTGTTTAGTTCTTCATGTTTTTATTTTTGATTTGTTTTCTGATGAAGGATGATGTTGTTTGAACAGAGAGTTTTTTTCGTTTATGAATTTTCAGAGTTGATTTCAGAGAGAATGAGAAAATGAATTATTGTTGTAAAATTTTCGTTCTCCTCTTTCTTCTGTCTTCCTCCCCTTTTTATTCACTTCTTTTTCTTTACATCGTTATCCAGATTCGAAATTATTACAAAACTACAAAATTATCAAAACAAAAATGATTACAAGACTTTTTCTTTTGTCTGCCATTATGTTTGTTGGCATCTGCTTTCTTTTCTTCTTTTGTCTTCTTCACTTCTTGTCTTCTTTTATCTTTTCCATGAGCTTTATCTTTTTTTCTGAGTGCGCTTAAGTGCGCTTTGCTTTTGTCGGCCATTGTTCTGTAGCTGTCTATTTTTTATCTGCTACCTTCATCTGTCGGTCACATGCTTCACTTGTCTGGTGCCTTTAAGTCCATTAGCTGATAAGCTTGTTGTAGTGTCTCACTGCTGCTTGGAAACCTTAATGTACTAATTTCGTTTATAAATTCCAAGAGTAGATTTGAAGGTGTATGACTATCTTCAGAAGTGACAAGGATATAATTTTGAAAACGGATTATAGTTCTAAAATTTCTTTTATAAAGGTCTTTAGCTATACTCCATATTGCTTTTATTCTTCTGGCTCTACGGGTTTTTATCCATGATTTGGTTATTTGAGGAACATTAGTATATTCAGTTCCTACTTCTATTTGGAAATTTTTTGACAAATGACCTATAGAGATCATATAAAAGGCTTGATATTCTACATTCTGGTGGTATTCTGGACTGATGGTATAAAACTTTAAATATATAGATTTTTTCTGGGAAAATCTAGAAATTTCTTTGACTAGTAATTCATCAAAACAAGATATTTCTTTTAAGTCTATATCAGGATATATTAAATCTAAAAATCCATATTTAGCTATTTTTCCTATGAGGAGTGGATCTGCTCCTTTTACGGCTATCATTCTAGGGTACATATTTTTTCCTGGTGCTTTAAAGATGGTATTATTGTGGGAACAGGTAGAATAGATCCAAGTGGAAAATTGTTTATATTCTTCTTCTTTTGGATTTAAAGGAATTGATTTTTCTTCTTCTTCTGGTGTAGTGTTTATCTTGATAAACTTTTTTGAAGAAGATGCTTTTGGTGACTCATGTGATATTTTTACTGGATCAACTTCTATCGATATAGTACGACTTGAAGTAGAATCAGAAGTGGGTTCCTGTTGTGGGAATGGTCCACTACTGCTTCCAATATTTATTGGGCCGGTGTTTATTGAAAGCCCTTTTGTTAGATCGTTTATATATGATTCTAACAAATGTATACCTTTTTCATGTGATTCTGAAGCTTCTTTCAAATAGTTTATTGCATCGATCATGTCTGATGCCTCGGCCTTGAGCCTTTGTATTTCTGTGTTTATGACAGAGAGGATTTTATTTGTCTCTGTATTCATTTTCCAAATTCTATATTCCTGCTTAGAAAATCTGCAAGGAAATTGTTAGTTCCTTTGATATGTACAATTTTAAAATTGTAATAAGATAAATATGCTTGCCATCTATGTAATCTTCTATACTGAGGTTCATTTGGTAATATTCTATTTATAAGTGAGCTTACCTGGCTATTATCAGTTTCTACAATAAATTGTTTTTGAAGTAAAAATAAAGAGAACTTTTTTATTCCTTTGTATATAGCAAGGAGTTCTTTTTCATGAGTTGGATAATTTATTTGTGCTTGATTAAATGTTCCACTAGTATATCTACAAATTTCATTTATGTCAGTTTTTAGTATTGCTCCCCAATATAAATCAGAAGCATCTGTTTGAATTATTAACTTATCTTTTTTATCTGGTAGTCTTAATGCTGGGAGATTTTTACATTCTTCTTTAAGGTTTCTAATAGTATCTGTATGTTCTTTACTCCATCCCCTAGTATTATTTTTTCTAAGTAATTTTTGAAGAGTATTTCTCTTTTTAGCTAAATCTTTTATGAATCCTTCTGCATAATTTAAACATCCTAAAAATTTTTGTATTTGTTGTTTATTATCTAATTTATCTGGAAACTCCAATATCTTTTTTCCTATATGTGTTTGTAGTCTTATCCCTTTTTTATCTAAAATCATTCCTAGGAACTCAATCTTCTTATGTTCTATTATTGCCTTTCTTTCTGAAAGTACTATTCCTTCTTTTATACATAAATTAACAAATTCTTTTAAATGTTTTCTATGTTCTTCTAATGTTTCTGAGGCTATTAATATATCATCAACATATACTATAATATAATTGTAATCTTTGAATATTTTATCCATTCTACTTTGAAAAATTTGTGGGGCATTTTTTAATCCAAAAGGCATTACTAGCCATTCATAATGTCCTTGCGGTGTGCTAAAAGCTGTATAAGAGATGCTACTTTCTTCCATTTTTATTTGCCAAAAGCCTGATTTACAGTCGAATTTAGAATAATATGTTTTATTTTTTACAAGATTTATCAATACCTCTTTATTTGGGAGATAATATCCATCAAATTTTGTATACTTATTTAATTCTTTATAATTTATTACCATTCTTGCTTTACCTCTTACTTGTTCTGCTCTTTTTCTTACCATAAAAGCTGGACTATTATGTGGACTATTACTATATCTTATTAACTTTAAATTTAATAATTCCTTTATCTGAATTTTAAATTCATTTTTATCTTCTTCTGTATACATCATAGGTTTAAGTCTTATAATTTTTTCTGTAGTTAATTCTATTTTTGCTCTAGGATGTTCAGGTTTCCATAATGCTAAAGGATTTTCTTTGTAAACTTGTTCAAGTTGTGATTTTATTGTTTCTAATTTTATATTATAACTCTGTCCTTTTTGTATTAAATAATGTTTTTCATAACTGATAACTTCACCACGCTGGGTTGGCTGAACTCTGTAGGGTTTAAATTCACGAGGAACACGAAGAATATGATTACAGGGAGTTTTAAGGGTGATCATATAAGTAGTTTGTTGATAATATTGAAATTGTTGTAAGAAATCATTGCCTAAGAGTATATCACAATCCATGTTATTATATTGGAAGATTTGATTAATACGAAGTAGTTTACTTCCTAAAAGTATTTCATAATTGACTAAGGAATGAGTAACCTGTTGTTTATCTCCTGTAATGCCAATAATTTTTAAGTGTCCATTTTGTTTCCACTGTTTTGATAAAAATGATTTCATAATAGTAATTTCACTTCCTGTATCAATAAGAGCACATGTATCTATATCGTGTTCTGGAATATTTATTTGTATATAAACAGACATAGGATATTTTATATAAGCTTGATTTAACATGTCTCACATATTATTTTTTGTCCTTCAATTTGTAAAGTTATTTTATCTTTTTCTATTTTATAATAATCTAAATCATTTAAAAAGCTATTGCCTAATATAATATGTTTGTCTAAATCAGTATTCATAGAGGAATCTATGTAGCACGGTACTATGATTCTTAATCCTTCTATTATTAATGGAACTTTGACTTCTTTTTTACATATATGTTTATTTCCATTAAAATCAATATATTCATACGGAATTTCTTTTTCTCTAATAATAAGTCCTTTATTTTTAAGATAATTCATATAATTATGAGTTGTACCTGTATCTATTAATATGGGTATCTTATTTGTATAATTTATCCCATCAAAATATTGTGCTAATATTTTTATATTAGTTGGTAATGATTTAATTATCTGTCTATCAGTACTCAGTATTCTAGATGAACTTCCTCTTATTAAAGTTCTTCCTGTGAAACTTATGGGGATTATAGAATTTTCATTATCAGTATTTATAAATTGTTTCTTATCATCTACATCAAGGTTATATTCTATTGGTATCCTATAATCTTGGATCGTAGGTTCTATAAGTGTGGCTATCTCTTCACATTCCTTATTTATTTCTATATAAGGTTTATTTCCATATATTTCTCCATAATTTGAATTACAGAAACTATATAATGCTGAATAATGTATTGTCATTAATCTATTTCCTTCTTTCATTAAATTCTTTTTTAATAATTTAAAATGTAGGCTTAATGTTTCATCTATATTTTTATCTTTAATGTGTACGCAATATCTGGGATGACAAGTATATAGTAGTTTGGTATAACACAAATTTCCTTCAATAGTTCCTAAATGTCCTATGCTAAGATCATTAAATCTTTGATCATGTAAAGATAAGATTATTGGACTATCTATACCTTCTTTAAAAGAGAGATTTTACTAATATTTGTATTTATGCTAAATATACATATTGAATTTTTTCTCTTATTGACTCATTTTTTACTTTTCTCAAAGCTAAATCTATAGTTCTTTTATTTATTAAACTAAATCTAATATTTCCTTCACTTATTATGCTAAATCATTCGCTTTCCTTGTTCATAATATTCATGTAATACTATTTGTTTTCTTTTGAATATATCTCTGAGTCTATGTATTATTCCATATTCAGGTTTTTTCATATTCATTTTTAAAATTTTATTATATTTTTCTTTATTAAAAGTGGCTACTAGACTATACCCGGTTTTATTTTCTTCTTGTTCTATTTCTTCAATTTCTTTTATCTCTAGATCAGTTTCCTCTTTTTCTTTCTTAGAATTCATCATCAGATTCCGATTCTATTATTGCATAAACTTCATTTCCTTCATGATCTGATAGATCACTTATTTCTTCTAAATTATCTTTAATGATTTCGTAATCTTCTTTTAAAAGTTTAACTTTTTTCTTTGTACAGTCTGGGCTTATATGTCCTATTTCTCCACAATTCCAGCATTTGCATTTGGATTTATCCAATTTTCCCTTTTGATTCTTATATTTCCTTTTGTAATATTTTCTTCCAGGCTTTCTATATTTCTTTTTAAAATTATTATATTTTTTATACTTTTTATATCTCTTTTCTTTTTTATGAAATCTCTTTTTTCTCTTATAAGGATTATAACAACCCCATTGGGTTGGCATTTCTGTTTTTTCACAACATATTTCTGTTATATTTTTACTTTTCTTTATTAAGCTTCTCTGAATACAAATTTCACTTAATCTTGTATTTAAAAATCTTATTCTGGATCCTAACGTATCAGGATTTCTATTTATATTATTGTTTCTCTCATATTCATTTATAAAGTATCCATTCCAAGGATAAGGTAATTTAGAATAATATAAATTTTTATAAACATTTTGATCTTCATTACTTAAAAATTGTGTATAATAATATTTTTTAAATTCACAAGTGTATTCTTTTACATAACACATATTACAAATTGACAAATTTATTAATTTCATTCTGGCTTCTAACTTATCACGTTTTACCTCTGCTGCACTGTTTTCTAACCAATCTTCTCCTAGAAATTCATTAGCAATATATTCAATTATTCTTTCAATTCCTAATGCTTTGCTTCTTGTAAAAACTATTTTCGTTGAATCTTTTATTAATCTTTGTGTTTCTTCATTTAATCCTTTCCACCAGTTAAATATATCTCCTGTTAAACTGGCTATTAAGATTTCAACAAATATATTTAATTTTTCTTCGTCTGTTTCTACATTCCAATCATCATTTGAACTATTATATGTGAAAAATAATCTCATTTGTATTCCCCATTCAACTAAAGTTTTTCGAGGGTCTATTTTGCAATCTAAGTCTAAAAATGTTCCTGTATTGTTTATAGGTACTAGTTTTTCATTATTAGGTTGATATTCTTTTTTCCAAGGAGTATTTTTAATTGGTGGGTAATATTCAAAAAATGGTTTTTTCTTTCTTTTATTTTCATACCTATGACTAGGGTCAGGTATATTAGGTTTCAATTCTGAACCTCCAGCTATATTCATTTTTATTTGATATTCTTTTTCAAAATCTTCTAAATCACTCAAATTTATATCACTAAACTTTTCAGTTAAATCTTCTATTTCAATTTCCATTATTCTGACTCATTGAGAATTTCTTCTTTGATTTCTAGTTTTTCTTTACCTTTTTCTTTACTCTTCATTTCTGCTTTTAATTTTTCTGCTTCTTCTAATATTTTAGGATATTGAGTTTTCATGAACCATTCATCATAGCTTCCTAACTTTTGGGTTTTTGTATAGGTTTTTTAAAGTCTGTTGCGATTATTCCCGTTTTTATTATATCAAATTTTTCTAATTTTTTATTTTTCTTTCTGCTTAGCTGAATAACTATTATCTCTATTTTGATTTTTCCTATTTCTTGCTTTATATCTTTTATTTCTTCTTTTAAATTTAAAAGTAGTTCTTTTAACTCTATTAATGTAGTTTCCATAGGTTTTAGGGGTTTCTGTGATATTTTCCTCCTAAATGTATGTTACATTTATTGTAACATAACGTTATCCTTTCTTGCAAGGTGGTGTAATTTGAACCATGTTTTGTGCACATGGACAAGCAAGAGTTTGACGAAGACAAATCAACAACCATGGGCCACGGAGACAGTGCGATATTGTGAATTGGGGTCGCAAGGGCTGCTTATCTTTTTAAAATTTATTGGTGGAGTTTAAATCCTGTTTTAACCAAATTTTCGCTATCCAATATAAATTATTTAGTGGTTTTTTTCACCAGATTTATATTTTGATTTAAATAAATAAAATTTATACTTGAAGGGAGATTAGGCTAAATTTAGGTATAATCATGTTTTTCTAACAATTGAGAAAGGCGATATAACTATAGTGATCTAGAAGATGATCTGAGGCGGTTTGAGAGATGAGCTGATAAGTTTGGAATATTATGTATAGCTTAGTAGGGTTATAGGAGTTAATTTAAACAGTTTGTTAAGTCCATTATTTATAGAGTTGACATCTTATGGCAAGTTTAGTTAATTTAGAATTTTATTTATTACATATCTTGTAATAAGGATTAATTTATTAATTCTCTAATTTAATGAGATTTCAATTTATTAGGAATATTTGTTTCCTAATTTAATTAGATGTTTAATTTAGAAAGTCTATTAATGATAATATTTTATAATTGGTGCATAAGATCTATTTAGAGTAAAAAGTTGGTTCAAACAAGAAGTTCATTAAATGCTCTAGATATTTCTTGGGAGACAAGTAAGACAAGAAAATCAGATTTATTCATATTCAGATTCATGAGAATTATATGAGGAAAAAAACTCTTATTTAGAAAGAATCCAAGTCTTTTAAGACTTACTATTTTGGTGAAACCCTAGTGCCTATATAAAGAAAGGTATTTCACAATTGAAGGCACGCACAACACAGAGCATAAAGCAGAGAAGTAAAATTCTGCCTCATTTCTAGAGAATCCGGATTTGGCGCATAATGTTGTGTTGATTTATTTATTTATCTTCTTTTCATCTTTGTAGAGAGTCTATGTAGATCTTTGATCACTAGACGTTGAAGAATTGAAGAATTGCTATTGATCACTTTGCGAAGTGTCTTGAGGATCATGGATCAAGAGGGGTAGCAATTATTCAAGAGAAGCAGATTGAGTCTAAAGTTGAGTAAACTGTATTAAGTGAGAGTCTTAAGTTTGGTAAATCCATAGGTTGTAATATCTCAACTTAATGAATTGCTTTTCATCTAGGCATGGCCTCGTGGATGTAGGATTGATTAATCCGAACCACGTAAAAATCTCCGTGTCATTTATTTTCTACAATTTATTATATTTTTAGAAAATTAATATTTTTTATGCGGATGAACAGTAACCGTGAACAGTAATGGTGAACAATATTTTTGAAAATTAATTAAGTTGTTAATTTTTAGTTTTTAATTGCCTTCATCTATTTGCGATAGATCTAAATTCCTTTCAGAGTTGATGTGGGGAACTTAAAAGAGCTCCAAGGATATCTCTGGCGAATTTGAGGATAGCTCTACAGAGCTTATTCAAGGACTTCAATAGAGCTCGTAGGATAACTGAGGTGTGCTCATATATAAATACGATCTTGGTATCAAAACCATCATAATAAGAAGAAAATAAGTATAAAAAATAAAGAACACTCAAAATTTTACGTGGTTTGACCTTTTGGCTTACATCCACGAGAATAGTCGTCTCCAATCCACTATGTATGTGAAGTATTACATGATTTACTTTATAATATCGAGAAAATCTTATTAAATGTTGTTTATGGTGAGTAATAGCATGAAGAATATGTGGGTTTTATGGAGATCAAAGAGTTTTCTAAGAGAAGAATAAGGAAAAAGCTTCTTTGAGTGATGAGATGACCAAATTTTCCTTCGAAATATAATAAAGGGAGGAAGAAAGTCTCGAAATAGAGGAAGAAGAAGATGAAGCAGCCTCTCAAGAAATCAAATCTAGAAAAAGGTTCCCAAGAGTTGATAGATCAAAGAGAGAGACAGAGATCCCCATCAAGATTGAACATGTGGATTTTATACAGTAGTGCTCGTGAGGGTTTCTTGGCAATTTTGGACAGTTGGTGAATTTTCATTGGTTTGTTTTCCACAAGTGAGGTTATTTTAATATTTTTGTCTTTTTTTCCTTTGATAGTGACATCCATGAGCTTCGGAGACAAGAAAACTTTTAACCTCTATAGCTGGCCATGTGGCAAGCTCTTAACATTATTAACATTATGGTCCTATTGCCCTTTACGCAGTAGCAAAGGACAGGTGAGGTGGCTTTCCCTTATTGCTTAGCCAAGGAATCTTCATTCCTATTAACTTTTTTTTCTTAGCCAAAAAGAAGAGATATTTTGCTTTTTCTTACAATGGTGTGCACTTGCTCAAGTGTTGGCTCTAACCACCAAAAATTGGGTTTTGATAGTACCCCATGATGGTGGGCATTTTTGTTGAAATTGTCTTTTTCTCAAGGAGCTTATCTCCTAATCTTTGAAGAGCTATACTGTCATTCGGTCAAACAAGCTTACTTCACATAGCTGACTTTCTTTGTAACGTGTCATGAAATCATTAGTCTATGTTAACATCCAAATTTTCTGCCCAAACAAACCATTAACTTCCTTTTTACACTCTCATTTCCATTAAGTTTTTAACTGTCAAAATAATATTTAATAAAAAGGTTAATTTTGGGTTACTGTCCTCTTGAATTCATCATCTTTTAAAAATCTTAATTTATTTTTTATTTTTGTTAAAAAGACAAAAAATTTCATGAATGCACCCTCATTTTTCCCTTATCTTTTGAATAAAAATATAGACAACTTGAGGTTTTTAAAAGTAACGGAGGTAATTTGAAGATAATGAATTCAAGAGGAAGGTAATTCAAAATTTACTCTTGATAAAATTACCTTCCTAATCATTATCTCTCATGTTCTTCCTATTATCTCTGTTCTTATTTTTCTGCACCTCACCAGTTCGCTTGATATTTTTGTTTAATGTAAAATTGCAAATGAATTTTTGATGGTTGTCTCTTCACAGCAATTGCCAATATCGATTTGACTTTAAGCTCTAACAAACTTAGACGAATAAAATTGAGCAGCATCTAATAATGAATGCGAAGAGTTTTTTTACCAACCATGAAATTCCATAAAAAAAAATTATTTTCCTTCATGTCTTCAAAAAGAAAAAATAATATCCTATCTCAAGTACCATTAAGAAGATTAATCAGTATTTTAAAAAGGACTTAATGAACAATTTAAATAAAAAATAACACTAATTGCAAAAATTCTAGAACATCGGTTGAATAATATTTTTTAAACAACATTCCTAAGATACATATTAGAAGAAAATAATGAAAGAAATAAAGTATATTGGAACCAAATGGTTGAAACTTTAAGGAGGTGATTTTGGTTTGTAAAAGGTGATGTTAGAGACTAGAGAGAGAGTATTTGCAATTATTAAAGGAAAAAAAGAGATTAATGATGGGCAATTTTATGATTTTGGAAATTTTAAATTTTATTAATGATTTTATTTTTAAAAAGGTACAAGGAAGAATTTAATGGGTTCAAATGACCTCACCCATTTTAGAACAATAATGCTAAGGATCTTAATATTTGGGTCCCAACTTGAGTGTCAATGCTATATGTCACTTACTTATTGGATGATGAATATATATTGTTAACATAAATTCTTTTTTATTATTAATTTTGATGATAACAAACTTGATTAAAATTTATTAATCCTTTAAAAGCTCAACCAGTTTTCATATTCTTTTAAATCATAACTCTCATTCTATAAAGGTTTTATACTCTATGAAAAATATCTCATGGTAATGATATCAATTGAAAACAAAAACCTTGAGAATTTTAGAAATAACAAAGATTTCTTAAAATTCTGAAACTGGACAATAATGGCTTGCCTACATCCCTGATAACGGCTCGCCGACATCAAGCAGAATTGAGATCAGTCTCTGGACAATAACGGCTCGCCGACATCCTTGATAAACGGCTCGCCGACCTAGAACAAAATTGAAAGATTAGCCTCTGGACACTAACGGCTCATCGACATTCTCATAACGGCTCGCCGACATTGAGTAGAATTGAAGATAGTCTCTGGACACTAACGGGAATCCGACATGCTGATAACGGCTCGCCGACCTGAAACAAAATTGAGAGATTAGCCTCTGGACACTAACGACGATCCGATATATTGAAAACGACGATCCGACAATTTGAAAATTGAGCCCAACGGTCATATTGACCAGTCAAACGGTGATCTGATATCTAATTAACGGCGATCCAACAGTGAGCAGAAAGTGAGTAACGACTAGTTTTCGCCTCCAACTATAAATAACCTCATACAAATTCAAACAGTGATCGATCACAACATTATCATTGAGCTTATACTTGAGAATACAATCTTCAAAGAGCTTGAAACACAATTCATTCTTCATCTGTTCACACATTGGGTATTGATTTGTAATCTTAAACATTATGTGAGAGATAAACAATTTGTAATCTTTTGTTTTGAGTGATTGTAAGTGTTGGGTTACACTTAGGTTAAGAGATTGGAGATAATCTCTTATTGTAAATGTTTATTGACACCTTGGAAGTCAATTGTAAGCATTTGAAGTCTTGGAGGCTTGCTTAGTGGAATCCTCAAGCCCGAAAAGCTTGGAGGCGTGGACGTAGGCAAGGTTGGCTGAACCACGTAAAAATCCCCGTGTTTGAATCTCTCTTCCCTTATCTTTTTATATTGTGATTGATTTATTTGTTATTACTTTGAATTCATTTTTAGAATTGAGTCGAGTATTGCTTTAGAATTGAATACTTTTAGAATCTCAATTCACCTCCCTCTTGGGTTGCATAACTAGAATTTCATTTGGTATCAGAGCTTGGTTCTCTTGTTAAGACTTAACTGTTTAGAATAAAAGATCCATGGCAACCCAAAATGATTCAACCTTTAGGGAAGGACAGTCTACAACTAGACCACCATTCTTTGATGAAAATGATTATCCGTATTGGAAAACTAGGACGAGAATTTATTTACAAGCATTAAATTATGAAATTTGGGAAGTTGTATATGATGGTCCTTTTATACCCTTGACTAAAAATAAAGTCGGGGAAGACATTCCAAAACCTTCATGGGAATGGAATGAATTGAAAAAGAGAAAAGCTTTTCTAAATTCCAAAGCTATGAATGCCTTGTTTTGTGCACTAAATAAGAAGGAGTTTCATAGAGTGTTAAGTTGTGAAAGTGCAAATGAAATTTGGCACAAACTTGAAGTTATTTATGAATGGACTAATCAAGTGAAAGAGTTTAAAATTAGTAGGTACACTCGACAATATGAATTGTTCCAAATGGAACAAAATGAGAGTGTGTACTCTATATATACTAGATTTACGGACATAGTGAACACTCTAGGAGGCCTAGGAAAAACTTTTTCTAATAGCGAGAAAGTTAAGAAAATCATTAGGTGGCTACCTAAGGAATGGAGACCAAAAAAGACTGCCATTGAGGAAGCCAAATATTTAAATGTCTTACTCATTGATGACTCAATTGGCTCTCTCATTTCATATGAAGAGGATTTGGCAGCAGAAAAAGGGCATGAGGAAAAGAAGAAAAGCATTGCTCTCAAAGTCTCAAAACGTGAGAGTGATGAGGAAAGAGAGATGGATGATGACGAGTTGGCAATGTTGGCTAGAAGATTTAGAAAATTTTACAAGAAGAATAATGAGCAGAGAAAGTCCACAGGTTACAAGAATAAAAAGGAGAAGAAAGAGCAATCATTTGCTATGAATGTAAGAAGCCCGGACGCATATGACTGGAATGCCCTCTCCTCAACAAACTCAAGAAGAAAGCTATGGTGGCAACGTGGGATGATAGCGATGAGGAAACAAATTAAAAATAAAATCATTTCAATAGGTGAATACCACATCAATTAAGATTCAAATTAAAACTTAAATATTGTGATCCCTAATATTGCTTTTTTAAATTCATTTTAATAGCTGTCCCATTTTTAATTTAATTTACCATAAAAAGCCTTGTTAAAATTTAAGAAAGGGTTGAGGCTAGAAGGAAAAATTGTATTTATTAATTAATCTATTGGTGACATTAGCATTGATTTTATTAGATCAATTGCCACAGCAACAGTACAAAGAGCGTTTTCATCTATAAATTTTGTGAAAAGTCATCTGCGAAATTGGATGTGAGATCAATGGTTGAATGATAATCCTGTTGTCTTGATAAGTTATTCTTCAATGTTTTGAACATATGAAAGCTAATCGAGTACAGTTATAAATGTATATAATTAAATATTTTTACGAATTTTTATTGACGTATTTATTATTTGTTGACCTTTTTCTTTTAAATATAGTATTTTCTGAATTTAAACCCTGCTAAATTGAATTAGTGGCACCGTAGCTGAGCAGCCATATGGAAATAACCACTGGTACATTGTCTTTGTAAGAACAAACAGGAAAGCAGTACGTACAAACTTTTCTAAAGCACATTTGGATTATAAAATATGTTGTCAAACTTATTGAAATAACGAGTAACGTTACGAACACAAAACACTCACTAAGTGTACAAAAGTACGTTGTGTGACTTCAGTTTACAGTCAAGTGAACATGATGCTCTTTAAGGATATGTGATCATTAGTATAGTTGCTCTATTTTCTTTTGACGTCCCAATATATTCACAAATAATAGAGGAAAAAAAGGTGGGAAAAAAACTTTTTAACAAAATTCTCTTCTTACCTTACCTCTATAGTATTAGGCATACAAAGGAAGCCTTGTAAAATCTCATAATAGAGATAATTTTTCATTTGAGACGTCAATAACGTCTTCTAAAGAGATCCATTAGCATCTTAACTCTGTCTTCATCAGTACTGAGCTGGGTTGGCCTCTTAATACAATTGATCAAGTAGTTGCTAGTCTTCAATTTCAGCTGACAAATGAAATCTGAAGCTCTTTCTTCAGTCTCAGCCAATGAGCATATTGCTTGTATATGCTTTGTATTTCTTTGAGCCAGAGTCCAATCATTTGGCAATCATAATAATCTTTTTTGGAGGCACAATCCTCTTTGTTTTCGTGAAATTTGGGTTTCTTAAGTTTCTTCATATACCACGATTTTTCTAAGTGTTTTTTTTTTCCTTGAACCAGATATTTTTAGCCTTTTAGGGTCCAAGCTTCTGCTATGTTATTTAATACTCAGTCAACCACTCTTGCTCTGATTTATCATTGGGCCTTAGAATCCATGCAATATACCTTGCTGCTGCAGCAGATGCTCTATTTCTTGCATTTGTCCAAGTTTAGGTGCTCCGAATGTGCATTTCGGATAAAATTTTTCTTCAACACCTTCTTCAGAAAAAAGTAACATAGAAACGAGATAGAAGCTACCAGGGAAGTTCATTGCCATAGCCCTGATACCCAACAATAATGATGAAAAAATTAGTGAATAATTAGATCATGTTAGTCGTTAGAAATGCTGCTGCATTTTTCAGTAAATTCATAGAGTGAGACTTTTACCAGATAGATCTGTGATCTATAATCACAACTCTCCGACGGGTTAATAGTTGGAACAAATTGTTTCCTAACATGGAACTAGTTTGCTGGTGGCATTAATTAATAGTAGGAACCCTTCAGCGATAAGCGGTCTAGCAAAAGTCCTCAATAAGTGGTTATTGCTGGGAAAATATGCACCAGAAAAAGGAAGCTTCAGATCCTAACTCCAGTGAGATGCCCCATAATGTTAGAGTAATGTTTATGTCCAGTATCACTGAGACAAATCCAATCACAAGCTCTAGTATGGTAGCCGGACCCCTGTTGAAGAACTAAATCAACACTATGAATGGGTTATGCTTGTTGATATGAAAAGATGAGAGAGCTAGCCAATAATAAAGTAGCAAGCTTCAAGAAAAGAGAAAAGTCGGTATAACTAAGTTATCAAGTCACCTTATCCTCCGAGATTCCCATTATAAAGCTTTAAGTCAGAACCATAACAGAATAACAATAAAGGATAACATCAAAAATAGTGAAGCATGAACATTTTCAAGAAATAGGAACTCACGTGAACAAAAACTAGTCATGTAACAGAGCTCTGGTCTTAATAAACAAAATGGGAGAAAGTATCAAGCACAAAACAATCTTACGCCAATCCACTTTCTCATGAATTTACTTGAAAAATAGTTTTTTTCGAACAACATTACTGATTGCAGGAACAATTTAGTCGAAAACATGATTATTTTTTATTATAAAAATTAGTTCATCACTAAAAGTATAAAGTAATGTCCCATGTTTTCGATGGGGGAAAAAGGTAAAAAATAACTTAATGATTAATTGCTAATACTTTTTTTTTGGGAAAATCAATGGCACCAATGCCTTTTTCAATGATAGAAAGTTACTATAGAAAATATAACAATATTTTCAATAGCTTCATTAAATATGATGAACTACATGATTATTTATGACCACACTATTTCGTAATTGACAATAGAAATTTAATTTTGACCAAATATAAAAATGGTTGAAAACAAGTAGTGAAATTTTGAAATGTTTGGCGGTAGGCATGGGTGCCACTATTATTTGCAATGGCTGGATTTTAGCAATTGAAAATACCGTATCTTTCTTACCAAATACCAAGGTAACAAATAAGTACTATAATTCATTAGGTGGTAGAGTTTAATCTATGAACATTTTCAACTTACCAAACTCATAGTAGAAATAAATTACTATTTTTGATGACTATTAACCATTATAAAAAATACATTAATGTTTACAATTAAAGATGGCCAATGGGCTGTGCCGACCTATCAAACCAAGGTCCATTAGGGCCCATGGGCTGGCACAGCATGGCTCGTTCACTTGCCCAATTTTTTTAAGGCCCAGCACAACACGAGCCCTTGCAATCCGTGCCGAAAAAAAGGCCTACCAACCTTTTTTTTTGAGTTCACATACCTAGTGTACTTTTTCAAACCTACGTGACTAGCGTGCTTTGTTTAAGTCCACGTGCCTGACGTGTTTTTTAATTCTCCTTAGGCCATGCACTTATAATAATAACAACAACAACAACAACAATAATAATTATAATTTTTATTAAGGTAACAATTAACATTTCATTATCTGTTTATCAGAATTTCACAACTATATATTTAATTTCACAATAATCAATTATAATACAACAATGCATAAATTTAATTCCTTAGATTATAACAATGATTAATACAAATCTATATATTCAAGCGGCCAAAATATAAAAATATTCAAACAAATTATTCAAATTTTATTTATTTATTTAATAAAGTATAAACATAAAACAATTAAAATATTTTTTTAAACTAGGACTTAAATTAATTTTTAAAAGCCTATGCTAATAAAACATATAAAAAATTTAATTTCAAAATATTTGTAAAATCATAACATTTTATGTTTATTTTTCATTAAAAATTTTTACTTTACTATTAATAGCCCACGAGCCGCATGCTAGGCCACCAACGAAGCGTGCTTGTTACGTGCTTTTTCACGTGCTTTTTCACGTGCTGTGCTTTGACTCATCTATAATTGTGACGTGTTTTTAAGGCTCACGTGCCTAAGATTTTAAGCCCGGCCCAGCCCACGTGCGTGACGTGCCGTGCCGTGCCATGTGCTCTACCGAAACATGCTCGTGCCGTTCCACTTGCCACCCGGCCCGTCGGCCATCCTTATTTACAACCATGCTAGATAATTTTTCGTAAATAGTATGAAATTAATAAGAATAGTTTGGGGGAAGTATGAAATTGATAAGAATAGTTTTGGAGGAAAGATTGCGTCAATGCTATTATTTGTTAGTATTAAATATTAAAAAAAGTTCAAACGTATTTTATCAGATTTGAACTCTTGATCAGTTGCTTTCATTACTAAACATTAACCAATTAGAATATCATTAGAAAATGTAATAATATCAAAAATTAAAAATCAATATTTTTATATGTACTGTATATGATCTATGCATCTCCCGCCTCTTCAATTTTTGTTTAAAAATAATGATAGCATGAATACAAGGAGCCAATTTCATTAAATAGATCTTTGTTCTTTTTCCAATAAATTGACCCTGCATTTGTTGAAGAAAAAAACTTAATTACTAATATATTTTTCATGATTCTAGTGTAATTAAGTATCCAATAAGACATATTTGATGTACATTAATAGTACTATTTTATTTATATTTTTTTATAACTTAATTAGCTTTTATATAATGTTTAATCTGTCCATTTTACTTTTAAATAAAAATAAATATTGGAATAAAAATTTGATGTTAATGTTACAAATGAGAGTATAAGAAATGTCCGAACCATGATATTTGGGCGGGTGGATAAACGTTGATATAAAATATTATAGATTTGAGTTATGTATACACACACACACACACATAAAAATTAGATTTTAGTATATAGTCTCAATGCTGATGAGTTTGATTAATAAGATATGTGAACATAAAATTTGTAATTTTGTTTCGTATTGTTAGTATTCATGTTCAACATTTCGAAGTAAATATTGGACATATAATCTTCACACACACACACACACACACACACACACACACATATTGATGTATGAACTTTACTTCAAAGAGGGAACTATATTACATCTTATTTAAAACAAAATTATGCTCAATCTTGTAATTACATGATTAGCAACTTCCACTAATAATTAAGGAGCTACATTAATTGTCTACTTATATTTTTTTAAATTTTACCATTTAAAGTTTGAAGGTATTATTATGATTTTTTAAGAGTGAGCATATAATATAGTTATAAGACTATGTTATATCAAAATAATTTTGTGATACACACTCAATTATTCATATGACTAAATTAAATAAACAAATAATGAGTTTGCTAGTACTCTATTATATTTGTGATCTAATTAAGTCATCCAAATAAACTTTAAAAACCAATAATCATCAGTAGTATATTGATTGTTGTTATTAAATCAATTTAGAAATTAATTATCACACTATTTAGATATTATAGTAAAGTATTCTAAGAAATAATATCATATGATTGATCACTATTATCGTATCAATTTAGAGACTAAATTTCAAATAATGAAATTATATAGTGAAGTATTTAATAATAATTTTTTGTATTAGATTTCATAATTGGATCATGCCCTTCATAGTTGATATTTGAATATATTATTTAAGAACTTAGTCTAAGAATGATCATACAATTAATTTCGCCATATAATGATAATTAGTCATACAAATAACTGCACCATTTAATGAGAATCATTGTAAGAATTTATTTATATATTATAACATAAATAAAATTTTTTTGGTTAAATTATTAAATTTTAGTGATATTTTCGTTATTGTTCAAGAACAAAAATCTTTTACAAAAAATCTTTTATTTTTCTAACAGTTGTTTATTTTTATCCAATCTAATCTAATATTTTTTTTTCCAAATATTGGTCTCATCTAATAGTCTAAAAAAATATGTTGTCATCCATCGTATTTATCTTTATTAGCTAAATTCTAGTACTTATCGATAGTAAAACTAACTTAATTAGGCTAAATTATATTATTTAATAATTAAATAGAATCATAGTTTGGGTTATGCCCCACATTCTCCATTCTCTCTTTAACCCATCTCCTCACGCCACCAAGTCAATAATCATAGCAGAATCCATCTTCTCATCTTCTAAATTCTCCTCATCTTTTCATTTTCTCTCTTTAGAGCTAGCTTATGTTTTAGTGTATTAAAATTTCCTAGTTTGGTATGTTAATTTGTAAGTTTGTATATAAAAACCATTTGGCTTGGATTACTGCAACATATCATTAATGCAAAAACAAGATGTAGAGATGAATTCAATACTTGGCGCCAAATGAATAAATTCTAATGGTTAGTTTATTTTTCTTGTTTTGTTTATATATATTCATATGTGGCCATATGTAGGGAATCAAGAGCTCTTACCAAATTTCCATTGTACAAGATTCAAATGCATACTTTGTCAAATACTAATGTTGCTTTTATCTTTTAACGATACCAAGAAGTGTTGTAGTATTCTTACGATTTATGAATGTTTCATAGTAGTGGTATGAATTGTAAAGCTTGGTGAATATGTATATTGTTGTACCCCATTCATGTACATGTTGAAATTATTAATAAAAGACTATTAGAACAAATTTTAGTAGAGTTTTTTTCTTTAATTTTGCTACTCTTGTTTATAGCGGAACAATTCAATTATAAATATTACTTATTTCGACTAATATGTAATATTTTCAATTGCAAAATCAATTAGAACAATATGTTTTTTGAACTATATTTTATTTTTTTTGGCTGTTTTTGCCCCTCAATATTAATGTATTTTCAATGATCATATTCAATTGAAATTGCTATTAGAAAAGCTACCACAAAACAGCCAATTGAAAACAGTATTTTTGATGGCTCAAAGTGATCATAAAAATTATTCACTAGTTTTGTGTTCATATTATTTCTTATATGCATTCATAATTTTTCCATGGTTAATAATGCTCGAAAAAAGCATATTTACAGTGGCCAGTAGGAAAAAAGTATTTCTGCCCTAAGTATTATTGACAGCCAACAACTGGGGGTGGCAACACGAATAAATGAATCGAAATTCGAATCAAACTGTAAACTAATTGGGTCAAAATTCCATTGATTCGGATTCGATTTGTTTATTAAACAAATTGAAATCTCATGATTTGGAGTCGATTTGTTTATTAAACGAATATTCGGTTCGATTCATTTAATTCGTTTAGTAGAATTAATAAACAAATTGAATCGAATCCAGATTTGTTTATTATTCGTTTATCCTATTACGAATTTATAACAAATCAAATTGAATAAGGATTCGTTTAAAATTCAGTTAGAAAAATATAATTAATGAACAAAATTAAGCAAAATAAAATACAAGAAACCCATAAATTTAATATCCTACAATAAAATACAAATAAGCCAAACCATATTTAGTAAACTCCACAAATAACATCCAGTAAGAAAGTGAAACTGAGAGCTGGTGTTAACAAGATTTCTTTACAAAGCGTGGCCGTTGGACTACCGGTAAGTTTCCTCACATTTCCATTGTTGCTTTATCCTGTCAACACTGTCGATGACACATGATTATTTGATGAATTACAGAACATCGGAACGCAGTTTGAGAAATGGAATCTTGGGGTTCTTGGTCCAGTAACATTAAGTGGTCTCAACGAAGGGACAAGAGACTTGGCTAAGCAAAACTGGACTTACAAGGTCTGTTGCTTATAGAAATTTGGCCATAGATTAACAATCCAAGCATGCACTAATTTACACGCCATGTTATGAAACAGATTGGTCTCGAAGGTGAAGATTTAGGCCTCCCTTTTACTGGAGTCTGTTCAATGGGTACAAGGACCAACACTGGCAAAAAATTGGCCAGGGACATGGTACAAGGTAAGTATCCAATTTGCTCTTCTTGAATTATTGAGCGGTGCTATACAGATCAAGCAACTAGATAAAACGCTGACAAAACAACAGTAATCAATACCAATTTATTAACTTAATTGCAAACACAACAAACGGGCACTGATTTGTCGTTGTCTTTGCCAGCATTTAGTCAGCTCTTTGTCTCTTTGGCATTCTCCGAGATTAATAGCTACTAATAATTTGTCCTCTATAGACTACTTTGGATGCACCAGAAGGCAACGACCCGTTAGCCTTGGATATGAGTACAATGTGAAAAGGGTTGATTTGGGTCAATGGTCACGGTGTTGGCCGCTACACGTCTGCAAGTATAGCATATGGAAACTGTTCTCCTCATCCTTGTTATTATGGTGGATATATGAATAATCAGAAATGTCTATCAGGTTGCAGAAAGCCCTCTCAAATATGGTGATTTTTTAAAAAATCAATATTTGTTGATTTGTACAGTTTGGACATTTATAATTGAGACGTTATAGTTGATTTTTTAGGTATCATGTTCCAAGATCATGGTTAAAGCCAACTGGAAATCTCTTGGTTGTGTTTGAAGAATGGGGTGGTGACCCGACAGGAATTTCTTTACTCAGAAGAACTATTTAAACTGATCTGACTGCACTTGATATTCCTATCATTCTATAATTTTTCACTTCTTTATTTGTTTATTATGAGAAAAAGTTTTTGATTTAAGGATATTACTTACCATAGGTTATACAAAAGCATGTTCGATCATAACTTTAAAATTTAATGCAAAGAAATGATTCGTAAAGTTGCATATTTGTGTTTGTGATGATGCACAAGTTCCGCCACCAGCCTATGTCCAAGATTTATTACAAAGCAATTGCCGAGCCTGAGAAAGCTTATTCCCCCAGAAGTGGTGTAAAATTTCTTGTAATCTTGGCAACTGCCCGCTTATTATGGTTTTATTTTTTCATTTATTTAAAAAAATAATATTTATGCCCAACAATTATTGTATGTTAATAATTTATGATTAAATAATTACAAAATCTTACATTTTTAGATGCAATTTTTGGTTTTATTATTTCATTTATTAAAAAAATAGACAATTATTGTATGCTAATCCTTTATGGTACCAATTATACCTTTACCAATTATATATATCTATATATCTATATATATACAAACACACAAAACATATTATGTAGACATTGATAAGGATGGTAATGGCAAACTTGCACAAAATTTAAATTACCAAACCCATCTGTAACCCGCAACAAGTTTTTATTTTTTTAAGAAAACCCACCCACTGCCAGTTTTGACAATTACCAAATTCGCAATGGTATCCGGCAGATTTTTTGCGGGTTTGTATATTTTTTTTTTGAAGAGACTATTGCTCATGATATTTACAATCATACATATACTGAGACCGTTTACATCAATTCTGATATGGTACCGCTCAGATTTTTAACCCTCTCAAATATTCGAGGGACGTCAACTCTCCTCCTGGGAGAAAGACCATCGCCTTCACTCAAGCCTCCAGCCCGGCAGAACAGGAAGGAATTTTAAATTAAACCCCTACAATGCATCTGCGGGGGCTCGAACCCCTTCCCTCACATTTGTGAGGGAGGGGTTCTGGCCACTTGGGCTAAGCCCAAGTAGTTCGGGTTTGTATATTTAAAATCATAAATGTTCAATATATAAATTTACAATAATAATATCAAATTTTAAATAACATACTCAATTTTAAATTTAACCAATGTAAATGAAAAATTAAAATTTCAAAATCAATCCAACATAAATTCTCAAATTTATGTGTAAAATATTCAAATCCATTAAAAAAAATCACAAACTAGTATATCAAAATAAAAATTACATTTCATATTATCATTCAGCACAAGCTCCAAGAAAAGATCTTCATTTTATTTTCCACCATTAGCACCCATCCAACATGATGCCTACAATAACGATTAAAATTAATATTTTCCAAAGAATAATACTTTTCAAATATTAATCTGAAAAATAATTATAATAATGAAATAATTCATGCATTAAGTTAAAGAAAAAGAGTCCATAAAAAATTATAATAAGTATATAATAATCTATGAATTAAGTTAAATAAACTTAGTTCCTTACCTCATCAACAATATATTCATTTTCAGAGAATTTGCTATTTCCTACTTTTTTAGAAGATTCTGCATTAAGAAAAAAAGATAGATGATTGTAAGTTTGTAATGTATAATAGATATTATATTCTATTGAAGTAAAAATGCATTTTCATACCATTAAATTCAGCACACAATCAATTTTGAGCACATATTAAAGCCTCTACCGTCTTTGGATGAAGTCTACTATGATGTTATTTGGCACTTTACATAATTGCATTATTTTCTTTATATATTTTTTAGATTTAAATATTTTTAAATTCAAATTAAATTAAAAATATTTAAATAAACATTGCTGGTCTGGTGGATATCCATGTGGATATCCGCACATGGGTATCCACCGGATATTAGACTAATACCAAACCTACCCACATCCAAGTGCGTGTTTCAATTTGTAATGCTAAACTTGCGTGTAACCCACAAAATTATCCGTAGCGGTTTTGGCAGGTTTGCGGGCATAATTTCCATCTTTAGACATTCACTTGTAAAATGTCAATAAAGTTCTTGCTGGAGAAAGATTGTTTTATCTTTAAATTAAAAAAATTAATAGTAGAAAATTACAAATTATGCCCTTATTGAAAAGAAATGGCGCGGTTTATAATTTTACCTTGGTGGATTATCATTTAAAGACTTTTAAATATTTTTTATCTTGGCTTAGTTATCATTTGTATTTGTTTCTCATTTTTGTCTTTATGCTTCTAACGATAATTTTTCCTTCACATTTTATTGAATTTTCAAAATTAGATTTATTTTTTAATGTATAAAGACACTTTTGTACCTATTAATAATATTCATCATATATAATGTTTCAATCTAATGAGCTAAAGGTATCATAGTTAATTAAGTTTAAAATAGAGTATGTGCATGTCCATTTTAATCTAATGTCCCAAGTTTAAAAAAAATAAAAAAGATCAGCCTATGTCAATAAATACACATCCATGAAAATAAAAATGCATTGATATGTCAATGAATACACATCCATGAAAATAAAAATACATGATTTTTATAACATGCTAAAAAGTCTTTTTAGATGATAATTTACTAAGGCTCCATTTGGGATTGAGGTGATGTAGAAAAAAAGCTGTAATTATCAAATAAAAATTAATAATATGTAATAAATATAAAATTTAAATAATAATTTTGACAAAATTATTAAAGATATAATAGATTTTCCATCATACAAGTGAAAAATTATATCAACATAACTTACAAACTACAATAAATAGTATTTACCAAACACTTTGGTACCGTAACTTTAATACACTTTAAGTAACAAACTATCATGAGTTAATGGTAGGATTAGGGTCCAGCTGCGGGGCACCGTACCTCGCTTTTTGTCTATATTTGGTCTAGTTGTCGGATTTTAATTACTTTATTCTAATGGCTTTGGTTTTGGCAGGGAATAATTATGTGTAGTCAGGCTACCAAGCAAGCCGGTTACAGCGAATCGGCTGTGGCCTTCTACAAAACTTTACTATTAGTGGAAAATTCGACGGCCGTCGGTGACTAATCAGAAGTAGCTCTAATTGCTTAAGCCTGGGGAACAGTGACTCGAGCAGTGACAACTTGTTAATTCGGATTCGAGGACATTCATTTGTTCAAGCCACACAACATTAATCATTCCACAGGGATTTCAATTTTGCAATTGGTAGTAATGCCAATATGTATATATATATTCCTCCAGGCAAAATCCCCTTTCTTGCTTCAAAATCTGGCCACATTCTGATAATCAAATTCGACAATCAATGTGCATAAACCATGTAATTTCAAATTTATAGTTGCATTAGCGTCATGGCGTAGCGTTTAGAAGCTCCATAGTCTCCATTATTGATGGATGAATGGTGTTTTTGGATAGAGGAAACCTGAGAGCATGTTTATCTGCAAACAATTTTGTGATTAATTGAAACAACTCTAATTGTTATGTGCACTTATAAGTATTTGAGCTTTCTTTCCTTACAAGCTAGATTTTAAGAAAAAAATTATACCTAATATGTACATCGCAATTAGTATTATTGTTCAGTGTCTCTGAGAATGACCCTTGTTGCGGCTGGTCTTGACCACGTGACCTTAGTGTGTCACTTAACGGGGATATGAACTGTCGCGAGTCGTGGGGTTACAAGCATTTGTACTCCTTCTAAATTGTAAATGTTGGTGGACTTATAAACACTTAGAGTATCTCCAAAAATCTTTATAAATTTTACTCTTCAAATATTTATTTACTTATTTATGTGGTAAATAGAAGAGTGAAAAAATATGTTATTCTCCAAAAGACTCTTCAAATAGAAATGAGTTAATATCATTTTAATTAAATAGCTATTTTTTTAAAAGACAAGTCAACAGTAATTAAAACACCGCTCTCTATTTCTCCAATAAAAAATAATAAAATATAAATTGAAGAGTGAGAAAGGAACTCTCCAAATTTAACTCATTTCTATTTATGTGGTAAATAGAAGAGTGAAAAAATATGTTATTCTCCAAAAGACTCTTCAAATAGAAATGAGTTAATATCATTTTAATTAAATAGCTATTTTTTTAAAAGACAAGTCAACAGTAATTAAAACACCGCTCTCTATTTCTCCAATAAAAAATAATAAAATATAAATTGAAGAGTGAGAAAGGAACTCTCCAAATTTGAAGAGAGATGATCATTTCTAATTTGAAAAATATTAATTAGAGTATCTTTTAAAAACTTAAATGCTAATGTGACTCTTCAAATAAATAATAAAATCTCATTTGAAGAGTCATTTGGTGATGCCCTTAGATTCCCTCTCCCCACAAACCAATTTTTAAAAATAAATTCTTATTTCTATCCAATCTCACTTGAAGTTTCTTTATTTGCTTTATAACCTTTATCATTGTTATCAATACAAAAATATTTTCTAGTTGTTATTGTCTTATTGACAGCAGCATTGCTGCAACATCTTTTATGTCTAATCCAAAATACAATTTGCTAGTAATTTCAAGTTTTTTATTTCTCACAAATCATTTGATTCATGAATAATAATACAATAATTTTCCATCACACATTGTTAATAGATCGACGAAATTTTGGTTTGGGTCTCGATTTTTCGGAAGACAAACAAAACGAAACAATCTTGTTTCCTTTTAATAATATCCCATCTAATTTAAATAAATTTTTGCTGTCGATGACTATTGAGTTGATTCCTAATAGGCTCATCTATATATTATTAGATTTTGCTTCAGACTTGTTACACACAGTGGTTACCTTTCTTTACTTGCTTGACCGATTTATTTAATTGTACATGTGTTATCTTTCGCATAGTTAGATTTATTCCTATCTTAACCAAAGGTTGCTTGCAAAAAATGACAAAAAAATGAGGCATGGTGTAACGGGTGCATTGCAGACAGAGCTAGTAGGACAAAGAAGTGTTCTGAGTTGATTTTCATTAATAAATTAACAATGCATGATTTTATGACATACTTAAAAGTCTTTTTAAATAATAACTTAGTGGTCATGCTTGGAAAAAAACTTAAAAGACCCAAACTAAAAATGTATTGACTTCAAACGGTAAATTAAATACTAGGAATCCTCCGATCTACTCAATGAATCCCACAACGGAACTCAAACATTGTGGTACCTAACATTACCTAATTTTTTATTATCAAATTTTGATCAATTTTCATAATATCAGCACTGGTTTGACAAAATGGGATGCTGGGGTTTTAGGCCTTGATGAATAGAGACTTGTCCAACCACAAGTTATCTTACAAGGCGTAGTTTTTGGAAGATGTTTTGTGCACATGGACAATCAAGAGTTTGACAAACACAAATCAGCAGCCATACGCAAGTTAAGAACAAACTGGAAAGCAATTCATACAAGCTTTCTTAAAGCACATTTGGATTATAAATTCTGCTGTAAAACTTATTGAAATAAGAGGTAATGTTACCCACTTTTTGAACACAACAAACTCATTGGGTGGATTTAAGCATGTTTTGTTAATTCAGTTTACAGTCAAGTGAACATGCTGCTCTGTACTGATACGTGATTGTTAGGAGGACTAGCAACTAACAAAACACGGCAAGACTATGACAATTTCATTTTTGGCAGATGCAAAGGATACAGAATCTCTATTTTCTTTTGACATCCCATTATATTCACAAATAATATAACAAGAAAAGAAAATAAATTCTTTCTAAAGAATTCTGTTCCTACCTTACCTCTATGGTAGTGGGCATACATTGGAAGCCTTGCAAAATCTCATATTTGAGATAATTTGTTGCTTAGGACATTAATGACCTCATTTAGGTCTTTGTCAAACTCAACTATCTCTTGCCCTTGATGCCTCCACTGCACCAGTCTGCTAGAGAGATCCATTAGCATATCCACTCCATCTTCGTCAATACTGAGCTGGATTAGCCTCTTAATGCACTTGATCAAGTACTTGCCAGTCTTTAATTTCATCTGACAAATAAAATCTGATGCTCTTTCTTCAGTCTCAGCCAATGAAGCAAACATACTCTCACTAATATTGGTTAAGCCGAAGACAAGACAGGCACCAGCTACGGCCTCACTTTTGCTAAATTCCAAAGGCAACATAACTGAGTCTTCCTTTGACAGAGATGTCCGGTTGCCATGCTTTAATCCAGAACTGTTAGCATCTCTGAACTGAATTATTCTACCAGTTGCGGCAGAATGCAGCAGTAATTCACATCTCTCTTCTTTTATACAGTTGGAATATCCAACCAGAATTGCCAAAGGTATTTGCCTAAACAACATGCTTCGCTGCAGGTTAAAACCATAGGATCTTCTTGCTTCACAAGATGCCCAATTTTTGACAGCTCTAGCACTATATTGCTTGTACATGCTTCGGACTTCTTCGAGCCAGAGTCCAATCATTTGACAATCATACTCATTTTTGGAGGTATAATCCTCCTTGTTTTCGTGAAATTTGGGTTTCTTAAGTTTCTTCAGGTGCCGGGATTCGTCTTTGTGGTTTTCACTTGAGCCAACTAGTTTAAGGGTCCAAGCTTCTGCTATTTTATTTAAATACTCAACCAACAACCCCTGCTCACATTTATCATTGGGGCTTAGAATCCATGCAATATACCTTGCAGCAGCAGATACTGCCTCCATTTCATGGGTTTGTCCAATTTTAGGTGCTCTTATTGTGCATTTTGAATGAAATTTTTCCTGAACATCTTTATCAGAGAAAAGGAAAATAGAAGCAAAATAGAACCAACCAGGGAAGTTGATTGCCAGAGCCCTGCCATTCAATAATGATGAAAATTTGGTGAGTTATTGGATCATGATAGAAGAGTTGCTACATTTTGAGTGTGAAATCAAAAAGGAAGAATTTTACCAGATAGATCTGTGATCTATAGTCACAACCTTTGTCTCAGATGGAATAGTCAGAACAAATTGTTTCGTAGCATGGAAAACTGGTTTGCTGGTGGCATGAACTAAATGTAGAAATTTTTCAGTTGTAAATGGTCCAGCAAAAGTCCTCAATAATTGTTTATTGTTGGGAAAATATGCACCAGAAAAAGGCAGCTGAGATCCTAACTCCAATGATATGCCCCATAATGTTGGGTAAGATTTATGTCCAGTATCACGGAGACTAATCTAATCACGAGTTCCAATATCAAAGCCAGACCCCTGTTGTACAACTAAATCAAAATGATGAGTGGGTTATGCTTATTGATCCGAAAAGATGAGATCAAGCTAATAATAAGTAGCAAGTTTCAAGAAAAGAGAAGAATCAATATAATTTATGAGTTCATCATTATCCTTGACATAAATCCTGAGAGATTCCCATTATAAAGCTTCATCTCAGAAACATTTCAGGGACTCATGTGAGCAACAACCAGTCATGTAACGGAGCTCTGGTCTCAATAAACATAATGGGAGAAAGTGCCAAGCATACAACAATCGCATGCCAATCCACTCTCTCATGAAATTCCTTGCTCAAACAAAGGAAAGGTCTGTTCATGTAGTCTTGCAAAATTTTTGAAATATCACGCTTTAGAGTAAGTGGATCAAGATACCAGAAAAGCAACCTGCAAAAAAGATTAAAAAGAGCATTTTAAAAAAAAAAATACAGAAGCCAACAACATGGAAGAGAACAAAGAAAACATGGGAATCAAATCTGGAAATGAAATATATCTAAACAGTATACAGAAATGAGAATGTTTTGAACAGAGGGAAAAAGAAGCAACACATACACTAAAGATGACCAATATCGGTATGCTGAAAAGCAACAAATAAAAGGTACAAAGTCTGTTTGCACAGTCAAAGCAAGCTTTGCTTATTCTCTTTTTCGAATTATCACTCTTGATGCTGTTAAATAAGTATACAACAATTTACAAGGCCATTCCTCCAATAAAGATACATATAAAAATGAGTTGAAGCAAAACCAAACTTTCCTTGTTGTCAAGTGATAATTCTCTGGGTAAGTAACAGAGCAGCTGTGACAGAGCCACTGCTTCTATCAACTGATCCTTCATCAAGAAAAAGCATACAAGGGAATGAAAGTTGAAATAACAAATGTTTGAAATAAAATAATGCAATATCTCAAATATACTGCACATATCAAATGACAGAAAGTAAATTATTTATCACTTTCTAATCGAAACAATAAACAAGTAATAATCTCAAATTTAAAGAATTAGCAGTTAAAATTGTACCTTTTACACAAATTTAATCATAACTCATTAAATTCATAACGATAATAAGAATAATAGTACCCACAATGTCCCCTCCGTTTCTCCAGGATATCAACACACGATTGAAGCAGTTGCTCGCAATCATGGCCAGGAATTGAGCAGCCTATCCGCATAATTTGTTCATTTTCAAAACCCAACGCTTGACAACCAACAGAAGAAGACAAAAAACTTGCAATCGTCTTCACTGAGTAATCAATAATGGAATCAAATACCTGAAAAAAGGAAAAAAATTAATGAGAGGCTATGCAGTCAGCCCATCAAAAGAAAAAAGTAGATTAGAAAAACAGATTCAAAACCTTAATTTTAGAGTCACCGATTCATGGACCTTTGGGGATTTGAAGCACATGAGAGAGAGAGCGGCTTCCAAAACGGGAACCCTATAATCTTCGGTGAGCTTCAATGATTTATTTAGCTTTGAAATTGAGAGATTGATAGATTCTTTCTCTTCTTCGTCGTCGTCGACATCTTCAATGCCGTTCGAGGTTCGTGCGAGTCCGGAGAAGAGATTAGTGATTTCTGGTAAAGTCGCCATGATTATTTAGACGGCAACCATTAAACTGATAAAATGATTTGATAATAATTTTAAAATAAAGAAAACACCGGACTGTTGGTTTTCCCGCCAAAATGGAACTTTGTCGAGTCCATACTGTTTTAGCTTGGGTTTTCCGCACGTGGGCCATCCGCTTTAAAGGTATGTGGAGTAATTCTATCAGTACCCCTCTACAATGTTTTCAATCCCCTTATTTTAAATAAGTTTTTTTAACTATTTATTTATTTAAGGAAATTTTTGTTAATAGTCTAAAACATATAAATACGATTATGTATGCGTGGGGATATTTTGGAAGTTTAGACTTTAGAGGCACTGTGAATTTTTCGTCATTGGGTCGATTTAATTTAATTTGAATATGGCCTCTCCATTGACTTCTGTTGGGCCAAGAAGCCCATAATTTTGTTGATCTTTGTTGATCTACATGCGCCAGATGAGTGAATCCTTTTTTTTTTTTTTAATTTTTTTTGGTCAATTGTTTTACTAATGAGGAGATGAAGAGATTCCTCCCCCATCGACCTAAACCCAACAACATGACTGCCGTTATTTGTTATATTTGTTATAGAAGGTGAAGTTCTTAATGCGAGTGAAATTGGTTAAAAAGTTCGTGAACAAAAAACTTTTGACTCGAGTTATGCTAGTCTAAGAGCCAGCGCTACGAATGACCATGCTAGTATGATATTTTTATTAGAAAATTGATTAGTGAAGTAAATGCATAACTAAAATAAAATTAAAAAATAATAAGATAATAGAATCACAGAGGGATACCAAAATTTACGTGGTTCAGCTTTTAGCCTATGTTTACGGACAAAGACGGAAGGAAAATATTTTACTAGTGAAATAAGAATTACAAGTATTGTGATATTTTTGGCTCACTATGCAAAACCCTAATACACCTAATTTCTTAATCACTAATTTCCAAGAGCTTTATAATTTTAAGCTCTTAAATCTCACATATACTCAAACGTCACAATAGAGGAGAAGATTAGAAGAAAAAAAATGGATGAAGAAAACGAGGCAAACACCCCTCCTTACAGCTTACAACTCCTTCTGTAAGTATAACCACATAACCAGTAGTTGATTTCCTTTTATTACGATCTCTTGCAAAATTTGAATCCACATAATCCTTGACGGTAAATTCTAATCCTCCGTAACATAATAAAACATTTGAGGTTCCTCTGATGTATCTTAGAATCATTTTTACAATTTTCCAATGCTCTCCACCAGGATTCGCCATGTATTGACTGACCGCTCCCACTGCTTGTATAATGTCTGGTCTTGTACATATCATAACAAGTATCAAACTCCCCACTACTAATGCATATAATACTTTGCAGAGCTTGCTTGCCTGAGCTTGTCTCTCTTTGGACACGCCTCGAATTCTTCCAGGTTAGATATTGTTACCAAGTGCCCTGTTCCTCTAGTTAAAATGATGGGGAATCTTGCTCGTGAAAATTAATTTCAAGATAATCAGAGTTGCAATTCCAATCCATTTCTCCCTTTATCATCAATCAATCAACTACCATTTAGTTTCTTACTACATGGTTAACATTGCCCGTGCGGCTCCTTTGTTGTTTTTTTGAGACATCTTATTCATCTCTGTTTCATTGTCAGAACACATACTTGAGGAATTTGAAATTAACAGGAAGTAGGGTAAAAATTGACTTATAATCTTGCATATTGAAGCGCCGCAAGATTTTTTTCAAGTAATTTTTCTGAGAAAGACAAATCTTTTTGTTATTTTTGTCTCGGTGAATTTTCATCCCTAGAATCTTGTTTGTTAGTTTTAAATCCTTCACTTCAAACTTCCTAGCCAACTGTGCCTTCAATTATTGAACTTGATCTTTATTGGGGTTTGCTACTAACATGTCATCCACATACAATAGTAAAATGATAAAATCATTATCATTAAACCTTTTGTAATATGTACAATGATCTGAATTGAGTCTCCTGTATCCAAGGTGTTTAGTGTTAAAAATTATATATTTATTAAGGGGTAAAAATATTATTTTGTGTTTATAATATAATTTACATTTGTAATTATGTAACATATTATGAATTTCTAATTATTTTTCTAAATATTTGATTTTGTGTATTTTTGTGTGTTTATTAGGTAAGAATAATAATTTCACACAATTTGAGGTTCCAAACAAATGTACGGATGTCAAATTTAGATTCCGAAAGTTTGAGAAATTATGTCATTGTCGAGGAGGATCAGCGACTTTTGTTGTAAATTTATAAGTTTTTATCACGGTAAATGTGATAATTGTGAAATTATAAGTGTTTACTATGTTAGGTGTGGTAATTATTAGTGGAATGCATTTGATGTGCTTGAGTGGATTAAGTTAGATTTATGTTTTATTAGTAGGACAAATGTATGGCTAAGATTTAATTAGCTTAATTTATTTGTGTAGTGTGGATTAATCATGTATTAGTATAAATAGAGAGGGAGGGAACGCACCTTTCTACACTTTTCCTTCTCTTCTCTCCCCTTAAATTCTTCTTCTCATATTTCTTTGTAATATATTTTTAATAAATAAAATTAGTTTTTATTTTCAATTTTCAAATACTTTTTTATTATGTTTTTTTAATTTTAATAATTTCCTTTATTTCAAATATGTTTAGCTAAATACTAATAATTAAGGGAAGGTGAAACTCTTAGTAAAAAAAGATGATTAAATCAAATTTTATTTTTATTATATAAACTAAATTATTTTCCATCTAATTTTATCCATATTTTATATTTTGAAATTTTGATTTATTGTAGACAAACATGGGGTTTGACCTAATGAATTCTTAATATCTTAGTATAAAGTATGGTAAAATGATATTTTGACTTATTGTAGACAAATTAAATTTTGGCACACAAGTACTTAATCCATAATAAAATTATTGGGAAAATAATTGTAATTTATATAGTTAATCATTTAGGAAATAAAATAAAAATAAAAAGAATTTATTAAATTGTATTTATTACTAAGAGTGAATTCATAACCCTAATTAATTTAATTTCATAGTTTTGATTAAATTAAGTTGCACATATTTAAATTTTATTTTCATTTTTTCAAAATAAACAAATTAAATCTTTTCTTTATGGATCGACCTCGGACTCACTGAGTTATAGTATAACTAGGCACTCTTATAGTTGGGAGTAAATTAAATGCGTTTAAGTCGTGTCATAAGGCTCATGATGAAGGAATCAAATCTCTTATACCAACACCTCAACGCCTATTTGAGATCGTATAAAGATTTGTTCAACCTGCAAACCAAGTTCTCCTTTGTCTTTTCAGCAAAACCTTCTGGTTGGAGCATATAAATTTCTTCTTCAAGTTCTCCATAAAGAAATGCAGTTTTCACATCTAACTACTCTAGATGTGGGTCATACGTAGCACACATAGCCAAGGCTACTTTGACTGTTGTGATTCGAATCACCAGAGAAAATATTTTATTGAAGTCAATATCTTCTTTCTGAGCATATCATTTCACCACTAATCTTGCACGATACCGCTCCACTTGGTCATTGCCATCACGTTTGATCTTGTAGAACCATTTGCTGTCAATGACTTCTCTTCTATGTGATAGTGGTACAAGTTCCTATGTCTTATTTTTGTGTAGAGCCTCAAATTCTTCCTGCATTACTGTCATCCATAGAGCAACATTTGAGCTATTTAAAGCTTTATGGAAAGTTGATGGCTTTTCAACCTTATTAGAAAACAGTATGCAACATTGATATTTGTAACATACTTTAAGTGCCACATTGGCGGTTGTCTCTCATGAGTTGATCGTCGAACTTTTGGGGCCTTGGACTCGACTGGTCTCCTTGTGCTCTGGTGTTGCTTCGAAAGAATCTAAATCTCCTGGATTATTTTCCATATATACCAGCACATTCTTTAACTTTTTTTTCACAGTGCTATCATTCTCATATTTCCTTTGTAGTTAATATTCTACAAATATAGCATCTTTGCTGATGACAATCTTGTGGACAGTAGGGTCTTACAGATGATACCCTTTTACTCCATCAGCATACCTTAAGAAGATACAGCTCATGATTTTGGATCTAGTTTTGTTCTTTCTTGGACATTGTACATCACGTACACAGGAAATCCAAATATATGTAGATGAGAGTAATCAACTGGGTTTTCAGTCCACATCTCCATCGGTGTCTTCAACTCAATTGTTGTTGATGGAAATCGATTAACCATATAACATGCAGTTTTGGCTACTTCTACCTAGAATGAGTTGGGTAGACCAGCAGACCTCAACATATCTCTTATTCTTTCTATAGATTTATGTTCATCCGCTCCACCACTTTATTTTGTTGAGGAGTGTATACCATTACAAACTGTCTCTGAATACTTTCTTTCTTATAGAAAGCACGAAACTTATTGTCTATATACTATCCACCGTTATCTGTCCTTAAACACTTGATTCTTTTCTCAGATTCAAGTTCGACCCGCACTTTGTATTGCTTAATACTGAAAACACATTTGACTTTTTCTTAATTGAATACACCCAACATCTCCTGAAATAATCATCAATAAAAGTCATCATGTACTTTACACCTCCTAGAGACATATCTGGTGATTCCCAAAAATCAGAATGAACCAAGTCTAGAATGCATTTACTTTTGGCGGTGGATCTGCTGAACTTTAATCTATGTTGCTTACTTGTAACACAATGCTCGCCAAATGGTAAATTCACCGATTTGAGTCCTAGAAGTAACTTTCACTTAGAGAGAATCTTCAAACCTTGTTTCGACATATGGCCAAGCTTGAGATGCCGCATCATTTTTTATTCTTCTCTATTTGATGCGACACAAGTAGCAGCTTCTTATAGTGTTTCTCTTTTAAGTATGAACAGATTAGAACCGATCTTTTTAGACTTTATTAATATAAGCGCTCCTCTAGCAATCTTCATGATCCCATTTTCAACATGAGTTTTATACCTAAGATTTTCTATTTGTCCTAAAGACAATAGATTTTTCTTTAGACCTTTGACATGTCGTACACTCTTAATTGTGTGAATGGTACCATCAAATATTTTTATTTTGACAGTATCAATATCAGCGATCTCCAACGCATGATCATCACCAATGTATACAGATCCTCCTAAAATAGGTTCATATGTGTAAAACCATGATCATCATCTATGCTGCTCCTGAGTCTATGAGCCAGACATTATATAACCATTTTCTGCCTTTTGCAATAGTTGTTACCACGCTATAGAGAATTTTGCTATCATTTGAGGTACGTGCTACACATCCCTGAGCATTTGATGACTCAAGGTCTTTACCCTCTTTTCTCTTCTAGTAGTTCCAACACTCTTTCTTGACATGCCTTTTCTTGCTACAGTTGTAACATTTAACATTCTTCTTACTTCTCGATTTGATATACCATGATTGTGACTCCCACTTGAGCTAAGTTTCGTTGTTCTCCCTTTCATCACTGATAGTGTCTCTACTTGCTGCAAACTTGCCTTTCTGTCTTCCTTGTTCTTTCGCTTATTCTCTTCATTTAATACAGCAGTTGTAACATCGTTAAAGACTAGACTGTTTACTTGATTGTTGTTTGTCAGATTGATGATAAGTTGATCATATGAATCTTGTAGGCTTTGAAGTAAAAGCTCTGCACGTTCATTTTCCTCTATTTGGTGCATAGCGTTGTAAGTTTTGAAAATAGAGTTTTCAGAGTGTTGATATAGTTGTTCACGGATGTAGTTTCCGTCATTCGAATTGTATAAAGTCTCCTCTTCAAGAAGATCTTATTGTGAGTGATTTGGTCTCGTATAGTCTTGTGAGAGTATCTCATATGTCATTTACTATCTTTTTCTCTACCACATTAGATAATACCCCATCTGCAAGTGCCAAGTGTAGATCAGCAATTGCGTTGCCGTCCATCTCAGTCCACATGTCATCAATGATTCTTGCAGGCCTTTACTTAATTGCTTCTAAGCAATTATTTTCCTCAAAATTGCCTGCATCTTTATCTTCAACAATGAGGAATTACTCTCATTAAACTTCTCAATTTCAAACTTTGCTGCCATTTTGTTGATAAATACTGCACCTATACTCGCATACCACATTGAATGGTTGTGAGTATGTGTGAAAATGTACACCAGAAAAGTTCTCAGGAAAGACTGAAGGGGTCACAATGGTCCAACTTAAAACTCAGACTATTTAGGCTCTTATTGCCTTTAGGATAGAACTTTCCTAGATATGTACAAAACTACACGGTTACTCCACTCACACTACTATTCCCTGCTTTGCACCACAAAATTCTTGGATCGCTACCATTATTTCTCGTGAACAGTACCATATACGTGAATAATATCGTATGCGTGAACAGTGCCGTATGCGTGAACAACCAATGCCTCTGATACCACTGTTGAAAAATTGATTGATGAAGCAAACACGCAACTAAAGTGAAATAAAGAAATAATGATACAACAGAATCACACAGGGACGCTAGAATTTATGTGGTTAAGTTTTTAGCCTACTCCACGAGTAAAAACAGAAGGAAAATATTTTATTAGCGAAATGAATATTACAAGTATTGTGATATTTTTAACTCACTCCCATAACCCCAATACACCCAGTCTCTCACTCACTAATTTCCAAGAACTTTATAATTTTAAACTCTTAAATTTCACAAATACTCAACTCTCTCACAATAGAGGAGAAGATCAGAAAAGATTGGATGAAGAAAATGAGGGAAACACCCCTCTTTATATAGCCAAAATTTGCCTATTATACACACACACACACACACACACACACACACACACACACACACACACACACACACACACACACACACACACACACACACACATATGTATGTATGTTTGTACACATACATATATATGTATATGTATATATATATATATATAGATTGCAACTACCTTTGTAGACATATTCTTCTATAAGATTAATACAACAATTAAGCAAACTATGATCATCATAATTGTTGTGTGTCTATTATTTCTTTCATGATTAATAAAAAGTTTGATAGGTTTGTAGTGTCTTCTTTTGGTTTCTTATCTTTAACAATTAAATAATGGAAGGTATAGAAAATTTTTGTAAATATCGTCATTCAAAATGTATATAAAAAATGCTTAAGAAATGTAACTAACTAGCTAATATAATATTGCTGCAATTTGAGTAACATTTTCCATGCTATGATTGCAGCCAAAATCATATGAAATGGATATATACTTCACCACTTTCTCCTGTGATGTTAAGTTTAGTTATTCGTTGTAAATATGATTTAACAAATTCTTGTATCTAATTTTACAAATTCTTGTACTTGAGACTCATACAAAAACTCGAACATATTTAGAGCACGTTTAGGATTGTTTTTGGGAGATTTACAAGTGATTTTAAAAATCTAAAAGCGAATTTTAGTGTTTGGTAAAAAGAAAAAAATCACTTTTGTCAAAATCAACCATTCTTACAACTGTTTTTGAAAAGTAGGGAATGAATAACATTTAGATTCTGATTTTGAGAATCAATTTAATCCTTTAATACAATTCCATAAATATCCCTAAAATTATTATCTAAACCCAAAATTATCCTTATTCAAATTGGAAAAAAAATCAATATTTTAATAAAATTTTATCATAATTCATTAATATAAATTTATTAATATCAATTTGTTAGTCTAATTATTGTTAAATTTGTTTCACTATATTATAAATTTAATTATCAGTTGTTTGAAGATAAAAAAATAAAAAATAAATGTATTGTAAATTTTATTTTTAGTAAAAATTATTATAATACACAATAAAAAATGTTATTTGTACATGTTTTTATTTGTATAAGTAAATTTTATTCTATATTATATACATTTTAGTCATTTATTTTTTCTCAACAGTTTGGCAGTGAAATTTACCAAACGTCCATAATTACTTTTAAAACTCACAATATTTTTGACAACAAAATTTACCAAACACTTAATTGATTTTATTCACAGCTGATTATTTTTACAGAACAACTAACATTAATTATTTTAAAAGTTGTAGGATTCCCAAATTGGCCCTTAATAAATTCTTATATTTGAGAGTCATACAAAAACTCGAGGATGCTCCAAAGAAAGATCATCAACATGTTGTCAGTATTCTCCAGCAATTCTTACTAATACCATCACATTGTCCCTTGGAATTTAGAATTTTGGAGTTGCTAGAGTATTGGTTGATAGAGCAGCTTTTTTGTTAGCTATGAGAAACAACTTAGGGAATTTATTATCTACAATAAGTTATTATGCGAAAAAGTTTTGGCTCGTTTTTTGTATGAACAATGCTAAAAAAGGTTTTGTTGTTAAAGGAAAGCTTTACTTGAAAATGCTAGAATTGGCTATTTGAAAAGTTTTGTCCATATCAATCTCTATCCCAAAACTTTATTATTAGTATTTTGAAATACTAATAATGTTCCAACACTTTATTATTTATTTGTCATGTCTATCCCAAAATCGAGCCATACATGTTTACCCACGAATAATCTCATCTTTATTATTATTTTTTTTAACCGTCATGAAAGCCTTCCTTACTTTGCTTCTCATCAAGCTCTTGAATTTCTGATTACTGGTAATCAAAGGTATTATTATTAAGATTTTTTATGTAATTATGTAATCTATTGTAATTCTAAAATCATTATATATTCACTTGACCATTTTACTTATATATGATAAAATATTATAGTATTTATGTTCTTTGAGATAAAATACTATGCTTTTACTTATATACATATATGCTTATTTGACAATTAAATTTAAGAAGGATGCAAATGTAAAAATGCATGTTTTTAGTTTTTAAAAGTTGAAAAAAATAAACAATTTAATACTTATTTTCAGAAATTTAGACAAAAAATATATAATTCAGATTTAGATATTCAGATCTATTCATATTTCAGACCGATTTATGTTTATTCAGATTAAAAAAAAAAAGCCACCTTTGACATTGACCTGTAAAATATTGTTGGGTCCATGTCATTTTGGGGGCCCAAAAGTCCAAAGTCCAAAAAGACTTGCTTGATGTGCAATTAACATTAAGATTTGGACTTGGATGAAAATTGCCATGAAATTTGGCTTTAAAAGCAGGCGGCAGCCCTAATTTGTTACATTGCAAAATGGACGAGTGGAGAAGAAAAAGACGAGAGAGAGAGAGAAAAGACAGCGACTGTTATTATAATTTGGGGTAATATTTTCAATTTTTAATTAGGTGATCAAAAGGAGAAATTAACTCCGTTTTCTCCCAAATTTTGAGGGTAAGTTCCTGACATCGCCCTCTACAATCCTAATGGTCTTGATTTTTATTTTATCCTCTCATTTACTATTATTTGAGATACCCACTTATTAGAGAGACAATTATTAGACCGTTTCTGTAAGCTAAAAATATTGAGATTCTTGATGTTGGTGGCCTCTAGTATTATCCAGAGAAGAATTTGTACTGTAATCCCATTAATATAGTGGAAGATTATATTGGACTACGGTCCTGTGGTTTTTCCCGCTTTGGGTTTTCCACGTAAAACTTTGTCTCTTGTGGTTGGTTTTTACTTTGGAGTTATTGGCTTATTTTTCTATCTATTTATTTGTAGCGCACATCCTAGTTTAATCACACAAAGAGGAAATTATTTCCGCTTAATTTGCAATTGGTTGTGGTAGTCCCTTTCTCAATGGAGTGGTATAAGAGCTTTAGGTTTTGTATTTTTATTACTTGTATGGTTGAGATGAGGGAGTCCTTGACATGCATGATTAAACTAAAGTCATGGAATTATGGTATTTGTAAGTCTAGGATGAAAGATTTGCTGTATATGAAAGACTTACACGAACTCATTGAAGGCGAAGAAACTAGAGCCGCTGATTTAGATGATAAAAAATAGGTTGATTCAAACCATAAGGCTGTGGGTACTATTAGGTCGTGGATTGATCAAAGTTTGTACCACTATGTAGTGAAAGAATCCAAGGCTGATATTCTTTGGGAGAAATTAAAAATAATTTATGAGCAGCCAACAGCTCAGAATAAAGCCAGTTTAATGAAAAGGCTTGTTAAGTCGAAATACAAGGAGGGGCGCAGTATAACTGAACACACTAGTGAGTTTCAGAGTTTCGTTGATCAGTTGACTACTATGAAACTTATTTTAGATAATGAGTTATAAGCACTGTTGTTGCTTCATTCTTTGCTTAATAGTTGAAAGACATTAGTGGTGTTAGTAAATAATTCAGCACCGAACGAGAAATTAACCTTGGATATAGTTGCAGATAGGATGCGAAATGAAAAATCTAAATGAAAAAGTGTTGAAACAGTTCCCTCTGAGTTAAATGCATTTGTTTCCGAAAAACAAGAAAGACGGGGGATAAGCCAAACCAAAAATTTTCGTCAGCATAACAATGATAACCCCAGGGCAAGATCTAAGTCCTAGAGGAGAAATATTATCAGAAAATAGGTTGGTTACGTTAAAAGAGAGTGTAGATTGTGGAAAAGAGAACAGGCGAAAGAAAAAGGCGATGGTCAGAAAAATGACAAAGAGAATACTGCAGCCATAATTGACAGTGATTTGAATATTATTTATGATGAGAGCTCAATAAATCTTACTTGCCAAATCAGTGATTGGATGATTGATTCAGGTGCTTTGTTTCATGTTACTGCACATTGTGATTACTTTACATCCTATGTTAATGGTGATTATGGCTATGTTCGAATGGAAAATGAGGGGGTATATAAGATTGTGGGCATATGAGATATTTCCTTGGAAACGGGCATTAGTTGTTAGTTGTTGCTTATAAATGTTAGACATGTACCAGATATTTGCCTTAATTTAATCTCTACAGGCAAAGCTTGATGATGATGGTTATACTAACTAATTTGGTGACGGAAAATAGAAGATCACCGAAGGCTCCCTAGTGTTATATAAGGGGAGAAAAGTAAACACTCTTTATGTGATAAAAGTCAAGATCAAGAAAGAAGATGTGAATGTAGCTGTAAAAAATTCTGACATTGAGAGATGAAACAAAAGACTTGGTCACATTAGTGAGAAAGGATTAGAAACTCTTGCCAGAAAAGGATTTCTACCGAGCTTCGCTGGTATGTCTATCAAGATTAGTGTTCATTGCTTAGCTGGAAAGACACACTGAGTAGTTTTTAAAAGCTTATCTCTATTTATAAAGTCGCATATCCTTAATTTGATTAACATTAATGTTTGCATGATGCAAAGTAGATCAATAGGAGGTACACTTTATTTTGAGACTTTTATTGATGATTGCTCTAGAAAAGTGTGGGCTTTTACTTTGAAATTTAAAGATCAAGTGCTTGATATATTTAAGTTCTTCCATACTTATGTTGAGAAAAGAAGAAGAAAATTAAAATATGTCAGGGCAGATAATGGTGGTGAGTATAAAGAGTTATTTGAGCAGTATTGCAGATCCCATAAAATCAGACTTAAGAAGATTGTACCAAAAATCCCGCAGCAGAATGGTGTCACAAAAAGGATGAACAAAATTATTAAAGAAATGATCAGGTGTATACTTTTTGATGCCAAGCGTTTTAAATTCTTCTGGGCAGAAGCTATGCATACTAAAGTTGACTTAATGTACCTGAGAAAGTTTGGACTGAGAAAAATATTTCTTATAAACAGTTGAGAGTGTTTGGTTGTAGAGCATATGTTCACATTCCTAAGGATGAAATATCTAAGCTTGATGACAAACCTAAATAATGCATTTTCTTAGGCTATGGGCATGAAGAATTTTGGGTACAGATTATGAGATCTATGGGCAAGGAAATTGTTCAGAAGTAGAGATATTGTGTTCTTTGAAAATCAGATAATTGGTGATGCTGAGAAGAGTGATGAGTCTCAGTTATCTCCAAAGATTCCTATTATTCCAACTTTAGTTTCTTCACCTGTAGTTCATCATAATCATGGGGGAGTTGGAGAGGATAATAATGATGGTCCAGCAAAACTAGTTGACCAAGCACTTTCAGAACCACCAGTTAAGCCATAATTAAGAAGATCTATTAGAGAATGACGACCTTCCACTATATATCCTCCAAATGAATATGTGATGCTTATAGATAGAGGGCAACAAGAATGTTTTGAAGAAGCCATGTCTCACTAGTATAAAAATGAGTAGGTTAAAGCCACGCAAGAAGAGATGAAATCCTTGAATGAGAACCACACTTATGACTTAGTGAAGTTGTCTAAGGGCAAAAGGACACTGAAGAACAAGTGAGTTTATAAGTTGAAGACTAAAAACAACTTAAAGCAACGGTAGAAGGCTAGATTGGTTGTGAAGAGTTTTGGTCAGAAGAAATATGTTGATTTTAAAGAAATAATTTCTCATGTGGTGAATATGTCTTTTATCTGAGTAATTCTGGGATTAGCAGCTAGCTTGAACTTAGAGATTGAGTTTATAGGTTGAAGACTGAAAATAACTTATGGCAACGGTATAAGGCAAGATTGGTTGTGAATAGTTTTGGTCAGAAGAAAGATGTTGATTTTAAAAAAGTATTTTCTCATGTGGTGAATATGTCTTTTATCCGAATAATTCTAGGATTAGCAGCTAGCTTGAACTTGGAGATCGAACAGCTTGATGTAAGGATAGCTTTCTTACACATTGACTTAGAGCAGGAAATATATATGGAGCAACTTGAAAGGTTAGTGTCAAAAGCAAAAGAGAACTTGTGTGTAAGTTGAAGAAAAGTTTATATGGGTTGAAAGAGGCACCAAGGTAGTGGTACAAGAAGTTTGATTCTTTCATGAAAAATCATGATTTCAGTAAGACTATGTGTGACCATTGTGTTTTTATAAAGAAGTTTGGTGATAATAATTTCATCATTCTTTTACTTTATGTGGATGACATGTTAATTGTTGGCCAGGATGCTAGTAAGATTGACAATTTGAAGAGAGAACTTAGCAAGTCTTTTACAATGAAAGACTTGGGACCGGCAAAACAATATCTTAGCATGAAGATTTCCCGTGATAGAAAATTTGAGAAGTTATGATTATCTCAAGAAGCATATGTTGAAAGGGTTCTTGAAAGATTTAACATGAGCAAGGCATAATCTATTTATTCTCCACTTGCAGGCCATTTCAAGCTTAATTTCGAGCATTGTCTTAAAGAGAAGTAAGAGATGAGAGGAGTTCCTTATGCTTCAGCAGTTGGTAGTTTGATGTACGTCATGGTTTGTACAAGACTAGATATTACTCATGCAGTTGGCGTAGTCAGTTGGTTTCTCTCTAATCCGGGAAAAGAATACTGAACAATAGTAAAATAGATTCTCAAATACCTTAGAGGTACTTCCAAGGCATGTTTATGTTTTGGTGGTGACAAACCTATGTTACAAGTGTAAATATGGAAGGGGATGTTAATTCTAAAAAATCTCTATGAGGATATTTGCTCACCTTTGCAGGGGGAGCGGTCTCATTGTAGTTCAGACTTTAGTAGTGTGTTGCCTTGTCTACCACAGAAGCATAGTATATTGCAATTACTGAAGGTTGCAAAGAAACCTCGTGGATGAAGAATTTCCTACAAGAGTTAAGTGTAAAGCAAGACAACTTTATTGTGTAGTGTGATTGTCAGAGTCTCGTTCACTTGGCAAAGAAATTGACATTCCATTCGAATCCAAGCATATTGATGTGAGGTATTATTGGATACAAGACATACTTGAGAAGAAACAGTTGTAGCTTGAGAAAATACACACAACGAAGAATGGGTCAGATATAATGACAAAGCCATTGCCCAAGGAGAAGCTGAAAAGCTATATGCAGAAAGCAAACTTGGTGATGCCACTAAAATGATCTAGAAGGGGATTTGTTGAGTTCATCTCATTTAGGGCATAAAAGTCCAAAGTCTAAAATGACTTACTTGATAGGCAATTAACATTAAGCTTTGGACTTGGATGAAAATTGCCATGAAATTTGGCTTTAAATGCAAGTAGCATCTCTAATTTGTTACAACGTAAAAAGGAAGAAAAAGACGAGAGAGAAAAGACAGTGGCTGATTATTACAATGTAAGGTAAGATTTTCAATCTTTAATTAGATGATCGGAAGGTAAAATTAACTCTGTTTTCTCCTAAATTTTGAGGGTAAATTCTTGGCAACGCCTTCTATAATCCTTCTGGTCTTGATTTTTATTTTATCCTCTTGTTTGCTATTATTTGAGATGCCCACTTGTTAGAGAGACACTTATTAAGCTGTTACTGTAAGCCAAAAATATTGAGATTCTTGATGTTGGTAGCATCTAGTATTATCTAGAGAAAAATTTGTGCTATAATCCCATTAATATAGTGGAAGATTACATCAAACTACGGTCCCGTGGTTTTTTCCGCTTTAAGTTTTCCACGTAAAAATCTGTGTCTCTTGTGGTTGGTTTTTACTTTGGATTTATTGGTTTATTTTTCTATTTATTTATTTGTGGTACACATTCTATTGTAATCACATAAAGAGAGAAAGAGTTTTGTTTTCGCTTAATTTGCAACTAGTTGTGGTAGTTCATTTCTCAATAAATATCAATAAAACACTTAAGAGATAAAGATTGTTTTATCTTTAACTTAAAAAATTAATATTAGAAAATTACAATTATGATTGTCATTTGAAACGACTTTCAAATATGTTATATTTTGTTTTTGTTTTTTTTTGTCTTTTTGCATTTAATGACAATTTCTCTTCAAATTTTAATGAATTTCAAATTTAGATTTTTTTTTGAGAAGGGAAAATACTTATTTACTAAGAAGAGATTAAACACAGAATTTGTGCTGGGATATTTCCCAGGCATACAACAGAATCTGAACCTTTTAAAGCTATCTTAGCTAAGGTGTGGGCATTAACATTACTAGACCTAAGGGTGTGCTGAAATTTAACTTCCTGGAAGTCTTTTCTTCTGCCTTTGATTTCCGATATCACCCAAAAAATCTCAGTTTTACTACCCTTTCTGTTGTTTACCAAGTCAACAGCCACCTGACAATCTGATTAAAAACTAACAGAGTTTATGCCTGCTCTTCTTGCCACTTGCATTCCCCATTCAATTGCTTCAGCTTCTGTAAAAGATACTTCTCCGTTAAAGGTTGAGGGCTTGACGGCTGCAGCCACGATATCTCTATTATCATTCCTTATAACCACTCCCAAACCAGCTCTTTGTCTTTGATTGTCTATTGCAGCATCCACATTGTCTTTGCACCAGTTTTTGGGTGGGGGCTTCAATTGCTTATCTTTCTCCACCCTTGAGCTCTTCATTTGTTAAAGCTCTAACTTTTTGTATCTTCCAAAAGCTTCTACAACACCTTCATCTTTTGTGGTTAAAATCACAGGATCCAACTTCTTCCTCTTGAAAAGGAAATAGTTTCGTGCAGACCACGTAACCCACTAATAAGCAATCTGAAGCTCAGCCTCCTTTTTGCTCAGCAGCCTTGATGTATCCAGGAAAACATCCAACATACTCCCCCCATGGGAGGATAACATCTCCATTGCTGCTAAAGAAGAATGTTGCCTAATCTTGCTAGCAGCTTTACGCTCTACCAGAGCATGAAAACAAGTTTCCACCCCTTAGCTGCATCTTTGACAGATTGGGTTTGGTGTCACTTTCCTTTTCCATAGATTTTTCGCTGTTGGAAGTAGGTTTTTTACAGCTCTCCATATAAAAATCTTCAACTTCTCAGGGAGATCAAGCTTCCATATGGCATTCCATTATCTTGGGTCTGGATTCGAGCTGGTTGAGACACTGAAAATTTTCTTTTAAGGCTATTTGGTAGCCACTTTTGACTGAGTATTTCCCGAGCTTATCATAGTGCCAGCAGAGCTCGTCCCCTGCTGAGCATCTTGGGAGGGGAATCCTTTGAATGATATCTGCATCTTCCTGAGAAAAATGCTGACGAATTAAGTCCATTTTCCATTCTCTTTTGGGGTCTAGTAAATCAGCCACTTTAGTATCTGCAGCAAGAGTTCTTGGTGATATTGGCCTGAAAGTTGTTGGGCGTGGCAACCAATTGCTGTTGTAAACAAGCCTTTTAAGATTATTTTCCTGCCCCACAAGATACTTCTCCATATAAAGGATGGATTAGTACCTATCTTGGCGTTTAGGAAGTCATCATGCTTGAAATATCTTGCTTTAAGGACTCTTGCCATTAATGATTCTGAATCTTGGATAATTCTCCAACTTTGCTTTGCTACCAATGCTTTGCGCCAATGTCAATAATTCACATCATCTCAACTTTACTCGTTTTTCAGCTCTCTTGCCGGAACTATGCTTAATCTGGACCGTAAAAACTCACGCTTTAGGAAGGTAGTGCAAACAAGTTTCATTGGGAGTTTCCGACAGAAATAAGATCAAAGATGGAAATCTTGATGAGCTGCGTACTATAGCTTCTATTTTGATGGGTTTGGGTCATAACTTTAATGTCTTTTTCTAAACGATCAAAAAAGCTTCCATCGGGGCCGACGCCTCTCCCGATCATCGGAAACCTCCTGGAGCCTGGGCACAAACCTCACAAGTCGCTAACCAAGCTTGCAAAGGTTAATGGCCCTATCATGAGTCTAAAATTTGGGCAGGTGACCACAGTAGTAATTTCCTCAGCAACCATGGCCAAACAAGTCCTTCAAGATCATGACACATCTTTATGCAATCGAAACATTCCAGAATCTGTTAGGTCCATCCAGAAGGATGAATATGGGATCCCGTGGCTCCCTGTCTCGACAAAATGGAAAAAGCTTCGGAAAATATGAAACTTACATATTTTCACTAGTCAGAAACTTGATGCCAATCAAGACCTCCGGCGTAAGAAAATCCAACAACTTGTTGCTTTTGTTCAAGAAAGTTGCCGTATGGGTGAAGCAATCGATGTTGGGCAAGCAGCTTTCGATACTGTGGTTAATTTGTTGTCCAATACGATATTTTATGTTGATTTGGCTGACCCTAATTCAGATTCCGCGAGAGAGTTTAAGGATTCGATGTGGGGTTTGATGGTAGAAGTCGGAAGGTCTAACCTGTCCCATTTTTTTCTTATGCTTAGAAAGCTTGACATTCAGGGAGTACGACATCGCTTAACGAGACATTATATCAAGATATTGGAGGTCTTGGATCGCTTCATTGATCAAAGATTGGAGCAAAGACAAGAACATGGCTTTGCTGATTCCAAGGATATGTTAGATACTCTTCTTAACATCAGTGAAAGTGAAGAGATTGACAGAAATGATATCAAATTTGTCATTTGGTAATATTTGAATTAATTTAATTTCCACCTCAAATTATTTGTAATTATGTAAACCGAAAATTAATCCATTACATATATTAACAGGATTTGTTTGCTGCAGGGACCGAAACGACTTCAAGCATATTGGAATGGGCAGTAACAGAGCGATTAAACAACCCAGAAGCATTATCAAAAGCTAGATTGGAGTTGGAACAAAAAGTAAGCAAAGGCAACCCGATTGAGGAATCAGACATAACTCGATTACCTTATTTACAAACAATAGTTAAGAGACCTTCAGGTTGCATTCGCAAGTTCCGTTGTTACTTCCTCGCAAAGCCTCAGTAGACGTAGAAATAACAGGCTTCATAATACCAAAGGGTGCACAAGTTTTGGTCAATGCATGGGCTATAGGTCGAGATACAAGCACATGGGATGACCTTTACTCTTTTAAGCCTGAAAGGTTCTTGGAGTCAGATGTTGATGTCAAAGGTCAGAATTTTGAGCTAATTCCATTCGGAGCTGGGCGGAGAATATGTCCTGGTTTGCCATTGGCAATAAGAATGTTGTACCTAATGTTGGGTTCGCTTATTAAATCTTTTGATTGGAAGCTTGAAAATGAAGTTAGAACCGAGAACATGGACATGGAAGAGAAGTTTGGCATCACCTTGCAGAAGGCTCAACCGCTTCGTGTGGTTTCTGTTGCCACTTAATTATGGGAAATGATATATAAGTACAAAATGGTGACATAAATAAGTTTGCAATGATGTCATTTCCTCACTTACTATTAAAAAAAAAGAATAAATAGTCTCAGGCTTTTTTTTTTCGCCGTCGTCACCATTTTGTACGTCTGCTGTTGTATTTAATTATATGTACTTTGAGAAGGTTTAAACATTAGAGAATAAATGTACTTTTAATAAGATTATAGGTCATTTGAAAGTACTACAAGAAAATTAGTAATAGATTACAGATATTTTATGACAGATTTTACGTAGATCATAAAATTATGACCAAATTGTGATATATTTTATGTCTATCAAGTATTCATGACGGACTCGTGATAGAAATAAATTATGTAAAGGATATATGATGACTTTGTGATAGAATATATTACATCAAGAATTCATGATAGAATTTTAATGTTGACTTGATTTTAGCGCTTTTTTGACCGAAATTTTTTATATTATTTGAAATAAAATATCATATGAATTAAGAAACATTGTCGTTTCACATAAATTAGAACGATACCGTTTTACTTATAAATTTAAAATATTTATTATAAAATAAAAAACTATTAAGAGATATTATCATTTTACTACCAAAGTTTTACTGATATATCATGTCAGTACCAAGGTTTACCGAAATGTACATTTCACTACCAAAGTTTTGCGCCATTATCAATTTACTACCATTCTGTTAACAACGTTAAAAATTTATTGATGTCATAACGGCATCAAACACCTTTCCAGATGTAAGAGTAAAATTGTTTGTTAATTTGATAGATAAATTATCTTTTTACTACTAAGTTTTTAGGAGAATTATCATTTTACTACTGAATTTTTAGGGGAATTATCATTTTTCTACCAAACTCTTGGGGGTAAAATCGACTTTTAACTTAATTTTCGTTAAACATTAACTTTTTCTTAACGGAATGGTAGTGAATTGATAACGGCCCAAAACTTTGGTAGTAAAATACACTTTCGGCATACCTTGGTACTGACATGATATGTCAGTAAAACTTTAGTAGTAAAATGATAATTTCTCAACTATTAAATTTAAAAGTAAACCCTCAATTTTTTTTAAGTGTTGAGGTTCCCACTTATGCTCTCGCCAAACTCTTCTCTCATAAAGCCACCTAAAACCCTAGCCGCCTCAATGCCGCTCTTATTCGACCTAAGTAAATGCTTACATCCACAGCCACCATGGTAGGAGTGTTGCAATTGACTGCGTTTCTTGATGCAGCAGAAGCGTGGCAGTGCTCGTGGCCACTATAAGCCACCAATTTTACTAGTTGGTTGAACTTGAACTAACAACAAATAGAATTTAGAGTTAATAGCGAAGAAGTGATGGCTTCGACTACATGTAGAAATGGTAATGTACAGAAGGGAAATTTGAAATCATCCTCTTTCAAATCTAGGCCTCATCCCTCTCCCTCATTGGGATCGACTGTTCGCCGCAGCATTTCCGTATCTTCTGTCGGAAATGACGAAGGTAAGTTTCATTTGTTTTGTTTTGTTTTCTGTTTGATTTTTATCTCAATAGTAACTTTTAATGTCCCAAGCTGCTAATTTTTCGGTGCTTGTAGTGCCTAGAAGAGTTAGAGTGGCAGTGAGATTACATAAGAGACCGTGGCAGATGCCGATTTTGCTGATTGTGTCAAGTTGTAGATAGAGGTGGTCTCATTCTCATTTTAATTGATGAGTTTCTATGCGATTGTTAAAATTTCACTTTAATTCTTATATATGGTGTTTTTGAGCTCTGTGCTAGGTCATAGGCTACCATTAATCATTTTGGGTTTTTGCTCTACCTCAGCTTGAGAGGTTGAAACTTCGAAAGAACAATTGGAACTCAGACACTTATGAATTTGATGAGGTTTTTACTGAATCTACATCACAGAAACGTGTTTGTAAAGTCATTGCCAAGCCTGTTGTAGAGGTCTGTTATGGTTGGTATAGTTGTCGATATTTTAACACCATTTTTCAATCCAGTAATATATGCTCCATTAAACCTTTTTTTTTTGGTAGAAATGACATTATTTTATTAGCTTCAAAATCCTAGCAATATTCCTTTTAGGATATATCATGCCTTGTATAGCAATCTCTAAAGAGAAATTTGCTATAGGGCTTTCAAATTTCACTATAAGCCACCAATTTTAAATATTTATTCTTTAATTCTTATTTTCTTCCATTTTAAGTTTTAATTTTTATTTTATTTTGGCAAGTGATTATTCACAAGTTTTTCCCTTCGCTGAATCACTGTCTTTCCCTTCACAGTCTCATACATATTTAAAGATGCTGAATTTTTGCAAACTTCTTATTTTTATTTTCTTGGGTCAGTGTGGTTGCTGAATTCTCATATAATGCATGAGATATTGTTGCATTCCCCACAGTCACATTCACTGCATTAATTAAATTTTGGATTTTGTTTTGTTCAAATTGAGATACAAGGGACTGCATCTTATGTGGTACCATAACTCGTTTGATAGCTCTGTTCCAGTATGGATAATGATACTTATACATTTTAAGAATGGCCTCGATAATGGAGTGACTTTAATTTTAGGCCTTCAGATTTTTGTTTCACGAGGCTTGTACTTGGTTTTAATAAAATGTATTTGAATTAAATAAAATAAAAATTAAAAAAGTAATAAAATGTGATTGAGATTTATTCTTTAATCCAGATTTATGGTTTTAATGATATCTCTGTTTTAATTTTTTTTATATTTTATAATAGTTGTTGTTAAGGATTGTAATGTAGATATTATGCATTTGATAACATTGGGTATTTTGATTGATTTTGTATAGATTTATTTGCTGGTTTGGTTTGGAATGTTGCTGGGTATGTGGCTGGAATTAGAGTGCTATTGCAAGATTGTGGGTTGCTGAGTGTCTGCATTGGAGTGTGGCTGTTGGAGTATTCCCATTGGAAGAGGGCATTACTGCCAGAAGTCAAGCTTAAAGTCTTCTTGTTGGAATATTTCCATTAATCTTTGGAAGTTTTGTTGGGTAACTTGCTTGGTTTCTAGCGTTATAACTTAACTGTGTTGTTTTATATTTGGGATTTTTTTTTAATTTAAGATGTTTTATTATATATTCATGGTGATTACATTAGATATATCTCTTTTGAATTTGTTGGATTGAATGGATTTTAATTAATATTATTTGTTTTTAGTTTTTGTTCCCATATTCATTTTATCAATTAATTAAATTTGTAAACAGGAATTAATTAATAAATTATAATTATAATATAATTTTTTTAAAACATATAACTCTATGACGAGAAATAGCTATCATAAAATCTGTCATAAAAAATTTCCCACCAAAATTATAGATATATATTAACAAATGATAATTGAACTTCCCACCAAAAATTTTTAAAAAAATGCGTGAAATTTAAATAAATTCAAATTTTAGTTAAATTATTTTTTTACATTAAAATATTATGTGATAGATATGTGACCATGAAATACCATCATAAATTCATGATGAAAAAATATTCTGTCATAAATTAATGACAGTGACATAGATGACGGATGACGATGAACATCATTACACACTTTTTTATAACAGTTATTTCCCGTCATCTATTACTTGTTTTATTATAGTGAAGCTTATTAAATCTTTTGATTGGAGTTGTATCTAATGTATTAAATCTTTTAAATATTAGAGAATAAATCACTTCAAGAAAACAGATAATAGATGACGGGAAATAATTGTCATAAAAGGAGATGCATGATAGACATTTCATCCGTTATCTATGTCACTGTCATTAATTTATGATAAAATATTTGCCGTCATGAAATAACGATGATATTTACAATTATATATCCGTTAAACAATTTTTTAATGAAAAAATAATTAAATTAAAATTTGAATTTATTTAAAATTTTATGTTAAATTTTTCAATTTTGACAGGAAATTTTATGGTCATTGGTAAATTTTTTATTCAATTTTGGTAGGAAATTATGTTATCATTTGTAAATTTATTATTCATTTTTTGGTGGAAAATTGTTTATGACACTATATGATCGGAATTTCCTGTCATAAAGTTAATTTTTTTTAAAAAAATTACAATTATAATTAATTTTTGTATTCATGTTTACAAATTTAATTAATTAATAAAAATGAGTATCATGAAAAAAATAAAAATAACTAATATTAATATTAATTAACATCCATTCATTCCAACAAGTTAATTTCAAAATAAATACATCTATTATCTAATATTGTCATCACTACCCATACATATATAATCAACATCCCAAATTAAAAAAAAATAATCACCCGTTTAAACTATAAGGAAAGCAACTCAAATTTCAGACAGCAAGCCAATACATGCATCTTTCCACACCACTAGCAATCTAGCATAACGGCAACAAGCCAATACATCTTTCCACACCAACAAAAACCTCCAGCAACAATAAATCTTCTAACTACACTCCACTGGTATTCCAGCCACTTACCCAGCATCCAACCCAACATCTATCCACACCACTGGTATTCCAGCCACATACCCAGCAAACCAATTTATTCGGAATCAATCAAAATACCTAATGTTAACGAATGCAAAACATGTACACTACAATCATTAACAGTAACCATCATAATTTGATATTATAACTTTAATTTCAATAAATTTTTACAACTAATATTTATAGTTTTATACTAATACTAACCATTTTGCTGAAGCAACAAGGATGTCAGAAAAATGGTTAGCCCACTCCAAATGAACCTCATCTAATTCGCCTTGAGTGTATACTTTCTTTCCATTAAACTATTAATCACAAGATTATTAAGAGGTCAAACTTCAAAAATAATGTCACGTATATGGAATAAAAGAAAGTTAAGAAATGTCATCATCAACTTACATTGTTCATTAACAAACTAACATCTGCTATTATTTCCTTCATGTATCTTAACATATAATAGCCACACTCCAATTTTGTGATATTTTGTTTCAGAGCCTGTTCATGCCACACAAACAAAAAACTTACAAAATCTCATCCATTTTAGTTATGTAATTGATAAGCACATATAGTTTCTGTAGGGTTACTTTTTTTTTTTACCTTTTCAATTCTCATCTTAGAATTATAATTCCATTTTTCCTTACTATCCTTTGCTGTGAAGAGTGTCATGGTGCTATAAAAAAAAGTAAATTGTTATCTCTTAATTATATTGAAAAAACTTAAAATATCAATTGCATGAAATGGATTGGCATGCATACATTTTAAGGAGTTGCTCTAAATCAGTATCAGGACTGGACTGCACTGGATCTACAAAAAACACTTCCTTTTTCACCACGGCAGACACAACTAAAACCCAATGGTAGCTACAATAGGAGAAGGTGGTTGGAAAAAAAGTAGAAAACAAAACCATGAATTAACAAACAGTTGTAAAAGTAATATAAATTCAGAAACAACTGTAAACATTTTAAATGAAAATTAAAACTTACAAAGGATTGTATGGCATGAGAATGAGTTGTTCGTTTTTGGTTTTTTTCAAGCAGTCGTGGATATGCTCAACTCTCTTTGATCAAAATTTTTCTACAGCCTTTGGAATTTTTAGGCAAACCAAACTTGGACACATGAATCCAAATGGTTTTATTCCTTTTCTGGTTGGTAGAATGGTGGAATCCAACATCCTGAATAGAAAATCAGTGCATTAATAAAAAGTATACTAAATTCATTTAAAATGGTGTAAAAAAATTCATTAAACCACTTACACCATATATACTTAAATAACATTTACTCCTAGTGCTTGCATTAACAACAATTCATTGCAATCTTTTTTCCGAATATAAGCACAAACCTGTCTTTGGAATACATTATCATTAGGCAAGTATTTCTCACACAATTTCCCAAAGAGTTGCAGCATAGGATGAATGTTCTGGTGCTTGAGTACCTTGTGTTCCTCATAGGCTGCACTACAACTTTTTTGGCTCTATCCTTTTACAAAAGTGGCTTTTTTGTTGGGCTGTCAGGATGCCTCTCCTGTATACCATCAGCTGTACCATCAACACAGTCAAAATCCAATTGCTTTTTACTGCTTCTAACTATTTTCCTCTCATCATTTGCATAATCCTTTGGGATTGAAGGATTGAGTCTTGGACTTTTCTTCAAAATGGCAGCAGTCGTGTTTTTTGGTGGCTTACCCAAATCATCTGGCTTTGTGGATGTTAATGATATCAACTAGTAAGTAAACAATTATCCAACAAAAAAAGAAATCACACATACAAAGACAAAAACAACTTAAATATAGTTAATTTTATTAACTAACCTTATGCACATCTCCTTTACTGCCTTTATTTTTTATTGACTTCACTAGAATGGCAGCAACGGCATTTGCTAGTGGCTTGCCCAAATTACCTACATGCTGTGAAGATTAATTATATGAAATAGTATGTGTATTAAACTAGATTGAATAGTAAATATACAAGGCAATAAATCATAACCTAGGAAAAATACAAACATTTATTATGAATAAACTAATCTTATGCGCATCTCCTTCACTATCATCGTTTTTGTCTGACTTCATCGAAATGGCAGAAGACTTCATCAGAATGGAAACAGTTGTGTTTTGTGGCTCTTTCTTTTCTGAACTTCTTCCTTCTTTCTTACTGTTGATACTTTAGGATGTTCGTCCCTTTGACCAAACATCCATTTCCTCTTCTTCACAGCTGACTTCCCTAAATTATCCATCTCCTGTTAGCATTATCGACAAATAGTGAATAATTTAAACTCTAATGAGTAGAAAATATACAAGGAAAAATACTTAAACGAGGAAAAATTTGGGTAATACAGATAACTAAAGTACCTTATGTACATCTTCCTCACTGTCATCATCAACCATATTATATGGAAAAGTGAACTTCAAACATCTAAATGGCAATGTGTCCTATTTAATTCTTTGCAAATTTCTCGTAACTGTTCATCTACTGATTCTTTCTAAGCATCCAGCCCCCTCTTTCTCTTATTTCGTATGGGTCCACGTAGGCAATGAGTCTACTTCACTCCTGCTACGCTAGTATTGCTTCTGCTTTTGCTAACCCTAACAACCTACATTCTTTGCTCACTTTCAAAATATTAACTAATCAATTTTTAATTAGGTTTTCTCATTAGATTATTTATAGAATTAATTGATTTAACTTAGATCTGTGCAAAATAAACAACATACAAAATGAAGACACAATAGAAATCACACCAAGAGCTTTCAAAAAATGACGGTGAGGAAGATAACAAGATGAGGACAGAAAACGATGGCAAGGAACTCGAAGCGACGAAGACGATGGCGATACCACGAAATGCACCTTCACTCACTGAATTTCATAATGCAACCGGTAACCAATGCGTTAAGAAGACAATGGCAAGATGACGATGACCGAGATTTTGGTAAGATAATGGCAAAAAGGAAGTCAATATAAGAGGTTAAGAAAAGTTAGAATCGAGGGTTTTTGCCTTACCCTATACTCTCTGTATGTTTTTGAGTTGTATGTCTTGATGCTTAGAAAAAATTAAGGATTAAAGAAGTGAAACTCAACACCAAAACAGTGCATTTCACGTTTTTTAATTTTATTTTATAATAAAAAGTTTTGAAAATATAATATTTTATATTTATGTACAAAACGTTGTTGTTCCAACTTCTCTAAAACGAAGACGTGTCTTCTTTCGTGTAATATTTTATTTTAAATAATACCAAAAAATTTGATGAAAAATGCCCCAAAATTAAGTCAACGTGAAAATTCTATCATGAATTATTGACGTTTAAATTTATATCTCAAAGACATCATATATTCTTGACATAATCTTTTTTTATCACAAGTCCTTCACAAATCAGTCATGAATATATGATAGCCAAAAATATGTCACAACTATATCATGCTCTTATGACTCACTCAGAATTTGTCAAAAAGTGTCTGTCATCTATTGCTAATTTTCTTGTAGTGAATGTATTCAACTCGATTGGAGTTGTATCTAATGTTGGGTTCGCTTATTAAATCTTTTGATTGGAAGCTTGAAAATAAGGTTACGTTTGGGAACATGGACATGGAAGAGAAGTTTGGCATCACTTTGTAGAAGGCTCAACCACTTCATGTGGTTCCTATTACCATCTAGGGCTAGTTTGGTAATACTATAACTTGTAAAATAATTATTATTAGCTGTACTGTAGAAATAATCAGCTGTAAAGGAAATCAGTTCAATGTTTGGTAAAATTTATTTTCAAAAGTGCTTTGAGTTTTAAAAGCAGTTTTATGTATTTGGTAAATCTTACTGTTAAACTGTTACAAGAATGTGAACGACTGAATTGAACATAATGTTAAATAAAATTTATTTACACATTCATAAATATTATGTAAAATGTTTTTAGTGTAAATATATAATAATTGCTAATTAAAATAATTATTTTAAATAATATTATTTTTTATCTCAATATATTGATAATAATAATAAGGGTTATTATTATTTTACTACTTTAGAAACTATCAAATATCAAATGATTACAAGAAGTATTATCTTCTATCATTTTATTACTTTATCTTTATAAAAATATCATTTTACTACTTTTCCGTTATAACTGTTAGTTGACCATTAGTTGACCGCTAGTTGACCAGTTAGTTGACTAACAAAATACCAATTTCACCCTTCATGATTAAAAAAATATATTTAAAAGTTATTTATAAAATAATTTGTAATATATTTATTAAAATAGATATAAAATACCAACATAATTTTTTTTGCTAGAATTATGATATATGAATTACAAATTTATCTTATTATTTTTTTAATCATTAAGGGTAAAATTGGTATTGTGTTAGTCAACTAACGGTCAACTAACGGTCAACTAACAATTGTAATGGAAAAGTAGTAAAATGATATTTTTATAAAGATATAGTAGTAAAATAATAGGAGACAATATTTCTTGTAGTCATTTGATATTTGACAATTCCTGAAGTAGTAAAATGATAATAACCCTAATAATAATAATATCTTTAAAGTCAATAATTCTATTTCCTAATTAATAAGGATAATTTTAGAATTTTATAATATATTTGAGAATATATATGGAATTGTATTAAGTATAAAAATAATTCTCAAAATCAGATTTTTAAAAGCAAATCCTTCCCTATTTTTCAAAATCTGCTGTAAGATAGGGTAATTTTTCTAAAAGTGTTTTCTTAAAAAATTACCAAACACCAAAATTATTTTTTAGCTTTTGAAAATCACTTTTGAACCTTTCAAAAGCAATCCGAAATGGGCCATTAATTATGAGAAATGATAAACTACAAAATGGTGATAAAATACGTTCAAAATGATGTCGTTTTGCCACTTAATTAAAAAAAATCTTGCGTTGAGTTCTTTTTCTTTACCACCATTTTATAAGTCCATTATTGTTATTTAATTATGTAGACTTTGAGAATGTTTAAATTTTAGAGCATAAACATACTTTTAATATATTTTTTCTTTAAAAGTGGTATCTTTTTGTATGCATATATATTTTCATTTCAAGATACTTAGAGAATTTTTCAAAAACCATTCCAACCATGACAAATGCAAATTGCCGGAATCCCAAACTTTTTTTTTTATAAATGTATAAGAAAGATGATGCATATCTTAAATTAGAGAAATCATATTGAACAAATTTTTATGCAAATCAAATAAGATTACTATATGTTTACATAAAAGTAAAATTAATTAATACAAATGAATTTATCTGTATATTAAATGATTTGCAAATATCTGTATATCTCAAATTAAATGAATTTTATATTAAATGATTTTATGCAAATATCATTTTTTCAAACTTCAACCACTATGAGTCCATCTGTCAGTGATAGACATATATGATTTAACATTGTTCATTTATTTCATTAAACAATGTACAAGATTTATACAAAGAGAATACAACAATAATTCCTATTCTAGTGGACTATTACAATAAAAATTATCTTATATATTCAAAAAGTGTTTGAATGAAGTTGTTTCTATAATCAAGGAGTAATATCCTCCAACATACCCCTTTAAGATGGACGTCGAGATAAGAGTCCAATCTTGTCCTTGAGTTGTAGAAACATTGATCGTGATAGAGCTTTTGTTAGGGCATCTGCAAGTTGATCTTGCAAAGAGACATGTGCAACACGTAAGGTACCACTTTGAACTTGTTCTCTAATGAAGTGAAAATTTATGGCCACATTTTTCATTCTAAAGTGAAGAATTGGATTGGAACATAGCTGTGTAGCACCAATATTGTCACAATAAATCAAGGACATGATGGTACCTTGATATGCAGCTCACAGATCTAAATAATTTCTGTAGCTGTGTTTGCAATAGACTAATATTCTGCCTTAGTTGACGATCTAACTACTGTCCACTGCTATTTAGAACTCCAAGAGACTGGATTCCTGCCTAGATAGAGAATATATCCTTATATAGATAAAAAATCAGGAAATGCATGAAGATTATGTGAAGAGTTACAATAGATTTGCAAACCGTCATTAATAGTGCCTAAGAGATAGTGCAAAAGTCTCTTTGCACATGACCAATGCTCAGAAGTTGGTTGATGCATAAATTGGGAAAGCCGATTAACAGCATAAGCTATGTCTGCGCGGCTGAGAAGAGGATATTATAAGTTGCCTACAATTGCTCGATACTCAATCGGATCCAACAGAGACTAGCCAGAACCAAGTGTTAACTGCGTATTTAGGGTGAGTGGTGTTAGCACAGACTTAGCCTCCAACATCTTTGTCTTTGCTAATAGTAATATGTACTGCCGCTGTGATAATACAAGCCCTTTGTCATTGCATATTGCTTCTATGAACAAAAAGTAAGATAGATATCCTAGGTCCTTTAACGAGAACTTTTTGGCAAGAACTGCAATAAACTCAGTAATCATGTCAGGCTTATCTCTAGTAATAATGAGATCATCAACATAAACAATTAAATATATTACCTGATGACCAACAGTATAAATAAATAAGGATGTATCGACTAGAGAAGTTTTAAACCCGAAGAAAAGAAGAAAGGTTCGCAATTCTTGATACCACGCTCGTGGAGCTTGTTTGAGGCCATAAATTACCTTTCTGAGTTTACATACATATTCTAGCTTGTCTTTGTCAATGAAGCCTTGTGGTTATTTCATATACACATCCTCATATAAACACCCCTAGAGAAAGGCGTTATTAATATCAAGTTACCTCATTTGTTAGCCATTACTAACAGCAATACTGAAAATGATTTGAACCGTGGTTGGTTGCACAACTGGGCTAAATGTGTCATGAAAATCAATGCTTGATCGTTGGTGAAATCCTTTTGCTACCAAACAGGCTTTGTATCTTTAAATGGAACCGTCAGATTTTTTTAAATTTTAAAAATCCATTTATAGCCAACTAGTTTGTAACTAGATGCTGGGGGTACAAGTTCGCATGTTCCTTTCTTAACCAAGGCATCAAACTCAGCAGACAAGGCGTGTCTCCATTCAGGATCTTTTAGTGCTTGTTGGACAGTAGATTGTTCAATTTCTTTTGAGCTGGACAATTAGATAAGAAGATTTATTTTTCAAATAGGTTTATGAATGTTCTTTTTAGCTCTTGTCACCATGATATGACCTGTTGTGTTTGTAAGATTATGATGTGTGGTGGAGGAAGTGGTTATTGACGTTGAAGTGACACAGGGATTCTGCTAAGAGTCTTCAACTGCAGGTGAAGTGTCAGTTGGCACTGGGGTTGTAGGGGACGATATGTGAATAGGAGGAGGGATCTAGGTGTCTATGGTGTTTAAGTTGGGGCGTGACTCTATAACTTGTAAGTGTTTAAAAGGATAAACTGACTCAACAAATCTGACGTGTCTAGAAACATATATGTGTGAGGTTTGTGGATATATATATATATAAGCACTTGTGAGTTTGAATACCCTAGAAAAGTGCAAGGCTTAGAGTTTGACTCTAATTCGTGTGATGTGTACGATTTGAGCTAGGGATAACATAAATATCCAAAGATCTTGAGTTTTGAATAATTTAGACTGGAGTTAAAATACTTTTCATAAAGCGAGTGATTTTGTAAAGTGGGTGTGGGCATCCTGTTGATCAAATACACAGCAGTTGTAAAAGCATAAGACAATTATTGTAAAGGAATGGATGCATGTGATAAAAGTGCTAAGCCAATTTCTACAATATGTAGAGGTTTACATTTAGATAATCTATTGTGCTCTTATGTGTGTGGTGGAGTGGTGATATGAGCTATGCCATTGATGGAAAGAAAATCTCTTAGGGCAATGAATTCACCTCCATTGTTGGAGTAAAAAGTTTTAATAGAGTTGTCAAAGTGCTTTTTTACAATAATTTTAAATTTTTTGAAGATTTCTTTCACATCAGACTTTTATTTTAAAGAATAACACCATGTGTATTTTGTATTTGTATCCATCAATTGAATAGATAGGTGAAGTCCAGACATCTGAATAGACAACCTGTAAAGGATGAGTTGAAGTTATTGTAGATTTTGTAAAAGCCAGATTATGGCTTTTATTTGAAAGACAAGCATTATAATGATCAGACAGTAGAGAAAAAGAGAAACTCAAGTTATTAGCAGACATAATATGCTTAAAAACAGAATTAGATTGATGGCCTAATCGAAAATGCCAATTGGAAGAGGTGGTTTTAACACTTGAAAAGGCAAGGATGAGATTGGGGTTGGGCCACTCGTACACGCCACCTTTAGTTTGGCCCCTCAGTAGTGTTGTCCCTGTGCTAATATCCTTCACAAAAAAACTATTAGGTAAGAATTCAATGGAAGTATTATTTAAATTGCAAAATTGATAAATGGAAATTAAATTTCGTTTTATAGAAGGGACACAAAGGACATTCTCTGAATGAAAAGATTTATGAGATGAGTTGAGAGTAGTTAAACTAGTGTTTTATGGGTAACTCAGTCCCATCGCCAATCAACATATCATCACTTCCATTGTATGGTGTGTGTAAGGACAGATTTTCAAGATCTGCAGTCACGTGATGAGATGCCCCACTGTCTAACAACTAATTTTGGTTGTTTGATGAGGTCGCAGCATAATTTGCCTTGGGTTGCCATGGTGGTGTCGAGCTACCATTATTTGACTGAATTGTTTGTAGTTTATACGACAGAAACTTCTTGGCAGTGTGTCCTTGTATACGACAAAGTTGGTAATAACCAAGGTAGGGTCGTTGTGGTCGGTCATTACGGTTGCTGTGTTGGAGTGTGCCATTGTTGCAAGTTTGAGTTGAATAGTGGTTGGTTTAAGTGCTATTGGGCCGCCAATGGGAGGTTGAATTTGTGCGAGTTGAAACATGTGCAGTGATGGGAAACATTGTTTATTGTTTTGGAATGTTAAGAGAAGCTTAATAGTTAAGTAATTTTTCATGCAATTCCTCAAAGGTGATTGAGGTATCCCTGGCTTGTACAGCTTGCACCAATTCTTTGTAATCATCTCCGAGTGTCTTCAGGATCTTGTTAGTGAGATCGCCTTCATCAAACGACGCTCTAAGAAGTGCAAGTTCATATGCGCTCGTCTTCACTTTTTGGAGAAATTTAGTGACGGTATCACGTCATTTTGTAATTTGCTTTATTTGGTTTCTGACTTGTTTGATTCTGCCTCGAGATGGCTTTGCGTATGTGTTGACAAGGTTGGTCCAAGCTTCTTGTGAAGTTTTGGCATTGGCAACAAATGGAATGATAGTAGGAGAGATGGAACTAATGATTGCATTTAAGATCAACTAATCTTGTCGAATCCATAAAAAGTGTGCTGGATTTAGAGTTGGAAGGTCAGTGGTTTGTGTAATGGCTGCAAGGCATGGCTTGGTGCCATCAACATAACCTATCAGATCATAACCGATGAAGAAGGTCTGGAATTATAGTTTCCATGAAAAATAATTGGTTTAAATGGAGTCTGAGCAGCTACATTGATGATTATTAAGGTATTGGTTGGGTCGGTGTTACGGATAGTAGTGTTATTGGCCATAAAAGATAGAGTGAGTGAAGAGAGAAAGCACTAAATGGGTATTTAGAAATAAGATGAATGAATTCGGTGTGGTTGTAAGGAATAAAGGTAGATTAGTGGCTCAAGGATACAACGAAGAAGAGGGAATTATTTTTGATAAAACATTTGCACCCGTAACTAGATTAGAATCAATTAGGATGTTGTTGGCATTTGCATGTCATAAAGATTTTATTTTATTTCAAATGAATGTGAAGAGTGCTTTCTTAAATGGTTATATTATGGAAGAAGTATATGTAAAACAACCTCCTAGTTTTGAAAATGAAAAATTTTCAAATCATGTTTATAAGTTGTTTAAAGCATTGTATGGATTAAAGCAAGCTTTAAGAATTTCTTGTTAGATAACGGGTTCGCGATGGGTAAAAAGGATACCACTCTTTTTGTAAAGCACAAAAACCAAGATATACTTGTTATTCAAATTTATGTTGATGATATAATCTTTGGTTCTACTAATGAATTGTTGTGTAAAGAATTTGAAATGAGTATGGTGGGAGAGTTGAATTATTTCCTTGGGCTGCAAATAAAATAAAATGAGGAACAAATTTTTATAAATCAAGCCAAATATGTGAAAGATCTACTCAAGTGATTTGGCATTGATGACTCAAAGACCAAAAGCACTCCAATGAGCACAACAACTAAGCTTGATAAAGATGAAAAAGGCAAAGAAGTGGATATCAAATCGTATCGAGGTATGATCAGATCTTTACTTTATTTAACTGCAAGTAGACCCTATATCATGTTTAGTGTATGTTTGTATGCAAGATTTCAATCATGTCCCAAGGAATCCTATTTACTTGCTGTAAAACAAATTTTCTGTTAATAAAATTCTGTTGCATTTTCAACTACCGAGGTTGAATATATAGCTGCAGGAAGTTATTGTGCACAAGCTCTTTGGATGAAACAAACATTTAGAGACTATGGCATTAACCTTGAACAAATTCCTATTAAGTGTGATAATACTAGCCCTATAAATCTTTCAAAGAATCCTATTCAACACTTTAGAACCAAGCATATAGAAGTTCGACATCATTTCTTAAGAGATCACGTTCAACAAGGAAATATTGCATTAGAGTTTATTTCCACGGAAAAACAACTTGCCGATAGTTTTACAAAACCCCTTTGTGAAGATCAATTTTCAAAAATTCGACATGAACTTGGGATGATGAAATTTTGCATTAACATCTCTATTTATGTTATTAAGTCTGTTAAAATTGATTGATTGATGATTGTTGATGGTTATAAAGTTTATTGGCATGATATATAATTGATGTGTTTGAGTTATCACTCTTTGAATACTTATATAAATTGATTATTTAAATACTTGTGATTTTATGAATCATGCATTAAACTAGCCTTTAAAACATTTCAGATCAATAAATGATCTTGGAATGTATTATCTGTTGGCCGAATACTAAAATAGATGTGCGAAATCATAAGTTATAGAAAACGGATTATCGTTATCTCAATAAACGGCCAATCGTTTTTGGGTAAAAATCTTGCTAAGCATTCTGGATGCTGTCGACTCGTCGATATCTTCAATAACGGCTAGCCGTTTGCAAGAAAAATTTTGACACATGTTTTGGACTCTGTCGGCTTGCCGATATCTTCAATAACAGCTCGCGGTTTGTAAGAAAAATTTTGACACACATTCTAAATGCTGTCGGCTTGCCGATATCTAACATAACGGCTTGTCGTTTGCAAGAAAAATTTTTGAAACATATTCTGGATGCTGTCGGCTCACCAATAGCTCACATAACGGCTCACCGTTATCATGCGATAAGTGCACTGTAATCAGTCTTCTTCTTCAATTCGGTTTTGCACTATTCTTCCTTCTCTCTTAACCCGCGATTGCACCTATTCTCTTTTCTAAAATCCATTATCTTTCTTGTCATTTTTCACCAAATTGAAGCATTAGAAACCATTCTCATCCTTTCTAAAACCATCTTAACCGATCAAAACTCATTTTTTATTCAAAAATTGAAAAATCCCAAGTTTTAAACTCTAGAACCAGTTGTACTATTTTTGCCATTTTTAACTGAATTTTCCTCCATTTCGGTCCAATCTCAACTTCCAATCACTCTTTAGACTCTTCAATCTCCTTTTAATTCATTTTCATTTCTCCCAAAACCATCAATGGCCACAAGACCACTGTCACAACGGCGTGTCTGTACTAAAAACGCTGCTTCGCGTGATTCCAGTCCTCCCAGGCCTCTTTCTCAGGACTTCGAGAGTCTCAATTTTTCCAATGCTAACTCTGCTCAGCGATTTCGCGACAAATTCATAGGCAAACCGGTAACTCCCTCCTTTTATCCTGACAGTGCAGAGTTTTCAGATATTACAATTTGTGGTAGTGATATTATTCACATGCTTAGTCATTAGAAAAAGGCTTTAAGTATAGAAGAGCATGTTTATGAAAACCTTGTGCGAGTATTTTACTCAAATATGAAATTCTCCTCTTCCCGGCAAGTTCAAATTATTACTTTCATAGGAGGAGTTTGTATTGAGTTAGATGAAGAGGACTTATGTAGTATAATCGGAATTCATTATGGAGGTTTAGACATTTACACAACTAGGAAAGAGCTTGATTTTAATGATTTCCGTTATGTGGATGGTGTACGGAACATTTGTAGGCGTCGGGACCTTTCCGATGACCTCTACTCTTTGCCCTTTAGGTCTCAACTTCTCCCATTCTAGGTTCGTATAATTCTTATCATCCTCCAACACATGGTCACCCCTAGACAGGGCCATACTGATGAGGTAACTAGGCTTGATGTCAGTTTATTAGATTCTCTCATCCGTAGATGGCATGTGAGCTTATCTTACACTATCCTTCGTCATATGTTATCCACATCTAAAGTGACCAACCGGTCCTTTCCATATGGCAGCATCATTACTAGGATTTTGAGAAGCTTTAGTGTACCTATCACTGAGCCTGTTTATGTCGAGAACTGAAAGTTAGGTCGAGAGATTATGTCTGCGATTGAATTGTTTAAGAAATGTGGGAAATGGGTAAAGACAACATCCTAAGAATGAAGACACTTTGATTGCCTTAGAGGATGATCGTACGCTAAGTGACGTCTATTCCGAGGATAAGTTACCCGACTTTCGCCTTGGAGCTAGACCACGTGCCCTTCGCCGAGCAGCAGCAGCAGTATCCTTTCAGGATGACGAGCCAGCCGAGCCAGTTGTGCCTCTTGCAGCATCGACCGCTACTGAGGATCGTATTTAGTAGCTTTTCGACAGAGTGGATGTACTATCCCAGCAACAGCAGCAGCTTCAATTTGACTTTGCGACTTTTCGACAGCAGATGAAGTTACTTGCTGGACAGCGCCGTATTCTTGGTCGCCTGGATTATGATCCCTACAGTTCTTCCTCAGTGCCCTCATCTTAGTTTTCTGCACCTATGTTTTTCGCACATGCATTATTCATTTCATGTAGCTGTTATGATACTATTTATCTCTTGATTGTGCTTCAGATGATTCTGTCGAAATTTTTGCAATCTGTGAACTTCTCTCTTTAATCTGTTCGAACTCATTTCTTTTTTATGATGAAAGGGGAGAATAATTTATAGATAATCTGTTGAATAATTTATTTAAGTGTGGTTAAAGATTGATGGGCACATATTTAGGAGGAGCTAAATTCTACAAATATTTTACAAAGGGGGAGCAAAATTACACAAATATTTTTTTAAAAGTTTATCATCATCAAAAAGGGGGAGATTGTTAACATAAATATTTCTTTAATATTGATTTTGATGATAACAAACTTGATTAAGAGTGTTTTAAAGACTCAAAACTATTTTTCATATATTTTCATATTATAAAAGTTATATATTCAATGAAAAGTAATTTTATGATTTTCATGTTAAATGTTTTAAAATTGAAAATATTTTGAGAACTTTGAAATTGCCAAATATTTTTTAAATTCTGGAAATGGACTTATTTGACAAGTTTTATAAAGTTTTAGGTCATAGTATAATTTTATGAAGTTTTGGGGCTGAACTATAATTTTACAAAAATAGTTCACTGTAGCAGTCAATGTAGATAACAGCGATCCGACATCTTGATAACAGTTCGCTGACGATGATTTGACATTGAGTTAACGGTGATCTAACATTGAGTTAACGGCGATCCAACAGCGAGCAAGAATTGAATAACGGCTAGTTTTCGGCTCCAACTATAAATAAGCTCATTCAAATTCAAATAAAGATAGATCACAACATTATCATTGAGCTTATATTCGAGAATACAATCTTCAAAGAGCTTTAAACACATTCGTTCTTCATCTATTTACACATTGGGCATTGATTTGTAATTTTAAATATTGTGTGAGAGAAAAATAATTTGTAATCTTTTTTTTGAGTGATTGTAAGTGTTGGGATTCACTTGTGTTAAGAGATTGGGGATAATCTTTTGTTGTAAGGGTTCATTGATAGCTTGGAAGTCAAGTGTAAGCATTTGAAGCCTTGGAGGCTTGCTTAGTGAAATCCTCAAGCCCGGAAAGCTTGGAGGCGTGGACGTAGGTGAGGTTGGCCGAACCACGTAAAAATTCCCGTGTTTGAATCTCTCTTCCCTTATCTTTTTATATTGTGATTGATTTATTTGTTATTACTTTAAATTCGTTTTAGATTTGCATTGAGTTTTTGTTTTAAAATTGAATAATTTTTAGAATCCCAATTCATCTCCCTCTTGGGTTGTATAACTAGAATTTCAATATTCTCCAACAGTCAGAAGAGAAAAAGCACCATGACTTCCTGACTCTATGACTTTGCATGGTAAGTCAAAGTCGTTTGCCTTAGGATAAAATCAAGACTTTATAGTCATGCTTTGGAAAGACTTAAATGACCTAAAAATATATCAACCACACGTTTTCTTACAAGGTGGTGTAATTTGAACAATGTTTTATGCACACGGACAAGCAAGAGTTCGATGAAGACAAACCAACAATCACGGCCCAAGGAGACGGTGCAATGTTCTAAATTGGGGTAGCAAAAGCTGCTTATCTTTTTAAAATTTATAGGTGCAATTTAAATCTTGTTTTCACCAAATTTTCACTATTCAATATGAACTATTTAGTGGTTTTTCTCACCAGATTCATATTCTAATTTAAATAAATAAAATTTATACTTAAAGGGAGATTGGGCTAAATTTAGGTATAATCATGTTTTTCTAACATTTGAGACATGGGGTATAGTTGCGGTGATCTAAAAGGTAAATTAAGTTAGTTTCAGAGATGAGCTGATGAGTTTGGAATATTATGTATAGCATAGTAGGGTTGTAGGAGTTAATTTAAAGAGTTGATGTGGGGAATTTAAAAAAGCTCAAAGGATATCTTTGGCGAATTTGAGGATAACTTTAGAGAGCTATTCAAGGACTTCAATAGAGCTCGTAGGATAACTTAGTTGTGCTCATATATGAAATATGATCTTGGTATCAAAACCATCATAATAAGAAGAAAATAAGTATAAACAATAAAGAACACACAAGATTTTACGTGATTTACTTTACAATATCGAGAAAACTTTATTAAAGGTTGTTTATAGTGAGTAATAACATGAAAAAGATGTGGGATTTATTGAGATTAAAGAGTTTTATAAGAGAAAAATAAGGAAAAATCTTCTTTGAATGATGAGATGGCCAAGATTTTCCATCGAGATATAAAAAATAAAGGAAGAAAGTCTCGAAATAGAGGAAGAAGAAGATGAAACAGTCTCTCAAGAAATCAAATCTAAAAAAGGTTTCCAAGAGTTGGTAGATCAAAGAGAGAGAGAGAGAGAGAGAGAGACCCATCAAGATTGAACTTGCGGATCTTATACAATAGTGCTCATAAGGTTTTCTTAGCAATTTTGGGCAGTTAGTGAATTTTCATTGGTTTGTTCTATTCTTCACAAGTGAGGTTATTTTAATATTTGTTTTTTTTCCTTTGATAGTGACATCCACGAGCTTGGGAGACAAACAAACTTTTAGCCTCCTTAGTTGGCCATGCGGCAAGCTCTTAACATTATGGTACTATTGCCTTTTAGGCAGTAGCAAAAGATAGGTGGGGTGGCTATCCCTTATTACTTAGCTAAGGAATATTTATTCCTATTAACTTATTTTTCTTAGCCAAAAAGAAGAGATATGTTTCTCTTTCTTACAATGGTGTGCACTTGCTTAGATGTTGGCTTTAACTACCAAAATTTGGGTTTTAATAATACACCTTGATGGTGGGCATATTTTTCGAAACTGTCTTTTTTTCAAGGAGCTTATCTCCTAATCCTTTGAGAGCTATACTGCTATTTGGCCAAACAAACTGACTTCACATAACTAACTTTTTTTGCCATGTCATAAAGTCATTAGTCCATGTCAACATCCAAATTTTTCGCCCACACGAACCTATCAACTTCCTTTTTACACTCTCATTTCCATTAGGTTTTTAACTGTCAAAATAATATTTGATATAAAAAGATTAATTTTGGATTACTGCTTTTCACTATCTTTTAAAAATCTTAATTTATTCTTTATTTTTGTTAAAAGACAAAAAATTCATAAATCCGCCCTCATTTTTCCCTTATCTTTTGAACAAAAATATAGACAACTTTGTCAAAAGTTAGTGCCCCACTAAAAAGGAAAAAAAATAAGAAAAAAGAAGAAAGAAGGTGGCGAGCCGTTCAGGTAAGAAAAAAAATACATAATTGATTAATAGTGCCCAAATTTTATCTATAAATAGAAACAGAGAGAATGAGCAAATTCATTCCATTGTGAGAAGCAATTCCTGCATTTAAGAGAGCAGAGAGTTTTAAAGAGCTTAAACAATAAAGCTCTTATTTTAGTGATTTGAGAGATTAAAAGTATTGAGGTTCTGTGAAGTGAACCAAAATATTACAATACTTGTAATTCTAATTTCACTAGTAAAATAATTTCCTTCTGTCTTCGCTTGTGGACATACACTGAAAGCCAAACCATGTAATTTCTAGTGTCTCTGTGTGATTCTGTTGTCTTATAATTTCTCAATTTCACTTTAGTTGCAATGTCTGCTTCACTACTTGATTCCCAACAGTGATATCAAAGCTATTGGTTATATTTTTAAAGTCGGGCCACTGCTCACGTAAAAGGTATTGTTTATGTATATGTCACTATTCACGTATATGATACTATTAACATATACGGTACTGTTCACGAGAAGCAGTGGGAGCGATCCAAGAATTTTACAATGCAAAGCAAGGAATAGTAGTGTGAGTAGAGTAACCATGTGATTTTGTACATGTTTAGGAAAGTTCTATCATAAAGGCGATAAGAGCCTAAGGAGTTTGTGTTTCAAGTGAGACCGTTGTGACCCCTCCAGTTTTTCCTGAGAATTTTCTTGGTATGCATTCTCACATATACTCACAACTATTCAATGTGGTACACTAGCTTGTGTATGGTATTTTTCAACAAAATGGCGACAAAGTATGAAATTGAGAAGTTCAACGAGAATGATTTCTCGTTGTGGAAAATGAAGATGGAGACTATATTGAGGAAAAATAATTGCTTAGCATTAATTGGAGAAAGGCCCACAATTGATGATGACAAGTGGAATGAGATGGACGGCAATGTCATTGCTGATCTACACTTGACACTTGCAAATGGGGTGTTATCCAGTGTGGCGAAGAAAAAGATAATAAAGGAAATATGAGATACTCTCACAAGACTATACGAGGCCAAATCATTATACAATAAAATCTTCTTAAAGAGAAGACTTTACATTCTTCGAATGGTGAAATCTATATCGGTGACCGACCATACCAATATTTTGAAGACTCTATTTTCGCAACTCACAATGTTGGGTCATAAAATAGAGGAAAATGAACGTACGGAGCTCTACTTCAGAGTCTACCGGATTCGTATGATCAAATCATCATCAATCTGATGAACAACAATTAAGTGGACAGTCTAGTCTTTGATGACCTTGCAGCCTATGTATTAAATGAGGAGAACAGGCAGAAAAATAAAAAAGACAGACGAGCAAGTTCACAATAAAGAGTAGCATTATTAGCGACGAGAGGGAAATCAACGAAACATGACCCCAGTGGAAGTCACAATTATGGTAGATCAAAATCAAGAAGTAAGAAGAATGTCAAATGCTACAACTGTAACAAGAAATGGCATGTTAAGAAAGAGTGTTGGAATTACCAAAAGAGAAGATAGGGTAAAGATCCTCAGTCATCAAATGCTTAGGGATGTGTAGCAAGTACCTCGGATGATGGTGAAATTCTCTACAACGAGGCAACAACTGTTTTAGAAGGCAAAAAACTAATATCTAACCTCTAGCTTATAAACTCAGGAGCTACTGGCACATGGCCTCTCGGAGAGAATGGTTCTAGATATATGAACCTATCTTAGGAATATCTGAATATATGGGAGATGATCATGCCTTGGAGATCGCTGGTATTGGTACTATCAAAATAAAAATGTTTGATGGTACTATTCGCACAATTGAGGAGGTACGACATGACAATGACCTGAAGAAAAATCTATTGTCTTTAGGATAAATAGATAGTTATGGGTGCAAAACTCATGTTGAAAATGGGATCATTAAGAATGCCAGAGGGACGCTTGTATTGATGAAGGCAGAAAAGATCGGTGCTAATTTGTTCGTGCTTAAAAGAGAAACACTGCAAGAAACCGATGCTTGTGTCGCATCAAATGGAGAAGAATGAACAATAATGTGGCACCTTAAACTCGGCTATATGTCAGAACAAAGTTTAAAGATTCTCTTGTTAACATTTATGTATGCATATTTTAAAATAAATCATTGTTTTCACATTATAAAGATTTTATATTTAATGAAAAAATTATTTTATGAAATTGGTTATTTTCAATTAATGGTATAAATTGAAAAAGATTTGAAACTCTAAAAATGGACTTATTTGTAAAGTTTTATGACGATTTCAGCCATAGTATAATTATTAAGAAGTTTGGGGTAAAAATATAATTTTTAAAAATAGTTTCACTGTAGCAGTCACTATGGCAAACGCCTAACTGTTTGTGGAAAACGGCAAACCAATAATTTTCAGAAAGCATGTTCTACAAAAGATTGTTAAAATGATGATTATAGAAAATAATGGTGAACCGTTTATGGAAAACAGTTAACCGATTATTTGAATTTCAACCCAATGATCATTTGGACTAGTCAAAATGGTAAACCGATAGCTGTTAACGGTGATCCGATTTCTGGCAGAAAGTTAATAATGGCTAGTTTTCAGCTCCAACTATAAATAAGCTCAATCAAATTCAAATAAGAAGAGATCCAAGAGCTATCATTGAGCTTGCTACTGAGCATATAACCATTAGAGCTTTAAACTTGTTTTTGTCTATTTGTTTCACACATTGAGCATTCATTTGTAATCAAACACATTGTGTGAGAGAAAAATCATTTGTAATCTTTATCCTTGAGAGGTTGTAAGTGTTGGGATATACTTGGGTTAAGAGATTAGGGATAATTTCTTGTTGTGAAGGTCCATTGACACTTTGGAAGTCAATTGTAAAGAATTTGAAGCCTTGGAAGGTTTGGATAGTGAAATCCTCAAGCCGAGTGAACTTGGAGGCGTGGATGTAGGTAGGGATTGCCGAACCACGTAAAAATCTCCGTGTTTGAATCTCTCTTACCTTATCTTTTTATATTCTTGATTGATTTATTTATTATTACTTTAATTTGTTTTAAGATTTGCATCTAGATTCAATTTGGTATTGCATAATTTTTAAAATCCCAATTCACCCCCTCTTAGGTTGCCTAGTTAGTATTTCATTTAGTATTAGAACAAGGTGCTCTTGTATAGACTTAACCGTCTAGAATTAAAGATCCATAGCAACCCAAATTAGCACAACCTTCATGGAAGGCCAATCTACCACTAGACCTCCATTCTTTGATGGTAATGACCATCCTTATTGGAAAACCAGAATGTGAGTCTTTTTACAAGCCTTAGATTATGAAATATGAGAAATAGTTTGTGATGGTTCATTCATTTCTAGGAAGAATGCTTTAAGTGAATCGAATAGGAAGAATATGTCTTTAAATTCCAAGGCTATGAATGCTTTATTTTGTGCCTTAGATAAAAAGGAATTTCATAGAGTTTCAAATTGTTCTAATGCTTATGAAATTTAGAGAAAACTTAAAGTTGTGTGTGAGGAGACTACAAACGAGGAGGAATCTCATGAAGTGTCAAATTTGGCACTTATGGCAATTGAAGATGAATCAGATGATGAACTTGATGAGGTAAGTGATCTTTCTACATGTGATGAATTACATGATGCTTTTAAAGAATTGCATGATGAGTGGATGAAAATAATCTCTAAGCGCAAAGATTACATGCCTAGAATTAGAAAATAAAACATTGCATGATAGAGTTGCATTATCAAATGAAAAACCTAGCACTTCGCACAAGCATCTAGAATCACATATAGATGACTTGAAAAATGCAATGTTTCATTAAATGAAAAGATCAAAGAATTGGAATTAGATAATGAAATTTTACATGATAGGATTGCATCATTTAAATATAAACAAAGTACTTTATATGAGCACAAGAAATCACATGTTGATGAATTAATGAAAGAAAATGAAGTGCTAAGAAGAAGAGCAATGAGTTAAATGAGATTGTCTTAAAATTTACAAATGGGGAAAAGATGTTAGATAACTTGCTTAATTCATAAAAATGTGTGTTTGACAAATGAGGTATTGGCTATAAGCCTAATTTGAAACAAAAATATTATAACAACGACTTTTTGAAGAGTACCTCTATTAATGATCAAATTGTATGTCATTATTGCAATTAAAATGGTAATATGAATTTTATATGTCCAGTTAAGAGAAATGTATATTATGGAGTCACTTGTATTTGGGTTCTAAAAGGAACCAAATCTAACACTCAAGGACCCAAGAGTATTTGGGTACCAAACGGCACACCTTGAATTTTTTTGTAGATACCATAATCAAGAAATGGTAGAGAGTTCCTTGATGAAAGCTTGTGAGGATAATCATTTGCTTATGATCTAGGAGAAAAGATGAGGAAAGATGATTTAATTATTTTGGTAACAATTCTTGCCATATTGATTTTGTTGAATGAATCATGATGGATGGATAACAACTTTAATTTACAAAAGCATGCTCGTACGTTTACAAAATTGAATTATTATTGTATGTAATCATGATGTATAGATAAATATATATGATGGTACCATGTCAACTTATCTTGATGCCTTTGTTTGATTTTGATGATTGTATGATCTTTGATCTCATTTTTTTTAATTGTCTATCATCATGTTTCCTGTCATTTATTCATCTTCCTTATTTGTACATCACTTATGTATGTGTGAATTCATATGTCATTTATTGTATTATACTATCGTTCATTAAATTGGCCTATGTGAGCATTTGTAATAATGGATTTGATCACTTGTTCTTTAGCTCATAATTATGGCTTTTCTTAATAGCTATGTTGGTTTTGATTATTTATATATTTCCATATGTTGATTTTGACGATCTATATATTGCTATTATGTACTTATGCTTTACTTAAGTTTTGATAATAAATAATGTGCTTTGATGATTACATTGTATTTGATGATGTTTAATCTTATGCAATCTATGATTGGTGAATGGATGCATTTTTTGTACTTTATCGATGTACTGTTGAATATGCATCACTTGTTTTAAATGATATCGAAAGAGGGAAAAATACATATACTTTGAGAATTTTAAGCATATAAGATTTTTTAAGTTATATTGAAATGTCACATTAGATATTTGATGAGTTTAGTTGTCATGATTTCTAAAATGTGATTAGTAATTATGGAGCTTGGATAGTTGATAATATGTTGTTTGTAACTTTTGCATGCCAATTTGGTAAACAAATCAAAACCTCTTTGCGAAGAACAATTTTCAAAAATTTGGCATGAACTTAGGACAATAAAATTTATTAATATATCTAATCATGTTATTAATACTAATTAAAATTGATTTCTTGATGATTTTGATAATTGATGATTATATATGTTTTGCTTGATGAATTGATGGAGTTGTTGATTTGTTATAATTGTTTAAGCTTATATGAAAGTGTTTTTAACCATTTTGTGTATTTGAGGATTTTTTTATTTTTAAAGGGAGACTCTGCCGAAATTTTTTGCTCGTACAAAATGGGTAATATCTTCATCGAATCATTTTTGATGATCTCGTTTCGATTACATCTATCTATCTTTTCTTTTTTACGATGAAAAAGAAGATAAATATGATATGTTTTTTGATAAAATCATTTTGGTTAAAATTTTAAATTGGCCATATATTTAAGAGGAGCATACAATATGATTTAGGATAATAAGCTTTTTGAACTTTTTTGTTGTCTAAAAGGGGAGACAAAGTAATATACCATTTCGATGTTGTTAAAAGAAGGAGAATAATATGTACTTTGAGTATTTTTTTGATGATTGATATGTGATTATGGTGATGATTTTGATGATTTTGGGATAGGATGGTGATTTGATTACATGGTTGTTTTATATGATAATTTTATGTTATAAGCTGTTGATTTGGTAATTAATGGAATAATGGTTCATAAACTTTTTATGGTTGATGGATTGTGTGATGATTTGTATATGGAGATGGCTTGTATCATGATTTATAATAATTTGGGAATAATATTATTAAACTTGTATTTGAGGTAATGCTTGTTGTTAGGGGAAGATTCTATCGAAATTTCTACTCGGACAACATGGGTAACAAATTTGCTACTTTTATTTTCTTTTCCACTATGTTTTCTCTTTTATGATGAAGGGGGAGAAGAATATATGTATTTAAATTTATTAATTTAGATAAATTATAAGAGAAGCTTACATTTAGGTGGAGCAATTTTTGGAATCATTCTTTAAATACATGAAAGGTTTGTCATCATCAAAATCAACATTATGGAAATATATATGTTAACATGTCTCTCAGCAAAAGTTGCTTCTGGGTCTCAAATCAATGAACTTACTGTTTTTTGAGTATTATGTTACAAGTAAGCAACATATATTGAAATTCAACCGATCTAATTCCAAAAGTAAATATATTTTAGACTTGGTTCATTTTGATGTTTGGGAATAGTTGGATATGCTCATGGGAGGTGCAAAGCGCTTGGTGACTTTCATTGATAATTATCTTTCATTGATGATTATTCCAGAAGATAGTGGGCATCAAGAAAAATTCAGATTTGTTTCCGGTGTTTAAACAGTATAAAAAGCAAGTAGAACTTAAATTTGGAAAGAGGATAAAGTGCTTGAGGATAGATAATGGTGGAGAGTATACAGATGGTCAGTTTCTTGCTTTCTGTAAACAAGAAGGTATTCAGAGGTAGTTCATGGTGGCATACACTCTTCAACAAAATGGAGTGGTGGAGCAAATAAACAAGACTCTTACAGAAAGAATAAGAGCTATGTTGAGAACTGCGAGTCTACCTAATTCATTCTGGGCAGAAGCAGTATAAATTTCTTGTTATATAGTAAATCAATCTCCATTTACGGCAATTGGGCTGAAGACTCTGATAGAAATGTGGACTGGAAAGCCAGCTAATTACTCTCATCTACATGTATTTGGATGTCTTGTGTATGTAATGTACAATGCCCAAGAAAGAACAAAGCTAGATCCAAAATCTAAAAGATGTATCTTCTTCGGATAAGCTGATGGAATGAAGGGGTATCGTGTGTGGGACGCCACTATCCACAAGATTGTTATTAGCAGAGATGTTATCTTTGTAAAAGATCAACTATAAAAGAAATATGGGGATGATAGCATTGTAAAGGAAAAGTTCGAGACCGTGCTGGTATATGTGGAAAATAATCTAGAAGATTCAGATTTTTTTTGAAGTAGCACCAGAGCACGAGGTACAAGAACTATTCGAGTCCGAGACCTCAGAAGTTCAATGGTCAACTCGTGAAAGACGCTCGCCAGTGTGGCACTTGAATTATGTTACAGAGATCAATGTTGCATTTGTCTTCTAACAAAGGATAAAGAACCATCAACTTTCCATGAATCTTTAAACAACATAAATGTTGCTTTGTGGATGACATTAATGCATGAAAAAATTAAGGCTCTACACAAGAATAAGACATGAAAACTTGCACCATTACTACATAAAAGAAAATCCATTGGAAACAAATAGGTCTACAAGATCAAGCGTGATGGCAATGACCAAGTGAAGCGGTCTCGTGCAAGATTAGTGGTGAAAGGGCTCAGAAAGAAGGTATTAACTTCAACGCGATATTTTTCCCAGTGGTTCGACTTACAACAGGTAGAGCAGTCTTGGCAATGTGTGCTACATTTGACTCATATCTAAAGCAGTTAGATGTGAAAACTACGTTTCTTCATGGAGAACGTGAAAAATAAATTTATATGTTCTAGCTAGAAGGTTTTGCTGAAAAAAGAAATGAGAACTTGGTTTGCAGATTGAACAAATCTCTATATAGTCTCAAATAGGCACCGAGGTGTTGATATAAGAGATTTGATTCCTTCATCATAAGCCTTAGATACAGCAGACTCAGTTTAGACCATTAAGCTTATTATAAGAGGTTTGAGGAAAATGGTTTCGTCATTTTGTTGTTGTATGTTGATGATATGTTGGTAGTAGGATCCAATAAAGATCGAGTCTAAGAATTGAAGGCACAATTAGCTATGGAGTTTGAAATAAAGGACTTGGGACTAGCAAACAAGAATCTAAGGATGTAAGACTCGTTTTGGGGTGTATGAGAGCCCCAAGAACGAACCCGTGCGGGCCTTGTTAAGGCCCAAAGCGGACAATATCTTGTCAGGTTTGGGCTGGCTCATGACATTATTGTATTAGAGCGGTTCCGCGTGTCCTCTTGAGCGATGATGGGCCAAACTTCAGCGAGGACACTGAGTCCCCAAGAGGGGGTGTATGTAACATCCTAGGCAAATCCCACATTGCAAAGCACGGGAGAGATGCTGGGTTTATAAGGGGTGATCCACACTATAATTGGCAAGACGCATTTTGGGGTGCATGGGCGCCTAGGAACAAACTCTAGCGGGCCTTCTTAAGGCCCAAAGTAAACAATATCTTGTAAGGTCTGTGTTGGGTCATGACATTACGATATTAGAGCAACTCAGCGTGTCTTCTTGAGCGATGGTGGGGCAAACCTCAGCGAGAACACTGAGTCCCCAAGGGGGTGTATGTAACACACTAGGCAAATCCCGCATCGGCAAAAGCACGGGAGAGATGCTGGGTTTATAAGGGGTGATCCACGCCTTAATTGACAAGATATGTTTTAGGGTGTTCGGGCGCCCTAAGAACAAATTCATGCGGGCCTTGTTAAGTCCCAAAGCGGACAATATCTTTTTAGGTCTGGGTTGGGTCATCACATTATGGTATCAGAGTGGCTCCGCGTGGGGCAAACCTCAGCGATGGTGGGGCAAACCTCAGCGATGACGCTGAGTCCCCAAGAGGGGGTGTATGTAACACCTTTGAGCAATCCCACATCGCAAAGCACGGGAGAGATGCTGAGTTTATAAGGGGTGATCCCTACCGTAATTGGAAAAACGCGTTTTCAAGCGCCCCAGGAACAAACCCTTGCCCTAAAGCAGACCATATCTTGCCAGGTCTGGGTTGGGTCATGACATTATGGTACCAGAGCGGCTCCACGTGTCCTCTAAAGCGATGGTGGGGCAAACCACAGCGAGACAATGAGTCCCCAAAGGGGGTGTATGCAATACCCAAAACAAATCCTACATCGGCAAAGCATAGAAGAGATGCTGAGTTTATAAGAGGTGATCCACACCTTCATTGGCATGACGGGTTTTGGGGTGTTTGGACGCCCTAGGAACAAACCCGTGCGGGCCTTGTTAAGTCCCAAAGTTGACAATATCTTGTTAGATCTGGGTTGGGTCATGACATTATGGCATCAGAACAGTTACGAGTGTCCTCTTGAGTGATGGTGGGACAAGCCTCAGCGAGGACGCTGAGTCCCTAAAGAGGATTTGTGTAACACCTAGATAAATCCCACATCGGCAAAGCACGGGAGAGATGTTAAGTTTATAAGGGATGGTCCACACTTTAATTGGTAAGACGAGTTTTGGAGTGCTTGGGCGCTCTACGAACAAACCCGTGCGGGCCTTGTTTAAGCCAAATGCGGACAATATCTTGTCAGGTCTGGGTTAGGTCATGACATTACAGTATCAAAGCGGCTTCGCGTGTCCTCTTGAACGATGGTGTAACAAATCTTAACGAGGACGGTGAGTCCCTAAGGGGGTGCATGTAATACCCTAGGCAAACCACACATCGGCAAAGAACGGGAGAGATTCTAGGTTTATAAGAGGTGATCCACACCTTAATTGGCAAGATGAGTTTTGGGGTGTTTGGGCCCCCTAGGAACAAACCCGTGCAGGCCTTGTTTAGGCCAATGCAGACAATATCTTGTCAGGTCTGGGTTTGGTCATGACATTACGGTATGTGAGCGGCCCTACGTGTCCTCTTGAACAATGGTGGGGCAAACCTCAGCGAGGACGCTGAGTCCCTAAGGGGAGTTTATGTAACACCTAGACAAATCCCACAACGGTAAAGTACGGGAGAGATGTTAGGTTTATAAGGGATGGTCCACACCTTAATTGGCAAGACGAGTTTTGGGGTGTTTGAGCGCCCTACGAACAAACCCGTGCGGGCCTTTTTTAGGCCCAATGCAGACAATATCTTACCATGTCTGGGTTAGGTCATGACATTACAGTATCAGAACGGCTCTACGTGTCCTCTTGAACGATGGTGTAGTAAATCTTAGCGAGGACGGTTAGTCCCCAAGGCGGGTGTATGTAACACGCTAGGCAAATCCTACATCGTCAAAGTACGGGAGAGATTCTAGATTTATAAGAGGTGATCCACACCTTAATTGGCAAGATAAATTTTGGGGTGTTTGGGCGCCCTAGGAACAAACCCGTACAGACCTTATTTAGGCCCAATGCGGACAATATCTTGCCAAGTCTGGGTTGGGTCATGACATTACGGTAAGTGAGCGGCTCCGCGTGTCCTCTTGAACGATGCTATGGCAAATCTCAGCGAGTACGCTGAGTCCCCAAGGGGGGTATATGTAACACTCTAGGTAAATCCCACATCAGAAAAGCACGGGAGAGATGCTGGGTTTATAAGGGGTGATCCATACCTTAATTAGCAAAACACGTTTTGGGGTGTATCGGTGACCCCGGAACAAACCCGTGCGGGCCTTGTTAAGACCTAAAGCGGACAATATCTTTTCAGGTCTGAGTTGGGTCATCACATTATGGTATTAGAGCGGCTCCGCGTATCTTCTTTAGCGATGGTGGGGCAAACCTCAACGAAGACGCTGAGTCCCCAAGAGGGGGTATATGTAACACCCTTGGCAAATCCGACATCGCAAAGCACGGGAGAGATGCTGGGTTTATAAGGGGTGATCCCCACCTTAATTGCCAAAACGCGTTTTGGGGTACTTGAGCGCCATAGGAACAAACCCTTGCAGGCGTTGTTAAGGCCCAAAGTAGATAATATCTTCCCAGGTCTGGGTTGGGTCATGACATTATGGTACCAGAGCAGCTCCACGTGTCCTCTAGAGCGATGGTGGGGCAAAACACAGTAAGGACAATGAGTCCCCAAGGGGGGTGTATGCAATACCCAAGACAAATCTTACATCGGCAAAGTACGGGAGAGATGCTGGGATTATAAGGGGTGATCCACACCTTACTTGGCATGACGGGTTTTGGGGTGTTTGGGCGCCTTAGGAACAAACCCGTGCAGGCCTTGTTAAGTAACAAAGCAGACAATATTTGCTAGGTCTAGGTTGGCTCATGACATTATGGCATCAGAGCGGCTCTGTGTGTCCTCCTGACCGATGGTGGGGCAAACCTCAGCGAAGATACTGAGTCTCTAAGGGGGGTTTATGTAACACCCTCGACAAATCCCACATCGGCAAAGCACGGGAGAGATACTAGGTTTATAAGGGATGGTCCACACCTTAATTGGCAAGATGGGTTTTAGGGTGTTTTTGCGCCTTAAGAACAAACCCGTACGGGCCTTATTTAGGCACAATGCGGACAATATCTTACCAGGTCTGGGTTAGCTCATGACATTGCGGTATTGAGGCGGCTCCGCGTGTCCTCTTAAACGATGGTGTGACAAATCTTAGCAAGGACAGTAAGTCCCCAAGGGGGGTGTACGTAACACACTAGGCAAATCCCACATCGGCAAAGTAGGGGAGAGATTCTAGGTTTATAAAGGGTGATCCACACCTTAATTGGCAAGACGAGTTTTGGGGTGTTTGGGCGCCCTAGGAACAAACCCGTGCAGGACTTGTTTAGGCCCAATACTGACAATATCCTGCCAGGTCTGGGTTGGGTCATGACATTACAGTATATGAGCGGTTCCGCGTGTCTTCTTGAATGATGGTGTGGCAAATCGCAACGAATACGCTGAGTCCCCAATGGGGTATGTGTAACACCCTAGGCAAATCCCACATCAGTAAAGCACGGGAGAGATGCTGGGTTTATTAGGGGTGATCCATACCTTAATTGGCAAAACGCGTTTTGGAGTATATTGGCGCCTCAAGAATAAACCCGTACGAGACTTGTTAAGACCCAAAGTGGAAAATATCTTGCCAGACCTGGATTGGTTCATGACATTATTGTATCAAAGCGGCTCTGCGTGTCCTTTTGAGCGATGGTGGGGCAAACCTCAGGGAGGATGCTGAGTCCCCAAGGGGCTATATGTAACACCCTAGGTAAATCCTACATCAACAAAGCACAAGAGAGATGCTAGGTTTATAAGGGATGATCCACACTTTAATTGGTAAGACGGAATTTGGGGTGTTTGGGCACCCTAGGAGTAAACCTGTGTGGGCCTTGTTTAGGCCCAATGCGGACAATATCTTGTCAGGTCTGGGTCTGGTCACGACATTACGGTATCGGAGCGGCTCCGCGTGTCCTCTTGAACGTTGGTGTGGCAAATCTCAGCGAGGACGCTTACTCCCGAAGGGGTATATGCAACACCCTAGGCAAATCCCGCATCGGCAAGGTACGGGAGAGATTCTGGGTTTATAAGGGGTGATCCACACCTTAATTGGCAAAACACATTTTGGGGTGTATAGGCGACCTTGGAACAAACTCGTGCGGGCCTTGTTAAGACCCAAAGCGGACAATATCTTGCCAGACCTGGGTTGGATCATGACATTATTGTATCAGAGCGGTTTCACATATCCTCTTGAGCGATGGTGGGGCAAACCTCAGCGAGGATGCTGAGTCCCCAAGGGGCTTGTATGTAACACCCTAGGGAAATCCCACATCGGGGAAGTACGGGAGAAATGATGGGTTTATAAGGGGTGATCCACACCTTAATTGGCAAGATGCGTTTTGGGGTGTATGGGCGCCCTAGGAACAAACCCGTGCGGGCCTTGTTAAGGCCCAAAGCGGACAATATCTTGCAAAGTCTGGGTGGGTCATGACATTTTGGTATCAGAGCAACTCCGCGTGTCTTCTTGAGCGATGGTGGGGCAGACCTCAACGAGGACGCAGCGTCCCAAAGAGAGAGTGCATGTAACACCCTAGGCAAATCCTACATCGCAAAGCACGGGAGAGATACTGGTTTTACATGGGGTGATCCATATCTTAATTGGCAAAACGTGTTTTTGGGTGAATGGGCGCCCTGGAACAAACTCTTGCGGGCCTTATTAAGGCCCAAAGCTGACAATATCTTGCCAGGTCATTGTTAGGTCATGACGTTATGGTATCAGAGTGGCTCCGCGTATCCTCTTAAGCGATAGTGGGGCAAACCTCAGTGAGGATGCTGAGTCCCCAAGGGGGATGTATTTAACACCCTAGGCAAATCTCACATCGGCAAAGCACGGGAGAGATGTTGGGTTTATAGGGGGTTATCCAAACCTTAATTGACAAGATGCGTTTTAGGGTGTATGGTCGTCCTAGGAATAAACCCGTGCGGGCCTTGTTAAGGCCCAAAGCGGACAATGTCTTACCAGGTCATGGTTGGGTCATGACATTATGGTATCAAAGTGGCTCTGCGTGTCCTCTTGAGCGATGGTGGGGTAAACCTCAGCGAGGACGCTGAGTCCCCACGGGAGGTGTATGTAACACCAATAAAGTGTGTTTATTCCGTGTTTTTTCACTTGATGTAATTTGACACATCTCTAATCGTGCCGTATTTTTAAGGTTCATGTGCCTAAATTTTTAAACCCGGCCGAGCCCACGTGTTTGCCCTACCAAAATATGCTTGTGCAACGTGCTGCTCGACCCATTGGCCATCCTTATTTACAACTATGCCACATAATTTATCACAAATAGTGTGAAATTAATAAGAATAGTTTGGGGGAAAATTGCACTAATATTATTATTTATTAGTATTAAATATTAGAAAAAAGTATGAAATTGATAAGAATAGTTTTGGGGGAAAGACTGAGCCAATGTTATTATTTGTTAGTATTAAATATTAAAAAAATGTTAAAACATATTTTATTAGACTTGAACTCTTGATCAATTACTTTCATTACTAAACATTAACCAATTAGATTATCATTAGAAGATGTAATTATATTAAAAATTAAAAATTTATATTTTTTATATGTACTGTATGTGATCTATGCATCTCCCACCTGTTCAATTTTTGTTTAAAAATAATGATAGCATGAGTACAAGGAGCCAATTTCATTAAATAGATCTTTGTTCTTTTTCTAATAAATTGAGCCTGCATTTGTTGAAGTGATAAACTTAATTACTAATATAATTTTCATGATCTTAGTGTAATTAAGTATCCACTAAGACATATTTGATGTACATTAATATTACTATTTTATTTATATTGTTTTTATCACTTAATTAGCTTTTATATAATGTTTAATCTGTCTATTTTACTTTTAAATATAGAATAAATATTGGAATAAAAATTTGAGGTTAATGTTACAAATGAGAGTATAAGAAATGTCCAGACCATGATATTGGGCAGGTGGATATACGTTAATATAAAATATTATAGATTTGAGTTATGTATACACACACACACATAAAAATTAGATTTTACTATATAGTCTCAATGCAAATGAGTTTGATTAATAAGATATGTTAACATGAAATTTGTAGTTTTGTTTAGTATAGTTAGTATTCATGTTCAACATTTCAAAGTAAATATTGGACATAAAATCTTCATAATCATAGTTTGGGTTATGCCCCACATTCTCCATTCTCTCTTTAACCGATCTCCTCACGCCACCAAGTAAATAATAATGGCAGAATTCATCTTCTCATCTTGTAAATTCTCCTCATCTTTTCATTTTCTCTCTTCAGAGCTAGCTTATGTTTTAGTGTATTAAAATTCCCTAGTTTGGTATGTTAATTTGTAAGTTTGGATATAAAAACTATTTGGCTTGGATAACTGCAGCATATCATTAATACAAAAGCAAGATGCAGAGATGAATTCAATACTTGGCGCAAAATGAATAAATTCTAATGGTTAGTTCATTTTTCTTGTTTTGTTTATACATATTCATATGTAGGGAATCGAGAGCTCTTACCAAATTTCCATTGTACAAGATTCAAATGCACACTCTGTCAAATACTAATGTTGCTTTTATTTTTTAACAATACCAAGAAGTTATGTAGTATTCTTACGAATGTTTCATAGTAGTGGTATGAACTGTAAAGCTTAGTGAATTTGTATATTCTTGTACCCCATTCATGTATATGTCGAAATATATTAATAAAAGACTATTAGAACAAGTTTTAGTAGAGTTTCTTTCTTTAATTTTACTACTCTTCTTTATAGCGGAACAATTCAATTACAAATATTACTTATTTCGACTAATATGTAGTATTTTCGATTGCAAAATCAATTAGAACAATATGTTTTTCAAACTATACTTTAGTTTTTTGGCTGTTTTTGCCCCTCAATATTACTGTATTTTCAATGATCATATATTAATCGAAATTGCTATTAGAAAAGCTACCGCAAAAGAGCCAATCGAAAATAATATTTTTGATGGCTCAAAGTGATCATAAAAATTATTCACTAGTTGTGTGTTCATATTATTTCTGATATGCATTCGTCATTTTTCCGTGGCTAATAATGCTTGAAAAAATGATATTTAAGGTGGCCAGTTTGAAAAAAGTATTTCTGCCCTAAGTATTATTGACAGCCAGCAATTAGGGGTGGCAAAACGAATAAACGAATCAAATTCAAATCGAACCATAAACAACTTGAGTCAAAATTCTACTGATTCAGATTTGATTAGTTTATTAAACAAATTGAATTATCAGGATTTGGATTCGATCCATTTATTAAACAAGTATTCGGTTCGATTCATTTAATTTATTTAGTAGAATTAATAAACAAATCAAATCGAATCCAGATTTGTTTATTATTTGTTTATCCTATTACGAATCTATAGCAAACCAAATCGAATCAAGATTCGTTTACAATTCATTTAGAAAAACATAATTAATAAACAAAATTAAGCAAAATAAAATATAAGAAAGCCATAAATTTAATATCATACAACAAAATACAAATAACTCAAACCATATTCTAGGATTAAATATACAGTCATTCAAATAGTAAATTACAAATTCTTAATAATATAAATAACATTCATATTTTAAAAAATTTTCAAATAAATTTAACGACAAAAAAGTAATTTAATTAAACAAATAATAAACGAATTTCAAATGAATCGACCTGTATTTGATTCGTTTATAATCCATTTATTAAATGAATCCTAAACAAGCAAACAAATCAATCGTCAAACTTAGATTTGATTCGTTTAATTAGCAAATCGAATCGAATTTACCCATTTATTAAATGAATCAATTTTTTCAAATCCAAACCCATTTAATTCTTATCGAATCGAATCGAATCGAATAAACGAATCCTGACCCATATTGCCACCCCTACCAACAGCTGCCTTCAGCCATTGAAAAAACACATTTGTAATGGCATTTCACTTGTTTTGACTGTATTCAACAATCACAAAAAATAGTTTTTCTTGTATAGGTAAGGTCATTTTGTGCAGTCTTACAAAACTTTTGAAATATCACGCTTTAGAGTAAGAGGATCAAGATACCAGAAAAGCAGCCTACAGAAAAAATATAAAATTTGACAACATGGAAGAGAATAAAAAAAAGATGGGAATCAAATTTGGAAATGAAATATATTTAAACAGTATAGATAAATGAGAGATGTTTTAAAGAGAAGGGAGGGGAAAAAAAAGCGAACAAACAATAAGAATTGAGGTAGGATATTAAATTAGGATTCTAGAATTTTTATTATGTTAATATTTTTTTAGTTTAATTAGAGTTAATTACGATATATGTCTTAGCCTTTTATTTCTGTTATAATTTTGATTTAGTTTACTTTTAAAGTTAACTTAGGAAAGTAAGTTTCTTCTATTATAAATAGAGAGGTCCTTTTATTATTTTCATAACTTCAACTTTAACTATATAGTAAAACCTCCTTTATAATCTCCTCTGGGATTATCTATAAAAGAATCTCTCTTGTAAAGTCGTTCAGAGTATAATGAGATCTAATCACACTTCGATTAGAACATAATTTAATTGCATTTATAATGAGATCTAATCATACTTTGATTAGAACATAATTTAATTGCATTGACTTGGTTTGACACAATATTTAGTATTTCTACTATATCAATTCTGCATCTACTAAGACGCTCCATCAGTTGGTATCAAAGTAGTTCTGTGTAAATTACACAACTTTCTTGGATACCTATATCCATCCCTAAGAAATCTGCCATTGAAAAAAAAAACAGAAAATTCCTAATCCAACTATAGCTGCCGTTGCCGCTGCCTCTGTCCCTTCGACCTTCACTGCCATTTAACCTATCACTAGAATCACAATCAACTGCAGGCCACAGTTCCCTGCCAAACCCACCTGCTCTCTATGCCATAAATAGCCACAGTAGCCACCCAATCTCGCAAGCTCCACCACTCAACCCACCATCGTCAGCTATCTTTTACCATAGACCAATATTATCATCAAACTCATCAGTCGTCACCAACAAAAAACTGGAACAACCTTCGTACTTGATTCGATGTGCAACCATTACGCGAACCACCCAAAACTCGTGAACTTCTACCTCCAAATTCTCCATCATCGGACCTTATTACCATCAACCACCACCTTTACAAGAATCCACAACCTTCATCAACCAAAAGTCAATCATTAATGTGACCAATCATCGTTAGAATTTCCACAAAAAAGCCACCTTAGTACCATAAGCTGCCATCACTTTAAGTCGGTTTTGCTAACAAACTACCATGAATTCAAACCAACCATTATGATGACCAATCATCTTTAGAACCTCTACCATAAAGAGCTACCTTACCACCATAAGTTGCTACCACTTTAAGTCGATTTTCCCAACAAACTGTCGTGTATCTAAAAGAAAAAAGTAAGATAATAAAAGATGAAGGAATATTTTGAGAATGTACATTGTTTCCATTTCTCTTAGCTTGAATATATACTCTCGTTTACATGACTTTACAAGCTTGTTATATTATTTTATTAAACAATCACATGTGCACAAATATTGCACTACACTTTGTCTTCACTACACCTCGTCTCCACTTGAGTATTCTTGAGTGCTAGCTGAGTCACAAGTCATCCTATCATGTCTGCTGGGCTTGCCTGTCTTCCTCGAAATGCTTTATTCTAACACCCCTACTTAATCTCAGCTTTCTTCCCATACTCTTAATTTATTTCTATGGAATTCAAATAACTCATGTCCCAATGCCTTTGTCATAATGTCTGCCATTTGCCTTTTACTCGGCACATATTTAAGCATTATTTCTCTTTTTCCTATCTTTTCCCTCACAAAATGAACATCAATCTCAATGTGTTTAGTTCGTCCATGGAATACAGGATTTTCAAATAGTACGATTGCACTCGGGTTATCACACCATAGTATAGCCCGAGACTCTAGCCTTATGTTGAGCTCTTCGAGAAATGATTTCATCCAGACCAGTTCTGAAAAAGCATTTGATAATGCTCTATATTCAACCTCAGTACTCAACTTTGAGATTGTTCTTTATTTCTTAGCACTCCATAAAACAAGATTTCCAGCTAGATAGATGCAGTAACCTCCTGTTGATTCCCTATCATCTTTATCTGCACTCCAATTTGCATCAGTAAAGGCCTCAATTTTCATTTCTCTTCCGGGTGTATAAAATAAGCCATAATTGCTGGTTTCTTTTAAATATGTGAGGATTCTCTTGCACCCTTGCCAATGCATTTCTCTTGGATCCTCAAGATATTGGCTTAATTTATTTACACTGAAAGAGATTTCTGGCCTTGTAATTGTGGCATATTGTAGAACACCAATTACACTTCTATACAAGGTTTTATCCTCAAATAGACTTCTACCTTCTTGGATTTCTTGGTTCATCCTATACTTCACTGTTCTACTCATTAGAGTCAGACTTCCTTTGTTGCCTACAATGCACATTTTCCTCAATAAATCTTGGACGTATTTGGTTTGAGTTAGATGCATTCCTGACTCATCTCTCTTCACTTAAATTCCCAGGAAGTAATCTAATGAGCCTAATTCTTTTAGAGAAAATTTGTTTCTCAGCAAATCAATAACCTTTTTTATATCCTTCATTTGACTTCCTGTTATTAGAATGTCATCAACATAAACTAAAACCATTAAATGGTTCTCCCCTCTGTTTTGATAAAAGAGTGATGTGTCTGAAATTGCATTCTTAAACCCCCACTCAATTAAAGCTCTCTTTAGCTTTTCATACCAAGCTCTTGGTGCCTGCTTTAACCCATAGAGTGCTTCCTTTATCTTACATATTGCCTTTGGACGCTTTGGATCAACGAACCCTTCCGGCTGTTCCATAAACACTTCCTCATTTAGTTCACCATTCAAAAACGCATTGTTTACGTCCATTTGTTTTATTTCCCATCCTTTTTCTACAGATATACTTAACATCATTTTTACTATTGCACTCTTTGCTACTGGGCTAAAAGTCTCTGTATAATCAACACTTGCAGTTTGGTTATACCCTTTGGCCACTAGCCTTGCTTTATATCTTGACACAGTTCCGTCTGGATTATACTTAATCTTGTACACCCATTTATTTCCCACAATCTTCATTTTCTCTTTTGGTTCAACTAACTCCCAAGTATTGTTAAGCTACAAAGCATTGAATTCCTCTTTCATCGCATTCCTCCAATCCTTATTTTCTAAGATATTTGCAGTGTTGTATGGAATGAATTCATCATCTTTTTGTTCTCTCTTGGCCAGATAGATCTTAGGCTTGTAGATTCCTGCCTTTGATCTTGTTATTATTGGGTGGCCTTTTGGTTGGTCTGATGGCAATTCATGGTTTTCTGATGGGATATTTGGTTCAGTGTCTTTAGATTCTTCACTCATGTTTTCAAAATCAGGTTGAGTGTTTTCAATTTGTTGGAGAGAAGGAGAACATGATTAGTTTTCAATATGGTTAGGTGGATTGTCATTTATAAAGTGAGTTTGAGTAGTGTTCTACTCTAAGATGAGAGAAGAATCTTTATGAGCTGAAAAATCAAAATCAGATGACACACATGGCACAGAAAGAAGTTGCATGTAATAATTTTGTGTGCGCTGATTTTATGACTTATTTGGTGATTTGAACAAAGGATCACTATTGTAAGGAAAGTCATTTTCATCAAAAACTACATTCCTTGCTATGTATATCCTTCCCGAAATGTGTAGACATCTATAACTTTTGCGACTCATGATATAACCTATGAAAATGCACTTTGATGACCTATATTGTAACTTATGATTATTATAAGGTCTCAAGTGAGGATAGCATGCGCATCCAAATGTTTTAAGGAGGTTATAATCTGGTTCATTTTGATAAAGTTTGGCATAAAGAGATTTATTGTTCAACACAGATGTTGGAAGTCTATTTATAAGATACACAACTGTCTCATATGCTTCCCATCAGAATTTTAATGGTAATTTAGATTGTGCTAGAAGTGTGAGTGTTGCTTCTATGATATGTCTGTGGTTCCTTTCAACTTTTCCATTTTGATGTGACGTGTAGGGACATGGATGCCTAAACATTATTCCTTGCGACTCTAAATATCCCTTTAGTGGTATGAATTCACCTCCCCAGTCACTTTGGACATATTTGATCTTGTTACCTATGAACTTCTCAATAAAGTGTCCAAATTTGATGAAAACAATTGTAGTTTGTGCTTTGTCTGTTAAGGGAAAAATCCACTTGTATCTAATGTTATCATCCACTACACTCATGTATTATTTATATCCATTATTAGAGCTCACTAGTGCGGGTCCCCATAGGTCTGTATGAACCAATTCAAGTGGTTTGGTTGTTTTATCAGGTGTAGATGAATAATGCAGTTTGTGGCTTTTTCCATACATGCAAGCTGAGCAAAAGGACATTGAATACTCTTTATTTATTCCTTTAAATTGATTACAACTAGACATTAGTTTTATCAAGACTTGTTTGTTTAGGTGACCAAGTCTCCTATGCATAATGTCTATTTGTTTTACATTCTTAGGAACAGACTCTGACTTAACATTGGAATGAAAGACCACGGGTTTTGACTCAAATCTGACAGACTCCATTGAACTTAAACTAACAGGATCACACAGTGAGGCATACAATGATATAACACAATTAAATGTGGAAGTAACTTCATTTTTGTTTCTTTGTGTGCCAACTTTATTGACTCTATTTACCTCAAAGTGACCAGCTTTCTCAGTGCTTTTGAGCAGAACTCTCCCCAACTTGTCCTTTAGAATGCAAATTCCATAAGTGAAAATTATATCAAGGTTTTTTTAATTGGCCAGGCTTTAAATACTTATGAGATTTTTTGATATTTCAGGAACATATAGCACATCATATATTGTGAGGTGTGTGGTATCAGATGTATGCAAGATAACATTGTTAATATGAGAGATGCTTAATTCATTTCCATTACCAACCAGGAGTTTAGTTTTACCTTTATACTCAGACCTTTAGCTTAAGTTGCTAAGGTCATTTGTACATGATGTATGGCTCCCTTGTCCAGAAACCACCCATGTTCACTCCCTGCTTCACTAGTTGATGTCATAAAAGTTGCCCTTTGTTCTTGTTGCCTCTGAGGTGTATATGTTTGTTGTCTTCTTGAAGGTGGCCTTGGCACATAGTCATCATCCTTCCTGTGCCATCATTCATCGATTGTATGTCCTTCCTTAAAGCAAATTTGGCAATAAACACCAAGCTTGAAGATGGTTTTTGGACTTTTTGCTTTTGCTTTTCCATTTCCAGCTTTTCCAAATTAATTGTTACGATAATAATCTTCATTTTTGTTAGAGGAGTTGCTTCCAAATTGCATTTTTCTATTTCCTCAATTGCTTGTGTTTCCTTTCCCTAATCTCACAGCCATGTTAACTTCAATAGATTCATTATTTTTTTGTAGTTCTATTCTTCCTTCATGGTTCAGAAGTATGTCATACACTTCTTCAAGGGCTGCTAGTATTGGCTTCGTAAAAACGCTCACAACAATATTTTCATAGGCATCTCCTAAACCAGTGAGAATACAAGTCACAAGATTTTCTTCTGAAACTGATTTTCCAGCAGCTGCAAGTTCCATGCTTAGAGTTCTCATTTTTATGAAGAACTCAATTATAGTGTTGTAGCCTTTTTGGGCTGTCTGGAGCTGCATCTTAAGTAAGGTAGTTCTTACAACTGTTGTGAAGTATAAAGTCTCTCATGCGTGTCCATATTTTATATGAACTAGTGCAGTGTGTCACAGCAATGATGATGTTCTCAGACATTGTGGTCAATAGCCAACTCAGAAGCAATTGATTTTGTCTTAACCAAAGCATATATTCTGGGCTCTCGATAGCTATTGCATTTTAAAGCCCATCTGTTGAGATTTGATAATTTGTAAGAGCTCTCTTTGTTCTATTAATAAAGCCTTCAAGTCCATTACCTCTTATTGCAAGCAAGACTTGTGCTTTCCAGATAATGTAGTTGGTGGTATCAAGTTTGATAGTGGTTGAAAAGGAGAAAGAGCTCAGGGTGTGATGAGTCAAGGGTGTGTTATTTGTAGAGTCTATAGCTCCTGTCGTTTGTGCTCCAATATTTGTCGACTGAGCATTTTGTGCTGTGAGTGTTTCATTTTCAACGGGTGCAATGTTTGTGTTTCTTGTATTTGTCTCCTGGATCCCAAGTTCACCCTTAGTAAATTCCATTATTTAGAACACTAAAGGCTGCTCTGATACCAAGAAAAGAATAAGATAATAAAAGATGAAGGAATATTTTGAGAATGCACACTGTTTCTATTTCTCTTAGCTTGAATATATACTCTCGTTTATATGACTTTACAGGCTTGTTATATTATTTTATTAAACAATCACGTGGACACAAACATTGCACTACACTTTGTCTTTACTACACCTTGTCTCCACTTTAGTAATCTTGAGCGCTAGTTGAGTCACAAGTCACCTTATCATATCTGCTGGGCTTGCCTGTCTTCCTAAAAATGCTTTGTTCTAACACTAAATAATACGTAGCTACCATTGAGCTCTTTACTATCAAAGCTTCCAGATCTGACCATCATTGTTCCTTTTTAACAGCCACTAGTTTTCGACGACCAATGTCAATACTGTTATTAAAAGGAAAAATAATGACATGACTTATCAAGAATTGTTTGATGATCTACTAAAGTTTCTTGGGCTTGTTGTTGATCTTGAGGCTGTTTTTGATTGAATATTTATAATTGAAGATTTTATCGTGGACAACATCCTAGAGAAGAAGCATGTCAAGTATATCGCTTGCAAATTTACTGGATATGCCATACGTTGGTGGAGAAATTTAATGGCAAAACAAGTTCATCAAGGAAAAGTTAAGATTTGCACAAGGTATGATACGAAGATGAAGATTAAAGCCCATTTTATACCTCGTGATTATGCTGTAAAGATATTTTATAAGTATGAGAATTGTCGACAAGGAGAAAAATCTGTCCGAGCCTATCTATTTCAATTTCAAGGCTACTATTCTCGTGTAAATTTTTTTGACAATGATTATCTATTAATTATGAGATTCTAAGATTTATGGAAGGATTATGTGATGAGATCAAAGAACAAATTCCTTTGCATTTGTGATTGATCGTGACCTTTGGGATGTCATCAAAATCATGTTACAGGTTGAAACACAAATCTAAAGAGAAAGAAGTCAAGCATCGTAGAAGTTAAGTCGACCATATCCACAACACCAATTTGAGATCACTAGCCTTATCACAAGTCAACAGCCTAATATCACAACTCAACAATTGAAAGATGCCCAAATGAAAGAGTTTATGCCTCTCTACATGTCGAAAAAGTGCTTAGTGTTGTAGAAAAAAAAAGGTAAATTTTATTATTTATTTAAAGTTCCAATTTGACAACTTATGTGAGAATTTGCATGATTTTTCCATAAAGGACAAGACAAACATTGAAGATGATGAGGCTATTGATTTATCTAAGATTTTAAAAGAAGAATAACAACCTACTCTTAATTTGAGCATTGAGCCTAATAGTATGATCGAACAAAATCAAGTCGAAGAAGCTGAAATTATCGACATGGTTCTACTTATTCACATTGAAGACATGAAGGTTGTGCTAGAAGAAGATTTGATTGAAAATGTAAAATTTATTAAAGAGCATATTGAGCATCAACTAAGGAAGGATAAGAGTTATTTGCTCGTTGTTTGTTCTTGGAAGTCTTCATTGCCTCAAAAAATATATGAGTGAAGGAAATTGATGAAGTATGGATTCTTTAGAGTTTCAAGAAAGATTGATGATAAAGATAAGAAATTCGAATTATAAGATGATTTGCTCTCACACTAAGAGTTTTTTCCTCAAGACTATATTCAGATTTGAGGATGAGTTTCTTTTAAGAAGGGAAGAATGTAATTTTAGGATTCAAGAATTTTTATTATTTTAGGATTTTTTATTTTAATTAGAGCCAATTATAGTATATGTCTTACTCTTTTATTTCTATTACAATTGTGATTTAGTTTTACTTTTAAAGATAACTTCGGAAAGTAGGTTTTCTCTATTAAAATAGAGAGATTTTTTTATTATTTTCATAACTTCAGTTTCAATTATTCTATAAAACCCTCTTTCATACTTTCTCTAGATTTATTTATAAAAAATCTCTTTTGTAGAGTCATTTGCGTTAGAGTGTCATCTAATCTCGCTTAATACATTATTAAAAATTTCATTGAGCCATTTGAATTAAAACTAGATCTAATAATGCTTCGATTAGAGCATAACCTAATTGTGTTGGCTTAGTCTGGCATTAGAACGATATCTAATGTTATCTATCCTAGCAATTCCACTTCCGCTATCCTGCTTCGTCAAAGATGAGCCAAAATGAAATGTTGAAAAGAGACAAATAAAAGGTACAAAAGTCCGTTTACACGGTCAAAGCAAGCACTGGTTATTCTCCTTGCCTTATTGAATTATCATTCTTGACACTGTTAAATAAGAATACAAAAATTACAGGGCCACTCCTACCAGAGAAGCAAAACCAAGCTTGATCACATCATACCTTAATGGTATTTCCTAAGTGATAATTCTTTGGCTAAGTAACAAAGTAGCTGCAAAAGAGCACTACTTCTATGAACCAATCTTTCATCAAGATAAAGCGTTCAAGGGAACGAAAGTCGGTAACAAGATGTTGATACAGCTGCTCTGACCACAGCAAATTAATAGCAATAGTGAAAGCGCACCTGCAATTAAGGATAATATGATCCATCTATTCAACGAAATAAATGATTTGAAATAACATAATGTAATATCTCAACTATACTGCAGATATCAAATGACAGAAAGTAAATTATTTTTCATTTGGAAACAATAAACAAATAATAATCTCAAATTTAAAGAATTAAAGGTTAAAATTTTTCCTTTTTCACAAATTTAATCATAATTTATTAAATTAAAAAATAATATAATATCAACAAAGGCCTCTCAATTTCTCCAGGATTTCAACATACAATTTAATCAGCCATCATATAAAAGAAAAACATAGGAGAAACAACATTCAAAACCCTAATTTTAGAATCATCGATTGATGGACCTTGGGGGATTTGAAGTAGGGGTGGCAACAAAGCCTGGGCTGGCCTAAGCTAAGTCCTTGGGCCTAAAGCCGGCCCGCAAGGGGTGAGCCTGAATATAGGCTCAAAAATTGGAAAGCCCACATATGTTGGGCCTAAACAAGGGCTTAGCAAAAAAGCCCGGACTTGGCCCGAGCTTTTCTAATTTATGAATGAAAAATAAATCTAATTTAAATAAAAAAGAAAAAACTCAAAATATTAAATTAGTTTAATTTTTTATATTAGTATTTGTTATTTTACTATGTTGTATTATTAATATTTTATGTATTGGACTATTATTCTATTATATATTAGATGATTATCTTTAATTTAAATTTTTTCTTAATTAAAAAATATTTTATAATTAATCAAAGAAGCCCAAGTTTGGCCCGAGCCCCGCCCAGGCCAGTCTAGGCCCAGTCTGAGCTCGGGCTTGGACTTTGTATGAATGATGTGGGCTTGGGCTTGGGCGTGGGCTTCGAAAAGCCTGGCCCAAGCCCACAAATTGTCATCCCTAATTTGAAGCACATAAGAGAAAGAACGGCTTCCAAAACGGAAATCCTAAAATCTTCGATAAGGTTCAAAGATTTATTTAGTTTTGAAATTGAGCGATTGATAGATCCTTTTACTTCTCCGTCGCCGTCGACATCTTCAATACCATTCAGGATTTGTGGGAGCTGGAGAAGGGATATTACCTTTAGTTATTCATTATAAATTATTTAACAAATTCTTGTATTTGAGAGTTATACAAATGCTTGAGGATACTCTAAAAAAAGGTCATCAAAATGTTGTCTGGTAGAATTCTGAAAATAGATACAATCACATAGGTCAAGAAAACCAACTTCCACTTGCTATAAGAGCTTAGAAAATAGATATCATAGATTTACTTGATAAATAAAATGAGTGATGAGGACCCAATAGCTTAAAAAAAATAATGCCACTTCTCTAAGTATTGCTTGGAATTTTGGAGTTGCTAGAGTGTTGGTTGAGAGAGCACCTTCTTTGCTAGTTATGAGAAGCAACTTAGGAATTCTATTATATACTGTAGATTACTATGCGAAAAAGATTTGGCTTGTTTCTTATATGAACAATGCTAAAAAAAAATTAGAAGAAAAATTAAAAAGAAGGACTATATAGAATTGCTTTTTTTTAATTTTTTTACAATATTTTATTAACTTCCTAAATGCATTAGCATTTATTACTTGAAAATGCTAGAATTGGTTATTTGAAAAATTCTGTCCATATCAATCTCTTTAGTCTAAATATTTGGTTTGGCTTTCGAAATGTTGAATGATGACAAAGAGTTTTGATTGCAACAATTGATTGGAAGCCTTGACTATGTTAGCAATACAATCCTTGGTGTTTTTGAAGAGGATCAAAATCTTGGGCTAGTTTTTCATTCTCTTGTTTGTGCATTTTTTTGGGGTCGTCTTGTGCCAATATTATTTATTTGTTTATGTTCACACTTCTTTTTGATTTGCAAGTTAGGTATTTATATTTTCACTACAACAGAAAAGGTTCATATTTTATTTAGAAACGAAATAAGTTTTGTTTTAAAAAATGGTCTTGAAACATGAGAAAAAAAATGCTAATAGCAGTGCTAGTTCCTAATTTTTTAATATGATTTAATATGGTACTCTTAAAATTTCTAGCTCGTATGGTTGTTTATACACCACTAGATTTTTCTTTCCGCTTTGTTCTGGGTTGAATGGATAATTTGTGATTGAGAATTGATGGATGATGTTTATAAGAATAAACTAATTATTTTTCCTATAGGAGTAAATTAGTTATCACTGTTTTAGTTTTGTTACTGAATGGCAATTTATTTTTATTTCCTGTACTGAGCAAATAATTCAAGGTAAAGACAAGCACTTTTATTATTATGTTATGTTATGGTAAAAGTAGCATGTCTTATGAAGATTTGAGAAATTTTTCAAAAGGCACTCAAAATTGTCCAAAGCAGCACCTGCTGGAATTTATTGTACTTCCATAGACTTTTCTAGATTTGGTTGATATGCGAGATAGTTCAGACTTAAGGATTTTTTATGTTGCAATGTGATAACCATATAATATCTACATATTTTATTTTTTATTATATATTTGTTAGTTATTTTTATTTATTATTTTTAATAATCAAATTATTTTATTGAATAAGAAAATTATTGGAGATTATAATAAAAAGTGCATGGAGAAGTAAAATTTAGGTAGCAATGAATATTAAATTGGAAATAAATTGGAAGACTATTTCCTTGAGCAATCAAGAAACGAGTGGACATGCATTATTGGAAAATAAACAGTTTACTATGGCAACTGCACTGCATGGCTATTGTGGAAAACAAATTAATTGCTTGAAATTGGAATTAGAATCCAAATTGGGTTCGGCCAATAAAGCATACGGAATCATTCATAATTAATGGTCATAGCATTATAAAAAGTAGAGATAAAGAAGAAGCCCAAAAAGAAAAAAAAAAATAGAATAGAATTGCGGAAGACAGAAAGGAAGTGGAGTGGCAGCAGTAGTCCTTTAATTTTCCCATGGCTGATTCTATTAATTTTATTGTTCTCCATTCAAGTATGTCTACTTAATTTTCTTATATTGAGGTTAGAATGAAATCCTATTCAATGAAAGAATTTTTATTTAATTATTTTCTTTTATATGTTTTTTGATGATTATGGTTTTCTTGTTTCACAAGATTGATTGAATAATTATCTTTTCATCTTTAATATCATGTAATCTGAATAGTTAAGAGATTATTTGATTCAATCTAAGCTTGGTAAACTAAAGATTAATGCGATTCTCTTTGATTATTTGTTTTCTAATAAATTGGATACATAGAATGCTTAGGAAATTTATTCTTTGTTTTGCAATCAGATACATATATGTTTAGAAATACTACCTTGAAGCGAAAAAGAGCCTACATTAGACTTAATTACTTAGGCTTAATTGTTATATCCATGTAGATGACATAGATTAAATTCAAGTTGTTGCTAAAAAATTGGAGATTAATAATAATTAGATAATTACTAGTTGAATAGTGGTGGATTTTGAGATCTTGATAACATTTGTCTTATTGAAAACTCATTTGCTTTAGTTGTTTTCTTAATTTAATTAGTTTAATTCCTTTATAACTCAATTTGCTTAACGAGATTAGTATTAATATTAATTTTAAATTTAAATTAGACTTTCCCCTTTAGATTCGACTTTATTATCAATATTCTATTTTTGAAGATTCATGCATTTGGGAGTATAATAAAATTTTACTTATCTCGTTTAACTAGCTACTTTTTCAGGTTGATCTATGAAATTTCAGATTCTAGAGATACTTAGTATATCTCCTTGATTATTAACCAAAGATACCAAAGATGCGGCTGGTTAACATCTTTTTCACGTATAAAAAATTCCTAAAAGAATTCAATTTCACTCAAATAACATTTATTGAACCATATACAAAGACATAAAAAAGCTTAAGGATAAGGTTGAAAATAAAGAAAGGAGAAATAAGATAAAAATAATTTAAGTTATTAACTCCTTAGGTGCTTGCATGCAATTAAGGATCTTTTGGTGCTCATGGAGTTAGTATACTTCTTTCGAGCACTAATTTAAATATGGAACTTTTGGTGTACTTATTTTGGCCACTTCTCTTACTTATATTATCTCTACAACACAATGTTTTGATGAAAATAGCACCGTCTTGCATATTTCCCTCAAATCTTTGAAAAATAATGTTGTTTGATACAGTTAGTTGACACATTTTTCATGTATAAAGAAATCCAATTATGCATGCATGGTAATTTTTGATATAGTTAGTTGAACTTAATTATTTTTCTATTTTTTCTCTTTTAAACATTTCTTAGCTTTTGTTTGTGTGTGACAATCAAGGGTGGGCAATAAATGAACCAGAACCGAAAAAATTTGATTTGCTTTAGTTTTTTTTCAATTTCAGTTCGGTTTTTTGAGCTAAAAAATAGAATGTATAGATACCGAACCGAACTATTCGATTTGGTTCGATTTTCGGTTCAAGAGTAACAAAACCTGAATCGAACCAATAATATCATTTGGATTCTTGTGCTTTATAAAATTATAGTATGACCCAATGTTTATAAAATATTTGTATATAGAAACTTTGTTATGGCCTGATATTTTTTGCTAACTTTTCAAACGGGTTCTTGACCGAAAGTCAACATGACAAAATATCATTATGCTCTCTAAAGTTTTGATGAAAACTATTATCGCATAGAAACTTATTTTATTTTATTTTTATTTTGGTATAAAATTTTTGATATTAAAAATATTGATAGTAATTCTAAAAATTCTTCATTTTAGTCCAAAATTCTGTTTTTTTTTTTTTTGCAAATACAAATTTGTAAATTATTTTATTTTTGTTCATTATACATTGATTATAGTAGGTATTTTTGCAAGTTAAGCTAAACCAAAAAATCGATTTGTATTTGCAAAAAAATCGTTAAGCAAACCATTGCCAAAAAACTGAAACAAAACCGAAAAAACAATACCAAGTTGAAACCGAATTGAACTAAACTATCAGTTTTGATTCGATTTTTATTTTTCTTAAAGATGGAATGATTTTTTTAAATTTCGGATCCGAACTGAACCAAAATCGAAAGTTTATCCCGAAACTGAACCAAACCAAACCAATGCCCACCTTTAGTGACGGTTATTCTTTGTCTTCAATAGTGAAGGGAGTTATAATTCAATTAACCAACATACTTTTACTTCTACCCATTTGTTGTAGCAATTAGGATTGTTATAATTATCCTAATTGCTAGAGTCTTTTTCTTTATTTTGATAAATTATAAATTTGGAGGTTTTATAGAGGCTACGTATGATTTCTTGCATATAGCACTTATATAAGAGCATATATAAATTTTTTCTAGTCATTTTTGTTTCTTTATAGAAGTGATTTTTAAAGGTTCAGCTAATTAATACTTCAAAACAATTTAAATTATTATAATAGCAGTTAAATTTTAATTTCTATTTTTTAATTTTAATTTATTTTTTAGTCTTACTTTTATGTTTAATTTCTATTTTTTAATTTTAATTTATTTTTTAGTCTTACTTTTATGCTGCATGAGTATTTAATTTCATAATAGTAATAGTTTCCAAGGTTGATTGATGATCAAGTGATAATAGTAGTAATAAAAAGTAAGGAAAGAAACAAATAATATTGTATAAGAATAACAGCATAAAGAAAAATAAAACCCAATGTATTCAATTGGCCAATAATTTCAATATATTAGCAACTAATATTGTGGTCCTCAACCGCATTTCTCATATCTATCAATTCCTTCCCATCACAATAAAAGTCCATTATAACAAAAGTGGAAAAGTGGTCTCATACTCATCGTTGATATATTTCTCATTTATTTCATCTTTCTGCATTCATTTTGGCTCCTACGAAAATCGTCTAATTATGTTACCCTAGCCATATAACCATTTAATTTATTTATTTAGATTTAATGTCGAACTAAATTTTATATAAGTTTTTAAAATATTTAATAAATAGTTATTAGAAAATAAATTACTTCTTAATTATATTGTTTATAAATATAGGCCAGATAGAAGAGGTGCAAACTTTTCCTAATTATGTTGCATGCTTCGTTGCTCAAGAAAAAATTGGGACACTACAAAGTACAAGAATAGAGCGCGGCACTTGTCACTATTCGGCTACATGAACGCATGCATGTAAGTTTTAATTCATTGGTCACGACTGACCATTAATTTCTATCCTTCGTTCAGGACTTCACCATGGTCGTCTAAAATCTCCACAAATAAAATTCATTAAGAAAGTGAAACTAGGACTTTGTTTTAACAAGATTTCTTAATATGGGTTGATTTGTGTCAATGGTCACGGTGTAGAAAGCTACTGGCCTGCAAGTATAGCATATTGAAACTACGGTCCTTATCTTTGTTATTATGGTGGACTTATGAATAATTAGAAATGTCAAACAGGTTGTAGACTCATCAAGGTATTTGTTAATTTGTACACTTTGAACATTTATAATTGAGATGTTATAATTGATCTTTTAGGTACCATATTCCAAGATCATGGGCGAAGCCAACTGGGAATCTCTGGGCCATGTTTGAAGAATGAGGTGGTGACCCAACAAGAATTTCATTTCTCATAAAAACTACATAAACTGATCCTTACTGCACTTAACATTCCGATAATTCTATAATTTTTACTTCTTTACTTGTTTAGTAACTTCAAAAGTTAATGTAAAGAAATGATTTGCATTTTACATTGTTGTCTTCATGATGATGCATTGTACAAGTTCCTGTTATAACAAGAAAACTTTTGGTGAAAACCATCACCTATAATTTATAAACATTTATGTTGTATCACCAAAAATTATTAACTTTTGTGGAAGTGTACTTGAAACTATAACGTTGAATTGCTCTCTAGGGTTGTGTAGTTGACCTTTTAGACTTACACGTTCTCTTAGAGAATCATTCAAGTTTTCTCAGGGCTCTCTCTTTGATGATGAGATTTCAAAAATAATAGAAAGATAAGTGTGACATGGGGACTATAACCACTTATGTAGATAACTTTTTCCTGTTGTTATTAGGTATTCTTAATTCTGCCTATCATAGAATTATAATACAATTGGGTCTCTAAATGTTAAAGGTCTACACTCTATCAGATACATTAAAACCAATAATACCGAAAACCTTAATAGATCACTTCTAATTGGGCTTAATCTTATATAACAGCTTGCAACACATAATTATTTATATATAAACTGAACATTGGATTAAGGATCCAACAATATTGGATTAAAAAAATCCAGCAATCTCCCACTTGGGCTATATGTATAACTTTATAATTATATTTTGCAAAAATAACTGTATGAGCTTAACCTTACTATCATTACTGAAATGTATCTACAACCAATTTGAACCATCAATCATACCAATATAAGACCAAGCAGCCATCGTTACAACTATCGTAACCCGACCTATCAATGGCTGCTATGCCAATACAACTGAATGACATAGATCATGATGTGGATGTGTAGCATGGAAATTTCATGCAATATTATCTTAACATGCCAATTTTCAATTGGTCCACCTTAAACCTTAGTGAGATCAAACCATACTAAAATCAGAGTGTGAATAAACCAAAACTTTATTTAGGCAGAAAATAACCTAATTATTCATATACTTAAATAACTAAAAAATATCTATATTACAAGAGCATCTAAAATCACAAACTCCCACTAAAACTAAATATCCTTTGATGACACGATACCTATAGGAACAACATGCTTAAGAAATAATTTGCGTGGTAATCCCTTAGTAAGCAGATCCCAGTCATGGAGTTTGTGCTGATGTGTTCCATAGACAATTGTCCACTCTGAACTCTTTCTTTAACAACTAGGAACTTAATGTCTATATACTTCGACTTCATCCAGCTCATGTTGTTATTGGAATACATCACTACCGACTTATTGTCACAAAATAACTTGAGTCGTCTATCAACACCATCTACTATATGCAGCCTCGTGACAAAATTCTGTAGCCATATTCCGTGATTGGATGTCTCATAATATGCTATGAACTCTGCTCTCATTGTAGAAGAGGGTATAAGAGGCTACTTAGCACTCTTCCAGGAGATAGCACCCCTCGGCTAGTAAATAGATGTAACCCAAAGTGGATTTCATATTATCTTGGCTTATAGCAAAATTTGAGTCAGTATACCCAACGATATCAAGCTGATTCGACCTCTGATATGTGAGCATGTAGTCTTTTGTTCTCTGTAAGTATCCCAAGACCCATTTGGCTGCTTTGTAATGGTTTATTCCTCGATTACTTAAACATCTGCCCAACATCCCAGTAATGTACGCAATATCCGATCACGTACAAACATGATCATGCATTAGACTTCCTATCACTAACACGTAAGGAATCTTCTTCATTTTTTTCCTCAAAATCATTCTTAGGACACTGATTGAGACTAAACTTTCTCTATCAGCCACAGGAGTATCACTTGGTTTGTAATTTTGCATGTCAAATCTCTTTAGAACTGTTTCGATATAGCTCTTTTGTGATAAATGAAGAATACCTCGAGAGCGATCCCGATATATCTGTATGCCTCTAAACTTGTCTCTCTTAGCCACAGGGGTATCACCTGGTTTGCAATTTTGCATGTCAAATCTCTTGAAAACTGTTTCGATATAACTCTTTTATGATAAATAAAGAATACCTCGAAAGCGATCCCGATGTATATGTATGCCTAATGGAAAAGAAGCATCACCAAGATCTTTCATCTTAAAATTCTTAACTACAAATATTTTTGTATCGTGCAATAATCTTATATCGTTGTTGGCAAGTAAAATGTCATTGAGATATAAAACCAGAAAAATATACTTGCTCCCACAGAACTTATGGTATATACAATCATTGACCAAATTTATCTCGAAACCAAATGAGATAATCACTTGATGAAACTCAAAATACCACTGTCAAGATGCTTGTTTGAGCCCATAGATAGATTTCTTAAGTTTGCAAACCATATTCTTTAGGTCTCTAGACACAATGTTTTTTTGCTACATTATATAGATCGTCTCATCAATATCGCCATTAAGAAACACCATCTTTACATCCATCTGATGTAACTCAAGATCAAAATGCGCCAACAATGCCATTATAATCCTGAAAGAGTCTTTCAAAGAAACTAGAGAGAAAGTCTCTTTATAGTCGATACCTTCTTTCTGCGTAAAACTCTTTGTGACAAGACAGGCATTGTACCTTTCCACATTGCCTTTCAAATCATTTTTGGTCTTAAATATCCATTTGCAACCAATAGACTTTGCACCTTCTGGCAATAGAGCAAAATCCCATACGTTATTGTTCTTCATAGTTTTCATCTCCTCATTTATGGCATCAATCCATTTCTAAGAGTTAGAAATTTTCATGGCTTGACAAAAATTGATAAGATCATCTTTTATCATGTCGATGTTTGCCTCATGTTCTTGGGGAAATACAATGTAATCATCTGGCAATGCACTTCTCATTTCTCTAGTGGATCTCTTTAATGGTATAGGTTCTTGAGGTGATAAAGTTTGTTCTTTTGGAGTAACTTTTTGTATTAGGGACTCTCGAATATTATCTTGATCTATCATGTCTTGAATAAAGTCAGGAATGAGACCCTGATCAATGCCAATAACACCTATGAAAATATCAATATATTCCTCTTCAAATACAAAGTCTCTAACTGTATCTCTCCCTACAAACTCAACATCCTCAAAGAACTGAACATTTCTTGACTCAAAAATTGATTTAGTTGTGAGATCATAAAACTTATAACCCCTGGATCGTTTTGAGTATCCAATAATATAATAACTTACTGTCCTTAAGTCTAGTTTTTTCTCATTAAGCCTATAAGGCCTTAGCTTAGCTGGACAACCCCAAAAATGCAAATGCTTTAAACTAGGTTTCTTCCTTGGCCAACGCTCGTAAGTGGTTTTGGTAGTCAGTTTAGTTGGAATTCTGTTCAAGATATATGTTGCAGTCTTAAGTGCTTCCCCTCAAAGTGATTCCGATAAGGTAGAATGAAAAATCATGCTCCTCACCATGTCCTTAAGCGTCTTGTTTCCTCTTTCATCACACCATTCATAGTAGACGAACCTGACATAATGTACTATGGGACGATACTGCATTCCTCTAGGAATTTAGCAAACGATCCTAGGCGTTATTCACCTGAACCATCATATCTGCCATAGTACTCACCACCATGGTCAGATCTGACACTTTGATTCTTTTGCCAAGTTGGTTCTCAATTTTAACCTTAAAAATTTTGAACATATCCAAGGACTGTGACTTTTCATAGAAGAGATATATGTAGCCATATTTAGAAAAATCGTCTACGAACGCCATAAAATATTGTTGACCATTCCAAGCAGCTGCAGGAAATAGCCCACAAATGTCTATATGTATAAGTTTTAACACATTCGAAGTCCAGTTGGCTTCAAATCTCCTTTTATTAGTTTGTTTTCCCTTGATACAATTAACATAAATGTCAAAATCTGTAAAATCTAATAGGTCAAGAATTTCGTCTGACATAAGTCTCTCTATTCTCTATCTAGAGATATAACTGAATCTCTTGTGCCATAACGCAGCTGAATTCTCATTGGTTAATTTTCTCTTTAAACCTCATGTACTTAGTTGAAAGGTTTCATTAAATGAAGCAATCGTATCAAGCATATAAAGATTATCGTCACTTGACAATGAACCGGAATCAACCATTTTTGAATCATGAAACAACCTGAATTTTTTGTTTTCAAATGAACAAGAATAACCATATTTGTCCAAACCAGAAATGGAAATCAAATTCTGTCTAAAAGACGGAACAACAAATGTTTTATAAAGATGCAAATAAAATTCAGTCTTTAATAATAATCTAAAATTTTCAATTGCTTCCACTTCAACCTTCTTGCCATCACCCACATAGATGTATCTTTTAGCATCACTGGGTTCAATAACTCAGGCAACCCGACATAGACACACTGATGTGAGTGGTTGCACCTGAATCTATCCACTACGTGTGTTTAGGTATCAAAGTTAAATTAACCTCAGAACAAGCCAAACTAAGAAGCATATCTTTCTTGGCATGCCATACGTGATAATTAGTGGCATGCGTTTTCTTATGCCCAGCCCCACAGAAGAAACAACCAGTACCTTTCTGATCACCTGATTTTTTTGTTGTTTCTTTTGAGGTGCCGTATCTGTAGCTTCCTTATCCTTTTTCTTGCCCTTGTCCTTGCCCTTATACTTTACTGAAATCAGATTTGTTAAGAGTGTACTTATTCTTGCCCTTTCGTTCTTGACAAATCATTTTTCAATTTCTACAAGGAACTCTTTAGCCGTAGTTGCTTTTTAAGTCATTGAGCCCCTGAATGCTTATGGAATGGCCTTCTTCATGATCATGATACATATGCGACTTAATCTCTCCCACCTTTCCATTTCCCTTTTATTATTCAGGGTACTCTCATCCGTAAGAGGTAGGGGAAATCAACCTTTAACACAATGTTAAGATCCATGATGGCGAGAACTATTGAGAGGTTCTCATGCCATGATTTGTAGTTAGAGCCATTTAGCATAGAAATAGAATTGGTATTGATAGTAATATTAACAACAGACTTAACTGAATAGAGAACAACAAACAAACAAAACAAGCTCATATTAGTCTTAAAACAAAAATAAATTCAAATAAAGGTAAACCCCATCTCAAGATACCAGACACTCAATTAATATTTCATCTTTGGACAAAATATTAACTTCTAAGTGATATCTTGGTGTAGTAATCAAACACTGATAATAAGAACATGTTAAACAATGAATCTTCCTTTGAGTCGATTTATTGCTCACATGTAAAACCGAATAATCATCAGCTATTTATTACCACAGTTGCACATGTAATTCTATTAAATATGGACCTTCCTTTGGGCTGATCTATATTTACAGAAATTACATGTACAAAATAGTTTATATTCCAAAAATAAATTAATTTCTCCAAGAAATGTCACTTTGGTGACATGTTACTTCAATTAATTTATTTCAAAATACATATAAACCTACCAATATTTGAATTTAAAATTGTACCAAAAATTATCAAAAAAATAAAAATTCAAGTTAGAATTTGGTGAATAGTCAAAATCAATTGTCAACACTGACCGTTGACTAATTTGAGTCAACCCGAACTAGATTGTGAACCAGCCCACAAATCAAACTAACCCTTAATTTCTTTTTTAATGGGCTAAATCTCAACTTTAATTTGAATCTATCAACCCCTATATATTGGGCCCAAAATAAACTTTTATTAAGTCAAAACAAATTTAGGGCTTAAACAAAAAATTATTAATTATTCTGTTGAAAAGAGCGTTTTAAATACTTCAGGGACCTCCACGATATTACCCATGAAAACCCTAACTCTTTTTCTTTTCTCCTTCTTTTGTGCGGCAGCCATGCCCCCGCTTCTTCTACCTTATGCAGCAGCCATGGCCATCGCTCTTAAGCAGTGTGCTGCGCCCTAGTTGCCGTGGCATGGCTGCAGGCGTGGCCATTTAGCCATTCCTTTTTTTTTTAATTTCGCTACCCTTTTTTAATTTAAAATCTGAATATTCTGAATATTATTATCCATATTTCTGGATTTAATTCAACAAAACAATAAATTTGTTCTCAAATTTAATGATACTAGATTTGAGAACACCAACTTTATTCATTAATTGAAAATAAATTCAATTCTCAATTATTCGACATGAAGAGGCTCTGATATCACTTATTAAAATAAGAAAACTTTTGGTGAAAACCATCACGTATAATCCAAGAACATTCATATTGTATCACTAAGAATTAATAACAAAATTATGTGAAGCGTACCTGAATCCATAACGCTGAATTGCTCTTTAAATTTGTGTAGTTGACCTTTCAGATCTACACATTCTCTTAAAAAATCCTTTAAGTTTTCTCAGGACTCTCTCTCTAACGATGAGATTTCAGAAAGAATAGAAAGATATGTGTGACCTAGAGGCTGGAACCATAACAACTTATATAGACAACCTTTTCTTGTTGTCATTAGAAATTCTTAATTCTGCCCATCCTAGAATTATAATACAATTGGGTTTCTACACATTAAATGTCATAATACCAAAAACTTTAATAGATCACTTTTAATTGGACTCAATCTTATATGATAGTCTGTAACACATAATTATTTACATATAAGCGCAACATGGGATTAAGGATCCAATAATATTGGATTAAAAAATCCAACAATTCCAATAGCGGCTTATGTTTCGGATTTGTGCAAAGCAATTGCTAAGAATCTTATTACCCTATAAATGGTGTGAAACTTCTTGTAATATTGGCAAGCACCCATTTATTGTCGTTTTATTACTTAATTTATTGAAAAAATAATATGTAAGTGCAAGAATTATTATATGCTAATATTTTACTATTAAAGAATTATAAAATCTTACATTTTATTATTTTAACGTTTAACAAATTGATTATTATTTGATCTTAAAATACTAATTATACCCTTACTTTGAAAAAAATATATAAAACTTAGATATTAACTTATAAAATATCAATAAAGCTCTTGAGAGATAAAGATTGTTTTATCTTTAGGTAAAAAATTATTACTAGAAAATTACAATTATGATTGTCATCGTAAAAAATTATTATTAGAAAATTACAATTATGATTGTCATCTAATAAGACCTTTAGATATGTTTTGTCTTTGCTTGTTTATTGTTTGTATTTGCCTTTTTTTTTCCGTCTCTTTGCTTTTAACGACAATTTTCCCTTCAAATTTTAATGAATTCCAAATTTTGATTTACTTTTTAATGCATGAAGGCACTTTTAATCCTACTACATTAACATAACGACATGTGTCAATATTTTAAGGACTCTCATGTGCTTGAAAATATGATTTTTAGAGAATATTTTTCACATTACCCATTCGGCACGGAATCATATATTTTTAAATTTCAGGCACCAACAGTCCAGATGCGAAAAAGGAAATAGCGCCATAAGTCCAAGAGCTTGAGTGGTTCAAAGTCGTCTAGTCCAAGAGCTCGAGTGGTCCAAAGTCTTCTGCCTTATCATAAAATCAAGACTTTGTGGCCATGCTTGGAAAAGATTTAAAAGACTTCGCTAATGGTCTTACAATGCAAGGTGTTGTAGTTTGAACAATGTTTTATGCACATGGACAAGCAAGAGTTTGACAAGGGCTAATCAACTGCCACAGATGAGAAGGGGCAGATTGTTGATCAAATTGCTGATAATATGATTGGAGTTTTCTCTGCAGCTCAGGACACAACAGCTAGTGTCGAATCTCAAATACCTCCATGATAACCCAAACTTGCTTAAGCTGTAAAGGTAAGATTAAGAAATTATCCCATTAAAAGAAGGGCATAAGATTGTGCTAAGTGGTTATTTTTATCGTTGGTTTAATGTTACTAAAGCAGAGCGAAAAGTGGTATACGAATAAAATAATGGAGGCAATTTAACATGGGCACAGACAAAGAATATGCCATGTACATATAGGGTAAGTTCTTCAGTGTTTCTATAATTACCGTGATGAAAATTGAAAATCATCACAGCCTCAATAAAAGAATCTGAAAGGAATTTAGATTTATTGCAAATAAATGTAGGCAATTAAAATTTCAAAATTAACAACTTGATTAATTTTTGAAAATGTTGTTCACTGTTACTATTCATCGATATTGTTCATGATTACTGTTCATCCGCATAAAAATATTAATTTTCCAAAAACACAATAAATTACATAAATTAAATAACACGGAGATTTTTACGTGATTCGGATTGATCAATCCTACATCCATGAAGTCACGCCCAGATAAAAAGCAATTCATTAAGTTGAAATATTAAAACTTATGGATTTATCAAACTTAAGACTCTTACTTACAATTTATCACCATACAATTTACTCAACCTTAGACTGTATCTACTTCTCTTGAATAATTGCTACCCCTCTTGATCCACAATCCTCAAGACACTTCACAAAGTGATCAATAACAATTTTTCAATTCTTCAATGTCTAGTGATTCAAGATCTATGTAGACTCTCCACAGAGATGAAAAGAAGATAAGAAAACAAATTAACACAATATTATGCGCTAAATTGGGATTCTCTAACGAGGCGGCCGAATTTTGCTTTTCTGCTTTATACTTAGTGTTGCACACTTTTAATTATGAAATATCTCTGTTTATATAAACACTAGGGTTTCACAAAAATTACAAAACTTAAAATATTTGGATTCTTTCCAAATGAGAGTTTTTTTCCTCTTATAATTCTTATGAATATGAATATGAATAAATTTAATCTTCTTGTCTTTCTTGTCTCCCAAAAAAGATATAGTTCAAATAACAAACTTCTTATTTGAACTAACTTCTTGCTTTAAATAGATCTCATGCACTAATTATAGAATCGCATCATTAATTGACTTGATAAATTAGACATCTAATTAAATTAGAAAATAAATATTCCTAATTTAACAAATCAATTAATGATGTGATTCTATAATTGACGCATAATCTCACTAAATTAGGGGATTAATAAATTAATTCCCATTACAAGATATGCAATAAATAAAATTTCAATTTAACTAGACTTGCTATAAGATGCGAACTCTATAAATAATGGACTTAACAGAACCTAATTTGTATATATCTTGTTATGTCTTAATTTTCCAACCTTACACCTCGATAGTATAAACGAGATACAACAGTAATTGTGATATCTATTTTCAATAAGAATTCTATATATCCTTCTACATGTGTCACCTCGTCAGAACTCTATTTAGATTCTCCAATGAAAGAACCCCAATTATAAGGTAAGGTATTTTAGTTTTAAGACACGAAAAACAAAACTAGAAGGTCTCTCTTCTCCTTAATTCTTTCTTAAGTTTTTATCATCTCTTTGCCAGTTACAACCTCGGTGCCTTATGATTTTCTTGTTTTACAGATCAAAACCTCCAAGTTAGAAGAATCAAACCACATTAACTTGATGAAAACTTCGAGCTTGATCTCCGCATAGCCCCAACACTTTGTCGATCCAAACTTTGTTATCTAAAATATAAAAAATTGGAAATCATCACAGCCAGAATACAAGAATTTAATGTTATTAAAGCAGCAAAAGGTGATATATCAACCAAATAATGGGGGCAAAGGGGCCTGAATAAACATGGACACAGACAAAGAGTATGCCATCCACATATAGGCTCAGTGCTACCGTGTCCTTATAATTAATGTGATGAAAATTGAAAATCATCACAGCCTGAATAAAAGAATCTAATTTATAAATTTATCATATATATATTAAATGTTTCAATCGAATAGTTGAAAATCCGTCAGCAGTTAATTAATTTTAAAATAAATTATACATGTGCATGTCGGTTTCAGTCAAATCTCCCAAGTAAAACATAATAATATTTATAAAGAAAGTCCGCATCAATAAATACGCATCATTTCAAATTTACTCGTTTTCAGCTCCTTTCTTGACACTGTGCTTAGTTTGGGATATAAATACTCACCCTTCAGACAAGTAGTGCGAACAAGTTCCATCGGTTGTTTCCCACAGAGCCAAAAGTAAGATCAAAGATGCATAGCTTGATAAGCTGTGCACTGTGGCTTCTATTCACATGGGTTTGGGTCAAGGCTTTAAAGTCCTTTTCTAGAGGATCAATAAAGCTTCCACCGGGGCCGACGCCTTGGCCGATCATCGGAAATCTCCTGCAACTTGGGCACAAACCTCACAAGTCACTGGCCGACCTTGCCAAGGTCCATGGCCCTATCATGAGTCTAAAAATTGGACAGGTGACCACAGTAGTCATTTCGTCAGCTTCCATGGCCAAACAAGTCCTTCAAGATCATGACGCAGCTTTATGCAATCGAAACGTTCCAGATTCTGTCAGTTCCCACCAGAAGGGTGAATACGGGATCCCATGGCTCCCTGCCTCCACGCAGTGGAAAAAGCTTAGAAAAATATGCAACCTACATATTTTCACCAGTCAGAAACTTGATGCCAATCAAGACCTCCGGCGCAAGAAAATCCAACAACTCGTTGCTTTTGTTCAAGAAAGTTGCCATGCGGGAGAAGCAATCGATATTGGCCAAGCAGCTTTCGATACTGCAGTTAATCTGTTGTCCAATACGATTTTTTCTGTTGATTTGGCTGACCCTAATTCAGCTTCCGCAAGAGAGTTTAAGAATTTGATGTGGGGTTTGATGGTAGAATCTGGAAAGCCTAACGTGTCCGATTTTTTTCCTATTCTTAGAAAGCTTGATATACAGGGAGTACGGCGTCGCTTATCAAGGCATCATATCAAGATATTGGAGGTCTTGGATCGCTTCATTTATCAAAGATTGAAGCAAAGACAAGAACAAGGTTTTGTTGGTTCCAAGGACATGTTAGATACTCTTCTCAACATCAGCGAAAGTGAAAAGATTGACAGAAATGATTTCAAACATCTTTTCCTGGTAATCTTTGAATTAATTTAATTTCGTCCTCAAATTATTAGTTATTACGTAACCCATAAATTGATTAATTACATATCTTAACAGGATTTGTTTGCTGCGGGGGCTGAAACGACTTCAAGCACCTTGGAATGGGCATTGACAGAGCTACTACACAGCCCAGAGGCATTATCAAAAGCTCGATCGGAGTTGGAAAAGCAAATAGGCAAAGGCAACCCAATTGAGGAATCAGATATCGCTAGGTTACCTTATCTACAAGCAGTAGTTAAAGAAACCTTGAGGTTGCATCCGGCTGTTCCATTGTTAATCCCTCGCAAAGCCTTAGCAGATGTGCAAATCTCAGGCTTCATAGTGCCAAAGGGCGCACAAGTTTTGGTCAACGCATGGGCTGTAGGCAGAGATGCAAGCACATGGGAGAACCCTTACTCTTTCAAGCCTGAAAGGTTCTTAGGGTTAGATGTTGATGTCAAAGGCCGAAATTTTGAGCTAATTCCTTTCGGAGCTGGGCGGCGAATATGTCCTGGTTTGCCATTGGCAATAAGAATGTTGTACCTAATGTTGGGTTCACTTATTAAATCTTTTGATTGGAAGCTTGAAAATGAAGTTACAACTGAGAACTTGGACATGGAAGAGAAGTTTGGCATCACCTTGCAGAAGGCTCAACCACTTCGTGTGGTTCCTGTTGCCATTTAATTATGGGAAATGATATATAAGTACAAAATGGTGACAGAAATAAGTTTGAAATGATGTCATTTCCTGACTACCTGTTAAAAAAAGAATAAAATAATCTCAGGCTTTTTTTATCCTCCTTCATCACCATTTTGTACGTCTGCGCTGGTATTTCATTATATGTACTTTGAGAAGGTTTAAATATTAGAGAATAAATATACTTTTAATATGTCTTTCTCTTTATATTTAGTTTCTCCCTTTTTTTTTTTTTGGGTGTGTCTTTGTGTACAGCACACAAGAGAATAGTTAATTTCATATTGTCATTTCAAGATACCTAGAAAATTTTACAAAAGCGATTCCCACCATGACAAATTGATAAAGAGCAAGAGACCATATTTAGATTGAAATTTATAATATTTAAAAGTATTTTAATTAATTTATTTTTTAGTTTAATTTGATTACATTTTTACAGTTTTATTGTTTGTGCATTACTTATTTAAGTTGTATTCTTAATTTATGTATGAGTCTTATTAAAATAAGTTTTTAGTCAAATTATAATAAGTATTAGTATAAACAATTGTTTTTTATATCTTTTATAAGCATGCCTTAATTCTTTGTTAAGCCGTAAAGAGGCTATTAGGATAAAAATCAAATAAATAAAATAAGATAAATTTAAATAGTAAATATAAAATTACTTAGTAGTTGGTAAGAGTAGTGAGGTTAGCTCAAACATAATCTCTACGAATCATCTCTGCATTCCAAAGTTTCTTGACCTTATGCCCATCCACGCTTTCGAGCTGATAAATTCCCGGATGCACCATTTTGATAATCTTGTAGGCTCTTTTAACTTGGCCCCAAGACTTTTGTCCTCAGGGAGCTTTATGTTACGTGTAAATTTTCTAAGTATAAGGTCTCCCTCAATGAAACTTCTAGCTCGTACAATCTGATTATAATAACGGGTAGCTCGTTATTGGTAAACTGTTACCTGAATTTGGGGTCAAGGTTAGCACACAAAATCAGATGGTTTTTGTCTTTGAAAAATTTTATACATGATAAATGAGAAGTCTATTCTCCACTAGAATGACAGCTTTATGACCAAAGGCTAGGGAAAGAAGAGTTTCTTCTGTAGTTATTTTGCTGGTCATTCGATAGGCCTAGAGTACTTTGTGAAGCTCGTTAACCCAAGCTTCTTTATGTGCTCCAAGTCATATTTTTAGGGCCTTCTTTATTACCTTGTTAATGGCTTTTACTTGGCCATTAGCTTCGGTTGCGCTGATAAGGCAAATTAAAGATCGATATTAAGGTCGATATAGAGACTCTTGAATTCAGAGTTATCAAATTATTTTTCTTTATGTGTAATAATGACCCGAATTATAGCATACCCGCAAAAAATATTACGCTTGAGGAAGTTGGTTGTTTTCTTTTTAGAGATTGTTGCCAGGGGTTTTTCTTCGACCCATTTGGTGAAGTAATTTGTTGCCACAATTGTGTACTTTGCTTCTCTTCTTCCAGTCGGTAAAGGCCCGATGAGATCGAGTCCCTATTTGGCAAAGGGCTAAGGACTGGTCAATACAGTTAAAGGTTTAGAGGGCTTTAGGGACCGTCGGCATGTGTCTGATAATTGTGACTGCGAGTAATGTGGTCAGCATCACATGTAAAGTAGGCCAATAATAAGCTTGGCGTCGTCTTTGAAAGCCAATGCCTTTACACTGGGGTGTTATCTACAGACGCGTTCTTGAATTTCTATGAGGATGTATTCCCTTCCTCTGGTTAACACACTGAAGATAAGGTAAAGCATATCCTTGATGATACAAAATACCCTCCATCAAACAATAGCGAGTTGCTCGATAATGCAACTTATTAGCCATGATCTTGTCGTTGGGAAGGGCACATTTCTTAATGAACTCTTTGACTGGGGTCATCCGATTAGAATCATGCTGGATTGTTTGGACCATTGACTCTCGCTCATCAATGCTTTTCTCTTTAAGTAACTCGATGTGGATTGTTCTTGGAACCCAAGCTACATGAGCGATTGCTAGATGATCAACATCACATGTATGTGGTTTATTCTCAATTCAAATTGGAGAATAATGTCCCAACCCAATTATTATCGTATTAGGTAATGTTCAGATATCTTTTTATCTTGTTGACCAGATAGAGGTACATGTTGGTATAATCTCTTATTATTCTCTTGATTTGCCTAAAGAAGATAAAAGAAGGTTGTGATATTTTTTAATAGTAAGTCGTCTTTCTGCAACTATGTTGAGTATGAGAAAGTAGCATTAGAGAAATTTTAATTGAAGATTTTTTTATGCTAAGAGAGTGATTTGATGCACATTGTTACAAAATAAGAAAATTCAAAGTTTGTTGTCTATATTAAAGTTCTATTTTGAAAATTAATATTTATGCACGTGAAGGTCTTATTAGAGGCTACAACAAACAAAATTCAAGGACGAATTTTCTTTATCTTGGCAAGAATGATGAAGAGCAAGAAATTGAAGAGGTTATATTGAGATTGAAATTTATAATATTTAAGAATATTTTAATTAATTTGTATTATAATTTAATTTAGTTGTCTTTTTAGAGTTTTAATATTTAATCATTATTTATTTGAGTTATATTCCTAATTAAGGTATGAGTAGTATTAAAATAAATTTTTTTAGTCAAATTAGGATAAATCGTAGTTAGTATAAATAAATATTTTTTTGTAGCCTTTTATAAGTAAGCCTAATTATTTGTTATTGATTATTTCTTAAAATAGATTTTAGATTTGAGTTCAATAATATTTTTAGTTTTTAAAGACTCTGTAAATTTTTTAATTTAATTAATTCTCAATTTTTATGGGATCATTAAATTAATGAGTCTTAACCCCTTAAATTTACACTATTCTTTTGAATATTTTAATTAATTTATATTATAATTTAATTTAGTTGTCATTTTAGAGTTTTAATATTTAAGCATTACTTATTTGAGTTATATTCCTAATTAAGGTATGAGTCTTATTAAAATAAGTTTTTTTAATCGAATTAAGATAAATCGTAGTTAGTATAAATAATTTTTTTTTGTAGCTTTTTATAAGTAAACCTAATTATTTGTTATTGATTATTTCATAGAATAAATTTTAATTTTAAATTTAATAATATTTTTAATTTTTAAAAACTCTGTAAATTTTTTAATTTAATAAATTCTCAATTTTTTATGGGATCATTAAATTAACGAGTCTTAGACCGTGGCATATTGCAGTACTCTCAAGTAGTTCTCTTAAATAAATAATTTTTCTTGTTTTTAATTCTGAACGAATGGTATGTGTGAATATTTAATGACTCTCAACTGCTTGAAAATGATGCTCAGGGAACATTTGTCACATTGTCCAGATGTCAAAACACGGTCGACTCGTCTGCCTGGTCACAAAATCACGAGTTTCTGGCCACGCTTAGGAAAAGACTTTTCTTTTGATGAGATGCTAAGAAAAAGAATTAAAAGACGTAAAAATGCATCGACTCCCAATGATGAACTAAATACGAGGAATCTGCCCAATTATTTAATGGGTGAGTGCTAAATTACTTGAGATTTAAATATTATGATATGTATCAGCACAATTTGACAGAAGGATAAGGATAGTGGCAACTCAGATAATGACTAAGCCGGGATGGTCACTGAAAACCTCATTAATTCCCTTAAATTTTAATAATATTTTTATATAAAAATAGAATTTTTAATTTTCTCTCATTTACTTCTCTAAACCAATTTCAAATAAAACAACTTAAATATACTATTTTATGGTTGAGTTGTTCTTGTGTTGAACCTTCAAAATATGATATTAAATGACTGATTCATCATTTTAATTGGAGTTAATGATTCACCATTTCGGGTCCGCCTGCAGTGCCACAGTGGCACGATGCCACTGATTTTGTTTTTTCTGTGTCAAATATCACTCAGACCCCTTAACTCAGTTTTATTTAAATAAATATTAAATAAATTTCTACTGAATCTATATGAATATTTTAGTTAGCACCCTTATAGTATTTATTATTTATAAATTTTTATTCTATATTGCATATGTATCAAAATGCCCCCTGCCTTCATCACAAAACCCGAAACCCGACCCGCATTCCGTTTCCATTTCTGGCCACTCCACTTGCCGATTTTCCAAAAAACCCGACCGGTTTTCCGTTTCCGGACTTTGTTAAATGACTTATCGTGTTCCGCCACTCCACACGTCCAAGGTTGCACCAATCGAAAGATCGTTCATCTCTGTGCCATTATCGCAAAGTATATCTAAACGTGAATATTTAAAATTTCTACGGTTTCGACACACCACTTGTTCCCCACAATGTTTATGATTTTTTATTATTATTTTTGAAATAAAATTTAAATAAGAATGAGTTAAGGGGTCTAAGTGATATTTGACACAGAAAAAACAAAAACAGTGGCATGCAGGCGAGTCCATTTCATAAATACAAACACTCACACACGTCGCGTATCAACAATAAATGTATAATTTAACCGGAAATAGTTTAAGATCCTGGGTCCACTTCCGTAGAATGGAATGCTAGAGATTTTGTCCAACCACAGGTTGTCTTACAAGGTGGTGGAGTTTGACCGATGTCTTGTGCAAAACGGACAAGTAGGGGTTTGACAAACACAAATCGACAGCCACAGAGAGTGTAGCGTTAGGGTTGGTGGGGACTAAAACTCAATGCCAGTCTTTTCAAATTATGGATGTAGTTATTTAAGTCATTAATTTCCTTCCAACAATCTATTTTTAATTAAGTTTTTAATTTCAAAATGGTATTGGATAAAATTGTCTGACTGACCAATTCACTCTTTTTTCTTCCGATTCCCCCTTTTCTTATTGTTCAACACCTCATCAGTTCACTTGATTTTTCTATTTTTTAATGAAAAGTTACAAAAGAATTTTTTATGGTTGTCTCTCACCAATCGGTAATTGCCAATGTGGATTTGACTTTAAGCTCACACAAACGTAGAGGTACAAAATTGACCATATAATGTTGAATATGAAGAGTTTTTCTTAACTAACCATAAAATTAAAGTCATAAAAATTATTTTCCTTCAAGTCTTCAGAAAGAAAAAATCGCATTTGTCCCATCTGAAATACCATGAAGAAGATTAACTAGTATTTAAAAACGGACGTAACGAATAATTTAAATAAAAATAACATTGATTGCAAAAATTTCTGGACATCGGTTGAATAATATCTTTTAAACATTCGTAAGATACAGTTAGAAGAAAATTATAAGAGAAATAAAGAATTAGAACCAACTAGTTGAACTTAAAAGAAATTAAGTGACGGTGTTTAGTTTGCAAGAGGTTATTGTAGACTAATAAATGGTAATTTTATAATTTTGTTAATGAATTTTACTTCTAAAATGGGTGTAGAGAGGAATTTAGTGTGTTCCAAAATAGCCCCAACGATTTTTATATCAATGATACTATAGATCCTAACATTTGAATCCCTACTTGAGCCTCAATATTATATGTTGCTTATTTATTAGATAATGAATGTATAATTACTTATTACTCTATTATTCAATAGATCATTAACACTACATTAGTTGAAATTTAAATATTATTGGGATCTAGAGTATTACTCTTTTTAAATTCATTTTAATATTTGTTCCCTTTTTTATTTGATTTACCATTAAAGCCCCTGTTAAAATTTAAAAATGATTGAAACTAAGGATATCTATTGATAATATTAGCATTAATTTTATCAGTTGCCACAACTACAGTAGAAAGAACATTTTCATCAATGAATTTTTAGAAAAATCATATACGAAATTGGATGGGAAATTAATGATTGAACGATATATAGAAAAATATATAATTTCTGGTCTTGATAATGAGATTACCCTTCAACGTTTTTAACATATAAAAATACGTCGAGGACATTTATAAATGTATTGAATTAAGTATTTTAATGAATTTTTATTTTAATATTTATTATTTATTAACCATTTTTTTAAAATTATATTATTGTTTGAACTTAGCCCCTACTAAGTTGAATCCCTAACAACACCCAAGTAATCACTGGTACATTGTCTTTGTAAGAACAAACTGGAAAGCAGTATGTACAAGCTTTTCTACAGCACGCTTGGATTATAAATTCTGCCGTAAATCCTATTGAAATAACGGGTCATGTTGTGAACAAAACACTCTCACTAGGTGTATTGAAGTATGTTGTGTGACCTCAGTTTACAGTCAAGTGAACATGATGCTCTCTGCGGACACGTGATCATTAGGAGGACTGAACACCGTTACAATTTACAAAACACATGCAGACTTCGAGAATGTCATTTTTGACAGATGCATAAGAGTACAGAGTCTCTATTTTCTTTTGACATCCCATTATATTCAAAAATTAATAGAACAAAATAAGAAAAATGAACTCTTTGTAACGAAATTCTCTTCTTCGAGCCAGAGTCCAATCATTTGGCAATCATACTTTCTTTTTGGACACACAATCCTCCCTCTTTTCTTGAAATTTGGGTTTCTTAAGTTTCTTCAGGGATCAGGATTCTTCTAAGTGGTTTATTACTGAACCAAATAGTCTTAGGGTCCAAGCTTCTGCTATGTTATTGGGTCAGATTTGTCATTGGGCCTCAGAATCCATCCAATATGCCTTGCCGCAGCAGCGTATGCTCGCTCCATTTCTTGCATTTGTCCAACTTTAGGTGCTCCTAATGTGCATTTTGAATAAAATTTTTCTTGAACACCTTTTTCAGAGAAAAGTAACACAGAAGCGAAATGGAAGCAGCCAGGGAAGTTCATTGCCATAGCCCTGGAACGCAACAATGATGAAAAATTCGTGAATAATTGGATCATTTTAGAAATGCTGCTACACGATTTTTCTGTGGATTCATAGAGTGAGAATTGTACCAGATAGATCTGTGATCTGTAGTCACAGCCTTTGTCTCAGAGGGATTAATAGTTGGAACAAATTGGTTCTTAGCATGGAAAACTGGTTTGCTGGTGGCATTAACTAATTGTTAGAAACCCTTCGGTAGTAAGCGGTCCAGCAAAAGTCCTCAACAAGTGGCACTGTTGGTAAAATGTGCACCAGAAAAAGGCAGCCTGAGATCCTAACTCCAACGATATGCCGCAGATGTTGGATTAATGTTAATGTCCACTATCACTGAGACTAATCCGATCACAAGCTCCAATATGGAAGCCAGACCCCAGTTGAACAACCAAATCAATACCATTAATGGGTTATGCTTTTTGATCTGAAAAGATGAGGGAGCTAGCTAATAATAAAGTAGCAGGCTTCAAGAAAAGAGAAGAGTCGTTATAACCTACCAAGCCATCGAAAATAACAAAAATATTTGATAGAGCATAATGTAATAGATCAAATATACTGCAGATGTCAAATGACAAAAAAATAAATTACTTTTCACTTTTCGATCGGAACAACAAGCACATAATAATCGCAAATTATTATCTTCTTCGTCGTCGTTTTTTCTCTTCAACTTCAATGCAGTTTAGGGTTTGCGCGAGTCCTTAGAAGAGATGGGTTACTTCTAAAATGGTCATGATGTATTAATGTCAATCAGATGCCGAAACCAATGATTATGATATTGTAAGTACACTGGGCTCTGGGCTTTAGCCGCGAAAATTGTATTGTATTGGTTGCCTTCCCAAGATAGGTTTTTATAAATGCATTTTGTAATTTTAGATTATAACTTCCCAAATCATCTATTTTAAGATAGATTTTGAAAAAAAATCAATTTTATAAATAAGTTGGCCACTTATTTTGTAATTTTAGATTATAACATAATCACTTATCATATAATTTAGTAAGTATGTTTAATGAAAGGAAGTCAAAATGAACAAAATAATAAATGTTACTATCATTATCTATATTTTTTGTATTTTACAAACAATGAAAACATTTGGTTTAGTTCATTTTAGTTGGTAATTTTATAAATAATAAAATTTAAAAAGCCATGAATCTTTATTCAAGAATTTTGACAATAACCAAAAATCTTTATTATTGTCGTGAAAAAAAAATCTAAAAATATGATGGTTTTAATTAAAAGTTAATGATAAGTAAAGATAAAGTTCATTAAATTAAAATGAATAGAAATAAAATTTGGTTATCGCCATGAAGATATTAATATTAAAATAAAAAAATTAAATATACCTTAGAAATTACCCAACGTGTTCATTAATAATATTATTGAAAACATTTAATTTAGGTATATACATGTTTATTTTGGTCATATATTATTATTATTAACAAATTAATATATTTTTATTATGTATTCTATTTTGATTGATGAATTCAAACAATTTATTGTATATTAGATAGATATTATGTTATAAAAATATTTATTAATACATGTTAATTTTTTTCATGCATTTTGAAATTTTTACATGAGAATACATTATTATTGATACATTGATACTCATTCTAATAGTTAAACTAAGTTAATGGATTTAAGTGTAAAAAAAAAAATGAAACAATCCGGATATACATGTCAATATTTAGAAACCTTTGCCTTTTTTATTTTTCAGTAAATACCAGGGATGATGATGTTAATAACCATCCAAACACATCCGGGCCCGTTATGCAACTCTTCGGTTAAATTTAATAATTAAATCACTAAATGACAAGATAGGGGTACCAAACCATCAAAGGAGGTCTGCAAGTATGTTTAATGAAAGGAAGTCAAAATGAACAAAATAATAAATGTTACTATCATTATCTATATTTTTTGTATTTTACAAACAATAAAAACATTTGGTTTTATGTTGAACTGTTACAATAACAGAAAACTTTAGTGTAAATAGGTTACAAAATCAACAACGCAATATGCTCATTGAAGCAAAATACTGGCCATTGAATACAAAATTCTCATCCTTTGTCGTCAAAGGAGGTCTGAAAATAACGCAAGATCACATAAATTGTGGTGGCAATATCACAACGCAATGTCTCGAGACCATTTTGTAGGGGCAATATCATGCTTTATTTGGGGATATTTTCCCCAAAATAAAGCATGAGGAGTTAGCATTTGTGTGGCAACGCAATTTTGCCCAAACGGACCTTCATTCTCTTATTTTATATTTTAAAGAATTTTTAGTTATTATGAGCTCCATTGCCATATATATCAAAAGAATCTTTTTACAAATTTATAAGTATAGAGGATTTCAATTCGTAAAAGTTTACTGTTACTTGGAGTCTCCCCAAGTATCGCCTTAAATTGAGTGAATTTGTAATCTTTCCAGTTTAATTTCAAAAAAAAAGTCATGATATTTGTAATATGATGATATTATCTTATAGATTTTTATTTTTATTTTTTTCAAAACAAAAAGATTACAAATTCACTCATTTAAAACTACATTTAGGGAGATTTCAAGCATCCTCAAATAAATTTTTATGATTTGAAACAGAAGAATTGTTCCACCAGTTATAAGCATTAAGACCTAACTCCAAATTAACAAAGTTGTCAGCCACTGAATTGCCCTCTTTGTAGATGTGTAAACTAGTAAAGTGCATTCCATGATTAAGTGTAAACAATTCAACTATCTGATACATAGATGTCACGTCGGCTTGAAATTGGTACTTTTTTTTTGTCTTATCCATGAAATATCCTGAGTAGGACCCCAACTGTGGGAGGCACCTTTAAGCCTGTATCACAACCCAAACTAGAAGTCCCCGCTCGAACCGGGAGGCACAGGTTCGCCCAACAAAAGTGACTTCTCTGCTACTCGAATTTGGTACTTTAAGATAAGCTAAAACTTAAGACGAGTTACTATCAACCAAATAAAATTCCATCCTTTCGTAACTGCAAATTCAATAGCCTTTAAAATGATATATATCTTTCCATAGAAAGATGTTTGATGGCCAAGTGACTGCGTAAAACAACCTCGAAAAGCACCAATGGAACCTCCCAAGCGATTGCGCGAAACAACCTTGAAAAGCACCCTTGAAACCACCCAAGCGACTGCACAAAACAACCTCAAAAAGCACCATTGAAACCACCCAAAGCGATTGCGCAAAACAACCTCGAAAAGCACCATTGAAAGCATGAAACCCGGCACCACAAGCTGCAAGACCTAGGTTTCTCTTCGCCAAACCGTCTGTGTTAACTTTGATCCAAGGAGCTCTTGGTGAATGCCAAAATATAGTGATGATAGATGAGGATGAATGCCTGGCACAAGATAAATGCAAAGTGGAATAAGTAGGCTAAGATGCATCAGCACTTGTCGATTAACCACTCCAAGAAATGGCAATGATCGATTCCGAAATCGAAGACAATTTCGTGCCTCCCATATATAGTAAATTGCAACAAGGCAACAAACTCTCCATAAATAAGAAACATGGCCGGTGAAGGTAGTCTCAAAAATCAAATTTCTTAGAACGAGAACATCTACCACTGTTGGAAAATGGCGAAGAAAAAGGGGTCAATCCAAGCCCAAAGTTGCTGCACACATGAGCTTTCAAGAAGTAAGTGGGCTGCTGCATCATCACTGGAACCACAAAGTAATTAAGCAAGCAAAGATTATCATCAGTGGACAAACTATTATGGAATAGACGGTAGGCAAGTATAGAGAACTTCGATGGAAGTAGCTATCCCATAACAACTTATATAAAGGCTGCAGAGGTTGATGATCCGTGTAAAAAAAAAAAAAGCATAAGAATCAGACTGCCTCAAACAACTATTACAGGAATGCATCCAAACTAGTTTGTTTGATAAAAAGTTAATGAGAAGATGAGCAGTCAATACTTCATGAAAGAATTGAGGAAGCAATGTGGCAAAATGTGTAAAAACACACCATCAACTCTTATTTATCAGCTATCAATAGACAATAGCAGCCTCCAAGTGTAAACTAAAACCATCAATATTCACTCAATCTAGAATAGATTGACTCTGCCATGCATCTTTCCAATATTAATAAAATAGCCATTACCAACTTGCCATCTATAACCTGCCACCAAAGAAGGCATTAGTACTCAAACTATGCCAAACAGAATTGGAAGCAACAATAGATCATACAATCTTCAATAAAGCAACACGATTCCGATGAAAAAGATTGCGAATACCCAAACCACCTTCCTCCGTAGGCACACACACCTGAGACCACGCAACTGTCACAAGTTTTCTAGAATCACAAGTGCTTGACCAAACAAAATCCCAAACCTATGTATTAAGGCAATGGAGCAGAGAAGAGGCCATAAATAAACCATAAATTCATAGAATTGAATAATGCAAGACGTTGTGTGTCACGAGTAGGGTATCTTCTGGAGGCTATAACTTGCCCTATAGGTGTCCGTTTTCAGTGTATAATATATCATTTTGAAGCTTGCGACGAGGCAAACAAAAGTTAGAACCATCTAAGTTGTTCTGTCTTTGGTTGAGCCATAAATTTTACTTCTTTACTAGTCATTTTCTAGTTTTAAGAATTTTTTTCTATTTTTCCTGATTCTTCTAGGATTTTTATCTTTTTTTTACAACTCGAATTTGAATGTCGTTTGTTTTAATTTTCCTATTTTGATTAGAAGAATTTAAATATCATGTTATATTTTAGATTTTCCTATTTTGGTAAATTCACAATATTTAAACTTGTTATAAAAGGGGCTCTAAACCCTAGTTTTATTCATTCAGACTTTCAATAAGATTTATCATTATTTAGAAATCTAGTTTCTTCTTTCAGCAAACTCAATAACATTTATATTTTGTCAGTTGGTATCTAAGCAAATTTGTTTGTCATCATGGTACGCCACATAAACAAAGGACGTTGCAAAGACGTTGATCAAGGGATGTAGGCAATGTCTGTGGAGATTGTTAAATAGATGGTCATAGAAGCAGTCTCGCAAGTCACAGAGAATTCATTTAACCAGAGAATGACAGCAATGGAGGAAGCAATCGAGGGTCTCATGCTTTCCATGAATAATATAAACATATATCAATGACAAAGAGTTAATCACGAAAGGGTTGTTAAAGGAGTCAATCAAGATGAACAATCTTGGGATTATCACCATGAAGAGGTTCGATAGGGTTTCAATCACGAAGTGATACCTCAGAACCTAGAACCGGTAAGGCGAGTGCAGCCTCATGTACGTGAAGAGTTATGAAGTGATTCAGAAGAAGAAGACGTTGAGGATTATAATTAAAGGCATTAGAAGGGTTCAAATTACAAGATTAATATTGATATTGAAGGTTTTTATGGTGGGATGAATGTTGAAAAATTTTTAGACTAGATATTGAATGTACGAAATTTCTTCCAATATATGGAGATTCACTTAGATAAGCAGATTAAACTTATGGCATTTAAGTTGAAGGGTGTAGTATCTGCATGGTGGCAAAACGTCCAAAATCGAAGAAAAGTTGTGAGAAAGCCATTGATCAAACCATAGCCTAAAATGCAGAAGATGATGAAAGAGTATTTTCTTCCAACGGATTATCAGTAGCAAGTGTACGTGAAATATAAGAATTGAAGGCAAGGAAATCACAACATTGATAAATATATAAAGGAATTTTATCTTTTGCACACAAGAAATAATATGGATGAGCCAGAGTTTCAGGCAATTACAAAATATCTTCGCATGTTGAATCAAGAACTGCAAAATGAGATTGTAAACACAATTTGAGATATGGGTATAGAGGTTGCTAGGGCAAAGAAGTTGGAAGAATGGCAGCGACGTGCTGCTTCTAGGGTTCAAAAAGGCAATTCACCGGTGCGCAACATAGACTAACCAATGTTGTGGTTGAAAACAATCAGAAAAATATAGGTTGATAGTAATCAAGCGCAACAACCAGTGCAGTAGTAATTAAAGCAGCAACCGCTTTGATAGTAGTAGCCACCTAGACAGTAGATTAATCCTTATACAAAGCCTATGCTGAACAACAGTTTGAAGTGTGGGGAACCAAAGAATAGATCAAATGATTGTCATCTTAAAAAATTAAATTTGGTAGAGGCAGAAGCAGGTGATGCAGAGGTGAAGAATGTTAAGGATGGGGATGACGAGGAGGCCTTGGAATTAAAAGCAGATTATGGAGAGTTTCTAAACTTTATTATACAGAAGATTTTTTTGGCACTAAGGTTTGAAGAGGATAACTAGCACAATAAGATTTTTAGAACACGTGGTACATCAATGATAAGATGTGTAACATGATAGTTGACAGTGGGAATAATGAGAACATATTTTTGAAGGAACTGGTTGATGTGATATGACTTTTAATAGAGAAACATCTCACATTGTATAGAATATGATGGATAAAGAAATAGACAGAAACACGAGTGATAAAAAAGTGTCATGTTCCTTTCTCCGTTAGAAAAATTTATAAAAGTGTTGTGGTAGATATGGACGTCAACCATCTGTTATTGGGTAAACCTTGATAGTTTGATGTGGATACGGTACACAGAAGAATCCCAACGTTGGAGGGAAAATTTTTTTGACTATTGTGAAAGGGAATCTAGAAGAAGATCATAATGGTTGTAAGAAGGTGTAGAAGGAATATGAGTACGAGGTGAAGTCTATTCCTAAAAAGGTGCAACCATTGTTAGTTGAATTTGCTGACATTACACCATCAGAGATGCCCAATGAGTTGTTGCCTTTGTAAAATAGTCAGCATCATTAGACGTAGTCCCTAGTGAAGGTCTACCTAACTTGCCCCTTTATCGCATGAGTCATCATGAGCATGTGAATTTACAAGGACAAGTTGATGAATTATTGTGAAAAGGGCTTCATTTGTGAGAGCGGGAGTTCATGTATTGTAGCAGCCTTGTGATAACTCTATGAAATTAGAGTTATTATGGCACTTTTAGACTTAAATCAAGACTATTTTGAGAGTAAATGACATGTGTTTATTTCATTTTAGTTTTATTTTTGCATGAATAACCATTTGAGTTTACTTTTTAATATATTACGTTATTTTAGAATAATTATGTGTACTAAGATTGTGTGCATAATTGTAGGTGATTAGAAGCTCAAATTTCAAGAAAAGAATGCTGATGCAATAACCTTACAAAAATAAGGAAAGAATATGGCTACAAAATAATTGAAACAAATCTGGAATAGTGTAATTGCTGTAGCAATCCTAGAACAACGACAGAAAAAAATTTACAGAATATTACGATTTGTAGTTTCCTAATATGGAAGATACAAGACTTAGGCTTTTGTTTACCTTAATTTTCAACTATAAAAGGCGCACACATCATAAGGAAAAGGGAGAGCTGTCACCTAAGGAGAAAAACCACAAAGAAACAAAAGAAAAACAGAATTTAAGAGAGAGATTAAGGGCTGCACAAGAGGAGAATTTACAAAAATCAATTGGGAACTTAGTCTTTCTTATTCTTCTCTTTTTTTCTTGTTTTCTAGTTATTCATGTGGATGTGTTTGATGGCTGAAACTTTATTCTTTATTTTTCTTTTGCAAATTATGAACTAAATTTATTTGTAGTTGAGTGATAGACAATCTTGATGATTTATTGACTGAAAACATGAGTTGCTACATGTTTGTTGTAGCATTTTATTTTGATAGTATTTATTTTGATAGTATTTATTTTTATTCATTATTTCGGTTAATCACCCATTTAATGATACTAGCTAAGGAAGAGCGACAAAAGAGCCTATCTCAATGGAACATATCAAAGCAATACTTGGATTTAGATTAGGTTTTCTGGATTGAATTTTACTTCATCCCAAAAAGGCTATGCTTAATCTAAAATTAGTGATGAACTAGACATAGGGATTCACCTTGTAGGGTAATTAGAACCTAAGCATGTCATGCTATATCTATTGTTAGCATAACAACTGATTACTATTAGGTTGCATATAGATATAAGATATTGAGCATGCGACAGCTGAGGATATATAAGGATTCTGCCTAGTGTTATAGCAGATGTTGTAGCAACCGAGCTAAACATTAGAAAAATAGTCAAAACCATTAAAAGAGTTTATTCACTCAACTACTCTATATTCCCATTAGTTTCATCTTTGAGTTTGATGTGATAATTTACTTTGTTGCATTTTATTTATTGTGTTTTTATTTTAATTAGTATATTAGTTTCATTAATTGTTTATTTTAATTTAGAACAAAATCTGCACTGTTAAGATTGCTGTAGCAAGTCTGATAACATCAATCTCTATGGAGACGATCTTGATTATTCATCACTTTATTACTTGTTATGTACACTTGCACATTGACGCCAATAGCATTAGGATTTATACTCAACACCTTGTTGGTGCTAAAGATTGATGGGAGTTGGCGTATGTGTGTGGACAGCAAGGGGATTAATCAGATTGCAATGAAGTTTTGTTTTCATATTCCGAAGTTTTAAGCTTTGCTAGATTAGTAGATGGTGCTTGAATTTTCTCAAAGATAGACTTGCGCAATAGGTATTATCAGATTCAGATTAGGCTTGGAGATTACTAGAAAACAACGTTTAAGATGAAGAAAGGGTTGTATGAGTTGTTGGTGATGCCATTTAGATTGTCAAACACATCAAGTACTTTTATGGCTTAAGCCTTTTCTTGCAAATTTGTTACGACATATTTTGATGATGTTTTGGTGTATTTTATTGATATGATGACACATTTTGTGCATCTGAGAATGGTTATGAAGGTGTTGTGCAATAATAAACTTTACATTAATTTAAAGAAGTGTAGCTTTTTGCAGAATAATGTAAAGTTTTTGGGTTCTATAGTTGATGCAGATAGGATTCGAGCAATAGACTCGAAGATATAAGCCATTAGAGAATGGCCAACGCTAAGAATTGGATGAAATTAAGAGTTTTCATAAGTTGGCAACGTTTTATAAGAGGTTGATTTACGGTTTAAGCACTATAGTCGGTACATCATGGAGTGCTTGGAGAAAAAGAAGTTCAAATGAGAAAAAGATGAAGAGGTCAGCTTTTTTTTGTTAAGGAGAAGTTGTCTACTTCTTCTGTGTTAGCTTTGCCAAAGTTCGACAAGTTGTTTGAGGTCAAATATGATGCTTCTAGTAAAGGAATTAGGGTTGTTCTTTCCTAAGAGAGTTGTCCAATTGAGTATATAAGTGAAAAGTTGAATGAAGCATATAAGAAGTGGTCTATTTACAACCAAAAGTTTTATACCATCCTTAGGGCGTTCAAGACGTCGACACGTTAATTGATTCAGAAAAAGTTTATGCTTTATAACGAGCATCAAGCACTAAAGTATTTTAACAATCAGCAAAACCTGAGCAAGATGCATGCTAGATGGGTGAGTTATATGTAGAAGTTCACTTTTTTTTCTTAAACACAAGACTGGGCAGTTGAAGAAAATAGCAGACACGCTAAGTAGGCGAGCATTTTTCCTGTTAACTCTAGTCAATGAAATTATTAGTTTTGAATACTTGAAGGAATTGTATGTTGAAGATGAGGATTTTATACATATTTGGGATCGCTACAACAATCATCATAATGCGGAGGATTTCTTTATTCAAGACGGGTATTTATTTAAGGCCAACCAGTTATATGTACTTTGGAGCTTTTTAAGGGAACAAATTATCTACGAGTTGCATAGAGAAGAATTGGGCTGACATCTGAGACGAAATAAGACAAAGGCACTTGTAGATGAGTGTTATTATTGGCCGCAGGTAGATAGAGATGTGTGAAAATTTGTGTGGGGGTGTTAGGATTGCCAAGAAAGTAAGAGGCACACATAAAATATAGGTTTATACATGTCTTTCCCTATTCTAAAAAAAATTAATTGGATCTATTCATAAATTTTGTGTTAGGATTGTCGTGCACAAGGGCGGGTCAAGATGGCGCATTTTATTCCAAATACCATTACTTCTAATATGATGAAAAGTTCATCAGTAAGTTCTGGCGTCATCTTTGGGATAAGTTTGGTATACAGTTGCAATTTAGTAGTGCTTTCCATCCACAGACAAATGGATAGATGGAAGTGGTCAATTGAACATTGACAACTTGTTGCGCTGTGTTTATGATGATAAGCAATGAAACTGGAAAGTTACCTTACCTCAGGTTAAGTTTTCTTACAATAACATGATGAATTGATCTACTTGCAAAACCCCTTTTGAGAGTGTCTACACTTGTCCCCAACGCCAGATTTGTGACTTTACTGTTACACCATTAACAGTTGAAGCTGGAGAAAGCAAAGCTGCACATAATGTGGTAGACAGGGCTTTACGATTCATGGGTATTGTTCTTAGCTAATAAGGATGATACCTTTGAAGCATTTAAAGTTTTCTATAAAAAGGTTCAAAATGAAAAGAGATATGTCATTTCTTGTATTAGAAGTGATCATGGTGGAGAATTTGAAAATCATGTATTTGAGAATTTTTGTAATGATTTTGGCATTGAGCATCAATATTCATCATCTAGGACTCCACAACAAAATGGAGTTGTTGAGAGAAAGAATAAGTCTATTTAAGAAATGGCTAGGACTATGTTGAATGAGAATGCTTTACCAAAATATTTTTGGGGTGAAGCTGTCAACACCGCTTGTTATGTTTTAAATCGGGTGTTGATTAGACCTCATCTCAATAAAACTCTTTATGAGCTTTGAAAAGATAGAAAACCCAACATTGGTTATTTTAAAGTTTTTAGATGCAAATGTTTTATTTTGAACACAAAAGAAAATCTTGGTAAATTTGATTCAAAATCTGAAGTTGGTATCTTTCTTGGTTATTCAAATACAAGCAAAGCTTATAGAGTGTAAATAAAAGAACTATGGTTGTGGAAGAGTCTACATTTGATGAGTCTAACCCTTCCTTTATGGAGAAAGTTGTTGTTGATGATGATGCGAATGAAAAGCTACAAGAAGATTCATCAATGGATAGCCAAAAAGATGCATACCTTGAAAATCAAGAGGAACAACATAAAGAAACAAATGCATAGTAAAATGAAGGTACTTCTCAAACACTCCCGAAGGAGTGGAGGTATGGTTCTTGTGAGCATACTGCACTTATTTCTTAAAGTTAACCAAAATCCCTTGTGGATGTGGAAAACGATGAATCTTGTATTATGACAATGCAAGAAGAGTTAAATCAATTTGAGAGAAATAAAGTGTGGGAATTAGTTCCTAAACTGGAACATTAATCCATTATAAGCACTAAATGAGTATTTAAAAATAAAATAGATGAATCCGGTGTGGTTGTAAGGAATAAAGCTAGATTAGTGGCTTAAGAATTCAACAAAGAAGAAGAAATTGATTATGATGAAACATTTGCACCTGTAACTAGATTAGAATCCATTAGAATGTTGTTAGCATTTGCATGTCATAAAGATTTTATTTTATTTCATTTCATATGGATGTTAAGAGTGCTTTCTTAAATGGTTATATTATAGAGGAAGTTTATGTGAAACAACCCCTTAGTTTTGAAAATGAAAATTTTCCAAATCATGTTTATAAGTTAAAGTATTGTATGTATTAAAACAAGCACCTAGAGCATGATATAATAGGCTTAAAAATTTCTTGTTGGATAACGAATTTTCGATGCGAAAAGCAGATACTACTCTCTTTATTAAGTACAAGAACCAAGATATGCTTGTTGTTCAAATTTATGTTGATGATATTATTTTTTGTTCTACTAATGAGTCTATGTGCAAAGAGTTTTCATCTTGTATGAGTAAAGGATTTGAAATGAGCATGATGAGAGAATTGAAGTATTTGCTTGGACTTCAAATCAAACAAAACAATGAGGGAATCTTCATCAACCAAGCTAAATATGTCAAAGATTTGCTCAAGAGATTTGGCATTGATGACTCAAACACCAAGAACACTCTAATGAGTACAACAATCAAGCTTGACAAAGATGAAAAAGGTAAAGAGGTTGATATTAAAAAGTATCGAGGTATAATTGTCTCTTTACTTTACTTAACCGCAAGTAGACCCGATATCATATTTAGTGTAAGTTTGTGTGCAAGATTTCAATCATGTCCCAAGGAGTCTCATTTGCTAGCTGTTAAAAGAATTTTTTGTTATTTGAGTGGAACCATAGATCTTGGCTTTTGATATCCTAGAGGAACCCATATTTATTTAACTTGTTATTTGAATGCTGATTTTGTCAGGTATAAGGTTGATAGGAAAAGTACTAATGGAACTTGTCATTTCGTAGGTTGTTGAGTGTTAGAAAGTGTATATTTATAAAGGAGAAAATCGTCATTTTGTACTTCAAGTTTTACTAACATCTTTAATTTTCTTAATTTAAGTCTCTTATTATTTAATTATGTGTGTTCTGTTTTAATTAAGTATTTTGTGTATTTTAGGGGTATTATGGTCGTTTCACAATAAATGAGATTTCGGATAGCAAAACGGACGTCACTTTTGAACTCAGGACAGTCGAAAACCTTAAGAGGAGCATAAAAGGAAAAATGACACTGTTCACACGTACGACACTATTCACATGTACGGTACTGTTCATGGATACTGTTCACGACACTGTTCAGACCGCGTTACTATTCAAACCGTGTGCAAACCGTGTTACTGTTCAAACCGCATGGTCAAACCCGTGGTCAAACCGTGTTACTGTTCACTGATACGTGGCGCAATCCTGTGCATCCAAACTATTTTTAATCCGATGGCCATGATTCAGTCAATGTATCTATAAAAAGGGGGCCTCCCCTCCTAATTTGAGAACCCCTGAATCCATTTTTTGAGCTTAGTTTTCTGTAATTCCTTCTCCATCTTGTATTTTCTACGTATTTTAATAAAATTCTCATTTTACCCCTAGTTCAATAATGAGTAGCTAATTTTTTTTCAAGCTTGGGTTGAAGGTGAAGTCTCAACATGTGTCATGGGCTTTAATTGGTAAATTTATTTTCTCTTCCCCTCTAATTTCTGTGGAGGTTTTGACTTTTCGTCGACAAATAATAATAATCTTGTCTAGTTACCGCCCTAGTTTTACCGGCACCCTAGTACAAGGTTATTATTATTTGGCACGATAAGCCCTTAACACCATATTGATTAGAGCGTGGTTCATGAGGTGTGGATTCCCCCCTCATGATTTAATTGGTATTAATAAGGAATATTTAGCCCATGGTGCATGTTGATACGGATCCAGATACCCAAGCACTTTATTTCAATAGTTCTCAATTCAATTTAATTCCGCTATTCCCATTTAAATTCTAGCATCCTTTAAATCAATTTCTCCACAAATACAACCACCCATTTACTTAATTAATTCTACATATAATTAAAATCCACCTCCTCGTGGGATCGACACTCGTCACCGTTAATCTATTCTACAATAGATTCGTGCAAACCATGAAGTTCAACAAAATTTGCACAACAAGTTTTTGGCGCCGTTGCCGGGGAGGTAAGTATTTTAATTTGTAGAATTAATTTTTTGTAAATAATTTTATTATTAATATTATTACTATTAGTATTATTATTGTTATTTTATTTGTTTCCTTGTAATTTTTTTTTCTTAATTAATAACAAAAAAGTGAATTTATATTTTTAGGTAAGGATTTTTTTTCTCTTCTTTAAATTTCTGCATTTTAATTTTCAAGTTATTCTTCTTTATAATTTTTTATTTATCTTGTTAATTTATTTTTATTTTATTCTATTTAATTTATTTCACGTATTTGTTTTAGTGTATTTTTTTTATATAGAAAGGTTGTAACAGCGCAATAAGGTTAGTATTGTAATTTCTCCTTTTTCTTTATTTTTATTTGTTTTTTCTCAATTTATTTTCTTTATTTGCATGCATGGTCGTAGGTCATTATCACCTAATCTTGAACCTATAGACCTTGAATTAGAAAGAACACTTCGCACACACAAACACATTGCACGTAAAGATAAAACTGAAATGGATTTGCAACAACCAGAACCACAGGAGAGGCCATTTAAGGACTACTTCAGTCCCTTAGCTAATTTGAGCACATCATGCATTAGATACCCAAATGTAACTGCTAGGAGTTTTGAGTTAAAACCTAGTGTGCTAAATTGTCTCCCAACATTCTATGGCCTAGAAAATGAGGACCCGTATAATCATCTGAATGATTTTCATACAATTTGTCAAACTTTTAAATATGAGAATTTTTCAGAAGATGATGTTAAACTTAGACTATTTCCATTTTCTTTAAAGGATAGAGCTCGTTCATGGTTTAATACATTGCCTGCTAATAGCATTACAACATGGGAACAAATGGTAACGAAATTTTTAAATAAATACTTCCCAGTTCATAAAACCAATGCTATTCGCAGGGAAATCTCAGAGTTCACCCAAAGAGAAGACGAGCAGTTTTTCGAAGCATGGGAGCGATTCAATGGGCTATTGTTGAAGTGTCCACATCATGGGTACGAGAAATGGCACCAATGCCAATACTTCTTGGAAGGATTATTGCCAAATGTGCAAGAATGGCTAATGGCGACAAGTGGAGGAGAGCTAATGTCAAAAAGTGCATCAGAGATTTGGGATTTCTTCCAGCGACAAGCAGATAATTCCCAACAGCGGAGTCGATCACTCAGGAATACTAGAAGAATTAAAGGAGTAAATGAGGTTCACATTGGCGAGTCAAGTTCGAGAATTAAAGAAGTTAAAGAGATAATTGAAGGTCTTTCTCGACAAATAGCATCGTTGACGACTGCCAAATCAACAGAGCCACATGACCATGAGTCGTATTCAGATCAAGCCAATGCCATCGTTGTCATGAGGAAGCCATCAAATTACAACCCATACTCCAACACATATAACCCTGGATGGAGAGACCACCCCAATTTTTCATGGTCTCAAAGATTCCAACAGAATGGACCAGCAGCTCCAGCTCCACCAATGCAACCAATTCCTCAAGCCTCTCAGCCACCATACAATCAGAACCAAAACTACTCTCAACCCAGACAATGGGAGGATGCCTTCCAGAATGTCAAGAATGTTACTAACTCCATGATCGAGCAACAGAACCGCACCATTGATGGACTACGGAATGAGATGAGAGCAGGCTTCAACTCACAAGCCCAATCAGTTTCAAGCCTCGAGAAGATGGTGGGACAACTTGCTTCTTCAGTTCAGACTTTGGCAATGACTGTTGAGAAAGGTAAATTTCCAAGTCAACCAGTGCCTAATCCTAAAGGAGTACATGAAGCAAGTACCAGTTCACCACAACAGCATGGAGAGGTCAAAGCCGTTATGACCTTGCGAAAAGGGAAAGAAGTCGACAACAAAGTGAAGATGCCAGCGACCAAAGAAAATCAAATTGTACCTATGAATGTTGAAGACTCACCACCGGAGGAGAAAGAAGAAACCAACCCACGGGAATACGTTCCTAAAGCTCCATTTCCTCAAAGGTTAGCTAAAGGGAAGAAGGGAAAATCCACAGGTGAGATTCTTGAAGTCTTCAAACAGGTAAGTGTTAACATCCCTTTACTTGATGCAATAAAACAAGTTCCATCTTATGCCAAGTTTCTTAAAGACCTTTGCACTAAAAAGAGAAACATTCATGTTCAGAAAAAGGCATTTTTAACTGAAAATGTTAGTTCTATACTCCAACACAAAATTCCTCTAAAATGTAAAGACCCAGGCTCCCCCACTATTTCATGTAGTATAGGGAACCACACAATTGAGAATGTTTTGTTGGATTTAGGAGATAGTGTTAATCTTTTGCCTTACTCAGTATTTGTGAAACTTGGATTGGGAGAATTACACCCAACTCCAGTGGTGTTATTCACTTGCGATCGGTCCACGAAAATACCTCGTGGTATTGTGGAGGACGTGCTTATCCGTAGACAAGTTTTATTTTCTGTTGATTTCATTGTAATTGACACTCAACCAATACAGATTCAAGGAAGCACATCCCCATTATCCTAGGCCGACCTTTCTTGGCAATCATGCGATGCTCACATTCAATGCAAAATCGAAATATGCGATTGTCCTTTGGCAATATGACCATGGAGCTCAACATCTTCAACATTGCCAAACAACCTCACAATGCAAATGGAATTGTTGATGTGGATTTAATTGAAGCATTAATTGATGATACATTTATTTCAAACCTTAGTGATGACCCTTTACAAACATGTTTAACTCACTTTGGTTTGGATTTTGATGTTGACAGATCAGTCGATGAGGTCAACGCCCTACTTGACTCAGCACCATCCATGGACACTAATAAATGGAAGTCAAGAGTTGAGCAACTAGCACCATCAGAGAAGAAAATCATCCCATCATCAGAGTCACCACCGAAACTCGAGCTCAAACCATTACCCAACACTTTGGAATATGCGTTCTTGGGAGAAGAAAGCACTTTACCGGTAATCATCTCATCATCCCTAAATGACGAGCAAAAAGGTAAGTTGTTGGATGTTTTAAAAGAGCACAAAGGAGCATTAGGTTGGACCATAACAGACATAAAAGGTATAAACCCAGCAGACTGCATGCATTACATTCACCTTGATGAAAATGCTAAATCTACTAGGGAAATGCAACGTCGGTTAAATCCTAATATGAAAGAAGTTGTTAGAACGGAAGTGCTTAAACTATTAGATGCAGGTATCATTTACCCCATTTCTGATAGTTCATGGGTCAGTCCTGTACAAGTGGTCCCCAAAAAGTCAGGAGTCACAGTAGTTACCAATGCTGATAATGAATTGATACCCACTAGAGTGACTACAGGATGGCGTGTATGCATTGATTATAGAAAGTTAAATTCTGTCACACGTAAAGACCATTTTCCTTTACCATTTATTGATCAAATGCTTGATAGATTAGCAGGCCATGAATTTTACTGCTTTCTAGATGGCTACTCAGGATATAATCAGATTCCCATAACACCAAAAGATCAAGAGAAAACCACTTTCACTTGCCCTTTTGGCACTTTTGCATATAGGAGGATGCCATTTGGATTATGTAATGCACCTGCTACATTTCAACGATGCATGTTAAGCATTTTTTCTGATATGGTTGAACGGTTTCTTGAGGTCTTTATGGATGATTTTTCTGTCTTTGGTGACTCATTTGATCAATGTTTACATCATCTAACACAAGTTTTGCAGAGATGTATAGAGAAGAATTTGGTCTTAAATTGGGAGAAGTGCCATTTTATGGTAAATCAAGGTATTGTTCTTGGTCACATAATTTCGAGCAAAGGTATTGAGGTTGACAAAGCCAAGGTGGATCTCATTTCCAATCTTCCTCCACCTAAAACAGTCAGAGAAGTAAGATCTTTCCTTGGGCATGCTGGTTTTTATAGACGTTTTATTAAAGATTTTAGCAAAGTTTCTAGACCCTTATGCAATCTACTTGCTAAGGATGCACATTTTATCTTTGATGATTCATGTCTTGTAGCATTTGAAAAGCTAAAGCGATTGTTGACGTCATCACCCATAATTCAGCCACCAAACTGGAGCTTACCATTTGAGCTTATGTGTGATGCATCTGATTATGCAGTAGGAGCAGTATTAGGACAAAGAGTAGATCGAATTCCCCATGTTATTTACTATGCTAGTATGACATTAAATGATGCACAGTTGAACTATTCAACTACTGAAAAAGAAATGCTAGCAGTAGTGTTTGCATTAGAAAAATTTCGATCTTATCTCATTGGTTGTAAAATTATTGTGTTCACATCATCGCTCTCACAAATATCTTCTCACAAAGAAAGATGCAAAAGCTAGACTAATTCGTTGGGTATTACTTTTGCAGGAGTTTGACTTGGAATTCAAAGACAAGAAAGGGACAGAAAATGTTGTGGCTGACCATCTCTCTCGTCTCCACTTTGACATCAACACAGAACCCTTAACATTGAATGAGTCATTTCCAGATGAACAATTAATGAGTGTGGAAGTATTACCTTGGTATGCTGATATAGTTAATTATCTTGTTACAGGTAAACTTCCAGAACATTGGACCAAGCAAGACAGGGCCAAATTCTTTGCGGAAATAAAAAATTTTTTCTGGGATGACCCCTATCTGTTCAAGTATTGTGCAGATCAAATTATTCGACGATGTGTCCCAGAGAATGAAGTTCATAACATCCTTTCGTTCTGCCATGAACAAGCTTGTGGAGGCCACTTGGTAGAAAGAAAACGGGGACTAAAGTTCTACAATGTGGTTTCTATTGGCCAACTATATTTCGAGATGCCTACACCTTTTGTTCTTCATGTGATAGGTGTCAAAGAATGGGGAGCATTACACGAAGGAACATGATGCCACTAAATCCAATTTTAGTGGTTGAGATTTTTGATGTATGGGGTATCAACTTCATGGGACCCTTTTCCCCATCTTTTGGCCATCATTACATATTGGTTGCTGTTGACTATATATCAAAATGGGTAGAGGCAATTCCATGCAGGACCAATGATCATAAAGTGGTGATAGGGTTTTTGAAGAGCAACATTGTTTCACGCTTTAGATTCCCACGAGCAATAATTAGTGATGGTGGTACCCACTTTTACAACAAATCATTCAAAGCACTTTTGACAAAGTACTCCATCACTCATAAAGTGGCGACCCCGTATCATCCGCAAACCAGTGGCCAAGTTGAGATCTCCAATCGAGAAATAAAGCACATCTTAGAAAAGACCGTGAGGCCAGACAAAAAAGATTGGTCATTAAGACTCGATGATGCATTATGGGCATATAGAACGGCTTTCAAGACCCCAATTGGGATGTCACCCTACAGGCTAGTGTATGGAAAAGCTTGCCACCTACCTGTGGAACTCGAGCATCATGCGTACTGGGCCATCAAGAAATTCAATTTTGACATGCAGCAAGTCTGCTCGAAAAGACGATTACAGTGGCGAACTTGAAGAAATTCGTAATGATGCATACGAAAATGCCAAGGTTTACAAGCGTGAATGAAAGTCTTTCATGATAAGCGGACATGAGAAAATCTTTCACTCCAGGTCAGAAAGTACTTTTATTTAATTCTCGTTTGCACCTATTCCCAGGTAAGCTACGCTCTCGATGGTCTGGCCCCTTCATTGCTCATACTGTTTTTCCACATGGGGCAATTGAAATTAAGGACCCAAAAAACGGTGTCACGTTTAAAGTTAATGGTCAAAGATTAAAGCCATATCTAGAGTACCAACCACATGGAGAGGACACCGAAATAAATTTGAGTGACCCACCACATTTGAATTAAGATTTTTTTATTTTTTTTCGTGATTTGATTTTTTTTCTTTCTTTCTTTTTACTATTCTTTTGCTAATTGAAATCATTTGTGCATAAGTGTATTTGTTTAACCATTGAGCTTTCTTTTATCACTTTTAATCATGAGACAGTTCCTCTTGAACATCCTTAGACGACTTCAACGTGTCCAATCTCATCTCAGAGGCCAGATACGATTTTGTAAAACACATCGTATTTGGAAGCTACAACCACCGGAGTTAATATCCCACGTTGAGGATTTAGAAAGCCAACTCAGAGACATTGAGATAAGTGTCTACAACATCCAGTTGGAGCTTGAGGTAAATTCTATAAGAGGACGATTGTGATTTTCTTTGTGTGTTTTTATTTGTTACTTCGTTTGTGTGTTTTAGTTTGTCACCCGGTCAAGTGGCGGATAACGGTACTCGTGACAATCAAGTCGGTTACTTGATTTTCCCATAATTCTTGATTTTACGAGGCGAAGGTATGGATAGAAACAAGATCTTAGCAAAGCTTCATAGTCGATTCCTTCACTTCACTCGAATGCCCTCCTCACAATCTATAAAGCTCGATCCGAACGCATGCGATTGCTCATGAGGAATAACATACCTGCTGATATCCGTTGGTTAATCGAAGCTAAAGTACGCTTGGCAGGTGAGTTGCCTCCTAAATTTATTGCATACATGCCTGGTTGTGGTAAAGGAAATTATGCAAGAAAACGAAGAGCTCGAAAGATTTCGGTTGCGTGTCATAAGTGTGCCAGAATGATATGCAATAAAAAACGATGTTCTTTAGGAATGGTGTCTGATAACAAAGAAGATAAGATTCAATTCATTAGGGATGGCTTGAATAAGGAGTCATTGGATGATATCCTGTTGTCTCTTGAAACGCATCCCAGTGGATATGTGCGAGGCGATTCTCCGATTATGGCCATCATTCCGAAAAGAGCATGCGATCGATCTCGAATCTGACTATAAACGACCCTGTTTGCCAGTTTGTAAGAAAACTGGATGGGAAGCCTATACTCGACCCATAGAGGGCGTTGAAGCCGTTTCTGGACGTAAAATCAGAGGAAGATGTGAGCCACAGTTGCAACTACCTGTAAATATCCTTTTACTTTACTGTTGTTTTATTTCACTATTATTTTACCATTTGCATTATTGTCTTTAATAATTTTATATTTGTCATTACTTGCTTTTCCTTTTTACTGTTTCCTTTTTTGACTTTCGAGCCATGTGCATTACATGATTAATTTGACATAGACATGATACCTCATTCACAATTTGTGATCCATTTGCCGCCAAGATCCTTAAATATGATTCTTTTCGTTTGCACTCACAAATTATTTTTGAGAAGTATCCCAATGGCAAATACTCCCAATAAACAATTCAAGAACGTTTGTGTGTTTTTTAGATTTAACTATGGCAAATATAAAGAAGAGTTCTTTGAGACAACCATTGATCTTGGTCGAAACATAGCAGAGAGAAAATTACATTTGGTGTACGGCGGAGGTGACCGAGGGTTATCAAAATTGGTCTCAGAAGCTACTTTTGTCAGAGGAAGTCAAGTGTTAGGCATCATACCACAAACCCTAAAACCTTTAGGCTGCTTGTCTAACTCACCGACTGGAGAAGAGTTAGTTGTCTCAGGTATGCAAGAAAGAATAACTGAAATGCTTAATCATGCTGATGCTTTTATTTTCTTACCAGGAGATCTTGCAACTCTAGAGGCACTTATCACTTTAACATCGTGGGCCCATCTGCACATCCATCAGAAACCCATCGGTTTGTTAAATGTCAATAATTTTTATGATGGCTTTATCGCATTTCTTAACCATGCAATAAAAACTACTTCATTCCCTACTAGGTGAAAAAGCTTTTTATTTGTGCTCACACACTAATGAGCTACTTGATCTTTACAAGCTTATCGACTGCAGAGCCGATCCCAAGACCTTGGTGTTGGAGTGTACAAATAACGATGGTAACAATAGCAGCAGTAAGAAGTACAAATTAGATTTAAATCTCCGCCTGTAAATATTTTCTTCTGTGTTACACCACCCAGGTGATGTCTTCTAAACTCAACTTCTTTCCTTTAAAACATTGAGGACAATGTTTAGTTCTGGTTGGGGGGAGGGGATAGTTGACAATTGTGGAATGTTGGTTAAACTTTTACTAATTTTTTGTTGTAGAAACTAACTGTTGCTAACTTTTTGTGTTGAAGATGACTGAATATGGAGTGTAGTTACTCTAGAAATGCATCTTCTTAGTTAAAAAAGAAAAAAAAAGGAACAAAAAAAAATTTCTTATTTTTCGTGTGATCTTTCTAACTTTTTTTTTCTTTTTGACTTCTCCTTTATAAATATGCATTTTCAAATTTTGAGTCGAAGATGGCTGAATATAGAGTGTAGTGCCTCTAGAAACGCATCTTCTTAGTTAAAAAAAAATCATTTTTCTATCATTTTAAGTGTAACATTTTCAATTAGTTTTTCTGCATCATTTTCACATTTCTGCATGCATACTTTCCTTTCATGTTTAGAATAGGTTGGGGGGTAGAATGTTGTTTAAAAAAAAAATAGTGTGATTTTGTTTTTATTTTTGGATGACATGATGATTTTCGAATTTTAGTATTTGTATTATCTTTGGTCTTGAGTGATGTTACACTATGTTTGCTACTCTACATGTTGATGTCGGAGATAAATATGAGTTGCTTGAAAGAATTGACATGTCATAATGAATACCAAGTGAGCTTTTGAGCCTATTATTTTTCTTGGAGAGTAACCCTTTTTGCCCATTCTTCATACAACTTAAGCAAATTATTATTTTATACATGATCTTTAGATTTCCTTGAGTCAACCCTTTAAAAAAAAAAAGTTAAAAAAAAAAAAAAAAATTGCTACATCTAAAGGTCCATTTCACTAGTAGATATGGAGGAGTATCTAGAGCCCTAAAAGATGATGGAAAGGCCGTCTTTGACCCGTTTGAGTCTTTCTAGCCATCCCTTATGTCAAATATCCATAATTAGCCCTTTTGAGCCTTTTATTAAAAAAAAAAACTTTTCTTTGTCAACTTATCGTCTTTACCCACTCCAATTTGGAGTATTACCCGATATCTTACAAGTTCCATCACCTATTCATGTTTGAGAAAAATATAAATAATTATTTTGTTTAGTAAAGTTGTGCAAAAAAAAAAAAAGAAAAAAAAGAGAAAGCAAAGAAAAAAAAGAAAAAAAAATTCTCTAAAAAAAAAAGAAAAGAAAAAAAGAGAGAGAGAGATATATAATTCAATAAGTGAAATGCATTTTTTTTCCAAAAGATATTATTTTTCTCAAACATGTATTTTGTTTTCTCTATTTTCCTTTCTTTGTTAGCCATGTCCCTAGCCTACGTTACATCCTAATAAAAGTCCTTCTTGATTTTAGGGAACTATAGTCTGAAGTAGAAGCTAGTTATATGGGCTATAAAGATGTAGAAATGCATAAAAAATAATAATAATAAATTAAAAAAAAGAAAAAAAAGAAATACATTGGGTTGACTAATATTCTGTTTGACTTGAGATCGTGTTATTTCTAAGCTATGGGCATATTTCCTTCATCTTGGTGAGAGTGTGTGATATTATTTCTTTACTATCTTCACTCCATTTATCATTCATTGAAGTGACAATTTTTATTGGGTTTAATTTCCTTGTGAGAGTGTCACTATTACCGGTGAGATTTTGGGGTTTGACATGTCATTTTTGAAAGTAGCTGTATTTACTTGGTTGATTCATGTGGATGGTTGATGTGGGTGTGATGTTTCTTTAGACTGGAGATAATGCTTAAACTTTTATTTGATTGCTATCATTAGTCTGATTGAATAAACAAGTTTATTTAAAAAAAAAAAAAATTTTGGGTTTGAATTTTATTTTCGCTTTATTTGCTAGGGACTAGCAATAAGCTGGTTGGGGGGTGTGTTGAGTGTTAGAAAGTGTATATTTATAAAGGAGAAAATCGTCATTTTGTACTTCAAGTTTTACTAACATCTTTAATTTTCTTAATTTAAGTCTCTTGTTATTTAATTATGTGTGTTCTGTTTTAATTAAGTATTTTGTGTATTTTAGGGGTATTATGGTCGTTTCACAATAAATGAGATTTCGGATAGCAAAACGGACGTCACTTTTGAACTTAGGACAGTCGAAAACCTTAAGAGGAGCATAAAAGGAAAAATGGCACTGTTCACACGTACGGCACTATTCACATGTACTGCAGATCGTTCATGGATATCTTTTATTCATGACACTGTCGCATCACGTTACTATTCAAACCGTGTGCAAACCGTGTTACTGTTCAAACCGCATGGTCAAACCCGTGATCAAACCGTGTTACTGTTCACTGATGACGTGGCGCAATCATGTGCATCCAAACTATTTTTAATCCGATGGCCATGATTCACTCAATGTATCTATAAAAAGGGGGCCTCCCCCCCTAATTTGAGAACCCCTGAATCCATTTTTTGAGCTTAGTTTTCTGTAATTCCTTCTCCATCTTGTATTTTCTACGTATTTTAATAAAATTCCCATTTTACCCCTAGTTCAATAATGAGTAGCTAATTTTCTTTCAAGCTTGGGTTGAAGGTGAAGTCTCAACATGTGTCATGGGCTTTATTTGGTAAATTTATTTTCTCTTCCCCTCTAATTTCTGTGGAGGTTTTGACTTTTCGTCGACAAATAATAATAATCTTGTCTAGTTACCGCCCTGGTTTTACCGGCACCCTAGTACAAGGTTATTATTATTTGGCACGATAAGCCCTTAACACCATATTGATTAGAGCGTGGTTCATGAGGTGTGGATTCCCCCCTCATGATTTAATTGGTATTAATAAGGAATATTTAGCCCATGGTGCATGTTGATACGGATCCAGATACCCAAGCACTTTATTTCAATAGTTCTCAATTCAATTTAATTCCGCTATTCCCATTTAAATTCTAGCATCCTTTAAATCAATTTCTCCACAAATACAACCACCCATTTACTTAATTAATTCTACATATAATTAAAATCCACCTCCTCGTGGGATCGACACTCGTCACCGTTAATCTATTCTACAATAGATTCGTGCGCTTGCGAGTTCAACAAAATTTGCACAACATAGGTCATTCTCTTGTTTCATGGTTTAGTAAGAAACAAAATTCGGTTGCACTCTCAACCATCGAGGCTGAATATATTGCCATATATATTTTTTGTGCACAAGCCCTTTAGATGAAACAAACACTTAGAGATTATGACATTAATCTTGAACAAATTTCTATCAAGTGTGATAATAGTAGTGCTATAAATCTACAAATCTCATTAAGCACTCTAGAACCAAACATATAGAGATTAGACATCATTTCTTGAGAGATCATATTCAAAAGGGTGATATTGCATTAAAATTTATCTTTACAGAAAAATAACTTGCCGATATTTTTACAAAACCTCTTTGCGAAGAATAATTTTTAAAAATTCAACGTGAACTTGAGATGATGAAATTTTCGCATTAACATCTCTAATTATGTTATTGAGTCTATTAAAATTGATTGATTGGTGATTGTTGATGTTTATGAAGTTTTTAAGCATGATAGATAAGTGATGTGTTTGATTTATTAATTCTTGAATGCTTATATGTTTCATGATTGTGTAAAATATATACATAATGGATGAATTATATGTTTGAATTAATCATCTTTTGAATGTTTGTAATTATGATTCATGCATTAAAATGGCTTTTGAGATGTTTCGAGATCATCAAATGACCTCAGCATTGATCAAAATTAACTGGAAAGCAAACATAGCGCAGAAGGGCAGAAAATAGGCGGCTAGCTGCTTGGTCACGGGTTTAAAGGATTTCCCCTCTCTTTCTCTTGCTTTCTTCAACCTTTCTTCATTATCTCTCAAAGCCGAACCTCTTTCCTTCATTTCCTCTCAAATTTTCTTCATTTCTTGCTCATTTTTCTTGCCAAAATCAATTATTCAAATCATTTCCATCCAATTAACCTTCATTAAACACTCTACAATCATCATTTCATTATTTATTTCTTAAAATTCCAAAAATCAAAATCTAAGCGTGCTCATTTCTTTCCCTTTCAATTTAAGCTATCTTTAACTCATTTGTTATCTAATCAACATCATATATTGCCTTAAATCCATCCTCTTCATCACATCCACCTTCTCTACAGTGCTCTGTTTTAATTTCAGCCATCTTTTATTCTACACTACATCTTCACATGCATTGTTACTTTGATTATGGATTAAGGATGCTTGTTATTTGGTATTTTGATATTTTATGTTTGTTTTATGTTTTTTGAAATCTTGGATTGTTATAACATTTTGATTGATTGCATGCTTAATTTTTATATGTTTCTTGATTGATCATTGAGATGTTATTTTTGGTATGCGTATCGATTTATAGTAATTTTGATGATGAAAGGGGACAAGACATGTATTTTGAATCAGAGACAGGTAATACGTATTTTGATCTTGAAGTATTTGTGCATAGTTTTAAAACATTAAGAGGGAGCTTACGAATTGTTATAGACCATACATTCAGGGGGAGTTTTATTTTAAATTTGTTTTATATGTTGAATCATGTATGCCATGTATTAAGGGGAATATAAATGTTAAAATACATGAGATGTTTGTCATCATAAAAAAAGGAGAGATTGTTAGCCTAAAAGAGTTACACATATTGTGATTTTGATAATAACAAATATGTGTCTTAAGTAAATTGAAAAATATTTTATTTCACATTTCATTAGTTCTTAAAGGATATTATTTACGAGAAAGTGAACCACGTGAAATCAAGCTCAAGACACTCAATGGACAACGGCGCAATCAAAAATAAAGTTTAGAGTTCAACGGACTCATTATTGCGACAATTCTTTAAATCCGGTATGATTTAATATATGAATGTTTTAACATTTGAGAAACTCACGATTTTGTTTAATAAACCATTATTTTTTCATAAATCAAAAGTTTTACAAGTATAAGCTAAGTACTTTATAAAGTTAGTTATTTTTCAAGATATGGACTAAAATAAAAAAGTTTTGCAATCTTTGATTTTAATAAGTATTGTTTCAAATCCCAGAGTTGGACTAATTTATAAATATTTAAATTTTTTGGGTCATAACATAATTTATAAAAGTTTGAGGGCTTGAGTGTAAATATCATAAGTGGACAGAGAGTTAGCGGCTAACCGCCTAGGGCTAACGGCTAGCCGCCTCAGGAAAACTTCACACTTTCAAATTTTGGACTAAATTGAAACAATTTTGAAAACTTTAAAATTTATAAGTATTATGTTAAATTTTAAAAAGGATTATTTTGAAAAATATTATCATATATTAGGCCATATCACAATTTTAAAATTTTTTGGCAATAATAAAGTATTATTTAGAAATTCTGAAGTTGGAACTGTTTGTAAAGTTTTATGACATTTTAGGCCATAATATAATTACTAAAAGTTATGGGCACAAATGATATTTTATGAACAGTGTTACTGTAGTAAAATTCAAATTTAACGGTAACTTTACTGTTCTGAAGCGGCTAGCTGCTTGGTCCCTGGAATTTGCCTATAACGACTAGTTTTTGGGCTTTACCTATAAAAGCTCAACTTCAACTTCAATTTTAAGGCTTTTGCAAGCATAAACAAGTGCATAAAAACATATATTGAGCTTTTATTTTATAAATCATCATTTATTGAATCATCTTTGTGCTATTATTTGTAGGTTCATTCTAAAAGAGAGATGTTTGTATTTTTCATTTTTTTTATCAAATTTGTGAGTGTATGAGTGTAAGAAACACTTAGGTGAAGAGATTGGGAGATAATCTCTTGGTTGTAAAAGTTTATTGACACCTTGGAAGTCAATTGTAAAGAACTTAAAGCCTTAGAAGGCTTGGATAGTGAAATCCACGAGCTTAGTTGGCTTAGAGGCGTGGACGTAGGCGGTGATTGTTGAACCACGTAAAAATTATTGTGTTTGCTCTCTCTTCCTTTACCCTTTTATTATTGCTCATTATTGAACTTATTACTTTTTATTTGATTAAGGCAATAGATTAAATTGTTGTGCAAATTGTTTAGCATAAGTTTTAAAATCCCAATTTACCCCCCCTTGAGTTGCATAACTTGCATTTCAAACTTGTTGATGGCATATCTGCGACGGAGTTGTTTTCCTGGCATTGGCACTAAATTGGAGAAGTGCAAATATGGACTATTTCAAATGGCTCGGAAGATCAACAATAACGCTCATATGCATGCTCCAGTTATCGAACAATTGGAACATCTCTCATATTTTCAATATAGTTGATCTGTTGGAGTATCATCTAGATAATGAGAAATTGTATGGGCCAAACTTGAGGATGAGTTCTTTTCTAAGTGCAAGGGATGGATGTAGGATGTTGTGTCTTGCAAGTAGGGTACCTTCCAAAGGCCATAACTTGGGCTACAAGTGTCTGGTTTTTGTGCATAATATACCATTTCGAAACTTGCAATGAGATGAACAAAACCCAAAACTACCTAAGCCATTTTGTCCCATGATCGAGGCTAAAATTATGTTTCTTTCTTGGTCGTTTTCTAGTTTTAAGATTTTTCCTTATTTTTCTTGATTCTTCTAGAATTTTTATCTTTTTTTTTTTCTAGAACTGAGATTTGAGTGTCGTTTGTCTTCCTTTTCTTATTTTGATTAGGAAAATTATCATATTATATTTCATATTTGTTTATTTTGGCAAATTCACAGTATTTAGCCTTGTTATAAAAGGGGCTCTAAACCCTAGTTTTATTTATTTGGACTTTTAATAAAATTTATCATTATTCAAAAACCTAATTTCTTCTTTCAGCAAACTCAATAATATTTCTGTTTTGTTATTGAATCCAAAGAATTGGCATTATAATATATATTTGATATTAGATATATGTGCATTATGCATATGATATTATTTTATATCATATAATATAAGAGACGATACAACTACAAATTATTTTGTATAAATTTTTGAATTTGCATCACATGATGAATAGCTAATAATGAAATATGATATAGCCCAAATAGCTTATTTTTATTGTTTTGTATTATCTCTCAATCAATCAATCGATTTGTAGAAAAAAAATAATTTATACAAAACTATATAGTTCTAATATTAGTATTGTAATATCCTCCAACCAATCAGATCTCAAAGATCATATCATGAGTGATACGAACCATTTAGTGTGATTTTGATATATGTAAATAAGCCACATCTAATTATCCTAATACGCCACATCTCAATTACAAAATCGAACGTTTTATTTCCTTAGTTGTATTGTAGCTTTAAATAAGCTTTGTAGATCTCCAAAAGATGATATCGATTAGCGAGCTAAGTCTTGATATTTATAGGTGCATGGCAACCTGCAAATTATCTCTATTACAAGAATATTGTTTATTTGCTACGAAACTTTTAACGATGAAAAAATTTTGTCGCAATAAGTGTTTTTTAGCAAGGACAAAACATTTCGTCGCTAAATTGTTTTTTGGGGAAAAGAAAAGTTACTTATCACTTTTTACGATGAAAAATTCGTCACTAAAGACTGGATATGGCGATCAAAATATTATTTCGTCGCCAAAAAATTTAGCACCAAAAAAAAAATTTTGGCGCCCAAATTTTTAGCGACCAAGAATATACATTTTGTAACTAATAATTTCATCTCTAAAAGTCATATTTAACAACCACTGTATGTGATTTAGCGATGGTATATTTTGTCGCTAAAAGAGTATTTTAGCAGCGAATATTTTTTGGTCGCCAAAAATTGTTTACAATGACAAAAAAATTACATCGCAAAAACTATGTTTTAGTGACAAAAAAGCTTCATTGCAAAAAGAATGTTTTAGTGACAAATATTTTTGTGACAAACATTTTTTAGGTCACCGAAAAACTGTTTTTCAAAGACCAAAAAAGTTTTCATCGCTAAAAAATGTTTTTGCGATGAAAAATATTCCATCGCAAAAACTATGTTTTAGCGACAAACAAAGCTTCGTCGCAAAAAGCTTTTTTAGCAATTATTCGACTATCGTCGCTAAAACACTTTTTAACAATGAAAGCCTTTGGTCGCTGAATATGTTTCGATGATCGTTATTAGTTGCAACTCGTAAAAAATAAATTTTCAGAACAAGAATAATGTTTGTCACCAAAGGTCCTTTTTAGTGACTAAATTCGTTTCGTCACCGAAAGTTCATTTTAGCAACAAATTGTTTTTGTCACTAAAAGAGTTTTTATTGACACTTTTTGTTGCGTTGCAAAAAGGTTTCATTATAGCGATAAATTGTTTTAATCACTATAATAGTTTTTAGTTACGCTTTCTGTTGCGTCATAAAAGTTTCCTTTAGCGACAAATTTATTTCGTCGCTAAATATATTGCACTACTCATTTTCAATTGCGACAGACATGAATTCACTGAAAAAAATAAGTTTTACCAACGAATTTAATTTTCGTTGCAAAATGTCTCTATTAGCAACGAATTATTTATTTGTTGCAAAATGTATGTTTTAGTGATGAAATTATTTCGTCGCTAAATATGTTTCAATGCTCATTATCAAAGGCAAAAAATTAATTTTTGTAGCTAATTACTTTAGCGGGAATAGATATAATGGCGCCTTATTTTAAAATATTAAAAAATATTTAGCTCCAAAACTTCGTCATTAATGCTCTTTTTTAGCAACGAAAGTACTATTTGTTGCTAATGAACTAGTCAATTAATACAATTTTATAAATTTATAGTGCATTTCAATTATTTTAATTAATTCCTTGATTAATCTTTTTATTAACTAACAAGTAATATAATTTTCATTGTACTAAAAAGAATTTATTAATATTATGAAAAATTAAAAAATAAAATGTAATTAGTTGTTAATTTTTTGTAGGAATAATGATACGTTCATGTTTGTAGGAAAAAGTGAAAAATTTTTAAAAAATTAGTAAATTGACTTATTATTACTATTGTTTTTATTTTTATTAAAACTTACAAATATAATTTGGTGAGAGGTCTAAGACTACTCCTGTTAGGAAACTTTTAACTACAAGTGACGAATAGCTCATTTGATTGCATGCTTCTTAATTTTAATATAATATCGAATGATAGGCAGTTCAATTCACCTCGAAGTTGGAATATTTATATATGTCATGATTAAAATTATGAGGTAGTATACAATATTATATATCTTTTAAAGTTAAAATTAAAATTGACCTGTAAAGTCAATACAATATATAGTTAAAATTATGAGCAAGTATAATGTAGTTAATTTTATTTTTAAAACAAATTATCATTAAAACTTGAAATAAAATATATTATTATATAATATCCATATAAAATAAATTATTATATGAAACAATGTAATTATAAATTATCAATTCAATTTAATTAGATTAACATAAAAATGAAACTTAATTTTAAGAACTGTTAAGAACCAAACAGCGAATTGGGTTTTTGGATCGGGTTAAACCGAATCAAACATAATTTGAAATTAAATTTGGGTTCGATTTGATTCCTTTTTAGTTTTTTCTTGATTTGGTTTAAATGCAAAAACTTGATCGAATTCAAACTTAAGAATCAATCAGTTTTTATTTCGCTTTGGATTGAACCTAAACAAAATTGAAAAGCTAATCGGGTTAGCCTCTGCCCTATATATATTAATGTGTGTATGTGTGCGAGCACGCGTGTGTATTATAATAATAATAATAATAATAATAATAATTTATTTATTTATACATAAAAATAAATAAATAAATGTATTTTTATATGTATAATATATGTATGTGTATATATTTTTGTGTGTATCCCTATATAGATATGGATATACATACATATATATAAGACAAAAACCTTATGCAATACCTAATTCCCCTTTTGCTTGCTTCAATTCACTTCAATTCTTCTTCTCTATCGCGAAAGAGAGAGAGAGAGAGAGAGAGAATGACAGTCACACTCACACACCCACGCCCATGCGGCAGCTGCTGTCGTTGCTGACAATTGCCCACGTCCACGCCCGTAGCCGTTGCTGTGACTTCCGTTCAAGTGTGCCGATACTACAGCTTGTAGCTGTTCTCGATTTGGTTCCTCGTTCCAGCTACTATCCGCTGCCTCTGACTTCGTTCACCATCGTCAGCTGTCAAAACTACATTTCCTGTATGAACACAAATCTTTAACGTTACATTCTTTTCTTATCTAATTTTGTTATAATTTTTTAGATTTAAGTGTCCATGGAGATGGTTTGCACACTTTTTCCTGACTATCTAATTTTTATATAATGCTGTAACAATATTGGATTTTGCTTCTGTACTTCGGTATAATTGTGCTTTGCTGAAGCTGTGATAGTTTTATAAGTCTACAATTTTTCATCTTATGTGCTCTCTTGCAATTCCGAGTTCTGGAAGCATCTATAATTTTTTCTTTTTCCCACTATGATGACGTGTTCATTTATCCTTGTGTGCTTTGTTGTCTATTGACATAGGGAAGTGGTCTGTGTTATGTGTGCTATGTGCGGCAAGTTTAGGGGCTTGGGGATCATGAATTTATATTAGAACTCTCTCCAACCACCTTTTCGGTTGTTATGCCTTCTTTTTTTCTTTTGTGTAACTTGGGCATTTTTGAATTATGTGTGATTGAGCTGTTATGGAATAGAATCTCTAGCCATCAAGTAAAGGTGGTAATTACATAACTGGCCAAAGTTGAATCTGATAATTTAGGAGATATATTCCAAAAAAAGAAAAGGTGGAGATATATTTATTAAAAAATTAGTTGCATAGCAGTGGGCATTAATGGTGAAGCGGGGGAAACACCATGGTATAGGGACTTAGGGAGTAGCTTCTCTTTGACTTGCTTTTTGAAAGAATGCTACCCTTTAGAAAAGTTTGCAAAAACATAGCATGCAGAGTTGCCCGATCAGTTCTTGCTTGTAATGATAATAATAATAAACAAAGAAGAGGATTTTAGTCAGGTTGTTGTTTCAGTAACCGGACCTAGACAGCAGAAATCATTAGTTCACACCTCAAACTCCACAGCAATCCATTTGATTCTATAAATCCCCAAGCTTTTGCTTTCCAATTTATTGACTCTTCTGCACATTAATGAACAAATAAGGAAAATTTATAAAAATAACCATAAAATTTTAAGCTATTTTTATTTTAACCACAATAAAAAAATTCTATTAACATTAGCCAAACGCACGCTGTTCTCCCCAAATTACCCTTATTTACGAATAAAATTAACTTTTCTTTCTTCTCCGTTCTCAAACCAAAAGCAGCTTTACAAATTATCCATCCCTAGACGCCATCAAAAAGGGTAATTAAACGCCGACGAAATTCAATTATAATCCATCCAGATATAACATTAATCGAAATTTACAAAAGTAACCATAAAATTTTAACTTATTTTTAATATTTAAATATAATTTCAACATTAGCCAAACGCAATTTACCCAAATTACTTTTTACGAATAAAAAAAAACTTTTCTTTCTTCTCCGCAAACCAAAAGCTTTATGCGAAGGTCGCGGACCAAGCTTGCGGCAAGGCAAGTGGAATCAGTATAATCCATCGCACTTGGCTTCGTGCTACAAGCCATTTTTTAATATTTAAATATAATTTCAATCATGTACGCTCTGCTTGCCCTGTCGCCGCAAGCTTGGTGCGACAGTGGCAGCTGTCACACTAAAAGGCGAGTCACCGACTCGCCTTTTTGGCCGCGTGCGACAGACAAATGCGACAGGCTGCCTGTCGCACTAATAAATGTGCCACACGCACCGAAAAATAGATTCATTATATTTTTTATTAATTTTGACAGTGTATAAATATTTTTTTTTCTTTCAGACCTCATGGATTCAATTGTGCTCGAATTGTGTTATGATGGTTGATGGGAGACGACGGAAAATGGCAATATGGAGTATGTGAATGGTAAAAACAGAGCCTTTTTAGTGGGGAAAAATTATTTATTTGATCAGTTTTTGTCGAGAGTTTATGAGGTGTTATAATTAAATCCTAATGAATATAGTATTACAATGAAGACAACTTTAAAGTCTAGTAATACATCATATCGTATATGTGCAATGCCTATGGATATATGTGATGATGAAATGGTGAGAGTTGTGTTATATATGGCATCTAATGTGGCCAATTATGGATGCATACCTATATTTGTTACTACGTCACCTCGAGTACCGAGTGAAAATATTGAGCCACATGTTGAAACAGAAACTTCTTTTGGAGCAAATATGCCTGGCCCTGATAATGAAGAAGAGGTGTTGCCAAGGACAATGTCGCTGCAACAATATTACTCTCCAATCAACGATAATTATGATAATATTAATAACGACGGAATTACATTAGAAGATGTTGGAGAAGGTATATTACCACTAAGGACGTCGTTAGAGCAACGGCATTCTCCGTATCACAACAACGACTTTTGGGACACTGATGATTTTTATGCTGAGACAGAGGTGAATAATGATTGTGCAGAGCCTGCTAATAGTATGAGAGGCAGTCATTTCAATAATACAGGTGATAATGGAGAAGCCGGTCCTTCTAATATTCCGTCATTTGAGCATGAGGATGAGTGTGATGATGATATTCCTGTGAATAACAGAGGTAATAGATCTATTCCTCCAATGGTTCGATCGAGAAGGAGAATTGATCCCCTCACAAGTCTTGCTCCAATTTTACCTTCGAACACGGTTGGTCCAAGCTTTATTAGCAGTTGTGACTCAGATGATATCAGTATGGGTAAGCTATTTGCTGAGAAGAATGAGTTGATATTACAACTGCGTAAGGTTGGCTTTAGGGATAAGTTTGATTTCAAGATTGCACGGTCTACAACGACACGTTTCGAGGCTCACTGTTGTTCGGAATCATGTGGATGGCGTATTCGAGCAACTAGAAGTTCGAATGAGCAAAATGTTCCTTGGGTGGTGTGGAGAATTGACAGTATACACACTTGTCATAATGAGGTATTGGTTGACGGCCGTCATCAAGTAAGGAGCCGGGTTGTCGGTCATATTATTGCAGATAAATATGTTCAAGACAAGAGAATTTATACTCCGAATGACATAAGAGCAGATATGCAACAACAATATGGTATTCAGTTAACATACCAACAAGCATATCGGGCCAGAGAAGTTGGTCTTGAAATTGTTCGAGGCAACCCTGCAGAGTCATACAACTTACTCCCGAAATACTCTCACGTATTGAGTAAAGCGAATGAGGGTTCAGTCACTCACCTCGAGCGGGATAGAGATGGTAATTTTTTGTACTACTTTGTAGCACTTGGATCTTCCATCAAGGGTTTTATGCAGTACATTCGGCTTGTCATTGTTGTTGATGGTACTCATCTAAAAGGGTTATATCGTGGAAGTATGTTTGTAGCAATATTTTTGGATGGTAACAATCAATTATACCCGTTAGCCATTGGGATCATGGATTCAGAAAATAATGATGCTTGAGAATGGTTTATGATGAAGTTACACGGAGTGATTGGCGATAGACCTGAGTTGGTAATTATCTCTGATCGATGCACTGCCATAAGGAGAGCCGTTACAAAATTTTTCACAATGCAAGTCATGGTATTTGCTTTTACCATGTCAAAGGTAACATTAAAGCAAGGTTTAGGATGTCAAAAGCTCTTTGGGATGAATTTGAGCCTGCTTTTATTAATGCAGTAAAAGCATATGGACATGAAGATTTCAAAAGACAACTTGAAGGATTGTGGATGATCCACTCGTGTGCGGTTGATTACTTAAAAAATAATGTCGGTACATGTAATTGGGCAAGGTCTCAGTTTGAAGGGAAGAGGTATAGCATACTTACCACCAACATCGCAGAGAGTGTGAATTCTTTAATGAGAGAATCGCGAAAATTTCCTGTTACTCATCTTGTTGATTACTTTAGGAAAACGTTGCAGCAATGGTTTTATGATAGGAAAATTGTAGCTGAATCAATGAGTACGCGACTAACAACATGGGCGGATGAAATAGTCACTGAAAGAAGAACTATAGCTGAAAGAATGATCGTTCGGCCGGTGTCTCCGCATCGATTTCAAATTGTTGGTGGTGGCATTAAGGAAGGTTTAGTTGACCTGCAAAAGAGAACTTGCTCCTGCAGAGTATTTCAGCTTGATCAGCTTGTATGTGCTCATGCAATTGCGGCGTGTCTAACTATCCGAGTGGATTTCATAAATCTTTGTTCAGACTTTTACACTACAGAATCATTGGTGATGGCTTACACACAACCAGTGGAGCCGGTTGGTGATGTGGCTGATTGGGAAGTTCCAGACGAAATTCAACAGATGCAAGTAAATCCACCAATTGAGGCACCACAACCTGGTCGTCGTAAAGAGCTCAGAATACCCTCTGCTGGTGAGGACGTTATCCGACGGACTGTTAGATGCGGACGGTGTAACGAACTAGGACATAATCGTAAGCGATGTAAGAATCCCATTGCATCGAGTCAAAATTAATTGTATTCCTTAGTTAAAACTATTATTATTTTTTATGTATTCAACACTTATGTGCCATGAATTTTTTATGTTATTATTTTTAATTTAAACAAATAAAATATATCAACTACAATCTTGTTGAAAAAAATTAAATTAAATTTTAAACATTCTGTTCTACCAAAACTTACAAATTAAAATAAATAAATTTAATCAATACTTCAGCAAAAAAAAAACCCAGAAAAGGTTGGTGCGACATGCCGCGCCTCTCGCACCAAACCCCGCCTTCCGCATCCTCCTAAAGGTGGGACTTGTCCCGCTTGTCGCACTAATTTTGACCTGAACCAAACATTATTTTAAGCAACACCACCACCACACCATCATTCTCAAACAACATAAATAAATTGTAACATAAATTTCAATATTAAACTTAAGTTTATAAATAAAAAAAAATACAACATATTCCAACCTTCAATTCAACAACGACTTACAATATAATATCATCACTAAATATGTCAACTGCAATTTTCTTTCTAAAAAACTACACATGACTACTGTTAAATTCTAATTTAAGCCCAAACATTAAATACATCGTAAACAATAATAAAAAAACACCGCAATCTCCAGTTCCGGGCTGTTGTTGTGGGACGCTCTTAATTGCAACAACTTTCCGAGGGTCGGCACTCCGTAACTCCGGCCGAATATTGTAAAAGCCAACATATTCCAACCATCAGGGAAAAATAACTTCAAATGGCTTGAATTTAAGTTTGTATCTTTTGTCACCTTGAAATGTCAGTAATGAATCATAAATCTAAATTTTATTTTTACGAAAATCAACCCGGGCTAATACCCAATGCGCGCCATCCAAGTTAACAGGAATGAGCAACTGCAGATTAAAACTTACGTTAATTAATCATGTCCAAACCAATAAAATTGACAAATAACCAACAAAAAGTGAGAACTTATATATTTTAATTACGACAGTGAAATATAATAAAATACATACCATATCCACATCCGTCATTGGTTTGGACATAGTGTGTTATCGCCCACCAAGATAGCTATTCAAGCGGTCATCGAAGACTAATGAATCAACCGAACAATCTCCGTTGTTCCATAACTGATTCAAGAATACCTAGTACATGGATAACTAAGAAAGTGCCATAAATTAACAAATCTTAAAGGTCACAATAAACAAATAGAAATGATAACTATAAATTATCTCAGTACGTTACCCAAAAAAATGTGTCAGTATGTGTGACACGTCGAACTAGGGCGTTCGGATGCTGCCGTTGTTTCTCGCTAAGCAAGCGAAAATACTCGTGAATATGCTGCCGAGGAACAGAAATATTTCGATTTTAAAAAAAGTATTCACAAATCCACAACACTCAAACAACTTAAAAAATATAATTACCTCATCGCCTAGCCATCTCATCGATGCTAAACCCAAAATTACTTCGAAGAACGACCGCGGATGTTGAACTATCCGATCTACAGTCATATGACCAGCGAACCATCGATCGAACTCAGCATACAGACTAGAATCCTCCAATCCTCGAAATAGATTTATGTCCACACTCGTACTCAACTCAATCGCATGGTCCATGATTTGCGGTGGAGGTAAACACCGGACAGTCTTTCCTCGCCTGAATGGAGGCATCATGTAAGGACTATAAAAAACATACGACAGTCTGTACGCTCGGCCGAACCTACTAATACCCGGAGGTGCCTCAGTAAAGATCTGCACGCTCTCCCCACTAACATCCCTGTAGAAACTATATAATGATGTGGGAGTAGAAAAATTTGGATTGCCCACATTAGTATACACTCCATAGTCATCTGGGGCCTGTCCATTCGGTAAGATACACATATTAACAATAAACAAATTAAAAGACAAATGAATAGAATTGTCAAAAGCATATGTACTCACAGTGAACGAGCGTCCAGTAGGAGAATCCTTGTTGGGACGTTTAGAAAATGAATTGATAAATCCCACCACGATATCTTTAAAGTCTTTAAATTCTGATTTAAGTTCGTGGATGTTGCGATCAATCTTGTCCATTCGTCGTCGCATATAATCATTAAACTGCTTTGTCCTCGACTAAAAAAAAAGTAAAGGAAATTTTATAATAACAGTAAATAACAAAAAATTATGTATGCATAAAAAAAAAATTTTAACCTCATAATCACATGCATCATCAGAGTGGTCTATCTGCTCCTGCTGGTCATCTGCAGGCACCTCATCTGCAGAAGTCTCATGATGCTGCTTGGGTGTTGGGCTTGGTATGTCGGTATGCTCATCTGATTGCTTTGTAATAGATGGCGGCGTGTTGATTGAGGGTTGGTGCTGTATAAAGTAGCATGTAAAATAAAAAAAAAAATCAAATTTCGATTAAATAAACAATAGTACTATAGCATACCGACCTGATGAACCTAGTCTGGAATACGTGGCATGTAATCCTTTACAGTCAGCCAATATTTTTTACTCTTCTCCTTTCCATTCGGCTCAAGAGTTTGTAAAACATCCCCCTACCATGAATTTAACCCAAATTGATAACTAAGTATATATAGAATTTAAATTTAATAATGTTAAAAAAAATCATAACTTATTCTTACAAGACGAGATTCGTCATTTAAGAATGAATAAACTCCAGCAAAGTTGATTTTTGAAGAAGCCATGGGCTTCCATTGCGAGAATCGGGAATTTTTTTCTTCGTTTTTACAGCCCATTCTGACGGTAAACCTCCGATCATTTCGTAAATCCAAACCTACACCAACCAAAAGTGAAAAAATAATTAATACAACTATCAAATATTTAATATTATAAAACTTATAAATTAAAAAAAACAACCCACCTGAACTCCGGGTGTAAAACCATAAACATTGTATTTTTCAATTTTATGATTAGGATTTTCCAACCGCATCCTCCTAAATTTCGTCTTTCTCGTACAATGCACAAATCAAGACTTTCGTATATAATTTCCCAAGACAAAAACCCCATGGACGATTGCGGAAATACTCTATATCATCGACTTCATCAAGCCATGCGAAATTGATTTGACAATGACCCTTTCTTGCACTTAAAATCTTGTCCGCAAAATAAAACAGTGCAATCTATAATGCGTCAATATCATCCATTGCCTCAAAATTTAACTGCTCAAATAATGCATCAAATTGCTTAACAGTGATGTTGCGATACAAACCATTAAAATACTTTTTCAGTAGTCTATGGTTTGTGCTATTGGTTGCTGCCTTATCTACACCATAGGAAAGTCCAGTAATCAGACACCATTCAACAATTGATAACCGAATCAAATGTCCATCAATCTGAAACCATAACTGATTTTCCCTGCTGTCTGCTTCATCGATTAATTGCCTAAGTAAAATATTGTGTAAAATTACACCACTAAATGGAAAGCTTCGACATTCCAAAAAATGTCCAAATATATCTTTCTTGAATGATTCAATCAGGTTTGTCAATTTTCGCTCAATGGCTTTTACTATCAAGATAAATTACACATGCTCGAAATTCGGCCCGGAAAATTATCAGTATAAGGAAAATACATCCTGCCTAGTTGGAATTCTTTATTCGCCATGTATCTGTAATATTTATAACATTGGTTTAACGATAGTTCAATAAAAAAACAACCTGCAATTTTAGTGCCTCCAAGCGCAAATTTGGGCGAGGGCTCGCACACCAAAATTGGTGCGACAGAGCGCAAGCTTCAAGCTTTGAGCGTGATTTGCACGACTCAGCGAGCTGAGCGCAAGCTCGCTCGCGCCCATCGCTTGCCAAGCGCTCTCGCCAGCTCGTCATTGACACCGGTTCCCTCCATTCAAAACAACCCAAAAGAATACACTCCCAAAATAACAAACACCACTACAAACAACACCAATACCAACATTCTCAACATTCTCAATATTCAATTTAGTAACTATCATTCTAAAATTTCATTTTAAATGAAGAAAATTTAAATAAAATCACTAACCTAAGTTTTGAAGATCGGGTGTCGTAGATGCTAGATTGGGTTTGGGAGAGATGAGGGGGAAAATGGATGGGATAGTTTGGTCTCAAACTTTTTCTTTTGGCTAGCGATAGTGTTTTGTTGTGGTTATGAGCTTTGCTTTTTTGTAAATTTGGGAGAGATGATATATTTATTAAAAATTAGTTGCACGACATTAATGGTGAAGAAGATGGGGAGAGGGATAGTTTGGTCTCAAACTTTTTCTTTTGGCTAATGTTGATAGAATTTTTTTGTTGTGGTTAAAATGAAAATAGCCTAAAGTTTTGTGGTTGTTTTTGTAAATTTCCCAACAAATAATTTAAAAAATCACGTTAAATTTTGAATTAGTTTTTCATTAAATCCATTTTTTTGTAAAGTCTATAACTTAAAAAATTTGAAGTGGTCCACTATTCTAATAGGGCTTGCACCATAGCCTATTAGCCTCTGTTTTTATTGTGCCATATTACTATAACTTTAAGCCACACTTGTTTGCTGCTCTTTTTACTGTTTTTGTTGTTTTTTATTGTTTATACTGTTATTTTTTTACAGTTTCGGCTAACTTTTTAATTTTTTACTGTTTTTTGTGTTGATTCTACTATTTCTGCTGTTCTTTACTATAGTATTTGCTGTTTTTACTGTTATTTACTGCTACTTTTATTTTTTTATCTGTTCTACTTTATTTATTTTTTTACTGTTTTTATGTAACTTTTTATTTTTCGGTTGTTATTTGTTGTTGATTTTGCTAATTTTACTATTGTTATTGTTGTTTTTGCTTTTGTATTGTTATTTACTGTTATTTTTGCTATTTTACTAGATAAATATGTTATTTGTATTTTTCAATTGTTTTTGGGTAACTTTTCTATTTTTCTTGTTATGGATAAAGTTTTTTTCTTTTTTTAACAGGTATTACAGCTCTTATAAACAAAAATTAATTGTTATTTTCCCTTTTTTCTATTTTTCTCTATTTCTACTATTTTTGGTTTTTTTAACTATTTCTGAGTAACATTTTATTTTTTCCACTGTTATTTTCGTTGACTCTGCTGTTTCAACTGTTATTTACTGTTGTTTTTGCTGTTTCTACTATTATCCGCAGTTGTTTTTACCGTTTTTTACTGGATAAAACTATATTTAGTTCTTTTTCTACTGCTTTTGGTTAATTTTTTATTGGTTTTGATTTTTTAATAGTTTTCATAGTTCATGTAAACAAAAAATTGATTGTTATTTGCTAATTCTTTCCATAGAGAAGCGGAGGATAGCTGATTCCAAAGTTGGGGCAAATTTCTACTCAACACTCGTAACTATTAGTGAGAGTATTTGGGAGAAAATTTTAAGTGAGCTTTTAAAGTGTTACACATAAATCACTGTTCTTTCTTCTCCCTCTCGTTTTTTTCTTCTACATAAAAAGCTGTTGCCGCCTCTACTTATTCTTATTAATACAGCCATGCTTTTAAAACCTAAATTTCATGATAAATTTCATCTAAGTCAAAAGCTTAGTAATAATTACAAACCAAGTAAATTTATTTACAATTTGGGCATTTTGGTCCACTAAAATGAGATGGACCCTAAAAATCTCTCCCTCCAGCTCATTTAAGGGGCACCACTAAGCCTACTCACTGTTTACAACTTTTCAGTTTCTCCTTGAGCAATGTCTTTGTCATCATATCTGCTGTGTGAATCTTTTCAAGCTGCAATTGTTTCTTCTCAAGCATGTCTCGTAACTAATGATACCTCAGATCAATATGCTTGGATTTTAAATGGTATGTCAAATTCTATGCTAAGTGAATAGCACTGGTATGTCAAATTCTATGCTAAGTGAATAGCACTCTGACTGTCACAATACACAACAAAACTGTCTTGTTTCACATCTAACTCTTGTAGGAAATTCTTCATCCACAAGGTTTCTTTGCAACCTTTAGTAATTGTAATATACTCTACTTCTGTGGTAGACAACGCATCACACTACTGAAATCTGAACTGCTATGATGTTGGTTCCCCTGTAAAGGTGAGCAAATATCCTGATAGGGATTTTTTGGAATCAACGTCTCTTGTTATATCTGCATTCGTGTACACTTGTAACACAGGTTTGTCACCACCAAAGCATAACCATGCCTTGGAAGTGCCTCTAAAATATCTAAGAATCTATTTTACCATTGTCCAATACTTTTTGCCTAGATTTGAGAGAAACTAGCTAACTATACTAACTGCATGAGCAATATCTGGTCCTGCACAAACCATGGCGTACATCAAACTATCAATGGTTGAAGCATAAGGAACTTCTCTCATCTCTTGCTGCTCTTTCTCACTTGTAGGACAATGTTCAGAACTAAGCTTGAAATGGCCCATAAGTGGAGAACAAATAGATTTTGCCTTGCTCATGTTAAATCTTTCAAGAACCCTTTTAACATATGTTTCTTAAGATAATCATAACTTCCCAGATTTTCTATCACGGGAAATCATCATGCCAAGAATCTGTTTTGCCGATCCCAAGTCCTTCATTACAAAAGACTTGCTAAACTCTTTCTTCAAATTATCAATCTTACTAGCATCCTGTCCAACAATCAACATGTCATCTACATAAAGAAAAAGATGATGAAATCATTATCACCAAACTTCTTCACAAAAAAACCATTGATCATACATTGTTTTGTTAAAACGATAATTCTCCATGAAATAATCAAACTTCTTGTACCACTGCCTCGTTGCAAGTTTCAGCCTATACAAACTTTTTTTCAACTTGTACACAAGTTCTTCTTTGCTTTTAACACTAAATTCTTAAGGTAATGTGTTGTGCAAATTTTGTTGAACTCGCAAGCGCACGAATCTATTGTAGAATAGATCAATGGTGTTGAGTGTCGATCCCACGAGGAGGTGGATTTTAATTGTGTGTAGAATTAATTTTGTAAATGGGTAATTGGATCTATGGGGAAATTAATTTAAAGAATGCTAGAATTTAAATTGGAATAGCGGAATTAAATTGAATTGGGAACTATTGAAATAGAGTGCTTGGGTATCTGGATCCGTATCAACATGCACCATGCGCTAAATATTCCTTATTAATACCAATTAAATCATGAGGGGGGAATCCACACCTCATGAACCACGCTCTAATCAATATGGTGCTAAGGGCTTATCGTGCCAAATAATAATAACCTTATACTAGGGTCTTAAACTAAAACCCGGGCGGTAAATCTAGATAAGATTATTATTATTTGTCGAAAAAAGTCAAAACCTCCACAAATTAGAGGGAGAGAAAATAAATTTACCAAATAAAGCCCATGACACATGTTGAGACTTCACCTTCAACCCAAGCTTGAAAGAAAATTAGCTACTCATTATTGAACTAGGGTAAAATGGGAATTTTATTAAAATACGTAGAAAATACAAGATGGAGAAGGAATTACAGAAAACTAAGCTCAAAAATGGATTCAGGGTATCAAATTGGGGGGAGGCCCCTTTTTATAGATACATTGAGTGAATCATGGCCATCGGATTAAAAATAGTTTGGATGCACGATTGCGCCACGTCATCATGAACAAGAACACGGTTTGACCACGGGTTTGACCACGCGGTTTGAACAAGAACACGGTTTGCACACGGTTTGAACAAGATACGCTGATGCGAACATGTAAGAGTGAATGCATATCCATGAAACGCGATCACGTACATGTGGATAGTGCCGTACGTGTGAACAGTGTCATTTTTCCTTTTATGCTCCTCTTAAGGTTTTCGTCCTGAGTTCAAAAGTGACGTCCGTTTTGCTATCCGAAATCTCGTTCATTGTGAAATGACCATGATACCCCTAAAATACACAAAATACTTAATTAAAACAGAACACACGTAATTAAATAACAAGAGACTTAAATTAAGAAAATTAAAGATGTTAGTAAAACTTGAAGTACAAAATGACGATTTTCTCCTTTATAAATATACACTTTCTAACACTCAACACACCCCCCAACCAGCTTATTGCTAGTCCCTAGCAAATAAAGCGAAAATAAAATTCAAACCCAAATTTTTTTTTTTTTTTTTTTTTAAACAAACTTTTTTTATTCAATCAGACTAATGATAGCAATCAAATAAAAGTATAAGCATTATCTCCAGGTCTAAAGAAACATCACACCCACATCAACCATCCACATGAATCAACCAAGTAAATACAAATACTTTCAAAAATGACATGTCCAACCCCAAAATTCTCACCCTGGTAATAGTGACACTCTCACAAGAAAATTAAACCCAATAAAATTTGTCACTTGATGAATGATAAATGGAGTGAAGATAGTAAAGAAATAATATCACACACTCTCACCAAGATGAAGGAAATATGCCCATAGCTTAGAAATAACACGATCTTAAGTCAAACAGAATATTAGTCAACCCAATGTATTTTTTTTTTTTTTTTAATTTTTTTTTTTGCATTACTAAATCTTTTTAGCCCATATAACTAAACCTACTTCAGACTATAGTTCCCTAAAATCAAGAAGGACTTTTATTAGGATATAACGTAGGCTAGGGACATGGCTAACAAAGAAAGGAAAATAGAGAAAACAAAATATATGTTTGAGAAAAATAATATCTTTTGGAAACTAAAAAAAAAAAAAAAAATGCATTTCACTTATTTATTATTGTATTATATCTCTCTCTTTTTTTTCTTTTTTTTTAGAGAATTTCTTTTTTTTTTCTTTGCTTTTTCTTTTTTTTTTCGGTATTGCACAACTTTACTAAACAAAACAATTATTTATATTTTTCTCAAACATGAATGGGTGATGGAACTTGTAAGATATCGGGTAATACTCCAAATTGGAGTGGGTGAAGACGATAAGTTGACAAAGAAAAGTTTTTTTTTTTTTTTTTTTTATAAAAGGCTCAAAAGGGCTAACTATGGATATTTCACATAAGGGATAGCTAGAAAGGCTCAAACGGTCAAAGACAAACCTTTCCATCATCTTTTAGGGCTCTAGATACTCCTCCATATCTACTAGTGAAATGGACCTTTAGATGTAGCAACGCATTTTTTTTTTTTAACTTTTTTTTTTTTAAAGGGTTGACTCCAAGGAAATCTAAAGATCATGTATAAAATAATAATCTTTGCTAAAATTGTATGAAAAATGGGCAAAAAGGGTTACTTCCAAGAAAAATAATAGGCTCAAAAGCTCACTTGGTATTTATTATGACATGTCAATTCTTTCAAGCAACTCATATTTATCTCCGACATCAACATGTAGAGTAGCAAACATAGTGTAACATCACTCAAGACCAAAGATAATACAAATACTAAAATTCGAAAATCATCATGTCATCCAAAAACAAAATCACACTATTTTTTTTTTTTTTTTTAAACAACATTCTACCCCCCAACCTATTCTAAACATGAAAGGGAAGTATGCATGCAGAAATGTGAAAATGATGCAGAAAAACTAATTGAAAATGTTACAAATAAAATGATAGAAAAATGATTTTTTTTTTTTTAACTAAGAAGATGCGTTTCTAGAGGCACTACACTCTATATTCAGCCATCTTCGACTCTAAATTTGAAAATGCATATTTATAAAGGAGAAGTCAAAAAGTTAGAAAGATCACACGAAAAATAAGAAATTTTTTTTTTTTTATTTTTTTCCTTTTTTTTTTTTTTACTAGAAGATGCGTTTAGAGTAACTACACTCCATATTCACCATCTTCAACACAAACAGATTAGCAACATTAGTTTCTACAACAAAAATTAGTAAAAACTTAACCAACATTCCACAATTGTCAACTATCCCCTCCCCCAACTAACTAAACATTGTCCTCAATGTTTTAAAGGAAAAGAAGTAGAGTTTAGAAGACATCACCCGGGTGGTGCAACACGAACTAAAATATTTACAAAGGAGATTTAAATCTAATTTGTACTTCTACTGCTTATTGTTACCATCGTTATTTGTACACTCCAACACCAAGGTCTTGGGATCGCTCAGTCGATAAGCTTGTAACAGATCAAGTAGCTCATTAGCAGTGTGAGCACAAATAAAAAGCTTTTTCACCGTGGAGGGAATGAAGTAGTTTTTTATTGCATGGTTAAGAAATGCGATAAAGCCATCATAAAAATTATTGACATTTAACAAACCGATGGGTTTCTGATGAATGTGCAGATGGGCCCAAGATGCTAAAGTGATAAGTGCCTCTAGAGTTGCAAGATCTCCTGGTAAGAAAATAAAAGCATCAGCATGATTAAGCATTTCGGTTATTCTTTCTTGCATACCTGAGACAACTAACTCTTCTCCAGTCGGTGAGTTAGACAAGCAGCCCAAAGGTTTTAGGGCTTGTGGTATGATGCCTAACACTTGACTTCCTCTGACAAAAGCAGTTTCTGAGACCAATTTTGATAACCCTCGGTCACCTCCGCCGTATACCAAGTGTAATTTTCTCTCTCACTATGCATCGACCAAGATCAATGGTTGCCTCAAAGAACTCTTTATATTTGCCATAGTTAAATCCGGAAAGCACACAAATGTTCTTGAATTGTTTATTGGGAGTAGCTGCCATTATGATACTTCTCAAAAATAATTTGTGAGTGTAAACGAAAAGAATCATATTTAAGGATCTTGGCGGAATGGGTCACAAACAAGAATGAAGTGTCATGTCTATGTCAATTAATCGTGTAATGCACATGGCTTGAGAGTCAAAAAGAAAACAGTAAAAAGGAAAAGCAAGTAATAACAAATATAAAATTACTAAAGACAATAATGCAAATGGTAAAACAACAGTAAAATAAAACAACAAGAAAGTAAAAGGATATTTACGGGTAGTTGCATTGTGGCTCACATCTTCCTCTGGTTTCGTCCGAAACGGCTTCAACGCCTCATGGGTCGAGGATAGGCTTCCCATCCAGTTTTCTTATAAACCGGCAAATGCGGTCGTTTATAGTCGATTCCCGAGATCGATCGTGCATGCTCTTTTCGGAATGATGGCCATAACGGAGAATCGCTCCTTGCATATCCACTGGGATGCGTTTGAAGAGACAAAAGGATATCATCCAATGACTCCTTATTCAAGCCATCCCTAATGAATTGAATCTTATCTTCTCATTATCGACACCATTCCTAAAGAACATCGTTTTTATTGCATATCATTCGCACACTTATGACAAGCAACCAAATTTTTCGAGCTCTTCGCTTTCTTGCATAATTTCCTTTACCACAACCAGGCATGTATGCAATAAATTTAGGAGGCAACTCACCTTAGCGTACTTTAGCCTCAATTAACCAAATGAATATCGGCGGTATGTTATTCCTCATGAGCAATCGCATGCGTTCGGATCGAGCTTTATAGATTATGAGGAGGGCATTCGAGGAAGTGAAGGGAATCGACTATGAAGCTTTGCTAAGATCTCGTTTATCCATACCTTCGCCTCGGAAGATCGGTAATTATGGGAAACCGAGTAACCGACTTGATTGTCACGAGTCCGTTATCCGCCACTTGGCCAGGGTGACAAACTAAAACACACAAACTAAAACACACAAACAAAGTAACAAACAAAAAAAAACACACAAAGAAAATCACAATCGTCCTCTTATAGAATTTACCTCAAGCTCCAACTGGATGTTGTAGACACTGCTTTCAATGTCTCGAGTTGGCTTTCTAAATCCTCAACGTGGGATATTAACTCAGGTGGTTGTAGCTTCCAAATACGATGTGTTTTACAAAATCGTATCGGCCTCTAAGATGAGATTGGACACGTTGAAGTCGTCTAAGGATGTTCAAGAGGAACTGTCTCATGATTAAAAGTGATAAAAGAAAACTTAATAGTTAAACAAACACACTTATGCACAAATGATTTCAATTAGCAGAAGAAAATAAATAAATAAATAAATAAATAAATCACCGAAAAGAAAAATCTTAATTCAAATCGGTGGGTCACTTAAATTTATTTCGGTGTCCTCTCCATGTGGTTATACTCTAGATATGGCTTTAATCTTTGACCATTAACTTTAAACGTGACACCATTTTTGGGTCCTTAATTTCAATTGCCCATGTGGAAAAAACAAGTATGAACAATGAAGGGGCGGACCATCGAGGCGTGTTTACGGAAAAAGGTGCAAACGAGAATTGAATAAAAGTACTTTCGACACAGGTGAAAGATTTTCTCATGTCTAACTTATCATGAAAGACTTTCATTCGCTTGTAAACCTTGGCATTTTCGTATGCATCATTGCGAATTTCTTCAAGTTACTCACGCGGTTGTAATCGTCTTTCTGAGCCCGACTTGTCGCATGTCAAAATTGAATTTCTTGATGGCCCGACGCACGATGCTCGAGTTCCACAGTAGGTGGCAAGCTTTTCCATACACTAGCTTTGTAGGGTGACATCCCATTGGGGTTTTGAACGCCGTTCTATATGCCCATAATGCATCATCAAGTCTTAATGACCAATCTTTTACTGCGGCCTCACGGTCTTTTCTAAGATGTGCTTTATTTCTCGATTGGAGATCTCAACTTGGCCACTGGTTTGCGGATGATACGGAGTTGCCACTTTATGAGTGATGGAGTACTTTGTCAAAAGTGCTTTGAATGATTTATTGCAAAAGTGGGTACCACCATCACTAATTATTGTTCGAGGGAATCCAAAGCGTGAAACAATGTTGCTCTTTAAAAATCCTATCACCACTTTATGATCATTGGTTCTGCATGGAATTGCCTCTACCCATTTTGATACATAGTCAACAGCAACCAATATGTATTGATGACCAAAAGATGGGGGAAAGGGTCCCATGAAGTCGATACCCCATACATCAAAAATCTCAACCACTAAAATTGGATTTAGTGGCATCATGTTCCTTCGTGTAATGCTCCCCATTCGTTGACACCTATCACATGAAGAACAAAAGGTGTAAGCATCTCGAAATATAGTTGGCCAATAAAAACCACATTGTAGAACTTTTGTCCCTGTTTTCTTAGCGCTGAAGTGGCCTCCACAAGCTTGTTCATGGCGAACGAAAGGATGTTATGAACTTCATTCTCTCGGGACATATCATCTAATAATTTGATTTGCACAATACTTTAACAGATAGGGGTCATCCCAAAAAAAAATTCTTTATTTCCGCAAAAAATTTAGCCTTGTTCTGCTTGGTCCAATGCTCTGGAAGTTTATCTATAACAAGATAATTAATTATATCAGCATACTATGGTAATACTTCCACACTCGTTAATTGCTCATCCTAAATGACTCGTTTCAATAGTAAGGGTTACGTGTTGATGTCAAAGTGGAGACGAGATAGATGGTCACCCACAACATTTTGGAACCTTTCTTATCTTTGAATTCCAAGTCAAACTCTGCAAAAGTAACACCCAACGAATTAGTCTAGCTTTTGCATCTTTCTTTGTGAGAAGATATTTGAAAGCATGATCTGTGAATACAATTATTTTACAACCAATGAGATAAGATCGAAATTTTTCTAATGCAAACACTACTGCTAGCATTTCTTTTCATAGTTGAATAGTTCAATTGTGCATCGTTTAATGTCATACTAGCATAGTAAATAACATGAGGAATTGATCTACTCTTTGTCCTAATCTTGCTCTCTCTACTGCATAATCAGATGCATCACACATAAGCTCAAATGGTAGGCTCCAGTTTGGTGGCTGAATGATGGGTGATGACGTCAACAAATGCTTTAGTTTTTCAAACGCCACAAGACATGAATCATCAAAGATAAAATGTACATCTTTAGCAAGTAAATTGCATAAGGGTCTAGAAACTTTGCTAAAATCTTTAATGAAACGTCTATAAAAACCAGCATGCCCAAGGAAAGATCTTACTTCTCTGACTGTTTTAGGTGGAGGAAGATTAGAAATGAGATCCACCTTGGCTTTGTCAACCTCAATACCTTTGCATGAAATGATGTGACCAAGAACTATACCTTGTTTTACCATAAAATGGCACTTCTCCCAATTTAAGACCAAATTCTTCTCTATACATCTCTAAAACTTGTGTTAGATGATGTAAACATTGATCAAATGAGTCACCAAAGGCAGAAAAGTCATCCATAAAGACTTGGAAACCGTTCAACCATATCGAAAAAATGCTTAACATACAACGTTGAAATGTAGCGGGTGCATTACATAATCCAAATGGCATTCTCACCTATATGCAAAAGTGCCAAAGGGCAAGTGAAAGTAGTTTTCTCTTGATCTTTTGGTCTTATGGGATCGATTGTATCTGAGTAGCCATCTAAAAGCAATAAAACTCATGGCTTTCTAATCTATCAAGCATTTGATCAATAAATGGTAAAGGAAAATGGTCTTTACGTGTGACAGAATTCAATTTTCTATAATCAATGCATACACGCCATCCTGTAGTCACTCTAGTGGGTATCAATTCATTATCAGCATTGGGAACTACTGTGACTCCTGACTTTTTAGGGACAACTTGCACAGGACTGACCCATGAACTATCAGAAATTGGGTAAATGATACCTGCATCTAATAGTTTAAGCACTTCTGTTCTAACAACTTCTTTCATATTAGGATTTAACCGACGTTGCATTTCCCTAGTAGATTTAGCATTTTCATCAAGGTGAATGTAATGCATCTGATCTGTTTGGTTTATACCTTTATGTCTGCTATATGGTCCATCCTAATGCTCCTTTGTGCTCTTTTAAAACATCCAACAACTTACCTTTTTGCTCGTCATTTAGGGATGATGAGATGATTCTGCAGGTAGAGTGCTTTCTTCTCCCAAGAATGCATATTCCAAAGTGTTGGGTAATGGTTTGAGCTCGAGTTTCGGTGGTGACTCTGATGATGGGATGAGTTTCTTCTCTGATGGTGCTAGTTGTTCAACTCTTGACTTCCATTTATTAGTGTCCATGGATGGTGCTGAGTCAAGTAAAGCGTTGACCTCGTCGGCGATCTGTCAACATCAAAATCCAAACCAAAATGAGTTAAACATGTTTGTAAAGGATCATCACTAAGGTTTGAAAGAAAAATATCATCAACTAATGCTTCAATTAAATCCACATCAACAATTCCATCATCTGCATTGTGAGGTTGTTTGGCAATGTTGAAGATGTTGAGCTCCATGGTCATATTGCCAAAGGACAACTGCATGTTTCGATCTGCATTGAATGTGAGCATCGGCAGTTGCCAAGAATGGTCGGCCTAGGATAATGGGGATATGCTTCCTTGAATCCTGTATTGGTTGAGTGTCAATTACAATGAAATCAACAGGAAAATAAAACTTATCTACCTGTATAAGCACGTCCTCCACAATACCACGAGGTATTTTCATGGATCGATCTGCAAGCTGTAACACCACTGGAGTTGGGTGTAATTCTCCCGATCCAAATTTCACAAATCTTGAGTAAGGCAAAAGATTAACACTAGCTCACCAAATCCAACAAAGCATTCTCAATTGTGTGTTCACTATACTACATGAGATAGTGGGGAGCACAGGTCTTTACATTTTAGAGGAATTTTGTGTTGGAGTATAGAACTAACATTTTCGGTTAAAAATGCCTTTTTCTGAACATGAATGTTTCTCTTTTTAGTGCAAAGGTCTTTAAGAAACTTGGCATAAGATGGAACTTGCTTTATTGCATCAAGTAAAGGGATGTTAACACTTCCTGTTTGAAGACTTGAAGAATCTCACCTGTGGATTTTCCCTTCTTTCCTTTAGCTAACCTTTGAGGAAATGGAGCCTTAGGAACATACTCTCGTGGGTTGGTTTCTTCTTTCTCCTCCGGTGGTGAGTCCTCAGCATTTACAGGTACAATCTGAGTTGATTTTGTCACTGGCATCTCCACTTTGTTGTCGACTTCTTTTCCTTTTCGCAAGGTCATAATGACTTTGACCTCTCCATGCTGTTGTGGTGAACTGGTACTTGCTTCATGTACTCCTTTAGGATTAGGCACTGGTTGACTTGGAAATTTGCCTTTCTCAACAGTCATTGCCAAAGTCTGAACTGAAGAAGCAAGTTGTCCCACCATCTTCTCGAGGCTTGGCCCGATTGGGCTTGTGAGTTGAAGCCTGCTCTCATCTCATTCCGTAGTCCATCAATGGTGCGGTTCTGTTGCTCGATCATGGAGTTAGTAACATTCTTGACATTCTGGAAGGCATCCTCCCATTATGCGGGTTGAGAGTAGTTTTGGTTCGATTGTATGGTCTAAATGGTGGTGAGAGGCTTGAGGAACTTGAGGAATTGGTTGCATTGGTGGAGTGGAGTTCTTTGGTCCATTCTGTTGGAATCCTTGAGACCATGAAAAATTGGGGTGGTCTCTCCATCCAGGGTTATATGTGTTGGAGTATGGGTTGTAATTTGATGGCTTCCTCATGACACCGATGGCATTGGCTTGATTTGAATACGACTCATGGTCATGTGGCTCTGTTGATTTAGCAGTTGTCAAAGATCTTTTTGTCGAGAAAGACCTTGACCATCTCTTTGACTTCTTTGATTCCCGAACCGGACTCGCCAATGTGAACCTCATTCACTCCTTTAATTCTTCTAGTATTCCTGAGAGATCGACTCCGTTGTTGGGAATTATCTGCTTGTCATTTGGAAGAAATCCCAAATCTCGATGCACTTTTTGACATTAGCTCTCCTCCACTTGTCGCCATTAGCCATTCTTGTACATTTGGCAATAATCCCTCCAAGAAGTATTGGCATTGGTGCCATTTCTCGTACCCATGATGTGGACACTTCAAAAGTAGCCCATTGAATCGCTCCCATGCTTCAAAAAAGCTGCTCGTCTTCTCTCGGGTGAACTCTCGAGATTTCCTGCGAATAGCATTGGTTTTATGAACTTTGGGAAGTATTTATTTAAAAATTTCGTTACCATTTGTTCCCATGTTGTAATGCTTTATTAGCGAGCAATGTATTAAACCATGAACGAGCTCTATCCTTTAAAGAAAATGGGAATAGTCTAAGTTTAACATCATCTTACGAAAAATTCTCATATTTAAAAGTTTGACAAATTGTATGAAAATCATTCAGATGATTATACGGGTCCTCATTTTCTAGGCCATAGAATGTTGGGAGACAATTTAGCACACTAGGTTTTAGCTCAAAACTCTAGCAGCTACATTTGGGTATCTAATGCATGATGTGCTCAAATTAGCTAAGGGACCAAGTAGTCCTTAAATGGCCTCTCTGTGGTTACGGTTGTTGCAAATCCATTTCAGGTTTATCTATACGTGCAATGTGTTTGTGTGTGCGAAGTGTTCTTTCTAATTCTAGGTCTATAGGTTCAAGATTAGGTGATAATGACCTACGACCATGCATGCAAATAAAGAAAATAAATTGAGAACAAAACAAATAAAAATAAAGAAAAAGGAGAAATTACAATACTAACCTTATTCTTATTTTATTCAACCTTTCTATGAAATCACATAAAAAAAATACGTGAAATAAAATAAATAAAATAAAAATAAATTAACAAGATAAATGAAAAATTACAAAGAAAAATAACTTGAAAATTAAATTGCAGAAATTTAAAGAAGAGAAAAAGAAATTCTTACCTAAAATATAAATTCGCTTTTTTTTTTTTTAATTGATTAAAAAAAATACAAGGAAACAACTAAAATAATAATAATAATAACAATAACAATAATAATAATAATAAAAATAAAATTATTTACAAAAATTAATTCTACAAATCAAAATACTTACCTCCCGACAACGGCGCCAAAAACTTGTTGTGCAAATTTTGTTGAACTGCATGGCCTTGAATCTATTGTAGAATAGATCAATGGTGTTGAGTGTCGATCCCACGAGGAGGTAGATTTTAATTGTGTGTAGAATTAATTTTGTAAATGGGTGATTGGATCTATGGGAAAATTAATTTAAAGGATGCTAGAATTTAAATTGGAATAGCGGAATTAAATTGAATTGGGAACTACTGAAATAGAGTGCTTGGGTACCTGGATCCGTATCAACATGCACCATAGGCTAAATATTCCTTATTAATACCAATTAAATCATGAGGGGGGAATCCACACCTCATGAACCACGCTCTAATCAATATGGTGCTAAGGGCTTATCGTGCCAAATAATAATAACCTTATACTAGGGTCTTGGTAAAACCGGGCGGTAACTAGATAAGATTATTATTATTTGTCAAAAGTCAAAACCTCCACAGAAATTAGAGGGAAGAGAAAATAAATTTACCAAATAAAGCCCATGACACATGTTGAGACTTCACCTTCAACCCAAGCTTGAAAGAAAATTAGCTACTCATTATTGAACTAGGGGTAAAATGGGAATTTTATTAAAATACGTAGAAAATACAAGATGGAGAAGGAATTACAGAAAACTAAGCTCAAAAATGGATTCAGGGGTATCAAATTAGGGGAGGCCCCTTTTTATAGATACATTGAGTGAATCATGGCCATCGGATTAAAAATAGTTTGGATGCGAGATTGCGCCCACGTCATCGATGAAAAGAAACACGGTTTGACCACGGGTTTGACCACGCGGTTTGAACAGTAACACGGTTTGCACGGTTTGAACGATGTAACGCGGTGCGAGCGATTAATAAGCGATATCCATGAAACGATCTTACACATGTGAATAGTGCGTGTGAATGAGTGCCATTTTTTCCTTTTATGCTCCTCTTAAGGTTTTCGATCACCGAGTTCAAAAGTGACGTCCGTTTTGCTATCCGAAATCTCGTTCATTGTGAAATGACCATGATACCCCTAAAATACACAAAATACTTAATTAAAACAGAACACACGTAATTAAATAACAAGAGACTTAAATTAAGAAAATTAAAGATGTTAGTAAAACTTGAAGTACAAAATGACGATTTTCTCCTTTATAAATATACACTTTCTAACACTCAACATAATGCCATGTATATTTCCTCGTCTAAGTCACCGTGTAAGAAAAATATCTTTACATCAAGTTGCTTAATATCCAAATTCAAGCTGGCTATTAATCCCAAAACAATTCGAATTGAAAACATCTTAACTACAAGAGAAAATTATCTCTTCAAAATAAATACCTTTCTTTTGTCTGAAACCCTTCATAACCAATCTAGTTGTGAATTATTTTCAGTCTTTAACCTATAAAGCCATTTTTTCTTAAGTGCCCTTTTTCCCTTAAGGAGCATTACTAAATCATGAGGGTAGTTCTTGTTGTGCAAATTTTATTGAACTCGCAAGTGTACGAATCTATTGTAGAATATATCAATGGTGACGAGTGTCGATCCCAAGAGGAGGTGGATTTTAATTGTGTAAAGTTAATTTTCTAAGTGGGTAATTGAATTTGTGGTGGAAGTGATTTAAATTATTCTAAAATTTAAACTAAAATAGCGGGAATAAATTGAAGTGAAATCTATTAAAATAAAGCACTTGGGTCTTTGGATCAGCATCAACATGCACCATGGGCTTAATATTCCTTATTAGTGTCAATTAAATCATAAAGGTACTTCCACTCCTCATGAACCTCACTCTAATCAATATAGTGTTAAGGGCTTATCGTGCCAAATAGTAATAACCTTGCACTAGACAAGATTACTACTATATGTCGACAAAAAATCAAAACATCCACATAAATTAAAGGGGAAGAAAAAGTAAATTTACCCAATTAAGCCCATGACACATGTTGAGACTTTACCTTCAACCCCAGCTTGAAAGAAAATTAACTATTCATAATTGAAGTAGAGGTAAAATAGAGATTTATTAAAATACGTAGAAAATACAAGATGGAGAAAAAATTACAGAAAATGGAGCTCAAAAATGAATTCGGACGTGTCAAATTAGCGGGGAGCTCCTTATTTATAGATACAATGAGTAAATCGTAGCCATCGGATTAAAACAATTTGGATGCTTAGGATTGTGACGCGTGGCAAGTTCTGATTGGATAGAAAACATCATTAGGGCTGTCATTCCGTTTACATGCATGTACCGTATGCGCATTTTATCAGTTCACTAACATACTGCCACGTCACTGGTCAACTCTTTAGTCCAATAGGATTGTGACACATCATTAGTCAACACTAAGTCATCAGTCAACGCCACATAAGCAATCAATGCCACATCATTCGTCCAATAGAATGCTGCCACGTCATCGGTCCGTATATGTGAACAATCTCGTGAACAGTACTGTATATATGAACAATGTCGTTTATCCTTTTATGTTTCTCCTAAGGTTTTTGACTGTCGTGAGTTCAAAATTGTTATGCATTTTGCTATCTAATCTTTCGTTCATTGTGAAATGACCATGATAATACATAAAATACTTAATTATAATAAAACACACATAATTAAATCACAAGGGACTTAAATACATAAAAGTAGGGAAGTTAGTGAGACTTGAAGTGTAAAATGACGATTTTCTCCTTTCTAAATATATATTTTCTAGCACTCCACAGTTCTCATTCAGGGATTTTCTTCCATTGCTTTTTAACCCACTCATTTTAATACTAGTGAGGCATCACTTCTTCAAAACATTCTGGCTCCCCTCTATCTATAAGCATCACATATTCATATGAAGGATATCTAGCAGAAGGTCGTTTTTCTCTAGTGAATCTTTTCAATTCTGGCTTAACACAAGAGGTTACTGCTTGCTCAACTACCATCATTATTATCCTCTCCAACTCCCCCATGATCATTATAAACTATAGGTGGAGAAACTGAAGTTGAAATAATAAGAATTTCTAGAGATGACTAAGGCTCATTACTCTTTTCTGCACCACCAACTATCTGATTTTATATAAACATGACATTTCTACTTTTGATCAATTTTCTTATCACTGGATCCCATAATCTCTGCTCAAATTCTTCATGCCCATAGCCTAAGAAAACATATTCCTTGGCTTTATCATTAAGCTTCGATCTTTCATCCTTTGAAATATGAATACATGCTCTGCAACCAAACACTCTTAAGTGTTGTTAAAAAACATCTTTCCCGGTCCAAACTCTTTCAAGTACATCGTCATATAATGAAGCTGAAGGAGAAAGGTTAATCAAGTCAACTGCAATACACATAGCCACTGTTTAGAACGATATAGAAAGCTTGGCATCAGAAAGCATACACCTGATCTTTTCTTCAATTGTTCTATTCGTCCTTTCTACAACACCATTCTACTGTGGGGTTTGGTACAATCTTTTCATATCTGATTCTATGGGATTTACAATACTACTCAAATAGCCATTTGTACTCACCATGGTTGTCTACCTTGACACATTTTAATTTTCTTCTTATCCCTCTCTCAACATAAGCATGGAAGAACCTAAACATATTAAACATCTGGTCTTTAGATTTCAAAGCAAAAGAGTCATAAAATAAAGTGCACCTCTTATTGATCTACTTTGCCTCATGCAAACATCAGTATAAATCAAATCAAGGATTTGCGACTTTTTAGATAGAGAAAATGTTTTAAAAGATGCTTTGTGTGTCATTCTAGCTAAGCAATTGTAGGTTGGTATACTTATTGCTACTATAAGTTCAATGTACAAGTGTACATAACAAGTAATATACTAATGAGTATTCAGATCATTTCCACAATTATTGATATTATAGGATTTGCTGCAGTAGTCTTAATAGTGTAATTTTAATCTAAATATAAATAAAATAATTAATGAAACTGATGAACTAATTAAATTAAAAATTCTATAAGGAAAATTCTCAAGTCAAACACAAAGACAAAATCAATGGGAAATGAGTAGTTGAGTGATTAAATCCACTTAATGTTATTGACTGTTTTTCCAATTAAGAATATGTTGCTACAGCATCTACTACAGCACTAGGCAGAATCCCTCCTGCATCCTCAATCATTGCTTGTTGGATATCTTATATTGAAATACAACCTAATAGGGACCAGTTATTACGTTAACATTATATATAACATTATGTGTTCTAGATTCTAATTACCTTATGTTGGTGAATTAATTCAATTGCTATTGGTGTCAATGTGCAACTGTACACAACAAGTAATAAAGTGATGAGTATTCAAGATCGTTTCTACAGGGATTGATGTTATCAAACTTGCTACATCAATTTTAACAGTACAGATTTTGTTCTAAATTAAAATAAATAATTAATGAAACTAATATACTAACTAAAATAAAAACGCAATAAATAAAATGCAACAAAGTAAATTGTCACGTCAAACTCAAGGATAAAATCAATGGGAATATAAAATAGTTGAGTAAATAAACTCTCCTAATGGTCTTGATTATTTTTCTAATGTTTGGCTCGGTTCTTTGCAAAGATTTACTATAAACATCAAGGGCAGAATCCTTATGCATCCTTAGCCGTCGCATGTTGGATATCTTATATATATGCAACATAACAGTGATCAGTTGTTATGCCAACATAAGATATAGCCTTACACGCTTAGGTTCTTCTTACTAATCTTAAATCAAGCATGACCCTTTTCGAACTCAAGTAAAACTCAATCCAGGAAACCCAATTTAAGATCAAGTATTACTTTGATATGTTCCACTAAGATAGGTCATTTTGTAGCTTTTCCTTAGCTAATATCATTAAATGAGTGATCAGTCGAAATAATGAATAAAAATAAATACTATCAAAACAAACTGCTATAGCAAACATGCAGCACCACATATATTCAGTCAATAAACCATCAAGATTGTTTATTACTCAACTACAAATAAATTTAGTTCATAATTTGCAAAAGAAAAATAAAGAATAAATTTTTAGCCATCAAACACATCCCCATGAATAAAAAGCAAACAAGAAAACAAAAGAAGAATAAGAATGACTGAGTTCCCGATTTATTTCTGCAGATTCTCCTCTTATGCAGCCCTTAATCTCACTCTTAAATATTGTTTTTCTTTTGTTTCTTTGTGGTTTTTCTCCTTGGGTGACGGCTCTCTCTATTCCTTATGATGTGTACTTCTTTTATAGTTGAAAATTAGAGTAAACGGAAGCTTAGGTCGCACATAAATTAGATTAGGAAACTGCAGATCGTAATTCTGCAAGTATCCTGCGCATAATTTTCTTTGTTGTTGTTCCAAGATTGCTACAGCAATGGTTGCTGCAGCAACTGCACTGTTCCAGATTTATTTCAATTCTTTTGTAGCCATGTTCTTTTCTATCTTTTGAAAGCCTATTACATTAGCATTTCTTCCTTGAAATTTGGGATTCCGAACACCTACAATTATGCATATGATTTAGCACATAAATTATTTTAAATCAAACAAAATTTATTACGAATAAACTAAGATGAATGTTTATGCAAAATATAATAAAAATACAATAAAAACACATTATTTACTCTCTAAGTATTATTGATTTAAGTCTAAAAGTGCCATGATAACTCTTATTTCATAGAGTTATCACCTTATAAAGTGAATCCCTATGTCTAGTTCTTTTACTAATTTTAAATTAAGTATGGCCCTATTCAAATCAATATCAATTTGGGAAACCCAATCTAAAACCATGTATATCTTAATTTGTTCTACTAAGTTAGGCATTTTTTAAGCTTTTTCTTAGCTAGTATCCACTAAATGGGTGATTAGCCGAAATAGAAAATTGCAATAAGTAAAATCAAGACAAAATGCTATAACAAATACAAAGCAACACGCATATCTTAGTCAAATAACATTAAACTTGTTTATAACTCAACCATAATAAAATTTATTTCATGATTTACGGTAAAACAATAACAAAAATAGTTTTATCCATTAAATACATTCCCATAAATAAATAAAAACAAGAAAATAAGAAAAGGAATTGAAGTCCGTTTAATCTTGTGATCTTTCCTTCTTTTTTTTCTCCTTGAATCCTTTGTTGCAGCCCTTAAATCTCTCTTAGTTCCTATTTTCTCTTCATTTTTCTCTGTTATTTTTCTTTGCATGACAACTTTCCCTTTTTTTCTTTTCATGCGTGCTCCTTTTTATAACTTGGACTTAGGGCAACCAAAAGCGTGTGGAGCATATCTTTCATTTTTGGAAACCTCAGATCGCAATCTTTTACTTATCGTCCGTGAAATTTAGTTTGTCGTTGTTACAAGATTGATGCAGCAACGACTACAACATCTTCACTATTTCAGGCTTGTTTTAATTCCTCTGCAGCCAAGTTCTTTGTCATCTTGGTAAATCTACAAGAGTATTCCATCCATAAAACTTAAGTTTTTTGGTCACCTACAATCATGCATATAATCTGAGCACAAAATGATCTAAAACAAAATCAATTTATTAAAAATAAGCTTAAATGGATGCTCAAGCAAAATGTAACTAAAAATGCAATAAAAGCACATCATCTACTCTCTAAGTAATATTGATTTAATCTAAAAATTTCATAATAACTCTCATTTTATAGAGTTATCAACATTGAACACAAGTTTTGAGGGACATTCCTACGAAGCTAGGTAAAAATCCTTTTCTGACAAGAATTTCTAACCCTTTCTCACCAGTGTGACCAAATCTTTTGTGCCATGTCTCAATGTCAGAATTTTTTACATGCACATACACATCTTCTTTTTTTATCTTAGCTTCTACCACATAGAGAGTGTTTACTTTCCTCTCTTTAACTAACATTAGGGAGCCTTTGATCAAATTAAAGCGACATCACTCTACATTTTATAGAGCACACATCAGTAATACAATGTAAATTGCATAATTATTTTCCTTCTGTCTCTCAAAACGCCCTTAAAAAGATTTACAAAGCTCGTTGCGAACTATTGCATTTTCCACAACAACTGAAAACCTAAAACTAAACATGGATGTAATGAAATGTAAATTACATAAGCATTTTCCTTCTCTCCCTCAAAATGCCATCAATAACATTCTTCTTACATTTGTTGGTTAATTAAAACAAATGTTTAATTGGCATGTGAGTTTTCTGATCCATTTATTTTTTACATGCCTGATTTTGATAAAAGCACATTTTCTATAAAAAGAAGAGCCTCAACTATATAAGACTTGATTGCAAAATCAACCACATTGTAAAAATTTAGAAATGGTTTCTCCAATTCGGGAAGATAAAATTAAATTAGTTAAAAATGGCCTGAGTAAAAAATCGTTAGATGATATCTTACGATCTCTTGAGACATATCCATGCAAATATATGCAACGTCAGATTCATAATTTATGGAAACTGTTCCAAAAAGAAAGAGCACAATTTAGCCTTAGGAATCCGACTTGAAAAGATTTTGTTTGGCAATTTATAAAAAACTAAATGAAAAGTCTATCCTCAACCTATATAGGGCATTTAAGCGGTTACTAGATATAAAACTAGATGAAGATGTTTGTATTATTGCTTTTAGTAGTTTTATTTTATATCTAATCATTATTTGTTATCTTTTTACTTCTTCTTTTTTTTTTTTTTTGCTTTTGAATTATTAAGCCACAAGCTTTACACATTATTTGACAAATACACTAACCCTTTTACAACTGTGTATCATTATGTCTATTACTAAGATTTTTAAATATTAGCTTCTTTTTCAAATACTCACAAATTATTTTTGAAGATTATTCCAATAACAGCAAAATTAAGTAGACAATTCAAGAACATTTGTGTGCTTTCTACTAGGCTTCACTGTGGGAAATACGAGTTTATGTGTTATAGTAGAGAGAAAGTTACACTTGGTATATCGAGGAGGTAACCAAGGGTCATTATTTATCAAAGCTTGTCTTAAAATTTGTTTTTATTAGAGAAAGCCAAGTATTAGACATCATCCCAAAAGCCCTAAAACCTCTAGGCTACCTGCCCAATCCACCAGCTAACGAAGAATCAAATATACCAACTAACGAAGAATCAAATATGCGAGAGAGAATATTCGAAACATTAAATCATACAAATGCTTTCATTTTCTTGCCATGAGATCTTGCAACTCTAGAGGGGCTAATTATATTTGCATCTTGAGCTCATTTGAACATTCATAAAAAACTCATTAGTTTATTAAATGTTAATAACTTTTATGATGGCTTGACAACATTTCTTAACCATGCAATTAAAAATCATTCCATTTTCAGCCAAAAAAAAACTCTATATTTATGCTACTGCTAATGAGTTACTCGATCTTTTATAAGCTTACAAACCAAGGCTAGATCCAAGCACCTTGGTGTTGGATTCATCAATTAATGATGATAGCAATAGCCCTAGTAGGGATGGCAAAAATCCCCACGGGGATGGGACCCGTGGGGATTTTCCCCATTCAAGGAGGGTACGGTGATGATTTTATACCCAATTTCTTATTCGGGGAAGGGATGAGGATGAGGTGGAATCCTCATCCCCTACCCATTTCCCTATTTTCTTGTATTAATTTTAAATTTTGATTTTATTTTTTAGAATTATTAATAAATGAATAATGAAATTTAAATTATAAAAATTAAATATTAGTATAAATAATAAATATCAAAAAATGTATATAAATCTGTTATAAAAATTTCGAGCCTACTTAACTAGTTGTAGTCCTGAATTACTATTCAACCATACCTTATTCTAAAGGACTTAACCCAAAACTATTTTAGATTATGAGTTATTTTGCTTATATTATTTTTATTGTTTTAGATTTGAAACTTGATACTATCTTTCAATTTGTCACATTCCTTGAGGAAGAACAGGAGGAGTATAAAGTGTAAGAGTAAATGCTTTTATTAAAAATATTAATTTTAATATTTATACCCATTTCATTTATTTCATTATTGATATAAAAATAATTTTTTTATTATAGGATTATAAAGATTGACGAAGATAATTATTCTGATGATTTGTATTTTGCAGTGTGATTTTTGTAATGGATTAATGTTAATATAAAATATATTGTTAAACCTTACTTTTGTTTAAAATTTTATTTTAATATGATTAAATCAAGTTCAGAAATTAAAAATGTATCCATTATTCGGGGATCGGGAGCCCTCGAGAATCCCCTCTTATTATTTGGGAAGGGGACGGGGATCCCCTCAAGCAATTCTGATGAGGACGGGGAGGGGATGAGGGTATGTGGAAAATATCGGGGATAGGTGTGGGGATGTCGGTCCCCTCCTCTTCCCTCCCCATTGCCATCCCTAAGCCCTAGTAAGAAGTGTAAATTAGATTTAATTGTCTATTTGTAAATATTTTCTTGTAATGGTCAGGTAATGTCTTCTAAACTCTACTTCTTTCATTTAAGACATTGAGAACATCGTTTTTTTCAAGCAGGGGAGGGAATAGTTAACAGTTATGGAATATCTCAGTCCTAGTGATGTTTTACTAATTTTTGTTATAAATACTAACTTTCGATAAATTTAAGTACAAGATTGTTGAATATGGAGTGTAATAACTTTAGAAATACATCTTCTTAGTCTTAAAGTCTAGTTACCTTTAACAAAAAGAAAATTAATATTTTCTTATGTTGTCATTTCCTTTCAAGCTTCTGTAGCTAATTTTGGTGCTTCAACTTTTTCTTTTATTATGTTTTCTTTATCTTTTTTTTTTTGGCCTTTTTGTATACATATCTTTAGATTATAAAACATTGGGAACAATGTTTAGAATAAGTTTGGGGGTAAGTGTCTTAAAAAAAATTTTAAGTCATTTTGTATGATCTTTTAACATTACATAATATGATGACATCTAAATTTTAGTATTTGTATTATCTTTGACTTTTAGTTATATTACACAATGTTTGCCAATTTGCATGTTAATTTTGGTGACAAGTGTGAATTAAGAGATTTGTTGAATAAAATTGATTAAGCTATTTAAAGAAATGTACATGTCATAGTAAGTTCCAAGTGAGTTGTTAAACCTATTATCCTTGGTGAGTATCATATTTGCGTGTACAGCTAGCAATTTATCATTTTATACAAGATTTCCATATTTTCTTTCGAGTCAACCAATAAAAAAATGAAAAAATAAAAAAAAAATTGTGTAGCTACATTTGAAAGTTTATTAAACTAATAAATATGAAAGACTATTTAAAACTCTAAAAATGACAAAAAGGTCATTTTTTATTCGTTTAACTCTTTTCTAGTCATCTTTATTGTAAAGTATCTATAGTCAACCTTTTATATATATATATATATATGATGACTTATCATCCTATATCACTCCATAGTGGAGTATCACCTTATCTTTTATGTTTTTCGTCACCCAATTATGTTTGAAAAAATAAGGATAATTATTTATTCATGAAACTAATGCAATACCAAAATAAAAAATAATAAATAAAATAATATTTTAAAAAGAGATAAGAAAACACCTTGCAATCTCCAAAAAATCTCTATTTTTCAAACATATATTTTGTTTTTTCTATTATCTTTTCTTTCTTAGTCATATCCCTTGCTTACATGACATCCTAATAAAAGTCCTACATTTGGATTTGGATCCGGATTTTGTCAACCCTATATTAGTTTTTAGGTACATTAAAAAAAATTAACAATTTAAGTCTTTTTTATGTAGGGTGTAGTGTGGGGCAAGTAGGGTACCTTCCTAAGACCATAACTTAGGCTACAGTTGTCCATTTTCAGCGTATAATATACCGTTTTAAAGCTTACAACAAGACAAACAAAATCCAAAACTATCTATGCCATACTTCCCCATGGTCAGGTAAAAAATTTCACTTCTTTCCTGGTTACTTCCTAGTTTTAAGATTTTACCCTATTTTTCCTGATTCTTCTCGAATTTAGTGCCATTTGTTTCCCTTTTCTTATTTTGATTAGTAGAATTTTATTGTCATATTATATTTCATATTTATCTATTTTGATAAATACGGAATATTTAAGCTTGTTATAAAAGAAGCTCAAAACTCTAGTTTATTCATTCATACTTTTCAATAAGATTTCTCATTATTTAGAAACCTAATTTATTATTTCAAGCAAGTTCAATAACATTTCCGTTTCATTACTTTTTCTTTGTGAATCAACTTTGGACTCACTGGGTATGCGTGATGGTAGCTGCCAGTGGCTATCGGTGGTGGTGGCTGTGAAATGAAGAGGTTGTCGGTGGTGGTTGTTAGTGGTGGTGGCTGTGAAACGAAGAGGAAGAGGAATACAACGAGAAAGGTTGTGAGACGAAGAGGAAGAGAAAGCAATTTGGGGCTGCTGTTGATTTTGCCTAAAACTAAGCCAAAACGACGTCGTTTTAGTGAGATCGAAAATTAAAAAAAAAAAGTTGAAAACGGCATCGTTTGGATTAGTTTCGGGGTTTGACTTGGCGGAAGTAGCATTTTCCTTCTCTAAAATGTTGAGATGGATTTTTCAGTTGTGTCTTTTATGACATTTTTTAGCCTTTTCTTCGAAAGAAACTGGAATAAATATTATTTGCATGATAGTGTTCTTCTTTGTTGCAACAATACTGTGTTTCTCTGTATCCATGGGAGTTTGTAGTTGTCATAGTTAATATACATTTCTACCTGTTTATTGTGACAGTTGGGATTGTTATAATCATTTTATAACAATGATTGTATCCATGAGTCTTTTCCTTTATGTTTTGATAAGTATTGAGTTAGATGTTTTCTAGACGCTACTCGTGATTTCTTGCAGATAGCACTTATAAGGGGATATAGAAACTTTTTCTAGTCATTTTTTGTTTATACGTCACAAGTGATTTTCAAAGGTGCATCTAATCAATACTTCAGTACAATTTAAAATGTTAAACTAGCTGTCAATTTCAATTTCTATTTTTTTAGTTATTCTTATTTTTTATTTCTTAGTCTTACTTCATGTTGCGTCAGTATGCTTGCTTGCATAGTAATAATAGTTTCCAAAGTTGATTGAGGCAATCAAATCATAATAGTAGTAGTAATAAAAAGTAAAGAAAGAGAGAAACATTATTGTATAACAATAAAAAGTGAAACCCAATATCTCATCAATTGGCCCATAATTCCAATCCATTAATAATTAAAATTGTGTTTCTCTCCCGCAATTCTCATATCTATTAATTTCTCCCCGTCATGATAAAAGTTCATCATAACAAAAGTGTAAAAGTGTTGTCATCATTGATTACATGTTTCTTTCGTTTATTTCTTCTTGATGAATTCATTGTGGCTCCTACGAGAATCATCTAATTGAGCCTCAATTATGTTATCCTATAAAGCCATTTAATACAGTTATTTAATTTTGATGTCGAACTGATTTTTGTACTAAATTTTTTATAATAGTATAATAAATAGTTATTAAAAAAATTAAATCTTAATTTATTTTTTTTTGTGGAATCTTAATTACACTTTATACAAATACAGGCGAGATGGAAGTGGTATAAAATAAGTTGCACGCTTCATTGCTCGAGAAAGATATTGGGACACTACGGAGTAATATTAGGGAAGTCTAGAATTTGACTTGCGCTGGTTTAATTAATTATGCTTTGATAACGAGGCACCAACTGTACTTTTATAATCAATGCTGGTTGATGAAGCTATAAATACACCCATCTCCTCGTTTGACTGCAATTTTCAATCCGATATATAGACCTATAACTAAATCTGCCTCCAACTGTGTTATTCAAAGTCGAATAGACCAATTAGTTAATTTTGTACCACACAAAATCCAAATTAACCCAATTGGACTAATTAAAAAGCACACTTTTTACGTAGTTGAACTAAAAATGACTCGATATGTATACATTGGAAGTGTTTCAAGAAATCTTGGTAAATAAACGTTACTACTCAATATATTCACTGAAGTTTATTCATTCTTTTGCTTTATATATTACCCAATATGAATCTTATAATTTTTTTATTTAAGAAAAAATCATAATCCCTTTGATACAAACCCTAATTTCCCTTGATTGTCTCTAATTCATCATTTGAGTTTTTCTCTCACGATTCAATCAAACCACAATAATATTTATAAAAAAAAATCAAACCATAATAATAATAATAATAATAATAATAATAATAATAATAATGACAACAGCAAAAAACATTGCATGAGATGTTATTATTTTGGCTTACAATAATATTAATGATGCGTTTATAAAACGGGAATCAAAATGGATTGAAATTGGAATGAACTGGAATCGAAATGAATTGGAATCAGAATAAGTTGTTTACTTGAGCTATAGGAATTGAAATTGGAATGATTTGTATTGTCATTAATGTATTCACTTTGTCTTAAAATCGAAATCGGAATAAGTTAAATTATTATAAATTACTAAAAAAATTCTTAATTAACTACTTTCATAATTAATATTTGTATTTTAATTATTGTGATTATTATTATAGAAAAAATAATATTATTATTATTAACATTAATATATTAATTAATTATACTACTTTTATCATTAACATAATGATAATAGTAACAATGATAATAATAATAATACTAATTATTATTATTATTATCGTCATCACCACCACCCCCACCACCACCATTATTGTTATTTATTAATGTCATTATTTTTATATTTATAATACTATTATTAAAATTTATAATTTTATTATTATTTTGTTAACAATAATTATTTTGAATATTAATAATCATAATTATTTTAATAAATAATAAAATAATCTACTACTACTACTACTACTACTACTACCACTACTACTATTATTATTATTATTATTATTATTATTATTATTATTATACTAATAATAAATAGTGAATGACCTATTTGAAATATTACACAATTTCTGTCAGGCCAAAATATAAAAATGACAAAACTTAATTGATGGCAATTTAAAAATTATGAAAATTTAATGGGTGTAAAATAAGGGGTTTAAGTAATGACAACTTGATTCCCTACTCCATCCATAAGAGTCAAATTTCAATTTCTTAATCTAAAAAATATAGATCTCACATGTTTTATTCTCATTCTCTTTCTATTTTAATAAATAAATACTATCAATTATTCTAATTTTAACTTTTATTCCTTAATTATATAAATAAACACACCCTAAAAGTAGAAATAAAGGAAAAGAAAAACATTTCAAGAAATATGAGAAAGTAAAGGATGTATGACGTTAATGAAATAATGAGACATCGGCACAAGAAGAAAAGTGAATCGCAACATCAATTAATTGATCAATAATTCCAATCTATTACTACTTTTGTTCCTCTCGCGTCGTTATCATATCATATCAATTCCTATCCACCAAATCAAAAGTGAAAAAGTGGTCTCACTCATTGCAATCATATATTTATTTTCTTATAAAAGTAAAAATGTAAATTCCAAGATAAAACGTGGACCAATTGTAGTTTACACCATTTTTTTATATACCATAAATAAAATGCTAGGAAAATAGTGCAGACACTTATAATTATAACCAAATATTTACCCTCTAAAAAGAGAATTATTATATTTCAAATAGAATGAGCTATTTCAACTTAGATTCTAATTTAAAATTTTAACACACATTTTATTCATTGGTTTTAAATAATCCAGTGATAAGTATTGAAAATTAAAATAATATTTAATGATGATAATTCATCTACTTACAGATTTATTTAAAATAATAGCTCAAGATTTATGTTAAAATATTAAGTAAAAAATTTAAATTAGAATAGCCTAACCTTTTAAAATATTAGGAGAGACTTACAACTACTCTTTAAAGTTAAGAGATTTAGATGTGAGTATAACTAAATTAAAGTGTAAGCCTTGAAAGGAATTTAAAAATTCAATTCTATCTTGGTTTTGTTGATTTTTAAAAGATTATGTCACGTGTGACAGTAAAAAAATAGTTGAGATTTAATTACATATTATGCACTCTTGCTCATAATTATCATCACAAACTTGTAAAAAGATAAGCATCAAAAATAAAATCAACAAGAAATTCAAATTTGTTAACACATGATATTATTTAGGGAGGGGCTATTTGGACTATAAATATTTTTTTGAACACTCTATTACTTTACACACTCATGCACTAATTATAAAAGATTAAATTTTATTATGTTCACTCTTTAAAATTTCAAAAATATCCTTACTTAAATTGTTTAAATTATTTAACTTTATTTACTTAAAACACTAATAAAACTATTGAGCACACTAATTTTAAGAGATTTAACATGTACTTACAACAATATAATTAAGTCAAGTTGTAAAAAAAATTATTTAATATAATTTTAGTTATTAATCTTTTAGTTCTTTATGTTCAATATTAAATTTCACACCCAAAATAACTTGCAATGAGAATATAATAAAAAAATTATATTTCATAGATACTACCAAAAAAAAAAAGAAAAAAAAAAGAAGTCGTAGAGATGAAGAAGAAGAGAAGAAGGGACTAAGCAAAAAAAAAAAGAGAGAAGAGGAAGACATAAAGATGAAGAATACGAGAAGACGGCGAAAGCCAAAAAAACAAGTTTGTTTACAATACTTTTTATTTTATTTTTTAAAAATAAAATGTATCACACATAAGCCCCGTTTGGGATTGAGGTTGAAACTCAAAAAGCTGTTTATTTCATAATTTTTGAAAAAAAAAGTGTTTGGTAAATTTTGTAAAAGCAGCTTATTTCATAATTTTCTCCATTTCATCAGCAACTTTTAAAAGTAGGTAGAGGTTCTTTTTCATGTGAACTTATTCAATAAACTATTATGCCTTTTTAAAATATCTATTATAACCCTAGTATTTTAATAAAAAGACATTTATATCTTACTTATCCATAAACCCTAATATATAAATCATTAGATATTATTTTATCACCGCAATTTAGTTACCGCCATAACCAAGTACGTTCTCTCCAATTTTGATTCGGTAAGTTCATATGCTAATTTCATAACTATGCTTTTAAAGTTTAATCTATATATTTATATTTTTTTAATTAATTATTTCACATTTTTTGGCAATCTATTTTTAATGTAATTTTACATATTTAAGAAAAAAATATGTCTAAACAATTTATTAAACATAAAATAAAAAGTAATTAAAACGTATGTCTATTTTGATCATTATATAATACAACAGCACTTTCGTAATAAGATTTACCAAACGCATGTATTCGACTTTTCAAACTCACAAAGAATGAAGAATAAAGACAATGACATTCCAAACACCGAATTCTTTTTTAATCAATAGTTTATTTATCTCACAAAGACAAAGCAATTTTTTCATCAGTTACCGCAATCCCAAACTGGCCCATACTATGTAATTAAAAAAATTTAATATTTATTTCCTTATTATTCATCAAAATATTTATTAAGATATTGAAAATAAAAATTTTGGAGTTTAAAGGATGATAATTACAAATAAATAATGAGTGTGTTATATGCGTGTTAAAAACAATTATATAACATTGACTTATAATAAATTGTCAATTATATAACATTGACTTATAATAAATTATTCTTAATAGTAATTCATATTATGGATTTTTTGTGATATATATTTTTATTAAAATTAAAGTATTTTGAGTGTAAATAGTCACACCCTATTATTTAATATGCAAATTTTGTATTTCAAGATATTGTATAGTGTGCTTTTTTTTCTTTTTTCTTTTTTCTAAAAGCATGTATAGTGTTAATTTAACTAATTTTTAATTCGTGTATTAAATATTCTATATTTCATTTCTCAACTTTACAAGCATACTAGTTTAGGGTTTAAGGTTTATTTTCTTGTATGCTATCATTTTGGCCCTTACGATAATAATCCACCTTAATCACGTGGTCCCATTCCCATAATATTAGCAAAGTCTAGGATTTGACTTGAGTGGATTTAATTGATTAATTAGCTTCGATAATGACGCACTAACTCTAATTGTATAATTAATGCCAGTTAATGAAGCGATTAAATCATATGTATCTAACTGAAAATACGTCCATTTTGCCATTTGACTGCGATTTTCAACCTGATCGACCCATACAAGTCAATCATCTTACTGTTTTATTCAAACTCGAATAGACCAATTAATTAAATTGCTCACAAATCCAAATAAATTAAAATAAACCAATATTAAAAAGCATCTCAGTTGTCAATAATTTGACTAGAGTTGCAAAAGAAAAACAAGAGGTTGTCACATAAAAGTTGTGAATTCATCTAAATTGCCTGACAAATATCTAAATCTAAAGTCTAAACTTATTTAACCAAAGTGAAGCATCTTTTTTTAATTTTTTTAATTTTTAAATTGAGATACGATATTCACATATCTGCACTTCCTTTAATAAAGAAAGATTTAGGTGAAAGTTTTGGGCTGTGGATATCATAAACAATTATGTGACATGATATGAAAATCTTTTTTAAAGACAGTGATTAACAAATAAATAACCCATTTTGTTTTTATTAATAATAAGATGGGTCATACCTGATCATATTGCAAGTAATGAACACTATCATGGTGCTTATCGATAGCAGGATTTATTGATGCTTTATTTCACATCCAACGTTAATGCTTCCCATAAACTAATATATTTATTTTAACCAAGTCAAACAATGATACCGTAAATTTTCTGCAGTGAAAAGCTCGTATGAAAGTTGCATTAATTTTTACGGAAATTATTGGAAAGAATGCCCCTCGACCAATAGCTTAGAGCTGTAATTTACTCTCTCAATAAGTAGTGTCTTGTGGCGGCAATGAATACTCTTATAATTACGTGAGAATATATTACTCTAGTGGCCGGAAGTATTTATATATAGACTTACTTATAACCTCATGTGACTCGCGTTTATCACCGAGTATAAGTCGCACCTCAATAATTTTTTTTATCACCGAGTATAAGTCGCACCTCAATAATTTTTTATGGTTGAAACCACTATCAAGTTTTTATTTGTTCATCTGATATATCTTAATTATTTCATTACATTTTGGCAATTAAGATCTGATTTTGATAACAATAATTGGGGTGCTGAGCATAAACTATCAAAATATTTAATCTGAAAGATTAACTTAATTATTACGTGGATTGAGTTATGCTATCAATAATCTAAGAAATTTTCATTCTTACCTAACATGGACATGCGCCACAGCAAAAATATTCAGATTAGAGTACTCCATGTAGATTTGTGATAATGAATTATGAATATTACTAGGTATTATAGTAGTAGTAGTAGTAGTAATAATGATAATAATAATAATAAATTCTTCGGAAGAGTACGCCCACAGTAAGAAAATTACAGCTAAAACCGGCCAACTCCAGTAACATTGATGTTAATTGATGGAATTGCAATGGCAATATGGCATAGTTGTGTTTGTATGATTACCTCATGATGATCGACGATCCATTTCCATTCTAATTCCACGACGGGGTATCAACTAGATGAAGACCAGTCACTTGTTCAGTTGGTGGGCCGTCCTTTACTCAATTTACATGTGAGGTTGGTGCAAGGCACTATCACCATAATTTTCCTTTGCCCCGCCTGCTGCTACGCCCTGCCCACTGCTCAGCCTCCTCCTGCCCCTGAGTACTGAACTGTAACATTAATTTCTTTTTCTCTAAAGCTGAAACACGTATCTATTATGTAGAGTCAGACTACAGTATATCGAGTGCATTCGCTCTATTAAAACAACGTACTAAATTTTTTTGATATATGTCTCGAGTTATGGGTAGCATTATCACTTGAAAAATATAAGAATGATTAACTTAATGTGTTGACACGCAGATGCACTGTAGTCTGGATTGTATATTATAAATACAATCAACGACTGATATTTTATTGCTATAAGTGACAGTAGTTGTGGGATATTTTAGATTTGAGAAACACTCAATGACTCAAACGCTAGTACTGGTACTAATATTTACTAGTATAGAGTTGAAGAAAAAGTAGAGTGCTGTCTTTATTAGACAAATAAATTATGTGAAAGAACACTCCGAAGAAGCAAAAGCAAAGCATGATGGTCTACACTCCTTTATAAATTCCTCATCAGCAACTTAACCAAACAACTCATCTCGCTTCATATTTTTATTTTTCATCATATTCCTGATTCCTCTCTCTTTTTTCCTGTATTTCGTGTGTGTGCTAGCTAGTGAAGTTCGCCAAAATCTCGCAACAATAATGGCTAAGAAGCCAAGAATTGTCATAATTGGAGCAGGAATGGCTGGTCTTACAGCTGCTAATAAACTCTACACTACCACTAGCTCTAAAGACTTGTTCGAGCTTTGTGTTGTGGAAGCTGGCACAAGAATTGGTGGGAGAATCAACACTTCTGAGTTTGGGGGTGACAGAATTGAGATGGGGGCAACATGGATCCATGGCATTGGAGGCAGCCCAATTTACAAAATTTCTCAAGAAATCAATTCACTTGAGTCTCAACAGCCATGGGAATGCATGGACGGTTTCTCTAGCCAGCGTAAGACCGTTGCTGAAGGTGGTTTTGAGGTTAATCCGTCTATTGTAGAGCCTGTATCGTCTCTTTTTGATAGCCTCATGGATTATGCTCAGGGGAAGCTCTCTGAAGAAAGTACCAGCTGTGAAAAAGCTGACTTTTGCAAACTTGCTTGTAAAGCTTTCAAGATTTGTAGTAGCAGCAATGGTGACTCATCTGGTAAGCTTAGTGTTGGTTCTTTTCTTAGACAAGGTCTTAGTTCTTATTGGGATTTCTGGAAAGAGCAAGATGAGCTTAAAGGATATGGTACTTGGAGTAGAAAGTTGCTTGAAGAAGCCATTTTTGCTATGAATGAAAACACTCAGAGGACTTACACTTCTGCTGGGGATCTGATGACTCTAGATTTTACGGCAGAAAGTGAGTACCAAATGTTTCCTGATGAAGAAATCACCATAGCTAAAGGCTACATGAGTATAATTGAACATCTAGCTGCTGTGCTTCCACCTGCTTTTATTCAATTAGGCAGAAAAGTCACTAACATTGAGTGGAAACCAGCAGTTGAGATTGAAAATGGCTATGGTAATGGTGCTTCTGGCACTGGCAGGCCAGTGAAGCTACATTTTAGTGATGGATCTACAGTGTTGGCTGATCATGTTATTGTCACAGTTTCACTGGGTGTACTAAAAGCTGGAATTAATCAAGATTCAGGTATGTTTAGTCCTCCTCTTCCATCTTTCAAGACTGAGGCAATATCAAGACTTGGTTATGGTGTTGTTAACAAGTTGTTTGTTCAATTAAGTCCATCAACATCACATGATCCTCCGAAAGGCGATAGCTTGAGCAAGTTCCCCTTCCTGCATATGGCCTTTCATCGTCCTGACTCCGAATTCCGAAACAAAAAGATCCCCTGGTGGATGAGAAGGACAGCTTCTTTGTGTCCAATTTACAAGAAATCAAGTGTTTTACTATCTTGGTTTGCAGGGGAGGAAGCACTCGAGCTTGAATCACTTAGTGATGAAGATATTATTAATGGAGTATCAACAACAATCTCTAGCTTTTTGTCGCAACCCCAAAAGAAAGTGGAATCTAATTCCCATGAATTATGCAATGGGAATGTGAATCATCATGTGGAAAGCTCAAAAGGAAGTGAAGTGAAATTCGCCAAGGTTTTGAAGAGCAAATGGGGTAATGATCCTCTATTCTTGGGATCATACAGTTATGTTGCGGTCGGATCAAGTGGCGATGATTTGGACACCATGGCCGAACCATTACCAAAGATTGGTCCCAATTTTGAGTCTTCTGCAATTCCCCCACTTCAAATCCTTTTTGCAGGGGAAGCAACCCACAGAACTCATTATTCTACTACTCATGGAGCTTATTTTAGTGGTCTTAGAGAAGCCAGTAGGCTTCTTCAACATTATCATTCTGTGGGGGCTTAGGACATTTGTTAGTACTTTCTTTATTTTATTTAACACCTATTTTCCTGATATCTTTTTTTTTTCTTTTTTCTTTTTTTTTAATTTTCCATCTAAAACATCTTGCTTTCTATAAAGCAAGGATGAGTGCAAACAAGAAAGAAAAAGAAATTAGGGAGGAGGGATGAAAGAGATGGATTGGGACCATTTTTAGATGTATTGCATAAATTAAAGAAGTTTATTTCTTTTTCTCATTAGTCTATTGTTATTCTCTTGGTTTGTAACTACGATTCCTTATATATTAAGTAGTCTTTAAAAGCAAAACCAACTATGATCGTTTAGGCATTATTTCAAAGCTTTCAACAAGTAAAGAACAACGAAAGGCTTTGGATCCCGCATCTCTCTCTCTCTCTCTCTCTCACTTTTCACGATAATTTGTTTTGGTTATGCCCACTAGCTATTAGCCATTAGCCATGAGCCATTACTCCCATAGGACAGGATCCGATAAACCCGGAATTTTCCTGCTTGTTATCTTTTTATTTGTTCCTTTGTGTGGCTTGTTTCTCTGCCCCTGACATTGGTTTCTCAAATCCAAACAAGTTCTTGTCTCACTCGATAATCAAATTGCACGTAGGGCCTTTCTTTTCGTTTTAACATTTTAAGAGCCATGTCTATGTGATCTTTGGACTATCTATATTTTCTATGAGCTGGCACAAGTGGAGGCCTTGCTTGGTTCGAAGGTGCTGCATCGAGATTCCGATGGCTTGAGGCCTCGATGGCTTGAGGCGAGCTTGTTGTATTGACTATTCAGTGAATCACTTTTCGAGGTGGTCTTGTGATTTTATTTTACTTTTTTTTTTTTCATTTGGTTGCTGTTTTATTGTTTTTTTGCTTTTTAAGTTTATGTTTTCTATGCGTGCACTACTTGGATTTTCTTTTTCTTTTTCTTTTTCCTTCTTTTTTCCTAATGGAATGAGTATCTTCACCTACAAAATATAAGGTGGATAGACTATGTCGAACATGAAAAATTTCTCGTGTATTTCATTAAATCCTAACGTGTGGATTTGTTTTCTTTTTTAAGTTACAACAAACTAATAATGAATAGAGATGATTTGATGTTCTGAAGTATTATATTAAATAAAGTTTAGGATTAATTTCTCTTAAATATTTTGAAAGAACACATTATGAGCCATGATGTAACATTGACCTTTTAATATAATTTACTATTTCTTTTTTTTTTTTTAAATTAACGAAGAGCTGGGTCAAGTGTATGTGATTCACATTAAAATGGGACAGACCCACCGTCCAATTCCAATAGAATAAAAAAAAACTTGCTTGCTTACGAAACGTCACTTGACAATGTGACGTAGGTAGAGATGCTAATTGCCGTCTGATTGCTTTGATTCTTGATCATCATAAGGGACCCATTTCAATGATAGGTCCCATTCCATGAAATGGCTCACATAAACTGAGACAGTTAGTGCTCAGCGTAGACCGCAGCAGTGCCCTACCCACTTGGTACGATTGATTGATTTGCTAAACCAAATCCAGCCTCTGTCAACACAAGCCAAACAGTTAGGGATGGCCAAAAAAAAAAAAAAAAAAAATATATATATATATATATATATATATATATATATATATGTATGTATGGAGAACTAGGAGAAAATCTAGTATAGGTTAAGGCGCATTTAATAATTATTAAAGGGTCATGTTATGTTACGTTTAAACATAACATACACACACTCACATTAACAATAACAAATCCTATCATAAATACGGTTACTACGAGTGTGTATATGTTATGTTAAACGTAATATAACACTAATTATTGTTAAAATTTGTAGTAGATAAGATTCTTATAAAAGAATAAAGATTCTTTACGGGTTACAAGTGATATTTTTTTTTTTATAAACAAGCGAATTTAATAATTTAAATCTTTTACAGGTTTCAGATTTAGTAATGATAAAACTACAAATGGGTGGTACCTATTTTCATTTCTATAAATAATTTATATTTTAATCAACTTATGTATCAATAGACTAAACTTTAAGTACTACAATAATAAGTTGCGCTAATGGTATTTTGTCATGTGATATAATATTGGATCTCATGGTACAATTTACCAATGATCTTATTTTAAAGTCCACTGCTGTGCCACGTCACAAAGTACTAGAGTCTCAAACAAAATTTTCTCACACTCACATCTTAAAATCAATGAAAGGTTTAAAATTCATTGGTAGCAAACGGGTCCACATTCCTTAATAATTGACGTCAAAACCTCAGATTTTTAAGACAAATCAGCATAACAAATCAACAAATGTTTGGAGTGAAGCCAAAATATGTTGAGCTTTGTTGCTTTTGGATTGTTGTTAAAGGGGTGTTTGTTTTGGTGGAGTTTGCCACTTTATTTCCGTATTCTTCTATTGAGACTCCTACTTATCGCTTAGTGTTACCTCTTGGGCTCAAAAAACGTAACGTTTTTAGTATTTTGACAATTTTATTTTGGAGATGACATTGTCACGCCTCTTAACCTGATTTCTATCATTTTAAAATATATATTATAAATACTATTTTAAGATACCTTGTCGGTTAAACTTCTAAGGGTAAAATAATAATAGGCAATTCTAAAAATACTAGCAGTAAATGTAAGATTGCCAGAAAGATTCGAATCTCGACCCAAATCCTAAATCCCTTGCTGATTTGGTACGTATTGTAAAAAAAAAATTACTTAAAAATTAGTAGGGATTCAAGCTTAAATTTTGTCCCGATTAAAAATTCAGCACTGATTAAATCCCAATTTGCATTGAATTATTTTAATTTTCTAGTTTAATTAAACCATAAAAAAATAAAATTTATTCAAAATTTGACAAAAGCTAAAACCCAATCATTAACAAAGTTGTGGTTCATATTTTTCTAATTCATTAATTTATTTTAATTGAATAACAATTAAGCAAAAAAATAAAATTACATTTGAGACTATAGGGATAGTACCAGTATTGTGATTAGTAGCAATTCAATATATTTTTTTTTTGTCCCCATTAAAAAATGGGTTTGAAATTCGATACAATTTTTTGTTCTAATCAATCAATTCGTAGGGATTAGTATTGAGGTGCGTTTGTGATTGAAGTTAGACAGTTATAAATTAAAAGTTACAGTAATAAAGTATTTGATAAAAACTAACTGTTGTATCTTAAAAATTATGTTGATATAATTTTTTACTTATATAATGAAAAATATATTATATTTTTAATAATTTTTTTAAAATAATTATTTAAGATATTTATTTACTATATATTATTAAATTTTATTTCATACTTATAATTTTTTTATATATCAATTATATCTTTTAAACTACGATACCTCAATTTCAAAAAACCCTTAATCGATCCTAATGGGGACGTCCAATTACCATATGTAGGTAAATGGGATATAATAGTATGTAATTTCATGAGAGCGACAGCGGCAATCACCCTTCGTTTCGGGGCACTGTATGGTCAAATCATGAGAGCTGTTTATATCGTAATCGTACACTCGTAAGGGACATTGTGATTGTAAAGATTTAACCTTTAGCTCCACAGCCTCTTCCCCAACACCCCCTACAAAAACTCGAATGGCCCACTTGCTGTCTCTTTGTGGGCTTCAATCACACTTTATGATCTTGCCAAATCACAGGCCTCTATCTGTCAACCAGTCAATTGTCTCTTTTCAAAAACAAACAAATGAGAGTCTCCAACATTATTAACATAACTCACCCAACATGTTAATTACTTACCTTGACCTTCATTTGCCCCTCTAATCACCATTATCATAGACAAATTATAGTCAAATTAACAATAAGATAATCCTTGTGTACAATTCAATCTTTTAATCACGCGAACCAATGAATTGGCGACGTATGTGAAGTGAACGGCTGCAAATGCTCGAGCCTAGATGTTACGTCCTAGTCTCACTTCAATTTTTCACGTGCTCACAGTCACAATGTTGCACTTATATGCTAGCACTGTATCATTTGAACCACAACATATCTTTAGGGTTACCAAATTTAAGATTCAAAGAAGTCAATACGGTGGAATAATTAGGTCAAAATACGGTGATTTCGATTATTTCATCAATTACATCGTACTAAATTTTTCGTTACACTTTTTAAATTTTTTTGTTACACGTTTGATAGAGTCGAAATTCATGGAGTCCAATTTCTTCACATTAATTACCAGTGTTTTCTTTATGCAAATCTTATTAGCTGTCTGCTTGATTCTTTCAGAATGAGAATAACTTTTTCTTTGCCTAAAGGGGGCCAATGATGTCCCAATCGAGGATGACTGATTTAAGTAAGTTATCGGATTGGCATCTAAATTTGCTTTATAAAGGATTTGAGTTGATAAGAGAAATCCCTTTACACATATCATGTCTTCACGAATTTACTTAAAGGAATCTAGCTAGAGATCTCATATCTATTCATAGGATTTTATAGCCACTTTGGTGGCTTCCCCACCTCTGAAAAACACCCCTATTGTTCCTACTGTGCACTTGAGAAAATGTCCTAGGCTGCCCTAAGCCTTTTTGCTTTTTAAGGCATGTTTGGTATGTCTTATTTAATAGGTATAAGTGCTTATTTAATTTTGTAAGTACTTTTTAAAAAATTTTATCGTGTTTGATTTTTTTTAGTAGAGTCTTTTAAGCTAATTTACCTCTACTAGTAAAAATTTAAAATTTTAGCTTTTGGGAGTAGAGGTTAGACAGCTTTTCTAAAAATATATAATATCACAAATATACTTGACATATTTCATTAATTATATAATACCCTTTGTATAAAACATACCTAACAATAAATTATTGCCGCCATATAAATATATTGTTGCCGTCACTTCACTTTACCTCTCTCTTTTTTTAAAAAAAAAATAATAACCAGCACTTTAATTTTGTAATCCCTACACATACTCAACGCTTGAGAGAGCAATAATAGTCATAGTCAATGTTTTTGTGAGGAGGATATTATTGATTATATTATTGATTATCATTTTAATTTGGATAGTATTATTTATTTAGGAGAATATTTCAATGATGTAATTTTTAATTTTAAAAATTAAAGTAATGATTTAACCGATTTTTTATTATTAATTGATAGATTAGATAAATTTTGTTATATGTTATATAATTATGAATACATATCCTTTTTGGTAATTTAATTACACAAAAACACTTTTAGTTTTACACAACCAAACAGTTTAATGGTTCAAAAGTATTTTTTTTTAATTGATGACCAAACACCCAATGATTTTTTATCCAAAGGCTCTATTAGTATAAGCTCTACTGTTATAAGCTCTATTTAATAAGCTGTACCAAATGGATTAATCTCTCGAAAGACAGTCCATTTAATTTTTAATATTTTATTTTATTTGGGGAAAAGGACAAGTAAACCCAAATTTTGGAAAATAGTCATGTAAGTCCTTAAATTTTCAACAAATAATATAAAAAACTCTTTTTTTTATTAAAATATCTTTAAAAAAAAAAAGGAGATCCTAGTGTTGTTTATTAAAAATTTAGAGATGTACATGACCATTTCCCTCAAACTTTAGAGGTATAGGTGTCTTTTTTCCTTTTATCTCTCATATTAAAAACTAATGGAGAAAATATTAATTACATGTGACATTAACATATATATTTTGATCAATTTTAATTTACACGATAGTTAAATAATTAATCTGCTATTAATGATTTATTTGACTAAGTTTTTAAATAACATTCTTTAGTTAGTCATTTGAGTTCGAATCTTGAGAGAGGTAAAGAGTTTAAAAATCAATTTAGATTTTACTCATACCATACCGAATAAAATAAGAAAAATGCTAAATAAAGAAAAAACTGAAAAAAAAACATTGAAGAAAATGTTTGAAAAAGGGAGTGGGTGGGTAAAGAGAAAAATGACTAATTTCTCCTAGCTTTCACTGAGCTTTCTCTTTACTCAGAACCACTCATAGAATAATGGAGGCAGCCCGGCAGGGCACATTGCCATGCTATCCATGGATGTTTGATGGAAACAATATATGGTGGCTGAATTGAATTTTCTACTTTTTCTTTTTAGAAACAAAATCCCAAATGTCGGTGATGCTACGCTTGGATACATACCTAGTCCGACAAGGATTTTCAAGGGGTACTATGAACAATCAATTATTCGTGAAAAATGCGGTCGAAAGTGCATGGTGAAGGAAAGGATGATGGTAGCCACCAACTATCGACGAACACTTTATTTCTTTTTTCTTTTTTTCAATAATTCATATAATAATAAATTGGTAGGATTCTCTTAATCTAAATTTTTTACTTAAAATCATAAATTAATTTTTACATTTATTGGATCCATTCAATTCAATTGAGCAGATTTGAAGTGAATAAGTGACATTTAAGGAGTCCGCATCATATGTGCATTGTCGCGCATGTTAGTGTATGCTACAAGCCACATATCGCATGATTAAATTTCGATATTTAAATCATCATTTATCTACTATTAGATTAAATAGATCCTATTAACAAGGGAAGAAAAAAGAAAAGAAAATTACTGTAAGAGAACTTAAGCCTAAATAAAAATAACATGAATAAAATAATAGTCATATTTTTTATCTTTATTTTTTTAAAGAAGTAGAGAAGTTGATAAAACTTAAATCAACTTGAATTTAAATAGCCATCTAAATAAAATTATTTGAAAATTTTACTTAATCAGTCCCTCGGGACTTATTTGAATAGCGGTTTGACTACACAAAGTTTAGTAACAATATCAAAATACAAAATTGGTGTAAAACATCCTTCCAAATAAGGTCGTGTAGGAATATTTGATATAGCATACTGAAAAGACCAAATGTGTTATAACCATTTGTTACATGGATGATCTTTGATATGAACTTTTTTATTATTATTATTTTCATTATAGGCTTACCCCCACCTTAATATAACCGAACAAAATTCATAATAATGATGTTTGCTGGTTATCATATTGCCGTAACACTAAAGATAGCCCACTTAATCATTGATCATGTGAAGTCAACCATCAAAATTACCCGGCACGGAAGATATGAGACATTTGTATGGAAAAGCAAAGCTCATCAATGAAATTATGCAGTTGATTATTAGCTCTTTAAAGTCTTTATCCTCATTATATCAGAAAAAAAAAGATGGATTCATTTTCATGGACCTAATCATGGTCATGGACGTTACACGCACATCGCCAAGAAGATTTCTTGTACTTTTTTTTTTTTTTGTGAGAAGACACATCGTCAAGACTCAAGAAGATGGAACAAGTACTTTGTCAGCACGCAGTAAAGTAAAATCACGGTCTTAAAGGGCTTTAGCCCAAGAACACTAAACTTTATCAGTTCAATCCAATCGGCCGAGGAGATTGCAGCCCTGCCCAATTTCTTTAGGCCCATCAACTGGTAATTTTCTGGCCCTGCTTTAACTGGAGTCTACACTTCTTTGAGGCCCATTTATGAAATTGTCTTTTTCTTTTTCTTTTTTTTTCGCTTGGGGTGTATTTAGCACACTAATAGTGTGTTATATTGTCCCTCTATCCAATCATTTTCCTTCTTCTTATTGCTGAATATCTCGTTCATAACATCTTCTCTTTGCTTCCCGAGCCTATAGTGAGTTAGAGTCAATCCCGCAGGCTCTTGGTTGATTTGTTTTGAGTACAAAACATCACGAGTTGAGATCCTGTTATGACTTCCAATTTCCGCCCAAAGCAACACTAATGTGAGATCCTTCTTTTTCTTTTTAAATCGATTTCATTTTTGGCATGCATAAATTTTTATTTTAGGGTGTATTTCATTTCATTATATTAAGTTATAACATAGTACCATGATTCATGTTGTACAAATTGTACGTATTACGTACTAAAATATTTTATATTAATAATTATATCAAATTAACATTATTTATAATTTATTATTATTTCTATAAAATTAATTATTTAAATTTATTAATTATAATAAAGATGAATCGTCATCGATTGTCGTACTTGACCATCAGAAATCTCATATCCAAAAATTTGATGATAGATCTACGGTGAAAAAAAAAGTTGCGTTGTAGACGGAAGTTGTATCGATGTGTAGATTCTTATTTAATAATACTTTATAAAATATTTGTAGACTCTTATTTAATAATACTTTATAAAATTATCTTCAATGCTATTAGTAATAGCTAACGTGCCAAATGCTGCATTAAGCAAACCCAAGGGAAACTTGGAACTTTGCAGAATGCAGTAATTGTTGTAGCCTTTTAATGCATGAAACTGAGACTACATTACTTGACTTAATAATGCAAATACAATCCCATGTAATTTATGTACTGAAGGCATCTTTCAGAAATATTATTTTACCTTTAACCCTAGAAAAATTTTATGAAATTTGTAAAATTTATGAATAGAAGAGTCCATTCATTCGTTGATATTTTGAATTTATTGCACTAATAAAATTTTAAAAATAGTTACTAAAGGTGTGTTTGAGGTAACTACACTGCCACAACGTTAGGTAACTACATTGCCACAACGTTGCTGCTCAGCTTCTTATATTGTAAGAGAATTCTCTTAGAATATAAAGGATGGCGTAATTGTGCTGTGGCAAACGTAGCTCTCCCGAACGCACCATGAACACACGTTATGTTATTAATTGTTAAATGTTATTTGGGATAAAAATTTACAACCCAACTTTATGGGCATTCGCTGTCATTACTCTTATCAGCAAGGACTACTGGATTAGGAACCGCGACGTATGTAATTATAAGCACAGTAGCGTGCGCGGCACTTTTGCTCTTGTTTTCGCCTTTTCTTTTCTTTTCTTTTCTTTTTTTTTTTCACCTTTGGTTTGTATTGTTTTTAACAGAAAAAAGAGAGAAAGATAAGGCTATTGGTCATTGGTGCAATAATAATGCTGTTTAATTATGATCTTATCTCATCGTCCTGTCCTTTACTTTCTTTATATGGCCAGGTTTCCAGGCTGTTCTAGCAGTAATCAGTGTGGCCATTTCCTTGAAAGAGCTATTAGCCCCAACCTCAGCCGCAGCTACAAATGTTTGGGCTTGCTGCTTTTGCCTTTACATTAAAGAAGTTTAAATACTCGATTGATTAGTTTCCAAGTTTTAAATTAAAAATTTTAATTTTAATTTTAATTTGGAATATAAGCTAAAACTTTAAAAAGAAAAACAATACAAAGAAACGCAACAAGCTCCTTTTCATTCATTTTTTAACTTGTATTTTCTTTCTATTCACAGTGTTAAAACCCTAAAACCCTAACTGAGGGTTCAGAAAGGAGGCTGAGCCTCCTCCTGCTCCTGGACAAGAAACTTGGGCAGCACACAATCATCCAAATCAGAGCCGTCACAGCCGTCCATTATTTCTCCTCCTCCCCCCTCAAAAAAGCCAAACCCACCGACCTCCTTCTCTTCCTCGTTTGAATCCCACGCGCTAACTTCACAGTAACGCTGCGACTCCAGCGTAGGGAAGTTCTTCACAATCCCGGCCGTGTCCACGCTCACCATCACCGACGACTCGGAGTCGGAGAACGAGGAGCCGCAGCTCTCCTCGTTTCCGTTGATGGTGACGTATGACGACGACGATTGAAATATCACGAGTGACTTGTATGGGTTGTCGATGAACTTGACTCTAGTACTAGTGGTAGTGCGAGCTGTTGCTGAGTCAGCATTTGGTGGTGACGTGTCTAGAAGGTTCATGAGTTGACTCATCGTGTCGTCGTCCATCGTAAGCCACGCCATTATGTCGTCTCCTAAATCTCCTCCGCCGTCACCGCCATCTTCAAGGGTAGCTCGTGGCCTTTTCAAGGCAGCCGATGAGACGTCGTCGTTTTGGTTGAAGTTTTGTTCTCTTTCTCTCTTCCTCGTTTCCTCCATTTTGTTTCTTCTTTGAGAGAGATTTTGACTCTGAGCTCCTCTCTACAGTAAGTTTCGTTTTTTATATATATATATTACGTTGAGTATTAAAAAATATATTAATAGGCGTCAAAAACGTGAGGAGGAAGGATCTGGAGGATGGGTCCCAAATGAAAAAATCAGGATTAGGGTGAGGGGAAAAGTCTGCGCCGTTGGATCTGCATCCGAGTGTGAATTACATTCCACGTGGGATGGAGGGAATGGGTGAGCGACGTGGCAGGAAGGCATGGCGATGTCGTGTTTAGTCAAAGACAAGTATGCATTGAGCATTCAGAAAAGGCGGGAATTTTAGGGTGTACTGAGTGTGTCACAGTGTCAGGGAGGTTTGTTCACACGGCGAGGATGATTGCGATTCACAATTCTACCCTTGTCTGTGATATGATATAAATTTATCTTTTAATCAAAAATTGAGATCATTTTGTGGATGAAAATTAAAGGAAATTAATCATCTTGATCATATATATTCATATGTAGAATAAAATAAGTTCTTCTCTGGATCCTAACTTTTCTTTTTCAATAAAAATCTACATATTGATTGTAGTTCATCAATAAAAAAATAAAAAATAAAAAATTAAATTTTATTTACGTATTATTATCACAGGATAATAATATGATGTTTTTAAAAATTAAAAAAAAAGCTCAGCTTAGGACAAGCGCCTTACCTAACCCATGCAGAATTTGGCAAACCTAGCGTTCGAAGAGGAAACGAAAATTTTTGGTAAGGATAAAACTGACATTTGAGTTGCGACATACGAGAAAAGCAGGAGTATAGGGAGTAGGGCAACTGTTGACACATGGCAAAAGTGGAGACTCTTGGTGCCGGGGCCAGGGTCACTGCTACTGGCACTGGAACTGCCACAGCCAGACAGGCCTCGCCGCAGCTACTCTAGTCTAGTCATTCCAGTTGCAGACTTGCAGCCATATTTATTTATGAATAATATATTTTTTAATTCAAGGAGAAGATGAAAATAGGAGGCATGAGAAACGTGTCATGTTTGTTAAGGACTTTTGGGTAAATTACTGGATTATTGGATGGTCATAAAAAATATAATAAAGAGTGAGTAAACAATTATTTTTGTCTTGAGACAATTTTTTTTGTTGACCGTGTCGGACTGTCGGTCAACAAGTCAACAACCAAAACTAATGTTTGCTTGCCTGCCTTTGTACGATACATAAATAAATAACTTTCCTTTCTACTTTGTGTTAAATTTGTTACAGGACGTTCATGGGGCCAGTTTATTTAGCTCCGTTAGCTGTAGTTTTTTTTTTAAAATAAAATTTATTTAATTAGAGTTTTTATAAATAAATTTTCTATTAAAATATTTTAATTATTTAGTTGTTTATGAGAATTTTCATTATGACTATTAAATTATCTTAATCGATAAAATTTTTAAAATTATATTATGAAATGAATAAAAAAGATTTTAAAATAAATAAAAGGTATATTGATAATTTCACTCTTTTAAAAAAACTAAACAACCTCTACTTGTAAAAGTATAAAATTTAAGTTTTTGTTAATAGAAATATAATAATTTATTTAATCTCCATAAACTCTACTCAAAATATAATGAAACAACAATAAAAGTGGTCTATAAAAAACTTATAAGATTAGACTAAATATTTTTTATCATTACATAAGTCATACCAAATGTTCACTCAACTTTATCATGTTTAAAATGACTACTCATCATTAAAATTATAAATATAAGATGGGTACGTGATTTACAAATTCATTTTCGGGTTCGACTATAATAGATTTGAAATCTATCGGGTGAAGCATTTGATTAAGTGTATGATCTATAATTTGTGAATCAATGAATACAAGAAAGTAGCATAATCCCTATCATAGTTATGTTCTTAAGATTATTACTAAGGTGGCGCTTTTTTTTTTTCCCCTCCCTGTTTGTCTGAAATCTAAATACATCTAAATTAATTTTAATTATGAACATAATTAAATGTCTGAATCTGAATAATATATTTATTTATTTTGTTTGAATTGCTAAAAGCAAATGCTAAGTTGTTTGCTTATTTAACTTAAAAAATCTGAAAACTAATATTTTCATATCTGTTCCTTTGTAAATTATAAATGTTAAATAAAAAAAAAAATCTCTAAGAACTTAAATAAGACAATATATAATTATAATATAAATTATGTTCAATTGAATACAATCCTTTGCATACAAATTAGTATATATTAATCAATTTTATTGTAATTTACGATGTTTTATATGAAAAATATTCATTAAAAATTATGAAGATAAATAATGCTAATTTGCAGAAATTTGAAAGATAAAAATAATAAGTCTATTGTTATATTATCACAAATGATAGAAATTGGTAATTTACTACTCGGTAAATTTTATTTAAATAAAGATGAAAATTAATTAATTAAATTAGACTACTTTGAAGCATATCTTTTAATGATATTTTTCAAACTTTTTAAATTTAACAAAATGTTAAAAAATTGATTTAATAACTTAATAACTAAATTTTTTTATTAAATTAAAAAAACAGACTTAATAATTTAATTAATTAAAATTAAGCCAATTCAGTCGTTAAGTCAAAAAACAAACCCCCAAGCGAGAAAAATATCCTACTTATACCAGACAATCTAATCTATCAACGTATCCAATTTTTCAGGCCCAGAACTGGTAATACACACTCTTCGTTCACGGCCAACAACTGCGAGTCTACAATTCATGTTTGGCATTCTGTGTGCAAGACTCATTTGACATGCTTACGGTCAAATTACGGACCAGACACATGCAACTTTGTAACATCAATTCTTTCATCAAACTACCCAGGTCAAAGCACCTTGAATACAATCAATTTGCAGCTTCAAGCATAGATGCACAAGGACTGCCTCAGATTTAAGATCCAAGCACCTGAAATAGATGAAAAGTTTGCGAGAATTCATGACTCCTATAGAGCCAAGAGCAATAAAAGATGATCAGAAACCTTCATGATACAACCTCATTTCTTGAAACGTAAAGTCTACTAAAATACAACTAAAGAAAGGATACCAATCAATTTCCAAGTGTCTAGTGTACCCAATAGCTCAATAAAGATGATAAACTACTAGAAGTTCTAGACATCTAAACAAGTGCTCTACATTTTCTAATCACTCGGTTGACTCAAGGCTTTGAAGTACATGAAATTACGTGGGCCTTGAACTTCTCAAGCTCCGCTAAAACCTCATCTTGTGGCCGATAGATCAAATCACTCATGCGCCATATCTGTTTATGCCATCACAAGATTAACATATCAATTAACACGGCATTAAGAAAAGAAAAGTAATTTGTTGCAGTTGGGGGGAGGGGGAGGTGGTTTGTCTTTTAAATATTAACATAGAAAATATTCCATTATTCAATACCGAAGAAGTAAACAAATAGATGACTTTCAAGGGGATGAAAAATGGAAACCAATCCAATGTAGGACTTTTGTTTCCCAATCCTTCTGAAACCAACAAGGATGCAAAGAAGATTTCAGGAAATATTACCAATTTTCATAACTGCAATTCTTGGGCCAGCAAAGCACTTTTTAACTAAAATGCTTTTGAAACATTTTAATTGACACTTCCCTAGTCATCTATAGAAGATTTCGATCATAATTAATCAAACGTTAAGAATCACTAATAATCCATTACAATTGTTTATAATTTGGACAATGTTGTTAACCCAGTCAATTTCACTGAACTCTTATGGTGTTCTTTTGTTAGCAAAATTTTTCTTCTAAAGCTCATTTAGAAGAACAACTAAATGAAAAGTTAAAAGCTAAAAAGTTAAAAACCATTTACAAGGAGGAAAAGGAATTAATACCTGCAGTGTTCCTCCTCCACCAGTAGAATCGCAGTCATCAGAGACACTAACAACAGTCCATGGATCAGATGCATTCCAGTGGAAGTCAACAACTTTGTCCCTTAGTAACAGGAAGGGAGAAAAATAGGAGAGCAAGATTAGATAAACATGAAGAATAACAAATAATAGTTAAAACTTGAAAATATACACAACTATCAAAATAATGATAATAATAACATAAAGCAGGAACCAAATTTCCTTTAAGACAATTAAGAATAGGTAATAGAGATTACTACATGTTCTATACTGTTTTAGAAAGGTCCTACCTAGCAAAACAAGATGATATCTTAAAACATAAGGCAATTGTACAGAAGTTTATGGGACCACAAATCCACCAAAATAAGAACAACTATTGTCAAAAATCTAAATAACTTATCTCCTCTTCAACAGAAGATGAAATTTTTCTTGATTTGAAAACTTTTCCAAGCTTCAAGATGGCAATAAATCTTGATTTTCTTATTAGCATAAGCAAGGCCATGATTGTTATCTACCAGATATGATTCTCGCAGCACAAATTTGATGGAATTGGGCGGACTAATAAAATGACAAAATTTGATGGAAGAACGCAGTTACTAGTAACAGACCTGTGCCCAGCATGCTGGAAAAATAAGCCTGCAGGATAATTAGTGGTTCTTGGCCCCTGCTCCACCTTTTTACCAACCTGCAACAGTGATACAATCATAGGAAGGTGAACATACAATACATTTGGGTAAAAGCCACCCAATTACACAGCGAAGCATAAACAATCTCAGACAGATAGATGCTAATGCCACCTTCTCATAGTCCCAAATGTTTAAGAGACCATCTTCTGCAGAGCTTCCAAATACAGACGACTTGTCTGGAGACCACTGAAAAATAAACGAAATAATTCAGTAAAAGCTTATATTTACACACTCATTGCGACGTATTAACTTTATAACAATTAGAAGGTATGCGGGGAAAGAAAAAGAAGAATTATTTAATACCTGAACACAGAGAACAGCAGCACTGTGACCTTCAAATTTATTGATAGGCGATCCAACTCCGTTAGAAGTGAGATTACGTCGATCAAACATGCGGACAGAGTTATCAGCTGACCTGGAGAAATCATAGAAATAGAAATCGAAAAAGGTGATTTATGATTTCAGCATCAGCGCAAAACAGCAGAGAATTTAACGTTATAATACCCGGTAAGGATAAGGTTATCATCAAGAGGATTCCAGTCAACACAGTGAAGATCAGCATCATGTGCTTTTTCAACCTGACAGTGAGAAATCCACATATATTATCATCAGAATACAAGACTTATCTTAGAAGTAATCACGCCCAAACTCCAAAAAAAGAAAAAAAATACACCCAAATTCCAAAATTATGTGTCAGAGAAGGCTATAAAATTAATAAGAGAAGGTACTTGCAGCACTAACAATGTATTGATACAACCAAGTTAAATTCAATACTAGAGTTACTATTTGGTAAATATTCACATAAAAATTTGCCTGCCGAACAATTTGCAGCAGATAAGAGTTCTTTACAAAAGAATCCAGAATGTCACAGTACCAAATATTTTGAATCCATATTTATATATAAAAAAAAAAGCCCTCATAAGTCTGAAAATCTTTGAAACAAGATTCCACTTTTCAAGTGCTAAACTTGAATTCTTCCAAACACATACTCTCAAGTCTCAAAACACTAAATGTTCCCTTGAAATTTGGACTACTCGCTATTAAGCTGCAGTATTCAAATAAGGAAAAAAGTAAAGGAAAGAGTCAACAAATGTGCTACCAGAGATGCAAACAACAATAGGGAATGTTTGGAATATTACCACAATCAAAAAGGATAAACATGGATTCTTAATCTATAGTTAAAAGCAAAGAATGAACATCATACCAAAAGGAATACCAAAGAAGACTAAAGAATAAACATCATGTAACAAAGAATACCAAAAACAGACGAAGGAGATAAATATAGGGGACATTACCTTAACGACTGGGCTAGTACCAACTCGGGCATCCCATAATATAAGGCATGAGTCATCACCAACGCTACAGAACTCCTGTGCACTTTAGGAGAGATACAAGCTTGTCAGACATAGAAGGCCACTTCAAAACCCACAAATAACTATTTTTATGCTACTGCTATTCACAAAGAACAGATGATAAATTTCAATAAATTTACAAAGAAATAATCAAAACATAGTAACTAAGTTGAACAACAAGCCCAAGCATCAACGTTCATCACTAAAACCAAACACTGACACCCATGTCACAAGAGAGTCGAAACTTTATGCTGAGACCCAAGAAGGAACTAGTGAATCATCTTATGCGATTAACCAACCATATTCAAGTTACCTGGATGGACAGAATGTCACATCTTCAACTGTATCCTCATGCCCATGGTAGATACCCCTTGGACCAACAGAAGGGCCATCAGCAGCTTTGTCGTTACCATCCCCAGGCTTGGGACTTTGTTTAATGATTGATCCACTTGATCCAGCAGATTTAGCAGTCGCTGGATCAGTGGCCGATGAAGTTATATGGTCTTGGATGCTCCATAAAACCACTGACTTGTCCTTACCTGCAAAAATAAAAAAGAAGAAAATTGATAAGATGAAACTCTCATGAAGAGATACCCCTCAGATCGTGAAATGCCAAAAAGTTCACAGGCACATTGGAATCATAAATGATATTTCAAGATATTTGATGTTCAGGAATACTCATTATGTACAGAACAAGAGAAATCTCAAAAAATAACATGAAAGGAAATAATGCAGAACTTAATTAATAAAGCTATTTGAAAAACTCCATATCCTACTTCCTACATACCCAAGGCATAATTAACTCACTTCAATTCCAGTCAATATTGGAAAGGCACCAGTTGTTTCATTAACAACAATACATTAAAATAGAAAATTCCCCACCTCCAGAGAGCACATAGGGTTCTGTTGGGCACATTGCAAGAGCGAATTCAGCATTATCCTGATGTCCAGTCAAAATCTGCAGAAAGAGCCCCAAGTTAATTTCGTTAAAATTAGAAGAAGCACAAAAAGATATTAGTGATACTTCTTTAAAGACTGATGTCACAAAGTCTCTGAAAAGAAGATGCTAAAAGAACTGGAGTGCAACTAAAATCATATACATACATATTTCTGCAAACAGATTCAACCAAGCTGAAAAACTTTCACCTCCATTTCAGTTTTTATTTAAGTATATCTGACTTTTTTTTTCTTTTTTCTTTTTTTCTTTTTAATAATAACCCCGGCTCCTGCACTAACAGAACCATGGGTCTGCCTAACCATGCCCTAAACTAGGGGGTTCAGTCGGGTGCTCCAACCCCATGAGCCATGAGCCAACGAAAGATCAAGCCTGAGACCTTGATACAGCCAAGCACCAGATCCCAAGCCCTTAACCAACTGGGCTAGCCCCTCAGGGACGATTATTTCTGACCTTCCTATTTAAGTTTTCACAATTTCAAGCATTTACATAAAGATTTCAACATCTCAAATGGAAAAATAACAGAAAATTTACTATATATAGCAATTAAAATATACCAAATCTGGACGAGAATTGGTGGCTCCAAGAACAGCATGACGGTTAGGTTGAGCTTCAACATCCCAAATGAGAACCTGAATTTTGAAAAGTTCCAGTTACGAAACAAATCAAACTTTGTCAAATAAGAAATCCTAGCTATGAAAACCCTTGGACCAAGAGAACTGAAGAAAAAACAAAAGAGAAGAAAGAAAAATTGCCCTTACATCAGGACTATCTGTGTGTGTGGCTACTATCTTAGTATTCTGTGGAAGTTCCCTGATTCTGTTGACCTGCATATTGACATTCCGTGAAGAGATTTAATAATTAATTGGCCCTCCACCATTAAGAAAGTTACAGCAGAGAAGTAGAAGAACAACCTAACAGATTTGCACAATTTATTAAAAGGAAAAAGTAATAGCTTTCTAGGCCCATTACGAATAATCTACTCTGCATTACACCCATACCTCTCCAGGATGTATAATGGTCTTGTGCTTCTTGACAAACGGAGATCGCGCCTCTTCATTAAACTGAAACAACAACATAGCAAATGTCCATAGAAACACGAAGAAGGCAACCGAAGGAAAAAAAAAAAGTGAAAACGAAACAAAGAAAAAGCAAGCACCTGAGAAATGTGCTCGGCAGCAGCGACCCTTGGTTTGACAACCTCACAATTCGCAATCACCAGTGTATTTGGAACGCTGCCATCAGTCTGGTAACACAACATAAATAAATAAAGAAAATAAACAAAGAAAAGATCCGATTAACAAGAACAGTGTATTTGTATGAAGAAACAAACTTGTTCAGAAAGGTAGAGACGTTGGCGATTCTTATAAGTAGCTTGCTCAAGCTGTGGACCCCATCTGTTTCAAAGAAAAAAGGGAAAAGAAAACCCAAATGAGCCAATTTTTTCACAAGAAAGTTCCTAGAAATTTACAAAACCCTAGAAAGTGAATTACCGGCAAGAGAGAGAAGGCCAAACGAGATTGTGGTTAGCGAGCCAGTCGTAAAGAACGGGAACGAGAGACTTCCAGTGAGTGTACTTGTCGTCTACAGCATGCTGGTGAGCAGTGCGTTTGGTGGTGGAGTCTTTCATCTTGGGCTCGTCCTTTTTGTCTTCTTTGGGTTTTGGTTTGCGGCCTCGCTTCTTGGGTACCTGTGGATCCATTTTCAGAGCTTTTCAATTTCTACTGTCCGCGACACTTACAATTTCAAAATAGCCTTTCAATTTCTATTTCAACCAGCGGCACAGGGACCGACTGCTGGTCTGAGAGGGAGAGGGAGAGAGAGGGTGGGAGGGGGGACGTATGGCGAAGTAGAAACGTATTGGAGTGTGTTAAAAAAATCCGTATGAAAAGACCATTTTATTATTGTAATGTAATTTAAGAGGGCAAATATCCATATATCTTTATACAAAATTATAATAATCTTTTTTATATAATATTTCCCGAAGCTTATGAAGTGTATCATTATTCTACTTTTTCATTAACTTGCTTAAATGATTAAACATAATATTAATAAAATAATAATTTTATACTTGAATGATTAAACAGAATATCATTAGTTATTATTTTGAATATTTCAGGAATGTGTTGTTTTAGATTGATGGAAACGAATTCTAAATTCTAAATTCTCCATGACTAGTTTTATATTATTATTTTTATTTAATATGAACAAATATAGTGTTCAAAGTTTCCGTTAACTGGTTGGTTTTATAGTTATTTCAAATGTATTTTGAATAAGAATGGGATTATTTGCATGCTAAATATTACTTTAAACACTCTATTACTTCTTACGCTTTAACTTAATTACACAAAATTAAACTTTATTTTGTTCAGTCTTTAAAATTTCAAAAATATCATTTCTTAAACTATTTAAGTTACTTAACTTTATTTATTTAAAACACTAATAAAATTATTTAGGATACTATTTTTAAGAGATTTAACATATACTTACAATAATATAATTAAATCAAGTTATAAAAAAATAATTTAACATAATTTTAGTTATTAATTTTTTGTTTATTTATGTTCAATATTGAATTTTGCGCTCAAAATAACTTGCAATGAGAACACAATAATAGAAAGTATTCCATAAATACTACAAAAAAAAAAGAACAGAAAGAGAAAGAGAAAGAGAAGAAGAAGACAAAGAAGAAGAAGACAAAGACGAAGAAGAATTGCCAAAGCCACCCAAAAAAAAAAATTGCAATGCTTTTTGTTTTGTTTTATTTTTCAAAAATAAAAAGTATTATACATATTTTGTAGTCAAATTTTTCTCAAAATTCTTTTAAATATTAATTAAGATGTTAGAAATAAAAATTTTAGGGTTTAAGATATGAGAATTATAAATTGATAAAGAGTGTGCCACAAATGTGTTCAAAGTAATTATATAATATTGATTTATAATAAATTATTGTTAATAGTAATTCACATAATGGGTATTTTCATAATACATATTTTTTTATTAAAATTAGAATGTTCATAGTAATTTTTAGAATGGAAATAACCCCGCCTTTTGAATAATTATAACTGTTTGTGTTGGTTATTTGTTGTTGAGAATTTGTTATTCAAGATGGAATATATGAGCATTGTTCTTAATCTTTGTTGTAAATTGGCTAAAAGTTAGTTAGAGTGCTTATTTTAGTGATTTTTAAATTAGCAGGTTTGATGGGTTTATATAATTAACTTTGCAGCCGTTTTTAGTCCCAATAGTTAAAATATGAATTTTTTTTATCATTTAGTTAGGATTAAATAGTCATTTCATGTTCATAGGCAAAATAGTTATTCTTTCAATATTATGTAAATCATATAATGATCTTAATGGAAAAGTGGAAAAATGATACACTTTGTGAAGTTTAGATAGATAACCGTAAAGAAACAGGTTTTTATATGTATTTTTAATAAAGTGCGAAATATTACATAGTTAGTGGATATTTGCTGAATTTAATATTTTGATGCTAGAATTCTTTTTTCCCTAAGGATTAGTCAGACAAATGAATTATATCGTATCTATAATATATTGTTCTAAAGATCTCAACCTCAAAAGTTACAGTAGATTTTTCTTATCGAATTCTATCATTCAATGCCCTGTGAAAATTTTCAAGATTTACTACAGGTATAACCTGAAAGTTGGGTATATATATATATAACCTCATAATTCAGAATTATTATGAATTTATGATATGCTTTTTGAGATGAGTGATGTCTAAAATATCCTCAAATTGAAATTTAATATCCAATTGTACAACATAGCTGTCGAATACTCCACTAGAGTCCTTTTTCCTCCTCTTGTCATTGTATTTCTTCTCCTCTGGCCATAATACTTTTAGCAAAATTACCTTTATCAACCCTAATAACTTCGCTCTAATCAGCAACATTTTCGATAGTGGCACCTTTTTTCTCCATGGTAAGTGACAGTTGACAATTTTCCAATTTTCTTTTAGTCATAATAGTTCTTTGAATGGTTTCTTGAGGATTTTTTGTCAATAGAAAGAGTAGTAGGTATTGATTAGGACAAAAAAAAATTATTCATAAAATAGTTTAATTAAATTATAATATATTAAGTGTTCGTGAAAATCTGTGTCTGAGTTTTGACTGCAAGTACCAGCATTTCTTTTACCTGTTTCGAAGGATAGCAAGCTAATTCAGTTTATCATGCAAGAGTTTCAATATTATTTTTTTTTTGTATATGCTTGTTGGTAAGGACTATTGCATGATTAGTTACTACTCATTTTTTAATCTATCTCTTGTTAGAATAATAAATCTTTTGGTGAAAACCATCACTTGCAATCTAGGAATATTCGTATTGTATCATCAAGAATTAGTGATCAAACATGCAGAAGTATACGTGAATCCATAATGCTTAAATGCTCTCTAGGATTATGTGATTTGCCTTCCAAATCAACAAATTATCCTAAAGAATCCTTTAACTTTCTCACTGCACTCTCTTTAATGATGGGATGTCAAAAGAGAATAGAATATTACGTGTGACCTAGAGGTAATAATTACTTATATAGATAACTTTTCCTATTACCATTAAATGTTTATATTTCAACCCATCAAAAAAATAGAAATTACCCTTAAATCTCTACATATTAAAGGTCTACACCCTAATAAATACATTAAAGCCCAAATTTATTGAAAACCTTATTAGATCACCCTTAATTAAGCTTAACCTTATATGACAGTTTGTAATACATAACTATTCATGTATAAACTTAACATTGGATTAAGGATCCAATAATATTGGATTAAGATTCAACAATCTCTCACTTGGGCTATATGTATAATTTTATAATCATGCTTTATAAAAATAACCTTATAAGCTCAACCTTATTATCATTACCAAAATGTATCTATAATCAATCTGATCCATCAATCATATCAACATAGGATCAAAGCGGTTTTTATTACAACTATCATAACTTGACCCATCAATGGTTACTGTGCCAATACAACTGAATGAGATGAATCATAATATTGATGTGTAGTATGGAAACATCATGAAATGTGATCTTAACACGCCTATTTCCAACTGAAAGGTCTTAAACCTTAGTAAGATCAAACCATAATAAAATCAAAGTGTGAAAAAACCAAAACTTTATTATTACAGAAAATAGCCTCAAATATCCATAACTAAAAAATGTCTATATCATAAGAGCATCGAAAATCACAAAGTCCCACTGAAATTGAATATTCTTTAGTGATATGACACTTGTACAAGCAATGTGCTCATGAAATATTTTGGGTGGCAATTCCTTAGTAAGTGGGTCTGTAATCATAGAGTCTGTGTTGACATGCTCTATAGATAATTGTCTACTCTGAACTCTTTCTTTAATAATTAGAAACTTGATTTCTATATACTTCGACTTCATAGAGCTCCTATTATTCTTAAAATACAACATTACTTATTTGTTATCATAAAATAACTTGAGTGGTCTATCAATATTATCTACTATGCGCAATCCTATGATAAAAATCTATAACCATATTCGATGATGGAACTCTTCATAACATGTTATAAACTCTGCTGCCGTTGTAGAAAAGGCTGTAAAAGACTATTTTTCGCTCTTCTAGGAGACAACAGCCCCAAATAGTAGATAGATATAGCCCGACATAGACTTCATACTATTTTAGCATACAACAAAATCAGCAACAATATACCCAACAATCTCAAACTAATCTGACATCTGAAATGTGGGCATATAGTCTTTTGTTCTATAGGTATTGCAAGACCCATTTGGCTACTTTCCAATGGTCTATTCCTGCTTAAATATATGCTCAACATGTTAATAACATATGCAATATTCGGTCGCGTACAAACTTTGATCATACATTAGATTTCTTACTACTGACGTATAAGGAATTTTCTACATATTTTTAAGGTATTGATTGAGACTAAACTTTTCTCTCTTAGTAATAGGGGTATCACCTAGTTTATAGTCTTGCATGTTATATCTCTTGAGAGCCTTTTTTATATAACTCCTTTGTAATCTAAGAATACTTCAAGAGCGTTCCCGATTTATCGGTATACCTAATACAAAAGAACTGTCACCAAGATCTTTTATATCAAAATTCATATTTAGAAATTTGTTGGTATGGTGCAATAAGCATATATCATTGCCAGCGAGCAAAATGTCATCCACATATAAAATAAAAAATAGGGTTATTATCATTTTACTACTTTAGGAATTGTTAAATATCAAACGACTACAAGAAGTATTGTCTCGTATCATTTTACTATTATATCTTTATAAAAATATCATTTTACTATTTTTCCGTTATAATTGTTAGTTGACCGTTAGTTGACCGTTAGTTGACCGCTAGTTGACTAATACAATACCAATTTTACCCTTAATGATTAAAAAAATAATAAGATAAATTTATAATTCATATGTCATAATTCTAACAAAAAAAAATATGTTGGTATTTTATATCTATTTTAATAAATATATTATAAATTTATTTTGTAAATAAGCTTCAAATATATTTTTTTAATCATGAAGGGTGAAAATGGTATTTTGTTAGTCAACTAACTGGTCAACTAACGGTCAACTAGCGGTCAACTAACGGACAACTAACAATTGTAACGGAAAAGTAGTAAAATGATATTTTTATAAAGATATAGTAGTAAAATGATAGGAGGCAATACTTCTTGTAGTCGTTTGATATTTGACAATTTCTGAAGTAGTAAAATGATAATAACCCTAAAAAATATATATTTGCTCCTATAGAACCTATGGTATATGCAATCATCGACCAAATTTATTTCAAAACCAAACGAGATGATCACTTGATGAAACTTAAAATACAATTGCCGAGATGCTTACTTGAGCCCATAGATGGATTTATTAAGTTCATAAACTATATTCTTTGGGTCTTCTGACACAAAGTTTTCTAACTCTACTATATAGATCGTCTCATTAATGTCACCATTAAGAAAATTATCTTTATATCCATCTAATGTAACTCAGGACTGAGATGTGCCACTAATTCCGTTATTATCCTAAAAGAGTTTTTTTTAAAGAAACTGGAGAGAAAGTCTTTTTATAGTCAATGTTTTCTTTCTATGTAAAGTTTTTTACAACAAGATGCGACTTATATCTCTTCACATTGCCTTTAAAATATCTTTTCATTTTAAATATCCATTTACAACTAATAGGTTTCGCACCTTTTGACAATTAGATAAGATCTTATACATCATTGTCCATAGACTTTATCTTCTCATTCATGGCATCAATCTACTTATGAGAGTTAGAACATTGCATGACTTGATAAAAATTGATCGGATCATCTTCGGTCACTCTAATGCCTACCTCATATTTTTAGAGAAATATAATATGGTCATCTTGCACTGCACTTCTCTTTTCTCTAATGGATTTCTATAATGGCATACGTTTTTGAGGTGATAGAGTTTGTTCATTTAGAATAATTTTTTGTATGAGATTTTTTCTAACATTATCTTGATCTGTTATGTCTTGAACAAAGTCATGAATAAGTTCTTGATCAATGCCAATAACACTATGGAAATATTAACATATTCCTTTTTAAATACAAGTCCCTAGCTATCTGTCTATGAGAATATCAATATATTCCTCTTCAAAGACAAAATCCTTAGCTGTACTCCCCTTGCAAACTCAACATCCTTTAGAACCAAGCATTTTCAGACTAAAAAATTGACTTAGTCATAGGATCATTAAATTTTACCCCTGGATCTTTCAAAGCATCCAACAAAATAGTAACTCATTATCTTTGAGTCTAGTTTCTTTTCATTAGGCCTATAATGTTTTGCCTTAACAGTGCATCCTTAAACATGCAAGTGCTTTAGACTAGGCTTCTTGTCCACCCAAAGTTCGTAAAAGGTTTTGACAATCGCTTTAGTTGGAACTCTATTAAGCATATATGCTGCAATCTTAAATACTTTTGGCTAGAGTGACTCTGGTAAGATAGAATGGCAAATCACACTCCTCAAACATGTTCTTAAGCATCATATTTCATCTTTCAGCAATACCATTCATATCAAGCGAACCCAATATATTGCACTGTAGGACGATACTGTATTTCTCTAAGAACTTAGCAAATAGTCTTGAATATTGTTTACCTAAACCATTATATTTGCCATAGTACTCACCACCACGGGAATATCTGATGCTTTTGATTCTTTTGCTGAGTTGGTTTTCAACTTCTACCTTAATATTTTTGCACACATCTAACGACTATGACTTTTTGTGGAGAAGATAGATGTAACCATATCAAGAAAAATAGACTATAAATGCCATAAAATATTGTTAATTATTTCAAGTAGCCGCAGAGAAATTCCCACAAATATCTATATGTATAAGTTTTAAGATATCTAAAATCTTATTGGCTTAAAATATCCTTTTATTGGTTTGTTTCCCTTTTATATAATTATATAAATATTAAAACCAATTAAATTTAAGGGGTTGAGAAATTCTCTGACATAAGCTTTTTGATTCTCTGTCTTGAGATGTGACCTAATATATTTTGCCACAACGCAGCTGAATTTTCATTAGTTAATTACTCTTTATGCCTCGTATACTTAATTGCAAGGATTCATTAAATGAAATAATTGTTAATTAAATAAAGATTATTATGATCAGACAAATAACCATATCAAACAGATTTTAAATCATGAAACAAATTGAATTTTTTTATTCCTACATGAATAAGAAAAACTAGATTTGTCTAAAGTAAGAATACAAATCAAGTTCCGTCTAAAAGATTGTACTATAAATGTTTCGTCAAGATCCAAATAAAATCCAGTCTTTAATAATAACATAACTTGTCTAATTACTTGAACTTCAACTAACTTGCTATCACCCACATAGATATATCTTTCACCATTATTAGGCTTTCGGCAATTCAAACAACCTTGCATAAGCATATTAATATGATTTGTTGCACCAAAGTCTATCAACCATGTGCGTATAAGCACCCAACTTAATTGTATATGTACCCAACTTAAAAATTAATCTTAGAATAAACCAGATTAAGAAGCATATGATTTTTATCATGCCATGCATAATAGTTAGTGCAATGCTTCTTCTTAAACCCTTAAGCTCTATAAAAAAAAAAATTAGTGCCTTCTGGATTATGTGGTCTCTTTTGTTGTTTCTCTTAAGGCGCCGTATCTACAGCTTCCTCATCACTATTTCTTTTATTGTTGTTGCTTATATACCTTATTGAAATTAAACTTGTCAAGAACGTACATATTTTTGCCTTACCTTTTTGCTTTTGACAAACCTATTTTCAATGACCATAAGGAACTCATTAGCCGTAGTTACCTTTTTAGTCACAGAGCCCCTAAATGCATCTAAAAATAAAATAGACTTTTTTTATGATCATCGTACACATGCAATTTGATTTCTCCCACATTTTGATATTCTTTTTATCATTAAGGATACTCTTATTTATAAGAGGTGGGGGAAATTAACCCTTAATGTAAGGTTGAGATCCATGATTGTGAGAACTTTTAAGAGGTTCCGTTGCCATGACTTTAAATGAGAGCCGTTTAGTATAGGAATAGAATTGATGTTGGCAGTAATATTAGCAAGAGTCATAATTGAATTAGAGAACAATGAATAAACAAAATAAGTTCATATATGTCTCAAAATGAAATTAAATTCAAATAATGGTAAATCCATCTCATGACACCAGACACTCCATTAGCATTTTATCTTCGGACAAAATGTTAACTTGTAAGTGATATCTTACTGCAGTAATTAAACACTGAAAATAAGAACATGTTAAACAATAAATCTTTCTTTGGGCTAATTTATTGTTTACATGTAAAACCAAATAATCATCATGCATTTATTACCACAGGTGCACATGCAATACTATCAAATATGGACCTTCCTTTAGGCTGATTGATATTCATGGAAATGACTATACACAATCGTTTATACTCTAAAACAAATTAATTTTCATAAAAGAGGTCACTTTAGTGACATGTTACTTCAATTAATTCATTTAAAAATATAACATAAATATACCAATATTTGAATTTAAAATTTTACTAAAATTATCCCAAAAAATAGGTCAAAATCAAAGTCAACAATCAATGATCAACCATTGACTGGTTAACCATTGGCAGGGCCATGTCTGGACCGGTTCGAGTCAAACTGACCTAGATCCTAAGCCACACGCAACTCGTTTTTAGGATCTTCTTTTTTTATTTCCTTCTTTATGGCCACTGCTCCTTGCAGATTTGCCACAGCTTAGCTTGATGGCGCGACTTCTACGGCCTAAAGCCATCTCTCTCTTTTATTATTATTATTTTTTAATGTGACTTTTCTTATGAACGCAGTGCCTACTCCTTACTATCGCCAAGCTGGTGGTTTTGCCACTGGTGGCAGTAGCTGCAATCGGCCTAAACTCAATTTTCATTTTAATTATTTTTCCCTTAGGTAGGCCATGATTATTAAACTTTGTATACATTATCTACACTTGCTTTTAAGAGTCATTACCACACTTGATGCTACTTTCTCTCTTCTATAGGTGTATGTATATTTATATGCTTTAAGTTTAGAAGCAATCATGGGTAACATTATGTTAATAAGTTTATAAATCCTCTAATTCCCCTTTCCCATAAAAGTTTATTATTGCATTTATTTTTTTTTTCCTTGAGCAACCATCCTAGACAAATGACACAAAAGTCATGATTTTTTATTGAATTTAACAAGTTTTAATTTGACTCAATAAAGGTTTAGTTCCTTACACTTTTAGAAATTAGCTTTTCAAGTTTTGCTATCTTGCACAATTAAAATGAGAAAATGAAACATACTTACTACTTAGGGAACCTTAAGCCAAATTACTCTTGATATAACTCGTGCATTTAATATTATACTCGATGAGCACATCACTTAGTTTTTGCAAAAAAAAAAAAAAATGGAGTGATGGTAAATTCGATCTACTTTTTTTAATAGAAGATCATATATGCTATATACATACAAAGACTCTTTTATATTTTACTTGAAGTTGATAGTAGCTAAATTACTCGACTGCAAACTTGTAATGAATAACTTAACTGTAGTCATGTAATCAATATTTTATTCAACTAGTACATCATGTAATTTGTTTGATTGGTTTAGAATATGTTATTATGCAACTTTTAGTCTTATTTCTCATATTATTCAGATATATTTGTATTTTGGTAAATGGAATCAAAATTCAATGAGTCTAATTATTTCAAAACAAAGATTTCTAACCAATTGTCACTAAACGCAATTGAAGGCATAAAAAAAAATTCTAAGTAGAAAATTATTTTCAAGTGTTCTTGCTTCAGTCATTTTTTGGATGTCTAAAAGTTGAAGTTTTCTTCATAGTTACCCCACATCATAATTTTTTGGATTCCAGGGTCATGAAATCCATGCAAAACATTTTCTAGATTGCAGTCGTGATGAATGCATGACTATATCTGAGTATATTGACTACTACCAATTTTGCTTGATAAATAGATGAATTATGTATTTTTGTACCCTTTTCTTTTTTTTTGGTTTTGTATAATATATATGTAATAGAAAATCTTTTGCCATAAAAAAAGTCACTTAACATTCAACCTAACTTATTTAGTACAGTCATGTAAAGTCATAAATTCACTACTTTAATCTAGTAAATGGACAAAAAATATAAATTACCAAAAGTGTTCATCAATTAAAAAAAAAAAGCTTGAAAATATGTTAGTGCCATAGTTAAGTCTAAAGAGAACACAAATAAATTAAGAGCGATCAATATCATTCAACAATGCAATTGCTTTCTTAGTTGTTTTGGGCAGGTTCAACGCTGCCCGAGCACATATGGCATTTTGATTTGTCTCATTTGTAAATTGTCTCCTTTTATATTCGTATCATTAAATCTATAATGCTCGTTTCATTGAAGTTATTCACCATGAAATAAAATAGGCACACATATCAAAGTCATTTTCTTTGATAATACAAAAAATAATAATTATAATATTAACCAAAAGGAAAATCATACAACAAATTGCAGAATATTTTGCCATGTACATGACTACAATCGAGTAAATTAAGAAAATACACGATTGTAGTCGAGTAAATAGACATAAAATGAGTTGGTATTACAATAAGTTGGTTGATGTTAAGATGTCATATTTAGTTAAAAATGATGCATTAATTAAACTCTTATGATGTTAAGGCGTCATAGCATCTGGAAAATTCTACATATTTGCAATTATAGTTTAGTAAATTGAATAAATACATGATTGCGATCGAGTAGATGGTAAAGAATTAAATATGCATTCCAAAGTCATAAGAATAAAATGAGATTTCAACAAATATACCCAAAAATTGCATCGTAGTAGTTTTCTCATGTAAATGTAATGAAATAATAAGTTATTTTAGTTTTTATCATAAAGTAAACAGTGTTAAGAAAACGTATATCTATGTAGATTTTTTATGATAAACATCGATACGTCATGAGTCTATCATGTAGTAATGACATTTTCGTAATATAAAACATATATCACGCCTTCTTAACATAGTTCTGACTGATAGAGAATATACATAAACTAATGATGGATAAATGTCATAGTTAATTAATTTAAATTTAAAAAAATTCAAAACGGCATGCCATTTAAATTGTTTAAATTGCATGACAAAAGATTTTCATGGATTGAACTAAATTATTTAAAAATTATTTATTTTAAACTTGTAATTGATTTATTTATAAAATTTTAAGTTGTTTAAGATTAGATTTTTACAAATTTACCATTGTTAGTTATTTAAAAATATTCTTTAATGTATAACTTAATATTCTACAAGATTACCATTGTTAATTAATTAAAAAAACAAAATGCAATCGTTTTTCTTTAGAAACAACGTTTCAACACTTAGCAAAATTTGCTAAGTGTTACAATGATTGAAACCCCTTCTAATTTAATTATTTAAATTAAAAAATAAATCTCAATCATTTTGCTTTGGAAACATCGTTCCAACACTTAACAAAATTTTCCAAGTGTTGTGATGATTGAAGCCCTTTTTTTTTCTTTTTTTGTTCTCCACCTTCTCAAGCACAGAAGAAGCACCATTGCTATAGCTTTTTTTCTAATCAATTGACAAATCACCTTTACTCCCTCACGGCCTTATAATAACTAAAGAAAATCAATTGAACGAAACCCATCACAGCTACGAAGCACCCATAAACGTTTATAGAAGCCCTCCAACTACCAAGCCTTTTGCACTCACACTCATTAGTCATCACTCAACAATCCCTTATTCAAAAAACCAATTGTTATTAGAGAAGTGAGACAAGAAGGAGAAAAAGTAAAGTTAATCAACAGCCTCACTCAATTTTTTAATTTGCAATGTTCAATCCCTGATTGATTTTAAGTGCTAATGCAATGGTTATTAGACGTGATGTTATTTTAATGGAACCTAATTAAGTTTTAGTCGTTAAAATATATATAGATCCAGTGACTCTTAAATAATTATTTTTAATGCTTGGTAGTGGTCTTAGTTCTTTATCTATTTTTCTTTTCTTTTTTAAAATTTTTTAGGTTCTAATATTTCTTCTATAATTTTTACACTTAAGGATGTGGCCATAGAGTTAAGACCACTGTTATCACGAAAGAAACTTTTAGTTTTTGATGTTGCAAAAGTGAAATTAAAATACCTTCTTGTTTGCATCTTTTGACTATTTGGGTGGTATTGTCTATATTTCTTTGGTCCTAAAGTAAATGATGCAATTATTTAATAATTATGGTTATGGTTTTTGTGGTTGATTAATATCTAAATTTTTATGAGCTTTGAAGATAGCTTGTTCATTTTCGAGATACAGTGTTTTGTGAGTGCATTTGTGTTCTTGTGTTTGAAATTTAAATGATTTTAGGCGCTGCATGTGAAATTGTGGTTGATTCTAAGTATTTCTAATTTCCATGTCTAATTGAGATGATTTAATTAATTAATTTAATTGTTGTTTACTTGATTTTGACTTTGTAAAGCCCTAATTTTTAATCATTAAGAATATTATATTGACTTCAATGGATTATGTGTTAAGCCATGGATTGCAACTGATTTTATTTTTGCATGGATTGTGTGTAAAGCTTTGGATTCACTACAACAAAAAAAGGGTTTTAGCGACGAATAGTTTCGTCGCTAAAACATGCAATTTTCGTAGCTAAAGATTATAGTGACAAAAAAAAAATTTCATCACCATTTCGTCGTCATAGGAGTGTCGTGTTACATCTTTGACGTCGAATTTTCAAATTTTGTGGCTAAAAGTAATCTTAGTGACGAAAAATTTTTTGTCGCAAAAAATACTTTTTGTGACGAATCTTGCTTCGTGGCCAAAAGTACTTTTAGCAATGAATCATGTTTCTCTGGGAAAAGAACTTTTAGCGACAAATATTTTTATGTCACTAAAAGTACACATTTAGAGATAAATACTAATCTTCCTAGCTAAAAGTACTTTTTGCAACCAAAACTATTTCGTCGCTAAACAGTATCGTTAGGGATGGCAAAAATCCCCACGGAGACGGGTACCCTCGGGGATTTTCCCCATTCGGGGAGGGTATGGGGATAATTTCATACCCAATTTCTTATTCGGGGAAGGGACGGGGAAATTTTTTTACCCAATTTCTTATTCGGGGAGGGGACGGGGATGAGGTGGAATGCCCATCCTCTACCCATTTCCCCATTTTAATTTTAATTTTAATTTTAATTTTAATTTTAATTTTAATTTTAATTTTTTAAAATTACTAGTAAATAAATAATAAAATTTGAATTATAAAATTATAGATATTGGTAAAAATAACAAATATCAAAATATTTATATTATTAAACTTTTAAGCTTAATTAACTAATTAAAGTCCTAAATTTTTATTTAGGACATTAAAAAGACCGGGTAGATTCTATTAGTCCAAAAATTTTGTTTTAATTTTAATATTCATTAAATATTTTAAATTTAAATCTATTTTTATTTATTTTTAGATGTTATAATTGCCCAAAGCGAATCACAATTTTAATATCTAATCTAATCTAATCTAATCTAATATTTGCTCTTGATTTGCTCCGACTTAACTATTATGCTGCAAAGGGAATAGTCCACATTTATAAAGTGTCTACGCCACCATTGAAAAAGTTAATTTTGAATCTAAATTCAATTTTTTTTGTAACAATTTTGTATTAAACTATTTATTTGTTCATGATAGTTTGTAAAAGAAGTTTGTATCTCTTGCATGCTGCGTTACTGACTAATTTAATGGATGTGACTTTTGTAATGGATATTAATGTAAGATATATTTTGAACTTTACTTTTATTTAAATTTTTTATTTTAATATGATTAACTCAAAATCGAAAAAAAAAATGTATTAGTTATTCGGGGATCGGATACCCTCGGGGATCCCCTGTTATTAGTCGGGGAGGGGATGAAGATCCTCTCAAGTAATTATGATGGGGACGGGGACATACGTAAAATATTGGAGATGGGTACGGAGAGATTGGTCCCCTCCCCTCCCCATTGCCATCCATAGGTATCATTTTATTTATTATTAATATTGTTAAAATATTATTATTTTTAATACTAAATTACAATGAAAATTAACAACATAATGATAAAAATAGAATTAATTAATTTAAAAAAATTATTATTGTTCATGAACAATATAAAAATAATTACAAAATTTATTATGTCTTTTTTGAAAGAAAATTGTTACAAGTGAATATAAATTTCTTAGTTTTCTTCATCTTGATGTAATTGGTCTTCAATATTCCATACAAATAAACATACAATAATTAGTTAACATAATAAACAAAAATTTAATAATAATATAAGTTAGAATAAATAAGATTAGAAAAAAAAATAACACCATGTTCAAAATAAAAGAGAAAAGAATAGACATTAAAATAGAAAATGAGAATTATGCATTTAGAGATGAGGGAATCAAAGAATAAAAGTAAGGAAATGAGAGAATGAGAGAAAGAATGAAAAAAATGAAAAAAAAATGAAGTAAATGGTATATAAATAGGTTACAAGAGTTTTTTATGATGAAATTTAAAATTTGTAGCGAAAACTTAATTTTAACGGAAAATAACCCGGCAAATTTTTTTAAATTTTGACTTTTTTTTAGCGATAGAATATTTTGTCACCAAAAGTGATTTTTGTTGCTAAAAGCAGACATTCAGTGACGAAATTCAATTCCATCACTAAAGGTCTAAATTTTGGCAGAAAATCATCCGCCAAATTTTTTTTTTAAATTTTTTTCAATTTTTACCTTAATCCAGGTGAGGTTGTAGACATGATTCATGATATTTACAAACATTTTCATGATGATCCTAAGGCCTTTAAATCCTTACTAGAAAATGCCAAGAAACCTTTGTGCACCTAGGTTCCTAAAAAATATACTAGTTTAGGTGCATGGTTAGGTTATATAACCTGAATGAGAGATATGGGTGATTGGATAGTAGCTATTCAGATTTATTAAGTCTCCTTGTTGACCTATTATCAGTGAACAATATATTGCATAGGTCTACATATGAGGCAAAAAAAACCATGTTTGCCTTGGGCTTGCAGTATGAAAAAATACATGATTGCCCAAATGATTGCTTACTGTATGGAAAGGAATACGACAATCTTTTTTAATATCATACTTGTGGAGTACAATGATGGCAGAAAAGAGATTGTTCTAAAGAAAAATATAGAAAAGAGGTTCTCCTATAAGTTTTATGGTATTTCTTACTCATTCCTAGATTTAAGCGGTTGTTTCAATAACCACAAGTTGCAAAGACTTAACTTTTGGCATGCAGACGAAAGAGAGCTTGATGACAAGCTTCGTCATCCGGCTAACTCAATAACTTATAAGTTAGTGAATGATAAATGGCATTTGCATCTAAATCTAGAAATTCTATCTTGGTGTAACACTCCATTTTTAAAAAATAATTTATTTTAAAAATATTTAAAATCCTAGTTAATTTTTAATATAAATATGAATTCTAAAAAAAGTTTTACATAGCAAGCAAAATTTCCTTACAAAATGTAAGAGACATGCAGAGATTCTGAGTATATATCTCAAAAACTTTATTATTACATAAAGCTAAGATAATTATTTTTTATAGAAACAAAGTTGATCCCATCATAAAACCCAAGGTTTGTTATGCACATATGCACTTTGCCTCAGTTGTAAATTGGCGTCAGCTTGAACTACTCATCGTTACCTGCAATGTAATGACTTTATGAGCTAATGCCAATAAGATAACACTTTCATGCATGTATAAATTATTATGCAAATAGATGGCCATATTAAGTTTTTAAAAGAAACTTAGGAAAAACAAAACAACTTTATTAAGGTCCTGAGTATGTTGCACAATAAGGCTAACATTTTTATTCTTTAAAACAATACGCCCTTGGGCCTAATTAGTTGAACTTTTAGGAATTATGTATCGCCATCCCTAAAAAATTATCTTTTACTAAGCTTGGAGTGGTTACCCTCTTTAGGAACTTTACTATATTATAGTACAACAACCCATTTGTCAGAAATTCATTTTCTAAAACGTCTTCTTATAAAATAGTTTATGAAATGTATGTGTTCAATGTAACTTATATCATAACATGTAAGTTCCTAAAGGTACAACAGAATCAACACACAATCATATTTAAGGAGAACAATCTTTAATACATGCCGCAGTGATGTCCTTATAAAGATTAAAGAAAATGAGATTATAATATATAGGCAGAGCTGACCATAGCATAATTAAGTAAAAGGATCACAGAATAGGTGGCATAGTCGACCATACAAGAAGTAAATAATAAAATATCATAATATAGGCGGCATAGCCAACCATATAAGGATAACTAAGAAGATAGCACAATATAGGCGGCATAGTCGTCCATATAAAAAATTTAGATTATAAAAATTCACATCAGAGTAATTATCACAAGATAAAAGATTAGTTAAAACTGAAGTTAAGTAAGAAAAGAATTTTGTCCCTACATTGCAGTTGAAATGTTATTTACTTCTTAACCTTGACTTCCCTAGCCTTTCTAACTTGAGGATTTTTCTACCCTTGATGTAATGACTTAGAATAGAGGAGGATTGAAGATTTAGGTTGAAACGACCCGCCCCGCACTTCTAGGACGAGTCTATCTAAACTCGTCTAATCGAATCGATAATAAATTTAACATATAAGAATTCCACCAAAAATTCGGCAGAGTCTCCCCCATAAATATAACATTCCCAAACCTGCAATTTATAAAATTAACACTCCCAAAAATGATACATACTCAATCAACCTCCACCACCAACTTCCTCAAGCCGATGCCAATATCCTTCAAAAATATAATGTCAACATACAATAATGTATCTTAATCACGAATAAGTAATAAATTATACAATTCAAAAATGTCTCAACCAAAACATCTATGATTTCTAACACCATCACGTGGCCATAATTTCAAATCTAACTATCGTTGCTGGGTCGACTGATGTACCTGCAAATCTCCTGTGGGGGGAAAAAATATAATAAAAAAGAGTGAGTATAAAACTCAGTGAAATTAGTGAGTGGATAGTAGTTTTTTAAAATTAATTCTTACTTTAAAAGAAATAATCATATCATTTCCAAACACGATTTTATCAAACCATATGCGAGAAACCAGCAATAAATCATTTAACATTTAAATCATATTTCTAGCCATGAAAAGCATATATATAATATTGTACCAAATAATCATGGAAATCATATCACAATATTATATAGAATACACAAATCTGAAAATCATCACCAAACAACTACCTAGGGGAATAATCTCATATCCGGACCTCGACGGACGGGCAATGACGTACTATCTGGGTACTGTCACGCCCCGAAACTACACGGATAGACAGGGAAGTACCATCTCATATCTCATTATCTGTATCTCAATATCTGTATCACTATAATCATCATACTGCATGTATATGCCCCCAAAAGGCAGAAGCACCCAAACACATAGCCCAAAGCCTCTATGTGTGTTCAGACGGGCCCGAAAGGCCTCTCATCTCATATCATCTATACATCATCATCTCATAACTCATATATCTCATCTGTATCATCATATCTCATCTGTAACACTGTATCTGGAGGGGATGGGTACTGTCTAATGCTTTTAAAAACAATCTCTATACTCATGTATATAAACATATAATCATATCTGAAATCTCATTTCCATTTTATTCAACATATCTCAAATTCACTCAATTCTAATGTCATGCATTTATTCAAAAATAACAATAAAGTCACATCGCATTGAAATCCATTTTTCTCGTCTTTAAAATACTATCATATTCCATTTAAAATCAATACGGAAAATCATTGACCAAACATTTTAATATAACATCAATGCATATACAAAATCCATTTCGAGAAAATCATTAAATCCGAATATTCAAAATACTTATTTCGTAAACATGCTTCACTATCATAATCACTATGAAAATAGGTTTTGTATATTCCACTCACAGTGACAACGTCCGCGGTTTGATTCTCGTTCGCGGGTCCTCCTAGTAAAGTAAACGACATAATCATTTTTCGTAAATGTGAAATACAACTAATTTTACGCATTAGATCTCAAAAAAAATATTCATTCATAATCAACTATTCCCTTATGCCACAAATTACCAAAATAACCCCACATGCCAAAATTTTCAAAATGCCCCCAACACCAATATTTATCAAATTATCGTCAAAACCTTCAATTACCAAATTATGCTCAATTCACATCACAAAAATAACCATAATGTCAGAAATTATGAAATTACCCTCTGAGTGTAAAGTTACCAAAATGTCCTTAACAACGTAAACTACTGAATTACCATCAAAATCTCAAATTACCTCACTACCCTAATATGAAATTACCAAATTATCCACAATTTCTATAAATTATAAATTTATCCCTAAGTTTTATGAAATTACCAAATTGCCCCTACCAGTCAACAGTGACCGGACTTCAGTCAACGACGACGGAAAGCTCAGGTCTGATAGTTCAGGCCTCAGTGAGTCCAACAGTGCCAACGGTGACCTCCCACGTGCGGCGACAGCGGCGGATCGAAGCTTAAAAATCCGTGAGTTTCCCAATGGTCGTTTGCGGCCAAGATGACATCCCTGGTGGTCGTGGTAGGTCGGAAAGTGATGAGGGTGAGCTGGGGATCAAGATTCAAGTGGTGGTGTAGCCTAAATCCGGCAAAATCAACGGCAACGAAAATGAATGGAGCCGCGAACTTTCAAGCTTCGATTGCCGGCGTCCCGGTTATTTTTCGACGGCGAAGATGACAGGCGAACGATGGCCCCTTCCAAGCTTCAAATCGGTACCTTGCTTGGCCGGAACGGTGGCCGGAATCGGTGGCTGGAGTCGGGTCATGCACGCGGGTTTCCGGGTCGGATCCGGATCAAAATCGTGTCAACGATTTTCTTTCTCTTTCTCGCGCGCCATCTCTCTCTCCGTCTCCAATTTATAGAAATGCATCTTTTCTTTTTCTTTTTCTTTTTTTTTTGGTCTAAAGCTTACTACCAATTAAGCTAATGCTGGACGCATGTTGACATAAAATCCGACTACACAACCATTGAATTGTGTTCGAATTGTCTCAATTTTATGTCATGACAAATTTAAATTTAATGTTGAAGGAGAAAAATTAAATAATGCACATAATTAGAAAAATTAAAGTTCATATGTTACATAGGTTGCGTAAAAAATTAAAGGACTAGGGGGCATTTATAAGATTTTCTAACGCTAATGGATGGCTAAGATTTTGCCACCATAACCCTTAGTTAATGGTTAAGATTATCCCTCCATAAATGTCTTAGTAAATTCTAGAATTCCTATCTCTACAAACATCTGTTATTACATCATCACTTGTGTCATTACTTATGTCACCATTAATTATGAATTAAATATTATATATATATATATATATATATTATTTTACTACTTAAGGAGCTTTTTAGCTGAAAGTTAATTATATTATATTCAACGAGAAAGTTGTACCTCACAATATGTAACACTATAGGCGAATTCCACATCGGCAAAGTATGGGAGAGATGCTGGATTTATAAAAGGTGATCCACACCTTAATTGGCAAGATGTGTTTTGAGGTGTACAGGCGCCTTAGAAACAAAAACGTGCGGGCTTTGTTAAGGCCGAAAGCGAATAGTATCTTGTCAGATCTGGGTTGGGTCATGACACTTGGCCTTTTAGCTGACGAAATCAATCTACATAACTCCCTAAGTAGTACATACAGTTTTTGGCTTGTTGTCCTTATAACTTATAATCTTCCTTCGTAACTGTGTATGAAAAGAAAATTCACGATGTTGTCATTATTGATTTCCAACCACAACAACCAAGGAATGACATTGATGTGTTCATAGCACCATTAACAGAGGACTTATAGCCTTTATGGGATAATGGTGTTGAGGCATATGATGCCTAAAGAAAAGAATTCTTCAACTTGCGAGTTATCATACTATAGACAATAAAGAATTCTATTATGCTTGTCTAGTTTGTAGGGAAGACATAACTTCCTGCAAATTGTCATGTAGTAAGAAAAATGCATACATGGGCCATAGGCTTTTGCTTCTTAAGAAACATGGATTTCGATTTAAAAAAAAGCCCTTCAATAATGAGATAGAAGAATTAGACCCACCTAAACTATTAATAGGTCATGATTTCTAGAAACAAGTTAAAAGTATTAAGAATAAATGGGGAAAAAGAAAAAGCAAGAGGCAAAAAATTTTGATAATAGCAATACAAGCAAATATTGGAAGAAGAAGTTAATTTTTTTTATTTAGAGTATTAGATATACTTGCTTGTTCAAGATCAATTAGATGTTATGCACATTAGAAAAATGTGTGTGAAAGCATTTATGGCTCATTATTGAATATTCTAGGAAAAACAAAGAATGGCCTTAAATCAATAATGGATCTTGGACTATTGAAAATTACAGACAAATTCACACCTAATTTCTTAAATAAAAATCATACTAAGCTTCCTCCAGCTTCTTATACTTTAACATAAATGTTTAAGAAACATCAAGGTTTTTATGGCTATTCTTTTAATATGAAAAATCTAGTATCTTTAAAGGAATGCAAGCTACAGGTTTTCAAATAACATGATTGTCATGTGCTTATGCAATAACTTCATGTTGTTGCATTGCGGACTATATTACCTAATCATGTACGTGTTGCAATAATCTAATTCAACTTTTTCTTTAATTTCATATGTGCTACGGTGATTAATGTGAGTAAACTAAATGAAATTGAAAAGACATTATGTGTCTTAGAAAAATACTTTTCACCTTCTTTTTTTGACATAATAATTCACTTAACAGTTCATCTTGTCTATCAGGTAAGACTTTGGAGTCCTTTTTATCTGAGATGGATTTATCCATTTGAGAAAAATAAGAAAACACTCAAATGATATGTTTGTAATCGTTATTGGCTAGAAGGTGCATTACAGATATTGTAGAAAAAGCTCTTCAATTTTGTGCTAAGTACTTATCCAACATGTAAACTTTTGGGAATCCCCTGGGAACATGGAAAACTCATCAATTCAAAAGCCATAGGGAAATTAGTTCTTGTTAAATATAAGTTGGCATCTAAAGCTCATTTGTACGCATTACAAAATACCGAAGAAGTTTAAAACTTCGCTAGGTATTTATAATTTAAATTCATGATTTCATTGAACATTTATTTATTTTCAACATTATTAGTTCTAAAGTTTCATTTTTTTACTTCTTGTTAGTTAGTATAGAGAGTATTTACATAGTTAGTTTCCACGCAAAAAAAAAAGACTAAAAATGGTTGAAAAAGTAACATAACAACTTTTTTACGGATCGGTTCTCACAAAAGGTCAATATAAAAAATCCTTGCACTCATCAGAATTTCTTTCATGAAAGAATTCATTTGTTAAACTCATAAAATTTATTATAACTTGTTAGGTCTCCAATCTGATGGAGGATAATCTAAATGTCTCATTTACATTACAGTAGCTAGCTCAAGGACCTCGCCCACATGTGCTAAAGAACACTGATTATTGCATCAATGATTTTTAATTTCTAACATGGAAATGTGATAAGAATCGGGTGACCCAAAATTATGGTATGACTGTTGTCGCATAAACAATGCAAATAAAATCCTAAAATTGATGATGTGACCAATTATGGAGTGATTGACGAGTTTTAGCAACTTCACTACCATATGTTTAAAATCACTTTATTCAAGTGTGATTGGGTCAAAAATATGGGTGGTGTAAATGTTAATGAGCTTGGCTTCAGTTTGATGGACCTCTATAAAAAAAGCCATAAGTTTGATCCCTTTATTTTGGCTTCATAAGCCAAACAAGTGTTTTATGCTATTGATCCAGTTAATAAAAAATGGTCAGTTGTTTGTTTCATGCCTTTTAGAGGTATTCCCAATTTTGGAAATGATGTGGATGTGATTAGTACGAAGGTGTATGTTCCTTTCACTAAAGAAATACTAAGAATAACTAGAATTGATGCCTGTAATGATGACAATCAAGTAGATTATGAACGTGAGGGGTGGTGAGGCCATTGAAATTGAGCAATGACAAGATTAACATTTTAAGATATTAGTAGAATGCAATTGCATGTGGTTAGAGCTAAAAGGTATTATATATTGAATTGTAATTATTATTTTATTTGTAATTAATCTGTATTTTGCATTCTATTTTTTACATTTGTTAGCTGATACTCTAATTTTTTCTTGGCTTTTTTAATTACCAAGATGATGTTAATTTTTCAATTTATTTTTAGGTATAATATAATGGATCTGAATGATGACCCCATCAATAATGGAGAAAAGCAAAGCTACTCCAATGAAAATGATTAAGTGCCAAAGGGAAATGATGATTTTGAGGATTTACTTATTTTTCCTCCTTATTTTGAGAATGATGAGAATGCAGAGCCTATAAATAAAGATGATCAACTTTCAAAAGACTTATCATCATTAAAAGATTTGACTCTTAATCTTGATAATAAGAATTTGAGGAGTGAAAATGGGAAAATTCTCATGAGATACAGTAGATACAGTGTTCTTGTTGGACCAAAGGCCACTGCACTATCCACTTTTCCTTGGAGTGTTGGCTCGCGTTTTTGTTCCAATCATCTACAAAGGTTGGAGATTAGTGCTGGATAAATATAAAGAAGCACTGTGGCCATTTGTTCAAGCATAAAATCTTCTTTTGGTTAACTTCTCGATATTATAACCTTGTTTATTTACTTTGTTCCATACAATAAACCTTGAGAAAATGTTATTATTCAGAGGTCATTTCTCATTCATAAACGAAGTAAGAAGCAAGTTCTGCAATCTATTGGAAAGTCGTTTAGGAACTTTAAGTACGCTTGACAAATGGGTACATTTTACCAAATAAGAGTGATTGTAAAAAGTTAAGGAAGCCTCCTTTGCGATACTGCTGCATAAGACAAGATTATTGGGACTCGTTCATCAAAACTTATATTGATGATAAGTTTAAAGTGTGTAAATAAGATCTTATTCAATATTCTCACAGGAAGTTTTAGTTGAATGCTATTTAATACTAAGGAAATGTTATATAATACTAAGGATTGAGTATAACTTTACATTGGTATTAGTTTGTGATTTACAGTTGAATATAAGGAATGAAAAAAAAATGTGTTAGTAACAAGTACAATTGTTGTTTGAGTTGAAGAGAATATTCTAGACCATTAGAAGAAATTATAAGTATTTTTTTAAATATTTTGATTGCTTGCATATGATTATTACAGTAGGTTTTGAAATATATATGTTTGTTTGCATTCTTTTGCTTGTATTATTTACCTATATTTTCATTACGTATAGCTTGAGAAGGCTTTTAATTTACTGCTAAACTTTAGTTTTTCAGAATGCTAAAACTAGTCTTAGTGAAGATCAAATAGAAATGAATGTAACTTGGATCAGAGGTAGGAGAAAGAAGAATTAGGGGTATCAACATGATGTTTTACTTATTATTGATAGCCTTGTAAGTGCTAATTTGCATATGTTTTTGTAAAAATTATGTTTCTTATATCAATATTTGATAAAAAGTGTGAATAATACTAAGATAAAGGCTCGATGGAATGCAAAAATAAGTGTCTTGAAGTTCAGATGGAATAAATGATTTGCTCAGAAAAAATTTGAGGAAGGCCTTAAAAAATGGCCATATGAAAGGGACTAGAAAGTTTGTAATCCCATCTCTTTACTTTAACACTTCACGTAATTATGATTTAATGGCAAAAGATAGATTAGAGTTAAAGGATTAGCTGGAAAAGCACAATGCAAACATTGAATAGTTGTGGAAGAAAATTAGAAAGAAATCTAGGCACTCTGACATCAGCAGCTCTAATACACTAATGAAGGGTGATTATAGGCATGATGGAGATCTCGAGATAAATGTTGAAGCCACTATAGTTGATGAACAAAAGATATTGTATAAACTATTTTGTTCTACATTATGATAAAGATAAAAAATAATTACCCTAAACTTCTTATTTTTAAATCATGGAAATGACCACTACTAGAAAAATAGGCTACTATGATAGAATTTTTGTGATAGATATTAAAAAATTAATCATTTATCATAAAAATATGATAGACATGTGATAGAATATTCATATATTGTAAAGATATAATAGATTTGTGATAAAGATATAATAGATTTGTGATAGTTTATTTATATATCAAATACATATGATAGCATATTAATATTTAATGAAACATTGAATTTATAATGGGCCAATTTAGGCATGGAACGACACCATATCTTGAAACAAATAAAAGAAATTCAAAGTGTTGGACTCTCCTTTGGCTTCACATGGCAAGCCCTAATTTCTTAATCCAAACCTAATCACACACAAATACACAGTCACACTGTCAACAATAGCTTTGGTCATCTGTTGTGCTGCTTGCCGACAACAAAGTGCTGCCCTTTGTCTTCGTCTTCGTCTTCGTCCCTGATCTCCAACTTGCTGGCTATTCCCATTTCCTTTTGTTTCGCAGCTTAATGGTTGTTTCCGATAGCCCGCTAGCTTTTTCAACTCCGAGCTATAGCTAATGTCTTCTTAATTTAGATTTTCTTCAAGCTCGAGTTGCTGCTACTGTCTTCTTTCGTGAGAAGTAAACTGATGGGTTCCTTTATTTGTACACTAGGGTTTGGGGTTCTCTAATCAGAATAGATTGGCCGTCTGGTGATTGCTCAACTGCCGTCGATTTTTTAGGTGCCGCCCGGGTTGAGCCCCGCAACTTTGCTTGACTCGCTAAATTTCGGTTTATTTTTGCCTACACAAGTAATTCAATTTAACTTCGTCTGACCTAAAGTTTGTTCATTTATTCATTAGATTTTAGCTTGTTTAAAAAAGCTTTCCTTTTGTATTGGGTTTCGCATTTAAATTCTAATAATCCTTGGGTTCGAATTTTGATTTTATTTTTTTTGAAATGAAGGAGAATTTTCTTCATTGCCTTGATTTGTTAGCAATCAGTTGGAATTTTAAATTAGAGCTTGTTGAAGCATTTACTATAGAATTTATAAATGTGCCCAGTAATTGGGATAAAAACTCTTGACTTAATTAATCTGAAAGAAGAACATTTTGAGCAATGTTGTAATGTGATTGCATTGCTGAGATAATCTCATTTTGTTTTGGTATTCTGAATATCCAAATGGACTGGATGATAGGCTATCCAGGTCAAGTTTTAATGGTAATCGGGCATTTTTCTTTCATGATTTTAGTTTCATCTCTTTTTAGATAAAGCATATAGTTAATGCAAACTATTAGCGAAAGAAAAGCTCTTGATATTACTGGTGTTGGAGATCCAATTGTCTTCATGTAAACTGTGAACACTTTTAACTCCCATATCTAAAATATAAAGATCTTTATGTAGCTTTAAGCCAAATATGTGAGAAATTCTCCAATCGAGTCACAACTTTATTAGCAACCAAGAATGAAAGAGTATTAGCTTCCAGTTATAATTTGATGACCTAAGCTTGAATGAGTGAGTGATAACTTGTATTGTCTATATTGCTTTGTATGTCATGCCTCACTAGCATTATATTACTTGGGTATCCAAATTTTGCGTGTATCTATTACTAATTTTCCTGATTCATTGGATGCAACCTAGGGAGCCTTTAGAATGAAGCACCAACAGGCCCTAGCACAAGTCACTGCCCAAGCTGTACAAGCTGAATCTCATACACAAAGCCTTGCTGAATATCAATGTTGTTAACACACTGAATAATTTCCTCTGTGACTTCAAGGTTTAATCAAATTTAGAGGTATATGTAGTTCTCAAACCCATTACAATTGACTAGTACTTGTGTTTTTTTTTATTAGAAAGATATCTTCGGCAAAAACTTTATGAACTTCACTTTTGGAAGTGCAAATGCTTTGTGTGGTGGTACTTTTTTTTATTTGCTTGGTCTTTTACCATTTCAGTCAAATGATTATTTTAACTTGTGCTTATGACTAACTTGTTGACAGATAAACTAGGTTGTTTATGGATGTATTAATGTGCATCCTACGATTTTTCTCTTAATTTACATGTTAAACTTTTTGGAAGAATTTTTTTTTTCAATTTGATTTGTCACATATTGTGCTATGCTAGTTGGAAATGTTTTGGTTTGTAGACCATGTTCCACTTACTAGTCCTCAGTAGAGGTGCCCAATGGGCCGAACGGCACGAGGCACGAGGCATGGCATGTGTTCGTACAGCACGGCACGAGCACATTTCGGTAAAGCACACGGCACGGAACGGCATGCACGTGGGCCGTGCCGGACTTAGATTTTAGGCACTATTGGAATTGAATTTTAGGCACTGGGCCTTAAAAGTACAGCACGATTAAAGATGGACCAAAGCACAGCAGGCGAAAAAGCATGCAATAAGCACATTTCATTTTTTAATGAAAGTAAACTTAAAATTTTAAGATTTTATAAATAACTTGAAATTGAATATTTTAATATATTTTGAAATTGAATCTTTTAATATATTTTATTGGCTCAAGTTTTTTAAATTTATTTAATTCTTAGTTTAAAAGATATAATTGATTTATGTTTATAATTTATTAAATAAATAATTGATATCATGATTTTAATAAATAAAATTATAAATATCATGATTTTATAAATATATATTAATATTATTATAAACTATGATATATGACTTTACGTAATTTCAAGTTAACTCTTAAAAAAAATATTATTATTGTTGTTGTTAAGTACTAAGAAAATTCTAATACCATAGAGTCAACCTTAGCAACTAATATTATATTCTTTTATTATTATTAATTTATTATTATTGAATATGGACTTGAATTTTGAATTTTTTATTCTATTAAATTTAAATAAAGGCACATGAATCCAAAAAAAGTACATAAGATTAAAAGAAATAAGACAACAACTTGGCATGCATTCTTAAAAAAATAAAAAAGGAAAAAAGCTTAGTAGGCTATTTTTCTTAGGCACAACATGGCATGGCCCATGGCACGACACGTGTAGACATGGCACGAGCGGGCACGAGCACGAGCATGTGTGGACACGGCACGACACGAAATGAATAGTGGGCATGGCACAGCACGAGCACATATGGGCTTTCTTTGATGGGTGTAGGCCCGGCCCGTTGGCCATCTCTAGTCCTCAATACTTGGTGGTAGGGGTGGGCAAATGCGGGTTCGGGTCGGGTTCGGGTCAACCCGATCGGGTTGCGGGTTGGTCGGGTTTAATAAAAATCAACCCGAATGGAACCCGAATTAATGATGTTCGGGTCGGGTCAATAATTCGGGTAGGATCGGGTTCGGATTTGAAATGGGTCGGATTGAGTTCGGGTCAGTTCGGGTCAATTCGGGTCAGTTCGGGTCAGGTCGGGTCAGTTCGGGTCAGGTCGGGTCAGTTCGGGTCAGTTTGATTTAATTCAAATTTGAGCTATTTTTTCCCTATTTTTAGAGTTTTTATGGTGGTTTTAAGACATATTTCTTAATTGTAGTCCATTTCACTAATTTTCAACTAAAAAAATAAAATCAAATATTATAAAATCAAATGAATAAAGTTAAAAGAAAATATTTTTTTTGGTTGGGCAACCCAATCGGGTATTCGGATCGGGTCGGGTTTGACCCGACCCGATCACAACCCGATCGGGTTGGCTAATTCTAACCGGATCGGGTTTGCATCACAACCCGATCCGACCCGAACCCGAAAATTTTCGGGTCGGGTCGGGTCGGGTCGGTTCGGGTCGGGTATTTTGCCCACCCCTACTTGGTGGTCCTCTAGCATTATAAATTAAATTGGATGCATTTAAAGCATCCATTGCATAACATCATCACACTAAAGGGTCTCATCTAGTTAGAATATTTTTTTTCTGCTTATTTCCTTCGGAAGAGACATTATATAAGAGTATATAGATTCAATCTTAAATGGACAATCAGAGTTTGTGACTAGGGAAACTAGCCAGGTAATGAATGGTCTTGCAAAGCTAAATTGAAGATGTAATTTTGGAAAAATTGAAACAGCTGGTCCGTAGATAATGATACTTTTACTCCTAAGAACAAACAAATTCCAACCTATATATCTTTTTTTGGTTTTTGTATATATATAACTCATGAGATTTATAATTTTTCATTATCATGTTAACCCCTGGTCTGGACTGTCCTAATATTTAAACTTCTTTCCACCATTTTCAATTCTTAAATTGACCAATATTTATCTCAATGTGTCCCTTTACTTACCCTTTGAATTTTGCATCAAGGATCTGTTGTGGTAGAAGAGAAGCTAACAATTTATGTGCTCGACAATGTCTTTGCCTTTTGAATTGATTGAGAGATCATCATTTCTTCACCCACTAAAAACTTTAGATTATGCTTTACGCTTTAGGCTTAGACTGATATTAGTGTTGGCAAGCCTACAATCATGGTATTAAAGTTGGTAGATTGAGGAGATCCTGGTGATTCCAGAATTTTCTACATTTCTTCTTTATCTTTTGGGTTTTTAGAACTTTTTCCTTTCTTTTTATTAGCTTGATTTTGATAGATTTTATTTAATTATATATGGAAGGTTAGATGTTGTGCATTAATTATTTATAGTCTTTAAAAAATACTCTTTAAAAAAATTCATCTAGAAATTTAGAATTGAAATCTGTAGAAGGCTAGACTAAAAGTTCTCTTCTCTTTTCTTTGGCATTGCACTTCGTTTTATATTTCTCTTTACTATGTACTTTGTTGCAACATATTTTTTTTATACTTAATCTTTTATAATCCAGCAACTCTTATAAAGAGCTAGTCAACTGTCATTGCTACATAAGCATTCAGGTTATACTGCTTTATCATCATTTTTATTTTCTTCCCTTTTTCTCTTTTACAACTTGTGAGCTTACTACTTCATTTGTCAATTGTCGAATGTGATTTTTTATTTTCTCTTGGGTTGTTTATTCTCATTTTCCCTTTAGTATCAAAGCTGATTAAATCAATTAGACACTGATGAACTTTATTATGAATTTGATTAATTGTAAGTGGGCAATATATTAATATATATATTTTTGGCACTCATTTTATTGTAACCTGTGTTTCAGGTGATGTTGGTGGCTTTTGGGAATTTACTAAGAGTGTTTTATTATGGATTAATTGTTTTTCTAGTGATGTGTTAGTGATTGGATATTGTAAAGGATTTATGAGATATTGTTACGGATTTGATTCACCATATATTTTGTGATGCTATTTTTTGGAAGTTTCAAGTGATTGAAATTTTTAGTGCATCACACTATTTGGTATTTGATAGTTTTTATGAACTTGAATGTAATTTTTATTTCAGTTAATTCAAGTTTTAAATGTGGTTTTTAATTTCTATTTCAAAATTCTAGAATTTAAATAATAATAATTAATATTATTATAATTTCAAAATTAAAAATAATAATTTTATTCTTTTTTAAACCTTAAATCTCATGACAGAGAATGTGAATCATTGATATATGACAGATTTTGAAGAAACCGATCAAATTCAAAATAATTTAAATTACTCGCTAAAATTTCCAATTAATTCTCGAAAGCCTTTCAAAACGACGTCGCTTGGTTCGTGACATATGTGTGATAAATATACACTGTCATGGGAATATGTGATAGATAAACCATTGTCATAAATTTATCATAGGGGCTACAATGACAAATAGAAACTCTGTCATAAGAGGGGTCGGATGACAGATATTCTCTGTCATGGTAGCCCATTTTTTTAGTAGTGGGCCCTATAGGTTTCAAAACATAAATGAAAATCAACATCAACATCTTCAAGAAAGAATGGTGGGAATCCAAAGAAAAAAAAGGGCAGGCCCAACAAGAAAAAAACATCAAACAGGAAGGAATATATTTAAAGACTTTGGCAAACTCTCTAAGACTTCAAAGAAAGGAAAGGGCAACCCCAACAAAAAAAGACCCAAAACAACAAGCTGGGAGATTTTGACAAACTCCTTGGAACTCTAGAAAAGAGAAAAGGCAACCTCAACAAGAAAAGTTCCAAAACAGCAAACACCATGCTAAGAGATTTTGGCAAACTCATTAAAACTCCAAAGAAGAGAAAAGGCAACCCCAATAAGAAAAGTCCAGAGACAGCAAAGGGAAAAAAAAAGCAATTGACAAACTTAATATAGTACTAATTTGAAAGACCAAACTTCAAGATTGTGGTAATGATGGCTAGTGGTTCCAAGAAGAAAGACAAGACAAGCAATTTCTCAGCACTAACAAAATGCCATAATGAATCCAAGATTCAAATTTTTTTAGGCTTATATATGTAACATGAATTTGCCTTCTAGTGGAAATTACCTTCCTCATCCGCTTTATAATGAAGTATCTGAAGGTGAATGTCTAGCTCATATCAGAAGGAATAATTGTTATACATTGGCTACCATGGAATAGTAAGGCCTTAACCATATGCATATCTATATGGTGTAAGTAATTTCTTTTTCATTTCTTTAATTATAAAATCTATGAAAACTTTATCTAAATATTTAATTCTTGTTTTTTCTTGAATACTAGTTGCTTATATGATAAGATTCTAGCTGATAAGATGGGAAACCTTTTGGCTTCATGAATCCTAGTCATGTTGTCCCTAACAAAGTTAAAAATACACTTAAAATGCTCACCTTTCTCCATTGATATTCACCCCTTACGAACTTAAGTAGTTTAATTTTCATTAATAAATAAGTTGTTAATTTTTCATTTCTTACTTCCAAGTTGTTGCCTGATTATAGAGCCCATTTAATTCTTGTTGTGATCAATATGGCGGCAATGATTGGATATTTCATGGATCCACAAGGAAAAAAACTAGTGGAAGACAATAAGGAGTTGGTAATAAAGTAAGTATATCATCGTTAAATCATTATATAATGCTAAGTCTATTATGTTAACATTTATGTTAACATAATGTTGATTTTGATGATAACAAACAAAATTAAGAATGATTAAGTTTTTGAAAGCTTAAATTATTTTTATACGTTTTAAATAAATCATTATTTTCACATTATAAAGGTTTTTAATTTAATGAAAAAATAATTTTATGAAATTAGTTGTTTTTCAAGTTTATGGTTTAATTGAAAGAGTTTTGAAAACTTTGAAATCAATAAGTATTACTTGAAATTTTAGGAAGGACTTATTTGAAAGGCTTTATAGCATTTTGGCCTATTTCAAAATTTTAAAATGTTTTGGGATTCACAAAGTATTATTAAGAAATTATGAAATTGGACTTAATTGAAAACTTTTATAACTTTTTGGGCCATACTACAGTTTCATAAAGTTTTGGGGTCAAATTGTCATTTTTGCAAACAGTGCACTGTACCGTTACTGTAGCAAGCGGCAATCCGGATATGCTAAACGAAATTCCGGTTACGGGGCAGAATTCATCCAAATGGAAAGCGACAATCCGGTTGTGCTAAACGGAATTCTGGTTACGGGGCAGAAAGCTTCTGGAGCATAAACGGCAATCGGGTGTGCTAAACGGAAATTCGGTTATGAGGCAGAAAGCTTCTGGAGTATAAACGGAAATCCGGATATCACAAGCGGCATTCCGAATGTTTTAAAATTCAAATTTTTGCCTTAACGGTAACACACAAGCAGAATTCCGTAAACAAGTTCACACAACATATATTGAGCTTCAAATTCGAAAATCATCATAGATTAAATTCTTATTGTGCTATTATTTGCATATACACTCTTAAAGAGAGTTTTTGTTGTAATCTTTATTTTTCTCATCAAATTTGTGAGTGTATAAGTATGGGAAACGCTTGAGTGAAGAGATTGAGGGATAATCTCTTGTTGTAAAGGTTCGTTGACACCTTGGAAGTCAATTGTAAACATTTAAAGCCTTGGAAAGGCTTGGATAGTGAAATCCTCAAGCTTGGGTTGCTTGGAGGCGTGGACGTAGGCGGGGATAGCCAAACCACGTAAAAATCCTTGAGTTTGTTTTCTCCTCCCTTACTCATTTATTATTGTGCCTTTATTGAATTTATTGTTTTCGAATTTATTAAGGCATTAGATTAGATTGTTATGTGTTTTGCTAGGATAATTTTTAAAATACCAATTCACCCCCCCTCTTGGGTTGCACACTTGCATTTCAATTGGTATCAGAGCAAGGTGCTCTTATTTAGATTTAACCGTCTAGAGCTAAAGATCAATGGCAACTCATAATGATTCTACATTTAGGGAAGGCCAATCCACCACTAGACCACTATATTTTGATGGAAACGATTATCCATATTGGAAAACTAGGATGAGAATTTACTTGCAAGCTTTAGATTACGAAATTTGGGAAATCGTTAATGATGGTCCTTTCATGCCCTTGACTAAAAACGAAGAAGGGGAAGATATTCCAAAACCTTCACGGGAATGGAATGAATTGGAAAAGAGAAAAGCTTCTCTAAATTCCAAATCAATGAATGTCTTATTCTGTGCACTTGATAAGAAAAAGTTTCATAAAGTGTCTAGTTGTGAAAGTGCTAATGAAATTTGGCACAAACTTGAAGTCGTGTATGAAGGCATGAATCAAGTGAAAGAGTCGAAAATTAGTAGGAACACTCGACAATATGAATTGTTCCAAATGGAACAAAATGAGAGTGTATATTCTATGTATACTAGATTCACGGACATAGTGACACTTTAGGAGCCCTAGGAAAGACCTTTTCTAATAACGGGAAAGTTAAGAAAATCATTAGGTCGCTACCTAAAGAATGGAGACCAAAAAGGACTGCCATTGAAGAAGCCAAAGATTTAAATGTTTTACCTATTGATGATTTAATTGGCTCTCTCATTTCATATGAAGAGAATTTGGCAGCAGAAAAAAGGTATGAGGAAAAGAAGAAAAACATCGCTCTCAAAGCCTCAAAATGTGAGAGTGATGAGGAAAGCGAGATGGATGATGAGGAGTTGGCAATGTTGGCTAGAAGATTCAGAAAATTTTATAAGAAGAATAATGAGCAGAGCAAGTTCAGAGGTTACAAGAATAAAAAGGAGAAGAAGAACCAATCACTTGCTATGAATGCAAGAAGCCCGGACACATACGACCGGAATGTCCTCTCCTCAACAAACTCAAGAAGAAAGCTATGGTGGCCACATGGGATGATAGCGATGAAGATTCAAGTGATGAGGAAGATTTGCAAGAAGTGTCAAACCTAGCACTTATGGCAATAGGAGATGATGATGATCTCAATGAGGTAAGTGATCCTTCCTATAATGAATTATATGATGCTTTTAAAGAATTGCATGATGAGTGGATGAAAATTGGCAAAAAGAATATAAGTCTTAAAAAGAAAATAGTAGAGCTCAAAAATGAAAATGAATTTCTATGTGCAAAGATTACATGCCTAGAATTATAGAATAAAACATTGCATGATAGAGTTGCATTATTAAATGAGAAACTTAGCACTTCACATGAGCATCTAGAATCTCACATAGATGACTTGAAAAGTAAAAATGATACTTTACAAAAATGCAATGTTTCATTAAATGAAAAGATCAATGGATTGGATTTAGATAATGAAATGTTACATAATAGGATTGCATCATTTAAATGCAAACAAAGTACTTCATATGAGCATGAGAAATCACATGTTGATGAATTAATGAAAGAAAACGAAGTACTTAAGAAGAAGAGCAATAAGCTATATCAAATTGTGTTAAAATTCACAAATGGGCAAAAGATATTGGATAACTTACTTAATACACAAAAATGTGTATTTGATAAAGGAGGTATTGGCTATAAGCCTAATTTGAAACAAAAATATTATAAGAATTATTTTGTTAAAGCTACCTCCACAAGTGATCATAAAATTGTATGTCATTATTCCAATTAAACGGTCATATGAAGAATAGATGTCTAATTAAAAGAAATGCACATTATGGAGCAAAATGTATTTGGGTTCCAAAAAGAACCATTGCTAACACTCAAGGACCCAAGAATATTTGGGTACCAAAGCACACAACTTGAATATTTTTTTGTAGGTATCACAAACAAAGAATTGTGGAGAGTTCCTTGATGAAGCTTGTGAGGATAATCACTTGATCATGGTCTAAACAAAAATAATGAGGCAAGATGATTTAATTGCTTTGGTAACAATTCTTGTCATATTATTGTGTGTAATCATGATGCATGGTTATATATATACATATATGATGATAGCTTGACAACTCATCATGATGGATTTGTTTGTTTTTAATGACTATGAAATGCCTAAGCTTGATAAATAAGTGATATGCTTGAATTCTCAATCTTTGAATGCTTACATATCTCTTGATTCTATAATGTAATAAGAAATTCTGAAATTGAACTTAATTGAAAGTTTTGGGATTCACAAAGTATTATTAAGAAATTCTGAAATTGGACTTAATTAAAAACTTTTATAACTTTTTGGGCCATACTACAGTTTCACAAAATTTTGGGGTCAAATTATCATTTTTGAAAATAGTGCACTGTACCGTTACTGTAGCAAGCGGCAATCTGGATATGCTAAACATAATTTCGGTTACGGGGCAGAAATCATCCGAATGGAAAGCGGCAATCCGGTTGTGCTAAACGGAATTTCGGTTACGGAGCAGAAAGCTTCTAGAGCATAAACGGCAATCCGGATATCACAAGCGGCATTCCGGATGTTTTAAAATTTAAATTTTTACTTTAACGGTAACATGCAAGCAGAATTTCAGATACTATAAACGGTAATCCAGTTATGAGTAAAAAGTACATAACGGCTAGTTTTTGAGTTCCAACTATATAAACTCAAATCCAAATCATTTTTGGTGATCTTGGCAAGCATAAACAAGTGCACACAACATATATTGAGCTTCAAATTCGAAAATCATCATAGATTAAATTCTTATTGTGCTATTATTTGCATATCCACTCTTAAAGAGAGTTTTTGTTGTAATCTTTATTTTTCTCATCAAATTTGTGAGTGTATAAGTGTGGGAAACACTTGAGTGAAAAGATTGGGGGATAATCTTTTGTTGTAAAGGTTCGTTGACACCTTGGAAGTCAATTGTAAACATTTGAAACCTTGGAAAGGCTTGGATAGTGAAATCCTCAAGCTTGGGTTACTTAGAGGCATGGACGTAGGCGGGGATAGCCGAAACCACGTAAAATTCCTTGAGTTTGCTTTATCCTCCCTTACTCATTTATCATTGTGCCTTTATTGAATTTATTGTTTTTGAATTTATTAAGGCATTAGATTGGATTGTTGTGTATTTTACTAGGATAATTTTTAAAATACCAATTCACCCCCCCCTTCTTGGGTTGCACACTTGCATTTCATATTATAAATATTTCAGTAGTTCTAACCAAAAGTTTTAAATTCCTACTGGAATCAAAATGTTCGCAGCAATGAGCGATAGAAAAAAAGTGCACCCTGAATTAAAATTAGTATAGATAATACAATTTTTTTCCTGTCATTTTAATTAACTATATGTTATAGCTTTTTAGGTACTTAGATTGACTTTTATTACTATAGGTTCCAAAAAAACCCAGTTCATATAAGTGTGGATATTATGTCATGTAATACATGAAGGATATTATTGCTGATCTAGTTTATTGCTCAACAATGTAAGTGATATATTTTATGTCCATTTTTTTAATATTTTATGTCCAACATATTTGTTGTTAAATCGTTTAGCTATTAGCAGTTTAACAAGAAACTAGTTTACACTCAGGCAGTAATGGATGAGGTACAATGTGGATGAATGAACTATGTTCATATGCTCATATAAGGAGAGGATTTGTTTATTACATACTTCGGTTAGTTTAGGTTTGTTTTGAGTTTTCATGTCTGTTTACTTGGCTATATTAGCTTGGTTTGAGAGCCAATTTTGATATGCCAATATAATGTATAATTGTTTTGAGTTGAGCTAGCAATTATGCTGGACTAGACTGGTTTTTTTTTTTTATGCTTCGCTGATGAAGTGTTGCCTTTTTGAATTTTGAATGTAATGTCAGTATGAGACTCCATTTAGTTTAATTAAACACTGGATGTACCCTATCTACCAGAAATGTGAATCTAGTGGCATTTGGTTTGGGATGTTCTCCAGCATTTCACTTGCATTTACTTTTGTTGCATATGTTACTTGCATTTGATAAGAGTACGAGACTGTGTTCAGTTTTGTGGCATTTGATAGTAGTTTGGTCTGTTCTTGGTGTCAATTCAAGATTATTCTTGTCGTGCTAATGTTAAGTCCAGGTGCTTGATTTAGCTGATGTTGCTAGTTTATTGAGACGGTCGATTCAGGCAGCATTGTTGGTTTTAGTTGGTGTGCTGGTTGATTCAAATGATTGATTCAAGATTGTTCATTCAACAATTGTAATTGTTATGCTGGGAAACAAATTAAGAATTGATGAAGTATTTATTTAACTATAATTGTTGGAGTTATTTTATATTCATAACAGAATTATAATTTATGAAACTTGTAGACGGATTTGATATATATACATACATACATATATATATATATATATATATAGATAGATAGATAATTATGATTATCATCATCATCATCATTATTATGATTATTATTATTATTATTATTATTATTATTATTATTATTATTATTATTATTATTATTATTATTATTATTATTATTATTATTATTATTATTATTATTATATCAAGATTTTTCTATTTATAAAATAATTTAAAAAATATATTTCAATTCCTGCCAAAAAATAATATAAACAAAATTGGCGCCAATTTTATTAATTCTCACCAAAAAAATTAAAATATATTTTATTTACCACAAAATCTTAAAGAAATTTTAGTTATTCCCTCCAGATTTAATAAAAATAATTTTAAGGAATTAATATTTAATTAAAACAATTAAATAATTTCATTATTCTAATTAAATATGTCATGTTTGTATGACAAACAACAATCATATTAGTAACAATGAGAAAATCGTGATGGAAAATAGGTCATACCTAACATGACATATGAAAACAGTTATAATATTTTCTTGACACTGAAATTAATGATGGTCGCTCAACTTCCCTGCCATATTATATAATAACCATCATAAAATACTTTTTTTTTTCTAGTAGTGAAACTAAACCATAGAAGTATATAATATGAAGAAAATGCATCAAAATCACATAAAGTAAATTGAATCTTTACAATACCTTGTAGTTGGATGAATATCTAGAAGCATAAAAAAATCTAAACATTGTTGTTGTATACATGTGAGTGTTTTTGAGTTTTTTTATTTAATTTTTTTTGTTTTGGTCCATTGGAGGTGAAAATCATTTGAGAGAAGAAAGTGAAAGAGTGGTGGTTTTTATATATCCTCTTTTTAGGGTATTTTAGTCAATACACACCCTAAAAGACATATGTAGGTAATTTTGAAGTATGAGGTCTAAATAGATAAACACTCGAATTTGGGGTATACTTAGTTAAAAACCCTGAGGTTTTTGTCTTTGAAAAGATGATATCAAATAATCGTCGGTTTTCTTTGAATTTATAAGCCCGATCTAAGTTTCAAACTTATAAAATGGCCTACCTAGTTTTGGAACATTTCAAACTTCGCCCCGGTCAAAATGCTCAATTCCTTCCAATTTGATTAGTTATTTTGATTATATAAACATGAATTACCCCACGTACCAACTTACTCCTAAATGCAATAAAATTTATTAAAAAGGTAATAATTAAAGCATTCAACTAAAAGAAATGACTGTTTTAATTTTTATATTGAAAAAAAATATGTATTTAATTATATACGAGATTGTAAATTTATTCCTATTAAATGAATATATACTACTTACTTTCTTATTGTCTTCATAAAAGCCAATAACCCACTTACTCCCTTTCCTATTAAATGAATATATACTACTTACTTTCTTATTGTCTTCATAAAAGTCAATAACCCACTTACTCCCTTTCAGGGGAATTATTGACTATTATTAAGAAATAAGTAGTATGTTTTCAAAAACGAAAAAAAAATAAGTAGTAATATTAATTTAATAAGAGAGAATCTAACCAATCTCTTTAATTGTATTAATAATAAAACTATCATGCATTAGTTTTTCAACCTCTATATCAAGAACTTGTTATTTTTATATATTTGATTTAAGCCATTAACACAACACAATTTACATTCAAGTTACATGATGAGAGCCCCAAAAGAAAACTAATACTTCATTTAGACTTATGATGAGGCGAATTTGAAAACATTGATTGTTAAGTGACAGTTAATTGATATTTGCATAAACATCAAAACTGAATGGGTTAGGGAATGTATAAATTTCTTTAGCTGCTATGCAATGGATCCATGAGATAGCATGCACTTTTGGCTTAATCAGAACAAGACGGTTAACTGCTGACCTAAAAATTGGACACTTTCAATATTTCTTATTACAGAGAAATTCTTCTAAAAACCACCTAAGCAATTCATCAGAGTGATTAAGAGTCCACATGCCCCATGTTAGAAATAAGCATTCAGCCTTATTAATGGATAACATCCAAATCAAAACCACCAAAAAATGTATTCAACTAACAATGTCAAACATATCATCCTTTATATATAATCCGATACTGATTAAGCAAAATTTTAACTCATTCAAACATTACGAATTAAACATAAACCCCAGAAGCAAGAAGCAAGAATAAGGACCCAAAACCCTGCAAGAGAAAGATCGTAAATAATAGTTAGTAACTGAACAAAATCCACAACAATCGACTAGCAACAAGCAATGAAACTGAGCCATACCAAGAAGACTGATGCTACTGCCCCTGTTATAAGCTCCTTTGCAAGACTGCGATTTTGCCTAGAAGATGTTGCTTCGTAGCTGCAAAAGATACATAGCAATATCAGCAACCAAAAGCAGGTATAGAAGATAAACCATGACAAAGTTCAGATGCTTTGAATCTTAAAACTAAAGGATGAAGCTTATCAAGTCTCTAGATTTCCATCATAAGGCAAATACACAATCACAAAGAAAGCAATATGTGTGCATAACTAGGACTTTTCAGGAGAAAAAGAATGAAACTTGAAAATGAAAATATCAGAATTTCAGCTGGATTATTTATTATAGTTAAATTCAAGGTAAAATCAATACACAAGTTTTGATTACATTGAAAACTTTACATCCTCAAACTTCTCAGCCCTCTGGCTATGATCACCTTGAAAGTGGCAAAAAAAAGGCAGATATCAAAAGCTGAAGCCAAATGATCCAACAACTTTAAACAGGGTAGATAACCAGATCATATTTGGCATACTTGCATAGGGAGAAAAAGTAATAAAATAAATGATCTAATATCGCAAATAGGTAAATGAACTTAGGGCAAAGACTACATACTCTTAAAAAGAGGAACTACAATAATAACGGCTCATAAGAGAACTATAAGTTGAAGCACCAAACAGCAAAACTTCACAAGGAAACAGAGAGATATAGAGTTGACAAAGCATGTGTAGAAGTATTAAATGCTATAAATCTTCTATAAGAGTAACTACGTGAACAACAAAAGTTATTAACATACATATATAAATTGGCACTAGAAGCTTAACTAGCCATAGGAGGACAATTTGAACAAGTAAATGGCATCTCAGAAGCAGTAATTTATCCCCATGAATACATCCTAATCACTAAGAAAATCATATGAACCAGGGAAAATGTGATAACTGATTACACTGAAATGTGTCAACAAGTAATTCGATGATAATAGATTCAACATCGATTAAGAACAACATGAGGAAGCGACTTAGGCTGATATAGCTATATCAGAAAGGAATTATTATATACTAATGATTCTGACTGAAGTTCCCACAAAATAACGCGAATGCAGACCAACAAATGTGCAGTCCCTGATCCCCAATTCCCATACTATATATATAAAATTTAAAAAAAAAAAAGATTTAAACCAGGTGACCACTTGCACAAGATCATCAAACAAAATCACCACAATCCCATTACACTCACTGCTTAATCATCAAACAAAATCACCACAATCCCATTACACTCACTGCTTAAACTCAGTCTAGATGTCCCAGGTAATGGACCGTTTTTTATTTACAAAATTAAGAACTTACATCCCTGATCTGATGGCAAAACTTATGTTATGAGTCTTATGACTATGCCTACGAAATTTTTCCAATGTCCTAATTCATTACTGAGTGTGAATTTGATAAGCGCCCACACAGAAATCTCGATTCAAAATAACATAAATTCATAATAATTAATTCCTAATTTTTCTTCTAACACAAAGATTAGCTTCAAATTCAATCACTAAATTACCAGTCGAACTAGATCTACACAGCACATAACTCATAATGATCCCTTTTCATTAATTTTTTTTTTTTCAAAAATTCACTTGAGAATTTGGGAATTCAGAAAGCAGCCAACAAAAAACAAAATAATAATTCAAGAAAAATGGAGGGAGATCTGATAGGGAGGTTACATAAAGAAAGAAGCAGTGACGAAGAGACCAATGGCGAGCATGAACACGGATAGGGTCGGGTACCACGCATCCGGCACTGGACTTGTAATCGGCTTTGGAGCCTCAAATTTCAAAAAAAAAATTCGAATTAAACAGAAATGACATCATCAGAACATTTTATTTTTTCAAGTAAAAATTAATTTTAAAAAAATTTAGAAATAGTTTCAACTGTCAATTGAGAGGGCTTACCATCTGAGACGTTTGGTTAGCGAAATGGATCCCCCGCTTTGGCTTCGGCTTCTTTCCTTTACTCTCTGCTTTCGACTTGACTCGAGAGTCCTGACTTGAGTTAATACAAAGGCAGAACCGAGAGGCTTTGTAATTCTGAGGAGTTTTATGTCATTGGACGTTTCTATTTGGTGCCCCGACAACACAGTTAAGCTCGTGCTCTCTCATCTGGCAGCCGTTGATGCTGTATGCAATTTTATTTAGGAAAGTTGTCAATTTTTTCCGTGAAATTAATATATATCATTACCCTCTTACTATTTTCATAATAGTCAACAATTTTCTATAATTTTATTTTATTACTCTTATTTTTAAATACATTTTTATTCATATTTTTATAAATAAAATAAATTACATGAATGAAAATTAAAATAAAAAATATTAAAAATAAGAAATATATGTTTTGATATGAATAAAAAATTAGTAACGATATTTTTTCTTGTGGTTTTTGTTATTTCATGTATTTATTATTTGAAAATATTCATAAAATAACAAAAAATAAGAAAAATTATTTTTATTATTAATTTTTTATTCACATTAATTTATATGATTTTAATTTCTATTCATATGATTTATTTTAATTTATAATAAATATAAATAAAAGTGTATTTAAAAAAATAAGAGTAATACTGTAAAATTATGCTGTCATAGGAGTTTTGGGCTATTATAAAAACAATATCGAAATAGGTGGTGTATATTAATTTCAGTTTGAGAAATTAACAATCTCCCTTCTATTTATTTATTTTCATTTAAGAGTTTGTATACGTAGCATTCTTTTTTTTTTTCCTCATTTGATAAATATTTTTTTTATTTTTTTGTTTTTTCTTTTTTTTTAAACCAATGACCTGGTTAATTATATGCATTGCATTCAAAAAAGAAAAATAAATGATACAATAAGAAATAATTAAAATAAACCATAAATATCATTTTATGCTAGTTGCTTATTATTGTATTTGTGTTGCGTCACCTTAGAGTTGTGTTAAATTTGAGCTACCACAAATCTAATCTATTTTCTTATGGTGTCAAGACTTTGTACACTAACCCGACTATTTTTTTTTTTTTCTTAACACAATATGACGGTGTCATCCATTTAACAAAATTTTATAATTTTTTATAAAAAAATCATAATTTTATCATAATTTATTTCATTTTTTTTTCTAAAAATTTGTAATATTAACGGCTTAAACTCTAATCATTTTTTTTAAAAATAGAAACAGATAATTTTCTAATCATAAGATACCAGGTTCAGTTTCTCTACCGAAGAAAATGGCCATAATTACCTGAAAATTTACTGCTCTAAAATGCAATGTACAGACTAATATTATAAAACACTACACTGTACATCTCAGTAACAAAAGAATTTCCTTCTCTCTCTCTCTCTCAATACATGGCGGATTGGCCGTGACTCAAATCATCACTGTTATTGTTTCCACAACTCAGCCAATTGACCTGTCTTGTGAGACCAGCCCTTGTCATCAATTTCACATTTATTAATGTTAATCCAGTTTCCACCTTGGACTTATGTATGAACAAGTCTGCAGTTCCATCCAACTTGCTCGCTGTCCAGTTCTGTGCTGCAGGACCTAATTACTGCTGCCGGTTAATTTGATAATAAATGTTCCGAGGAAGGAAAATCAATCTACACAAAAGGGTATTTTAAGCATTCAATATGAGCCTGGCCATAAGCTGAACATAGCACCATGCTCACTATCACTTCCCCCCACCAGTCTTCTCATTTGTTGCCAGAACCGTCTGCCCCTACCTGTTCTCAAAGGACCTGAGCTTGAGTATCTCCTAAACGACTCAGATTCCTCCTTCCCATATCTTGCTGATGGGCTGAATAAATACGATACTGACAGTCTCCTCCCTGTATCAAGTCCCAGATCATAGTTCGGAACTGAATAATGTCTTTGCAAAGGATCCGGCAATTGTCCTGAGCCAGTATTGACCTTTGAGTCTAAATCAATGGACATATCATCTTGGCTAGAACTTGCCGAACCCACTTCCTTTGCTTCATCACACTCATTACACACTAATTTTAAGGCCTGCACAACTTCACCCATGAAAGGACGGTGTTGTACCTCAGGTTGTACACACATTGAAGCAATAGCCGCTACTTTGGCTACACTATCAAAAGGGACATCACTCCCTAGAGATGGATCTATAATTCTTTCCAACCCTTCTCTGCTTGTGAGGAGTGGTCGAGCCCAAGCAACCAGATTCTCTTGACCGGGAGGCTGAGTCATATCCACAGGTTTTCTACCAGACAGGAGCTCAAGAATGACTACACCATAGCTGTAAACGTCACTTTTCACAAGAAGATGCCCAGTCATTGCATACTCAGGAGCGACATACCTGGATTAAATTATTTGTTAAGAATTCACATTTTAAAATAATCAAAGCAGTAACAGAACCCCCAGGAAAAAACACAAAAAATAGCAGTTGGAACCAACTTCAGCATCGGCTTTTATTTTAACTATATTATGGTTTCAATTTTTTTTCACTGTTTAGTGTGGTTGGAGATTTTATTATTGCTTTCGGGTTTTAGTTTGTAAGTTGGGGACACAGCTCAAGAAGAGAGGCTGATTTACGAGACAAGAAAAAAATTAAATAGCTCTGAATTCATCCTCTCCTAAAGCCACTCTTCTACAAAATTGAAGCATGGAAGTTCAATAACTTTGCACAAAAGTGCACACAAGCTATTCTAAAAGGCATGTTACACTAATTCATCAGATGATCAGCCACGTTAAAATTACTCTTATCTCAATTAAGCGGAATATTTTATTTTTTTTCCTCTCGTTATAAAACCAAAAATTTTAATACATGACTTAGCTATTTCAACAATCCACTGCGTTCAATAATCTAGGAAATAATTTTGAATTGATAAAACCTCTTCTCTGCAATGGTATTACCTACAAGCATGCAACTCAACGACTAAACTCAGTAACAAAAAGATAAAGTACTAAGTTGTTTTTTCTTTCTTAAATAATAATTTTAGGCTGTACGTTAAATTACTTATTTATCAAGTCTAGAAGGAGAGCATATGAATACTTTTAGGGGTAAAATTATGTTTCCATTCAAGTGTAAGCACCCAGGGGTAGAGAAGTATCTGTATTGGTCAAGACAGTCAACAGGAAAAGTTTACAGGATTGGCTAATGGCTGCAGGTCGCAATGTCTATTTTCAAAACCATGGGACATGATTTGAAGTAACTCAAAACCGTCGTTGACACATACTATGGTGGCAGTTGAAGACGGCCACTTTTATTCATCAGGTGATGCTATAAGATGGCTGCCAAAGTAGCAAAAGTCTGTGTGGGGTCGTAAATTTCACCAATGTTAATTCATCATTTTGATAAAGTGGTGAGGTGACAATGAGCAAGAACTTACCTCATTTTTTTCCCTCTTTCTTTCAAAAGCCACTTACTGCCAAAAAAAAAGTTCTAGGTATTTTAAGATGAGCTCCCCGAAACCTTGACATAGCAATTTCCACAATGCTGATTTTGCCTATGGGGCATGGGCAGTCACTAAAGGTGCCAAGCAAGAGCTCGAGTCTACTCTAAAGAATTATAATTCCTTCTGACAAGCAATGAATGCATGACAAACCTTTCACGATTGATTTATTTTCATACCGTCACCCATGCAATTTTCCATATTGCAATGGCAAGGGTGATATGATGAGTTGAATATTAAGAGGGAGAAGGTCTCATACCCAAATGTACCCATGACACGTGTCGATATGTGTCTGCTTTCCTCATCCATGGCAGATCGAGCCAAACCAAAGTCCGATACTTTTGGAGTGAAATCATGCTCCAACAAGATGTTGCTGGACTTGAAGTCCCTGTGTATGACACGAGGGCTTGAATCCTCATGAAGATACGCCAAAGCACGAGCGGCACCAAGAGCTATCTTTAGCCGGGCATCCCAGCCAAGAGGAGCAGATTCCTTGTCTACTCCTGATAACAAAGCAAAAATAACATCAACAAGAGCATTTAACAGGGAATCAACCATTCATTTATCCTGAAACAACTACCATGTAAATGAGATTCAACGCTGCCATTTGGAATGAGTTCATAAACCAAGCAGCGGGCCTGCTCTTCAATACATATGCCGATCAACTTTACCAAATTTCTATGATGCAGGCGGCTTAGCATTTCAACTTCAGCCAAGAACTCCCGGCCTCCTTGCTGATCGACTCTCTTTAAAACTTTCACAGCCACTTTAGTTCCATCTTCAAGAACACCACTATAAACAAGCCCAAAACCACCTTCCCCAAGTATTCTTGAAGCATCAAAATTACCAGTGGCTTTCTCTATTTCACTAGCACTAAAGGTCTTAGCAGACCCTGTATAAGTTGCAATGCTAGATCCAAATGACAAGGAAGCGGAATCAAGACCACTGCCAACCATTGACCCAGCAGCACCTGAAAATTTAAGTGCTTTTATATCAACAGAAGGAAGTCAAAAATAGAAGCACTGCTTGTGGATGGACAAGATCAGAACAATTATACATTAATGCATATGAAGTATATTGATCATGTTAGCACAAGAGACTGATAACTAGTTTATTATCTTCCATATATGCCCACCATGCTTTATTAGATGAGAACATCTAGCCAGATTCATTATATGGAGCAGTTTATGGTGAAAGATTAATGTTAAATATTTAGAATCATCTTGACAAATCAACTTATGGAAGACCCAGTCAATACCAACTGAAAAAATTTGCACCTGGCTGTAAAAATAATAGCTACCTGATGGTTTTACATGAGTTGTTTGCAAAGATTGTGGCACTTCTTCTGCTTGACAAGCATGACTTTTACATTTGAACAACAAAAGCCAAGCAGCTGCTGAACATAAGACAACAGCTACAAAGGCTGACAGAACAACAATAGCAATCATGCCACCACTAAGCCCATATTTCTGCCGCCTCTTTGGCACATCAACCCCTTCAGGCTTTGTTGCCCTTCCATTATTTCCAGAATATGGCCCATCATCAATTATACCAATACTTGAAGATGCTGAAGGCGGAGAAGGAGGTAAACCTATAGATGCGGTATTTCTATGTAAATACACTGGTATGATTCATAAAAAAATTTGAAAGGAGATAACCAAGAAAGTGACTATTATTATACCAGGATAGCGCACATATAATACTTCATAATCACCAAAGTATGAAGATTTTATAACAACTTGTTTATGCCAAAATCTTTGATAAGTTAAAAATGCTGTGGTATTATCAAACTTTTCTCCAAGGGGTACCAAGTCTGTAAGGACAACTGTCTTATCAGGTTGTTCTGCAGCATTAGCTCCAATAATTCTTACTTGACTCTGTTTCATAAAAACCCCAGCAGCAATTTCCCCTGCTAGCTCTGAGACCAAAGGAAAGAAAGTATACAGTGCAACACTAAGGCGTAGTCCAACTTGCATAGGCCAGACACAGCCACATGGTGAGCCAGGTGGAGTATTTGTGTATGGCTCTGTGCAAATAGTTGTCGAACAATCTACAAAAATAACCAACCATTGTATTACACCTTACTAAGTCAAAGAATTTTATAGGACAATGAAAAAGAAGACACTCTAGGAACCCAAGAGATAAAGAGAACCTAGCGTTACATACCTGCATTAGGAGGGGGAGGTGGAAATGCTCGAATGGGTTCGCTTGGAGAACTTTTAGGTGGTAAAAGAGGCACTTCGAAACGCAAACATATCCCAAGGTAAGCCGTTAAGTAGGCAACAAATGAAATAAGAAAATTTTAATGTAAAATGTAGCTGTACAATAAAATTAAAAAGGAGAGTGATGCGAGCTTTCTCACATTCAGTCTGGCCAGATGCACTCGTTGGAGATGGTGAAGGAGAAGTTGGCACATGACTCACTGGTGTTGGAAGGGGAAAATGGGATGGGGAAACTGACAGCCACAGAGAGTGATAACGTTAAGAGTTAAAATGCCATTCATTTCACTGCTAAAGCTCTGGTCTGAATGAGTATTAGTGGCATTAACCATTCTGGTACCTGAATTAAGAGGTGGAAGGGCATGGTGTCTTTTCCTGCTTGTAGGAATAAATGATGGAGGAACTACTGGACCTATATAAAAAATAAAATGGAAAATAGGATATTCATTAAAGAACATAATAACTCATAATCATATATCGGCTTGGAACATGCCTCAGGTATAAACTTAAGACCTTGATGTATGGAAGTGTTAGGAGAAATAAAATATGATGGAGCAGGAGAGCTGGCAATTTTGTTCCTTACACCACGATGCTTAGGAAATGAGGCCAAAGGTGAGGACACAGGAGTATCATTCCCATTATTTTGAGGAGGTTTAGGAGAAGAAAGCGGTGGAAGAGGAGAATGATTAGAGTGCCTCATGTACTTGTGTGTAGAAGGTGCTGTAGCAGAAAAAGAACCTTTTAAGTATATCAAGAGAATCTCTGCTGTCTTCATATTAATACTTTATGTCGGTTATTTGGCTGAATTAATCAGAGTTATGAAGTATACCTTTTGACGGGGAATGGTTCACAGGTGGTGGTATTGGTATGTCATATGAAGGTTCAGCTACAGGTATTCCAACCCTTTTCCCGTCAACACTTAACGGTGGGGTTGATGGCGGTACATCAGGATCTGCAATTTCATACATAGACCAACCAAAAGAAAATTCATCAGTGTATAGAGCTTCTATGAATATGGAAATGTCAACACTGATATTTAACTACGATTACATAGTATTTACAAGAACATATTGGATACACACAAGATACTCGTAAATGCGTATTTTCCAAAAGATGAGGAAAGAATAAAAAGGGGGGAGAGAGAGAGCGGGAGAGAGAGAGAGAGAGAGAGAACAAAGCAGAACAAATCATGTTCTTTTTCATTCAACAGTTGTACCACCAAACAAGCAGTTGTAACTAATAACAGTGTATAGCGCCACCTATGTTGCTCAACTACCATATGTTAATCATAACATTTACAGTGATCTGTGACATGTTATCGAATCTTCAGAGTGAAGATACAGAGAGGACACTTCTCAAACCAAGCTGTGATTCCTCAAGGCAAAGCAGTTTAGAAAGACAGATGGGAAGGAAAATGGTTGTGTAGAGTTAAGCACTTCATTAAACCATCAAAACCTCCTTCATTTGAAACTAAGTGTCTATCCTCAACCAAGGCATGAAGATGTCAAATCCTCTCAAATCAGTGGAACTAAGTCACTAACTTTGAAAATAACAACAAAATGATCCTAGTACCTGGTAATGCAGATGGAGATTCTCCTTGCACAACTGGGTGGACGGCTGGTGGGGTTTGTGGCAGTTTCCTAGTTGGTGATGAAGATGGTACTTCATTGAAAGAAGAAGATAAAACCAGTTCCACTTTAAATGGTCTCCTTGGTAGAAGCTTCAAAGAAAAGTATAAATATATTAAGGCATACCGGGTGATGCAGCGCGTGTTCCTCCCGGAATGATTGGGCGGGCCACTGGGGACTTCTGTCTTGAGTTCCCTGTTGGAAATGGACCTATGTGATGTTTCAGAAACAGATGAAAATGGAAGCCAGGTCAAAAGGATATCTACTAGAAATTTCATGATAATGTAACCATATAATATCATTAAACCTGGAGCAATTGGCTCGGCGATGGGAGCCTCTCTATTTGATGCATTTCTTTTCTGAGCAACTGGTGGCAAAGGTCCTGGCATGCTTGGGAGAATGGCAGGTGAATTTCGGTGAAAATTCCCCCCAGGAGTTGCAGCTGAAGTAGACAATAAATAAGAAAAATCTGATCTTAGAAAAAGTAAAGTTCAAACTTGCTAAAGGGCACAACAAAACGCTAACCAGTCCTATACCTGGAGCATCGGGAAGTGAGGACGGACTCTTGCTGACTGGTGCCTTCCCCAGAGGAGCTGTATTAGATGGATGTGATGCGGGCGGAGGAGCTGTTTTAGATGGATGTGATGCGGGCGGAGGAGCTGTATTCGATGGATGTGATGCGGACGGAAGAGCTGTATTAGACAGATGTGATGCGGGCGGAGGAGCTGTTTTAGACGGATGTGATGCAGGCGGAGGAGCTGTATTAGACGGATGTGATGCGGGCGGAAAAGCTTTGCTGGACGGAGGTGATGCCAGTGGAGTGGTTGGGATCAAAGATGGTGCAGGGAGCACATTGACCAGTGGAGGAGCTGTAATAGGTGGAGGTGACGCCACTGGGGTGGTCGGGATCAAAGATGGTGGAGAGGCCATAGTGACAGGTGGAGGAGCTGTGATAGATGAAGGTGACGCCACTGGGGTAGTTGGGATCAAAGATGGTGGAGGGGCAATATCAAATGGTGCTGATACAGCTGGTGTACTCGGTGAAAAGGAAGGTATATTTACAGGTGGAGGAGCAGAATGTGTTGGCAATTCTATGGGGGTACTAGGTGAGAAGGATGGTGCATGTCCTCCTATAAGATTGGGCTTTGGGGTGAATGTTACTGGTAGTATCGGAGGTAGAAAGCGTCCTCCTATAATTGCTGGAGATGGTGGGATTCCATGCCCTGAACAAAGTAAATGTTTTAGCATAAAAACCATAAAAGCTGTTAACAATTGAGACTTATTAATTTTTATTATCTAAACAATCCACTAAAATATTTACTTAGGGGTTCTCCGCATGCATCATAAAACCAAGACACATGAGCTTAATCATTTGATTAAAGCATTCATTATATGTTTCACCAGAAAGAACTAATTTTTGGTTAATGATTGTACTCAATATTCGGATAAGAGAATTTGGAACCATCAGAAATCTTTGTCCAGTTCTTAGATAGTTATTACAAAGGAAAAAACTTAGAAACTAGCCTGCGCACAGGATTTGATGAAGATCAGATACAAAACCACTTATCAAAGGTGCCTAAACCCGAAACCTTCTTAATCACCTAATGAGAATGTGTGACGCACCCATAAATATACTATAAGCAGCATGTACATAATAAAAAGCATTTTTTTTTTCCAGAAAAAGCCTTAGCAGAAATCATTCCCAAATGCAGCCTAAGCCGAGCTACGGGCAGGATAGATCATGCTAAATAAAATTACGATTTGAACACTAAGTGATACAAATAAAATAGATCAGTAAAACATTGACTGTAGGTACACTCAGAAAAAGTTGTATACCAATTTACAGCCACAAACCTCTGATCCAGGCAAATTCTGCAATCTGATTTTATCAGACAATGACATTCTCAGATAATGGAAATGCCAGAGTTCAAATCGCTCACATTAATTCTTAATTGTCCACCTCTACTCATTGGATCAGTGAAACTAAGAATTTGATCAAAATACTGACACTGAACAAACATGTTCAGCTTCTCCACATTTCTGGTCTTATAAATAACACAGGAGAATTCACATCAACCCAGATCATGCAATCACTGATATAACAAAAAATGATGAATCTTTCAAAAAAAAATCAAATCGTTTTACTAACTGCGTATAATCAAATAATCATTTAACAAATGAAGTACGAAAAAAGATAAACTTACCTGCAGATCCTTGAACACTGAAAGCAAAACCAATGACACATAGCGTAACCAGCTGAAGAATCACTGGCACAACCAACCCCATCACTATCCCATAAAACCAAATCTCAAAATCAACCCCTCAATGGCGATAAACAAGTAATAGCAATTTTAAAAAGAATAAAGAAGATGGAATAGAAAATAGAATACTAAATTAAGACACTGGTTGATAGCTTGAGGGGAAGAAACAATAACAGAGATGTCACATTAACAAATACCCACAAAAAGTAAAAGAAAAGCAATGACAAGGCAGTTTAAGACCAAACCCAGAAGGAAAAATTAAAAAAATAAAATAAAATAAAATTTAAGTTTGGTGGGAAGAACCAGAGCTATGTTGAATGATTATCGTTTAATGCTCTCCCCAGAACTTAAACTCTCAACTTTGCCAACCCCCCCCCCCCCCCCAAAAAAAAAAAAAGAGAGAGAGAGAGAGAGATTATTATTGTTTTCATGGATGCTGTAAAAACTCTAAACTGAAAATACGAGTATTATTGATATTGAAAACACAACTGGAACTGACACGAAGACAATAATATAGCTTAAGAGTTAAGTGTTACTGTAAAACACAAGACAAGTGCAGCAACCACGTAAGTAACAGACCCTCAGAGTCAGAGAGAGATTCTTTTGGTTAATTTAGATATATGCATAAAGTGGATAATTTATTGGGAAATTATTGGACCCAACTAAAGTACGTGGAGGGTTAAAAAAAATTATTGGGATTTTAATTATAATTATTTTAATTTTATTTAGTTGGGTTGCTTGTGCATGACGGTTTTTTTTTTTTATATATTTCTTGCAGATTTTCAGTTGATTCTGTTGGCCAATTTGAGATTGGTGATCGTTTGAGAGAGAGAGAGTGTGTGTGTGAGCTGTGGGCATGTCCAGATTAAATAATTTGACAATTGACACGTCACTATTAGTCCTTTATTTTAATGATAATTAGCTTTTTGAAAAAAAAAAAGCGATGGATTTTTTAGCTTATATATTTTTAGTATATTCTAAAATGTGGTTCAACATCAGTATCAGACACTGATGGACGGTGATTAGAGATTTGGGTCTTTTTAGAGTTTTAGGTCATTTCATCATCAAATAGCTTTCTATTTTACAATTGAAGGGTTTTTGTAAGAAAGGAAAATTATTCGGGGTAATTCTATTTATGGGTCCATTTGTCTATCCTACGATTAAAAAAATATGTATTTAGAAAAAAAAAAAGACTAATTGATGAGGATTTTGCTCAAATATTTTCTTTAATAACAAAAATTAAGATTAATATTCCATTCATTTGGAGTTGGTTTATTATTAAAAAAAATTGCTTTTCTAGAATTTGTTGGAATCTAAAAATGAGTGTGTTTGTATGAGATTTTAATAGACTGTCAAATAATGTATGAGATTTTGATAGATTGTCAAATAATCATTTAGTTAAGATTTTACCCTATAATTTTGTTGATAATCAATCATTTAGTTAAGAATCTACCCTATAATTTTGTTGATAATCATTTATATGATGGTTGTGTGTGGATCGATTCCAAAATAATAGCCCTGACAACCGTAATCCTACATATGAATGATACATTAATATGTTAATTAATGTACTAAAGTTTTGAATTTGAATTTTAACACAATTTCTGATCCGTTGATTTTATATGCTTAATGTCAAAAAGTAGAATTTAATGCTTCTATTTCGAACTACTGAATTTGCATAAGATCAATGTATTAGAAATTGTGTCAAAATTTAAAGTTAAAATGTACCACCCCTGCATTAATATATTTTTAAAAAATTAACTTTGAAGAGAAACGTGCTTCCCTTCAGGGTTCAAATTCATGCACCCAAACATCTCGAGGGCATATGTGCCAACTGGACAATTACTGCTTGAGAAGCAATGTTTTTTTTTTTTTAACTGCCTGAAAAACAATGTAAATTTTTGCTTCTTTTCTAAAATGTTCAAAACTTTTCTTTTTTTTCCCTTGAAATATAAACATTTGATCTTTTCAGAAATAATTAAAATAATTCTATGATTTCGTACGTTGCATTATCATATGAAATTTTGGGTGGAGATAATTCCACCCCATTATTTATGTAAATCAATCCCATTTCAAAAAAAAAAAATTACAACAATTGCATGTTATTTTTAATATATACAAATCAACAAAAATGTTTGTATAATTAATCAAGTAAATCATTCTTATTTTTTCTACTTATTTTTTTTTTACTATTAAGGTTGCTTTAATATAAGTTTTATTTAATTATTTTATCTTTATGACATAAAATGATAATTACATGAAGAAACATGTGTTCTTTTATCTAATATTTTTGGGACTTAATTTTGTGAGTTAAATTAACTTTTTAAATGAAGTATAATAATTTTCAATATTTTACATGTAAATGACATAAATTTGACATTTTAATAATTTACATTTGTATTGGCTCATAAAAGCATTACCTTAGTTTAGCTAAAGGTTAATAATCATACTAATAAGTAGAATTGACCATTTAGAAACAATGAATTTTGTATAATATGAAAAAAAAGTTGAAGTTAAAGAAAATTTTTGGTACATTTACCTTTTGAAGATAAATTAGTGAATTTAAAATATAAGAAAAAATCTAAGTCACAAAAAATAAATTAAGAATTTAAGAAATATTTTTTATTAATTTTTTAGAATTCTTCTTTATTTAAAATTTTTTAAAATAATGTGAATTTTTTATAATTATTTTTTACAATTGGGGTGAATTAATAGAATTTATGAGATGAAAATATTACCACCCGAAATTTTTAAGGTGAATGCTCATTTACTACCTATATTTTAATTTATGTGCCTATTTTGTTTCTATATTTTCAAAAATACCTTAAAACACTCTTACATTTAAAAATGTTACATTCTTACCTTACTTTTTTTTTTCATTTTATAATTATTCATTTTATAATTATACCTTTTCACTAATATTCTTGACAACAACTAATTTATCAATAAAAAATAATTAACTAATTAACTAATAAATATCAGTGTGAAAGAACTAGTATTTTTTGTTTATGTGCAATAATCTTACTAATAATTATTTTATAAAAAATTAATTTACGAACTTAATCCTAAAAAGTAAAATAATAATATAGAAGTTTATGAAAATTATATATTACTTTTAAGGTTAATTTGATAAACTATCATTTTTTTTCTTTTATTAACATCCTCAAAAATATTTTTACAAAAATATTATTGTAAAATAAAAGAAAAAAATAAGGGTTGAAATATAAAACATTTAACAATAGGGGCATCTTCATGTATTTTTTTTAAATATACGTACTAAATTATTTGTTAACTCAAAATATAAAAATTAAATAAGTATCTACTCAAAACTTTTTGTCAAACAACAATAGGTATTGAAAATCTTATTAACAAATAAAACATAATAGTTATATTCTAATCTACAAGCTTATGTATTTGTATAAGAGGAATTTTGAGTCTAAATACAAAAAGGAAATGGTCTGAGTGGCATTGGCATAATTATTGAAGCATACTCTTGTCAATGGAAAAAAAAAAAAAATCGAAAGCCAAATGCATCAAGGGCTTAGGATAGTTTGATGTCAACAATCTGTTGGATTGTTGTACGAAATATAATTAAAGTGGTTAGGTAATTGAGGGAGCCAGGAAGATGAAAATCGTGGGCTCTTCTTTATTTTCTTGTTCTTTTATTGTGGGGAAAGCTCCAAATCACCTAACCAAAAAGGCAAAAAAAAAGGAAATGTACCAAAAAAAAATAAATTATTAATAATAAATTTGTCAAAGAAAGAATAAGATAAGGTAGTTGTTTAAACACAATTTTATAAGGCTGCCCAAATGAACAGTCACACGGCCAGCTAATGATGATGAATTGAAAAATAATGCTATGCGGCATGTGATTACAGGGAAAGACTTAGACAGCTTGATTATGAAAAATCATTATCGTTAACTTTGTTTAATGTGTGCGTGATGATGAGAAGATTGAATAGTCAGTGGTAAAATGCTTTGTCACATTCTCACAATTTGTACATATTTTTAATAATTACAGAAGCCTAGGACGAAGTTGTCCGGCTTGGCGTATTCGTCCTCACAACCCAAGTGCATGAATAAATGTCTGAATAATCTTTTTTTTTTTTAACTAAATTTTCCACTAACCATTATTCAATTGACGTGACAAGCCACTACATGTCCAAAACCAAAAACCCAGAAAAGATCTCACGTGGCCCAGACAAAAACCGAAAGAATTATTAATTATGTGGCAAAATTCGTTGGTCTCGCTAACTATAGACAGCTCCACAGATACAACAAAATATTTGAATTTGATTCATTGCTTCTTTTTTTTCTCCCCGGATTCATAGGTAACCACAAAGAAAGGGCCACAATTGCTGTAACACTTGTGACGCTAAATGTTTGCTTCCTATTCACAATAAAGCTTAGTCACTTACTTCTCTTTGGGTGGATGCATATGTGTGCATGCAGCTAAAGAATCTTTCTCAGATTTTGGGGGTGGGGGTCCAATGGTCCATGCTTTCAATTTCAATATCCAAAGACCCATGTGATATCTGATGCATGCAATTAAACTCCCTCAGTGAACACTATCTGATTCACAAGCTTTGATTGATGAGGCCTTGTGACTTTGCCTTTTTTTAAGGCTGAAAAGAAGAAAGAGAGGCCTTTGGATTGTATGATTATTCATTCCCCACGTGAGCAAGGAGACCTGCAAAATAACATTTACCTAACTTGACTCTCAAGGAAGCTTCAATGATCTTGAGGCTTCTCAACTACACCTTGAGGGGACCCCAACTAAGTTGAGACTCCTATGATCAAAGTCCAGTGACTCGACTTCAGCGATCGGTGGTGGTAACACCCACTTTAATGCTGTGGGACGAACTAAATTAAGTCATAAAACCTACCCTCCTTAATCTGTCGCATGAAAACTAATTTAATGCTGTGGGACGAACTAAATTAAGTCATAAAACCTACCCTCCTTAATATGTCGCATGAAAACTTGTGATTAGTCAAGCTCACCACCGTGATGTGTTCATCAAAATCAGAGATGGCCAATGGGCCGGGCCAGCACCATCAAAAAAAGATTTATGTGTGCTCATTCTCATGTCATGCTGTATTGTGCCTATCATGTACTTCTTACCGTGCCGTATCTAAGAAAAAAAGTGCGATAATTTTTTTTTTCAAAATTTTTTAGGAGGTCATGTCTTACTTTTTTCAAGCCTATTGGGTCCATGTACCTTAATGAAATATTAGGTCATAAAAAATTCTTAATTGTTAATAGTAAAAGAATATAATATTAGTTATTAAGTTAAACTCTACAGTATTATCATAGTCTATAATGACATTAATACATATTTATAAAATCATAATATTTTTATTTTTATTTACTAAAATTATGATATCAATTATTAATTTAATAAATTATAAATATAAATTAATTATTTTTTTAAACTAAGAATTAAATGAAATTAAAAAACCTACGTTAATAAAATATATTAAAAGATTCAATTTCAAATTATTTATAAAATTATAAAATTTTAATTTTACTTTTATGAAAAAATAAAACGAGCTTATTACGAATATTTTCACGTGTCGTACTTTATCCCATCTCTAACCGTGCTATGCTTTTAAAACCTACATGCCTAAAGTTCTAAGTCTAACCCAACTCGTGTGAGTGTCGTATTGTGCTCTAAGGACACGTGCCATTCCCATGTTGTGCCACGCACAGCCCGACCCATTGGCCATCTCTAATCTAAAACAAGTATATCTATTTTGAGAGCCCAGACAACCATAATTGCATGTGACTTGAAGAATAATTGCATCTAACAAAGCGATTTTGATTTTAATATAAATCAAGACATCTCCGTACACAAAATGTTGCGGTAGATAAAGGTTGCCACTTTTAATTTTGCTACTTTTCTTCCTTTCTAAAGAAAATAAGGATGATGTGACTGAAATGCAATTTTATTATTGAAGCCCAACCACAATACAACTTATTTGATGAAAAAACAAGCATCGGTAACACTGGCACCAACATCGACCTTCATCAGGTTGGGGGTAGGGCTATTTCTAGAGTAACTGACAGATGGTTAAAAATAGGAGGTTCGCATTATGCTCCATTGCTGCATAGCAGACGCCTTAAATCTAAATTCAAACACTTGATTACAGTAAGCTGGGCTTTTAACAACTTTCTACTTGTATCAATTTGCCTTCTTCTAACATATGTGAAGGTTGACGCGGTGACTAGGATTTACAGGGAACAGGTTTGTGCAGAGCACAATGGAGACTAGAGAAACTAGCACCTGTAATCTAAAAGAAGATTTTCTTTCATCTATAGGATTATGAGGTACCCTCGCCAATCACAACTTTAATGACAAATCAATGTCAAAGATGGGAGTTAGGCAGGTAATCTGTAATTGAACCGGTAAAGAATACGTTAAGGGCAGCGGCGGTAGTCACCTCCTGGTTTAAGCACCAATAAAAAGATCTGCTCGGTCATTACAGATTAGAAGACAAGGCTCTCGGTCTTCTTTTCTTTTTAATGGTAAAAATCATTGATTAGGATCAAAAGCTTCAAACCGTTTCTTAAAATCTTCTACCATCTTTGTTTCCTCTTCTTTACCAAGCATACAATTTCTCCAGTCAGCTTTATCAGCAATGTTCAGCAAGCCTGCCAAAACCTGCAGAACATTCCATTACATCAGTTTTTAATGTGGCAACTCCATCTCTGAATCCATGTTCCTTTGAAAAGGGAAAACAGATATCCTCAACTTAAAAAAAACAAAAAATTAAAATTAAAATTAAAATTAAAATATGTTTCCTACAACTTCCATGAACATTAAAAATCTTGTGCACCAGAACCTTAACAATAACTGGTCTGTGTATTTAAGAAATTGAAAATCATGATTTGAAAAGTCAAACAGGGAAGCATACTAATAAAAATCAAAGTCAATTTGAAATTAATCACTTTAATCTAGCATCAAAGGAAAATTACACTGCATACCATAGCTCCCTATTACAGTGTAAGACCAAGGAGTCCAACATATAATTGATCAGTGGTTTTCTATCAACTTAAAATGAAAAGAAATTCAAAGGAAAAATCATTGTCAAGCATTAGCTCCTTGTCCTTCAGATGAAAGGACAAATAAAACAACACACATGCAGCTATTCCACAGACAACAGGATAATATGGATGATCCTTGTGTAAAACATAGATGACACCCCATTTCTGCAAGATTTTAAAGGGCAATCAACCAGAAAATAGAAAAGGAAAATGTATGGCTATCTCAGAGATGCTTATATATGCTTACGTATTAATGTTACAGATTTACCTAGATGAGAAGGAGAGGATGGGTACTGGAGAAAACTCATGGCTTAAAAACCATAAATAGGTGAGCAGATAATAAAATGAAACCACATTTAAGAATATATCATTGAAACTATCAGCCATATTCCATTGGAAACCATACATATTACTTAACTCACTTCCCTTGACATGTGTCCAGGTAGAAAATCAGCAAAATCCCAAACCCAGTAGTTCAATTTGCGTGTCTTACCTCACGTCCAAATTGAGCTGGAAATCTTTCGTTCTCGTCAATTAAATGAGACAATACTGTACCTCCTGGGAGCTCCACGTAAAAGAAACTACAGGTCCTGTCAAACTGTGCCCTCAATGATCTTCTACCATCAGAACTTTTACTAGCTGCCCCAAAAAAAAAAGAACAGAGATGCATGTAGAAGTTAAGGATACATCATATACTGCTTAATATAATTGAACAAGCTGAACAATTCCTTATTGGTCAAGGTCACGTTGACAGAACACTCCCAGGAAAGAAAGAAAAGTAGCTGAAGATACTTTGAGCTTGTAATACATTTCAAGCTTCCATAACTAATCAAGTCTGATTGTCGGTTATGGACAGGCAATATGTAACACAAAATTCATGAAAATGGAAAACTTGAAGCATCCAGGTCATAATCCACAATAAAGTTAACATTGAAAATATGGAATACATACTAAAAATAATAAAATGAAACTCACATTTTGTGGCCAAAAATTTAAAACCCAACTTTTCTGCAGCCAAGTTAAATATATCTTGAACAGCAGCTGCCTTAGATGTTGGAATAGGAACAGCCTGCACAGAGGAAATAGACAACAAATGAAAGTAAGAAAAACTGCTAAGATCCCATAGACATGCTGTAAATTTGGCTTTCCTCCACAATTAATTGGCAAGTAAATTAAAAAAAAGTCAAACACTTACTATTTCGTTGGATAAATAGAAAATACACTTATGAGTTTGTCATGTGTGCAAACTGCACTAACTTATATTAATTATTACAAGGGGCAACAAGTTTTGAATTTTTTTTTAAAAACATAACACAGAAATGAAAAAGTGCACAAGCGAATGTTATGTCCTCTGGAGAAGTTATATAATGAATGAAAAATGGGAATAGAAAGATGCATCATTGACATAAAACATTATCTTCATATAGAAATAACAGCTAATATGGTAAAATCAGCATGCATTTATAAGCACTTATCCATTCACAAATTCAGACATCTGGTTGTCACACTTGTGGCATTTTCATTTAAATACCTGAAGATTAGCATGAGTACCACGTTTGGAAAGCCACTCAAAGAAAACAGCTTCTTTCCCCTGGTTTTTATAGTACATCATGAGGCTGTTCTGGAACCTACCAAGCTCCTTTTCACATTCGGGGGAAGTAGAAATGGTGTTGGGTACGTGCTCAACAGGTATTACCAATACATGGTCTTCAACAAGTGGACCTTTGGGCAGTGCACAGTAGTAATATTCTCCTACACTAACAATCAGATGTGACTCAACACTGGGGCTTGACAAACAAAACCAGCATTCTTTTGATCTGCAATCAATCACAGGGTACGCCATTGACTCATCATTACAACATTCTATAAACATTGAGTTACAAACTCAGAGCATTGAGAAAATGAATGCAAACAATCCACCTATTAACAAAGCAAAAGAATGAAAATGACATAAAACAGTGTAAAACAGAATGCAACGACCTGACAATTCCATATGAAGAGTAACTTCAGGGAAGCACCAACCTGTTGGCACTTGCATTTTCAGATCGATGTGTCCTCTGAGAGTCATCATTTTGTAGGCTGTGTTTATAGCTGCATTCTGGACCCTTTTCACATTTTCCTTTGATAATAAAATCAAGACAAACACCTCTCAAACATTGTTCTCTCGCATCAGTATCATGTCGAAAGTTGCATTTTTCCCCACGTGGGCAAGACCCAGAGTATATAAATTTAAAACACATCTTATCAACGTCACCACCTCCATGTTTCTGTCGCTTTTGAGAGACATCGTATCTCCAATATTGTGAATCAGAAACACTATCACTCGGCCTCTTTGCAGCTTCTTTTGAATGAGACCCTTGGTCCAGAAAAGTGTACGGAGATAAGGTAGTATTTGGTGTCTTCATGCTTATATCAGCCGCGGACATGGTAGCTGCTGGTGTAGGAGAAAGTGCATGAATAAATTTCTGTGAAGATGGTACAGAATCCATGAGTTATTAGAAGAAAAAAAGCTTATCTAAAGGTAGAAGCAAGTAGTGACTGCTCATCAGCATCAGCTGAAGCATATATCAACCTTCCTAGGAGAAAAAAAAAATGGTCCTAAAACATCTCATTTCCAAAGAACTTAAGAGTGCAGAGTTCAGCTCAAGTGTGATCCTAATCACTAAAATATCTGATTCCCGAAATCTATTCAATACATATTTTGCAGGTAAATATAACTATCTAAAAAGCACTTCTCTTGTCGCAGAATGCAGGAATACGAGGACAAAACACTCAGATACAAGCAGCTATAGCTAACTGAAGTAGTTGAGGGATTCTCAATTTAATCACCTGGCCATTCCTTGACTACAAAAGGAAAATTGTTAAGGACAACTGCTTATCCATGGTTTTTGTTGAGTGAAAGAACAAGTGGGTGTTTTGACCATGTCCACTCATGTCTGACACTCTGTGATAGTCTTCAATAAGAATATGCCTTAATTGCTAATATAAGTTAAAACAGGTTGAGTTTGATATGCCATGGTTAGCACATATGTTTAATATCATAGATGAATATACATATATATATATATAGAGTGCACCCTGCCTCATGTCTACAGTTTTTTACTTTGATACCATGTCTCTGCATCCAGACTTGATACTCGTCAAAATCTAAAATTTCAGTGAGATAGTAATCAAACCTGTTTTTCTTTGTTTCCAACGGGGGCAAGACCCAAGAAGCGAGTCACATGCACAGCATCAACATTAGAGTAAGGCTCACGTGCATAGAATGCACCCTTAGAACCTGCAATGTGATAGCTTCGCAGAGGACATTATTAATTAGAAAGTTAACCCATCATTTATGTAGGATAGCAAAACTAAAGTTATATTCAGCAGTGGAGATGCCAGAAAGCAATAAAAGAGTATTGAAATATGCAATAGGACCGCATCTCAATTAACAGAAGCTGCTTTCCATCAGCCCAACTGTACACAGGGTAGATCTTGATCACATATAGACATAGATGATAAAAAAACTGATCCACTTTAAAATCAAAATCGTTGGGTGATTTCCTACAATCTTCTGCTAGCTCCAAAATACTGTCTTTCAATATTAATACACAAATGGACTGGATATACATAATTCTTGACATTAGGATAACAAACCAGATACTAAAATTATATAGCAAGTGTCAGGAAACCATGACATCTTTCGAGGATGAGGTAAGAGAGGTATGAAATGTGTTAGAGCAACAGGGATGTTTCCATCCCAAGAAGCATCTCATTTTGAACACCAATTGAGAATTTACACATTTTCATTTTATAAAAGCCTGAGAACCTCAACAATTTAACATCGGGTAGAGGTACTCCATTACAAAAATGAGAGAGGCAAAATATTATCCGAGATTTGAACCTTTTCAGTCTGTTTCATGATACAGAAAAAGCATCAACAATCAGGAACAGAATGGTAAACTAGTGGACTGTCGCTATATTCATTCATACACATAGATTGATAAGTAGTAGTTTCCAAACATCACATACCGTGGTTTGATCTCTGCCACCAACTCTGATACTGTACTATCAGTATTCAATGAATCTGAGATTCCCACTAACATATCAGATGCAGCTGCTCTGTTTGTGACCCCACTTGGCCATTCATTAGTGAAAAATCGATTAAGCAAAATCAAGCAACCAGACCATGGAACTAGTAGAGGAAGAAAGTAGTATCAAAAAGAAAAAGCTACTAGAAAAAGGTGCACACAACATATAAGAAAGCAAGGATATGTTAAGAACAAGTCGACAATTCCCGGTTCCTCTGCTAATGCTCGCAATGCATCAACATCATCTTGACTATATGTACCAAACTGCTGACCTTCAGATGATTGCCTTCCAGATAAGTATGCCACAGATAAACCTAGACACGAGTGCAGTTGATCAGCTATGATGAGAAAATGATAATTACCCAACTCAATATTAGTGCAACTAACAGTTTGGGTCTACCAAAGCCGTTAACATCTATAGAGGAATTGTACATGCCTCTATTTTGTTCTCAAAACAGAAGTGCTAAAACTGAGCCTGGCAGGTCTTTTGGCACTGTTTAACAAGGATTCAAATAGACAAAGGCATGATAGAATGAAAATGCTATTATTTTTGTTCTTAGTATTTGCTTGAAACCGAAACAATTATATTTTTTCAAATTATTAAATAAAAAAGGACCAGCAAGAGTGTCTTCCGGATAACCATTTGATTGATCTGCTTTAGAGAAGCACTATAAATGCATTTTCAAGAAACATTTGGGAAACGCTTTTCCACAAAGTGCTTCTAGGTCAGGGTGTTATTGTAGGAAGACTCTATTTGGTATAGTTTTTCAAATAGAGATTATTCAAGTAGAATTTTTATAAAATTTTTACCAAAACTATTATAGTTGTTTGGTAGTTGATGAGAGTTTTATAAAAATTATAAAATTATTTTAATAGATAATTTTTAAAATTATATTATGAAAAGAATTAAATAAGATTGTGAAATAAATAAATAGTACTTGAAGCTCGAAATTTGATTTTTTACTGACAAAGGTAAAATAACTTATTTAATCTGCATAAACTCCACTCAAGTGCAACCAAATAATATTAAAAATCTTAAAAAGCGATTATGAGATTAACCAAGTACTTTTGATCATAAGGCCTACTGCGCAAAGTATTTTTCAATAGAGAAATGCACTCGAAGGATATAAGATTAAGGGCTCAGCTAGCTACTCATAAATAAGGATGGCAATTGATTGGTGGGGGGGAGGGGACCAATCTCTCCGTACTCATTCCCGATATTTTGCATGTCCCCGTTCCCTCCCCGTCCCCGTCAGAATTACTTGAAAAAATCTTCATCCCCTCCCCGAGTAATAACAGGGGATCCCCGAGAGTCCCCGAATAACTATTTTTTTTTCGATTTTGAGTTAATCATATTAAAATAAAAAAATTAGTAAGTAATACAGCATGTAAAGGATATAAACTTCTTTTACAAACTATCGTGAATAAATTAATAGTCTAATACAAAACTGTTGCAAATAAAATTAAATTTAGATTCAAAATTAATTTTTTCAATAGTGGCGTGGGCACTTTATAAATGTGGACTTTTCCTTTACATTACAATAGTTAAATCGGAACAAATCAAGAGCAAATATTAAATTAGATTAGATCTTAAAATTATAATTCGCTGTGGGCAATTATAACATCTAAAAATAAATAAAAATAGATTTAAGTTTCAAATATTTAATGAATATTAAAATTAAAATAAAATTTTTGAACTAATAGAATTTATCCGTCCTTTTTAATGCACTTAATAAAAATTTAGAACTATAATTAGTTAATTAGGCCTCAAAATTTAATAATATAAATATTTTAATATTTTTTATTTTAATCAATATTTATAATTTTATAATTCAAATTTTATAATTTATTTATTAATAATTTTAAAAATTAAAAATTAAAATAAGAAAATGAATAGGAGATAGAAATTTCACCTCATCTTCGTCCCTTCCCCGAATAAAAAATTGAATAAAAAAATTTCTCTGTCCCTTCTCCGAATAAGAAGTTAAGTATGAAATTATACTTATACCCTCTCCGAATGACAAAAATTTCTAAGGGTACCCATCTTCGTGAGAATTTTTACCATCCCTGCTCATAAACCATCACATTCTCATTAAACAAGGGGAAAAAGAAAGTCGAAGAGCATTACCGTGGAGCGTGAAGTTGCCGCCGCCTTTCAACCAGAACAAATTATTGGTGACTTTGAAGCCGTCCATCTTGAAACCCTGATTGGCGGAGTTCTTGGAAGCAGCAAGTAAGACCTTGGCGGCGCCGACGCCGTAGTCGCCGATGAAGTAGGTCGGGATTGGAATCTCAGAGCGGCCTTCCACATAGTTCATGAACTCATCCAGCAGCTCCGACGAGTCTGGAAAAAACTGGCCCACGCACAGAACCGCGTCGAATGGACCTGCTGATTTGTTAACCTGGAATTTGTCAAATCAAATTAGTATTTGCAATATGTATAATTTGAATTTTCAGAAAGATAAACAAAGACAAAGCAGACCGATTGAACTCGCTTAAAGAGCTGATTGAGGCGCCCTAAAACGTCGCCGCAGAGCAGAATTCTCGGAGGAGACATGCGTGCTACTGCCTGTGCGAGAAGCGGGTTTGCTTGGTCAGTTTGAGCGATCTCCCTTTGGGCGGGGTCTCTGAACTCTCTGAAGCTTAAACTGGTCATATGGGCCATGTGACATTTGGTCCAGGCTAATTCTAAAAGCCTCTTTAAAATTACACTATGGACACCGCTTCCAAGTATTTTTTCGACCCACTTGAGGAGGGCTACAGCTACTTATAATCTAAACCCTTCATTTGCCCAATAGGCTTTTGACTTCTTTCTCTGGAATAAAACGAATAACATTCACCATTTGCCCTTGCCTTGCTATTAGTTAACAGATTTTAATATTACAAAAATCTTTCCAAATTTATTATATTAAAATAATTTATATTATAATTTCAAAATTTTATTAAAATATTATATTTTGTGTTAATGTTATTTTTTTATTATAGATGTTTTAAAAGTTAATTTTTTATTTATTATCAGTTAAATGATGTAATAATATTCTAAATGAGTTTTTTTTTTAATTATTTATCAAAATCAAGGAGTCTATGTGTACAAATAAGCAAACCATAAAAGTATGGAAAATTTACATAACTAGCCTAAAAATTTTCAGATTTTTTGAAATTGGCCACTAATTTTTTTTTAATTCTAGTTAGCCAAATACAATTTTTTTTTGTCTAAATTGTCCCTATCACTATCTCACAACTGTCTCGCTCTCAAACCGGTAACCCACAAACTCTCGCTCTTAACATTGTAAACCATGATGGCAACATCTAAGATCTGGCATCGGAAACACTACAACAACGTCATGCAACCACTCATCGGCTTATTTTTTGTGACAACATGTCTACTCTTGGCGGCAACAGTGCATCTATTTTTTTTCAGTGTTATTTTTTATAGTATTAGATTAGTTAATACTTTTATTATTAGAGTTTTCTTATGAAATTGAATTGATTTTACAATCAATTTCATGCTATTGGTTAATATTAGATTTGTATTGGTGAGTCTTACAAATAATTTCTGGTTAAAATAGTTAAACTTTTTGGTTTATATAATGTATAGGATGAAATATGTGTGAAACCGATTATGTTATTATTACTATAATTTGCTTTGTACTATATATTTGAGCAAGGTTGGCTAGATTGAGTAATTTTTTTGTATTGATTTGATCTTGGTTGGTTTGCGTATGATGATAGTGGTTAGGGGTGGGCATATCGAGTTTCGGTTCAAGTTGTTCGGGTTTCGGTTTGGGTTTCAACCCAATTGGTTGGAGAATTGAACCCAATCGAGTTGAGAACGCCAACTCAAACCGAATTTAATTCGGTTCGGTTCTGTTCGGGTTCGTAATTCGGATCAGATTGGGTTGGTAATTCGGGTTAATTCGGGTTTGAACAATTTAATCCACAAATTCTACCAAAACCACTTAAAATCTAAAAATTTCAAATCCAAACATCCTTAACAACATTTCAATAAGTCTTTTTAAAGTTAATAAAACATAAAACATGTAGCCAAAGAGATTTTTTTTTGTTTAATACATATATATATATATATATTTTTATTTTTAAAAAGCCAAAACTTAAAAAAAAAATTCAACCCGTTCGGATTAAAATTTGATTCGGGTTGAGTTGATAGTTTGAATCCGTTCGGGTTGCACAATATAAGATTTGGGTTAACTCAATCCAAACACCCACCCCTAATAGTGGTAGTTTGAGAAATGTGGTAGGCTCCCCTTTTTTGCGTGGATTAGTGTGCCTGTCACACCAAAAAATGTAGCAATTATGGCCCGGTTTGGGATTGAGGTTAAAACTCAATAAGCTGTTTATTTTATAATTTTTAATAAAAATAATGTTTGGTAAATTTTGTAAAAGTAGCTTATTTCATAATTTTCTCCATTTCGTTAACAGCTTTTAAAAGCAAGTAGAGGGTTGCTTTTCATAAGCAGCTTATTTGATAAGCTATTACGTCTTTTTAAATTACCTATTATAACCTTAATGTTTTGATAAAAAGACAATTATTTAATACTTATCTCTAAATCCTAATATATTAATCATTAGATATCATATTACTGTCACAATTTTATTGTAAAAAATTTATTGTGAATGTAATATATATTACTTTTTATCATATTTTATGTAATAGATTATGAAGGTCTTCAGATTTTTTTTAATTGAGTTTTTTAATTAATTTTGCATACTAAGAAAAAAATATGTCTAAACAATTTATTAAACATAAATAAAAAAATAATTAAAACGTATGTTTATTTTAGTCATTATATAATATAACTACACTTTCGTAATAAGATTTACCAAACGCATATATTCTACTTTTCAAACTTACAGCAACCGCAACAGCAACAACACAGTTTACCAAACAACAAGCTATTTTTTTAATCAGCAACTTATTTCATATGCACAGTACAAGCAGTTTATTTTATCAACCTCCGCAATTCCAAACTAGCCCTATGTTTGATGCGATGGTTGCAACCGTGTTTAGTGTGACACGTACTTGTTGCACCCAAACATGATATCTTTGCTTTTTATTTTTTATTAGAATTTCATAAATGAATAAAATTTGGATTTAATCATTTGACTGCGGTAGTTTTGTAATAGATTGGTGTGCGCCGGTTTGGTGCGAAGGGCATCATGTATTCCTTTGTTTAGGTGCCTATCACACAATGGCCATCGCATCTATGGACAGTAATTTAGTGCGACAAGTTTTTATTGCGCAAGCTTATGAGCAAAAGGTGTTTGTGCAACAAGCATCTATTACACATTTTTTGAGTTTTCGTCTCACTCTTTCTTTTTACTTGAAATTTTATTATCTTGAATGAATTTTTTCTGATACACTAAAATGCAAACTAATTTTTTTTTTATAAATCCACATTATTAAAAAAAAATATTTTATAAATTTAGTGATTTGTTGAGAATGACGAGATTCAGAGTTTTATTAAGTGATACTTATTTAGTAATTTATTAAGAGTATTGGGAGTAAATTATATCCCAAAAAATTACAATTAATTAATTATGAAAAGGAAGAAGTTAAGACTGGTAAATTTTGAATAATTTAAAAATTTTGCAGATTATTTATATAAATTTTCCTAAAAAGTAAGTCTAATTTTTTCCACAACTTTGTCAGAGTGAAATCATTTCAACATTTGTAATCAACAACTAAAGGTAGAAATGTCCCTTCGTTCACATGGTGACAAGTTTCGTATAAAAATGAACTCTTTGTTGGCTCCCTACAATTAAGGGAGGGCCTAAACGTAACTTAGCGCTTGCCCCACAACTAATTAATTAATCCATTGTGTTCACACTATTCAGATAAGACAAAAGGCAAGCAGCTGGGCCGCGTGTGAACGACTGAAAACAGTCAACCATGTGAGAAACGTGAAGCCAAGAGCTGTTCATTTCTTTATAAATAAACAAGATGCTGTCAGCTACCATACCACTTGGTGTCTTGCATGGCAGGCACCATTTATTCGAATTAACTTTTGTCTCCTAACTGCATTTTGTACCGGACCGGCCAAAAACCATAGAGTTTTATTATATAAAATACTCTTCTCGTGAGTCGTGACAAGTTACTTTCCGCAAAAAATAAAATCTTATCTATTTTCCTCGTATGCTATTAAAACTAGGCCAATGCCAAGTTATTTACGTCACCCACAGAAAACACGCAGGTTCCACGAAATTTATTATTGTTGGCTCAAGTTATATTAAATATAATTTAGAAATTTCTTAAAACTATCATTTAATATCTCAAAAAAATATATTTTTTCTATAAGTCCAATTATAATTTTAACCATAAAGGAAAATACAGTGTAAAAAACTAACCCAATTTCGTTTTTTTTTTCAGGGAAATGATACTTAAAGATTAAATTAATGACATGTTTTGATTTGAAAAAAAATAAAAAGAGAGGAAAAGAGGAAAAGAAAGGGAAAAAGAGATAAATTAAACTAAATAATAAATTTGAAATTAATTCTTTTTTCCCTCATTTCCTTTATGTCTCTCCTTTTCGTTCCCCCATCTCATTTCTTTAAACTAAATGTGGACTAAGAGTAAGGGTGGGCAAACCCAATCCAACAATCCAACCCAACTCAATCCAACTCAATTAAATTTTAACGGATTGAGTGAATTTTTATGGGTTAATTGAGTCAATTTTTTTGAACCCAATTAATAATTGGGTTGGGTTGGGTTAATTATGATGAACCCATCAAACCCAACCCAACCCATATAAATAATAATATTAATGAGAAAATTTTTAATTGTAAAACCCTAAAAACCGAAATGGTTAATCTATTTTTATTTTCTTTTTATTATTTTCAATTTCTCTTTATTTTTTAGTAAATACTTAACAAGTTAACAATACATAATTATAAATAAATTTTATTTTTTTACAGCACATGATAATAGCTAATTATCTAAAAGGTCTGAATTTGGAATTCGAAAAAGACATGCGGAAAGCCGGGAACAAAATCTAGAAGCTCATTGTTGAAATTTTCTCAATTTTAATCTAGTTGGTTTTTCAATTTTCTTTATTGAATACTTCATGTTATAACATATTTGTATTTGATTTCAATAAGTTTTATTTCCAATTTCATATATTTTTGTTTATTTAATTTTGATTTGACCTTCAAGTCTTCAACCTAATCAACCCAACCAAACTCAATCCGATTATCTAAGGGTTAAGTTAGATTTGGTTGAACATATTTATTTTATTGGGCCGGATTAATTTTATTTCATCCCGTTTTATAATGGGTTGGGTTGAGTTGGGTTTTGATGCCCACCCCTAACTGAGAGTGCTTTGATGCGTTAGATTATATGATTGTACTTGATTGTATTAAAGTGTATTAAATATAATTAATATGGTATCACGTAAAGTGTATTATAGATTGTATTGTGAATTTTAATATGTAATAAATTTAATATAGCTTTGGTATCAAAGACGGGGATTTCCACAGTGGTACCAAATATTATATGAGGTATCAAATATGGTAGGGATCAGCGGCAAATCACACTATGGTTGGTTTGGTTACTATAATACGATGGAAGGTGGCTGGCAATAAACTGAATATTAGTTTATTAATTAACTAAAATAATTTTAATTAGTTAAGAAATATTAGTTAAAAGAATTAGAGGAAAAACAAATATAGTGAGAGTGGGTCCGATATTACCAACTTTGTGCAGACCATTGTGTGCCCCAAACATCGTGCAACACGTGCAAACCATCTGTATTCAGTGCAAGCCATTATGGGCTTGTCTGCCGAACACACCTCCAGAGTTTTGACGCAAACAGGTAAACTTTTCGCTGCACCGTGAATTTAGACTATTATGGGATGAGAAAGAGACCATACTGAAAAAAAAGTTTCAATTTGGTTTCACTGAAATTTTGAAAAATTAAAAGGGGTTATATATATGAATGTTTAAAATTTTATTTTCATCACTCTTGCTATTATATCAAAATTATTATTTTCTAAATTTTAAAAGTAATATTTACTAAAAAATTATGAACTTAATTTTAATTCACAGCACAATAATTATAGTGTTTAAATCACAACACTTAATTATAGTGTAAAATTGAGATTTTCAGATATATTCAAGACAAGGTATGGAAGCGTCTTCAGGGGTGGAACCAAAAGTTACTTTCTAGAGCCGGAAAGGAGATCCTATTGAAGACAGTAGCACAGGCAATGCCTAATTTTGCCATGAATGTTTATCTCTTGCCCTTGGAGTTGTGTAGAGACCTTGAGAAAATGATGAACTCGTTTTGGTGGGGTACTCGAGGTAATGGCAGTGGAGGCATCAACTGGATGAGATGGGATAGATTGTGTAGACCAAAAGCATATGGGGGACTTGGCTTCAAACACCTCCACAACTTTAATATAACAATGCTAGGCAAACAAGGGTGGCGGTTACTATCTAACCCCCAGACTCTTGTAAGTAAACTTTTCAAAGCTCGGTATTTTCCTAAATCTTCCTTTGTTGAGGCTTCATTGGGCAGCAACCCGAGCTACGCTTAGAGATCGATCATGGCTGCTCAAAATGTTATTATCCAGGGCAGTCGGATCCAAATCGGGGGGGGACAGCACACCACTATTGGTAATGCTCCTTGGCTCCCTGATAAGGAGAATGGCCTTGTTACGACAGAATTGACTGCAGACATTGCTGCAACCCCTGTAAGTAGCCTTATGATTCTGAATCAACGGAGCTGGGATTATGATGTGGTCAGAGACATTTTTAACAGAAGGGACTCTGAGCTGATCTTTCAGATTCCTCTTAGCTCACGGCGTGCAAGTGATGAGTGGTGCTTGGTTTCTTGATCCGAAGGGGATATACTCGGTTCGCACTGTTACAAGGCGCTAGACTCTATCAATGAGCCTCCGACAGTTTTTATTTGGCATAAAATCTGAAAACAGGCAGTTCCTGCAAAGGTTAAGAATTTCATTTGGCGTGCTGCAGCGAATGTTGTTACCACTGCTGATAATCTTCTTCAACGTCGTGTAGAGGTAAATTCCATATGTCCCATATGCAATGCATCAAACGAATCACTTCTACATATTTTAGTCGAATGCCCTTTTGCTAAAACATGTTGGCTGTTATCGCTGGTTGGTTTTGTGGGTGGCTGTTTGAATTTTGGTGCTTGGTTGGAGAACTTATTCACTCGTTGTAGCAGTATTGACTGTAATCTTGCGGCCATGATCTGTTGGAGTTTATGGAGTAATCGAAATGGCAAAGTTTGGAGGAATAAAAACTGCAGGGTATCAACCATCCTTCATATGGCAGGCCAGCAACTATTACAGTGGCAGCAAGTTCAGAAGAACTCTTTCCTTATGTATGAACTTGCTGCTTTAAATCATGGGTCAATTATCTGGGAGAGACCTCCGGAAGGCTGGTTTAAGTGTAATGTTGATGCTGCGACTTTTCACTCACGGGGAAAGGTTAGTTTTGGGGCTGTCATCCGGTGTTCAGGGGGTAGGTTTTTTGTAGCAAAATGTGCTCCCTTGCTGGGTCGTTTTGAAGCTTGTGAGGCAGAAGCTCTGGGTGTCAGAGAAGCTCTCAGTTGGATCAAGTGTATTCATGTTCTCCCAATTATTATTGAAATAGACTGTTTGGAGGTGTTCAATGCTATAAGCGATAATATTGTCTATCCGAATGGATTTGGTCTTGTAATAGATGATTGTAGAGCATTAGCTTGCTCCCTAGGAGAAGTGACTTTCTCTTTTGTTCGTCGATCTGCGAACACTGCCGCCCATACTGTTGCAAGGGTGGGGGGTTCTATGTCAGGTCCGGGTGAGTGGAGATTTGTTCCACCTCCCTGGTTGTCTACTAATTTGTCTATTTAATGCAATTCAATTTTTCCTCAAAAAAAAATATCAAAAAGTACCTTTAAAATATTTAATATTAATATTTTATTTTATATCTTAACTATTAGTTAGATATTGGATCTATGGTAGAATTTTTTTTTTGGCTGAAAGTTGAATTATATGAACAACGAGGGACGGCTTAATAAATTGAGAGATGGGGAGTCATGATAAATTTCGTTTATAGTTTTGAAAAATGATCAAAACTCCTCCGATGTTTATTCATCAAAACTCGCGCATCATTTAAAAAAAAATGGTGAACACTATTTTTACTAATTTACTATGCTATAATACAATCAACCATTGATCAAAGATTTTTGAGTAATAATTTAGTCATAAAGTCTTGTATAAATTTATTTTGTACAAACTGATGTGGTATGATAAAATTAGTTGAATTAAATATTTCTTGGTCCACATGATTTATTTTATTATTTTCTATTTTCATTCAACCAATGAATTAATGTTAAATCAATTTTTACAAGATAAATTTGTACAAGAATTTGTGGTTGTATCATCACTCAAGATTTCTAATAGATAAAATAATAACAAATACAAAAAAGTTAAAAGTGTTATGAAATATTTATAATTTATGTGAAAATTCATCAAATCAAATTTTTATCTTCCCACAAACAATCTTTAACCTTTTTATAACTCTCATTATCTCTCTAATTTGAAGATTATTATCTCTTATAATTATGATCTATTACTTACCACTTTATGGTTGCATCATTATGAAAGGAGACTTTTACTTCATATTTGTATATACTTGAGATTGAATAAAATTATTCTCTATATATTGTGTCTCTTATTTGCTTTATTTCTTTCTCTAGCTATATTGTTTTGCTCTTAATTGATAAATAATTTAACACATTATTAGCATGAGACTCTAACCGCATGGGGAAGTATTCTAGCTTCCTTCACAAGCCATTATTTGCGTATCGATATAAGCTAAAGATTAACTCTAATTCTTTTATTTTTATTTTCTGATATATTTCTTTTACCGATCTTGTATTTGTTTTAACTTATTTATAAGCCAATTGATTCGCCATGGTGATAATGTTTTGGGGCTAAAAAGTATTCTCTTGTTCTAAGTTTGTTTCCAATAACAAAATTGTACTAGAAACAAGTTTCTAGTGAAGCACTGCGGCCATTTCTTAAATCGAATAGAACAGAGAAAGGCCTTACTCCAACATCCAGAGTAAATAACAAAATCGTAGTAACCATGCTTCAAGGCAATCTCTTCAAAATGTATAATTGAGCAATCTCGATTTGTTTAAAATTATATATGCATATATATGCTCTGTAGATTCTTATTATTGGTATAAAAAATTCACTTTTAAGTTTGAAAATTGAAAACTATATAATGAAAGAAAATTAAGAATGTATACCTGAAGGATTGCACCATATATACAATGAAAATGTTCTTTCAATATATGTTTCTCAAGAACTATTTTAAAATTTTGATATTATTTAACATCTTGTCCATGAAGGATTGAAAAATTTTAAAAATTGTTATTTTCCTTCATCATCATATCATCTCCTTGAAGGAGAAAAAAATTTAGATATTTTATGACAAAGGATGAATTTGTTCCTTGAAAAATTTTGAAGGAAAAATAACATATTATATGGAAAAGTTCCTTCAAGGAGTGAAAATTGAATATTCAAATGGATAATTTGTTCTTTGAAATAATTTAAAGGAAATATACGACTACCAAAAGATCAGATGACAGCTTTTGATATGATTTTCTTGTTCTTATATGTATATGAGGAGAAAATAACCAAGAATATATAAAAAGAGAACATGTGATATGTGTAAATATTTTATAGCTCATTTATGCTCCTGCAATAGCAAACTGAGATCGTCAATATGTATATCGAAACCATTGTTTCTCTTTATATATGAACAAAATATTAAACTTTTGATGTAAATATTGGTCTTACTAATGATACATTTTCATTCCTTGAAACAAATGTTTATTTAATAATTATAGGATTATTGCTAGACATATCATGACTAAAGTTGTTGACATTACAATATATATATGATCACCATTTTTAAGTATTAATGTTTGCAATATATACATTACACCACCTAAAGTGGAATAAATTAATAATTGAAATGATTTGTGATGAACTAAAAGTTCAATAAGTCTAGAGTTTCTTACATGGTTTGAATGATGAAGTTGCAATGGTAAATTTACAAATGAGGCTAATGATTATGTATTGAATTATAGAAAATTCACAAGAATTTTAGTCAAAGAGCTTGAAGATTCTCTTGATTATTGATTTTTTATTAAATCAAGTGAAGATGAATTTACTGAAACAATTCTTATTTGTTTTAATTCACCATTATTTGTACTTTAATATTTTGTGACATATTTTATGAAAAAGTCATCCCATCACAAGGGGCAGGAAAGATGTACGTGATAGATAATTTGATTTTATTATAATATATAGTATATATAAACATATATATCATCTTAATATTTATGTAAACTAGTTTGGACTTGAAGTATGAAAGGATCATTGTACAATGTACATTGTTGATAATTATTGGATAAACATTTATATAGAGAATGAAAAAATTTACATATAAAAAGTACCATAATATAGGTTGATGTCCTTGAAGGATGAAATGGTGATACAAAACAAATATGCAAATGTTAGAAGGTGTGTGTAGTAGATCAAGTGGTACAAAAACTTAAGTCTTGGGAAGGTAACAAAATGTGCTCTATATATCTTAGTTTTGAAGAACCATATTTTATTCTAACTTGTGCCTATAAAGGTATTGAAAAATTGCATAATTGTAAGTTAAAATATGTTCAACATAAACTTGAAAATAAAAAAAGAGTATAAAAAGTATATCACATCCTTTCCTTGATATGGATGTTAAAGTTTGTTTTTATTTAAAAAAATCATCAATATATGTGTGTACATGTGTGGCGATATTTTTCAATCAGAATAACGATGTCTCCAATTTATTTTATCTATTCAAGATTTTAAAAGATGGCATTGACCCTGAAGATTATTTCAACAAAATATTACAACAAAATTTGATAGATCATTGTTTCAACAAAATATTACAACAAAATTTGATGGATTATTGAAGCACCCACGTCACTTTGAAGGGAAACATACTTATTAAAGAGAGCTATTGATATGGAGGGCAATGTGCACTGTGCTTTTTTTTCATTCACTAGTATTTTGCTCCTCAAATTTTCTCAATAAAGTTTCATGAGGTAGTTTACACTTTCCTAAGATACAAATGAATAGTACTCTTTTTCATTCGCTAGTTTTTTTCTCATAGGGTTTTTACTACCAAAGGTTTTAATGAAGCATGTTCTTTGTTCTTTGTATGTGAACATCAAATAGGGAGTGTTATAAAATACTTATAATTTATATGGAAGCTGTTCATCAAAGCAACTTTTTATCCACAAGCAACCTTTAACCTTTTTATAACTCTCATTATCTCCCTAATTTGAGGATTATTATCTCTTATAATTGTGATGTATTACTTACCACTTTATCGTTACATCACTATAAATGCGGACCTTTACTCCTTATCTATGTATACTTAAGATTAAATAAAATTGCTCTCTGCACATTGTATCTCTTATTTGTTTTTTTTTCTTTTACCATATTATTGTGCTCTTAATTGATAAATAATTTAAGAAAAAGTAAATAAATTTCTTTTTACCCATAGGAGGGACTTCAATAAAGATTTAAGCTTGACCTTTTCTTCATGCATGTTGTAGCATGTTAAGACTTAAGAACAAGACTAAAGTTTAGTACTAAGCTAGATGATAACTAACATTTTTTTTAAAAAAAAATTGAATTAGGATATTATCAAACACTCATTTAATATTTTCTTAATATGTGATTTTGCCATTAAATTTTCTAACAACTACATAAAATTCTAGCTAAACAACCAAATAGAGGGTGTAAATTCGGTTTTAGAAGTTTCTTCAATAACAACATCTCAATGCAATACAAACAACTGCATTACACAACAACAATAGTAACCACAATAGGAAGTAAATTAAAAGATAAGGATTGAGAGAAACAAACACACCAAGTTTTTATGGGGTTTGGCAAAATAGGCTTATGTCCACGCACCAAGCTATCTAAACTTAAGGATTCTATTAAAATGAGTCTTATATCCCGAGGCTTTGAAAATTACAATATGATACAAATGTGTTAATAAACTTTTACAATGAGATATGTACCTCACAATTATTCACCCAAGTGTTCCTTAAACTTACAATCACTAAATTGAAAAATTAAAATGAAGTTTATAAATAACAAACTTTCCACTAGAATATATAAGCACGCGATAGCTCATGTATGAATTAATACAAGAATGTTTAGAAATGTCAAGTTTTGGCTAGATCAACCTAAGAAAATGATTTGGAGTTGGTTACATGTAGATAGATGCAAAAACTAGCCATTAGGAACATAAAACAAAAATCCGTGCAAAACCGATTTACCACATTAATCAAACTAGTTCACAGCTTTGCTAATGTGATTAGTTATCGTCGGAGGTTCTTAACAGTCAGTTCACCTATTACTCACTAGACCAATAATGGCAAACCAGTTTGCCACATTAGCCCAACTTAGCTTTAAAGTTTTGCATTTTAGTCGATATTTTCAGACTTTTCTATAATAATAAAATGCCCAAAAATTTGAATTATTATCAAATACGTCCTTTTTCAGATTTCCAAAAATAACACTAAGATCATATAACCTTATGTTTTCTGACACATCAAAACTTTTCAAGAGTTTTTCAAATCAACCTATATATTTAGAATAAATTCATTTAGATAAAACATTTAGCTTCTATTTTTCTTGAGGTATAGAAAATATAACTTATGACAACAAAGATAGATTTGAATGCCAAGATCATGATAAAACTTGAGCTTTTAAATGCTTGATCATGCATAAATCCAACAAACATCATATACGCTATTGTTCTTTACATTAGTGTCTTGACTTGATGAGCATGTCTTTAAGACCTTTGAACTTAGTATTACATGAATGACTTTTGACCTTTCAGAACTAATAAGATTCAAATTTGCTTTTTCTATATTATCTTTATGGTACTATTTGTTATCATCAAAATCAAGGCTTATAAGATCCTTTAAGTCAAGACTATATTTTACTACTTAATGTTTCAATTGTTATCATTTTAACACCAAATCATTAAAAGTAACAAAATAATTTTAACACGATTGTTGTTAAAAGACCCGCTAAACTATTTAAATGTGTAGAGATATGATTTTGTCCTATAAAATAAAAAGAATCTAAAAATCAAAGATTCTGAAAACCAAATATTTTCATTGTTAAATCTTTTGAAGATAAATAACTATATTTAGAAATTAACGCTATTTTAATATTTGTATTAATATCAATTTTAATAAATAAAAATCAATTATTGTAATAAATTTAATAAAATAAATAGTTATTTAAGAAATCATTTTCTTTTAGTTCCTTGTTCTTTTAACATTTGTATTTAACTATTTAATAAGTACATATAATTTATAATATTTAGTTTAATTATTTTAAATAATTTTATCATTTTATTAAAAAAAATCAATTTATCACATAATTTATTGGAAAATTATCAAATTACTACATGCCTTTTCTATTTTGTTTCAAATCACTGTTGCTGCTTAAATTTATTAAATCGAAATATTTAAATACCCTTGAAATGTCATAGTTTTTTAAATGAAGTTAACTATTTAGTGGTAAGATAATAACAATTAAGACATCAGGTGGTAAAATATGATTGTCAAAAACTTTAGTAGTAAAATAATATGTCAGAAAATATTAAATAGATATTTAATAATATCTGTTTAAATTAATAAAAATATTAAGCAGGTATTTGACAATATCTGTTCAATTATTTATTAAGCTAATCTAACCCGCCAATCATGCGTGTATATATATATATATATATATATCATCATTCGTTATCGTACCTCCACCCTCGAAGACTTCAAGTGCTTCTGCTCATCATTACATGATTTCCGTTTTTGACATTGGCTTAATTTTTTATTATTTAACATAATACTTTGATAAGATGCCATCACACGTATCACAAAACCAGTATTAAAGTTAATAAAATAACGAACCATGACCATAAAAAATTCAGAATATCTGACGCAATCTAGATTATCACGTAAGTAAAATATGCAGACTTGCATAATCCAAAATTTATATGGGTGGTTCCAATTGGTCAACAAATGATCATAATGAGAAGGGGGGAATACTGAAAAAATTAAAAATAAAAACAAGGTTTGATGACTTTTTGACGACAGCTGGTTCATATTGAAAATGGACAACTACGTATTCAATATTAATAATATTATGGGAATGGAAATGGGAGGAAGGTGGGTGCGTGGCAATGACCAGGTACATCGACCCTTTAAGCGTCTTTCCGAAGTAATATCTTATTCGAGGATATACCCTTATTAAAAGAATTTGGGTCAATACTCGTTTAATCTGTAAATTTTAATTTAAATATATTTTTTAATTTTTATATTTTATAAAATATTTTAAAATACTTTTAATATTAAATATGTTACATTTTTTAGCTTCATTTTTCTTTTACTTTTACAACAAACCATTGCAACAACATTTTTTATATTAAGTTTTTAATCTATGAAAAAAATTAATTAATAAATTAACCAACAATTACTTATGAGCAAATTAAGAAGTTAATATTAGTATGAAACAACTGATTTTTTTCATAGCCTTACAAGTTACAACAATCTTGTTAGTTATTATTTATGAATAAATTAACACTAGTTAATTTAAAATAATGTTTAATATCCTTACAACAATCTTATTAATAATTTTTTTTGTAAGGATATTATTGTAAGGATCTTTTTTTAAAATATAAGAACTAAAACTAACACTTAACTTGAAATATAAAAATTAAACAAACATTTACGGAAATAACTCTTATTGCCAAAATCCATGCTAACCCTTTAATTTGTTGGGCAGTTTTGGCTTCTCAATTGCATCCACATCTATGCAATGGATGTTTAATCTTCAGACTTCTCGTATCACTTAAAAATATTTAATTTATTAAATTAATTTACGTTAGTCAGGTTTAATCTCGAGACCTCTTATACCATTAGATAAAATTCTTATCAATTAAATTAAGAATCACATATGATATCTCTATACTGCATTAATGGATTTTTCATTTATGTTAAGATGGTGATGATAGATTATTTATTTATTTTATTAATTGTACTATGATAAGGTTGTAATTTCAAACCAAAAAAAAAAAAAGAAGAAGAAGAAGAAAAGAAATAGCACCCTTTAGTCGTGATCGTGTCACCTATTAAACATACTTTTATGTATGTTGTTGTGATCTCAAATCTTACGTGATCTAAAAATATAACACAACTGAGCATAACATTAGTCTATGGAGGTGGTCTATAAGGTGAGCAATTTTTGTTTTTTGCTTTTAATTTATGGAAAGTACAAGATGAACAGATGTTTTGCTTTCTGCATAATGGTCTTTTACGTGTAAAGTGAATTTATATATCTTTTCTATAAAAATAGGATTTATCTATGTTCAAGTAATGTAACATACACATTTAATCACAACTACATAATTATGTGGATTCTACAATTTGTGTGGTTATAATTGAGTGTGTATGTTATATTACTTGTAACATAGGGGGCTCCATAAAAACAACCCATGTGGTGCGTTAGTCTTACACTAGCAATTAGCAATTTTGTTCGGCACGTGCTCTTTTTTTTTTTTAAAAAAAAAAAATTAAAACCAAACATAGGATACTTCAAGTTGCCTCAATTGCTCGATTCAGAGACCTCACTTTTCAGATTGACCAAATGACTCGCCGAAACTCACCGACCACAACACCAAGTTGTCTGATCCAATGAAAATATACAAGTAACCTAGCCTTCGGTTTGGCTTGACCGTTTTATTAAGCTAACCATGGAAAATAAACAATGGCCTAAAAAACTTTCATTCAGAGGAAACGGGTATAATTTGGGCACCATCATTTGATGAGGAGTCAATGAAATTTGTTAATCCGAAAGCATCTAGACTCCGCCATATGGGTGTCAATCGAAGTCGCGATCTAATCATCTTCTTTGTTCCTTCCAATGAAAGGTAGAAAATGATTAATTAAAATTACGCGTCTTTAGCTCTTCAAAAAAAAAAAATTACGCGTCTTTAGCAAGAAAATGCTATTTTATTTTGAGATTAAATTTCCTTTTGTTTTATCCTCGAAAGAAGACAAAGGTGTGAACATTGTTCTGTATATAGCCAAAATAGCAGAGATAATTATTGGGCAAGGGAAGGCAAATCTCATAGTTATGCAACAAAAAGTCCACTCTAAATTCACGGACAAATCTACTTTCCAACAGTTGTACCAAACATCCAAATTTAATATTTTCTTTAGTAATTACTATTGTTTTAAATAAATAACAAAAACTATAAATTCCAAAAATTTTATGCAATAAGCCTCAATTAAAATATAATAATTTTAAAATTTTAAAAAATTTATTTGGCGTTTTATTTAACAATTCCTATTGTTTTCTGTAAATAATAAAAACAATAAGTTATAATAATTTTATGTAATAAGCCCCAATTAAAATATAATAATTTTCAAATTCTAAAAAATTTATTCTCTCTATCTCCTTCTCAAATCAGTTTATCCTACTTTAAATCTTAATTTATTCATTATTAAACAGATAATTCTTCTAAAACATAAAAAAATAAAAATCTTCTAACTACATAAATTAGATTAATTTATTAAACACAAAACCTCATAAAAATTATACTTGCATTTTCTCAAAAGAAATATATTGCGTTTATGTTTTCTTCTTTATCATTGTAATAAAAAAAGAGTTATATCTTACTTTCTATAACAAGATCTAATCAATTTGAGCCTGCTGAATGAGATTAAAGAAGGTGTGATGGGTTTATTTTACTAAAATTTAATCTCAATAAGGTGTTTGGCATGAATAAGTAAACTAAAAATAATACAGCTTAAGCTAACAAATTATCATGTGATAATGATATTTTTTTTTACCCTAAGGAGGCCCTAGAATAAGTTTTCTAGACTAAATTTTTGTCTTATGTTAGCAACATAAAATTAAAATGTTATGTTCAAAACCTTAAAAGTTAGTTAATTTTAAATTTTTTTTAAAGGTATTCTCCCATGATCTATTAGTTTAAGTTATTATTCATTCTTTACAATTTTAAATTTAAATTTCATTCTTTATAATTTTAAATTTAAGTAGTAGAATAAATATTATACAATTTATGTGTTTTCACATTAAATAAATAATTAATCAGCTTCATACGTGTAATAAGGTATAAGTAATTTTACGTAATTTTAAATTTACACATAGAAATTTATTATTTTGAAAATATTATTTATAAACTCTACAATGAAATTTAAATGACTATCCAAGTATTTATTTAATATTTATTTATTTTTCATTTTAATATTTTCAGAAATTTTATAAAACCTTATCCAATCTTGTATTACACTAAAAACAAGATAGTATTATTATAATCTAATTTGTATTTAAGTCAATGGGAGTGGAGAGTATTTTAACAAGTTAAAACAATCCATTCATATTTTTAATATATAAATATGTTCATTTACTAAACTACATTTGATTCATATAATAAAATATTTTAATGGACTGATGTGTCAAAATTTTGAAGTGTAATCTTTCTTTATTTCTTTAGTAAACAGAAGGGACTACATCATTAATAACCAATTAAGTGCATCCATGCTATTAGAATAGTTTTTGCAACTCTTAAGTTGAATCTAATTATTGAATCACCAAAAGACAAAAGATGGTGTATGAAACTACAGTTGCATTGTAGCTGGACCTCTAACTCACCCATCCGATTAATAAAATTATAAGAATATTAATAATGGGGTTAGACTATTTTAAAAATCAGGTAACATATAATGAATTTATGAATTGTCATTTATAATAATTCAATTGTTTTATATTAATATAATTTTTTAATTTTAAATGATTACGCAAGGGTTATTGTATGTTGTATATAACATGACCCTTAATAATAGTATTAAGTACAATAATACAATTAAGAATGCTATTATATTATGTCTATATTTACTATTTATTCACCGTTACCACCAATGAATGCAAAAAGCTGAGCGGTCCACTAGCAAAGAAAGTTTAGCAGTAGCCAATACCGAGGCCAATGACTATGAGCACCAATAATCTGTATTACCATTGCACCACCATTCACCACCAAAACCGTAAAGATTCCGTTATATGCCAGCATCTGTAATGCTCCAGCTAATAAATTGTTTTCTATATATAATAATTTAATTTTCCAAACTTAAAAAAGATGATCTTTATATACCTCTTCTGCTGCAAAAGTTTCGTTCTCACTGTCTATTTCTTTTTATTTTTTTAATAAATACCGGAAAAAGTATTTTACTTTTTGAGTTCTGTCATGCAATACTAAATGACAAATCTTGTACCGCATCCAAAAAAAAAAAAAAAGACAAAGCTTGTACCACAAAAAAAAAAAAAAAAAAAAAAAAAAGACAAATCTTGTACCGCAAACGTAGTACGGTAGATTTTGTTTTTTTGGTTTGGAGTTATAAAAGTTAACTAACTGAACTGTTAGGGAATTATCTCAAACTTATGTGCATAACTGATTAATGTGCATAAGATTGTATTTAACACATCCATCACATTTACATTGATTTTTTTGTCGGATTCTTACCCCGTCCAGAAATAATGTAAGTTCACTCGCGGGTAAAAAGTAAAATTGACACTGATACATTGCTATATAAAAAGCTCATGATTAACTTAAACCTTAATAAAAAATCAACTTATGGATTAGTGATTACCTCAAACTTATATATTAATAGACTAAAATTTGTTGGGAGAAGAGATTGGGCCTCTAGTTGGAGTAGATTTTTCCATATAGTATATATATTTAAGCTGTGGTTGTTTTTTTGAGTAAGAGCTTGTATTGATACCCTTCAAAATATCTCTTTAAATCATTTTAATTATTTCACAATTTTAATTTTTATTAAAATTATATAATAAAAATTTTTTAATTAAATTTCCACTCAAAAATTAAATAATTTTTTTCTTAAAAAATCCAACATCTTAGAAATTAAAAAAAATTCTTCTAATTTTTGGATATGAAATTTACTACTAGTGGTTGTAATAAAGAGAAGAAAACCCATTAATTTTTTTTTAAATAGAAGAAATCATGTTGTTAAATCGGGTTTAGTAACAAAAATTAAAAAAATGGTGTTTGCACTAATAAGCATTTAGGGGTATTTTTATTATTGATAGGGTGCTAAAACAATTATTTAGTTTTTAAAAATATTTTAATGCGGTTAATTAAAAAAAAAGGGGTGTTAAGAGGTGTACAAAGGGGAGCTAATAGTTCCGCTCTGGTTTTGTTTTTAAATATCTAAGTATAAGTGACATTTTATTTATTTATATAAATGAAAAATATCTTAAATATAGTTATTTTATATTTTATGTCTTTGTAAATCAAAATAAAGGAAAAAGAGACTGTATTTTACAGTTTAAAAAATATGTATATTTTATAAAGATATTTTAAAAATATAATATTTATTTTTCATTCAAATATTTTTATTTTAAATAAAAATTATAAAAATTTATTTTTTCTATTTAAATGTAAGTGTCTCAAAGTCAGACATAAAAACAGAAATTAAAAAAAAATTAAAAAAAATTAAAAAAAATAAAATTAATAAAATTTTAAATTTTAAATATTTAACAAACAAGCTCTCTAAACTTATATTAATTCAGTATATATTACAATTTATTTCATCCATTATATACATATAAAAATAAATAAATAAATAAATAAATGTACGTTGTAAATCCCTACTTCACTGTTAGTAAGCGAAGATAAAACGCTATCCCATCACAACGAAAATCTAGTTTTGTCAGAAAATATGTAGAGTACTCACTGCCCATCATCAATACATAGAAGAGCATTCCTCCTCAGGACATACAACATAACATAATAAATCTCCCACCCCTCCTCTCTCTCTCTCTCTCTCTCTCTCTCTCACCTCCCAATTTCCATTCTTACAGATTACGGAAAAACCAAAACCCACGAAACCGAAACAGAAGAGCATGACAGACCAATCAACACTATGGGGAGGCATGAGCAGCTGGCTCACCCTCACTCCCAGCACTCTCTTTCTTTTCGTCAACCTCGTCATCGGAACCATTGCTGTCACCTCTCGGTTCACTTCAGCCAACAGAAACCCACAACAACAAACACTCGCCCGCGCTCCCTCTCTCCTTGACCGTGTTAAGTCCATCGACTTTTCTCTTTACAAATTCCCCACCCAGCCCGAACAACAACAACAACAACAAGCGCACTATTTTCATCAACCCACTGAAGAACCACCCACATATCCGGTCGAACCGGCACGGGAGCAAATCCAACAGCTCGTCCGAGCTCCCTCTCTCTTAGACCGAGTTAAGTCTATCAACTTCTCACTCTACAAGTTCCCCAGTTATCCCGCCCAAGAGCCTGAACCAGAGCCAGAACCATACTCGCACGCAAATCTGGTCGAACCGGAGCCCGAACGGCTGGATCGAGCTCCATCACTCCTAGAGCGGGTCAAGTCTATTAGACTCCCCTCTGTTTACAGATCTCAAGAACCGAAAACTGAGGTCATCGGTGGCAACGAGGAGGCGGAAACAAATACGGTTCATAAGCCGAAGAGGAGCAAGTCAGAGTCGACGAAGAAAGCGAAGACGAAAGCGAAAGAGAATATGAAGAAGTCGGCGAGCGAGAAGGCGATGGCGGTGGAGAAGACGGCGGAGGAGGAAAGGGAGATGGTGGAGCGAAGGAGGCCCCAAACGGTCAGGCTGGAGAGAACTGTGACGGTCGGTGACGGTGACCACGCCGTCGATGCCAGAGCTGATGACTTTATCAATAAGTTCAAACGCCAGCTCAGGTTGCAGAGGTTGGATTCCCTCTTGCGCTACAAAGAAATGCTTCAAGGAAAGTAAAAAAAAAAAAATTTCCAAAACTAAAAAAATTAAAAAGAAGTAAAATAATGTTTGGATTTCGCTTTTTTTTTTTAAAAAAAAATATGTAAAAGGGCGATTTATTGGCTGTTTCTGTGGAAGGGGCTTTTAAGGTATTTCAGGTGTTCATGTGGGTTTCCCCGTCAATGCGCTGCGGAAAAAGATAGCCAGGCTGAGTGTTTTCAAAGTTGCTCGAGTCCGACGGAAATAGTCCCGCAATGTCCACTGGACTTGATCGTAATTTGTGGGACTTTTTGTCATTTCAAGTCTTTCTATCTTTTTTCCTGTCACAAAAAAAGTCATTCTATCTTTTTTTTTCCTGTTTTTGAGTTTATTAGTGTTAATTGGTATTTAATTGAATAATAATTTTAGTCTATCTAGTGAGTTTATTAGTTGGATGTAGTTTTATAAATAGTGTTTAGTTAAATAAAATTTATATAAATACTGATTTTGTTAAAAAATTTTAATTATTTACTTATGGATGAGAATGAGAATTTTAAAAAAATTATAAAATTATTTTAAAAGGTAAATTTTTAAAATTATATTATTAAAAAATTAAAATAAAATTGTGAAATATTTAAAAAATATATTTTAGATTTTTAATATTTAAATTTTTTAATTTTAATTTTTAAAATTAAAATTAAAATTTTTATTAATAAAAATAAAATAATTTATTTAATTTTAAAATTTTATTAAAAATAATTAAAAAAATTTTTAAACTTTTTTAAAATTTTACAAAGGATGTTCAAAACATTTTGTTAATAAAAAGGATAGGATTTCCGCATGATCCTTTACAAAGGATCCCGGTTTCCTATTGGTATCAGATCCTTTTAAGGCAGGAAAAATAAATTTAAAATTCCCTTTTATAGAAAAACTTAAAACCAAAAATTTAAACATCATAAAAACTAACTCTGTACACCAGAACTAAATAAATGTTTTACTAAAATCAAAACAGGCTAATCTAACCTGTTTACAAAAAGATTTAAACTTACAAAGAGTAGAAAATCAATTAAAAAATGATTTTTTACAAAGAAAAATTTCTGAATTTAAAGCATTAATTGAAAAGGAAATATGTGCTGATTTACCAACTGCTTTTTGGAACAGAAAACAATATTTGGTAGATTTGCCATATGAAAATTCTTTTGATGAAAAACAAATACCCACTAAAGCCCGTCCTATTCAAATGAATATGGAATTAGAGAAACATTGCAAAGGAGAAATCAAAGATTTAGATTAAAGAATTTTTGTAAAGGATCATTTTTCTGATTTTTGTAAAAAACCTTTACAAATAGAATTTTTGTAAAATTCCTAATTCCAAAGATTCATTGGTATTCAAATTTTTGTAAAAAACCAAAAAAAATCCTTTACAAATAGAATTTTCTTCTTTAGGAGAAATTTTGCTTTGAGAAAAATTTTGTAGGGCGAGCATGAGCTCAGGGGATTTGGAAATGGATTTCATCCACTCATTTACCTGTTCCTGCGAGGCAATGGCTTTAGATTTTGCTTCTTCATCCTCGATCATGTCAATCCAGGATTTGATGGGTATGGCTGATGAGAGTAATTTTTCTTTAGGAGGGGAAGAGGCTTTGGATGGTGTTTGGGTTCACTGTTTTATAACGGTCTTTAGGGTGAATTTGAATTTACCAAAAACCTGACTTCATGTCAAATTTTGAAAATATGAATGCAGAGTGAAGTTTTTGGAGTAAATCTTTTTTATTAGGTATAGGGTACCTAATCCATTTTAAGGCTTTATTTAGGGGTTTATAATTTATTACCAATCTTGGTGTACCTCTTTCTATTTCCGAATTTTTATTGACATAAAAAGCGGCACAAGACCATGGGGATCTTGATTTGGTAATTAGACCTTTAGATTCTAATTAGACCTTTGCAAAACTAAAATTTTGTTTAAAGGTATATAGGCGGGAATCCCTCGACATAAGTTCCAGAGATGATCCTGAATGGGCATTAGTCTGGTCCGCACTGGGGGTTAACAAGCCACGTACCATTAAACGACTTTAAAATTTAGTAGACTTAGTTTAAAGACCGAGATAGACTTAGGTTAAAACTTGATTTAAAATTGGTTTATTGAGATCCTTAATAATTGGATACCTCTGAACTCACTCGCTTTCCACGATCCCGGTTTCCTATTGGTATCAGAGCCAAGGGAAAGTAGGTGTAATATAGTCGTAAAGAATCTTTGTCGTTTTAATTTCAAAATTGTTTTCTGTGTGTGTGCTGAATTTTTACTGGTAGTAAGACCCGTTTCAGGATAGGATTTCCGCATAGGGCTGTAAAACCATACCTGTAGGCATTCATATAGATTTTAATTGAAGTTTTAAAACAAACATGGATTCTCTACTCTGTAGAGCATCCTCTTTTTCCAGTTCTTCTACTGATAAAACCAGTGTTTCAAAGAATGTGGTGAATTCAGAAGAATTCATTGTTGAAGATTTTGATAAAGCAATTGACAATTGGGTTTACCAAAGGTCTCCAAAGATAAGATTTATAAAATGAAAAAGCTTGATTTTTTAAAGACGGATTGTGTTATAAAAACGGAAGAAAGAGATATCACACTTTCAAAGCCATTTGAGACAATTCATTTATTTTCTGAACACTCTTTAAAGAAATTAAAAGAAAAGAAATTTAATTATGTCCATATTGGTTTAATTCAAGTTGGCATAAAACCATTAACAGTTGGCATAAAACCATTAACGAAAGAAGGTTTAAATACTTCTATTCTTGCTGTCCTCAGGGATGGGAGGTTCATCTCCTTTGATGATTCCTTATTCAGTAGTATTGAATCTAGTCTTTGTAAAGGACCTATTTCATTTGATTGTTATCCTAATATAACGATCTCTTTAAAAGACAAAAATATTTTGAAAAGCATGATTTTACAGATCAAGACACATAATTACAATATGTTGGAAGGATCTGTTCCAGTTGCATTAATTTTCAAAATATCTTATAAAGCCATGATTTCAGCGTTTAACACACAACATAAATTCCAGTCAAAAAGAGACGAGACTCTTCTCTTGCAGACTGACCTATCCAAAGCAAACACTGTCATACCTGCACCCATCCAATGGAAAGACATAAACCTTCCAGATGAATGGATCCTTGAAGGAGCCATCAACGATGATTCCTAGACAACTTGAGCCAAATACAGAGTTGCAAAATGTAACTCAGTATTCTGACGGTAAAGTCAAATTGTCATTTAGAAGGTCTACATCATCCAGACCCTCTACATCTTCCAGATTTTCTGAAAAGGATTTAAATTCTGAAATTCCAATTTTAGAAAAAGAATTTTCAAAAGTTCCCTCAGTTATAAATCTCCATTTCCAACCTACAAAGAGTCAACTTAGGTTTTCTACTTCAGATATACCTAGCCCTTCAATACATCCTGTTGATTATGCTACTAGTGTTCCTCACCCGATTTATACTAGTAGACAACAGGAACAAAGCCATGGAGAGAAGCAACCTTCTACTCCAACTTCTCCCACATTTTCTGCTATAACAGAAAATGTTATCAACGTTCTTGAAAAAGATTTTGAACTTGATAAAAACCTTCTGCATAAAGATTTCTATTCAGATATTAATAAAGAAAAAAGACTTTGGTTTTTTAAACACTTTTTAAACCAAAGAAAAGAAATTCAAGAAATTTATTATGATTTTGTACACTTGCATAAAGTCCATATTATGTTTTTTGATTGGTTTGAAATCTATGCTTCAGAAAATGATATTTCTTATCCCTTTAAAGAATCAAATCCAATCACGCGTTCAAAAGATCATCAATGGAATCTATCGAATCTTGATAGAACCATTGAATCTGAGCATCCTCCTCTCAGGAGTATAACCATTGATCATGGTGACCCTCCTATTCAGATAAAAGCCTCACCTTATAAAATCCATAAACCAAGTGATCCAGATAAAAATTTAGATAGCATTATCCAACAGAATAATTTTTGTAATGCTAATCTAGATACGTTAGGAAAACAGTTGACTAGGATAGAGTCAAATCCAAGGGTCAACTATCCAATTTCCTTCTTCTGTTTCATCAAAGTCTGATTCCTTGAAAAAGCTTAAAGAACCTATTTTCAAACCATTTCAGGTTTCGAAACATAGTCAGAAGCTTGTTCAAGAATCCAAATCAGATTTTGCCAGAGCTATTAAAGAACAACTTGATAGAATAGAATCATCTCATTCTCCTATTACGCCAAAATCTTCTTTTGCTTCCTCCTCTAAAGTCCAAATTGCTCCTGATAGTGCCCAATCTAGCAAGATTGCAGTACTAGAACAGGACCAATATTCTATAGCCTCCTCAGATATAGAAGCCTTCAAAGAAGAACCTACTACTAGAGTCAATAAAGTTTATTGGGAATTGACACTCCCAACCACTAAAAATCCACCAGATCTAGCCATAGATAATAGACCAAGTGCACTAAATCAATCTCGGTTTAATGCATCTTCTGTCTATGAGTGGAATTTAGATGGCATGTCTGAATACAACATACTAGGGTTGTTGCAACAAATGACCATGGCAGCTAATGCTTATAAAACCCAATCAGGAACTTTTGACAAAGCTATTGCAGAAATCCTCATTGCTGGTTTTACAGGTCAACTAAAAGGATGGTGGGATCATCTTCTCACTAATCAGCAACAATCAGATATTTTAAATTCTATCCAAACAGATGAGGAAAGGTTACCAATCCTTGATGAGTTCAACAATCCTATCCAGGATGCAGTTGCTACTCTAATCCTCACCATATCCCTTCATTTCATAGGTGATCCTTCACACCTTAGAGATAAAAATGCTGAGTTACTACATAATCTGAGATGTAGGAAACTTAGTGAATTCCAAAGTTATAAAACCGCCTTCTTCACTAGACTTTTCTTAAGAGATGATGCAAACCACACAACATGGAAAGAAAAATTCCTTGCTGGTTTACCTACTCTCTTAGGAGAAAAAGTTAGAAATTCCATTAAAGCCCTTTATGACAATCATATTCCTTATGATGAACTCACCTATGGTGAATTAGTTAGCTTCATCAACAAGGAAGGTCTAAAGATTTGTCAAGATTTGAAGTTGCAGAAACGACTAAAATGGGAGCTTAGGAAATCTAAGCAAGAGTTAGGCAGTTTCTGTAAACAATTCAATTATGACCCTTTTAAAATTCCTAATTCCAAAGATTGTAATGGTAAATGCTCCTCGAAGCCTTACAAGAAACATTACAGGTACAAAAGCCATAAAAAGCCCATCTCCAATTTTAGAGAAAAATTTTATAAGAAACCTTCAAGGCCTTATAAAAATCCCAATTTCTCTAAAAAGAAAGCCTTTAAATCCAAACCCAAAACTCCTTTTAACTACAAAGAAGCCATATGTCATAAATGTGGAATAAAAGGACATACTGCAAAGTATTGCAGAATGAGTAAAAAACTTCATGAGCTTGATCTCGATGAAGAAATCCTTTTAAAAATCTCTCCTCTGCTCATAGAGTCTGACGACTCTGATTCAAATTTCTCCTTATCAGGAGACAATGATCCTTTACAAATTGATGAATTGATTGACTCGGAAACATCTATCACAAGTGATGATGATTCTGATTTTGAACCTCATAAAATCAATGTTTTGACAAAAGACCAAGAAACTTTTCTTGAACTTGTTAAACATATTTCTGATCCAACTCTTCAAAGAGAATATTTAGATAAACTTCTAAAGACTTTGGAAACAAAAGAAAAACCAGAGACTAAAATTCCAATCATCAAGAAGAGTACCTATGACCTTACAGAAATTTTGGAGAAAAAGAAAACAAAGAAAACAACTCCTACCATCCAAGATCTTCAAAAGGAGATTAAAGACATCAAACTTGAGATTAAAGAGTTAAAAGAAAAACAGAAAACTGATTCTGAAACCATCCAACTTTTATTACAAAAACAATTAGAAGATGACTCTGATAAAGAATCAAATTCTAATAATAAAAATGATTTAAAATTTGGTGAAAATGATTTGCAACTTGAAAACATTGAATCAATTCCAAATGATTTTCTTTTTGTTTTAAATCAAATCACCACTAGAAAATATTTAATAAAAATTACTTTAGTTTTTTCCAAAGAATTAGAAATTGACACTATTGCCTTATTCGACACTGGTGCTGATTTAAATTGTATTAAAGAAATTTTTGTCCCTGATAAATTTAAAGAAAAAACAAAAGAAAGACTTTCTGCCGCCAATAATTCAAAATTAAACATCCATTCTAAAGTTGAAGCATCTGTTCTTAAAGATAATTTTGAATTTAAAACTACTTTCTTTCTGACAAATGACATCCATCATATTGTTATACTAGGAACACCGTTTATAAATCTCATAACTCCTTATATTGTTGATTATGATGGAATATCTTTTAAGGCAGGAAAAATAAATTTAAAATTCCCTTTTATAGAAAAACCTAAAATCAGAAATTTAAACATCATAAAAGCCAACTCTGTACAGCAGAACCAAATAAATGTTTTACTAAAATCAAAACAGGCTAATCTAACCTGTTTACAAAAAGATTTAAACTTACAAAGAGTAGAAAATCAATTAAAAAATGATTTTATACAAAGAAAAATTTCTGAATTTAAAGCATTAATTGAAAAGGAAATATGTCTTTGATTTACCAACCGCTTTTTTGGAATGAAAACAACATTTGGTAGATTTGCCATATGAAAATTCTTTTGATGAAAAACAAATACCCACTAAAGCCCGTCATATTCAAATGAATATGGAATTAGAGAAACATTGCAAAGGAGAAATCAAAGAATTAGAATCTAAAGGTCTAATTACCAAATCAAGATCCCCATGGTCTTGTGCCGCTTTTTATGTCAATAAAAATTCGGAAATAGAAAGAGGTACACCAAGATTGGTAATAAATTATAAACCCCTAAATAAAGCCTTAAAATGGATTAGGTACCCTATACCTAATAAAAAAGATTTACTCCAAAAACTTCACTCTGCATTCATATTTTCAAAATTTGACATGAAGTCAGGTTTTTGGCAAATTCAAATTCACCCTAAAGACCGTTATAAAACAGCCTTCACTGTTCCATTTGGTCAATACTGGACAAGAATGCCTTTTGGTTTAAAGAATGCACCTTCAAATTTCAAAGAATTATGAATGACATTTATAATCCTTTTTCTGATTTTTGTATTGTTTATATTGATGACGTATTGATTTTTTCACAATCAATAAATCAACATTTTAAACATTTAAAAACTTTTTATTTCGCAACTAGAAAAGCTGGACTAGCTATTTCTAGTAGCAAAATTTCCTTATTTCAAACTAAAATCCGATTTCTTGGCCATTATATTTCAAAAGGAACTATCACCCCTATTGAAAGATCTCTTTCTTTCACTGATAAATTTCCTGATAAAATCCTTGATAAAACCCAATTGCAAAGATTTTTGGGAAGTTTAAATTATGTTCTTGATTTCTGTCCTAATATTAATAGGATTGCTAAACCATTGCATGATAGGTTAAAAAAGAATCCTGTTGCATGGTCAGAAAAACATACTAAAGTTGTTAAACAGATAAAAAATATTGTTAAAGAAATTCCATGTTTATTTCTTGCAAATCCTGCATTACCTAAAATAGTTGAAACTGATGCGTCTGATTTAGGTTACGGTGGGATATTAAAGCAAATTGATAATAATAAAGAACAAGTAGTACAATATGTTTCTGCACATTGGAATGAATGTCGAAAAATTATTCTACTATTAAAAAGAAATTTTATCTATTGTCTTATGCATATCTAAATTTCAAAGTGACTTGTTAAATCAAAAATTTTTGCTTAGAATTGATTGCAAAGTCAGCAAAACATGTTTTAGAAAAGGATGTTCAAAACATTGCATCAAAACAGATTTTTGCACGATGGCAAGCTATTTTAAGTGTTTTTGATTTTGACATTGAGTTTATTAAAGGTGATACAAATTATCTCCCTGATTTTCTAACCAGAGAGTTTCTTCAAAACAGATAAATGCCGCCAAAAAAGACCAAAGACAAAGGGAAAGGGATTCTCAAAGACCCTGTATCCCAAACACCATCCAAAGCCTCTTCCCCTCCTAAAGAAAAATTACTCTCATCAGCCATACCCATCAAATCCTGGATTGACATGATCGAGGATGAAGAAGCAAAATCTAAAGCCATTGCCTCGCAGGAACAGGTAAATGAGTGGATGAAATCCATTTCCAAATCCCCTGAGCTCATGCTCGCCCTACAAAGTTTTTCTCAAAGCAAAATTTCTCCTAAAGAAGAAAATTCTATTTCTGAAGAAATACCTAAAAGATCTCTTAAAGAAATCCCTTTTCAAAGTTTGAGCCAAGAAATTACAAAACCTTCTTCTCAAAATGTAATTCTTTCTGGTGAAAGCTCATCTTCCCAGATTGTACTTTCACAAACAAAGCTTTCAAAGAAAACTTCGGATTGGTTTAATAAAACCCATTTCCAAAACATTTTATCTATGGAAGATGGATTTTATAATTCTGATCCATTTCAAGCTATTTCAAAGATTTTTCCAATAGGCTGGTTTTTTAAACCTTGGGATTTAACAAAACCCCAGTCCTATTACCAAAGCATTTTAGAGTCCACTGAGTCAGTCAGATTCAAACACTTCTTTCTCAGTGATTCCCATACAGAGCCCGCCTATTCAACGGCAACCATTCTCAAAGTCCACAGCCCAAAACAATGGGGTGACCAACTCCATAAACAAAAAACCTTTACTACAAAAATTCAAATGCGCCTACCACATTGTTTGACTTTTTCATACTGGGATTATCAACAAGCGTGGTTTAACACCTTTTTCCTACAAAACCCTAAAAACTCTCACTCATGGTTATTTTTCTTCAATTCAAAAATAACCGTTCAAAGCCTTCCAAACTGGTTCCAACAATGGTGGAACTATTTTGGCCCATGTCCTGAAATCCTCACCCAAAATGCCACCGAGTGTCTAAATCTTTTCAAAGCCCATTATAAACCCACAGAATCAGAAAGAAGGTTCTCTCCTTTCCTCTGTTTCTGTACAAACTTCTTCCTACCATGGGTATGGATGTGGAATCTCAGTTACCACACTCAGGATACCCAATTAATTTTACAAAGAACATTCAAAGTCAAATGGTGGTCAAAATTCGATGAACAGTCAAAATTAACCACCCATATCATTCATGATTGGCTTTCTGCCAAAGGTTTCCTTGCCCCAACCATCGAAGATATTAAAGCCCAAGGAACCTTTCTTACCCAAAAATCCAGAGCCCAATCTCTTCTTGTAGGTGCAAAGACTGAAGAAGAATATTTCAAAGTCATGGAACAACTTCTCGCCTCTAGATCCGAGACATCCGTTGTCAGCTCCTCTGAAGCCGATGAATCTGAACCGTTTATTTCTCTTAGGGATGATAATGAAGACGATTGCTTCGGAATCTTCCCTCCTATAAAGCATTAACGACATTTGTAATTTTCTTTATATATAAAAAAAAACTGTATTAAGTTCTTTTGGTTTTTCCTTTGTATCGGGTGGTCCTCTGGACACAAGTGAGAGCGCACATGTCTTTTCACCCGAATTCTCCTTGTAAGATTTAGATTATTTACAAAATTCATTAAAGCTACAGTACTGCTACAGTGACCCGAGCTACAGTACGCGCTACAGTTTAAAAGCTACAGGACGCGCCACAGTCTACAGGACGCGCCACAGTTAAAAAGCCACAGTTCCGGTCATAAAGCTACAGTCCCGGTTGAGCCAATTTTGTATTTAAATCTGAAGGAAGACTTAGACTCCTCAGATCAGTTTTTAGAGCTCTCTCTCTCTCTCTTCTTCTTCTTCTCTCCCTTCTCTCTATACTCTCCTCTCTCTCTGGGAATCTGGAATCACAAAAACATTAACGGAATATTATCCCAAGATCTTAGATCAAGGAAGTATCTCGTTAAGAGTTTTTAAGATTAATTTCCCATTTCTTCTTTTAAATCTCAAGATCTAAAGCAAATAAATGTAAGCAGCTGATCTTTTAAAGATTTGTAATTTATTCAAAGCCTGTAATAAATTTTATTTCCGCAATTTAATTTAAAGCAATTTAAATTCCTGCACTTTAAATTTTCCGCAATTTAATTTAAAGCAATTTAAATTCCTGTACTTTAAATTTTCCGCAATTTAATTTAAAGCAATTTAAATTTCTGCACTTTATTTTTCCGCATTTTAATTTAAAGCATTCTGCAGACTGGTTCTTATCAGATCTGCCATATAAATTCTACATTCCTCAGAAGCAAAGAGACCGGATCTCTGTCTTCTGTTGTACTTCTCTTCTCCCCCTCCAATCAGAATACTATTTCTGGGATCCAGATCTAGTATTATCTTTGAGCCTTTGTTGTAAAAAAGATTGCAAAACTAAAATTTTGTTTAAAGGTATATAGGCGGGAATCCCTCGACATAAGTTCCAGAGATGATCCCGAATGGGCATTAGTCTGGTCCGCACTGGGGGTTAACAAGCCACGTACCATTAAACGACTTTAAAATTTAGTAGACTTAATTTAAAGACCGAGATAGACTTAGGTTAAAACTTGATTTAAAATTGGTTTATTGAGATCCTTAATAATTGGATACCTCTGAACTCACTCGCTTTCCACGATCCCGGTTTTAATTCTTGATTTCTCCTTTGCAATGTTTCTTTAATCCCAGTTTACCTACTCTTTTGCAGCTTTGCAATCAATTCTAAGCAAAAATTTTTGATTTAACAAGTCACTTTGAAATTTAGATATGCATAAGACAATAGATAAAATTTCTTTTTTAATAGTAGAATAATTTTTCTGACATTCATTCCAATGTGCAGAAACATATTGTACTACTTGTTCTTTATTATTATCAATTTGCTTTAATATCCCACCGTAACCTAAATCAGACGCATCAGTTTCAACTATTTTAGGTAATGCAGGATTTGCAAGAAATAAACATGGAATTTCTTTAACAATATTTTTTATCTGTTTAACAACTTTAGTATGTTCTTCTGACCATGCAACATGAATTTAAACATCATAAAAGCCAACTCTGTAAACCAGAACCAAATAAATGTTTTACTAAAATCAAAACATCATAAAAGCAACAGAAATTTAAACATCATAAAAGCCAACTCTGTACACCAGAACCAAATAAATGTTTTACTAAAATCAAAACAGGCTAATCTAACCTGTTTACAAAAAGATTTAAACTTACAAAGAGTAGAAAATCAATTAAAAAATGATTTTATACAAAGAAAAATTTCTGAATTTAAAGCATTAATTGAAAAGGAAATATGTGCTGATTTACCAACTGCTTTTTGGAACAGAAAACAACATTTGGTAGATTTGCCATATGAAAATTCTTTTGATGAAAAACAAATACCCACTAAAGCCCGTCCTATTCAAATGAATATGGAATTAGAGAAACATTGCAAAGGAGAAATCAAAGAATTAGAATCTAAAGGTCTAATTGCCAAAAGAATCAAAGATTTAAATTTTATTAAAAATAATTAAAAAAATTTTAAAATTGATAATATTAAATAAATATTTATGATGATTAAATTAATGGGCATGGGCGATGGGCATTTACTTAAATAAGTAAACTGAATGGTGAAATGCGTTGAACTTTATTTACAGTTAGCAATACCCATGTGAAATTTTCACAAGAATTAACTGCGATTTGATGGCTAAGAAGTGCTTAAATGCAGCTTTCGCTTCTGCATGGCTTGTGGGTGGCACATTTTTTATTAGGCAATGATTACGATGAAGTTCACCTCTACGAATTTATATGTGATAAATAATAAAAAATTTATTATAATTTATAATTTATAATTTTACGTATTTAATTGAGATTCATGTTCTGATGAACTCTAATGAACTCTTTTAATTATATATTCTTACAGTTGAAGAAGTCAATTAAAGTCAAGTGACGTAAATACAAAGTTAGATTTTCACTTTACTTTATTATAATAAAGAGTGAAACTATTGGTACCTCTCTAAATATCTCTCAATATTTTTTTCTTTATTAATTTTATTAAAGTATTTAAAAATATTATAAAATTTTTTTAACACTCATTTAATGGCAAAAATACTCTTAATTTAATTTTATTAGTATAAATCTATTGTTTAATTTTTTATCCCTTTATTGTGAATAAAATTTAATTTTGATCCCTTGTTTAATTTATTAGTATAAAATTGTCTAATGTTGTCATCGACTAGCTAGATCAATTGTTTCTTGTGTGGCAACTTCAAATACCAAATCCTTAAAAGCACTTATATTAGTTTCGTATGGTGTTGCCCAGCCTTCTACACATGGTTCATGATACTTGATCCAACCATTCACAATAAGAGGAATAGGTGAAGCTAGAAGCATGAACACCTGTAGAAAAAAGTCATAGAAAAATTAGTTCAATAATAAAGATATTGCAACATAATTTGAATTTCCAAAGTTTTACATACTTCTATGAAATGACTTCTATTAAAAAATCTAATAACAATGATTTTATATGAAAAGCATGATAATGGAACAAATCTAAGAGGAATGAATGATTTTATGTCAATGATAATAGCAATGATTCTATTAACAAATCCAATAGTAATAAAGAATTTTTAAGGGAAAAAATTATTTGATTTTGAGTGGGGGTTTAATCAGAAATTATCTTATTATGTAATTTCAATAAAAGCTAAAATTGTACAATAATTAAAGGGGGTGTTAAGAGGTGTTTAGAGGGGTGCCAATAGTCTTACTCACAATAAAATCTTCACGATTTCACATGGCATGGTTTGTTTGTTGGCATTACTTGTCCAATGTGATTAAGTGACCACGCAAGATGGGAAATTTCATCGTTCGTCCATTAGAGGCCATTGTAATATCAATTTCACATCTAGTAAGACTTAAAATTCACTCCTAAAGATATTTTTCAAACTATGAAAAATCGAACCGCGGACAAGACTTCATATGTTCAAGTGAAGGAAAAAACGCACCTTAATGCATCAATTTACTTAGTATTCTGGATTTAATACGGATTTTGAGTTATATACATACATATTTGGATATGTCTATAAATTTTTCTTAATATTACTTTTTATTTATTTATTTTATTAACATGATGCATCGATTAAATTTTTAATTCCAGACTAGAGTAGGCAATGCTACTTCTTATTATTGTTTCTAGACTTTGGCTTAAAAAATAAACATTGTTCGTGATGGGCCATTGATGTTGGCTTAGTGATATTTTTTTTTTTGAATTACATGAGATTAATGTTCAGATTATAACTCATATTATATGAGATTTATAACTAATATTTATAGTTAGACAATTACTGGGACTAGTTTATATTAATTCTTATATAGCACTACCTAAATTTTTTGTGCCTACTCCACTCACATTTCGAAAGGGAGAAGACTGCCTTTACTTAATTATATATCATAATTAAGGAAGGAAATAAGCCCCTACATGTGTCGCAGGGACTCGAACCACTGCGCTCACAATTGTGAGGGTAAGGTCCTGACCACTGGGCTAAGGCCCAATGTTTCTAGTGATATCAATTAAGGTAAAAAAAGTTGATGAATGCGACCATATTCAATTTGAAAATCGTCCCCATGTTAGGTATATATATACGTATGTTGTAGGACCATCCCAAAGAGGCAATAGTCAAGTTTAGAAGTTCGCAAGAAAGAAACCCCGGAGTCCAAAAGATACTGGTTTCATAATTGACATGCATTTTGTCCTCTTTTCTTTCAACTATCTATAATTCATCATTATCACAAGATAAGGGTACAAGACATGGCCAAATATATATAGACCTTGTTATGTTACAGACTCTGTATGTAACATAGCAACTGGGGAGCATCCACACGTTGCAGGAGAGAGGAAAAGTTGTTGGAACTTAGCTGATACAAGGTCAGTTTGCACTGAGCTGTTACATACAGAGTAGCCTTGTCCAATATTATATAGATTATAGAAGAAGCTGCCTTCATTTTCGTCCTTACACGTATGCCTATGGCAATGACTTTGATTATAATGATTATGATGACGAATTTGTGACCTTAGATACGCTTTCTCATCGGGCACGTAATGCAAACAGCAATTACTTTTTAAATTTGTAGGGTCTGATTTTGAGAGGGCTGATCCGCTCTTCTCATGGAGAGTGAGGTCGCACAATCCCCTGATTTTTGAAGCTAAAAGCATCCCATTTTATAACCTGATTTTTGAAAGTAAAAGATTCAAAATACATTTAGATGCACTGAAGTAGATTAGAATCACGCAACTGATCAGTGTTTGGTCATGGAAGAGGCTTATTTTCTGATAAATTATTTAAATAAATTCTAACGCATGTGTTGTACTTGAGTGGAGCTCTTAGTCTTAATGCTCCTCCGTTACTAGTATAAAAACCGTTAATTTCATAATTCTATTATTTTTGAAGAAACTAACCTTTATTGAAAAAAAAAAACTTTTCGAAAGTTGTTGATGAAACTTTTAACTCAAAATATAGTAACTAATTTTTTATTCCCAACATTCTTCTACTTTAAGTTTTACGGTCAATTTCTCCTTAACATTGAATTCCAAATCACGTACATTCTTATGGTTAAAGATTTTGCTAGAAAAAAGAAAGAAGTTGTCAAAGTGTACGGGTTGCTGCTGGTGATCACCCTCCGATGTTAATGGTAGCTCTTTGTACTCAATTTCTATAGAAAGAGGGTTTAGAGGGAGATGAACAATATTTTTGTGTTTATGTCTTACCTTCAAATGTGGGAGGCCTTTATCTTTTTGTAGGCAACTTGAAGCATGGATTGAGGTACTATGGTGAGATGTGCCATTGTTATTTTGATAGGTGTCTTCAAAGCCCATGTATGAGGACACATGTCAATATGTGTCAAGACTTGTTCATGAAAAGTCTTTTTGCACAGTTGTCCTAGTTTTTGCATCCGTCACCTTCCATGGGCTTGATCTTGATTGCAACTCTTATGTTGGTTTCTTATGAAGAGAACTGATTTTGCACATTTTGTCTGTAAGTGGCTTATGTAGATTCTTACTCATAAGAAATTAGAATTTCTTCAAAGCACCATGTTCATTCTTGTAGAATCACGCCTTTGACACATTATCGAAAACTGGTTCTTTGGGTTTTTTATTTAAAAATATTTTTTGAATTTTTAAGTTTTTCTTTTATAAAGAATGAACCTAAGTCATTCTTTGTAGAGAATGAATTTAGGCTAGTATTTGTAAAAGCGCGACTTTGACGTTTTGTCGAGAGTTTGCCTTTTGGGTATTTCATTAAAAATTATTTTTCATTCTTTGTAAAGAATGAACTTGGACAATTCTTTATAGAGAATGGATTTAGGTCATTCTTTGTAGCATGCCCTTGGTGCTTTGTCGAAAATTTACTCTTTAACCATTTTAAAAGACCTAGATAACTCTGTAGAAGTGCACCTTTGGTGCTTCGTCAAAAAACTCACCCTACGAGCATTTCATTTAGAAATTTTTTCTAATTTCCTAGGTTATTTTTTGCAAAGAATGGATTTAGGTAATTTTTTTGCCCATTTTCGTGTGGGTTTTATGTGCTTATTCAAATTTTAGTACAGTAAAAGTAGCTCGAATTCCTTTATACATCAATTCTTTAATAAAATTAGTAACAATGATATTTTCTTTCCTAATATTTCATTCTTTCAATGTATGGTGGGGATACTTTTCCCCCATATCTATGTAATCGCACATCGATCACTTAATGGGATAAAGTATAATGATATTTGTTACTTTTGGAACTTTCAAATAAACTAGTGGTAATTTATAGAATTGATCGATCATGCCTTTGTTCTCTTTTGTGACTCAAGCCCTTGACGATCTTGATGAAATAGGTTGCCTTATTAGGAAGGATCAATTCTTATCCTTTTACATTATGAGGTAAAACATTCAAATTAAATTTTGTTAAAAAATCTTAAGGGTGAAAGATGGCCAATAGGAACTCAAGTGTCTAAAGAAATTATGTAGGATTCACGTGGTTTAGTACTAACCTTTGTACATGGGCAGAAGATAAGACTACTCATTTGAGTCTTTTTGTTTTCTTCGTTTGAGCAGCAGAGTCGCTCTATTTTTAGTGTTCCACATATAAAATGCAATTTAAATCAAATTCTTCATGATCAACCTCATTACATAGGATTTGGATGAATTTACAGTTTTTATTGATAACTCCATCCCACTTTCAGCTCAACTTCGAACCGTTTGTTTCTGGAACCTTCTGGCCCCCTGTAACATGTTTCCCATAGAGCCCCACAAGTCCGTGATAGGTGCTTAATTATTTTTAATTAGTGTTTGAATAAGGCTATTAGTAGTGGAGTTGAATTAGTCTAAGTTGGTGTAGATGGTGGCTAGCTTAAGGACTAGTTTGAGGTTGTAGTGTTAGATGAAGTAAGTTGTTTGTGATGGAATAAATAGTTATTGAAAAAGTAGTTTAGTGTTTGGTGAACTGTATTATTGTGGTTATTGTGAGATTAAAAATTAGAGTACATATATTTGGTAAATTTTCTTATAAAAGTATTATTTTGTTATATAATGACGAAAACATATATAAGTTTAAATTACTTTCAGGATTTATGAAAAAAAAGAAATTATTGTCCTTTTATTAAAATATTAATGTTATAATAGGAACTTTAAAAAAGTGTGATGACTTATTTAATAAATTGTATATAAAAAATAATCTTTTACCTACTTTTAAATGTTATTATCAAATAAAAAAAATCAAATAAGTAACTTTTAAAAAATTTATTAAGTATTATTTTTTGTCAACACTTATGAAATAAGCAATTTATAGCATTTTATTCTCAATCTAAAATAGTGCCTAAGTAAGCCACATTGAATAATTAAAGGATTATGAAATTTTAGCGAAAAAAGTTGCGTTAACAACATTTTGGAGGGTTTTGGCTTCCTCGAATTTGCCAATTGCACTTGTTCTAGAATTGCAATAGCATGATAAGAAAGAGATGACCATAGCAAAAGCAACATGCTTGTACCAGTCCGCTTGATAAGATAGACTTTAGAATAAACTGGCTCCAGGCCTCTGTACGTGAACCCCCCATGCCCTATGCACGTAGTAGAAAATAAGAAGAATCCTGGTACATAAATCATGTAGCTAAAAATGCGAAATATCCTGCTACGCTAAGCATGCAGCAGAAATGAGAAATTTCTGCCTTGGTGCTTCATTGGTTTAGCAATGAGTAGGAATAATCTTGCTGCTTTTGTTATATATATTGTCATATTATCACTGATAACAATAAACAAAGTTTGTAATAAATTAAACTACAGTTAATTAAATGGTGTAAGAATTTGAATTCAAAGCTTCAGAAGTGAATCAAAAATCAACTGATGCAATTAATTTTGATTTAAAGAATCAATTAATTTGTAATTGATTTGCTGTGAGTTTAAACTAAAATTAAAAAGTCACAATGTTCATTGAGGTACTATAAATAGGACTTCAATTTTACTTCATTAGCACCAAGAGGGAAAGGAAATCATTCCTTAATATTTAAAAGCATTTTCCTTATTACATCTCTCTCTACAACCACAAAATTTCAAATAAGAGTATTTCAAATAAGAGTATCATGGAGGAAATTTGCATAGCAGTCTGTTAGCAAACTCTTTTGAGTGGGTGCAAATAAAACTTGAAGGAAACTGTTATACACGCCCCAAAACCATTAATCTATCATATTATTCCTCTTTTCCTTAACAGTCTTAAGGTTTTATTTTGGAAAATATGTCAAATTCAATGGTTCCAGACTTCTATTCAAATGAATTTGAGAAAAAAAAAAAAGGTTCCGGACTGCTATTTAATTGAAGGAGAAAAATGGTGTATCATATATATTCCTAGAGAAGTTGAAGAATGATAGATTAGGTTTTAAGAAAAACATTTTGCTTAATAAAAGTGATGAGTGGGTCTTTTTGTGGTGGAAAGTGATATCAACGAGTTTCAACCGAGTATTTTAAAGAGAGGAGAACATCAAGCCACGAGTTTTTTTCCCCGCTCTTGGTCAAGCCGTGAGTTAATAAGAGAAACTATTGAGTGAGGGGATAAAATAAAACACAATGCAATAACTAGGTAGGCAATTTCTATTTTAGAGACAAATAAATATTATGTAGTAGTGTGTAAGAAAACTTGAAGCTATGGAGAACCTTGAGAAAAGTTCCCCACCACCGCTGGTGGAGAATCGCTCAACCAAAAAGGCCAAATTTCGTATGCATGAGGAGAATGAAGATAACCCTAATCCTTTGTCTTTCAAGGATATGCTGATGGAGGGCCGAAAAGAGTTGGAAGAAGAACTAACGGGACAAGAAAAGGATCTAGAGTTTGAAAAGGAAGATGTTGTGATTGGGAACAGAGGCTTGCTGCCCTCAATATCTTTTTCGCAACGGATCCATGCTTAGTTAGCCAAGCCGTGGATGAATGCGGTTGTGGTCAAATTACTAGGCATATCAATAGGCTATAAAGCACTCTGCAACAGACTGGAAGCCCTTTGGGGAGGATCACAGGGTTTCTCAGTAATTGATTCGGAGAACAACTTCTACCTTGTGCGGTTTAGGATGGAAGGTGATGCACATCATGCACTAACACAGGGACCGTGGACCATCCTGGGGCACTATCTCAATGTTCAACAATGGAGCCCCCAATTTGATAGTAACAATGACAAGGCAATTTTAATACTATCCTTCATGTTGAAGAGAAGCAAGGGGGTCATCCAAAAGAACAGGATTTTGTAGCCGTTTTAGCAGTTGGTTTCATGCAGCAAGAATGATTGATCTGGGTTTTAAGGGTCCTCGCTTTACTTGGTCTCGAGGAAGGCTGGCCAAAATATTAGATCGAGCAATTTGTAATGACGAATGGATTGCTAATTTTGAGGAAGCCTGGGTGTTTCACCTTCTAAAAATTCAATTTGACCATCGTCCAATTCTTGTAAGGTTTGGGAAGAGTGAAAACAAAAGAGGAGGAGTTAAACCATTCTATTTTCTTGTACCTTGGTTATCGGATGATAATTTCACTTCTTTTGTTAATAGTCACTGGAATAAGGATGGTAACTATATTAATGCAGCCAAGACTTTTGTTGAGGATGTGAAAGAGTGGAACATGGTACATTTTAGAAATATCTTTCACCGTAAAAGAAATCTTCTTGCTCGCATTGGTGGAATTCAAAAGGCTCTGGAGAGTTACAGCTCTGATTGGCTTACAAAGCTCGAGTCCACGCTCAGAAAGGAGTTGGAAGTTGTCCTCCCAGGAGGAATTATTATGGTTTCAAAAATCAAGATGGGATTGGATTTCAAGCGGGGATAGGAATACAACGTTTTGCCATAGGAAAAATATTACCAGAAAAAGATATAACAAGGTGAAGCCATCAAAGATAATGACGGTCGGTGGTTGTATGACAAAGACGTAATGAAGAAGTATGCTGTGAAATTTTTCAGTAAATTGTTCAAGGCTGAAGGTGGGGACTTTACAAGTTATACGTGTTCAGGGGTGTTTCCATCTATTGACAGCAGTATGCTTTGTGAGATTGATCGTCCGGTTGATGATGGGGAGATTCGAAGTACCATATTTTGCATTCAGCCTTTGAAGGCACCTGGAGTTGATGGGCTGCATGCTTTGTTCTATCAAAGCCAATGGCAGTTCGTTGGCACCTTTGTTTGTAAGTTTATAAAAGATATCTTTGAGGGACAACCCTTACCCAATGAAATAAATGAAACCCTCATTGTCCTTATCCCAAAAACTAGTCATCCAACTAGTATGAAGTTTTTTCGTCCCATTAGCCTTTGTCCTGTTATTTATAAAACGGTTACCAAAATCCTTGCTAATCGGCTAAAAATCATCCTTCCTGACGTTATTGGTCCCCAGCAGACTAGTTTTATGCCCGGGAGAAATATAACGGAAAATGTTGTCATGGCTTAGGAGATTATTCACTCAATGAGAAGGAAAAAGGGTTAAAGTTGGTTTCATGGCCATTAAAGTTGATCTGGAGAAGGCTTATGATCGTTTGCGGTGGGACTTTATCCATGATACTCTCACTGATGTCGGCCTACCATCAGACTTTATTAGACTTACCATGGAGTGCATTACAACAGTGAGAATGCAAATTTTATGGGAAGGAGAACTCACCCAATCTTTCACCCCACCCCGTGGGATCCGTCAGGGAGATCCTTTGTCTTCTTATATCTTTGTCTTATGTATGGAGCGACTAGGCCATGGCATCCATAATGCAGTAAGGGATGGGTCTTGGAAACCAATCCGCCTCTCTAGGAGAGGCACTCAACTAACTCATCTTTTTTTTTTTTTTTTTTTGGCAGATGATTTGCTGTTACTAGCGGAGGCAACTTGTGATCAAGCTAAAACCACAATGAAACTTTGGAGAATTTTTGTTCAAGTTCAGGAGGGAAAGTCAATAAGGAAAAAACGCAAATCTTTTTCTCTAAGAATGTGAAGCAGGCTACAGCCAAGAATATTGCTAAAGAGTGTGGCTTTTCTGTTACAAATAACCAGGGTAAATATCTTGGAATGCCCTTGCTACACAACAGAGTGACCAAAGCAACATATCAGGAGATTGTGGACAAAGTGGACAAAAAACTATCCAGTTGGAATGCTCTACACCTATTTATGGCTGGACGGGTGACCTTGGCACAATCTGTAATCCAAGCGATCCTCATCTATGCTATGCAAACTACTTGTCTTCCGGAGGGTATTTACGTGAAACTTGATAAAATTTGTCGCCGATTTATTTGGAGCGGTACAGCTAGTGAGTGTAAGATGAACCTAGTTAATTGGAGCAAAGTTTGTCTACTGAAAAATAGGGGAGGCCTTGGATTGAAAAATCTGTCTCGCATGAACACTGCCTTACTAATGAAAATTGGATGGAATATTATAACTAAGCCTCAAAGCCTGTGGATTAGAGTGCTTTGATCCAAATATGGTTTATACCAGTATGAGATTCCAACCAATCTCAACTTCAGGTATGGTTCCTATTTGTGGAGGGCAGTCAACAGTATTTGGCCACATGTTAAAAATGGCATTCGTTGGGCAGTTGGCAATGGATAAAGTGTTCTTTTCTGGAATGATTAGTGGGTGCCTGAGGTGTATAATCTTCGAACTCATGCAAGGCAACAACTCCTCTTGGAGATGGAAAACGTGTATGTGGCATATATGGTTGGCTCGGATGGTTCATGGAGATGGGATATTTTTGGCCACCTGTTATCTAATAAACATAGCCTTCAAATTGTTGCTATTAAACCTCCAGCTATCTCTGATGGTGATGACCAATTTTTATGGGGCTTTTCACGCAATGGAAACTTTACCACAAAGTCTGCATATCTATCTCTCAGTACCCAATTTATGATGGGAGTAGTAAAGCCTGGAAGCTTATTTGGCGTTGGAAGGGACTTCACCGAGTAAGGGTTTTTCTATGGCTTCTAATGCACGACAAAATTAAAACAAAAGAGGAATTATTTCGAAGGTAAATTCAGAGCAACTCAAGGTGTGATATTTGTGGCCGTCACACGGAGGATTATCTTGCATGCACTTCGTGATTGCATTTTGGCTAAACGGATATGGACTTCCTTACTTCCAAATACTATTGCAGCCTTGTTTTTCTCTACTAATGTATATGAATGGCTTGTACATAATCTGTCTGGCTGGAAGGTGATTGAGAAGGAAGATAACTGGGCGTTGTTTTTTGGAGTGACTATATGCAAGATTTGGTGCTGGCGAAACCAGATCCTTTTTGCTAACGCTTCTCCGTGCAGCTCTAATGTTGTGTCAGATATAAGAGCTTGGGTGCATGAGATACTGCAGTCCTTCAAAGCTAATCTGCATGAGAGGAATTGTAAGGTGACTGACTGTAGGAATTGGATGGACAGCCTCTAAATGGCCTTTCTTCTGTTTGAATACTGATGGAGCAACAAGTTTAAATGGAGTTGCTAGTGCAGGTGGCTTAATTCGCGATGCAAATGGAAAATGGATCCGGGGTTTTAGAATGAATAGTGGCTATTGCTCCATTAGTATGGCAGAACTTTAGAGGCTCTACCAAGGCCTCCAGCTTGCGTGGATTAACGGCATTCACTTTTTAGAAGCAGAGGTTGATAGCCTTTGCATCATTCACATGCTGGACTCCCGAGATCATAATCCCAATATGCACACACCATTAATAAAATTGATCAAGAATCTCCTCACGAAAGATTGGCATGTTTCCATTAAACATATCGATAATGAGGCCAACTTTGCAGCTGACTAGGCTAAAACTGCTACTGCAGGCTCTATGCCTCTCGGTTTCATGTTTATCAAGAACCTCCTGTAGGCCTCGATCTTTGGCTGTGTTATGATATGTATGGGTCAATGATTCCCCGTTCGGTTGTGTCTTAGTTTGGATAAGCCTTATTTGTTATCAAAAAAAAAAAAAAAAATTATGTAGTAGTGTTTAGGTTGACAATTTTATGTTTTGGAAACAAATAAAAACCGTTGTCACCCCCATAACAAGCTTAATTTTCTTATTTATTGTGATAATTAGATATAAACAATTATAATGAAAGCAATTATATTAGTAAATGTATCACTACATAAAATCGTTAAAATAATTAGTCAAAATAATTCTAAACACTGGGAGTGCTGTTAAAACTTTTTCACTACATATCATGATGGTTGTTAAAACTAGAATTTTTTGCTTCATTAGTATCCATGGTTGTTGATGGTACCCCATATCAATATTGACTTGATAATCTTGCCAACAGCTTAATTAATATTATCTATATAATTTAACCAAAAAAAAATTAGTGGTTATTATATAATTCAATTAATCATTACAAAAAAGTTTAATAAGAGATCAAGTGTCGCTCAAACAAAATATTTTGGTCACAAAGTACAATATTAATCAAGACAAAACTTTTGGCTATTATTTGTTAGCTTTGTTAAAATAGGTAGCTTTCTGTAACAACAAAACCAAGGTCTTAAAATTAACTAAAACTAGGTTGAAATAAGTATACCTAATGATAATCGAAAACAGTTTATATATATATATATATATATATATATATATATTTTAGTAATAATAACACATATCATTCTATTCTCTAGTGATATCTTATCATCAGAAAGAATATGGAGAGAAGGTTAAAGAATACTCTGGGATAACGTGTTGATCTAGAAGATGAACTACATATTTCTAGAGAGCAATTGTGACTTATGGATCTAGGTATACTTTCGCATAATCTGTTATTGATTCTTGGTGATATGACATGAATGTTCTTGTAATTTAGGTGATGATCTTCATTAAATCGTTCCAATAGCAAGGACATATTATAAAACTTTACCTGTATGAACATAGGAGGGGCTTCACTTCTAGCAAGAGTTTAAAGGTTTGCTCTTGTAAATGTTCATGAAACAATGATAGAGCACAAGGCCATAATAGTCCTAAGAGAAAGAGAACATCTTAAGGAAATAAGATAAAATCATATGAGAAGTATTTCCCATATTAACAATAATGAGACATTATTTAAATTTACAACTACATATATCTCATTAAGACTTTGAAATGCTTTCAGAAAATGGACATATAAATTGAAAGAACGTTTATGTATGCACGAGAATATCAGTGTGATTTTATTTTTTATATTGTATAATATTACATTTAGTAGTAGTAGTAGTAGTAGTAGTAGTAGTAGTAATAATAATAATAATAATAATCATAATAATAAGAGTTTGTAATTGTTGAATCTAAGGTTAGATGTAATCCAATCCAGAAACTCAAGATTATACACCACACACTAATAATTGTATCGAGAACTACAAACAAACTAATAGATCACATTATCAGCAAATTAAACAAAGAACATTACACAAAAAAGCTTATAAGGGTTAAACTAAAATGGCATGCGTTTTCTTGAGAAACAAAGTTATCACTTTATTACACTTGTTAGATCAAGTTATAAACTTTAAGAGAAAGCTAAAATGAACAGAATGAATTGAAGATCAGCCTTTAGGGCTTTATAGAAGAGTTTAAAAACATCACATAAGTTAGGTCACTTGTCAGTTACATTCTAGATTTGCTGCAACAAACCTAGGAACTTATCGCTCTTATAATTGTCTTTAATGGCTTTTTGAGGACTTGACTCACATGTGAAATATGTTAGTTACTTAAGTAATCCAAATTGCATTGAATGGAATCATTTCATGCTTTAATAGATACGTGAACACTCGCAAATCACAAGCTTCACTTACTATAATCATCTGACACAAGCTTATTGTCATTTGTGTACTAAAACATTCGACTAACGTGCCTTTTAGCAAAGAACCATCATGTTATACAGTAAGTAATTCTTAAATCTACCTTGTCATTTGCACTAAAAACCCAATTCTGATTTACATTTCAACATTCTCTACCTTAAATCTGAATTCACTAACCATATAACTTCTTTTTCTCATCCATTTGTAATACTATCTTTGACAAATCCTAACTAAATCTAAAGCATAGTTCAAGCTTAGCACTAGAAACAAAATTTGTCAACATATCAATTACATTGTCGTTTGTTTAGATTTTCTTCAACTTGATTGTCACTTTAAAGACTTCAAGCTTGATTAAGTGGAGCTTAATATTTATATTTTTAGTCTTTTCATGGTGAGTTTGAATTTTGCTAAGACAAATAGCACTTTAGTTGCCACAGAAGACTGTTAGTGATCTCTGACAATGCCTCAATTCTTTAATATGCCTTTTAACCATATAACTTCCTTGAATCCCTCTGCCACGGCTGTATATTCTGCTCTTTTGTAGTGCTACAACACTTTGAAGTGTAGCTTTCCAATTTATAGTGCAATTGAACTAGTAAGAGACCTTCTCTTGTCAATATCTCCAATATATTCAGATCTATATAACCTAGAATTTGACTATCATCTAGTCTTTTACCAATAAACAACAATCTGTAGCTTGATGTTTGTCTGAAATATTTTAGCATCGATTTCACAGCTCTCCAATGTTCCTTGTCAGGGTTGTCCACATATATGCTGACAAATTTAATAGTATATGAGATATCTAGCCTAGTTAACATCATAACATATATTAAACAACTAACAATACCTACATATGGAACGTTTTTCATTTTAGACTTCCCAAACTAAGTCTTTAGACATTGTTGACTTGATAATTTGGAGTGTGCTAGCAAATGAGTCTATATTGGCTTGGTATCAGTCATCTCAAACTTCTTTAAGACTTTATTTGTATAGCTTTCTTAATAAAGAAACAAAATCTTATCCTTCTTGTTCCTTGTCAATCAATTCAATTTTAGTTATATTTTGCGTGAACATCCATTTTAGTTTATTTTTGATAAATTAAGTTGTTTTAGAATAATTTGTGCTTAGATTATATGCATAATTGTAGGTCACCGAAAGCTCAAGTTTTAAGGAAGGAATGCTACTACACGAGAGCAGAGACAATGAAATAACTTGGCTATAGAAAAATTGAAATAAGTTTGGAACAGTACAAATGCTGTAGCCGTTGCCGTAGCAATACTGAAGTAATGACAGTTTGGATTTCGCGTGTAACAACTAAAAGATTGCAATCTAAAGCTTCCAAAAATGGAGAATACGCGCCACATACTTTTAGTAGCCTTAATTCAGAGTTATAAAAGGAGCACACTTGCAAAAGGAAAATGAGAGCCGTTACTCAAGGAAAAATCACAGATAAAAACAAAAGAAAAATAGAAAATAAGAGGGATTTAAAGACTGCAACAGAGGAATCACAATGACAAGAAGGAGAGATCTAAAGATTAAGTGGACTTCAACTATTTATCTTGTTATCTTGTTATCTTGTTTTCTATTTATTTACGGAAATATATTTGATGACCAAAACAATTTTATTTACTGTTTTATCACAATTCATGAACTAAATTCAATTGTGGTTGAGTGATAAACTTAATGGATATTTGACTGACATATGTGTGTTGTTCTTTGTTTGCTATAACATTTTCTTTTAATTGTATTTATTTATATTCCCTATTTCGGTTGGCCACCCATTAGTGGATACTAGTTAAGAAAGAGCCTAAAAAGGTCTTGACTTAGTGGATCAAATTAAGACAATACTTGGTTTTAGATTGTGTTTCCCAAGTTGAGTGAATCTAAATTTGAATAGGGCCATGCTTGATCTAAAATTGTGATGAACTAGATATAGAAATTCACCTTGTAGGGTTAATGGAACTTAGAACGTTTAATGTTATATTTAATGTTGGCATAACAATTGGTCACTGTTAAGTTGCATTAGATATAAGATATGCAACATGTGACAGCTAAGGATGCATGAGGGATTCTACCTAGTACTGTAGTAGATGCTGTAGCAACGGTAGTTCAATCGAAAAATAGTCAATGCCATCAAGTGGGTTTATTCACTCAATCACTCTATTCCCATTAGTTATGTCCTTGTGTTTGAAGTAAGCAGTTTCTTTATTGCATTTTTAAATTTTTTTATTAGTTTAATAATTTAATAAATTGTCTTATTTTTAATTTAGAACAAAATTGCACTGTTAAGGTTGCTGTAGCAAATCTGATAACATCAATCCCTGTGAAGATGATCTGAATACTCATCAGTATATTACTTATTGTGTACACTTGCACATTGACATCCATAACATTAGAAAACACACACCGCAAATCCAATATAGATTCTTAAAATTGATAAAGCCTTCAAGCTATGACATTATAATCTCTTCATAAAGCTTGCTATATAAGAAAATTATTTTGACATCCATTTATTCAAGATGCTTGTCTTTGACAACCATAAGTGCTCAGATAATTCTGATAAAGGCATGCCTAACAACTGGTTAGAAAAATTATGTAAAGCCAGTCTTTTTTTTTTTTGGTGTGAATCCTAAGAATTCCTTTTTTTATTATGAAAATCCACCTGCAGCCCACTATCGACGCCTCACAAATGCATGTGATTAGTGAAGGGAACAATAACGCTATAAATTTTTGCTTCTTAGATGCACACTCTTGAATTTCTTTTTCAATGATCTTCCCAACATCGATGACTAAACCCTTGACTATAGAATAAAGTAATATAAGTCGAGCTTGGGAAACAGTGGCAGTATAGGTGGTTGCAATTAATCTAGATTTTAAAATTTTTTTTTCCTAAACCTTGACGATAGGTTTCAAGTCGATCTTATTGACTACTCTTCCTTCCTCATTCATCCATTCACTACCCTGAACAATCAAGGGTTTAAAACCCTCCCCCCATTTCTTCACAGTGATGTTCTCAGCAAATTTAGTGTACTTACAATCAATCATATGAGGTAAGTCATAAAAAGCATTAATAACTCTAGAGTCTAAAGGTACTTATACTTGCCTCACAAAGATGTTGTGTTGGCCTCGTTGTAATATGTTGGAATAGAACTCCTTAAGGACTAAGATAACGGGGTCTTAGGGGTGAGCGTAGAACTTCAGCCATCCTCTTTTTGCTACAACATAAATGTTGTTCATTATCCCTGTTGGCTGTTTTGGGAATTGAAAACCCTTTTCTTCCAATATTTTTCAAGGCTCGATAATTTATCCTCTGCTTTGTAGCTGCGGAAGTGCGCAAAGTCCTTTATTTTAGCAGCACGTGTTTTAAGTTTCGACATTATTGTAACAATTTGAATATAGTCGTATTTTGCTAAAAAGAAAATAGAATCGTGAAAACGAATCGTTAAAATGTTGAGAGTTATAGACGGGGAGAGAAAAAGTTGTATTGGAATTGAAATAGTTAAAGTAAATCCCTAATTTATAGTAAAATGGGAAAATGAAAAGAGGAAGGTAATTAATAGGATAATCTTGAAAATATATTTTGAAATTTAAAAATAAATTTTAAAAAAGAAAGGAAAGGATATGTTTTACGGCAAATCAAGGGTTGCAAAATCATTCTGATCATAAATTTTGGTTTGCTGACATAAGCATGTCAGCCCTCCAACAGAAAAATTTCAAAGCTGTCAGTACAACGGTAAAAGTTGTTGTGAAAATCACTCTTTTGCTATTGCAATAGTGATATATTCGCTTGCTGTTTTCATGCTTTCTTCTAACTTCCACGCTGTATGTGGTGCTACAGTAATTCTGTTTTACTTCCTTGCCCAAAATATTTTTTTTTATATATCAACTTTTACTTGTGCAACATAACACAAGAAAATAAAGAAATTAAATGCACAACTAAAATAACAACAAGACAAATTAAATAATTCTTAAAACTAAATTTAATACTTTAAAAACTTGAAACAACTTCTTTCATTGGGATTCCTCCCAATCAACTCTTGATTTTAGGTTTTTTAGATTGACCGTCTCTGATTGCTCAAGCTGGATCTTTGAGGAACAAATCCTTTTTAGGATTGTTCATAGCAGCTCCAATGTAATGCCTCACTCTTTGTCCATTCACCTTGAATTCATGGCCTGTCCTTTTATCTTGAAGCTCCATAGCCCTATGATGATAAACTATGGTAAGTTTGAAAGAACCTGACCATCTAAAATTTAATTTTCTTGAGAAAAGCTTTAGTCTTGAATTGTACAGCTGGACTTATTGACCTGGAACAAGCTCCCTTTGCTGGATTTGCTTCTCATGTCATTGCTTGGTCCTCTCTTTGTAGATTCGTGTATTTTCATAGGAAAACAACCTTTACTCTTCTAGCTCACAAAGCTGTAGCTTCATTTGTTCTATTGCAGCAGCCATATCCATGTTCAGTTGTTTCATAAGCCTCATTTTAAGACTTAGATGATGCGTAAATTAGCAAGTGTACTAGTCGGCACTAGTAATATAATAAAGAGTAGAGTATCGTCCCACAGAGATTATATATTTTATTAGCTACCGAAATTATTCTAACACTAATTTATTTGAACAATCGAATAGGCGAATTTAGATTAAAATAAAATAAAATAACTAAAAATTAAATAAAGATGAAGGCAGTAATGGAAATCACTAAGAGATTAAAACACTCAGACATCCTATTTCACCATAACTAATCCAATTTGATCCTCCATCTATGCTATTAAAGTTCATTACTCATGTTGACAGTGAATTTTCCTAATTTATTCAATATCCTCTCTTGAGTAATATCAAAAATATCTTCATATATTAACCCACTATATCTCTATGTGAATTTAAATATGCAAAGATTCATTAAGCTCTATGGAAATTCTTATATAAAACTGCACAAATCACGTTGGCACATCTTTGTCTTTCGTTCAATTCATAGCATCCATTACACAGAGCAAAAATACATAAATCTCCTTTTGGTCTCCTTTTGTATCCTCAAATCATTCAAATATTGGGCAGATATTTAAAAGCATTAAACACAATAATGAACACTCAATCATAGAATAATAAATTAAAAATAACGCAGATTGATAGCATTAAATCTTTATAGTTAAGCTACATCGTAGCCCTAGTAAAATAAATTAGTTCATGGGAATATAAAGAAAATCCATGAATTTAATTGGAAACATTCAAGAAACACAATTAAAAAGAGAGAAAGAAAAACCAAGAAGTTATCTCTCTCCAATCTCTACAATTGACTTCTCCAAATTGTTGTTGGATTTGCAGCAACTTCTCTTGTTCTTTTCTTACTCTTGGTTTTCTCTCCAATTTCTGCAATTTGTGCGGCTGCCTTCTTCTTTTCGGTTTGTGGTTCTTGTGGCTGCTCCTTCTCTTTGTTTTGTTTCTCTTCCTTTTATATTGCACAGCCCACGAATCCTTAAATCAAAAGGATTTAAAATTGCAGCCACCACCTTTACAAGCTTAGGCTATTATCTTGCAAAATCACATGGCCCAAGTTCATGTGCAAGCCATAGTTTCTTTGAAAATTAATTCTTCAATGCTTCCCCACGTGCATGCATGCTTAATGATTAATTAAATTAAATCCTTTATGATTTATTCCAATTAATTCTCTTTATTTCTTTCCCTTTTTGATTCCTTCAAGTTGATTTCCTCCTGAATGTTCCGATTTAATTCATCTATAATCCCATATTGTACATAAAATAACAAAATATAAAAATTAAGATCAAATTAACATAATAAAATATAATTTAACATAAAATTAAGTTATGGAAGCATTAAAATAATAAATAAATTATGAGCACATCATTAGACAACAAGGCCCCATTTGCTAAAGCATCCACTATCAATCTAGTGCTTGGGTTGAGACTATTATAGAAAGTTTCCAAGTGTGTACAACAAGGAATAGCATGAAGGGGGCATCTCCTGATAACTCCTTGAAATTTTCCATGCATCATACAAGCTTTCATCTTCAAATTAATGGAAATATATAATCTCATTTCTCAATTTTGCATTCTTGGCTGGTAGGAAGTACATCATTAAAAATTTGCCAAATCATTCCATGTAATGATGGAATTAGGTGGTTGAGAGTTCAACCATGCCCTTGCTCGATCCCTCAAAGAAAATGAGAAAAGTTTGAGTCTTAATACTTCATATAATATTCAAGCAATCTTAAAAGCATCACTTACTTCCAAAAACAGTTTAAGGTGAAGGTGATGATCTTTTAATGGTAGTCCATTAAATTGCCCAACTGTTTGAAGCATTTGAAACATTACTAATTTAAGCTCAAAATTATTCACTTGCACGTCAAGTCTAACTATTCTAGGATTTATAGCCTGAGGGGTCAACATCGCATAATCTTGAATGACTCTGTCTCTACATCTGCCATATGGATAATATTGTTTTTCCCTGGTTGCCCATAAATAATCTGTCTATTCTGACCTTCTTAAGCATTGATCGCTTTTATTACTCTACGAGGGTTCAAATTCCCGATATCTTGCAAATCATCCATGTTTGCAGTAAATTTTAAATCCCAATGCTTTTTCTTCAATCTCCTTACAGTTCTTTTAATTTATAGATTAAACTAGAATTCAACAGGTTTGTATTTACGCATGAGAAGGTTGCTAGAGCATTTTTGTTGACAAAATAAACAAATTAAAAGAGAAATAAAAATGGGCACCAACTAAAATTAATTTCACAAATTGCAATAAATAATCAATCCCCAATAACGAAGTCAAAAAAATTTTTGGCTGGTATGATTATTGTTATAGGTGTCAATGTGAAAGTGTACATAACAAATAATGTATTGATACGTATTCAGATTGTCTCCAGAGGAATTAATGTTTTCGAATTTGCTACAACAATCTTAACGGTGCAATTTCAATTTAAATTTAAATAAAATAATTAATGAAACTAATGAACTAGCTAAATTGAGAATGCAATAAACAAGAGTGTAATAAGAAAAATTTTAAGCCAAACACAAGGATGCAATCAATGGGAATAGAGTAGTTGAGTGATTAAACTTATTAATGATATAACCTACAATCATACACGTAATCTGAGCACAAAATAATCTAAAACAAAATCAATTTATTAAAAATAAATTAAAATGGATGCTCATGAAAAATGTAACTAAAATTACTATAAAAATATATCATTTAATGTCTAAGTAATATTGGTTCGAGTCTAAAAGTGCCATGATAACTCTCATTTCATAGAGTTATGAATGGGCTTCAAGGTTTGGGCAGTTGTTTTTTCGATTTTCTTTGCTCGCGCTTGCCGCTAGGAGGCTTTTCCTGCTCCTAATCTTTGCGATTGTGGCCTATGTCCTTCCAACCCTCTTTCTCACCTTTACCGTGTTTATGCCTTTTGTCTTTGGGCTAGGCAGAGTAGTTGGCAAATGATTCTGCAATGGCGATGGCATCATCGAGAGTTTTTACACTATGCCTAACAAGTTCTACCTTGGCACAATCCTTGAGGCCATCTTGGAAGTAGAAGGGAGAGTCCTTATCTAACATGTCATAGATCTCAAGTATTAGGGTAATAAACTCATTGGTGTAATTGCGGACGCTACCCGTTTGCTTGAGTCGACATAGGCGCGCTCGCGCTTCTTAGTCCGCACTACTTGGGGCAAAGTGCTTGCTGAGTTCTCGTTAGAACTCAGCCTATGTGTTGATGAGGCATATGCCTTTGCCCATCTCGCCATGCTTCCGCTGCCACTATAGTTGTATGATGCCTCACACAAACGTAGGTGCGGTGCCTATCTTCGATGCCTTATCACGAACACTGTTGATTGATTTCTGTTAGTATAGGTGTCAATGTGCAAGTGTACACAATAAATAATATACTGATGAGTATTCAGATTGTCTCACAAGGATTGATATAATAGGATTTCCTAAAATAACCTTAAGAGTGCAATTTCATTCTAAATTAAAATAAAATAATTAACGAAACTAATGAACTAAATATATTAAAAATGCAAATAACAAAATGAAATAAGAAAAGAGTAGTTGAGAGATTAAACTCACTTAATGATATTGATCGTTTTTCCAACTAAGATTTTATTGCTACTATAGCACTGAACAGGATCCTTATACATCCTTATCTGTCCACTTTTATATCCAAATGCAACCTAATAGTGTTAAGTTATTATGCTAGCATTAGATATAACGTTATGCGTTCTAGGTTCCAATTGCCATACAAGGTGAATCCCTATGTCTAGTTTTTCATTAATTTTAAATCAAGTATTGTTAACTTATTTGTATTTGTGATAATGATTTTGATTATAACAAACATGTTCTAAATTGATAAGTTTGAAAATTTCTTAATTGGATCAATTTTTTTTAAAGCTGTATAATATATAAAGCATAGAAAAACCTCTTGCAAATAAACGGTTAACCGTTTATAGAAAACGGCAAACTGATTGCATTCCAGAAAATAAGTTTCTAGATAACGGCAAATCGTTTATGGATAATGGTACACTGATTACATTCCAGAGAGTAAGTTTCTAGATAATTGCAAACCGTTTATAGCTAACAGTACACCGATTGCATTCCAGAGAGCAAATCACAGATAATGGAAAATCGTTAACAAATAACGGTAAACTGATTACATTCCAAAGAGAAAATCTCAGATAACGGCAAAATGTTAACGGATAATGGTAAATCAATTGCTTTCTAGAGAGCAAATCTTAGATAACGGCAAGCTGTTTGTCGATAATAGTGGACTGTTATTTTTGTTGATAATGGTAAACTAATAACAGTCCAGAGCGCAATCATCTTGCAAATGATAAATCGTTTATGTCAAACAGTTAACCAATATATTTGGACAAGATTATGGAGCGATAACGGTAATCTGAAATCTTGATAACGGCGATCCAACAATTTGAATTTTGGCACAAAATTCACTTACTTAAGTCAAAACGGCGATCCGATAAGTGCTAAACAGCGATCCAACAGTGTGCAGAAAGTCAACAGCGACTAGTTTTTAGCTCCACCTATAAAATGGCTCAATCAAATTCAAATAAAAGGTAATCCAACGATTATCATTTAGCCTGCTATTAAGTACACAACTATTATTGAGCTTTAAACTTGATTTTATTTCATTTATTTACACATTTGAGCTATCATTTGTAATTAAACACATTGTGTGAGAGAACATTTTATTTGTAAACTTCATCTTTAAATGATTGTAATTGTTGGGATACACTTGGGTTAAGAGATTGTGATAATCTCTTGTTGTAGAGGCTTATTGACAACTTAGAAGTCAATTGTAAGAGTGGTTGAAAACTTATAGGCTTACTTAGTGAAATCCCCAAGCCCAGTGAGCTTGGAAGCGTGAACGTAGGCATGATTGGCCGAACCACATAAAAATCATTGTGTTTGCTCTCTCTTCCCTTACTATTTTATTATTGTGTTTTATTAAATTTATTATTTTTTATTTCATTAAGGTAATAGATTGAATTGTTGTGTAGTTTGTTTAGCTTAAATTTTTAAAAACCCAATTCACCTCCCTTGGTTGCATAACTAGAATTTCAAGCATGACTCTATTTAAATTGAGATTAACTCAAGTTGGTAAACTGAATCTAAAACCATGTATTGTCTTAATTTGTTTCACTAAGTCAGACCTTTTTGAGACTCCTTCTTAACTAGTATCTACTAAATGGGTGGTCAACTGATATAGGTAATTGCAATAAGTAAAATCAAGAAAAATGTTGTAGCAAATCCAAAGCAACACATATATATTAGTCAAATAACCATTAGCCTATTTAACACTCAACCACAACAAAGTTTAGTTTATGATTTGTGATAAAACAGTAACAAGAATCGTTTTAGCCATCAAATACATTCCCATAAATTAAAAAAAAAAGAAGAAGATGAGGAATTGAGTTCCTCTTAGATATTTGTGATCTCTCCTTTTTCTCCTTGGATCCTCTGTTGTAGCCCTCAAATTCCTTTTTTCTCTATTTTTTTTTGTTTTTCTCTGATATTTTTCTTGAATGACGACTCTCTCTTTTTTCTTTCATGTATGCTCCTTTTATATCTTGGAATTGGGGCAACCAAAAGCGTGTAGCCGTGTTTCTTCCATTTTTAAAAACCTTGGATCACAATCTTTTAGTTAACAAGCGTGAAATCTCGTCTGCAATTGCTATAAGATTGCTGCAGCAAGGGCTACAACATCTTCTTTGTTCCAGACCTGTTTATTTCTTCTAGAACTAAATTCTTTCGTCATCTCTACAAGTTTGTTGGTGCAACTTCCATCCATAAAACTTGAGCTTTTTGGTCCCTTACAATCATGTATATAATCAGAGTACAAAGTAATCTAAAACACAATCAATTTATTAAAATTAAACCTAAACAATAACTTATGCAAAAAGTAACTAAAAATGCAGTAAAACACATAATTTGCTCTCTAAGTAATATTGGCTTGAGTCTAAAAATGGCATAATAACTCTCATTTCATACATTTATCAAACACCCATGGCATTGAAGTATTGTTCTTGTCCAAAGAGGAGGTTGTCCACGATAGTGGCGTTGCGTGCACCATCATAGGTATCAGGCTTTAGCACGTCGATGCGGTGCGCATCACTCGATCTTGTTGAAGTTAGGCTAGCGGACAGTGTGTGCTTGTACCAAGCCCAATCTGAGTGGACTTCGTCGACCTTCGTATAGATTGTATGTAGCTCGTTTTGCAAGAAGCTATGTAATTTTAGCAGCTTATCATGTAATGCTCGAAACTCGACTTGGAGAGAGTCGGCTTGGTCTTGCATAAAAGCCTTGGTGGCTACTGTGAACTCATTATACTCACCCTCGAGACTGTCATTCCTTATCTCCAAAGTGTTAAAGGTGTCCTGGGCAGCGGACATCTAAGTTTTGAGCATGGCTACGCGAGGCTCCAAGGCATCTACGGAAATGGCCTTGGACTTATTGGTGCAATTAGTATATATGCGTCCCTCCTCACGGCCACGAGTTGGATCACGTTACTCCACACCAACAATGCCCTCTTGTGATATGCTAGGAGGTTGGCCATTGCTTGTGAGCTAGCTTGCATAGGTGCAAACCTTGGCTATAATACCACTTGTCACGTGATAAGTTTTAAGGAAATTATCTACCGTCCACCCATTTTTTCACCATTTTCAAAAATAAACAATTCTTTTTTTTTTTTGCTGGAGTCCACCTGAAATTATATTTCTTTTCACTTTTTCACTTCTGTTTGGAGACCGTTATAACTTTCCTAACATCATAAGGGTAAAATCGTCATTTCACAACGACAAAGTGGTGGATAAGTATAAAATAATCTAACTTCAAGTGGAGTTCAGGAAAAAAAAATTAAGAATCGTGTATTTCTGAAAAAATATGAAAAAACAGATGGTCCGTGGATAAATTATCTTTTATATTTGAGGGTAAAAAAATCATTTAAACAATATTCTGTTAGTTTTCTTAACGGTACCTAAACGAAAGTGGAAAAGTGAAAAGAAATATAATTCAAGTGGATTCCAGCTAAAAAAAAAAAAAAAATTGTGTATTTTTGAAAAATTTAGAAAAAACGGGTGGACGGTGGATAATTTTCCTAAGTTTTATTGCCTAGCAACCTGTGCGGCACGTAGACCTCGCACAAAAGTTGCTAAGTAAGCGTTTTGATCTTCTCAAACTAGCTAAGTAAGGATGCTTGTGACAATGCTAGAGAGAAGAGAGAAAGAGAGCAATAAAGGCAAATATAAATTTATTACTCATAAAAGAGTAAATATAAGAGAGTTTTTTACAAGAGCTTGAAAGCTTACTTGTAAGGTGTGTTATATGTGCTGGTGGTGTTGGTGTGGTGAGCAAAATGGTGAGGGCTCACCCCTATTTATAGAGTTAGGTGCTAAGTTATGAAGCTTCCTAGCAAGTTGCATAAAATCTAGCTAAGGACTAAAGTGCACAACTTTGGAAAATTCTAGGCTATTTACAATTGTAGAGAATTCTACATTTTCAGGGCGGGATTGGTTGGCTGCCAAGCGCACCACAGTTGGCTAGTTGTGTGAGGTGGCCTAGTGCTGGGCGCACCCTGCTGCTAAGTATATCCCTTTGTTGAGCGAGTGCACCCCACTTCTAAGCACATTCCATTGTGAGGCAGACTTTTACTAAACGTATTCGTGTGTGCGAAGTTAGCCTCTGTTGGTGACAAATTTAAGCAGCCTGTGACAAAGAGGCAGGAAGAATATTGGTTATTCATTGATATAGTTTGCATTGGGATGACAAAATCCTCTATGGGTTTAGGACCCCATGGGGCTGCACCCCAAATAGGGTGAATTTTGAATGATTTTTGGAGAATGGGGTGGGGAATGAGAGGAAAATAATTCTCAATTTATTAATAGGGTTGAATTTGGTTTTGTACTCTCCACCCGACCCCACCCCAATCCCTATTATAGATAAATATTTTTTTAATTTTTGTTTCATCAGTTATAATGTTAGTTAATAATTTTTTTTTATTTTTACTTGACATAAATGGGCTATAACAAAAAAAAAACCTACAAAATAATTTTTATTCAACCTAAAATATTGTTATGCTTTCTTTTCTCTTTTAAGATACTTCTTTTTTCAAACATTTTTCAATTTTGATATCATTTCAAGATATTATTTCAAACATTTGGAGATTTTTTTAAAAATAATTTAAATACTTCATAATATAGTAATGATTTTATTTAAGTTTTTAATTTTTAATATATTGAAATCATGTATCTATATATACTATAAAATAAATAAATGGGGAATGGGGTGGAGATGAGGAAATTATTCTCCAAGTGGGGATTCTCTATCCCCACCTAACTAAATTTATTGCGGAATGATATGGGGAATAGATGCGAAATTTTTAATTGGGTGGGGAATGGGGTAGGTCTCTCCACCCCGAACCTACCCCACCCCACTGCCATCCCTAAGTTTGCATGAAGTAGGTGAAAATAATCTTGATTCTTGGTGTCATATAAATGTAGCGGGAGGACAGTGGAATATATGCCTCATATACATGCAGCAGAGCTTATAGACCAACTTTATTTTTTGACTTTCTTATCCATGCTATGTTATGTTAGCAACAAGAAAAATGGTAATTTTATAACAAAAAAATTTAGTCACCGATGATAACAAAATTTTTAATCCTGTAACTATCAATCATAGCTTTAATAACCTTTAGATTCGTCCCACAACTATCAATGATCACAGCTTGCCAACCAGATTGGCACTTAAAATCTAAATCTCATTAATTTATGCTTATATATGTGATGGATAGCTAGGGTTTCATATATATATAATTTGTATGTTTTGCACCCATTACATCCTTCAGAACAAAGAAGGAAAGAGGACTTAGATGCTGAAAAAAACTATAAAAAGCTGTTACATGCATATATCCTAAAGTCACATATTACATGCATCTTATTCTGCTACTTTTCTATAAATAAAAACTTCAAACGCCGGGATGTGGAATCAAGCTTCATTATGATTTAATGCTGAAATCTCTAAGCCCGAGATCTTTATCATATAGACTATTTATACTTGTTGCGTTTCTTAATCTTCATTATTGCCACTATATTTCTTCCCTTTCAGAGATGATACGTCTACACTTTCTTCCTCTTCATCGCTGCCAAATTCCAGAGGCTGCTTTTGCGAGGCTCTTGGCGCTGCACTGTACAAATGGTTGTATTAATTAGAAGATTATTTAATTTTAACATATGACTAATTTCATGTACATATAAGGCCTTAAGGAAAAAATTTACTTGGAATTTCCAAATTGATCATCAAGAGCATGGGCAACTAGATAGGGGTTCATAATTGGATCCATGGTTCGGATGTCAAAAGGTTGTACATCCTCACTTTCTTCCATTGTTGACTGATAATTGTACATGCGCTCACCAATCTTCATATCACATATATCAGGCTATATATTACACCAGTTAAAAATCAAATAATATATAATCAATTTGCCTTTTTGTATCATAAGAATAATATTGGGTATTAATTATAAGGGTCATGCTATGTTACATCATATATAACATACAACAACACTTGAGTTGTCACCTGAAACTGAAAAGTTACAGTATGTGTAACAATTAAGTTGTTATAGGTAACAACTCATGAGTTTACTGTATGTTTCATTATATATAACATAGTTTAACCCTAACTCTAAATGAATAACGGCCAAAACCAACCACTATTTTCAAAATTAAATTTTTTTTCCCAGACACTTCAAAACCCATCTTTGTAGCAAAAAATATATAAAAATAAGGTTTTGACGAATTTTAAAGTATGTGGGGAGAATGATTAATTACTAAAACCACAGGGAGGTTTTTATAATTTTCTTTAATGACAAAAGATTGCAGTTTTACTAGGGTTGGTGGCTGGGGATTGAAAGCATTAGCTGCATAATCAAACATTGATGGAGATGAACTCTTTATAAACTTCTCTAACTGATGTTGATGTTGCTTCTCTTTGTCGCGGAAAAATGCCAGTTGTTGATTCAAAGCACCGAGTTCTTTTTCGTAATACTCAATCTGGGATTTCAGATTGCGGACAGCACCAAGACAGCCATGAACAGGATCATTACTTCTGATGTTACCCTCAATTAGAATTGATTCAGCAGCTGCTATTCTTTGATTTGGATCAACTGAGTTTATAATTTTCTGTATGTTGCTTACACCAAAAAGTTTGTGGGCATTTTGGAATTCACGATACCTGCTTGCTGGAAAAAATGGAGCTAATTCACAGGTTTCTTCGCATTTTTTTCTCTGGTGTTTACATGAAGCACAAGCCTGAGAACTTCCACTTACAAATTCCTTGCTCATTTTTTTTTTTGGTTTTAATCTATTAAACATTTGTTTTCCCTTATGCCAGACAAGGGAAATTATATCAGAATCAAAGAAAAAGGTTTGAGTGCGTACTCTCTATGTTAAGAAATAAAGAATAGTATTATACTTATTGCAAGGTGTCATATAACACCAATAAATTATTGACAAGTAGTGCATCAACGAAGATACATATGAAAGTGCACTGGTTAGAATTACATTATTTAAACGAATCAGATAATGTTAGATTTTGTAAGAGATCTTGGTATCTAAGTCTTAATGATATTGGATTCTGTGGAAAGTTTCTGAAGTAGAAACATCATATGTGCATTGGGGAAATTGATATATTTTAAAATTAATTAAGGATCAATAAAGATATATCCAATTGTTGCTAAAATGGTAACACACGTTATAGCCTTTTATAAGAATATATATATATATATATATATATATATATGTGCCGGTTACAATCATAACATAACATGTCTAATTTAGATTATTTTCCCAATAAGTTTACGCCAATGAATGAAAATCATGTAAGAAAGTTTTATTATCATAGTTTGAGCTATTACGATATGTTTTTAAAGGAGAGTATTAACGTATTATGTGTTCTGTAAGGTTGTTAGTCATAGGCATATGAGAGTATAATTTCATCTCAAAGAGGAGCAGGCCGGCTATCCTTTTTTGGATAGAATTTTTGGGTTGGGCTTGAATTTAAATATATATCAAGATAGGTCTCATTGGTTTTTTACTGTAATATCAGGGCAATTGTATTATTATTATTATTATTATTATATAATAATAATAATAATAATAATAATAATAATAATAATAATAATAATAATAATAATAATTCCGCAACCTACCCCACCAAGCTATGGTATCATGTTAGATTGATTAGGGGGTTCATTTGAGATTGTTGTTGGGAAACCTATTTCAAGACCAAAAATTAATTTTGATGTTTGATAATTTTTTATAAAATTTATTTTTGACAAAATCATTCCATTATACAGCTGATATTAAAAGATAGGGAAGTAGTAATTTTTTTAAAATATGATTTTGAAAATCAATTTTATATTCAATATAATTCTACATCTGTCCTTATATATTTTATGTAAACCTAAAATATCCTTAGTTAATTAAAAATAAAATGAGAAAAATTTAAAATCATCATTGTTATTATGATTTATTTTATCTTCGCATATGCCCATTACCCCAATTCTTCTTCTTCCTATTTTCCGTTCCATCAACATTTCTCTAATACTTCTAATGATATCACTGCAAGATCACCTTAGTATGTGTTTCACCACTTTGATCTTTAATTTGTAAATATTCAATAAATTTAATGTGTATATTTTTATGATTTTTAAAGGACCATCTTATTAAACTTTGATTATAAAAGATTAATGTTATTTTGATGGAAAAAGTTATTTTTTTAATTAAGAATTGATTTGAGGAAAAAAATAATATAGTGAAAGTACTAATTTTTGAGTTATCAATTGTTATATAGACATATAAAAATTGAATATCATATTTGCATATATGTTGAAGTTTTTAAATTTCACTTGATAATATATATATTGTAGTCATTTATATTTTAACAATAATTTAATAATCAGATTTACCAAACATGTATAACTAATTTTAAAACTTATAGCACACTATAAGAAAACTGGCAATAGATGACAAAAAAAAATATCATAAAGGGGGGTGCATGAAAATGAAATTATCTATCATCTATCTACCTGCTACTCTTTTATGATAAAAAAAGTATGTCATCAACTTATCATAGCGTTTAGATGTCATATGTCAGTCGTGTAAAAAAATGAATAAATTATTTAATTTTTTTGTGGGAAATATGATTTTTTTTTTAATTTTGAAATTTTGGCAGGAAAATTTATTTTCGCCCGTGAATTATCGTCTGGACAATTTTGGTAGGTAAAATACTACGTTTGTGATGGAATTTGTGATCGATATTTTATGTCATTAATTTTTTTATGACTTATTTTATGATTAATTTTTTCTGTCACATATTCTAAATTTATATTGAACGAAATTATGAATTATTTTATTCAAATTTATGCATTCCTACATATGAAATTCAGGCATAAATTCATATGAACCAAAAATTAAATTATACATTATATTAAGTCCAAAAACAGCTTATATTAATAATGCCATCCAAAAACAATTTTTTTCCAACAGTTATGTCAAATAATATCAATTCACCAGATAAAATTCAGCAACTAAGAACAAATGTATCAAATTTTACAAGCTAAGAAGGCATCAAGTGGCTGTAGTGCTGAACTTAACCCATAATTTCAGTAAACTTCCAATCCATGAACTACCATTTTCAACAAATACCGAGCCAAACTCTCAAGTGCAGTAGCTTATTTCAACCTACATGTGCAACATCAAATGAATATAGCTGGCATTATTGTTATAAAGAATTAATTAACTACTGCAATAAAACCATTAGGTTTTAGATACAACAGAATCATTACAAATTTAAACTCAATTTGCATGTGGAGCACCAATGATAATAGCCACCATATCATTATAAAGATTTATCAATTAAACTAAAACTGTAGGTTTCAGATGCAACTTAATTCCTTGCTGAAATAAAACATTGAACCAAAATGGTACCCATAAAAATAAAATTACTTTCCTCCAAGTATGAAAATAAAGAGCAAGCTACGGTTTGAATCAAAAGTATACAAATTTACTGTCAAACGCACAGTACAGACCACATGTTCACATGATATATCAATCAACCAAAGGAATAATTCAATTCCATTTTTTCTCTTACATTTACAAGAACTGATTAAATTAACTAAGTGGCATGTGTTGTTCCGTTCAACACCATGGCTTTTATATTTTGCTGTTTTTTGTTATTAACTTTATTGTTATGTAAAATTTTTGTGTTAAAATTAACATCATTATTCAAATTCCTCAGCAAGACCATGGATAGATTGATATAGACTTATCAAGTTTCTGTATTATTACCAATCTCATCTCTAAATAATGTTGTTGTTATTAGGATAATAACTTTGCTTGCAATTGTTTGTTGTTCAAATAGAAGATTAAGCCTAGTTCAAGAAACCTTGGTACCCAGCTAGGTTGCTGTTATTGCTGCTTTGTCTATAGTTTTTAACCAATTATAATAAATAGGTAATAAAAATGTTTGTGCATAGTTTTAGATTCATACTAACCATTTTTTGCTATGTTAATGATTTCAGAACAGTGATTAGCCCACTCCAAATGAACTTCATCTATCTCAGCCTGAGTGTATATAGCCTTCCCATAAAACTGAAAACTATAAAATTAGTTGGTATCAAATTTCCATAACAATGCAGTGCTTATGGTATAAACCAATCCTATGATTTTATTCATCACCGACTCACATCATTTATTAGCAAACTAAAGTCTGCTATACTGTCCTTCATAAACCTCAAGACATAATAGCCACATTCCACGCTTCCTGATTGCTGAGGGATCTATTTACAGTTATAAACCAAAAAAATAATTATAAATATATTCTATTTTAGGCTTAAAGTGGTAGATACACAAAATTTTAGTTAAGATAATAAGTTTGCCTACACAAATCTTATCTTAGAGCCATAATTCTATCTTTCTTTACAATCCTCAGCTGAGAACAATGTCATAGTGCTGTATGAATAACGTACATTGGTTAAAGTATCGAAAATATATTAAGGGAAGTAAGAATATTAGGATTATGAAATGAAAATGAATGCATACACTACAAAAAAACTCATAGATGTAGATTTACGTGACACTTCAGAATGAAAATGACATACGTCATAAAAGTATGATAGAGTCGCGATAGATTTTGTGTTTCAAGTATTCATGACGGACTCATGATAAAAATAAATTATGTTAATAATATATGATAACTTTGTGATAGAATATATTACATCAAGAATTCATGATAGAATTTTAATGTTGACTTAATTTTGGTGCTTCTTTGACTGAAATTTTTGGTATTATTTAAAATAAAATATTATATAAATTAAGAAACGCTGTCATTTCACTTAAGTTGGAACGGTGATGTTTTGCTTATAAATATTAAATATTTAAATTTTTTTATTATAAAATAAAAAAACAAGCTATTAAAATAAAAATAAAAAGTAAAAACTAAAAAGAAACCATCCATTCTCACACCAAATACTTCTCTCATAAAACCACCTGAAACCCTAGCCTCCTAATAATCACTCTCAATCTACCTAGGTAGATGCTCACATCCATAGCCATCATGGTGGAAGCGTTTGAACGTTTCTTGATGTAACGGAAGCGTGGCGGTGCTCATGGCTCTACTAATTGCACGCGAGGCTCTAGTGTGGGCTGACGACGTGTGATGACCACAAAAAGAAGCAGTACAGTGGCAACAAAGCGTATTTCATGCAGGTTGCAGTTGTCACGGACTAGAGGCATGAGCTTCCAATGGCCAATTTCAAATATTTGTTCTTTAATTCTTATTTTTTATCTTAATTTTTTAATTTTTATCTTATTTTGGTGAGTGTTTGAGATTTATGGTTTGGATTTGGAATTATGGTGAGTGTTTTGTTAGTCTGGATCCGTTTTGAGTATATCATAAGCAAGTTTTTGGCACTTTAATAGTTTAGGATATTCTTTTATCTATGTTCTTTTTGTCAGCCGAAAGTAGCTTTTATCACTCCTTTTCTTTTTTTGGTTGATACCACATAAAAGTAATTTGGTATTTTCTCTAATTAAATACTACAGATTCTAATCACATTAGTGAAAGAAAATATTAAGATGTTTTATTAATATCTTCTAAAAATAATATTAGTATTAACAATAACGATTATTTTGTAAATTAATTTTGTGTCTGCGTATATTGGGAACTTGACATACGATGTTATGTGTCACTTTTAGTAACTACTCTGCTGAGGACCTTAGTTTTTCAGGGAGAATTTTGCCTTTGAAAGCTTCTGGTTCATTTTTAATGTCGTTGGAGCTATTCTTCTTGCTTTGAAAGCTTTTCCGTAATTTATATTCTCTTTGTAAGGTTGTGAGTGATTTTTTGCAAAATGTTTCGAGTTCATGTGGTATTTTTGGGGCATCCTCTACTGGAGGGGTTTCAAATGACATTTCCATTCTTTTCTTTTGTTTTTGGCTTCCATCTTTGTCTATCTGAATACTATAAAGTTACGGTTATGTTCTGGTTTTTCATTTTTGCAAACTTTTGTTGCAATGATGTTGGAATGTTCGTAGTTTATGTAGAGTATTCGGACTCTGCTATTTGAGGTCTCTGTAATGTGTTTCTTTTTTCCCTACCTCTCTTAATTTATCTCTTCTATTATGAATGCTTTAGAGAAATATTTTTTATGTTGCAGGGTAAGAGAAATGGTTAGTTTTTGATGAATAATGGAACTACCCTACTGGAAAGTGTCTATAAAAAGTTATTTTTTACCTTTTCTTAGTTTACCATTTAAATCCTTCCAAAGCAAAGCAGAGTGTATGTTGGTCATGTCCATGTTGTGAAGCTTTATGCTACTGTGTTAAAGAAATGGTCCGAGTTCTTGATGAGTATTGGGATTGTAGTACTCGGCTTCTGGGTGAGTTTTTCAGATTGTTTCTTAGTTTGCGGTTATGTTCTGGTTTTTTATTTTTGCAAATTTTTGTTGTAGTGATTGGCATGTTCGTTTCTATTTATGTTACGCAAGCACATAAAGTTCAGATAGTATATTAGTCTTGCCCCTCTTTTTTTTCTTACCCCAATTTTTTATGCTGTAGTTGTGCAAATGTTCATGTGTTTTTAGGGGAATCTTGGAACACGATGAGCTTTTTAGTTCTTATTTGTTATTTCTTGCTCTTAAAGGTTCAAATTATAATTTGCTTTTCTATTTGGAAATCTATGCCTCAGGGACAACATTTCTATGTTTTTGTGGATTATTAGACTATACTACTAAATAGATTTTTATTTCTTTCTTAGGCACGTAAAATCAACTTGTAATTTGGTTAATCTATTGAGTTTTTAAATCTTCTAGTTTATTACTCCTCTTTCTAGCTGTGTAGACACATAAAATCAACTTGTAATTTGGTTAAATTTTGTGTTGCTGTGATAGTGAGATGTTTCTTGCTTTTGTGGAATAACAGGGACTTTGATGAATGGAGGGATCCTTTAACTTTGTTTTTTGTTTGGCCAAATTTTGTTGTAGTGATGGCAGCGTGTTTCAAATTTTATAGGAATGTGAAGGCTATTTATCTTGAGGGATTTGAGTGTTTTTGTCTCCTATTTCACTTCTCATTTCTATCTATGTTACACAGGCACATGAAGTTCAGATAGTCTTCTTTTTTTTTTTCCCTAATTTTTTATGCTGTTGCTGTGGAAATGTTCCTGTGTTTTTAAGGAATTTTGGAACACATTACACTGGTGTATATTGAGCTTTTTAGTTCTTATTTATTATTTCCAGGTCCTACTTATGCCCATCTATCCTAAAGGTTAGAATAATATATAGTTTGCTTTTCTATTTGGAAATATATACTGTAGGTTCAACATTTCTACGTTTTTTTTGGATTATAGGGACTATGCTACTAAATAGATTTTTAATCTTTTCATAGTTTATTACTTTTGTTGGCTGCCCGAATGCATGAAGTCCATTTTGTAACTAGGTCTTTCATTTTTGAAAATTTTATGTTGCAATTTATTGAAATTAAAGTTTTTGTGTCAAATTATAGTAGTTGCTGTTAACAGTTGTAGTGTGCATGTTATGCATTCGATAACATTGGTTATTTTGATTGATTTTGAATAGACTGATTTGCTGGTTTGGTTTGGGATGTTGCTGGGTATATGGTTGGAATTGTAGTGGTGTTGGAAGATGGTGGGTATATGGCTGGAATTACAGTGGGTTGGAGAGTTGCTGGGTATATGGTTGGAATTGTAGTGGTGTTGGAAGATGGTGGGTATATGGCTGGAATTACAGTGGGTTGGAGAGTTGCTAGGTACATGGCTATTAGAGTATTGCCGCTGGAAGAGGGTATTGCTACTGGAAGTCTTGTTGCTGGAGTCTTTCTATTAGTCTTTGGAATTTTTGTTGGGTAACTTGGCTTAATGGCTAGAATTCGAATTTTTCTTGAAGTTTAATTAGAATTGAAGTTTAATTAGAATTTAACTATTGTTTTATATTTTGGTTTGGTTCTTTTTAATTTGGGATGTTTTATTATCTATTGGTGATGACAACATGGATGACAACATGGATACTACATGTATTTATTTTTAAATTAATTTGTTGGATTTAATGGATGTTAATTAATATTAATTGTTTTTATTTTTTTTGATGATATTCATTTTTATTAAGTAATTTAATTTGTAAACCGAAATTCACAAATAAATGATAATCAAAATATAACTTTTTTTAAAAAAATATAACTTTATGACTGAAAATATCAATCATAAAGTCTGTCATAAACTATTTTTTCAAAATCAAATAATAAATTTACAAATAACAATATAATTTCCCATGAATTTTTTTTTAAAAAAAGGAGCGAAAATTTAAATAAATTTAAATTTAAATTTAATTATTTTTATATTAAAATATTATGTGACATATATATGATTGTGAAATAACATCATGAATTTGTAACGAAAAATATTCTGTCATAAATTAGTGACGAAAAATATTCTGTCATAAAAATATTCTGTCATGACGGATGAACTGTCTGTCATGCACTTTTGTTTACGACAGTTATTTTCCGTCATCTATTACTTGTTTTCTTATAGTGATATGATTTAATTAACTGTTTCAAATCAGGATCAGGAACATCATACCCCTTAGGATCTAAATAAAAAACTTCTTTTTTGGTACAGCATCAATCACAACCAAAACCTAATGGAAGCTAAAATAGAAAAAAGCAAAGAAAACAAAGTAACAGTTATGACAAACAAGATAAAATGAATAAATAATTATTAGAACACTTGATTACAGTTTGAAATTTCCAGACTTGGGATTGTATGGCATGAACAAGAATCGTCATTTACTTGCTTTTTTCAAGCGCTTGCACATACATTCTGCTTTGTTGGGATGGGAAATATTTAGTATTTGTCCAAGATGGGGTGACAAAACCTGGACATATAAATCCAAATGGTCTTGCTCATTTTTTATTTGAGATAATTAAGTCATGTGGTAACCTAAAACAGTGGGTGCAAAAAACCAAAACTTATCATTAGACAAGTATTGCAATATCATATAAATTAATTAAAGTGGAAACAAAAACAAAAATCTCTTATGCAATATTAACTTCAATAGCATTAACTCCTATCACTTGCATTGCCAGCATCGCATCATACTCTATTTTCCCAACATGGGCTACAATACCTTCTTGCTGAAATACATCATCCTCAATCCAATATGGAATCCAACTGGATGGAGGCAAGTACATGTCACATAATCTGCCAAAGAGTAGTAGCATTGGATGACTGTTTTTGTGCATTGCCGCCACGTTTCTAGTGTTTCTGGGCATATGTTGCACTGCACCTTTCTTCCTTTTGTTTCTATTCAGATTTACAGCCCTTGTTCTTGGGCTATTAGGTGGAACTTACCATAAAACATCAGCTAATTGCACCTTCTCCTAAAATGATGACTTTCTAGAACTACCAAGCTTTGGTTTTTCTTCTTCATTTGCATCACCCATTGACAATTTGGTGTTAAGTCTTGGCCTTTTTCTTGGCATGAGAGAATGTTTCTTGCTGTTCCTCTTTTCTTCTTAGGTGTATTCTCATCTTTTTCATCGGCTTCCTCTTGCTTTCCTACCCTTTTTTTAGGTGAGGATTTCCTCTCCTGACCAGTTGAGTTTTTGTAGCTAGGAGGCGTCTGAAAGTTACAAAGGTAAAAATCTATACTCAATAAACTTACTAACCTTTTATTAAACTACATCCACCTTGTCATTATCCTTTTCTTCCAAGCAATCAGCAACACCATGGCTAGGAACTGGTGGGAAGGTGCAACTTCCCACATCTGAGTGGCGAGGTGTCTTCTTTAATTGTTAAGTGATTTCCTCCAGCTGACTTTCAATTACTTTCTTCCAGACATGCAGGTCAGTCTCTGCAGCATGTTTATTATGCCCATGAACTGTGTGAAAGTACTTGGTAGGTATTACAAATTTACCAAGACCTTACATATAGCCAGTTCGAGGAAGCTTTCCCAATGACTGTGCAAGTATGTCATTTATTCCATTTGATTTCAAAGACCCTTTCTCAGCCTCTTTTTTGAGCTTTTCTTATCATCATCAAAAATAAATTACAAATAGCATACAGTTGTAATATACTAAGTCTAAACTAATTAAAGAATATTTAACTCTATTGAAGCTCCTCACCATTTTTATTACAATCTTCTCAGTTTAAGGGTCGTAACCTCCATTTTTCATTCTCCGGGCTCTCTTCCAAAGTTCACTCTTGTCCACTAAGTCTTTTGAAATACCAGTTTCTAAGCATTAATAGATAAACAAATCGTATTATTTAAGTCCACTCAATAATTAATAATTTAAACAGATTAACTTAATATGAACTGACGACCATATACTTACCATTCCTTGCATCAATCCAACATATCCTCTTCCACTGGGTCAATGATTCAACTTATTGGAGGCTCTTTTCTCCTTATTAGCACAACAGACTTTCTAAACAATTTCAACATACAAAGGTGTTTTTTGTATATGTCCAACAAATATTATCAAGTAAGAAAACCTAAGTCAAACATATAGCCTAAGTCAAAGAGATTAACTTGAAAGGTGGCATCTGATAAACACTGATCGACAAACTTTATCCAAACAGGTTTCTTGATTTGGGGATAATCAATTGGAGGTTTGTATAGTCTCTTCCGGTCTAGTGCGAATGGCACAATGTACTTTCTTGCCAACATGCACTTGAAGTTACGAAATGCATACCCAATTGATTGCAGCAACTGCTTCTTACTCTTAAGATGAATGATGAAGCAGTCCTAATACCATATACGATCTTATAATAATAACCAAGACCAGAACAATTGATTGAAGATCAATAAATTAAAGAATTTAGAAATTTAGTTCAATAGATTTCCATAAACACTCATTCGTCTCTGCTGGAACTTTACGCCAATCAGAAAATACAATTGAAATTGAAGTACGAGTTAACACTCAAAGATAGAAAGCTAGTTCAGTGGCTTTATCACTAATAGGAACACCCAGTACATTATATTGTACAACAATCCTCCCTTTCCTTATTTTTAGCTTTTTGTTCTGCTTAACACCCATATTCACACCCCTGGTTGTATTACTACTCTCTGAAGCATCTATATCAGCACCTTCAACAGCGTCTGCAACATCTTCCATACCAGTCATTGCATCAACAACACCTACCATATTCTCTTTATCTTCTTCAAAGTCAGAGCCCATAACATTTAGAGGAACATCAAGATTGATGCCATCATCAAACAAATCATCGTAATCACCATCCATACCATTAATACTATCATCAAGCATATTATCCTTAACAATACCCTTTCCTTTATTCATTTAAGTTCACTTGAAATACATAAATAGCAATTAGACCTAATAATAAAAAAAAAACAGCTTAAAAAGCCAATAAATAAAATAAAAGAAACAAGCCATAACACCATGGAACATATTAGCGAAACTAACACATCCAAATGCTACATTTTGGATAATCATAATTTTCAAAGCTTAGTTACAATCAAATAATCAGCAATAATTAGAATTTTGTGCATAGATACTTACTATCAACTCGATAAAAGGGTATATCAGGCGTTAATCCAAATTTCGTGCCTAGATTACATTTTCACCGTTGCAAGATTCTAATAACTCATTAGTTGGTAATTCAGTTGTATTTTGCACATCATTTTCATTTTAAAGATTGGGATTGCCTTTAGTAGGTATATGACAGACTATTGACCACCTTTTTTTCAACCTGGTCAGGTATATAAGATATTGAAGCTTATCGGGTGTACTAACGAACATAAGGTGGTTTTTGCCTCATTCATGCTTTAGGGTGAGAAGGATCACTGGTGGGAGGCTGGGGCCTAATTGTTGAGGAACAACTTAAGTGATATACCGATTACTTGGAAGATGTTTGTGGATGACTTTTACGAGAAATACTTTTCTTAGAGTGTCACCGAGAAGATGGAGATGGAGTTTCTGGATTTGATTCAGAGTAGTAAGTCTGTGGCAGTGTATGAGGGCATCTTTAATGCCTTATCTCGATTTGCTCCAACGCTAGTTGATATTGAGAAGAAGAGATGCAAGCATTCCCTGACGGATTAAATCCTTCTAGTAGAGATCTTTTCGAACCCTTGAAGATAACAAATTATGTTGATTTGGTAGATAGGGCTCTTTCTACGGAGATACATGTGCATGAATCCCGAAAAAGGCAAGAGCAACGAAAGAAGCACGTGCGACAAAGAGGATCACAAGGAAAGGCTCTAATAATAATCAAAAGAGCACAAGTGGGGTGGCAAGTCTTCACAGAATGATGAAGGAGCTCCCTTTAAAGGAATATTCTTCGATGCCAGATCTATGGAAGGATGCATCGAGGTGAATGCCTTTTGTTCACGGGTCCGTGTTTTCACTGTGGGCAAATAGGACATTAGATCAATAATTGTCCTAAGAAGCGCAATATTGCTAGTAGTTCCTAAGATAATGACAGTTAGAGGAAAAACCCAAAGTTCAAGGTTGTGTGTTTGCATTGACAGAGCAAGATGCTGAGGCTAGAGTTGGCAAAATTTGACACGACTTAATTTTCTGACATGAACACGACACAAATAAATAGGCACGAGTCGTTAAATTTGACACAATTATTAAATGAGTTGGGCTCAGGCCGACATGATTTTTTTCATGTCGGGTTAAGGTTAAGGTTAAAGTTCTTGATTGATTTGCCCGACCAATGACGTGATTGTATTTTCTTTTTTAAATTAATTTCTAGGTTCTTGTTATTAAAACTCAAATATTAGACATGATTCTCTCTTTTATTTTTTGGAAGGCTAGATTTATACATAGTGTTTTATTTATAAAATTTTATATAAATTTAGAACTTTAATAGTGTAAGTGTGTAAAATATATATATATATATAATTAAAAACTCTAATAGTGTAAATGTGTAATATTTTGGGAGGGGTGTGCGTATAACATTTGTTATATTATAGATATTAAATGGATCATTGGATAACCTGTTTATTTTTTTTTGTCGGGTTTGCGTATTAATATTTTGATACTATTATTAAATGGGTTGTATTTGGGTCAACCTAAATTTGACACGACACGAGCACGACTTGATGACCTGCTTTGCCAACTCCAGTAGAGGCATTTAATGAAGTTGTGACAGGTTCTTATCCTTATTTTCTAAAGGAGCTAGGGTACTATTTAATTCTGGTGCTATGCACTCTTTTGTATCATGTGCTTTTGCTTGTCATGCAGATAAAAGTACTGAGCCACTTGAGTGTTACTTGTCTATTGTAACTTCTATGGGTGATAGTATAGTAATGAATTGGGTTTATAAGTCTTGCTCAACCAATTTTTGTTGATATAAAATTCATTATTGATCCATTGACAATTCTAATGCAAGATTTTGATGTTATTTTGTAGATGAATTGGTTGGCGACATATCATGCTAGTGTTGATTGTTTCTTTAACAAAGTGCTAGTTAATATTCCTAGAGAGCTTAAGTTTCAGTTTCAAGGCAAACAAAACAGAAGTAGTGTGTTAATATCTATACTAAAAGCTCGGAAGATGTTAACCAAAGGATATGAGGACTTCTTAGCTCATGTGGTAGCTGATGATAATGGTGAAGTCTCACATAGTGACATTCATGTGGTCTGAGAGTTCTCAGATATTTTTCCAGAAGATTTGCGTGGGTTGCTTTCTAATCGAGAAATTGAATTCTCAATAGATTTATTGCCTAGCACCGCACCTATTTCCAAAGCACCTTATCGGATGACGCCGTTCGATTTGAAATAGTTGAAGGTCAAACTCCAGGAACTTCTTGATAAAGGTTTTATTCGCCCTATGTCTCTTTGGGGTGCTCTGGTGTTGTTTTTGAAGAAGAATGATAGGTCTATGTGGTTGTGCATTGATCACCGGCAGTTGAACTTGGTTACTATCAAGAATTGATATCCCCTCCCTTGTATTGATAATCTATTTTACTAATTGTAGGGTGCAACAGTATTCTTTAAGATCAATTTACAATCTGGGTATCGTCAGCTTAAGGTAAATAATGATGACATACTTAATACTGTTTTTCGTACTCGGTATGGGCATTATGAGTTTCTAATAATGTCTTTTGGGTTAACTAACGCCCTACAAGCTTCATGGACTAGATGAATAGACTATTTTAACCATATCTTAACCGAATTTTTATTGTGTTCGTTGTGACATTTTGGTGTACTTTAATACTATGGAGGAGCATTTAAGGGCAACTTTTCAAATTCTTTGAGAGAAAAAACTTTATGCAAAGTTTAAGAAGTGTGAATTTTGGTTAGACTGTGTGTTTTTCCTTGGACATGTAGCTTCTAAGGATGGTATATCAGTTGATCCAGCTAAGGTTGAGGGCGTAATAAATGGCCAATATCGACTAACGTTATTGAAATTAGGAGTTTCTTGGGCTTGGTTGGATACTATCAAAGATTCGTGAATGGATTCTCCAATCTTATTATTCCTTTGACCAAGTTGGCTAAGAAGAACCTAAAGTTTAAATGGAATGAGGACTGCGAGAAGAGCTTTTAAAAGTTGAAGAATAGGTTGGTTTATGCATCTATTTTGACTATTCCATCTGGTGGTGGTGGATATATTATTTAAATTGATGCTTTTAAAAAAGTGTTGGGATGTGTGCTGATGCAACATGGTAAAGTGGTTACTTATGCTTTATGACAATTGAAGAGTTATGAGCAGAATTATCCAACCCTTGATCTGGAGCTAGCAGTTGTAGATTTTACCTTGAAGATCTGGAGACATTACTTTTATGGTGAGACTTATGAGATCTATACGGACTATAAGAGTTTGAAGTATGTGTTCACCTAAAATGAGTTAAATTTAAAGCAAAAAAGATTGTTAGAGGTGGTGAAGGATTATGATTATTCGATCAATTATCATCCTGGTAAAAGCGAATATAGTAACCAGTGCTCTAAGTAGAAAGTCATTTGGTGGGTTAGCACATATTATTACTACTCAAGGCCACATACTAGAGGACCTCAGAAAGATAGGGATTAAAGTGGTTGCACGTGGTGAGACGAATGTTTTGTATCACTTGATCGCTCAGCCTACTTTGATAGATAGAATCAAGATAGCACAAAAGCAAGATCTTGAACTTAGAAAGATCGTCAAGGAAGTAAAAAATGGTTAGTCTGAGTTTAGAGTAGCTAATGATGGTGTTTTATGATTGAGGCAATGACTTTGTGTATCAGCTGATGAAAAGTTAAAAAAAGAGATAATAAGAGAGGCTCATGACTCAAATTTGAGGGCACATCCAGGAAGCACTAAGATGTATTAAGACTTGAAGTGAATTTTTAGTGGAGGAATATGAAAAATAATGTCACTGCATATATATCAAAATGTTTGGTGTGTCACCAAGTGAAGATTGAGCATTAAAGACCTGTAAGGACTCTTCAATCGCTTCATATTCTAGAATGGAAGTGAGAGCATATCACCATGGATTTTGTGAGTGGATTACCTCGCTCTAGAGAGGGTTGTGACTCTATTTGGGTTATCGTTGATCGATTGGCGAAGTTAGCTCACTTCTTACTAGCCAAAAGTACCAGTAAACTTTGGTATTTGGCAGGGCCATTTGTTGAAGAGATAATGAGAATGCATGAAGTGCCAATGTCTATTGTTTCAAATAGAGATACACGATTCACTGCTCATTTTTGGGCTAGCTTGCATAAGAATTTTGGTATGCGTTTCAGTATAGCTTTTCATCCTTAGATGGATGGTCAATAAAAAAGAACTATCCAAATTCTTGAGGACGTGTTACTATCTTGTGTATTGGATTTATGAGGTAGATTAGGAGATCATTTGTCCTTAGTGGAGTTTGCTTATAATAACAATTTTCACTCTAGAATTGGCATGACAGCCTTTGAAGCTCTTTAAGGGAGGAAGTGTAGATTGCCCATTTGTTGGGATGAGGTTGGCAAGAGAAAGCTATTGGGGCTAGAGTTGGTTCAGATTACTGCAGATAAGATTAAGCTAATCAAAGAGCATCTCTGTACAGCTCAAAGTAAACAGAAAAGTTATGGTAACCGATGTGGACGAGATCTAGAGTTTTAAGTTAGAGACTATGTCTTCTTGAAAGTCTCACCTTGGAAGGTTATTTTTCAATTTAGGAAGAAGTTTAAACTTGCCTCCAAGCTTATTGGGCCTTTTGAGATTCTTGAGAGGATTGGTATCGAGTAGCCTTACCTCCAAGCTTATCAAGGTTTCACAATACGTTTCATGTGTCAGTGTTGAGGAAGCACATTGCTGATCCTTCTCACATATTGGATTACCAACCTATCTAAATCTTGAAGGACATGAATTACAAAGAGCAACTAGTGCAGATTATTGGCAAGAATGAGCAAGTCTTAAGAGCTTGAGTCATTCTACTGGTTAAGGTTTGTTGAATGAATCATATTGTGGAAGAGGCTACTTTGAAATAATAACTAGGCAACCAAAGATGGGGGTGAATTGAGTTTAAAAAAAAATTAAGCAACCAAGAAACTAAATGTAAATTAAACAAAGTAATCAACTTCGAAATGAGCAAGTTAATATGCAATAAAAAAATAAGGAAATAGAGTAAGAGAGACCAAATACGTGATTTTTACGTGGTTCAACTAACTGTACCTACGTCCATACCTCTAAGCTCACAGGCCTTGAGAATTCCACTAAGCAAGCCTCCAAGGTTCAACAACTCTTATAATTAGTTTTCAAGGTGTTAATAGACCTTTACAATAAGGGATTATCCTCAATCTCTAAACCCAAGTGTATCCCACACTTACAATCACTCAAAAATAAAGATTACAAATATATTTTCTCTCACACAAAGTGTATGATTACAAATGATAACTCAATGTGTGAATAAATGAAAACAAAAACAAGTTTGGAGATCAATAGTAATTGTTGACTCAGTAATAAGCTCAATGATAACTTTTGGACCTCTTTTTATTTGAATTTGATTGAGCCATTTTATAGTTGAGCTGAAAACTAACCATTGTTGACTTTCTGTACACAATCGGATTACTGTTTAAACAATTTACCAATTAACTAAATTAACAACTTTGAATACATGTATTCTTCTCCCCCTTCATCATCAAAAAGAAAAATTAGTGGAAAAGAAAAAGAGTAGAAAGTTTGTTACCCATGTTGTCCAAGTAGAAATTTCAACATAATCTCCCCCTGACAATAAGCATCACCTCAAATACAAGTTTAATAATATCACTCCTAAATTATCATAAATCATGATACAAACCAACTTCATACACAAATAATCACACAATCCATCAACCATAAAAAGATCATGAACCATCATTCCATCAGCTACCAAATTAGCAACTCATAACATAAAATTATCATATAAAACAACCATCAAATCATCATCATATCTCAAAATCATCACCATAATCACATATCAACCATCAAAAGAATGCTCAAAATGCATGTTTTTTCTCTTTCTTTTGACATCATCAAAATGGTATACTACTTTGTCCTCCATTTGGACGACAAAAATATTTAAAATGCATATTATCCAAAATAGAAGCAACAAGAAATAAGTAAGGCTGCTGAGGCAGCTCCCCCAATCAATAATCAAGCAAGTAATAGATCAAGCAAAGGCATGCAAAAGTCATAAGAGCATATTATCAACTATCCAAGCTCCATAATTACTAATCACATTTAAGAAATCAAGACAATTAAACTCTTCAAAGGTTTAATGTGACATTTCAATATAACTTAAAAAAATCTCATATGCTTAAAATTCACAAAGTACATGTATTTCTCTCCCTTTCGTTATCATTTAAAACAAGTAATGTATATTTAACAATATATCAATAAAGTAAAAAAGATGCATCCATTCACTAATCATAGATCCCATAAAATCAAACTTCATAAAAAATAATGTAATCATCAAAACATATTCTTTATCATCAACACTGAAGCAGAGCATAAGTACATATTGGCAATATATAGATTATCAAAATCAACATACCTATTAAGATAAGACATCATTATGAGCTAAAAGAATAAGTGATCAAATTCATAAATGATTGATGAAATAACACAATCAATGGCACAAGAATTCACACATACATAAGTGATGAACAATTAATGTTTGAGTGATGGATAATGATTTAGAAATATTAAATGAGCAAGAAAAACATAAAGATAATGGATTTTAGTGAAATAAATGTTTGTATTTGGCTTCTTGAAAAGATTGTGATGAACAAATAAGGAAGATGAATAAATGACATGAAGCATGATGATAGACAATTAAAAAGATGAAATCAAAGATCATACAATCACCAAAATCAAATAAAGGCATCATGACAAGTTGACATGCTACCATCATATGTATCTATCCATGCATCATGATTACACATAATAATAATTCAATTATGTAAACGTACGAGCATGCTTTTGCAAATTTAAGCTATTATCCATCCATCATGATCCATTCAACAAAATCAGTATGGCAAGAATTGTTACCAAAACAATTAAATCATCTTACTCATCATTTTCTCTTAGATCATGATTAAGTGATTATTCTCACAAGCTTTTATCGAGGAACTCTCCACTATTTCTTGATTATGGTACCTACAAAAAAAATATTCAAGTTGTTTCCTTTAGTACTGAAATAATGTTGGGTCCTTAAGTGTTAGAAATGGTTCCTTTTGGAACCCAGACACATTTTACTTAATAATATGCATTTCTTTTAACTAGACATCTATACTTCATGTGATCATCTTAATGTAATAATGACAAACAATTTGATAATTACTGGAGGTAGCCTTAACAAAGTAATTCTTGCAATATTTTTGTTTCAAGTTAGGCTTGTAACTAATGCCTCCTTTATCAAAAACACATTTTTGTGAGCTAAATAAATTATCTAAAATCTTTTACCCATTTGTAAATTTCAACACAATATCATTTAGCTCATTGCTCTTTTTCTTAAACATTTCATTTTTTGTTTTTCAAATTAACATATAAACTCTTATGCTCAAATGCAATGCTTTGGAAGACATAAGCTCATCATGCAACTTTTTATTCTCTAATTCTAAACATGTAACCTTTGCATTAAGAGATTCATTTTCACTTGAGAGTTCTGTATTTTTCTTTTTAAGACATCCATTTTTCTTACCAATTTTCATCAAATTATTATGCAATTATTTAAAAGCATCATACAACTCATCATAAGTAGGAAAATCATTTACCTCATCAAGTTCATCATCTCCTTTTGCTATAAGAGCTAAGATTGACATTTCTTGTTGTTCTTGATCGTTACTTGTTTCTTTATCACCGTCATCCCAAGTTGCTACAATTGCGTTCTTATTGAGTTTGTTGAGAATAGTATATTCCGATCTTTTGTGGCTAGGCTTTTGACATTCAAAACAAACAATTGCTTTCTTCTTCCTTTTCTCCATCTTAAGGTTTTCTCTCATGAGATTGTTAAAGTTTTTTTTCTTGATTTGCTTCTTAAAGATCCTTCTAAACTTTCTAGCAATCATTTTAATACCTTCATCTTCAAAGTCACTCCCATCATCATCACTTTCAACTATAAAAGATTTAAAAGCAAAGCTCTTCTTCTTTTTATCTTCATCAATTCTTTCATTAGTTATATCTTCTTCATATGAGATAAGTGAACTAATAAGATTATCAAATAGATAAAGTATTAAGATTTTTTGCATCTTCTATGGCTATTCTCTTTGGTCTCCATGCTTTCGACAATAATCTAATAATTTTCTTCACTTTTTCACAATTAGTAAATATCTTTCCTAGTGCTTTAAGAGAATTCACAATATAGGTGAATCTTGTGTACATATCATGAACACTCTCATATGACTCCATTTGAAACATCTCATATTGCCTAATGAATCTGCTAATTTTACATTCCTTGACTTGATTTGTTCCCTCATATACAACCTCAAGTTTCTTCCAAATTTCATAAGCACTTTCATAATTGGAAACTCTATGAAATTCTTTCTTATCTAAAGCACAAAATAAAATATTCATTTCTTTTCTAATTCACTCCATTTACTAGAAAGTTTTGGAATATTTTCCGCTTCTTCATTTTTAGTAGTAGGCATAAATGGACCATCATTTACAATTTCCTAAATCTCATACTATAGAGTTTACAAATAAATTCTTACCCTAGTTTTCCATTAAAGGCAGTCTTTACCATCAAGATAAGGTGGTTTAGTGGTTGATTGACCTTCCCTAAATGTGGAATCATTTCGAGTTGCTATTAATCTTTAACTCCAGACGGTTAAGTATAAACAAGAGCACCTTACTCTGATAACAAATGAAATAATAACTAGACAATCCAAGAGAGGAGAGAGAATTGGGTTTTTAAAAAATTTAAACAACCAAGAAACTAAATGCAAATTAAACAAAGTAATCAAATTCGAAATGAATAAGTTAATAGGCAATAAAAAATAAGGAGATAGAGTAAGAGAGAGCAAACACGTGATTTTTACGTGGTTCGGCCAACCATGCCTACATCCACGCCTCCAAGCTCATCGGCCTTGAGGATTCCACTAAGCAAGCTTCCAAGGCTTTAAAAACTCTTACAATGGACTTCCAAAGTGTCAATAGACCTTTACAACAAGAGATTATCCCCAATCTCTTAACCCAAGTGTATCCCGCACTTACAATAACTTAAAAATAAAGATTAAAAATAAAGTTTCTCTCACACAATGTGTATGATTACAAATGATAGCTCAATGTGTGAATAAATGAAAACAAAAACAAGTTTGAAGCTCAATAATAATTGTATACTCAGTAGCAAGTTCAATGATAACTCTTGGATATCTTCTTTTTTGAATTTGATTGAACCATTTTATAGTTGGAGCTCAAAACTAGCCATTGTTAACTTTCTGCATACAATCGGATCGTCATTTAGTATTTATTGGATCCTTATTTTGACTTGGACAAGTGACCGTTGTGCCAAAAATTTAAATTGTCGAATTACTGTTATCAAGATGTCGGGTCACCGTTAGTATCCAGAAGCTAATCTCTAATTCTATTCAATGTCGGTTAGTCGTTATCAAGATGTCAGTTTGTCGTTTGCTACAATGATGTCTGCAGTGGATTATTTCTAAAATTATAGTTTTGCCCCAAAACTTTATATAATTAATTAAACTATGGTCCAAAGCTTTATGAAACTTTTCAAATAAGTCCATCAGATTTTTAAGCAATACTTGTTGATTTCAAAGTTTTCAAAACTCTTTCAATTAGACCATGATCTTGAAAAACAATCAATTTCATAAAATCATTTTTTTATTAAGAATAAAACCTTTATATTATGAAAATAATGATTTATTTAAAATGAATGAAAAATGATTTGAGCTTTTAAAAGGTTAATCATTCTTAATCTTTTTTGTTATCATCAAAATCAACATTATGGATACATATATGTTAGCGTACTTGGGAGTGAGAGGTTAAGATAAGGGACAAGTACCCTCAACATTTTGATGATTGAGGTAACAAACAAAATTTCGCGGACGAAATTTCTTTTAAGGGTGGAGAAGTTTGAACACATGTTCCTTGTTTGTTTGAATTTAATTTTGCTTACCTATTTAATTGTTTATCTTTTGTTTGTGTTAATTTATTTTAATTAGCATTATTTGAGATAATTATAATTCTTTTTATTTATTTATTTTTTAAATAAATTACAAGGGATTATCATATTTATCATAGGATGGATTTTTATAAAAGTAATTGTTTTTATAAAACTTAAACTCCACTTATATCCCTATGATTTAAAACTCTTTAATCCAATAAACGTATAAAAGTAAAGAATTCTAGTGTTCTCTTTTATGCATGTTTGAAAGAAATTTTTAGGTATTTATCCTTCCTTAATACATGCTCTCTAATACAATCTTATGTGTTTGATGATGAGTGCATGCATTATTCTCTTTATCATGAATGACTAGATAGGCATTATGAGGCATAAGCGTTGTGATTTGATTACTGTTTTCCCTTTATTTTTTATTTAATCTCTGCAAAAAAAATCCATAAAATTAAGGTAGACATCCTATGGTTTTCATCAATGTATTTTGCTTAAAGAGATTCTAAGTAACTAATTTGTTGTGAATTTTTTAAGTTAAAATAGTATTGCTTGAAAATTCTAATTTTTAGTAGAATTTTTAGTAGCATATCTGACTGTCCAGATGATCTCTAAAAATTATGTTGATTTTTTCATTTAATCCTCATTATGTCTACTTGTTGTATGTGTAATTTCATAATTTTTGGTTTAGTATAAACATTATTAAAAATTGTTATGTTAGGTGATAACTCTATAAAATGAGAGTTATCATGACATTTTTAAACTTAAATCAATATTACTTAGAGAGTAAATGATGTGTTCTTATTGCATTTTAGTTACATTTTGCAAAGCATCCATTTTAGTTTATTCTTAATAAATTGAGTTGCTTTACATCATTTTTGTGCTTAGATTATGTGCATGATTGTAGGTGATTGGGAAGCTCAAGTTTTAGGGAAGGAATGCTGTTACAACAGACTTGTAGAGATAATCAAAGAACTTGGCTACAGAAGAGTTAAAATAAGTCTCGATTAGTGAAGATACTGTAGCCGTTGCTGTAGTAATCACAGAGCATTGACGGACTGGATTTCGCATGCAATAACTAAAAAATTGTGATCTAAAGTTTCTAAAATTAGAGGATACATGACACACACTTTCGATTGCCCTAATCCCAAATTATAAAAGGAGTCCGTATGAAAAGAAAAAGAGAGAGTTGTCACCCAAGGAAAATACAAAAAAAAACAACAAAAAAACAAAAATTAAGAGATAGATTGAAGGCTGTAATAGAGGACTCAAGAAGGAAATTGAAGGCTGTAATAGAAGACTCAAGGAGGAAACAAGTGAGATATCACAAAGACCAAGCATAACTCAGTTCTTCTTCTTATTTTCTTGTCTTCCATTTGTTTATGGGACTGTATTTGATGGTTAAAACAATTTTATTCACTATTCTATTGTAATTCATGAACTGAATTTGATTGTGGTTGAGTGATAAACAATCTTAATAGATGTTTGGCAAGAAAGCTAGAAGCACAATTATATTGAGTCTTGGTGACTCTGTTATAAGGGAGGTTGCGAAGGAAAAGCCAGTTGCTGATTTATGGCTAAACTTGAAAAAATATATATGACAAAGTCTCTGGCTAATAGATTGTATATTAAAAGGAGAATGTCCACTTTGAAGATAGCTGAGGGACCCTCTCTTGATGATCATATTGATGAATTAAATAAAGTTTGTGTTAAACTTGAAACCATCGAAGATGGGCTGGATGATGAAGGAAAAGCCTTGCTTCTGGTAAGTTCTCTACTGCAGTCATATTCCAATTTTATTGTTGCCTTTATGTATGGAAGACAAACTTTTTCTTTAGATGAGGTGAAGTCTGCTTTGAATACTAAAGGGTTACAAGAAAAGTCTGAAAATATGATGAATGCTGAAGGGTTATTAGTAAAGGGATATATGCGTGTTGCTTTGTGTTTGCTATAGAATTTTGTCTTAATTTTTCTTGTTGTAATTCTCTGTTTTGGCTGACCACCCATTTAGTAAAAACTAGCTAAGAGAGAGCTTATGTTGATTTCATTGTAATTGACACTCAACCAATATAGGATTCAAGGAAGCACATCCCCATTATCCTCGGCCGACCTTTCTTGGCAACTGCCAATGCTCATATTCAATGCAGAACTGAAAATATACAGTTGTCCTTTGGCAACATGACTATGGAGTTAAACATCTTCAACATTGCCAAACAACCTCACAATGTAAATGATGAAATTGTTGACGTGGATTTAATAGAAGAAATAATTGATAATACTTTTCTTTCAAACCTTAGTGATGACCCTTTACAAATATGCTTAACTCACTTTGGTTTGGATTTTGATATTGATAGATCAGTGGATGAGGTTAACGCCCTACTTGACTCAGCACCATCCATGCACACTAATAAATGAAAGTCAAGAGTTGAACGATTAACACCATCAGAGAAGAAACTCATCCCCATTATTAGAATCACCACCGAAACTCGAGCTCAAACCATTACCCAACACTTTGTAATATGCATTTTTGGGAGAAGAAAGTACTCTGCTGGTAATCATCTTATCATCCCTAAATGACGAACAAAAAGGTAAGTTGTTAGATGTTTTAAAAGAGCAGAAAAGAGTATTAGGATGGACCACAACTGACATAAAAGGTATAAACTCAGCAGATTGCATGCATTACATTCACCTTACTGAAAATGCTAAATCTACTAAGGAATTGGAATGTCGGTTAAATCCTAATATGAAAAAAGTTATTAGAACTGAAGTCTTCAAATTATTAGACGCAGGTATCATTTACCCCATTTCTGATAGTTCATGGGTCAGTCCTATGCAAGTTGTCCCCAGAAAGTCAGGAGTCACAGTAGTTACCAATGCTGATAATGAATTGATACCCACTAGAGGGACTACAGGATAACGTGTGTGCATTGATTATAGAAAGTTGAATTCTGTCACACGTAAAGACCATTTTCCTTTACCATTTATCGATCAAATACTTGATAGATTAGCAAACCATGAATTTTATTACTTTCTATATGGCTACTCAGGATATAATCAGATTCCCATAGCACTGAAAGATCAAGAAAAAACCACTTTCATTTGCCCTTTTGGCACTTTTGCATATAGGAGAATGCCATTTGGATTATGTAATGTACCTGCTATATTTCAACAATGCATGTTAAGCATTTTTTCTGATATGGTTAAACGATTCCTTGAGGTCTTTATGGATGATTTTTCTGTTTTTGGTGACTTATTTGATCAATGTTTACATCATCTAACACTAGTTTTGCTGATATGTATTGAGAAAAATTTGGTCTTAAATTGGGAGAAGTGTCATTTTATGGCAAAACAAGGTATTGTTCTCGGTCATATCAAATCGAGCAAAGGTATTGAGGTTGAAAAAGCAAAGGTGGATCTCATTTCCAATCTTCCTCCACCTAAAACAATCAGAGAAATACGATCTTTCCTTGAGCATGCTGGTTTTTATCGACGTTTCATTAAAGACTTTAGCAAAGTTTTCAAACCCTTATACAATCTACTTGCTAAGGATATACCTTTTGTATTTAATGATTCATGTTTTGTGGCATTTGAAAAACTAAACCATTTGTTGACAACATCACCCATCATTCAGCCCTCAAATTGGAGCTTACCATTCGAACTCATGTGTGATGTATCTTATTTCGCAGTAGGAGCAATATTAGGACAAAGAGTAGATCGAATTCCTCATGTTATTTATTATGCTAGTATGACATTGAATGATGCACAGTTGAACTATTCAACCACTAAAAAGGAAATACTAGCAGAAGTGTATGCATTAGAGAAATTTTGATCTTATCTCATTGGTTGTAAAATATTGTATTTACAGATCATACTGCTCTTAAATATCTTCTAACAAAGAAAGATACAAAAGCTAAACTAATTCGTTGGGTATTGCTTTGGCAGGAGTTTGACTTGGAATTCAAAAATAAAAAAAAAAGGGACAGAAAATGTTGTGGCTGACCATCTCTCTCGTCTCCATTTTGACATAATTACAGAACACTTATCATTGAATGAGTCATTTCCAGATGAGTAATTGATGAATATGGAAGTATTACCATGGTATGCTGATATAGTTAATTATCTGGGCACAGGTAAACTTCCAGAGCATTAGAACAAGTAGGATAAGGTTAAATTTTTTATGGAAATAAAGAATTTTTTCTGGGATGACCCCTATCTGTTCAAGTATTGTACAGATCAAATTATTAAACGATGTGTCCCTGAAAATGAATTTCATAACATTCTTTCGTTGTGCCATAAAATAAATTTCATAACATCATTTCAGTGCTAAGAAAACAACGACTAAAGTTTTACAATGTGGTTTCTATTGGCCAACTATATTTCAAAATGCTTACACCTTTTGCTCTTCATGTGAAAGACGTCAACGAATAGGGAGCATTATACGAAAGAACATGATGCCACTAAATAAAATTAGTGATTGAGATTTTTGATGTGTGGGGTATCGACTTCATGGGACATTTTCCTCCTTCTTTTAGCCATCAATACATATTGATTGCTCTTGATTATGTATCGAAATGGGTAGAAGCAATTCCATGCAGAACCAATGATCACAAAGTGGTGATAGGGTTTTTGAAAAGCAACATTGTTTTTCCCTTTGGATTCCCTCGAGCAATAATCAGTGATGGTGGTATCCACTTTTGCAACAAATCATTCAAAGTACTTTTAACAAAGTACTCCATCACTCATAAAGTGGCAACCCCGTATCATCCGCAAACCAGTAGCCAAGTTGAGATCTGCAATCGAGAAATAAAACACATATTAGAAAAAACTGTGAGGCCAGACAGAAAAGATTGGTCATTAAGACTCGATGATGCATTATGGGCATATAGAACGGCTTTCAAGACCCCGATTGGAATGTCACCCTACAAGTTAGTATATGAAAAAGCTTGTCACCTACCTATGGAACTCGATCATCGTGCATACTGGGCCATTAAGAAATTTAATTTTGACATGCAGCAAGCAAGCTAAGAAAGAAGATTATAACTGGTAGAACTTGAAGAAATTCGCAAATAATGCATATGAAAATGCCAAGATTTACAAGCAGCGAATGAAAGTTTTTCATGACAAACAAATTTTAAGGAAATCTTTCACTGTAGGTCAGAAAGTGCTTCTATTCAATTCTCGCTTGCACCTATTCCCAGGTAAGTTACGCTCTCGATGGTCTGGCCCATTTATTATTCATACTATTTTTTCGTATGGAGCAATTGAAATAAATGACCCAAAGAATGGTGTCACTTTTAAAGTTAATGGTCAAAGATTAAAGCCCTATCTAGAATACCAACCACATGGAGAGGACGCCGAAATAAATTTAAGTGACCCACCACATTTGAATTGAGATTTTTCTGTCTTTTTGGTGATTTGATTTTTTCTTTCTTTTTATTATTCTTTTGCTAATTGAAATTATTTGTGCATAAGTGTGATTGTTTAACCATTAGGTTTTCTTTTATCATTGTTAATCATAAGTACATCAGTTACACAGATCCTCTTAGACCATCTTAGACGACTCCAATGTGTAAAATCTCATCTCAGAAGTCTGATTCGATTTTATAAGATACATCATATTTGGGAACTACAACCACCAGAGTTAGTATCCCATGTAGAGGATTTAGAAAGACAACTCAGAGACATTGAGGGAGGTATCTTCGACATCCAGTTGGAGCTAGAGGTAAATTCCATAAGAGGACGATTGTAATTTTCTTTGTGTTTTTTTGTTTGTTACTCCGTTTGTGTGTTTTAGTTTGCCACCCCGGTCAAGTGGCAGATAACGATACTCCGGGACAATCAAGTCGGTTACTTTAGTTTCCCATAATAACTGATATTCTAAGACGAAGAAATGGACAACAACGAGATTTTAGCAAAGCTTAACAATCGATTCCCTTCACTTCCTCAGAATGCCTCCCTTACAATCTATAAAGTTCGGTCCGAACGCATGCGAATGCTCATGAGGAATAACATACCTGCTAATATCCGTGGTTAATCGAGGCCAAAGTACGATTGGTAGGTGAGTTGCCTCCAAAATTTATTACATACATGCTTAGTTGTGGTAAAAGAAATTATGCAAGAAAACGAAGAGCTCGAAGAATTTCTATTGCTTGTCATAAGTGTGCCAGAATGAGATGTGATAAAAAACCATGTTCTTTAGGAATGGTGTCTGATAACAGGGAAGATAAGATTCAATTCATTAGAGATGACTTGAATAAGGAGTCATTGGATGATATCTTTTTGTCTCTTGAAACGCATCCCAGTAGGTATGTACAAGGAGCGATTCTCCAACTATGGCCATTATTTCAGAAAGAGCATGCACGATATAGTCTCGGGAATCTGACTATAAACGATCCTATTTGCCAGTTTATAAGAAAATTAGATGGGAAGCCTATCCTCAACCCATAGAGGGCGTTCAAGCCGTTTCTGGACGTAAAATTAGAGGAAGATGTAAACCACAGTCGTAATTACCTGTAAATATTCTTTTACTTCACTATTGTTTTATTTCACTGTTGTTTTATTATTTTCATTATTGTCTTTAATTATTTTATTTTATCATTTTTTTTACTGTTCGCTTTTTGACTATGTAGCCATGTGCTTTAGGCATTAATTGACACTGACATGCTACCTCATACACAGTTGTGACCCACTGTCACCAAGATTTTTAAATATAATTTGTTTTGTTAAGCACTTACAAATTATTTTTGAGAAGTATCTCAATGGCAGCTACTCCCAATAAACAATTCAAGAACATTTGTGTGCTTTCTGAATTTAACTATGGAAAACATAAAGAGTTCGTTGAGGCAGCCATAGATCTTGGTCGAAGCATAGCAGAGAGAAAATTACACTTGGTGTATGGATGAGGTAACCGAGGGTTATCAAAATTGGTCTCAGAAGCTGCTTTTGTCAGAGGAAGCCAAGTGTTAGGCATCATTCCAAGAGCCCTAAAACTTTTGGGTAGTTTGTCTAACTCACCGATTGGAGAAGAGTTAGTCGTCTCAGGTATGCAAGAAAGAATAACTGAAATGCTTAATCATGCTGATGCTTTTATTTTCTTACCAGGAGATCTTACAACTCTAGAGGCACTTATCACATTAGCATCTTGGGCCCATCTGCACATTCACTAAAAATCCATCGATTTGTTAAATGTCAATAACTTTTATGATAGCTTTATCGCATTTCTTAACAATGCAATAAAAAATTATTTCATTCCTTCCACAGTGAAAAAGCTTTTTATTTGTGCTCACACTACTAATGAGTTACTTGATCTGTTATAAGCTTATAGACCAGTGCCAGACCCCGGGACCTTTGTGTTGGAGTCTCCAAATAATGATGGTAATAGTAGCCGCAGTAAAAGTACAAATTAGATTTAACTCTCTGTCTATAAATATTTTCTTCTGTGTTGCACCACCCAAATGATGTCTTCTAAACTCTACTTTTTTATTTTAAAACATTGAGGACAATGTTTCATTCTGGTTAGGGGGAGAGAATAGTCGACAATTGTGGAATCTTGGTTAATTTTTTACTGATTTTTAGTTGTAGAAACTAATTGTTGCTAATTTTTTGTGTTGACGATGACTGAATATGGAGTGTAGTTACTCTAAAAAAACATCTTCTTCGTTTAAAAAATAAATTCCAGACATTTTCGTTTTCTTTATTAAGCTTTGATATTCATTTTTTTCTTTTTAATTTCTCCTTTATAAATATACATTTTTAAATTTTTGAGTTAAAGATGGCTGAATATAGAGTGTTGTGTCTCTAGAAACACATCTTCTTAATAAAAAAAAAACCATTTTCTTTTTCTATCATCTTAAGTTTAACTTTTCTAATTTGTTTTTCTGCATCATTTTCACATTTCTGCATACATATTTTCCTTTCATGTTTAGAATAGGTTGGGGGATAGAATGTTGTTTGAAAAAAAAATTGTGTGATTTGTTTTAATATTGGATGACAAGATGAATTTCAAATTTTAGTATTTGTATTATCTTTGGTCTTAAGAGATATTACGCCATGTTTGCTACTCTATATGTTGATGTCGGAGACAAGTATGAGTTGTTTGAAGGAATGAACATGTCATAATAAGTACCGCGTGAGTTTTTGAGCCTATCATTTTTTTTTAAGAGTAACTCTTTTGCCCATTCTTCGTACAGCTTAGCAGTTTATTATTTTATACACGATCTCTAAATTTCTTTTGAGTTAACCCTTAAAAAAAAGTTGTAAAATTAAAAAAAGAAGAAGAAAAAAATGTGTGTTGCTACATCTGGAGGCCCATCTAACTAGTAGATATGGAAGAATATTTAAAGCCCTAAAAGACGATGGAAAGACTATCTTTGACCCGTTTAAGCCTTTCTAGCCATCTATTTTGTGAAAAATCCATAGTTAACCTTTTTGAGCCATTAAAAAAAATTCTTTGTTAACTTATCATCTTGACCTACTCCAATTTGGAGTATTACCCGATATCTTACAAGTTTCATCACCTATTTATGTTTGAGAAAAAAATAAATAATTATTTTGTTCAGTGAAGTTATGCCAAACAAAAGAAAAAAAAATGTTGTTTCAAAAAAATAATAATAAATAAGCAAAATGCATTTTGTAATTTCCAAAATATCTTTATTTTTTCTCAAACATATATTTTGTTTTTTCTTATTTTTCTTCATTTGTCAGCCATGTCCCTAGCCTATATTACGTTCTAATAAAATTCTTTCTTGATTTTAGGAATCTACAGTCTGAAGTAGAAGCTAATTTTATGGGCTAAAAAGATATAGTGATACATATAAAATAAATAAATAAATAAATTGGGTTGACTAGCATTTTGTTTGACTTGAGATCGTATTATTTCTAAGCTGAGGGCATATTTCTTTCATCTTAGGGAGAACGCGTGATATTACTTCTTTATTATTTTCTCTCAATTACTATTCATTGGAGTGACTATTTTTTGGGTTTAATTTCTTTGTGAGAGTGTCATTACTACTAATGAGATTTTGGGATTTGAAATGTCATTCTTGAAAGCAGTTGTGACAAAGTCTACTGGGCTGATCATGTGGATGGTTGATGTGGGTGTGCTTTTTTTTAGACTGGAGATAATGCTTATACTTTTATTTGATTACTATCATTAGTCTGATTGAATAAACAAGATTTTTTTTTAAAAAATTATTTTGGGTTTGAATTTTATTTTCGCTTTATTTGCTAGAGACTAGCAATAAGCTGGTTAGGGGATGTGTTGAGTGTTATAAAGTATATATTTATAAAGGAGAAAATTATTATTTTATACTTCAAGTTTTACTAACATTCTTAATTTTATGTATTTAAGCTTCTTGTGATTTAATTATGTGTGTTTTATTTTAATTAAGTATTTTATGTATTTTAAGGGTATCGTGGTCATTTCACAATGAACGAGAGATCAGACGGTAAAGCGGACATCACTTTTGAACTTAGGACAGTTGAAAACCTTAGGAGCAGTATAAAAGGAAAAATGTTACTGTTCACATGCATGGTACTATTCACATGTATAATACTGTCCATGTTACTGTTCATGACACTGTTCACACATATGGAACGATGACATGGCATTGATCGATTATGTGGCATTGACTGATAAGGTGTCACGATTCTATTGGATAAAATTCTTATACACTGTTGATCGGTGACGTGGCAGCATGTTAGTGGACTAAAAATTACGCGTACGGTACATGCATATACACAGGATTATTTTCAACCAAACCGCGTCACTGTTCAAACCGCGTGGTCAAACCGTATCACTATGCAAACGGCGTACTGTTGACTGATGACGTGGCATAATACTGAGCGTCCAAACTGTTTTTAAACCGATGACCATGATTTACTCAATGTATTTATAAAAAGGGGGCCTCTTCCCCCTAATTTGATATCTCTGAATTCATTTTTGAACTCTATTTTCTGTAATTCCTTTTCCATCTTGTATTTTCTACGTATTTTAATAAATTTATATTTTACCCCTAATTCAATTATGAGTAGTTAATTTTCTTTCAAGCTTGGGTTGAAGGGGAAATCTCAACATGTGTCATAGGCTTTATTTGGTAAATTTATTTTCTCTTCTTCTCTAATTTTTGTGGATGTTTTGACTTTTCGTCGACAAATAATAATAATCTTGTTTAGATACTGCCCTGGTTTCACCGGCTTCCCAGTACAAGGTTATTATTATTTGGCACGATAAGCCCTTAGCACCATATTGATTAGAGTGTAGTTCATGAGGTGTGGATTCCCCCCCTTATGATTTAATTGGCACTAATAAGTAATATTTAGCCCATAGTACATTTTGATACGGATTCAGATACCCAAGCGCTTCCATTATTATAGTTTTCACTATAATTTAATTTTGCCATTTCAATTTAAATTGTAGGATATTCCAAATCATCTTTACCATAAATCCAAATACCCATTTAGAAAAACTAATTTTACACACAATTAAAATCCATCTCCTCGTGGGATCGATACTCGTCACCATTGATCTATTCTACAATAAATTCGTGCGCTTGCGGGTTCAATAAAATTTGCACAACAGATATGAGGATCTTCTAATGGCAATCTGTTGAATTGCCCCACTGTTTGCAACATTTAAAACATCACTGGTTTGAGTTCGAATTTGGCAGCTTGCACTTCAGGTCTAACTATTTCCGGATGCATAATTTGAGGAGTTAACACGACATAATCTCTAATAACTCTTTCTCTATTATTTTCCATGTAGATAATATTGTTGTTCGCTAGTTGTCCCTGATTATTCTGCCCGTTCTGACCTTCTTTACCATTGATTAGTTGCATTTCTCTAAGAGGGTTAAAGTTCCACATATCTTGCAAATCATCCATTGCTACAACAACTTTTTATTGTCTTTGCTCTCTTCTTAATCTCCTTGCGGTTCTTTCAATTTCTAGATCAAACTAAAATTCAACGGGTTTATATTTGCGCATGCAAAAGCTTCCGGTCAACAAAATGACCAAATTTAAAACAAAATCAAAGATTAACACCGTTAATATTAATTTCACAAATCACAATGAATAATCAATCCCCGGCAACGGCGCTAAAAATTTGTTGTCATAAATTCAAATGCTATTGGTGTCAATCTGCAAATGTATACAACAAGTAATATAATGATGAATATTCAAGATCGTCTCCATAGGGTTGATGTTATCAGATTTGTTACAGCAATCTGTAATAGTGCAATGGTTGTTCTAAATTACAACAAGAAAATTGATAAAACTAAATAAGAAACTAAAATATAAAATGCAATAAATAAAATTCTCACGTCAAACACAAGAGTAAAACCAATGAAAATGAAGTAGTTGAGTGATTAAACTCTCTTATTAGTTTTGACTATTTCTTGCAATTTTAGTAACGATTCTCTTCGAAAGATTTACAAAAGATCAAGCGTAATCCTTATGCATCCTCAGTTGTCGCTTGTTGGATGTCTTATATCCATATGTAACCTAACGGTGACCAATTGTGATGCCAACATAAGATATATCATTACACGCTTAGTTTTTATTTACCATACAAGGTGAATCCCTATGTCTAGTTCATCACTAATTCTGAGGCACTAAACTACGCCACGTGTCCACAAGAGAAGAAACTATTTTAGGAGAATAACATGCAACCAATTCCGAGGGAATATTACTCAAGGTAAAATTTACTAGGAGCTTATGAAAATGAAATGAGAAGGAAAACTTATTCTACATTGGTCTAAGAAAACCACGCCCTAAGTCATAAGAGTAAAGAAGCACGTAGGCACGAAATAAATAACGTAAGTATGGAATCAATATGTTTATTTTCCTACGATCAAATTCACATCCACGTGCACAATAATAATAAGTGATACGTGTTATCAGGATAAGAGCTCAAGGAAAAACCTTAAATTTATGTCACCCATCATCTATAAATAGAGACCACTTTAATAAGAAAGGGATCTTTTTTGGCCAAAAGATCAAAGAGAGAAAAAACTCATCTTTTTCATTTTTCTACTTTCTTCAAACTTTAATTAAACACTAACTTGTACATCGGAGTGCCTTTTATAGATATCTACCTCATTGGAATCAAGGCCAACAAACGTTATAAGTTCTTCACAAGCAACGAATATGTGTGACTGTAAAAATCCAACCCCTTCAATTAATTCGGTGCGAGTAGGGAGAGCTCATCCTTGATAAGATAAAGCACTTGTATAAACTAAGGAGTAATCCAAAACATGCAGGCTGGTACTAATTTATGATGAGCATAGGAAAAGAACAAGCCTATAACCGACATCCCAACCTCAGGTGGTAATTAAAGAAGTAAAATTTTTCTTCACTAAGTGTAATAGGCGTGATTTGCTCCTACTGATAATAGGAATCTTTATATTGCTTCTTGTTTTCGTAACACAAGTTGTTTACTACTCGCAGTGTCTTCGCGTTTGTGCAATTAGAATCCTTGCAATCTTAAGTTACCAACGTTCATGATCAAGTTGAAACTTTGGAGAAGGAAGCTGACCACGGTTATAACTCTAGCCTTGAATTTTGTTAAATGTATAATGGCTATTCTTGGGAATCAATTCCCAGTGCTGAAGATGGACAAGCTCGCAGTTGTCATTGCTAAGTACATGTAGGAAAATAATGAGAAAGGAAATGACAGGCAAGAAAAAGCCTCCTGAGACAATTGTGATAGTGACTCTTTCCTCTACTAGTGGTGATCTTTCCTTTTCTGCAACTGAAAAAGTGAATTTTCCTTCAAGCACTATTTAAATTCCTTTTTCTTTATAATATTATTTTTTGCTAGGACTTTCATTTTAATCCTAAACTCTTTTTTGGTTGAATGTTATACATATGTTTCAGACTTACAAAATTTTTCACTTTTGTATATTTTCCCTTATATAAGAGCTCTTTATCCCTCAAGCAAGTTTTGAGGCTTAAACACTTAATTGCCTGGGAAAATTTTTCTTTTATATATCACTTCTTACCTAATCGTGGTCGAGCAAGTGTTGGTAGGTTTTGGCTCTTTATCTCACATCGAGCAAATTCAGAGATTTAAAGCCTTACTTGCCTTAGAAAAAAAAAATGCATCTATATGTCTCTTGCTTGCCTACCCATGGTTGAGGGGTTTTGGCTTTTTGTCTCACCTCGAGCAAGTTTGAATACTTAAAATCCTTATTTTCCTTAGAAAAATTTGCATTCGTGTACTTCTTGCTCACCTACTCATGGTCAAGCAAGCATTTGTAAGTTTTGGCTTTTTGCCTTACCTCGACTAGGTTTGGACACTTAAGTCTTACTTACCCTTAGAAAATTTATAAAGAGAGAAAAACAAAGAGCGAATGGATTTTCTTATTGCCTCTATTTTATTCAAAGTCATAGATTACATCTTATTTAACAAGCTAGAAAATGTTGAACCACCTTTTAATGTGGCTAGCTTAAAAAAGGCTTACTGAAAATACTTCTTCGGGTGCTTTACATTCCAAGATCTTCTAACTTCTCGACCATCTACATAGCCCAGCTTGTATGTCCCTAGTTTGGTTGTTCATAGAACTCTACATGGCCCTTTCCAATTGGGACCAAACATCCCTTGAGTTGGATCCTTTGTGTTTTGATTCATTCTTCTGAGCACCTATTCACCTTTTTTTATTTGTCAAACACCCACATTTTGGTTGTAATAGCGAGTAATTTTCTGTTGACAAGTAGCCGCCCTCTTTAGTGTAGATTCTTGCCTTTTTGCTAGTAGATCTAAGTTCCGGCACATTTGCTCATTATTCTTTTCCTCACTAAAATACTTGGTTCGGTGTGTGCTCATCCCAATCTATGTTGGTATAGTCTCTTTATAGAAACTTTGAGAGTTTGTCCTCAATCTACTTCGGTTCCATTAATTCCATTATTTGGTCCTCTAGTGTCATTGCTCTACGAAACCATTTGGCAAAGTCCCTACACAGTTGATCAAAAGTTTTGATGCTTTTCCTCGGTAATCTATGTTACCAATCATGTGCTCGCCTCTCCAATGTCAGCGGAAATGCTCTATACCTTTTCAATGGTGTCAAGCCTTGTACTCCATTCACCTTATTGAATCATTCTATATTCATTAAAGGGTCAATTTTTCCTGAGTATTTAAGATCCAAGAAATGAAAATCCCTCGATAATGTTGTGCTTATGATCTTTTTTGAGAGCGGAGACTTGCTATCTAGCATTATTCTGTAGCTTGGTGCTTTCGCACATCCATCTCAATAATCTGTGCGAGCCTTCGCATATCTTCTTCCAATTCTACAATGCGTCTTGAATTCTGAACTACCACTTACTCGCCCTTGCACTCAGCATTTTGCAAGCACTGTCTTAGCTTTCTTTCTTCGATATTTTCCACTCTTCTAGCACTCACTGGTTCTTATTCACTGCAAAGAAGATCTCTTACACTAGGTGGTATTAAACTATCATCTCCTGATATTCCTACTGTGTACATTCTATTGTTGGATATAGGAATGTTTATATTCTCTACAAAGTTTCTCTCATTCAGCCTCATTTGCCCCTCTCTCAGCTAATTTAATATCGCTGCCAAATTCTTCATCTGCTTTTCTATTTGCTTTATCCTCTCATTAACCACCCTATCTTTGGCTTTGTTTGCAATTTTTCACAAAGTGGTAGTTCATCCAGCTTCGTTGTCTCTAATATTCATACTTGTTTTCCTTTCTACATTGATTAATTGTTCTAGTTATGGTATTGATTATAACTACTTAGGTAGAATGGCTTTTCGTACCATCCCTATAGGCAACGCCAAAATATTGATGCAAAAACCTAGTTAGGTTGAGTAGAAACCAGATATCCACACCAACACTTAAATTTATAATAGTTTGGGAGACAATTATGAGTAACAGTTTCTCACTCGAGTAGGCACAAACAGTTATAAACTCTAACAATTAGGGATGCTAGGGATTTTTTTAGCGTTAACCCTCTGATGCTTAAGTCAGTTCCATAGGTTTACTGAAACTTGAACTTCAATAATAAATGACTTTATAAAAAAAACTTTTAGAAAATCAAAGAAGAAGAAAAAGAAAGAAAGAAAGAAAAAGAGTCAACTCCCAATGCTATATTTTCAGAGAGTTTTTGAGGTAGAGAGAAAAGATCACTTAATAGGTTCAAACTTTTAGAGGCTTTTATAAAGATCAGTCCCACACTCCTTGAACCATGGCACAATCATTTGTGGATCAAGTTAATGTTCTAATTTTTCGGAGGAAATTCATAGATTGACTTTTGACCAAGTCTTTTGGTTGACTTGGTTTGATTTTTCTCCTTGTCAGATTCTCCCTCTGAGGGACACTCTGCTCGTGACATTGCAATTTTAACGAAGTCACTTCGTGAGTTTGGGCTGGTTTTACCTCGAGGGGAGTTCCTGCTACTTTCCTCATTAAATATCGAGGGAAGCAAGATTTGTGTAGGGGAACATCTAATCGTGCTCCCCCTTTTTTTTATCAATATCTTCTTTTTTTTTTAATCGAGGAAACCAAATACATCCAACATATTTAAAATTTTGAGGAGTGACCACATCACATTTAACATCTGTTTTCATATATATATATATTTTGAAGAGACTATTGCTCATGATATTTATAATCATACATATACTGAGACCTGTTTACATCAATTTTGATATGGCACCGCTCAGATTTTTAACTCTCTCAAATATTTGAGGGACGTCAATTCCCTTCCTAAAAGAAAGATTGCCTTCACTCAAGTTCTGAGACTTCGAGGAATGAAATTTAAATTAAACTCCTGCAATGCGTCTGCAGGGACTCGAACCCGTTCCCTTGTATATATATTTGGTATTACTTTTAAATAAGATAGGTAGAAAATGGGCATTAACATTGTCTTGTTATCTGTTTGGAAAATATAGTAACTCTATTTCTCAGTTCTTATGCTCAGTATCACGGAACGAGTCAGCAATATGTTACAAGTAATTAATAGTCTACTGGCTGAACACATTTTGAAGAATCTTTCAAGGCCTCTCAAATCTAAAAAGGAGGAGAATCCCAACCGAGATAAAAACAAAAGAGACTAAGGGCCCGTTTGGTACCGTTTTCAAGGCTTATTTTCATTTTTGTTTTGGGAATATAAACATAATATGTGTTCGGTGGCTTGAATCCAAAAAATAAATTATAAAACAAAAAATTCATTTTCACGTTTACAGTTATAAAATTGAGAACGTCCTAAACATGTTTTCAAACGAATTACAAATTAAATTAAAAGATAAATCGCAAAACAAAATCTAAAATCTTCCTCCCCCAAAATCTTCCCCTCCCTCTCTTTATCTCGTCACAGCTCTCCCTTCGTGGCTGATACTTCTCCTTTGATCACAACCCACTTGAATCGTGCACGAATCTCTCTCTCTCCTTCCTCTTTATGTAGGTGTACTTCACAGCTCTCTTCCCTCGGTGGCTGTTACTTGTTCATCGACCGCAATCCATCGTCACAACTCTCTCTCTCCATGCCCTAAATTGGCTGCTGTTCCATCTCTGTTGCTACTGTTGCCCCATCTCCACTGTCGCTATTTCGTCTCTGCTTAGTCTCGACTATTGCTCCTGCTGCTCTTTGCTTCGTTTCTGCTCCATCTCTGCTCGCTTGTACTAGTCTTCAATTTTGCAAATACAAGGCAAGATATTATCTCAACCATAGGTGAGCCTGCAACTCTACAACTTTTACGAAGGTCTTTGTTCTCAATGACAATGGGCTCCAATGATTTCATCAATAATTACTTCGCGTCGGTCCTCTCAGCCGCTGAGCAAAAATTGGTTTCCCCAGAATTTTTCGTCGCAGCCATGATTGCAAGATTTCAGATACAACTTACCGTAAATTTTAATTTTCTCACAACTCTCGATTTTCAGTTTCACTGCATTTGTTTAATTGAAATGCTAAAAATCAACACATTTAAATTTCTCTGCAGAGACTTTATAATTTGGGTGCCAGAAAAATTATTGTGGCAAATGTTGGTCCCGTTGGGTGCATTCCATATCAGAGGGACACGAATCCATCGGCCAGAGAAAGCTGTGTTAGTTTGCCCAATCAAATGGCTCAGTATTTAACACAGAGTTGAAGGGCCTTATTGCAGAGCTTAGCACATCTCTTCAGGAATCAAAGTTTGAGTAAATTGTGAGTGTGGTTCTTTTTGTTTATTTTAAACCCAAATCATATTCGTTCAATTTTTTAGACAAATAGAATGTTTATCTCTTGAGCTCTGCCTTTGTATCTTATTTAAGGATTGTTAGAAAAAGAACCATTTGCTGTTGGCTGGATTTGTGAGAAACGAATCACATATCTATTTAGATGCCCATATGAGAAATATGAGAATAAAAGAAATTAGGATACCTATCCAATGAGTTAAATTCTGCGCTTGGTGGCTCCATGAAAGTAGTTCAAATTGAAATTTAATTGGAAAGCCTTTTATGATAATTGTGCGACAGAGGAAAGAACCTTTTTCTTGGATTTTTTTTTTATTTTTTGTCTCAAAAGTCCTTAGATCCTAATTCTTATTTCCTATATGAGCTCTCTTACTTATATTCGCAATGACTACAATTGTATGAATTTGATTGAGAAGTGTTTGGTTATATGAAAAAATAATAATAATAATAAAAGAAAAATAATCTGCTCAATTATTATAATAAATGGTGTGCAAAATTCTGTTTGTTCTTGTGCATCTGTGCATACATGTGTCCAATTTGAATTAGCAATTCAAGATGATAGCTTGTTAACAAAATTATGTTTGTTTAGTTGGGTGAATAACCCTCTCTAGATTATTACTTTACTTGCTTAGGTAGGTCACACATTAGAACTTCCTTATTGAAAATATACTACTGGTCACCAAATTGAAAAGTAGCATCAATTATCAATGTACACATTATTAGCTTACCAGTTTCATTGTTGGGTTTGCTGGTTATTAAGTTTAGGGGAGCAATCTCAGTTAATTTTGATGATTTATATATGTATTTAATTTCATTTTTAATAACTCACATGCAGGAAATATGGATTTTCGGCTTAACTTGGAGTTATGGTTTTCACAATTTCATTTGGGATCAGTCGGCTTCAAGGACAAACAAATGTAGTTCATCCTTTCTTTGGCATGGCACTTGCTTTTCTTCTATCCATCTTTTTTGTTCTCTATTTCTGTAGTAGCAGTTTTATGCTTTGTGTTGGTAAGGAAACTACATGCTGAAATTTTGTCAAACTCTGTTGACATACTGTAATCATTTTTGCTACACGGCGAAAGCGTAGGCTCGTAGTTGACTTTGTTGTCATTAGAGCTTGTTTTCATAAAATAAGTGTAATTTGCAAGTACCTTGTACACGGTTGAATTTGATTAATCTCCAGCAAGTGTTAATGCATGATGTCTATCATGTATTTTTTTTATAATTATTTTGTTTAATTTATATGTGACAATATATAGTAATTTTTATGTGTGTATGTTCTTTTGACATGATGTTTACATTTGATGGAACCCACATTGCTGCATGGTTTGGTTACCAACGAAGAAGAAGATACAAGTAGGTCTCTTACTAATGTTGATTTATTTCCGGCAAGCGTCGCAGAGATGAATGCTACAAGAGATGGAATTGCAGCTTCTATGTGACATGATTACATACATAATGCATAATGTCTATCATGTAATTTTTTTATAATTATTTTGTTTAAATCATGTGTTGTAATATATGTTAACGCAAATATTTCTTTAATATTGATTTTGATGATAACAAACTTGATGAAGATTGATTAATTCTTTAAAAGCTCAAAAAGTTTTCTTACTCTTTCAAATCATAAGTCTCATACCATAAAGGTTTTTATATTCTATGAAAAATGTTTAATAAGTAATAGCATCAAATTGAAAAACCTTGAGTATTTTGAAAATGATCAATAACGGCTCGCCGACATTCCTCCATAACGGCTCGCCGATATCGAACAGAATTGAGAAATTTGTTTCTGGAAGATAACGGCTCGCCGACATTCTTGATAAACGGCTCGCCGACATTAAACAGAACTGAATTTTAGTCTCTGGACACTCACGGCGATCCGACATGTTGATAACGGCTCGCCGACCTGGAACAGAATTGTGAAATCAGATTCTGGAAGATAACGACTCGCCGACATTCTTGATAACGGCTCGCCGACATCAAACAAAAATGAAGTTTAGCTTCTGGACACTAACGGCGATCCGACATCTCAATAACGGCGATCCGACATGTCGAAAATCCAGCCCAACGGTCATTAGCTAAATAATTAATATTAATTATAAAAATTTATCATCATGTAATTTTTCTATAATAAATTTGTTTAAGTTATTTTGTTGTATTTGTGTATGTATTAGCTAAATAATTATTTTATTACTATAAATATAATGTCAATGTTTAGTAAAAACTGTTTTTGAAAAAAGTATTACCAAACGCATATTTTCTGTTTTTATCATTTTCAACTGTGTCTACCAAACGCATATTACTGTTTTCAATTTTAAAATATAGGATACATAAAATGATACCAAACGCATATTTAAATTCAAAATACAGCAACTGCAAAACACCATTTTTATTTTTATTTTTATTCTCAGAAAATACAAATTCAAAAACAATACCAAACGGGCCCTTAATTACTTTCCTAATGTGTCCTTTTGCTAATGACCTAGCCGTTTATGCAGCTGTACTTCAAGGTATTATACGTTAAACTCTGCTCTTTTAATCCTCCTTTAACCTTAAGATTCTATATTAAATGCGGATATCATCTTATTGGAAAGGATTCTGACCATTCTTCTTTGTAGACTTTGTTTCAAGGCAAGCGAATGTTAACAAATTGTTTTGCAGCTTAACCATTAGATTATTCAATGCATAGCTAAGAGAAAAACGTAGTAAAACAAATGATGCTTGTTTATTTGATTTTCAGAATAGGAAGAGATAGCAAAAAGCAAGCTGAGGGAAGAGTTTCTAACATGGAAAAATCTTGCCAAGATGAAGTGCACATGGAGAGTAGCAATGGAAACTTTAAGGAGGCTTCCTCCAATCTTTGGTGGCTTCAGAATAGCTTTGAAAGATGTCGAGTATGGCGGATACGTTATTCCTAAAGGATGGCAAGTAAGTGAGAACCTTGAACTTTCATTTTTGTCATCTTTGCCGTTGCTTCTCATTATCCCTTCAACTGATGATTTGCTGATTCATATTTAGATTTTCTGGGTTGCAAGCATGACTCGTATGGATGATAGCATTTTCCCAGAACTATCAAATTTTGATCCCAGCAAATTTAAGAATCAAGCATCAATCCCACCCTACTGCTATGTTTCATTCGGAGCCGGACCTCGGATATGTCCACGATATAAGTTTGCTAGGATCGAAACCTTTTTTGCAATTTATTACCTGGTTACTCATTTCAAATGGAAGCTACTTTGTTGCAATTCATTACCTGGTTACTCATTTCAAATGGAAGCTACGTTGTAGACAATTTTTTTCAGCAGAAATCCAATTTCTGTTCCAACTAAAGGACTACTGTGAGATTCTAGCCACCAAGATAGAACTGACCTTATGGGATTGGAGGTAGACCATTGCCACGTGCAGCTAGTTTATATTTCACTCAATAAGGATGGAGGAGGGACTATTCCATATCAACGCTCAAGGCTGTTCTAACCATTATTGTTCTAATAACAACACTGGTTCATCTTTCAGTTCTCAGTTCAACATATGAAACTCTTATTCTAAAGAAAATGACAAACAATTTTGGTACATTCATCTACTATTTTTTACATTATACAACAATTTGATAGGTGATTAGGTCGAATTCTACAATCTAACCACCATATTTACATCAGGCATCAACCAATGTTTCTTTTAATAGATCCCAAACCATTGTATCTCCCAATTAAGGTTAGCAATGGGATTGGACAGGCCAAGATTTGCCGATCTTGATCTTGTCCTGAACAGTAAATCAAGACAAATTGTCCTGATTACGTCTCGATCGGGACCCCGAATCCCAAATTATTCCGGATGATCTGAATTTTTTGTCTCAGAATCAGTTAATAATTGACATGCCATACGCATATTATTAAATAAAATGAGGCCATACAAACTGACAGCATGTCATATTTATGCAATTCAATAAGCTGACTTGTCATATATTTTTCTCAATCAAGATTTTCAAATGCCTTGAATCCCGATTTAAATAGTAAATTCAGATAAAATTTCATCCCAAATCCTATCCCAAATGGGTTGGGATCCCGAATCGCGATCAAAATTAGGGGAATTTCGCCAACCCTAGTATGAAAACTATAGTGATTTCATAAATTCTAGCAAAAGGATTAATGCTGTTCAGCAGTTAGCTATCCTTGAGTATCTTGAGGGCATAGATGGATACATTTCATTCATGTCAGAATGCAGGTCCAAGACATTATACACAGGTAACTCCAGTCGATACTTTCCCCGGATCTGGCAGTTAGGTAGCTTCATAGTGTCCGGGTCATTGCACCACTTAGCTAGGCTGCTTGAATTGTTCTCAAAAAACCTTTCAGAGTATGCATCTTTAATCTGCACTTTCAACAATAAAAGAATTAGCCAAAATTACCCACAAGACCAAAATTTGAATAGATTTGTACCTTTACATAATTTGTTTATTTTCAATTTCTTAATGTCACTTGTAACATTTTTTAACCTAAGATAACGCTTAAATTCAACAATTCTGACCACTTAAGTTGTGGATTATATTATAACATTCTCTCCTAGGCAAATAATTCAACATCTCCGCTCTTGGTTTAAGTGGATTGGGTGGGGATGCATAGACCTAAGTATATTATTGTGATAGAAATATATAAATAACATTGTAATCTGACACGCTTGCCTGAAAATGCAGTGCAGAGACTTCATTAAATGAAGCAGAGACGTATTAATCTTGACACTCTCACTGTAAACTCAGTGGCTCTAATAGAGCTAGCGATTGGATCAAATAATCCTGCCTCCTTGTACATTTAAAGAACAAAGGGTACACAGTACATATGATTAGGGATGGCAATGGGGAGGGAAAGGGAGGGGACCAATTTCCCCTTACCCATCCTCGATATTTTGTGTATGTCCCCGTCCCCTCTCCGTCCCCATTAGAATTACTTGATAGAATCCCCATCCCCTCTCCGAATAATAACAGGGGATCCCCGAGGGTCCCCGATCCCCGAATAATTAATACATTTTTTTGTTTTCGATTTTGAGTTAATCATATTAAAATAAAAAATTCAAATAAAAGTAAAGTTCGAAATATATATTATATTAATATCCATTACAAAAGTCACACACATTAAATTAGTAAGTAAAGCAGCATGCAAGGGATACAAACTTCTTTTACAAACTATCATGAACAAATTAATAGGTTAATACAAAATTGTTACTAATAAAATCAAATTTATATTCAAAATTAACTTTTTCAATGGTGGCGTGGTCACTTTATAAATGTGGACCATTCCCTTTACAGTACAATAGTTAAGTCGGAGCAAATTAAGAACAAATATTAAATTAGGTTAGATTAGATATTAAAATTGTGATTTGCTGTGGGTAATTATAACATCTAAAAATAAATAAAAAATAGATTTAAGTTTAAAATATTTAATGAATATTAAAATTAAAACAAAATTTTTGGGCTAATAGAATCTACCTGGTCTTTTAATGTCATAAATAAAAATTTAGGATTTTAATTAGTTAATTAGACCTAAAAGTTTAATAATATAAAGATTTTGATATTTTTTATTTTTACCAATATTTGTAATTTTATAATTCAAATTTTATTATTTATTTACTAGTAATTTTAAAAAATAAAAATAAAATTAAAAATTAAAATGGGGAAATGGGTAGGGGATGGGGATTCCACCTCATCCCCGTCCCCTCCCCGAATAAGAAATTGGGTAAAAAAATTTTCCCGTCCCTTCTCCGAATAATAAATTGGATATAAAATTATCCCCGTACCCTCCCCGAATGGGGAAAATCCCCGAGGGTACCCATCCCCGTGGGAATTTTTGCCATCTCTACATATGATGTCATCCTGCCTCCTTGTACATTTCAAGAACAAAGGGTACACAGTACATATGATGCGACTTCCCATCACTGTAAATCCAATCATCATGCCCAGGAATTGTCAGCAGTTCATCAAAGGATGTTCCAAGCCTTTCAGTTTCTTTTAATATATTAGGAAGATCAAGACCCTGCATCAAACAAAACTAAATTAATTACTCAATAGTATTGATAATAGCTTACTTAGCATCATTTCCAACAAAAAGGACACTATAATAGTCCAACGATTCTCTACGCTATGGTTTTCTAATTGTCATACCAGAGTCAGGTGGATACCATTAAGCCATATCATCTATGTTTGGCTCATGAGGTATACTTGATGTAACTCATGAATGGCCAAGGAATGAATTTTTCATAAGTTCAGATGAAACGCTTCAGTTACCAAATTCAAGCAGACAAAGTATATGATAGATGCAGATACTATTTCATCAATCACATACAACGGGTCACAAACTGAATTGCATTGATTTTAATATTTTATGCAGGGAAACACCATGATTCCCAAACCATATTTCAATCAACTATATCCCGAGAAACATTAAATGAAAAATGGTGAAACATATTTTTTTATTCCTGAAACATATTTTTATAGTACCTTTGTTCCAAGTTGCTTATTTAAGGCTTCATTTACACATGTTAGCAGCATACGCAGGCTGTATATGGTTCCACATTGTCATACCAGAAGCAACCTGATAGGACCAGAAAGGTGGCAATCCAAACCTAAAACCTTCAAAACTTTCTTCATTGCATCAAAAACAACGGCACTCACACAAGGTCCAGATAGCAAAACTAAAATTACATGCACCATCAAACTGGTCAAGTGTAACATTTAAAAATTCAGGGTGTGAAAAAAATGCAAAGTGCCTTTTTTCTAATTTTATACTAATCAAATATCTCATACCATCAAAATTCGGGCAGTACTAAATCACAATTCTGGAGAAAGAAACAAAAGGCTCTAGCTTGACCAATTTTTGGCACCACCTAGGAAAGAAAAATCACAAGCTAATTCTTTTTAAAGAAAACAATGGAAATAAAAAGAGTTGCAATAATATCACAACAATGTTAGCGTGGCAAGCTTAGGGAAAATTATAGATAGCATGCAGAGATAACAACTACCAGATGAGCATCCAAGGAGGCAGCTAGTCACCCCTTTTAGTGTCTATCCAGCTAGATATCATGCTATTATATGCATAGGGTTTTCTATCCATGCTTAATGCATACTCCCAAGCAGCAGTCTCATTAAGTTCAGCTCGCATATCAGGGTACAAAGGAAGCAATGCAATATGGGGCTTGGAATCATCCCTGTTCACCTCAAAGTCCCATCAGGCCATCAGTCATCCCATGGTGTTATAGCAATAATAGCTTCTCCCTCCCAAAAAGTAAAACAACAAATAAAGTAAAACAGACAAATTGAAGCACAATTTCTGTGTTAATTCCAATCATGGTTATACTTGTACAGAACTATAGAGCTAACCCTCTGCTAGATTAATTAGCTCCTCCTGATTCTAAATAATCCCAAAACACCTAGTACACCAGAATTTTCCACAAAACAATACTTAAATCCTATTTAAACCTTAGAATAGGCTGTCCAAGAGTGAAATTATAGTTTTTGATGACAAGAAAAAGATTTGCAATACTTGTTGTCTCCTAAAAATTGATAGAAATCTCTGGACTATCAGCTCCATATCGTCACAAAAATTTAGCGAGTCAGGGAGCTTCACCTTGTCATTTTCATGTTCTGATTCACCAACCCAAAGCATCCCCTCCGAATCCCTTAAGCAATCAACAGTATAACCAGCATAAGCTCCTGTCAACCACTCCTCCAACATCTCAAAACCACCCCACCGTCCATGGATTTTTGATACTGCCAGGAAATCTCCAGAATGAGTTTCTTCAACAGTGACATTGGTAAACCAGGGCTCAGGACGTGGTTCGAAGAAAAATCTTCCATGTGCTTCTTGAGAAACCCAAAATTGGGGTTCTCAACCCATCCAGTATTAATAAAAAGAGGAAATGGAAACTCCCTTGTTTTTAACCTTTTTAAAAAATAAAATGAAAATACAGACAGAGAATAATGCGTGCTTCAATAACATTGTAACACCCCAAATCTAACACGTGCGGAGCACGTGAAAAAGGAGGTTACTTACAAATCGTAATCCTTACTCAAAAATTTAAACTGAAATACCTCAACTTTATTAATCAAATAAAACCACAAGTTCACACGTCTAACACCATATAATCACCCAGAAACATAAAAAAAATAACAAAAGTCTTAAAACCCAAATTACAAGTTCCAAACAGAAATAAACTAAAAGGAACATGAGTTTAATCCTCCTCTTATTCAATGGCAGACGGAAACAAAAATTCTAACTCCAACGCTAATCGCGCCTCTCAAAAGAAACTTAATCTGCAAAAAGTGGTGACGAGGGGTGAGCCGTCAACTCGGTAAGTAAAACCATTCCTAACACACTAGGCCTATCGATACATAAAATATTGCAAGCCTCCTTTTATTTAAAAACATACATATATCATAATCCATAATTTCATAAAACAATCATATCACGATAAAATATCATAAATTCATAGTAATTTCAGAGTATCAAAAACATAATTACTTATAAAAGCAAATCATATAACGCATTCACATAAAACAAAAGGTTAGCTCATGTCACATAGTGTCACCTATAGTCCCGGTGATCCAGCCCAGACAGAATCATAATATTGTGTGCACATTCAGAACAGAAACCCAAGATCGTCCGGTCATAAATATATCGTATATCACGATCAGAATCAGAATCAGAATAACTACGAACAATGAGCCAAAACATAATGACTTATACGTGGCACTTTGCACTATATGTGGCACTTTGTGACGCTTTGGCCTTCAAGAGGTGGCCCCCATATAGTCCCAAGAGGTGGCCCCCGCACAATCATAAATAATTAAAATCATACATAGGTACAAAACATTCGTATCGTTTATAAATGTCCATAACAACAATTTAGGCTTGCAAATTGTTTTACAGATAAAATCATAAAAGGTAATGTAACAAAATAACTTACATATTCAAAAGCATTTATAAAATACTTTGTTAAAAAGAATTTATGTTTGAAAACTTTTTCACAAACTAATTTTGTTATGAAAATCCATTAATCTTCTAAGTAGTATAAAAACATTTATACTTATAATAATAATATCAAAATACTTATACATATCCAGTATACTAGGAATGAAGTCACTTACCTCGATTAGAGAATTCAAATAATCACACCGCTACTTCTAAGAGCCTCAAACACCTTCTACACCTTAAACAAAAACAAGATATGATAATTAATAACTTATTCTAATATCCTGTTTTTTTTAATCATTCCCGTACAGGTCTGATTCTCGAAATTATTACTCTTAATCTAAAACTCAGATTGACATAATATTCCATGAAACTATTCTGGACATCCATGAGTACCCCATGTAAAATTTGCAAGGAATTCCGATATCAAAAACATTTTCAAAATTATTTATCTCTCAACCAATTCGAAACTGTTTTCACATAACCTAAACCAAACAGAACGGGTTCTGGGATTTTTATAAAATAAAATACTAATCGGAAAATTATGAAATTTAAACTGGAAATACTAGACACTTGTAGACACTTCCGTATAAAATTTCATGATTTTTCGAGTTCATTTGATGGTGAAAATAATTTTGTGAACCCTATCGCGATGCTGGAATCGCAGTTTCCTAGTGCAGTGAGTTCTATTTCGAAAATACACATAAAATTGAAAACGAAATCGAATTTCATGACATAAAATTTATTAAGAAAATTCCACATGTCTAGTTTCCAGAATATAAAACTTCCTAAGAAAATTTGTTCACAAAATATAATTTAAAAATCGTGATATCATGCTGTCCAGAATCATCCTACATGCTTATTATGCCAAGAATTGATTAACCAACCTCATAATTAATCAAAACCCTAAATAAAACCTAATCACAATGTGAAATCATGCATTATAACCCTAGATAACATGATTAGGAATATTGAGGGAAAAGAATGACCTACCAATCGCTCCAATTCTCTCCTACACAAACGTTTAAAGCCCTAGGGTGTGGTGAGAGTGTTGAGAGCAGCAGAGAAGAAAAAAAATAGCGTTGATGAATTAGGGTTATAGAATAGGAAAGAAAAATATGAATAAGAAAAATATGAATTTATAGTGATTCTAAAGAAGCCCTAATATCTTTGTAAAAATAACCCATTATAAAACATTTAACACACAACTAACCCTTATTAATGACTTAATATTCCTTTCTAAAATAAATTATAAGGCCTCCACGATCCCAAGCAAAAGCCCAAATTCCCTACTAGAATTTTGGGCGTTACAAATTCTCCCCCTCCAAACAAAAATTTCGTCCTCGAAATAAAAGAAACGTTACCTTATGCAAGGAAGAGTTGAGGATATTTCTCCAACATTTCTGCTTCGTGTTCCCATGTGGCTTCCTCAATAGAATGATTCATCCATCGTACCTTCACAAAGGTAATAACTCTATTCCTTAATACCTATTCTTTTCGATCAATAATCTCAATAGGCTGCTCCTCATAAGACATGTCTTCAGATATCTTAATCGGTTGATAGTCTAGTACATGTGAAGGGTCCGCAATGTACTTTCTTAACACAGATACGTGGAATACACTGTGAAGCCTAGACAGACTTGGTGGTAAAGCTATGCGATAGGCCACTGGACCAATTCTTTCTAAAATCTCAAATGGTCCAATGAATCTAGGGCTAAGCTTTCCCTTTTTCCCGAACCGCAGCACCCCTTTCCATGGTGATACTTTCAAGAAAACAAAATCTCCTTCTTCAAATTCTAATTCACGTCTACGACGATCCGCATAACTCTTTTGTCTACTCTGAGCTGTTCGAAGACGCTCTCTAATCAACTTGATTTTATCAACGGTAATCTGTATCAATTCTGGACCCAAAAGTTTTCTTTCACCAACCTCATCCCAGCAGATTGGGGACCTACACCTTCTTCCATTTAATGCCTCAAATGGTGCCATGCCAATACTCGAATGGAAGCTATTGTTATAAGCAAATTCAATCAAGATTAGGTGTTCTTCCCAGCTACCACTCAAGTCTAGTGCACAAGCCCGAAGCATATCTTCAAGGGTTTGGATAGTCCTTTCGGATTGTCCGTCTGTTTGTGGATGGAAAGCAGTGCTAAATCTCAATTTCGTCCCCAACTCTTTATGTAAGCTGGCCCAAAATCTTGAAGTGAACAATGGATCTCTATCAGACACTATGGATACCGGAACTCCATGAAGTCGTACAATCTCTTTAATGAATAACTTAGCTAGTTGCCCTGCATTATCTGTACTTTTCTTTGCTAAGAAATGAGCCGATTTTGTCAATCGATCAACAACTACCCAAATGCAATCACATCCCCTCCTAGAACGGGGTAATCCAGTTATGAAATCCATTGTTATGTGTTCCCATTTCCACTGAGGAATAGGAAGCGTTTGTAATGTTCCTGCTGGTCTCTGATGTTCAATCTTCACTTGTTGGCAAACTAAGCATCGAGATACAAAAGCAGCAATATCTCTCTTCATACTCCTCCACCAGAAACTCTGCTTTAGATCATGATACATCTTAGTACTACCAGGATGCATACTATAAGATGATTCATGTGCTTCTTTTAAGATCTCTGCCTTCAACTCTTCGTCTTCTGGCACGCAAAGCCTTTGGCCTAACCATAATGCATCTCCGTTGTCAAATCTAAATCCGGGTTTATGTCCTTTGTCCACATCTTTCCGGATTTTATTAAGTTCCATGTCGTCCCTTTGGGCTACCTTAATTTTATCAATTAAGGTGGGTTGGACCATCAGATGCGCTAACAAGTTTGTTTGTCCAGGAATAACTACCTCAATCCCACATCTTCTCAAGTCCTTTACCAAATGAGTTTGCATGGTAATAAGATGCGCCATGTACCCAGATGATTTCCTACTCAAAGCATCTGCCACCACGTTTGCCTTACCTGGATGGTAATTAATAGAGCAATCAAAATCCTTCACCAACTCCAACCATCTCCTCTGCCTCAAATTCAGTTCCTTCTGAGTAAACAAGTACTTCAAACTCTTATGATCAGTAAAGATCTCACAAGTCTCCCCATACAAGTAGTGTCTCCAGATTTTTAGAGCAAACACTATAGAGCCAACTCTAAATCATGAGTCGGATAATTTTGTTCATGGCTTTTTAACTGCCTAGAGGCATATGCTATAACCTTACCATGCTGCATTAAAACGCAACCCAAACCTTTTCTAGAAGCATCACTATAAATCACAAAACCTCCACCTTCGGATGGGAGAGTTAAAATAGGGGCGGATACCAAAAGACTCTTGAGCTCTTGGAAGCTGTTTTCACATGCCTCATCCCAAGTAAACTTCACGTCCTTCTTAGTCAAATTAGTCAATGGTGCTGTTATCTTGGAAAATCCTTTCACAAAGCGCCTATAATAACCCGCCAATCCCAAGAAACTCCTTACCTCAGTCACACTAGATGGCCTTTCCCAAGTCACAATTACTTCTACTTTGGCTGGGTCTACTGAAATACCATCCTTCGTCACTATATGCCCCAAAAACGCCACACGATCAAGCAAAAATTCACACTTCTTGAATTTTGCATATAACTTCTTCTCTCGCAAAGTTTCCAATACAATCCTTAAGTGCGTCTCATGCTCCTCCTTACTTTTAGAATAAACCAATATGTCATCAATGAAGACAATGACAAACTGGTCAAGGTAAGGTTGGAAGATCCTATTCTTCAAATTCATGAATGCCGCAGTAGCATTAGTTAATCCAAAAGGCATAACCAAGAACTCATAGTGCCCGTAATGAGTTCGGAAAGCTGTCTTCGATACATCTTCACCTCTGATTTTCAATTGGTGATAGCCAGATCGTAAATCAATTTTAGAAAATATCGTTGCACCTCATAATTGATCAAAAAGGTCATCAATTCGAGGAAGAGGGTATTTTCTCTTGACAGTAACCATATTCAACTATCGGTAATCAGTACATAGCCTCATTTAATCATCTTTCTTCTTTACAAACAAAACGGAAGCACCCCGAGGCGACACACTAGGTCGGACAAAACCCTTATCTAGTAACTCTTGCAGCTGGACCTTAAGTTCTTTCAACTCAATAGGTGTCATCCGATATGGTGCCTTAGAAATATGGGTTGTACCAGGAATTAGTTCTGTGGTAAACTCAACCTCTCAATCTGGGGGTAGTCCAAGAAGATCTTCAGGAAATACATCAATAAACTCTTTTACAATAGGTATATCTTCGAGGCGTGCCCCATCGGAATAGTCAGCAACTACATATGCTAAAAATCCTTCACACCCCTTATTTAGCATTTTTACTGCCTTAACCATAGAAATCAAACATCTATTACTCCTATGATTCCCTTGGAAATGAAATTCTTCCTCACCAGGAAGACGAAAAATAATTGCCTTGGTGAAACAATCTATTGAAACATGGTAAGGTCCTAACCAATCCATCCCCAAAATTAAATGAAAATCATGCATTTCTAAGGGTAGGAGATCCACAAGAAATTCCCTATCACACATTCTGATCACACATGACTTATAAACATGATCTATTAACTGACAATCTCCCATAGGGGTACTAATGGTCACGTGAACATCTAATGGTGTGATAGGCACATCAGCATAACGGGCAAACATACAGGATACAAATGAATGTGTAGCACCAGGGTCAAAAAGAACTTTGGCTTCTCTAGAGAATAAGAATAATGTACCTGATACCACATCATTAGACCCCTCAGCATCTTTCTCCGTCAGCGCAAAGACACGCCCTTGCACCTTTGGTTTCTTCCTCTGTCTTTCATTAGACGGAGTATTTGTAGTCTCACTACGTCTCTTTGGGCAATCCATAATCCTATGTCCAGTTTCTCCACAAGCAAAACAAGCTCCGGTTTTCCAACGGCATTCACCAGGGTGTCTCTTTTCACAATGTCGACAAATGGGGTAGTTCTTCCAAGTGGTATCATTAGGAATACCCTTGTTACCCCATTTGTTACCTCCACCATGTTTTTGGGGCTGAGTGCCCTGCCTATAAGGATTTCCATTTTGTGATCCACCTTGTCGATTCTTTTTATTTCTTTGATCCCTTGTAACTTGAGCTTCAAGAATATCCTTTTCCGCAAGAATTGCTCGATCCACCAAATCAGCATAATTGTTAATCTTAAGGATGGTCAATCGCCCTTTAATGTTAGAGCGTAACCCTTCCAGAAATTTCCTACACTTACTACCCTCATTAGCAACCAAGGTAGAAGCAAAGCGAGAGAGAGCAGTAAATTGTTCCTCATATTCAGCAACAGACTTTGTTCCTTGAGTCAATTTCAGGAAATCAGCCTCCATCTGATGTCGAACTCGTTCAGGAAAATACTTTTCATGACATGCCTCCAAGAATAACTCCCATGTAATAGGTGCATTTTGCAACCCGGCCCTCAAAAGACGGGATTTGGCATCCCACCAGTGGTCTGCCTCACCCTGAAGAACAAATGAGGCCAATATCACCCTTTGATCATCGCTACAACCCATAGCCACGAATATCTTCTCCATTTGTTTTAGCCATGCCTCTGTAACCATGGGATCGGCAGTCCCCTGAAAGGTAGGTGGTCCCAATTTCTTAAATCGTTCCAAGTTCACCATAGCTCCTTGATCTCTTGCACCACCTTGCCTTTCGACTGGCCTATTCTCCTGTGCTCCAACCCTATCTCTAGCCATATCTTGTATCAGCCTACTCTGCTGTTCCATCAATCTAATCATTGTGCGCATCATAGGATTTCCTTCGTTAGCCATCTCGCGCAAGGTTGGGTCGACGTCATCAGTGATACCTAAAACATCTCTTGAGCTAGAGGCATGCCTACCACCTCCCCTACGTGACATCTTTTGACTATAACATGAAGAATAATAAAATAAATAAATAAATAAATAAATAAAACGGCAAATAGTTCATAACTAAAGGCCGTGCTAATGCGTAAAGTATTGAGTAAGTAGCATAACTATGAAAAGTTAGTGATTCGCAGCAAGAGTAACAAATGTTTCATTTCACGTTAATACCAAAAATTCTTTATCAAAGAGTCATTACAAGGTCGCAAGCAACTAGAAAAAAAAAATGTTCTCTTTATTAACCTCGATAAGGTCTACAAAGCCTCATGCCCTCTTTCTACAGCCACAAAGTTCATAGGTTTACTCAACCGTATAGGAAAAGGATCTAATTCTATTTTTTTTTCCTCCTCGGTCGCGACTCTAATTGTCTCTTTTTCCTTAAGAGTTTTATGAGGTAGTCTATCTAGACATGCAGAAACCCATCGTATGCCATAGCAAGGCTTAAATCGAGGTCCTGTCCAAAATAAACGACGTATTACAAGCTTATTCTTGTTAGCTCCTTTGCCATAAACACGTAGTCCTCGTATGGCCTCATTGAGCTTCTCTCTTGAAGCTCCAGGTCCTGGAGGAGTATCGCTATAGAACGTTTTAGTCCCCCTTAATCTATCTTCCATTCGCTGTTTATGAAGTCTTCTAAGATCTTTAGCAAGCACTCCACCTAAAATAAACTGTTCGGTCCTATCAATTTCTGTCCATCCCTTATTCCTAGCACTTTTTATAGCCATAAGGTACCTCCTCGTGTCTACAAAACAAATGTAATCAATTCCATTAGACAATCTGATTAGAGCTTAAGAGAAAGTCTACAGAATCCTAACCTAGTGCTTTGATACCACAAATGTAACACCCCAAATCTAACACGTGCGGAGCACGTGAAGAAGGAGGTTACTTACAAATCGTAATCCTTACTCAAAAATTTAAACTGAAATACCTCAACTTTATTAATCAAATAAAACCACAAGTTCACACGTCTAACACCATATAATCACCCAGAAACATAAAAAAAATAACAAAAGTCTTAAAACCCAAATTACAAGTTCCAAACAGAAATAAACTAAAAGGAACATGAGTTTAATCCTCCTCTTATTCAATGGCAGACGGAAACAAAAATTCTAACTCCAACGTTAATCGCGCCTCTGAAAAGAAACTTAATCTGCAAAAAGTGGTGACGAGGGGTGAGCCGTCAACTCGGTAAGTAAAACCATTCCTAACACACTAGGCCTATCGATACATAAAATATTGCAAGCCTCCTTTTATTTAAAAACATACATATATCATAATCCATAATTTCATAAAACAATCATATCACGATAAAATATCATAAATTCATAGTAATTTCAGAGTATCAAAAACATAATTACTTATAAAAGCAAATCATATAACGCATTCACATAAAACAAAAGGTTAGCTCATGTCACATAGTGTCACCTATAGTCCCGGTGACCCGGCCCAGACAGAATCAGAATATTGTGTGCACATTCAGAACAGAAACCCAGTACTGGTCCAGACAAATATATCGTATATCACGATCAGAATCAGAATCAGAATAACTACGAACAATGAGCCAAAACATAATGACTTATACGTGGCACTTTGCACTATATGTGGCACTTTGTGACGCTTTGGCCTTCAAGAGGTGGCCCCCATATAGTCCCAAGAGGTGGCCCCTGCACAATCATAAATAATTAAAATCATACATAGTTACAAAACATTCGTATCAGTTTTATAAATGTCCATAACAACAATTTAGGCTTGCAAATTGTTTTACAGATAAAATCATAAAAGGTAATGTAACAAAATAACTTACATATTCAAAAGCATTTATAAAATACTTTGTTAAAAAGAATTTATGTTTGAAAACATTTTCACAAACTAATTTTGTTATGAAAATCCATTAATCTTCTAAGTAGTATAAAAACATTTATACTTATAATAATAATATCAAAATACTTATACATATCCAGTATACTAGGAATGAAGTCACTTACCTCGATTAGAGAATTCAAATAATCACACCGCTACTTCTAAGAGCCTCAAACACCTTCTACACCTTAAACAAAAACAAGATATGATAATTAATAACTTATTCTAATATCCTGTTTTTTTTAATCATTCCCGTACAGGTCTGATTCTCGAAATTATTACTCTTAATCTAAAACTCAGATTGACATAATATTCCATGAAACTATTCTGGACATCCATGAGTACCCCATGTAAAATTTGTAAGGAATTCCGATATCAAAAACATTTTCAAAATTATTTATCTCTCAACCAATTCGAAACTGTTTTCACATAACCTAAACCAAACAGAACGGGTTCTGGGATTTTTATAAAATAAAATACTAATCGGAAAATTATGAAATTTAAACTGGAAATACTAGACACTTGTAGACACTTCCGTATAAAAGTTCATGATTGTTCTAGTTCATTTGATGGTGAAAATAATTTTTTGAACCCTATCGCGATGCTGGAATCGCAGTTTCCTAGTGCAGTGAGTTCTATTTCGAAAATACACATAAAATTGAAAACGAAATCGAATTTCATGACATAAAATTTATTAAGAAAATTCCACATGTCTAGTTTCCAGAATATAAAACTTCCTAAGAAAATTTGTTCACAAAATATAATTTAAAAATCGTGATATCATGCTGTCCAGAATCATCCTACATGCTTATTATGCCAAGAATTGATTAACCAACCTCATAATTAATCAAAACCCTAAATAAAACCTAATCACAATGTGAAATCATGCATTATAACCCTAGATAACATGATTAGGAATATTGAGGGAAAAGAATGACCTACCAATCGCTCCAATTCTCTCCTACACAAACGTTTAAAGCCCTAGGGTGTGGTGAGAGTGTTGAGAGCAGCAGAGAAGAAAAAAAATAGCATTGATGAATTAGGGTTATAGAATAGGAAAGAAAAATATGAATAAGAAAAATATGAATTTATAGTGATTCTAAAGAAGCCCTAATATCTTTGTAAAAATAACCCATTATAAAACATTTAACACACAACTAACCCTTATTAATGACTTAATATTCCTTTCTAAAATAAATTATAAGGCCTCCATGATCCCAAGCAAAAGCCCAAATTCCCTACTAGAATTTTGGGCGTTACAAACATCCAATACCTAAGGTAAATCCTGATATTAAGGAAAATGGCAACTCACATATTTATTGATGAAATAGGTTCTCTCTTCTCGTTTTTCTCTGAAAAACAGAATGGGAGCAGAATATTGGGTCTTCATGACTGATTGATCTTCACTCACTATGTCGGGTGTTTAAGGAAATTTTTTTCTCCTTATCCGTCTTTAAGTTTAGTTTCACTTTGTTTCAAGGAGGAGCGGAAGCTCTGTTTCAGTCTTAAAAACAAGGATAAGTCTGAGTTATTGCCCAGAGAGGGTTGGTATACCCAACCAACAAGAGATATTACAAAAGCACTTGTTAAAAGGCAAAATGGATACAGCAGAGCTAATACGGAGATGCAGAGCAATCTCTGTCACAGAAGAGGAAGAAGGTCAAGTTTCTCTCAAAAGCGCAATGAAAGCCAAAGGGAAGAAAATCATGGCAGGTTGTTTAGTTGGAAAAGTACTAATAAATAGGGGAGTTAGAAAAGGAGGACTGAAAATAGCCTTACAGCAGGCGTGGAGAACATCAAAGGGGTTTAAGATTGAAAGCTTTGGAGACAATATTTTCATGTTTAAGTTCGAAACAAAAATGGACAAAAGGAAAGTATTCGTAGGAGGCCCTTGGCACTATGATAGGGCCCTCATTGTCATTACTGAGCTAGCTGGAATTAGTGGCATCACAAAGCAGTCCTTTACCCATGTGTCCTTCTGGATACAGCTTAATAATGTACCAATTATGTGTATGCAAAAGGAGATCATTGCAGAGTTAGGAGAAGCCATCGGTACAGTGGAGGAAGTGTGGACAGATGCATCAGGGGAGTGTATGGGGAGGTAATCAGGTTACGAGTCTCTATTGATATCCAATCCCCTAAAGAAAATCTTGATGTTAAAGCAATAAGAAGGTGAAGAAGACATTGACATGCCGATCCACTATGAGAAATTACCGGACTTTTGTTTTTGTTGAGGGTGCATTGGACACCAATATAGGGGTGTCTGAAATACAAAAATCAGTCCAAGGATGATATAGCCTTTGGTACATGGCTTAAAGCTCCTACTGTAGCCAAAAGATTGAAGCAGCAAAAGGAGAAAGAAGGTGGAGGCCAGAATTCACACAACAAGATACAATTCAACCGAATCAATCTGAGAACTCATCTCACACGGCACCATGATTGCAACTCATTTCAAGTAATTTAGGTAAAAAAGATGGGTCCATTCAGAACCAAGTAGACCCAGATCAGAGAGAGCGTTTAATGAAGCCGCCTGGAAGTCTGAAAATGCAAGAACAAGTTAGTAAAAACATAATGGCTAAAGCTACAATGCCGGGCCTCAACGCCCGGCATCATGCCGGCTTGTAAATGTAGCTGTTGGATTTAAGTAAAATAAATCCAATGACTAAGATTGAAAACAAATTAAAAAAGAGAGAAAATGGGTAACTTGTTAAAACGGTTCCCAGAGGTTGCAAAACAAAATTTACTCTTTTACCCACACCATTCCCAATATCTCGCTTCTCTCTTTGAAATCACAAATTTTTCTCTAATTTCTCTCTTTGATTTGTTTAGCAGTCACGCAAGATCGACAACACCATCTCGTTCAAAGCAAATAACAAGTGGAATCAATCTAGTAGTTCCTGTCATCTTAAGCTGTTGAAGTTGAACACAATTTCCTCTCTGTCTTTTTCATCTTCGCGTTAACAGCAAGGTGAGGAGGTAATTTTGACCTTTGTGGTTTTTGTGATGTACTGTAAATGTTATATGAAATAATTAGAGATTTATGTGTTATATAAAAATTTTAGAGATATTTGAAACAATTAGGGGTTTGGTAATTTTGAGTGAAAAAGATATTTAGATGATGAAAAATTGATGTTGAAGAGATGATTAATGGCTTGGAAGCATGAAATTGGCAAGAAAAGCATAAGAAAATGTTGGATTGAAGTGAGAGGGAGGTGTGGGTCTGAGGTTTTAAAGAAAGAAGATGAAGAAATGAAGGGAAAAGATGATGAATAAGGGAAATGGCTAGCTGGTTTCATCATTTCAGCAAACTGCTGGGTTGTGGCAGAGTTTTTGCCATCGAAGCGACCGTAAGCGGCCATCCGCATGAAGGGCAGAAACTTTACCACAACCCAGCAGTCAAACGCTATAAAGAAACCAGCTAGCCGGCACCCTGACTTTTGCAGACCACAAACTTGTATTGTTAGTCCCTTTCTTTTACTGCCTTAGTATGGTTTGCTAGCCTTGTTGTTGGGGCTAATGCTACAATGCCGGGCATTGAAGCCCCGGCACCATGCCGGAATTGAAAAAAAACCATTGGATTCAATTAGAAATGGGTTACTTGATAAACCGGTTCTCTCAAAAGAAAATCCCACAATTTTCTCTCACCCCACAATTTTCTCTCACTCAATCCGATTTCTTTACTCTCTCAAAAGAGAAATCCTTAAAATTTGATCTCTCTATCAAAATCATAGTTTATCTCATCTCGATTTTTTCACTTAAAAATAAATTTGTAACATGAGAGCTGTGTTTTGTGCATATGTTTGTTGTTGCAGAAAGGAGATTCCTTAGCTTTCATATGACCCAAATCTCCGCGGCGCAAACACAAAGATCTCCTCACACAATGATACCAAAGAAAGAAGCATCTTGACACCCCACCAACGCCAAATGGATAAAAGGTATTTTTTTATATCTTATTTTGTCTTATTTCTTATTTTTGGAATTTGCATTTCTCTCTAAAAGCACTAATCCATGAATATGGTCTCTCTTTCTCTCAAAATCCTACATGAGCTCAATGAGAAGATGACTTGTAATGAGCAAAAGATATTTTTCTTTCTAAATCTTTCTTATTTTGGTTAAATTTCTAATTTGTAAGAATATGGGTTTTTGCTTTCCATATTGAATATCTAAGAATTTGGATTTTTGGTTAAATTCTTATGAAATAGATCTTGAATTTAACTTTATATTTTTTTCTATGGCTTTAAGTGTTCTTCAGCATTTTGTTAGATTCTCGTTAGGAAACTCAAGATTTCATGATGGGTTTGTGTGATTATTAGGCTTTCCCCCTCCCCTCTCTTTAAATGGCTAAGTGTTTTTGGTAGACTATGGTCTTAGAGCTTGGATTAGTTGCTTATTTATTGTAATAGGTTTTGCTCTGAAAATTTTCATTTTTTATTGCAGTTCATATAATCAATATTTCTTTATTAGGTAGTGATATAATAAATTTCAGACTTTTTTTTTAAGATGGATCTTACTATTTATTTCTTACAAACTCCGGTTAGGTGTTAACTCAACACTTGGGGCTGGAGCATATATTCTTGTTGGAACAGTTGTTACAGAGCATTCAAAACTGACACTCACCCTTTCGTTTACTTATAGGTGGAATAGCTTCTGCTTTTCAACTTTTTCCTATGGGCTAAAGCTACAATGCCGGGCCTCAAAAAAAAGTTATAAAAGACACATATGTCTGGAAAAATACTTACTACTGGGAGATATCGGCTAACCGTTATCAAATAAACGGTGAACTGTTATCTTCCAGAGTTACAATAACATGTTTCTAGAAATTGTCGGTTCACCATTAGCTCTTGTTATTGTTTAGAATTGTAAACACCGTTATGGTTTTTTCCTTTAGCTGTTGTTATAAATTCAATTGATAATACATTTATGTGTGGTCTATTTCAGGATTTGAACCATAGCATAAAGTTATAAAATGGAGTCCACAGAAGCTAGAAGGGAAGGACCTGGTCAGAGAGCGTGGATACACTTTTTGTAAGTATAAAATTATTGCTTTGAATAAAGTTCTTATTGTAACTATCAATTTTGTTGATGTAATTAGCTAAACTAAAATGTTGTGTACAGTAAGCATAAAGCAGAAAAGGTCAGGCAACAAGGAATGAAAAAAGTTTGTAGGGCGACAATTGTTGAAAAATGGAAGAAATTAACGAATGAGGAGAAGTGTCAATTTGGTGTGATGCCTGAGGACCCAAGTTTAAATGTTGGCGAAATGAGCATTGAAAAAATAGATGAAGAACAAAAAATTAAGGATAAGCATAGCCAATGTAATTTATCTCGTTATCGTGTCAGCGCATTCACTAAGGTCATTTCCACACTATCGCCTGACCAACAAGCTACAATTAGAGAAATTGGCTTCGGAAGCATGCTAGAATTACGATGTGGTCGCCTGAGACAAGACTTCTGTGAAACACTTGTCCAACAATGTGATATAAAGAGGCATTGCATAGTTTTGCACGGGAGAGAGTTTTGTTTAAACCCTACAACCTTCAGCATCGTAATGGGGATCAAAGATGGAAGAGAACCCGTATATATCCGAGAAGAAGTAGGTGATATAATTGAACTGCGTGCCAAGTATAGAACGGGTGGAAGAGGAATTGAAATAGCCGCAGTTAGTGAAAGATTGATAGCTAGTGAGAGTAGTGACGATGACTTTAAGATCATGTTTTGTTTGTTTCTTCTAGGAACTGTATTGTGTCCCACAAGTGCCAGCTACATCAATCCGATGTATCTGCATGCCCTAAAAGATGTGCAGTTAATCGGGAAAAAGAATTGGGCTACATGGTGCTTTAACTTTCTGTGGGAGGGTATAGCAAAGTATAAAGATCATCAAGTGAAGTCAGTTAGTGGTTGTGTTGTGTTTTTAGAGGTATATTTAAGAAATCTTAAATGGAATAATTAATTTGCCAAATACAGAAAATAAAATGACGTACTAATTGTTTTTGAATGAATAGTTGTTCTACTTTAGTGCTGTTTTGTATGATCGGTGTTCCATGGACAGAACAGTATGCCTTGTTAGTGTATGGACCAAGGAAGAGATTCAGCGCGTTTTGAATTGGCGAAAAAAGTTTGGGGACATGACAAATACCGAGGTTTGTTTTATTTTTTGTCTTGTTCACACATGTATTTAATTTTGTTTACGGTAAATTGAATATATTTTGATTGTCATTATGTATGATTGTTGTGCATATTTATTTTAGGTTCCAATGCGTGAATCAAATTTTCTGCAGCTTGAAAGAAATTTCCCTCATTTTGAACAAACCAAAGATGCTGGGCCGAGCACTGTTAATATGGAGGAAGCTTTTAGGGTGCTAACACAGTCTGTCCAGAGAATTGAACACAAAATGGATTCGTTCAATGTGAGAATGGAAATGGTTGAGAAGTCTTTGGAGGAATTGAGATCCAAGTCTCCGGTTGGTGCACCATCAAAACAACCATCTGATCCATCCCCACCATCTCCGAGCTTGAAAATACTAGAACCAACATGTCCAGTCAGAAAAACCGAGCCAACCATTGATGGAAAAAACAAAATGGTAATGGATAGTGACGAGGACTCTATAGATCGCAGATTGAACCTAAGCCTCGGTAAAATAATGGGCTGGATGGGGACAAGAGAAGTAATCGGTGAATTTCGCAAAGATTCTACCCACTTTGATGCAAGTTATGCCCCTATTCCACCACCTAATCTCCGAGATGAGATACAATTTTATAATGTCGTTTTCTAAAAATTATTTCGATGATAACTCACTTATGAAGTAACTTACATATAAATTTATTGTTTATAAAGGATATAGACGAACCAGTTGAACTTAGGCAAGAACCTCAAACATCTACTAGTATCAGTGTCTTGCCAACGCGACCAAGTAGGAATCGTAGGCTAGGCCGATATCAACTTTCACCGTATGATCAAGTGTCGAGGGGAGTAAATCCCAAGTATAAAGCTGGTCCGTTTCAAGTCAATGATCCAGTTACACTGGAAGAATTGAAGCTTATTCAATATGCTTTTAACAAAGAGGCTGACGGAAGGTAAAATTCAGAACACTGAAATTAGTTTTTTGTATATGGTTGTTATGCTACACGACTAAAAATGAAACTTGTTTGGTCTTTAGTGAAATCATTGTTTCCAGTTACGGCGAAATTCTTAATTGGCATTCTTTATTGACTCTTTTGCCTGGGGCTTATCTATGTGGAGAGGTATTATGTTTCAACATTTGGTGATATCACAATATATGTTTGTCCTTTATTATTTATTATTATATATTTCAATCAATATGATCATTTTTAAGTGATTTCTATGAAAGCGCATCACCTTACCCTCATTCAGCAAGTGGTGGAGAAGATGTGCCAATGAACTGGTATTTACCAACAAGATATTCTGTGAGTGTCGCCGGTACTTTTTACAGTGTGTTTTGGTTTCTTTATTGGCAACTTCCTCATGCAACGTTGTCTTTATTATGTGTAGCAATTAGTTCTAATGGTCGGAGCTGAGGTGGATTGTTTTACAAGGGCAGCTAGATGTGGAAAAAATTATATGCAACAGTTGCATAGGTGTCAAAAGGTTAGTTTCTTAACCTTTTTCTTATTTCAGTTTATATTAGTGTGCTTGGTGTATGACATTGACAATTGAAATGTCAGATTTATGTGCCAATAAACGATGAATCATCTCGTTGGTACCTACTAATCGTGAATGTCAGAGAAACAAGTGCAGAAATATGGGATCCTCTTCCAGATCCCCGCAGTAATAGAAGACGGCACGATCAAGCCATGCGCATTTTATCTTAATCATGCTCTTTTTTTCGTTATCAATCATACATTATCAATTATGTATATTGTGTTATATTCACATCCATGATATTGTCTGGTTTTCGACATTGCCGACAGCTACATTCATTGGATTGGATTCTGCAGCCCCAATTGCCAAGCAATATGCAACACGTAAAGTTCCAAGACTTTCCAATCAACAGGGGCAATTGGAGTTCCAAAGCAAAGGAATGGATATGACTGTGGGGTTTATGTGATCTATATGGACAGCCCAGAATTTATTCCGAAGAAATCGTCAACTTTGGTAGGACTATGGCTGACTTGTTTAACGGTTGAACTCAAAATTTTGTTCACTTCATAACTATATGAAACCTATTAATGTGATTCTGAAAGTAATATTATTTTCCTTTGAAATTGACCAGTACACATCCGAGGATACACGGGGTAGGCTAGCCATTCAACTAATTAATTCTGCATTGAATCAAAATCGAGACAAATTGCTGAAACTAAGCAACGCTCAGTTTGCGAGTCATTCCTCAATGGTGAAGCCTGTATCCTCTCAAGTGCAAAAGCCATCTCACCAACAAAGCGGCAACATTCGTAAGAAGAAGAAAGTTAACACGAGAACGCGCGCTTAGATTTTGAACCACACTTGGGAATGATTATGCAAGTGATTGCATGTTATTTTTTTGTTGTAAGTTGTTTGAAATGTGTTGTGGGGTGATAGTGCAACTTTTTTTTGTCTTCTTGCTTACGATGGTTGTAAAATGATTTTTGATTGAGAATTATTTTTAAATTTATGACATGTTTATGTATTCTTGGCCGAAAAATTATTTAACTATAATGAACATATGCATATTAATAGTGTTCATATCTCATCATTTGATATTGAACTGGTAGTTATGTTGGTACATGATAGTAGAATTCAAATAGTTATACATGTTGACTCAATATAATGCCACTGTTTAATGAGGCCACCAATAGAAAACATTAGAAAATTGGTTGCCTGCATGAGCTAAGAATGTTGGATTGACACCAGCAGAGGCTCCAGGATTCTAGGTGCTTGATGAATCCAATGCGGCAAAACAGTTTCCATCGACACTAAAATCAATACTATGAAAGTTATCAATGAAATGTCCAACAATACAAAGCTGAAAGTATTAAGTTAATTAATAAACATTAAATACATGATAAAGAACTTGGGACATACCTCAGTTGAGTGCTATCATTCCCTTGAATATGACAAGTTCGTGCTGTATGCCCAACCTGACAACATTTTCCACACTTTCTAGAGCTTTCTTCTACACATTTCGCTTTAGGCATAACTCCTTTGGTCTTTACAACTGCAGGATTACGAAGTTTTGTTTCTATCCGCATTTTTTTATTTGGGCAACCGTCTCGTTCAGATTGTTGTTCATAAGTTAATGTTAACCGATTGATTTCCACTAACGTATTTTCATAGGCTTCAACATTTTTTACTGCATTGTAGCATATTTTATTACAAGCTGCAGAAAGTGCACTAAATTTAGCCACTTCTGAAACATCGGCGTCAACTTCTGGTTTTGCAGTCGTGCAAGTATTGTGCTCCTTGGCTTTTTTTGTCCATCTACGAAGAACCATATTATTAGGAATCTTTTCAATTTGTTTCACTTTCAGGACATGAAACATGTGCCTACAAGGAAGCCCAACGGACTCCATCATTTGACAAGAGCAGTGTATGTGAGTTTCTTGTAGATTATGGATGACATTCCAACATGTTGCTGGTACCCCAAAGCAGCATTGACGGTTTTGATAGTTTTTACTCCGATGACTGCGCCTTCTCGCTGCATCTCATCTCTAACCTTCGAAAAAACCCTCAATGGGAACAATTGTGCAGCATGTTTCTCCAAGCTATGTAAGTGCGTTCTTAAAACAGGAGCACTATATTTGGTTTTGAACTCATCGGCTGTTTCAGTGGCACGAATATTATGGAGAGCACGATCGATTTGTCGTACAAACTCATACAATTTTAGTTTATGTTGGACAAATCGCCTAAGATAAGCATTCATACTTTCACATCGTTGTGTGCTTCGCATACCAGCAAAGAATGTTCCTTTAAGATAAGCTTCCGCCCACTTGCACCGCTTCAAATACATTTTCTGTACTCATGCATGATGTTCAAGCGCAAATTGAACCACTACAGCTGACCATTGGATTTCAAATTCATCTACCGTCATAGGGGTCAACATCAAATCACGAAATTTTCTCGTAAAGTCTTCGTTCTTCACATTAGCCTATGCATTGCGCTCGAGATGCCAACAACAAAGACGATGGATGCACTCGGTAAACACTATCTTTATTGCCTTCGACATTGCCTTGTCACCATCAGTAACTACAGATACGGGCTTTCGATTGCTCATAGTGGATAAGAAAGTTTGCAGTAGCCACGTGTATGAGTCAATTGTCTCATCTGCGAGCAAAGCAAAACCGAAGACCGTTGTTCTGAAGTGATGGTTTGTTCTGACAAGTGTAACGAGGGGTTTCTGATATGCATTAGTCTTATACGTTGCATCGAATGCCAACACATTACCAAAACACTGATTGTCATAACGAGCTACACAATCAGTCCAAAATAAATTTCTTAGCCTATTTTCATCATCTAGTGTGTACTCAAAGCAGAGCCCAGGGTCATGTTCAGATTTTGTCGCAAAGTATGCTATAGTCGTATCTGAGTCAGAATCTCCAACCTCGGCACGAGTGGAAGCATCTAGCGTGTTTTGCATGTCTTTACGTGTAAACCTTAGGTTTTGAGGCCCCTCTACCTGATCAGCCATGTAATCCATGAACTGGCAGGTCTTCACACCAACATGCCTTAATGCCTTTGCTTGCGCAAGCTCTGCATCTGTAACCTTTCGATGTGAACGAATGAGATAAACTTTATTATCAGAAGCCAAAGGATGGTTGTGCTCAGGCCTAAATTCTTTGACGATGTATTTACCAACTGATTCGTCGAAATTCACTCGAAACGAGGCCCGACACCCGGTTCGTGTTACAGGTCGTGGTTCTCGCACCCTACTGCAGTTTTGAGATTGTCTTTCGTCTCTTAGCCCTTCGAAATGACAAACCCAACGTCGAATTGTGATTCGTCCAGACTTTTTTTTGCGCCGCATATCATCTTTCCTAACACCAAAACCAATCATTAGGGCATAATTGTTATACCACAGTTCTGCATCCACCACTGAGTCGAAATGACTGCCAACTACGTCCGATGCCTGTAAACCAACCTTTGGAGCAATGGATATTCCTAGGTTGCTATTATTATGTGGGCTGCTCATATTTAACCCCTGTTCAACCAAAACTTTGTTAATAACATAATTCACACCCCTTATCTTAATAATTTAATACAATAATAAATATGAAACCGTCTATGGCACCACAAATCTACAACTTAAATTATAGCACATACCTTTGTTGGAGAGAAACTTGACTAATGAAAAGTGGAAAACTGCGCATCCAGAGATGTTCAACAAGATTTTAGAGCTTCGCATTTGGAGTGAGTGTGTTTTATGTGAAGAAGTTTTGGAGTTCAGCCTTAGAATAATCCCTCATTAATGGAGGGAAGGTGAGTTTTGTTTTCATCATATTTATTACAAACCTAACCACCCAAACGTGCTGCTTTGTTCTTGTATGCATTAGCATTTATGTTTCGTTTATTTTTTTAAATGGCTTATTGAAAAAGTTTTAAATCACAAAATGATTTACAAATTGATCAATTTTTAAGCCAAAAATAAATCGGTGTATATAAAACAAGTATAAGAGCCTGCCAAAATTAATAAATTTTGGGTTAATATAATTCCCATCCATATTACAATTAAAAAATTTTTTATCTTCAAATATTTAGCTCAATGATGATCGTTGGGATTATTTAGTCCAAAATTTAAAAATATAAGATTTTCCTCAAAGGGCGGTGCTCCGCTAGCCTCGCCTCAGCGCTTAGCCGCTCTCTCTCTCGATTTTGGATTTCATGTGATTGAATTTCATTCGGATCAGATTTTCCTTAGGCGGCTAGCCGCTAGCCTCAGGCGGTTAGCCGCTTCCTCTCTGTCCAATTTTGGATTTCATGTGATTGAATTTCATTCGGATCCTCAAACTTTCATAAATTATAGTATGGCCCAAAATGTTTCAAAACTTTTCAAATAGGTCCAATTTCAGAATTCCCAAATAGCATTGTATTTCAAACATTTCTGAAATTATGATATGGCCCCAAGTATATTATTATTACTCAAAGAGGTCCTTTTCAACATTTAACATAATACCCATGATTTTTAAAGTTTTCAAAATCTTTCACTTTAGTCCAAAATTTGAAAATATAAGATTTTCCTCAGGCGGCTAGCCGCAGGCGGTTAGCCGCTTCCTCTCTGTCCAATTTTGGATTTTATGTGATTGAATTCCATTCGGATCCTCAAACTTTCATAAATTATAGTATGGCCCAAAATGTTTCAAAACTTTGCAAATAAGTCCGAATCCAAAATTCAAAATAATATTTATCAAACTCAAAGATTGCAAAAATTTTCATTTAAGTCCAAATTACTCAAATCCACAAAATATATAAATAGAAAACCTTTTAGTTTATGAAAAATAATTATTAAATTAATATTTTGAGCTTCTCAAATGCTAAATCACGCATTAATTAAATCATACCGGCTTTACAAGAATTTATCGCAATAATTAGACCGTTGAGCTCTAAACTTCATTCTTGATTTTGCCGTTGTCCGTGGAGTGTCTTGAGCTTGATTTCACTTGATTCACTTGCATAAATATTATCCTTCAAAAACTAGTGAAAATGTGAAATACAATATTTATTATTATTATTTTTTTTTTTACTTAAGACACATGTTTTTTATCATCAAAATTATATTATGTGTAGCCCTTTAGGCTAACAACTTGCAACACTTCACGCGAAATATGCAACTAACACGTAAAGTTTACAACTTCTACGTCAAACATGAAACGGGCGAGAATATGCGAGAATATTCTTTATTTTGGCTTTTTTCAAGACATGCAACATTTAACGTCAAACATGCAACATTTAACGTGAAACATGCAACCATTACGTCAGACATGTAACAACTGACGTTAAACATGAAACTTACAACACTTACCGTGAAATATGCAACTGATCACGTAAAGTTTGCAACTTCCACGTCAAACATGAAACGGGCGAGAATATTCGAGAATATTTTTTATTTTGTCTTTATTCAAGACATGCAACATTTAACGTCAAACATGCAGCCGTGACGTCCGACATGCAACAACTGACGTTAAACATGCATCTTGCAACACTTCCCGTGAAATATGCAACTGATCACGTAAAGTTTGCAACTTCCACAGTTCCACGTCAAACATGAAACGGGCGAGAATTTTCTTTATTTTGGCTTTATTCAAGACATGCAACATTTAACGTCAAACATGCAGTCGTAACGTGCGATATGCAACAACTGACGTTAAACATGAAACTTTCAACACTTCCCGGGAAATATGCAACTGATGACGAAAAGTTTACAACTTCGACGTCAAACATTAAACGGGCAAGAATATTCGAGAATATTCTTTATTTTAGCTTTATTCAAGACATACAACATTTAACGTCAAACATGCAACCGTTACGTCATACATGTAAAACTGACGTTAAACATGAAACTTGCAACACTTCACGCGAAATATGCAATTGATCACGTAAAGTTTGCAACTTCCACGTCAAACATGAAACGGACGAGAATATTCTTTATTTTGGCTTTATTCAAAACATGCAACATTTAACGTCAAACATGCAACCGTTACGTCAGACATGTAACAACTGATGTTAAACATTAAACTTGCAACACTTCACGCGAAATATACAACTGATCACGTAAAGTTTGCAACTTCGACGTCAAACATGAAACGGGCGAGAATATGCGAGAATATTCTTTATTTTGGTTTTATTCAAGACATACAACATTTAACGTCAAACATGCAGCCGTCACGTCCGACATGCAACAACTAACGTTAAACATGAAACTTGCAACACTTCACGCAAAATATGAAACTGATCACATAAAGTTTGCAACTTCGACGTCAAACATGAAACGGGCGAGAATATTCTTTATTTTGGCTTTATTCAAGACATGCAACATTTAACGTCAAACATGCAACCGATACGTCAGACATGTAACAACTGACGTTAAACATGAAATTTTACTTTTTTTTATTTTTAATTTTCTTTATTTTTTGACATTTTATTTAATTATATTATATTGTATTATATTATTCAATTTCTTTATCTTTTGCTATTAATTATATTATAAAATACTATTTTTTACATTTATTCTATTTTTTTATTTTTATATTATATTTTTAATATATATTTTTTAAAAAAAAGGTGCAACCGGTTTGTTAACCGGCTGCACCAAGTCTTTGACTGCTAAATGGCAACCAAAGACAGCAGGGCTCTCTTTTTGAGAGCCCGGCATGGTGCTGGCTACAATGCCAACGGCATTGTAGCCAAACCCAAAGATAATGGAGACAAAAGAAGCATAACAGATACCTAGAAAAGAGGAACTTGGGGCTGGAAAAAAAGTGAGGGTACAAACGGGTGGCAATCCGATAGAAAGGCTAACCTTAAATTGAATTTCAAAGATTTTGAGGTAAGCTGAAATGTGCAGAAAAGTGAAGACAATCAGAGGGGCTCCCAGGCAATGGATTTTCAATTTGAGGTGGGCTCAGTTTCAGCCCAAGCAGAATCTGAAGTAGATGGGTTGAATAGTGGGCTGAGTGCGGTTGCTATTAAACAAAAGAAAAGACGGTGGAAATTGTAAGCTACAATTACGGACAAAAAAGAAGTTCCCAAGCTTGGGTCAACACATGTAAAAAGGCTGATGACTGAAGTTTTTGAAACAAGCCCAGAAGTAAAAAGGAGAAAGCTGTGCAATGCAAAAAGACTCTTCTTGGTTCAACGCCAGACGCTAAACACGAACAGATGAGGGAAATTCAGAGTGATGAATATTTCGTAGTCACGAGGAAAAATATGTTTGCAACAAAATTATGCACTAGAACTATATATTGTCTCAAAAAATTAATGTTTGGCGACGAAAAGAAATTCATCGTCAATTAATCTCTTTAATAATAAAAAAATCATTGTTAAAAACTTGAAATAATTATTAATTTTTTTCTTATATATGTGGCAATGAAATACTTCCTTCATCACTAAAACATATATTAGGTGACGAAAATAATTTGGTCACTAAAAACTTGGTCGATTAAGGCTTGAATTCTTGGAGTGCTATATGAGCTTTACATGTTTCTTCAAGTTAAAAGTTTGAATATATTTAAGAATATTTGAAATAATAATAAATTTGAAAAATGGATATTATTCTAATATCATATTTTTTAATATTATATTTATAAAATTTAAAATCCTTATTTTTAGGGACAAGGGCACTCAGATTTGTTTAAATGGTTATGTTAAAGGGTAAGCTTACGTTACATTTATTGTAAGAAACATAAATGACATGACCAAGTAACTAATGTAAGCGCAACACGTGGCAGGTTGGGGGAGAAATAAAAACTTGTTGAAACCGGTTGGAAACCAGTTGCAAAATGGGTCAACGGTAAAGTCAATCCCATGTGTTTCTCATTATAGCCGGTTGAAGGTTAGTCGCTCATCGCTGAAAAATTACAAAAGAAAGGAAAAATTGGAAAAAGAAAAATATTTACCCAGCTTTTGAAAGAGACTTATTATAGAATATGATCAATCGCTTATTAAAGAATCAACATCTTGCGCGTTGCAACTTAATATGCGAAAATTTCATACAGCTTTGAACAAACGCTGAAAAATCGAGGGGGAAAAAAATCGTTTTGAACTTATGTCCATTAGTAGTACATGGAGAAATGACGGGGAGCTGCAGTTTCACAGGTTAGAGAGTGTTAAAAAAATTTATAATATATTTCTTTTTTTTGTAGGAATAATGAACTTGTAATATCAGTGATTGGTTTCGCAATTATTATTCTAATTATGTTATCCTGCTTCAAATTCTTAAATGGACCATATTCATCAAGTGTTCGATGAAATGTCTGAATAGCGTTATCCCGAAAATATTTGGCTGAAATTGAACATGTTAATCAGTTAACAAATTGAAACCTATAAACAAAAAGAAGGGACATTGTTGATTTCCTTGCCAAATTATGGAAAAATTTTATATTTTTACTCTGTTATTAGCGTGTCCAGAAATGGAGCTTGAGAATTTTTGTTTATTTAGATTAGGGATGCAAAAAGAAGCAAGAGTGGGGGCGGTGGTAGAAGGAGTTTCAGAGCTGACCACCCTAAGAGGCTAGAATTTGGGTTATAGAAGGTGGACACCACTGCAATTATCTAGAAATCTACGATTGCTGCAAAGTCGGCACAAGATAATGTATTGCTGACAGAGCGCCAATAATCTTTGGATACTTTAGGCTATTTTGCTGCAAAGTTACATGATTAATCACCATTTATGTCACCTAAGAATGAAAGAGGAGGTGCATCTTGGAACAAATGCAGAATTGGAGATGGTGAGAAATAAACTCCAACAATGACGTTGTATTTAATATTTCCTGATTTTTTTTGTTATTATCTTGGTCAATATGTAATTTAACGGAACTTTTGGTTCATGTAAATTGTAGATGTGTCAGTGCAACAATTATTAAGTTTGTGGGTTGCGTCCTAGGAGGCAAAGTAGGTAAGTATTTTTAGAAAGAGAAAAAAAGTGCAGAACTTTGCTGAGAATGGAAGAAGGCAGCGTGGGAAATGATGTTTTAAGGTTTATGTGTGTATATTGTAGAACTTGTATATGTATATAAAGGTTTGTTATGCATGTTTTACCCGATATGTAACTAAAACATCCAGCTTCTTATGTTATGTCTGTAAATTTAAGGATTTTTTTTTGGTGAATTATAAGTGTTGTAAAACTTTAAATGTATGTGTAACCTGAAAATTTTCAACAATATATTTATATTGTAATAGTTTTTAGGTGCTATTTGATTGAATTAGATGCTTTAATCTTTATTTCAACTGTTATATAAGTATGAAATGTGAAAATTTGACTTTAACATATTGTGTTTACTTCCTTTAATATATTCTAGGACTACAGTGTGTAAATTGTAATTTAATTTTAATTACTTTGACAAGTGTAAAATTGAGGACACTTGGATATATCAAAAAATTAGTAACTCTGTTGTATACAACTTTGAAATTTATGGCTACTCGAATATAAGGAAATTGTGTTAATTTGTGATCCATCTTACAGTGACAGCTTTGCTTTATCCTATTAACGAGTATACCAGTTTGGTCACCTATTAATGTTGGGCATGAGTGCTACCAGAAAAATTTAAACTAATTTATTGATTTTTCTTTCAGAAACCTAAGAGAAGAACAATTGTAGAACTTGAATTCTCACTTCCGGGGAAAGAGAGGGAAGATTCTGTTTTCAGCGGACTTCAGTGCATGGATAATTAAGAGGACATTTAGTTTCTGTATCTACGTTCTTGCTTTTACAACATCTTATGTTGAATCAATTTTCCTCTAGTGCCTGCAAAAACTTACTGAAAACTATTCAGTGGTTATGCTAGCAAATAAATTTCTCTGCTCATAATATTTAACTTAAAGAAAACTGGATTTTAATTGAATTTTGGCTGCAACACTGCTTTATTCTTCTTCTTTCTGTGTGTATATTTTATATGTTATTAATTCTTCATGCCATGAATTGGTAGAATATAACCAAACGATCTATCTCAAGGATTGGAGGTACGCATAAGTGGATTATTAGCTTCTTTCTTCAATTTTTTTTATAAAAATTAAACTTGATGACCCGCCAATAAAGTCACAGTAAGATAATTATATCAATGGTTTGTTGACTCAAATCTAACGTAACAAATGAGTAAAAAATTATGGTGTCCTGATATCCAGATCTTATTTTCTCATCCATTTTATTTATTTGCTCTTAGTGGGTGATAATTGAACATTGACTTTCATTTGTATTGTTATATGTTGCTTTTGCATCTAGGAAGTTGATTTTAACTCTGAGCTAATGTGCATTCATGATTCTGCTAGACCTTTGGTATTATGTAAAGATGTGCAAAAGGTATGGGCTGGTGGTTTGGTTTAGGAAACAGGTCAAGTAAACATTCCCATATTTTCAAGGAGTGCCAGAAAAATATTGGCAACGTGCCTCATTATTTTGCCACTATTAGGTCCTTACGAATGCTTTGTGGGTCGAAGCAGCTGTACTTGGTTTTCCTGCCAAAGCTACAAATAAAGAGGTGCACAGTAGCCTTTGCACTTGTACTATTTGGGATTTGATACGTCTTTTCAACTTCTCTTTCTTATTCCAGTGAAAATTCATCGCTTTCTGCTTCTTATACTCCAGATGTGCATTAGAGAACATAGTTTGAGGAAGCAAATGGTTTTATAGATTTGGGAACTTCTTCCCTAATATATGCATGCAGGCAAATAGCGAATCTTTTGTGGTTAGAACCCTGGAGCAGAAAACTCATTGGGAAATGCAGACCCCTCAGGCTTGCTGTTGCAAGAGACTGCATGATATTTCTGTTCTAACAATTTGACATATTGGATATATTATTTTGTAACTTCCATAAATTTATTGTTCTAGTTGATTAAGCCTGACTTGCATAAAAAGGGTTTTGATTATGTCAATAGGTACTGCATTTGCTTTTAAGCTCCTTATCTAAAAATCTTTTACTGTGAACCCATCATGCTGATACTGATGTCTATGATTTCCAGATAAAAACAAGTAACTGGTTGTTCCATTTTAATTCATTATGTTCACACCTCTATACAGAAAAAATGTTATTAGCAAACTGTAATTGTCTACAGGGAAGGTCTTGAAGTTACTGATGATGTATCGATAGTGGAAAATCTCAAACATCTTGTATACATTACCAAAGGATCTTACACCAACATCAAGGTAACGGGTGGAAATCTCAACTAATACCCCTTAGTGATTGACATTTAACATTTTGATATAACAGAGTTGATAATTTTTTAGCCTGAAATACAGTAGTTTCCTCAAAAAATTCAGCCTATGCATGAAAACGGTGACCTTGAAGTTATATGAACTTCAAATTGATGTGTTGTGTATTCTGAATTACAGGTTACAACCCCTGATGATTTGTTAGTTATAGAGAGGATATTGAATTTGAGCAAAGAGTCTTCTTAATAGAAGTTTTTATTCGTTGTGTTGTATATTTGAACTTTAGGTTCCGAAATTTTAACTAAACACTGAGGTCCATACTCCACGGTACACCTCGAATAAATTGGATTCGGTACACAAATACTGTTCAAATTTTCTATTAAACATTTCAATTTTTGGTTAACAATTCAAGTTTGATTTCTATATTTCTATTAGATGTTTCAAGTTTAGTGTAAGAAGTTTCAAATGTTGTGTTGAGATCTGTAACAGACATTATCTGAATGTATATTAGCGGATCCGTAAATGCATGGGTTGAAAAGGAACCATGAGCAACTCGCAAAAACTAATTTTACTACACCAGCAATTTTTCGGCAGTGCAATTGCTTTCATCATAGACTGTTTCTCATTATATATAATTCATGGGATGAAATTTAGCTGCAGCCAAAGAAATTTGGCCCTCATAAACTACATTAATCTATTAAAAATTTGTTTGCAAATAAATGAATGTTGAGTCGAAATAATTTAAAAAAGACATTATGATGGAACAGATGAGTTAAGTTGATAAGTATATGTGCAGCATAACATTAATAGGATTGTGCATCATACAACTGGAAATGGAGTAACAGGTTAAAATTTTTTGAAAATTATGTGCTATAAATTGGATGGACTTAAAAGGAAAAACAGAACGGAAGCCATTAAGGTAACATGAAATTGTGTTGCAGCATAAGAAATAACTTTATCACCAGTATAACTGCAATACAAAAGTGGAAGATAACTACCTAACATTTTATTAAAGTTGTTCTAACAAAAAGACGGTAACACATTACTCGATAATATGATAAAATATTATCATCGCTCGGGCACACACCTCGATACGAACTTCGGTCTTTCTCCATTCAAACGAATGACTCTGTGCCTTCCAACTGTGTACTTGCGCCTTTTATCAGTTGGCAAATTCTTAAATGCCATTCCAATTTGCTTCCTAACCTGCAATGTAGTAATAAGATAAGCTAAGGTCTCATTATTCTTCAAGCTTTTTTGTTATTCACAATTTTCAAGTTCATCCACTAACCTCTTTAGTTATACATGCATTTTTATCCTTTTCCTTTATCTTTTGTACTACTTCTTTACTGCAGATGTCAGGAAAAAAAAAATAATTCATCGCATCAATTTCAGACTTTATCACTATAAACCTTTACTTTGTGTATATCTCAGTTCATTTATTTTAATCTTTCTTATTTTCCATTATGATCATTCTTCCCTATCATCATCATGTGAACTATCATATAATAAAGAACATTAACTACATGACATATACCACTTAACTATCAAATATGTCTATCTTTCTTCAATCACCACATTCAAAATATCAATTAACTTTCCCAATTACGTGACCAACTTATAATCTGTAACCTATTATCATAGACCCATTAACGTAACAATTAAATATAAATTCAAACACTGTAATCATATCAATTAACAATAACCTCTAATGCATTGTTTAAAACAAATACCATAATCTCACTTACAAGTACGAAATGAAACCGTAATTATTTCTTTTGTTTTGCTTATCGTCTCCACAATTTTCAGCTTCTGCTTTCTTCTCTTCAGGACAAAAGGCCCCTTGATGTAAATCCAGTTCATTTGTTAATACATTGACGCAATTTTCACAAATACCTTCTTGCTTTTGCTCTGTCATTTCTTTCCATATGCTTAACATTTTACCTTTCCACTGAAACAAACTAACCAATTTCCTACTTTCATCCTTTCATCCTTTCATTCCTAACCCTTGATATGCGCCCTTCACTAAGCTTCGATTACAGCCGTAACCCATGCTCAATTTGCTGTCATGCTTTTATCAAGATCAATTCTAGGATTTTTTCAAATCACGAAGTTCCAATAACTTCAGACAGAGGATCACTGGATTGTCACTGAAATTGTTGACAAAGACAAGGTGACCATGTTAGCGTATGTTGGTCCTAATTCAATTTTTCAAAAAGGGAAATCATACCATCACAGTCCATATAGCCATTACTAATATTATGAAGTGTATATATTTTATACGTTCATTTCTTCGTAGTTAGTAAACTACAGCAGTGTATTATATTGCTATAAATTAATATAAAGCCTAGCATATTCAATTCACATTACTTAATTGCTATTTGCTAATCAAGTATGTAAATTAAGAAGTATAAAGCTTGCTGGACATTTTTTTGATTTAAAGTCTTGTAACCGAGATTAGTAGAAGCCCACTAACAGAATTTGTAAGCTGAGGTCATTCCACTTGCCAACATCACAAAGGCTAAAATACATTCTAAATATTAAAGTTAGTGATTCATGGACCATTCGTATTTTTACAAAACATACCAAAAAGCAACTAAATAATTGAGCTTGTTAGTTGTGTTAAGTTGACAAATGTCTGACCTAGAAATGATGTATGTATGTACATCGCCACAACTGTGTAATCTTCAGCTACCAATGAGCTCAACAAGAATTACCTGCCACTTGACTCTTCTTCATGGTGAGTTCCTGCGAAACCTGCCCAATTAACAAGAAGGGGAAAAAATTGAAATTAACAAGAAGGCGAAACATACCAAGACTCAATGGTTCAATCCTGCACTGCCGCCCATAACAAGGAATGATGTGACCACCTCTAGCTTCGATTTTATGGTGCCGCAATTTTTTTGGTTTCCCCAATTTGTGATCTGGAAAAATGAAAGTCAGCTTTTTAGTAATTTCGTTTGGCTTCTTCTATTGCTTTCCCCTCATTCAAAACCTATTTACTGTACTTTCTCTCTTTAATTTTTCCCATGTCCAAAGGACTGCTCGTTATTCATTTTTTCCCTCTAAAATTTCCATTACCGACTTACCCCGTAGCTTCGTTTTGTTGACAACCGTTTTAGCAGGTTGCCATTCTTTTGTTTTTAATAATGAATTTCCCACTACTACCTGAACCTAATTTTAGGTTAAATTTCAGCACATTCGTTGGATTTAAACATTGACGAATCCAACGATTAATTTTCTCCAAATGTTACTTACAGTAAATGTAAGTTAAGCCCTGCCTATGTTAAAACCCTTACTTTTATAAATGATCATCTAAACTCATCTTTTTACTATTTGACCTTTTGACTATAGTCAAAACTTTTATAATAAATAAAATATAAAAATATAAAATATATATAATTAAAAAAATAACATTTATATTATGAAGATTACTTTCAATATTAAATTATCATTTTGTCTTCACAACTTCGATTAATACTGTAAGTGCCATATATAAAGCCACTTATATCACACGTGTCCAAAGAACATTACAAAAGATTTATTAAAGATATTTCGAATCCAGTCTAGAGAGAAACCATTATATGAATACATAAAGAATTACGTGAAAAATTACACGAGGCCTAGCAAAGGCTGCTAATCTAATTTGGAAACATAATAATAAGTGACACGTCACACATGATTACTTACAAATCTTGTGTCAAAACTCAATTAGCTTAAGAAACAGATAGTCTATTTTATTTTTTATGAAGTCGTAAATGTTGGATGTTAAACCAGAAAAAAAAAATTAACACATTTCTTAGTTTTAGGAACGTTATTCTCAAACCTCAATTAGCTTAATTACCTTTTTAATAATAATAATAATAATAGTAAAATATCAGGTTTTTAAAAGCTGAAACAGTTAAAAGTAAACTATACATAAAATTAAAGGTACATTTTATTTGTAGCACAAACGCGTAATTCGCTGTTAACATGCAGTACAATGAAATAATTAATAGTTTTCCATTTTAGTTACGGAGTTAGCTCTTGTATTAAAAAAAAAAGTTACGGAGTTAGCTAGCAAAGTCAAAAAGTCAGCTTGGTCGCTCTCCATATGTGTAGGATTCGCAACTCTTAAATTAATTAAGGAAAATTGAAGAGAAAATTCCATTTTGTTTTTTAGCATTTCCCCCAAGAAACTAAACGGATGTTCTCCCGAAAATGATAATAATAATAATAATTGTTGAAAAAGTTTTGTCGTCCTAATGGTTCTACCCGACTCAAATCTAAATTAATCAGGATCCAATGTGGTTTTAAAATATCAGATAATTTAATTTACCAAAAAAAATACTAATAATGTTAATCCCTAAATCTTCATAAGAATCCATATTAAATTACTGAGCAATACAAATTTCGGAAGCGTACCCGAATCTATTGTTATTATGTAGAAATTCTTGATTCTTGGTGATGAACTTTCAAAGTAATCTCAATCCTTTTAAAGAATTCTCACTGAGAGGATTTTGAGAATGAAAGAAGATTAAGATAGAATGGGGACCATAACCACCGTATTTTAGAAAACTAACGAACGAGTTTTATTAAAACCGTTTAGCAGTTATTTTGTGTTAACTATCACTTCTACTCCTCATAGAAGTAATAATTAAAACTCTAGTATCTATGTATTTAACCCACAACAATTATACCCTTAGCCGTTTAATTTATATTAAATAGATCATTTAATTATTGACTAATTAAATAATAGCACACACATTTTATTTCTTTCATGTGTGGTCCAAAATATTAGATTAATATAAAATTAATCTAACAATCTCCCACTGGGCCACAAATGAAAACTGAAATGTATTTAACTTAATGAGCTCATAAAATTGCTATTATGTCCTTATAGTATATTTGGACAATCTCGTCTATTAACTACATCAATATAGGATCATAGTTGCCTTTGTTACATCAATCGTAACTCAACCTATCCATGGTCACATATATCAATATAGTTGAATGACATAGACCGATTGTGGATACATTTACATGGAATGTGATCTAAACATGTCTATTCCCAACTGATCCTACTTTTCTTTTATTGAGATCTAAATCTAAATTATCCTAACAGAGTGTAAGGATATAAAGTATTGTATTTCTGCAGAAAATAATCCTAATTTTTTAATTAAAATCCAAAAAGTCACACATAGTAAATAACACAAACTCCCGCTAAATCTGAATATCATCAAGTAAAATCACACCCATATGAGCAGTGTGCTCATGAAAGACTTTAGGTGGCAATCCTTTATTGAGTGGATCCGCTATCATGGAGTTTGTCCCAATGTGTTCTATAGATATTTGTCCACTCTGCACTCTTTCCTTTACAACAAGGAACTTGATTTCAATGTGTTTTGACTTTGTAAAGCTCCTGTTGTTATTGGAATATAAAACTGCTGACTTATTGTCACAAAATATCTTGAGTTGTCTTTCTACACCCTCTAGAATGCGCAGCCCAGTGACAAAATTACGCAGCCATATTCCTTGATTAGATGCCTCATAACATGCTACAAACTCTGCTGCTATATTCGATGAAGCTACGAGTGTCTGCTTGGCAGATCTCCCTATACCTGAAGAATAAGAAATATTTTGCATTTCCTTGATTTCAAGATTGGTCTTAGGGCATTGGCTTAGACTGAATTTATCTCTTTTGGCGACAGGGGTGTCACCTGGTTTACTGTTTTGTATGCCAAACATTTTCAAAACTTTATCGATATAGTTCCTTTGTGACAATCCCAGAATACCCTGATTACGATCCCGATGTTTCTTAATTCCTAAAACAAAGGAGGCATCACCAAAATCTTTCATCTCAAAATGTTTTGATAGAAAACTCTTGGTCTCGTGCAATAAGCCTATATCATTTGTGGCAAGCAATAAATCATCGACATATAAAACAAGGAATATATGTTTACTCCCACTAAACTTGTGATACACACATTCATCAATAACATTTGCTTTAAAACTATATGAGATAATTATTTGATGAAACTTAAAGTACCACTGATGGGAAGCTTGTTTGAGCCCATAGATGGATTTGGTTAACTTACAAAGTATATTCTTTGGATCTCCTAATACAAAGTTTTTTGGTTGTACCATATAAATTGTTTCATCAATGTCACCATTGAGGAACGCTGTCATAATGTCCATCTGATGTAACTCAAGGTTAAAATGTGTAATAAGTGCCATAATTGTCCTAAAAGAGTCTTTCGTAGAAATTGGAGAGAAAGTCTCTTTATAGTCAATTCCTTCCTTTGGAATAAAGCCTTTAGCTACAAAACGTGCTTTATACCTTTCCACATTACCATTTGAATCCCTTTTAGTTTTAAATATCCATTTAGAACCAATGAGCTTCGCACCAGAAGGTAATGAGCCAGGTTCCCAAACTTTTTTATCTTGCATCGACTTGTACTCTTCATTCATGGCTTCAATCCATTTGTGAGAGTTTGAACCTTGCATGGCTTGATGGAAATTGATTAGATCGTCTTTCATCATTCCAGTTTCATCCTCATGTTCCTGAAGAAATACTATGTAATCATGCGGAATTGCATTTCTCCTTTCTCTCGTGGATCGTCTTAATTGCACAGGCTCTTGAAATTGTTGAGTTTCTTCCTCAGAAACAATCATCTCATTTTGAATAAGGGGTTGAACAACATTATCAGATGGTTGATGATCCAAATTTACTTTTTGATCAATGACAGGTATAAAAACTTGTTCATTATCAAAAGTAATAGTGGATCCTTCATCCTCTTCAAAGATAATGTTCCTCACTGGATTTCTCCCCCTAAACTCAACATCCTCAAAAAATATTACAGTTCCCGTCTCAAAAATTAACTGTGCACTGGGATCATAAAACTTAAACCCCCTTGATCACTCAGCATAGCCAATAAAGTAGCTGCTTACAGTTTTGGAGTCTAATTTCTTTTCATAAGGCCTATAAGGCCTCGCCTCAGCTGGATATCCCCAAACATGTAAATGCTTTAGACTGGGTTTTCGACCTGTCCAAAGCTCATAAGGCGTTTTAGCAGTAGCTTTAGTTGGCACTCGATTTAAGATATAAACTGCTGTTTTGAATGCTTCACCCCAGAGTGATTCCGGTAAAGTAGAATGACTAATCATACTCCTTACCATATCCTTAAGAGTCCAATTTCGTCTCTCAAATACACCATTCATGCTAGGCGACCCTGGCATGGTATATTGAGGGACAATTCCACATTCCTCTAGGTATTTAGCAAACGGTCCTGGATATTTTTCACCTGATCCGTCATATCTACCGTAGTACTCACCACCACAGTCAGACCTGACACTTTTAATCCTTTTGTTGAGTTGTAACTCAATTTCAGCTTTAAATGTCTTGAACACATACAAAGACTGTGACTTTTCATGAATCAGGAATATATAACCATATCTTAAATAGTCGTCTATGAATGTAATGAAATATTGTTGACCATTCCAAGTAGCTGTAGGGAATGGTCCACAGATGTCTGTATGAATTAATTCTAAGACATCGAAAGTTCTATAGGCACCCAATTTCTTAGTTTTGGTTTGTTTCCCCTTGATACACTCAATACAAACATCAAGGTCTGTAAAATCAAGAGATCCCAAAATTCCATCAGACACTAATCGCTCAACTCTAGTTTTAAAGATGTGACTTAAGCGTTTTTGCCATAATGAAGCTGAATTTTCTTTCTCTAATTTACGCTTTGTACCTCTGGAGCTAAAATGCAGGTTTTCATTATAACTTGAAATAGTTTCTAGCAAATACAGATTGTCACAAGCATTAAGCAAACTGGTTTCAATAACATTAGAATTGATAGATAAACTAAATTGTCTATTTACAAATGAACAAGAGTAATTAGATTTGTCCAAAACAGAAACTGAAATCAAATTTCGTCTAAAAGACGGAACAATGAAAGTATCTAACAAATCCAAATAACAACTAGTTTTCATAAGTAATATAAAATGCCCAATTGCTTCAACTTCTACCGTCTTGCCATCTCTTATATAAATACAACTTTCAGCATCACTTGGCGGCGGGCAGCTTAGGCAACCCTGCAATGAAACAAAAATGTGAGTAGTAGCACCCGAATCTATCCACCATGTATTTCTTAATACTGAATGTAAATTAGTTTCAGAACAAACCAAAGTAAGAAATGTACCTTCTTTACGCACCATGCGTGATATTTTTGACATTCCTTCTTTACATGTCCAGGCTTGCCGCAGAAGAAACAACCATGCTTGGCCTTTGGTTTCTTTGGCTCTGAACCCTTAGAAACAGTAGCTTCACCCTTTTTTTTTTCTTTTGCCCTTATCTTTAGAAGTGCTTACTATATGTGCATATTCGTTTTTCTCTTGCTCTAGTCTTTCTTCTTCTTGGACACAAAAGGAAATCAGTTCATTGAGATTCCACTTCTCTTTCTGATAGTTGTAACTGAATTTGAATTGATTAAATTATGCTAGGAGAGAGATAAGGACCAAATGCACGACCAAATCATCAGATAGGTCGAGCCCTAATGCCTTAAGCTTAGAAGCAAGATGAGACATCTCCATGATGTACTCCCGAACGTTTCCCTTGCCTTTATACTTCATCGAAATCAAGCTTGCTAAATGCGTACTTGTTTCAGTCTTATCGTTTTTTGTAAAACGTTTCTGAATTTCGGCAAGAAACTCACTAGCACTTGTAACCTCATCGATTATAGCACTCCTAAATACTTCTGGAACGCCGCGCTTCATGATCATAAGACTTATCCTATTAGATCGATCCCACTTCTCATAGTACAACACATCCTCAGCTATACTATCATCAATGAGATCGTCTGGTTTAGGGTGTCTAAATGATAAGTCTAAATCCATGCAGCCTAACAGAATCATCATATTCTCTTTCCAGTCCTTAAAATTAGTCCCATTCAGAACCGAGACACTATTAATATTTGCAGATATAAAAGCTGCAGACAAAAAAACTGAATAGAGAACAAAATAAATAAAATATAAATAAATAAATAATGCTCACATTAAACAACTCAATTTACAATCTTAAAAAATTTAAAAGCAAATTATAACAATTCAAGATACCTAGCACAACATTAGTAATAAGTCTTTGGAAAATAATACTAACTGTAAATGGTACTCTTGTTGTAATGATCAAATTTTGACAATAAGTCATGTCAAGTAATAAACCCATCTTTGGATTAGTATATTACTCATATTAAGTTCTTTTAACAATCGTCACAAATTTACCACCACAGGTGTGTATGCAATTAAACTAAATATTAATCTTCCTTTGGGTTAATTAACATCCGCAGGAATTACACAAACACAAACATCTAACACCCCAAATAAACTAATCTACACGAGAGACATCACTTTGGTGACTTCCCGCTTTAGTCAACATATTTTCAGTGTTAGACCACTAATTAACATAGATGTTATAAAACATTTTTAAATTTAAAGATTATAAAAGTAAAACCGAAGCTGTAATAATCAAACTAAGTTAACTCCATTCGCACATTATATATATGGGTCCAGCTAAGTTGCCTCAGTGGTATGGTACCATACTTTTTTGTCTTTTTGTGACCTAACCGTTAGATCCAACGAAAGAATGGTAAAAGTAAAAGCAACGGCAGGATGTATTTACTTAGGTAACTAACATTGCAGTCCCTCTAGTTTTCCAAAATGTCAGAAATATTAATATTATTATTATTTTACCCTCCCACCCCATCAATAATTATCCTCATCTCTACTTCTCATGCAACCTGTGATTCATATTTAGACTTTCATTTTTTTTTCTTTTTATCTTATTTGTTTTTTTAATTTTTTTAGTAAATATTTTTATTTATTGGCCAAGTTACTAAATAATACGAATAAGGAAGATATAGGGAATTTTGAGAGCAATTTTTATTATCGATATTGAGTGATTATAATGTATGATTTAGTTGCGCATCCATGAGAGCCACAACCTCTTAAATACAACAAAGCCTATAAACTTTAAAAAGACAAATGCCTAATTTATTCCACAAGTACATCAATATTTTATAATTCTCTAATTATTACTATTATTTCCATGTCTACTTCTATAATTAATTATCCATAATATTGAGAAAGTATATAACATTAAAATTGAGTATAAAAATGATTAGGAGATATTATTATCTTGTTTTTAGTGTAAATTGGATAAGATTTTATAAAAATTTTGACAATATCAAAATGAAAAATAAATAAATATTAAATAAATGCTTGGATAGTCGTTTAAATTTTATTATGGAGTTTATAAATAATATTTTCAAAATAATAAATTTGTATATGTAAATTTGAAATTATGTAAAATTATTTATACCTTAGTACACATACAAAGTTGATCAATTATTTATTTAATGTGAAAACAAATACATTGTATGATATTTATTATATTACTTAAATTTAAAATTATAAAGATTGAAACTTAAATTTAAAATTGTAAAGAATGAATAATAACTTAAATTAATAGAATATGGGAGAATACCCTTAAAAAAAATTAAAATTAACTAAATTTTTAGGCTTCTGGCGTAACATTTTTATTTTTTGTTGTTATCATAAGACAAAAATTTATTCTAAAAAACTCATTTTAGGGTATCCTTAGGGTAAGAAAAACATCATTATCACATGATAATTTGATAGCCTAAGTTATATTATTTTTAGTTTACTTATTCATGCCAAACACCTTATTGAGATTAAATTTTAGTAAAATAAACATATCCCGCCATCTTTAATCACATTCAGTAGGCCCTAATTGATTAGATCTTGTTTTAGAAAGTAAGATATAACTCTTTTTTTATTACAATGGTAAAGAAAAATACATAAACACAATATATATCCTCTTCAGAAAATGCAAGTATTATGTTTTTGAGGTTTTGTGCTTAAGAAATTAATCTAATTTATGTACTTAGAAGACTCTTATTTTTTATGTTTTAGAAGAATTATATGTTTGAAAAGGAATAAATTAAGATTTAAGATAAGACAAAATGATTTGAGGAGACAAAGAGAATAAAATTTTTAGAATTTGAAAATTATTATATTTTAATTGGGGCTTATTGCATAAAATTATTAAAACATATGGTTTTTATTAGTTATAGAAAACAATAGGGATTACTAAAGAAAATACTAAATAAGTTTTTTTTAAATTTGAAATTATTATATTTTAATTGAGGCTTATTGCATAAAATTTTTAAAACTTATAGTTTTTATAATTTATAGAAACAATAAGGACTGTTAAAAAAAATATCAAATTTAGGGGTTTGGTACAATGGCTGCAAGGTAGTTTGGTCCTATATATATATATAGCCCAGATCAATTACCAACTATAATGCACCGGAAACATGGCCACTGAAAGAACTAAAAACTCAATTCATGTGATTTAATTTAAAATCACTATTAAACCCGAAACCGAAACATACATATCTACTGCAACTTAATTCAATTGATTTAATTTAAAATTATTATTATTAAACCGAAACTGAAATTAGAACATGGCCAATTCAAATTCAAAGCAAATTGATATTATTATTATATCAAAACTGAAACAAGCCACTTCAAATTTAATTTAATTGATTTGAATTACATATTATCATTAAAACTGAAACCGAAACCGTGGCCACTGCAATTGATTTGAATTAAAAATTCAACTAAATATTAAATATTGAAATCTGAAACCAAGATTACATGGCCTCTGCAAACTCGATTTAAATGATCATGCTTCGGTTTCATTAATCATGCTTTGGTTTCCTGTTTCAGAAAGCCACCATACGAATTTTTAATTATTCTCGCTAATCTATTAATTCATGGATTAGCAAACTGATTTGAATATTACCATTAATTAAATACTATATCTCAATAATCAAATCACAGATTAGGCTCTGATACCACTTGTTAATCCCTAAATCTTCATAAGAATCCATATTAAATTACTGAGCAATACAAATTTCGGAAGCGTACCTGAATCCATTGTTATTGTGTAGAGATTCTTGATCCTTGGTGATGAACTTCCAAACTAATCTCAATCCTTTTAAAGAATTCTCACTGAGAGGATTTTGAGAATAAAAGGAGACTAAGATAGAATGGGGACCATAACCACCGTATTTTATAAAACTAATGAACGGGTTTAATTAAAACCGTTTAGGAGTTATTTTGTGTTAGCTATCACTTTTGCTCCTCATAGAAGTAATAATTAAAACTCTAGCATCTATGTATTTAAGCTACAACAATTATACTCTTAGCCGTTTAATTAATATTAAATAGATCACTTAATTATTAGCTAATTAAATAATAGCACACACATTTTATTTATTTCATGTGTGGCCCCAAATATTAGATTAATATAAAATTAATCTAACAATAATAATTGGCTTCTCTGCTATGAAGAACAAGAAAATATAGTAAAACTTGGCAAACCTTGCTCTTATTGGAAACTGCTTGAATCGCTTTTGGGATTCTGATAAAGGATATGCTCATGCTCTTGCTGTCTCTCTGGTTTATACACACATGAATACATACATATATACTTCCAATAATAGTATAAACTTGGTAAGTTGCAAAACCAAAAAAGGAAATAAAAAAGCCCTGTAATTCTCTCTTTTATTTCATATATTGAGGGGAAAACTCCATTTTCCAAATTTAAACTATGAGCCTATAATCATGATCGTTGCCGATACCCGCCTACCTTTGCAGCTTACCTCTCTTGGTAAGCGTAAAGGAACCATGACTACCTGTTCTCTACTTCACCGTCATCATCAAGAAACCACCACAAACAACAAGAAACTCAAGACCGGTGGTAATGGCAGCGGCAGCAATGCTGTTGTTGATCCCGCTGCCATACTCAAACTCAAATATTTTGATATTATTTCTAAAGCCTAAAACTACATTCAAGAACATGAAGATGAAGATGTTGGGAAAATGTGCTCTTTAAAAGCATATGTGTTTATTGAATTATAATAAACAAATTTTCTGATTAATAAAATAAATGAGGTATTTTATTCAAGTATCTTAATTGCATTAATATTTTGAGTAAAGTCCATTTGATCATATTATATGTATTTATGTGATCACCATGTGGATTCACAGAAGACATAAATACAAGTTATCTTATGATTAAATAAATTATGTTCATGATTGATAAATAAAGTTGGGCACTTTATTTAGGTATAGACTGTAATAAATTCATTGAATGGTTTGTCTTAATCATGTATGAATTTATTGATGTAGTACTTTACTACATTGAGCGAGATCACATATGAGATTTAATTAACCTTGAAATGACCGCGACTTATTAAATCTCATAGGCATTGGTTTTACTGTAATCTTAATCTTGAGTTAGTTATGATTTCATGATTGTAATTGTTATTCCATTTGAGTTACCAATGGGCATGACACACACTTGTGGTCAAGATTACCCGGTATCTTGGTGGAGGCAATTATGAGTATTGGAGTTATAGATTAACAATATAAAATTTGTACGACACATCTTTTGATGAGTTTTCGGCACTTGATCATAGAATTCTCTGGCCAGAGTGTGTCAACATATTTAGTATGTTGAAAATGATCATTAGAGAAAACCAGTAAGTGTCAAGGAACAAGATGTAATTAAATCGATTGGACAGTTGAGATATCGATTTAATTAATGATGTGGTATAAAGGATTATGCAGTAAAGAAATCAATGTGGCTTGGGCGAATTATTATTCGAGCATACAATTATGGAGGTCAGTTCCAATCTTATAGTGGAGTAGAATTGGAATTAAATAATTATATTTGTTTAATTACAAATTTAATTATTGTAGCCACTATTGTATGTTCCCAAATGATCCCCGGGTTAGCTCATTTAATTGACAACACCATCACTGGACCCAAAAGTAAGAAAACTGGCGTATTAGGTAAAAATCATAATTATAATATTTGTTAAAGCCTAGTATGTTATATTCAAGTGTAAAAGGGGGCTTGTGATATTTTACAAGGTGGTCCCCTAGTTAGTTACACATTCTCTCCACTTTTACGTAAGTGGAGAGATAGCATTTAATTTAAATATTTAAATATTTAAATTAAAAGAGGAATCCTAATTCTAACATACTAGGGTTTTTCATAAGATATTATAAAAGGGGTACTTTTCTCTCAAAAAGAGAGAGAAGAGAATTTTCAGGATTTTCGAGAAAAATATACAAGACATCTAAGAGACGCCAGTTGCAATTGGGAGTGGTGAAACAGACGCCCACACGTCCAGTGTTGATCGATCTTGAGTCATAGCCTGGAAGATCGTTTGGAGACGGATCTACAACTCTCAATCGTTCGTCTTCTCAGATCATCAAAGGTATGAATTTCTAGATTACTTAATTCTTATATGTTGTATGAGATCGGTCCAAAAAGGTTTTAATTGAAAAATTGAAAAACCTGATTTTCTCCCTACAGAAGAAGCAGCGGCTAAGGGGAAAAGGGCTCGAGTTCAAGCCCAGAGAAAAGCTGCTCTGTTGGAACTGGAGAATATGGAGAAGAATGCGATTCTTCAAGTCGAAGATAACTTTCGGGCAATTGAGCAACTTGAAGACCTGGCTGGTTGTTCCTTTCGTTTTGTGATTGATCCGAAAATAAGTGAGGATGGTGATATGGTAGGGGGACAATGTGTGCCTTTCAAGGAAGTCAATATTGGAATCCTCTGGAGAAGATTCTTGGCTTAACTATCAAAGATATCGGGAGAAACTGGAAAGAGGGCTTCAAGTGACGAAGAAGTTGCAACAGAATCCACATCATCATTATGAAAAAGAAGAAGAAGAAGAAGAAGGATACAAGGCTCATAGCAGGACTAGGTTGCTTCAGCTTGAATCCCAACGACTAGCTGCACGTTTGGAACTGCACAAGATTGAAAACAATGCTGATATCCAAGACAACTTCAGGAGTTTCAAACAGCTTCAAGAGCTTGCCGGGTGTTGCTTAAGCTTTATGATTGATCCAAGTTCGATGCTGCTGCAAAAGTGCGATGGGTGCCTTTCAAGGAACCCAATTCTGGAATCCGCTGGAGAAAATCGGTTTACACATCAAAGATTAATGTTTATTTTACTTTTTGTTTTTTAAAAATTATCAAAAATTGATGTTTATATATATCACACGGAATCCAAATGCATGTAATTTTCATTTCTTATCATATGCTTTGACGAATTATCAGATATGAGAAATCTTGATTGAATTCTTTAATTATTGGATTGATTATGTGATCTTTTGTTTGATGACTCCTTCCTCTATTACAATGTGGCTGTTATGTGTGTTTCACTTTTTCAATTTATCTCTAGGTGGGGCTTAGAAGAGTTCGTTAAGCCTTTAATTTTAACTCTTACAACGATACGATGGACAAGAATTACAAAGATTTGCGTGCATTCATTTGAACTTACATATTTAAAATTTCACCATATCTCTGTGATTGTGAATAGAAAGATAAACGAGATCAAGGAGGAAAAAAAAATTATGTAATAGAGTTTTAAAAGAAGGATAATCCATTCATATCTATTAGCCTAGCCTCAACAGGGTTCTCACTGCTCGTTCCATTTATCATTCTTTTTTATGATACAGGTGTGTCAATATATACAAATTTGATCTTTAAATTTGGACTATTTTATAGCTGTTAGTTCATTTATTATTACAAAATGACTCTACCTAAGTTCTAAAATGACCTTCAAATTACTTAAAGTAGCTCGTTTTAAAATTTGAACCCAAATATTATGATAATAATGACAAAATATGTGATTTTCCTAATATATATAGGGCAATGAAGATACGCATAATAGTTTATTTATTTAAAAAAAAAAGAAAAAAAAAGGAGTAATCGTATTCTTATTGGGAATTGTATTTTGGTAATTGCAAGTAAAAGGGCCAAATCCGTTTCTAGATGTAAAGAAGAACACACAGGTCTACACACACACACACACATGTTGCTCCTAATTATTTGCACGTACATTGCAAAACTAAATCCAAAACAAAAAACTCATTATAATTCTTTGAATAATATCTTTCATAATTAATGGGGTTTGTGACAGCGAAGAACTAGTTGGATGTCTAGACATTAACTAATGCAGTAAGTATTGTCAATAATAAAGAAATTCTATAATGCATTAGAGATATCATGTCGATCATACAACAAGCAAATGACGCTATGAGGCGTATATTTATTTTAAAAAATCATCATGCAAATAGTGGTTATATTAAATTCAATTACATATGTCATACACGTATTACTTCATTACAAAAAGAATGATCTATTATGATGGAAAAAAAATTGTCACTATTTATATAAAATCTGTCACTAAATAAATTTAGTGACAGACTATATGTCATTGTTTATGTGTCGCATTTGCCACCGTCACTAAAACATACAGTGGCAATTATTAAATAGTCGCAAGTATTATGTGTCACTAATACACATTATAGTGACAAATATAAGTTTATGACAAGGACAAAGTAAAAATCTGTCACTAAAATCATATTTTTAGACATATAAATCTGTCACTATTTTAATACTAGGGGCTATTAATGTGTCATTATGTTGATACTAGTGACTGTTAATGTGTCGTTATTTATATAGTTAGGGATAATTAAATTAGTCATTGATGATCATTATTGACAATGAAATGTGCCACTATAGATTCAATTAGTGACAATTTATTCAGTCATTAACAAATTAAATATGACACTTGAATGTATGGTTATTAATATAATTAGTGACAATTAATTTAGTCGATATGATCTCAATAGTGATGTAAAATTTTGTCTCAATGAATATATTAGTGACATCAAATCAGTCATTATATATCTAAATTTTGTAACAATTTATTCAGCAACCAACAATGTAAATACTGAATTTGTTTCAATCTCTAATTAAAAAAAGTGACATTTTTATTGTCACAAAAAATAATGATCTATCTAATAAATTTTTCACTAATTAATCTTAGAGACAATTTTTGTTGTAACATTTATAGTTCATAAAGTAATTTAGCATAAACAATATAATTTGAAGAAACTAAATCATGAAAATTATTAACAAATGCATGGTATAGTAATGAAAATAACCATTTTAAAATTGAATCGTATACTACTTCATAAAAAAATTTAATCAAATATTAATATCATTACCATCTGCTAAAGAAGTACTGAAAATTGTAAACAACTCTAATGATTGTCAAAATTTCAAAAATCATAAGACATCAACTATCAAAAGTTTCAATTGCATTTGCCTCATTTTGTGCTCGAACGTATTTCAAAACTTCTGCAAGAGTTGATTTCACTCCATTCATCTCTTCCTGCATATTCTTAAGTTCATTTTCTGCAGCTTGCCTACGACTTCGCTCTTCCTCTAACATTTTCAAACTCTTATTTCGAAAAGATTGTGTTCCAAAGACATCTACTCTATGAATCCCATGACCATAAGTGAGAGTAGATTTTGTATGCTCACCTACAACCTGATTAAAGATTTGATCTTTTGATGCATTGGGTTGCCGGTGCACAAGCTCATTCATTTGATTCTGAAGCAAAAAAAATGAGAAAACTAAATTATCATGAAATAAACAACGAATCAAACAAATTATAATTATAATAGATGTCTCATGTAATAAATTTATCTAGTTGGTTTCAGTAGCTGTCTCATGTAATAATGAATATACTTATATCAATGATTCCCAAAAAAAAAATTATTCATCAATCATAGAAACTATAATAGCACTTAAAATTGTAGTGTTGTATGTTCATAAAAAAAATAAAGCAAAAAGCACTGGAAATTGCATAACTATTATATAAGTCTGTCTTACAATTGCCTCTCCCGAGTTTGAATCAACAAGCTGGCCATTTTTTTTTTTTGGGTGAGTAACTGTAAACATAGTTATCATATCCGGTTCTTTTCATTCTGGATCATTTGATTGCTGTAAACATACAAACACATTAATATTAATGTAGTTACAAACATAATATGTAACAACAGTAAGGTGAAATGATCAATTAACTAATTCATCTTTAATTCTAGCGAAGCTTTTTGTTCTAGCAGTATGATTGGTCTTTAGCTTTGAACGGTTAACTTTACTTGCCGCAGAACGTTGCTGTAATAAAGATTAATAAGTTATCTTCCACGTACAATTTTTGTGAACAAATATGAAACTAAACCAAAAAAATAAATAATATATGTTCTTAATTGTCCTTTCTCAGATTCCCAAAATTTGACCAGCCAATCCCATTGATTTTCACCCACCTCATTTTTTAAACCATTTATAGTCTCTTCATCATTTCTTGACTCATAATACTTGGTTTTTAATGGAGATTTTCGATTTCGCCAACGATGAGCTAATTTTTCATTAACCCTTTTGCCCCCTACAACCCAGTTGATAATGAATTTTGCCTAAAACATATTTTAATAAAACACTTAAGAAAACTCATTGAGTTAAAAAAAAAAAATTAAAAAAATTAGTAATGTCATATATGTTTATACTAAGTTTTATTCTCGGATTGACATACCTCTAGTAAATTTCTGATTTCTTGCTTAACATCAACTGGTACATGTCTCCAATCATCAAAATTAAGTGGCATTACTGATGAATCACGTGAAAGGTATCCAATATATTGCACTAATGCTTTACCACCTTGCAAATTGCTTCTCTATCAGGGTTGAAATCCACTTGATTGGGCTCAATTTGTTTATGGATAGACTGTAATTTTGTTGGTCCACGCTTTTGTTTGGATGTAATAGAAATGCCTTTTATAAACAAATAAAAATTAATAATCACACACACATATATTCAAAAAATTTAAATGACAACGCATGAAAATATTAAAAAAGGTGATATTTGCTAAATGATTACCTTAGTGAAATTTATAGTAATTTTCCATTTACAAATGAGAGAAATATTAAAACTATCATTTATAAAAGGAAAAAGGACATCTACACCCCCAAAATTTGGGGAAATGGTCACCAACACCCCCAAGTTTTCAAAGAGGGACACCAAGACCCTCTTTTGACAATTATACCCTTTATCTCTTTTATCCCAAAAGAATTAACTCTAATATTTTACAATAAATAGAAATATAATATTAAAATAAATGTAATAATATATACATTTTAAAATAATTTCAATATTTAAAAAATATTTTAATATTTTATAATCTATTAGATATATTTTATTATATTAAATTAAATTTTGTGATAAATAGAATCATAATATTAAAATAAATGTATTAAAAATTTAAATTATTTTGAATATTATGTAAAATAATAATTTTAATAATATTAGTATGTGAGAATGTTTTTAATTGTAGAACGTATTTAATGCAAATATATATTTAAAATCAGACAATGAATAAAAATATATTATTAAAATAAATATAATAATTTACATATTACAATTTATTAAAATATTAAATATTTTAATATTGTTAGTCTACTGTAGAGATTACATTATTTTTATGGTATTTGTATTTACTAAAAATTTTAAATTTAATTTTTTAGAATAATAGAGGTAAAGGGTATAATGGTCAAAAGGAGGTCTTGGTGTCCCTCTTTAAAAACTTGGGGGTGTTGGTGACCATTTCTCCAAACTTTGGGGGTGTAGATGTCCTTTTCCCTTTATAAAATATACCTAAAAGATCTTGAGCAGCATCTCTATTAACACTTGTTTGGCTATTGTGATGAACTTGAGTATCTAAAAATAACAAAAGAAAAGTGAAATTGAAATCCACTTGTTACTAAGATAATCAGTGCCTACTCCAAAACATATCATATGTCCATAAATAGTATCTCTATCATGATGATATCTATTACTACATTTCTTACATGGACATTTTAATCTCCCATCATCAGTAGTATTTTCAAATGCAAATTTCAAGAATTCAGAAACTCCCAATTTGAATGCTGGACTTGCCCTAGACTCATGAATCCAACTCTTATCCATTATATAATTGAGAATTCTAGCAGACAATCCGAAATTGAATATCAATAAAATAATAAAATTATAATAGTTGAAAATAAAATAAGTAAAAATGGATATTTTTGACAAAAGGCAATGTTTCTAATTGCTAAGTAGCATTCCACATGTAATAATGAAACGAGTATTACAAACAAAGTTGTAAGAGAACTAAATAAAAAAGAAAAATTGCAGTAAAATTATAAATACTTTAAAATGTAAATAAATAAATAAAAAACAAGCTAGACCAAGAAAATCAAAGAATATCAATAGCGCCATAAGTGAAATTCACATGATCTTTAGATGAGCCATTCAATTGAGCAACTAATTATAAAAGAATTAAACTAAAAGTTATGAAGTTTAGATCTTTGCCATAAAGCGAATTAATAAAGTCCTTTAACTTTTTTTATTCAGCAGATACAAGTGCTAAATAAAATAGTATACTTTATAAGTTTTGTGTTCATATTATGTTATTTGTCTAATGCTTATCTTGATTTTTTTATCTAACATTATTTTCAGGAATTTTTTAATATGCCCAGATTGCGGTCAATCAATTTCTACTAGTGAGTGTAAGTTATTGGCAAGTTTTCTTAATTGATTAGATAAATTATTTGGCTATTAATTTTAACAATTGTATAAGGAAAAAAGTAATAGGTAATATATTGGATTAAATTTATATTAGAAATATGACATCAACTCTAGTATAGAAATGCAATATTTTAGTGCCGTTCATTTCAAAAGTCAGGCATGACTTATTAATACTATATACAGTATGAAATAAGGCAACATAAAAAGATTCACTTTCAAGCCTTTTGCTCTTTTAGGTATTGGTTAGTAAAGAAAGATTCACAATAAGAACTTAAACTAGTATGAAAATGATACATGCTCTATAAAGAACATATATAAAGATTATTGCATCTTTACAAAATTTATTAACAAAAATAAATCACTTACAGATAAGAGGTGCTTTGAAGAATGCTTAATCTACACTACTAAAAAAATAGTCTTTATTGACATTATAATAGTGTCAGTAATTACTTTCAGTGACACTTATTAATTGTATTAGTAATCTGACATTCAGAAAAATAGTGACACTTATATGTGGTGTTATTAATTATTATTATTATAGTATCAACAATTTTATGACACTATGATATTAGTAATTATTGATATCATATTAGTGTCTAAGATTATTGTAACCATAGTATCACTGTTTAATTTATTTAAAAAAATTAAAATTTGAATTGCCTTATTGCCTATTGATTTATTAATAAAATTAAAAGGCACCGCAAAATAATAAAAAAGAAACTCAATTTGTATTATAAAATCTTTCATTTCATATTTAAATATTATTATACATATTACAAATTCCAAGTACTTCAAGAAACAAGATATGAGATAATCCACCCTTATAACTAAATAATCTAAATTAAATACATAAAAATTTCTACCATCCAATCACATTCCGACTAGTTGTAGCTAAATTTAACATTTCTAAAAACTAAAATGAGAAGGATGATTGTCTTCACTCTTTCAACATAAGTAGTGCAATTGAGTTATCACAATACTAGCTCCTTCATTCTCCCTTTAATAATGGATGGGTTAGGATACAAGTGAAATTGAGGAAGAAACACTTCAAACATATTGATCAAATCTGCATGTGAATACATGAAAAAAGGAAAATTTTAAAATTTGCCTGTCAATTTCCAACCATTAGAGAAACAATGGTTAACAGAAATAAACTTTTGTCATATTTTTGTTTTTGGCTAATTTCTATATTTAAAACCATCATGTCCCACATATCTTCAACTGGAAACAGTGGCAGTTGGATTCCAAGTTTTTTAGAATGGGGAAACCGAACCTAGTAAGCTTGTGGATATTTGTATCTTTACTAAATATATATAAATAATTCAACAGAGGTTTACCATGATAATAAAAATAGCTCATGCAGTACACTGCATCGCATAATTCAAATACATATATACTTTTAAGTCTATTCACTCAATGCAATGCAAATCACAAATTCAAACTGAAAATGAAAGCAGAACAATGTGATATATTGTGCATTAGAAAAAAAACTGAAAAATCACGCCATATTGTATATGTAGTGTTACTCTATAACTAAATGACTGATGATAAAGAAACGTATAATGCATTAGCTATGCTGACAATTTCACATGATCCAAGGGCTTTTAATAACAGCGTCACTATGGTAAAAAGATTCTCATTCACACATAAAACTAATCCGGGACTACCACAAGTGGAACAATTCTAACAACAAAATGCTGCACATTACCAGAGTTATTTCTTTCGGTAACAATTTTATAGAATTTATCTGAAAAGTGAAAAAAGTAAAAATATTCAGATTTAATTATGGAGGTGATAGCTATTCATTAATTTACAATTTAATTAATTGATATGTAACAATCGCATAAAACTGTATGCATGAAGTGAATGGAATAAAGAGTTAAAAAAAAAAAAATTTAATTTCAGAGGTAGTTTCAGCTTCCTTTTCAAGCACGTTGTGTGCCCCACAAATGAGACATGTTAACTGTCATTTATAATTCATTGGCATAGAAAGAAGTATCATTTCACAATTGCAATATAGTGTGACAGTGGAAATAGTGAGTATTAAAACGTTGATTAATGTTGGGGGGCTGAATGCGGCATTTTTAATTATATCTTTCCCTTTTATTAGCATTGTAAAATCTGCACTACTTCACAAAACACCAACCAGATATACGAACTTTTTGCATGATGAAGTATATTAAGCCAATTTTACCCAATCCCCTACCTTAAAAAAATGAGTATATTAAGCCAATTTTCATACTCTGTGGCCTTATAATCTATCAGCTTTTGTAAGGTAGGTCTTGTAGGTGTCTCAGGAAAAAAAAAAGGTAGATCTTCTGGGCATTTAATTATTTTCCATTAACTCTCACATTTAAAAGGAATAAGGATAAACTATTAACTAAACACTTACTAAGAAACCGTAGTGAACATTTGAAGAAAATATAAATAAATAAAACATGTTATTTTGAGCATTCAGTCATAATACCAACTCACAATGAAGTTTGATTTCCTTTTGGAAATTAGACCATTCAAAAGTTTTGTCAAACACCCTGAAAAAAGGGGCCAATACACTTATCCAATATCTGAGATACCACATTATTGCCTCTACGTTTCATACATCATAAACTATTATGCTTTCTGGACTTCCTGTCTAAATATAAAAGTACATTTTAAAGAAGAAACCAATTGTTGTCTCCATTTAAGTATCTAGGCCTAGCCACAAAAAGGTGAAATTATCAAACAACCAAAACAATAGAAAAACTCAAAATAACTGAAATTGATAGGCTTTGTGTCAAACTCAAGAGGTTGCCAGACATCAGATATCAATTCAAAAGAGCTTAAATCCTATAACGGGGCAGATAAGCTAATCTGGATGCCATTTTTCCCATGGTCATGAGTCTCATGACTGGACTTTTTCAATAAGCGGCAATAGTTCACCTCTAACAACACAATAAGGCTTGTCAACTAAAGGATATAAGACCTTAATCTTGTTAAAATAAATGGTAAAATAACTACTTTTATAGAAAAATGGAAAGGGAAATTCCCCGTGGTTGCACTCATGCAAATAGAATGATCTATTAATCGAATTGGAACTTTCCCAATTATAGAGTTACATGTTTTTAAATATCACTTATGGATAATGACCCACAAAGTAAAAATCAAATATTTCCCTTAACAGATCTTGATTACGGAAGTATAGGACCTCCTTTTATTCTGAAATGAATAAACTTTTAATCATTTTAAGACAGTGTTCAATCATTATTATTTTTCAAAGAAAAAACTGGTCCTAAAGAACTCTAAATGACCATTTACTGAGGGCAACATACCTTTAGATCCTTAATTGATAATGCATCACATATCTTTCCTCAATCATTCAACCACCCAGATTAAAGCATCTTATGTTGCTTAAATTCCATAAACTTAATAGAACAGAGAACTCACCTCCAAGCGGAATAGGTTTGTAGGAAAAACAATCCCAGCTCCAACAGATTTTCAAGTTGACTCCAAAAACTTTGGCAAAGAGAAATTCCGGTATTCATTCTCTGTCAACTTGGCAACGTTCCCAACACATGCAAAAAGATGTCCATGAATTCCTTTTTCTCTAAGCCACTTCAATGGAAGATAAAAAGAAAGATCTGCAAAGGCTGAAACAGCTAGATCTCCTCAAAGAAAATTCCTTTCAGAAGCATCAACATTCTCATCAGAGGAATCGCCTCTAACTTGCCTTTTTGGCTCTGTAGGGCCCAATCCTCTTGTCTTAAACCCCCACAATGCCGATGACCTCTCTTAACTCAACATTAAAAATAATACAATACCCCTAACAAAAAAAGCCCTAATTTTTTTAATCTGACTTTCGAACCCTAACTTTGGCCAAGTTCTTCACAAACACTTTCTAGGCTTTTTTCCAGGGGTATTTTAGCTCAATGATGGCGGCTTTTGAAGGTTTATAGCAGCGCCTTATGAGGTAGATCGTTGTTAGAGAGAGAGAAAGGTAGAGAGAGAGGGGGTGAGAGAGAGAAGAGAGCTTCGGTTCAAAGAAGAAAGTGGCGATGGGGATAGATTTTTTGCTCGTCAAAATTTTTAGATTTTAGGTTTCCATGTACACCTCATTAAAACAACATAGTTTCTAGATAATTTAATTTAATTTTTAATAATTATTGTTTATTAAGTTAAAATGCAACTTGTGGTTTGGTGGCTTAACGTTTAAAATTAAAAAGTTAGAGTTCAAAAGTCCGCGGTTCGACTCTTATTGGATACAAAATTAAAATTTTATTTTTTGAATTACTGATACCTTAATGTCACATATTTGTGATACTTAATTTATAGATACTATAGTATTGGAAATTTATGATTCTTATATGTTAAATACAGAAAATGCCTCAAACCCATGTAATTACTAATATTTTTTAATAAGGTGTCACAAGACGAGTGTCAGTAAAGATCATTTTTCTTGTTGTGCTAGAACCAACTTCTTCTTTATTAACACCACTTTAACTGGATAAACAATGTAATTCCCCACCAATGAATTAACAATAAAGAAATGAGCATCAATTTAATTTAAGAGAAATAAGATCATCATAAAGAGTTATAATAAATTAATTATAGAAAAGAATTCAAGCAGTCCCAAAACCTTCAAATGCTTTGATTATATATATATATATATAACAGTGAAATTCTTTTGTTCAAGTAAATGTATATTGTAATATTTCTTTAAATATACAAACATGATCTCTAGATTAGATTTCAATTTTAGATTTTATAGAAAACACTTCTAGTAAGTAATTAATGGACTTCAATAATATAGCAAAAGGAACCACTAAACAAAAAAAAAAAAAAAAGAAATCAGCATTTTGGCCCCTTTAAAAGACACTTTTTGATTCTCGTCTACACCTCCAAATTATTGTCCTATTAGGCTTTTAAAAAAATTATGGATTAGCTGTCTACCAAGTAGGCAAGGAATTAAATTTGTTTTGCTGGACAATAATATGTCCAATCACCAGTCACCACTCTAACAAGCCAGGTCAACCTTTACACACCTCCTAATTGATTTATATATTATTAAATCACATGAAAAAACAGAGAATAGTTTGTGACAATTAGACAATGGCACACTACATCTCTTCAAAAGTTCTCCAACCACACTTCTATAAATAATGATGCAATTAAGATAAGAACCCCATATACTACAATATCCTTTATATTACTTGTAGCGAGTACACGAGCCTATTTCTTCTAATCAAAGCTTTCTATTCCCTTTTTGTATGAACACTAAATTCTTGACCATAAAACTTTATTATTTGTTTTTAGCTTTTTATGTTTGAAAAGTTTATTGGAATTCTATTTTGATTGTGTACTGGACTTGTGTAATCTAATTGTCAAATCATCTTTTTGATGGTGTCTACATGTTCTCAATATAGAAAAGACACATGGTAGAGAAATTAATACTTGGTCATTACAGACATATAGTTCCAGAGAAGAAAAATGAAAATCACATAAAATTCAAACTGAAACTAGAAAATATTGAGTAAAATCACAAAAATCCTAGAATGGAACTGAATAAAATATATGTTATATTTTGCAGGATGTAACATGCTCAACCAAAGACCAACTATTTGGGATAATTTCATCTAATTTCAGTTTTTAAACTAAAACATCAAAATACTCCAATTCTAAATAATACCAGACAATCATGCTCTATGAAACCAAGTAAAATTTGCATTAACGGTTAACTAGGCACAAATAAAGGATATGTCTACTCAACACTAATATTATGATCCAAGAACAGTACGACAATACTCTACAATACCACTGAAGATAACCCAGCATAAAATCAAACATTATTTTAAACAAATCTCACATTTTCAACCCTTCCCTTTCCTTTTCCCTCTCATTGGAGAAAGAAGAATTTCCAGAAAATATAAATTCAGCATAAAAAAGAAAAATAAAGTACAAATTTAAAGAAATTTAGTGTTTGAGACTGTTGTAGCTTACCGATTGTAGAATATAAAAATAAGATCTTGTAGTTACTTGCAGAATATCTATCAAAATCAACACCCAACAACAAATTTTAGCAAGTAGAATAACAAACTTAGTGGACGATTAAAAAGAATAAAAAATAAAGGCAATAAACCATGACTTGTTACCTTGCTGCTCTTAAAACTAAGAGCAGAGCAAATTGAAGCTTCGTATTACGGCGGAAGGACAAAAAAATCGCTGGATTTTTGTGGAAGGATGGAGGCAAGAAAGTAAAGTTATCGTAGGGTTTGTAATAGACAAATTAAAATAAAAGGGTGAAATTCAATTGGGATAATGAAAGAAAATAAGAGAAATCCATATTTGATTAGGTTTCAAAAAAATTGATGGTTCTCAAATTGGATTATAATACGGGATAGAAGAATAAGTGCCCCAATTAGGGAGGAAGAGTATTTTAGGGAAAAAAATACACATGAGTTGTGACATAATTAATATAGATTATTGATAGGGACGGTTGTATTGTACCTTAAAAAAATAAAAATAAATCTTTTCAATTTATTTTGACACAAATTATAGATACCGTCCCTAAAGCATTAAGTATTATGGCGCCAAACTAATGCGTGAAAAATTTCCTTAAATATTAGTAACAAATGCCAACGTTTGTCCCAAAATACCATAAATAGCGACAATTATTTTAATCTGTCACAAAGTATTTGTCCCTAAAAATCATTTTTTTTTGTAGTACTTGGATATATTATCTTGTGTATTCTAGAATTCCTGTCGATAATGACATGATGATCTCCTCCAACTCCAAGAAGGCAACTTCAGCTTTCTCGCCAAATCCAGGGAATAAGATGAATAAAAAGAAACAATTAGAAACTAATAACAAGATTGATGCTGATATGCTGCTGCCAATTTCATGCCCATGATATCAATGATGAACAATTTCTTTTTTTGATGATGTGATTCTCACAATGAAACTTTGAAACCCACTCTTAATTTAAAGTTTCAACTTCCCAAAAAAGTTCTAAACAGATTTAAGACAAACAAAACATTGACTCAATGCTTAAGAAAATATGAACCAAAAGTATAGAGAATGATATTGATGCCACCCTTAAAAAATAGATGAGAAGGTGAGTGATAAGTCTAAATTTGAAATATAACGAGAATGCAAATTCTTAATAAGTTCACTAGTTCTCAAAAGAATAAAAAAAAAATAATCTTTCAAATTCAAATAACATTAATCTCTAATTTTTACATAACAAGGTTGCTAGGTTTAAATAGGTTAACAAAAACTCAAGATCCTAAAAATACAAATGGAAACATTGAAACAACCCTCCAATTATAAGTTTGTCAAAGGATGTTTCAAAATCTTCACCAACCCACAATTATTAATGCTAGTTATTGACAAACTTAATACTAATCTACCATAATTAATGCTATCATTGACAAACTTAATGTTAGCCCACCATCATTGATGGTAGACTTACCTAACACATTGACAAACAAATGAAGTTGAATAAACAAAAGAGTCGTTGGAATTCCCAAATCTGAATATGCTGTAATAAATTGGTGATAACTCATTCTAGAGAACTCCAAATCTAGCTCTGTAAATTGCGTTGGAAAGTTAACTTAATTATCTTTCCAATAGTATATAGCTTGCACATTACTTCTAGCTCAATCAATACTAGTTTTATTCCAAATTTATCCTTTCTATATTTGATCCAAATTGTGTATTTGGCTGCACAATAGCATGAATAATGCCCACAATGCCTTGCCTTCTCTCCAAGCCCAATTCATGATGTCTTACATATTGAATTGTATTTTCAATCTATATTTTCTCAATCAATCCATTTAAAGCAGCTTGCATCTTTTTGGCTCTAGCCCTTATAATTGAGCCTCCATGAATGTGCAAAGGATTACTTGATGCTTTAATGGTATTTACTTGATGGTTCTCATCATTTGAGTTATTATTATTGATTATTTTTGTTTGGCCTCAAAACTCTTAATATTAATCCTCTGTAATGCTAGTTGTTCTATTTAATGTGAATGTTGATATATATGAATATCACTATGTTGAAAATTTTATCCATAATCAATTAAGAGGTATTATCAACCTAATAATAGCACTACATATTATCAATCCAAATATAATCTATATGAAGTGCATCATATGTAGTATACTTAATTAAGACCTCTAAAATTAGGGTATCCTCTTAATTTCCAGCTTTTAAAATGTCAACCGTGAGATTGCCAGCATATGCCAGAACAAATGCCACCCACAAACTCAGTTGCTTGACCTATAAGTTACTAACACTACATAATTCAACCAAATAAAAGCAACACAAAGATATGTTACCAAACAACTCGTCGGCTCGAGATATACATGTCTCCTAAATTGGCAAGGGTACATATACTATAAACCTAATTACACCAATGGATTAGGAAACTAAATAAATCCTAAACTGTTAGGGATAACCTAAATCAACTAGGAAACTAAAAACTCTATACATCCATCAAAAATTAGGGAATGTTATTTTTTTTATGTCACTCACTACCAAATTAATTTACGCAATGCTACGTTAATCACCATGATGCTAGCCCAAACCCTCCCACTTTTGCCTTTGCAAGTTACTACTTTAGGCAAACGTAGTTGTTCCTTGCATCATCATGGTCAAGAAAACATAAAGAAGAAGAAACTCAAGACGACAATTATTGCTTCTATTGGTAGTGGCAGCTATTAGAAGAAGAAAACCTTTGGTGAAAACTATCACTGATAACTCAGGAACATTCATGTTGTATCTCCAAGAATTAATAACAAAATTATGCGAAAGCATACCTGAATCCATAATACTTAATTCCTCTCTAGAGTAGTGAGGTTGGCCTTCCATATCTACACGCTCTCCTAGAGAGTCCTTTAATTCTCTTTACACTTTCTTTCTGATGATAGGATGTCAATAGAGAATAGAAAGATACGTGTGACCTGCGAACCATAACCATTTATATAAACAACCTTTTCTTGTTGTCACTGGATATTTCTAATTCTGCACATCATAGAATTAGAATATTATTAGGACTCTACACATTAAAGGCCCACACCTTATTAGATACATTAAAGTGCATAATACCGAAAACCTAAATAAATCACTTTTAATTGAACTCAACACATAATTATTTACATATAAACTTAACGTTGGATTAAAGATCCAACAATATTGGATTAAAAATCCAACAGCAGCATCGTTGTTGATCGCACTGCCATGCTTAAACTCAGATTTTCTGATATTATTTCTAAAGCCCAAAACAACATTCATGAACATGAAGATGAAGAAGCAGTGGCTAGGAGAGAAAGGGTTCAAGTTCAAGTTGGAACTGGAGAAAATGGAGAAGAATGCAATTCTTCAAGATGAAGATAACTTTTAGACTATTAAGCAAATTGAAGACCTTGTTGGTTGTTCCTTTTATTTTGCGATTGATCCGAAAATAAGTGAGGATGGAGATGATGGTAGGGTGACAATGTGTGCCTTTCAAGGAAGTCAATATTGGAATCCCCTAGAGAAGATTCTTGGCCTAACTATCAAAGATCATTAGCGATAAATTGGAAAAAAGGTTTCAAGTGATGAAGAAATTGCAACAGAAACCACATCATCATTATGAAAAGAAGAAGAAGAAGAAGAATAATAATACAAGGCTCATAGCAGGACTAGGACTAGGAGGCTGCTTCAACTTGATCCTAAACACAACCTGCTCGTTTGGAACTGCACAAGATTGGAAACACTGCTGATATCCAAGACAACTTCAAGAGTTTCAGACAACTTCAAGATCTTGCTGGATGTTCCTTAAGCGTTATGATTGATCCAAATTAGATGACGATGGTGTTGTTAAAGTAACGATGGGTGCCTTTCAAGGAACTTGATCGTGGAATCCCTTGGAGAAGAATGGTTTGCATCTCAAAGATTAATGTTTATTTTATTTGAAAATTATCAAAGATTAATGTTTTGTATATCAAACGGAATCAAAATGTAGCTCTTTCATTCTTATTATGTGCTGTTGCAAATTACCAGAAATGAGAATTAATTGAATTCCTTAACCACTGGATTGATTATTATGTGCCCCTCGGATCGATTGACTCATTTTCTTGATCTTTTTACCTTCTGCTGCTTTATCAACTGCTTAATCTTTGTTTGACTTTCTCCTAAAATAACAAATCAAATTACGTTGCCTAAGTTCGATATTTGATTTATTTGTTTATTTATATTTTTGAAAGTACACTTCAAAGTTGAGGAGCCAAAATCATATGCTTTCCCTAGAATGAGTTACGGCTAAATGCAATGGACCAATAATAGTACTTTGGGAAACCAAGAATTACGCAGCTAAGCTTGATCTTTACCCATGTTATGCACCCAAATCTGCTCAAGTGCAACTCTTTTAATTCTGTTCAGTGGCGTTTTAATACAGAAAATATAATAGCTTCTGAAACCAAAAAAATTTACAGACATGATTAACAAAGTACCTCCAGATGCTTGAATCACTCCCAATATCTGGGATGCTTTCGTCAGTTTTGTTCCACAATATCCACCAACTGAAGAAAAAATTACCTTTCTGGCATAAAAATTCATCATTGTATTAAATTTCACTTATCTGCAAAAGTGGAGGCAAAAATATGTGAAACAACAAAACTTTTATTCAAACAATTTTCAATAAGTTATATCTGATATACTTTCCTTTCCAAAAGGAGACCAACATAGAACATTATGTTTAACTACGTAAAATTACGAAACATAAGATTTGCTAGCAATTTGTTTACAAATTCTGATATTTATTCACCTTTTAGCCATCTGAAACGTTGAAGCAGCCAACCAGATGTTACATTCCTAAAATTACCGTCTAATTATTTGAACAAGTAAGGTAATTCTTTGACAATTCATCCGTACATCTTTAAAACCTTATTCCATTCTGGGATTGTGTACAAGCCTCTTACAGCCAAATAAAAGTAGAACCATTATCTGAGAGTAAATGCAACGAAATGTAAGAAAGATTATAATATTTAAGTTTGAAATTGAGGGAGAAAACAGCTAGCCGTTTGTGAGGCAAACCGCTAACCGTTTGTGAGGCAAACCGCTAACCGTTTTCATCCAATAAGCATTTAATTTTGCTTCTACAAAAAAAGGCTAGCCAAATTTAGGAGCCGATAAAACGATTTTTTACAGAATGCTCACTGAATAAGAAACGGATATCTGAATTTTTGTATCCGACAAGCCAGTTGTAAACAGATTCAAATTTTAAACTAAACGGTGTGTCTTTAAAGAAGTACCATTTTAAATGGTTGTAATTTTAAAATGGAAAAATGTCTTCTTTATAAAATAAGCACTCATATATCAATACAAAATAAGAGATTTACAGATTTCATATATATTCTTGGAATATAATCTTATTTGCTAGAGATTATATTCAGGATTTGTTATATCTTGAGGGTAATTTTCCATTAAACTCTATCGCAAACTAAGAGTGGTAAGGGCAAATAAAACCTTAAAAGAAAGTGTGCAAACTCGTCTCAAATCCTAAGAAATTTACTTGTTCTTTGCCTTCATATTCGAATATCCACCAATAATCTTTAAGGTTTTAATTTTTGTTGGCAAATTGAGGCTGAGAAGAATCTGATTTCATTTTTTAATCCTAGTGTCCATCTCGATCGTTTTGATGGCACTAATTTTACTCGCTGGAAGGGAAAATTATTCTTCATTCTCACTGTTCTGAAAATTGCATACATTCTTGATCCAAAATTAGAACTATTTCTAGAGCCAAAAGAAGATGATACCAAAGTTATTAAGACTGCAAAGAAACAACGTGAAGATGATGAATTTATGTGTCAGGGTTATATACTCAATACGCTTTCTAACAGGCTCTATGATCTTTATAATTTAATTTCCTCTCCGGTGGAAATTTAGAATGCTCTTGAGTATAAATACCAAAAGGAGAAAGAAGGTACTGACATATTCCTTATCTCAAAATATTTTGAATTTGTTATGGTAGATACAAAATCCAATCTTGATCAAATACATGAATTACAAATCATTGTTACTAAGCTTCGGGATTTGAAAGTTGAAATTTCTGAATCATTTCAAGTTGGGGCTATCATTACTAAATTACCTCAAAGTTGGAATGATTATAGAAAGAAACCTCTTTATAGTAGAAAGAACATGACCTTAGAAGAATTACAAAAGCACTTGGTAATCGAAGAAGAGACAAGACCTCGAGAAGCCAAGAACAAGTATGATTCTACTAAGGTTAATGTTGTTGAAGCTAGTAAATTTTCAAAGAATTTCAAAGTAAAGAAATGACAAGAAATTTAAGAAGTCCAACACACAAAAGTTTTCTGGAAACTGTTTCTTTTTTGGCAAGAAAGGCCATTGCCAAAGTGATTGCAGATTCAAGAAGAAAAATGAATAAGTGAATTCTCATAAGGCCAATGTTGTTGAAGACAAATTTGAAGAGATTTGTGCTATGATTTCTGAGTGCAAATTAGCATGATTACTGTGACTAATATGGAAGAAACTAAGTCCTGCAATTAGTGGCTCGATTTGGGTGTAACTATTCATGTTTGTAATGATAAGAAATTTTTCTTATCATACAAAGTAGAAACGGAAGGATAAAAGGTTCTCATGGGGAACAATGATGCAGCCATAGTAGCAGGGAAAGGAGTAATTGAGATCAATTTTACTTCTGGAAAGAAAGTTACATTGTATAATGTCTTTCATGTACCTTCCATTTGGAAGAATCTTGTTTCTGCTAGTTGCATGTGTAAGCATGGGCTTAAGATTGTGCTTGAGGGTAATACTTATATTATCTCAAAGAATAGAATATTTGTTGGGAAATGGTATTCTTGTGATAGAATGTACAAACTCAGCATTAATAATAATAATATCAACTTAGCTTATATTGTTGAGTCTTATGATGTTTGGCATGCTAGATTAGCACATTTGAATTTTAGATCTTTGAAATACATGTCTAAGCATGGTTTGATTAATTGCAATAATGTTAAAAATCATAAGTGTGAAATTTGCATCTAAGCTAAATTAACTAAGAAACCTTTTCCTAAAGCCGAACGAAATACTCAAATCTTGGATTTAATACATACCGATATTTGTGAGTATAATGACATTTTAACAAGAAGAGGTAAGAGATACTTTATCACTTTTATTGATGATTGTTCTAGATACACTTATGTGTATTTACTTAGAACAAAAGATGAAGCTTTTGATAAATTTAAAATTTTCAAAGCTGAAGTTGAGAACTAAAAGGATAAGAAAATCAAAATGGTTCGAAGTGATAGAGGTGGTGAATATTTCTCAATTGAGTTTGATAATTATTGTGAAGAATTTGAGATTATTTACCAAAGATCAGCTCTATTTACTGCTCAACAAAATGGTCTAGTTGAAAGGAAGAGTAAGATCTTTACGGATATGATAAATTCTATGATCCTTAATGTAAAACTACCAAATAATTTATGGAGAGAAGCATTACTCACTGCATGTCATATTCATAATAGAATCACATCTTTGAAAACATATGTATCTCCTTATAAAATTTAGAAAGAAAGAAAACCAAACTTGATGTATTTAAGGGTCTAGGGTTGTTTAGTTTTTTTTTTTATATAAAATACATGATCCTAAATCATCAAAGTTAGGTGTTAGAGGTATGAAAAGTGTTTTCGTAGGATATGCTGAAAATTCCAAGGCTTATAGGTTGTTAAATTTATATTCAAATGTGATTGTGGAATTTAGAGATGTTGAATTTATTGAGAATAAATTTCAACATGATTCTAATATTGAATTAGAATAAATTATTAATCAACTATGTGATAATGCACTTGATAGCTGCCGTAATACTAATAAAGGGAAAAAGTCTATGACATCTTTCGAACCAAAGAGGAGTCAATGTGAAAAGAAAGAAAAGAGTTTAGCTCCTGATTTTATTTCATCACAAGCATTACTCTTCTTAGTTGAAGGGGATAGAAAGAATGTACTTAATAAAGTACCGTTGTTGTTAAATGTTAAAAAGGATCCAAAGACATTTAGCAAAGCTATGTCTTCTAGAGACACTTCCTTTTAGAGAGAGGCGGTAAATGATGAAATGGATTCGATTATGTCAAAGCAAACATGGATCTTGGTAGATCTTCCTCCAGGATCTAAACCGATTAGTAACAAATGGGTGTTTAGAAGAAAATACAATAGTGATGGTTCTTCGCAAACTTTTAAAGTTAGATTACTAGCCAAATGGTTTAAGCAAAGAAATGGTATTGATTATTTCGATACATATGCTCTGATGGCAAGGTTAACATCTATAAGAGTGCTATTTGCAATTGATTTATTGAACAATTTGCATGTATATCAAATCGATGTTAAGATCGCTTTTCTTAATAGTGATTTTGATGAAGAAATCTACATGGAACAACCCGAGGGATTTGTTTTGCCTAGAAATGAGGAAAAGGTATGCAAGTTAATCAAGTCGCTTTATGGTTTAAAGCAAGCTCCAAAACAATGACATGAGAAGTTTGATTCGGTAATCTTGTCTCATGGTTTTAACCATAATAATGCTGATAAATGCATATATATTCTAAATTTATAAGTGATTTTAGTGTGATTATATGCTTATATGTTGATGACTTGCTTGTCTTTGGAACAAATATGCAAAGAGTAAATGACACAAAAAAGTATTTAACTTCACAGTTTAAGATGAAAGATCTTGGTGAAATAGATACTATCTTAGGAGTGAAAGTGAAGAAACATAGTGGGGGTTAATCGTTGTGTCAATCTCATTATATAGAGAAAGTGGTTCTTAAATTCAATTATTTGAAATTTAAAGAAGCTAATACCCTATACGATTCTAGTAATAAATTACTAGAGAATTCAAGCTGAGCAGTAGCACAACTAGAATATGCTAGTGTTATTGGTAGCTTGATGTATGCTATGCATTGTACAAGGCCTGATATAGCTTTTACAGTTAGCAAAATGTCAAGATTCACGAGTAACCCTAGTGTTGAACACTGGAAAACAATTGGTAGGATACTTCGTTATCTTAAAAAGATCATTAATTTGGGTTTATTTTATAATGATTATCCTGAAGTATTAGAAGGATATTCGGATGCTAGTTGGATAACCAATACAAGTGATAATAAATCCACTTTTGGTTGGATTTTTACAATTGCTGGAGGAGCCGTTTCTTTGGCTTCAAAGAAACAAACATGCATAACTCACTCAACAACGGAAAGTGAGTTTATAGCACTTGCAGCTACAGGCAAGGAAGCAAAATGGCTGAGAAATTTGTTGTTTGATATTAAGTTGTGGCCACAACTGATGCCATCTATTTCTTTATATTGCAATAGTGAAGCTACATTGTCTAGAGCTTATAATAAATTGTATAATGGCAAGTCTAAACATATTAGCTTGAGACATGAATATGTGAAACAATTAATAACTGATGGTGTTATTAATATTGTTTACGTTAGGACTAATAAAAACCTAGTGGATCTTTTAACAAAAGGTCTTTTAAGAGACCTAGTTAAGGATACATCTTTTGGAATGAGATTGAAACCTTTCTTTGATTTAGTCACCAACGACAGTAACCCAACTATGTAATAGTTATACCGCTATTCCATAGTTAAATGGGTAATAACAAGTTGTTGTTATGTGATTGGTTTGGTACCGAAAATAAATAATCCCATTTGAGATGTTTCGGTGCGAATAGCTACGAAGTTGAGGTTGAGTATTTACTCTTAATGAAGTTCAAGTCTTATAGTAGCTAGAGACATAATTTAAAGCTTCACCTAAGTGAACATAAGAAATGGTGTTGTTTCTAGTAAGATCGTGGTTTAATCTTGTAAATGTTCATGAATCCAAGATAGAGCACAAGGTTGGAATAGTGCTAAATATTAGAGCGTAACTTTGAAATCTAAGATGGCTTATATGTGATGTATCTCTGGTATTTACTTAAGAGACAAAGTTTAATGCTTAGAACACTATTGTCTTGTAAATGCTTTGAAATACATTCACTAATTAAAGGTTAAAATCGAAAGATACCTTTTTGTACATATAAGTTTATCATTGATAAATTTGGAAAATATTACAATCTTGTGGGGGATTGTAAGAAAGATTATAATATTTAAATTTGAAATTGAGAGAGAAAACGACTAGCCGTTTGTGAAGAAAACGAATAACCGTTTTCATCCAGTAAGCATTTAATTTTGCTTCTACAAATCCGGCTAGCCGGATTTGAGAATCGGCAAATCGGTTGATTCCAGTAAGCATACTGGACAAGAAACGGCTAGCCGGATTTAGGAACTGGTAAACCGATTTTTTCCTAAATGCTCACTGGACAAGAAACGGATATCTAGATTTTTGTATCCGGCAAGCCGATTGTGAACAGATACAAATTTCAAACCAAACAGTGTGTCTTTAAAATAGTACAATTTTCAATGGTTGTAATTTTAAATTGAAAAACGTTTTCTTCATAAAATAGACACTCATATATCAATATAAAATAAGAGAATTACAGATTTCATATATGTTCTTGGAATATAATCTTATTAGCTAGAGATTATATTCAGAATTTGTTATATCTTAGGGGTAATTTGTCATTAAACTCTATAGCAAAACAAAAGTGGTGAGGGTAAATAAAATCTTAAAGGAAAATGTGCAAACACGTCTCAAATCCTAAGAAATTTACTTGTTCTTTGCCTTCATATTCGAATATCCACCAAAACGAAAAGATTGGCATCAAACATGCAATTGCATACATAACCAGATAATATTTCCAAACATATTCCATGTTTGTAATAACTAATTATCCAAATCTCAAAAGTTCACGGTACTTTATTCATGGGGGAAAATGTCCGCTTAAGTATTGTTAGTAGAAAAGATCCAAGAAGTAACCTGAGTAGAAAAGCTTAAGCTGTGGCGTCCAGCAACTCCTCAGTTACTCTCTTTGATTCGCATTAAAGCAGAACGGGATAAAGTTCAAGCTAAAGCTACCATAAAGTTGTTGGCTTTAGCACATACCGCCTATTATTACCAAAAAGGTCGGTGTGCAGGAAGATAGTGGAAAGGTAAAATTCCCCGCCGGATAGATGAAGACTTCGGTTTTGAGAGAGCTTGGTCATTCTTCCTTATGGGTTGAAGATTCATAAAATCAATCTGGCTGATAAATACGGGGCGGAATCAAATCAAAACTTGGATGGCTATGATCCTGATGACCTTCAGAACATGGAGGAAGATTCTGACAAGGAGGATGCCGAAAGGGTTGATCCGGATGATACCAATGCTGGTAATAAATAATCTGGTGATGGCAATAAATAGAAGTTTTGTTGTAATTTGTTGCTTGTTGCAATAAAAAAAAAATGATTATCCAGTGTTTTTCCAAATGGTGCAAGTATATACCTATTTCAAATGACTTAGTTGATTTTTGCTTAAGACGTTCTGACATATCCGAAATTGTTATGTCATGTTGAGGTATCTTGATCGTCCGGATATTATGTTTTTTATTTTTTAGTTTTCTTGCTTTGGTTATTTCCCGTTTTAAGTATCCGTATCATGATTACAAGCATGAATTTTAAATGATATTCATAATTATTTAATAGTTAAAAGATGTGAAAACCGAATCAATCCGAGTTCTAAATAATACTACGTCATGTATTGAGAAATAATTGCACAGATCAAGTGCTAGTAAGGAGAACTTTCGACTAACTTTTGCAATCTAATTACAACTGCTTAAATGGAAATAATAGGAAAGCATAAACTGAAAATCTAAAATTACAAAAATAAGAGAAGCAAGTTAATGATAAAAGTGCTTGAGTGAAGAGGACTCCACAAAGTAGGTATTGGATTACCTTCAAAAGTCAGCAGCTTGTAGGCTCCTTTTCCAACAACTCTACCGATTTCGTATAGCGCTGGCAATTCCCAATTTTCAGCAAATTTGCCAGCATTGAGTTCTTCACAGATGTCTATGGCTTGTCTGTGTACCAGATCCTCCGCTTCTTGGAATGTGAATTGCTGCATGTTCTTGTTGTACTCCTTTCCAATGTTTTCTTTTTTCTTTGGTAACTGTGTTCGAGGCCTTGGGTAATCAAACAACTATTCTCCAGAACAATTCAATAACACAAGCTATATTTTCTGAACTGAGAAAATTTCTTTCTTAATTGATTGCTAGACTGAATACATGAGAAAGTATTACATTGGAAATAGCTCAACATAAACCACAAAATATGAAGTACATAAAAATTTATAAACCACACATAACTAACACACCATTATTGCACCATATATGGAAAGCTAATCTCCAAATCTTTGAACAAAAATCTGGAGGTTCTAGTGTAACGTATGTGGAAAAAAAAAAGGAAAGGCAGTTGAAAAAACAAAATAATAAAAAGAAGTTGGGTAATTGTTTTTAGGAGAGAGAGAAAAAGACCTCACGAGAGAGAGAGAGAGAGAGGAAGCTATCAAATCAACTTCGAAAACCCAACCTGGCCATATCTCTGATTTTTGACCACCTCACCGGCCATGGAAGGTACCACATCAAAGCTCTTGAGCTGGCCATCACTTCCCTGCTGTAACCATCACTAAAAACCAACCGAAACGCTGCCGTTTGAAGCGCAAATAGTCGCGGCCAAAACCCACCACGAACGCTGTTGATTCTGCCAGAATTAGGCCACGCCACCGATTTGGTTTTACTCTACACGTCACGACCTTTCATTTCGGACCAGCCACTGCTACTTGGGGGGCTAATTTGCCGTCGATTGGCCGTTGGAGGATTCACAGCTATTGAAGTAGATTCTGGCGCGTCACCGTGTGTGGGAGCTCACCGTCGATACCATTGAACTCAGCTCGGCCAGAAGTGTCTAGCCTGAGCTTCTCGGTCACCATCGCTTGAATTTCGGCCACCGTTGACCATCTAGGGTAATTCAGTAATTTCACTTTTTGAGAGCAATTTTGTAATTTCTAACCCTGTAGATATTTTAGTAATTTCTAAAATTAAGGATAGGTTGGTAATTATGATTTCGAGGGTAATTCATTGATTTACGATTTTGAAGTATTTTAATGATTTACGGATTTGAGTGTACTTTAGTAATTTTATCGACACGGGAGTTGTAAATTATCGATAAATGTTTGTTTCGAGTTTATTGGATAGATTTAGTCCTAATTCAGATTTGCATAAAATAACTATGTCGTTTTCTTGATTTAGAAGGATCCACGAGTGAGAACCAGTCCACGGGCCTGGACGATAACCAAGTCTGAACATTGTCACTATGAGTGGAATATACAAAACCTATTTTCATAATATATTATGATTTTACGATACAGTATAGCATGTTTGATTAACAAGTATTTAATGCTCTGATTTAATGATTTTCTAGAAACTGGATTTTTGTCTACGTGTGGATATTTATTATTAAAAATGCGTGATTAATGATTTTATTATAGATTTTGAATAAATTCATGAAAATAGCTTTTTTAAAAAATAAAGTGGATTTAAAGTATGTACATGGAAAAAGAAATGAGATTTAAAATGTGATTATATGTTTATGTATATGTGTAGAAAAGGTTGTTTTGCAAAATCATTGGACAATACATTTCCCTGGTTACAGTGATACAAATATAATGAGGCCTTTGGGGCCTGTCTGAACACATGTAGAGACTTTGGGTCATGTGTTTGGTCGCTTCTGCTTTTTGGGGGCATATGCATATTGTATGATGATAACAATGATGCAGATATAGATGATATATATGAAATATAGGCCTTTGGGGCCCATCTGAGTACACACAGAGGCTTTAGGCCGTGTGCTTGGGCACTTTTATATTTTGGGGACTAGATTATGCATGCACAAATATGATGAGATAGTAGATGGCATTTCCCTGTCCATCCATATAGCTATGGGGCATGACGTACCCTGATAGTACATCATTACCTATTTGTTTGAGGTCCGGGTATGATAAGACTGTTCCCTGGGTACTTATTTAGTGACAGTTTCCAGAATTCATTATTTTAGATTACAATGTGTTTATAATTTCTTTGATTTTTTGTGGTATTATATCTTATGTTTATGTCGGTGTATTGTTTACAATTAAATGAGCTTATTTAAGTTATTTACTAAAATGATATAATTATTTTAAAGTAGGTTTATTTTCAAAAACTATTATCCACTCACTGAACTCACTAAGTTTTATACTCATCCTGTTTTATTATATTTTTTCCTCCCTAACAAAAGGCTGCTAGTCCACTAAATCAACTCAGCGACTGTAGATATTTGAATTTTGGCCACATGATAGTGTTAGAAGATGTTGATGATATTTATTAGGACATCCTAATCATCTTATTCTTTTGGGATTATATTTTTGTTGTATTATTCTTTTGAGATTAAGAATAAACCAATTTATGTTAATATTAGTTATAATATAATCTTTTAATACCTTGGAGATATCTTGGGTAAAATTCAGTATTTTGGTTGAGGGTGCTGATAATTAGAGTTGCTTGTATATTGGATTATTTTGGAAGTATTTGTTTTACACATTTTTAGATTGGAAATGTTATATTTATAGAGGAGACTTTGCCGAATTTTCAGCAGAATCCTTACTAATTACATTATGATTAGTCTTTTTTTTATGAGACTAAATAGACATGCCTTAGGAGTTCAGGGTGGGTTGTTTCATCTAAGTATCATTGATGAATCACGCAATACTATATTCTTCCATGATTTGGGCCTTAAGTATAAGAGTAGGAATATACTCATTGTCCAAATTTATATTGATGATATTATCTTTGATTTTACCAATGAGTCTATGTGTATGGAATTTTCATTTTTTATTAGTAAAGAATTTGAGATGAGCATGATGGGAGAATTGAAGTACTTCCTTAGACTACAAATAAAATAAAACAAGGAGGGAACTTTCATCTATCAAGCCAAATGTTTGAGAGATTTAGTCAAAAGATTCAAATTTGAATATGGAAAAGTTAAAAGTACTCTAATGAGCTCAATAATCAAGCTTCGCAAAGATGAAAAAGATAAAGAAGTTGATGTCAAAACATATCAAGATACGATCGGATCTTTACTCTATTTAACTGTTAGTAGTCGTGACATTATGTTTAGTGTATGTTTGTGTGCTAAATTTCAATCATCCCTAAAAATTCTCATTTGCTTGCGGTTAAAAGGATTTTTTTTTTTTAACTTGAGTGGAACTAGATCTTAGCCTTTGGTATCCTAGAGGAGCACACATAAATATAACATGTTATGCGGATCTTGATTTTACCAGATATAAGGTTGATAGGAAAAGTACTAGTGAAACATGTCACTTTCTAGGTCACTTTCTAGTCTCTTGGTTTAGTAAGAAACAAAATTTGGTTACACTTTCAACCACAGAAGCTAAATATGTTGTAGCCGACAGTTGTTATGCTCAAGCCATATGGATGAAATAGACCTTTAGAGACTATGGTATTAATCTTGACCATATTCTTATTAAATGTGACAACATTAGCGCTATAAATCTATCAAAGAATCATATTCAACACTCAAGAGCCAAACATATAGAGATTAGACATCATTTCTTAGGAGATCATGTTCAAAAAGAGGATATTAAGATAGAGTTTGTTTCAACTGAAAATCAACTTACAGATATCTTCATAAAATCCCTTAGTAAAAATCAGTTCATAAAGATTAGATATGAGCTTGGAATTATGAATCTTACATCTTAAATAATATTAAAACTACATTATTTTTCTTATTATTGTGCGATTGATATGTTTGATGTGTTTGCTTATGTATGCATTCATGAATCATGCATTAAATGGATAGCCGTTTTTCGGTAAAAAAAATTACTTTTTTTAGGTAAAAAATCAAAATAAATATGCAAAATCATGGTTAAGGAAAACAGATAGCGGTTTACTTAATAAATGGATAATCGTTTTTTAAGACAGAAAACTAGGGTACGTATTCTGGTCGATGGCAATTCACTGTTAACTATAAAACGGTAAACCAATGTCATGTTTAAACTTATATATGGTTCTCGACGTTAATGATTCATCGATAATATGAAAATAGCTTGTTGTTATCGCGCGATAACAGAATAGTCCAAGGGTTTCTTTTTCATTTTCACTTGGTCCTGAACTGTTTTCTCTCACCCAACAGCGGCAACATTTTGCTCTCTACAATTAACCATTTTTCTTGCAAAATTGAGCATACACAACCTTTATAAACTTCTTAAACTTGAATATTCTTTTCAATCAAAACTCGTGTTCAAGCCTAAAATCCAAAAATCCTAAATTGAAAACTTAGGTTTAGTTGAACGTTCATTGTCCAATTTGACCGAATTTTCTTTTATTTTTGGCCAAATCGAGCTCATAAACACCTTCTTCTACCCTCAATCTTCCTTCTAATCGGTTCAAATTCACTAAAACACATCATTTTTTAAAATCCCCAAATTCAAGCACAATAACTAGAGGTCAACTATAAAAAAAATGTAGAAAAGTCAAACATACCGGTTGGTGACCACCTGGCACGTCTAGGACTACTACTTAGGACTTCAATAGTCTCCACTTCCCTTTCTCTCGCATGGCTCGAAGATTCCATACGAGCTTTATGGGTAAATTGGTAACTCTTTCCTATTATACTGATATTAATAATTTTGTTGATATTACCATACGTGGAAGAACCATTAGAGACATTTTGGGCCCATAGGAGATAGCATTGAGTATAGAAGATAAGATTTACCATAACTTTGTTAGAGTGATCTATTCTAACATAGAGCTTTCCGCTACTTAGAAAGATATAATAGTCACTCATGTAGGTAGGTGCGTATAGAGTTTGATAATGCTGAACTAAGTTGTATTATTGGGACATCTTCTGAGGTTAAACCTATATATGGCTAGAAAATAGCTAGATTTTAATAATTTGATTCATATAGATGCAATGAGGAACATTTGTAGATGTTGTTACCTTCCCAACTACATCTACTCATTGTCCTTTAGATCTCAGCTCTTACTCTTCTAGGTCTGCATTCTCCGTATTATTCTCTAGCACATGGTTACACCTAGACAGGATCATAGTAATGAGGTGACTAGACTATATCTAGTTTTACTTGACTCCCTCATCCGAATGAGGCGAGTGGAGCTACCGTACATTATCCTACGTTATATGTTTTCCATACTTGCAGTGACCAACTAGTCCTTTTCTTATGGCGGCGTCATTACAAGGATACTGAAGTATTTCCATGTACCCCTCATTGAATCAATTTATATCGAGACTAGGAAATTAAGTAGAGAGATTATTTCTGTGATTAGATTCTCTAAGAGACATTAGGAGTGGATTAAGAATATGGAGTCTAGGAATGAGGATACTCTAGTAGCTTTTAAGGATGATACTCGAATAAATAATACTTAGAGAAGTAGCATCGGTAGCTACAGTTTCAATTCGAGGCATTTCGATTCAACAGCAGCAGATCTCGGCTGGACAGCAGCATATTGAAATTCTAATTATGCAACCCAAGAGGAGGGGTGATTTGAGATTCTAAAAATTATTCAATTCTAAAACAAAAACTCAATGCAGATCTAAAACGAATTTAAAGTAATAACAAATAAATCAATCACAATATAAAAAGATAAGGGAAGAGAGATTCAAACACATGGATTTTTACGTGGTTTGGCCAACCTCGCCTACGTTCACGCCTCAAAGCTTTTCGAGCTTGAGGATTTCACTAAGCAAGCCTCCAAAGCTTCAAATGCTTACACTTGACTTCCAAGGTGTCAATGAACCTTTACAACAAGAGATTATCCCTAATCTCTTAACCCAAGTATATCCCAACACTTACAATCACTCAAAGCAAAATATTACAAATTATTTTTCTCTCACACAATATTTAAGATTATAAATCAATGCCCAATGTGTGAATAAATGAAGAATGAATGTGTTTCAAGTTCTAAGAAGATTGTATTCTCGGATATAAGCTCAATGATAATGTTGTGATCAACCCTTGTTTGAATTTGAATGAGTTTATTTATAATTGGAGCCGAAAACTAGCCGTTATTCACTTTTTGCTCACTGTCAGATTGTCGTTAACTTAATGTCGGATCGCCATTTGACTGGTCAATATGACTATTGGACTGAATTTTCAAATTGTTGGATTGCCGTTTTCTAGATGTCAGATCGCTGTTAGTGTCTAGAAGCTAATCTTTCAATTCTGTTCAATGTCAGATCACCGTTATCTAGATGTCGGATCGCCGTTAGTGTCCAGAGACTAATCTTCAATTCTGTTCGATGTCGGCAAGCCGTTATCAAGATCGTCGTTTTCTACAGTGACTGCCACAGTGAACTATTTTACAAAATTATAATTTGTTCCTAAAGCTTCATAAAATTATACTATGACCCAAAACTTTATAAAACTTGTCAAATAGGTCCATTTCTAGAATTATAAGCAATATTTGTCAATTTCAAAATTCTCAAAAACTTTTCAATTTAAATCATTAACATAAAAACAACTAATATCATAAAATCACTTTTCATCGATTATAAAACCTTTATAATATGAAAATATATGAAAAATAATTTTGAGCCTTTAAAAACAATTTTAATTAAGTTTGTTATCATCAAAATCAATATTAAAGAAATATTATGTTGACATTCTCCCTCTTTTTGATGATGGCAAACTTTACAACAAAATATTTGTGCAATTTTGCTCCCTCTAAATATGTGCTCCCCCTAAGAATATGGCCATCAATTTTTAACCACACACACAACTTATTAAAAAGAAGAAATTATTCAACATATTATATATAATTTATCTCCCCCTTCATCATAAAAAACAAATGATTTCGAAAAGATTAACTAGAGAAGTTCAGAGATTACCCATGTCATACAAGACTTTCGGCAGAATCTCCCTTAAAAACTAAATATATCCTCAACAACAAAAATAGTTAAAACACTCCTATATAAATTCCAAGTTATCAACCAACCTCCATACCAACAAATTTAGCATTATCATTAGCAAACACCAAAACATGTCATCAAAATCAACTCAACCATAAAAGCATCATATCCAACAAACTTATCATAAAAGTTCACATATCCAACAAACTTCATCATAAAAGCATCACAAGCACAATCAAAAGATAAATAGTATCATAACAACTACATGAAATGAGTAATGTATGTGCGAAAAAATATAGGTGCAGAAAACTAAGATGGGGGCGCTGAGGAATAACTGTCGGGATTATAGCCAAGGTAACCAAGAATACGGTGCTGTCCAACAAGTAACTACATCTGCTGATCTAATATCTGCTATCGAAAAGTCACAAAGTCAGATTGAAGCCGCTGCTAGTGCTAGGATAGTACATCCATTGTGTCAAAAAGTTGCTGAATGCGATCCTCAGGAACGGTCGATGCTGAAGGAGGCACAACTGGCTCGACTGGCTCGTCATCCTGAGAGGATACTGCTGTTGCTGCTCGGCGAGGGGCACGTGGTCTAGCATGAAGGTGAAATTCGGGTCACTCATCCTCTGAATAAATGTCATTGAGCATGTGGTTATCATCTGGAGCTACCAACGTGTCCGCATTCTTAGAGGATTTAACCTTAATCAACTTGCCTTGCCTCCAATGAAAACCAATCCTTTAAATTATTTCCCTACCCATCTTTTTTGTCTCAATATAGACTGGCTCGGTCAAAAGAACATGAAAGTAACTCAGAATCTTTCTAATAATGCTACCATATAGAAGAGATCGGTTAGACACAGCAAGGGTAGAGAGCATGTGACGCAGAATAATGAATGAAAGGTGCATTTTCCTTCCTTAGATAAGAGAGTCAAATAAACCAACATCTAATCTGGTCACCTCATCACTGTGTCCCTGCCTAGGTGTAATTATGTGTTGGATAATACTGTGAAGGATACGGACCTGGAAAGTTAACAACTGTGATCGAAAGGACAATGAGCAGACCTCGTTAGAGAGATCACGACGTCTATATATATTCCTAACACCCTCATAGTAGGTAAACTGGCTAAAGTGAAGCTCTTTTCTGGCAGTATACAAGTTTAGCCTTTCGCTAGAAATACCAAGAATATGATCAAGCTCCAACATATCAAACTCAATCCTAACACCTCCAATATTTGTCACCACCTTATCTTTTTGATTAACCGAAATTTCTATATTAGAGTAAAACACCCTAATTAAATTTTCATAGACTTGTTCTTCAATTCCTAATACTTCATCCCATTGTGTTAGCATTTGAGGAAAAGTTCTATCATATATAATAATATAAGAGAAGTCGTCAATATTAAGATAGAATGAGGGAGTTACCGCTTTTCCCATGAAGTTCTCATGAAAACGTTGAGCCAATTGACCAGTTGGAAAATGTAGGCTGTCAAAATCTTGGGAAAGAGGCTTGGAGGAACTAAGATTGCTTGGAGCTGCTTGTTTGGTTCGGGTACGCCTTGGTCGTGATGCCATTGATGATTTTAGAAGAGTTTAAATAAGTAGAAAGGAAGTTTAAGAGATGAGGAAGTGATTTCAAGTTGAAATTTGATGGAAGATGGAAGAAATTTAGGTCAATTTGGGCAAGAACGGTTCTGCAAGTTATAAGGTTTTTTAAAAGGGATTTTTTAACTCTTGAAGCAAAATCTGGTTTTAATCGGTTAGAAAGGTTTTAAGAGGATAAAAATTATTTGTAATGTTTCAATTTGGTGAAAGAGAGTAAGAAAAATGGTGGATTGCCAGAAAAAGGAAGTTGCAGTCGCGGGTTGAGAAAAAGAAGAATGGTTCAAGAAACAAAATGAAGAAGAAGACTGGTCACTGTGCACTTATCGAATGATAACGGCGAGCCGTTATAGAGATGTCGGTGAATCGACAACATCCAGAGAGCTTCCCAAAATTCTTTTTATGAAAACGTCGAGCTGTTATTGTACTATCGGCGAATCGACAGTGTCCAAAGAGCATCCTAAAATTTTTCTTACAAACGGCAAGCCATTTTTAAACTATCGGTAAGCCAACAGCGTCCAGAGAGCCCTTTAAAAATTTCCTTTCAATCGGCAAGCTGTTATTGTTATGTCGGTGAACCGACAGCGTCTAGAATGCTTGCCAAGGTTTCTCCCCGAGAACGGTTAGTCGTTTATTGAGGTAACGACAATCTATTTTCTACAACTTATGATTTCGCACATCTAGTTTAATATTTGGCCAAAAAATAATAATTCCGGGATCATTTCATTGATTCAAAAATGTTTTAAAGACCAGGTTAATGCATGTTTTATAAAATCACAAGTATTTAAACAATCAATTCATGTAAATATTCAAAGAGTGATAACTCAAGCACGTCAATTATATATCATGCGCATTAACTTCATAACCATCAACAATTATCAATCAATCAATTTTAATGGACTCAATAACATCAATAGTGATGTTAATGCGAAAATTTTATCATCCGAAGTTCATGCCGAATTTTCGAAAATTGATCTTCGCAAAGGGGTTTTACAAAAATATCGACAAATTATTTTTCTGTGGAAATAAACTCTAATGCAATATCTCATTTTTAAATGTGATCTCTAAAGAAATGATGTCGAATTTCTATATGCTTGGTTCTAGAGTATTGAATGGGATTCTTTGAAAGATTTATAGTGCTAGTATTATCACACTTAATGGGAATTTGTTCAAGGTTAATGTTATAGTCTCTAAGTGTTTGTTTCATCCAAAGAGCTTGTGCATAACAACTTTCTGCAGCTATATATTCAGCCCCGGTAGTTGAAAGTGCAACATAATTTTGTTTCTTGCTAAACCATGAAACAAGTAAGTGGCCTAGAATATGACAAGTTCCACTAGTGCTTTTCCTATCAACTTTATAACTGGTAAAATCCGCATCCGAATAACATGTTAAATCTATATGAGTTCCTCTAGGATACCAAAGGCTGAGATCTATGGTTTCACTTAAATAACGAAAAATTCATTTTACGACAAGTAAATGCGATTCCTTGAGACATGATTGAAATCTTGCACACAAACATAAACTAAACATGATATCGGGTCTACTTGCAGTTAAATAAAGTAAGGATCCGACCATACCTCAATATGATTTGATATCCACTTCTTTGCCTTTTTCATCTTTGTCAAGCTTAGTTGTTGTGATTATTGGAGTGCTTTTTTTCTTTGAGTCATCAATGCCAAATCGCTTAAGTAGATCTTTCACATACTTGACTTGATTTATGAAAATTCCTTCCTCATTTTATTTTATTTACAGCCCAAAGAAATACTTCAATTCTCTCATCATACTCATCTCAAATTCTTTACTCATACAAGATAAAAATTCTTTACACAACAATTCATTAGTAAAACCAAAGATTATATCATCAACATAAATTTGAACAACAAGTATAACTTGGTTCTTATGTTTTACAAAGAGAGTGGTATCCACTTTACCCATCGAGAATCCGTTATCTAACAAGAAATTCTTAAACCTATCATACCAGACTCTAGGAGCTTGCTTTAATCCATACAATGCCTTAAACAACTTATAAACATAATTTGAGAATTTTTTATTTTCAAAACCAGAAGGTTGTTTCACATACACTTCTTCCATAATATAACCATTTAAGAAAGCACTCTTCACATCCATTTGAAATAAAATAAAATCTTTACGACATGCAAATACCAATAACATCTTAATTAATTCTAGTCTAGCTACGGGTGTAAATGTTTTATCAAAATCAATTCCCTTTTCTTGGTTGTATCCTTTAGCCATTAATCTAGCTTTATTCCTTACAACCATACCGGATTCATCCATCTTATTTCTAAATACCCATTTAGTACCTACGATGCATTGATGTTCCAGTTTAGGAACTAATTCCCACACATTGTTTCTCTCAAATTGATTTAACTCCTCTTGCATTGCCATAATCCAAGATTCATAATTTTCAGCATCTGCAAAGGATTTTGGTTCAATTTGAGAAATAAACGCAGCATGGTCACAAGTAATTTTAAATGTTGATCTAATCGTTACGCCACGTGAGGGATCTTCTAAAATTGCATCCTTAGAGTGAGAAGATACATACATCCACTCATTGGGGAGTGTTTAAGAAGTACATTCATGTTACTTAATATTTGTTTGCTCTTTTTGTCTATCCTCTTGATTTCTTTATGGTGCATTCTCTTGTTTATCCTTTGATGATTCTTCTTGTAACTCTCTATGTTGTGCAAATTTTGTTGAACTCGCAAGCGCATGAATCTATTGTAGAATAGATTAATGGTGTTGAGTGTCGATCCCACGAGGAGGTGGATTTTAATTATATGTAGAATTAATTATGTAAATGGGTGGTTGGATTTGTGTGGAAGTGATTTAGATTATGCTGAAATTTAAATTGGATTGGCAGAAATAATTAAATTGGAAACTATTGAGATAAAGTACTTGGGTATCTGGATCCGTATCAACATGCACCATGGGCTAAATAATCCTTATTAATACCAATTAAATCATGAGGGGGAAATCCACACCTCATGAACCACGCTCTAATCAATATGGTGCTAAGGGCTTATCGTGCCAAATAATAATAACCTTATACTAGGGTGCCGGTAAAACGAGGGCGGTAACAAGACAAGATTATTATTATTTGTCGATGAAAAGTCAAAACCTCCACATAAATTAGAGGGGAAGAGAAAATAAATTTACCAAATAAAGCCCATCATACATGTTGAGACTTCACCTTCAACCCAAGCTTGAAAAAAAATTAACCACTCATAATTGAACTAAGGGTAAAATGGGAATTTATTAAAATACATAGAAAATACAAGATGGAGAAGGAATTATAGAAAACTAAGCTCAAAAATGGATTCAGGGGTATGAAATTAGGGGGGGGAGGCCCCCTTTTTATAGATACATTGGGTGAATCATGGCCATCGGATTAAAAATAGTTTGGACGTACAGGATTGTGCCACGTTATCAATGAACAGTAACATGGTTTGACCACAGGTTTGACCACAGGTTTGCACACGGTTTGAACGAACGCTTGGTGCGAACAAAGATTATCGTGAATGCGATACCGTGAACAAGATGCAGTACATATGAATAGTGTCGTACGTGTGAACAGTGTCATTTTTCCTTTTATGCTCTTCTTAAGGTTTTCGACTGTCCTGAGTTCAAAAGTGACGTCTGTTTTGCTATCCGATCTCTCATTCATTGTGAAATGACCATGATGCCCCTAAAATACATAAAATACTTAATTAAAACAAAACACACATAATTAAATAATAAGAGACTTAAATAAATAAAATTACAGATGTTATTGAGACTTGAAGTGTAAAATGACAATTTTCTCCTTTATAAATATACACTTTCTGACACTCAACACACCCCCCAACCAGTTTATTGCTAGTCCCTAGCAAATAAAGCGAAAACAAAATTCAAATCCAAAATGATTTTTTTTTTTACAATCGTATTTATTCAATCAGACTAATGATAGTAATCAAATAAAAATACAAGCATTATCTCCAGTCAGAAGAAGCATCACACCCAGATCAACCATCCACATGAATCAACCAAGTAGATTTTGTCATAAATACTTTCAAAAATGACATGTCAAACCCCAAAATCTCACCGGTAATAGTGACACTCTCACAAGGAAATTAAACCCAATAAAAATTGTCACTTCTATGAATGCTAAATTGAAAGAAAATAATAAATAAGCATTATCACACACTCTCACCAGAATGAAGGAAATATGCCCATAGTTTAGAAATAACACGATCTCAAGTTAAACAAAGTATTAGTCAACCCAATGTATTTTTTTCTCTTTTTTTTTATTTTTTTTATGCATTACTACATCTTTATAGCCCATATAACTAGCTTCTACTTCAGACTATAGTTCCCTAAAATCAAGAAGGACTTTTATGAGGATGTAACGTAGGATAGGGACATGGCTAACAAAGAAAGGAAAATAGAAAAAACAAAATATATGTTTGAGAAAAATAATATCTTTTGGAAAATAAAAAGTTCATTTCACTTATTGAATTATATATCTCTCTCTCTCTCTTTTCTCCTCTTTTTTTTAAAGAACTTTTTTTTTTTGGTATTGCACAACTTTACTAAACAAAATAATTATTTATATTTTTCTCAAATATGAATAGGTGATGGAACTTGTAAGATATCTCGTAATACTTCAAATTGGAGTGAGTCAAGATGATAAGTTGACAAAGAAAAGTTTTTTTTTTTTAATAAAAGGCTCAAAAGGGCTAACTATGGATATTTCACATAAGGGATGGCTAGAAAGGCTCAAACGGGTCAAAGATGGCCTGTCCATCATCTTTTAGGGCTCTAGATAATCCTCCATATCTACTAGTTAAATGGACATTCAGATGTAGCAACACATTTTTTCTTTCTTTTTTTTCTTTTTTTTAAAGTAATTTTTTTAGAGGGTTGATTCAAAAGAATATAGAGATCGTATATAAAATAGTAAACTGCTAAGTTGTATGAAAGATGGGCAAAAAGGGTTACTCTCCAAGAAAAATAATAGGCTCGAAAGCTCACTTGGTATTTATTATGACATGTCAATTCTTTCAAGCAACTCATATTTATCTCCGATATCAACATGTAGAGTAGCAAATATAGTGTAACATCACTCAAGACCAAAAAGATAATACAAATACTAAAATTCGAAAGTCATCATGTCATCCAAAAATAAAAATAAAATCACACATTTTTTTTTTTAAACAACATTCTACCCCCCAACCTATTCTAAACATGAAAGGAAAATATGCATGCAGAAATGTGAAAATGATGCAGAAAAACTAATTGGAAAAGTTACACTTAAAATGATAGAAAAAGAAAATGATTTTTTTTAACTAAGAAGATGCGTTTCTAGAGGCACTACACTCTATATTCAGCTATCTTTGACTCAAAAATTTGAAAATGCATATTTATAAAGGAGAAGTCAAAAAGAAAAAGTTAGAAAGATCACACGAAAAATAAGCCAACAAATTTTTTTTTTATTATTTTTTTCTTTCTTTTTTTTTAAACTAAGAAGATGTGTTTCTAGAGTAACTACACTCTATATTCAGCCATCTTCAACACAAAAAGTTAGCAACAATTAGTTTCTACAACAAAAAATTAGTAAAAACTTAACCAAGATTCCACAATTGTCAACTATCCCCTCCCCCCAACTAGAACGAAACATTGTCCTCAATGTTTTAAAGGAAAGAAATAGAGTTTAGAAGACATCACCTGGGTGGTGCAACATAGAATAAAATATTTACAGGCGGAGAGTTAAATCTAATTTGTACTTCTTACGGCTGCTATTGTTACCATCGTTATTTGTACACTTCAACACCAAGGTCCTGGGATCTGGCTCTGGTCGATGAGCTTGTGACAGATCAAGTAGTTCATTAGCAGTGTGAGCACAAATAAAAAACTTTTTCGCCGTAGAAGGAATGAAGTAGTTTTTTATTGCATGGTTAAGAAATGCGATAAAGCCATCATAAAAGTTATTGACATTTAACAAACCGATGGGTTTCTGATGAATGTGCAGATGGGCCCAAGATGCTAATGTGATAAGTGCCTCTAGAGTTGCAAGATCTCCTGGTAAGAAAATAAAAGCATCAGCATGATTAAGCATTTTAGTTATTTTTTCTTGCATACCTGAGACAACTAACTATTCTCCAGTCGGTGAGTCAGACAAACAGCCCAAAGGTTTTAGGGTTATTGGGATGATGCCTAACACTTGTCTCCCTCTGACATAAGCAGTTTCTGAGACCATTTTTGATAACCCTCGGTCACCTCCGCCATATACCAAGTGTAATTTCCTTGCTGCTATGCTTCGACCAAGATCAATGGCTGCCTCAATGAACTCTTTGTATTTGTCATAGTTAAATCTAGAAAGCACACAAATGTTCTGGAATTGTTTATTGGGAGTAGCTGCCATTGGGATACTTCTCAAAAAATAATTTGTGAGTGCAAATGAAAAGAATCATATTGAAGGATCTTGGCGGCAGTGGGTCACAGTTGTGAATGAGGTATCATGTCTATGTCAATTAATCGTGTAATACATATGGCTCGAGAGTCAAAAAAGAAACAGTAAAAAAACAGGAAAAGCAAACAATAATAAAATAAAATTATTAAAGACAATAATGCGAATGGTAAAATAATAGTGAAATAAAATTACAGTGAAGTAAAAGGATATTTACAGGTAGTTGCGACTGTGGCTTACATCTTCCTCTGGTCTTACGTTCAGAAACGGCTTCAACGCCCTCTATGGGTCGAGGATAGGCTTCCCATCCAGTTTTCTTATAAACTGGCAAACAGGGTCGTTTATAGTCAGATTCCTGAGACTATATCGTTCATGTTCTTTCTGGAATAATGGCCATAACTGGAGAATCGCTCCTTGTACATATCCAATGGGATGCGTTTTAAGAGACAAAAGGATATTATCTAATGACTCTTTATTCAAGCCATCCCTAATGAATTGAATCTTATCTTCTCTATTATCAGATACCATTCCTAAAGAACATCGTTTTTTATCGCATATCATTCTGGCACACTTATGACAAGAAACAGAAATTCTCCGAGCTCTTCACTTTCTTGCGTAATTTCCTTTACCACAACCAGGCATGTATGCAATAAATTTGGGAGGTAACTCACCTACCGTTCGTACTTTAGCTTCGATTAACCAACGGATATCAGCAGGTGTGTTATTCCTCATGAGCAATCGTATGCGTTCAGATCGAGCTTTATAGATTGTGAGGAGGGCATTCTGAGGAAGTGAAGGGAATCGACTATGAAGCTTTGCTAAGATCTCGTTTCTATCCATACCTTCGCCTCAGAAGATCAGTTATTATGGGAAACTGAAGTAACCGACTTGATTCTCCCGGAGTACCGTTATCCACCACTTAACCGAGGTAATGTACTAAAACACACAAACTAAAACACACAAAGCAAAAAAATTTCACAAACGTCCTCTTATAGAATTTACCTCAAGCTCCAACTAGATGTTGTAGACACTTCTCTCAATGTCTCTGAGTTGGCTTTCTAAATCCTCAACGTGGGATATTAACTCCGGTGGTTGTAACTTCCAAATACGATGTATTTTACAAAATCGTATCTGGCCTCTGAGATGAGATTGGACACGTTGAAGTCTTCTAAGGATGTTCAAGAGGACCTGTCTTATGATTAAGAGTGATAAAAGAAAACTTAATGGTTAAACAAACACACTTATGCACAAACAATTTCAATTAGCAGAAGAATAATGAAAAGAAAGAAAAAAAATCAAATCACCGAAAAGACAGAAAAATCTTAATTCAAATGTGGTGGGCCACTCAAATTTATTTCGGTGTCCTCTCCATGTGGTTGGTACTCTAGATATAACTTTAATCTTTGACCATTAACTTTAAACGTGACACCATTCTTTGGGTCCTTAATTTCAATTGCCCTATGTGGAAAAACAGTATGAACAATAAAGGGGCCAGACTATCGAGAACGTAACTTACCTGGGAATAGATGCAAGCGAGAGTTGAATAAAAGCACTTTCTGACCTGGAGTAAAAGATTTTCTCAAAATTTGCTTGTCATGAAAACTTTCATTCGCTGCTTGTAAACCTTGTCATTTTCATATGCATCGTTGCGAATTTCTTCAAGTTCTACTAGCTGTAATCGTCTTTCTGAGCCAGCTTGTTGCATGTCAAAATTGAATTTCTTGATGGCCCAGTACGCACGATGCTTGAGTTCTACAGGTAGGTGGCAAGCTTTTTCATACACTAGCCTGTAGGGTGACATCCCAATCGGGGTCTTGAAAGCCGTTCTATATGCCATAACGCGTCATCAAGTCTTAATGACCAATCTTTTCTGTCTGGCCTCACGGTCTTTTCTAAGATGTGTTTTATTTCTCGACTGGAGATCTCAACTTGGCCATTGGTTTGCGGATGATACGGGGTCGCCACTTTATGAGTGATGGAGTACTTTATCAAAAGTGTTTTGAATGATTTGTTACAAAAGTGGGTACCACCATCACTAATTATTGCTCGAGGGAATCCAAAGCGTGAAACAATGTTGCTCTTCAAAAACCCTATCACCACTTTATGATCATTGGTTCTGAATGGAATTGCCTCTACCCATTTCGAAACATAGTCAACAGTAACCAATATGTATTGATGGCCAAAAGATGGGGGAAAGGGTCCTATGAAGTCGATACCCCATACATAAAAAATCCCAACCACTAAAATTGGATTTAGTGGCATCATGTTCCTTCGTGTAATGCTCCCCATTCGTTGACACCTATCACATGAAGAGCAAAAGTTGTAAACATCTTGAAATATAGTTGGCCAATAAAAACCACATTGCAGAACTTTTGTGCCTGTTTTCTTAGCGCTGAAATGGCCTCCGCAAGCTTGTTCATGGCAGAACGAAAGGATGTTCTGAAATTCATTTTCTGGGACACATCGTCTAATAATTTGATCTGCATAATACTTAAACAGATAGGGGTCATCCCAAAAAAAATTCTTTATTTCCACAAAAAATTTAGCCTTGTCCTGTTTAGCCTAATTTTCTAGAAGTTTAACTGTAACAAGATAATTAACGATATCAGCATACCAAGGTAATACTTCTATACTCATTAATTGCTCATCCGAAAATGATTCATTCAATATTAAGGGTTCTGTTATTGTGTCAAAATGGAGATGAGAGAGATGGTCAGCCACAACATTTTCTGTCCCTTTCTTGTCTTTGAATTTCAAGTCAAACTCCTGTAAAAGCAACACCCAACGAATTAATCTAGCTTTTGCATCTTTCTTTGTGAGAAGATATTTCAGAGCAGCATGATCTGTGAACACAATAATTTTACAACCAATGAGATAAGATCGAAATTTTTCTAATGCAAACACTACTGCTAGCATTTCTTTTTCAGTAGTTGAATAGTTCAACTGTGCATCATTCAATGTCATGCTAGCATAGTAAATAACATGGGAAATTCGATCAACTCTTTGTCCTAATACTGCTCCTACTGCATAATCAGATGCATCACACATAAGCTCAAATGGTAAGCTCCAGTTTGGTGGCTGAATGATGGGTGATGACGTCAACAATTTCTTTAGCTTTTCAAATGCTACAAGACATGAATCATCAAAGATAAAATGTCCATCCTTAGCAAGTAAATTGCATAAGGGTCTAGAAACTTTGCTAAAATTCTTAATGAAACGTCTATAAAAACCAGCATGCCTAAGGAAAGATCTTACTTCTCTGACTGTTTTAGGTGGAGGAAGATTGGAAATGAGATCCACCTTGGCTTTATCAACCTCAATACCTTTGCTCGAAATGATGTGACCAAGAACTATACCTTGTTTTACCATAAAATGGCACTTCTCCCAATTTAAGACAAAATTTTTCTCAATACATCTCTGCAACACTTTTGTCAAATGATGTAAACATTGATCAAATGAATCTCCAAAAATAGAAAAATCATCCATAAAGACCTCAAGAAATCGTCCAACTATATCAGAAAAAATGCTTAACATACAACGTTGAAATGTAGCAGGTGCATTACATAATCCAAATGGCATTCTCCTATATGCAAAAGTGCCAAAAGGGTAAGTGAAAGTGGTTTTCTCTTGATCTTTTGGTGTTATGGGAATCTGATTGTATCATGAGTAGCCATCTAGAAAGCAATAAAATTCATGGCCTGCTAATCTATCAAGCATTTGATCAATAAATGGTAAAGGAAAATGGTCTTTACGTGTGACAGAATTTAACTTTCTATAATCAATGCATACACGTCATCTTGTAGTTACTCTAGTGGGTATTAATTCATTATCAGCATTGGTAACTACTGTGACTCCTGACTTTTTCGGGACAACTTGTACAGGACTGACCCATGAACTATCAGAAATTGGGTAAATGATACCTGCATCTAATAGCTTAAGGACTTCCGTTCTAACAACTTCTTTCATGTTAGGATTTAACCGACGTTGCATTTCCCTAGTAGATTTAGCATTTTCATCAAGGTGAATGTAATGCATGCAGTCTGCTGGGTTTATACTTTTTATGTCTGCTATGGTCCATCATAATGCTCCTTTGTGCTCTTTTAAAATATCCAACAACTTACCTTTTTGTTCGTCATTTAGGGATGATGAGATGATTACCAGTAGAGTGCTTTCTTCTCCTAAGAACGCATATTCCAAAGTGTTGGGTAATGGTTTGAGCTCAAGTTTTGGTGGTGATTCTAATGATCGGCTGAGTTTCTTCTCTGATGGTACTAGTTGTTCAACTCTTGACTTTCATTTATTAGTGTCCATGGATGGTGCTGAGTCAAGTAGGGCATTGATCTCATCGACTGATCTGTCAACATCAAAATCCAAACCAAAGTGAGTTAAACATGTTTGTAAAGGGTCATCACTATGGTTTGAAATAAAGGTATCATCAACTAATGCTTCTATTAAATCCACATCAACAATTCCATCATTTTCATTGTGAGGTTGTTTGGCAATGTTGAAGATGTTGAGCTCCATGGTCATATTGCCGAAGGACAACTGTATATTTTCAGTCCTGCATTGAATGTGAGCATCAGCAGTTGCCAAGAATGGTCGGCCTAGGATAATGAGGATGTGCTTCCTTGAATCCTGTATTGGTTGAGTGTCAATTATAATGAAATCAACAGGAAAATAAAACTTGTCTACCTGTATAAGCACGTCCTCCATAATACCACGAGGTATTTTCGTAGACCGATCTGCAAGCTGTAACACCACTGGAATTGGGTGTAATTCTCCAAGTCCAAGTTTCATAAATACTGAGTAAGGCAAGAGATTAACACTAGCTCCTAAATCCAACAAAGCATTCTCAATTGTGTGGTTCCCTATACTACATGAAATAGTGAGGGAGCCAGGGTCTTTACATTTTAGAGGAATTTTGTGTTAGAGTATAAAACTAACGTTTTCTGTTAAAAATGCCTTCTTTTGAACATGAATGTTTCTCTTTTTAATATAAAGGACTTTAAGAAACTTGGCATAAGATGGAACTTGTTTTATTGCATCAAGTAAAGGGATGTTAACACTTACCTGTTTGAAGATTTCAAGAATCTCACCTATGGATTTTCCCTTCTTTCCTTTAGCTAGCCTCTGAGGAAATGGAGCTTTAGGAACATACTCTCGTGGGTTGGTTTCTTCTTTCTCCTCCGGTGGTGAGTCCTCAGCATTTACAGGTACAATCTGAGTTGATTTTGTCACTAGCATCTCCACTTTGTTGTCGACTTCTTTTCTTTTTCGTAAGGTCATAACGGCTTTGACCTCTCCATGCTGTTGTGGTGAACTGGTACTTGCTTCATGTACTCCTTTAGGATTAGGTACTGGTTGACTTGGAAATTTGTCTTTCTCAACAGTCATTGCCAAAGTCTGAACTGAAGAAGCAAGTTGTCCCACCATCTTCTCGAGGCTTGAAACTGATTGGGCTTGTGAGTTGAAGCCTGCTCTCATCTCATTCCGTAGTCCATCAATGGTGCGGTTCTGTTGCTCGATTGTAGATTGAGTAACATTCTTGAAATTCTGGAGCATGATGTGCTCAAATTAGCTAAAGGACTAAAGTAATCCTTAAATGGCCTCTCCTGTGGTTCTGGTTGTTGGTGTTGCAAATCCATTTCAATTTTATTTTTAAATGCAATGTGCTTCTGTGTGCGAAGTGTTTTTTCTAATTCAAGGTCTATAGGTTCAAGATTAAGTGATAATGACCTACGACCATGCATGCAAATAAAGAAAATAAATTGAGAACAAAACAAATAAAAATAAAAAAGAAGGAGAAATTACGATACTAACCTTATCACACTGTTATGACCTTTCTATAAAAACACACTAAAACAAATACGTGAAACAAATTAACTAAAATTCAAATAAACTAATAAGATAAACAAAAAAAATTACAAAGAAAAATAACTTGAAAATTAAATTACAGAAATTTAAAGAAATAAAATTCTAACCTTAAAATGCAGATTCAATTTTTTTTTAATAAGAAAAAAATTACAAGGAAACAACTAAAATAATAATAATAATAATAATAATAATAAAATTATTTACAAAAAAAAATTAATTCTACAAATTAAAATACTTACCTCCCAAGAACGGCGCGCCAAAAACTTGTTGTGCAAATTTTGTTGACTCATGGCCTTACAATCTATTGTAGAATAGATTAATGGTGTTGAGTGTCGATCCCATGAGGAGGTGGATTTTAATTATATGTAGAATTAATTATGTAAATGGGTGGTTGGATTTGTGTGGAAGTGATTTAAATTATGCTGAAATTTAAATTGGATTGGCAGAAATAATTAAATTGGAAACTATTGATATAAAGCACTTGGGTATCTGGATCCGTATCAACATGCACCATGGGCTAAATAATCCTTATTAATACCAATTAAATCATGAGGGGGGAATCCACACCTCATGAACCACACTCTAATTAATATGGTGCTAAGGGCTTATCGTGCCAAATAATAATAACCTTACACTAGGGTGCCGGTAAAATCAGGGCGGTAACTAGACAAGATTATTATTATTTGTCGACGAAAAGTCAAAACCTCCACAAACATTAGAGGGGAAGAGAAAATAAATTTACCAAATAAAGCCCATGACACATGTTGAGACTTCACCTTCAACCCAAGCTTGAAAGAAAATTAGCCACTCATAATTGAACTAAGGGTAAAATAGAAATTTATTAAAATACGTAGAAAATACAAGATGGAGAAGGAATTACAGAAAACTAAGCTCAAAAATGGATTCAGGGGTATCAAATTAGGAGGGGAGGCCCCCTTTTTATAGATACACTAAGTGAATCATGGCCATCGGATTAAAAATAGTTTGGACGCACAGGATTGCGCCACGTCATCAATGAACAGTAACATGGTTTGACCACGGGTTTGACCACGCGGTTTGAACAGTAACGCATGCGAACAAAGTGTCGTGAATAAAGATCCCATGAACGATCAGTACATGTGAATAGTGCAGTACGTGTGAACAGTGCCATTTTTCCTTTTATACTCTTTTTAAGGTTTTCGACTGTCCTGAGTTCAAAAGTGACGTCCGTTTTGCTATCCGATCTCTCATTCATTGTGAAATGACCATGATGCCCCTAAAATACATAAAATACTTAATTAAAACAAAACACACATAATTAAATAATAAGAGACTTGAATAAATAAAATTACAGATGTTATTGAGACTTAAATTGTAAGATGACGATTTTCTCCTTTATAAATATACACTTTCTGATACTCAACACTCTATCTACATCATCATAAACAACTCCTTTCTCCACAAAGGGGGGGTTAGACTTATCAAATGTAACATGTATAGACTCTTCCACAATCAAAGTTCTTTTATTATACACTTTATAAGTTTTGCTTGTGTTAGATTATCCAAGAAAAATACCAACATCAAATTTTGAATCAAATTTACCAACATTATCTTTTGTATTCAAAATAAAACATTTGTATCCAAAAATTTTGAAATAACCAATGTTGGATTTTCTATCTTTACAAAGCTCATAGGGAGTTTAATTGAGTTGAAGTCTGATTAACACCCGATTTAAAACATAACATGCGGTGTTAACGGTTTCGACCCAAAAATATTTTGGTAAATTATTCTCATTCAACATAGTCCTAGCCATTTCTTGAATAGACCTATTCTTTCTCTCAACAACTCTATTTTGTTGAGGAGTCCTAGGTGATGAAAATTGATGCTCAATACCAAAATCATTACAAAAATTCTCAAATGCATGATTTCAAATTTTCCTCCATGATCACTTCTAATACAAGTAATAGAATAACATTTTTCATTTTGAACCTTTTTACAGAAAATTCTAAATACATCAAAAGCATCATCCTTATTGGCTAAGAACAATACCCATTCGTATCTAGAATAATCATCCACAATCACAAATATATAATATTTACCATTTAAACTAGGATACCTTGAAGGTCCAAATAAATCAAATGAAGAAGTTAAAGTGGTTTTGAAGTGGAAATATGATTTTTGTTCTTAAAAGATATTTTGATTTGCTTTCCAAATTGACAAGCTTCACAAATTATATCTTTTTGAAAACCTATTTTTGGAAGACCTTTGACTAAATCATTTTTCAAAATTTTTGAAATCAAATCCATGCTTGCATGCCCTAGTCTTCTATGGCATAACTAACTATCATCATGCAATGCCGAGAAACATTTATCATGAGTAGATGCATATTATATGTCAATGATATAAACATTACCACATCTATTTCCAAAAAATAGAATATTGCCATCACATGTATTCTCAATACCACAACTAGATTTATCAAAAATAACTTTATAACCTTTGTCACATAATTGACTAATAATAATCAAGTTGTGTTTCAAATTCTCAACCAAACATACATTTTCAATTAGAGTTGAAGAAACTTTACCAACATTACCAATTCCAAGAATTTTTCCTTTTGAGTTGTCTCCAAAAGATACATCTCCACCATTTTCAATTTTGGTGAAGCTTGAGAACTATGCATAGTTTCCAGTCATGTGCCTTGAACAACCACTGTTCAATTACCATTTATTTTTCTTTTTCTTCAATCCCTACAGAGAAAAACTCAACTTTTAGGTACCCAAAGCTTTTTGGGTCCTTGAGTGTTAGCAATGTTTCTTTTGCAACCCAAATATATTTCAAACCATAATATGCATTTCTTTTTACCGGACAACTATTTTTCATATGACCATCTTGATTAAAATAATGACATAAAACTTGACTATTTATAGGCGTACTTTTCACAAAGTAATTCTTATAATATTTTTGTTTCAAATTTAGCTTATAACCAATACCTCCTTTGTCAAACACAAATTTTTGTGAATTGAGCATGTTATCCAACATCTTTTGTCCATTTATAAATTTTAGCACAATTTCATTTAGTTCATTATTCTTCTTTTTAAATACTTCATTCTCTTTCATCAACTCATCTACATGTGATTTTTCATGCTCATATGAAGTGCTTTGTTTATCTTTAAAAGATGTAATTTTATCATGCAACATTTTATTCTTTAATTCTAATTCTTTTATCTTCTCATTATTGTATTTTTCTAGGGCATCCTTTTTATTTGCAAGTTCTAGCATTTTCTTTTTAAGGCATGCATTCTTTTTACCAATTTTCATCAATTCAGCATGCAATTCTTTAAAAGCATCATACAATTCATAATAGGTAGGATCACTTACCTCATTAAACTCATCATCATCATCTCCTATTACCATAAGTGCTAAGTTTGAAACTTCTTGTGATTCTTCTTCATCACTTAAATCTTCATCACTATCATCCCAAGTAGCAACCATAGCTTTCTTCTTGAGTTTATTGAGAAGTGGACATTCTGATCTTATATGGTCGGGCTTTTAGCATTCATAGCATATGATTACCTCTTTCTTCTCCTTTTGATTCTTAAAGTTTCTAAATTTTCTTCGCTTACCGATTTTCTTGAAAAACTTTTTGAACCTCCTCGCTAGCATGGCCAACTCTTCATCATCCAGTTCACTCTCCCCATCTCTCTCATATTTCAAAGCTTTGAGAGTAATGCTTTTCTTCTTCTCCTCATGCCCTTTCTCTGCTACCAAATCCTCTTCTTATAAAATGAGAGAGCCAATTAAATCATCAAGAGGTAAAGTATTTAAATTTTTTGCCTCTTCAATAGTAGTTCTCTTAGGTCTCCATTCCTTTGGAAGTGACCTAATGATTTTCTTTACTTTCTTACTATTTGAGAAAGTTTTTCCTAGGGCTCCTAGGGTGTTCACTATATCCGTAAATCTAGTATACAAAGAGTACACACTCTCATTTTGTTCCATTTGCAACAATTCATATTGTCGAGTGTACCTACTAATTTTAGACTCTTTCACTTGATTAGTCCCTTCATAAACAACTTCAAGTTTGTGCCAAATTTCATTTGTACTTCACAACTAGACACTCTATGAAACTCTTTCTCATCTAGTGCACAAAACAAGGCATTCATAGCTTTGGAATTTGGAGAGACTTTTCTTTTTTCCAATTCATTACATTCTCGTGAAGGTTTTGGAATATCTTCCCTGACTTTATTTTTAGTCAAAGGCATAAATGGACCATCACATACAATTTCCCAAATTTCATAATCTAGTGCTTGTAAATAAATTCTCATCTTAGTTTTTCAATATGAGTAGTCATTTCCGTCAAAGAACACTGGTCTAGTTGTGGACTGTTCTTCCCTAAACGTTGAGTCATTTTAGGTTGCCATGAATCTTTTACTCTAGATTGTTAAGTCCTCACAAGAGAACCAAGCTCTTATACCAAATGAAATTTTAGTTATGTAAACTAAAAGGGGGGTGAATTGGGATTCTAAAATTATTCAATTCTAAAACAAAAACTCAATGCAAATCTGAAACGAATTTCAAGTAATAATAAATAAATCAATCACAATATAAAAAGATAAAGGAAGAGAGATTCAAATACAGGGATTTTTACGTGGTTCGGCCAACCTCGCCTATTATCCCCAATCTCTTAACCCAAGTGTATCCCAACACTTACAATCACTCAAAACAAAAGATTGCAAATTGTTTTTCTCTCATACAACATTTAAGATTACAAATCAATGCCCAATGTCGAATCACCATTTGACTGGTCAATATGACCGTTGAACTGAATTTTTAAATTATCGGATCGCCATTTTCTAAATGTCGGATCGTCGTTAGTGTCCAGAGGCTAATCTTTCAATTCTGTTCAATGTCAGATCGTCGTTATCTAGATGTCGGATCACCGTTAGTGTCCAGAGACTAATCTTCAATTCTGTTCAATGTCGGCGAGCCGTTATTAAGATGTCGGATCGCCATTTTCTACAGTGACTGCCAATTTCAAAATTACAGTTTGGCCCCAAAGCTTCATAAAATTATACTATGACCTAAAACTTTATAAAACTTGTCAAATAGGTCCATTTCCAGAATTATAAGCAATATTTGCCAATTTCAAAATTTTCAAAAACTTTTCAATTTAAATTATTAACATGAAAACAACTAATATCATAAAATCACTTTTCATCGAATATAAAACCTTTATAATATGAAAATATATGAAAAATAATTTTGAGCCTTTAAAAACAATCTTAATCAAGTTTGTTATCATCAAAATCAATATTAAAGAAATATTTATGGTAACACATATTCTCTTCGCACTTGGTTTCCCTCCATCTGAGCCATCATCCTACCCACCTCAGTAGCTTTTATTTCTGTCCCTCTGTATTTCGCACAAACATTTATGCCCTTATTTTATGATTTGATGACATATTTATGTTATATTTTTACTCTTTTAGTTTTATAATGATGATTGGATTGCATGGTTGGTTATGATTGTTTTAAATTTTGATGATTTGAAACTTGAAGATTGTATATATGTTGGTTGTTGGATTAATGGTGATTTTGAGTTGGTTTGGAGTTGAGATGATTTGTGATAATTTGGAAGTGTTATTAACAATTTTTGTAGTTGAGGAAATGTTTGTTGTTAGGGGGAGGTTTTACCAAAATTATTAAACAACATAGCTAATATTTACACTTATCTCTCTATTCTATTTTGTTCTTTTCTTTTTTTATTATGAAGGGGGTGATATATATATGAGAAGTTTTGATTTTGATTAAACTAATTAAAAATTGCTTAACTGGGGAGCTTATATTTAAGCGGAGTAAACTGTGTAATCATTCTCTATAATTCTTGTAAGGTTTGCCATCATCAAAATGAGAAGAATGTTAGCATATATGTTTCGATAATGCTGATTTTGATGATAACAAACAAGATTAAAATGATTAAGATTGATGAAGTCTTTAATTAGAATACTTAGGCCATATAATAAATTAAGCAAAGAATAAACTTTCTGGAAGTAAATGGATTTCCATTAACTCAGAAAACAGATAAACGATATCTTTTAGAGAGGAATTTTTTATTTTGGAAAATAACGGTGAATCATTTATGAGAAAACGGTTAGCCAATATCTTCTACAGAGGAGTTTTTTACTCTGGAAAATAACGGTGAACTATTTACTATATAACGGCTAACCGATAGTTTTTAAAGAGGATATTTTGCAGATAATTCTTTTAAAGATCACTGGAAAGTAACGACAATCTAACTTCTGGAAAACGGTGATCTGACAACTTAAAATTATAGCATAATGGTCATTGATCAGGTCAAAACGGCAATCTCACAGTGACTAATGACGATTCAATTATGTGCAAAAAGTCAATAATGACTAATTTTCACCTCAAACTATAAAAAGGCTCAATCAAGTTGAAATTTAACAAGATTCTGCAGTTATCATTGAGCTTGTCTTTGTGTATTCAATTTCTCTTGTGCTTAAAACTTGTTATTCTTTTATTAAATCATACTTTGGGCATTCATTTGTCAACACATACATTTTGTGAGGGAAACTCTTTATAATCTTCATTTTTTAGTGATTGTAAGTGTGGGAAACACTTGAGATAAAAGGGTTGGGATAACTTCATATTATAAAGGTTGATTGATACCTTGAAAGTCAAATGCAAAGATTTTGAAGCCTTAAGGTATAAGGCTTGGATGGTGAAATCCTCACACCCAGTGAGCTTAGAGGCGTGGACGTAGATAAAGTTTGTCGAACCACATAAAAATCATGTATTCAATTCTTTTTCCCTTCTCTCTTTATATTTTAATTACTGATATTAATTTGATTATTATTTATTTGAGTTTATTGGATATTTGCATTGATTTTGTTTTAATTATTTCATAAGTTTTTAGAAACCCAATTCACCCCCTTCTTGGGTTGCATAACTAGTATTTCAAATGTGCTGATAGAGAATGGTCACAATGTTTCACAAACAATCTGTTTTTATAACAAGGGCCTCAGCCCGATATTTTCCAACATCCTAGTTATGACATAAATGATTTTAACTTTATTACATGAAATTAAGACTTAACTAGGGTTACTCAAAATAGTGGAGTGTCATTAGTTGCAAAAAAAAATTTAGTAGCTAATTCAAAAGATAAAAATGTCATAACTTTTAATATCACATACTATTGAGTAATTAGAGAGATTTAGGATCTATATTACATTATGTATAAAATTCCAATGATGAAGTGTGATTGGGCACATATTAGAGGCAGAGTTATGAAGTGTAGATTAGGATTTGCTTTGGTAGATTTGCAATGATTAGGCCACAAATCTACTCCATTCATTTTGGCTGCTTAAGCCAAACAAGTTTTTTATGTACCCGAGCAAATTGATAACAAGTGATCAGTTATATGTCAAATGCCTAATAGAGGTAAACCTATATAAAGAAAGGAAAATGTAATGGAATACCCTTCGTTCATCTCAGAATTTCAAGTGTTGATAATATAAACTCTATTAATGATGATGTTATAATCTACACAAAAGACAAAGAAGAGGGAAATAGGATTAGACCTTGAGCATTGTAATTTATTTATGTGTTTGTTTGCATGTGTAATTGTTGGTTGGGAGAAAATGATTTGTGTTAAGGTTTTTATTTGATCTATTTTATATTATATGCTCTCATTATTTCATTTTTATTTTTTTTTCAATGTTAATATGTTAATATGTTCTCATTATTTCATTTTGTTTTGAATATATGTTATTAATCATAGGTAAGGGAAAAAATGTTGTTGAGGATTCTTTACCGAAGTAATTTGATGAACATTTTGATGAGTTTTTAAATGAGTATATAATGGATCTATTGATGAGGAAGCAAAATACCATAAGGCACTTATGTGCAAAGGATATGATCTTAGGACCCTTATGGCCGATCAAGTCCCTAATCTTGATGAGTTTAAAGATAATAATGAGGATGAACATGAAAGCAGTAAGCGAATCAGAGGTGGCACTATTGGATTAAAACAAAATAAAAAAAGGAGAAGAACTAGAAAGTTTATGGTCAAATACAACAACATTCGTGTTCCAGTTAGTGAATAAGCTATTGAATTGTCTACATATAGTGGTGTTTTGGTTCGTACATCAAGTCCGATCCTTTACGGCTATTGATGTAGGATTTCAGATGATACAAATGAACGTTTATGGAAATCTATTAAGGTATGAAATACGAAATTAAGGGGATTTTTTAAATATTATTATTGCTGAAAATTTTTTAAATATTTTAATCTTTATTTCATCATTGTAAATATCCTCATCCTCACTTTTTCGATTCTAAAACTTGAAGGTTTACTTCGTTGTTCATCCTCGATGTAAAGGGCAAGTATTACAAGGCATTAGAGCTACACTTCGAGACTTTAAGTATGCTCTAATCAGGAACTATAGTTTACCATATATTAATGATTATAAAAGGCTTTATAGACCACTAGTATGGTACAATGCTATTAATAATGAAAGTTGGGTTAAGTTTGTGGAAAGACAATCTGAAAAATTTCAATTGAGTACTTCTAATTTATGTATTAATAATATGTTCATGTTTATGACATTTTTCACTAAGTATTAATAACATATTTATTATCCATTGTTTGTCTACTTGTTCTAAGCAGAAAATTAGTGGTGTAAAGAAAAATAGGCAAGCACAAAACTAGTTCAATCATCACCTCAGTAGAAAGGGTTATGTTGCGTTAAAGTAAGAAGTCGTATGTACAATCAATTTGTTGCTTATATTTTATTTAGTTTGTTAAACATTTTTGGTTAATGAAAAATGTGATTGATGAGAATTTTTCATGATTCATAATTTGATAGTGCTAAAAAATAGGTCTTATAAAAGAGGAAATGAATAAGAGTGCTCTTTGGAAGAGAGCTTAGCAAATGAAAAACTAAGGATACCACCTCAATATTGAACCAATTATTAATAAGATTTTAAGAAATTTTTGCTTACTACTTTAACTATGATTATATGATTACTTATAATTTAATAACATTAGCTTAAGTCATTGAAGTGGTAAGATAAGCTGGGGATGGAAGTTAAGAAAAGGAAGTTGCGTTCATCTAGAACAAATGACACCCTCGCATAAATCTTTGAGAAAAGTTCCAGAAAGCAGTCATATGCAAGGAGTTGGCAAGTTTATAACTCAACTATGTATGTTCAAGCCTCTCAAATGCCTGCTGATAGAGAGAGACCATTTATGAAGGGAATAGGAATTGAGAAAAATGCCTCGGCATTCAGATATAACAAGTTCCACCTATCCACTTGTACCTGGTCAAAACAATAATGCTCTTAAAGATGATGGCATGAACTGTATTTCATTTTAAGTAGGTGTTTCAAATGAAGTAGCTGCTGAAACACCAAAGGTTAGTTTTTTTATGTCGTAGCATAGTGTACGACAATTCGTATTAATATTTATTTTTTTACTTGTTACTTTTTGATTTAATTTATTGTTATTTACTATTTTTACTTATTTTTTCTAGATTTAGTTTACTCCTATTTACTGATTTTACTTGTTGCTTTGGATTTAGTTAGCTGATTTTTACTATTTTACTTACTGTTTCTGGATTTCATTTGCTGTTATTTTATGTTCTTACATATGTAGTTTCTAAGAGACTTTTAATAATATGATGTGCAAAACATTCAGATATTTGGGAACATATGCTTTTTTATCTAACCATTTTTATACAACTGATCATTTGAAAAATAATAAGAAGCAAGGGACACCTAAAGACACAACAAGTAAGAACCTATCGATACTAAACCATAATAAGAAGACAGACACAACAAAGCACAACAAAGATACACTTGACATAAAACTCTTTGCCATTCTAACAAAATGTCCAAGACTGAACCTAGTTGAAATTCCAATGGAGATGTCTGATGACCTGTTATAGTAAAAAGAAAATGTGATAGCCTTAAACATCAAAGCACCAAAAAAAAAATTTGAACTATGGATCAACATAACAACATGATGATTTATTAGAGATAAGACCTTCAAAAGCTAAGAAACAGACTAAAGACAAGGGCAAAAAAGCTTGTAGTGAAGCCTCCACTAGTGAGGAGGAATATAAAGCTTACAGGAGGTATAGAGGAACAAGATGCAGTTGTTGTATTTGTTTTGAAATATGTATGAAGTTAAGATGTCAAACCAAGAATCGATTCTCTACCTAATAGATGATGGTGTTTTCTAAATGGAAGGAATTAGAGCTCATCTTGGGCAGTATGATTGAAGTTCGCTTCTATTAATAGATGTTATAATACTTTATGTGTTGAAAAAAAAAATTCATTATATTGATTCTTATGGGGAAGATCCTAATGATGATTTAAAATGCTTATTCAAGCATATGTTTGTTTTCTTTTATTACCATTCTCAATATAAATTTACTTTTACATAGTTCATAGATTTTTTTTATAGTTTATTTTTTATACAACTCCATGTCAATGTTTATAGCCCAAGAGGGTAAGGAGAAATGGAACTATAATAAGTTTGAGAGAATTGTAAAAGTATAACCTATTGCCTTAACTATAGTTATATATTAGTATGTTTAATTGTTATTATAATTGTGCAATTGCTGATTACGAATAGGTCTCACAAAAACCAATAGGTTCAGTCTTGTGTGAACTTTATGTCATGAGATTTATAAAAGACTTGATTAATGACTTCTCTTTATTAATGAACAATGTAAGCCTGGATTATGTGAAGTTCATATTGAGTGGGCAAACCATGTTTCTGGATTGCTTACTGTTATGTGAGGTAAGCCTTACCTAGTATGTTGTTATTATGAGTTCACTAATGAAACAAATTAATTTACCAAACATTATTCATTCAATACAAACTTTGCTAGCTATTATTCTATTGCAAGTACTCTAATCTATATGTGTTGTCACAGACTTTGAATTTGATAAAGTCATATTTTACTTGTGCAATTACCTAGCTTGTTACACTTGTTATGTTGGAATTTGATGAATATGGTGGTATTTCTAGAGATGGTTACTGTTGTGTAAATTTTGTTGAACTCGCAAGCGCACGAATCTATTGTAGAATAGATTAATGGTGTTGAGTGTCGATCCCATGAGGAGGTGGATTTTAATTGTGTGTAGAATTAATTTTGTAAATGGGTGGTTGTTTTTGTGGAGAAATTGATTTAAAGGATGCTAGAATTTAAATTGGAATAGCGGAATTAAATTGAATTGGGAACTATTGAAATAAAGCACTTGGGTATATGGATCCGTATCAACATGCATCATGGGCTAAATATTCCTTATTAATACCAATTAAGTCATAAGGGGGGAATCCACACCTCATGAACCATGCTCTAATCAATATGGTGTTAAGGGCTTATCGTGCCAAATAATAATAACCTTATACTAGGGTGCCGGTAAAACCAGGGCGGTAACTAGACAAGATTATTATTATTTGTCGACGAAAAGTCAAAACCTCCACAGAAATTAGAGGGGAAGAGAAAATAAATTTACCAAATAAAGCCCATGACACATGTTAAGACTTCACCTTCAACCCAAGCTTGAAAGGAAATTAGCCACTCATAATTGAACTAAGGGTAAAACGGAAATTTTATTAAAATACGTAGAAAATACAAGATGTAAAAGAATTACAGAAAACTAAGCTCAAAAATGGATTCAGGGATATCAAATTAGGGGGAGAAGCCCCCTTTTTATAGATACATTGAGTCAATCATGGCCATCGGATTAAAAATAGTTTGGATGCACAGGATTGCGCCACGTCGTCATCGCGAACAAGAATACGGTTTGACCACGGGTTTGACCACGCGGTTTGAACAAGAACACGGTTTGCACACGGTTTGAACAAGAACGCTGTCCAATAAAGATCGTGAATGATCCATGAACAAGACCGCATACATGAATAGTGCCGTACGTGTGAACAGTGCCATTTTTTCCTTTTATGCTCCTCTTAAGGTTTTCGACTGTCCTGAGTTCAAAAGTGACGTCCGTTTTGCTATCCGAAATCTCGTTCATTGTGAAATAACCATGATACCCGTAAAATACACAAAATACTTAATTAAAACAAAACATATATAATTAAATAACAAGGGATTTAAATAAATAAAATTAGAGATGTTAGTGAGATTTGAAGTGTAAAATGATGAATTTCTCCTTTATAAATATACACTTTCTAACACTCAACACACCCCCCAACCAGCTTATTGCTAGTCCCTAGCAAATAAAGCGAAAATAAAATTCAAACCCAAATTTTTTTTTTAAAACAAACTTGTTTATTCAATCAGACTAATGATAGCAATCAAATAAAATTATAAGCATTATCTCCAGTCTAAAGAAACATCACACCCACATCAACCATCCACATGAATTAACCAAGTAAATACAGCTGCTTTCAAAAATGACATGTCAAACCCCAAAATCTCACCGGTAATAGTGACACTCTCACAAGGAAATTAAACCCAATAAAAATTGTCACTTCAATGAATGATAAATGGAGTGAAGATAGTAAAGAAATAATATCACACACTCTCACCAAGATGAAGGAAATATGCCCATAGCTTAGAAATAACACGATCTCAAGTCAAACAGAATGTTAGTCAACCCAATGTATTTTTTTTCTTTTTTTTTTTAATTTATTTTTTTTATGCATTATTACATCTTTATAGCCCATATAACTAGCTTCTACTTCAGACTATAGTTCCCTAAAATCAAGAAGGACTTTTATTAGGATATAACGTAGGCTAGGGACATGGCTAACAAAGAAAGGAAAATAGAGAAAACAAAATATATGTTTGAGAAAAATAATATCTTTTAGAAACTAAAAAAATGCATTTCACTTATTTATTATTGTATTATATCTCTCTCTCTTTTTTTCTTTTTTTTTAGAGAATTTTTTTTTCTTTTTTTCTTTTTTTTCTTTGTTTTCTCTTTTTTTCTCTTTTTTTTTGGGTATTGCACAACTTTACTAAATAAAACAATTATTTATATTTTTCTCTAACATGAATAGGTGATGGAACTTGTAAGATATCGGGTAATACTCCAAATTGGAGTGGGTGAAGACGATAAGTTGACAAAGAAAAGTTTTTTTTTTTAATAAAAGGCTCAAAAGGGCTAACTATGGATATTTGACATAAGGGATGGCTAGAAAGGCTCAAACGGGTCAAAGACGGCCTTTCCATCATCTTTTAGGGCTCTAGATACTCCTCCATATCTACTAGTTAAATGGACCTTTAGATGTAGCAACGTATTTTTTTTTTAACTTTTTTTTTGAAGGGTTGACTCCAAGGAAATCTAAAGATCATGTATAAAATAATAATACTGCTAAGCTGTATAAAGAATGGGCAAAAAGGGTTACTCTCCAAGAAAAATAATAGGCTCAAAAGCTCACTTGGTATTCATTATGACATGTCAATTCTTTCAAGCAACTCCTATTTATCTCTAACATCAACATGTAGAGTAGCAAACATAGTGTAACATCACTCAAGACCAAAGATAATACAAATACTAAAATTCGAAAATCATCATGTCATCCAAAAATAAAAATAAAATCACACCATTTTTTTTTAAACAACATTCTACCCCCCAACCTATTCTAAACATGAAAGGAAAGTATGCATGCAGAAATGTTAAAATGATGCAGAAAAACTAATTGAAAATGTTACACTTAAAATGATAGAAAAATGATTTTTTTATAACTAAAAAGATGCGTTTCTAGAGGCACTACACTCTATATTCAGCCATCTTCGACTCAAAATTTGAAAATGCATATTTATAAAGGAGAAGTCAAAAAGTTAGAAAGATCACACGAAAAATAAGAAATTTTTTTCATTATTTTTTTCTCTTTTTTTTTTTAACTAAGAAGATGCGTTTCTAGAGTAACTACACTCCATATTCAGCCATCTTCAACACAAACAAGCTAGCAATTAGCTAGTTTCTACAACAAAAATTAGTAAAACCTTACCAAACATCCCAAAATTGTCAACTATCCCCTCCCCCCAACCAGAACTAAACATTGTCCTCAATGTTTTAAAGGAAAGAAGTAGAGTTTAGAAAACATCACCTGGGTGGTGCAACACAGAATAAAATATTTACAGGCGGAGATTTAAATCTAATTTGTACTTCTTACTGCTGTTATTGTTACCATCGTTATTTGTACACTCCAACACCAAGGTCTTCGGATCTGGCTCTGGTCGATAAACTTGTAACAGATCAAGTAGCTCATTAGCAGTGTGAGCACAAATAAAAAGCTTTTTCACCGTAGAGGGAATGAAGTAGTTTTTTATTGCATGGTTAAGAAATGCAATAAAGCCATTATAAAAATTATTGACATTTAACAAACTGATGGGTTTCTGATGAATGTGCAGATGGGCCCAAGATGCTAAAGTGATAAGTGCCTCTGGAGTTGCAAGATCTCCTGGTAAGAAAATAAAAGCATCAGCATGATTAAGCATTACGGTTATTCTTTCTTGCATACCTGAGACAACTAACTCTTCTCCAGTCGGTGAGTTAGACAAGCAGCCTAAAGGTTTTAGGGTTTGTGGTATGATGCCTAACACTTGACTTCCTCTGACAAAAGCAGCTTCTGAGACCAATTTTGATAACCCTCGGTCACCTCCGCCGTACACCAAGTGTAATTTTCTCTCTGCTATGTTTCGACCAAGATCAATGGCTGCCTCAAAGAACTCTTTATATTTGCCATAGTTAAATCCAGAAAGCACACAAATGTTCTTGAATTGTTTATTGGGAGTAGCTGCTATTAGGATAATTCTCAAAAATAATTTGTGAGTGCAAATGAAAAGAATCATATTTAAGGATCTTGGCGGTAGTGAGTCACAGCTGTGAATGAGGTGTCATGTCTATGTCAATTAATCGTGTAATGCACATGGCTTGAGAGTCAAAAAGGAAACAGTAAAAAGGAAAAGCAAGTAATGACAAATATAAAATTATTAAAGACAATAATGCAAATGGTAAAACAACAGTGAAATAAAACAACAGTAAAGTAAAAGGATATTTACAAGTAGTTGTGACTGTGGCTCACATCTTCCTCTGGTTTTACATCCAGAAACGGCTTCAACGCCCTCTATGGGTCGAGGATAGGCTTCCCATCCAGTTTTCTTATAAACTGGCAAACAGGGTCGTTTATAGTCAGATTCCCGAGACTGTATCGTGCATGCTCTTTCTGGAATGATGGCCATAACTGGAGAATCGCTCCTTGCACATATCCACTGGGATGCGTTTCAAGAGACAAAAGGATATCATCCAATGACTCCTTATTCAAGCCATCCCTAATGAATTGAATCTTATCTTCTCTGTTATCAGACACCATTCCTAAAGAACATCGTTTTTTATTGCATATCATTCTGGCACACTTATGACAAGCAACTGAAATCTTTCGAGCTCTTCGCTTTCTTGCATAATTTCCTTTACCACAACCAGTCATGTATGCAATAAATTTAGGAGGCAACTCACCTGCCAAGCGTACTTTAGCCTCGATTAACCAAATGGATATCGCGGTATGTTATTCCTCATGAGCAATCGCATGCGTTCAGACCGAGCTTTATAGATTGTAAGGAGGGCATTCTTAGGGAGTGAAGGGAATCGATTGTGAAGCTTTGCCAAGATCTCATTTCTGTCCATACCTTTAGCTCAGAAGATCAATAATTATGGGAAACTGAAGTAACCGACTTGATTGTCACGGAGTACCGTTATCCGCCACTTGACCGGGGTGACAAACTAAAACACACAGACAGAGTAACAAACAAAAACACACAAAGAAAATCACAATCGTCCTCTTATGGAATTTACCTCAAGCTCCAACTGGATGTTGTAGACACTTCTCTCAATGTCTCTGAGTTGGCTTTCTAAATCCTCAACGTGGGATATTAACTCTGGTGGTTGTAGCTTCCAAATACGATGTGTTTTACAAAATCGTATCTGGCCTCTGAGATGAGATTGGACATGTTGAAGTCGTCTAAGGATGTTCAAGAGGAACTGTCTCATGATTAAAAGTGATAAAAGAAAGCTCAATGGTTAAACAAACACACTTATGCACAAACAATTTCAATTAGCAAAAGAATAGTAAAAAGAAAGAAAAAAATCAAATCACGAAAAAAAACAAAAAAATCTTAATTCAAATGTGGTGGGTCACTCAAATTTATTTCGGTGTCCTCTCCATGTGGTTGGTACTCTAGATATGGCTTTAATCTTTGACCATTAACTTTAAACGTGACACCGTTTTTTGGGTCCTTAATTTCAATTGCCCCATGTGGAAAAACAGTATGAACAATGAAGGGGCCAGACCATCGAGAGCGTAGCTTACCTGGGAATAGGTGCAAACGAGAATTGAATAAAAGTACTTTCTGACCTGGAGTGAAAGATTTTCTCATAATCTGCTTATCATGAAAGACTTTCATTCGCTGCTTGTAAACCTTGGCATTTTCGTATGCATCATTACGAATTTCTTCAAGTTCTGCCAGCTGTAATCGTCTTTCTCAGCCAGCTTGCTGCATGCCAAAATTGAATTTCTTGATGGCCCAGTACGCACGATGCTCGAGTTCCACAGGTAGGTGGCAATCTTTTCCATATACTAGCCTGTAGGGTGACATCCCAATTGGGGTCTTGAAAGCCGTTCTATATGCCCATAATGCATCATCAAGTCTTAATGACCAATCTTTTCTGTCTGGCTTCACGGTCTTTTCTAAGATGTGCTTTATTTCTCGATTGGAGATCTCAACTTGGCCACTGGTTTGCGGATGATACGGGGTCGCCACTTTATGAGTGATGGAGTACTTTGTCAAAAGTGCTTTGAATGATTTGTTGCAAAAGTGGGTACCACCATCACTGATTATTGCTCGAGGGAATCTAAAGCGTGAAACAATGTTGCTCTTCAAAAACCCTATCACCACTTTATGATCATTAGTTCTGCATGGAATTGCCTCTACCCATTTCGAAACATAGTCAACAAAGAACCAATATGTATTGATGGCCAAAAGATGGGGGAAAGGGTCCCATGAAGTCGATACCCCATACATCAAAAATCTCAACCACTAAAATTGGATTTAGTGGCATCATGTTCCTTCGTGTAATGCTCCCCATTCGTTGACACCTATCACATGAAGAACAAAAGGTGTAAGCATCTCGAAATATAGTTGGCCAATAAAAACCACATTGTAGAACTTTAGTCCCTGTTTTCTTAGCGCTGAAGTGGCCTCCACAAGCTTGTTCATGGCAAAACGAAAGGATGTTATGAACTTCATTCTCTGGGACACATCGTCGAATAATTTGATCTGCACAATACTTAAACAGATAGGGGTCATCCCAGAAAAAATTCTTTATTTCCGCAAAGAATTTGGCCCTGTCTTGCTTGGTCCAATGCTCTGGAAGTTTACCTGTAACAAGATAATTAACTATATCAGCATACCAAGGTAATACTTCCACACTCATTAATTGTTCATCTGGAAATAACTCATTTAATGTTAAGGGTTCTGTGTTGATGTCAAAGTGAAGACGAGAGAGATGGTCAGCCACAACATTTTCTGTCCCTTTCTTATCTTTGAATTCCAAGTCAAATTCCTGTAAAAGCAACACCCAACGAATTAGTCTAGCTTTTGCATCTTTCTTTGTGAGAAGATATTTAAGAGCAGCATGATCTGTGAACACAATAATTTTACAACCAATGAGATAAGATCGAAATTTTTCTAATGCAAACACTACTGCTAGCATTTCTTTTTCAGTAGTTGAATAGTTCAACTGTGCATCGTTTAATATCATACTAGCATAGTAAATAACATGAGGAATTCGATCTACTCTTTGTCCTAATACTGCTCCTACTGCATAATCAGATGCATCACATAAAAGCTCAAATGGTAAGCTCCAGTTTGGTGGCTGAATGATGGGTGATGTTGTCAACAAATGCTTTAGTTTTTCAAACACCACAAGACATGAATCATTAAAGACAAAAGGTACATCCTTAGCAAGTAGATTGTATAAGGGTCTAGAAACTTTGCTAAAATCCTTAATGAAACGTCTATAAAAACCAGCATGCCCAAGGAAAGATCTTACTTCTCATTTGTTTTAGGTGGAGGAAGATTGGAAATGAGATCCACCTTGGCTTTGTCAACCTCAATACCTTTGCATGAAATGATGTGACCAAGAACAATACCTTGATTTACCATAAAATGGCATTTCTTCCAATTTAAGACCAAATTCTTCTCTACACATCTCTGCAAAACTTGTGTTAGATGATGTAAACATTGATCAAATGAGTCACCAAAGACAGAAAAATCATCCATAAAGACCTCAAGAAACCGTTCAACCATATCAGAAAAAATGCTTAACATACAATGTTGAAATGTAGCAGGTGCATTACATAATCCAAACAGCATTCTCCTATATGCGAAAGTGCGAAAAGGGCAAGTGAAAATGGTTTTCTCTTGATCTTTTGGTGCTATGGGAATCTGATTGTACCCTGAGTAGCCATCTAGAAAGCAATAAAATTCATGGTCTGGTAATCTATCAAGCATTTGATCAATAAATGGTAAAGGAAAATGGTCTTTACGTGTGACAGAATTTAATTTTCTATAATCAATGCATACGCGCCATCCTGTAGTCACTCTAGTGGGTATCAATTCATTATCAGCATTGGTAACTACTGTGACTCCTGACTTTTTAGGGACCACTTGCACAGGACTGACCCATGAACTATCAGAAATTGGGTAAATGATACCTGCATCTAATAGCTTAAGGACTTCTGTTCTAACAACTTCTTTCATATTAGGATTTAACCGACGTTGCATTTTCCTAGTAGATTTAGCATTTTCATCAAGGTGAATGTAATGCATGCAGTCTACTGGGTTTATACCTTTTATGTCTGCTATGGTCCATCCTAATGCTCCTTTGTGCTCTTTTAAAACATCCAACAACTTACCTTTTTGTTCATCATTTAGGGATGATGAGATGATTACTGGTAGAGTGCTTTCTTCTCCCAAGAACGCATATTCCAAAGTGTTGGGCAATGGTTTGAGCTCAAGTTTCGGTGGTGACTCTGATGATGGGATGATTTTCTTCTCTGATGGTGCTAGTTGTTCAACTCTTGACTTCCATTTATTAGTGTCTATGGCTGGTGCTGAGTCAAGTAGGGCGTTGACCTCATCGACTGATCTGTCAACATCAAAATCCAAACCAAAGTGAGTTAAACATGTTTGTAAAGGGTCATCACTAAGGTTTGAAACAAAATTATCATCAACTAATGCTTCAATTAAATCCACGTCAACAATTCCATCATCTGCATTGTGAGGTTGTTTGGCAATGTTGAAGATGTTGAGCTCCATGGTCATATTGCCAAAAGACAACTGCATATTTCCAGTTCTACATTGAATGTAAGCATCGGCAGTTGCCAAGAATGGTCGGCCTAGGATAATGGGAATGTGCTTCCTTGAATCCTGTATTGGTTGAGTGTCAATTATAATGAAATCAACAGGAAAATAAAACTTGTCTACCTGGATAAGCACGTCCTCCACAATACCACGAGGTATTTTCGTGGACCGATCTGCAAGCTGTAACACCACTGGAGTTAGGTGTAATTCTCCCAATCCAAGTTTCACAAATACTGAGTAAGGTAAGAGATTAACACTAGCTCCTAAATCCAACAAAGCATTCTCAATTGTGTGGTTCCCTATACTATATGAAATAGTGGGGGAGCCTGGGTCTTTACATTTTAGAGGAATTTTGTGTTAGAGTATAAAACTAACGTTTTCTGTTAAAAATGCCATTTCTGAACATGAATGTTTCTCTTTTTAGTGCAAAGATCTTTAAGAAACTTGGCATAAGATGGAACTTGTTTTATTGCATCAAGTAAAGGGATATTAACACTTACCTATTTGAAGACTTCAAGAATCTCACCTGTGGATTTTTCCTTCTTTCCTTTAGCTAACCTCTGAGGAAATGGAGCTTTAGGAACGTATTCTCGTGGGTTGGTTTCTTCTTTCTCTTCCGGTGGTGAGTCTTCAACATTCACAGGTACAATCTGAGTTGATTTTGTCACTGGCATCTCCACTTTGTTGTCGACTTCTTTTCCTTTTCGTAAGGTCATAACGGCTTTGACCTCTCCATGCTGTTGCGGTGAACTGGTACTTGCTTCATGCACTCCTTTAGGATTAAGCACTGGTTGACTTGGAAACTTGCCTTTTTCAACAGTCATTGCCAAAGTTTGCACTGAAGAGGTAAGTTGTCCCACCATCTTCTCGAGGCTTGAAACTGATTGGGCTTGTGAGTTGAAGCCTGCTCTCATCTCATTTCGTAGTCCATCAATGGTGCGGTTTTGTTGCTCGATTGTAGATTGAGTAACATTCTTCAAATTTTGGAATGAATCCTCCCATGGTCTGGGTTGAGAGTAATTCTGGTTCTGATTGTATGGTCTAAATGGTGGCTGAGAGGCTTGAGGAACTTGAGGAATTGGTTGCATTGGTGGAGCTGGAGCTGGAGCTGTTGGTCCATTCTGTTGGAATCCTTGAGACCATGAAAAATTGGGGTGATCTCTCCATCCAGGATTATATGTGTTGGAGTATGGGTTGTAATTTGATGGTTTTCTCATGACACCGATGGCATTGGCTTGATCTGAATATGAGTCATGGTCATGTGGCTCTGTTGATTTAGCAGTCGTCAACGATGCTATTTGTCGAGAAAGGCCTTCAACCATTTCTTTGACTTCTTTGATTCCCAAACCAGATTCGCCAATGTGAAGCTCATTCACTCCTTTAATTCTTCTAGTATTCCTGAGAGATCGACTCCGTTGTTGGGAATTATCCGCTTGTCGCTGGAAGAAATCCCAAATCTCTGATGCACTTTTTGACATTAGCTCTCCTCCACTTGTCGCCATTAGCCATTCTTGCACATTTGGCAATAATCCCTCCAAGAAGTATTGGCATTGGTGCCATTTCTCGTACCCATGATGTGGACACTTCAAAAGTAGCCCATTGAATCGCTCCCATGCTTCGAAAAACTGCTCGTCTTCTCTCTGGGTAAACTCTGAGATTTCCCTGCGAATAGCATTGGTTTTATGCACTGGGAAATATTTATTTAAAAATTTTGTTACCATTTGTCCCCATGTTGTAATGCTATTAGCAGGCAATGTATTGAACCATGAACGAGCTCTATCCTTTAAAGAAAATGGGAATAGTCTAAGTTTAACATCATCTTCTGAAAAATTCTCATATTTAAAAGTTTGACAAATTGTATGAAAATCATTCAGATGATTATATGGATCCTCATTTTCTAGGCCATAGAATGTTGGGAGACAATTTAGCACACTAGGTTTTAGTTCAAAACTTCTAGCAGCTACATTTGGCTATCTAATGCATGATGTGTTCAAATTAGCAAAGGGACTGAAGTAGTCCTTAAATGGCCTCTTCTGTGGTTCTGGTTGTTGCAAATCCATTTTAATTTTATTTTTAAATGCAATGTGCTTCTGTGTGCGAAGTGTTTTTTCTAATTCAAGGTCTATAGGTTCAAGATTAGGTGATAACGACCTACAACCATGCATGCAAATAAAGAAAATAAATTGAGAACAAAACAAATAAAAATAAAGAAGAAGGAGAAATTACGATACTAACCTTATTGCGTAGTTACAACCTTTCTATAAAAACAAAATACACTAAAACAAATACGTGAAATAAAATAAAAATAAATTAATGAGATAAATGAAAAATTACAAAGAAAAATAACTTGAAAATTAAATTGCAGAAATTTAAAGAAGAGAAAACGAAATTCTTACCTAAAAATGTAAATTCGCCTTTTTTTTTTCAAATAAGAAAAAAAATTACAAGGAAACAACTAAAATAATAATAATAACAATAATAATAATAATAATAATAAAATTATTTACAAAAAATTAATTCTACATATCAAAATACTTACCTCCCCGGCAACGGCGCCAAAAACTTGTTGTGCAAATTTTGTTGAACTCGCAAGCGCACAAATCTATTGTAGAATAGATTAATGGTGTTGAGTGTCGATCCCACGAGGAGGTGGATTTTAATTGTGTGTAGAATTAATTTTGTAAATGGGTGGTTGTTTTTGTGGAGAAATTGATTTAAAGGATGCTAGAATTTAAATTGGAATAGCGGAATTAAATTGAATTGGGAACTATTGAAATAAAGCACTTGGGTATATGGATCCGTATCAACATGCATCATGGGCTAAATATTCCTTATTAATACCAATTAAGTCATAAGGGGGGAATCCACACCTCATGAACCACGCTCTAATCAATATGGTGTTAAGGGCTTATCGTACCAAATAATAATAACCTTATACTAGGGTGCTTGGTAAAAACTGTGGGCGTAACTAGACAAGATTATTATTATTTGTCGACGAAAAGTCAAAACCTCCACAGAAATTAGAGGGGAAGAGAAAATAAATTTACCAAATAAAGCCCATGACACATGTTGAGACTTCACCTTCAACCCAAGCTTGAAAGGAAATTAGCCACTCATAATTCAACTAAGGGTAAAATGGAAATTTTATTAAAATACGTAGAAAATACAAGATGGAGAAAGAATTACAGAAAACTAATCTCAAAAATGGATTCAGGGGTATCAAATTAGGGGGGGAAGCCCCCTTTTTATAGATACATTGAGTGAATCATGGTCATCGGATTAAAAATAGTTTGGATGCACAGGATTGCGCCACGTCATCAGTGAACAGTAACACGGTTTGACAATGGGTTTGACCACGCGGTTTGAACAATAACACAGTTTGCACACGGTTTGAACGAATGAACGCTGTGCGAACGATATCGTGAAACATTCATGAACAATACCGTATATGTGAATAGTGCCGTACGTGTGAACAGTGCCATTTTTTCCTTTTATGCTCCTCTTAAGGTTTTCAACTGTCCTGAGTTCAAAAGTGACGTCCGTTTTGCTATCCGAAATCTCGTTCATTGTGAAATGACCATGATACCCCTAAAATATACAAAATACTTAATTAAAACAAAACATATATAATTAAATAACAAGGGACTTAAATAAATAAAATTAGAGATGTTAGTGAGACTTGAAGTGTAAAATGATGATTTTCTCCTTTATAAATATACACTTTCTAACACTCAACATTCGGTGGTCCCAAAACTGCTAGTCTTTTACATGTTTCTGGAATTTGTTTTTTTATGTTATTACAATACTCTTCTATTTATGTTGGACTAGTCACTTGTATTTTGATAAATTATGTTTGTTGACAATTATCAATAATTATCAATATTATTCATTTCATTTGTTTTGGTCAGTGAATTTATAATTACAATATTCATTTTAACCATCTAATTAATTAGCTGAATTATGAAATTTTAATATCTATTTCAATTGCAGGACTTTTATTAAAACATTTATGATTTTATGGTAGAAACAAAATAGTCATTTTTATTAATTTTGATTTCAATTTCAGAATTAATTGTAAAAAAAGATCAACTAATTGCAATTTTCTTTTTGTGCCAAATTGAAGATTTCTGACCAATATTCAAAATATAGAGCGCGAAATTCAAAAAAGAGCCAAATTCAAAATTGTTATATTTCCCACTAAATAAAGTCATGACGACTGTTATATCTATCATAAACTATAACTTCTACTGCTCCGTCATTAATTCTTGATGCTGGCTATAATGACAATATGAACAATCATTATTTACCTTCTAAGATGACAGTTTTTGCTTGTTATAATAGGTGCTTTTTCTTGTAGTGTTTATTGATGACTCTTGGATGTTACATAGCCCAGTTTATATATATATATATGTGTGTGTGTGTGTTTCTTAAATTTTTAATTTTATTTTGCACTAAAATTTTTTTTTCCTTAAATGTTAATTAAAACAAAATTTGAGACACACACACACACATACACACACACATATATATGTTTCTTCTTATAGGTTTCAATATGTAAAAGGTTCAAATACTGACCTAAAGCTTTCTAACACATTATTGAGTTACTTGATGGTTCTACATTTGCACATAAGGTGTCTTCTGTAATTATGGACAATTGTGTAATGACTACATGATCAAATATCTTTCTATTAAGATTAATAAAGATGATTTCATCTTACGTGGACAATTACTTCACATTCGTTGTTGTGTCAATATTTAAAATTTGATTGTCAAAGAAGGGATTAGTGTGATTAGTAATAGAATTGCCAAACGTAGTGAGAGTATTGATTTCTAGACAGGATCATGTAAAGGAAAGGAGAAGGTTAAAGAATTTGCCAGTCATTCAAATGCTAAATATCATAAACAATTAGTGCTTGATTGTCTTACTAGTGGAATTCTATATATCTTATGATTTCATGTGCTTTGCAATATAAAAATATTTTTGTTTAATCAAAGCATACTGATGGACAATATAAGTATTTAACTAGTCAGGAAGATTGTCAATTTGCCATTATTTTGAAAGAGAATTTGAAAAGTTATTATAATATCACTGAGTTATTTTTTATGAAACTTAGTAAACAACATCGAATGTCTTCTTGCAACATGTGTGTGAGATTAAATTGTCTTTAGGAGATTGGTTTTAATCACCTTGTGATAAGATTAAAGAATGGCTTAATTGATGTTAATGAAATTTAATAAATATTGATAAGATATGAGTGAAATTTTGATTGGAGCTTGTATCTTTGATCGAAGGTATAAAAAGAAGTTTAAAAAGAAGTTCAGAGAGTGAAAGAGTATCCATTGAAGTTTCCACCAATAGTTAATTGCTTTGATTATATTTGTAGTTCTTCTTCTACTAGATCTATAAGGGATTCCCGTGAGAAAGCAACCAAATGGATGTCAAAGTTTGATAATTATGTGAACGATGTAGATTGTGATGGAGATTATGTGCCTATTGCAAATGAGTTAGTTTATATTTTGATGAGTAAGTCATGCCACAAATGGAAGATTTTAGTATTTTGAGTTGGTGAAAAATAAATGAAGTAAGTATCTTATATTCGTTGGAATTACTAGAGATATTTTGGCAATTCTAATTACAACTATCGCTTCTAAATCAGCTTTTAGCACCGGTGGTAGGCCGCACCATAATAGACTTCATCCAAGTGTATTGGAGGCTTTGATGTACTATCAAAGTTGGTTATAAGTTGACAATGGCAGTATGAGATTATTTTATATTGTAATTATATTATATAATGATTAATATTTTCACTTAAGTTATGTCGCTTATATTATTTATATTATTTTAGATTTGAAACTTGAGGCTATCTCTCAATTTACCACACTCATCGAAGAAGAACAAGAGGATTAGAATGTGCAGAGGTAAATGTTTTAATTAATAATGTTAATTAAATATCTATATCGATTTCATTTATTTTATTGTTGATATAAAGTACTTTCTTTTTCTCTTTGTTAGAGGATTATGAAGATTGACAAAAATAATTATTATAATGATTTATATCTTGTACTATAATTTTTGCAGTCGATTAATGTTAATGTAAGATATATTATTAAACTTTACATTTATTTAAATTTTTTATTTAATAAGATTAAATCAAGTTTATAAACTAAAAACATATTAGTTATTTGAGGATCCCTTGTTATTTCTCAGAAATTAAAACTAATCTCCTAAAGCACTTTTGAAGGAGATGGAGAATGGACAAGGATATATGTAGAGTATTGAGAATAATACAGGGATGTCGACCCCTCCCTTCCCCTCCCGATTGCCATCCTTAGGCTTTACTTTCTTGTCAACATTAAATCAATAGCATGGCATTTCCAGTTTTATTCCTGGCATATCCCTTTGCGACCATACAAATGCTTGTTGATTTTTATTTATTTTTTTTGTTGAGGCCTTGTAGCTCAATCCTGAGGCATTCTCTTTGGCCACACATTAGTTGATTGCTGTTTGGCAATGTACTCTACCTTAGACTATGGTGGAACTTGTTCTGTTAAGGGCTCCCTTTGTTTCTTCTTCTTTCTTTGATTTTCTTAAGACAACTGTGTGGATGTTCTGGAGGCCATCTGTGCGGTAATGAACCTCTCTTTATTCTAGATGTTCCTCTTCATGAAAAATTTTAGAGTACATTAGAGGTATCATGTTAGTCATATAACAAGCAAATTGTATTATGACATATGTGCATTTATTTTAAAAAATCATCATGCAAGTGGTGGTTATATTAAATTCAATTACACACTTAGTGCATGCATTAATTGGTTGTAATATCTCTTGGAAATACTTCACATAAACTAGATTTTCAATGATTAAAGCAGTATAATGTTGTTGTAATGCCTTATCCTCTTCCAGGCAGACGTATTGCTCAGACTTAAGGTTGATCCATTGTCAAATAGTTTTACTTGATCAAGTGGTTTCCATACTCCGTGTCTATCCCCACCACTATCCGGTATGCTTAGGCAGCTAACTTGGTATCATACTTTCGAATCATGGTTAGTTCTTGATGAAATCAAGCTAGAAAATCCAAGATTCTCTGATTATGTGCTATTTTAAGGAAAACAGAGATGAGGTGGATCTCTACTGTCTCTGATTTTAATTATATATATAGTGCTATGAATTGTGCACAAAGCTCTTTAAATCTATGGATTGAATTTGGTTGTAAGCTATAAAACTGGGATAACGCCATTCCATTGAGGCTCGTGGGAAAAGCCTTGTAGATCAATGCTTCATCATCCATTTCATAAGTCATTTTTTGTTTATAATAAAACAAGTGATCTGCAGGGTTTGTTCTGTCATCAAACTATTTCAACATCGAAACCAACAATTTTGCCAGTTTTGGTACTAAAAGAATCCTTTGGGAAAATGGACTAATGGATTTTCTGAGCAATTAGTATTGCATCTTTAGTAACGGATGTTTTTTGGAGAGTCTTTTCGAATTCCCCTAGCACCTTCTCAATCCCTGCTGTAATCTTACTTGAAATTTTCTCTCTCTCATCTAGTCCCGCATCTATTTCTAGGTGCTTTCTCTAGAGTGATATGATGTTTCCGATTTTGAGCTTCAAATGCTTGCAGCTTCATTCTCAGCATCTGGTTTTCTTTCCCGGTCTTCTCAAGTGGCTTCAATATTTGTTGAAGCAATTTTGACTGGTTTGGCATGGCTAGATTGGAACGGCCATCCATATCATCTTAATCAAGCATTAAATATATGCATTTTCCTTCATATTGGTCTATGGGGCTCTTATTTTCTGTGCCCTACCATTTTTCTTGTTTGTTTTAAGATCGATGCTCTTAATTCATCCAGATAACATTCATTAAACAATTTCCAAATAATATGTATTTCATTCATGTTATTGAATAATGTAATATTAGATATCTTTGATCCAGATGTCGAGTTGCATTCATGATTACTTGTTGGTCAACTAATAGTCTACCATTCGGATCCGATTTTCTAGCATAAGAATTTCGAACCTCGATGCCTATAAGTTGGTTTTGAAAACCATTTAAACTAGTTTTGTTGTTATTTAAATTCGTTCACCATTTGACAGACACGAAAGTCAAGATCCATTTATTAGATCAGTTGATTTTGCTAATTTTTCACGTGATGTGCAAGTTATAGCCAGTTTTTAATCAATGTTTACCATTCAAATTAATATTCTGATAATATTTCAAGTAAAGAATAATATTAATGTCAAGTATTTCACGTATGGCTTCATTGTTTTATGCATTCTATCGGCGAAACTTTATTAGATCTCAAAGATTTTTTTCCCAATTAATTTTACGATTCGACCAACTCAACAAGTGAAGTCATTCGTCCATGGTTCGATGTTATGGCCTTTGGTCCAATTTTCCATAGACAACACCAATTGAAAGTTAAAATTAACTTTAATAGTCCAAATAGATTTATGTAAAGAAGATTGAACTAGAGATAATACTTGTTCATGCTATTTAGTCGAGTTTTTTCTTATTTAATTCTTGAAAATCTTTACAAATGAGACTCAAACACGTACCTGTAAAGACATTTTGATGTTTTTGTCAGTATTTGTTTTATTAATTTTTACGAATATGAGATCATGATTGGTGGGAGATTTAATTCCACATCAAAATCTCCACCTTTTATCATTTTATTTCATTTTACGTTATTAGATTTGTTAACTATTTTTGTCTATATATAAAATATTAACATGTAATTTTGTTAATAATCATCCATCGCATACAAATAACTTTTTGGATTTCATTCATAATATTTTCGGGTTTAATATAAGTTGTCATATAGGTGACCCAATATAAGTGGTTCTATTTTTTGACACTTATAATGGCTAATCTTCAAATCCGGCTTCGGAAAATTTTTTAAATAGTTAAAATAAAAGAAGAAAGAAAAAGATATTTGTTAGAGTTTGGATTTTGAGTTTTTTTTTACTGATAAGACAGGTGCAATTCCAATTGTTTGTGGGTGAATCTAGAAAAGCTGCCCAATTGTAGATTTGATGCCCGGACCGGCCCTCTAAATACCTGACCGTTTAGGTTCTTTTGTCTAAACGTGTCGCTTTACTCTTCTTACAAAAATCCCGTCACTCGGCAGTTGGCAAAGAGAGTAGCGGAGCTCTTTCTTTGAAGTAATGGCGGAAAAACCGCAGCCGGTTCGCGTACTGTACTGTGCGGTTTGCAGTTTACCGGCGGAGTACTGTGAATTCGGACCCGACTTCGAGAAATGCAAGCCCTGGCTAATTCAAAACGCACCGGACCTTTACCCCGATCTTGCCAAAGGTTTCCCCTTTTAATCACATCATTACGCAGAATCCTTTATGTTAGTTTTTATTTCTTACTAATATAATGATTTAATTACTTACAGAGTTAAATTCGAAGGAAGTCGATAAAGTCGGCGAGCAGTTACAAGCAACTGGCATTTCCTCTACTGCTTCTTCAGGTTAGCATTTGTTATAATCTGTATTGTTTCTCTGATTCTAAGAAATTTTTATTGGTGCTTTTTTTTTTAAAGTTTTGTTACATTTACCTTTAAAAATAAATAAAGCTGAAATTGAATATTGGTAGATATTTTCTTGCAGACAATGGTCAGTTTACAAATATTTCTCTCACAATACTGTGATATTTAGACTAGTATTTGTTCTTCAAAATCTTGGGTAGTTTCTAGAGATTGGTGAGGGGTTGTTCTTCATTTCGAGTGTTAGAAACAGAACCAAAGTGGGTAAAAGAATAGCAGCCATCCTTAGAAGTGCAGATTCTTTGATCTTGTCCATCTCGACAGAAAACAAAAAAATGATAGCAGCTTCTTTATTTTGCTTGGTTTGGATTGAAAATTTTAGAATAGGATAATTTATTAAGAAAATCAATTGAAGCAAACACAGAGTCTGCATGATATGCAGAGGATGCCCTCCCGTATTCAAATTCAAAACATAAAGCGTAGGTCAAGCAAGCCTTGGCACAAAGAGGGGATAAAGGATGGTTATGATTAGCATTGAGATTGAACCTGTAGTCTCTCATTTATAATTGTTCTAAATATACAATAGAGAACTAACATGTAAACCGAAGCTTGCTATCCTTTACTTTTGCATCCTTAAGAATGATTGAAGTTGGGAATTCTATTAATGGTATCATGGGTTACTTCGTTTGATAGGATGCAGTCATACTCACCCAATTAGCTGGAAGTCATATTTACTATGCAGAAACGTGCCATGTAGGGATGTTAACATACAATATGTTAGTTGCTGTACCATTACTTACAATAAAAGTTTGATGTACACTATCTCAAATAGAATTTTTTTCGTATGCTATACAATAAAGAGTGTTCAGATTGTTGTTTTCCTATTTGAAAATTTGCTTGAAATATTCACCTGTTATACATGAAAAGGAAAATATGCAGATGGTTTACCATGTTGTTGCAGTCAAACAATCCTTTACATGGGATTGAAAGAGTTAACGTGGTTTTTCTATACTCCAGATATGTCAAATTCGTATTTTACTTTATATTGCTTTTTTCCTATTGTTTGTGCTGTTATGTTGGTCGCTGGTTATTATATTAGGTTTTGGATGATATATTTTCTCCATGGTGATATTTAAATAGCATCACTTTTTTGCTTCTGTTCTACTTGAAAATCAATGGAATGATGATACATTTTATTGTATCTTTTCGTCTGGGCTGCTGGTGCTACTTCAGCTCCTCAGGCTGAAGTTAAACGCCTTCCTGGTGGAAAGATAAAGAAAAAGGTAAAAGTTACAAGATCCTTTTTGTTTGTTGCATACACTCATTTTGTGCATGCAGCATTTAAATTTTTGAATGAGTCTATCAGAATTGAATTTTCATTAAATTCTTTTCTTAGGATAAGAAAGAAGTTGTTATCGAAAAGGTTGTTCGTAACAAACGGAAATGTATCACTACAGTTAAAGGCCTGGAACTTTTTGGTGAGCTATGTGCTATTTTGACTCTTATTTTTTTATATTTTGATTTTGAAGCATTAGTCCCAAAGTGTTAAGTGACTCAATTTCTAGGATTACATCGCAGGTGTTAAGCTTAGTGATGCTTCAAAGAAACTTGGGAAAAAGTTTGCTACAGGAGCCTCTGTTGTTAAGGTGTGTTTTGTTTTTCTACAGTTAATATGCATTTATTTTTCCCCTTCTAAAAATGCTAATCATGTGTTTTATTTTATGAATGAATGGTTTCAGGGACCAACTGAGAAGGAGCAAATTGATGTCCAAGGAGACATATCATACGACATCGTGGAGTTTATAACAGATACCTGGCCTGATGTATCATACTCTTTTCCTATCTCTCCTCTTCACTGTTATATGCTGAGTTAATAGTGTCATTGATTTTGATTTATTTAAATTAAAAATTAGCAATCAATTTCTTCAATCACTTGCCATACTATAGGGTAGTCCATACCTCTGCATATCAAGAACCTTTGCATATCGTAGTTGCAACCAATGTGAAACCAAGCATATATAGCTGCTAATATGTTTATGTATAATGTTTATCCAAGTTATTCTAGTTCTTAGATTAACACAGATAGCAGTCACTATAATTTTGATAACTATTATAAGAATTGTAGCACAAGTACCTTGACTCTTCAGTTTTTCTGTTCCTTATTTATATTCATTCTTCATTAACTTGGTTCATGATTTTCTCTGACTAAATTCTTTCTGTACTATTTTACTGCTGGAAGAAACAGAGAAAAATTATTGTTCTTTTTCCTGTCGGAAGTGATGTACATTAGTGACTATGGCCTTTTCATGTCTATCAAAATCTTGATGTGATGACGTTGCATGGGTTAGCAGTAAATTATGAATTTCTTAAACATTTATTTGTAATGAGTGTATTCAGGGTTTATACTTCTTGCCGACAACCTGAGAATGATTTTGTGGTCAATTTTCTTTGTATTGTGGTTACAGAGAAATTGGAGAATTTTTAAAGATTTTTTTAGGGGAAGAGGATCAAGACGTTTGGGGCTGGGTGAAGTTTTTGGCATCTATATGGACTTGTCACTTCCATATTTAGAGATGTCTCTTTCTTCTTCATTCTTAAAAATTGGGAAGCAGTGGTGGTGTCTATAATAGATAAGGATGCTTTGTTCTTAAAGCTTCCTGTCTATGGCTCAAGACTAGCTTAACTTTTGTTTAGTTGTGTGCTCGCTTTGACAAGCAGCAGATAGATTGTCTCTATTTTTTTTTTTTTTTGAAACGCTATATATTTAATGAATACTTTCTGGTTCTCGGGGGGAGAGGGGTGGAGGGTGGAAACCTAGCTGCGCAAGATTGAGCTGGTAAAAAAAGCTGGAAACAATTTTAAAACTACCATGGCTCAAACCTGTTTTAAGCATATTTCAACCAGAATTGGAAGTTTTAAATATCGATTTTCATCACTTTGGACTTGGGATAAATTATTGCAAATAGGAGGCAAAGACTTTCTCTGAAACAGTACATCTAGGCACTTTTTTCTTTTTTTGTCAGTGACAATATATAGTTGCACATACAGTTTTGGAACTTTGATCATGGAATTTTGCTGTTCATACTTCATAGTGGCTGTCCAGAATTGCACATCTTATGTATATCTTTATATCATTTGTTCTTGAAAGAGTAATTGTTATAACACAATTGATCTACTTTTCAGTTTTTAGCATATACATTTTATATGTTAAAGTATTTGGACATGGAGTCTGGTCAAGTCAACAATTTTTTGAACCCTCTCTCCCTTTTTAGGTTCCTGAAACTGCAATCTTCTTCATCGAAGATGGAAAGAAAGTGCCAGCTGTTTGATTGAAATAGTAGCTCATGGAAAAATGGAAAATGGTATCTTCCTTCCTCTTCACAAGTCTCTCACAAGATTTTTATACATAGTCACAAAGTAAAGGCTGCTAGACGGATTTCATGGCTTGTGAGACTTTTCACCTCTTATTCGGTCCTGCGTTGCTTTGTTGCCAAAATAGTTAATTTTTGTTTGAAATGTGTATTAAAGTTAATGGTATGATTATATAGTGACTATGTTGGTGTTTTCTTTTCTTTTCTCATTGAAGCATTACATGTAATTTCAGTTTCTGTTCAGTTGATTTTTTAGAAGTAATAACAAGATTCTCTGAGTATAGTTTAAATGTTTATCCTGGTGACTTAGCTGCTGCGACTTGAAATGTTATGCTTTTGTTCCTGGCTGGGTCTTATGGGCAAGTCAAACATTTGTATGGCATAATTATTGTGTCAATGAAACTGTATTTATTTACTTGAATAGTATTATATTTGTTAATAAAGGAGGTCAAGGGTATACCCAAACAAAGTAACGTCCTAATTTTATTAACCTGAGGAAGAGTTTATGTACTTCAACCCTTTAAAACTAAAATTCACTTGCACAATTTGAATTATTTCATGACACCAATTAATGACATCGATATTTTCTTTTGCAACGGCATTCGCCAACAAACCAATGTGCTTGCCTCTTATAGCAGTACTTTTTATTACCGAAATAGTTATAATAGTCAAAATTACATTTAGACATATACCCTGCAACTTCCCAGGATTGGGCCAGTTTTCTATGATTCTATTAAACAAAGTCAATTTCAAGCGCCAAATATTTTTACCAAAGGTTTAAACCAGTTAGTCCCTTACCTTTGTTAACATGGGTCAAAATATTGGTTTAATGGGGATATTGCTTTATCTTAAAAGTTAAGTAACTTACTGTCGCATCTTTTACCAAACTTTGTTGTATTGGAGTTTGCGTTTTTCTTGTCTCTTAGCTTACTGCTCACATTAGTAAAATGGGGTCACCCTCGCTTTTATTGTGTGTGTATGTGTATCTGTATATGCAACCATTAATGGGGGCTGTCCATGTAGTTTAGAATAAAATGGGATGACTGTTAGTTTTACTAGAATCTAGAGGGGAGGTCAAGGTGGATACAAGTATTGTGGTTGAGAATCAATTGTACTTTGTGTTATCTAGTCTCAAGGATAATAGTACTATTAGTCCCTTGATAATGGCATGGTTGACAAAATAACGAGTACTGGTAATGCTAAATGAAGAAGAGATCATTTGTGTTGGTGAGCTACATGCCGGTTTGAAGCGCTAGTGGGGGTGGTGCTCTTGTGAGGCTTTTTACTTTGTGATCATAGTATGGGTATGGTTTCTTTTGGTGGCCGCGGGTGTTGGCTTCAGTTGTTAGGTTTGATTATGATTTGAGCTTTAAATAGAGAGTGGTTTTGGAACTATGGAGAGGAGAATAGCAAGTCTAGGATGAAGACAAGGTGAAATGTTAATAGGGTGGCAGAATAGCTTAGAAACTCTAATATTGGTGTGAAGCTATGTTTTGGTATTGTGTGGACCTGTGAATAAATTCTTAGTTCTTCTGTTTAGGACAAATGTTTGTCATGTTCGTCTTCTTATCTTAAAGTGCTTGAGAATTAAGAACTTGAACACTAAATTGTCTTTCATAAGTCGAGTTGGTCCATCATCTATGTGTTTCTGTTTTGTCTACAATATGGCATTTAATTACAGTCTTCCTTGCATGCATTGGAATTCTACCAGACGAGATGATTTGTGGTCCTGATTGTTCAAGCATCTTTTGTGGGGTGTCAACCATTCACACCCACTAATTTGCCCGGAAAGCATGTCTATGAAAGTAACTCGTGTTGTTTTGCATGTGTCAACACACTTGACCACGAGCTTCGGCCTCTTGCTCGCCTAGCTTGCTTGTGTAGATGGTCATATTCGTTAGGTATGAAGTTTTGTCACCCTTTTGGTCACCATTGTGTTCATATCTTCGTTTTTCATGAACTAATTGGTGTGGAGTAGTGCTAGAGAGAGAGAAGCATAAGAGAAAAATGAGAGAATTTTACTCTCTCTCTCTACCCCTTTCTTCATTATTTCTCTCGTGTTTCTTTACACCAAATATTTTTCATTGGTGTGTATTGCATGGCATGTGAAAAATCAAAATTGGGGAAATAAGCAGTTTGTCGGCTTGTATCCGAACATGAGCACAAGAAGCAGGGTAGATTTGTTTTGTTTCTAATTTTCTAGGATTCTGAATCCTGAAATGACAGCACTGTCAGAGGCGTATCTTGTGCATCATGGTTTCGAAAGATTTCAGTGGAAAGAATCAAAGTACATTTTCCATTTTGAATGCCATGACAAAGATCCACAGTAATGATGGAGCTGTTCAAAAGATACGCTTCATATTTTACTATCCATGATATGATACATTGACCCATGATGGGGGACATTTCATTAATGATGACGCAGTTCAAAGGATACGCTTCATATTTTTACTATGCATCATATGATAAAATTACCCATGATGGGGACATTTCATTCATTTGGTGTTTCTTTATTTTGTAAATATGTACAAATTAAAAAAAAAATCCACTTTACCTAAATAGTTCTTACGGCATATGTGGTAGTTTGGATGTTTGTGTGCTGGATTTGCAGGATTCGGTGCTGCTCTAGTTGATGAAAAAAATTTCTTTAAAACGCATTCATTTTTTGTCCATGCTTGTGTGAATTTCGTTGCTATGTTCCCATGAGTTTAAATTTTGACGCTTGAAATTACATTCGTTATTGAATATATCTCATAAATTAATTTTTGACTTCATCCCTGCTTGTATGGGTCTCTTATGAGTCTCAATTGACTCCTAAACATTAATTCGATGCTCAACACAAGTTAAATTGAGCATTGAATTCTTACTCGAATTTACATTCAAATAATTAAAAATTACCTTATTTGCTGTTGAATGAGTATTTTTCCACAATTTATGAAATAGATACACTTCTTGTTTTTGTGCCGAAGTGAAAAAAAGGAAAATTATCTAAAACGAGTGAACTTTGAATCATTTTCCATCAATTCTTGCAAGCTCTAATCAAAGAATGAAGTTAAAACGATAAAAAAATAAAGAAAATTGAATTCATCAATTCAAGAGCATGATTTGGTAAACGGTAAAAATTTCACACCAGTAAAATGACTCTAGAGATGGAGAGATTTTAGAAAATCTTTATTATATTATATTTATTTAATGTATATTTGATATGTTTGCATGAATTAAAAATAATTATAAATTCTATAATATTTTTTTAAAAAATAAATACGTACATATTATTCATTAAATATAGGCGTAGGTACAGCAAAGACGCGCTATAGTCTCTTGGAGACAGGACAAACTTTAGAACGTCGGTTAATGCCGTACTCTCTCAATTCTGAACCGTTTTTGATAAAGTATTGCGGTAGCTGGATTGCACTCATTTTACTCTGGCATAAGTTTTTCAAAGATCACTCGGTTTCATGAGTCGACACATTTCTAATTTTATGTCCACATGTTTCATGTTTGATCCTCCTTGGGATCCTAATTCACTCCTAAATTTTACATTGATGGCAGTCAAGCTTAGTCACCATTTGTCGGCGTCATTTATATTGAGTTGGCAATTTTTTCCTTTTTGGCTGAAAATTAAAAAAAAAAAATCTATGCTTTAAATCCATTCACGTCAGTGAGGAAGATGTAATATTACCTTAAAATTAGATGATAAGAAAAAAAAAGCACAATCATTTTTAAGTTCTTTAGATAAATCATAAGATAAAATTTGGTGGAAAAAATTACATCAAATTTTTTTTAAAAAATATTGAAGCATTTGTAAACACATTTATGGTATTTTATAATGGTATATAGTCATTTAAAACAATGTTTATTCTTATAATAATCTTACTAATAATTATTTTATAAAATATTAATTTATTAAATTAATCCTAAAAATAAAATAATAATATAAAAATTTGTGTAAATTTTTATATTATTTTTAAGGTCAAAATTATAAACTATTATTTTTTTTATTAATATCCCTAAAAATATTGTTGTAAGAATATTGTTGTAAAAAAAAAAATAAGGGCAAGAGAGTACAATTTTCAACAACAAAAGTGTCAAGAAATAATTTTATAAATATACAAATTAAACGACTACTTAACTTAAAATATAAAAACTAAATAAATATTTACCGTACTTTTTAATATAACTAAAGAATTTGTCAAGCATTATAATATTTGAGGGATATGTACTCTTATTTTGTTATCTAATATCCTATGTTTTTTTAATTATTTATTTTTCAAAACCACTTTTTTATTCTCTCTTTTTTTCCTAGGGCACAGCAAGGTGAAAATAGAGGAACTGACCTGACAATACAACAAACCAACATGTGGATTCACGTATTATGAAGAAGAAAACATGAGACAACGTGGAGATGATGTTCAGAGTATCCAGTCGAATCTAAAGAAAGTGGATACTCTCTTAACTTGTAACTTGGATTTATGGGGAGGAATCAAATCTGCCCTACCGTGAACTTACTCGGGACACAACAGTCTTGCGTGAGTCTGAAAAGTTGATTGATTGAAATTGAACCACCTACGAAGTAAAAACCTGACCCATGTAGCATGTAATATTGGTGACAATGATTAGAATACGCACTAATACACACACACACACACACACACAAAGAAAATTTATTGGATTCATTAGGAGTTGAATTTTTGTATTTTATAGTCATAACTAGAAATTTATAAGTATTTATCAAAATTCTTTGTTAACTGATAAGGGATATTAAAAAAATATATCTGCTATTCTATTTGTATTAATATTTAAAAAATATATTTACTTTCACAAAAACATGAGAGAAAACTTAAATTAATATTCTCATGATGAATTATGAACTTAGGCATTTGACAATAAAATTAATTTGTGTCAGACTTGATATTTAGGTCTTTTTATTAATTTTTTTTTATAACTATGTGTGAACTTTTATTTTGAAATATTTTGTGTGTAACTTATTTTTAATTGATTGGTTGAAAATTGGTTGAAGAGTATATGCGGTTGGAATTCAATTTAGACACTCAATAACGAGTAAAAGAGCATTTATTATGTGATTGTGCTGAACATGGTGAATAATTGATTCTAATGACCTGAGACATCGGGCAACAAGATTGTAAGTTGAACTTATAATTAAGAGTGCTTCCAGATGATGAGACTAATTAAGCGATATCGATGATTATTCATGGGTCAGGGTTTAGAGAGTCAAAAAGAGACAATCTATAGCCTGGGTAACATGGGATAGGGATAGGGACTTGGACGGCTATAGAGTAGAACTATTGATTCTCATCGATATGTGTGTGTGTCTATATATAGAATATAGATATATATATATATATATTAAAATGACAACGAAGGTATCATGATAATAATATTAATATTATTATAAAATCAACTTTTAATCCAATTTCGATTATTTGCCATGATGAGATGTCTTTACTTTGTGTTGCAATTTATGTTTACAATACAATGTACATAATGTGATAATGACCTCTAAGCTAGCTATTATATATTCACACACACACATATAATGGATTCGACAAAGAAAAGAAGCGTAAATATATGTACTCCATACTTTACACGCGCGGTGCAGAAGGTAATGGCTCGATAGCGAATAAATAGTAGGAAGATTCCTCCATCTTGTCCTCTCATAATCTCAGTAAATCATCCTTTGCTATACGGTGTCCAAGCAAAAGAGTCCGTGTAAAACTGGACAAGTTGCTTCTGCGAGTGGGGTCACTTTGTTTGTTACCTTCTCCCTCACGATTCACGACACAAACCCTAGCCCACGTCCCCCATGACACTTTGTTATCTAACATATTTGATCTTGTGCTCCAGTCTTTTCTACGTCAATCATTTTTTTTAAGCTTTATCTCGGTCCCATCTTAATATCAGCTAAAGAAATATTTTGATGTATAGATTTAAGTTGATAGGTTATGCCTAACAAAAATATTAAAAATCGTCTTACCAAATAACTTTACATGAACTAAATCTTGAGACAAAAGGTCGTCGAACTTAAGATTTAATTGAAGACTTCAATTCTTATATCATGTTAGAGAAATTATTTGACCAAAAAACTTCAGCTGATAAGTAATTAAGGTCCAGACAAGCCTAAGTAATTACTAGGCTCTTACATTAATTCTGTATATGAGTTACTGTGGCGACTTATTTACTATGTACATAAATAGATATGTTATGATATGTACATTGAAGAGGACAAGACTATATATGCTTTAATCAATTAAAACTCTTAAGGTAATGACGATGTATTTTTCAGTTTTGAATAACTCTTTCTCTGCTACTTGAAGGGAACAGCAGCTGGTAAGCTAATAACGTTTAATTAATATGATTGATGACAGCATATGTGCACTTACATAAATTTGTGCTTAGTGATAAGAAAACAGAACACGAGATAGTGATCGTTTTCGTTTTGGTACTTGACCTCTAAGAAACTTGTTCTGGTAAAATTATCTCTTAGTAATTCCAATAATAAATTATATATATGCACAAGTTTATTAATTAGCTAGGATATTGATCCCTTTCAATCCAATCCAAAGTGCAACCACTCTATTGGGAAAATTACAAACGTTTTGAACGTGAAAACAACAAGTAACCAACAACGAAGGGCCTCTCTTGATGATGTGCATAAAAAGTATTAATTTATTGTTATATGCATATTGTACAGAGACTTTAAGTCAAGTGCGTCAAAACCTATAACAATTATTAACCAATACAATATAATAGGGGAAAGAACCAATAAAATATTTGATAAAAGAAATTTAGGCAAAGAAGTTGAGTCATCATCCTTGCTTGTGATGCAGAACGATACACAAGCAATCAAAATGACATATATTTTGACGGTGGGTGGTAATCTTTGTTGTTGTTTAAGGACCACGTGATCTTGTGGGTACAAGTATTCGATCCCCAAAAAGATTTTCAATATCTTACAATAATGGTCCCCCACTCGAGGTCCCTACCATATATATGTCTCTCTCCAGTCTTTCTCATGTTCATCATGAAGAAGCTTAGAGCATTATTCATTCATGAGAAAAAAATGGAAAAGAAATGCCTAGCTAGCAAGTCAGGCAGTGAGAACTAGTTATTTTTGACGATTGTTTATTAGCTAGTTTTCTTTATCATCTACATTAAAGAACCATTATTATTGTTGACGATACATACTAGATTTTCAATACAAAGTTTCATGACCTTGTCTCAGAAGATTTTGATCATGTCACCATTATAAACATTTTTGTGTAATTATTATTTCATATATATTATGGATGTGTATTACTTTTCTACCGTAAGATTTAGAATTGATTGTAATCTTGAATAATCAATGGCCATCATCATTTGGAGTAGGGTGCAAATATGATAGCAAGTATTTTATTTGTAGAATAATTAATAATGGCCATAAAAAAATTAAAATGTTACTACTAGATGTTATCATTTAAGATAATTAAAGAATAGAGGTTAAAAGATCTTCCTTAGGAAACCCCTCAAGAGCTTAGTGATAAATTACCAACCTTTTCATCCATGTAGATAAGGATTTGAATCCTCTCAGAATGTACTATAGGAATTAGTTTTCTTTTAAATATTAGAAGTAGATCCGACATATTCTGGACTTTTAGACATCCAGATTGCGATCAAAAACTGATTTATGAGTTTTTCTTTAAAAGTTTCGAATGAATTGACGAGCATTAAGTTGAAGCCAAGTGATTGCAAACATAATTAAGAAGCTTTTATGAAGAGACAATGCAATGTTAGATCATATTGAATGCCATTACATTAGTGTAGATTTGAAAATTTTATTTCTACGAGTATAACGAGTATAAGAAAGATTATGTCACAGGTTTCGCTCCCTTCAATAGTTCAATTGTTGAGGGCATCAAAAGTGCTTGTGAATGGTTGATGGTCCCAATTATTGTCAGGCTTTTCTCTCTTTTCTCACTTGCGTTAGGTAAAAGACCTAACTATGACTGTTTTGGCATGTGCCAAGGCATGCTTAGTTGTATTCGTGAAGTTTCTTGATGTTATCTTATGAAAATAAAATTTTAAAATGGACTATCTATTTCATGACTGATTTATTATAATTTATTATGGATTGTGGTTATTTATTGTCTTGCTATGCGATGGCATGCATTTATTTTGTACAAATAAACGAATGCATGGTTCCACAAGCATGGTGAAAGGTCTGCTATCTGATAAGTCTTTGTACCTGTAAGATCTTTGGGTCAAAGATTTTCATTTGAACGACTGTTTCCGTTTGTCCAACTTTGATCTCCAAGCAAATCATTTTTCTTAATTAAAACATTAATGCGTATACTTCTTGTCATTCTTTGCAACAATTTTTGATAAAAAGATTCTTATATTTGTATAAACAATAAACAGTTAGGTACAATCTTATATATAAATTTATGATACGGTTCATTCTTTCCTAATAAAATGTTTGCCTGCTTTAATACGTACAATGATACAACAGACGGGGCCAAATTCTTGTGATTGAGCCTCACATGTTTTAATATATATAGTCTCTCGTGTGCATGGCATGATATTGTTCTTTAGCAATATTTTTTGCCCTTTGCATGCAAGTTGCTTAATGATTATGCACAACCAAATTCATTGTTCATCAACAAATTTTAGTATAGTATATACAAATTGTTTGATACACTGTTAAGAGAAAAATTATAAAAAATCATAAAACAAAATTGAAAAAAATCTAAAACAACCGGAATTAAAAAGTGGTTTTAATTAATGGGACATGGGTAATTATGCTGTGGAATTGACTTTGCCACTTGAATGTAGCCTTAGATGTGCACACACAAAATCTTGAAAGAAAGAAAATCTGGCTGATGTCTCCCCAATATCTAATTAACAGATCTAATGATAATGAATATCAATAATGCCTTGATTCATGAGAATTCTCCTAAGCGCAAAAGAAAAATCCTCGAGGTGCTTTTGATCATTACCTAATTTTGACAACTAATGCCATCCCATAATAGGAAACGAAACGAATATTGATGCTTTTTAGACTGCACGTGGAAAAGGAAAAATCCGGTAGAATTCCAAATTGACCCAACTTGACTGATCTTGACCATTAGATCACCATCAAACGGTTTAAATTCATAGTCCAGTTTTCGGATGGGACCCACTATATGTTGATGGCTATTATTCTTAGTGATTATTCAAATACACACATTAATCACGTACTAATTAAGTCTTGAGATGGCTTGGCTTTCTCTTTTCCTTGGTCTTTCCTTCTTGAGATCGCTTGGCTTGAGGTATTAGTAATAATAGAAATCTCAAATTTCATTTTAAATAATGTATCATTCATTAAATGATCGATATTTTTTTATAAAATTTACGTAAATTAATTTTATTATCTCATCAATCAATTGATGAATACCACATCATTTAAGATAAATTTTTAAAATAAAAAATTTGAATGTGTGGCACTACTCTAATAAATTCTTAGATAATTTTTTATATTTTACAATATTTTTTAAAAAGTCTATAATGGAGTAATATAATAGTTACTCCCACGTTTCTTTTTTCTTTTCTGATACAACTTAAAATTTAAATGACTTTGACATACAATAAGTAAGAAGTAATAACGAAATTTCAACAAAAGAAAATGTATAATATAAATATTTTAATTAATTTTTTAAAATATAAAATTAGCCAAATAATTTACTCAAAATCTAGAGACTTAAAGTAACGTTATTATCCTATGAAATAAATTATACAGGACTTTGTCATTCGTTTTTGTTGTCCAAATACCACCATTTCTCATATTATGACAAAATTTTACCACTCCCTCTATATATAGGTAACATAACCCCCATTTCCCTTTCACCGCAACCACAGAAATTAATCCAGCTTCTGTTTCTGCTTCTTCTTCTTCTTCTTCTTCTTCTTCTTCTTCTTTTTCATAGACCCAGCTAGATCATTCACACACAAAAATGGCTGAGAAATTTCCAATCCCTACATACATAATAATCATATTAATCATAAGCCGTTTGATTTCAACCATAGGCAATTCAGAGCCATGGAATATTCTGGTCCCACATAAGCTCCTAACACTAGACATCGCAGCCAGGCTTCATTTAGATCCGGCTGCAATAAAATCAGCCTCCAGCGACTACGGCAACATCTTCAAAGAAAACCCTGTGGCAGTTCTTTACCCGTCATCAACAGAAGACATTGTGGCTCTAGTAAAAGCCGCGTACAATTCTTCAGTTCCTTTCAAGATAGCAGCAAAAGGCCGGGGCCATTCGGTGAGAGGACAGGCCATGGCTGATGGTGGAGTAGTTGTCGAAATGATGGCTCTTAAGAATTATCGAAATGGGAACGGCATTACAGTTGGCAGCGGGTTTTATGCGGATGTTGCGGGGGAGCAGCTTTGGATTGATGTGTTAAATGCCACGCTGGAACATGGACTTGCACCGGCTTCTTGGACCGACTATCTTTATCTAACCGTCGGTGGGACACTCTCTAATGCTGGAATTAGCGGCCAAACGTTTCGTTATGGTCCCCAGATCAGCAATGTTTACGAATTGGACGTTGTTACTGGTATCAATTTTTATTAATTAATTTTGTTCTTTTCTTTTTTTAAGAATTTTAAACTCTTTGACAAGATATCATACAACCTGCTGCTGCTGCTGCTGCTGCTGCTGCTGCTGCTGCTGTTGTTTCTTTTATATTATGAATATCAGGGTCCCACTTTTAGAAAGAGTAGTATACTAACGATCGGACGGTGGTTTCTGCCAGAGAGTGTTAATTAAAATTGGATTTTTTTCCCTCCCTTCAGTCACCTTCTAAGATACAACCAAATAGGGGCTCAAAATTGAGCTCTGTAGTCGTTTTGTAATTATTTATTCTAGTAAGAGGATATAATTAAATGTTAGCTTCTGTATATGTAAATACAAAATTATATATACATGCAAATACATTAATTACTTGAGTTATTAATTACTTACACATAAGGTTTTTGTTTTGAGATTCAGGAAAAGGAGAGCAAATGACTTGCTCAGCCTTGAAGAACTCTGAGCTGTTCTATGCAGCACTAGGAGGTTTAGGCCAGTTTGGGATAATAACCAGGGCGAGAATTGCTCTAGAGCCAGCCCCAAAAAGGGTAGATATATCTAAATATAAAACACTTTGAACTAACAAGCCTATGCCATCCAGACAATGTGAATAATATTCTCATGTATAACCGTTTTGTAGGTTAAGTGGGTACGAATGCTATACAGTGATTTCTCCAGTTTTAGCAGAGACCAAGAGTATTTGATTTCAACGAATGGAAGGAGACAAAAGCAAGCACTAGATTATTTGGAAGGCACACTAATAATGGACCAGGGTTCTCTAGATAACTGGAGATCCTCCTTCTTCCCACCGTCTGATCATCCCAAAATTATTTCCCAAGTTAAAACACATGCCATCATTTACTGTCTTGAAGTCGCCAAAAATTATGATGACCATACCCAAAATACCCTGCACAAGGTACAAATATATAGCACGATAAAGTTTCTTCTTTATACTTCCGTTGGACGTACAACTAACCAATAAAAACATGACGTGTTTTTATTTTTTATTTTTAAGGAACTGCAAGCATTGTTCAAAGGATTAAGTTATCTTCCAGGATTTATGTTTGAAAAAGATGTCTCCTACGTAGAATTTTTGAATAGGGTTCGAAGTGGGGAGCTGAAACTTGAGTCGCAAGGACTTTGGGAAGTTCCTCATCCATGGCTGAATCTATTTTTACCAAAATCTCGTATCTCCGACTTCAACAAAGGTGTTTTCAGGGACATTGTTCTTAAACGTAACATTACCACAGGACCAGTACTTGTTTATCCTATGAACAGAAACAAGTAAGTCTTTCTTGGTCACAGAAAAATTTGACTGAATGCCGACAAGAATAGGGTAAAACTAGTGCCGGCCTACTAAATTAGAAAAATGATAAATCGACTCCGGTTTTACCTTGTTTTTGTCTATCGTTTATCTTAAAATGAATAATTTTTATAATTCATGAATTGCAGATGGGATGATAGGATGTCTGCAGTTATACCAGATGAAGATGTTTTCTACACCGTAGGATTTTTGCATTCAAGCGGATTTGATGAGTGGGAAGCCTTTGATGATCAAAATAAAGAGATATTGAAATTTTGTGAAAATGCTGGCATTAAGGTTAAGCAGTATCTTCCCTATCACAGAAACAAGGAAGAGTGGATCAAGCATTTTGGCTCAAAATGGAACACTTTTGCCCAGAGGAAAGCTCAGTTTGATCCCAAAATGATTTTGTCGCCGGGACAGAGAATTTTCAATAATATATAAGGCATGGATTAGAGAAGTAGGAAGAATAATATTGTTAGTGTTCTTTTCTGGTACTGGGTAGTATGACTGTATATATGAGTTTAGCATATGTACTATTCATATATACAAGTTGAAAAAAAATATGTGGTAGGTTATTAAGGAGAAAATAATGGAAGAAGCCTTGGGATCAATTTTTTTTTCGTCAATGATTTTTTTTATCTATCTCTCCTACATTAGGATTTAAAATATTATTATTAAAAAGTAAGGAAAATTGAAATATTATATAGGGAGAACGACACTTCTACTCCTATAGTTTTGGGTTTTATATCCTTAGTTTTTATAGTGAGTAGTAATAGAACTACAAGCACAGCTTGTACAAATAAGTATATACAAATTAATGTGATATGAAGAGATTAGTTGCAGAAAACTATCACTAGTCTACATAATTTTTTTAAAAAATAACTGTTATTATTTTTCAGCTAATCTTCTCATGGCACATCAATTTGTAAATAATAATTTGTAAAAAATTGTTCATGCTCTTATCATTATTGTTGCATGATACTCCATTACTCCAAATTTTTTTCCTTTCATTTGTTAAGATTTTGGAGCCAAGGCGATAACAGAGTATAATAAAACTAGTAACGGAGTAAGTGATAAAACTTAAAAATTTTAAAGAGGAAAACAATAATTTCCCTATTGTTTAAGTTAAAATCTAATTTTCAATTGTCAATTTTCTAATTAACATGTGTATTTGGGAGAAGGATTTTGATTCGGTACTAAACTAAGTTTTGTGGTGTCATTTCTACAAATTACAATTGGTATTATTGAATAAAACTATATATGCAATTAAATCTCAATTTGACGCAAGACCTTGCGAATATTGTCATTATTAGAAATAATTAATAATAAGAAATTATCGAATAAAGCTACATATTTAATTAAATCTTAATTGAATTCATAATCTTATAAATGTCATCCAGTTGAGATTGTTAAATCTCTTATCTTAAAATAAGAAGTTTGAGTTTCAAACCGTGAAGAGCAAATTGGATTGCCATTAGACTAATCATAAGCTCACATAGGTAGGGAGCAAATTTGATTGCCGTTAAACTAAATAATAAGCTTAAGGAGCAAATTGAATTGTCATTAGATAAAATAATAAATTTTACATAAAATTTTTGAAAAAATAAACACAACTCATACATTCAAATTTGTTGGAGAAATAAAATCATTACAAACTCTAAGGAAATACGCTCAAGTTGTTGGTTTCTTACGCAATTAGTTTGTGAACTTCTTCCATTATCAGGAAAACGAAAAATAGACTTTAAATGTAATGAAAATAGGTATAGGCTCGACATTAGGTTATTATTACCCCCTCTCTTTTCCTTAATCCTCTAGGACAAAAAAAAGTGTAGCATTTGTGGGAAATAGAAGTGATAAATCAATAGTATATTTATGATAAAGCGTCATTTAATTATTTGGTCGATGCATGGTAAAAGTTATAGAAAGGTTGATTAGGGCATTATGCTCACCTCCGCACGGGCGCCGCCGCACATAATCATGTTGCTGCCTTGCCTGCCCGTTCGTGCTATCATCATTTTAAATGTTAGGCACTTTCATCTTTAGGCTGACAAGCCATTATTAGATTAATTAGATTTGAGTACTTGAGTTTAATTTGTTCTGCTTTATAAAAGTACTTATTTGCTTCTCTCTCCATTCAGCTTAAAAAGTACTAAATTTCAGTAAAAAAAGAAAAAAAGAAAAGAGTACATATGTCCATACATAGATATCTTCATCATTTTCGTTTTCTACGGTATGCAAAAATACGAGATTTGCAATGATATAGAAGGGTGTAACTTTATTTTTAAAAAAATAAAACTGAAGTAATTAATTAAGGGAGATAACGAACCTTAGTCTTCAAAGAAAAAGCGTGTTAGTACACCATAAAAAGAAGAAAAAAATAAATAATGGAGAATGCAAAAAAAATAATGTAAAAGTAAGATGCAACAAGACCTATAGTTAGGGAAACTTATTTCGAAGAATAAATTCCTCTTCAATTTTTACTATTGATTTAGCATAATTTAAACACAAGTCGACAATTTTGTATTTGAAATACAATTTTGTCAAAACCTCCTTTGTAAAGGAGATATGCGAATAAGCTTAAAGAGAAACTTTTGAGGAAAAGAACACGCCAATCTTTTTCGTTTTTTAATTCAAAAAATAATAGCAAAAAGCATTCAAGTGGAGAATACAACAGAGATTATTAATTGTTTAATGCATTTAATTAAACTCATGTTAGCTAATTAATGGTAATATGAAAGGAGAGAGATGCTTTCGCAGCCAAGAGATGGGCCAAAGGACATAATTCCTTTTCTGAATTTAAAAGACTTTAATCAGAATGTCTGCTGCTCTTATTGCGGCTTGCAGGCAACCAGGAAACATCAATAGTGACCAGCAGGCTGCCCCCATCATTCTTTTTTTTGACTTGATGGCTACCGACATTATATTACTTGTTCTTTATGTATCTTGCTAGCACTTCAAATTCAGTATATCTAAAAATTCCATCGATGATGGTTCTATAGGAAGTGAAGTACAGGCTTCAATTAAAAGGTTGGCTGTAATATGGAGAATAAACTGTGGAAAAGTAAGGTACGATGCTTACACGTAGATTTTGAATAGTTTACAAAGAGAGAGCTGCTAGATACAACTTATTTAATTTAAATTGTTCAGATTCTAACTTTATTATTTTGTTGCCATCTTGTTAAATCTACATCCTACTGAATCTTTAGCCTCCACTTCTTTTTTGATTGTTTCATTTGTCTACAAGAAATCTCTGTCGCGTATATCAAAAATCCATCTATTATGACAGACGACCTTCCCCGAAGGGACCAAGTATATAAAACTTGATGAAATGGAAACGTTATAGAACTTGCTTGAAAGAAGAAACTAGATTTCTAAATAATGAAAAATCTTATTGAAATTTTGAATGAATAAACTAGCGTTTTAAGACTTTTTATAACAGGCCTAAATATTGTGAATTTACCAAAATAGACAAATCTGAAATTTAATATGAAATTAAATTCTACTAATAAAAATAAGAAAAGGAAAATAAACGGCACTCAAATTCGAGTGCTAGAAAAAAAGATAAAAATCCTAGAAGAAACGAACAGGAAAGAAGTGAAATTTTTAGCTTAATCACATGACAGAATGGCTTAAATTATTTTATATTTTGTTCGTTTCGTTGTAAGTTTTGAAACGATATACGCAAAAAATGAACACTTATAGTCCAAGTTATGGGCTCTAGAAGGTACCCTACTCGCGACACACAACACCCTACATCAAAACTTACCTAGGGGATAAACATAAAAGATGAAAACCAAAAGACTACTTCGTCATAACAAAATTGTAACAACACATACAACAAAGACTGATTTCTGTAATTTCTCCTGTGTAGTCTTACTCATCCATGCATCCAAACCCTCCCTACATAGATAAGCACATGCCCTAAACTGTCCACCTTCCATGAGGAACTTAAATCACTTGAAGAGCAAGCATTAAATAATCAATAGACATAAAGTCATGAAGAATGGAAGACTAATTCTTCATAACAAAGTTGTGCCAAACACAAATAATAAAGACTAATTTTTGCGATATCTCCTGTGTATGCCTGAAAACACTCCCTATCTATAGATCAGGTACACACCTAAACAAGGTAAAGACTCACCAGGATTCTATAGTATGCTTTAAAGAGTCCCACTTCTATAAGGAACTTGATCACTTAAAGAACAAATAATCAACCAATATTGGAACTCATAATACTTGCGTTATCAAGATATCATATCAATTCAATCTCTTGAAGATCACACAAATCCAAGGAACATTATCTCTGTAGATCATGCCATCACAAATAATAAAGTCTTCAAAATCATCCCAAATTTATTAATATGGTTGCCTTCAAAATCAAGTCAGCTACGTTCTCTCTTTAATAGGCTCTGTGGTCCCTAAATGTGATACATACCCAGGCGGCCCAGCCTGATTTTCACTGCATTAGCCGCACTTGCATGCAACAAAATCTTCTGTGCGTGCAAGTAATGTGAATATATATAATAACTTCAAGCGGAACCAAGCTTCTTGGCAGCTATAGTTACCACGAATATTAGTTCCAACAAATATTGAAAGAATTTATATTTATAAACTCTAATCAGATCAGACAAGTCAGGTTAGCACTTAATAGCTTTAATTATAATAAAATGCATAACGAGTTACATGAAAAATAATTATCCTAACACTAGATCTTATGAATATAATGCCAACACAATTTCTACCAATATAAGTATTTATACTACGTGGTTTTTGTTGTGAATCAGATACCTGCTTATCAATTATATCAAGTTATTGAAGTCTCATTTTGACACTTGTGTTACAACTTGCCAATACATAACTGAATTGCGACCATTACCTGCAAACAATTATTGTACAAAGATATGTGGTAGTAGCGTAATGTGGCTGTCATATGTGTAGAATTTTCATGGGAAAGAAATAAATTTAATTATCGAATATACTTGTGTCAACCATGTAACACTGTGTTAGAAGATTTTAGGATTTAAATTGTTTAGAAATTTTTGAGATTTTCTCATTTACTTATAATCAAATTAGGTATGTATTTTGGTCTTTTATTTGTATTTTAATTGTAATTTAAATTTCCTATTTGAGTTAACTTGTGGAAGTATGCTTACATTATTATAAATAGGAAGGTATTGCCATTATCATAAATAGTTTAGCTGTTCAATAAAGACAAATTGGTAGTTTTTTTCCTAATGAGATTAATGTATGCCGATTACCCCCACCTATTTCTATAATAGTCAATAACCCCTTGACATAAAAAATTTAAAGGAAAAGAAGGGTAAATGGCTTATTTACTTGATATTTTATCTTGGAAACAAAAAAAATAAATATTAATTATAAGTGAAGACGTTTAAAAATAACAAAAGTATAAGAAAAATATCTTATTATTAATTTTTTTATTCAAACCAAAACTTATATTCTTATTTTCAGTAATCAAATTTTTTATTTTAATTAATTTAACTAATAATAAGTACAATTAAAGGTGTATCTAAAAATAAGAATAATACTATAAAATTATGGTGTCCGGGGGTAATTGGTTGGGAAATGGTTTGGTTTGGTTTCGAATTAAACTAAATTGATGATTGTTTTAGAAATAATGATATTGATGAACTGTATTGGCTTGGATATCAATTGTTTTTATTTTCGATTTTAAACAATAGTTTCCTTTGTACTCCCTAACTTTGTTGGCTTCAGTTTTTTCTCATATAAACTTATTATTTTTTAATTTTAAAAATCAAACCAAATTCAGTTTTTTTGGGGGTAACAATTTTTTTTGCCGACCCTTATTAGCTATTATGGAAACAGAAAGGAGATAAGTGACATATATTAATTTGAGTAAGACAAAACTAGCAACCTCCTTTCTATAAAATTATCAACCTTTGTTTGCCCTATGGTTTTTATCTATGACCTTAGGTTATTGGATGTTAATATGTTATTGTAAAAAAGAAAAAATCACATTGTTGAGTCGTTTGAATTAAAATAATATCTAATCTCATTTTTATTACAGTGACATTTAATTGTATTTGCCTTATGCCATTCATAGAACAATATCCTGATCAGCATAGGTGTTAACTTAACAAAGTGTTTATTGTTGAGTAAATTTTATTATACTCGCAAGTGCAAGAATCTATTGTAGTATAAATTAATGGTGATGGGTGTTGATCTCATGAGGAAGTATATTTAATTGTGTGTAGGGTTAGTTTTCTACATGTGTATGTGAATTGGTTGGAGATTATTTTTTAGTAATACTAAGATTTAAAATAAAAATAAAAATAAAAAGACTAAATTAAAGATGAAAATAATTCAAATAAAATACTTGAGTCCTTAGATTCACGCTCAATACTTCACCATGGGTTTAATATTTCTTTTTAATTCCAATTAATTTATGAGGAGGTATTTCCACTCCTCATAAGCCTTACTCTGATAAATATGATGTCAAGCGCTCAGTTTGCCTGAAGGTAATGATCTTCCACTAAGTGTGGTGTCAAGTACACATTGTACCAGACAGTAATAATCCTTCTATTAACAATGTGGCAAGACAGTCCACTAAATAACTTAGATGCACTTTCTATCAACACTGAGTCAAGATGACCAACAAATACTAGAGGGGAGTCTCTTTCTAATAAATAGGGTGTAAAGTGCTTATTGTGACAGACAGTAGCAATCTTTCACTAGGGAGCCGATATATCATGCAAAATCTAGATAAGATACACTATTTGTCAACATTGACTCAAAACAACCACATAAATTACATATGAAAATAAAATAAACATACCAAATTAAGTCATAGATAATGTTGAGACTTCACCTTCAACTCCAACTTGAAATTAAATTAGCCACTCATTATTAAACTAAGGAAAAATGATAATTTTATTAAAACATGTAAAGAGCAAAATGGAACTCAAATTTGGATTTAGAGTTGTCAAATTAGGATAAGGAGCCCTCTATTTATAAATATAACGAGTAAATCATGGCCACCGAATGAAAACAATTTGGACGCTTAGGATTGTTAGCTTATAGGGCTATAAATGTTGATTTTGATGATAACCACATGTTTTGGATAAACAAATATTTACATATTGTGCTTTTATAAAAAGAAAATAATTTTTAAGTTGTTAGATTATTTTTTAAGATATGGACTAAAATGAAAGAGTTTTTCCATCTTTGTTTTTAAATAAACATTGTTTTGAATTTCAGATTTGGACCTATTTGAATATATTTAAATATTTTATGTCATTCTATAATTTCACATTGTTTGGGCGATATCATAATTTCAGAAAGTTTTAGGATTAACAAAGTATTATTTAGAAATTCTGAAATTTGACCTATTTGCAATGTTTATAACGTTTTAGGCCATAGTACAGTTATAAAAAATTTTAGGGTAAAATTATAATTTTAGAAAATAGTGATTGCACTTGTTACTGTAGCAAGCGGCTAACTGGATGTGACAAACGGCTAGCCAAATTTCGGGCAGTACGCTTCTAGAGCATGAGCGGTTATCCAGATTTCGAAAGCGGCTATCCGAATTTCGAAAGCGGCTAACCGGATATGAAAAGCAGCATGCCGGATATTCTGAAATTTAAATTGTTGCTGTAACGGTAACATAAAAGGGGCTAATCGGATTCCATAGATGGTAAGCCAATGATGACTAAAAAGTGAATAATGGCTAGTTTTTGAGTTCAAACTATATAAATACAAATCCAATTCATTTTTAGTAATTTTTGCAAGCATAAATAAGTGCACACAACATATATTGACTTTAATTTTGTAAATAATCATTTATTAAATCATCTTTGTTTTTCAATTTGTATATCTACTCTTTAAGAAAGTTTTTGTTGTAACTTTCATTTCCTCATCAAATTTGTGAGTGTTTAAGTGTGTGAGACACTTGAATGAAGAGATTGAGAGGTAATCTCTTTGTTGTAAAGGTTCATTGACACCTTGGAAGTCAATTGTAAGCTTTTAAAGCCTTGTAAGGTTTGGATAGTGAAATCCTCAAGTTTGGGTTACTTTGAGGCGTAGATGTAGGCGGGAATAGCCGAACCACGTAAAAATCATTGAGTTTGCTTTCTCTTCCCTTACTAATTTATTATTATGCCTCTTCAAAAAAAAAATTTATTATTATGATTTATTGAACTTATTATTTTCGATTTTATTAAGGCATTAGTTTAAATTGTTGTGTGGTTTGCTTAGATTAAATTTTAAAATCCCAATTCACCCCCCTGTTAGGTTGCTTAGATAATATTTCATTTGGTATTAGAGTAGGGTGCTCTTGTTTAGACTTAACCTTCTAGAGCTAAAGATCAATGGCAACCTCAATATGACTCAACCTTTAAGGAAGGGCAGTCAACAATTAGACCACCATTCTTTGACGAAAATGACTACCCATATTGAAAAACTAGGATGAGAATTTATTTACAAGCACTAGATTATGAAATTTGGGAAGTTGTTTGTGATAGTCCATTTATGCCTTTGACTAAAATGAAGTCGGGGAAGATATTCCAAAACATTCATGGGAATAGAATGAATTGGAAAAGAGAAAAGCTGCTCTAAATTCCAAAACTCTGAATGCCTTGTTTTGTGCACTAGATAAGAAAAAGTTTCATAGAGTATCTAGTTATAAGAGTGCTAACGAAATTTGGCACAAACTTGAAGTTGTTTATGAAGGCACGAATTAAGTGAAAAAGTCTAAAATCAGTAGGTACACTTGACAATATAAATTGTTCTAAATGGAACAAAATAAGAGTGTGTATTCTATGTATACTAGATTTACGGATATAGTGAACACTCTAGGAGTCCTAGGAAAGATTTTTTCAAATAATGAGAAAGTTAAGAAAATCATTAGGTCGCTACCTAAGGAATGGAGACCAAAAAGGACTGCCATTAAGGAAGCCAAAGATTTAAATATCTTACCTATTGATAATTTAATTAGTTCTGTTATTTTTTATGAGGAGGACTTGGCAGCCGAGAGAGGCAATGAGGAGAAGAAGAAAAGGATTGCTCTCAAAGTCTCGAAACATGAAGTGATGAGGAAAGCGAGATGGATGAAGAAGAGATGGATATGCTGGCTAAGAAGTTCAGAAAATTTTTTAAGAGATCCGGTGAGCGAAGAAAATTTAGAAACCTCAAGAATCAAAAAGAAAAGAAGGAAGTAATCAAATATTATGAGTGCAAAAAGTCTGGCCATATAAGATCGGAATGCCCTCTTCTCAACAAGCTCAAGAAGAAAGCAATGGTAGCCATATGGAATGATAGCGATGAGGAAACAAGTGATGATGAAGAGCATCAAGAAATGACAAATCTAGCTCTCATGGCAATTAGAGATGAATCGGATGATGAACTTGATGAGGTAAATGATCTTCCTACTTATGATGAATTACATGTTGCTTTTAAAGAATTGCATGATGAGTGGATGAAAATTGGTAAAAAGAATGCATGTCTTAAAAAGAAAATGGTAGAGCTTAAAAATAAAAATGAATCTCTAAGTGTAAAAATTACAAGCCTAGAATTAGAGAATAAAACATTGCATGATAGAGTTGCATTATCAAATGATAAATCTAGCACTTCATACAAGCATCTAGAATCACATGTAGATAACTTGAAAAATGAAAAAGATGCCCTGCAAAAATGGAATGTTTCATTAAAAGAAAAGATCAAAGAACTGGGACTAGATAATAAAATGTTACATGATAGGATTGCATCATTTAAATGCAAACAAAGTACTTCATATGAGCATGAGAAATCATGTGTTGATGAATTAATGAAAGAAAATGAAATGCTTAAGAAAAAGAGCAATGAGTTAAATAAGATTGCTTTAAAATTTACAAATAGGCAAAAGATATTGGATAACTTGATTAATTAACAAAAATGTGTGTTTGATAAAGGAGGACTTGGCTATAAGCCAAATTTGAAACAAAAGTATTATAAGAACTACTTTGTGAAGAGTATTTCTATTAACAATTAAGTTGTATGTCATTATTGTAATCAAAACGGTCACATGAAACTTGGTTGTCCTATTAAAAGAAAAGTATATTATGGAGTAAAATGTGTTTGGGTTTCAAAAGGAACTATTGCTAACACTTAAGGACCCAAGAGTATTTGGGTACCAAGAAGCACAACTTGAATTTTTTATTTTGTAGGTACCATAATCAAGAAATGGTGGAGAATTTCTTGATGAAAGCTTGTGAGAATAATCATTCAATCATAATCTAAGAGAAAATGATGAGTAAGATAATTTAATTGTTTTGGTAACAATTCTTGCCATATTATTGTATGCAATCGTGATGCATGATTATATATACATATATGATGATAGCTTGTCAACTTATCATGATGGATTTGTTTGTTTTTAATGACTATGAAATGCCTAAGCATGATAAATAAGTGATATGCTTGAATTCTCAATCTTTGAATGCATACATATTTCTTGATTGTATAATGTATATGCATGATAGATGAGTTATATGTTTACTCTTGTTTGCATTTATGTTTCATATATTGAATGACTTATTGAAAAGTTTTGAATCTCAAAATGGTTTAAAATCAATCAATTTCCAAGCCAAAAATAAATTGATGTTTCTAATACAAGTCTAAGAGCTTACCAAAATTCAATAAGAGTCTAAATGACTTTCAAGGATTAACCAGTATACCTTTTCTTATCAACTGAAAAACCGTTTTCTTGTTGATTACTCTCGAGACAACTTCCAGATAACTGGATTTAGAAAATCGGTAAGTCGGATTAGTTTTTGATTGCTCTCGGGTTGAATTCCGAATAACCGGATTAAAAAATCGGTAAGCCATATTAGCTTTGGTTGCTCTCGGGTCACGTTCTAAATAACCGATTACGACATCTGGAAAGCCGGATTTGCAACGCTTCTCTTCTGCCTTAAAAACAGGCAGCCGGTTCTTCAAACCGATAAGCTGAATGAGTTTTGAAAAATTTTAGAAACTATCCGGATAACCGGAGAAAGAAACCAGTAAGTTGGTTTCAGCTTTCATCATTCTGGACACTAACTGGCTAACCAATTAGTGGCATCTGGTAAACCGAATTCGGTTTTCCCCTCACTGGACACTAACCGGCTATCTGGTTAGTAAAATCTGGCAAACTGGATTCAAGTCTTTTTAAACTGTTCTTCTTCCTCCTTCTTTTGGCAAACCGGATCCCATTTTCTCTCAAAAAACTGATTCTTCCTTCATTCTTTCACATTCTAAAATCCACCATTCTCATTCGTTTTCGATCCAAATTGATTCATAAAACTTATTCCCCATTCATTCTTGTGTCCAAAATCATCTTTCAAATCCATTTTCAACATCAAACTCCCTAGATCTGAAATTCAATCTAGGTTTTCAAACAAATTTTCTCTCTCTAGATTTCATCTTATTAATTGTCTATCATCATTGTCCATCTCTTATGTATGTGTGAATTCATATGCCATTAATTGTGTTACATCATCATTCATTTATAAAATTCGCACACATGACTTATTGCTCTTATGAACTTCATCATTTGTTCTTTAGCTTATAATGATGGATTTTCTTAATAACTATGTTGATTTTGATGATCTATATATTGTCATTATGTACTTATGCTTTACTTAAGTTTTGATGATAAAGAATGTGCTTTGATGATTATATTGTATTTGATGAAGTTTGATCTTATGCAATCTATAATTGGTGAATGAATGTATTTTTTGTACTTTATCGATATATTGTCGAATATGCATTACTTGCTTTAAATGATATCGAAAGGAGGAGAAATACATATATTTTGAAAATTTTAAGCATATGAGATTTTTTAAGTTATATTAAAATGTCACATTAGATCTTTGATAAGTTTAGTTGTCTTGATTTCTAAAATGTGATTAGCAAGGGAGCTTGGATGGTTGGTAATATGCTCTTATGTCTTTTGCATGCTTTTGCTTGATCTATTACTTGTTTTCTTGATTATTGATAAAGGGAGCTACCTCAGCAACATTACTTAGTTCTTGTTGTTTCTATTTTGGATAATATGCATTTTGAACATTTTTATTGTCCAAAGGGGGAGACAAAATGATATATCATTTTGATAATGTCAAAAGAGGGAGAATAACATGCACTTTGAGTATCATTTTGATGATTGATATGTGATTATGGTGATAATGTTGATGATTTTGAGATATGATGATTATTTGATTACATGGGTGTTTTATATGATAATTTTATGTTATGAGTTGACTTGGCAATTGATAGAATAATGGTTCATGATATTTTGGTGTGATGGTTTGTGTATGGAGTTGGCTTGTATCATGATTTATAATAATTTACGTGTAATATTACTAAACTTGTATTTGAGGTGATGCTTGTTGTTAGGGGGAGATTCTTTTGAAATTTCTACTCGGACAACATGGGTAACAAATTTACTACTATTATTCTTTTCTTTTAAGTTTTATTTTTGATGAGCAGGAGGAGAATAATACATGTTTTTAAATTTATAAAAATTTGCTACTCTTTTTCTTTACCAATTAAGTTTTCTTTTTGATGATGAAGAGGGAGAAAAATGTATGTATTTAAATTTGTTAATTGGCAAATTGTAAGAGAAGCTTACATTTAGGGGGAGCAATTTATTGAATCATTCTTTAAATACATGAAATGTTTGTCATCATCAAAAAGGGGGAGAATATTAACATATATGTTTCTATAATATTGATTTTGATGATAACAAACAATATTAAGAATTATTAATCTTTTAAGCTCAAATTATAAGGGGAGTCTTTTAAATAATTTTTCAAATCAGTTTTTCATCTTGCATTGACTAAGGGGGAGTTTTTCATAACTAAATCAAATTTTTATAATGTGTTTTGTCATCATGAAAAAGGGGGAGATTGTTAGCCTATAGGGCTATAAATGTTGATTTTGATGACAACAAACCACATGTTTTGGATGAACAAATATTTTCATATTGTGCTTTTATAACAAGAAAATGATTTTTTATGTTATTTGATTGTTTTTCAAGATATGGACTAAAATGAAAGAGTTTTGCCATCTTTGTTTTTAAATAAACATTGTTTTGAATTTTAGAATATTCGGCATGCCGCTTTTCATATCCAGTTAGCCACTTTTGAAATTCGGATAGCCACTTTCAAAATACGGGAAGTTATTTATGATAGTCCATTCATGCCCATTATTAAAAATGAAGAAGAGGAAGAAATTCCAAAACCTTCACGAGAATGGAATGAGTTAGAAAAAAGAAAAACTTTTTTTAATTCCAAAACCATGAATGCTCTGTTTTTTACCTTAGATAAGAAAGAATTCAATAGAGTTCTAGGTTATTCCAATGAAATTTGAAAGAAACTTGAAGTTATTTATGAAGGTACAAATCAAGTCAAAGAGTTTGAAATCAGTAAATATACTAGGCAATACGAATTGTTTCAAATAGAACAAAATGAGAGTGTTCATTCAATGTACATATTTATGGATATTGTAAATACTCTAGGAGGTCTAGGAATAACCTTTTCAAATAGCAAAAAAGTAAAGAAAATCATTAGGTTTTTACCAAAAAATTAGAGGCTCAAGAAAACTGTCATTAAGGAAGCCAATGATTTAAATACTTTATTTATTGATGATTTAATGGGCTCACTTATTTCCTATGAAGAGGACTTGGTAGTTGAAAGAGGTAATCAAGATAAAAAGAAAACAAGAATTGATTGAAAGCTTCAAGATCAGAAAGTGACAAAGAAAGAGAACTTGAAGATGAAGATATGGCTATGATAGCTAAAAAATTTAGTAAGTTTTTCAAGAAATCCAGTGAGCGAAGAAAGTTCAGGTACTTCAAAAACCAAAAGAAAAATAAGGAAGCAATTAAGCGATTTAAATGTAAGAAGCCTCAACCCATAAAATTAGAATGTCTTTTCCTCAACAAGGTGAAGAAGAAAGCCACGGTGGTAACATAGGATTATAGCGAAAAGGAGATCTCAGATGAGGAGGAATCACATGAAGTGTCAAATCTGGCTTTTATGGCAATAGGACGAGGACTTGATGAGGTAAGTAATCCTCCTTCTTATGATGAGTTGTTTGAAGTATTTTCTGAATTGCATAATGACCTAAAGAAGATGGGAATGAAAAATGCTTCTCTTGAAAAGAAAAATGTAGAACTTTCAAATGAGAATTACTTTGAATGAAAAGATTAAGTGCCCAGAAGTAAAAAACAAAAGTTTGCATGAAAAAATTGCATTTTTTAAAGAAAAACAAGTTGTTTTATTTAGGAATGAAGGTTACTTGTAAATGATTTGAAAAAGGAAAATGAAACGCTTAGGAAAAAGAGTGATGAGCTGAATGATATTGTCTTAAAATTTACAAATGGACAAAGGATTTTAAATAACTTGTTGGGTTCACAAAATGTGCTTTTCATAAAAGAGGCATTGACTATAAGCCAAATTTGAAACAAAAATATTACAATAATTTCTTTGTGAAAACTACCTTTATTAATGATCAAATTGTATGCCATTATTGCAATAAAAATGGACAAATGAGTTATAAATGTCCAGTTAAGAAAAATGCATATTATGGAATCAAATATGTTTAAGTTCTAAAAGGAACCATCACTAACACTCAAGGACCTGAAAAGCTTTAAGTATCTAAAACTTGAAATTTCTTTGACAAGGATCAAAGAAGAAGAAAAAAAAATGGTATTAAGATAGCAGATACTCGAGACATATGATGAGCAATTACTCTTGGTTTTCGAGTTTTATGAAGATAAAAAATGGTAGATAAGTATCCTTTGGAGATAATTCAAAAAGGAAGATTATTGGTATTGGTAATGTCGGTAAAGACTCCTCTAACTTTATTGAAAATGTGTGTTTAATTGAAAATTTGAAACACAACTTGCTTAGTAAGGTCAAAAATGGTAGATAAGTATCCTTTGGAAATAATTCAAAAGGAAAGATTATTAGTATTGGTAATGTCGGTAAAGACTCCTCTACCTTTATTGAAAATGTGTGTTTAGTTGAAAATTTGAAACACAATTTGCCTAATATTAGTCAATTTTGCAATAAATGGTATAGAATTATTTTTTACAAAACATGAGGTGCTATTGAAAATTGCATGTGATGACAAAGTTTTGTTAGAAAAAGATGTATTAATTTACACACCATTGATATAAATTGTGCATTTACTCATGATAAATATTTTTCGGTATTATACGATGATAGTTGGTTGTAGGATACAAGACTATATCATGCAAGTATGGACTTGATTTTAAAAATTTCTAAAAATGATTTGGCTAAAGATCTTCCAAAAATTGATTTTTAAAAAGATAAGGTTTGTGAAGCTTATCAATTTGGAAACTAGACCAAAACTTCTTTCAAAAACAAAAATCATGCCTTTACTTCAAAATCACTTCAGCTTCTTCACATAGATTGATTTGGATCTTGGAGATATGCAAGTCTAAGTGGCAAGCGCCATGCATTTGTAAATGTTATGATTATTCTAGACACACATGGGGATTGTTCTTAGCTAATAAAGATGATGCCTTTGATGCTTTTAAAATCTTTTGTAAAAATGTTCAAAATGAAAAATGATATGCTATTTCTTGTATTAGAGGTGATCATGATTGAGAATTTGAAAATCATGATTTCAAAAATTTTTGCAATAACTTTGGCATTGAATATCGATTCTCATTACCAAGGACTCCTCAACAAAATTGAGTCGTTGAGAGAAAGAATAGGTCTATTCAAGAAATGGGTAGGATCATATTAAATAAAATTACTTTACTAAAATATATTTGGGCGAAAACCATAAATATCGCTTGTTATGCTTTAAATCGTGTGTTGATTACACCTTACCTTAAAAAATCCCTATGAGCTTTGGAAAAATAGAAAACCCAATATTGGTTATTTCAAAGTTTTAAGATGTAAATCCTTTATATTAAATACTAAAGGCAATCTTGTTCAACTTGATCTAAAATTCGATGTTGGTATCTATCTTGGATATTCAAATACAAGCAAAGCTTATAAAGTGTACAAGCTCCCTATGCAAGTCACATTTGATGAGTCTAACCATTCGTCTACGGAGAAAGTTGTTGTAAATGATGATGCAAATGAAAAGTTGCAAAAAGAAAAGTCTTCAAATGACAAACAAGATAATGCACCACGTGAGAATCAAGAGGAGCGACAAGAAGAACAAACTAATATGGAGAAAATGAAGATAATTCTCAAACACTTATCAATAAGTGAAAGTATGTTTCTTTTCACCCTAAAGATTTAATCTTAGGAGATCCTTCACTCGGTGTAACTACTAAATCATTACTTAAAAATACCTGTGAACATACTGCATTCATATCTCAAATTAAACTAAAATCTTTTCGGATGTAGAAAACGATGAATCTTCGATTATCGCAATTTAAGAAAAGTTAAATTAATTTGAGAGAAATAATGTATGGAAACTTGTTCCTAAACCAAAATATCAATATGTTATATATACAAAATGGGTGTTTAGGAATAAGATAGATGAATCCGGTGTAGTTGTAAGAAATAAGGAGAAATTAGTAGCTTAAGGATACAACTAAGAAGAAGGAATTGATTTGATGAAACCTTTGCACTTGCAACAAGATTAGAATCCATTAGGGTGCTCTTAGCATTTCCATGTCATAAGGATTTCATTTTGTATCAAATGGATGTTAAAAATGTTTTTCTAAATGGTTATATTATGGAGGAAGTTTATATGAAACAATCCTGCGGTTTTGAAAATAAAAATTTGTATATCAAGTTTAAAAGTTGTCTAAAGTTTTATATGGTTTAAAACATGCACCTAGAGCATGGTATGAAAAGCTTAGTAGATTTCTTTTGGAAAATAGTTGTTCAATGGAAAAAAAGGGATACTACACTTTTTATTAAGCATAAAAATGAAGATATATTCATTGTTCAAATTTATATTGATGATATTATTTTTGGTTCTATTAATGAGTCTTTGTGTAAGGAATTTTCATCTTGTATGGGTAAAGAATTTGAGATGACGATGATGGGAGAATTGAAGTATTTCCATGGACTACAAATAAAACAAAGCGAATGAGAAATCTTCATCAATCAAGCAAAGTATTTAAAAGATTTACTTAAAAGATTTGGATTTGAAAATTGAAAGACTAAAAGTACTCTAATGAAATCAACAATCAAGTTTGACAAAGATGAAAAAGATAAAAAAAGTTAATGTTAAAACATATCAAGGTATGATTAGATCTTAACTTTTCTTACTGCTAGTAGACTTGATATCATGCTTAGTGTATGTTTATATGCAAGATTTCAATTATGTCCCAAGGAATTCACTTTCTAGGTCACTTACTTGTCTTTTAGTTTAATAAGAAACAAAATTCAGTTGCTCTTTTAACCATCAATTCTGACTATATTGTTGCTAGTGGTTGTTGTAGCCATTTGAATGAAAAAAACCCTTGGAGACTATCAGATTAATCTAGATCATATACTTATCATGTGTGACAATACTAATGCTATAAATTTGTTAAAGAATCTTATTCAATATTCTAAGACCAAGCATATAGATACTAGACATCGTTTCTTAAGAGATTATGTTAATAAAGGGGATGTCGTATTATAATTCATTTCAACCGAAAAATTCACTATTAGAAAAATGAGAAACACTGATACCAAATTTCTGATATTAATTAAAAGAAAAGTATCAATATTTGATGACTTAAGTGGTTTTTTCCTTCTTTTATATATAAATGTCAGCCTTCATTAACACTATAATACCATAACCAAATATTGACACTAATTAAAGAGTAATCTTAATTTTATTTTTATTTTTTTAATTTTCTTAAATCTGAATAGTGTCGTTCTTATTGCTAAAATGTTATCGCTATAAATTAAACACTTGGGGAATTTTTTGGCTACTCATTTCCCCCTTCTTCCAAAATCGATTTTCTCACTCTCTTGCTACAAAAAATGCAAAACTAAAATCAATGAGACAGAACAATAGCAAATGTAATATTGTTTGAAGAAACTAAAAGTAAATCGAAACCCACACTCCTACCAAACCCTAAATCGAAACTCACTAGGGTTTTTGTTCACCAAATTGAATCGATTAATGGGTCTCGAATAGGTTGTGATTGGATACGCCGCGGCTACAGAGGCCATCATAGTACTGTCACTAACGCTTCAGCGACTCGATAGCCTTCGATGCTGGCTAGTTGCTCGGACGCGTAATCTCCTAAACCTGTTCTTGTTGGTGGTGTTGTTTTGTCTATTTCTACTCATGGACATCTACTGAAAGTACTAGATATGCCCTCATTGAGAAGGTGACTCGTGCACGCAGACAGAGCACTCGTGTCACCAGATGGCTATTATGAAGAGTCATCGTAAGTCGCTGTTGAATGCATTGACTTTGGTGTTTTATTAGTTGCTGTACTTGGTGACTCATCTTTTAGTCAAGATCTTGCAGTTGAAACTGAGGATTAAGAGGCTGAAGAATAAGAATATGATAAATAAGTAAAGACGGCTGCCTAATTTTAATTCCTCCAATTTTGACATATATATTGAAGTGAAATGTAATAAAATTTTAGTTGCTGTAGCTTTAAAAAATTGCTTCTTAGATCTGGGTTGTTAATTTAATGGTCATTATAATTATTGCGCCCATATAATAGGTTTCAGATTATACATGAATAGGATTATTGTTATATTAATTGATCTGCCTAATTTTCTAACTAATAACTGAATGAAAATCATATCATAGAATATACATGATCATTTAACATTTTTGATTTAGCCATCTTAAGGATGTTAACAATAATTCTGTTTTATTTTTGATAGGTGGCAATATTCAAGTGTATATATAGCCTGGAACTATAGTGTTGTAAGGAGTAAGAAAAATATAATTATTAGAACAACTTGGATATGCTGGTGAAAGCACTTGAACATAATTTAACTTTCATGATTTCCTATGTGCAATTGTGTGGCTCTAAAATAACTAAAGTTTTGAGGAAATCATATTTGATATTACTTTCTTTTTTATGCTATTTTGGAAATGTTGATATAATTTGGACATTGTTCAAATTGGGATCATAACTGACATTTTTTTCCCTTTCTTAAAAAAGACAAAAGTTATTGATAGTATTGGCCATTTAATTTTCTTTTCTCCCGATGCATTATTCTTAAGCTTTTTAAGTACATTGTCTCCTTTCTTGAACCTTGCAATTTTCTTTTCTTTTTCCCCGTGCAATTTTATTACAATTCTGGGTGTTTGATGCTTGCAGGTGGAACTTGAGTTTTAAAGAAATGAATATGCTAATGCTTGGCTAGAATGTAACATTGCTGATGAACGTGATAAATATTGGCTTCTGATCTTATTGGTTTCAAAGAAAAGGTAAAAATTCTTTAATATGTTGAATTTATTTCCTTGATTTTCCCCCTTTTCCTAAACTGTCATTCAAGAAGAAAAAATAATTATCTCTTTTGGCTATTAAAAGAAGGATTGCTTTTGCAGAAAGTGTTGTAGATTTTTTGGAAAATCACTGTTTTGTAGATAATATGCTAGATCACAACTGTTTTTCTACCTGTCGAGGCATATTTTGTGTTTTGTGTATAACAATATGAAGTTTGGAGCTTTGATTTAGCTTGATTGGTGATTAACCCCTGTTTAATATAGTTCAGCTTTATGTATATATGCTTGATTCATTCAAATGTGGCATTGATTATTTTACATTTTCTGATGAAATTTCTCCTTTCAGTGACTAGAATGTTTCACACAGATTTGAAAAAAGAAAATAAAGTGTGTGTATTTATTTTCATATCGCATATTGCTAAAAAGAATGCTAGTGCTCTTATATTCAATCCTTAACTTGTTGGAGTATTTCATTTTTTTTTTCATCTTATCCTTTAATTAGGATTTCTAATATAACTCTTGGGACCAATTAGTTATGATTCACTTGAAAATATCAAGCTAAAACCATTAATTTATAATATGATCGTGAAAACCCTATGGACCAAGCATCTCTTCTTGCTATTGTTTGACCTATTTGCATTTGAGGCATTAGGTGGAAAAAAACACAGGTGATAATACCAATTATAAGTTAGGCCAATCGTACTTTCTAGAAATGTGTTCAAAACGGCCATTCCAACTAATGCAAACCATATATGTGAAATTTTTAACAAATACTTTGAATTCCTAAAAGAAAGATTTAAAATCTTCTTGATTTTAATAATGAGGTTTTCCCATTCTCAATGTATTGTTTGATATACTCCTAGACATTGTGGAGCATGCCATATGTTTGTCCTTACAATATATTCCATATACAAGTTAGTTAAATATATGCCCGCAACATGTTTAACTGAGTAGCTCAGAGAAACTTGGTTTAGCACATTTAGCATCTTTCTTTCTTGATATATTGATAAAGCTCTGTCTAAAGATTCGAATCATCCATGTTTTATTTCTAATTGCTTCATTCCTTTTATCTTTGGAATTAGATAATCCTATAAAGCACTTTCCATTAAATACAGTTACATCATGTGTGTGGACTGTAGTGATGTAAAGAATGATCAGTGCTCTTGGTTGGCATTGAGTTCTTTGATGGTGAAGTTGTAATTTTGTGTGGGATCCTCTAGTTAAAGTTTTTAATTTTATTTATATTTTCTGATTATTACTACTATTATTGTTGTTATTATTATTATAAGTTATTAAATAATGATCAGTATTCTTGGTTGGCATTGAGTTGTTTGATAGTGAAGTTGTAATTTTGTAGAGGATACTCTAGTTACATTTTTTTTAGTTTTATTTATATTTTCTAATTATTATTACTATTATTGTTGTTATTATTGTTATAAGTTATCAAAATAAATTGTTACTGATAGCTAGATCTAGTTCTAGTAAGTATAAAAATAATATATAGTTTTTTACTATGTATATCTTGAATGTAGGGTGACTTACTATAAACTAAAGCACGTACATTGGTCAAAACTAAATAATCAGAGCAAATGTCAAACTGGAACTTGGTAACAATAATAGAAGGCTTCATTTCAATTATCTAAATAAAGAATCTGCAGAAGCAATAACCGTGTGTTGGATGATGGTGTTGCTACTGTATATCAGTTTATAAATTACTTGTAGTTGGTAAGCAATATAATAAGTTTTCAACAATGTAATAATTTTTGAATAGTTCAATGCAATGTAATACTTTTCATATTGTTGAAAGTAAATTTCAATTCAAATGCCAATTGCAAATTTTCAATCTCTATTACGTTGATTTCTATTTTTTTTTAATTTTTTCAAATAAACATTGATACCATAGTATTGTTTTATTTTTTATGCTCTTGTACCAATACTTGTTCGATACCATAGTGATACAGTGCAAGAAATTTAAAAAATCTTAATTAGATTTAGATTTATAATACTTAGGAAAATTTTAATTAATTTGTATTCTAGTTTAATTTGGTTTCCTATTTAGAGTCTTATTATTTAGAAATTACTTATTTGAGTAATATTTTTAATTTAGATATAAGTCTTATTAAAATAGATTTTCTAATCAAATTAGGATAAATTTTAGTTAGTATAAATAAGTGTCTTTTGTAACTTTTTTAAGCAGAGAGATATTTGATTTCAATAATATTTATTTTTAATTTTCAAATCTTTTTGCGAGTATTTGAATTCAGTTAATTCTCGGTATTCTGCGAAATCAACGAGTCTTAACCTCTAAATTCTGGCATTCTTTTGAATCAATGTGAATTTAGTTGTTCTTTTATTCTAGTATTCTCATAAAGCAATAGAATATTTTGAACATTAAACTTCGGCCGCATCACATGGTATCGTTATTGATTTGATGTTTGAGCATCAATATTTTTTTGATACCATGGTGACATAAATTTGCTGACACAAAAAATTTGTATAAAAAAATTTGTTGCACCGTGATCAGTGACACTAAATTCGGTGTCAGTAAAACAAGTTGTTGATACTAAAATAGTATAAGAGAAAACTATTGTTTTACTAGTGATAACTTGAGGATATCTTCACTAAACCCCTTAGTGAGGATCAGTTTGTCAAAATTTGACATGAACTTGGGATGATGAATTTTCACGTTAGCATATCTTTGTATGATATCAAGACTACTAAACTATCTATTCTGTGATTTTTGATGTGTATATGTGTTAATGTTGAATGGTTTGTTTCATATGTGCATTCATTTTTCATGCATTAAAAATGGCTTTTTGAGATGCTTTGAGTTCTTGAAATAACCTTGAAATGAAACAACTATTGGCCATAGATCAAAATAGATGTGCAAAATTATAGTAAGTAAACGGATTACCATTTGTAAATACACGTTTTACCATTTAAAAATAAAAACTAGGAATGAAATCTGCAAGTGATCAGTTAACTAATTAAAAATAAACGATTTACTAATTAGAAGCAGAAATGCTTTTTGTATTAACGGATAACCAATTTGGGTAACAGATTACTGTTTGAGTGAAGGAAACATTCTGTTTTTTTTATCATTTAACCGATTCAAATAAACAGTGCACCGATTACGCATTTAATGGTTACTAGAAATTATCGATAACTTTTTTTTTTCTAAAAATGGTTCACCAATTTTGTTTGATAAGCCACAGTTTTAGGTTTTCTTCTTCATTTTTCTTTAAGGGTTAACCATTTCTCTCTCTACTGACGGCTCCACCCTACATCTCTTTAAATATTTGTCTATTTCCTTGTGTTTTCTAGCCAAATTGAAGCCATAAAATTATTTCTAATCACTCTAGGAACATTTTTAACCGACCAAAATAACATTTCAAGCCCAAAATAAAAAATTCCCATACCCTCCATCTTCATTTTAAACGGTACAATTTGTCCCAAAATGCTAAATTTTTCAAATTCCTAAATTTAGCATACATGGTCGGTGCTAAGTGTTTAGGACTGGAACAAGATGAAAACAAACAGCAAGGAGGAATTGAGAACCTCCCAGGGAGGTCCTGGAGTTCGAAAGAACCCATTTCCTTACTGTCCCCATGACTAGACATTTCCAAACCGTTTCATGAAACGCAAGGTAACTGATTCTTACTTTGTGGATTTGGATGATTTTGGGGAGCTAGTTGGTAGTGTCGTTAGTGCACCAAATTTGAAACTTTACTAATAATATAAACAATTAGCACAAAGCAAGTGAGGATCGATCCTACGAAAACTATGTTAGTTATATTTATTATCAACTCTAAAGCAGGACTTAAAATAAAATAATAGTAGTAGTAGTAGTAGTAGTAGTAGTAGTAGTAGTAGTAGTAGTAGTAGTAGTACTACTACTACTACTACTACTACTACTACTACTACTACTAATAATAATAATAATAATAATAATAATATAAATTAATTTAACTAAAGAAAATGCCAATTATACATAAAAGGGGGGTTTTATGAATTTTTAACTAAATAACAAGAAATAAAGAAATTAAAACTACGAAAATAATAATTTAATAAAAACTCTAATTAAAGGAGAAAGAAATAATAATGATGAAAACTTTGGTTAAAAGATCATTTGCTGCCACTAATCATGCACATAATATATCAATTCTATCTTCAATTTCTATTGAAACTATTAACCGTAGACAATAATAAGCTCGATTAGTCTCAATCTTTCCTTAGTATGTCGTTAGGCAAAACAAGCTCTTCACTTAATCTCTAACCATTAAATAATTTAAAATGAACTCTTTAAATTTAAAATAATGGAAGCATTAAGTAGAGAAAGACATTAGGTTGATCTAGGCAATAAATACACAAACTCAAACTATTTAACATAGGTTATGTTCTCCAACTGACATCACTGATTTCAACTTGCTACTAATGATTAAAATATCAAGACAATTATGGATAAAAAATTTTAATATAACAATAGAATTTATTCAAATCATATCTAATTGTCACTTAAATAAGACAAGAATAAAATCATAAATATTAATTATAGAAAAATATAAACAATCTTAATTAAATAAATTGAATGACAGAAATTGAACATTAATTATATGACATGTTCGGGGTTTTGAATTCATCCTCAATGAAATAGAAAATCTAGCCTAACATAATTGAATTGGGAATAAGAGTGTTAATAAAACCAGTCATGGAGATTAATCCAAAGAGCTGACTCTACTTTTTTTTTTATCTTCTTTCCTTGTGGTTGTAATCTTGTTGAATACTGAAGAATGTATATTTATACAGAGTAAAATTGTTCCTTTTATACTTTAAGTTTCAGTAACATTTTCACTTTTATGTGTTTAAATCTTCTAAACTTTTATTAGGTGTGCATTTCAGCAATGTTTTGGCCATTTCACAACTAAGGAGAAGTCGGTCAGTGAAACGAATGACATTTTTGAACTCAAGATAGTTGAAAACCTTAGGAGGAGCATAAAAAGGTACAGTTCACATATATGGTACTATTTACGTATATGATACTGTTCACATTACGGCACTGTTCACATATACGAAACTATGATGTGACATTGATTGATGATATGACGTTGATTGATGATGTGTATTGGATAAAAATACTAATGTGACATTGACTGAAAATGTGGCAGCATCTTATTGGACCGAAATGGTAATGTGGTGTTGAGTGATAATGTATTCTACCCAATCAGAGCTTGCCACGTGACGCAATCCTGAGCGTTTGAATTATTTTCATCCGATGGCTATGATTTATCCATTTTATGTATAAATAGAGGGCTCCCCCCAAATTTGGCACCCCTGAATCCATTTTTGAGATTCATTTTTTGTAATTCTCGCACTATCTCGTATTTTCCACGTATTTTAGTAAAATTATCATTTTACCCCTAGTTCATTTATAAGTGGCTAGTTTAGTTTTAAGCTTGGGTTGAAGGTGAAGTCTCAATATGTCGAATGAAGGATTATTATCTTTTAGCACAACGTGTTTTTGACACCACTTTTAGTGGAAGATCATTATCTCTAGCACACTAAGCGCTTGATACCATATTTATTAGAGTGGGGATTATGAGGAGTAAAAATACCCCCTCATGAATTAACTAAAACTAAATAAGAAATATTAAGGCCATGGTGAATGTTAAGTGATCTAGAGATTCAAGCATTTCATTTGCACTGGTTTTATCTTTAATTCATTCCCGCTATTTTATTTTAAATCTTAAGACAAAAAAAAATTACTTCCAACCAACTCACATTTACACCTAGAAAATTTACCCTATGCATAATTAAATTTCCCTACTCATGGGATCGACACTTGTCACCACAAAATCTATTTTATAATAAATCCGTGCACTTGTGAGTACAATAAAATTTGCACAACAAGTTTTTGGTGCTGTTGCTGAGGAGGTAAGTTATTTTAATTTGTATAGTTAATTTTCCTTGTAAATATTGTGTAAATAATTGTGTGTGCAGGTTTTAAGTGTGTTTTCACAGTAAGTGTGTAGCAGCGTGATAAGATCAATATCGTAACTTCTCCCCTCTCTCTTTATGTTTATCTATTTTGTTTTTAATTTTTATGTGCTCTTTGCATGCATGGTCGCAGATTATAGTCACCTAATCTAGAACTTGTAAACCATTGGTGTGTGCAATCTCTAATGCTATAGGTGTCAATGTGCAAGTGTATACAATAAGTAATATATTGATGAGTACTCAGCTCGTCTTCACAGGGATTGATGTTATCAGATTTGCTACAACATTCTTCAACAGTGCAATTTTGTTTTAATTGAAAATAAAGCGACTAATAAAACTAATAAACAAATAAAAATAAAAAAAGTAACAAAGAAAATTTTCACGTCAAACACGAGGATAAAACCAGTGGGAATAGAGTAGTTGAGTGAATAAACTCACTTAATGGCTTTGACTATTTTTCAATTACAGTACCATTACTACAACATCTACTATAGCACTGGAAAAATCCCTCATGCATCCTCAGCTGTTGCCTGTTGGATATCTCATATCTAATACAACCTAATAGTGATCAATTGTTATGCCAACATTAAATATAATATTAATCGATCTAGGTTCTATTTACCCTACAAGGTGAATCCTTATGTCTAGTTCATTACTAATTTTAGATCAATCATGACCCTATTCAAATTGAGTTTCACTCAACTTGGAAAACCCAATCTAAAACCAAGTATTGTTTTAATGAGATCTACTAAGTCAGACCTTTTTTAGGCTTTTTGTTATCTAGTATCCCTAAATGGGTGGTTAGCCGAAATAAATAATCAAAATAAGTTCAAGTAAGATAAAATGTTATAACAAACACAGACCAACGTGTGTATATCAATCAATCATTCATTAAGATCATTTATCATTCAACTGCAATGAAATTCAATTCATGATTAGTGATAGAAAAATAAACAAAAGAGTTTCAACCATCAAATACATCCCATAATGAAATAAAAAACAAGAAAATAAGAAGAAGATTTGATTTCTAATTTGTTTATGCAATTTCTCCTCTGTCAGCCTTTAATCTCTCTCTTGAATTATGTTTTCTTATTGTTTCTTTGTGGTTATTCCTTTGGTTGATGGCTCGCTTTTTTTTTTTAGGTGTTCTCCTTTTATAGCTTAAAATTAAGGCAACCAGAAGTCTAAGGCGCACATCTTTCAGTTTTGGAAACTCCAGAGCGCAATCTTCTACAACAATAGTGCTATAGCAACGGCTACTGCATCTTACTTGTTTCAATCCTTTTGTAGCCAAGTTCTTTCCTTATCTTTGCAAGTCTCTTGCAGCAACATTCTTTCCTTGAAATTTGAGCTTCCGGTGACCTACAAATATGCATATGATCTAAGCACACAAATAATTCTAAATTAAACAAAATTTGTTAAAAATAAACTAAAAAAATGTTCATGCAAAATATAACTAAAATACAATAAAAACATATCATTTACTCTCTAAGTAATCTTGATTTAAGTCTAAAAGTGCCATGATAACTCTAATTTCATAGAGTTATCAACCACGAATTAAGAAAAATACTTGGCACATTAAGACAAGTTGCATCTAAGGTTAAAACTGAGGGTAATATTAAAATGAATTTGCAACAATAAGGACAATCACCACAAGAAAGGCCATTTAAGGATTACTTCAATACATTATCTAATTTGAGCACATCATGCATAAGATATCAAAATGCAATTGCTACGAGTTTTGAGCTAAAACCTAGTGTGCTAAATTTTCCCTCATCGTTTTATGGCTTGGAAAATGAATACTCATACAATCATTTGAATGATTTTCATGCCATTTGCTAAACTTTTAAATAGGAAATTTTTTGAAGTAAAGATGTTAAGCTTAAACTGTTTCTATTTTCTCTAAAAGATAGAGCTTGTTTATAGTTTAATACAATACCTGCTAATAGTATCACATCATGGGAACAGATGGTAACTAACTTTTTAAATAAATACTTCCCAATACATAAATCAAATGCTATTTGCAGGGAAATTTTAGAGTTTACTTAAAGAAAAGACGAGCAATTCTTTGAAGCATGAGAGCGATTCAACAGGCTATTTTTAAAGCGTCCACATCATGGGTACGAGAAATGACACCAATGTCAATATTTCTTAGAAGAACTATTGCCACATGTGTAAGAATGGCTAATGACAACAAGTAGAGGTGAGCTAATGTTATGAAGCGCATAAGATATATGAGATTTCGTCTAACGACAAGCAGATAATTCCCAACAGCAGAGTCGATCATTCAGGAATATGAGAAAAATCAAGGGAGGAAATGAAATCCATGTTAGCTAGTTAAGATAAAAAATCAAGGAAGTCAAAGCAATAGTTGAAAGACTTTCTCGCTAGATAGCATCGTTGATGGCTGCCAAATCAAGAGAGCCATAAGTTATAACCAATTTGACCATGATTCATACCTAGATCAAGCCAATATTATAAATGTAATGGGAAAGCAAGCAAATTACAACTCTTACTTTAATACATATAATCCTGGATGGAGAGACCATCTCAACTTTTTATGGTCTCAAGAATTCTAACAAAATGGAACAACAGCTCTAGCTCCACCAATACAACCAGTTCATCAAGCTCTTCAAGTTTATCAACCACCAATTAGATAGTACAATCAGAATCAGAGCTACTCACAACAAAAACCATGGGAAGAGGCATTCTAGAAATTCAAAAATTCGACTCATCACACTATTGATGAGTTACAAAATAAGATAAGGGCTGGCTTCAATTCACAAGCCCAATTAATCTCAAGCCTTGAGAAGATGGTGGGCCAACTTGCCTCTTCATTTCAAACCTTAGCAATTACTGTTGAGAAAGGCAAATTCCCAAGTCAGCTAGTGCTCAATCTTAAAGGAGTGTACGAAGTGAGTGCAAGGTCATCCTAGCATCATAAAGAGGTCAAAGCGGTCATAACCTTATGAAAAGGCAAAGAAGTGGACAATAAAGTGGAGATGCCGGTGAGAACAACAACTCAAGTTTTACCCTTAGAATCTGAAGACCCATCAACGAAGGAGAAATAAGATAGCGGCCCACAAGAATACATCTCTAAAACTCATTTTCCTTATAGGTTAGCTAAAGCAAAGAAGGGAAGTACCATAAGTGAGATTACAGAGATTTTCAAAGAAGTAAGTATTAACATCCCTTTGCTTGATGCGATTAAACAAGTGCCCTCTTATGCTAAGTTTCTCAAAGACCTTTGCACTAAAAAGAGAAGCATTCATATCCAAAAAAAGGCATTTTTAACAGAAAACATTAGTTCCATGCTCCAATATAAAATTCTTACAAAATATAAAGACCTAGGCTGCCCTACCATCTCATGTAGCATAGGTTACCACATATTTGAGAATGCTTTGTTGGACTTAGAAGCTCGTGTAAATATTCTGCCTTATTCAGTATTTGTGAAACTTGGACTAGGAGAATTACATCCAACTCCAGTTGTGCTACAACTTGTAAATCGATCCATGAAAATACCTTGTGGTATTGTGGAAGATGTGCTCATTCAAGTAGAAAAATTTTATTTTCCTACTGATTTCATTGTGATAGACACTTAACTAGTGGAGGATTCGAAAAAGCAAATCCCCATTTTCCTAGGCCAACCTTTCTTGGCAATTGCTGATGCTCATATCTAATGCAAAACTGAAAATATACAGTTTTCCTTTGGCAACATGACTATGGAGCTAAATATATTTAACATTACCAAATAGCCCTCTGATAAAGATAAAGGAATTGTTGATGTGGATTTAATTCATGAATTACTTTATCATACTTTTCCTGCTATCTTTGTGATGACCCTTTATTGTCATGTTTAACTCACTTTGGTTTGGATTTTAATATTGACAGATCGATTGATGAGGTCTATACCTTACTGGATTCATCACCGTGCATGGATATTGACAAATGGAAATCAATAATAGAGCAATTGGCATAATTGGGGAAAAATCCTATCTCATCATCGAAATCGTAATCAAAGATTGAGCTCAAACCATCACCCGACTCTTTGAAGTATACATTCCTGGGAAAAGAAAACACATTGTTAAAAATCATCTCATCCTTCCCTAACGTCGAACAAAAAATATCCTTTTGATTTACTGAACATAAAACCATAGGAAGATGTAAGCCACAATCACAACTACTAGTAAATATCCTTTTAATTTACTATTTGCTTTATTGCTTTTAGTGGTATGATTTCTATCTAATCATTGTTAGTTTCTTTTTACTATTTTTTTTAAATAATTGAGCTATAAGCTTTAAGTGTGATTTGACAAACCAACCTATTTACAGCTGTGTATCATTATATTTGTCACCAAGATCTTTAAATATGAGCATTTTTTTCAAGCATTCACAGATGGTTTTTGAGATTTTTCAAATAACAGCCACTTTGAGTAGACAACTCAAAAACATTTATGTGCTTTCTGGGTTTCACTATAGGAAATATAGAGAGTTTGTTCAAACAACTATAGATCTTGGACGAGTACTAGCAGAGAGAAAGATACAGCTAGTACATGAAGGAGGTGACCGGGGATTAGCAAGACTTGTCTCACAAGCTGCTTTTAGTGGAGGAAGCCAAGTGTTAGGCATAATCCCAAAAGCCCTAAAAATACTAGGATGCTTACCTGGCTTACTAATTGGAGATGAATTAGTTGTCTCTTGTATGCAAGAAAGAATAATTGAAATGTTAAAACATGCTGATTCTTTCATTTTCTTACCAAAGGATCTTGCAACTTTAGAGGCACAGATTACATTCACATCTTGGGCACATTTAAACATTATCAAAAACCCATCGGTTTGTTAAATTTTAATAACTTTTACAAAGGTTTGATAGCTTTTATTAACCATAGAATTAAAAATCATTTCATTTCAGTTTCAACAAAGCAGTTCTTTATTTATGCTCCTACTGCTAGTAAGTTATTTGATCTTTTAGAAGCTTGCAGACTAGAGCCAGATCCCAAGACTCTTACATTAGATTGGCCGATTGATGATGGTAGCGGTAGTAGTAAAAAGTACAAATTACATTTGACTCTCTGTTTATAAATATTGTCTATTGCAGTGTCCATTTATTTCCATCAAAACATTGAGGAAAATGTGTCGTTCTGGTTGGGGGGAGGGAATAGTTGACAATTGCGGAATAAATAATAGTTGTGTTGTTGTAATTACTAACCATTTCTAAATTTTTGAGTCGAAAATGACTGAATATAGAGTTTTGCTACTTTAGAAACACATCTTTTTAGTCTTTGTGTTTATTAAAAAGAAAAAAAAAATTGAAACAAAACCAAATTATTGAATTTTTTTCTCGATATTATTGACTAACCCTTTTTTTCTACCTTGGTCATCTTAAGAGATTTAACAGACTAGTCTAGACACACACATATATAACAAGTGATTGTGGTGGTAAGTTGAGATTTTGTAATACCTAATCCTTTCGTTTTATTCGTGAGCAACAACTAAAGGGAGCGGTCATTATAACCTAAAAAAATGAAAAAAAAAAGAAAAAAAAGAGAAAAAAGAAAAGAAAAATAATTGACACTCTCACTTAGTAACCGGGTCTCTTGCCTTAGTAAGTAGAAAGTATTCATATCAAACGGTGAGAGACGATAAAAAATTGTGAGAACTCTTACTTAGTAACCGGGCCTCCTTCCTCAACAAGCAGAGAGTGTTCACGTCAACTGATGAGAGTTTGATTTGTTCAACCCAACTCTTTCTTAGTAATCGGGCCTCTTGCCTCCGTAAGTAGATAGTGTTCGAGTACGAATGGAGTTAGTTATAGAAATAATATAAATAAACTTGTTACCTACGAAAATAACTCTGATGAGACAGTAAGAATGAAAGTATTGCTTTATTTTGACTGAACCCCATAATCATTATGTCAAATAGTGCTAAGCACTGAAGACGGTCTGCTAAATTTTTTATTGATGGTTGAGTAGCAAAAGGGAAAAACATAATTTGTCAGAAAAGTTCATTGATTTAGCGAACATATGTTAATATGAATTTTGTTAGATTTCATCGTTTAATTTGTTAGGAACTAGCAATAAGCTGGTTGGGGGTGTGTTGAGTACTGGAGTGTGTCTAAAAGACCACAATGGCTGAGTCAGACTTTACCTCAATCAACTTTACCTACTGATAGTTCCAACAATTTGTTGATAGTCCAAACAACCCGCTGATGAGCATTAAGGTAACAGTAAATTGCATGCATCTGATGCTGATGTTTATCTTAGGGTGGCTTATGCTCTTCAACATGTTGTTGATGCTGATAATTGGCCTCAAAGGCCTAGTGCATAGCCCCTTAATTCAGGGTCAAAGTTTAGGCTTTACTATTCGGCCTAATACTACTACAAAGACTTAATTGTTGGACCTTATGGTTATTAGTAAGGCTTTTTTGGCTACTAATGCACTCGATCCCTATTGAGTACTGGAGAATGTAAATTTTTACCGTGTAAAATTTGTCATTTTATACTCCAAGTCTCACTAACATTTTCACTTTTACGTATTTAAATCTTCTAAGTTTTTATTAGGCGTGTTTTTATTATAATTTAAATATTTTATATATTTTAAACCTTCACGACTAGCGAGAAGTCGGACAGCGAAACAAATGGCATTTTTTAACACGAAACAATCGAAAACCTTAAGACGAACACAAAAAGGTATTTGGTACTGCTCACGGATATGGTACTGTTCACTTATACGATACGATGACGTGGCATTGACCAATGATGTGGCGGCATCTTATTGAACCAATGATGTGGCATTGACTGATGATATGGCAGGATACTATTAGACTATAATACCGATGTGGTGTTCACTGATGATGTGTTCTAACCAATCAAAACTTGCCACGTAGTACAATTCTAAGCGTTCGAATTATTTTCTTCTGATGGCCATGATTTATCTATTTTATCTATAAATAGAGGGCTCCCCCCGTTAATTTAACACACCTGAATCAATTTGCTGTAATTCTCCCTTCATCTTGTATTTTCCACTTATTTTAGTAAAATAACTATTTTACCCTTAGTTCAATTATAAGTGGCTAATTTATTTTCAAACTTGACTTGAAGGTGAAGTCTCAACATGATCCATGGGCTTAATTAGGTAAGTTTATTCTCTTTTCCTCTTTGATTTATGGACTCGTTGTCGACAGATAGTACATCCTGTTTAGATTTTACACGGTATACCGGCTCCATAGTGAAGGATCGTTACTATCTAGCACAATGAATACTTAGCACCATATTAATTAGAGAAAAAAATTCTTCTCTAGTATTTTATGGATCGTCTTAACTCAATATCGACATAGAGTGTATCTAAGCTATTTAATGGCTAGTCTTGCCATGTTGTTCGACAGAAAAATCATCTGGCACTGTGTGTTCTTGACACCACACTCAGTGTAAGATCATTATCTCTGGCACACTAAGCGCTTGATACCATATTCATTAGAGTGAGGATTTTGAAGAATGAAAATACCCCCTCTTGAATTAATTGGAACTAAAAAGGAAATATTAAGCGCATGGTAAATGTCGAGTGTGAATCCAGAGACTTAAGCATTTCATTTGCATTATTTTTATCTTTAATTCATTTCTGTCATTTTATTCTAAATCTTAAGATAAAAAAATATTTACTTCCAACCAACTCACATTTACACTTGGAAAATTAACCCTACGCATAATTAAATCTATCTCCTCGTGGGATCGACACTCATCACCACAAAATCTATTATACAATAGATTCGTCTGCTTATAAGTACAATAAAATTTGCACAACAAGTTTTTGGCGCCGTTACCAGTGAGGTAAGTCATTTTAATTTATGGAGTTAATTTTCTTTGTAAATATTGTGTAAATAATTTTGTGTGCATGTTTTAAGTGTGTTTTTATACTGTATAACAACGTGATAAGGCCACTATTAGACCAGGATACAATAGTTGAAGGACTCTCTCACCAAATATCATCTTTGACAGCTGCCAAATCATTAGAGCCACAAGCATACAACCAATTAGACCATGATTTATACCTAGTCAAGCCAATGCCATAAATGTAATAGGAAAGCATCCGAATTACAACCCTTACTCTAATACATATAATTCTAGATGGAGAGACCATCCCAACTTTTCATGGTCTCAAGGATTCCAACAAAATAGAACAATAGCTCCAGCTCCACCAATATAACCGGTTTATCAAGCTCCTTAAATATCTCAGCCACCATTCAGACCATACAATAAGAATCAGAGTTACTCATAGCCAAAACCATGGGAAGAGGCATTCTAGAAATTCAAAATTTCGACCCATCACACCATTGATGAGTTACAGAATGAGATGAGGGTTGGCTTCAATTCACAAGCCCAATCAATCTCAAACCTTGATGAAGATGGTGGGCCAACTTGCCTCTTCAATTTAAACTTTGGCGATGACTGTTGAGAAAGGTAAATTCCCAAGTTAGCGAGTGCCTAATCCTAAAGGAGTGCACGAAGTGAGTACAAGTTCATCCCAGCATCATGAATAGATCAAAGCTGTCATGACCTTGCGAAAAGGCAAAGAAGTGGACGAAAAAGTGGAGTTGACAGTGACAACGATAACTCAATAATTTGAGGATTTATCACTAAAGGAAAAAGAAGAAAGTAGCCCATAAAAATAAATCCCTAAAGCTTATTTTCTTCAGAGGTTAGCTAAAGCAATAAAGGAAAGTACCACAGGTGAGATTATGAAAATTTTTAAACAGGTGAGTATTAACACCCTTTTGCTTGATGCGATTAAACAAGTGTCCTCTTATGCCAAATTTCTCAAAGACCTTTACACTAAAAAAAGAAGTATTTATGTCCAGAAAAAGGCATTTTTGACAAAAAAAACATTAGTTCCACACTGTAAAATAAATAATCCATTAAAATAAAAAGACCCATGATGCCTTACCATCTCATGTAGCATAGAGAACCACACATTTGATAATGTTTTGTTGGACGTAGGAGTTAATGTTAATTTATGCTTTATTCATTGTTTGTGAAACTTAGACTAGGAATATTATACCCAACTCCAGTTGTGTTACAACTTACAAATTGATCCATGAAAATATCTCGCAATATTATGAAGGATGTGCTTATTCAGATAGACAAGTTTTATTTTCATGTTGATTTCATTGTGATTGACACTCAATCAGTGCAGGATTCAAAGAAAACACATCCCCATTATCCTAGGCCAACCATTGTTGGCAACTGTCAATGTACATTTTCAATGCAAGACTGAAAATATGCAGTTATCCTTTGGCAACATAACCGTGGAGTTGATATCTTTAACATTGCCAAGCAACCTCTCCATAGATAATGAAGGAATTATTGATGTCGATTTAATTGAAGAATTAATTGATCATATTTTTTTTTCTAACCACAGTAATAACCCTTTACAAACATGTTTAACTCACTTTAGGTTGAATTTTGATATTAATAGATCGATTAATAAGGTCAATGCTTTACTCGATTCATCACCATCCATGGATACCAATAAATCGAAGTAAAAAATAGAGCAATTAGCACCATTGAAGAAAAAACTCAACCCATCATCACCACAAAAGCTCGAGCTCGTATCGTTACTTGACACTTTGGAGTATACATTCTTGGAAGATGAAAATACTTTGCCAGCAATCATTTTATCCTCTCTTGATGACAAGTAAAAGAGTAAGTTGTTGGGTATTTTAAGAGAGCATAAAAAGGCATTAGAATGGACCATAGTTGATATAAAAGGTATAAACCCAGTAGATTGCATGCATTACATTTATCTTGACAAAATGCTAAACGACTAGGGAAATACAACGTCCGCTAAATTCTAACATGAAAGAAGTTGTTAGAACTGAAGTCTTTAAACTATTAGATGTAGGTATCATTTACCGTATTTCTGATAGTTCATAGGTCAGTCCTGTGTAAGTTGTGCTTAAAAGGTCAGGAGTCACAGTAGTTACCAATGTTAACAATAAATTAATATCTACTAGAGTAACTACAGGTTGGCGCATATACATTGATTATAAGAAGTTGATTCTGCCAAACGTAAAGACCATTTTCCGTCACCATTTATTGATCAAATGCTCGATAGATCAACAAGTCATGAATTTTATTATTTTCTAGATGGATACTCAAGATAAATCACATCCCCATAGCACCAAAAATCACTTTCACTTACCATTTTGGTACATTTGCATATAGAAGAATGCCATTTAGATTATATAACGTACCTGCCACATTTCAATGATGCATGTTAAAAAAATTTTCTAATATGATTGAATACTTTTTGAAAGTCTTTATAGATGACTTTTGTGTTTTTGGTGATTCATTTGATCAACATTTATATCATCAAACACTAGTTCTATAGAGATCAATAGAAAAGAATTTGGTCTTGAATTGAGAAAAGTGTCATTTTATGGTAAGACAAGGTATTGTTCTCGGTCATATCATTTTGAGTAAAGGTATTGAGGTTGAAAAAGCCAAGGTAGATCTCATTTCAAATCTTCTTCTACCTAAAACAATCAGAGAAGTAAGATCTTTCCTTGGGCATGCTGGTTTTTATAGACGTTTTATTAAAGATTTTAGTAAAATTTATAGACTCTTATACAATTTACTTACTAAGGTTGCACCTTTGGTCTTTGATGATTCTTGTTCTTGAGGTATTTGAAAAATTAAAGCTGTTGTTGACTTTATCACCTATCATTCAGCCCCTAAATTGGAACTTATCTTTTGAACTCATATGTGATACATCTAATTATGCAGTAGGAGCAGTATTAAGCCAAAGAGTTGATCGAATTCCCCATGTCATTTACTATACTAGTATAACATTGAATGATGCACAATTGAATTATTCAACCACTGAAAAAGATATGCTAGCAGTAGTGCTTTCATCAGAAAAATTTTGATCTTGTCTCGTAGGATGTAAAATAATTGTGTTCACAAATCAAGCTACTCTTAAATATCTTTTTACAAAGAAAGATGCAAAAGCCAGACTAATTTGCTAGGTGTTACTTTTGCAGGAATGGAAAGACACAAAAAATATCGTGACACATCATCTCTCTCGCCTTAATTTTGACACAATTTCAAAACCATTACTATTGAATGAATCATTTCCAGATGAACAACTGAAAGAGTGTGGAAGTACTACCATGGTATGTTGATATAGTTAACTATCTTGTTAGAAGTCAACTTCCAGTGCATTAGACTAAGCAGGACAAAGCTAAATTTTTTGTGGAAACAAGTGATTTCTTTTGAGATAATCCTTACCTTTTCAAATATTGCACAGATCAAAATTTTCAGACGATGTGTCCTAGAAAGTGAATTTCAAAATATCTTTTTTCATTCCTCCATAAACAACCTTGTGGAGGACATTTTAGTGCTAAGAAAACAGTTTCTAAAGTTTATAATGTGGTTTCTATCGGCCGACTTTATTTCGAGATGCTTATATTTTTTGTTCTTTCTATGATAAGTGCCAGTGTATAAGAAGCATTAAACGAAGGAAAATGATGCTACTAAATCCTATTATGGTGGTCGAAATCTTTGACGTGTGGGGAATCAATTTCATGGGACTCTTTCCTTCTTCTTTTGGCCATCAATGCATATTTGTTGTATCGACTACGTATCAAAGTAGATATAAGTAATTCTGTGGAAAACCAACGACCATAAGGTGGTGATAAAATTCTTGAAAAGCAACATTGTCTCACACTTTAGGTTCCCTCGACTAATAATCAGTGATGGCAGTACCCACTTCTGGAATAGATCATTCAAAATTCTTTTAGCAAAATACTCCATCACACACAAAGTTGCTACCCATGTCATTCGCAAACTAGTGGTCAAGTCGAGATCTCCAATAAGAAAATAAAGCATAATTAGAAAAGACGGTGAGGGCTAATACAAAAAATTGATCATTGAGACTCGATGATGCATTATGGACATATCAAACGACCTTCAAAACCCTGATTGGGATGTCACCATATAGGTTAGTGTGTGGGAAAGCTTGTCACATAACTGCAAAACTTAAGTATCGTGCATACTAAGCCATTAAGAAATTCAACTTTGACATATAGGAAGCTGGTTCAGAAAAAAGATTATAGCTAGAACTTGAGGAAATTCGCAATGAGATGTACGAAAATGCCCAAATTTATAAGCAACGAATAAAAGTCTTTCATGACAAGCAAACTATGAGAATATCTTTTACACCAGGTTAGAAAGTGCTTTTATTCAATTCTCGCTTACATCTAGTTCTAGGTAAGTTACGCTTCCGATGGTTTAGTCCATTTATTGTTCACATTGATTTTCTACATGGAGCCATTGAAATTAAGGACCCAAAAAATAGTGTCACTTTTAAAGTTAATGGTCAAAGTTAAAACCATATTTTGAGTATCAACCACACAAAAAAGACACCAAAATAAATTTAGGTGACCCACCAAATCTGAACTGACACATTTTCTTGATCCTTTTTTCAGTGATTTAACTTTTCGTTATTCTTTTTTTAAATTGAATTTACTACTGCTTTCACGTGTGTTTTGTTTTTGCTAGATTTATTCTTTTCTTAGGTATTTTATCATTTTTCAACTCGCTTAAGTGCGGATAACGGTACACCGTGACTTATTAAAATTAGTTCCTTCAATTTCCCACAATAACATGGAAGATAAGATTAAATTCATTAGGGATGGCTTGAATAAGGAGTCATTGGATGATATCTTTTTGTCTCTTGAAACATATCCCAATAGATATGTACAGAGAGCAATTTCACAGTTATGGCCATTGTTCCAAAAAGAAAATGCATGATATAGTCTTACCTATTTACTAGTTTATAAGAAAACTGGATGAAAAACATATCCTAAACCCATAGGGGGCGTTCAAGCCATTTCTAGACGTAAAACTAGAGGAAGATGTGAACCACAATCACAACTACCAGTACATATCCTTTTGATTTACTACTTGCTTTATTGCTTTTAGTGGTATGATTTTTATCTAATTATTTTTTGTTTCTTTTTACTGTTTACTTTTGAATAATTGAGCTATGAGCTTAACACGTCATTTGACAAATCTAACCTATTTATAGTTGTATATCATTATATTTGTCACTAAGATCTTTATGTATGAGAGCATTTTTTTTCAAGCATTCACATATAGTTTTTGAGATTTTCCAAATGAAAGCCACTTTAAGCAAACAACTAAAAAACATTTGTGTGTTGTCTGGGTTTTACTATAGTAAATATAAAGAGTTTGTTCAAGGTTATAGATCTTGGTCAAGTACTAGTAGAAAGAAAGATACACCGAGTATATAGAGGAGGTGATCGAGGATTATCAAGACTTGCTTCAGAAGCTGCTTTTACTAAAGGAAGCCAAGTTGGATTGTTCGACTAATGATAGTAACGGTAGTAATAAGATGTACAAATTAGATTAAACTCTCCATTTATAAATATTTTATGTTGTAGTATTTAGGTGATGTCGTTTAAACTTTACTTCTTTTCTTTAAGACATTAAAGATAATGCCTTGTTTTGATTGGGGGGAGGGAATAGTTGACAATTATGGAATAAATGATACTTGTATTGTTGTAATTACTAACCATTTCTAAAATTTTGAGTCAAAAATGGCTGAATATAGAGTTTAGCTATCTAGAAACACATCTTCTAGTCTTGATTTTTATTAAAAAGGAAAAAAATGAAAAAAAGGAAAATTGTTGAATTTTTTTCCTGATTTTATTGACTAACCTTTTTTGTCTACCTTGGCCATCTTAAGAGATTTAATAGATCAATCTAAATACACACACATGACAAGTGATGGTGGTGATAAGTTGAGATTTGTAATACCTAATCGTTTCATTTCATTCGTGAGCAACAACTAAAGGTAGTAGTCATTATACCCTAAAAGAAGAAGAAAAAAAGAAAAAGGAAAAAAGAAAAAGGAAAAAAGAAAGAAGAATAAAAGACACTCTCACTTAGTAACCAGGTCTCCTGCCTCAGTGAGTACAAAGTGTTAGCGTCAAACAGTGAGAGTTTGATTTGTTCAACCTAACTCTTTCTTAGTAATCGGGCCACTTACCTTAGTAAGCAGAGAGTGTTCGCGTAAAACAGATATAGTTGGTTAAAGAAATAATACAAATAAATATGCTACCTACAGAAGAAACTTTGATGAGACGGTAAGAGTGAAAGTATTGCTTTATTTTGATTGAACCCATAATCATTATGTCAAATATTGTTAAGCATTAAAGATGGTCTGCTGAATTTTTTATTGATGGTTGAGTAGCAAAAGGGAAGGACATAATTTTTCAGAAATGTTCATTGATTTAGTAAGAAGATTTTAATTTAAATTTTTTTTAGATTTCATGGCTTAATTTGCTAGGGACTAGTAATAAGCTGGTTGAGGGGTGTGTTGACTACTGGAGAATGTATATTTGTACAGGGTAAAATTGTCATTTTATGCTCTAAGTCTTACTAAATTTTCACTTTTACGTGTTTAAATCTTCTAAGCCTTTGTTAGGTGTGCTTTATTATAATTTATGTGTGTTAGGGATATTTTAGTCATTTCATGACTAACGAGAAGTTGGACAACGAAACGGATGGCATTTTTTAACTTAGGACAGTCAAAAATTTTATAACAAGCATAAAAGATATTTGGTATTGTTCACGTATACGGTATATACGATACTATTTATAAGTATGACATTATTCACATATACAATACGATGATGTGGCATTGACCGATGACGTTGCAGTATCCTATTAGACCAATATTGTGGCATTGACTGATGATGTGGCGTTGATTAATGATAGAGTAGGATGTTATTGGACCAAATACTGATGTAGCAGCATCTTAATGGAACAAAATGCTGATGTGGTGTCGGTTGATGATATGTTCCAACCAATCAAAGCTTGGCACGTGTCACAATCCTGAGCGTCCGAATTGTTTTCATTTAATGGCCATTATTTATCTATTGTATCTATAACTATAGGACTCCTCCCTCCCCCTTAATTTGACACCCATGAATTCATTTTTTAGCTTTATTTTTAGTAATTCTCCTTCCATCTTATATTTTTTACGTATTTAGTAAAATTATCATTTTACCCTAGTTCAATTATGAATGCTTAATGCAGTTTTAACATGATCCATGGTCCATAGGCTTAATTAGATAAGTTTATTTTCTTTTCTTCTCTAATTTATGTGGTTATTTTTACTCATTGTCGATAGAAAGTGTATCATGTCTAGATGTTGCACGGTATACCGGCTCTCTAGTGAAGGATCGTTACTGTCTGGCACAATGAGTACTTAACACCATATTAATTAGAGAGAAAATTCCCCTCTAGTATTTTATGGCTCGTCTTGACTCAATGTCGACAGAGAGTGTATATAAGCTATTTAGTGAATAGTCCTGCCACGAAATCGACAAAATGATTATTATCGTTTGGCACAACATGTTCTTGACACTACACTTAGTGAAAGATCATTACCTTTGAGATACTGAGTGCTTGATATCATATTTATTAGGGTGAGGATTTTGAGAAACGGAAATACCCCCTTATAAATTAGTTGGAACTAAAAGAAAAATATTAAATTCATGGTAAATGTTGAGTGTGGGTCCAGAGATTCAAGCATTTCATTTACATTATTTTTATCTTTAATTAATCCTTACCATTTTATTTTAAATCTTAAGATAAATAAAATAAAAAAATTTACTTCCAACCAACTCATATTTACATCTCAAAAATTAACCCTACACATAATTAAATATCCATCCTCATAAGATTAACACTAAAATTTACACAACAATCTCGTTGGCCAAGATTCCTGGGTTGACTTGGCTGATTAGGTTTAGCTTTATTTAGTTATTGATGATTATGGTGTTTTGGCTTCTAAGGGTAATTGTCTAAGTGGTGATGGTCACCTGGGTTTCCTACCGTTGGATCGGGATGTTGCTTCTGACAAGGATTCAATGATGAGACTAGATTTTTTACTTATTCTATCGAGGTTCAAACACTTTTACCTCTAGCATGCAGTAATTGATAGTATTGATGGCCTAAAAATAGCTAGTTGAACTTAGGATTAGTGCATTTATTAGTACATAAACCACTATTCATTGGTGTGTTATTAATGCTCTACTTTTTTCTCTAGATTTTCGTTAAAGTTTCATTATTATTTCGATTATTATTTTCTAGATAATTATTTATGAAATGCCTCTCAAATTAAGATTTGTCAAAAATTTGTGTCAAAAATCATCAATGATAGGTTTAGAGCAAAATAATCATTTTAGTATTTTTGAGTTTCTAGATAGATGAACAGATGTCATTTTTAGATTTCAGAGCATTGAAAACCTTAAGATACATGATGACTAGGATTGAATTAGAGATAGATTTGAAACGGATAGTGGTAGAGGTGAGGTTTCTATGGTGTTGACGTACAAGGAATGATTGAGTATATCATTGACCATTAGTTTGACTGAAGCAATGATTGGTTCCTACAGCAAGCTTATTGTATACATGAAGCAGTAGATTGCAACCCTCAATTTACGTCAGTTTGACGGACCCAGAAATGGATCCGCACCATCCTCCATTGGTTGACCTGTGCCTTTGAACCGTTCATCACTCTTGATCTATGTGTTGATTCTACCACATCATAAGATTTTGACAAATCGTCCATTGTTGATCTACTTTGACCAAGCATTTTTTACCACTGGATTTGCCTATTTTGACCACAATCAGACCCTCCTAAAGCTGCCACGTCGCCTAAACTTTGAACCTTTTTCATTCTAGAAGATCCAAAGGTATAAGTTTATCATAACCAGGTTTAAGAAATGAGTCACTTCTAGGGAATAAAAAGCCAAAAAAGAGGGCTATGCTTTCAAGCTCAAATTGATGACATACACTTATTTTGGCCAACTTACTTTGGGGAAGATTTTAGTGAGTGACTTTAATATTTTTATTCCCAAAATTTATTTTTTAAACCTTAGATTTTAGAGAGATATTTTTAAGGGTTCGAGGCTTTAGTTTAGATTGGGAGTTTGGTTGATTGCGTACTAGTTTTATTGTTAAACACCAAGAGTCAAACAAGCTCAATTTTCTTCTCTCATTTTTTAGCTTAGTCAAGCTCATAGATTAATTTTTTTTTTCAAACTTGGTCTTGTTAATTTGAGACAATATTTCTACACCCATTTTACCTTTTTACTCTTATTTCATGAAAAGATTTTAACACTTGATTCACATAGAGGAAAGTTTGTGAGGACCGTAAGGCTTCAAACAATAGGATTTAGATGGGAGGTGCTTAGGATTGCGATGCTTTGTAAGTATTCTTATCATTGTAAACTTACGTTATTTTCAAAGTGAATTATTTCATCTACACCTGGACATAATCACATGTCGAGGTTCCCTAGATCGTGAGGATTAAAGGTTTCCTTGTAGAAATTTGCATATTGTGGATATTCATTTATCTTAGGTATTTATTTTGTAACACGCCAATTCCACTAACAAGGTACTACGGTAGAATTGAAGTGAAACTGTATTTCATCATTCTCATAAATAAAGCTTTCAAAGTAATAACCAATAATGAATATTCTAAACCTCCAAAAGAATATAAATAAATTTTGAAATAACATATCTTCAAATAAATATCACTCTATAGGAAGCCAAATTGTTCTTAAATAATTAACGTAACATTAATTCCCAAAGAAACATAGCTCTTATTTTTTCCTCGTAAGACCATGAGCTCACATCATCTAACTCTATTTGCAAAAAAGTGGTAACGAGGGGTGAGCCGTCTACTCGGTAATAAATTCATGCACAATACTAAAAAAAACCATTAAAATATAATTTAATAAAACTTCTTAGATATACATAATAATAAGAGAAATTACCTTTGTAAATCATCATTTAGCAAAAATAAATCACATCATTATAAAGCTATTTAAATCCTTTAAACATAGCAAAAGCATTTTAAACACATAAAACGTAATTAGTTAATGCGACATAGTATCACTTGTACACCCGGTGACCAGGCCATATAACATCATTTAGGGTGCTATACCCCGTGGGAATCATTAACATTAACATCATATGTGCACAAAATTCAGCTAGCCTTTCATAACATAACATAACATAACATAACATCACTACGGACAATGAACCAAAATATATAAAATCATCCTTAAACTTTTAATCAGTTGTAAGATTTCGTAAATTACATTTAAATAATTGATACTTACTTCAAAGTACTTGACACAAAACAATTTAATAAAAGTTCTCATTTTTAAGACAATTTATGACACAAGTTTTAAAAAAATAAAGTTTTGCTAATAAGAATGATGAAATGCAATTTCACTTTAAAGAATTTATTTATATTCTTTTGGAGGTTTAGAACATTTAATATTGGTTATTACTTTAAAAGTTTTAGATATGAAAATGATGAAATGCAGTTTCACTTTAATTCTACTGTAGTGCCTTGTTAGTGGAATTGGGGTGTTACATTTGTGGTATCAGAGTGGCTTTACGTGTCCTCTTGAGCGATAGTGGGGCAAACTTCAGTGAGGACGCTGAGTCCCTAAGGGGGTGTATGTAACTCCTTAGGTGAATTTCACATCGATAAAGTATGGAAGAGATGTTGGGTTTATAAGGGCTAATCCACACCCTAATTGGCAAGACACATTTTGGGGTGCATGGGCGCGCAAGGAACAAAACTGTGTGAGCCTTTTTAAATCTTAAAGCGGATAATATCTTGCCAAGTCTGAGTTGAGTCATGATATATTTCTATTGCCATAGATTGATTTTTAAATGATTGGTTTAATTGATGGTAGAAGTTGAATTGGACATATTTTGATATTATTGAAAGTGCGTATATTGAATATTTGTTGATTTTTATGTGATTGGTTGAATTTAAGGCACTTTCAATAATATCAATGTTGAAAAATATTTAAAAAATATTTAAATTGCATAGCCGGAGTAGTAACCAACTCTCTCTACAAAAATTAATGCGGAGGATAAATATACTCCTAATTTTCTCTCAATGTTGATAGTGAGTAGATATCTTTATGAAAAATATTTTTTAAAAAATATATTATTACGCCAAAACTAATATTATGCCCAAATGAAATAAGTCAATGATGGAACTTGAGCCATGCTTCTGAAAGCTTAAAGAATAGAGAAATTAGAAGTTCAAGAAAATGCTCTTACCCAGAGATTTTCATGCAAAGCAAAACAAGGTATTCGAATTAATGGACGAAGTAATTTATCATTCGTCCACATAAGCCAGCAACTGCAAATGGATTCCTAAGCCAGGGTCGCCTTGCATGAGAGCCAATAAGGAAGGAACAAGTGGACTCTAAGGGAAATGAATTGACGAATTAAAAAATCATATCTTTGACAATATTCTTGTCATAGCATTTTGTGGAAATTATTGTGAACCTTCAGGGATAGAAAGCAGAATGTCTGGCCCATCAGAGCACATGACAATATTCTTGTCATAGCATTAAAATTGACGAGTTACTGGGCGGGCCCATGGGCCTATATTTTTGTTAAAAAATAAATAAAATTATTGGGACCGCTTCAAGGTCAGCTTAAATGTATCATAAATTTATAATAATATAAATACCAATTGGCACTCCTTTTAAATTTTAATTCTAAAAATAATCCTCAAGAGACCCCATTGTATTTTAGGCCCCAATATCAGTGTGATCTCACAAACTGTCTTAGATAAATAAATAAATAATTTTTCCCTACTATTCTCTCATTTAAGTAAAAATGAGTAATTTTTTCCCAAAAACAATAAATCGAGCAATCGTTATTCTTCACGCTCAACGATTCATGCTCAATCAAAAAGACGGAAAAACAATATAAAAAAAACACTTAATTCTTATCCCATTAACTGAGTGCTGAATTCGTTTAATTTCATTGAAATATTTGTTTAATTTCATTAAAAATATTTGCTTATTGATGGCGTAAAAATAAATTTAATTAGCTTGAAGCTTGTCTTGTTAGTGGGAATGTAATTATCGTATAATAAACTGTTCAAATTGCAAGGAAACAACAACAGGAACTGTTGACGAAGAAGAACTTGATACACAATTACGGGAACCTTGTTACTTTGCAAGATCGTCTTTTAATGTGGTATTTTGGCGGTTTATGAGTTTATTCGATAATGTTTGAGACTTATGTCCCAATAATAAAATGAGATTCAGATTTAGTGCTGAGTTAACCCCTATTCAACTTTTTATAATTTTTTGTTACATATGTACATGTAGTAATATACAGTTAAAATTTATTGGTTTTATATTTGTATCCAATGATTAATAATTATATCTTTTTAAAATATTAGCAAAAAGTTGAATGCAGATTCAATCAATATATGCTTTCCAATAAAAGAGGGATAAAGATAGAATTGATTGCCTTTTTCAAGCTATCAGTTCTTTTAGGTTTTGTTAGGTATATCTTGTCCGCTTATGTAATTTCAACTAAGGTTACAATTGTCAATATACACAATAAATGTTTCAAGAGGAATTTGGCGTGCCAATGGCTCCACTCTAAAAAAATTATCATCATCATCATCATTATTACACTTCTTAGACCTAACTCCAGACTCAATTAAAATCAGAGCCATATATTAATCAATCGGCCAGAGAAATTCAATTAGCAAAATAATTGTAACAACAAAGAAAGAACAAACAAAATTTTTTTTAATTAAATCATTAATTCTGAACATATCGACCTCTTTTTCCTGGTTCATGTTGCTTTTTTTTAAAATTAACTAAATTACAACAGTAGATGTTAGATAAATATTTTTTTAGGTCATGATCACAAGTGAGAGTAACATTAATATCCAATTTTTTAAATGCTTTTTTTTCTCATAGCACACACTCATTTTTTTTTTTTACTATTCATGAAAATTTTACTTAAGAATATCTACCCAAAAAGATAGTGATTACTAGCCCATATGTAAAAAATCTCTTACCTATTCATTAGTTCGGACTTTATTTTAAATTAAAAGTAAGTAGAAATTGACTTATATATGTTATGCTTTATGTTATGCTCATGGGCTCACGGGACCTAGCTAGTCAATATCTTAAAATAATTCTCCATCCGAGGTTCCTATCTAGTGCCCATGTAATGTCGCTATCTGTCATGTATTCGTCATGAAGAAGCATGGCGTTTGTAATTGATTCTAGATGAAAGAAAAATTAAAGTAAAAAGAAAGCCCAGCTAGTGATTGAATGTACATTGGAGAATTTCTTGTCGCAGGCAAAATCCTCTAACCACTTTCCTGAAGCCCACTTTAGACAATTATCATTTAATAAGCTCTCTTCATTGTCATCAGATAAAAATCATTATCATAGATGATACTAGATTTCAATGCAAAGATTCATATATTTCTCATTGTGATCTTGTCTTAGAAAGTTTTGATCATCTTACCTTTAGATTCATTATATTTCATTTTGTGATCTTCTTTCAGAAAATATCGATTCTCTCACCATTTTTTATTGAATATTATTTACAAAATAATCAAAGTGAATTACAACTGAAGTTTACTGAATGGACAATCAACTCGGAAGTTTACTGAAACGTACAATTAACTAAGGATGGCAAAAATCTCTCCAAGGGTACGGATTTTTCCTATTATGAGAGGATATGCAAACGATGTTGGGTTTATAAGGGGTGATCCACACCTTCATTGGTAAGACGCGTTTTGGGGTGTATAGGCGCCCTAGGAACAAAACTTTGTCGGACTTGTTAAGGCCCAAAGCGGACAATATCTTGTCAAGTCTAGGTTGGGTTATGACATTATAGTATCAGAGCGGCTCCGCATGTTCTCTTGAGCGGTGGTGGGGTAAACCTCAGCAAGGACACTGAGTTCCTAAAGGGGGTGCATGTAACACCCTAGGCAAATCCCACATCAGCAAAGCACGAGAGAGATGCTGAATTTATAAGGGGTGATGCACAGCTTAATTGGCAAGACACGTTTTGAGGTGTATTGGTGCCCTAAGAACAAAATCGTTCGGGCTTTATTAAGGTTCAAAGCGAACAAAATATTGTCAGGTCTAGGTTGGGTCATGACACCCCTCCTCTCCCCGTTGTCATCCCTACAATTAGCAGTCATGACACCCCTCCTCTTCCCGTTGCCATTCCTACAATTAGTCCAATTGGGTCAGTTCTAGAGCATTATGGGTCATGGGCGAAATTTTTATATGAGATTTCCTTACATTTTGCAACTTTAACACTCAAATAAATATAAAAACGTTAATTGGATCAAATATCAATCCCTAATTATATCATGAACTTCAACAATATTCAATAAGAAACTAAGAAATTCCCAAAAAAAAAAAAAAATAGTAAAGAAGAGCTCTTTTTAATCCATTATAACCATTATTTCAATAAACTTTTTTTTTCCACTTCAAAAGTGCGCTAATAAATGTAATAATTTTCTTTGTAGAGAAGAGCACAAGAAACTTTTTAATATTAAATAATTAAATTCCTTTTTTAAATCATAAAGATAAATAATTTAATTTTTTATTAAAAAATAATAATGAATGAATTAACAGTTAGCCAATTTTATCACTTATAACTCTTTAACATTATGATTGTCAAACATATAATCTGTATAAAAAAATCTTAGTTGTGGGATAATTATTAATTATAGATAGGCCTAAAAAATAGGCTTTCCCACATTGCCTAACTTAAAAAATTTATTAATTCAAGTTCTATTAGAGAATTACCCAAAAATGGGGGTCTTCCTATAATAAGGGCCCTAGGAGATTGCATAGTTTGTCTATGTAGTCTAATATATCAATGCCCAATATAACTTAAACCTAATAAAACCTAATATAATAATAAATTCTTATAGCCACAAATACAAAATAAATTAAATTTAAATAAAAAAGAAAAAACTCAAAATATTAAACTAATATTTTTTTTTATATTAGTATTTGTGATTTATTATGTTGTGTTACGAATATTTTTTATATTGGACTATTATTTTATTATGTATTGGATAGTTATCTTTAATTTAAATATTTTTAATTTATTAAAAAAATATTTCATATTTAATAGAAAAGCCTAGGCCCGGCCAAAGCGCAACTCGTCCTTTTGAAGAGCCTAGGCTTATTCTCAATAATATGGGATTGGAAAAGCTCGACCTAAGCCCATATTTTGCTAACCCTATGAAGTATTTTATGTAAATTGCCTAAGCACAAAAATAGACAAACGCTTTAATGGTATGATTATACAAAAATGATCTAGGTCTATTGTCTACAAGAATGACTTGAGTACTTAGAAAGTATTCTAAGTAAATTGGCTAACGTTGAGAATCTACAAAAACACATTAGTGCATCATTCTTTAGAGAATAGACCTAGTACACAGGAAATAATTTATGTAAAGATCCTATGGTCAAACATAAATTCTATGAAATGAGCCTATGGGGCCATTCAACGTTTTATAAAATGTGTTAATGGGTAAACAAATATTTTACAGAATGAGCTTATCGGCCAAAAATATATTGTATGGAATACTCCTACGGGCAAACATATATTTTACAAATGAGCTAACAGTCTAATGTATTAGCCTATAGGCCATCAAAAATTTTGTGCAATGCACATACGAGCAAAAGAATATTCTATGGAATAACCCTATAGGCAAAAACATATTATACGGAATTAGCCTACGAGCCAAGAGTAGATTCTACGGAATGCGCTTACAGTACAAATATACATTCTATGAAATAAGTCTACGTGAAACAAATATTTTACCGAATGAGTGTACAGTAAAAAATTTATGTAAAGCACATATAGGCAAAACTATACAAATCAAATATGCCTATACGCAAATTTTGTTAAAAAATGCCTTAGTGCCATTCTCTACAAGAATAGACTAACGCCAGTTACTTGAAAATATTCTAAGTGCCACGGGCAAAGATTTTGCAAAAGTTCACTTATGGGCAATATGCCACTAAATCAGTCCTTTTAATGAAGAATCAATATAAGTGCCAAATTCAAGCCCAAGCCTATTAAAAGTCAAGAGCCAAAATTCAAGACCGGTTTCCAAACAATAATTGTCATGAACAAGTATTGACATATATTGATAGGTGTTATTATGCAAGGGCTTTATGGACACTTGTCACGATAGCAACCTCACATGTCATGATAATTCGTCCACCTTAGTGCTTCAAGTTGTCTATATAAAGGCTAAGGCCTCCTACATTTGGAGGTAAGACACAAAATGAGTACCAAAATAATGTTTAATTCCCTTCAAACATTCTCTTTATAGAAATTGAGTACGAAACACAAACTTGGGCATTGTAGGGCTATCGTCGGCAACTCTGGTACCCTTTGACAAATTTTGTTTTTTTGGTAGAACAATTCACCAAAAGAAGCCATGTAATTAGAGATCCTCACCTCCCAAAGAAAATGGGCCACAAGATTTAATATATAAGAAATTCTGGAACAAAAATAATTACTATTTATTAAGTAAAAATTTACATCAACAATTGACGTTGTCTGTAGGGAACGAACAAAAGGCCAAAATGGTTTATCTTGATTGTGGACAATAATTATAAATACCCTAATATTGTGACTAATGATGAAAGTTCAAAGGATGTAGAGATCTATATCTAATGACAAGGGTTATGGCTGCGAATTACATATTCCTGACTTTCAATAAAACTTAAATCTTTGATCCGTTGAGTCATGTAACAACTAAGGGATTCATTATCCTCATTTTGATGCTTAAGTGCAACTCTACCATTGGCCCAATGCTGTGTATTGATAAAATGCCCAAGGGTGGTCTGTCTTGACAAAATGCTTATAAGTGTATCTCAATAAAGTGTGTAATGGCATGTATTGGTAAAATGCCCAATGACATGAATCTATAAAGAGACCTTGGTCATTTCTCTATAAAGGTGACCTAGGTACCTATAATATTATTTAAGTGGCCAAGGGCAAGTATTGACAAAAACAAAATAAAATAAGTCAATTCTATACAAAGAGTAACCTAGTGACTTAGAATAATTTCTACATAAAGTGCCTAAAAGGCAAGTTTTTAATAGAACAGTCGGGGCATAACTTTACAAAAGATGACCTATTTCCATTCTTTACAAAACTGATTTAGGTACTTGGAAAATATTTTTAAGTAAAATAAAATACCAAGAGTGTGACACTACAAAAATGACTTTGCTCTACTCTTTACAAATGATGAGCTAGGTACTTAGAAAATATTCTAAGTGAGACACCAAATGGTGAGTCATCAACAAGACGTCAAATGGCAATTCATAGATAAAATGCCAAGATGTAATTCATTTTACAAAAATGACTAGGTCCATTATCTACAAATTGTTACTTAGATACTTAGAAAATATTCTAAGTGAGACCTAAAATACAATAATTAACTAAATGCTAATGCGTAACTCATTATGCAAAATGACCTACGTCCATTTTTTATAAGAATGACCTAAATACTTAGAAATATAAAATTTATTAAAAAAAAAAAGGTCCTAGGTCTATTCTCAATAAAATTGAGTTAGGTGGTTAGAAAGGATTTCTACATAAAGGGCCTAAAAGGCGTGTATTAAAGAACACAATAAAAGCTTAAATCTATAAAAGAAAATGACTTCGATCATACTTTAAAATAGTTACCTTTGTGCTGAAAAATATATCTATAATTAAAGCACCTAAATGGTGTGTCTTCATTAAAACGCCAAGTGCATAAATCCATAAAAAGGTCCTATGTCTATTTTTTATGAGAGCTAGGTGCTTAGAGAACATTTCTAAGTAAAATACCCAAAAGATGTGTCTTCGACAAAATGCCAAGGGCGTAAATCTATAAAAATGACATGGGTCCATTTTTTACAATAGTTAACTAGGTGCTTGGAAAATTTTCTAAGTAAAATGATAACAATTCTGTTTAATAGTGACCTAGGTGTTTAGAAAAAAATTTCTTAGTAAAATGCCCAAATAACATGTCTTCGTAAAAGCCAAGGCGTAAATCCATTAAAAAAATCACCTAGGTCCATTATTTATAATATAACTTGCTTGTTTAAACCTACGTAAAATTCCCAAATAGTGTGTCTTCGACAATTTATCAAGTATGTAAATCTATTAAAAAAAAAAAAAAGAGCTAGGTCCACTCCTTGTAATAGAAAGCTAGTAGAAAGTTTTCAAAGTAAAATTCCCAAATAGTTTATTTTCGACAACACGCCAAGGGTGTAAACTTATTAAAAAAAAAAAAGAGTTAAGTCTATTCTTTACAAGAGTGACCCGGGTGCTTAGAAATAAATTTCTATGTAAAACACCCAAAGGTTTGTCTTCAATAAAATGCCAAGGAGTAAATCTATAAAAAAAATTGATCTCAATCCATTCTTCTAAGAATGAGCTAGCTGCTTAGAAAACATTTATTTTATAAGTAAAATGCTCAAAAGGTAAATCTTGGACAAAAGGCCAAGAGCGTACTATACAAAAAATTACCTAGGTCCATTCTTTAAAATAGCGACCTAGGTGCTTAGAAAAAATTTATTAATAAATTGCCAAAATGGCGTTTCTTGAACAAATTATCAAGGGCATAAATCTATAAAAATGACATAGGTCCATTCTTTATAAGAGTAGCCTAGATGCTTAGAAAAATTCAAAATAAAAAGCCCAAAAAGCGTGTCTTCAACATAAATCTATAAAAATGACATAGCTTCATTCTTTATAAGAGTAATCTAGGAGTTTAGAAATTTTTTTCAAGTAAAATGCCTAAAAAGTATGTCTTCGACAAAACGCAAAGGTATAAATATATATATGAAAAAGGACCTAGGTTCATTCTTTATAAGAGTGACCCAGAATTTTTTAAGTAAAATGCCCAAAAGGTGATCTTAAAGAAAACGCCAAGGGCGTAATCTGTGTAAAAAATAACCTATGTTCATTCTTTACAATAGTGACCTAGGTGTTTTGAGAAAATTTCTAAGGAAAATGCCTAAATGGCATGTCTTCTAAAAAATGACTAGGAGATAAATCTATAAAAAAAAAAAAAAAACCCAGGTCTATTCTTTACAAGAGTGACTTACATGCATAGAAAAAAATTTATAAGTAAAATTCCCAAAAGACCAATCTTAGAGAAAATGCCAATGGTATAACCATACAAAAAATGACATGGGTCCATTCTAACCTAGGTGCTTAGAAAAAACTTCTAAGTATAACACTCAAATGGTGTGTCTTCAAAAAAATGCCAAGGGCATAGATCTATGAAAAATGACCTTGGCGCATTTTTCTATAACAGTGACCTAGATGCACAGAAAAAATACTTCTAACTAAAATGCCCAAAAGGTATGTCTTCGACAAAATGCCAATGGTGTAATTCTATATATATATATATATATATATATATATATATATATATATATATATATATATATATATATATAAATAGATAATGGCCTAGGTTCATTCTTTATAAGATGATCTAGGTGGTTGGAAGTTTTTTTTTCTTTTCTTTTTTTTTTAACTAATGGCAGAATAGCAAGTCCTCGATAAAGCATTGAGGAAGTAACTACAGAAATGGTGTGGGTCTATTTTTTTTACAAAGAGTGGTATAGATATTTTAAAATATTTATTTTCTAAAAAGACACTTAAAAAAGGAGTCTTAGAGAAAAAAAGAAAGGGTGTAACTATACAAAATATAACCTAAGTCTATTCTTCATGATAGCGACTTAAGTACTAAGAAAATATTCTAAGTGAGATGACAAATGGTGAGTAGTCGACAAAATGCTAAGGGCATAATTCACCAAAAATAACCTAAGTCCATTCTTCACAAAAATAACCACAGTCCATTCTTAAAAAATAAGACTTAGGTATTTAGAAAATATTTTAAAGCAAAAACGCCTAATAATGGAGTCTTTGACATAACGCCAAGGGCGTAATTCAATAAAAATGGCCTACGTCCATTCTTTACAAAAATAATCTTGATATTTAGAAAATATTTTTAAGCAAAAGCATGAAGAAAACAAGTTTTCCAAATAAAGCCAATGTTATGATTCTTAAAAAAGATGATCTATATCCATTCCTTACAAAAGATACCTAGGTAGTTAGAAAATATTCTAAGTAAGGCACCTAAAAGCATAAATCTTTTACGAACAGCTAAGTTAATAACAGTAAAAAATGACCTAGGAGCATTAATTATAAAAAGTTACCTAGGCATTTAGAAACCTAGGCATTTAATTTTTTTTTAAATGCCTAAAGGTGAGTCTTTGAAAAAAAGCACCAGCATGTAATTCTACAAAAATAACATAGGTCCATTCTTTATAAGACTTGCTTAGATAATTAGAAATAATTCTAAATAAGACGCCAAAAGATAAGTCTTTGATGAAACACCAAAGGCATAACACTACAATAAGGACCTAGATACTTAGAAATAATTCTAAATAAAACATCTAAAGCACCTAAAGGCGGATGTCAACTAAAACATCTAAAGGCAAGTGATTGTTTGAAGAACTTAAGAGTAAATGTTGACTAAAACACTTAAGTGCAGGTGCTAATTAAAGTACCTAAGATGGATATTGATTAAAACACCTAAGTGCAAGTGTTAACAAAAGCACATACGGGTGGATGCTAACAAAAAAACCCTAAATTTAAAAATTGACTAAAGCACGTAAAGGTGGACCATGGATGTTAGCTAAAGGGCCTAAGGTTGTGATTACACAAAATGACTTACGTCCATTCTTTAGAAGATTTTAAGTAAATTATTGAAGAGCAAGTATTAAAAAACCTACGAGCGTATTATGCAAAAATGACCTAGTTCCATTCTCTATAAGAATGACCTTAGAAGTTAAAAAACATTGTTAGTAACGTGTTTAGAAAGGTAAAATATGACAAAACACCTAAGGCCTTGATTCAACAGAAAAAACTTAGATACATTCTTTATAAGGAATATCCTAGACATTTAAGAAATATTTCTAAGTAAAATGCTCAGAGCATAAATCTTCAACAAAGAGCTAAAGTCATAATTCTGTAAAGAATGACCTAGATACATTATTTAAAAAGAACGATCCAAGTACTTAGAAAAATATTTGTAAGTAAAATGCCCAAAAGGGGAGTCTTCGAAAAAGTGTCAAATGCATAATTCAAAAAAGAATAACCTAGGCACTACGAAAATACTTCTTAGTGAAATAGCCAAAGAGGAGTCTTCAAAAAAGCACCAAAGGTGTAATTCTACAAAGAATGACTAGGTCCATTCTTTGTAAAGAATTACCTAACTACTAAGAATATACTTTTAGTTGAAATGCCTAAAGAACGAGTCTTTGATAAAGAGCCAAAGATATAATTCTACAAAGAATGACTCAAGCCCATTATTTACAAAGAATAACCTAAGTACTTGAAAATACTTTTAAACAAAATAACCAAAGGGCAAGTCTTCAACAAACTGCTAAAATTAATTCTATAAAAAATTGTTGTAGGTCTACTTTTGAGAAAGAATCACCTAAATACTTAGAAAATCTAAGTAAAAATGCCCAAAAAGGCTAGTCTTCGACAAAACAAAAAGGGCATAATTCTACAAAAATTATCTAGGTATGCTTTTTAAACAATGACCTAATTAGTACTTAGAAGATACTGTAAATAAAACATATAAAGTCAAATGAGGTGCTTACTAAGGCGACTCAGGGTAGATATTGACTAAAATACCTAATCGCAGGCGCTAACTAAGGCATTTTTTTAACAAAATGACTAAGGGTGAATGTGACTACAGTGCCTTAAGCATGGATGTCGATTAAAATGCCTAAAGGCAATAGTCAACTAATAAGCTTAAAGATGTTTTAAGAATAGGCCTAACGGAGTGTCTTGACAAAACACCCAAGGCTGTGTCTTGACAAAATGTCTTAGGACGATTATTAATTGAACAAGTCCTTCAGGCCTATTTTTTACAAGAAAATTAAGGGACAAATCCTTGAAAATATTCTAAGGGAAAAATTCCCGAAAGTGTGTCTTTAAAACATTTGTTAAAGGCAAGTATCGACAAAATATTTCAAAATGCCTAAGGGCAAGTATCTATAAGGATTGCCTAGGGCACTTTTCTATAAAATTGCTTATCTTTTGAAGCAACTTAATTTGGAGTGACATCTTTCAGTGAAAAGATTTCGACTATACAAAAGAACAAATGTTGATTATGAGCAGAGAAGAGAAGAAGATACAATACTATAAAAAAGCAAAATAATGACCTATAAATTATGACGGTTTTTATTAACAACCATCATTAAAAATATTTGATGATTGTTGTTATATAAATGATCATAATATCTAATATTTATAATGACAGTTCTATTAAATAACCGTCATTAAATGTTACCTTAAAATATAGTTTTACTTTTAATAACAGATATTTATAAAAATAGTTATTAAAAGTTCAAGGTTTATAACAACGATTCTATTGTATAACTATCATTAAATGTCACGCTATTAATTTTATTGACGGTTATATTTAAAAACCATCATTAAAAATTATTACTACAAAAATATAAATTAATAACCCATGTATGATGACCGTTCTTCTTAAAAACAGTCAAGAAAAATATTTAATGACCCTTTTTTCAACAAAGGTGATAAATCTAAATCCTACGATGACTATTTTGAAAAAACCATCATTACCGGAGATATTGATTTTTTTAAATAATTAATGACGGCTACTATTAAAACAGTCATGTTAAAACACGATTTTCTCTTATCTTCAAACTCTTGAAAAGACACTCTCTTCACATCTTCGATCTCTCGTGACTCTTCCCTTTGCTTAAACTCTCTTTAATTGAGAGAGCTAGTGAGTTCCTGGAAAGAAAAGAAAGAAAAATAGAATGGAAGGTTTCCCATACTTAGAAGCTTAATAGTTACTTAAAAAGATTAGAATCTTTAAGCTTTTAAATGAAATATCTCATCATTCACTTTTACCATGTGTAAGCCACTTGTATTTGTCTAATGTATCACGCAAGATAACACTGTTATGTTTAATATCTCAAGAACTCAATTTCTATTAATAGGAGCATTTACATTGTGTAAGAAAATTACATTTTTTATGTGTCTCACACAATGTCAATTTCGTAATCAATTTCTATTTACAAGAGTGTTGTCTAAGCTCTTATTTTGTCTAGTGTGTATCTAGCGCTAGATAATATTAATATCAGTAATAATATAAAGAGTGGGTTATTATATATTTTTTCTTCGTCTATGTAATTTTCTTCTTTTTGTTTAATAAATTTTTCTTAAATTTACACCAAAAATCCAAAAAATTTAATTGATTTTATATTTATATATTGAGCCTTTTTTTTGGGGGGGTCAAGTTAGTGTGCTCATGCTTCATTCGATATATCATAACAAATTACACATTAATTAGATAAAATTTAATCTACTTGGATTGAAGACACTCAATTCCAAGTGTTTGTCACTAATTTAACTTTTTGATAAACTTTCTAGAAACGCTTAAAACACGTTGACCTGAAAGATTTAAAATACTCTTTTTGATGTCCAGCCTGGGTGTTGGATCTTGAGCACCGCACTGATAGATATTTGAGACTACGCATATATTGCTCTTTTTACATTATTTTCACTTCCTTTTACATATCCTATGAAAGAACTGTTTCCAGCTGGATAAAGTTACCAAACGTCATTATGTTTAGAGAACATTCATGCACCTCTTTAGAATATTTCACGATGATAATGGTTTTTCTTTTTTAAAGATTTATCTTAATTTCTCTTTATTCTTCGTAAGAATGGTGTAGATTGCTAACGGTGGTGAGGTTCATTTACAATTGAAGACTTGATGAGAAATTAAATGTACTCACACGTCATTTTGTTGGTTGCTAGTTAGTAGATTCATTAGTAGATATTAAAGAGTAGTGAGAATTTTGATGTAAAACCTAGTTGGTATTTTGTTAAAGTTTAATTATTGTGAGAGCTTTTTGTAGATCTATCTTTTTGTATATGAAACATTTGTGAAAAAAATAATTGTAAAGAATGTAATAAGAAATTAGAATTGAAATAAGAGCTTGAAATGGTTTTAAAATTTTCATATTTATTTTTTAAAATAATGGATATATTCTTTTAGTTGTGGTCGTCTGGTAGTGATGAGGGTGTGGATGCTACGAGTAAAGGAGTGTGGGCGTTTGTAAAGTTGGTAAGGACTAATAAGAGGGTAAGATGACTCATTGATTTGTACGGATCCAGGGATGTAGGAATATTCAACAAAAATTTCTATTTTGTTGGTTGTTTGTTTAGTGCAGGATTTTGGGAGTGAGAGAGTAGAAGAAAGAGAGATTGGAGTGATTACGGAAGAAGTAGAAGATTCATCTGATCAAGTTGATGCCATATTTGGACATTTCTCTCTGTCTTTGAAGTCGTCATCAAAACATATATAGTTATTACAAATAATGACTGTTTTGGAAAATAACCGTCATTAAAAATATACATTTAATGACGGTTTGTGAACTATCATAAAAAATGTACTCCTTTAAATGTTGCCGCTTAAGATGACGGTTTTAAAACCGTCATCTTATGTCAATTAAAACTGTCATTGTTGACTAATTTTGCAGTAATGATAGAAGAAAAATGGGGCAAAAGAAGGAAATTGAACACTTCCCTAGTGAGTGGTCAAAGATTTTTTCATAGTATAAATTCTCAACCACACTTTAGAAAATCAAATGTCTTTTTTAAAAGAGGTACTTTCTGTCTCTCTCCCTCTCTTTACGAATTTTAAAAATTGTTAAGATAAATTCTACAGAGCTATTAGTAAGCTACTTAAGATTGGTTACAGATTGATTCTAAAAGGATAGATGCTTTAGAGAAATTTTTTATTTTGAAATTCAATCCATAAAAGGAAAGGCCCAATAAACCCTGAAAGAAAACAAAAGAAAAGAAGGTCTTGCTTCTTAAATTTGAAGAGTGAGACTTAGGGGGTTCTCTACTATAACAAATTATAAAAAGCCCAAAAGTCCATAAAAAGATAGACTCAACAAAAACTTCTACATTAAATGATCCAGGTTGATTGTCCACAAGAATGACTTAGATAATTAAAAAATATTCAATTTAAATTGCTTAAGGGAGTGATTACACACAAATTACCTCGGGTATTGTCTACTAAAATGACCTAGGTACTTAAAAAATATTTTATTTAAATTGCCTAAAGGCAAGAACTAAGAAAATGCCTAATTGTATAATTCGACAAAAATAATCATTACTAGAAAAATAGTCTTTATTGACATTAGAATAGTGTCGGTAATTACTTTTAGGGACACTCGTTAATTGTGTCGGTAATCTGGCAGTCAGAAAAATAGTGACACTTATAAGTGGTGTCAATAATTACTATTACTACAGTATCACTAATATTATGACATCATAGTATTAGTAATTGTTGATATTATATTAGTGTCTATAATTACTGTTACCATGGTATCATTGTTTAATTTATTTAAAAAATAAAAATTTAAATCGGATCATTGTCTATTGATTTATTAGTAAAATTAAAAGGCGCCATAAAATTAAAAAAACTTAATTTATATTACAAAATATTTCATTGCATATTTAAATATTATTAATATGTCACAATTATATCAAATACAAATTAAAACAAGTACTAAAAGAAACATACAAATTTATAGTATCTCAACTATAGTTTGAAATGCCCACAAGTAGATATTCAGATTGAAAAAGAATACAAGTATTTAGTTTGCAACAAAATTCTCCTTATTGCCTCTACACCTTGAACTTCATTGTTTTCCCACCTATAAGTGTAACATATAGAATTAATTAGTTTGCTACACAAATTAAGTCTCAGACATTTACAAGCAAAAATATACTCATACATTACATGATTATTGAATGCCACAAATAACTTGACAACATATGCGGCCTACACATACGAAAGTTCATCAATACTATATTCATAACATTCAACATCAACTCCAATTACTAACAAGTATATATTACTAACCTCAAAACTAAACAATAATCTATAACCAAACACTCAACATTGTTTAGAAATTATAAAAAACAATAACATAGTAATAAACAGCACCACACTTGACAGTAATTACCAAATATCCTAAAAAAGCTTAGAATTGATATTAATCCTTTTTATCTTAAGTATTCTTAGGCTATCACTAATGAATTAAATAAGTATCCCTAAGCTGAAAATTGAAAAAGGTATAGTACCAAACTCTTGCAATACTTTCCAATTTCCTATCAAATCTTCAAGACACAATGATAACAATCACGAGTCAAAATACAACATCAACCTCCTAGAAACTTCACTTCAACAAATAAATAATTAAACATATTCAGTTATTGAGGTAAAGCAATACAAAAAGGCTTAAGGTAATTGAGATAAAGAAACCAAAAGGAAAGATTGATGGAAGATCATTTAGACACGATGCACTGTCGATTATTTAAAAAGGATGGAGCTTATTTTTGCCAAGGTGATGATTCTTTATGTTTGTCTCTCAAAATAACTACAAGAGTATTAATATATTCTCATTTTATAGTAGAGAGGTGAAGTCCATTAATACAAATTCCAAATCCAAAATACAGATACAAAATATAAGACAATAAAACATATATGCTTTATTTAAATAAACCATCAAGCAATGATTAAATAAAGCATTACCTGAATGAGTTCAGCTCCTCCCCATGGGAGATAAGACAAAATGCAAGTTTTATAAAAGTCAGCACATGCTAGCTAGGAAGGATTTCTTTTGACTTCACCCGTAGTTTACTGAAGAATTTTGCTGCACATTTATAGAATAGAAAAAAGTATTAAAATTAAAATTTTAAATCCTGTTTGAAATTTAACCAAAAAATATATATATAGAGACTACTTATGTAAACTTCATAAATGCGCATGAATACTCCTAAGCTTCATGGATAAACTTGAATGACAAATATATTTTTTTAATGCATTAAAACCTGCTAAACCAAGCATGTAATTTGACCTAGGTGGTAACACGTTACTATTATGATACAAGAGGCTTGCTAATATATGACCTAAAAGAACATGCTACAATAGTACATCTAATATGTAGTATAATTCATCATTGACAAGAGAACTCTCCCCATATCTGAGCATGCATCTCAAACTATCCGCTTTACAATTTCTTCCAAGATATATTTCATTCCATATGTCCTAGCAAATTATAACTTGGCAGAATAAAGGTTTTATTATAAACTTTTTTTAAGGCATCAATTAATCGAAGAAATTTATTCTAAAAGAAAAGGGAAAGAAAGTACAATAATAAAGGAAAGTCAAAGCCATGTGAGAATAACTAGAATTTAGAAGAAATCTAACACTAGTAAATCAAGGAACAAATCTAACAAAGAATTTGACATATATAATCATTCTAAGGTCCGCAAAAGGTAAATAAAATCCAGAAACATTACAGATCGTTATAGATACAAAATATTCCCAAATAAATACTGCTAATGAACAAATATTTGCAAGTTAAAAGAAATGATATACTCACAAATTGGGTCTATGATGCTATCAAAAACTTTCTAGTCAAAGAACTGTTGATTATTCATTATATAAACACTGTTAAATAAAAAAAGACAGAATAGAAAGATCTAACTACCACTAAAGCATCATTCAATACTTGAATAGCCAATCATTCCCATTGGCCATGAAATATCCACAGATCCCATCAAGGCCGGTATATTACAAGTCCTTATTTGAACAAGTAAATGTTCTACTAAAAAAATGATACAAATACACATTCCTAAAAACACATAACTTTTATTATATAACCATGTGATGTAATTAATATGATATAAATCAGCTTCCCACTCTCCCATGGCAAGCCAAGCTAGCTATCCAAGAAGAAAGCAAAACATGTTTTCATACTATTCTTACCCTACTTTCGCCATAAAAGATTAAAAAAAAAAAGAAGCTGGGGTTTCAAAAGCCTTCTGCTCTGCTCTGTCAAATACAGGAACCAAAAAGAACACGGGACTAAATGAAATCAACTACTGAAATGTGTACTTCTTAAACAAGAATATATCAAATACATAACTGAAAAAATTTCAAAATTTTTTAACCAAGTATTCGATTTCAATCGAATACATTAAATTAAATATTTTTTCTACTATTATACCTTTATTATGAACGAAAATTGAAATTTGAAAATAACAGCAGTAGACGACCACGTCTGTGACAACCACAACAACGACCCCCGGCTGACAAGTGATGACTGTGAGGATACGAGACTGGCTGAAGCTGACGAGTGAGAACCGCCATCACACGGTGAATGCACAGTGAGGAAAGCACAAATCGACGATGACGCATGCAGTGTCGATGCTTTGCGGAAGACTAGTTAAAGAGTGGCGACGCGTTCGCTGACTGCACGCAGGCTGACGGTCACGATGCACTAGCTGACGACAAACTGGGTGAATGACGATGCACTAGAGAGAGAGACCGTGGCTATGTAATTGTTTCCGTGACCATGACTGCTGAGAGAGAGACCATGGTTGCTGAGACTTAGAACGAAAGAGAGTTTAGAAGATGAAGTTGACTTAGATTAGATTTAGGGATTTACGGAATTAGGGTTTTTATTTTTATTTTTTCATATATACATTTTTTGTGTATTATATTATGGTTTTTTCTTTTCCTTTTAACTTAAAAAGCCTAACTTCTATAGGTCTCGGGTTTGAGTTCTATTTGGAACAAGATTAAAATTATTTTGAATTTTTTACTGATATCTTAGTGTCAGAGATCTCTGATATCTGACTTGCAAACACTATGGTATCAATAATTTATGATACTTATATATTAAACACGGAAAATGGTCCATATGTATGTAAATACTGATACGTTTTAATAAAGTGTCACAAGTTAAGTATCAGTAAAGACCATTTTTCTAGTAGTGGATCTAGTTCCATTCCCTGCAAGATTGACCTATGTATATAGAAAATAATTTACTTAAAGAGCCTATAGGTACATAAATTCTACAGAATGAGCCTGCAGGCCAATAAATATTCTACAAAATAGGCATATTGACAAAAACCATTCTATGGAATGAGCCATGAGGAAACAAACATTTTATCAAATGAGCTTATGGGCCAAAAATACATTTTTATGGATTGCACCTATTGGGCAAAAATACATTTCACGAAATGAGCTTATTGGCAAATATACATTTTACAGATGAGCTTACAGGCCAAAAATGTTATGCAAAATTCGCCTATAGGCATCAACGAAATGAGCCTATGGGCGAACAAATATTCTACGGAATCAGCATATGAACAAACATACCTTCTATGTAATGAGTATACGAGCAAACAAACATTTTATGAATGAGTCTATGGGCAAACAAACACTTCACATAAAGTGCCTGGGGGCAAACATTCTAAGTGCCTATGGGCAAAATTTTACAAATACGCTTATGGGAAAATCTTCTTAAAAGTATTCCTTAAGACCATTCTTTACAAAAATGGACTAAGGTCAGTTACTTAGAAAATATTTTAAGTGCCTACGAGAAAAGACTTTTGCAAAAATTCACTTATAAGAAATATGCTACTAAATCAATTCTCTTAATGAAGAACTAATATAAGGGCCAAAGTCAAGCCCAAGCCCATTAAAAGTCATGAACTAAAAATCTAAAGAATAAAAATCAAGACAAGTGTTCAAAGAATACTTGTCATGAAACAAGTATTCACACATATTTATAAGTGTTATTTTGCATGGGCTTTATGAATACTTGTCACAATAGTAATGCCACATGTGATGATAACTCCTCTACCTCAGTGCTTCAAGTTGTCTACATAAAGGCTATGGCCTCTTGCATTTTGAGGTACGATATAAAAGGAGTTAACTAGAGCACTCTAAGAATACAAAAAATTTTTCCACTTCCCTCTGAGCTCCCTCTATCTAAAAATTGAGTACAAAGAGTTAACTAGAGCACCAGAGAGTTATTGTTGTTAACCCCAGCACCCTTCGACAAATATTTTTTTTTGCAGAATAATTTAATGACAAGAAGACATGTGATTGGAGACCCTTAGTTCAAAGAGAAAATGGTTTACAAAGCTTGATATAGAAGAAATTCTGAAAAAAAAAATAGTTACTGTCAAAAAAATTGCATCAACAATTACTATATGCTTTTACGTTATGATAATTGGTATAAAAAAATAGTAATTTATTGACTCAACGCTCGTGTCCGAGGGCTGGATGAAAGGATTAATAAACTGTAAGTCAAAGGTGGCATAGTTAGCTTAGGTTGAGTTAGTGTATGTTGTATTTAGAATATAGAATAGAAGAATGTCGGCAAATCTTATTGCAGTTGGAGGGCGGCCAAGAAACTGGAAAATTGAATTCTTGGCAGAGCGACTTCTGTTGTGCTCTATTCTCGTCAGAGCAGAAAATTCGGTGCCCTCATGATCTCATTGATTAACTTCCCTTGCAGGCTGCAGCAACAATTTTGTTTTGTCTTCTTTACCTTGCATCAATGGCTATAAGTTGTCCAATTAAAATATAAATTACATTACTACTCATCGTAAGCTTGGTAACACCAACTATATATGACAATTTCAGTGCCCCCAGCTCAGAGAGGTTCATACAGACGCTGCTGCCATTGAATCAGCCTCTATCAATTACGGCTGGATTGTGTACGAAAAAGATGCTGCAGTGTTTTTTCACCTATCTATCTATTTTATTATTCGAATAAAAGGTAAGTAATTGAATTTTGATCCATTGCTGAGCAAAGTTGAGTAGTGTACGTGTAACACATAGGTGAGGACATTAGGATTGAAACCAGACTTCCTGTATCACAACGAAAGATTTTATTAATTGAATCTTCAAGCACTTACAATATGCATCAGATAAGGCAGGTAATTAACGTAAAGAACATATTAAAGGTAAAGAATTATCAATGTCTCTTCATTAATATATTAGAAACTATTGAAAAATGATTCAGTCATTATGTCCAAAACATATTTTAATTAGTACGATTGACTCGTTTAATTATTTTTTAATTGTGTATTTTAACCTAAAAACGGCGTGGCGAGCGCCTTTCTTTTACGCAGTAAAAGGAGAGTTTGTGACTTGGTCTCCCTTATTCTGAATTGATTACACAGTTCTGAGAGGATACTTGTTCTAGTTTATAATCAAATCAAATGTATTTAGAATAAGAAGCAATTGGAAACTATGGGCTAAGAAATTAAAATATATATTAATTGGTTTATCAAAATGGTTTAATTAAAATTAAAACCGTTTAATAATGATGACGGTTAGATCATGACCATATAAATGGTCAAACAAATAAAAGAAACGCTTAATAACTGAAAACGATAAGCATATAATTTATAACATATTTTCTACTCTTAATTATATATTTGTTAATTATTTTTATTTAATATTTTTATTAGTTGGATTACTTTATTGAACAAGGAAACACTTGGAGATTATGTATAAAAATGCGTAAATAAGAACAATTTGGGAGGCATTGAAGATTATTTGGTTTTGGAAGCAACTGGACCAACGTACACGTAAATAAATTCAAGGTTAAACAACCAAAATTTAATTGGTTACAAATCTAAATCATATGGAAATAGGACCTGGCTTCTTACAGTCGGTTAGCTTATGTTATCGCTTTAGGATTTAATTAAATTAAGTAGGTGAATTAGCTTCTAAGAATTGTAATTCAAATTAGACAAGGATTAGGCCAAGTTGTGTAATATATGTAGAGAAGCAAACCATGCCGATTGGGGAAGAAGAGACGGACGACAGGGAAGAGATTTAGAGGTGGCAGCTGCATGATGGGTTCTATTGATTTTATTATTCTCAATCTCCCTATGTTTTTGTAATCTCTTATACTGGGGTTGAGAATGATACATTGTTCAATGAAATAAGTTATTTTATTTAATTAACTAGACAATGAAATAAATTACTTTTTATTCAATTAATTTCCTATATGCTTACTTTAATGTTTATGGTTCTTTTTTCACTTGTTTAGTTGAATATTATTAATTTTTTCCATCAATTCTGTCAAACATTATTAGTTGTTAGGATTAGAGCTGGCAAAATTTAACATGACCTGATTACCCGACATGAACACAACACGGCTGGATTGTATACGAAAAAGATGCTACAATATTTTTTCACCCATCTATCTATTTTATTATTCGAATAAAAGGTAACTAATTGAATTTTGATCCATTGCTGAGAAAAGTTGAGTAGTGTACGTGTAACACATAGGTGAGGACATCAGGATTGAAACCAGACTTCTTGTATCACAACGAAAGATTTTATTAATTGAATCTTCAAGCACTTACAATATGCGTCAGATAAGGCAGGTAATTAACATAAAGAACATATTAAAGGTAAAGAATTATCAATGTCTCTTCATTAATATATTAGAAACTATTGAAAAATGACTCAGTCATTATGTCTAAAACATATTTTAATTAGTACGATTGAGTCGTTTAATTATTTTTTAATTGTGTATTTTAACCTAAAAACGGCGTGGCGAGCGACTTTCTTTTACGCAGTAAAAGGAGAGTTTGCGACTTGGTCTCCCTTATTCTGAATTGATTACGCAGTTCTGAGAGGATACTTGTTCTAGTTTATAATCAAATCAAATGTATTTAGAATAAGAAGCAATTGGAAACTATGGGCTAAGAAATTAAAATATATATTAATTGGTTTATCAAAATGGTTTAATTAAAATTAAAACCGTTTAATAATGATGACGGTTAGATCATGACCATATAAATGGTCAAACAAATAAAAGAAACGCTTAACAACTGAAAACGATAAGCATTTAATATATAACATATTTTACTCTTAATTATATATTTGTTAATTATTTTTATTTAATATTTTTATTAGTTGGATTATTTTATTGAACAAGGAAACACTTGGAGATTATGTATAAAAATGCGTAAATAAGAACAATTTGGGAGGCATTGAAGATTAATTGGTTTTGGAAGCAACTGGACCAACGTACACGTAAATAAATTCAAGGTTAAACAACCAAAATTTAATTGGTTACAAATCTAAATCATATGGAAATAGGACTTGGCTTCTTACAGTCGGTTAGCTTAAGTTATCGCTTTAGGATTTAATTAAATTAAGTAGGTGAATTAGTTTCTAAGAATTGTAATTCAAATTAGACAAGGATTAGGCCAAGTTGTTTAATATATGAAGAGAAGCAAACCATGCCGATTGGGGAAGAAGAGACGGGCGACAGGGAAGAGATTTAGAGGTGGCAGCTGCATGATGGGTTCTATTGATTTTATTATTCTCATTCTCCCTATGTTTTTTTAATCTCTTATACTGGGGTTGAGAATGATACATTGTTTAATGAAATAAACTATTTTATTTAATTAACTGGACAGTGAGATAAATTACTTTTTATTCAATTAATTTCTTATATGCTTACTTTAATGTTTATGGTTCTTTTGTCACTTGTTTAGTTGAATATTATTAATTTTTTCCATCAATTCTGTCAAACATTATTAGTTGTTAGGATTAGAGCTGGCAAAATTTAACATGACCTGATTACCCGACATGAACACAACACGGCTGGATTGTATACGAAAAGATGCTACAATGTTTTTTCACATATCTATCTATTTTATTATTCGAATAAAAGGTAACTAATTGAATTTTGATCCATTGCTGAGCAAAGTTGAGTGGTGTACGTGTAACACATAGGTGAGGACATCAGGATTGAAACCAGACTTCCTGTATCACAACGAAAGATTTTATTAATTGAATCTTCAAGCACTTACAATATGCGTCAGATAAGACAGGTAATTAACATAAAGAACATATTAAAGGTAAAGAATTATCAATGTCTCTTCATTAATATATTAGAAACTATTGAAAAATGACTCAGTCATTATGTCCAAAACATATTTTAATTAGTACGATTGAGTCGTTTAATTATTTTTTAATTGTGTATTTTAACCTAAAAACGGCGTGGCGAGCGACTTTCTTTTACGCAGGAAAAGGAGAGTTAGTGACTTGGTCTCCCTTATTCTGAATTGATTACGCAGTTCTGAGAGGATACTTGTTCTAGTTTATAATCAAATCAAATGTTTTTAGAATAAGAAGCAATTGGAAACTATGGGCTAAGAAATTAAAATATATATTAATTGGTTTACCAAAATGGTTTAGTTAAAATTAAAACCGTTTAATAATGATGACGGTTAGATCATGACCATATAAATGGTCAAACAAATAAAAGAAACGCTTAACAACTGAAAACGATAAGTATATAATATATACTTATTTTACTCTTAATTATATATTTGTTAATTATTTTTATTAGTTGGATTATTTTATTGAACGAGGAAACACTTGGAGATTATGTATAAAAATGCGTAAATAAGAACAATTTGGGAGGCATTGAAGGTTAATTGGTTTTGGAAGCAACTGGACCAACGTACACGTAAATGAATTCAAGGTTAAACAACCAAAATTTAATTGGTTACAAATCTAAATCATATGGAAATAGGACCTGGCTTCTTACAGTTGGTTAGCTTATGTTATCGCTTTAGGATTTAATTAAATTAAGTAGGCGAATTAGCTTCTAAGAAATTTGAATTCAAATTAGACAAGTATTCGGCCAAGTTGTGTAATATATGAAGAGAAGCAAACCATGCCGATTGGGGAAAAAGAGACGGACGACAGAGAAGAGATTTAGAGGTGGCAGCTACATGATGGGTTCTATTGATTTTATTATTCTCAATCTCCCTATGTTTTTGTAATCTCTTATACTGTGGTTGAGAATGATACATTGTTCAATGAAATAAATTATTTTATTTAATTAACTGGTCAATGAAATGAATTACTTTTTATTCAATTAATTTCCTATATGCTTACTTTAATATTTATGATTCTTGTTTCACATGTTTAGTTGAATATTATTAATTTTTTCCATTAATTCTTTCAAATATTGTTAGTTGTTAGGATTAGAACTTGCAAAATTTAACATGACCTGATGACCCGACATGAATACAACACGAATAAGTGGATATGAGTCGTCAAATTTGACACGATTATTAAATGGGCGGGGTTTGAGTTGACAAAATTTTTTTCGGTGTCAGGTTAGGGTTAAAGTTCTTTATCCATTTACCCGAACAATGACACGATTATATTTTATACTTTAAATTAATTTTTAGGCTTTTGTCATTAAAACTCAAATATTGGACATAATTTTTTTTTTAATTTTTTTTGGAAGACAAACATAGTGTTTTATTAATAAAATTTTATATAAATTTACAATTTTGATAGTGTAAGTGTATAAAATATTGATACACATGTATGTTTTATGATATCAATATATAATATTATTTACATATATATAATTTAAAATTTAAATACTGCAAATGTGTAATAATTTGGGGTGTGTGTAACATTTGTTAAATATATAGATATTAAAGGGGTTATTGGGTAACCCGTTTAGTTTCTGTGTTGGGTTTGAGTCTCAATATTTTGACACGATTATTAAATGGGTCATGTTTGGGTTGACCTAAATTCGACATGATACCAATACGACCCGATAACCCATTTTGCCAGCTCTAGTTAGGATGAATATTCAATAAACCTATGCTTGGATCTATAAAGTTTATATATCATTATCTACATATGCTTGGATCTATAAAATTTGTATATGATTACCTTTGATTCTACGTTTTTATTAAATTGTTTACATAAAATGCTTAGGAAGACTTAGACTCTTTGTTATCTAGTATTTCACATGGGATGCTTAGATAAATCTTATTCAACAATAATATTTAAATTCTGTAAGGGCGTACTTGTAACTTCTAGTGGTTTACTAGTTTATCAAGTAATGATACTTAGTTATAGATTAAGGTTTTTCTAAATGTATTATTATTTATCCTATGATGTAGATGAACTATTAGTTCATTAGAATTTAAAATCTTGAAAACTTTTAGTTTTAGCTCTTATACAATTTGCAACGGTAGTTTGTCAATGGGTTTGATCATGGTGCTAAATCCTTTAACAATTAATAGAGAGATAAGAGAAAGAAGTTATCATAAATTATCTTAATTTGATAAAGAAATTAACAAATAAGAGGAAAATAAGAGAATCTATTGTAACACATAAATGATAAATTCTGATTTTTTTGGTAAAAAAAAGTAAATAAGGAACTAAGAAAAGATAACATTTGATGTTAAAAATTTCATAACTTTATAAAGGAAGCAATTAATAATAAATGGATCATTAAAACCAAAATAATTTCAATAAAATCAGCAGAGGCCTCAACTCTTCTCGCACCCTTTAGCACCGCCCTTCGATGGAGTGGCTAAAGGAATCCGGGCACATCTTCTTGTGGGTCTGTCTTGTCAACGGATCTTTCTTGGGTTATCCATGTCTTTGTTGGGAATACATATACATACTTCATTTCATGAACAAATTTGTGCAATTGTTATGACTTTGGAGGTAGCTTATCAGTAGGGATGGTCACATATTTGGTTGGAATGTGAGTCAATAGCATCTGTTGCTTGCTTTCACAGTTCAATGGAAGAACTGTTTACGTTGTTTATCTCTTATAATTTCAGATGTTCCCATCTTTTCAGGGAGGGAAATTGAATTGTAAATAGCTTGGCGAATATTGGATTTTTATATGATTATTATACTAGTATTCTTCAAGGTTTGAAAGAGAACTCTTAAGTCTTAACAAACTATCAATTTTCCTAACTGATTTGACAGCCTTTAATCTGTGTTAGTACTTTTTCTTTCTTAGTATAGCTTTTGCATTTATCCAAGTAAAAAGTTGATTATATTTTAATAAAAACATACGTTACTTGATATATAGACACTTTAGGTAATTTCTAAAGACAGTCACACAGGGATTAATTAAGTAATTAACTCAAACCCTTATAATTAAAAAGATCATTGGCCTCGCATGGTGCTTTTATAGATTTTGTCTTGATTGTTGGATAAGAAAGAGGAATTAACCACGTGCTTTTAAGATTAAATATATTGCTTTTGATCAATATTTGATACGCAATCAAATCTCTGTATAAAGACCTCTCATTTATAAACTTCACCGCACTCTCTCAAAAACAAGTTCATTTCCTCTTCATTTTCTCGAAGCAATATGGCTACAAGCTCTCCAATTATCATATATTTTATAGCACTATTCATCACAAGCTTTATAACATCAACCATATTGGCTATTTCAGTGCCACCCGAGCTCGCAGATAATTTTCGCACAGATCCTGGCGCCATTAAATTAGCCTCTATTGATTATGGCCACATTATTGAAGAAAAACCATTTGCAGTTCTTTACCCATCCTCTGTAGAGGACATCAGAACCCTAATAAATTTATCATACAATTCTTTATGTTCATACACCATCGCGGCAAAAGGCCAGGCTCATTCCACGTGGGGCCAGGCTCAGGCCAATGACGGCGTCGTAGTGGAGATGAAATCTCTGAGCAGTTTCAGAAACGGGACGGGAATTTTGATCTCCGGAGACCGTTCTTCAGGATTTTACGCTGACGTCGGCGGGGAGCAACTGTGGATTGATGTGCTGAACGCCACTCTTACACGGGGGCTTTCACCGGTTTCTTGGACGGATTATTTGAATCTCACTGTTGGTGGGACGCTCTCTAATGCTGGAATTAGCGGCCAAACATACCGGAAAGGCCCGCAGATAACAAACGTCCTTGAATTAGACGTTTTAACAGGTACCTATTATAACAGGGAGTAGGACCCTCTACAGTGTTTTTTCCCCTAATCTCTCTTGATCTTTTAAATTTAATAAAAAGATATTTTAATTGTAAATAAAGTGAAAAAAATTAACCTAATAATCAATGTCAAAATTTAAAATTTAATCTTAACTACATATTTTATTAGGAAAGAATAGAGGAGAAAAATACGGAATATATTTATCTCTATCACATACTATGAGGTGTTGACAATTTCTTATGATTTTTTTTATACTACTTTAATCCTTGTCTACTGTTCAAACAATGATAGAAAAAACATAACATAAATTGGACCTTTTAAATGATAAATTAATTAGTCTTAATCTGTAAAAGCATCGGATAATCACTTTGTATGCCAGAAGATCATATTTTATCTTCTGACAATGTTTTCTTTTGTTAAAAATTAATTGGGACTAAGGTACTATTTCGGATTGAGAAGTGACAACGCTAGAAAAAAATCCATAAAAAAAAAAATAATATTGTGTAATAATTATTATTTTTAAATAAATATTTTGATGTAATTAATGAAAATATTAAAAGCTGTAATTATAAAATAAATATTAATATTATGCAATAAATATTAATCTTCAAGAATAACTATAACAAAATTAGTAAATATAATATGTTTTTCTTATAATACAAGTGTAGGATCAAATCAACTTGACTTTCAAGAGACAACAATTAGAGGTTGTTTGTTAAATATCTAAAGTCTGAAATTTTATTAATTTCAGACATTTTCTAAAATTTGTTTGTTTGTTTTTTAGAACTTATGTTTGATTTTTAGACATTTACATCTGAATAGAAAAAGTAAACTTTTGTGACTTTTATCTGAATGGAAAAAGGTCTGAATGACAAGTGGATATTATATTCAAAAAAATATCTCTGTAAAATAACTTATTTGCTAAAGTATAAAATCTAATCCTCCTTTTTTGTTTTAATTTACAAGGACACCAATGTCAAATAACCAAATTTAGGATGTTTTTTATTGTAAAAACAAACCAGATGCCACTTAAATTCAATTTTTTTTAAAAAAAACAACAATTAGAGGTTGTTTGTTAAATATCTAAAGTCTGAAATTTTATTAATTTCAGACATTTTCTAAAATTTGTTTGTTTGTTTTTTAGAACTTATGTTTGATTTTCAGACATTTACATCTGAATAGAAAAAGTAAACTTTTGTGACTTTTATCTGAATGGAAAAAGGTCTGAATGACAAGTGGATATTATATTCAAAAAAATATCTCTGTAAAATAACTTATTTGCTAAAGTATAAAATCTAATCCTCCTTTTTTATTTTAATTTACAAGGACACCAATGTCAAATAACCAAATTGAGGATGTTTTTTATTGTAAAAACAAACCAGATGCCACTTAAATTCAATTTTTTAAAAAAAAAAACAAACATGTCATTCAGATTTTCGTATTCAGACTCATTTAAACTTTAGAAAAATTCAGACCCATTTAGATTCAGACAAAAAAACAAACGTTGTCAAATATTCTAGTGTATTATAATTTAAAAATTATAGTTATCCAATAACCTCAATGCCAAACGGAGCTTAAAGTGATAAGAACAAATTTTGAAAGAGAGTAAAGAAGTCATTCTCCATTTAATTAATTTTTAACGGCTTTAAAATATAAAGTGTAGAAAAATTGTTTTAATTTTTTTAATCGCCATAGAAATTTTGTTTAAAACCGAAGAATGTAATCTATTTGGTAATTGTAACAGATTACTGATTTTAATTGATTACATTCTTAATGAAATTGTCAATTTGGTTGATTTGATTATATTTTTCTTTCACTAGAAAATTTCAGGATGATCCAAATCTATCGACTGAAGCTGGATTGAATTGAAAATTACCAACCCCATTAGTTTCGTGCACTTTAATAGCTCTACTTAAATATATGACGAACATCAGGAAATCAATTTTCGAGCTTGATCCAAGCCATAGGCTCTTCAAGGGCTTTGTATTAATTCAATTTAGTTGAGCATTTTTAGGCCAGCGTGTATTATTGCAAATTCGCAATGTTATTATACTACTAGATAAATTATTTGCATACTCGTCAAGTGTTCTATCTCTAATGTGTCTAGTCAATTACAAGGATATATCATAATATTTCACACACATATATATAGCTTTTACAATTGATAATTTTGAAACGGATAAATGCTTATTTAATCCTTATAATAACAAAGTACCTTAAGATATCTTGCTGTTAAATATGTTACACTCCTATCCTTACATGTCCTTTCACCATAATACCCTTACAATAATACTCTTGAGGATATTAATAAAAAATTATAATTTATCAAATTAACCTTAAAAGTAACATGAAAATTAACACAACTTTTATATTATTATTTTAGTTTTAGGATTAATTTTTTATAAAATTATTATTTGTAAAATTATTATTAGCATATTGAACATTGCTTTAAGGTGGTTCATATTAATTTATTTATAAATAACTATCAGTAAGATTGTTGCGCGTGTACAAAACATACTAGCTTTTCTCATTAATATTTATTGATTAATTTACTAAAAAATATTTATTGGTTAATTTGTTCATTAACTTTTTCATAAATAAATTAATTAATATCAATAATTCTGTTGGAAAAAGTGTATTTTTCTAAAAAGAAATAAAGGTAAGGGTGAGAATATTATAGCATATTTTATTATAGATGTGTTTTAAGGTACTTTAAAAATATAAAAACTAAACAGACATTTAAGTTAAAATATTGAGACTACACGGTCATATGTCCTTTCGAAATTAATTGGATTTATTTTTTTTCTTCAGCTTTCCTTTGTAAAACGTTTATTAATAATCTGTCTGGCAGGAGATTGCAATTGCATTGTTTTCCTTTTGTGGAAATGAAATCTAATGACATTAAAGAATATTGCTGGTGCATGGTACATTTAATTTGTATTCCAAAATAAAAAAAACATAATTTATTAGTCATAATATAAATAGCATGTAGATATGTAAAGCACGGTATGTCATCGTATTTGATAGACCATTTAATTAATTTTTTTTTTTTAGTTGCATGATGAACTCTAGATTTCTTATATCACCGACCCAAGATTACTTATATCACCCTAATATATTTGAACAGTTGAACTTACTGGCACAAACAATATTCACACCATATCATAACATTAGAGATTATTAAATGACTCAGCCATTATATTAAAAATTTGTAAAATTTGTTCTATTATGAATGAAACCTAGCCGACGTTCAATTTTTACAAGAAAAGAGAACCTTTAGAGATCAAAAATCAATTTGAACCTTATACATCCCTTAAACTTTTAACCAAAAAAATTACTAAATAAATAACAATGCTCTAGTATGAATGAATTGTTTATTTAGTATTAATTAATTATTTTGCAATTGAGTCAGAATATTGTAACCTAAGAATGGCGTGGCGTGCGCTTTTCATTTTCACAGGAAAAGGAGAGTTCGTGACTTGCTCCCCTCAGAGGGATTCAGAGTTGTTTTACGCAGTCCTAGGAGGTTTAGGTCAATTTGGTATTATAACTAGAGCAAGAATCGTCCTCGGGCCGGCCAAAAAAAGGGTACTTAATTAGCTTTCTTCAGAACTTAATTAAGCCCTAATTTACGCTTGCTTTTTCGTGCTTAATTTATGTTTAAAAATGAACAATCAAATTGTACATGTTTTGTCATCAAAAAAAAAAAAAATTGTACATGTATTGCCTTTGCATCCATTAATTCATTTTACTGTGGTGACTTTGTCCGCAGGTTAAATGGTTACGTATACTTTACAGTGATTTCTTGTCTTTTAGCACTGACCAAGAAGCATTGATCTCAACGACTGGACCTAGCCACAAAGTGATGCCGGATTTTTTGGATGGTCAACTTTTAATGAACCAAAGTCCTCTAGATTTTTATCCACAATCACAACGTCGAAAGATAACTTCCCTCGTAAACCAATATGGCATCCTTTACTTTATTGACGTAGCCATGTATTACGACAACAAAAATGAGGCTAAGGTAAACCATCAATCATCTTAAATTGTAAAGACGTGCACAAATAAAATGCGGAACCGTCACTAAATAATGATAATAACTTTTAAAAAATATATGAGTAATTTTAGTGAATAGTATACATAGAAATAAAGTCTACACTAAATAATGATAATGACATATAAAAAATGTATGAGTAATTTTAGTGATTAGATATACAAAGAAATAAAGTGCAAGAACGCTCACCAAATAATACTCTTTATATCAATAAAATATGAGATAAAATATGAGATAAATTGAAAGATAAGAAATACACGCATTCCAATGAAATGTATTTTATTTGAATTTTTTTTCAAATTTGATGAATCTCTTATTAGATGTTGATTATAAATATGTATCATGATTAATGATATTCATTAAAATATTAACGTTTCATATATTTGTTGACAGAAAGTGAAACAAATCCTGAAAAGCTTAAAGGGTTTTCTTCCTGGATTTGTTTTCGAGATGGATGTAACATACCTACAGTTTTTAAATAGAGTTCATGATCAAGAGATAGAGCTTCGGAAGAAAGGACTGTGGGATATCCCTCATCCATGGCTAAATATCTTTATACCAAAATCTCGAATCACAGATTTCGACAATGGTGTCTTCAGGAACATTCTTCTTAAGAGAAACTTTACCTCATCAACTGTTCTTGTTTACCCTCTGCTCCGAAGCAAGTAAGACTCTGAAAGAAATATAATTATCAAGAAAAATGCTATTTGAACCAAAGGGTGATAAAATCACCATCATTTTGATTGATAATAGTCATGATGGCATGTTTTTATTATGGCTTTGTCACCTTTTAGCCCAAAAAACAATGCAAATATTGATAATATTGTTTTAATTTCCTGCAGATGGGATGAAAGAATGTCAGCAGTTATACCAGTTGAAGAAGAAGTTTTCTACATAGTGGACTTTTTGGATGCAAGTGCTAATAACTGGGAGGCCTTTGATAACAAAAACAAAGATATATTGCAGTTTTGTGTTAATGCTGGCATTAAATTTAAGCAATATCTTGGCCATCATGCAACTAAAGAAGAATGGATTATCCATTTTGGCTCCAAATGGAATACTTTTCAACAGAGGAAAACTCGCTTTGACCCTAAAATGATATTATCACCAGGACAGAGAATTTTCAACTACTGATAGCTTCTGTAATAATATATCTGTTGAATTATGTCATTTAGCTGCACTGCTGCTAAGTTAACAAAACTCTCCAATAAAGTTCTCTTGAGTCTCACATTGTTATAAACACTTAGAGTGTTACAACTTTATTCTCTTTAATTTTTATTTGAAGGCAACCTAAACCAAGAGGATGTTTTGAATATCTTTCTTGCTTCTTAAAAGAAAATTACCTCAATTCACCACATTCGATATTTTCAACTGGATCTCGACCGAATCGACTGTACATTCATGTAATTGAAGTTTTTATGTTTATGGTTGCTTGTTAAAATGAAAAAAAAAAAAAAGAAAAAGAAATCTTTGTTTGGTGTTACAAGAGATTTGAGATTTAAACCCTCTTAATCATAGTAATAAAATATTATCCGCACAACAGTTACAATATATTATGAGTAGTGTATCACTAGTATCAGAAATTTTCATATAGTAAACTCGTAGATTTTCATGTTATACTTTTCTCTGAAAAATATCTATTATTGCGCCCAAGACAACTCAAATAGAAGCCTGATTAATTGGTCACTGTGCACTAGTAATTATTAATTTACTAAATGAATTCATTTGAAATTGAGCGATGATGCAATGGAACAAAACGGTGATAAAATCACCACGAAAATGGCATTGTTTTGTTTTGCTTTGCTTTTTTCTTTTTCCGACTAAGAATAAAAATGATGCCAGATTATTATATTTATCATGTTTTGTGCATATATTATTTTTAGAGTAATAAACGAGCTACAAACTCTTGTACAAATTAAAATAGTATAAATTCATTTATTAGATAAAAATATAAATAAATAAAAATAAATTATGTGGACTAAGAGGTATTTATGGCCCATTGGGGATTGCTTTTAAGATAATAAAAAATGATTTTGAAAAGGTAAAAGCTAACTTTAGTGTTTGGTAAATTTTTTTGAAATTACTTTTTGCAAAATCACTCCATCATACAGCAGATTTTAAAAAATAATGAGAGAGTATCTTTTTAAAGTATGATTTTAAGAATTAGTTTTATATTTAATATAATTTCATATATATTCTCACATATATTATAAAATTTTAAAATTATCCTTATTCAGTTAAGGAAATAAAATTATTAAATGTAGAAAGTTATTGTTATTATTACTAATACCAATTATATTGAGATAACAAAATAAAAAAAAGTTATTTTAAATATCAATTGATAATATCACTTATTAATATACACCAAAAAAATTATATATACAAATTTATAAATATGTAAATAAAACTTACTCAACTTTTTTTTTTCATTTTAATCATTTGCACTCTTATCGTAGTTCAATAGAGCGATTTATTAAATGTATACGATTGCTTTTAAAATTCATAACATTTTAAAAAGAAATTGTATTAAATGTTTAACCTTTTTTTTTTTTACAACTAATTGTTTCTAAGCATAGCTAACAACAATTATTTAAAAGCTACAGTATTACTAAATTGGCCCTTGCTCCAACCAGTTAAATTATGTCACATCTATTTATTTGTGTAAGAGTTTGTAGCTTTTTGTTTGCTCTTACTTTAAGATGATATTTCCATGGTAAATTTAATGGTGGGATGTGTTTATTTAATTATTAACATTATCCACTCCCTGTTGTTTATCGAAAATTTAAGAAGGTCAAAAAGTTAAAACTTTTAGCTCGTAAGTTCGAATTTTTTCAAATTTGTAAATAATTACGCAATTCAAGGGCTACAAACTAGCTCTTTTAAGTCAATTTTGATGAATGTTATTAATATAACATCTAATGGACATAATTATTAATAAGGAACGTGTCTCTTAAAGTAAACTAATGGGGCTTAATTAAATTATAGTACATTTTTAAGGAACATGACTAATTATAAAAAGATACAGCTTCCCTTATAACTTAAGAGTCATGTACGTATGAGAAGGTTTGATGAACAGGCATCAACAGTCTATAAATAAGCCGTGCCATATACTTATTTCATTTCATCCACAATTATGAGTATAAAACATTGAGAATTCATAGAAACTCCTTTGTCTCAATGACTCATAAATAAAGAAAGAAATAAATAAAAAGGTAAGATACTATATGAAAAAAAAAATTACATTTATAATTCATGAAGGAAGATAATTACAAAGCAAAAGAGCCTCCACCCATAAAAAATTCCAAGCCTTAAAGTGCAGAGGTTATCAAAAGAAAATAAAAACTAAAACAGAAGCCATCATGATAATAAAGGGAAAAATCTTCCTCAAGCTAAAAATATTCTTAACATAAAATACTAAACCCATCAAAATCAGGATCGCTAATATTGAAATGGAACACGACATTTTTTCTTATCTTAAAACTCATTGACTGTTGATTTAATATTTAATTTTTCTGCAATTTCCCTCTCAATGTACATAATCAATGAATTGTAAGAAATTCATCCTCCATTTTGTTGCTAAGTCTTGTCTTTACCATATGCATAGCCAAAAATTATCGTTCAGTAGTTGAAGTAGACATTGGAAGAGTTAGCACAAAAACAATTATTCTATAAACAAGGGGAATATTGTTGCTTTTCTAGTACTAACCAACCATTGGCTCAAGTCAGACATGGTTGACAAGCTTTTGAACTGTGGATGTTGAACTGCACTGTACTTATAATGCTCAAGTTGAATTTTTAAATTCATTTTATCAACATTTGTGAAATATGTTGGTTAAAACTTGTCAGCCAATTGATAAACATCACCAATTCTAAAAGACTTCATACAATCGCGAGGATCAAGTGCTGAACTAAGTATGAGCAACTCCACTGTATCTTCATTAAATTGACTTCATAACTCTTGTAATTGGCAGTTTATAATAGCATAAAAAAATTCACCCTATAATGTTCTGCGACAATAAAGTTATCTTCTTGATGCTGAGCTCGACCTTGTCTTGCAATATAACAAGCATTCATTTCTGGAATATCTATATTTCTTGTCTAACAAAATGATTTCACTTGATCAAGTAAAGTAGTCTACCCATCATCTCTAAATTTCTAAATAAGTGCTTTAATTGATGAAAAAAAGATATGTGGCATGTAAAATATCTTGAGATTTATATTGCAAAGCTTGACAGAGTATATCAGTGATTGCCATAATTTCTTTCATAAGGTGCAAAATAAAGACAAACTCAAAAGCAGTCATTACCTTTTATGCAACATCAGCATTTCCTTGTTGAAAAGCAGTAATGCCATCTTCAATGATATTAATTAGAATAGAACATGTTGCACTGCACATTTTTATTAAATTAGAGACTTATCTTAAGTGAGAACTCCAATGAGTATCCCCAGGCGTTTGTAAAGTGCCAATTTGATTAAACCCTCTCCCACTCTAAGGCTCATCTATGGAAATTGTATACTCAATGTCAGCAGCTTGAGCATGTTTGAGTTCCATCATTGCACTTACAAGAAGCACCAACAATATTCATAATGAAGTCAGTTTAGTAAAGAAATGATGAATAGGAACAACCTAATGAGATATTACAATTAAAGCCAATTGTAATCGACGAGCCAAATAATGATAAGCATATAGACAATCTTTCAAAATGAAAGCTCGTAAACCCTTCCACTCATCCCGCTTGTTACTTGTACCATTATATCCTTACCCTTGAACATTTTGAATATTTAAATTATTATGAGACAATACAAAGTATATGCCATCTTTCAAGGTCACTACAGAAGTGTTAAAGACATGAACAAGTCCAAAAAAAGATTCTCACACAAAACCATCTCTGTCAACAAATCTTAAAACTACAGCCATCTATTCTTTCTTCGATTCATCGCGTGATTTCTTACAATGAAACGAAACTTTGCATCTCCTATTCTTCACGAATTACCTTTTTCACTTTCATTGAAAAGACATGTAAAATTTCTTTTTGAATATCTGGTAATGTATAGGAGGCATATTTTGGAGCTTTATCAAGGATAGCTTCTGCAATCTTTTCATTATTAAAAGCAAATGTTTTTAGTAACTAAAGAAAATTTCCATGATTTAATGATTTTTTGTTGTCATCATGGACTCTGAAAGTAATTGCTTCAACTATAGTTTTTAATCGTAGTCTATTATTTTCAATTTCTTTAGAAAAGTAATGATTAAATATCTGTGGTGGATGCTGAGATAGTCTCATCAAATCCTCACATGATTTTTCAACCTTTTAATAAGTTGAATTGGGATCCTTTCCCACATGATTAAGGAAGGCACAATTTTTCCCATCTTTAAGCTTTCTCCAATTATTAAATCTGTTAATAGTATAAGTAGTATGTTTTGGTTGTGCTGATGGTGTATTTAAGAGATAACATGGTAAACAAAAAGATGGATCTTTTATCAGTGAATATCCAACCAGGAAGGAAAAGAATCGAACCATGAAAATTAAAAACGACGAGGATACTTTTCTGGTCTAGATTTTGATACTCTGAAAGTCTTGTTTGGTATGGACCAACCATTATGTATGCTCTACAAATTTCATCTCATTGATTAACATTATAAACCCATATTTGCAGACGCAATCCCGAATCACGCTCAAAAAGTTAAGTATCAACTAGATTTGTCTCAATTCTTGGAGATTTTAAAGGTGAATTTCTAGAATTTGGTGAATTAGTAAGTGACACTTGTGAATTTTCAAAATTTGGAGAATTAGAATTGACTTCTAAATTCTTTACAATTTTCCTTTTGAAATATTGATTAATTTTAAATGGTTTTCTCATCTTTGTTATGGTGAAATTGTCAAAAATTCAAGGGTTTCGATTGAATCGCTTGCAATTTCTAGGGATATGTTATTTACGTTCTTCAATTGGCTGATGTTCTTGGCTTGGTTGATTTCTTTTTTCTTTTATTTTTTTTATTTTTTGATGTTATCATTTGTGACTTAGTGGGCTTGGTTGATTTGTTTCTTATTATTTTGATGTTATGATTTGTAGGCTTAATAGTTATATTACAATATTATCTATTATATAAACTTTATACATTAATTGTACAGAGGCCAGTATGGACATTTTACACTAACTTTTTATATTTTATTTAAAGACCCTAAAATTTTTTTAAATTTTGCAGGGGCCATGGCACCCTTTAGTCTTATATGGCCTCTACCCTTAGCAATCAATAAAATCAACGCCTACCATTGTCACTACCGATCAAAATCTAAATGATGTTTAAAGATAATTTTTAGTAAAGATTATTGAGACAATCTTCCAATAGGATTAACAAGCTTCATTATTGCTGAATGATACTTTTTAGCCAGATCACACCCTTTTACCATGTTAAATGCTTCTGCAGATAAAAATATACAAAACTAACATCTTTAAATTTTTTTATTCATTTTTTTTATTTAACCAATCAATTGGTTAAAAAAAGAATATATTCATAAAAGTTCATAAACCTTATAACATTATGAATCCTTCATAATAGAAACCAACTAAATCTTAGTCATATATCAATTGAATCAATCTGTGAAAAATTGAGAACCATAAAACTTAAGGGCAAAACCATGTCACTATTTGCAAGTAAGGGAGAAATTAAGAGAGAAGAAGAAAATGAGAAAAAGTAGGTAAAACAAAAGAAAAATAATGGATATAAATCATAAATGCAAAAGAGAGGAAGGTGCCAAATGAAATTTAACGTTATAGGAAACAAAAAAGAGGGGTACAGTGCAACTACTGAGAGGTAACTAGATCCTGCTTTGTGTACATAATCTTTTTAAAATGATATTTGCCATGTTCTATGAATATTTCATATTATTTGTCCTAACTTGAAAATGCTTTCTTCAAAAGATTCAGACAAAGGTTGGTCGACAAACTTGATCTAAACAGGCCGCTTTATTTGGGGGTACTCAATTGGGGTGCATACAATTTCTCTTTATCATTTGTGAACTTTTAGATATAGTTTTTGGCCAGCATATACTTGAAGTTTCAAAACGCTATTCCAATTGATTGTATCACCTACTTCCAACACTTAGAATGAACAATGAAACGACCCTAAACATGGATGAAGATTGTTTAAGTGACAGTTAATAAAAATCCAAATCATATAACTAATAAAATTCCACAAATGCTCTTTTGTCTCTGGTGGAACCTAACGCCAATCAGAATAAAGAATTGAAACTGATGTACGAGCCAATACCCCAAGGAAAGAAGCCAACTCAATGGCTTCATCACTACAGGAACACCTATTTCAATCTAGCAAAATCTATAATCTAAAAAGTAAAACATGGTAAATGAAAAACATTGAGGGCAATACCTGTCAAACTTATTAAATTTGATTTCTGTTGCATTTTTCTTTTATATAACTCATTTTCCCATAAAAATCATAGATTGATTTATTATAATTAGATGTGTTTTGGCTTGAAAATTTACTTTAACACTATTTCTTTCAGTAGCAATACAGCGGATTCAAGTCTCTATGCAGGTTACATATGTCGCACTATCACTCCTCTTAAAGAACTAATGAGGAGAGTTTTCCAATAGATGTAATTGGATCCATCAATAAAACTTTCTTCTCACAATTACATATGTTTCATTCAACCCATAAGAAAATACATAGTACGATCTTTATCTCTCTAGATGCTTTAAAGGTTTTGCTAGAATCACATGTGGAAGTGGGCAAGCGAGAATATTTAATTAGCTCATCCCATAGAGCTTCCAACTTATAATAAGAGGTTGTCATGGAGTCCAAACATTGGGATATAGAACTGATTCTCTATTGTAGTTCATAGATATGCAACCTAATGGTTTTGTAGATCCATCTTTTCTTTTTTAACACTTAAATGCTCTATCACTTAGGCATTCATTAAGATTTGCAAACTCATTCCTGTAAAGAGTACAAACATTTGGACGTGCATGTATTTTCTCATGATCTAGGCCCAATATTTTCATATTTTTTAAGTCTCATGCACTAACTTAGGCAAATTGTTATCATTTAGCAATATCTCATTAAGGTCTTCCAACAAAGTTGAAAATTGATAGTTGGACCATCTATAACATCTTTTCACATTGCATTGTTTCATTAAACAAAATAGCTCTGAATGCTTTGAACCCAAATACAAGGGCTTTTCAGCATTTTCAAACATATCCTTAAAAGAACTATTATCTTTATCACAATGATTGAAAGCGTCATAGGCCATGTCACCTTGACTACTATAATTCTAACATCTAAATCGCTGACTTTGTAGTTGTTCATACTTTGCAGAGGTAGAACCATTGATCACCTAACCATGCTAATTCCAAGCTGCATATTTTTTAAAAGAGCCTTTTTTAAAAATATGTAGCTTCATAATCATAGGAGTAAAAATTTTCATATTGCAATAAGAGTTACAAGGACATCTTATTGACATTCTATTTTTAAAATTAAGAATGGAAAGCTCTATGAAATCTTGAACTTCATCATAATACTCACTAGACAATCTATCACAAAATATCTAAGATTTGTCCACATCAAGTGTTTTTACCTGTTCATTTCATAGATAATGTTAGACTAGTACATTTAATTAAATTGCACAAATGACTTCAAATTTTGATGTTCAAATTAAAAATACAAACTTGCAATCCAAAAAGGTAAGTTATGTTAACATACAAGAGCACCTATATGGGCACATTGCATATTTAGCAAAATATTTTTCTACTAGAAATAATTCTCATAATCAATTCAATAAAGATACAAATTTCATTTTAATAATGCACGGTCCCATGTATGTAAATGAAAAATTGCCCTACATGCTTTTGTCCTTTTGTTGCCAAAAAAAAAAAAGAAAACAAAAACAAGATAAAAGTCACCTAAATATATATATAAACATGTACAACAAGCCGATAACTCTATAAAATGAGAGTTATCATAGTATTTTTAGATTTAAATAAAGATTACTCAGAGAGTAAATGAGATGTTTTTATTGCATTTTAATTATATTTTGTATGAACATCAATTTTAGTTTATTTTTTATAAATTTTGTTTGATTTAGAATAATTTGTGTGCTTAGATCATATGCATAATTTTAGGTGACCGGAAGCTCAAATTCTAAGGAAGGAATGCTTACTGCAATAGACTTTCCAAGATAAGGAAAGAACTTAGCTATAGAAAAATTAAAACAAGTAAGATGCAATAGTTGTTGCTGTAGCACTGTTGTTATAGCAATCCTAGAGCATTAACAGAGAATATTTCACGTGAGATACTTAGAAGATTATGATCTGGAGTTTCCAAAACTGGAAGATGCACGCCCTAGATATCCGGTTGCCCTAATTTTAAGATATTAAAGGAGCACACACGCAAAGAAAAAAGGAGCTGTCACCCAAGGAGAAAAACCGCAAAGAAACAACAAGAAAACAAAATTCAAGAAAGAGATTGAAGACTGACAGAAGAGAAATCATAGAAATAAAATAGAAATCAGTCTTTCTTCTTATTTTCTTATTTTCTATTTCATTATGGGGATGTATTTGATTGTTGAAATTCTTTTATTTATTTTTCTTTCAAAAATCATGAACTAAATTTGATTGTGGTTTAGTGATAAACAATCTTAATGGATGTTTGACTTAGATACACGCGTTGTTGTGTGTTTGCTAGACCATTTTGTCTTAATTGTATTTATTTTATTCTCTATTTTGGTTGACCACCTATTTAGGCATGCTAGCTAAGAAAGAGCCTTAAAAAAGTCTGACTTAGTGGTTCTTATTAAGACAATACTTGGTTTTAGATTGGGTTTCCCAAGTTGAGCTAATCTAAATTTGAATAAGATCATGCTTGATCTAAAATTAGTTATGAAATCAACATAGGGATTCACCTTGTAGGGTAAATAGAGCCTAGATCATTTAATGTTATATTTAATGTTGGTGTAACAATTAGTCACTATTAGGTTGCATTAGATATAAGATATCCAACATGCGATAGCTGAGGATGCATGAGGGATTCTGCCTAGTACTATAGTGGATGTTATAGCAACGATACTGTAATTGAGAAAATAGTCAATGTCATTAAGTGAGTTTATCCACTTAACTACTCCATTCTCATTGGTTTTATCCTTGTATTTGACGTGAGATTTTTCTTTGTTGCATTTTTTATTTTTAATTAGTTTATTAGTTTTATTAGTTGCTTTATTTTCAATTAAAACAAAACTACACTGTTAAGATTGCTATAACAAGTCTAATAACATCAATCCCTGTGGAGACAATCTGAATACTCATTAGTATATTATTTGTTGTGTATACTTGCACATTGACACCTACAGCATTAGAGATTGCACACACCAAGTTTTTGACGCCGTTACTGGGGACTGATTATTTATTGTGATTTGTGAAATTAATCTTGAATAGTGCTAATTTTTTATTTTATTTTAATTGATTTATTTTGTTGATAGGCAACCCTTGCATGTACAAATATAAACCTGTTGAAATTCAGTTTCATTTAGAAATTAAGAGAACTACAAGGAGATTAAGGAAAGAGTAAAGAAATTCAAAAGTTGTTGTAGTAATGGATGATTTACAAGATATGGGGAATTTAAACCGCTGAGGAGAAATACAACCAATTAATGAACAAAGAGGTCAAGAAGGTCAGAATGGGCATATTATTTATGGGCAACAAGGGAATAACAACATTATCCATATGGCGGATGATAGAGACAGAGCCATTATAGATTATACAGTGTTGACTCCTCAAGCTATAAATCCTGAAATAGTTAGACTCGAAGTGTAAGTTGATAATTTTGAGCTCAAACCCGTGATGTTTCAGATGTTACAGACAGTGGGAGCAACTTAATAGGCTACCATTCAAAGATCCTCATCTACACCTTAACTTGTTTTTAGCAGTAAGTAATGCGTTCAAGATTGCTGGAGTATCACATGAAGCATTGAGGCTCAGACTTTTCCCCTTTTTTTTGAGAGATTGAGTAAGGGCATGGTTAAATTCTTTACCACCAGATTCCATTACCACATGGAATGACTTAGCTGAAATTTTTTTGTAGAAGTATTTCCCACCAACCAAGAATGCAAAATGGAGGAACGAGATAACATCTTTTCATCAACTTGAAGATGAGAGTTTGTATGATACATGAGAAAGATTTAAGGAGCTACTCAAGAGATGTCCTCATCATGGTATTCCTTGCTGCATACAGTTGGAAATTTTCTATAATGGTCTCAATCCGAGTACCAGGTTAATGGTGGATGCTTCAACAAATAGAGCCTTGTTATCTAAGTCTTATAATGAGGCTTATGAAATTTTGGAGAGGAAAGCTAACAATAATTATTAGTGGCCATCAAATAGGTAAGCTGTAGCGAAAGGAACAGCAGGAGTCCATAACGTAGATGCCTTGACAACACTATCAGCCGAAGTAACCTCATTAATAAATATGGTGAAGGTTATGACCACTGCTCCAACAACTGTCAACCAAGTTGCTGAAGTATCTTATGTTTATTACGGAGAAGGGCACTTATTTTAAAATTGTCCTGGAAATCCAACCTCGATTAATTATGTAGGTAACTTTAACAGATAGAACTAGAACAATCCATATTTAAACACTTACAACCCTAGATGGAGACAACACCCAAACTTCTCATGGAGCAATCAGAATCAGAATGTTGCAGCATCCAGTGGACAAAACAGACCTGCTCAACCACCTGGATTTCATCAGCAAAATCAAGGGCAAAGAAACAGAAGCAATGACCAACTCAACTCTCTTGAAGCTTTGCTTAAAGAGTATATTGTGAAGATTGAAGCGGTTATCTAAAACCAAGTTGTGATTTTTTGAAACTTGAAGAATCAAATTAGACAACTAGCTACAATATTGAGTAACAGACCTCAGGGCAGTTTGTCCAGCAATACAGAAGATCCGAGAAGAAAAGGAAAAGAGCATTATAAGGTGATTTATTTAAGGTTTGGAAAGGATGTTCATATTCTTGTTGGTGTACCAAAATGAAGAATGGAACCTGTTTCAACTTAAGAAGAAACTTACGTTGAAGAGGAGCCACAAGAACCCACTTTCTAGCCCACTGGTGTGAATAGCCAAACTACATCATTAGAAAAAAATGATGATCTAGCAATTGTAGAAGGAGATGTTGTAGCACCAACCAAATAAGTTCATAACATGGCAAAAGACTGCACAACCTGTTACAGCTCAATAGTTTAGACACCACCTTACCCTTAAAGATTTCAGAAGAAAAAGTCAGACAAGCAATTTAACAAGTTCTTAGGAGTGTTGAAGCAGCTACATATTAATATTCTTTTTGTTAAAGCTCTTGAACAAATGTCAAATTATGTGAAGTTCTTGAAAGATATTTTAGCAAAGAAAAGGAGGCTTGGAGAGTTTGAAACAGTTGCTTTAACACAAGAGTGCAGCCATATGCTTTAGAATAAAATACCTCAGAAGTTGAAGGATCTAAGGAGCCTCATAATTCCATGCTCAATTGGAACTAAATACAGTGGTAAAGCACATTGTGATTTGAGGGCAAGAATCAATCTTATGCCATTACCAATATTCAAGCAATTGCGAGTTGGAGAAGTTAGGCCAACAATGGTGACTTTACAACTTGCTGACCGATCTCATGATTATCCAGAAGGAAAGATTGAAGATGTGTTGTTGAAGGTGGATAAATTTACTTTTCTAGCAGATTTTATAGTATTGGACTTTGAAGTAGAAAAAGAAGTACCAATCATTCTAGTAATACCTTTTTTAGCCACGGGAAAGACTCTAATTGATGTGCAAAAATGAGAGCTGACTATGCAGAAAAATGACCAGTAAGTTACATTTTATGTGTTGGATGCAATTAAGAGTCCAGATGAGATTGAAAATTGTAAATTTATCAGTACTGTGGACTTTACTGTGACAGAGAGGTTAAAAAGTAGCTATAGTAAGGAGGAAATCAATGCTGTAACATTTGAAGAACTTGAAGATAAAGATCCTGAAGCAACTAACATAACATGGTTAAGGGCAAAGCAACCAGTGGGACATGGCAGACATTTTGAATCATTAAACCTCTCAAACAGGAAAGTAAAACTGTTTATTCATTCTATTGAGTCACCTTCTGTTTTAGAATTAAAACTTTTATCTTCACATTTAAAATATGTTTATCTTGGTGACAATATACACACTCGATAATTATTTAGTGGATGTATTTGGGAGATACAAGATGGCTATTGGATGGACCATGACAGATATCAAAGAAATCAGCTCATCCATATGCATGCATAAGATTCTGCTGGAAGATTGCTACAGCAACTCGGCAGAGCAACAAAGAAGATTCAATCCCATCATGAAGGAAGTTGTGAAAAAAGAGATCATTAAGTGGCTTGATGCTGGAATTATTTACCCAATATCAGATAGCTCATGGTAAGTCCAATACAATATGTTCCAAAGAAAGGTGGAGTGATTGTGGTAGCCAATGAAAGGAATGAGCTCATTCCCACAATAACAGTGATCGGATAGAGAGTTTACATGGATTATAAGAAGCTAAACAAAGCCAAAAGGAATGATTATTTCCTATTGCCTTTCATAGATCAAATGCTGGATAGACTTGCTAGAAAAAAAATACTATTGTTTCTTGAATAGATACTTAGACTACAATCAGATTGCTATAGCACCAGAGGATTAGGAGAAGACAACATTCACTTATCCTTATGGCAATTTTACCTTTAGAAGGATGCTATTCGGTTTGTGCAATGCTCCATCAACTTTCCAAGGGTGTATGATGTTCATCTTTTCAAACATAGTTAAGCAAACACTTGAGGTATTAATGGATGATTTTTCAGTTTTTGGAGAATTATATGATGATTGTTTGCACAACTTAGAAAATGTACTTAAGAGATGTGAGGAGACTAATTTGATAGTAAATTGGGAAAATTGTCATTTTATGGTACAAGAAATGATAGTCCTAAGTTATAGAGTCTTTAGAAAGGAAATAAAGGTAGATAAGTTAAAAATAGAGGTGATTGATAAACTTCCACCACCTACTTCAGTAAAAGGCATTAGGAGTTTCCTAGGACATGCTGGGTTCTATCGAAGGTTCATTAAAGACTTTTCCAAAATAGCTAAACTTTTATGCATGTTGTTGGATATGACAGACCTTTCAATTTTGATGAAAAATGTTTAAAAGCTTTTGTTGCATTAAAGAAAACTCTTGTTACAATACCAGTTGTTATAGCACCAGATTAGAGTATGCCTTTTGAGTTGATATGTCATGCCAGTGACCATTCTATTGGAGCAGTGCTAGAGTAAAGGAAAGACAAGATGTTTTACTCTATTTATTATGCCAGCAAGACTTCAGCTAATGTACAACTCAACTATACCACCACTGAAAAAGAGTTACTGGCAGTTGTTTTTGTATTTGACAAATTCATAGTTGATTTGGTTGGCACCAAAGTGACTATTTATACAGATCACTTGGCTATTAAGTGCTTGATTTTGAAGAAGGATGCCGAACAAAGGTTGATCAGGTGGATCCTATTGCTACATGAGCTTGACTTAGAGATCAAAGACAAAAAAGGCACTGAGAATCAAGTAGCAGATCATCTTTCAAGGTTGGAAGTAGATGAAAGCACTCTGACAAAGCAAGATATTATAGAAACATTTCCTGATGAGTAATTATTAATGCTACAGCATTCTCAGACGCCACAGCAGTAGGGATTCCCAAGGTATGCAGACTTTGCTAATTAATTGGCGAGTGGACTATTACCACAAGATTTGTGTTACCAACAAAAAAAGAGGTTTCTTCATGATGTGAAGAGTTATTAGTGGGATGAGCTCTACTTGTACAAGATGTGTTCAAAACATGTGATCAGAAGATGTATACCAGATGAAGAAATTTCAAATATCCTTTAGTCCTGTCATGCTGCAACATATGGAGGACACTTTGGAGGGCACAATATAACAGCAAAAGTTCTTCAATCAGGTGACTAGTAGCCCTCTATTTTTAAAGATGCTTACGATTTTGTTAAATATTATGACAGGTGTCCAAGGGTAGGAAACATCTGTAAAAAACATGAGATGTCGCTCACTAACATTTTCGAAGTTAAGCTTTTTAATGTATAAGGGATAGATTTTACGGGACCGTTCCCATCCTCTTTCAGCAACCTATACATCTTAATGGATGTGGACCATGTCTCCAAGTGGGTGGAAGTTGTAGCATTACCTGCTAATGATGCCAAGTAGTGAAGTTCATTCAAAAGAACATATTCTCAAGATTTGGCACTCTAAAAGCTATCATTAGTGGTGAAGGAACACATTTTTACAACAGAACCTTTGTTACAGCACTGGATAAGTATGAAATCAAGTATAAGGTTACTACAATATATTATCCACAAATAAGTAAATAGGCATAAGTATCCAATAAGGAGATAAAGAAGATTTTGGAGAAGGTTGTGAATCTCAATAGAAAGGATTGGTCACTTAGATTAAATGACTCCTTATGGGCGCATAGAACAACCTATAAAACTCCAATTGTCATGTCACCGTATAGAATTGTTTATGGAAAAGTTTGTCACTTGCCATTAGAGTTAGAGCACAAAGCATATTGGGTAGTCAAGCAAATTGAATATGGACATGATTGCTATAGCAGGGCAATGAAAATTACAACTTTGTGACCTAGAGGAGTTCAGGTTATTTTCCTATGAAAATTAAAGAATTTATAAAGCAAAGACCAAACAATGGCATGACCAAAGAATCCAGAAGAGGGAACTCATCCCAGGCAATCAAGTTCTGCTTTGCAACTCAAGATTAAGGCTCTTTCCTGCAAAATTGCAATCTGGATGGTCAGGACCTTTCAAGCTTATCAAAGTATATCCTCATGGGCCTGTTGAACTCTTAGATGAAAGAACAGGTCAAGAATTTAAGGTTAATGGGCACAAAGTGAAGCATTACATGGGAGTTATTGTGACTCACCCAAAGCAGGACTTGTTCCTAAGGGATCTAACATTATGAGCAATTAAGAAGGGTCAGGCTGAAGGACCTAAAATCAATCGCTAATTGGGAGGCAACCCAATGATTAGAAGAGTTATTTCAATTTTTCATTAAATTTAATTTTGCATGCTTTTCTTTAATTTTTTTCATTTTGAATTGATTATTAAATTTCTTTTATTTTATTGCAACACACACACACACACATATACACACCGTTGCATAGACAAAATCGGGGAAATTCGTTTTATCGTTAGGATTAATTTTGCCAACTGACGTCAGTAAATCAAAGTTATAGATAAGGAAGGATTGTACAATCTTTAAATACCTAAGGCCAATATCCTTTCCTTTTTAAATTTAGAATTTTTTTAATTTTAAATATTATTTCCAAACTTATCCCATTAATTACTTTCCCTTTTTTCTATCTTATCGCCACCTATAAATTAGGGATTTCCTGTCGCGCCTTTTATTCTCACCCAAATTCTTTTTCTTCCCGTCAACAATTTTTACCATTATTTGCAATCCCTTTCACAATTTACTTTTTTGCTAGGTACCACACAAGTCCGTTAATTCTGCTTTAGCAGTGACAATATATAAGAAGACAGTTGTTCGATTAAAGAATCCTTTACGCTTCCATAGCAAAAAATCTGAGGATAAATTTAAAGAATTTATAGAGCCAAGGAAGATTTTGGAGGAAAAGGGTTTCATATTTCCTGAGCAACCCACAGATGGAATAAGCAGCATCCATAATGTTGGAGCAAAGTGAGGATGGTTAAAATTTTGTTCTCACACTTAAGACCCAATCGTCCCAGTTGTAAAGGAGTTTTATTTCAAAATGTTGTAGTGAGATCAATGCACTATTTTTGTTAGGTAAGTAGGAGTCCCTTTAGACCCTAAAGTGATTAATGCTTTTTATGATTTGCCTTCTATGATTAAGTGTGAGTACTTAAAATTTGCTAAGAATATGACTGAGAAAAAATGGAGGGAAATTTTTAAGACCTTGACTGTTCTGGAAGTAATTGGATGAATGAGGAGGGAATAGTGGTTAATAGGGTTGATTTGAAACTGAATGCCAAGGTTTGGGTTAAATTCTTAAAATCTAGATTAATGACAACTACACGCACCACCACTGTTTCCCAAGATCGACTTATATTGCTCTATGCCACAGTCAAAGTTTTAACAATAGATGTTAAGAAGGTCATTAAGAAAGGAATTAGAGAGTGTGCATTGAAGAAACAAAAGACTTCTGCTTTATTTTTTCCTTCATTGATCACTGGTATTTGTGAGGCCTCTAGGGGGAAATTTGAGGCAAAAGATGAAAGGTTTAAAAATGAAGGAGCCAGCATAGCAAGAACAGTTGAAGGGATTGCTGCGGAATCTACTGCGGCAATAACTCCAGAGCACTCTATTGCAACAATTCGTGAGCGCCCTGCTCCAGCAAGAGTAGAATAGGTTCCTGGGCTCAAAGAGATGATTCAAGCACTTAGTGAGGCATGCAAACATGTATCCAAGCTCAGATGGAAGAAAATCAAAGGTTCTGGACTTACTTGCAACTTTTGAAAGCCTAAAAATACCAATTTGCCTTATGCATGAACAATAAAAATGCATATTTTCCAGATTCATTATTGCAGCGATTTAAATTTGAAGAAGTTAGGGAAACAACTCCAGCAGATAAGGGTGAATATGCTACAGTAGGAAATGAGAGGGAAGGAGAGTCTAAGGAAGATTACCAACCAAAGCAAAAAGAAGTGGAGGATGTTGAAGCAAAAATAGAAAAGCTTAGAAGGGAAAGAGGAAGAAAAAGGAGATATAGAAGATAAAGACAGAGAGAAAGAACTCCCAAAGGTGACTCTTTCACGCAAAGGCAAAGAGAAGATGTTGGAGGAAGAGGAGTCAGAATCAGATTGGCAAGAGGACGTGGAAACAGCTATAGAGCAAGTAATTAGCAGAGTTGTTCGAATAGAGGAAGCAAAATGCAAAGGTGCAAAGTACCCAACAAATGCAAAGGTGCACAAGCCTTTACAGGTGCTACAGTGCAGCTGCCTTACCACAAGGTTCACCCAAAGAATGCCGGCGAAGTGCATCTAAAAAAAAGTAAACCTTTTCCAGCAACAGCTGCAACAAAACATCCAACAACAAGGGAGTATTCCCTACCAGCCCCATTTTATTTTCCAATTTCTGAAACTTTTATTTATTTATTTATTTTAGCTTGTTCATTTTTTATTTTTTTTCGTGCTAGTGTATACATGTGTGGTTTGTTTTATTTTCTGTGCTTGTGAGGACACAACACCTCTTAAGTTTAGGAGGGTTGTGTTATATTGTAATTTGTTTGTGAGTGCACGTGTTTGTGTTGCATGTTATGTGAAGCTCTGCTATCTAGTATTTATGTATGGATTAGAAATCTTAATGAAGACAAATTGAGTGTTATTCAGTTTTTTTGACTTCCAAGTAGGGACAGTGTATAGATGAAGGTTGAAATTCCATCTCAACACTTAAGCTTTGGTTGAGTTTTATGACAATGCTATAGCAAAGCCAGTAAAACAAAAAAGGGTAGAAAATATCTCAAGTTTAAGGGGAATATATAATGAAAGATTTGCAATATAAATTGAGTTTGTTTTTGTTATTTCGTACTACCTTTTAATTTTATCAAAAAATCAATGGGTAATTTGTCATTTTATATATTTCTTTAAATAGTAAATCAAATATTAATACCATAATAACAGTAATCACAAACACTAATATAGTATTGTAATATTCTAATATTATAGTGTCATGATTTTCGTAATACTATAGTAATAGTAATTATTGACACCATATTCGTGACACCACATACAAATGTCACTATTTTTCTGACTGCCAAATTACTAACACAATTAACAAGTGTCACTGAAAGTAATTAGTGACACTATTCTAATATTTGTAAAGACCATTTTTCTGATAGTGTTGGGAATTTATTTTGGGGAAGATTTTACTGAGTGACTAATATTTTTATTCCCCAAATTTTTTTTGAGCCATAGATTTTAGACAAATATTTTTAAGGTTTAGAGGCTATAGTTTAGATTAGGAGTTTTGGGTGAATGCTTACTAGTTTTAATTTTAGACACCAAGAATAAAATAAACCTCAATTTTATTCGGTCATTTTCTGAATTAGCAAGCTCACAGATGGTATTTTTCTTTTTTTTGACTTGGTCTTGCTAAATTTGTGAGGACCATGAGCTTGACCCAACATGATTTTGATGTGAGGTGCTTACAGGTGCAATGCTTTGTAAGTATTTTTGATCCATTGTAAACTTACATTATTTTCATACTGAATTGTTTCATCTACACTTGGATATAATCACTTTGATGTAGGATGGTTGCGTATTATGATCGAGGCATCTTCCGGAGGGCATAACTCGGGCTACAAGTGTTTGTTCTGCCCCATAGACAAGCCAGAAATTCCATTTCTTTATTGATCGTTCTTCAATTTTAAGACATTATCCTATTTTTCCTATTTCTTCTTGGATTTTTTTTCTTTTTTTTAGTATTTGGATTCATACATCGTGTATTTTCTTTTTCTTGTTTAGATTAGAAGAATTTTACTATAAAATAATATTTCATATTTGCCTATTTTGCTAAATTCGCAGTATTTAGGGTTATTATATAAAGGTTTCAGAACTCTAGCTTTGTTAATTCAGACTTATTCAATAAACTTTTTATTCAGAAACTTTTGTTTCTCTATCTTTCAACCTTAAACATTTTTATTTCGTCAGTTGGCATTAGAGCAAGTTCGCTTGTCATCATGGTACGATAACACGAACAAAGGAGCAACTGCCCTAAAGACAATGATCAAGGGATGCAGGCATAGACCATGAAGGCTGTTAGACAGGCTGCCCTAGAAGTAGCCTTGCATGCAATGAAGGATGTCTATAACTCAAGATTGGTGGTGATAGAGAGGGCAATCAAGAGTCTTAGGCTTTCCATAGATGAAAACTGAGAGGGACGTCAATAGCAAAGAGTTAATCACAAGAAAGAATTTCAGGGCGTCAATCGTGGTGAACAAACTAAAGATTTCAACCATGTAAAGATGCTTCAGGGGATCAATCGTGAAATAAAACCTCAAGGCATCAATGGCAAAATAGTGCCTCAAAATTTAGGCCATGCGTAATGAATGTCGGTGCGCATGCGTGAAGAGTTAAGAAGCAATTCTTAAGAAGAATAATTTGTGGACAGAGATAGGACATGCAAAAAGAGTTCATATTACAAGATTAATGTTAATATTCTAGATTTTTAGGCTAGGATGTATGTCAAGAAATTTTTAGATTGGATATCAATGGTTGATAGTTTCTTTGAGAATATAAAGATTCTCCCTAAAAAGTGGGTTAAGTTTGTGGCATTTAAATTAAAGGGCATATCTTCAGTATAATGACAACACATATAAAACTGAAAGTGAGTTGTGAGTAAATCATTTATTAAGTCATGGCCTAGAATACAAAGGATGACGAAAGAGTGTTTCGTGCCAGTAGATTACCAATAGCAGTTGTAATTCAAATATCGGAATCCTGGACAAGGAAACGTAGTGTGGATGAATACACAAACAAATTTTATCCTCTTCACACAAGAAATAATATGGATGAACTTGAATTTCGGATAGTTACGAAATATATTAGTGGATTGAAACAAGAGATACAAGATGAGATAGTGGATATGATTTGGTACTTAGGCTTGATAGTCGCTGAGGCTGAGAAATTGGAAGAACGGAGGCAACCAGTTATTTCTAGAACTCAGCACCGATAACTCACTGGTGTGTAAAATACACCAATTGGTTTTGAGGTTGAGAACAAGCAGAAAATATAGGCTGGAAGTAGTCAAATGTAACAACCACCACAGTAGCAACTAAGACAACAGCCACCCAAATAGCAGTAGCCACCTAGATAGCAGTAGAATAACTCATATGCTGAGCCTATGCTGAACAAGTGTTTGAAGTGTAGAGAGTTAGGCCTTCGATCGAGTGACTGTCTTCCAAAAAATTTAAATTTAGTAGAGGCTGAAGTCAACGAGATAGAGGCAGATGTTGTTAAGGATGGGGATGACGAAAAAGCTTTAGAGTTGGAGGCAGGTGAATGCTGAATTGTATTGTGCAAAAAGTTTTATTAGCGTCGAAATTTAAAGAGGAACAATCAGCATAACAAGATTTTTAGAACAGGTGGCACCATCAGTGATAAGGTGTGCAACAAGATAATTGATAGTGACAGTAATGAGAACATAGTTTTGAAGACACTAGTTGAGGTGATAGGACTCAACATCCAGCACCTTATAGGATGAGGTGGATAAAGAAAGGGACAAAAACACGGGTAATAGAGGTTTGTCGTGTTCCCCTCTCCATTAAGAAGATTTATCAGAATGACGTGGCATGCGATGTAGTGAATATGGATACATGTCATCTATTATTAGGCAAATTGAGGTGCTTAGTTGATTTTTATTAAATCTAGATTTTGTAAAATTTAATAATTGTTTTTATTAAAAAATTATAATTTTGCAAAATTTTATTAAAATAAATGAATTTATTTATTAAAAAATAAATCACAAAATTTTATTAATTTAGGGATTTTTATTAAATCCCAAAATTTTGTAGTTATTTTTATAATAATAATTTTTTATTAAAATAATTTTTATTAAAAAATAAAAAAATCAAATTTTGGGATTTATTTTTTATTAAATTTAAGGGTATTTTTATAATTATAATTTTTAATTTTTCAAAATTTTATAAAATAAAATTATCTTTTAATTTATTTAGGGATAAATTGTCATTTTATTTAAATTATTTAACGAGGTTAGTGAAAAAGTAACTAATTAATACAAATTTAAAAATGAAGGTGGTGTAGAGAACATGTTAGAATTTTGTGATGGTTAGATGAACATAAGACAAAATAGAGGTGGTGTAGTGATAATTTTCCTAAAATAAATTACAAAAATTTAGAATAATTTCTTTTTCTTTTCTTATTTCTTACTGTTAAGAATTTTCATACCCAAGATTGTTTCAAATTATAATTTAAAACATGTGTAATTTAACTTAATGACTAACATTAAAAAATATATCACTCAAAAAACTTTTTAATTTATTTGTAAGATAACAACAAGATTATAAAAAAAATAACATAATATTAGATGGAGTTTTAACAATAAAAATAAAATTAAAAAATAAAAGTGTGTATTTTAAAAAAAGAGTTTTACGAGCAGATATTGTCTCCGAAAGCCCAGCGAGCAGTGAAATTAGAGGTTCAAGAAAATGCTTTTTCACGCAATGCAAAATAAGATATTTGAATTATGTTAAAAAAAAAAAAAAAGCAAAGATATTTGAATTAACGGACGAAGTAATCGTTTCTCATTCTTCCACATAAGCCAGCATCTCCAAATGGATTCCTAAGCCAGGGTCACTTTGCATGAGTCATGACAGCCAATAACTCCAGGTGAAATGCATCGGCCATCAAGCTTGACGGATTAAAAAATTCATATCCCTTTCATAGCATTTTATGGAAGTTGTTGTTGAACCTTGAGGAACAGAAAGTAGAATGGGAAGCCTAACATGGCAACGCAGGGGCCATGGGTTTTGCTGAACAGGCCCATGGGCCTATTTATCTGTTAAATAACTGAGTGACACTATTGGCACCTCCTCCCATTGTGTTTGAGACCCAATGTCGGCGTGGTTCTCACAAACGGTCTGAAAAAAAGAAAAATTGTTTTTCTCTGCCATTCACTCATCCAACTCCAAGTAAAATGAGTAAATTTTTCGAGGAGAAAAATAAATTGAGCAATGGTTATTCATGATGCTCGAAGATTCATGCTCAATCAAAAAGACGAAAAGTTAAAATATATATATATCATCCCATGAACTGAGTGCGAAAAAATTTGGGTTGCTTGCTCTTATTGTTTAATTTCTTTAAATATATTTGCTTATTGATGGCATAAAAATAAATTTAATTAGCTGGAAGCTCGTCCTGCAAATTCCACGCTGGAATATAATCATTGACTAATAAAGTGTTCGAAGTGCAAAGTGTTGGGATAATGTGCTCTTTAAAGCATATTGATTTATTTATTTTCTGATTAATTAAATATTTGAGATATTTTTCAAAAACCTTAATTGCATAAATATTTTGAATAAGGTCCGTTTAATCATATTATATGTATTTATGTGATCATCATACGGATTCAAAGAAGACATAAATACAAGTTATCTTATTATTAAATAAATTAAGTTCGCAGTTGATAAATAGAGTTTGACGCTGCATTTATGTTTAGACTGTAGTAAATTCATTAAATAATTTGTCTTAATCATGTATAAAGTTACTAATGTAATTTGACTACATTGAACTTGATCACATATGAGATTTGATTAATTTTGAAATAGCTGTCAGACTTATTAAATCTCATAGGCATTGATTTTATTACAATCTCAATATTGAGTTAATTATAGTTTCATGTTTGTGATTGTCATTTCATTTGAATTACCAATGGGCGCAACATACATTTGTAGTCGAGATTACCTAGTATCTTGGTGGAAACAATTATGAGCAGTGAGATTATAGATTAAAAATATAAAATTTGTACAATACATCTCTTGACGAGTTTTCGGTATTTGATCATAGAATTCTCTAGTCTGAGTGTGTCAATATAATCAGTATGTTGAAAATAATCATTAGAGAAAACTAGTAAGTGTTAAGGAACAAGATGTAATTAAATTGATTGGATAGTTGAGATATCAATTTAATTAACGATATTGTACAGATGATTGTTCAGTAAATAAATCAATCTGACATGAGTCGAATTATTATTCGAGAACACTATCCTAGATAGCATACAAGTATAGAGATCAATTACATAATTAAGTTAGTTTAATTATAGACCTAATTATTATAGCCACTATTGTATGTACCCATATGATCCCTTGGTTAGCTCATTTAATTCACTGCACCGCTACTGGATTAATAAGTAAGATAACTAGCTATTTGGTTTAAAAGTCTAAATATATTATTTAGTGGGAAGCTCCATTTAATATGCTTGTATATAAAGGGCTTTATGTTATTTTACAAGGCGGACCCTTATAACAAGAACAAGTAACGTCATTTTTTGTTTTATTTTTTTTAATTTAAATCAAATTTGATTTAGTAGAATTTGAAAAAAAATAATTAACATGAAGCTTGGGGTTTCCACTAAATAGAAATATAAAAAGACTTTTTCTCTACAAAAAAAGACATAGGAGCCACAGTATACAGAGCAGAAAAAAAGAGTTTTTCTCTCTAACTTTGAGAGGAATATTTTCTCTTGCTAGTTGCTTTTAGTAGTGATAAAGGCGCTCACACGTCAAGTGCAGATCGAACTTAAGTCATATCATGAAAGATCGTTGGTGAAAGATCGTGATCTAACACGATTGGTGGCAATAGATCGTGATTTGGGAGCCTAAATTATTTCTACGAAATATCAAAAGTATGATTTCTAGATTATAGTACTTCTATATGTTGTATGAGAAACACGATCCAAATATTTCCACTACAAAATATCGTTAAACCAACACAAAGAAACAATGACGAAACCTGTTAATGACAAAGAACCTGATGCACGATTACAAGAATCTTGTACTTTGCGAGATCGCCTTTTAATGTCACTACTTTGGTTGTTGATAAGTTGATTCACTAATGTTTGCGAGCAAAAGTTAATGCAATACACAAACTAGAGGTTACCTAGGGTTTGTGTAATGCGCCTAAATGGCACAGTATGGTGCATTATAATGTATTAGAATGAGTTCTCAATGGCGAAACACATCTTTGGTATTAAATTAATATCAGTACTATTTTAATACTCCATGATTCTATGTTCTAAACACAGTCTTATAGTACAAACTCAATTTTTTCTTTTTTGCTATTCACGAAAAATTTAGTTAAGAACATTCACACCAGTGATTGGATTTCATCATCAATTACTACATTATAGGTAAAAAATCTCGTACGTATTTATTAATTCGGACTTTAAATTTAAACTAAAAGTAAGTAGAAATTGTCTTATATATGTTAGGCTTATGAGCTCATGGGACCTTGCTAGTCAATATCTTGGAATAATACTCCACCCAAAGGTGCCTACCTAATGCCAATGTACTGTCGCTGTCTCTGGTGTATTCATCATGAAGAAGCACGGCGTTTGTAATTGATTCTAGATGAAAGAAAAATTAAAGAAAACAGAAAGCCTAGCTAGTGATTGAATGCACATTGGAGAATTTGTTGTCGCAGGCAAAATCTTTTAACTACTTTCCTTAAGCGCACTTTTGACGATTATAATTTAGTAAGCTCTCTTCATTGTCATCTACACTAAAAATCATTGTCATAAATGGTACTAGATTTCAATGCAAAGATTCATTTATTTCTCATTGTAATCTTGTCTTAGAAAATTTTGATCACCTCAACTTTAGATTCATTATATTTCTCTTTGAGATCTTTTCTTAGAAAATATTGATTCTCTCGCCATTTTTTAATTGAATATTGTTTTCAATACAATCAAAGTCAATTACAATAGAAGTCTGCTAAAATGGACAATCGACTTGGAGGTTTATTGAAATGTATGATCAACTCACGAACCTAACATGTAAAAGTCCACTATGAATGAAACTAATTAATTGAAGTCTGGTATAACAATAAATTTGCATAGTCATTAGGAAGACTCGAATTCTCCGCGTTCGAGTTAAAGGGAGATTAGGATTTGTGGACTGCCCCACTCAAGAGGTTATTCACAATTGTCTTGCCATTTTAAACATTCTTGTGGAATTTGTTATTTAACATACGTGCATGTTCATGTTAATTAGTCTTCTGCTGTAGGTTTTAGAATTGATTGTATTTTGAATAAGACAGCAAATCTTTTCTATTTGTACGTTGAATAATCTCGCAAAAAAAAAATAATAATAATTTAGACCAATTTGATTTAATTTCCAATCAAATCTTTTGCTTAAGTTAGACCTTATCATTATTATTATTATTACAATATATTTCTTATGCATTATTATTATAATATATATTTCTTGTCATTCTATCTAACAGGTGGGTAGAAATGAATCTAACAACAACCTGTGTGGTAATTACTTCTGCATCTTTTATATATACAGTCCTTCTCCAGTGAGCGTAGAAGTATAATAAAATATAAAACATACGTATTTGAATGTAGTAGAGATTGTATTTTTTTGCCTGCTAGTGGTTTCTTCACTTTATTAAAATGACGATGTTCTCACTAGAAAATAATAATAATAAAATTGTTAGGAATTTAGATATATTAAAAATAGATGTAGGAAAAAAAATAATTAACAATTTAATTTAATTTTTTTCGGAAGTACTGTTCACAGTTACTGTTTACGACTACTGTTACCGTTATTGTTCACCACAACTGTTTACCGTTACTGTTTATAAATACTGTTCATCCGCATCAAAAATATTAATTTTCCAAAAAACATAATAAAATGCAGAAAATAAATGACATAGAGATTTTTACGTGGTTCGGATTAATCAATCCTACATCCACGAGGCCACGCCCAGATGAAAAGCAATTCACTAAGTTGAGATATTACAACCTATGGATTTACCAAACTTAAGACTCTCACTTACAGTTTATCACCATACAGTTTACTCAACCTTATATGAATCTGCTTCTCTTGAATAATCGCTATCCCTCTTGATCCACGATCCTCGAGGCACTTCGCAAAGTGATCAATAGCAATTCTTCAATTCTTCAATACTAGTGATCCAAGATCTACATAGACTCTCCGCAGAGATGAACAGAAAATAAGAAATCAAATCAACACAACGTGATGCGCCAAATCCGGATTCTTTAGGGAGGAGGGTGAATTTTGCTTCTCTACTTTATGCTCTGTGTTGTGCACCTTCAATTGTGAAATTTCTTTCTTTATATAGGCACTAGGATTTCACCAAAATAGCAAGTCTTAAAAGAATTAGATTCTTTCCAAATAAGAGTTTCTTTCCTCTTATAATTCCCATGAATCTGAATAGGAATAAATCTGATCTTCTTGCCTTGCTTGTCTCCTAAGAAATATCTAGAGCATTTAATGACTTCCTGTTTGAACCAACTTCTTACTCTAAATAGATCTCATGCGCCAATTATAGAATCCCACCATTAATTGACTTGCTAAATGAGACATCTAATTAAACTAGGAAACAAATATTCCTAATAAATTGGAATCTCACTAAATTGGGAAATTAATAAATTAATCCCTATTACAAGATATGCAATAAATAAAATTTCAATTTAACTAGACTTGCCATAAAATGCCAACTCTATAACCAAAATAATTGGCAATTAGCACGTTAGTTCATGAAAATAAACCAAGGCAAGAATTAAAATAAAATGCTAATTTTATTGATCAATAAATGGAAAGACAACAATAAGCAGAAAATTAAGAGCAATAAAAAGATAAACTCCCCCTAAGAACTATAAAGAGATAAACTTTCCTTAAGAACTAGAATCCAAGAATTAAAAAATTCTTGAACAAAAATAAAATCTCTCCCTAGAATGGAAAATACTACTCCCCCTAACTCATTGCATTGAGCAATTGAAGACTTGAAACATAATTTACTTCCCCTCTTTTGTCAAAAGATTGCAAAAAGGAAGTAGTTTAGCATGCAACTCTGCCAAACGAGTAGAAAGATTGGCAATATCTTGCACTTGTTTTAAAATGGTGGCCTCAAGTTGGGCAAGATTAGGAACAAAAGAGGTAGATGAAGGAGAGGAGCGAATAGAGGCTCCAACAAAAGGAGGAAAATCGCGAATAGTCCGAGGGGAAGCTCCATTGGTGACGACGCGTGAGGGCGCGTGTGGCGGCAGCCGGTGGTCGGTAAGGACATCATGAACAATGGCGACATTGGTAGTGATCCGAGGGTTAGAGGTCCAGAGTGAAAACTATCTTCACTAGGATCATTTTCCATGGAGTCGCTGTCACTTGAATTCATGGATTCTTCAGGAGGTATTTGTCCAAATTTGGGACCAAAATCCGCATCATCATCAAGTATATGAATCTCATGAGGTCGTCCACAACCAGAACAAAGATAAGGCGTGAGAGATGGGCAACACTTGGGATTAGAGCTAGCAAGAGAGCACTTACCAATGTTAAGCTTAGAAGCCATGAAAAAGAGTATTAAGAACAAGGAAAAAAAATAAACAAGAACAAACAAAATCTGGACCAGCTGAAGAAAGGGAGAAAGAAGGCACAAGTTTGAATGTAGAACAAGGGTCGAAGGGCTGCCTTATATAGAAGAACTTGCCTTGTTCAAGTAGGATTTGGAAATCCAACGCACATAAGGAAAGGCTTAGAAAGAGAATTGTATTCCAATTTAATGTACTAACCATCATAGATTTCGTTCAGGAACAGTAAATAAATATAAATCGACTCAAACAAGTCAGAAACAAAGAGGAAAAAAATCAGAAAGGAAATCCCATTCATGATATTTTATGAAATAGACATACAGTGCAGAGCAGAGAAATTAAAAATTAAATTGGGAATGAATGAGACAGAATCAGAATGCAAGATACATACCGTTGGAAATCTTATTGAATCAGCGTTTCATAGAATTTTACAGAACTGAAGTTGGAGTTCTGTGGACAAAGTTATGACCAAAAGAGCGCAACATGCTCAGTTGTGACGGGAAAAGCTTGTCAATGCACTTCAGAAAAAAATTTGAGTTTTGCTTAAAAAAATATGACTCTTAAGACCTAAAAAATATCATTATGAAAAAAAAAAAGCATGAGAATGCACATGCATCAAGGAATTTTTTTTTTGTTTTAAAATGCATTAATAATGAAATTGAATAAAAAAATGTCTAGAAATTTTTCACAACAAGCATTAATCCATGTAATCAAGACTCTAATTTCCTCAAATAAGTAAAGGTTAGAGAAATTTAAGCTTGTGTGTGTGCGCAAACAACTCAATCTAAACCTTTTTCTTAAAAATTCATCAATTTTCACAGTCAAGGTTTTAAATATAAAACATAGAGTTGGTCAAACTAACCTTATTATCTTGATCTCCAGTTTTTGACCATTTCAATTGACAGACCCTTTTTTTTTTTTTATAGCAAAGCTCTTCCTTTTTTTTTTTTTTTTAAATCTATGGTGAGGAGCTTTCACTCTAACCCTTAAGGTAGCCTTCTTCTCATGGTAGTTCGTCCTCTGCCATATTTGTGATATGCAGATTCAGATTACTCAAGGATAGCTTCACTCTTAAGAGTTTAGGTAGCTATTTCTGATTACAGTATCTGCATATATTTGAGGTCTTATGACAAGATAAGAATCAAGGCAAACGGTCATAAATCAAGTTAAATATTCTCAACAAAAACCATATCAATATCAAAACCTTGAGTCAAAGTAGAGACTAAATTGTCATTCATGTACTTTTGAAGAAATGTTAAATAACTCTAATCAAAACTTATTTAAGGCTTTTAAATCTTTAAAAACATGAAAAATTGCTTGTCGTCTAAAAACTAGAACACAAAAACAATGATTTAAAAATGAAATGCATGTCCTATATCTAATGCACAAATGTATGAATTAAAACTAAAGAAAAACATTTCGACTTATATGGAACACACACCTAAAGCTTTCCTTAAAGACTCAAATCGTTTGGAGTCTAAAACTTTTGTGAAAATATCTGCAAGTTGTTTTTTTGTATCAATGTATTCTAAGGACACAGTCTTGCTCTCAACTAAATCTCTAATGAAGTGATGATGAATATCGATATGCTTAGTTCTAGAGTGTTGAACAGGATTTTTTGAAATATTTATAGCACTTGTGTTATCACAAAACACAGTCAAAGTATCCTGAATCATACCATAATCTGCAAGCATTTGTTTCATCCAAAGCAATTGGGTGCAACAACTTCCAGCTGCAATATATTTAGCTTCAGCCGTGGACAGAGAAATTGAATTATGTTTCTTACTATGCCACGATACTAAGTTATTCCCAAGATAAAAACATCCTCCAGTGGTGCTTTTTCTATCATCAGCATTGCCAGCCCAATCTGCATCACTATATCCTGCAAGACTTGAATTTGTTTCATTAAGTGTACCATATTCCATTATTAACTGTTCTACTAACAAAACGAATGATTCGTTTGACAGCAGTTAAGTGTGATTCCTTTGGATTCGCTTGGTACCTAGCACATACACCAACACTGAAACATATATCCGGTCTACTTACAGTCAAATAAAGTAAGCTACCTATCATGCTTCTGTAAAGACTAGGATCAACACTAGAACCACTATCATCAATAGTCAACTCGGTATTAGTATTCATAGGAGTTCTCAAGTGTTTTGTAGAATCTAAACCAAATCTCTTGACTAAACTTTTTGCATACTTACTTTGATTAACAAAAATTCTATTCTCCATTTGTTTCACTTGCAAACCCAAGAAGTAAGTCAATTCTCCCACCATGCTTATCTCAAATTTCTTTTTCATTTGATTTACAAATTCTTGCACATGATCAGAAGAAGTAGAACCAAGCACTATATCATCAACATAGATTTGAACAACTAAAATCCCTGGATTGAGTTGCTTCATAAATAGTGTTTTATCTACTCCCCCTTGCTTATAGCTATTTTCAAGCAAAAATTTTGTCAACCTTTCATACCAAGCTCGAGGAGCCTGCTTTAAACCATATAGAGCCTTTTGCAATTTGAAAACATGGTATGGGAAATGAGGATCTTCAAAAACTTTAGGTTGTTCAACATAAACTTCTTCATTTAAGATGCCATTCAAAAAGGCACTCTTAACATCCATTTGAAATAATTTAAAACCTATTGAACAAGCAACTGCAAAAGCAAACGAATAGATTTAATTCTAGCAACTAGTGCAAAGGTTTCATCAAAGTCAACACCTTCAATTTGCGTGTAGCCTTGTGCAACTAGTCTAGCTTTATTTCTCACTATGTTACCAAATTCATCCGTTTTGTTCTTAAAAATCCATTTGGTTCATATAACATTAGTGTGAATTGGTCTAGGTACTAGTATCCATACATCATTTTCGTTCAAATTGTTCTAGTTCTTCTTGCATAGCTTTAACCCAAAATTCATAACTAAAGCTTCCTTAACATTCTTAGGTTCAGTCAAAGATACAAAGCAAGTAAATCTTACCATATTTGCATACCTTTTCCTTGTGACCATTTGTTCATCAAGATTGCCTAGAATAAGCTCAGATGGGTGATTTTTCTTAACTCTTGATGATGGTTCCTTTCTGATTGGGTCCTGCAGGTCCCTGATTGCTTTGAGTTTTGAAGCTTTTTCCTTCACAATCTCTAGTGTTTCCTTAGAGACGTCTTCTTCAACAAGTTCTTTTTCTTTCAAGAGAGGTTCACTAGATTGACCTTTCTCAATAACTCGAGCTTCAGGTGCAGCTGTAATAATTTTTGGTGTTTCTAAAAGATTTGTTATCTCTTCCTCAATCGAGTAATCTGCAAAATCTTGATAATCATCAATAACAACATTTGCAGATTCAACAATATTTTGAGTTCTCATGTTATAAATACGAAAAGTTCTGCTATTATTAGAGTAATCAAGAAAAACACCTTCATCACTTTTTGAATCAAATTTGCCAAGATGTTCGCGATCATTTAATATAAAGCACATGCTCCCAAAAATGTGAAAGTAATCTAGATTAGGTTTCTTACCTTTCCATAACTCATAAGGAGTTTTCTTAGTACCTAGACGAAAATAAACACGATTAATGGTGTAGCAAGCAGTGTTAAGTGCTTCAGCCCATAATCTCTTTGAAAGTTTCTTTGAATTGAACATCACTCGAGCCATTTCCTGCAAGGTCCTATTTTTTCTTTCTACAACACTATTTTGTTTTGGAGTAATAGGTGAGGAAAACTCATGTGAAATTCCATGTAAATTACAATATTCTTCAAAACTGGAGTTTTCAAATTTTCTTCCACGATCACTCCTAATTATGATAATATTGCAATTTTGTTCATTTTTAACCTTTTCACACAGTTTTCTGAACACATCAAATGTATCTGATTTTTCTTTAACGAAGTCAACCCATGTATATCTAGAAAAATCATCTACACATACAAATGTGTACCTTTTCCCAGCCAAACTTTCAACTTGCATTGGTCCCATAAGATCCATATAAAGTAGTTGTAGCACCTTTGACGTTGTTTTATCCTGAATGGCTTTATGCGACGCCCTTTGTTGTTTTCCAAATTGACATGGGCCACATATTCCAGGTTGTTTCTTTTTAAGCATTGGAACTCCTTTTACAGCACATGTTTTCACTATTCTAGTTAGTAATCTGTAGTTCAAGTGTCCCAACTTTTGATGCCACAATTCTGTGTCATCAAAAGTGGTCTTATGACAAACAATTGAGCTAGTTAATTTATAACAATGATCAGATGATCGATGTCCTTCCAAAATGCAATTTCCATCAATATCAAGATCGCGACATTTATTCTTGTCAAAGTTGACAACCAAGTTTTGATCACAAATTTCACTAATACTGAGCAAATTTGCTTTGAGATCCTCCACATGCAAAACATTGTCAAGTTTTAGAAACCCTTCCACATCCAAAGTTCCTTTTCCAAGCACTCAACTTTTCACACCATCAGCAAAAGTTACATTTTCTCGATCAAGTTTTTGATAGTTAGTTAAGGCACTTCTATCACCTGTCATATGTTTAGAACAACCATTATCAAAATACCAAAAATCAGTAGTGTAAGTTCTCAAGGAGATAAAGGAAACATAAGCTTTGTAATCATTCTTTCTCATCCAAGTGGTTCTAGGTTTATTTTCCCTCGTCTCAACCTTAGGTCTAGGTGTCATTCTAGGTTTTCCATGAGAATAATTAAAGAACATAGCCTTTTTCATATATTTAATGAGCTTGAAGCAATTAGATCTTATATGTCCTTTCACATGACAAAAATGACAAGTGGGAATAAACTTATTATTCTTACCTTGATGAATTCATGAAGAATGTTCAACGGCTTTACCTTTTTGAAGATACGGAAGTTTAAGTATTTGTGGAGAAGTTGTTTGTAAAAAAGTTTTAACAAACACACCTTGAGAATTCGAGTCTTTACCGTGTTGATATCCAAGACCTTGATGATCTGAACTAGATTTGCCAAGTGACAAGATATGATCTAACTTCTGAGTTCCAGAATCAATCATCTTAAGCGATTTTTTAGTATTCTCTAATTCAGTGGTCACTTCAAGAAATTGATTATCTTTGTCAGCAAGTAAAGACTTGTAATGACTTACCTCGTTTTCAAGTTTTGCTTTATCATCCAAAAGATTGGATACTTGAGTCATCAGGGTCACATTCTCATTGTAAACTTCTTCCCACTTAGCGAACATCATCTTGTAGATTTTATGAAAAGCTTTCTTGTCATTTATATCAATGTCTCTGATGTCGCTATCTGAATCATTCTCCTTGTTAACATGTTGCACAATTGCGTCAAGGCTGGAATCAATGTCTTTCTTGTAATGAGCTAAGTGCGAGGCTTCAGATATGGATGCATCTCTGATGTTTGATTCTTGTTTACTGCCATTATTATGGACAACAAGTCCTCCAACAAGGTCTTCTTCGTCAATGCTATCATTAGAATCATCGTCACTCCAAGTGGATTGCATTGCTTTCTTTTTCATAAGAGTGTTAGTACATTATGCTTGTATGTGTCCTATGCCTCCACATTCTCTGCATCGAATACCCTCAAATTTGTTAAAATCAAACAATTTAGAATTAGAGTTGGAAGAACCTTTTTGAACCATAGGAGCCACTGATGTTGAAGTTTTCTTTGGTTTGTTAAAGCTCTTCTTTTTCAACATCTTCTTGAAATTCCTTGCAATGAGTGCAAGAGAATTATCCACATACAAGAATGGATCATCTTCTTCACTTGATTTAGTGACGGGAGCCTCTGTTTCAACCTGAAAGGCAATACCTTTTTCTTTCTTGGGATTCAAATTCAAGTAGTTAGTCTTATAAACCATCAATTTTCCTATAAGTGAACCTCTGGTCATAGCAGACATATCAGCATATTCTTCAATGGCCAAAATTTTAGGATGATATCTAGGATGAACAGATCTTAAGATTTTTCTGCAGATTTCTTATTCAGAAATAGGTTTTCCAAGAGCAAAAAAATCATTAATCATAGCGAGGATTCTAGAATTAAATTCAGAAATGGTTTCATGTTCATGCATTTTCAAGTTTTCAAAATCAGATGTAAGTTTCTGAAGTTTAGAACGTTTTACCGTATTGTCCCCTTCAAAAGTACTCTGGAGTATGTCCCAAGCAGCTTTGGATGTCTTGCAGGTAGAAATTAAGTTGGTGCTGAAACATATCAACTCCATTAACAATGGCATTAAGTCCTTTTACATTATATCCAGACATATTAAGTTCATCAATAGTCCATTCTCCGACTGGCTTGGGAGATTTTACACCATCTTCATCAATTTTAATTGGTGGAGTATATCCTGTGAGTACGCATTGCCAAACTCTTTCATCAATAGCCATCAGATAAATTTTCATCATTTGCTTCCAATAAGCATAATTTGTCCCATCAAGTACTGGTGGACTAGCTAGATAGCCTCTCTCTCTTTGCAAACTCATACTTACAAAATAAATGTAGGTTCCAAGAATCTCACTAAATAAATAGTTAGTGCCCTGCTTTAATACCAATTGTTAGGAATTTAGATTTATTAAAAATAGATGTAGGAAAAACAGATGGAAAAATAGATTTAGATCTATTAAAAATAGATGTAGAAAAAAAATAATTAACAATTTAATTTATTTTTTTCTAAAGTCTTTTTTCTGATTCTTGTTCCGCAATCATCGCTTTTTCGTTACTATTCACAAAGAATCAAGCATTCTATCGCTTCACCACAATCAAATTTACATTCTTCGTTCACGAATTCAATACACTGTTCATCCGTATCAAAAATATTAATTTTCCAAAAAACATAATAAAATGCAGAAAATAAATGACACGGAGATTTTTACGTGGTTCGGATTAATCAATCCTACATCCACGAGGTCACGCCTAGATGAAAAGCAATTCACTAAGTTGAGATATTACAACCTATGAATTTACCAAACTTAAGACCCTCACTTACAGTTTATCACCATACAGTTTACTCAACCTTAGACTGAATCTGCTTCTCTTGAATAATCGCTACCTCTCTTGATCCACGATCCTCGAGGCACTTCGCAAAATGATCAATAACAATTCTTCAATTCTTCAATGTCTAGTGATCCAAGATCCAGATAGACTCTCCGCAGAGATGAACAGAAAATAAAAAATCAAATCAACACAACGTGATGCGCCAAATCCGGATTCTTTAGGGAGGAGGGCGAATTTTGCTTCTCTACTTTATGCTCTGTGTTGTTCACCTTCAATTGTGAAATTTCTCTCTTTATATAGGCACTAGGATTTCACCAAAATAGCAAGTCTTAAAAGAATTAGATTCTTTCCAAATAAGAGTTTCTTTCCTCTTATAATTCTCATGAATCTGAATAGGAATAAATCTGATCTTCTTGCCTTGCTTGTCTCCTAAGAAATATCTAGAGCATTTAATGACTTCCTGTTTGAACCAACTTCTTACTCTAAATAGATCTCATGCGCCAATTATAGAATCCCACCATTAATTGACTTGCTAAATGAGACATCTAATTAAACTAGGAAACAAATATTCCTAATAAATTGGAATCTCACTAAATTGGGGAATTAATAAATTAATCCCTATTACAAGATATGCAATAAATAAAATTCCAATTTAACTAGATTTGCCATAAAATGCCGACTCTATAAATAATGGCTTTAACAACAACAACAACAACAACAACAACAACAATAATAATAATTATTATTATTATTATTATTATTATTATTATTGTGTGTGTGTGTATAAACAAACAAATTTTAATATCCTGCAAAAATCTTTACTTGAAGGGAAACAAGTGGAAATAAAATGTGGTTTAATTAATGAGACATGGGTATGGATGGTTAGGAATTGCCTTTATCACTTAAATGTTGCCATAGGTATATACATATAAAAACTTCAAATAAAGAAAAATATGGCCGACGTCTCCTAAATTTTCAATTAACACATGTAATGAATCCCAACATTGCCTGTGAATTCTTCTAAAATTCAAAAGAAAATCCTCAAGATCCTTTGATTTAAGGGTGTTTGCAGATTGAATTTTACGAATTGGATATAAATGTATATCTGATCCACGATTTTACGAATTATAACTTTTCAATCCAATCTAATCCACGAATTGCTGAAATTCAATTCAAATTCAATCCATACATCTGCGAATTAGATGCAGATTTGACCCAATCCATATCTAATCCACCATTTTACGAATTGGTTTGAGACTGAAATTTTTAATTCTGTCCATTTCACAAACTCGCTAAATAAAAAAATTTCATATAAAAATAATTTTACTACCGATCAAATTTAAAATTAATTAAGATTTAAATAAATTAATTGTAAATAAATAAAGTTAGAAAATACATTTAAAGTTTCAAAATATAACACACTAAAAAGAAAAAAAAAACTCATTTGTTTATATCAATACATGAAAATTAACTATTTAGGAAGCTATAGTTGTTTATTTAATCATTTTTTATTTTATATTATTATTGGATAAGATATAATATAATATTAATATAACTATATTTTAATTTATTTATTTACTAATAAGTACTCATATCATATTTACAAGTTTTATTTTTTAATTAAATAAATACTTTTTTATGTAGATTTTCATATTTTTGCGAATTTACATAAGTAAATCCATATTCATTCCACCGATTGTAAATTATCAAATTTTTAATCCAATCTAATCCATCAATTTACGGATCAGATTTTTGCAGATTAGATGGATTGAACAGATCGGATCAGATTCTAAACATCTTTACTTTGATCAGTGTTGAATTCTTTTGAATTGCACGTGGTGAAGGGAGGATCCGGTATGATTCCATTGATACATCTTAACCCATTTTCACCACTAGATCACAATCAAACGGTTCAAATACATTGAGTTAGGACATTGATCGGATACTGTATTGGATGGCTAGGATTCAAAATCATCATGCAAATGGATTACGATCCTATTTTTGTTTCAGAGCTGTGATATTTAATATCCGAAATTTATTTCAAAAATCCCTCCTTTTCAATTAACCTCATTTATTTTTCAAAATTGCAATTATTTATCATTGTTTTTTTTCACAGCTCTTATAATCTCATTGCTTATAAAAAAGTATCAATATCTAGCTAATTTAGATTAAACGAAAAACTGGCCTTTCTAAATTGTGGTGTGGAGGTGGAAGTGCAATCAGCAGTAGTGAAAGGAAAATGTGTAAAAAATCGACATAGTCAAATCAATCAGATGTGATCTTCATTTGCTTCCTTGGGTTGCTCATCCTCCTTTTTGACGGTAGCTGCAGTACCATCTCTGTCGCCACTGGTGGCAACACGAGGACAACTACTACTGAGGTGCATACCATATCCAAATCATTCAGAATCAAAGAGCTCGGAGAATAAACTCGGCAATTAAAGAGTCAATATTCACATTTGCAACTGTGATCAATATTCACATTAGTAGAGTTTATTGGGAAATGGGGGCTAATGAGATAAATGGCACAAGTTAAATATCAATACTCCTTATTTTATTCACTCTTAACTTCTCTTTGACTTTATAATCTAGTGACCAATGGATAATATAAAATTGGACGGTCAATATTGAATTATACAGTAATTAGTATTTTATTGATTATTAAACTTATATTTCAATACTTATTTTTTCGCTTTTCTCTAATCATGCTTTTTGTCTCGTCACAATTTTCTCTATCATTGCAATTTTCTCTCATTATGGAACTTCAGTCTTCGCTTTCGTTGTAATTTTTTTTTTCACTCATCTTTGATCAAGAATAAAAGGAGTTATTGTCTTTTTCACTACTTCAAAAATTGTGAAATATTAAATAAGAAATATTAGATTATAAGTTTACTATTATATTTTTACAAAACCAATTATTTTATTCTATTTTCATCAATTGATCAGTTAGTTGACTAATAAATTATTAATTTTACCTTTGAAAGAATGTACAAAAATAAGGTATAAAATATGAAATTTATACGCTTATAGGGATTATTTTTTGCTAGTTTATATTTTAAAGGAAACATTACAAATTCCACCTTAGATATAAGTTAGAAACACTTATAACCAAATTTTAATGGGTTGTCACACTTACTTTAAATTTAAAAGCAATAGACTTAATCCCTTAAAAAAATTTAAGTTATTTTTCAATGAAGTAGTCCTCCGTATTGCCCCTAATCATCAATTTAAGTTATTTTACAAACCGCAAACATTCATAAAATGAAATATTATGCATGTATTGTGAAAATACTATGTTTAATAAATTGAATTAATTACCTAATTTATATAATTTTTTATTTTTTATTTTCATATTTTCTTGGCTTAAAAATTGAAAAATGTAAACAAATTGGGCATATAGTATTTGAAGTTTTGAAGAAGCTTATTTTATGTGTTATCAATGAGAGAATATTTTTTCTTATGCAAGAAATAAAATTAATATATAATCCATGATGTGACAAGGTGGAATATAAAAATATTATCTTATTATGGAAAAAATTAAAAAAAATGCCTTTTTTTAAAAAAAAAAGCTAGGTAATTAACTTAATTAACTTATCCAGAACAATATTGTCATATCACACACAAAAAATATTTCATTTTAATGGATATTTACGGGTTGTAAAATAACTTAAATCAATTAGGGACAATATCGATATTTTAATTGTAAAAGCACTTAAATTGTTAATGTAAGAGGGTTAACTATAGCATTTTTTAATTTGAAGGAGGCAAGTTTCATAGCCCATTTAAGCTTGGGTGTAAGTGTTTCTAACTTATATTTGAGGGTGAATTTATAGTTTTCTTATATATTGAATTTTTAATATTCAACACTTTGTATTTTTTTTGACAAAAATTTTTGTTTAAAGGATAAAATTGACGTTTTATTAGTAAACTGACTAGTCAACTAATAGTACTAATAGAATTCTAATTTTTTTTCAAAATTTTGAAATTAAAATCACAGAATGATATGGAGAAAGCATTTGGCATTGAAAAAGTAAAGTCAGTATTGTTATAACAAATTATAAAAAATCCAAAAGCGACAAAAAAAAAAAAAGAAATGGCCAGCAAAAACTTTCGGCATGAAATGACTTAAGTCCATTCACCAAAAGAATGACTTAGGTATTTAGAAAGAATTTTATGTAAATCACCTAAGCACAAAAATCGACAAAACATCTAAGGGTGTGATTACACAATAATGATCTAGGTTTATTATCTACAAAAATGACTTATGTGCTTAGAAAGTATTCTTTGTAAATTGGATAAAGGCAAGAATCTACAAAAAAGAATAAATGTATCGTTCTTGTAGAGAATAGACCTAGATACATAGAAAGTACCTCATATAAACAACCTATCAAACATACATTCTACAGAAAAAGCTTATGAGCCATTAAACATTCTATGGAATGCGTCTATAAGTAAACAAGTGTTCTATAGAATGAGCCTATAAGGCAACAAAAATTCTATGGAATGAGCTTACAGGCCAAAAATATATTCTACGAAATGCACCTATAACGTAAACAATCATTTCACACAATGAGCCAATGGTCTAGTATATATTTGATAGAACGAGCCTACAGGGCAATAAACATTCTGTAAAATATGCCTACAAGTAAAAAAAAATTCCATGGAATTAGCCTGTGGACCAATAAATATTCTATGGACTAAGCGTACGGGGCAAAAATACATTCTATAGAATGCGCCTGCAAAACAAATATACATTTTATAAAACAAGTCTACATGGAAACAAACATTCTATGAAATGAGTCTGCAGGCAAACAAACACTTTACATAATGTGCTTACAGGAAAAATTTTACAAATACGCCTACGAGCAAATTTTGTTAGAAAAATGCCATAGGCCCATTCTCTAAAAGATTGGATTAAGACCAATTACTTAGAAAATATTCTAAGTGCCTACAGGCAAAGACTTTGCCTAAATTCAATAATGAGTGATATTACGGGTAGGCAAAACTGAATCGAACCCGTCAAAAATCTGGTTCAATTTCACTTTCCGGTTTAACTTTGTATTTTCTATTCAAAAAATTGAATGAATTAATTAGAAACCGAGTGTCTAATTATTCTATGTTATCTGTCTAAGGGCAAGAATAAAAAAACATAAAACACCTAAGGACATGATATGACCATGGTAGTTAGAAAATACTTTAAGTAAAGTGTTTAAAGGCAAGATATGACAAAACACCCAAGGGCCAAATTCAATAGACAAGGCCTAGTTACATTCTTTAAAAGGAATAACCTAAGTACTGAGAAAATATTTCTAAGTAAAATATTCAAAGCTCAAGTCTTCAAGGAAGAGTCAAAGGTGTAATTTTGTAAAGAATGATCTAAATCCATTCTTTAAAAAGGATGATCTAGGTACTTGGAAAACATTTCTAAGTAAAAGGCGCAAATGGCAAGTCTTCGATAGAGTGTCAATGACATAACTATACAATGATTGACCTAGGTACTAAGAAAATACTTCTAAGGGAAGTACCCAAAGGGTGAGTTTTCTAAAAAGCACTAAAGTTTTAATTCTACAAAGAATGACTTAGGTTCATTCATTGCAAAGAAAAACCTAACTACTTAGAGCATGCTTCTAGGTGAGAAGCCTAAAAGACAAGCTTTTGACAAGCACCAAAGACATAATCTACAAATAATGTCCTAAGCCTATTTTTTTACAAAGAATAACCTAAGTACTTGTACTTTCAAGAAAAAAACTTAAAGGTCGAGACTTCGACAAACCACCAAAGGTAATTTTATAAAGAATGACCTAGGTCTACTATACAAAGAATGGACAAGTATTTAGAAATCTTCTAAGCAAAAGTACCCGAAAAGATAGTCTTTGACAAAATGCCAAGGGCAAAATTCCACAAAAATTATCTAGGCTTATTTTTTTTAAAAGAGTGTCCTACGTACTTAAGAAATATTTTAAGTGAAACATGTAAAGGGAAATGATTGTCAAAGGTGCTGAAAGGTAGGTGCTTACTAAATTGCCTAAGGATAAATATTGACTAAAACACCTAAAGGAAAGTGATAGTTAAAGTGCTTAAAGGTGTATGCTGACTAAAATGCCTAATGGCATTTTTTGAATTAAATGACTAAGAGTGAATATTGACTGGAGCGTGTAGAGTGGATGTCGGCTAAAACACCTACGGGCAATTGTTGACTAATGAGCTTAAAGATATGTCGTGAGAATACGCTTAAGGGAGTGCTTTGGCAAAACACATAATGCCATGTCTTGACAAAATGCCTTAGGACAATTATTCAACAGTTTCTTCAAGCCTATTCTTTATAGGAATAATTAATCAAGTGACAAATCCTTGCAAAATATTCTAAGGAAAAAATACCCTAGGGTGTCTTTAAAACATGTGTTAAAAGAGAGTATCGACAAAAATATTTCAAAATGCCTAAGGGCAATTATCTATACGGATTGCCTAGGGCACTTCTCTATTAATTTGCTTATCTTCAAGGCAACTCAATTTTAAAGTGACATCCTATAGTGAAAAGATTTAGATTGTACAAGAAAGAGCCAACAAAAGAACAAATGTTGATGATGCATAGAAGATAAAAAGATGAAATAAAGAAGAGGTAAAAGAAGGAAACACAATATCTTGCTAATGAGTAGTGAAAGAGCTTCAATAGCACAAATTCTCACCCACACTCTAGAAAATCAAGTGTCTTTTCCAAAAAAGATACTTTCTATCTTTCTTTTTCTTCATGAACTTTAATAATTGTTAGGTTAAGATAAATTCTACAAAGCTATTAGTAAGCTATTTAAGATTGGTTATAGACCGAATCTAGTAGGATAAATGCTTCAGAAAAATTTTTTTATTTTAAAATTCAATCCATAGAAGGAAAAGCCCAGTAAACCCTAAAGGAAAACAAAAGAAAAAGTCTTGCTTCTCAAACTTAAAAAGTGAGACTCAACAGGCCTTTTCTTGACCAAATTATAAAATGCCCAAAAGTCCACAAAAACATAGACCTAACAAAAGCTTTATGCATCAAATGACCTAGGTCCATTATCCACAAGAGTAACCTAGATACTTAGAAAGTATTCTATTTAAATTGCCTAAGGGAGTGATTACACATAAATGATATAGGCATGTGATCTACTAGGATGACCTAGGTACTTAGAAAGTATTCTATTTAAATTACCTAAAGGCAAGAATTGGCAAAACGCCTAATCATATGATTCTACAAAAACAACCTAAATCTATTCTCTGTAAGAATGACCTAAGTATATAGAAATTAATTTACGTGAAGAGCCTATAGGTAAACATAAGTTCTACGGAATGAGCCTATAGGCCAACAAATATTCTACAAAGTATCCATTCGAGTAAACAAGCATTTGATAGAATGAGCCAATGAGCCAACAAAGATTTCATCAAAAGACCTTACGGGCCAAAAATACATTTTACAGAAGGAGCTTATGGGCAAATAAACATTCTGCGGAATGAGCCTATGGGTCAACAAATATTATAGGAATGAGCATATGAGTAAACATATATTTTATGAAATGAGCATGCAGGTAAACCACCATTCTATGAATGAGCCTATGGGCAAACAAACACTTTATGTGAAGTGCCTACGAGCAAACATGAGCCTATGGGCAAACAAACACTTTATGTGAAGTGCCTACGAGCAAACATTCTAAGGAAAGTGCCTATGGGCAAAGTTTTACAAATACGCTTATGGAAAAATTTTGTTTAAAAAATTCCCTAGGGCCATTCTTTACAAGAATGGTCTAAGGCCAATTACTTAGAATTTTAAGTGCCGAAGGGTAAAGACTTTGTAAAAAGCCACTTATGGGCAATATGCTATTAAATCAATCCTTTCAACGAGTAATGAATATAAAGCCCAAATTCAACTCCATGCCCATTAAAAGTTAAGAACCAAAAATCAAGATAAGTGTCCAAAGAATACTTGCCATGAACAAATATTGACACATATTGATAGGTGTCATTATGCATGGGTTAGGTGGATGCTTGTCACAATATGCCACATGTGATGATAACTCCTCCACCTCAATGCTTTAAGTTGTCTATATAAAGGATAAGCCCTCCCACATTTGGAGTTAAGACGTAAAATGAATACAAAATTATGTCCACTTCCCTAAACTCTCTATCTAGAAATTGAGTACAAAGAATTAACTAGAGTATTGGAGAGTTATCATTAGTAACCCCGACACTCTTTGATAATTATATCTTTTGCAGAACAATTAACGACAAGAAGACACATGATTGGAGACCTTCATTTCATGGAGAAAATAGTTTACAGAACTTAATGTGATAGAAATTCTGGGAAAATAAAATAGTTACTATTCATTCAAAAAAATTGCATCAATAATTACTATAATTCTAGGTTTTGTTTTATTTTTATGACAATTGGTATAAAAAATAGTCATATATTGAGTCAGCACTCGTGTACCAGTGTCGGGTGAAAGGATTAATAAAATGTAAGTCAAAAGTTACATATTTTCTGTTGTGTTTAGAATATAGAATAGAAGAACGTCAGCAAATCTTATTGCGGTTGGAGCAGTGGGGGATCTAGAAAAATAATTTACCAGAGCCTAAATTAAATAACAACAAAATGTAAAAATTGAAACTTGAATAGATAAAATTTTTGATAACACATTTGCAATTGTTCTCTACATGATTTCATATTCTGAAAATGTTGTGCAATAGACTCATTATCAACACTATTAAATACATCTTTTTCCACATAAACAATCAAATTATTATTCATCCATTCATCTCTCGTCCGATTCCAAAGTTCATTCGTCGCAAATTTCATTGCTGAAAATGTTATCTCTACTGCGGTTGTAGAAACTAGAAGATCGGGGCTATTTGATAATTTGACAGGGATTATTTAAAAATTTATTAATTTTTCTTTTAAACAAAAAGGGGTAAAATTTTTTTTCAATGGAGGCTTGAGCCCCCGCTGGTCCTACACTACATCCACCTCTGGGTTGGAGGGCGGCCAAGAAACTGGAAAATTGAACTTTTGGCAAAGCTCTATTATTGTTAATGTAGAAAATTCAGTGGTTTCATAATCTCATTGATTAACTTACGTTGCAGCGATGGCTACAAGTTGTCCAATTAGAATATATTTTACCGCACTACTCATCATAAGCTTGGTAACACCCGCTATATATGGCAATTTCAGTGCCTCACCGGCTCATGGACGAGTTTCATACAGACTCTGCTGCCATTGAATCAGCCTCTATACGGCCGCATTGTAATTAGTGCAATTGAGTCGTTTAATTATTTTGTAATTGTGTATTTCAACCTAAAAATGGCGTGGCGTGCGCCTTTCGTTTACGCACGAAAAGGAGAGTTTGTGACTTACTCCCCTATTCTGAATTGATTACGCAGTTCTAGGAGGTTTCTATTAGGCCAGATTGATATAATATTACTTGACCAAGAGTTGTCACCGAGCCGGCCAAAAAGAGGATTATACTTGTTCTTGTGTGTAATCAAATCAATGTATTTAGAATAAGAAGCACTTGCAACCTATGTGCTAAGAAATTAAAATATGTATTAAGTGGTTTCTCAAAGTGGTTTAATTAAAACTGTTTAATGATGATGACGTGTAGATCATGACCGTATAAATGGTCAAATAAATAAAGAAACGCTTAAAAAACTTCAATAAAAGATCAGACGAACTACATTCAAGAACAAACGGGAATGAAATGAACTCATAAGATTTACGTGGTTCGGTTTTGTTAGTCCTGCTTAAACGCACTGCTATTTATTTTATTAATAATGTATAACAAAACATAACAAGGGAACTGTCCTTTAGAAAGGTTAAGAGCTCTCAAACTCTTACAAAAAAAAAATTCTCAGAGTTTCTCTCTAAGGTTTGAGACCTTAACAATAACTCTAGCCACCTCAGGGTCTCTACTTTTCTCTCTTAAAGATTTAACCACCCTTAGAAACAATGGAAAACCCTTTTTGACTCTTGAAACCTAAGCCTCTCACAATTCCTTATTTAGGTAGCAGAGACTGCATCCGATTGGTTGGACAAAATGAGTTCCTTTATTAATGTTTTCACATGCAGGGATATCAAGGGATATCTCTGTTTCATTTCCAAATTTTGAAATTTGACTTACAGGTCTTAAAGTGCCTGCGAATTTTGAGATTTTATCGGAATAAACACGAGTAATGAAAATAGGGATGAGTAAAGGTATCCTTACCATATTCTAAGCCTAAAAATTACCAACTTCCTACGCATGAATTGCACTCTTATAATATCTGTATGTATATTTAAAAAATCAAAGTCCACGTACACAATGCACATGATAATAATTTGTAAATTTTATGGAAAGTAGTAATGTTACAGACTCTTCTTGCATAGCATCGTACGTATTTGTTTTATTCTGCTTTTTATTTTTTATTTTTAAGTAATGTTATAAGGAAGAACGTTCTTTAATACATAATATATTGCTTAATCAATTTTTGATTCGCATTTATCTTCTATATTAACATCTCGTCATATGGGAGATTAATAGCTTTTCTTCCCCCACCCCCACCCCACACCCCCCCCCCCCTTAAAAAAAATAGGGAGTTTTGTAAACTTTCCCTTAATTTACAGCATGTTTATGGTAAATTTAGTGATCTATATGTCAATAAACAGTGCTAATGAAAAAGTCGTAAAGTGAAAATTTTTGTAAAGATATAATAGTAAAATAATAGATATCAATACTTATTGTAGTTATTTGATATTTTGTCATTTTGAAGCAGTCAACATGAAAACCCTTCAATAAATTAGTCAAAATTCTTGCATTTTTTTGCTATTAGATGTAACTTTTTAGGGTAAATATTATTTTCATATGAGATAATATAAGAGCAGAGAAGTTGATTATTCATGAAATTCGTGGCGATGCTAGGAATTATACGTAGGAGGAGCTAAGTTGTGCATCATCACAATTCAGTTTTTTTTTTCTTTTTTACGTATCAAAATGATAAATTTTATTTAACAATATTGTTTAAATTCTATAATGGCTTGTAACTTATAGTGGTTTACCAGTTTATCCATTAATAATGATACATAGTTATGGGTTAAGGTTCTTAATGTATTATAATTTATCCTATGATTAGATTGAACTATTAGTTCATTAAAATTTAAAATCTTGAAAACTTTTAATTTTACCTCCAATATGAGCGTGAAGCTGTAGTTTGTCAATGGGTCTAGTCATGATGATAAATTATTTAATAATAGAAAGAGAGATAAGAGAAAGAAATTACCATAAATTATTATAATTGGATAAAAAAAAAATAAGTGGAAGATAAGAGAATCTATTGTAACACTTAAATTTTTATTTTTTAGTGTAAAAAGAATAAAGAAGCAACTAAGAGGAGATAACACTTGCATTTTAAAATTTTCATAAATTTAAAAAGGATTTTTAGGACAATTAATAATAAATAGATCATTAAAACAAAAGTAATTTCAATTTTTTAAAAAGTCAGCAGTGGATTCAGCCCTTCTCGCGCCTTTTGGCACTGCCCTTGGATGGAGTGGCCGAAAGGAGACATCTTCTTGTGGGTCTGTGTTTTGGGGCGTGGGGGGAGGGGGTGTGATAAGTAATTTTCAGTTTAGAAAGGAAAGTCAAAGAAACAGAGAAGATTATGAATTGATTAGAAGGGAAAAGACAATTTTCATTCTCCAAAAAAAAACTCCCCAGTACAAGTTCAATAAGATCTCTTAAATAGACATGTACGCATACCAAGAAATTAGAAACTACAAAAGAGGAAAAATCACTTGAAAATAGGAGCATGAACAATAAAAATGGAAACGTGCACAACCGCCACTAAATACATGCACCCACCACTATATTTTATTATGACTAAGAGAACAACCATCAAAAGAAACTTGAGCCCCATGCATCTTGAGCACATATCATTCCCCACCCCTCATAACCACCTTGTCCACAAGGTCAAAGTGCTCCATTTACTTAACCAGTATCAGGTGGTGTGAATGGTGGAGGATCTTCAATCATGAACAGCTAGGCCTTTGGCAGTGATGGCCAAGAACGAATTTCTTGTCACAATAATAACATAGCCCTTTTTTACGTCGAGCTCTTGCTTCTTGGTTAGTCAACCATTGGATAGGAGGAGTGGTGGCATTGCCTGTTTGGTTTGCTTTAGGAGGGGGGCCTTAGGAGGGGGGCCCAAGATCCCAACAGAACTATTTTTGATGGGTTGTTGCATCAGGGAAATAGGTGGTGGTTGAGAGGGGTGTTCGGTGCAGCGATAGAGAGAATTTCGCTCTTCAATCAGTCTTGCCACACCAATGGCGTCTGTCAAGGTATGAGGCTGTTTAATCTTAACATCGAGTCGTATTTCATCCTGAAGACTTGCAATGAAACAACCAATTAAAAAGGTTTCAAGTAAGCCATCAACTTGATGAGAAAGCTTTTAAAAAACTTCCTGATACTCAGCCACCGAGGAAGTTTGTTTTAGACGTTAAAGCTTTAGAAGGATCCTCATAATCCGTTGGGCCAAAACGGAGCAATATAGCTTTGGTAAATTTAGTCCAAGTTTGTGGTCCTTTGAACTTGGTTAGCCAGCGATTCCATTGGACTGCTATTCCTTCGAGATGGAAAGAGGCCAATTGGACTTGCTGTTTCGAAACAATGTTTCGAAAATCAAAGTACTGTTCGGCTTTGTAAATCCATCCAGCAGGGTCATCGCCACTAAACTTTGGAAAAGGAAGTTTGAGCTGGGTATGGGACCGATCTGGTTTGGAGGTGGAAAGTGAGGTTGGCTGGTGTGAAGGGATGTGAGCTGTGGCGAATGGGTTGATTTCCCTTTCCTGGGAAGTGTGTTGGAGACGTAAGGATTGAAGTTCAGTAAGGATTGTTTGAAGGGTGGCGTGAACTTGGTCAAAATTGGACTCACGAGCAAGGATTTCTTGAACCTCTTCACGAAATTCAGCATTGGATTTATTGCATGTGGCCATGGATTGTTGGAAGCTCTGATACCATATGATAAGTAATTTTTAGTTCAGAGAGGAAAGTCAGAAAAACAGAGAAGAATATGAATTGATTAGAAGGGAAAAGACAATTTTCATTCTCCGAAAAAAACCTCCCCAATACAAGTGCAATAAGATCTCTTAAATAGACATGTATGCATACCAAGAAATTGGAAACTACAAAGGAGGAAAAATCACTTAGAAAATAGGAGCATGAACAATTAAAATGGAAACGTACACAACCGCCACTAAATACATGCACCCACCACTATATTTTATTCTGACTAAGACAATAACCATCAAAAGAAACTTGAGCCCCATGCATCTTGAGCACACATCAGGGTGTTGTGTATATATGGAAATACCTCCTTTCATGTAGAACTTTGTGCAATTGTTATGGCTTTGGAGGCAGCTTATCAGTAGGGATGGTAAGATATTTAGTTGGAATGTGAAACAAGTAGAAGGTAACGGATAACTACATTGGCTTTGATTGGCTTTGTTGTAAGCTACATTATATATAGCTTAGCAAGACCCTCTGTATTAACACTTTTTCTTTCTTGACAAAGCTTTTGCATTTATCCAAATAAAAAGTTGATTATATTTTAATAAAAACATACTTTAATGAGAATATAGACATTTAAGTAATTCTTAAACATACGTCATGAATTAATTAAATAATTAACTCAAATCAACTAAAAAAATTATTTACCTTGCATAGTTGTTTTGTAAATTTTGTTTTGTTCGCTTTGATTGTTGGATAAGAAAGAGGAATTAAGCACGTGCTTTGACTAAATATCAATATTTGATACGGAATTAAATCTCTAAATAAACTTCCTTTCTTCTGCAGCGCACTCTCTCAACCAACAACGCAACAAATACAACTTTCTTGGTTCTTCATTTTCTCGAAGCAAATGGCTACAAGTTCTCCAATTGCCATATATTTTATAGCACTATTAGTGACAAGCTCTATAACATATACCATATTGGCTATTTCAGTGCCACCCGAGCTCACAGATAATTTGCACACAGACCCTGGTGCCATTAAATTAGCCTCTATCGATTACGGCCGCATTATTAAAGAAAAACCATTTGCAGTTCTTTATTCATCATCTGTAGATGACATCAGAACCCTAATAAATTTATCATACAGTTCTTCATTTCCATACACCATTGCAGCAAAAGGCCAGGCTCATTCCACATGGGGCCAGGCTCAGGCCAACAAAGGCGTCGTAGTGCAGATGATTTCTCTGAACAGCTTCAGAAACGGGACGGGAATCTTGATCTCCGGAGACCGTTCTTCAGGATTTTATGCTGACGTCGGCGGCGAGCAACTTTGGATTGATGTGCTGAACGCCACTCTTGCTCGGGGGCTTTCGCCGGTTTCTTGGACGGATTATTTGTATCTCACTGTTGGTGGGACCCTCTCCAATGCTGGAATTAGCGGCCAAACGTATCGAAAAGGCCCGCAGATAACAAACGTTCTTGAATTAGACGTTTTAACAGGTACCTGCTAGCTAGTATCTTCTCCCGTGTTTTTTTGTTCTGGTCTCTCCAAATCTTTCATATCTAGTAAAAAAAGAAAAAAGAAAAAAAATTGATTTAATAGTAAATAAAATGAAAAAAAGACTTGATTATTAAAATCCAAATTAAAAATCACACAATATGATGCGTTATTTATTAGATCTTTTTTTTTTAACACTTTGATCCATTTAAGATATTCAAACAGTGAATAGAAAAAACATAACATAAATTGGACCTTTTAACAGAGAAATTAATTAGTTTTAATTTGTAAAAGTGTTGAATAATCAATTTATATGTCAAAATATTTTCTTTTAACGATTTTGTTCTAATTAAAAATCTAAAAATCAATTAGAACTAACGTACTGATTTGTATTGAGGTGCTGTAATGTTTAAGCCTGTTGCTGTAGAGAAAAATTGTAATTATAAAATAAAATTTTATATTATGTAATAATATTATTTTTAAATAATAATTTTGATAAATTAGTGAAAATATTAAAAATTGTAACTATAAAAACTACTACTGTGTAGTAAATTTTACTTTTAAATAATAATTTTGACAAAATTATTACAAATATTATAGTTTTTATAATATAAGCATAAGATCAAATCAATTTGCCTTTCAAGACGCAACAACTAGTGTTTATCAAACACTTAAGTGCTATAACTTAAAATTTTCACCTATTCAACCTCGATACCAAGGGAGTATAAAGTGATAAGAACAAATTCTAAAAGAGAGCAAAGTAGTCATTCTCCACTTAGTTAATTTTTGAATGCTTTAAATAATGTAAAACATAGAAAACTTGTTTTAATTTATTTTAAATCAGTATAGAAATTTTGTTTAAAACTGAAACATATAATCTAGTTGGTAATCGTAACAGATCGACTGATTTTAATTAATTACATTCTTAATGAAAAAGTCAATATGGTTGATTTGATTATGTTTTTCTTTCACTAGAAAATTTCAGGATGATCCAAATCTATCGACTTGAAGCTAGATGACTTGAAAATTACCAACCACATTAGTTTCGTACAGTTTAACACCTCTACTTGAATATAGGATGCACATCACTTTCAACATTTTAGTCAAAGCTGGAAATCATTTTGTTGAGCTTGATCCAAGCCATAGACTTTTCAGGGGCTTTATATTATAAGAGTAATGCTAAAGACAGAGAAAGATGAGAGAATTTGGCTCTCTCTCTCTCTATCTCTAATGTATCTAGTAAATTATAAGGATGCATCATAATATTTCATTAGAGATTTTACAGTTGATAATTAATTGGATTTATTTTTTTGTTCAGCTTTCCTTTTATAAAACATTTATTATAATCTATCTGGCAGGAAATTAGGCTTACATCTTTTCCTTTTATGGAATTGAAATTTAATGAATTACTGGTGCTAGGTACATTTAATTTTTCTTATAGAACAAAAATAAAATGATTTATGAATCACAATATAAATAACATGTAAATATACAAAGCACGTTAATTATGTCATCATATTTCATAGACTATTTACCTTTTTTTTTTTTTGAGTCGCATGATGGACCCTAGATTTTTTATGTGACCGACCCAAGATTTCTTATACCACCATAATATATTTTAACAGTTGAACTTACTAGTGACCACAATATTCACACCAAATCATAATGTTAGAGATTATTGAATGACACAATGATTATATTAAAAATTTGTTCTAGGATGAATGAAACCTAGCCGACATTCAATTTTTTCACAAGAAAAGAATTAAATCTTCTCCTTCAATTGTCATCATAATCTCTTCTGAAATTACTTAAAGAAATGTAAAAGAAATTAAAGAAAAAAAGTACCTCCAAGGACCTGACCGAGAAATTTTCAAACAGTTTTATTTAACGCACGAACTTAAAGTTTAGGGTTATTATCATTTTACTACTTCAGAAATTATCAAATATCAAATGATTACAAGAAGTATTGTCTCCTATCATTTTACTACTATATCTTTATAAAAATATCATTTTACTACTTTTCCGCTAAATTCTGTTGTTAGTTGACCGTTAGTTGACCGCTAGTTGACCGTTAGTTGACCAGTTATTTGACTAACAAAATACCAATTTTACCCTTCATGATTAAAAAAATATTTGAATATTATTTATAAAATAAATTTGTAATATATTTATTAAAATAGATATAAAATACCAACATAATTTTTTTTGCTAGAATTATGATATATGAATTATAAATTTATCTTATTATTTTTTTTAATCATGAAGGGTAAAATTAGTATTGTGTTAGTCAACTAACGGTCAACTAATGGTCAACTAACAATCAGAAAAAAAGTAGTAAAATGATATTTTTATAAAGATTTAGTAGTAAAATGATAGGAGACAATATTTCTTGTAGTCATTTGATATTTGGCAATTCCTGAAGTAGTAAAATGATAATAATTCTAAAGTTTATTTATACTTTATCCATCCTTCTATATTTTAAGAAAAAAAACTATACAAATAAAAATTAAATAAAAATGTTTTAGTATGAATGAGTTGGTTATCTAATATTAATTAATTATTTTGCTATTGAGTCGAAATATTGTAACCAAAAAATGGCGTGGCGTGCACCTTTCATTTTTACAGGAAAAGGAGAGTTTGTGACTTGCACTTCCCAGAAGGATCCAGAGTTGTTTTACGCAGTCCTAGGAGGTTTAGGTCAATTTGGTATTATAACTAGAGCAAGAATCGTCCTCGAGCCGGCCAAAAAAAGGGTACTTAATTAGATTTCTTCAGAACTTAATTAAGCGTGAATTTACACTTGCTTTTTCATGCTTAATTTATGTTTAAAAACGAATAACCAAATCGTACATGGATTGCCTTTGTATCCATTAATTCATTTAACTGTGGTTACTTTGCCTGCAGGTTAAGTGGTTACGTATACTTTACGGTGATTTCTCTTCTTTCAGCACTGACCAGGAAACTTTGATCTCAACTACCGGGCCTAGCCACAAAGTGATGCCGGATTATTTGGAAGGTCAACTTTTAATGAACCAAAGTTCTCTGGATTTTTATCCACAGTCACAACATCAAAAGATAACTTCCCTCATAAACCAATATGGCATCGTTTACCTTATTGAGGTAGCCACGTATTACGACAACAAAAATGAGGATAAGGTAAGCCATCAATCATCTTTTATACCGCAATAATACACACACACACACATATATATATATATTATTATCAGGTATGGGCATCTTCATTTTTTAATGTAAATATACTGTTAAGCCGTTCAATTTAATAGAGTTATTTTTTATTGCATTATAAAGTAACATTAAAATTTGATTCTATTAAACCGTATGACTTAAAAGAGTGTCTACATTAAAAAAAAATGAAGACACTTTATATATATATATATATATAATAATATGTACATAGAAATAAAATATGGGAACCCTCACCAAAACATTAATGACTCATTTGAATCTTTGTTTTTTTAATTTTTATTTTTCATCTTTTAACTGTTGAATCCCTTATTTTATATATATATATATATATATATATATATATATATATATATATATATTTATGTATATATATATATATATATATATATATATCTATGTATGTATGTTTGTATGTATATATAATGATATTCATTATAATATTAATGTTTCATATATTTGTTGACAGAGAGTGAAACAAATGCTGAAAAGCTTAAAGGGTTTTGTTCATGGATTTGTTTTCGAGAAGGATGTAACATACCTAGAGTTTTTGAATAGAGTTCATGATGAAGAGATAGTCCTTCGGAAGAAAGGACTGTGGGATATCCCTCATCCATGGCTAAATATCTTTATACCAAGATCTCGAATCACAGATTTCGACAATGGTGTCTTCAGGAACATTCTTCTTAAGCGAAACTTTACCTCGTCAACTGTTCTTGTTTACCCTCTGCTCCGAAGCAAGTAAGACTGAAAGAAAAATAATAATCAAGAAAAATGCTATTTGAGCAAAAGGGTGATAAAATCACTGTCAGCTTTTGGCCTAAATAGCAATGCTCAAATATTAATAATATTGTTTTAATTCCTTGCAGATGGGATGAAAGAATGTCAGCAGTTATACCAGATGAAGATGTTTTCTACGTTGTGGGGTTTTTGGATGCAAGTGCTGATAACTGGGAGACCTTTGATAACAGAAACAAAGATATATTGCAGTTTTGTGTTAATGGTGGCATTAAATTTAAGCAGTATCTTGGCCATCATGCAACTAAAGAAGAATGGATTAACCATTTTGGCTCAAAATGGAACACTTTTCAACAGAGGAAAGCTCACTTTGACCCCAAAATGATATTATCACCTGGGCAGAGAATTTTCAACAACTGAAAGCTCCTGTAATAACATATCTGTTGAACATTTTACTGCATCTGTCAATAAAACTCTCCAATAAAGTTCTCTTGAGTCTCACATTATTACAAACACTTGATTTAACTTGTTTCAATTTTATATATTCTCTTTAATTTTTGTTTGAAAGCCAACTAAACATAGAATTTGTTTTAATCATTTTTCTTTTTTCTTAAAATTCACTAGTTATATTCACCGAATTCGATATTTTCAACTGGATCTTTACAGAATCAAAAGTGCATTCATGTAATGGATTTAAGCTTTTATGTTTATGGTTGCAAGTTAAAATGAAAAAAAAAAAGTTTGCACTTTTTTTTTTTTGGGAGAAGCTTTGTTTGTTGTAACAAGAGATTTGAGATTTGAACCCTCTAAATCATAATATTAAAATAGAATCCGTACTGCAGTCAGGGGTGACTTTAGGTATAGGCGAACAAGACAGTTGCCTAAGGCCTCATATTTTAAGAATGCCTCATATTTTAAGAATGCCTCATTTTTTGAGTATTTTCATAATAATTCTCTAATTAATAAAAAAATTTAATATGTATTTTAAGAAATCGAAAATTTTATTAGATATATCTCTATTCTTAATTATCCTACAATTAAGAATTATTTTTTATAAAAAATTATATTTGGAAGCCTTAATCTTAAAAAAATATAATTAATAATATTCTTTAACCATTAGTTCATTCCTTTTCAATTATTTGATGTTAGAATCTTTGAATTTTAATATTTCTTTTAATTTCTATTAAAAACCTTATAACATTCTATCATTCTAAATATTCTATTTGAAAATAATATTATTTTTATTTATTTGTTCGTTTGTTTTTTAATGGTTTTAATAGAATAAAAAAATCTATCTTTTTGACTATTTTTTAGGTTTTCTTTTTAAAATTTTTTATTTTTTTAATTATTGTTGAAATTCAAGAATTAAAGATGAAATAAATCTTGATCCTTTTTATATGTCTTTGAGTATTGAAATTGTAAAATAAATAGAGGCCTCATAAAAAAATTTCACCTAAGGCCCCTCAAACTCTAAAGCCAGCCTTGACTGCAATTACAACAAATGATAGGTATTGTGTTCACTAATATCAGAAATTTTCATCTGGTAAACTCATATATTTTCATGTTATATTTTTATCAAAAAACTCAAAATTAAACCTAATTAATTGGTTATTGTATAGTAGTAATAATTAATTTACTAGATAGATTCATTTAAAACTAAGCAACGATACATTGAAACAAAACGGTGATAAAATCACCATAAAAATGGCAGCATTTTGCCTTTGTTTTTTTTTTTTTTTTGTCAGTAAGAATAATAATGACGCTAGATTATTGTATTTACCCTGTTTTCTACACATATTATTTTTAAATCGATGATAGAGTTATAAACTCTTGTACAAACTAATGTAGTATAAATTCATTTGTGGGATGAAAATATAAATTAATAAAAATAAATCTTGTAGGCCAAGAGATATTCAGAGCCTATTTAGAATTGCTTTTGAGAGAAATAAATGTGTTAAAAAGTTAAAAGCTAATTTTATTGTTTGGTAATTTTTTACAAAATTACTTTTGATAAAATCTCCTTATCTTACAGTAGATTTTAAAAAGTATGGAAGGGATAGTTTTTTAAAATTTGATTATAATATTTATTTTTATATTTAATAAAATTTTATCAATATCCTCACATAGATTATAAAATTTTAAAATTATAATTAGTCAATTAAGAAATGAAATTATTAAATTTAAAAATTTTATTATATTACCAATACCAATTATATTGAGATAAAAATAAAAATAAAATAAAAAATTTATTTTAATTATCAATTATTAATATACACCGTAAAAATATTATATAAAAAAATGTTTATAAATGTGTAAATAAATTTTCTTTAACATCCACTATAACCATTTGCATTCTCACCATAGTTCAACAGAAAGATTTATGAACATATACTATTACTTTTAATACTCACAACAATTGTGAAAAGAAATTTTACCAAACATTTAATTGATTCTTCTTAAAACAGATTATTTCTATAGTATAACTAACAACAATTATTTTAAAAGTTACAGTATTGCCAAACGGACCCTTGATCGAGCTAATTGAATTATGCCACATCAATTTGTTTGTACAAGAATTTATAGCTATCATTACTCTTATTTTTAAAATGATATTTACTATGTTATATGCACATATTCTTTTTAAAATAATATTTACTATGTTTGGTAAACATTCTTGCGATATTTTCTTTTTAAAATGATATTTACAATGTTTTGTGGGCTATCCAATTTTTGTGTCTATTTGTGACTTCAACCTGTTATAGTCTTATTGTTGGAAATGGAAAAGTTGATTGAATGGTAGGGATATATTTATTTAATTATTAACATTGTACAATCCTTGTTGTTTATTGAAATTTTAAAAAGGTTAAAGAGTTCAAACTTTTATCGCATTAGTCTGATTTGTTTTAAATTTTTAAATAATTAGACAATTCGAGGGCTACCAACTAGCTCTTTTACGTCAATCTACTACCAGCTGACAGAATCATCAATGCCTACCACTAGCACAATCGATCAAAATCTAAATGATATTTGAAGATAATCTTTAGTAAATATTATTGAGACAATCTTCCATCATGATTAACAAATTTCATTATTGCTAAGTCTTTTTAGCCACATCATATCCTTCTATAAATCATTCTGCAGATTAAAAAAAAAAGCAAAAAAATCTAATCTTCATCCTCTTCAGGCCTTAATCACATAAACTAACATCTCCAAGTTTGTTTGTCAATTTTCTTTTCTATGATTCAAGCAATCAAACTTTTCTATTTATTTTCTTTGATTTACCACTTTAAAAATTACATAATCATGAAAGTTCATAAACTTTAAAATATTAAGAATCTTAAAAAAGAAATTGTTGGTGGTAAAATGTAGACCATAGGTATTGAGGCCATGAAAAATGGAGAATATGACTCAAGATTGTGATAAAGAATGAAGGGGAAGCTGAAGAGGAAGGATGAAAAGGGAAGATCTCGAAACCAATCTTAACTATCTAAATTGTCTGAGAGCAACAGAAAAATGCATCCTACAAAATATTTTAGTCACCATATGTCTAAATGGGACGATGAGATAGTGACAGCCAAGCCATTACATTACAGCTCACACTTGAACTGTCTATAAAATATCCCCTCGCAAGCTGCTAAAGTCAAAATTGAGAGAGAGGGAACATATAAAAAGCTACTCGCACCATCTCTAGGGAAATTAATTCTCCTAGCCTTAATTGGCTCATTCAAAATGAGCCAATTAAAGTTGAGGACACACTGTCACCATAGACTATCCCCTAGTGGATAATTGTCCAGCTTAAGAACCCTCCGTAAGAGGGACCAAATTACCCTTAAACCCCTACTTGAGGAAGCAAAACACCAACAACGGCTCGCTACATGTCCAAAAGGACATAAAGATGCCCTCGAAGGTATTCTACCTTAAAAGGTCTAGTTATTCTCACAAAGAGGGTAAGTTCATTCATTCACAAAAGCATTAGACTTTTCTTCTAGTCTAGGGTTTCTTAGAAACCCACCATCTCCTTCAACCTCCCACTGACTTGACCGTCGGATTGCCATCATCGGGCACCGCCGGTGCCGCCTTCAACGGTTGTTTCTCATGATTTCAGCTTCGTTTTAGCCATTGCCATCACCAAGAAACTATCTCCATGTCATTCAGTCTCCGTCTTCACCAGAAAATAACCTTTTGTATAGAAGCTCTCACAATGTTTTGAACTGAGCCAAAATCAAATCAAAACACAACTAAATCCTAGTCATATATCAATATGAAAATCCCAAAACCATAAAACTTAAGGGCCCATATGAAAATCCCGAAACCATAAAACTTAAGGGCCTATGGTGGTAACAAGTAGAAGCAAAGAAAGAAGAAGAAAAGAAGAAGAATCAGAGAAAGTAAAAAAGAAAAGATGTAAACCATAAATACTAAAGAGAGGAAGGAGCCAAACGAAATTTAACTCTACAAAAAACAAAAGAGGAGTACGGCACAACTGTCGCAGGGTAAATGGATTTTGCTATGTATATATTCTTTTTAAAATGATATTTACCATGTTTTATGAATATTTTGTGTAAGCATTCTTTTCAAAAAGGTGTTTACCTTGTCATGTGTTCATTTTGTGAACACATTAATTTTTTTAACGATTTTAGCTTTATTTGTGCTCAGCTTACCAACAAAAAAATTATTCTTGCACTATTCTTTTTAAATTGCAATTTACTATATTTTGTTCATAGACTTGGACCTCTTTTGCTATGTACACATACATATTAATATATGGTTAAGATTTGATTATTTTTAGATTCTTATCTAATAACTATAAATTATATCTTTCTAAAAGGTTCACAAAAAGGTCAACTCAGCACTTAATTCAAATTCTTTGTCAACTTTCTCCTTTCTTATATTTAAGCTACATCAAAGATTTAAGCTACGGTTCCAATATGTTACTTTAATGAATCACTATGTTGTTAAATTTTTTTGAAAAACAGTTAATTAATTACTTTTAGAGGGTATATTCACTACCTTTCAATTGCGTATATTTCATTTTCTAGTATATTGATCGAAAAATTTACAAATTACAAGTTACAAATTGTCTTCTTTTACTTGGTAATTGTTGTGTAAATTTTGTTGAACTCGCAAGCGCACGAATCTATTGTAGAATAGATTAATGGTGTTGAGTGTCGATCCCACGAGGAGGTGGATTTTAATTTTATGTAGAATTAATTATGTAAATGGGTGATTGGATTTGTGTGAAAGTGATTTAGATTATGCTGGAATTTAAATTGGATTGGCAGAAATAATTAAATTGGAAACTATTGAGATAAAACATTTGGGTATCTGGATCCGTATCAACATGCACCATGGGCTAAATAATCCTTATTAATACAATTAAATCATGAGGGGGGAATTCACACCTCATGAACCACGCTCTAATCAATATGGTGCTAAGGGCTTATCATGCCAAATAATAATAACCTTATACTAGGTGTCTTAAAAAACCGGGCGAAAACTAGACAAGATTATTATTATTTGTCGACGAAAAGTCAAAACCTCCACAGAAATTAGAGGGGAAGAGAAAATAAATTTACCAAATAAAGCCCATGGCACATGTTGAGACTTCACCTTCAACCCAAGCTTGAAAGAAAATTAGCCACTCATAATTGAACTAAGGGTAAAATGGGAATTTATTAAAATACGTAGAAAATACAAGATGGAGAGAGAATTACAGAAAACTAAGCTAAAAAATGGATTCAGGGGTATCAAATTAGGGGGGGGAGGCCCCCTTTTTATAGATACAATGAGTGAATCATGGCCATCGGATTAAAAATAGTTTGGACGCACAGGATTGCGCCACGTCATCAGTGAACAGCAACACGGTTTGACCACGGGTTTGACCACGCGGTTTGAATAGTAACACGGTTTGCACACGGTTTGAACAATGTCTGTGCGAGCAGTGTCGTGAATTGTCGTGAATGAGCATCTGCATACATGTGAATAGTGCCGTGCGTGTGAACAAAGCCATTTTTCCTTTTATGCTCCTCTTAAGGTTTTCGTATCCCCGAGTTCAAAAGTGACGTCTGTTTTGCTATCCGAAATCTCGTTCATTGTGAAATGACCATGATACCCCTAAAATACACAAAATACTTAATTAAAACAAAACATATATAATTAAATAACAAGGGACTTAAATAAATAAAATTAGAGATGTTAGTGAGATTTGAAGTGTAAAATGATGAATTTCTCCTTTATAAATATACACTTTCTAACACTCAACACACCCCCCAACCAGCTTATTGCTAGTCCCTAGCAAATAAAGCGAAAATAAAATTCAAACCCAATTTTTTTTTTTAAACAAACTTGTTTATTCAATCAGACTAATGATAGCAATCAAATAAAAGTATAAGCATTATCTCCAGTCTAAAGAAACATCACACCCACATCAACCATCCACATGAATCAACCAAGTAAATACAGCTACTTTCAAAAATGACATGTCAAACCCCAAAATCTCACCGGTAATAGTGACACTCTCACAAGGAAATTAAATCCAATAAAAATTGTCACTTCAATGAATGATAAATGGAGTAAAGATAGTAAAGAAATAATATCACACACTCTCACCAAGATGAAGGAAATATGCCCATAGCTTAGAAATAACACGATCTCAAGTCAAACAGAATATTAGTCAACCCAATGTATTTATTTTTTTTCTTTTTTTTTAATTTATTATTTTTTTAATGCATTACTACATCTTTATAGCCCATATAACTAGCTTCTACTTCAGACTATAGTTCCCTAAAATTAAGAAGGACTTTTATTAGGATATAATGTAGGCTAGAGACATGGCTAACAAAGAAAGGAAAATAGAGAAAACAAAATATATGTTTGCGAAAAATAATATCTTTCGGAAACTAAAAAAATGCATTTCACTTATTTATTATTGTATTATATCTCTCTCTCTTTTTTTTCTTTTTTTTTTAAGAGAATTTTTTTTTCTTTTTTTCTTTTTCTTTTTTGCTTTCTCTTTTTTTTTTCTTTTTTTTTCGGTCTTGCACAACTTTACTAAACAAAACAATTATTTATATTTTTCTCAAACATGAATAGGTGATGGAACTTGTAAGATATCGGGTAATACTCCAAATTGGAGTCGGTCAAGACGATAAGTTGACAAAGAAAATTATTTTTTTTTTAATAAAAGGCTCAAAAGGGCTAACTATAGATATTTCACATAAGGGATGGCTAGAAAGGCTCAAACGGGTCAAAGACAGCCTTTCCATCATCTTTTAGGGCTCTAGATACTCCTCCATATCTACTAGTTAAATGGACCTTTATATGTAGCAACGCATTTTTTTTTAACTTTTTTTTTTAAAGGGTTGACTCCAAGGAAATCTAAAGATCATGTATAAAATAATAATACTGCTAAGCTGTATGAAGAATGGGCAAAAAGGGTTACTCTCCAAGAAAAATAATAGGCTCAAAAGCTCACTTGGTATTCATTATGACATGTCAATTCTTTCAAGCAACTCCTATTTATCTCTGACATCAACATGTAGAGTAGCAAACATAGTGTAACATCACTCAAGACCAAAGATAATACAAATACTAAAATTCGAAAATCATCATGTCATCCAAAAATAAAAACAAAATCACACCATTTTTTTTTTAAACAACATTCTACCCCCCAACCTATTCTAAACATGAAAGGAAAGTATGCATGCAGAAATGTGAAAATGATGCAGAAAAACTAATTGAAAATGTTACACTTAAAATGATAGACAAATGATTTTTTTTTTAACTAAGAAGATGCGTTTCTAGAGGCACTACACTCTATATTCAGCCATCTTCGACTCAAAATTTGAAAATGCATATTTATAAAGGAGAAGTCAAAAAGTTAGAAAGATCACACGAAAAATAAGAAATTTTTTTTTCATTATTTTTTTTTCTTTTTTTTTTACTGAGAAGATGCGTTTCTAGAGTAACTACACTCCATATTCAGCCATCTTCAACACAAACAGTTAGCAACAATTAGTTTCTACAACAAAAAATTAGTAAAAACTTAACCAACATTCCACAATTGTCAACTATCCCCTCCCCCCAACCAGAACGAAACATTGTCCTCAATGTTTTAAAGGAAAGAAGTAGAGTTTAGAAGACATCACCTGGGTGGTGTAACACAGAATAAAATATTTACAGGCGGAGATTTAAATCTAATTTGTACTTCTTACTGCTGCTATTGTTACCATCGTTATTTGTACACTCCAACACCAAGGTCTTGGGATCTGGCTCTGGTTGATAAGCTTGTAACAGATCAAGTAGCTCATTAGCAGTGTGAGCACAAATAAAAAGTTTTTTCACTGTAAAGGGAATGAAGTAGTTTTTTATTGCATGGTTAAGAAATACGATAAAGCCATCATAAAAATTATTGACATTTAACAAACCGATGGGTTTCTGATGAATGTGCAGATGGGCCCAAGATGCTAAAGTGATAAGTGCCTCTAGAGTTGCAAGATCTCCTGGTAAGAAAATAAAAGCATCAGCATGATTAAGCATTTCGGTTATTCTTTCTTGCATACCTGAGACAACTAACTCTTCTCCAGTCGGTGAGTTAGACAAGCAGCCTAAAGGTTTTAGGGTTTGTGGTATGATGCCTAACACTTGACTTCCTCTGACAAAAGCAGCTTCTGAGACCAATTTTGATAACCCTCGGTCACCTCCGCCGTACACCAAGTGTAATTTTCTCTCTGCTATGTTTCGACCAAGATCAATGGCTGCCTCAAAGAACTCTTTATATTTGCCATAGTTAAATCCAGAAAGCACACAAATGTTCTTGAATTGTTTATTGGGAGTAGCTGCCATTAGGATAATTCTCAAAAATAATTTGTGAGTGCAAATGAAAAGAATCATATTTAAGGATCTTGGCGGCAGTGGGTCACAGCTGTGAATGAGGTGTCATGTCTATGTCAATTAATCGTGTAATGCACATGACTTGAGAGTCAAAAAGGAAACAGTAAAAAGGAAAAGCAAGTAATGACAAATATAAAATTATTAAAGACAATAATGCAAATGGTAAAACAACAGTAAAATAAACCAACAGTGAAGTAAAAGGATATTTACAGGTAGTTGCGACTGTGGCTCATATCTTCCTCTAGTTTTACGTCCAAAAACGGCTTTAACGCTCTCTATGGGTCGAGGATAGGCTTCCCATCCAGTTTTCTTATAAACTGGCAAACAGGGTCGTTTATAGTCAGATTCCCGAGACTGTATCGTGCATGCTCTTTCTGGAATGATGGCCATAACTGGAGAATCGCTCCTTGCACATATCCACTGGGATGCGTTTCAAGAGACAAAAGGATATCATCCAATGACTCCTTATTCAAGCCATCCCTAATGAATTGAATCTTATCTTCTCTGTTATCAGACACCATTCTTAAAGAACATCGTTTTTTATTGCATATCATTCTGGCACACTTATGACAAGCAACCGAAATCTTTCGAGCTCTTCGCTTTCTTGCATAATTTCCTTTACCACAACCAGGCATGTATGCAATAAATTTAGGAGGCAACTCACCTGCCAAGCGTACTTTAGCTTTGATTAACCAACGGATATCAGCAGGTATGTTATTCCTCATGAGCAATCGCATGCGTTCGGATCGAGCTTTATAGATTGTGAGGAGGGCATTCTGAGGAAGTGAATGGAATCGACTATGAAGCTTTGCTAAGATCTCGTTTCTATCCATACCTTTGCCTCAGAAGATCAGTAATTATGGGAAACTGAAGTAACCGACTTGATTGTCACGGAGTACCGTTATCCGCCACTTAACCGGGGTGACAAACTAAAACACACAAACGGAATAACAAACAAATAAAAACACACAAAGAAAATCACAATCGTCCTCTTATAGAATTTACCTCAAGCTCCAACTGGATATTGTAGACACTTCTCTCAATGTCTCTGAGTTGGATTTCTAAATCCTCAACGTGGGATATTAACTCCGGTAGTTGTAGCTTCCAAATACGATGTGTTTTACAAAATCGTATCTGGCCTCTGAGATGAGATTGGACACGTTGAAGTCGTCTAAGGATGTTTAAGAGGAATTGTCTCATGATTAAAAGTGATAAAAGAAAGCTCAATGGTTAAACAAACACACTTATGCACAAACAATTTCAATTAGCAAAAAAATAGTAAAAAGAAAGAAAAAAAATCAAATCACGAAAAAAAAACAGAAAAATCTTAATTCAAGTGTGGTGGGTCACTCAAATTTATTTCGGTGTCCTCTCCATGTGGTTGGTACTCTAGATATGGCTTTAATCTTTGACCATTAACTTTAAACGTGACACCGTTTTTTGGTCCTTAATTTCAATTGCCCCATGTGGAAAAACAGTATGAACAATGAAGGGGCCAGACCATCGAGAACGCAACTTACCTGGGAATAGGTGCAAACGAGAATTGAATAAAAGTACTTTCTGACCTGGAGTGAAAGATTTTCTCATAATCTGCTTATCATGAAAGACTTTCATTCGCTGCTTGTAAACCTTGGCATTTTCGTATGCATCATTACGAATTTCTTCAAGTTCTGCCAGCTGTAATCGTCTTTTCTTTACGAGCCAGCTTGCTGCATGTCAAAATTGAATTTCTTGATGGACCAGTACGCACGATGCTCGAGTTCCACAGGTAGGTGGCAAGCTTTTCCATACACTAGCCTGTAGGGTGACATCCCAATTGGGGTCTTGAAAGCCGTTCTATATGCCCATAATGCATCATCGAGTCTTAATGACCAATCTTTTCTGTCTGGCCTCACGGTCTTTTCTAAGATGTGCTTTATTTCTCGATTGGAGATCTCAACTTGGCCACTGGTTTGCGGATGATACGGGGTCGCCACTTTATGAGTGATGGAGTACTTTGTCAAAAGTGCTTTGAATGATTTGTTGCAAAAGTGGGTACCACCATCACTAATTATTGTTCGAGGGAATTCAAAGCGTGAAACAATGTTGCTCTTTAAAAACCCTATCACTATTTTATGATCATTAGTTCCGCATGGAATTACCTCTACCCATTTCGAAACATAGTCAACAGCAACCAATATGTATTGATGGCCAAAAGATGGGGGAAAGGGTCCCATGAAGTCGATACCCCATACATCAAAAATCTCAACCACTAAAATTGGATTTAGTGGCATCATGTTCCTTCGTGTAATGCTCCCCATTCGTTGACACCTATCACATGAAGAACAAAAGGTGTAAGCATCTCGAAATATAGTTGGCCAATAGAAACCACATTGTAGAACTTTAGTCCATGTTTTCTTAGCGCTGAAATAGCCTCCACAAGCTTGTTCATGGCAGAACGAAAGGATGTTATGAAATTCATTCTCTGGGATACATCGTCGAATAATTTGATCTGCACAATACTTGAACAGATAGGGGTCATCCCAGAAAAAATTCTTTATTTCCGCAAAGAATTTGGCCCTGTCTTGCTTGGTCCAATGCTCTGGAAGTTTACCTGTAACAAGATAATTAACTATATCAGCATATCAAGGTAATACTTCCACACCCATTAATTGTTCATCTGGAAATGACTCATTTAATGTTAAGGGTTCTGTGTTGATGTCAAAATGAAGACGAGAGAGACGGTCAGCCACAACATTTTCTGTCCCTTTCTTATCTTTGAATTCCAAGTCAAATTCCTGCAAAAGCAATACCCAACGAATTAGTCTAGCTTTCGCATCTTTCTTTGTGAGAAGATATATCAGAGCAGCATGATCTGTGAATACAATAATTTTACAACCAATGAGATAAGACCGAAATTTTTCTAATGCAAACACTACTGCTAGCATTTCTTTTTCAGTAGTTGAATAGTTCAACTGTGCATCATTCAATGTCATACTAGCATAGTAAATAACATGAGGAATTCGATCTACTCTTTGTCCTAATACTGCTCCTACTGCATAATCAGATGCATCACACATAAGCTCAAATGGTAAGCTCTAGTTTGGTGGCTGAATGATGGGTGATGTTGTCAACAAATGCTTTAGTTTTTCAAACGCCACAAGACATGAATCATTAAAAATAAAAGGTACATCCTTAGCAAGTAGATTGCATAAGGGTCTAGAAACTTTGCTAAAATCCTTAATGAAACGTCTATAAAAACCAGCATGCCCAAGGAAAGATCTTACTTCTCTCATCATGTTTTTTGGAGGAAGATTAGAAATGAGATCCACCTTGGCTTTGTCAACCTCAATACCTTTGCTCGAAATTATGTGACCAAGAACAATACCTTGATTTACCATGAAATGGCACTTCTCCCAATTTAAGACCAAATTCTTCTCTATACATCTCTGCAAAACTTGTGTTAGATGATGTAAACATTGATCAAATGAGTCACCAAAGACAGAAAAATCATCCATAAAGACCTCAAGAAACCGTTCAACCATATCAGAAAAAATGCTTAACATATAATGTTGAAATGTAGCAGGTGCATTACATAATCCAAACGGCATTCTCCTATATGCGAAAGTGCCAAAAGGGCAAGTGAAAGTGGTTTTCTCTTGATCTTTTGGTGTTATGGGAATCTGATTGTACCCTGAGTAGCCATCTAGTAAGTAATAAAATTCATGGCCTGCTAATCTATCAAGCATTTGATCAATAAATGGTAAAGGAAAATAGTTTTTACGTGTGACAGAATTTAATTTTCTATAATCAATGCATACACGCCATCCTGTAGTCACTCTAGTGGGTATCAATTCATTATCAGCATTGGTAACTACTGTGACTCCTGACATTTTGGGGACCACTTGCACAGGACTGACCCATGAACTATCAGAAATTGGGTAAATGATACCTGCATCTAATAGCTTAAGGACTTCTGTTCTAACAACTTCTTTCATATTAGGATTTAACCGACGTTGCATTTCCCTAGTAGATCTAGCATTTTCATCAAGGTGAATGTAATGCATGCAGTCTGCTGGATTTATACCTTTTATGTCTGCTATGGTCCATCCTAATGCTCCTTTGTATTCTTTTAAAACGTCCAACAACTTACCTTTTTGCTCGTCATTTAGGGATGATGAGATGATTACCGGTAGAGTGCTTTCTTCTCCCAAGAATGCATATTCCAAAGTGTTGGGTAATGGTTTGAGCTCGAGTTTCGGTGGTGATTCTGATGATGGGATGATTTCCTTCTCTGATGGTGCTAGTTGTTCAACTCTTGACTTCCATTTATTAGTGTCCATGGATGGTGCTGAGTCAAGTAAGGCGTTGACCTCATCGACTGATCTGTCAACATCAAAATCCAAACCAAAGTGAGTTAAACATGTTTGTAAAGGGTCATCACTAAGGTTTGAAAGAAAAGTATCATCAACTAGTGCTTCAATTAAATCCACGTCAACAATTCCATCATCTGCATTGTGAGGTTGTTTGGCAATATTGAAGATGTTGAGCTCCATGATCATATTGCCGAAAGACAACTGCATATTTCCAGTTCTGCATTGAATGTGAGCATCTGCAGTTGCCAAGAAAGGTCGGCCTAGGATAATGGGGATGTGCTTCCTTGAATCCTGTATTGGTTGAGTGTCAATTACAATGAAATCAACAGGAAAATAAAACTTGTCTACCTGTATAAGCACGTCCTCCACAATACCACGAGGGATTTTCGTGGACCGATCTGCAAGCTGTAACACCACTGGAGTTGGGTGTAATTCTCCCAATCCAAGTTTCATAAATACTGAGTAAGGCAAGAGATTAACACTAGCTCCTAAATCCAACAAAGCATTCTCAATTGTGTGATTCCCTATACTATAAGAAATAGTGGGGGAGCCTGGGTCTTTACATTTTAAAGGAATTTTGTGTTGGAGTATAGAACTAACATTTTCAGTTAAAAATGCCTTTTTCTGAACATGAATGTTTCTCTTTTTAGTGCAAAGGTCTTTAAGAAACTTGGCATAAGATAGAACTTGCTTTATTGCATCAAGTAAAGGGATGTTAACACTTATCTGTTTGAAGACTTCAAGAATCTTACCTGTGGATTTTCCCTTCTTTCCTTTAGCTAACCTCTGAGGAAATGGAGCCTTAGGAATGTATTCCCGTGGGTTGGTTTCTTCTTTCTCCTCCGGTGGTGAGTCTTCAGCATTTACAGGTACAATTTGATTTTCTTTGGTTGCTGGCATCTCCACTTTGTTGTCGACTTCTTTTCCTTTTCGTAAGGTCATAACGGCTTTGACCTCTCCATGCTGTTGTGGTGAACTAGTACTTGCTTCATGCACTGCTTTAGGATTAGGCACTGGTTGACTTGGAAACTTGCCTTTTTCAACAGTCATTGCCAAAGTTTGCACTGAAGAGGCAAGCTGTCCCACCATCTTCTCGAGGCTTGAAACTGATTGGGCTTGTGAGTTGAAGCCTGCTCTCATCTCATTCCGTAGTCCATCAATGGTGCGGTTCTGTTGCTCGATCACGGAGTTAGTAACATTCTTGATATTCTGGAATGCATCCTCCCATTGTCTGGGTTGAGAGTAATTCTGGTTCTGATTGTATGGTCTAAATGGTGGCTGAGAGGCTTGAGGAACTTGAGGAATTGGTTGCATTGGTGGAGCCGAGCCGCTTTGGTCCATTCTGTTGGAATCCTTGAGACTATGAAAAATTGGGGTGATCTCTCCATCCAGGATTATATGTGTTGGAGTATGGGTTGTAATTTGATGGCTTTCTCATGACACTAATGGCATTGGCTTGATCTGAATACGAGTCATGGTCTTGTCGCTCTGATGATTTAGCAGTCATTAACGATGCTATTTGTCGAGAGAGCCCTTCAATTATCTCTTTAACTTCTTTAATTCCCGAACTTGACTCGCCAATGTGAACCTCATTCACTCCTTTAATTTTTCTAGTATTCCTGAGAGATCGACTCCGTTGTTGGGAATTATCCGCTTGTCGCTGGAAGAAATCCCAAATCTCTGATGCACTGTTTGACATTAGCTCTGCTCCACTTGTCGCCATTAGCCATTCTTGCACATTTGGCAATAGTCCTTCCAAAAAGTATTGGCATTGGTGCCATTTCTCGTACCCATGATGTGGACACTTCAAAAGTAGCCCATTGAATCGCTCCCATGCTTCAAAAAATTGCTCGTCTTCTCTCTGGGTGAACTCTGAGATTTCCCTGTGAATAGCATTGGTTTTATGCACTGGGAAATATTTGTTTAAAAATTTTGTTACCATTTGTTCCCATGTTGTAATGCTATTAGCAGGCAATGTATTGAACCATGAACGAGCTCTATCCTTTAAAGAAAATAGGAATAGTCTAAGTTTAACGTCATCTTCTGAAAAAATCTCATATTCCTTTAAAGAAAATGGGAATAGTCTAAGTTTAACGTCATCTTCTGAAAAATTCTCATATTTAAAAGTTTGGCAAATTGTATGAAAATCATTCAGATGATTATATGGGTCCTCATTTTCTAAGCCATAGAATGTTGGGAGACAATTTAGCACACTAGGTTTTAGCTCAAAACTCCTAGGAGCTACATTTGGGTATCGTATGCATGATGTGCTCAAATTAGCTAAGGGACTAAAGTAGTCCTTAAATGGCCTCTCCTGTGGTTCTGGTTGTTGCAAATCCATTTCAATTTTATCTTTACGTGCAATGTGTTTGTGTGTGCGAAGTGTTCTTTCTAATTCAAGGTCTATAGGTTCAAGATTAGGTAATAATGACCTACGACCATGCATGCAAAGAAAATAAAAATGAGAACACAATAAATAAAAATAAAGAAAAAGGAGAAATTACAATACTAACCTTATTGCACTGTTACAACCTTTCTATGAAAGCACATAAAAAAAACGTGAAATAAAATAAAAATAAATTAATGAGATAAATGAAAAATTACAAAGAAAAATAACTTAAAAATTAAATTGCAGAAATTTAAAGAAGAGAAAAAGAAATTCTTACCTAAAAATGTAGATTCGCTTTTTTTTTAATTAAAAAAAATTACAAGGAAACAACTAAAATAATAATAATAATAAATTATTTTAAAAAAAATTAATCCTGCAAATTAAAATACTTACCTCCCCGACAACGGCGCCAAAAACTTGTTGTGCAAATTTTGTTGAACTCATGGCCTTACGAATCTATTGTAGAATAGATTAATGGTATTGAGTGTCGATCCCACGAGGAGGTGGATTTTAATTTTATGTAGAATTAATTATGTAAATGGGTGATTGGATTTGTGTGAAAGTGATTTAGATTATGCTGGAATTTAAATTGGATTGGCAGAAATAATTAAATTGGAAACTATTGAGATAAAGTACTTGGGTATCTGGATTCGTATCAACATGCACCATGGGCTAAATAATCCTTATTAATACCAATTAAATCATGAGGGGGGAATCCAAACCTCATGAACCACGCTCTAATCAATATGGTGCTAAGGGCTTATCGTGCCAAATAATAATAACCTTATACTAGGGTGCCGGTAAAACCGGGCGAAACTAGACAAGATTATTATTATTTGTCGACGAAAAGTCAAAACCTCCACAGAAATTAGAGGGGAAGAGAAAATAAATTTACCAAATAAAGCCCATGGCACATGTTGAGACTTCACCTTCAACCCAAGCTTGAAAGAAAATTAGCAACTCATAATTGAACTAAGGGTAAAATGGGAATTTATTAAAATACGTAGAAAATACAAGATGGAGAGAGAATTACAGAAAACTAAGCTAAAAAATGGATTCAGGGGTATCAAATTAGGGGGGGGAGGCCCCCTTTTTATAGATACAATGAGTGAATCATGGCCATCGGATTAAAAATAGTTTGGACGCTTGCGAGTTGCGCCACGTCATCAGTGAACAGCAACACGGTTTGACCACGCGGTTTGAACAGTAACACGGTTTGCACGCGGTTTGAACAGTAACGCGGTCTGAACAGTGTCGTGAACAGTATCCATGAACAGTACCGTACATGTGAATAGTGCCGTACGTGTGAACAGTGCCATTTTTCCTTTTATGCTCCTCTTAAGGTTTTCGACTGTCCTGAGTTCAAAAGTGACGTCCGTTTTGCTATCCGAAATCTCGTTCATTGTGAAATGACCATGATATCCCTAAAATACACAAAATACTTAATTAAAACAAAACATATATAATTAAATAACAAGGAACTTAAATAAATAAAATTAGAGATGTTAGTGAGATTTGAAGTGTAAAATGATGAATTTCTCATTTATAAATATACACTTTCTAACACTCAACAGTAATCAATGAATAGTTTGAACATTGATTATTTTTTTCTTTTAGAAGTCATCTTATGGGACAAATATGTACACAAATTAAAATGGAAGTAATCAAAATGTGTGGCAAGATCGGTGATTTTTATTTTATGATACGACTAAACGGATTTCCATAATATTTCAACAAAGTCAACATACTTTAGTTCCAATAACATTTTCTAATTTTAATAAAACATATTTATTCATAATTCATATTGAGCATATATTATTAGTCCTTGTTTATAAAGTATGTTATTTATATATTGGCATATGATGTCAGGATCTTTATAAATAAAAGATTATTCACAACTATTAAGTAAATGGGTATTTTATTATGTAAGGCTTGTAACTTTTCTACTTCTATCATTAAGTGATTTTATCTTAATCACTAAAGTGGAGATTTTGAGTAGAATAGTTAATATGTATCTGTGATATGCATATTGAACCAGACTATGGTGAATTATAATCTAGCTTAACAAATGTTGTTTATCATAATTCACATAAACTTTAATAAGCTTAATCAACCATAATCTCGAGTGGGTAATGAACTTACATTCATGTGTTATATCTTTTGAATTATTACAGAGTGAGATCTATAAAAACGGTCAAAACTTCAATAACTTGGAGATACTTACAAGATGGAATCTATATTATTGATGCTTACCTAAGCTGTTGTGGTACTAATCATTTAAATCTATGGCCGCAGTTTATTCCGTAAATTTTTTATTGAATAATAATTATTATTTCTAAATTTATTTACAAATATAGATATATTAAAAGTGACCATTAGAATAAATAGTGACTTAGGGATAAATATGTAGTTAATAAAGGCACGACATTTATCAATGGCCTAGCTTTAAGTATGAGTATCATATAGAGGGTGTAGAATCTGATCCGTTCACTTTACTTAACAGAACCGGATCCTTCCAGGATCCTCCACTAAGATTAATCAAGATGCATTCAATAGATTAGATTGGCTTTAAAGAATCAATTAAACCTAACTAGACTCAATACAAATGATCATTCACCAACACAGAAAAAATTAAGCAATAAGAAGAAACCAATAACAACAACGGAACAAAGAGCTCTTAATGTGGTTCAACCATTAATGGCTTACATCCACGGGTGAATTCATCAGCAGGCTTTATTGAAAGATTCAAGAAGCTTATTATAGAGAGTTCGAGAACAAAGAACAAGTATTTACTTTCTCTTACTATTCCATCAATCTCTCTCTCACATTATTGTTGCTTCACAGAAGGCCAGCAGCTTATAAACCAGTTTCTTAATGACTTTAACAACCCAGAATGCACATGTGTGTTGAGTCTATTATAACGAACTTGGCTTCAATCGATGGTCACGCGATTGCTTTGTGATCTAACTAAAACCAAGTGTCTTCAAAGCGTTCACTTACAATGCTGTTTCAACTTAATGAAGAGCCATGCTTGTCACGTGGGTCTATTAAGACCTGAATCAACTGAAAATGTTGTCGTTTGGTGTGAGAAGTTTGTATTCACCTTATTGCCAACAATACTCCACCTTGAATCAAACACCCTGCAACTGATCCATTCACCTAGTAACTCATATCAATCATTGCATTTACCAACTAAGTCCAAGCATTTCTTGAACTTAGCTACAGGAACCACCTTTGTGAGCATGTCAGAAGGATTATCATCAGTGTGTATCTTAACCATCCTGATAACTCCCCTTGAGACTTCATTTCTGATGAAGTGAAGTTTGCTATTAATATGTTTGGTCTTCTCATAGTGAGCTGAGTTCTTGCACAAATGCAATGCACTAGAGCTTTCACAAAATATTGGTATAGACTCTTGTTTTAAACTGAGCTCAGTGATTAAGCCCTTAAGCCATATGACTTCCTTTGCAGCTTCAGTAGCAGCTGTAAATTCTGCTTTAGTTGTGGAAAGTGCTACTACATGCTGCAAATTAGCCTTCTAATTAATCAAGCATCCATTCAGGATAAACAAGTATCTGTGAGTGATCTTCTCCTGTCCAGGTCCCCTGTATAGTCAAAATCCACATAGCCCCACAACCCTTTTTCACTTCCAGAGTTATTACCTTATACCAGACCAAGCTTCAAAGTGCCCTTGCAATACCTTAGCATCCACTTCACACCCTTCCAGTGTTCTCTGCCTGGTGGTGCCATGTATCTGCTAACAACACTCACAGCATGTGAGATGTCAGGCCTAGTCAGTACCATGGCATACTTGATGCACCCTATTGCCTTTGCATATGGAACATTGACAATCTCAAGTCTTTCTTCTTCAGACTTTGGACAATATAGATTACAAAGCCTGAAGTGTGCAGCTAAAGGGCTTGTATTGGCTTAGAATCCTCCATATCGAAAGTTTCTAGTATCTTCTGTAAGTATTTTTCTTGAGATAAGAATACCAGCCCTTCACTTCTTTTCCTTCGTATATCAACTCCCAATATCCTTCTAGCACTTCCTAAATCCTTCATATCAAATATAGTGCCAAGTAATGTTTTCAAAGCATCTATCTCAAACCTTTCTTCATAAGCAATCAACATATCATCTATATACAACAGTAGGTAAATATGTTTGTTCTGACTTAGCTGTTTGAAGTAAACACAGCAGTCATAATTGCACCTCTGAAATCCATGAGTGGTCATAAACTCATCAAATTTGAGGTACCATTACTGGGAGATTGCTTCAGGCCATAGAGGGATTTATTGAGCAAACACACATAATCTTTTCTGTCAGGAGCCTTATACCCTTCTAGTTGACTCATGAAAATTTCTTCCTGAAGATTTCCGTACAGAAAGCAATTTTAACATCAAGCTGTTTTAGCTCCAGATTCTATGTTGCTGTTATAGCCATTAACACTCTTATGGAAGCATGCCTCACTATAGCGGAGAAAACTTCTTTGAAGTCAACACCCTCTATTTGAGTGTATCCCTTAGCAACTAACCTAGCCTTAAACCTCTTTGGTTCAGCTACAGACATACCCTCTTTTATTCTATATATTAATTTGCAACCAACAATCCACTTATTTTAAAGCATTTTAGCCAGTTCCCAAGTGCAATTCTTATGAAGTGAAGTCATTTCCTCATCCATAGATTTCTTCCATTCATTGGCATACTGACAATTAGTAGCCTCTTTGTAATTTTGTGGTTCTTCATCATTTATCTCATGAGCAGAGTGTAGTACAAAAGCAATCAGATCAACATAGCCATACATCTTAGGTGCTTTGCTTTGTCACTTCTGTCTATCTCTAGTCAACTGATAATCTATGACTTATGGTTAAGTTGAACCAGCTTCTTAAAGTTTCTGCTGTTCATCTGTATCATCAGCACTTTTAACTGATCCTGAGTCATCATTTATGTTGATATTTCTAGGTGACTCCACCTCAAAATGTTCATCAGGAACTTGATCAGCTTTAACACTGTCTTTCTGAACACTTTCAACTACTGCTTCCTCATTGAACTCGATATCTCTGCTGACTATGCACCTGGATAGAGTGAGATCGGTGCACTAAAGCTTGTATCCCTTGGTACCCTTTGGATACCCAATAAACATGCATTTCAGTGTTTTAGGTGCTAGTTTACCTTGGCTTATGTGAGTATAAGCTTGACATCCAAACACCTTAAGATCTTCATAGCTGGTTGGTTTACCATACCAAAACTCAAAAGGTGTCTTGAACTCAATAGCAGTAGAGGGACTTAAGTTTACCAAGTAACAAGCTATATTGAGAATTTTAGCCCACAGACTTTTAGGTACCTTAGCTTGAATCATCATGCACCTTAACTTATCCATAAGAGTCCTATTCATCCTCTCTGCTAAGCCATTCTGCTGAGGTGTCATTCTTACAGTCTTATGCTTACAATACCTTCATTTGGACAGAAATCATCAAACATCTGGCTGCAAAACTCCAATCCATTATCAGTTCTTAACTTCTTCACTATTTTCCCAGTCGATTTTCAACCAAGACCTTGCAGTTCTTAATTTTTCAAACAAATTTTCTTTATTCTTAAGAACATAAACCCAGACTCTTCTTGAAAAATCATCAATTAAAAACATAAAGTATCTAGCACCTCCCAGTGATACAACTTGTGCAGGTCCCCACCAATCTGAATGTATATAATCCAGAATGCTTGTAGTAGTGTGAACTGATGATTTGAAGCTGGTTCTTATAGATTTACGTAGGACACAATCTTTACAAGACACCATCTCACCAATTCTATCATTATCTAACAGCCCCTGTTTTGACAACTCTTTAAGACCTTTAAGACTTATATGGCCAAGTCTTAAGTGTCATAGTCTAGTTTTATCAACATTAGAGCTAGATGACACTGAAACCAACCCTTTTATAGTTGTTCCTTAAAAAACATAGAGTCCATTCTTCCTAGTTCCTTTCAACAGAATCAATGACCCCTTTACAACACTCATCACACCTTGCTGGACTTTAAAAAACAACCTATCTGATCCATCATCCCAGTGAGATCAAATTCCTTTTTAAATCAAGTACATGCCTCACTTGTTTAAGCTCAAAAATTGAGCCATCATGCAATTTCAGTTTAACGACCCCTGTCCCAACAACTCTACACATTGCATTGTTCTCCATCATCACTCTTCCACCATCATATTTATGATATTCAGAAAAATAATGTTTAAAGGGACACATATGAAAAGAGCACCCAAAATCAAGTACCCACTTACCTTCTTGATCAACATCAGAGGCAATTAGTACTCCAGCTGATTCATACCCTTCTTCTTCGACAACTATTGCATCACCATTCTGACTCTTTTGCTCCTTATTTTGTTTTTGCTTCCTTTCTGGACAATCTCTCTTAAAATGAACTTCCTTATGACATTGGAAGCACTTAAAAGACTTGTTCTTGTCTTTGGCCTTTCCTTGCTTCTTTTTCCTTTCTAATTTCTTGTAATACTGACCCTTCGCAGTTAACCCTTCTCCAGTTTCTTGATCAAGATTTTATCTTTTTTTTGTAACTCTTTTGTATTAAGAGTTGACTTGACCTCATCCAATGAGAGAGTTTGTCTCCTATATATGAGTGCATCTACAAAATTCTTATAAGATTTTGAAAAAGAGCTAACCAGTAGCAAAGCTTTTCCCTCATCATCTAAAGCTTCATCAATTGTAGCAAGTGTATCACACACTTGATTAAATTCATTAATGTGCTTATCTAATGATGAGTCTTCTGCCATCTTTAAGGTAAACATCATTTTCTTAATATAGAGTCTATTGGCCAAGGACTTCTTCATGTACAAGCTTTCCAGTTTCTCCATTAAACCAGCAACAAATGTCTCCTTGGCCACTTCTCTGATTACATAATCAATAAGGCTAAGAATTATAGTACCTCTTGCATTTTTGTCAATTTCAGCCATCTACTCTGGAGTCTTGGATGATGATACCTACTTTCATTCTATCTTGAATGAAGCTTCAAGTGCATTACTAAGACCTTGAGTGACTAAGAGAGCTTCAATTTTAACCTTCCACATGTTGAAATCATTTCTACCATTAAACTTCTTCAAATTAACCTTCTGAGTAGCTATAATTGAATCTTGGTTAGGAATTGACCTCTGATACCAATTGTAGAATCTGATCCGTTCACTTTACTCAACAGAACCAGAACCTTCCAGGATCTTCTATCAAGATTAATCAAGATGCATTCAATAGATTAAATTAAATTTAGAGAATTAATTAAACCTAACTAGACTCAATAGAAAGGATTATTCACCAACACAGAAAAAATTAAGTAATAAGAAGAAACCAATAACAACAATAGAATAAAGAGCTCTTAACATGGTTCAACCATTAATGACTTACAGTCAAAGGTGAATTCATCAGCAGGCTTTATTGCAAGATTTGAGAAGCTTATTATAGAGAGTTCGAGAACAAAGAACAAGTATTCACTTTCTCTTATTATTCCCTCAATCTCTCTCTCTCTCTCTCTCATGTTATTGTTGCTTTACAGAAGGCCAACAACTTATAAACTAGTTTCTTAATGACTTTAACAACCCAAAATGCACAGCTTTGAGACACGTGCGTGTTGAGTCTGTTATAACGAGTTTGGCTTTAATCAATGGTCACGTGATTGCTCCGTGATCTAACTAAAACCTAGTGTCTTCAAAACGTTCACTCACAATGCCATTTTAACTTAATGAAGAGCCGTGCTTGTCGCGTGGGTCTATTAAGACCTGAATCAACTGAAAATGTTACCGTTTGGTGTGAGGTGTTTGTATTCACCTTACAGCCAACAGAGGGTTACTTATGTGGTTATTATTGGTATGTAAAAGGAGTTTTAATTAATTGGGCTTTTATTTAATTACATAGGTTACTAGAGTTCAACTTTGAGCTTTTAGTGGAATAGCCTGAGCTTAACTTAGTAATTTCTATATGTCATGAGATGATTGGGCCTTGACTATTAAGTTAGAGCAAGAAAGCCATGGGTCTACAGTCCCTCTGCTAGCTTAATTCTAATCAAACTCTAACTCTTATAAGTGCCTATATAAAGGAGATGAAATTAGAATAGACTAATAAAGTTTACGTATGGATTTTCTTAAATAAGACAAATCCTACACAAAATTAAGTTTCTATACATGCCCACACATGTGAGGGAGACGATTAAGAATAGTAAAACAGGCTGCAACTACATTTTGTAGATCCCAATAATGGTAGTGGAAAAGATTGCAATTGTCTTCTTTAGATCTTCAATAGAAAATCAAGGTATTCCTTTAACCCTCTACAAAAGAATACTCTTAGCATGTTGCATGCACGACTTAAACGCATTAAAAATGAAGAATGCAATTGGAAACACATTTTCTTAATGCTAGCTTGAGTTGAGGCAGAGAAGACATGTACCGTTGTCTCTTTTGCATTTTTGGCTTGTTCATGTTTTTTTATAAAATCTTGCTCTAGCCATTGATGAGTCACTAAAGACAAGTACTAATAACTCTTTAATAGCTCTGGCTTGTTTCATAGTCTCACTAAATCTAAAACTGTCTTGTTGTGTAACCCGGTATGCAAGACCCCTTGGTGTTTAAAAATTGAATTTGGCAATATGAACATTATTTATTATGTTTTGAGAAGTTTATCCAGTGTTATAAATTGGTCAAAAGACAAGTACCTTGTGCATGTTTCTGGAAGAAAAAAGAAAATCAAGTGCGTAAAATTCTATTCATATTTTTCACTTTATTCATCCTAATTTAAATTTTAAAAGTCCTAGAATTAATAAATGAGCACAAATCAATGATATTACTTTTAGTAGATTAGCATGAAAGCACTCCATTTTGTTTTTTCAAACAGTAATCTTAGAGTAGTACCTATCTACTTAAAATTAACGATCATGACACTCTTAGAAGGAGTATAGATATCTTCAATCCTACCGATCTTGAATTACAAGTGTTTATTTAAAGGTGATAAATGAGTTGGTAAAAAAGTTGCCCTATCCAAATGAGTTTGTCGTGACCAAAGGCTACAACATGCTTTATGCTCAATCGCTGATAAAAATGAAAGGTCTAGAAAATGCTTTCATATGTTATTGTTATATACAAGTGTAGAATATAAAGAGTTATATAAAAATACCAGTTGAATCCTAAAGACTAATAAAGGAAGAAACTAAATACAAAGTTGTGCAATCTTTAAAATTAAGGAAATAAAAGTAGGAAAGCATACAAAATTGGAGAACAAAATGCTTTGTAAATGAGAGGAAAATCTACAGTGTGTCAAGGTAATCAATTATATTCTCCAACACTCCCACTCAAGATGGCAACTGAAGGTCTTGAACACCCAGCTTGGAAAGCATTTAATGGAAAGAATCAGCTTAAGAGGTTTAGTAAAAATATTTATTAGTTGTTACTATGAATGAAGAAAGGCTGTGCAAACAACACCTCTTTGAATTTTCTCTCGAACTAAGTGGCAATCAATTTCTATATGCCTAGTTCATTCATGGAATATAGGATTGGTAACAATGTGTAAGGCAGCCTTATGGTCACAAAATAGGCATTCGGGTTAAGGATGATTGATTGATTCCATGGTCTCAAAGTAAATATAGTAGTCAACTAATAATCTCACAATTGTTCCCATTGCTTTGTATCCTACTTTGGCAAAGGAGTCAGATATAGTTGATTGCTTTTTAGATTTCCATGATATTAGAGAATTACCAAGAATACAATAGCCTGTGATAGAATGCTTGGAATATAGACAACTTGCCCAATCCAGTTATAATATGCTTGCAAATATAGTACAACAAATGATGAGAGAAGTATGCTAAGTATGCATTGTCTCAAACTCCTGTTCAAATAACACAAAATTTTGATGGCTTAAAGTAATGGGGTTAACGTGGTTCACTAACGAATTAACTAAGAGTTTAAACACAATAGGCTATGTCTGGTTTAGTGACTGGAAGTTAGAGCAATCATCCGATTAATCCTCGATAAGAGGATGTATTAGAGAGAAGTTCATTATTTGAATTAGTCAATAAATTTTATACAGTTATTCACAACCAATAGCCTATTTATGTGATTGCAAAAATGTGATGTTCCAAGTCGGATTATCCTCTAAAGCTTTGATTTCCTCTGATATTGCATTTTTCCAATCATCAACAAGCATTGCCTGCTTAAAACTCTTTGGTTTTGTGGTGGATGAAATTGATGCTAAAAAGGAGCGTTGAGAAGGAGAAAATTTGTAATAGCAAGGATAATGATATAAAAGATGAGAGTTACTTACAAGATATAAAGAAGATGCTGGAAATGATAAATCAAATATGGCCAACTTATAGTGATAATCTTTAAGGTAAGAAGGAGGATGAGTTTTTTAGGTGGATCATCAAATTAGTGCTAATGGGCCGACAACTAGCTGGATATTTTTTTGGCGTACTCTTTCATCACTTTCAATGAGAGGTGCTGGACTAAGATATCATGATTTGTTCAACAAGAGAATGAGGCAGACTAATTTTGTTAGGAGGTTTAGAAGTCTTTTGAAGAAAAGGAAGAATATTTTCATAAAATTATACATCTATGGATATGAAAATTCTTTTTTTTTTAATTAATTCATACAATTTATAACCTTTTCAGGCATATTGATAACCAAGAAGAATACAATGACTGGTTTTCGCTACAATAAGAGGAGTGTTACTTGGAATCGCAAGGCACCAGCTACATTCAATAAACTCTTTTCATGAATGCTTCCGTTCATATGATAAAAATCTAGCATGTTAAATTCCAGCCGATTATCAAAACAAAGAACTTTTTAAATTATTTATCAATTAGGAGCACAACAACATAGCAAGAGAAAGAATGAAAGCATATTAAAGATACAATATCTAGAGAGAAACTTTATTCAATCTAGAGTATATACAAAAAAGGAGATGGGCCCTCCTTTTGTAGTCTTATAGCCATAGAAATGAAGTATGTAATTAGTAAATGGATACACCATTAGTCACAACTTCTTATAAGATAGTGCGAGTTATAGGAGACAAGGAGTTGTTTGATAGAGATACGAAGAGTTGTTTTGATGAACATCTACATAATTATAATTATTTTATAACACTCCCTCTTAGATTTTCATCCTACAAAGAATATCTTTGCTAGTAAAAATCCTAAGGGAAAAAAAATAGAGTAGGGTAAAGAGTGCATTATTCATTTGTATATTAAGGAAATGCAAACTGTCTGATTAAAACCTTACTAGAAAAACATGATGGGACAAAAAACTAGTGAAGGAAAAAGAGTACAATGTGACATGACTTAAAAGTGATTTATAACTTCCAAGTATAAGAGTGTCTTGTTATAGTATGACTCAATGAATTCGAGGTCGAATCACAGGGAAAATATTTATTTTGTTAATTTCCTTTGGTTATCTAGAAACTAAAAATATAATTTAAGTACACAAAATAAATTAGTTAGAATTATGGATCCACTCTTAGTATTAAATATAATTTAACAAATTCTTTTTCTTTTCCTTTTTTATTGCCCAAAATATTAATTGTATAAATTATCATTATTTTTCCATTAATTTTATTATGGATTAAGTACTTAATATGCTAAAATTCAATTTGTCTACAATAAGTCAAAATGTCATTTTACTATACTTTATACTAAGATATTAAGAATTTATTATGCCAAACTACCTTATTTGTCTACAATAAATCAAAATTTTAAAATATAAAATATGTATAAAATTAAATAGAAAATAATATAATTTATATTAATTAAAAATTAAATTTAATTAAACCATATTTTCTACTAAAAGTTTCACATTACCCTAACTATCATTATTTAGGTAAACATAATTGAAATAAAAATAATTATCAAAATTACAGAAATAAAAACAACTAAACATTGAAAATAAAACTAAATTTATTTATCGAAAATACATTACAAAATATTAAAACATAATTAAGATAGAAGAATGAAGAGAAGAATTTGGAGAGAAAGAAACGAAGAAAAGTATAGAAAAGTGTGTTCCCCCTCCATTTATATAAAGTTATGCGCGATGAAATTAATAAGAATCAAGTAGTTGAGTGATCAAACTCTCTTTATGGGCTAATTGTTTTGTTCAAACTAACTCCAGTTGCTGCAGCAACTCCTATAGCACTGGGCAGAATTGCTTTGCATCCTCAACTATCGCTTGTTGGACTTCTGATACCTGTACACAATCTAACAATGACTAGTTGTTATCTCACATAAGGTATGGCATTACAAACATATAATTTCTCTACCCTACTAGGTGAATCCCCATTTCTAGTTCTTCACAAATCTTAACTCAAGTGAAATCCTCTTAGGATTCAAGTTAAAACTCAATCCAGGAAAATTAAATTAAGATCAAGTATTACTCTAATAAGTTCCACTAAGACAGACCTTTTTATGGCTCTCTCTTAACTTGAATCATCAAATGGGAGGTCAACTGAAATAAAGATTGAAATAAAATCTATTAGAGTAAAATGCTGCAACAGACATGTAGCAACTCATAAGAACAGTCAAGATCCTATGTAGATTGTTTGTCACTCAACTACAATAGAATTTAGTTCATAACTCGGAAAAGAAAAAAAAAGAGCAAAGTATTAGCCATGAAATACACGTCTCAACCAAAAAGTGAGTGAAGCAAATAGATAAAAACTGATAACAATTAAGTCCAAAGAGTTCTTCTTCTTCCTTCTTTTCTCTTGATTTTCTCGATGTAATTCTCCGCCACCTCTTTTATATGTTGCGTGCTTCTTTTATACTTGAAAATTAGGGTAAACGGAAACTTATGATGCACGTGAGTCAAATTAGGAAACTACATATCGCAATTCTGCAAGTATCTACCTGAAATTCCTCTATCTTTGCTCTAGAACTGCTACAACAACGACCACAACAATTGCACTGCCCAGATTTGTTTCAATTCCTTTGTGGCCATGTTCTTCCTTCATTTTTGTAAGCCTATTGCATCCGTATTTCTTCCTTGAACTTGAGCTTCCGAGCACCTACAATTATGCGCATAATCTAAGCATGAATTATTCTAAATCGAACAAAATTTATTAAAACTAAACTAAAATGAATGTTTATGTAAAATATAATAAAAATGTAATGAAAACATATTATTCACCCTCAAAGTAATCCTAATTTAAGTCTAAAAGTGCCATTATAACTCTAATTTCATAGAGTTATCACACCCCCAACCTTAAATGATTACTTGTCCTCAAGTAATGACAACAATACTCACATTTCAGTCACACAATCATGCAACAAATAACTTAGCTTTGTCATCAAATTTGTAGGAATTCTTCTACCCTCAGATCACACTCTTAATCATGCAAAATAGCCTTAGTAGTTCAGTTCTAGACTTAGGTCTCATTATGTTCAAAGTATGTGTGTGCCACTCTGATCAAATTCCAGAGGTGCTATAGCATTACACAGACATTTCATATAATTCAGAGGTAGAACACAAACATATTCACATATGGGGGAGCAAAATTCAGAAATAAACTCAAACTGTGTTATAACAAGCATAATTATTATTTTTTTTCAGTTAAAACCTTTCAATGCAACATTGAACTTTCATATGAATGCCTACCACTTGTAATGACTACACCCAATTACTCACTCAAAGTACATGTCAGAGTTGCTGCAGCAACACATCCAGGATGTTATATCTAAGTCTTACCTTTGAACACCTTTAACTCAACGCTAAACATGGGGCTCATAAACAGACCAGGTTACTCAGTATCCTATGCAGCGGACCTTTTTATTATTAATTTTTTTTATAATTGCTACAGTAATGCTCATAACTCTTGTTGCCTTTGGACTCAAGTCTGCATATGGGGCACATACTCAGCCCTGGTTACTCAGCAACTTAAGCCATTGGTGATGACACAAATAATGTCTTTTTCTTTCTTGAGGATGGCCTGGTGGGGGAGGTTTCAGTGGTTGCAGCCTCCTGAGTTGGAATAGATATGGTCTTCTTTGATGCTGGAGTGTCTGAAGCAATGGCTCCTCCAAAAGCTCCTCGTTTTCTCTTACTGGTCCCTTTAGGACTGGATAGGAAGGATTTACTGGGAGTTTGTTGTGAGGTGGCTGGAACCGCTTTTTCTGCTGTAGACCCCTCACCTGTGATTGCAGCAATGATATCAATAAGGCACTTGGTTTTAGTTGGTGTTTGTGTCACCTTGGCTGCTGCTGCCTCCAACTTAGCATCAATGTCTTCTGCTTCATCTTCAGAGATAGAAGGGTTGGTTACTTTTTCTTTGCCTTTGCGTGAGGGGATTGATATGGGAGGCTCCTCTACAGGTTCATCTTCCTCCTCAGTTGGGGAAATATCAGTTTAGACTTAACATCCTTTCCGTAAGCTGGTCTGAGTGGTCATCAGCATCTGAATCAGCCTCTGCTTGTGGTTCTGTTGTAGCTTCTTCTTCTGGTTCATCGGAGTCAATAGCCTCATTATTGACTTCTGCTGGATCTTCTGTAGTGGAGGCACCAAAATTGAACTGCTGCAACAATAAGTTAGGGAAATTGCGATGCATGTTTTTCATGTATACAACAAACTGATGAAGGTGGTTCTCCAAGTGCTGTAAATAATTCCAAAACCTATTGTTTTCCCTTTACTGGGTAGCAGCACTCTGAGTGATATTTGCATTTAATTCTTGGATTCTCCTTTCCAATCAACAATTCATCTTGTCCCTACTACAACAGCTGGTTCAGGTGGGACTGTAGCAGTTTCGCCAACAATTCGCTTAATAGTACGTGCAGTAAGAGCACCATCGTTCTTAACACAATCATCTTGTGCAGTAATCTAGACTCCCGACACCATGTAGATGCTTGTGATAAGGGAAGGAAAGAGCAAAGTAGTTGCTTTAGTCTTTTTCATAGCACACTCCCAAATTTCTTTTTCTATGATGACACCCACATCTATGGGTAACCCTCAAATAATGACATACAAAAGTACTAACCTCTCTTGTGAAACAGTGGTGGTGTGTGTGGTTGGCATTAATCTAGATTTTAAGAATTTCACCCACACCTTGGCAATGGGTTTAAATCTATCCTATTAACCACACGCCCTTCTTCATTAGCCCAAGATGCACCCTTTACAATAAGGGTCATGAAAATTGTGTTCCATCTTTGGGGGTTAGCTTGTCAAGTAACTTGGTATACTCACAATTAACTTCAGAGGGTAAATTATAGAAAGCATTAATAACTTGAGAGTCTAATGGCACAAGAATTTCTTACCCAAATATTGCGCTGTCCAAGTCCCAATAAATTGGTGTAAAATTCTTTCACCAGTGGCAGCATAAAGTCTCGTGGATGGTCATAAATCTCAAGCCAACTGTGCTTTGCTACAGCATCATAGAGAGATTGCATGATTCCTATAGGTTGCTCTGGAAATTGAAACCCCTTTTCTTCCAAGAGTTTGTGCGGTTCAATAAACTCTTCGTATTTCTCTTCTGTATGGTAGCCTTGGAATCGCAAAGGATCATATAGTCTGTTGGCTATCTTTTTGTACCTTGGTATTGCTATAGCAATAAAATGACTGTGGTAATTTACCCAAGAGTGAAACAAGAAGAAGAAGTGATGAGGCAGTGGGGTCGTGACTGCGAAGGGAAAAGGAATTAGTGTAAGAGGGAGATGTGAATAGTGAAACCCTTATATAGGTTAAAATAATATAAAATAAATCCGGTAAAAGAGAAAAATTTGGGAAGGAAATTTGGAATTTATGAAACTTATCCCATAATAAAGGAAGAGATATATGTGCGGTAATTTAGGGATTAAACTTCCTTTCCCAATTTTTATCTTGATTCACCTAACCAGCTGTCACACATATCTCCAACGGTAAGAACAATTGGGCTTCTGACGTAAGTTACTGTAATGGTAAAAATGATTGTTGTAGCACCAAATTGTATGCTCTAGCAATCTCTTCAACAATCCCTTCAAGTTGCTACACGCAAGTCACTTGCCCTTGTAACCTGTTAACAACACAACACTAACTGTTATTATTAAATCCAACACTAACTATTTTAAGTAAAAATTAAACATTCCTAATGCAAGAAAAAATATTTGAAAATAAAAGAAACATTTAATATAACAGAAAATGGAGATTCAAAATGTTTGCCTCAGTAATGGTTTGCCTCCCATTGAGTGCTTGATTTAAGGTCCTTCAGCCTGACCTTTCTTTAGAGCTCGCACTGCTAGTTCACTAAGAAGTAAAACCTCCTTTGAGCAATCAGTAGCTGAATGCATGTATTGCTTAACTCTTTGTCTATTCACTTTGAATTCCTGACCTGTCTTCTCATCTAAAAGATCAACAGCTCTATGAGAATAAATTTTTGTTAGCTTGAAGGGTCCAGACCATCTTGATTTCAGCTTTCTGGGAAATAACCTTAGTCTTTTATTGTGGAGCAGAACTTGTTGGCCAGGAATTAGGCTTCCCAGCTGGATGTGTTTATCATGCCATTGTTTTGTCTTCTCCTTATAGATCCTTGCATTGTCATAAGAGAATAACCTTAATTCATCGAGTTCACAAAGTTGGAGTTTCCTCTGTTCTGCTGCAGCATGTATATCCCAGTTTAATTGCTTCAGTGCCCAATATGCTTTATGTTTTAGCTCAAGTGGCAAATGACAGGGCTTTCCATACACAATTCGGTAAGGAGACATGCCAAATGGTGTCTTGTATGTTGTTCTGTATGCCCATAAGGAGTCTTGTAAGCACAATGACCAATTCTTTCTTGTAGGGTTCACTACCTTTTCCAGAATCTTCTTAATCTCTCTATTAGATACCTCTGCCTGGCCATTGGATTGTGGGTGATATGCTATTACAATTTTATGCTTGACTCCATATTTAGCCATTGCTGCAGCAAATACTTTGTTACAGAAGTGGGTACCCTTATCACTTATAATTGCTCGTGGAGTGCCAAATCTAGAAAAGATATTTTTCTGAAGAAAATTCACCACTGCTCTGGCATCATTTGTGGGTAATGGTGCAGCTTCTACCCACTTGGAGACATAATCTACAGCAACTAGGATATATAGGTTCCCAAAGGATGGTGGGAAGAGACCCATGAAATCTATTCCCCAAACATAAAAAATTTCCACTTCCGAAATGTTTGTCAATGACATTTCATGCCTTTGAGTTATGTTCCCTATCTTTTGGCACCTGTCACAACATTTAGCAAACTCACAAGCATTCTTAAAAATAGAAGGCCAGTAATAACCTGATTGCAGAACTTTAACAGCTGTTTTGTGTCCACTAAAATGTCCTTTATATGCTGCAGCATGGCAAGATTGCAATATATGTAGTATTTCTTCTTCAGAAACACATCTTCATATTACCTGGTCTGAGCATAACTTATACAAATATGGTTCATCTCACTAGTAGTTTCTAATATTATGAAGAAATTTCTTTCTTTGCTGGTAAGTCAACTCAAGTGGTAGCAATTCACTTACCAAATAGTTAGCAAAATCAGCATACCATGAGGGTCTAGATTGCTGCAGTGTCTATGCATGCTGTAGTATTAGCAGTTGTTCATCAGGAAATGTTTATGTGATGTCTTGTCTGGTCAATGTGCTAGCATAAGCTTCTAACCTGGACAGATGGTCTGCTACTTGATTTTTAATCCCTTTCATATCTTTGATCTCCAAATCAAATTTTTGTAACAGCAAAACGCATCTTATTAATTTAGGTTTGGCATCTTTTTTTGAAATCAGGTATTTTATGGCTACATGATCTAGGTAAACTATCACTTTAGTACCCATCAAGTAAGCTCTAAATTTATCAAAAGCGAATACCACTGCTAGCAACTCTTTCTCTGTAATGGTGTAGTTAACTTAAGCTTGAGTGAGAGTTTTGCTAGCATAGTATATAGAGTAAAAAGCCTTACTCTTTTTTTGCCCCAACACTACTCTAATAGAATGGTTACTGGCATCACACATTAACTCAAAAGGTAAAGTCAAATCTGGTGCTATAACCACTAATGCAGTGATCAAAGTATTTTTCAGTTCTCTAAAGGCTTGAAGACAGTCCTTATCAAAATGAAAAGGCTTATCATGTTCTAGCAGTGAGCATACTTTGGAAAAATCTTTTATGAATCATCTGTAGAATCCAGCATGTCACAAAAAACTTCTCTATACCATTTTTGGATACTCTATGCCCCGATATTATACCTTCTTACACTATGAAGTAGCATTTTTCCTAATTGAGCACCAAGTTAGTCATCTCACATTTTAAGAGTTTCTTCCAAATTGTGTAAGCAATCCATATATGTTTCTTTAAAGACTGAGAAATCATCCATGAAAACTTCCAATGTTTGCTCCACCATGTCTGAGAAAATAGACATCATACATCTCTGGAAGGTTGTTGGAGTATTGCACAAACCAAAGAGCATTCTTCTGAAGGCAAAAGTTCCATAAGGACAGGTAAATGTAGTTTTTTCCTGATCCTCTGGAGCTATAGCAATTTGGTTGTAACCTCAATACCAATCGAGGAAACAATAGTATTGTTTTCCAACAAGTCTATCCAATATTTGATTTATAAATGGGAGTGGAAAGTGATCCTTATGTGTGGTTTTGTTGAGCTTCCTATAATCCATACACACCTTCTATTCAGTTACTGTCCTTGTAGGAATAAGTTCAATCTTTTCATTTTCTATCACTGTTATTCCTCCCTTCTTTGGAACACACTGCACTGGACTCACCCATAAGCTATTTGATATTGGGTATATGATCCTAGCATCCAACCATTTGATTATTTCTTTCTTCACAACTTCCTTTATAATGGGATTTAACCTTCTCTGTTGCTCCATAGAATTGCTGTGGCAATCCTCTAACAAAACCTTATGCATGCATATAGATGGGCTGATCCTTTTAATGTCTGCCATAGTCCATCCAATTACTTTTCTGTATTTCCCAAGCACATTTACCAGACTCTTTTCTTGATCTACATCCAAAGAAGATGAAATGATTATAGGGAGTGTATTGTTCTGACCAAGATAAGCATACTTCAAATGTGAAGGTAACATTTTTAATTCAAGAGTAGGAGGTGATTCAATAGATGGAAAAATTGTTTTTACTTCCCTGTCTGAGAGATTTCGAGGTGCAATCAACCTATCATGTCTGTCAGCTTGCCTTTCCCCTATCCAATTTATCTGGTTTGCTGTAACCTCTCTTTTTTCTAAGCTTTCGAAAGTGTCAGCTTTGATAACTTCTGTACTACAATACCTATCTATTCTCTCTGTTACAGCCAGATCTACCACACTTAGAAAGTTGCAATCTACTGCCTTATCAGGACTCTTCATTGCCTCTAATACATTGAAGGTTACTTGTTGGTCATTTACCCTCATGGTCAGCTCTCCTTTATACATATTGATCAGAGTCTTCCGTGTTGCCAAGAAGGGTCTTCCAAGTATAATTAGTGCCTCTTGATCAGCATCAAAATCTAGTACAATGAAATCCACTGAGAAGATGAATTTTGCCTGAGATCTTTCCTTCAGTATATGTCTGAGATCTGTCAGCCAATTGCAGAGTGACTGTTGTTGGTCTGCATTTTTGTTGTGCAAATTTTGTTGAACTCGCAAGCGCACGAATCTATTGTAAAATAGATTAATGGTGTTGAGTGTCGATCCCACGAGGAGGTGGATTTTAATTGTGTGTAGAATTAACTTTGTAAGTGGTTGATTGGATTTGTGGGGAAATTGAATTAAAGGATGTTGGAATGGGGAAATTGATTTAAAGGATGCTAGAATTTAAATTGGAATAGCGAAATTAAATTGAATTGGGAACTATTGAAATAAAGTGCTTGGGTATCTGGATCCGTATCAACATGCACCATGGGCTAAATATTCCTTATTAATACCAATTAAATCATGAGGGGGGAATCCACACCTCATGAACCACGCTCTAATCAATATGGTGCTAAGGTCTTATCGTGTCAAATAATAATAACCTTATACTAGGGTGCTGGTGAAACCAGAGCAATAACTAGACAAGATTATTATTATTTATCGACAAAAAGTCAAAACCTCCACAGAAATTAGAGGGGAAGAGAAAATAAATTTACCAAATAAAGCCCATAACACATGTTGAGACTTCACCTTCAACCCAAGCTTGAAAAGAAATTAGCCACTCATAATTGAACTAAGGGTAAAATGGGAATTTTATTAAAATACGTAGAAAATACAAGATGGAGAAGAAATTACAGAAAACTAAGCTCAAAAATGGATTCAGGGGTGTCAAATTAGGGGGGGGAGGCCCCCTTTTTATAGATACATTGAGTGAATCATGGCCATCGGATTAAAAATAGTTTGGATGCACAGGATTGCGCTACGTCATCAGTGAACAGTAACACGGTTTGACCACGGGTTTGACCACGCGGTTTGAACAGTAACACGGTTTGCGCGATTTGCACAAAGAACGATGTCGTGAAACGTGAATATCATGAACAAACGATGCATACATGTGAATAGTACCGTACGTGTGAACAGTGTCATTTTTCCTTTTATGCTCCTCTTAAGGTTTTCGACTGTCCTGAGTTCAAAAGTGACGTCCGTTTTGCTATCCGAAATCTCGTTCATTGTGAAATGACCATGATACCCCTAAAATACACAAAATACTTAATAAAAACAAAACATATATAATTAAATAACAAAGGACTTAAATAAATAAAATTAGAGATGTTAGTGAGATTGAAAGTGTAAAATGATGAATTTCTCCTTTATAAATATACACTTTCTAACACTCAACACACCCCCCAACCAGTTTATTGCTAGTTCCTAGCAAATAAAGCGAAAATAAAATTCAAACCCAAATTTTTTTTTTTTTTAAACAAACTTGTTTATTCAATCAGACTAATGATAGCAATCAAATAAAAGTATAAGCATTATCTCCAGTCTAAAGAAACATCACACCCACATCAACCATCCACATGAATCAACCAAGTAAATACAGCTACTTTCAAAAATGACATGTCCAACCCCAAAATCTCACCGGTAATAATGACACTCTCACAAGGAAATTAAACCCAATAAAAATTGTCACTTCAATGAATGATAAATGGAGTGAAGATAGTAAAGAAATAATATCACACACTCTCACCAAGATGAAGAAAATATGCCCATAGCTTAGAAATAACACGATCTCAAGTCAAACAGAATATTAGTCAACCCAATGTATTTTTTTTTTAATTTTTTTTTATGCATTACTACATCTTTATAGCCCATATAACTAGCTTCTACTTCAGACTATAGTTCCCTAAAATCAAGAAGGACTTTTATTAGGATATAACGTAGGCTAGGGACATGGCTAACAAAGAAAGGAAAATAGAGAAAACAAAATATATGTTTGAGAAAAATAATATCTTTTGGAAACTAAAAAAAATGCATTTCACTTATTTATTATTGTATTATATCTCTCTCTCTTTTTTTTCTTTTTTTTTTTTTTAAAGAATTTTTTTTCTTTTTTCTTTTTTCTTTGCTTTCTCTTTTTTTTTTTTCGGTATTGCACAACTTTACTAAACAAAACAATTATTTATATTTTTCTCAAACATGAATAGGTGATGGAACTTGTAAGATATCGGGTAATACTCCAAATTGGAGTGGGTGAAGACGATAAGTTGACAAAGAAAAGTTTTTTTTTTTTTTAATAAAAGGCTCAAAAGGGCTAACTATGGATATTTGACATAAGGGATGGCTAGAAAGGCTCAAACGGGTCAAAGACGGCCTTTCCATCATCTTTTAGGGCTCTAGATACTCCTCCATATCTACTAGTTAAATGGACCTTTAGATGTAGCAACACATTTTTTTTTAACTTTTTTTTTAAAGGGTTGACTCCAAGGAAATCTAAAGATCATGTATAAAATAATAATACTGCTAAGCCGTATGAAGAATGGGCAAAAAGGGTTACTCTCCAAGAAAAATAATAGGCTCAAAAGCTCACTTGGTATTTATTATGACATGTCAATTCTTTCAAGCAACTCATATTTATCTCCGACATCAACATGTAGAGTAGCAAACATAGTGTAACATCACTCAAGACCAAAGATAATACAAATACTAAAATTCGAAAATTATCATGTCATCCAAAAATAAAAACAAAATCACACCTTTTTTTTTTTAAACAACATTCTACCCCCCAACCTATTCTAAACATGAAAGGGAATTATGCATGCAGAAATGTGAAAATGATGCAGAAAAACTAATTGAAAATGTTACACTTAAAATGATAGAAAAATGATTTTTTTTTAACTAAGAAGATGCGTTTCTAGAGGCACTATACTCTATATTCAGCCATCTTCGACTCAAAATTTGAAAATGCATATTTATAAAGGAGAAGTCAAAAAGTTAGAAAGATCACACAAAAAATAAGAAAATTTTTTTTTATTTTTTCCCTTTTTTTTTTTTACTAAGAAGATGCGTTTCTAGAGTAACTACACTCCATATTCAGCCATCTTCAACACAAACAGTTATCAACAGTTAGTTTCTACAACAAAAAATTAGTAAAAACTTAACCAACATTCCACAATTGTCAACTATCCCCTCCCCCCAACCAGAACTAAACATTGTCCTCAATGTTTTAAAGGAAAGAAGTAGAGTTTAGAAGATATTACCTGGGTGGTGCAACACAAAATAAAATATATTTGCCATAGTTAAATCCGGAAAGCACACAAATGTTCTTGAATTGTTTATTGGGAGTAACTGCCATTATGATACTTCTAAAAAACAATTTGTGAGTGTAAACGAAAAGAATTATATTTAAGGATCTTGGCGGCAATGGGTCACAGCTGTGAATGAGGTGTCATGTCTATGTCAATTAATCGTGTAATGCACATGGCTTGAGAGTCAAAAAGAAAACAGTAAAAAGGAAAAGCAAGTAATGACAAATATAAAATTACTAAAGACAATAATGCAAATGGTAAAACAACAGTGAAATAAAATAACAGTAAAGTAAAAGGATATTTACAAGTAGTTGCGACTGTGGCTCACATCTTCCTCTGGTTTTACGTTCAGAAACGGCTTCAACGCCCTCTATGGGTCGAGGATAGGCTTCCCATCCAGTTTTCTTATAAACTGGCAAACAGGGTCGTTTATAGTCAGATTCCCGAGATCAGATCGTGCAGGCTCTTTCTGGAATGATGGCCATAACTGGAGAATCGCTCCTTGCACATATCCACTGGGATGCGTTTCAAGAGACAAAAGGATATCATCCAATGACTCCTTATTCAAGCCATCCCTAATGAATTGAATCTTATCTTCTCTGTTATCAGACACCATTCTTAAAGAACATCGTTTTTTATTGCATATCATTCTGGCACACTTATGACAAGCAACCGAAATCTTTCGAGCTCTTCGCTTTCTTGCATAATTTCCTTTACCACAACCAGGCATGTATGCAATAAATTTAGGAGGCAACTCACCTGCCAAGCGTACTTTAGCTTCGATTAACCAACGGATATCAGCAGGTATGTTATTCCTCATGAGCAATCGCATGCGTTCGGATCGAGCTTTATAGATTGTGAGGAGGGCATTCTGAGGAAGTGAATGGAATCGACTATGAAGCTTTGCTAAGATCTCGTTTCTATCCATACCTTTGCCTCAGAAGATCAGTAATTATGGGAAACTGAAGTAACCGACTTGATTGTCACGGAGTACCGTTATCCGCCACTTAACCGGGGTGACAAACTAAAACACACAAACGGAATAACAAACAAATAAAAACACACAAAGAAAATCACAATCGTCCTCTTATAGAATTTACCTCAAGCTCCAACTGGATATTGTAGACACTTCTCTCAATGTCTCTGAGTTGGATTTCTAAATCCTCAACGTGGGATATTAACTCCGGTAGTTGTAGCTTCCAAATACGATGTGTTTTACAAAATCGTATCCGCCTCTGAGATGAGATTGGACACGTTGAAGTCGTCTAAGGATGTTTAAGAGGAACTGTCTCATGATTAAAAGTGATAAAAGAAAGCTCAATGGTTAAACAAACACACTTATGCACAAATAATTTCAATTAGCAAAAGAATAGTAAAAAGAAAGAAAAAAATCAAATCACGAAAAAAAAACAGAAAAATCTTAATTCAAATGTGGTGGGTCACTCAAATTTATTTCGGTGTCCTCTCCATGTGGTTGGTACTCTAGATATGGCTTTAATCTTTGACCATTAACTTTAAACGTGACACCGTTCTTTGGGTCCTTAATTTCAATTGCCCCGTGTGGAAAAACAGTATGACCAATGAAGGGGCCAGACCATCGAGAGCGTAGCTTACCTGGGAATAAGTGCAAACGAGAATTGAATAAAAGTACTTTCGACTGAGTGAAAGATTTTCTCATAACCTGCTTATCATGAAAGACTTTCATTCGCTGCTTGTAAACCTTGGCATTTTCGTATGCATCATTACGAATTTCTTCAAGTTCTGCCAGCTGTAATCGTCTTTTCGAGCCCTTGCTTTGCATGTCAAAATTGAATTTCTTGATGGCCCAAAGACGCACGATGCTCGAGTTCCACAGGTAGGTGGCAAGCTTTTTCATACACTAGCCTGTAGGGTGACATCCCAATTGGGGTTTTGAACGCCGTTCTATATGCCCATAATGCATCATCAAGTCTTAATGACCAATTTTTTCTGTCTGGCCTCACGGTCTTTTCTAAGATGTGCTTTATTTCTCGATTGGAGATCTCAACTTGGCCACTGGTTTGCGGATGATACGGAGTCGCCACTTTATGAGTGATGGAGTACTTTGTCAAAAGTGCTTTGAATAATTTATTGCAAAAGTGGGTACCACCATCACTAATTATTGCTCGAGGGAATCCAAAGCGTGAAACAATGTTGCTCTTCAAAAATCCTATCACCACTTTATGATCATTGGTTCTGCATGGAATTGCCTCTACCAATTTTGATACATAGTCAACAGCAACCAATATGTAATGATGGCCAAAAGATGGGGGAAAGGGTCCCATGAAGTCGATACCCCATACATCAAAAATCTCAACCACTAAAATTGGATTTACTGGCATCATGTTCCTTCGTGTAATGTTCCCCATTCGTTGACACCTATCACATGAAGAACAAAAGGTGTAAGCATCTCGAAATATAGTTGGCCAATAGAAACCACATTGTAGAACTTTAGTCTCTGTTTTCTTAGCGCTAAAATGGCCTCCACAAGCTTGTTCATGGCAGAACGAAAGGATGTTATGAACTTCATTCTCTGGGACACATCGTCGAATAATTTGATCTGCACAATACTTAAACAGATAGGGGTCATCCTTAAAAAAATTTTTATTTCCGCAAAAATTTGGCCCTGTCTTGCTTGGTCCAATGCTCGAAGTTGACCTGTAATAAGATAATTAACGATATCAAAGATACCAAGGTAATACTTCCACACTCGTTAATTGTTCATCTGGAAATGACTCATTCAATGTTAAGGGTTCTGTGTTGATGTCAAAGTGGAGACGAGAGAGATGGTCAGCCACAACATTTTCAGAACCTTTCTTATCTTTGAATTCCAAGTCAAACTCCTGCAAAAGTAACACCCAACGAATTAGTCTAGCTTTTGCATCTTTCTTTGTGAGAAGATATTTCAGAGCAGCATGATCTGTGAATACAATTATTTTACAATCAATGAGATAAGACCGAAATTTTTCTAATGCAAACACTACTGCTAGCATTTCTTTTTCAGTAGTTGAATAGTTCAACTGTGCATCGTTCAATGTCATACTAGCATAGTAAATAACATGAGGAATTCGATCTACTCTTTGTCCTAATACTGCTCCTACTGCATAATCAGATGCATCACACATGAGTTCGAATGGTAAGCTCCAGTTTGGTGGCTGAATGATGGGTGATGATGTCAACAATTGCTTTAACTTTTCAAACGCTATACGACATGAATCATCAAAGACAAAATGTACATCTTTAGCAAGTAAATTGCATAAGGGTCTAGAAATTTTGCTAAAATCTTTAATGAAACGTCTATAAAAACCAAAGATGCCCAAGGAAAGATCTTACTTCTCTGATCATTTAGGTGGAGGAAGATTAGAAATGAGATCCACCTTGGCTTTGTCAACCTCAATACCTTTGCATGAAATGATGTGACCGAGAACTATACCTTGTTTTACCATAAAATGGCATTTCTCCCAATTTAAGACCAAATTCTTCTCTATACATTTCTGCAAAACTTGTGTTAGATGATGTAAACATTGATCAAATGAATCTCCAAAAATAGAAAAGTCATCCATAAAGACCTCAAGAAACCGTTCAACCATATCAGAAAAAATGCTTAACATACAACGTTGAAATGTAGCAGGTGCATTACATAATCCAAATGGCATTCTCCTATATGTAAAAGTGCCAAAAGGGCAAGTGAAAGTGGTTTTCTCTTGATCTTTTGGTGCTATGAGAATCTGATTGTATCCTGAATAGCCATCTAGAAAGCAATAAAATTTGTGGCCTGCTAATCTATCAAGCATTTGATCAATAAATGGTAAAGGAAAATGGTCTTTACGTGTGACAGAATTTAACTTTCTATAATCAATGCATACACGCCATCCTGTAGTCACTCTAGTGGGTATCAATTCATTATCAGCATTGGTAACTACTGTGACTCCTGACTTTTTGGGGACCACTTACACATGACTGACCCATGAACTATCAGAAATAGGGTAAATGATACCTGCATCTAATAGTTTAAGCACTTCTGTTCTAACAACTTCTTTCATATTAGGATTTAACCGACGTTGCATTTCCCTAGTAGATTTAGCATTTTCATCAAGGTGAATGTAATGCATGCAGTCTGCTGGGTTTATACCTTTTATGTCTGCCATGGTCCAACCTAATGCTCCTTTGTGCTCTTTTAAAACATCCAACAACTTACCTTTTTGCTCGTCATTTAGGGATGATGAGATGATTACCGGTAGAGTGCTTTCTTCTCCCAAGAACGCATATTCCAAAGTGTTGGGTAATGGTTTGAGCTCGAGTTTCGGTGGTGACTCTGATGATGGGATGAGTTTCTTCTCTGATGGTGCTAGTTGTTCAACTATTGACTTCCATTTATTAGTGTCCATGGATGGTGCTGAGTCAAGTAGGGCGTTGACCTCATCGATCGATCAACATCAAAATCCAAACCAAAGTGAGTTAAACATGTTTGTAAAGGGTCATCACTAAGGTTTGAAACAAAAGTATCATCAATTAATGCTTCAATTAAATCCACATCAACAATTCCATCATCTGCATTGTGAGGTTGTTTGGCAATGTTGAAGATGTTGAGCTCCATGGTCATATTGCCGAAGGACAACTGCATATTTCCAGTCCTGCATTGAATGTGAGCATCGGCAGTTGCCAAGAATGGTCGGCCTATGATAATGGGGATGTGCTTCCTTGAATCCTGTGTTGGTTGAGTGTCAATTACAATGAAATCAACAGGAAAATAAAACTTGTCTACCTGGATAAGCACGTCCTCCACAATACCACGAGGGATTTTCGTGGACCGATCTGCCAGTCAGTAACACCACCGGTTGGGTGTAATTCTCCCAATCCAAGTTTCACAAATACTGAGTAAGGCAAAAGATTAACACTAGCTCCTAAATCCAACAAAGCATTCTCAATTGTGTGGTTCCCTATACTACATGAAATAGTGGGGGAGCCTGGGTCTTTACATTTTAGAGGAATTTTGTGTTGGAGTATAGAACTAACATTTTCAGTTAAAAATGCCTTTTTCTGAACATGAATATTTCTCTTTTTAGTGCAAAGGTCTTTAAGAAACTTGGCATAAGATGGAACTTGTTTTATTGCATCAAGTAAAGGGATGTTAACACTTACCTGTTTGAAGACTTCAAGAATCTCACCTGTGGATTTTCCCTTCTTTCCTTTAGCTAACCTTTGAGGAAATGGAGCCTTAGGAACATACTCTCGTGGGTTGGTTTCTTCTTTCTCCTCCGGTGGTGAGTCTTCAGCATTTACAGGTACAATCTGAGTTGATTTTGTCACTGGCATCTCCACTTTGTTGTCGACTTCTTTTCCTTTTCGTAAGGTCATAACGGCTTTGACCTCTCCATGCTGTTGTGGTGAACTGGTACTTGCTTCATGTACTCCTTTAGGATTAGGCACTGGTTGACTTGGAAATTTACCTTTCTCAACAGTCATTGCCAAAGTTTGAACTGAAGAAGCAAGTTGTCCCACCATCTTCTCGAGGCTTGAAACTGATTGGGCTTGTGAGTTGAAGCCTGCTCTCATCTCATTCCGTAGTCCTCAATGGTGCGGTTTTGTTGTTCGATTATGGAGTTAGTAACATTCTTGACATTCTGGAAGGCATCCTCCCATTGTCGAGAAAGACCTTCAACCATCTCTTTGACTTCTTTGATTCCCGAACCTGACTCGCCAATGTGAACCTCATTCACTCCTTTAATTCTTCTAGTATTCCTGAGAGATCGACTCATTGGGGAATTATCCGCTTGTCGCTGGAAGAAATCCCAAATCTCTGATGCACTTTTTGACATTAGCTCTCCTCCACTTGTCGCCATTAGCCATTCTTGCACATTTGGCAATAATCCTTCCAAAAAGTATTGGCATTGATGTCATTTCTCGTACCCATGATGTGGACACTTCAAAAGTAGCCCATTGAATCGCTCCCATGCTTCGAAAAACTGCTCGTCTTCTCTTTGGGTGAATTCTGAGATTTCCCTGCGAATAGCATTGGTTTTATGCACTGGGAAATATTTATTTAAAAATTTCGTTACCATTTGTTCCCATGTTGTAATGCTATTAGCAGGTAATGTATTGAACCATGAACGAGCTCTATCCTTTAAAGAAAATGGGAATAGTCTAAGTTTAACGTCATCTTCTGAAAAATTCTCATATTTAAAAGTTTGACAAATTGTATGAAAATCATTCAGATGATTATATGGGTCCTCATTTTCTAAGCCATAGAATGTTGGAAGACAATTTAGCACACTAGGTTTTAGCTCAAAACTCCTAGCGGCTACATTTGGGTATCGTATGCATGATGTGCTCAAATTAGCTAAGGGACTAAAGTAGTCCTTAAATGGCCTCTCCTGTGGTTCTGGTTGTTGTAAATCCATTTCAATTTTTTCTTTAAGTGCGATGTGTTTGTGTGTGCGAAGTGTTCTTTCTAATTCAAGGTCTATAGGTTCAAGATTATGTAATAATGACCTACGACCATGCATGCAAAGAAAATAAAAATGAGAACAAATTAAATAATAATAAAGAAAAAGGAGAAATTACAATATTAACCTTATTGCGCTGTTACAACCTTTCTATAAAAACAAAATATACTAAAACAAATACGTGAAATAAAATAAAAATAAATTGATGAGATAAATGAAAAATTACAAAGAAAAATAACTTGAAAATTAAATTGCAGAAATTTAAAGAAGAGAAAAAGAAATTCTTACCTAAAATATAAATTCGCTTTTTTTTTAATTAATTAAGAAAAAAAATACAAGGAAACAACTAAAATAATAATAATAATAATAATAATAAAATTATTTACAAAAAAATAATTCTACAAATCAAAATACTTACCTCCCCGGCAATGACGCCAAAAACTTGTTGTGCAAATTTTGTTGAACTCGCAAGCGCACGAATCTATTGTAAAATAGATTAATGGTGTTGAGTGTCGATCCCACGAGGAGGTGGATTTTAATTGTGTGTAGAATTAACTTTGTAAGTGGTTGATTGGATTTGTGGGGAAATTGAATTAAAGGATGTTGGAATGGGGAAATTGATTTAAAGGATGCTAGAATTTAAATTGGAATAGCGAAATTAAATTGAATTGGGAACTATTGAAATAAAGTGCTTGGGTATCTGGATCCGTATCAACATGCACCATGAGCTAAATATTCCTTATTAATACCAATTAAATCATGAGGGGGGAATCCACACCTCATGAACCACGCTCTAATCAATATGGTGCTAAGAGCTTATCGTGACAAATAATAATAACCTTATACTAGGGTGCCGGTAAAACCAGGGCGGTAACTAGACAAGATTATTATTATTTGTCGACGAAAAGTCAAAACCTCCACAGAAATTAGAGGGGAAGAGAAAATAAATTTACCAAATAAAGCCCATAACACATGTTGAGACTTCACCTTCAACCCAAGCTTGAAAAGAAATTAGCCACTCATAATTGAACTAAGGGTAAAATGGGAATTTTATTAAAATACGTAGAAAATACAAGATGGAGAAGAAATTACAGAAAACTAAGCTCAAAAATGGATTCAGGGGTGTCAAATTAGGGGGGGAGACCCTCTTTTTATAGATACATTGAGTGAATCATGGCCATCGGATTAAAAATAGTTTGGATGCACAGGATTGCGCCACATCATCGTGAACAGTAACACGGTTTGACCACGGGTTTGACCACGCGGTTTGGACAGTAACACGGTTTGCACACGGTTTGAACAGTAACGCGGTCTGAACAGTGTCGTGAACAGTATCCATGAACAGTACCGTACATGTGAATAGTGCTGTACGTGTGAACAGTGTCATTTTTCCTTTTATGCTCCTCTTAAGGTTTTCGACTGTCCTGAGTTCAAAAGTGACGTCCGTTTTACTATCCGAAATCTCGTTCATTGTGAAATGACCATGATACCCCTAAAATACACAAAATACTTAATAAAAACAAAACATATATAATTAAATAACAAAGGACTTAAATAAATAAAATTAGAGATGTTAGTGAGATTGAAAGTGTAAAATGATGAATTTCTCCTTTATAAATATACACTTTCTAACACTCAACAATTTTCCTACTCCCAGTTGCCTAAATACATATATTGGCATTAAATTGATACTGGCTCCTAGATCACATAGTGCTCTGCCATTGTACCTAGTTCCAATTGAGCATGGTATTGTGAAACTTCCAGGATCTTTTAATTTTTGGGGAATTTTATTCTAAAGCATGTGACTGTTTTCCTATGTTAAAGCAATAGTTTTAAATTCTCCCAACCTTATTTTTCTTGCCAGGATATCTTTTAGAAATTTCACATAACTAGGCATTTGTTCCAATGCATCCACAAAAGGTATGTTGATGTGTAATTGCTTCAACACTTCCAGAAATTTGCTAAATTATTTGTCTTGTTTTTATTTCTGGAATCTCTGTGAAAAATAAGGTAGATGCCTGAATTGCTGTACAGTTTCAGGAGGTACCACTCTCTGCTCTTTTGATTTATTGTGAGTTGTCACCATTGGTGTTGCAACATCTTCTCCAACAGTTATAGGGTTATCTCTTTCCAAGGTTGTTATAGCTTGATCACTAGCATCAGTATCATGATGGCTGGGTTGCTGTAACATCCTTTCACTTTGAGGCTGTTCTTGTGAGAGGTTAAGTTCCATCCCTTTTCTAGCCACATCCACAGGAACTTCAACACTCTTTCCAGATCTTAAATTGATCACTTTGCAATGTTCTTTACTCTCTCTTCTTGGATCTTCTATATTACTGGGCAAACTTTCTTGCGATCTGTTACTCATTGCTGTGGCCAGCTATCTAATTTGGTTTTCCAAGTTTGTCAGGTATACAACTTGGCTTTGCACAATTGCCTCATTTTTTACGATATATTCCTAAATAAGTGTTTCCAATGAAGTGATTTTATCATGGCTAGTGTTTCCAATTTGGTTGTGTTTCTGGCTTTGGTTCTGCTGATGAAAACTAGGTGGCTGAGCATACCTATTCTGTCTACTGGGTGCTGGAGCATGTTGATTCTGATTGCTCCATGAGAAATTTCTGTGTTGCTTCCATCCAGGATTGTAAGTATTTGAGTATGGATTGTTCTGAGGCTGTTGGTTGAAGTTGCCTACATAATTTACTGATGTTAGATTTCCTAGGCAATTGTCAAATACATGCTCCTCACCACAATACACACAAGATAGTTCAGCAACTTACTTTACTGTTGCTGGAGCAGTAGTCATAGCTTTCACCATGTTAGTCAACGATGTTACTTGAGCTGACAATGTTGTAATTGCATCTATGTTATGTACTCCTGCTGCTCTTTTTACAACAGTTTGTCTAGTCAATGGGCACTGATAATTGTTGTTAGCAATTCTCTCCAAAATTTCATAGGCTTCAGTGTAAGATTTGGATAATAAAGCTCCATTTGCCGAAGCATCAACCATCAATCTCGTACTCGGGTTAAACCCATTGTAAAAGGTTTCTAACTGTATGCAACAGGGAATGCCATGATGAGGACATCTTCTGAGCAATTCTTTAAATCTCTCCCAGGCTTCATATAAGCTCTTATCTTCAAGTTGATGAAAAAAGGTGATCTCATTCTGCAATTTTGCATTCTTGGTTGGTGGAAAATATTTCATTAAGAACTTGTTAGCCAAATCATACCATGTACTGATGGAATCAAATGGTAAAGAATTAAGCTATGCTCTTGCTCGATCTCTTAAAGAGTAAGGAAAAAGCCTTAATCTCAAAGCATCTTGTGTTGCTTCAGCAATTTTAAGAGCATCACTTACTTCCAAAAATAACTTAAGATAGAGATGAGGATCTTCAGATGGAAGTCCATTAAACTGACCCGCTGTTTGCAGCATCTGAAACATTACTGGTTTAAGTTCAAAGTTGGAAGCTTCCACTTGAGGTCTGACTATTCCAGGATGTATAACTTGAAGAGTTAACACAACATAGTCTCTAATAACCTTGTGTCTGTCATCTGCCATGTAAATGATGTTGTTGTTGCATGGTTGTCTATGATTAACGTGTCCATTTTGCCCCTCTTGAACATAGACAGGTTGTAATGGCCCGTGAGGATTCAAGTTTCCCCCATCCTGCAAACTATCGATTTATAAAGCAGTGTTTGAATTTCTTTGCTCTCTTCGCAATCTCCTTACAGTCCTTTCAATCTCAGGATCAAATTGAAATTCAACAAATCTATCATTGTGCATGCAAGTCTTGATCTGCCAATAAAAAGAATGAATGAAATTAAATTGGCATAGTCAAAATTGATTTCACACTTCAAAGATAAACAATCAATCCCCGGCAACGGCGCCAAAAACTTGTTGGTGTATAAATCCTAATGCTACTGGTGTTAATGTGCAAGTGTACACAACAAGTAATAAAGTGATGAATATTCAAGATCATCTCCACAGGGACTGAATGTTACTCGAAATGCTACAACAATCACAACAGTGCAAATTTGCTTCTTCTCTAAAGAAAACTCTAATTAAAGTTGACTAATCACGAAAATTAACAATTTAATAAAATGCATGCAGTACATAAGCAACTAGGTAAATTATGCAGGAAGAAATTAATAAGAATCAAGTAGTTGAATGATCAAACTCTCTTTATGGGCTAATTGTTTTGTTCAAACTAACTCCAGTTACTGCAGCAACTCCTATAGCACTGGTCAGAATTACTTTGCATCCTCAGCTATCACTTGTTGGACTTCTCATACCCGTACACAATCTAACAATGACCAGTTGTTATCTCATATAAGGTAGGCATTACAAACATCTAATTTCTCTACCCTACTAGGTGAATTCCCATTTCTAGTTCTTCACAAATCTTAACTCAAGTGAAACCCTTTTAGGACTCAAGTTAAAACTCAATCCAGGAAACTTAAATTAAGATCAAGTATTACTCTAATAAATTCCACTAAGATATGCCCTTTTATGGCTCTCTCTTAACTTGAATCATCAAATGGGAGGTCAATCGAAATAATAATTGAAATAAAATCTATAAGAGCAAAATGTTGCAGCAGACGTGAAATACTAACTAGGCAACCCAAGAGGGGGGGGGTGAATTGGGATTTTAAAAATTAAGTTAAGCAAATCGCACAACAATTAAAACTAATGCCTTAATAAATTCGAAAACAATAAATTCAATGAAAGCACAATAATAAATGAGTAGGGGAATAGAAAACAAACTCAAAGATTTTTACGTGGTTCGACTATTCCCGCCTACGTCCACGCCTCCAAGCAACCCAAGCTTGAGGATTTCACTATCCACGTCTTTCCAAGGCTTCAAATGTTTACAATTGACTTCCAAGGTGTCAATGAACCTTTACAACAAGAGATTATCCCCCAATCTCTTCACTCAAGTGTTTCCCACACTTATACACTCACAAATTTGATAAGAAAAATAAAGATTACAACAAAAACTCTCTTTAAGAGTGGATATGCAAATAATAGCACAATAAGATTTTAATCTATGATGATTTTCGAATTTGAAGCTCAATATATGTTGTGTGCACTTGTTGATGCTTGCCAAGATTACCAAAAATGATTTGGATTTGAGTTTATATAGTTGGAACTCAAAAACTAGCCGTTATGCACTTTTTGCTCATAACCGGATTACCGTTTATAGTATCCGGAATTCCGTTTACATGTTACCGTTAAGGCAAAAATTTGAATTTTAGAACATCCGGAATACCGCTTGTGATATCCGGATTGCCGTTTATACTCCAGAACCTTTCTGCCCCGTAACCGAATTTTCGTTTAGCACAACCGGATTGCCGTTGATGCTCCAGAAGCTTTCTGCCCCATAACCGGAATTCCGTTTAGCACAACCGGATTGTCGTTTTCCATTCAAATGAATTCTGCCCCGTAACCGGAATTCCATTTAGCATATCCGGATTGTCGCTTGCTACAGTAACGGTACAGTGCACTGTTTGCCAAAATTATATTTTGACCCTAAAACTTTATGAAACTGTAGTATGGCCCAAAACGTTATAAAAATTTACAATTAAGTCCAATTTCAGAATTTGTAAAAATTACTTTGTGAATCCCAAAATATTCTGAAATTATGATATGACCCAAAATGCTATAACACGTTTCAAATATATCCTTCTCCAAAATTTCAAGTAATACTTGTTGATTTCAAAGTTTTCAAAATTCTTTCAATTAAACTATAAACTTGAAAAATAACTAATTTCATAAAATCATTTTTCCATTAGATATAAAACCTTTATAATGTGAAAATAATGATTTATTTAAAATGTATGAAAAATAATTTAAGCTTTCAAAAACTTAATCATTCTTAATTTTGTTTGTTATCATTAAAATCAACATTATATTAACATAAATGTTAACAAGACGTGCAATAACTCATAAGAACAGTCAAGATCCCATGTACATTGTTTGTCACTTAATTACAACAAAATTTAGTTCATAACTCGAAAAAGAAAAACAAACAGCAAAGTATCAGCCGTGAAATACATCATCTCAACCAAAAAGTGAGTGAGGAAAATAGATAAAGACTGATAACAAGTAAGTCCAAAGAGTTCTGCAGACTCTTCAATGGTGCAGATTTGTTCTCCTTAAACCCTTCTTCTTCCTTCTTTTTCTCTTGATTTTCTCGATGTAATTCTCCGCGCCCTCTTTCATATGTTGTGTGCTTCTTTTATACTTAAAAATTAAGGTAAACGAAAACTTAGGATACACGTGAGTCAGATTAGGAAACTACAGATCGCAATTCTGTAAGTATTTGCGTGAAATTCCTCTGTCTTTGTTCCAAAACTGCTACAGCAAAGGTTGCTATAGCAACGGCCATAGCAATTGCACTACTCCATATTTGTTTCAATTCCTTTATGGCCATGTTCTTCCGTTATTTTTGCAAGCCTATTGTGTCCGTACTTCTTCCTTAAACTTGAGCTTCCGAGCACCTACAATTATGCGCACAATCTAAGCAAGAATTATTCAAAATCAAACAAAATTTGTTAAAACTAAACTAAAATGAATGTTTATGCAAAATATAATAAAAATGCAATGAAAACATATTATTCACCCTTAAAGTAATCCTAATTTAAGTCTAAAAGTGGCATGATAACTCTCATTTCATAGAGTTATCAACCACACACATACACAAAGCCAATTATATTTGGCCATACATTTTTTCCACCATACAAACATAAACATCCTAACTTATTCCACTAACAATTACCACATCTAACATAATAAAAATTTTTAATTTCACAAGTGCTACACTTGAAGTTGCAGATCCTCATCAACAATGGCCTAACTTTTCAGACCTCCAAAATCTAAATTTGACATCTGTTTATCTATTTAGAGTCTCGAATTACGTGAAATTATTACTTTTACAAAATAAACACACAAAAATACACGAAATTAAATATTTAGAAATATAATTAGAAGTTCACAATGTGCTACATAACTGCAAATGTAATTTATAATATAAGCACAAAATAAGATTTTTACCCCTCAATAAACATAAAATTTTTAACACTAATCAGACCCACCTAACCAGTTTATTGTTAGCCCCTAGCAATTAAAATGCTATATTAAATTGAGATTTACAAAATTCACATGCAAGTTAATAGCTGTTTACCTATTATTTTAAACTACTAAATGAATAAACTCTCTCAAATTTCTTTAGCTTTTTGTTGTTCGCTCATTATCTAGGATAGCACCAAACCTTCTTTTGTGCTTAAGAAATTAACATAATACTTATGGGGCTTCACTAAAAGAAAACAACATTTTTGTTCTAAAATTCGCCAGAAATGCTATCTTTAGGCAGTATATTATTCACACATATTTTAAAATATTACATTTTTAACTCATGTAGTGAACTTTAGGCCAGTGACTCCTAGACTAATCGGCCTTAGAGCATTAGGTGTTGGAACACCCCTACAGACTTAATTATTTAGGTTCTGATAAATAAACAAATAATATATCTACAACCCATGTGGTGAGCATTGTGCCAGTGACTCTTAGACTAGTTCACCTTAAGGTACTAATTGTTGAAACACCCTTATGGACTTAATTATGTTGGTTTTAGATATAGCAAAATTAAACACATTCAATTATTTTCTTTTTTTTTTAATATACACTTTCTACTACCTTAGATATTATCCCTAACAAATTAATAGAACAAAATGTTGCAAAATTTTAACTTATAACCCACTAATATGTGTCGTTTTGTGTGTGTGAGAAGAATGATTTAATAATATCTGTTAAATGAATAAATACAAAATGACTTAATAACCAAATGGAGAATTCACAAATTTGAGTAATTCAAAGAAAAAGGAACAAAAACAACTTATTATGAATTTCAAAATCAAAATATAATAAAAACTGGACTATTAGAATGCGTCTTAAAAGTAGTGACTTTTTACACAGCCATTCTAGACACAAAAAAAGTTATTATTTATTTTTTTAAAAAAAACAAAGATTTACAATTTATGTCAGCTATCCCCTGCCCCTAACCTATTATAAACATTATCTTTGGCGATTAATAATTTAAAGATATACATGCAAACAAGTGAAAGAATTAAAGAAAACATAAATAATAAAAAGAAGAAGTTGGAAAGATCACACTTGAATTGGCTACAGATGATGCATTTCCAGAGTCACTAAACTCTATATCTAACCACCTTCGACTTAAATACATAAAAAAATTAGTAAAAACATCCCTAGGACTAAGATATTCCACTACTTGTTAATTATTCCCTTTAATGAGAATAAGGTGTTGTCCTCAATGTTTTAAAGGAAAGAAGTAAAGTTTAAAAGATATTAACTGATTGCTATAAGAAAATACTTACAAACAAAAAGTTAAATCTAATTTTTACTTCTTAATATGGCTTCTGTTACCATAATTAATCAACTAATCCAACACCAAGGTCTTGGGATCTGGCTCTAGTTTGTAAGTTTGTAAAAGATCAAGTAATTCATTAGCAATAGATGAATAAATACATAGTTTTTTTTGTGGAGAATAGAATGAAATGATTCTTAATTGCATGGTTAACAAATGTTATCAAGCCATCATGAGAGTTATTAACATTTAACAAACGAATGAGTTTTTTATGGATGTTCAAATAGGCCCAAGATGCAATTGTAATTAACGCTCTAGAGTTACAAGATGTCCTGGCAAGAGAATGAAAGGGTCAGCATGATTTAACATTTCAAATATTCTTTTTTACATACTTGAGACGGCTAGCTCTTCTCTAATTGGTGGGTTGGGTAGGCATCCCACAGGTTTTAAGGCTTGTAGGATGATGTCTTCCACTTAACTTCCTCTAATAAAAATATCTTCTAAGACAAGCTTTGATAACCCTTGGCTATATCCTCCATATATTAGGAGTAGTTTTCTCTTTATTATGACACAACCAAGATCTACAGCTGCATGAATGAACTTCTTATATTTTCTATAGTGAAATTCAGAAAGCGCATAAATATTTTTGAATTATTTATTCATTGCCATTAGAATAATCTTTAAAAACAAGTTGTGAGTGTTTTAAAAGAAAAAAAAGCTCATATTTAAAGATGTTAGTGATAGACATAATAATACACAACTGTAAATAGGTTGGCTTATTTGTTAAATGCGCATAAACATTGTGGCTCAATAATTCAAAAGTAATAAAAAATAAATAGTAAAAAAAATAATGATTAGATACAAAATCACACCACTAAAAGCAATAATGCAAACTATAAAAATAAATAGTAAAATAAAAGGATATGTACTGGTAGTTGTGATTATGGCTTACATCTTAATCTAGTTTTATGTTTAGTAATGGCTTAGACGCTCTCTATGGGTCGAGGAGGCTTCCCATTCAGTTTTCTTATAAATTGGCAAAATAGGGTTTTTTTAGAGTTAAATTTATAAGACTAAACTAGGCACTTTCTTTTTGGAATAGTATCTATAAATTATGAATCTCATATTGCACATATCCGCTTGGATGCGTCATAAGAGATCATAAGATACCATCTAATGATTCTTTAATTAGGCCATCTTTAACGAATTTAATTTTATCTTTACAATTTTCAGAAACCAGTCTAAAGTTTTATAATGTGGTTGATTGCAATCAATCTTACACAATTAAAATATTTTGAGCCATGTTGATTAGCTCTCCTTCTTTTAGTAAATGTGCTTTTACCAAAACCAGACGTATAAGAAACAAATAAATCGGCAAACTCACTTGCCAATTGGACCTTTGCTTAAATTAACCAAAAATTATCAGCAGGAATCCCATTGATCATTAATGAATGTAGTCGTTCACAATAAATTTTATAAATTTTCTTCTGAGCATTTTGAGGGAGAGAAGGAAAACACTTATGCATTTTTTGTTATATTTCTTCCGTGTCTGATTTTAGGATTTCAATTATTATCAAAAACTAAAGATACCGACTTAAGAAATTACGGAGTACTGTTATCTGCCATTTATAACAAAAAGTAAATTAAATCATGTTAAAGAAACGAATCAATTCCACAAAATCAAGTCAAACATAAAGGCAAACAAAATAACAAAATGAAAACACGCAATGTTAAACATGAAGGCGAACAAAATAACATTTAACTCACCTTCTCCTTTTTTTAGTTAAACTCAAGTTCCAATTGAATGTTATATATACCACTCTCTATTTCCTAGAGTTCTCTTTCTAAATCCTTAACACAGGATACTAACAGTTGTGGTCGTAAATCTCAAACAAGATATTATTTGTAAAAGTTCTCAAAGATGTTTGAAGAGGATCTTCCTTATTGGGGTTCATGCATATCATTCAAGACCTAGAAATAAACAATCAAACAATTCAAATGGTAAAATAACAGTAAAAAAAAGTTAAATCACCTATTAAAAATGAAAAAGACTTAATCAAATTTGGTGGGTCACTCAAATTTATTTCAGTGCTTTCTTCATGTAGTTAGCATTTCATATATGGTTTTAATCTTTGTCCATCAACTTTAAATATGACATCGTTCTTTGAATTCTCAATTTCTACAGTTCAATAAAGATATACATTTTTTACAGCAAATGGGTCACTCCATTTTGACTTTAACTTTCCTGGAAACAAATAAAGATGAGAATTATAAAGCAACACATTTTAATAAATTTCAAATTTTTTTGAAAGTTTCTTTTATCATGAAAAGCTTTTGTTCTTGCCTTAATAATTCTTGAATTTTCGTATGCATTATTTATTAATTTCTCAAGTTCATTTAATTACAATTTATGCATAATATCAGTATCATCAAGATTTAAATTAAAAACTTTAATAGCCCAAAATAATTTATGCTCAAGCTCAACTAGTGAATGGAAAGGTTTATCATAAACCAGCTGAGGGTGACATTCCTAAAAGCATGTTAAATATAGTATGGTAAGCCCAAAGTGCATCAGTTAGTCAAAGCGATCAATCTTTGCAGTTTAGATTAACTGTCTTTTCTAAAATTTATTTTATCTCCCTATTTGATAATTTAATTTGGTCATTTATTTGAGGACGATAAAGAGTAGCAACTTTGTGTTTAATTCCATATTTCTTCATTAAGAACTCAGATGACTTGTTACAAAAATTATTACCTTCATTATTGATAATAGTTCGAGGGATTCCAAATCAATGTAAAAGATTTTCTCTTAAAAATTTAATCATAGTTTTACTATCCTTATTTTGGCAAAAAAATTACTATTATTATTTTAGCAAAAAATTGCTTCAATTCATTTGAGACATAATTGACTACAACTAATATGTATACAAATCTAAACGATGGTGGAAACGAACCTGTGAAATCAATTCCCCAACATTAATATTTCGATCTCAAGTATGGGATTTAAGGGCATCGTGTTTCTTTTAGTAATTGATCTCAATTTTTGACAGTTTTCACAAGTTTTACAAAATTCATATGTGTCTCTGAATATTGTGGGCTAATAAAATTCACATTGTAAAATTTTATCAATAGTTTTTCTTGAAGAAAAGCGTCCACCACTTGCTCCAGAATGACAAAAATTAATAACACTACTTACTTCATTGTCTGGCATACATCGTCGAAAATTTAATTAGGGCAATATTTGAACAAATAAGGATCATCTTTAATAAAACAATTTTACTTTAACCACAAATTTCTTATGATCTTGAATGTTCCATTGCAAAGGCATTTTACCTGTACTTAGGAAATTAACAATGTTAGCATACCATGGCATTGAGTAACAATAAAAAAAAATTCATCCAGGAAAGAATGATTGTTAGGTGTTATGTCAGTGTAGAATTCATATGTGAGTCTTGATAAATGATTAGCAACGAATTTTTGGCACCCTTTTTTATCTTTAATGGGGAGTTGAAATTCTTAAAGTAACAAAATCCAATGAATTAGTTGAAATTTATTTAATATAAAGACTGGAGCAAGTAATTCTTTTTTAGTTGTAGAATAATTCGTTTGAGCACTATCCAAAGTCTTAGTTGCATAATAAATCACAAAGGGCTTACTATCCATTCTTTCTCTTAAAACAATACCAATAGGAAAACCAATTGCATCACACATTAATTCAAATGTAAAGACCAATCAAGAGATTGTGCAGATATTAAAAGACAAATTATTTCCTTAAAAGATTTTTAGCAATCATCAGTTCATTCAAATGGTGCATCTTTTAATGCAAGTTTACAAAGTTGTTTATAAATGGCACTAAAGTTTTTTATAAACCTTCTATAAAAACCTGTATGACTTCTATTTTTGCTTTGTCAATTTCAATTCCTTTAATAAATACAATATGACCCAAACCAATTTTAGAAAGTAACCATATAATGACACTTTCTCTAGTTCAACACAATTTATTTTCAACACGTCTTTTTAAAACTTTTTCTAAATTTTAAGACAATCACGAAAAGAATTTCCAAACATAGTCAAATTGCTCATAAAGACCTCTAAACCATGTCAATAACATCGCTAAAAATACTTAGCATGTATCTTTAGAATGTTACAAGAGCATTACAGAATTCCAATGACATTCTTTTAAATGTAAATGTTTTAAAGGGACATATAGATGTGATCTTTTCTTGATCCTCAAGCGCAATAGGAATTTGATAATAAAATTATCTATCTAAAAAGTAGTAGTAGTAGGGTTGCCCCGCTACTCTTTCTAAGATTTGGTCAAGAAATGGTAAAGAAAAATGATCTTTTCCAGTGGTTTCATTTTCCTTTCTGTAATAGATGCACATTCGCCCATTAGATGTAATTTATGTTAGGGTTAACTCACCTTTTTTGTTTTTAATAATAATGATTCTAGATATTTCAGGCACTACTTGTCTAGGGTTTACTCACTTACTATTAGAGATAGGGTAGATAATTCCCACATAAAGTAATTTTAGGACTTCTATTTTTACTACTTCTTTCATGAGTGGGTTTAATCTTCTTTGAGGTTGTTGACATGCTTCAACATTTGAATTTCTTCTAAATTGATTTCATGTGTGCAAATCAAAAGAATTAATGCCTTTAATATCATTTAAAGTCCATCCAATTGCATTTTTATTCTTTTTAAGAATATATAGTAACTTATCTTGTTGGTCACTTGTTAGAGTACAAGAGATCACAACAGGATAAGTTTGTTCTTCTCCGAGATAAGCATACTTAAATCTTTGGGGCAAAAGTTTCAATTTAAATTTAGGTGCTTCTTGTTGTTCTATCTTTTTAATAATTCCAAGCTCTTCAAATTTTGGTTTGTCATCATCATTTTATAAAGTATGAGCACAATCAAGCAATAAATTTATATTAGAAGTAGCAAGTTCAAGTTGCTTATTTCATTCAATTGAATTAACTAAACATATATTAGCAAGTTTAGGAAAATCCTTTTTGAATATTTTCCTCTATACCAAGATTTAAGTAATTCCTTTTGTTCATCAGTATCATCTTCATTTTCATTTTTTTTATTAGGTTGCCTACATATGTTGGAAACATTCAATTTTGGAGTAATATTTCGAAGGACAAATTTATTAAACCATTCCTACAATTAATCAAAGTATTAGTAGTTGCTAAAATTGGTCGTCCCAAAATTACAAGAATTGGTTTATAATTATTCGCAACAGTCTTAATTCTAAGATAAAAAAATCCATAGGGTATATGAATTTATAAACTTGTACTAAAACATCTTCCACTATTCCTTTTGGTACTTTAACTAATCTATCGGAAAACAAAAGTATAGTTGAAGTTAATTTTAACTCACCAAAATTAAGTTGAAGATAAACTGCATATAGAAGAAATTAACACTAGCACAAGGTTTAATAAAGCATGTTCAATTCAGCGACCATTAATACAACAAATAGTAGGACAACTACAATCTTTATATTTTCAACATATTATTAGTAGGTAGATTGGTACTTGCCTATTTAGTTATGAAATCTCTCTTTCTTACCTTCAATTTCCTCTTTATAGTGCATAAATCTTTCAAAAATTTAGCATATAAAGGTACCTGATTAATTACATCTAACAATGGAATGTTATCTTTCACTTGTTTAAAAATTTCATAAATTTTAGAAGAGGGGTTCGAATTCTTTGGCTTATTCAATGCTTGTTGAAATGGTGGTTCAAATGGAACAATAGTTATTTCTTCATTAGGTATAAGCTTATTTAGGCCTTTTTAACCTTTTGAATTTTTACTATCTTCATCATCACGTTCAGGAATAGATCTTTCAACAACCTTACCATTATGAAGAGCTCTTCTTGATTTGACTTGGTCCATGGTGGATTTTGTTATATCTTAAAATTTGGTTGTGGTTGAGCTGGAAATTTACCTTTTCCTTTAAAATCAGAAAAGGTTTATGCTTTTAATTGTTAATAACATCTTGCTTCTAATAAATAAATGCATTGTATCTTTTATATTTTTCCACGGTGGTGGACCATATGGTACATAAAGCTGAACATTTTTAAATTTTGCAGATGTAATGCTTGTGAAGTTTGTGTATTTTTATTATTCCTCTAACTAAAATTTGGATGATTTCTTCAACCAGATTATAAGTTTGTGAATATGAGTTTGGCTCATTAGAAGCGTTAATGGCATTAGCTTGATCACGAAGACATTCTTTAAGTGTTGGCAGAGTGGGATAATCTTAAGTGAAATGATCATTAGAATTATAAACATTACATGCAATTTCTTGATTATATTTTACTTGATCACTCTTTTTATACTTTAAAGCTTCAGCCTTCCTAACTAGGGATGCAAATGTTGCTTGTATTTCAAGATCTTCTCTAAGGTTATGGATTCCTCAACTAGATTGAGCTGGTTATGGTTTATTTGTCAATTCAAAAGTTCCAACAGTATCCCAATATTGTGTGTTTGCAACTAATTAGTCAAGGTAATCTAATGCATCTTCAAAATTTTTATCTTTCAATTCACCATTACACATCATTTCTACAACTTGTCTACTTTGGGCTGTCATGCCCTCGAAGAAATAGGTCACCAATCACCAAGTTTCAAAGCCATGTTGTAAGCATATTTTAAGCAATTTTTTAAACCTATCCCAACATCTATACAATGTTTCTCCATTTTTCCGAGTGAAAATAAATTATTTGCCTTTTAAATGAATTGGTTCTATGGGGTGAAAAGAATTCTTTCAAAAATTGTTCTTGTATGTCGGTTTAAGTTCTTATTGATGCAGATCTAAGGTTTTGTAGTCAAGATTAAGATTTATCTCTTAAAAAAATGTGGGGAGGAAGCTTTAATCTAATTGTGTTCATGCTATAATTTTAGTTTGTGTATGTAGTACAAACTTCCTCAAAATATCTTAAATGCAAGTATGAATTTTTAGATTCTAAACCATGAAATATTAGTAAAATTTGGATAATACCTGCTTTGAAGTTGGATCGAGATGCTTCTGGAGGAAATATTATACTCGAGGGTGCTCTAGTTTTGATTGGATCCATATAGTCTCTCAAAATTCTTGGTTAACTCTGATTATGTGTATTATGTTGAGAATGGTTGTCTCCTTGATCAATTTGAGGATTAAGTCAACCCAAAAGCTTTTCTTCTTGGATTTTTTCCATGATTAATGGCGGTGATTGAGATCTACAAATTAATTTACCACATAAAGTTAAGACCAACATCTCATGCAATGTTGATGCACAAACAAATGAATAATATATGAAAAAACTAAATGAAAATTATACAAATTAAAAAAATTGATCAAAATGAAAATTAACTAAACAAATAATATAAAAGTACAAGAAAAATATGAAATAAAAATTAATTAACTGAAAAATTAATTAACTAAAATTAAAATAACTTAGAGGCGGTTAAACTAGCCATAAAAACAATTTAGCAGAAATTAAATAATTATTTAGGCAGGAGACTGACCATACTATAGAATGCAAAATAAAGAATACAAAAATTGAACTATAGAAATTTAAGAAAAAAGGAATATTTACCTCAAGATGTAGACTGTTTTTTTCAAAATTTTAAAATTACGTACTAATTAAGTGATTAAATCAAATTATTAGGGTTTTGTTGTAATTTTTAAATTTAATATTTATGTCTATTCGGTCCTAATCGAGTCCGAGTTGATTCCAAATAAGTTTAAGTTGTAGGTCCAAATCTTGTTGTTATAGGAAATTTCAGCAGACCTATTTGAAAACTTGCACACTCTTGTGATTAAACTGTAATTTTCAAAAGTATAAAACATAAAAATGTTGGATAAAACAGAAAATTTTGAAAAATTTTTAGCTAAAGCAAAATTTAAGAAAAGCAGAAGGGGCAAATGAAAATTTAAGGAAAAGTAGGAAAACAAATATCTTTCCCCGGTAAAGACACCAAAAACTTTATACGACTTAAAAGTGATATAACTCCCAAGTATAAGAATCTATTGTTATCATATAACTTGGTGAACCCGAGATTGAACCATAGGGAAAAGATTTAATTTTTAATTTTTTTAATTATCTCAAAACTAAAAATATAATTTAAATGCACACTATTTAATTTTAATGAAACTATAAAAATATCTTAGTGGTAAATATAATTTAGTAAGTTCGATTTATTTTATTATTTTATTGTCCAAAAGATTGATTGTGTAAATTATTATTATTGTTCTATTAATTTTGTTATCGATTAAGTACTTAATGTGCCAAAATTTAATTTGCGTACAATAAGGCAAAATACTATTTTACCATGTTTTATACTAAGATATTAAAATTTATTGTGCCAAACTCTCTTGTTTGTCTACAATAAATCAAAATTTTAAAATATATATATGGATAAAATTAAATAGAAAATAATTTAATTTATATAATTAAAAATTAAATTTAACTAAATCACATTTTTCAACTAAAAGTTTCACTTTACCCTAACTATTATTATTCAGCTAAACATAATTGAAATAAAAATAATTATCAAAATTAAATTTTACATAATTAAAAGAAATAAAAAAACTAAAAATTGAAAATAAAACTAAATTTATTTATTGAAAATATATTACAAAATATTAAAACATAATTAAGATAGAGAAATGAGGAGAAGAATATAGAAGAGAAGTAAAGAAAAAGACGTAGAGAGGCATGTTCTCCCCTCCATTTATACAAACTTAGACCTCTAGAATCTAAATTTTGAAATTACAAGTTATGCAATCAAGAGGGGGGTGAATTGGAATTTTAAAACTTATGCTAAACAATTCACACAAAAATTTAATCTAACGCCTTAATGGAATAGAAAATAATAAATTCAAACAAGCATAATAATAAAATAATAAGAAAAGAGAAAACAAACACATAGATTTTTACGCGGTTCGGCAATCCCCGCCTACGTCCACGCCTCCAAGTAAATCAAACTTGAGGATTTCACTATCCAACCCTCCCAAGGCTTCAAATTCTTAAAATTAACTTTCAAGGTGTCAATAAACCTTTACAACAAAAAGATTATCTCCCAATCTCTTTACACAAGTGTTTCTCACACTTATACACTAACAAATTTGATGAGAAAAAGAAAATTACAACAAAACTCTCTTTAAGAGTGGATATGCAAATAATAGCACAGTAAGGATTTAATCTACGATGATTTTGCTAATTGGAAGCTCGATATATGTTATATGATCTTATTTATGCTTGCATTAGTCTCTAAAATGAAGTTGGAGTTGAGTTTTTATAGTCAAATCCCGAAAAGTAGCCGTTCTAGGAAAATTCTCACAACCAAGCGGTTAGCAGCTTGATTTATCCGACTAGCTGCCCAGAATAGTGATGTTACCGTTAAATTTGAATTTTTCTACAGTAACATTGTTCACAAAATTATATTTTTAATTAAAATTTTCTGTAATTACAATATGGCTCAAAACATCATAAAACTTTACAAACAGGTACAATTTCAGAATTTTTAAATAATACTTGTCATTCCCAAGACTTTTTAAAATTATGATATGGCCCCAAATATAATAGTATTTTTCAAAAATATCCTACTCAGAATTTAGCGTAATACCCATATTTTTCAAAGTTCTCAAAACCTTCACTTTAGTCCAAATTTTGAAAATATGAGATTTTCCTCAGGCGGTTAGCCACTCACTCTCTATCCAATTTTGGATTTCAAATGTTTGGATTAGATTTGGGTCCTCAAACTTTCATAAATTAAGTATGGCCCAAAAAATTTCAAATATTTACAAATAGGTCCAACTCCGGAATCCAAAATAATACTTATTAAATTCAAAGATTGTAAAACTTTTTATTTTAGTTCAAATTACTCAAATCCACAAAATACTTTATCTTATAAATATAGAACCTTTTAGTTTATGAAAAGTACTTATTTAAATAAACTTTTGAGCTTCTCAAATGCTAAATCATACATCAATTAAATCATACTGGTTTTACAAGAATTTGTAGCAATAATTTGTCCGTTGAGCTCCAAACTTTTATTCTTGATTTTGTCGTTGTCCATTAAGTGTCTTGAACTTGATTTCACTTGCATAAATATTATCCTTCAAAAACTAGTGAAAATGTGAAATACAATATTTATTAAATCACTTAAGACACATGTTCGTTACCATCAAAATTACATTATGTGTAGCCCTTTAGGCTAACAATCTCCCCCTTTTTTATGATGACAAACATCTAATGTATTTTGACATTTATACTCCCCCTTAATACATGGCATACATAATTAAACATATAAATCAAATTTAAGATAAAACTCCCCCTGAATATATGGTCTATAACAATTTGTACTCCCCTTAATATTTCAAAACCATACAAAAAGATTTCAAGATCAAAATACGTATTACCTGTCTCCGAATTCAAATTCAAAATACATGTCTTCTCCCCCTTCATCATCAAAATTACTATAAAACAATGCTTAGACCAAAAATAGCCACGCAATGATTAATCAAGAAACATATATAAATTAAGCGTGCAATTAACTAAGATATTATAACAATCCAAGATTTCAGAAAACAACAACCAAACATAACATGTCCAAATAACAAGCATCCTTAAGTCACAAACAAAGTAACAATGCATGTAAAGATGTAGTACAAAGTGATAGATGATTGAAAATAAAGCAGAGTTCTAAGGAGATGGTGGATATGATGAGGAGGATGGTGGTGGAAACCAAAGAGCTATAAAAAGTTGCTTCTGGCCATCAAGAAGCTGCTGCTGCTAAGCAAAGAGGCGATGTTGTTGATCAAATAAGTGTTGTTACTGCTCAAAGAGGCGTTGTTGCTCCGAAATAAACTGAATTTGAAATGCCTCAATTTGGGACTGAAGTTGGCTCTGCCGCTCGGATAAAGAATCCATTTTAGTCAACAGCTGCTGCATAAGATCTTCCAGCTCGCCAGAAGTAGAATGAGAATGACCCTCGGAAGGTGGAGGATGAGAGCGTTGTAGGACACTAAGATCAAGGAGCTGCTTTAGTGGAAGAACATCGTTAAAGAAATAATGATCCGTAGGAGCGAGTTCAGTAACCTTGTTTTTCTATCGATCGTCTTTATACCATCGATCTTCCACCCATATAAACCCCAAATTAGCTATAGTTTAATCATCTAATTCCCTCAGATTTAAAAAGATTGGTTTAGTTATGGGTACTCGTAAATATTGGAGAATGCGGGTAATAATACTTCCATAAGGGAGGGATCTCTTGGCTAAACATAGAGTACTAAGCATATGACGAAGTATGATATAACCAATATTGAGCACCCTACCCTCTAGAATACAATCCAATAGAGCCACATCTAATCGGTTAACTTCATCCCCATGACCATACCAAGGAGTAATAACATGATGAAGAATATAATGTAGGATTCTAGTTTGAAGAGTTAAGGCTTGAAATTTCAAAAGGGATCGACAAAACTCGGAGGACAAGTCGTTTCATCGACAAATTTTTCAAACAACATTCTCAATTGAAAACCGCGGAAAATCTATTTTGGTTGTAGCACTGTATAGTTCCAATCTATTATTTGGAGTTCCAAGAATACGATTTAACTTCACAACATCAAATTCAATATGAATTCCCCCAACACTTGTAACAATTTTATCCGAGATTTCCATATCCATATTCGAATAAAAAACCTTGACTAAATTTTCATAATATTGCTCCTTAACAACCAATACATTTTTCCAACCCATAGTAATAAGAAAATCTCTAAGAAATTTGTCACAAATTTCTAAGTTCGCTAAATTACTAAGATTGACAAAATAAGGAGGAATGACCGACCTTGACATGAACTTATCGAGAAATCGTTTCCAAAGTAGGGGACGTGGAAAATGAGTTAATATAAACTCTGAATAATAGCCATAATCTTCCTTGCGCTTCTTGGCCACAAGTTTCCTATTGGACTTGTCACCACCCGCCATTGTTGAAACAAGAACAAGCTTAAATACCAATTTTGGATTTTTAAAAATTTGAGTGAAATGGATGTGTTTGAGCCAAGAAAATTGATCCTAGAGATGAATGAAGCTAATATATGATGTAGATTGGATAAAAAAATGGGCTAAAGAAAGCTTGAAAATGAAGAGAGAGAAACGGGTAGAGTTAAGTTTTTGATTTTAGGTTTTATGTGGAGAGTTGATGAAATGTTGTTTTGAGAATGAAAATTGAAGGAGTAATGGATGAATAATGATTTGAATGATTGATTTTAGCAAGAAAATGAGTGAAAGATGAAGAAATTTGTGAGAGAAATGGAGAAGCACTATTCACGCGTGAGAGATGATGATAAAATGATGAAGAACAAGTGAAGAAATAATTATTGGGAATTATTTAATAAAGGTTAAATGCATGGATAATAGTTTGAAATATTGATCTTCGCATGAAAAAGAGTGAGAAATTAAGAAATTTTAAATGGAAATCACTACAAGAAAAATGATATTTTATTACAAAAAAATTTAGTCGCTAAAGATAACAAATTAGTCATCTTATGTTTTCTATGACAAAAAATATGCCGTCACACATTAGTCGTGAAAAGACCGTCTTAAAAAGTTCTAGTGACCAAAATTATTTTCGTCATATTAAAGATATACTTTTGTGACAAAAATCATTGTCTTAAAATTAAGTTAAAATTGTCACAAATAATATTAAAAATGGTCAAATTAGAGATTAAAAAATGCAATTAATGACGGTTCATATTTGTCACAATAGGCAATTTATAGTGACTATAATATTTGTCTCAAGACTATGTAAATAAAGTCTCAATAATTATTAAAAATTGTCATTTTAGATGTTCGAATATACAATTAGCGATGCTATTTTTTTGTTGTTGAAATTTACATATCGCGACATTACATAATTGTCTCAAGTAGGTGTCATTTGTGACAATTTTTGCAAATACAATTAGTAAATAATTTAGTCCCTAATTTGTTATAAAGGCAATTTATATAGTCTCACATAAATTTTAATAACAATATGTAGTCATAGAAATCAAAATTTAATGAGAAAAAAAAACTTTAAAGTGAAAAATATTATTAACACAAATATAATTCATGACAAGGAAATCTAAAATCTAAAATGTAAAAAAAAAAAATCAATAGTCTAAAAATAAGATTACATTGTAGAAGAAAATAAAAGTAACATTACACAAAGAGAGAAATATGTAAACCATAGTTGTTTCATGAATGCTTCAACTTCCTCAGATTTGCTATTTTGTTCCTTGATTTTAATTTTCAATCCTCGATTTGTTGAGTCAATATTGTAGTAGATGATGACTTCAAAAGTACCTGTCATTTTTAATCTTTACAAAATTAAAGATTTTCCCCAAAATTATATCACAAATTTGATCATATATTACTTCAAAATAACAATATGATCAAAAGATTACAAGCACATAATCAACCTTGATTCACTTGCACAAATTTTGCATCCAAAACTCTTTAGATTAATCTATTAAATAGGTGGTGTCAAACTTGAACTAGATTAAACAATTAAGCAGTCAATGAATCAACATTTACAATAAATATAAAGTTGAAAGAAATAAGAGATTGAGTAAAAAATAATAACAATAATAATAATCATAAGATAGCTTACACATTTAGATTTTGTATGGAGACTCTTGAACCTTTTACGCCCACTCTAATACATCTTTTGAAACAAAGTTAATTAGGACTCCATGATTTTTTATTATTCCAGTATTTAAAGAAGATAAATACATTAATTTTGATTAAACATACAACAACACATTAAGGGGGGAAAAAACACCGAGGCTTGTTGACCTTTATTAGTTTATTTAATCACTGCATGTACACTTCCTAGCAAATCCAACAACATTTTGAGCAAATTGTACCAAGCCAAGCTTCAACACCATCCATTGAACCAACATATCAAAGCTACCTAATATTTTATAGTTAAAATTTTGTAGCTTAAATATTCTATGACTCTAACTTATAATTCTATCGGTTGGTCTTGAATAACTTATTAACTCTTATCATTATATTAATACTAGTTATAATTTTCTTTAAAAAATAAAGAAAGATGATTAATTACATACCAAAATAAAGTGAATAATAATAGAAAGATCCCAATTTTCTAAAGTTCTTATGAAGGAATTTTTTTTTTTTCGGGAGGAAGGGAAATCTAATGTCATCACATCTAATTCCAAAATCCACTGCCCAAATTAAAAAGAAAATTCATCTTAATATCCTAATTTTGCAAAAGTTTTTCAAAACCTACTAAACTTGCTTCTATTTTCTTTCACTTATTTGCATATTTTATGTTTTTCTTTTACTGGATTCTCTTGGGAATTTTATCAAACACTTGATAAGCATAAAAATATTCAAATAATAGATCCAAGAATTTCAATCACTAATTTCACCATATATATCACATAATCCAATCACAACTAAACTAATCAAAATTAAATTGATTGAGTTCATAAATGATACTTACTATTTCGAAGTACATGGAGAGACGAGAGTGAATCTTGTTGAGTGGCTTATTTTGGCATCCATGAGTGGACTGGTGAGGGTGGTGTTCTTCCGGGCAGCGGCAAAGGGCGTGATTCTAACGGTCCGTGCAGCGGCTGAGGTAGAGTTGAGATGTTGCCTCCCCAAACTGAACGTACCAAACAACAAACAAACAACAAATTTCTGAAGCAAGGAAAAACATGGCAGGGAAAACAAGACAAATTTGCTGACAAAAATAAAAACTTTTACCCAATAAACAATACGTAGATAAGAAAATTGAACAAAAAATACAAAGAGAAGTTGAAAAATTACCGTGAGTAGAACAAAAGACAAGATGGGTAAAGACTTTGTTAAATGAATTTTGAAATAATCATTCACACACACACACAATTGGAGGGGGGTAAAGTAGGGTAGCTTTTAACGTGAAGTGGCCAGGGAGGGAGAAGATTTAGGTCTTATTTAAGTTCTAGGTTTTTTTAAAAATATATATTATAAGGTTCTTAATAATTAACGTAAGTAACTATTATAAGGTTCTTCTAGAAATAAAAAAGAAGCTATTATAAAGTTGTTATTATTGATTTGAAAAAAAAAATCTATTATGATTTTTTATTAATCCAAGTTAATTATTTTAAGGCTAATATTTTAATTTTTGTTAATCTAACATTGTTAACCAAAATTTGTATGAAGAAACAATAATGTGTCTATAAAAAAGAAAAAAACATTGATTATTATTCTTTTTTTTTTAGTGATGTAAAGTTCATCACAAAAAAAAAAATTAATTAGATATGAAATAATTCGTCTTTGAAAAAATGATTATGAAATACAATATTATTCAAGACAAAATTTTAGACTACTATTTTCTAGTTTTGTTACAATAAGTAATTATCTGTGACAAAAAAATATGGTCTCAAAATTAATCAGAACCATATTAGCTTTGGAGACTAATATTTTTTTGTTACAAATTGTTTGATCAATTTCACATCTCTCCTTCAGTTACGAAATAATTATGTCACCGATAATAAAATTTTGCTACCATATTTTTGGTCATAAAAGATGATATTTAGTCAGAAAATGATCAATTTTGGAGGGAATTTTTTGCGCTAAAAAAAGCATATCCTTTTGCGACTAATTTTATGTTTGTCACAAAACATTTGATTAGGTGACTAATTAATGAGTCCTAAAACAATTATTATTGGTTACAAAATATAACATGAGCCAAGACAAAATTATTGGCTACGATTTAAAAAAATAGTCATAATAAGTAATATTTTATGACAAAATCTACAAAAGTCATAAAAGATGTCGTCTTAAAAAGTCAAATTTCTTGTAGTGAATGGAGGAGATATGTTCGGCCTTGAGAGAAAATGGAAAGAGGTTGAAGAAAGCAAGTGAAAGGGAAAGAAAAAGGGGGGAACCTGTGACCAAGCTAAATTATTTGTATTCTAATATGGACAAATTATTGATTGGACATGCTAAATTATTCTCTTCCTTAGTTTGATATAGGCTAGTTTTATTTTAAGGAATTAAGGTGATTCCTCCAATTAGGATTATATGTGGGTGAATATAGACTATTAGAGGATTTTTCATATGATTATAAGGCATGTACTTATTCAGAATGAGCCTCGCAATGAAGGATAATTTTGTGCTCTATAAGATAGGTTGGAATAAAGAACGCAAACCTCATTAGCTATACTAAGGTGATGATTCATTGATTGGTTCAGAGTTGAGGCATCTACTTTCTTAGAAAGAGTAGCTAGAGTGGTTTAACATCGAAATCATCCTTAATTTTATATAGGCCCTTTCTAGAAACTTGAGCTGATTTTTCTGTTTGGTTTAAAGAATCCCACTATTGAGAATTTTTAGAAAGTGAATTGAACAAATCCCAAGCAGCCCCTTCATGTAAGTTTCGAAAACTTCCTATCATTTATAGATTCTACCATATGACAATTTGACATAATTAGACCATCATAAAAGTATCGTATAAGTCTGCAATTCTCAAAACCATGGCGGGGACACTTAAGGAGTAAGTCATTAAATCTTTTCCAACACTCATAAAATTGTCCAACCTCTTTTTGATAAAAATCACTTATCTCTATACTAAGGGCATTTGTTTTAGATATAGGAAAAAACTTGGTGAGGAACTTATTACTCAAATCATCCCATCGGGAAATGAATTCAACCAAGCTTTTGCCTTATCTTTTAATGAGAAAGGGAACATACGAAGCCTAATTGATTCATCTCTAAAATTTTAGAAACGGAATGTATAGCATATGTAAAGAAATTCCTTAATATGAAAATATAGGTATTTATCTAACCCATAGAAAGATGGTAAAAGCTGAATGACGATAGGCTTAAGTTCAAGGTGTGTTGCTGAAGTTTGTGGCGGCATAATACAAGATGGTTTGTGTGCTACAAGTGGTGAAAAATATTTTCTAAGGGTTTTCACTACTTACATTAGTGGTAGTACTGGCAGTACTCTATTTGGATCATCCATCATTTGAGAAGAACTAGCTTGATTGCTATCAATTTTAAACTCTTTTCTGACTAAACAATTTGTTGAATTACTTTTCCAAACACTCATAAACTAACTAGACTAAATTTGAATGCAAACCAAACCACAAAAAGAAAAGAGTGTGGTTGTGTGCAAATAATTAGTGTCCCAAAAAGAAGTTATTAAGTTATTCTACCTTACATTTTGTCATAAAATCTAGAGCAATCTAAACTAGAAAAGTAAGTTTTCTTAAAACTAGAAAAGAAAAATAGAGAAATAAATAAACCAACAATAATGAAAATAAATGAAATTTAAAATAAAATAAATCAAACAACCAAACAATGAATTTGAAGTCTAATCTTAATTTTTTTTGTGCTTTTTTTTGTTTTTAAAAATAAAGACAATAAAAAATTATAACTAGCGGAAGAATCAAATCAACCTAGGTTAAACTAACTTTCTGCCAAAATCTTTGGAAAACAGTGCTAAAAACTTATTATGCAAATTTTTTTAATATAGTTACAAGCACACAAATCTTTAAATAAGAGTATTGATAATAAGGTCAAACCCATAGAGATTGGTATAAATTGGAAAGTATAATTTAAATCTAAAATTAATATTAATTCAAACCTACACTACAAGAAAATAGGCAATAGATGACGGAAAATAACTGTCATAAAAGGAGGTGCATGACAGACAATTTATATGTCATCTATGTCACTGTCATTAATTTATGACATAATATTTTCCGTCATTAATTCATGATGGCTTTTCACAGTCATATATCTGCCACAAAATATTTTAATATAAAAATAATTAAATAAAATTTAAATTTATTTACGCACCTTTGTTTTATGGCAAAAAATTGAATAATCATTTGTAAATTTATTATTCAATTTTGGCAGTAAATTATTTATGATAGAATGTATGATGGCTATTTCCCGTCATAAAGTTTGATTTTTTTTTAAATATTTATTACAATTATAATTTGTTGATGAATTCTTATTTAATATAAAAAAAACCAATAAAATTTAATATTAATTAACATCCATTCAATTTAACAAACTAATTTCAAAATAAATACATCTAATATTCAATGAGATCGCCATTAATAAATAATAAAATATCCTAAATTGAAAAAACCATCACAAAGTATAAAAAAAACAGTTAAATTCTAATCAACCTCCAAGAAAAGCAATTAAAATTCTAGTCACCAAGCCAAGTTACTTAACAAAACTTCCAAAGATTAATTCAAGTATTCCAACAACAAGACTTGGATTAATTCAAGTATTCCAACAACAAGACTTGCAATAAAACTTCCAGTAGCAATCCAAATTAACTTCCAGTAGCAATCCAATCTTCCAAAAGCACTCTAACTCAAGCCACATACCCTGCAACACTCCAACTATTAGTCCAACTCATATGTAGCAACCCGGCATCTTCTAGCAGCACTTTAATTCTAGCCACACTGCACATTATGAACCCAAACAAGTGGAAATTTGGTTCACCCTATAGCTACGTACGAGAGAGGAAAATCAAAGGTCCTTTGAGTAGAAACACTTGAAACTTTCTGCAATTGCACTACACCATCTAATGGGAAACTCTATGTATCAACAAGGCCCATGCAACACTATATTTAAAAACCAGAGTTGTATTGCTATTCTTCTCAGCTCTAATTTCTAAAAACTGAGCTGAGCACAAAGCAATTGTCTTTTCCTTAAGAAGTTATAATAAAATAAGGTTACTCAATAAGAAAAATAAATTTGATATTTGGAAGCTATAATAAAATGTAATTCGATTTTATACAAATGAAATACTTGACCATTAATTAGTTTTGATGAAAAAAAATGAGTGAAAAAAGTATCTAATTATATATATATATATATATATAATAATAATAATAATAATAATAATAATAATAATAATAATAATTTAAAATTATCAAACAAAAAAAAGGGGAATGGAAGAGAGCCCATGTTTCTCCTCTGTTTTCTTTTATTATTTTTAAATGGGGAATGGAAAGATCAGATCTTGTTGCAAGCACAAATTTTGTTTCTATTCTAAATGCTGCATGGATTAAAATTAAACCTTACATATGCTAGCACTATAAAGCACAACACTTAAAAAAAAAAAAAAGCTTTTCTATAATATTGTGAAAAAAATACTGTATCAATTATATTCGCGGAATATCAACCTGGCAGAATAATTCTTTTTAATAATATTCAACATCAATTTAATCTTCTCGTAAATAAATTAAGCATCTACCTAATTATGCCATAAAAGCATTATGAGCATTGTCCTGTACTATTTTATCAAAACAGGCCAAAAACCAAATGCTTATAACACCAGTTGAACAAATAATGCAGAAGTTGAAGCACAGGATCTAATTGTATTTTGCGTTCATAATGATAAATCAATCTTTGTCTCCTAGCAGAGAATGCATCCAAAAAATCTGAAGTGCTTTACAAGTCTGTAGCATCACAAATTAACTGTAAAATAAGCATGTTGAATCATATTAATAAAAAGACTAATTTGGTGTACATAAGACTACACCCAGACCTTACTGATCAAGTTCTCTGATTCAAAAGAAAATAGAGTAGTTCAATTGAGGTATTGAGAGATGAGCTTCAACCAATTTTAGGTCTTAATTAGCAAAAAAGTTTAGTTCTTATGGACATTGAGTTTCCTATTGAGCATAATGAAATCAATGCTTATTATCAAGTCGGTAAAGTTTCTATAGTGTTCCACTTTTGTATAGTCTCAGTCCATAATATTTTGAAATAGAATAATAATAGGCTAAGGGAGCTGGGAACAGCAGGAATTGAGAAGTCCTCTATTAAAATGGTAGGATTAGCAAGAGGAAAGATTACCTCTGAAATAAGGACATGCGTATATAAAGAAAGAGTCTCAATATTTGATAAGGCCCCTTCCTATCTATCTTAAGTGGGTAAAGGAGAAGGCCTTTCCGAAAGCCCTGCCCACCCTTCTTTATTTGTTGGGATTTAGTATTCAAAGTCTCCCAGATTCTTAATAGATGGTTAAGAGCAAAAACATGATCAGTAGTCTCTGCTATTGCAAGTTTGAAGTAGGATGTTAATTTAGGTATTTAGGTTGATTTAGAATTTTTTATTATTCTGATAGTGATGGAATATGTTATAGATACACAGCTGAATAACTATAAAGAAAGATTTGTTTTCAGTGTGGATAGATAAAATTATGCACTTGGAAATTTGACAACAAATAGGTATATAGCATTTTAATTTTACCATTAACTTATTGGTTTTAATTATTCAATTTATTCATTTGTTATCATCATCATCATCATCATCTGTTTTTTTATAGGGTTAAAAGTGTAAATTCAAGGTTGAAGAAGTATCTTTCCATAAGTCTGGGAAACTTTGAGACATCATGGGCAAAGATACACAATTTACTTGACCCATACATATAGATATTAAAGCATCATTTGAGAAAAGTTTGATAATTGTCCAACATCAATTCAAGCCTAAAGAAGTCAAACACATTCGAGCCTTCATCTCTGTAACTACATTAAATATAATTCTTAATTAGCTAAAACATGCTAATTTTATTGGGGTTGATAACTCTGCATACATGTGTATTGTTTGCCAAATACATGGTGATTAATTTTAAAAATTGTATGTTTGCTAAAGTGCGAAAAAAGTTATTTTGTGCTTTTATTATAATCCGTATCTGTATTTATGTAATATATTATGAATTATGAATTATGTTTTTAAATATTTAATTTTATAGATTTTTGTATGTTTATTAATTAAAATAATAATTACATGTAATCTGAGGCTCCAAACAAGCAAAAGGATGTCAAATTTTGACTCGGAGGTCCGAAAAGATAAGTCAAGACTTGCTTGAAACGGAGCTTCAAATAAAAAAAAAAGTAGCGTTTAACAAGCAAAAATCTAGTGTGGTAAGGTGCAACATGTTATTATACAAATTGTTGACTTTCACAGTTGACCAATTGCCGATTGAATACTGAAATAAGATTATGGCAGACACGTGCACACCGAATCCATGACCTAACTTTGACCAAATTGAAACTATTCACAATTTAATGGCCACAATCATACCACATGGTAAACGTTAGGTCATTGTCGACTTGGATCCACGCATTTTGTAATCAGGTTTCCCCGATCTACCTATTAACCTGCCAAATCTCAACTGTTCTTTGACTGAATCAGACATTTCACATGAGGCCACGTGTCTTGTTGAGTTTTGAAATTTGAACAGTTTTTAGATCTTGATATAATGGTTGTATGGAGTGCATGCATAAAGTTCACTGTGGGTCGCATAACACTGGATAATGAATGATTTTTCAATAAATAGGGCGACATATTATGTTTCCCACGTCCCTTTCTCTACTCCTTTCTTCACTTCTTTCTCTCTAGATTCTTCTCTTCATCTCTCCTAAATACTCTTTTTAATATTTGGTAAAATAATTTTCATAATAAATTTAGTTTTATTTTCAATTTTAGTTATTTTATTTCTAATTATGTGTAATTTATTTTAACAATTATTTTTATTTCAATTATATTTAACTGAATAATAATAGTTAGGGTAAGGTGAAACTCTTAGTAGAAAATTTTTTTTATTGAATTCTATTTTTAATTATATAAATTAAATTATTTTCTATTTAATTTTATCCATGTTTTATATTTTGAAATTTTAATTTATTATAGGCAAGTAAGGGAGTTTGGCACAATAAATTCTTAATATATTAATATAAAGTATAGTAAAATGAGATTTTAACTTATTGTAAACAAATTAATTTTTAGCACACTAAGTACTTAATCCATAATAAAATTAATTGAAAGATAATGATATTTTATGTAATTAATCTTTTCAGCAAATAAAAAAATGATAAAAAGAGTTTATTAAATTATATTTACTACTAATAGTGGATCCATAATTGTAACTAATTTATTTCAATAGTTTCCTTAAATTAAATAGTGTATATTTAAATTATATTTTAGTTTTTAGATAATTAAATGAAATTAAGAAATTAAATATTTTCTCTGTAGATCAACCTCGGACTCACCGAGATATATTATAACAAGATACTCTTATACATAGAAGTTATAAATCACTTTTGATTGTGTCACTTGGTTTATCATGTGCTCGTGAGATTGAAGAATACAAAAGAGAAGGTCAACCTATTTCGCTTGAGAGAATTGATCTTCATTGGGGAAAAAATAATAATAACTTGATTTAGTAGTTGTTACTTAGAAGCAAAAGTTGGAGCTAAATTGGCACCTAGAGTTGGAGTTAATTGCTAAGTGGTTTAATAAAATCCACTTAGATATTTTGAAAAAATTAAAGGAGATAGCCAAGCGTAGGTGTATCTTTCTTTAGATCTAGAAGTGAAGACAAGAACTTGAAGTCGACCATCTATCAAAGTTGATACTCGGCCATCTATTTTTGAGTTAGTATCACCTGGTCAAGAAAGTTGTTCACTTACTATGAAGAGTAATTCAATTACATTTGTTAAATCAAAAGTTAAGGTTAAATGTAGAGAGAGGCCGAAAACAACGGTACTACAAATTTGTGCTTAAGTTATTCAATAAGTCATTTAGTTTAACTTTTTATTATATGTAACACTTATATTTGCAGGTTAGCAAGAGCATGCCAGTCAAATCAATTACGTTTATTGACGAATTTCTAGTCGGATTACAATCATATATTCATAATATTAAAGATGTTGCCGCTGATGGTAACTATGGGTTTCAAGCAATAGCTGACTTAATAAGCTTGAGTGAGGATGGATGGATACAAGTGAGGAAAGATTTAGTAGATGAGTTGTACTCTCACTTAGATGATTATAACAAATTATATATACCTAAAAGGATAAACGAACTTATTCATGTCCTTTCATGTTATCATAATCGGCCAGCAATCGATGGATGATTATGCTTGACATAGGTCATCTTATAGCATCGTGCTATAATGTTATCTTATTCTACTTGTCCTCTGCACAATACCTTACATTTTTACCTTTGAGATCTGAGCCTGTGCATGTGTTATCTCGTAGAAATATTATTCTTGGCTATGTATTTATCAATCATTTTGTTGAGGTATAATTATTAATTTATTAACTTAATTCATGTTCTATTTATAATTTATAGTTATTAATTACAAGCTTTTATACGTATTTTTAATGCCAGTTCATCTTGTTCCACCTGTCTATCACAAATGGATGAGAGACTTCACATGCTTCTCAAATACAACATTTTATAGAAATTATAATTCCTAGGGTGGGTTCTACGGATAGAATAATTTTAGATAATTAACTCTATAATATTATTCAAATGTTTATTTATTATATTTTTGCCTTAATTTTGGCATGCCATTTGGAGGAAAGCTAAAATGAACATGAAGTCCGATTGTAAATCACTTCTAGAAACTTTTAAAATATTTTTATATTTATTTGTTTTCATTTTTGCTTACTCTTTAAATGTTCCTTTCCATAGTATTGTACATCAGCATGAAAAATTTAGATATATGCACTGAAATTTGAATAACTATATAAGAAATTCAATGAAAAATTTAAGGAAAGAACAGGACTATTGTGGAAATTTCATCAATGAACATGACAAACTTTCTCAGCAATGCTAGCTAGGCTCAAGTTAATGCTCGCCGGGGACTTGCTGTTGGTGCAAGTCCGGTAAAATGAGTAACTGCTGAAAGTGAAGGAAAAAAAAAATTGGACTGAATGTTAAGGCCACCAATGGAAATGCGAGGAGGAGGTTGATGTTTGCTGCAAAAGCTGCATGTTTTTACTTTGTTGCTGGAATTGGGCATTGTAATGGCAACAGAAAAGCCAAAAGGAGGCACCCTAGAAGCCAATAAATTTTATGCGTTAGTTTGTGTGGCATGCATGCCTACTGCAAAGTTTGTCACGAGTGTGAAAAGCTTTGAGCTTTTTGCTCCATTTTGTGCAACGTATCATTTGGTGTCAAAATTGTTGTAATACACAAGTTATTGTGATCATCTTCTAATGAATGCAAAACGTAAAAACTTTTTTCAAAAAAATTGCAATGAAACATTTATTAAGGGTTTATAAATCAATTTAATGGGTTTAATGAGTAAAAACATTATTATTATAAAAATTGAGTTTAGTAAGGATTTATTGAGTATTTAACTAGTTTATCAAGTAAAATTTAAAATTTCAGAGGGTGAGTTTATTTAGCATATGGGTTTAATGAGTAGTTTAGTGGATTCAAATAGGATCATCCAATTTATTGTCATTTACAATGGATTATTGTCGTTTACAAGAGTAATGTACAAAGAATTATATAGAAAATTCCGATCGACTTCTAAAGACTAGTAAAGGAAATCAACTAAATGCAAAGCTACACAATCTCTAAAATTAAGGAAATAAAAGTGGGAAAATATATTTTCAAAAAAAAAGGAAACTATATAAAGTTGGGTAATATATGTACAAACTCTTGTATAAATTTTTTTCATACAAACTAATATGGCATGATTTAATTAATTGGATTAAATACTTCTTGGTCTACATGATTTGTTTTTATTATTTTGTATTTTTATTCAACCAATGAGTTAGTGCTAATTAGTTTGTAAAAAATAAATTTATATAAAAATTTATGACTGTATCATCAATCTCAATTAATTAAAAGAAAAATCTATAGTGCCTCAAGGCAATCAACTATATTCTCCAACAATAGCAAACGGTTGGAACATTCTTCGCGCTCACTAGCAAAGATTCGAACATTCTTCATGTTGAAGCATGGGCAAGTAGACATAGTCAAGGTCATACTTGAGACTTCATAAACCAACATGATCATGAATGAGTTTTTTAATTAGATGAACAAGGATGAAACACGCCCTTGAATTTGGCAGCCATGCAGGGTTCTGATTTGATAGTTTATACAGTAATGAAGTACGGTCGGTCAAATTCGTACCTTTAGCAGCTTATATAAGTTACAGTTCAACTATTTTAAATGCTAGTCCTCTGAATGTAATAACTGACTGGTTAAAAGATGTCTTCCTTTAGATTTAATAGCTAGCTAGTTGGAACATTGTATATACTTTCTCTTGTATTTATTTATTTATTTTTTAAAGTATGTGTTTTTTATACATAATAATAATAATAATAATAATAGAATAAAGGTTTTATCTAATTAAGAGGTGTCATAGTCAACATTTTTTATACGAAGATTTTCAGTTTTTCCTACAAAAATTAATATAAACTACATACTCACTTATTATTTTCATAATAACTAATAACTCTCCTGGTACTATAATTTTATATTATTATAATTATTTTTAAATATATTTTTATTCCTATTAATTATAAACTAAATAAATCACATAAATTAAAATAAAGTAAAAAAATTAGGTATTAAAAATAAGAAATATATATTTCGTTGTGAATAAAAAATTAATAATAACATTGTTTTGTTTTTTTATTTTAAGTACTTTTTCGTAATAAATAAATACCTTATATTAATAAGATAAATTATCAAGTGAATGATTTAATTATTCCAACTTTTCTTTTAAATTTTTAATGCCAAGAAATTTTTAAATATAATGAAAACAGTAAAAATAAAAAATTGATAATTTCCCCTAATTTGTTTTTTAATAATAGCGGCTATGAGCACAAATAGGCAATGGGCTATTCCGGCCCGCAACGGCCCATCTTTGCTGCACGATGGACCCATTGCAGAAACCAAGCAACTACAAATTGATAAAACTGGATTATCCGTATTCATTTAATGGCCATGGCTCATGCTGTGGTGCTTCAAGCTAAATATTCACCATTAACTCAACCTGCCGTGCACTATCTTCCTTTGAAACCCCAATCCCAATCTTCAAACAGCTTTAGAAGTATTAGAATTGGAATTTTTTTTTCTCATCGCACAACCCAAGCTCAACTTGGGACAACAAGGACTAAGAGAAAGGTCAAGCCAAGCTTCTTCGAGCAAATTCGTCACAAGTGGTCGCACAAAGTCATTTCACCAAGAGAAAAGTTTCCCTGGCAAGAACAGCAACAAGAAGAAGTAGTGAAAAATGAGCCGGAGACCGACTTGGAGTCACGGGTTAGTAGTGAACCGTCTAGTTCTGCTTTGCCAAATCGTTTTGTTTCAGCTCCTTGGATTCATGGAACTGATTCCAAAGAAACCAAGTTTGATTCTCCTCAAACTAAAATTACAACTAAAAAAGAAGATATTGGTGATGATGGGTTGCTTGGTTCTTTTGAAAAAACTGTTGTACATAGTGCTGTTAAAGAAAAAACTGTTATAGAATTGGATGAAGAAGGTGATTATAATAAGGAACTTAAAACAGATGAAGTGAAAATTGATGCAAACCCTATTGAGTTATTAAAAGACAGGCACAGAGAAGTGGGTTCTTTAAATGAGAAGCAAATAAAGGGATATCAAGAGGTTGATGATCCAAATGTGTTACCATGGAAAAGAAATACGGATAGGAAAAAGAGGAGCAACATGGAATTGGCTGAGAAAATGATCCCCGAGCATGAATTACAGAGACTGCGGAACATTTCTCTGAGAATGCTTGAGAGGACAAAAGTTGGGAGTGCAGGGATTACACAAGCATTGGTGGATAGTATTCATGAGAAGTGGAAGTTGGATGAGGTTGTGAAATTGAAGTTTGAAGAACCTCATTCACTTCAAATGAAGCGAACTCATGAGATTTTAGAGGTTAGTGTTTATAATTTTCTATTTTTCCAGAGCTTCTAATGATTTGGCTTGCTCATATGTTATTTGCTGAATTGGTTAAACTAGAATTTTACTCAAGTTATGTTTTATGTTTCTTCAGAGAAGAACTGGAGGTTTGGTTATATGGAGATCAGGCAGCTCGGTAGTGTTGTTCAGGGGAATGGCCTATAAACTTCCTTGTGTACGATCTTTTACCAAACACAATCATACACAACAGACAGAAGACGTTACGAATGAAGTAATGCGTAATGTCGGAGAGCATCGCCCAAGTACAGCTATTGAGTCTTATTTACCTGATTCTGCAAATAATTTGCAGAACCTATCTAAAGAAGAACTCATGGACTTATGTGAACTCAACTATTTGCTAGATGAGCTTGGTCCACGCTTTAAAGATTGGCCTGGCCGTGAGCCATTGCCTGTTGATGCAGATTTGCTTCCTCCTGTGGTTCCTGATTATAAACCCCCACTCAGGCTTCTTCCTTATGGTATAAAGCCTGGTCTAAGAGACCATGAAACAACGGAGTTTCGTAGGCTTGCTAGAAAAGCGCCTCCACATTTTGCACTTGGTATGTAAAATCTTATGCAAACAACTGTAGCTTTCACCAAATTATGCCCTCTTAAGGACTTTGCATTTACTTGAATTGTCTTAGGAAGGAACAGAGAACTACAAGGCCTAGCTAAGGCCATGGTAAAGCTATGGGAAAAAAGTGTCATTGCAAAGATAGCTATCAAACGCGGCGTAATGAATACACGTAATGAGAGGATGGCAGAGGAACTCAAGGTGAGACATGTGATACTGCCGGTTGAGCATGAGTATTGAATTCCTGATGTTTTCCTTGGTATCTAGATGAGCTTATTTTCTTATTTCACCGCAGTTGTGCTAAATTTTAAGTGTTTGCCTGTCTTTTTAATTTTTGGCCATTTTTTGGTCCAAATTGCCAGTTACTTTGAGCATATAGTTGCTGGCTATATTTCCTGAATGCTCACAATATTTGCATTTCTGCATGCAGAAATTGACAGGGGGAACACTGCTTTCTAGAAACAAGGATTATATTGTATTTTACAGGGGTAATGATTTCTTGCCACCTGTGATTACAGATGCAGTGAAAGAGAGGTCAAAACTAACAGATATTCGACAAGATGAGGAAGAACAAGCACGACATGTTGCCTCGGCCTTGATTGAGTCCAACGCCAAAGGTTTTGTAGGCCCATTGGTTGCTGGTACCCTTGCTGAGACCTTAGCAGCAACCTCTCGCTGGGGAAAGCAGCCAAGCTATGAAGATGTGGAAAAAATGATGAGAGATTCAACTTTGAGTAGACATGCTTCGTTACTCAGATATCTTGAGCAAAAATTAGCTCTTGTAAGTGGCATATATACTAAAGTTACATTTTACCAGACAGACTACAAGCTTCATAATAATAATCAGTAGCACTGTAGATTAATGACTTGTTTTTAATTCTTGATGGTTATAGGGGAAAAGGAAATTGAAAATGGCTGATAAGGCTTTAGCAAAAGTACAGGAAAGTCTGGACCCGGCAGAGCTCCCATCTGACTTGGAAACCATAACTAACGAGGAGAGATTTTTACTTCGTAAAATGGCTCTGAGTATGAAACCCTATCTGCTGCTAGGTAAGAATTGGCACCTTGATTCTACTTAATGGTCCCAGAGGGATATAGTCAAAATATTTTTTTACTTTCTGTTTCAGGTAGACGAGGGATTTATGATGGTACGATAGAAAACATGCATTTGCATTGGAAGTACAGGGAGTTGGTAAAGATAATTGTCAAAGGAAAAAGTTTTGCACAAGTCAAGCAGATTGCAATTTCCTTAGAGGCTGAGAGTGGTGGAGTGCTAGTGTCTTTAGATAAGACTCCCAAAGGCATAGCGATTATTGTCTATCGTGGGAAGAATTATGTGCGCCCTCTCAAATTGAGGCCTCAAAATTTATTGACTAGAAGGCAGGCATTAGCTCGATCAGTTGAACTTCAGAGACGTGAGGTACCATTCCTGATGTTCTTATTTTCTGTATTTAACTTCTCAATCTAAAATGCATTTTTCGTTTTTTCATCTAATATGTTTCCTCTTAACTTTTCCAGGGACTAAAACATCACATCTTGGACTTAGAGGAGAGAATTGAGTTGGTAAAGTCAGAATTGGTATGCTATCATTCTTGCTCCTCTTTACATACAACTATTTTGTAATGACATGGTGTTAAAACTGGCATGCTTAATAATTCGTACTTTTCTTTTTGCCTCAGAAAGAAATGGAAGGGGGGAAGACAATGACGTAGAAAGAAGCTTGTATTCAAGGTTGGATGATGGATGTTTCTCTTATGATGACATTGAAGAGGTAAATCATTTAAACTTCCTTGTCTGGTTTATTACGTGAAAATTCTTGTTACTCCCTTCAGGTTTGGCCCAATACCTACTCTCCTCCCTAAAGTTTGAAAAAGATACGCCAAGATTTGTCTTGTCATTACTTCAGTTCCTATTCAAGCTTAGTTTATGAGGGCAACAATGTATATAAACATGATAAAGCTGACAACCAAATAGTTTAAATCACAAAAAACAAACCAAATTCTTGTTCTCTTTGGTCTTCTTGCCCAAACCTCTATCACCACAATTTGCAAACAATTTAACAGCAATTTACCAGCAATTTTCCTTGAAATAATACCTACAAATGAAAATCTAAAATCCTATTCAAAGAAATTGGTTATGATAATGAGAAGGCCACTGGCTAACAAATCAGGGCTGTGTGGCAAGCCAGGCAAACAAGGGAGGTTGCACAAGGCTGGGTATGGCTACTGCGATGAGCACTGTAGCAGACAGTTCCATGATGGAGAGGAGAGAGAAAAGGAAGGAGATAAAAAAGAAAATTTTGGGAAGAAAAAGGATAAATGAACAATGAATCGGAAAAGATAATTAAATAGAAAAACTACAAAAACTCTGGGTAAATACTCTTTGAGTTTTTTCTATTGGTTGTTTTCCATTGGTTGTTTTCCATTACTCCAAGTTAATTCTGCTTGAAATTATATTCATGTTATGAACCCGTTATTTACTTGATTATGTGTTTCAATTTACTCATTCTCAATGATTTAAACAATGCATACAGATATCATTCAAAAACATTATGCTTACAAAGTTTAGATTTAAAGTTTGTATCCCACTTGATATGGCATGATTACAAATTGACAATCCCCTTTAAGTCATTGCACATTTATGTTAGCATTTCACTGCCATATGATGATCTGTACGAAGACCACGTGTATGCCACATCAGTTGGGATATAAAGTTTGTATCCCAGCTTCGTTAGTGTAGCGTCACTCTTCTGCAGTACCTCATTTGGGTGATGACTTGGTATTTTCGTTTGGATTATGGCATATACTAATTTTGGATTGTAAAATTGAGAATTATATGCCAAGTGAAATTGCAATTATTTATAATTGTTTGAATCAGGTTGAAAGGGAAGACACTTGTCAAGTGATATTTGATAGCAGCAATGAGGTAGCTGTAACTAAAATCAATTCTTCCACAAAGAAGACTGTTTTATGGATTCTTTCATGTGATTGAAGCTCAGGAGATATTTAGCATTCAAGATGTTATGAAACAAATATCAACATTTGAAGCAACAAATGAGATGAGAGAGAGCAGACTAAACGGTGATTCGGTGTTTGTCACAAGAAATGCAAATTGTAAATCCTCCAGTGGCAATTAAAGCGTATACTTTATTATTTTCTGATCAGGGAATACGTCCTCCAACCTGAATCTTTTTCCTCACTATGTATGAAGAAATTAGCTTATATTGAAATATAATTAAATCATATCCTTCAAATGTTAATATGATGGATTAATTCCTTTAAATTTTGGTGGATAGGATAGAACTTTTCTAGGCGGGAAAATATTCTGGGTTTTTACTTGTTGCATGTACAATCCAGTGTAAAATGCCAAAACGAAAAAATTGGTATTATTGTGGAGAAATATGTAATATTTTATTATGTATACATGTAGAGGACAAAAGGAAAGGAAATTAAATTAAATCCCTACAAATTAGAGACTAAATCAAATCTTGCAAATTAAGGATTGGCAACTATCAAGATCTTTCTTGTAAGGCATCAATATTTAGAGTGGAAAATAGGTAGGTGTTTTCCCACGCTATCCCCCAAGTTGGTGAATGGAAATTGTCCATCCTCATGGCACGAGCGACTCAAATTTCTTACAAATGGAGGTTAAATTGGCACGCACGGGTTCACTCAGTAAAAGTCCGCATAGGGACGGGATATGCTTAGCAGTAGGGTGTGCTTAACAGTGGGCCGCCTCATGCAATTGGTGAGCCGTGGTGCGCTTAGCAAGCAGACAACCCAAGATCGCAAGCCAAAGTAAGCAAGCTTGGCCTGATTTCTAGAATTCTTTTCACGTCTGTACAACTTGTATATGTCTAGACATTTTCACATTTGTGTATACTTAAATCTCTCCAGAACTTGGGTGATATTTAGGCAAGTTGCCTAAACCATCTAGACTTAGGCAAGCTCCTTTATAAATAGGGAATGCCACCCTTAATTTTGCTCATCAACACATCACACAACATACCTAGTAACTCAAGCATCCTTATAAGCTCTCTTATATTTTCTTTTGCAAGTAATAGCATTATCTTTGACCATATTGTTTTTTCTTCTCTCTAGCCTTTCCGCAATTATTTTGTTTGGCTAACTTGAAAAGTTCAATAGGTTTACTCGCTAGAAGTTGTCTAAGTGCTGCACAGGTTGTTTGTAAGCTCCCTTATATTTTATCTTGCAAGTAATAGCATTATCTTTGGCCATATTGTTCTTTCTTCTCTCTAGCCTTTCTGCAATTATTTTGTTTGGCTAACTTGAAAAGTTTAATAGGTTTACCTGTTATAAGTTGTCTAAGTGTTGCACAGGTTGCTGTGCAAAATACTCATCCAATGATAAGTGGTATCAAAGCTAAAGTTTGCACCTACGCAATCTAGCTCACGAGCAATGACTAATCCTCCTAGCACATCACAAGAGGGTATTGTTAGTGTGGAGTCACTTGAGCAAAACTGTGGCAGCGAGGAAAAAGCATAGACTAAGTCCCACAAAGTCCAAGGCCGCTTCTGTTAATGCCTTGGAGCCTCGCGTCGCGACACTCGAAACTTTGATGTTCGCTGCTCAAGATACCCTCAAAAGTTTGAAGATAAAGGTCGACGGTCTTGAGGGCGAGTATGACAAATTTACGATAGCCACCAAGGTCTAAATTCAAGACCAAGCCGACTCTTTGCGAGGGGGGTTTCGAGCATTTCATAATGAGTTATTGAAATTAGTAGTTTTGTGCAAAGTGAGTTATGAACAATTTGTGCGAAGGTTGACGCAGTCCGCTCGGATTGGGCTTGGCACAAGCGCACACTCTTCATTAGTTCGGCTCCAGCTTCAACAAGCTCGTGTGATGCACTCTGTATTGACATGTCAAAGCTCAACACCTACAATGGTGTACGCAATGCCACTATTGTAGATAACTTTGTCTTAGGACTAGTGATTACTATTAAAAATTGTATGTTTATTTAGAAATAAAAATGTTATTTTGTACTTATAATATAATTTATATTTGTAATTATGTAACATATTATGAATTTCTAATTATTTTTCTAAATATTTGATTTTATATATTTTTGTGTATTTATTAGGTAAAAATAATAATTTCACACAATTTGAGACTCCAAACAAATATACGGATGTCAAATTTAGATTTTGAAAGTCTAAGAAATTAGGTTATTGTCGATGAAGATCCACCACTTTTGTTGTAAATTTATAAATTTTTACCACGGTAAATGTTATAATTGTGAAATTGTAAGTTTTTACTATGTTAGGTATTGTAACTGTTAATGAAATAAGTTGGATGTGCTTGAGTGGATTAAGTTAGGTTTATGTTTTGTTAGTGGGACAAATGTATGGTTAAGATATAATTAGCTTTATTTATTTGTGCGGTGTTGATTAATCATGTATTAGTATAAATAGAGAGGGGGGAACACACCTCTCCACACTTTTTTTTTTCTTTCCCCTCAAATTCTTCATCTCATCTCTCTTTGTAATATATTTTCAATAAATAAAATTAGTTTTATTTCAATTTTTAAATATCATTTTTTTAATTATGTATTTTTCAATTTTAATATTTTCCTTTATTTCAAATATATTTAACTAAATACTAATAGTTAGGGTGAGGTGAAACTCTTCGCAGAAACATATGATTTAATCAAATTATATTTTTAATTATATAAATTAAATTATTTTCTATTTAATTTTATCCATATTTTATATTTTGAAATTTTGATTTATTGTAGACAAACATGAGAGTTTGGCATAATGAATTCTTAATATCTTAGTATAAAGTATGGTAAAATGATATTTTGACTTATTGTAGACAAGTTAAGTTTTAGCACATTAAATACTTAATCTATAATAAAATTAATGAGAAAATAATTATAATTTATACAATTAATCTTTTGGTCAATAAAATAAAAATAAAAATAATTTATTAAATTGTATTTATGACTAAGAGTGGATCCATAACACTAACTAATTTAATTTTATAGTTTTACTCAAATTAAATTACATATATTCAAATTTTATCTTCATTTTTTAGATCAACTTAAATAAACAAATTAAATTATTTCTCTGTGGATCAACCTTGGACTCACCAAGATATAATATAACTAGGCACTCTTATACTTAAAATAAATTAAATATTTTTAAGTCGTGTCAATTAGAGTAATACTTCAATGCCCTTAGTGTTCGAGATGAGGCATCAAAAGTAGGCACCACGCTTATGTTCCTTCGAGGCACCGCACAACTATGGTGGCGGCAGAAGCATGGCGAGATGGGCAAGGGCATATGTACCATTAACACATGGGCTGAGTTCCAACGAGAACGCCAGAAGCACTTTCCCCCAAGCAACGTAGAGAACGAAGCAAGATTGGGCTAAAGATTTCACTATCCTAATGCTTGAGATGACCGACATGTCCAACAAGGACTTCACTACCCTAATGTTTGAGATAACCGACATGTCCAACAAGGATTGGGGCAAAGTAGAACTTGATAGGTGAAGGCATACAAACTCTTGATGACACCATCGTTGTTGCAAAATCACTCGCCGATTACTCCACCCAACCTAAATACAAGAGGCCTAACCAAGGTAAAGATGGGAGAGAGGGCTGGAAAGACTAAGGGCATAACCGAAAGGATTGGGGGCAAAAAAACCCTTTTAGTGAAGACGGGCAAAGTAAATCGAAGATATAACTACCCAAGCTTCGAATCTCATGTTTCATATATAATGGCCCTTATTGAATACGCGACTATCCGGAGAAGAAGTCTCTCAATGCCCTCGCCGCATAGCTCAAGGGCCATTTCACACGGCTGATGAAGGAACCCCGTTCGCTCCAATACCTTGGCGCGCTTAAGAGCCACCCACTTGCACCCACCAAGAAAGAGCTCATGTATATGAGTGCAACCATCAACGGCCAAGCTGTTCATGCGCTGCTCGAAACTGGGGTGACGTACAACTTCATATCGAAAGATAAGGCCAAGTGCCTATGCCTCAAGGTGACCAAGGAAGGACGCACCATGAAGACGATAAACTCACCCGCTAAGCTCACTGCAGGCATCGCACAAGGTGTGCATGCGACACTTAGAACTTAGAGCGGAAAGCTTGATTTCTCCATCGTGCGTATAGACGACTTTAAGACGATCTTTGGCATGGAATTCTTTGACCAAGTCCATGCCTTTCCGCTACGGGCCACGAACTCCCTAAGCATCATCGATGGGAGTGTGGCATGCATGGTACTCGCTGAGCACTCCAAGACTGTAGACAAGAAACTCTTGCCCATGCAATTTAAAAAAGGCTTCAAAAAGGACCCAAGCTTCTTGGTCTCTATCTAGGAATTGAATGGTAGAGAAGATTGTAGGCACTCGTCGAGCCCAGCCCCACCGCTTATTTAGAATGTCCTCGACGAGTTCAAGAACATCATGCCTTTTGAAGCTTTCGAAGAAGCTCCCACCTCGACGAGAGGTAGATCATGAGATTGAGTTAGAGCAAAGTTCTAAAACGCCAGTTATGACACCCTACCACATGGCGCCACCCAAACTTAAGGAGTCGTAGACGCAACCTAAGGACTTGCTAGATGCGCACTGCATCTGCCCATCTAAGGCTCCACTCGATGCACCCGCCCTTTTTCAAAAACAAAGAGCTGGCTTTTTATGGATGTGCATCGACTATTAGGCACTTAACAAGATCACTATAAAAAAACAAATATCTAATACCCTTGATAGCGAATCTTTTCGATCAAATCAACAAAGAAAGGTACTTCACTAAGTTTGACTTACGCTCTGGGTACTACTAAGTGCAGATCGATCGCGAAGAAAGACAAAGCGAAGATCACATACGTCACAAAAGGATGAATCTCCTCGAAAGCAAAGCCACTTGGGAATGCAAAAAAGACCTATGGCATTTCGTAGAAAACATCCAAAGGTACAAGCACGAGAACACGATGAGGACACCACGAGCATAGGTAGGGAAAGGAATGTCACAGACTGCTCAAATTTTCTACAAATAGAGGCTAAATTAGCACTCACGGGTTCGCTCAGTAAAAGTCTGCACAGGGGTGAGATGCGCTTAACAGTAGGGTGCGCTTAACATTGGGCCACCTTATACAATTAGAGAGTTATTGCGCGTTTGGTGCATTTAGCAAGCGGACAGGCCAAGATCGCAAGCCAAATTAAGCAAGTCTGGCCCAATTTTTAGAATTCTCTACACATCTCTACAACTTGTATATGTTTAGACATTTCCACACTTGTGTATACTTAAACCTCTCTAGAACTTAGGTGATATATAGGCAAGTTGCATGAATTATCTAGACTTAGGCAAGATTCTTCATAAATAGGGGATGCCACCCTCCATTTTGCTCACCACTATACCACACAATACACCGAGCAAATTAAGCATCGTTGTAAGCTTTCTTGTATTTTCTTTTGCGACTAATATAATTATCTTTGGTCATATTGCTCTTTCTTCTCTCTACCCTTTTTACAATTATTTTACTTAACTAGCTGGAGAAGTTCAATAGGCTTACTTAGCAACTTTTATGTTAGAAGTTATCTAAGTGGCCCACTGGTTTTTGCGTAAAATACTTATATCGTGACACCCAACTGTGGCCCACGGGTTTTTGCGTAAAATACTTATATTGTGACACCCAACTCGCTTATTATACTTTGAAACACCTTGTTCATCAAACTTATGGTTAACATATTTAACAGCTGGCTACTAATAGGTACAAATAGAGTGCAAATTAGGTCATTGTCCAACTTTTCCTTCATGATGTGTCGGTCAACTTCACTGTGCTTAGTGTGATCATGCTGAACTGGATTTTGTGCTATACTAATACTTGATTTGTTGTCGCAATAAAGCCTCATAGATGTTTCTCACTGAATCTCCAAGTCTTTTAAGACGACGTTTAGCCACAATAGCTCACAAATCCCTACTGCCATGGGTTACAAGGTTGCCACCAAGGAAGGTATAATAACTTGATGCTGACCTTCTATCAACAATAGATCTTGTATAGTCTGCATCAGTATAGGCTTTAAGTGTTAGCCCTTCTTTTTTATTGAATAAAATTCACTTCCCTGGTGTTCCTTTCAAATAGTGCAAGATCATATATACAGCTTGAAGATGAACTTCTTTAAGATTATGTATAAATTGACTCACAATGCTAACTCATAAACTATGTCAGGTCTAGTGTGAAAAAGGTAAACTAATTTCCCTACAAGTCGCTAAAATGTCCCTTTATCTACTATTGCATTTTCATAAGCTTTACTAAGTCTATGGTTAGGTCCTATAGAGCTTTCAGTTAACCTGCACTCTATATACAGATTCCATGCTTTGAGTCGGTATTTTTGTTGCGATATGTAGATTCCATGCTTTGAGTCGGTAATTTCAATACCAACAAAACACTTCAATCTACTGAGCTTCTTTATCTCAAATTTATTAATTAAGCATTTCCTTAAAGCTTCCCTTTCTTCCAAATCATTTCCTGTTACCACAATGTCATCTACATACACTAATAATGTTGTTACTCCCTCTAAAGCTGAATGTTTGACAAACAAAGTATAGTCAGCTTGGCTTTGTTTATATTCATCATTGTCATGACCTTAACATATCATTCGAACTAAGCTCTAAAGGATTGTTTCAGACCATAGAAGACATTTTTAAGTTTGTACACTTTGTTTCCTTCTAAATTCAAGCAAAACCAAGAAGGATTTCCATGTAAATGTCTTCATCAAGATCACTGTGTAAGAAGCTGTTCTTGACATTAAATTGTTGCAGACTCCAACCAAGATTAGCAATTAAAGATAATTATACTCTCACAATATTCATTTTAGTAACTGAAGCAAATGTTTCCAAATAATCAATCCCATTAGTTTGAGTATACCCTTTTGCTATCAACCTAACCTTTACCTTTCAAGGGATCCAGCTGCCTTACATTTACTAGTGAACACCCATTTGCAACATGTTGGACTCTTCTCCTCTTGTAACTCAACTAAATCCCACGTCTTTTTTTTTTTCAAGGGCCTCCATTTCTATTTTCATGGCATTTCTCCACTTCTTACGACTTGATGCCTTAGAACTGTCTTAGGAATGGTTATGGTATTTAAATGTGTGAGAAAGGTACTATGGCTGTGTGACAACTTATTATAAGGTATAAAGTGAGACAAAGGATATAAAGGACGTTGCGTACATTTTTTAATGCCTTTTTTAATAGCAATAAGAAGATCATTGTTATTATCTTCATTAGAATTAGAAATATTTTCTTGAGAAGGTATAGTGTGATTAATTACCTTATTAGTAAGGGCTGGTTCTAATTCTTGGACTTGCATAGGATGAACAACGGGTGCTTTTCTCCTTGAATAAGTCAGTACTAGGTGAGTAAAATTTTAAACTTATTTATCCTATCCAAAAATCTTAGAGTTGGGAGTACTAGGATTTTTAGGTTCTATAGTAACAGAACTAGAATTTGAAGGACTTTAAGAATCAACAGGGGTAAGAGCTAGAGGATTTTTTATGTTTGTAAATGAGGGAGAAGAACGATAGTCAAGTTCCAGCGGCAAAAATAAGTCTTTGTCTTTTTCTTTGTCTTTATCTTCCATAAGTGTTGTCTCCCCCTGAAGATAAAGTTGATTGAAATAACTTTCTTTTTGAACAAATGTAACATTAATAGACACAAAAAATTTTCTTGTTGGAGGATGAAAATATTTGTATCCCTTTTAAGTTGAGCAATAACCAACAAATACACATTTTAAGTGCTCATGGACCTAATTTTCCTCTATTATGAGAGTGACTATGAATAAAAGATACATAACAGAAAATTTTGGGAACAAGATGATTAGTAGTGTGGAAGTGGGGAAAATATTTTGAAAAAGCTTGGACAGAACTTTTGAGCTCAAGAACCCAAGAAGGCAACCTATTTACAAGATCTGCTGCTGTTAGAGCAGCCTCTCCCTAATAGTTTTTAGGAACATTTTTATGAAACAAATAGGCTCTGCTCTAGTAATGGTTAAAAGATGACCATTTTTTCTTTTTGCAACCTCATTTTGTAGGAGAGTGTTAATACATGATAACTTATCAAATTATACTCTCACTTTAGAAGTATGGTGATAGGGTTTGGTTAAAATAGTCTTGAGCATTATCTAATCTAAACATTTTTATTCCAACTCCAAATTGATTTTTGACCATGTTATGAAAAATAGGGAAAATAAAGCTCACATTAGACTTATTTTTAAAAGAAATATCCACAACATACAAGTGCAACCATCAATAAATGAAACAAACCAGCAAACTCTCGAGACATTAGGAATTATGGAAGAACCCTAACTATCATTATAAATGAGTGCAAAAGGAATAGATGTTCTTTTATTAGTAATAGGAAAAGAAGTATGTTTATCCTTTGCAAGTTCACAAATATCACAATGAAGATTTTCTACATCAATTCCTTTAAACAATAATGAAGACATTACTTTAAAAATGCTAAACGAAGGATGCCCAAGACGAAGGTGATAAAGCCAGATTTTGTCTTTATTAGAAATAAAAGACTTAGAAAAAAAAATGACAAGGGTAAATAATTTCCAATTTTAGTTTGCCCACTTGATTCTTTAAAATAGTAGAGCCCATTTTCTCTCTAGCATGTCTAATCCTCTTCCCCGGACTCTAGTCTTGAAATATACAGTATGAAGGATAAAAAATTACATTACAATTCAAATCTTTTGTAAGCTTGCAAACAAACAAAAAGTTCGTAGAAATTTGGTAAATTGAGGATATCTTTAAGTGTGAAGTCTTGATTTCTTAAAACATTTCCTTAGCCAATAATTGTTGATAAGGAACCATCAGCTATGGCTACCTTCCTATTGCTTGGACAAAGTCATAGGAGATGAATTTGTGTGAGGAGTAGGTCATATGGTTAGTGGCCACTGAGTCTATGACCTAAGAGTTGGAGAAGATTTTACATGAGATATTTAGTGCAAATAGAGATGGGAATTTACTTTTGAATGCCAAAGAATAAATACCTGCCTCTAGTGGCTTCTCCAATGTTCTTAACAAACTATTCAGCTTCTCAATTTGTTCTCTATTAAACTTTCCATATTCATGAGAATCACCTATGTGACCAAATTGTGTGGAGGCTATATGAATTTGCCCTTGTCCCTTCAGTTGTCCATTCTTCACACTTGAATTTCTATTGGACATTGGTGGCTTTCTATGAAATTTTCAGCATCATTCATGGGCATGTCAAGGCTTCTTGCAGTAAGTACACCACAAAGAATCCTTATTTATCACCTTAGACAAATCAATTTGTCCAATTTCACCAAAGGGATTGATGATTTAGGCTAGAGTTCTTTATTATAGTATTTCTTGCAACCATGGCTGAGCTCTCCACTACTTGGGGTTCAACCATGACTCCTCTTCTACTTTATTCGCCCGAATTGTAGCAATGGTCTCATCCACTGATGGCAAGACTTCCTTTCCTAGTATTTGCACTCGAACAGGATCAAACACTCCATTTAGTCCAACTAAGAAGTCATAAATCCTATCTTTTCTACAAACCTTTTCATCAAGGCAACATTACTTCATTTGAAGACATTGACAATGGTCCATCTCTTGCCATAATTTTCAACAAATTATCATATTCAGTAACAGAGCGACCTCCTTGTTTACTTGCAGAAATCTTAGTTTTGATCTCACAAATTTGAGCAGCATCACCCACGTTAGAATGGGTTTTTTTAATAGCTTCCCATATTTCCTTGGGTGTGGTAAGAAATATACATGTATGACTGATCTATGGGACCATAGAACTCCCTAGCTAGAGCATAACAATAAAGTATGCTTCATCCCAGGCATCAAATCTGGGGTCCCCTAATTTGGGTCCAGATCCAAGTAGGTGAGTAATTTTATCCTTTACTTTAAAAAAGGTTCAAACAAATTGAGACCAGTTTAGATAATTTTTCTTACCCAATCTATGGGCTGCCAAAATGTTCTGTAAATCTCTCACTGATGGAGTATTTATACTGTCACTATTTCTGTTGTCACTCAATTGAGTAAGATTGGGTTAATCAACAATGTCATACTGGAATTTGAAATTAATCTCAAAAGGAGAAAAAAATGATAGAAAAAGAATTCGGCAGTGATGGTTGAATTAAAAAAAAACCAAAAGGAGCCTAAGAAGGCTCTGATACCATGTGGAGAAGTTTGTAATATTTTATTGATGTCTCAAAAAATATAATTCTAGGTTAATATGTGCATGTAGAAGAAAGGAAATTAAATCAAATCCTATAAATTAGGGATTGACAACTATCAAGATCTTTTATCTAAGGCATCAGTATTTATAATTTTAAAAAAAAAGCTAGATGTTTTCCCACAATTATATGCCTTTTTTCCCACAATTATATAGCTTTTCAGTGTACTACTAACACATATATCTATTAATAATGTACCGCTTACGAAACCATGGACATTTTACTTCCGTAATTCAAACATTAGTAAGAACAATAATGTATCAAACATTGCATAATAAAATGTTTTGGGTTTCATATTTCAAAACCATTTGCATGATAAAATTAACAAATTCAATAGATGTTTATTAAAAATTATTGCTGCTTAACTTCGCAAGTTTGTTTCTGTTGATGCTGAGAAATTATCTCAATAGTTGAATTTTTTTTTTGTGGATAACAATACGAATATCTTAAATGCCGATCTAAACGCAACTCTCCACACTTACTAACTACAAAAAATAATTAGAATACAACGGAGGGGATTCCGACATAGATTCTCCAATACTTAAGTCATATATTTAGTATATAGGGAAAGGAAAAATGAATTGATAAAACTGCAAAATAAGCTAAAGTTCAAGAGATTTTGGTTGTATAGTTGAAGATCATATAAAAGGAACAGTGGTCAAGTGATAATGTCTTGTGATTTTTTTAGTTAAATTTGCTAACTCCCTCTTCTGATGCCCTCTCTAGCTTAAATCGACTCTGAATTGTGGATGATTGTTTCCTTAATTTCAATATACTCTCTCACCAATTGCAGGTACTAGGTGATTTAAAAGATTGTGGTGCTTGTCTAATTTTCCTAAAAAAATTAGACATGTTTGACTCGACTTGAATAAATAAAATTTTCGGGATAAAAAAATTCTCAAATTGGGTAGTAGAGTGTCAAGTTAGACTAATAGACATCCAAATTGGACTAGTAGATACTATCAAAAAAAAAAAAATTGGACTAGTAGATTATCATGACATACTAACAAATATTTAGGTCAGACAAAGAGGCAGAGCAGACAAGTAAATTTTTAAGTCAAGACTACTAAATCTTTAGATCGGACAAAGAGGCAAATTGACTTCTAATCCATAAATGTGCTCACCTTGTAAATACAATAGAATCCTATGCAGCTCGGCTCGGCCACCGTAGAAAAGTCTGACCCAAACAGATTTCAAACGGTGAAATGGGGCGAAGAAACATCCAAATGGCTCCTTCAGATAGGGATGCGTGTGTCACGCTGTGCTAGGGAACCAGAGTTCCATTACTGGTATGAATAACCGGCTTCTCAATCTTTCTAAATAAAAACAAACAAAACTTCAGGTTCCGGGCTGAAGCCCGGATCGATTCTGGCCGATGAGGGATCACGGCCAGTTCGACCAGGCCAAGATGGGCCTGTAGTCACCAAGAAGCAGTGCATTAAAATGGGTTGTCACTCTGCCTGCAAGGGTTCAACTTTGACATTTATTACTTTTTGGTTTCCTACTTTCCTTTCAACTTGAATCGAAACCTCTGTCGTTCTCAGCAGCCAGGTATTAATGTAAGTTTTCTTCTCAGACCATCTTAAAATTTGAGATTCTATATTTTATCTTCTCTGCAAAACTATTCTCCGTGATAGAAATACCTTGGTTTTCTCATCGTGGCATGTAACTGTAAGATACATTTCAACTTCAAGCAATTCAAATGAACAGTCATTTACTGTTTTATATCTCAAAACTCATGTGGGTTATCTTTAGAGTCTGTTTTTTCTGCCTCTAAATATGTTCATTTTGATGCCCCTGAAAAGCCAGACTCAGTAATTAGGTTTTTCATAAACCACGGTTTTTCTAAAACCCAGATTTCAGCCGTTATTAGAAGACGCCAACAATTTCTTTTATCCTTCACTGAGAGAACATTTTTGCCCAAATTTAATTTCTTTTATTCCAAGGGTATCTCAAGCCCTGATCTTGCCAAAGTCTTATCTGCTCAGCCGTCTGTTTTGCATAGAAGCTTACACAAACAAAATAACCCCTTCTTTTAATTTCTTTAAAGGTTTACTCAAGTCTGATGAAAGCACCGTTTCAGCTATTAAATTTTGCCGTTTATGATCACATATGATGTCCAAACGTGTGTTACAAAATGCTAAGATTTTGGGAGGACATGGAGTGCCAGAATCACACATTAATCTGTTTCTTCGTGCCCAGCCTAGCATATTTGTTTTAATCTCTGAGCTGTTCAAGGAAAATGTGGAGAAATTGAAGGGAATGGGATTTGATCCTAAGGAGATGAAGTTTGGCTTGGCCGTGTTCATATTCAAGTAGATGTTTATAAGAAGTAGGGTTTGTCAGAGGAAGAGATTTTCAAAGCATTTCTGAAGAATCCATTGTGTGTGGCATCGTCTGAGGTTAAGATTATGGCAATCATGGATTATTTTGTAAGGAAAATGGGTTGCAAGGCTTTATTTGTTGCTAAACGTCCATCACTTACTACTTTCAGCTTGGAGAAGAAGAGAATTGTTCCGAGGGGCTCAGTTGCTCAAGGTTTGATTAAGAACGATCTTGGTTTGTCTACATTGTTTCTCACTTCTGATCAGTTGTTTCTAAAGAGGTTAGTGAACCATTACAAAGAGGAAGCTTCTCAGCTGCTCAAGTTGTATGATGAAAAGTTGAATGTTTCAAGACACAAATGGATTCTAAGCTTGTATTAGGATGACCTAACGTTTTAGTAAAAGTGCAGGAACTTGAAATTGTTTTCACCATCAATCAATTGTAGAATACAGTTAGTTTCTACTGGATTTTTAGCCCCATGATGATTCCTTTGTTTTTGGAACCTGCTTTGCTTTAATGCTATGATTGCACTTTGCATATTTGATCAAACTAGTTAGTACCTGCAATTCTGGGTGAAGGATAGAGATTACTTGCCATCAATTGTTTTTTGCCCTAGAATTATTTGTACTTTTATACGCTAACAACGAACGTTAGACTGTTTGTTATTTATTGAGAAGTATCACACAGGGTGAACGTGTTTGTTACAACACGAAATTGATTTGGCATTCATTCTTCAGCTTGATCTCTGAAAGATCTAATAGAAATCCAGAAAATAGCCTTAAATCAAAATTGTGGCATACCCTGGGAGATCTAAATTCATGGCACAAAATAAAAAGTCACATTTCTCCTTTAACACCCCATTTTGCTGAGCAATACGCCAAAAGTAAAAATAAGTTGCCAAGAGTAATTGTTAGCAAAAATAAAATAGTCATCCTTTTTCATTTAATACCCAGTGTTGACGAGCAATGCAGCAAAATGTGTTCTAAATCCACTAAAAATATGGTTTTATACGTTTGAGGCTTTTGATACAAGTCTAGGAAGATATTTTCGGTAAGTTTGTCAGATCTTCAGCTTCAACTTGTCAGCTAAATCTAGGCGGTATAGCTTTAATGTCTCCTATGTGGCAGTATAGCTTAAACATCTCTCACTATGCTACTGGTGGGTTCCTGTATCAAATTAAAGGCATCCATCACTACTAAGGTCAATAAGCTTAATGCCCCAAAAATCCAGCTATCAACATCTAATACAATTTCATATATATGGTTAGATGCAATGGGGATGAAAGACACCTGGGTGATCCTGCTTCAGAGATGCCTTTACAAAGTCCAGAACAACTGATGCTAGTTCAGCTTGATGATTAGTGTATCCATGATTTGCTCCTTTTACAACATGCAATTTGTGGTTTGGTATGATCTTATCAAACTCATGTGCATCTTGAAGAGGAATAATTTTGTCAGAGGATCCATGGATTGTGAGGACGCTGTATTACAGACATTGCTCATTCATCAGTTACATATGCCACATAGTATCACTGAGCATATATAAATTTATTCATAATTGTTGAACTGCTGAAGTTTCACACATATGAATAGGCAGGATGTAAAAAAATAATCATATCAGATAAAGGAAACCAATATAAACAATGGCTTTATACCAATAGGTGCTTTCAAGAGAATCTACAAGTTATGTAACAGACAGCAGGAAACAGTCAAATCATTGATTGCTTTGTCTTTAAATCAGAGAATTTAGAGAGTAACAATGCGAACCTAGGTATGAACCACTCGTCGTTTCTATCACATTCTTTATAGATATATCTTGTTAAGTTTGTAGCGTTTAGATCGAAGTCACGAAACAGTTAACAATGAACATCTTGCAGTACTTGTTTCTCTACCAAATAAAATATTATTCTCAAGCAAAAATACATAACCGGAAAAACAGTCAACCAGATAAAATTTGTTCTTTTCACCTGCATTCCTTGTCAATCTGAAGACAAGCGTCATGCATGTTTGTATTTAGGCGATCCATCAAACTTTCCTCAGTAACACGATATTCAACATCTCCTGCAAAATTCATATGCTAATAAAGTATCCACAAAATCATCAATGTCAATCCTTCATGTGAAAGGAAACAATGACAACAAGCCATGCATACAATGATGGACAGAGCTTGGTTCATCCTGGCTCCATCATTGATGATGGCATTATCCTCTATTGTAGATTCTCAAAAGGAACTAACTCAATGGAAAGGAAATTCGAGAAATGCAGGACTTCCTCATTATTGTAATCAATTTATTCAAAGGTAAAAATGAAATAGTACCTCTTTTTTATTTTTTTTATTTATTATTATTATATCTTTTTTTAAGATAGTAAATTAAAACAAGTACCAAAATAAAATGATAATGTAGATGGTCAATTTATCCATTCATCATCAGCCAAACAAATACTCTAGCTAAATAATATACAACTACGTTGGAAAGAAAATCATTTTTAACCTGTTTTATTTTTAACATCAATAAATCCATCTTGCATGATTTTTTCCATGTAGTCTTTCCCCAAGCGATCTTCAATGCCCCCCTTCAGATCATAACGACCAGAAACATTGACAACAGTACGGATATCATGATACTTAGAGGCATATAGAAGCACAACACTACCTCCTGCAATTACACGAATCAGCAATTGACTTAGAGCAAAATAACATTATATGATCTTATTCATATAACAGGTAGGATGATAAGAAAATAGAGTTATACATAATGAAGCAAAATAACATTATATGATCTTATTCATATAACAGGTAAGATGATAAGAAAATAGAGTTATACATAATGAAATATGCCAAAGCAACAAATGAGTCGGTGCTTATACTTGTGAGATACTCATAAATGGTTCAACAGATTTTGGTTTAATGACTTCCCCAACCTCATGGCAGATCTTATAGCACATCAATATCCATCAGCTGGAACTCAATAAAACCAAGTTCCAGTAATTTGAAGTTACTACAAGTTCAAAGTGGACTCTAATGCTAACTAACAAAAGTTCTGCAAAAGACCATACAGTTTTCATGAATTAGCTTATAGTCTGGAATATGACTGTAGATACCAGATATTGTTTCTGTTAGATTAACTCTCATTAAGAAATCTGACGTAAGTTTTACCATTTACACAGCCTTTTTTCTAATATATCTAATCTTGTAAGCTTTCACGGCATTCAATGCTTAGAATAGTCTAACACACCTTTGCTATGCCCCAGAATTGCACCTACTGCACGATTTGCACCACAGAAGTATTGGACTACAGCACGTAAATCATCAGCCTCTCTCCAATAGTTACCATACTGAAATGAACCTTCACTTTCCCTGGAAAGCATAGCATTGGAAATAAAACAGAATGACCCATGTATATAATCACCAAGACTGACATTGTTCAAAACAAAGTTGCCACAAACATAAGATGGGAAAATGTGGAATTCTAAATTATCCTCATATAATCAAGAGAAAGTAAAAACCAAACAGCCACTTTCATGAATGATGAAACCATCTAATAGAGTATGAATCAGAAACGCATAAATTCTGCATTTTGGCATCCCATATACATTGATAGGCATTAAAGGATTTATTCGCATCTCCCATGAAATGCATGACCTACCCATTTCCAGCAAAGTCAAAGCGGAAGGCGCTAATTCCATCATTTTGTAATGCAACAGCAAGATTCACCATGCTCGGATCATCCTGCGAGGCAAAAGAGATAAGCACTAAAACTTTAGTCACAAACTAAATAAAAGAGCAAAATAGTCATGTTATCTGCTGTAAATATGATAACTTATCATGCATTTGTTTAATCCGATTTTGTATTTGACTCGGATATAATTTAGTTATCTATAACAGTTAACTACCAAACCTTGGTTGATCGAAAACCATGGCACAACACCACAATTTCAGAGGATTCAGCATCATGTAATACACCCACAAGCCTTTCGACATATTTGTTTGGGATAACAAGTTCTTGCTGCTTAACCGCTGAAACCAAAAGAAAAAAAGAAAATCAGAAGACTACTACGGCATAAAATTAAAAATTAAAAACAAGACTGATAATCTCGAATGAAACCACAAACTATTAAATTAAATTATTTCAACAGATAGACAAACAATGTGTCACCTAAATTCTGGGGAGAAACAGACTGAGACATCTTCAAGGATCTTCTGAAACTGCGACTGCGATTGGTTGATGAAACGATGCGTACCTGGCGAAGAAAGATTGGTGAAGGTGGCTTCTTGAAATTTAACCAACTTGTGGAAGCTGAATGATAATTAAACACTATCACTCCCATTTATTTAACCCTGAGTCTGAAACTCTGGCTATCTTGTGTGCGCCCTGCGCCTGTGACACTGCTTCCCCAGCATGGTAAAATGGGGGTCCAGGTTTACCCTTTTCGGATCCTGGTTTTGGACTGACCGCACCCGGAAAGCTGTCTATTTTGTACCCGGACTCTTTGAACCCCAGTATTTTGCTTTGCTGATTTCAAATCTGTTATTCGGACGTACATATTTTTTCAAATGTCAAAGTTTCACAAAATAAAAATAAAAATGTATGTCTATTGTGAAATTAATTGGGAAGTATCCAAACTATAAATGGTAAGAAGTTAACGGATCAAAATGATATTAGTTAAGAAAATGGTGACAAAGCTTTGTGAAAGCTTTGATTGCTTCAAAGTTTCATTTCTCAATCTCTTAATTATGTTTGATTATAAATAGGGATGGCTATTTATAATCAATAAATTCTTTGCATCCTAAAATGTTATAAGCATAACACCTTGTGATTTAATTAGCTTAATGCACAATTCATAATATATTTTAACAGGTGAGATTGATATATTATTAGTCAATAATTACTTTTATCAAGAAATGAATAAACATATCTCATAAGCCAACAATTTTATCAATTAAATCGTAGGCCTGGTGATGCCAATAAAAGTGTGATGGCAGTTTTTCTTTTTTCTTTTTTTTTTCCTTTTTTTCTTCTTCTTTCTTCCATTTTGGAACGGCCAAATGCAATGATTTGTGCGATGTAAATGTGAGTGCCACTTATAGGATATAATTCTACAGTGTTAATTTAATTTCTACATCTTCAATTCTTTTCACCTTTACAAGTGCTTTTATATATTTCTCAAATCAGAATTTTCATGGTTTTATTCCCTACTCTTACTCGAGATTTGCAACATAATTTGTTTGTGTTATAAATGACACTGGTGAACTCTTAACTTGTGTGTATCTCGTGTGTTCAAAACATCGTCATATCGTGGCCCTCTTTATAATTAATTTATAGGAGTTTGTCCTTGAAAACATATAGTGAATAGAATCTAAATTTTATTGATTTCTGGTAATGATGCTACATCATGCTACTTATTTGAATTTGATGTTTATTATGCTTGCAAGAGATACACCTCTGAATCACTAGTTAACTGCAGCGTTTACTGGTATTATTTAGTGGATAAAATGGACACTTCTTATTTACCGACATGAAATACAAAATATAATATTTTTTATTCCCTTCAAGTCCAATTTTTCATCTCTAAGAAACTCCTCACTCCCACACCTGGGGTCTCTTATTTTCTGTATGTTTAAGTCCCATTGGCTTTCACACTAATCTCTTGGCATCTTTATAAGTGTTAATTTTCTCAACATATATCCCCATTGTTCACAAGTATGTGGACATAGATGTATCTATTGTGAGAGTCCATAAATTAATATCCTTGATTACTCATTTCGAGAATGTGAACATTTGTTTTCTTTGAACATCTGATTTTTAAGGAAAAAAATTAGGCATCTAGTAAGAGAGATTCTATTTTTGGGCTCGCTTGCGCATGAAATGTATCCATTGAAGTATGAGTACTGGCTCATATCTTTACTCAGAAATCTTGTTCCTTCCTTTTCCTCCATCAACTCATATTAGCTTGGCAGCATTGATAGAGACATTAGTTGATATGAATTGGAAGAAAAAACACAAGAAAATTAAACTAGCATCCCACTTCCAGGGGGATTTCCTCTTTATTGAATTGAAATATTAAGAAAGTTGTTTTTCCCCTCCCCTCAGCTTTTGGCAGACACATATAAATAATAAAAAACTATTGTTCAGTTTTATTACACACTCCTACACAAAAACAAAGTCTAAACTATTTCCCCCCAGCAAACATATCTTAACAGCCCATCCTTATCTGACCCTTTCTTTAATGAATTTTCATCCCAACAATTCATACTTATCCCACCACTTTATTTAGTCATATCACTCCATCCCCCTCAAGTCAGACTTGTCCTCAAGGCAAAAAATCCGGATACTTTTGTCTGAGGTCATACATTGTTTCCCACGTAGCATCTTCTGGACTTGCATTTGACCACTGAACCAAGACTTGAGTGACAGGCTTATTGTTCTTTTTAACCATGCGTCGGTCCAAGATCGCTCTGGCTCGATACGAAAGCACCCATCAGTATCCACCAGTGGAAGATGTGGAAGCGAAGATGACCCGCTACCGAACTTCTTTTTGAGACATGAAACGTGAAATGCTGGATGAATTGATGAACCTGTCGGTAATTGTAATTTGTAAGCCACCTGTCCGACTCGGGCTTGGATTGGAAAAGGGTCCATAGTATTTTGGAGCTAACTTTCTATTGCCCCTTAAAATAATCGAGGTTTGGCGAAACGGTTGCAAACGGAGGAAGACCAAATCACCAACTTTGAACTCTCGATCCGTGCGTTTGGCATCTGCAATCTGCTTCATTCGATGTTGGGACTGAATTAGATTTTCTCTGAGTAACCGTATCATCTTATCACGATCTTACAAACTCCAATCCAGTGAGTTTACATTTGAATCTCCTGGATTATACATAACATATGAAGGTGGAACTCTTCCATAAACCGCTGCGAATGCTGTAATCTTTGTAGCAGTGTGAAAATTTGTATTGAACCAATACTCAGCCATGGATAGCCAACGAACCCATTCCTTTGGCTTGTCTCCTATTATACATCTTAAATACTGCTCCAAACAACGATTGACCACTTCAGTTTGGCCATCCGTTTGGGGATGGTATGCAGAACTCATTAAAAGTTTAGTGCCATAGATGTTGAAAAGACCCTGCCAAAATTTGCTAGTGAAGATGGGATCACGATCACTTACTATTGTTTTTGGGAGCCCGTGTAGCTTGAAAACATTGTCCATAAAGACTTGAGCTACTTCTAAGGCAGTGTAAGGATGCTTGAGTGGAATGAAATGAGAGTATTTGCTGAGTCGATCAACTACTACAAATATTACATCCTTACCATGTGAAAGGGGAAGTCCTTCTACAAAATCTATGGAAATATCAGTCCATGGACACTCTGGTATAGGTAATGGCTGAAGTAAGCCAGGCACCGCCACTGTTTCATTTTTGTTTCTCTGGCATGTATCACATTCAGTAACATACTTGTAGACATCTTGGCGGAGACCCTTCCAGCAGAAACTTCGTCTAATTCGGTGCAGTGTCTTTTGAACTCCAGAATAACCTCCATAGGGACCATTATGTGCCTCAAATAAGATTTGAGATCTGAGAAGAGAGTTCGGTCCAACCCATAACCGCCCTTTATAGAGGTTCCGATCTTGATCTAGAGTGAAACCAGGTACTGCTTTTGGGTCAGTTTGCACACGTCTAATTAACTCAATGGCTTGCTGATCAACTTGCCATTCATGCTTCAATTGTTCCAGCCAGTCAGAGACTTGGAAAGTTATAGCTAATACCAACACTTGATCTTCAAATTTTCGAGATAAAGCATTTGCCACCTTGTTTTCTTGACCACTTCGATATATAATCTTGAAATGTTGCCCCATCAAGTAAGGTCTCTATTTGGTAATTGCAAATACTACGACCAACAATTCCTTTTCGTAAGTCGAGAGGCCTAGATTTTTTTCAGAAAAGGCCTTACTGATAAAAGCAATGGGTTTTGCTTCCTGCATCAGTTCTGCCCCGATTCCGCTTCCAGATGCATCACACTCCACCACAAAAACCTTATTGAAATCAGGCATGGCTAAAATTGGTGTAGTTGTCATAGCATGCTTTAATTGTTCAAATGATTTTGTCGCTGCAGGTGTCCACACAAAATTGTCTTTTTTAAGCAAGTTAGTGAGAGGCTTACTTATCTTACCGTAGTCTCTGACAAACCTCCTGTAGTATCCTGTTAAACCCAAAAATCCTCTTAATGACTTTAAACTTGTAGGCTGAGGCCAGGCTTGCATACCAGCAACTTTTTCCGGATCCGCAGCAACCCTTTCATGAGAAATTATGTGTCCCAAATATTCCAGTTGTTGTTGCCCAAACATACATTTCGACTGCTTAACAAAAAACTGTTGGTGTTGTAATAATGAAAGAGTTGTCTGGAGGTGGCATATATGGCTTTCCCAATCCTTACTGTACACCAAAATATCGTCAAAAAATACTAATATAAACTTACGAAGGTGGGGTCGAAATACCTCATTCATAACACTCTGAAATTTTGACGGCGCGTTTGTTAGCCCAAATGGCATTACTAGAAACTCATAATGGCCCTCATGAGTTCGAAAAGCTGTTTTATGAATGTCACTATAGTGCATGCGGATTTGGTGATATCCAGACCGTAAGTCCAATTTGGAGAAGTACCGGGCACCATTGAGTTCATCCAATAGTTCATCAATCATCGGAATTGGAAATTTGTCTTTAATTGTTTCCGTATTGAGGGCTCTATAATTGACACACATGCGCCACGTACCATCTTTTTTTTTTTTACTAGGAGCACTGGTAAAGAGAAAGGACTCGCACTTGGTCGAATAGTACCTGCTTCAAGCATCTCTCGAACAATCTTCTCAATTTCATTCTTTTGAAAATAAGGATATCTATAAGGTCGTACCTTTACTGTTGAACTGCTTGGCTTCAATGGAATTTTATGATCTTGTGCTCTTGTAGGTGGTAAGCCTCTAGGCTCTGAAAAAACAAATTCAAATTGACTTAGTAATTTTTTTAAGTCAGGTTTAAGGCCTACCTCAGAGTGAACAGTTCCAACTGCCAAATTTAGGTAGATGGAACATTATTGTGCCATAGCCCCTTGACTGGATCGTCATAACAGATGCCTCACTCGATTTGTCTCCACCAATTTCATAGGTCCAGATGTTGACCCCCGTAGCACATATCTCTTTCCTTTTGTCGTAAATTCCATTTTTAAATTTTTAAAATCCCACACGATTGGTCCCAACTCAGCCAACCATTCTACACTAAGCACTAAGTCACACCCACCAAGAGGCAACAATCTCATATCGGCTTCAAATGTGGTGCCATGCATAACCCATTGCATTTTTTTGAAAATAGCGAAACTTGTTATTTGTGCACCATCTGCAACAGTCACTGAAAAAGGATTGGTTTGTTCCACCAAGCAGTCCGTCCGCTTTGCAACCACCGGGTCAAGAAAATTATGTGTACTACCCGAGTCAATAAGTATTATCACTGGCTTTCGGCTAATATACCCTTTAACTCGCATTGTTTGATAAGAGTTTGAACCAGCCAAGGCATGTGAGGATATTATAGGTTCAGTCAGTTCTTCTATGAATGGTTCTGATTCTGTTTCTTTTTGTACAACTCCAACTTTGTCTTCATCTCCAAAAGACTCTTCTCCCTCAATGATAAACAACTGTAACTTTTTACAACGATGGCCAGGGAAATACTTTTCATCACAAGTGTAGCGTAATCCTTTTGCCCTTCGCTCATTCATTTCTGCCTGTGAAATCCGCCGTACAGCCGGTATTCTTTCTTTAAGGTTGGTCTTGGGCTGGACGAATTGGTCTGACATATGATTTGTTTTTATGGTCGCATTTGAGTTGGAAAGCTTCACACGACTAACTATTGCATTCACTGTCTCTTCCTGCATACGTGCCAAACTCATGGCCTGAACTAAAGTTGTTGGTTTAAATAATAATACCCCATTCCGCAGCTCCTCACATAATCCACTTGCAAAACAACTAACAAAAAATTCTTCAGATAAACCATGTGTTTTGACCGCCAAAGCCTCAAATTGCTGTTGATACTGTTGTACTGTGCCTGACTGTCTTAGCTTTGTGAGTTGACCGACTGGATCATCATATCTCCCAGGACCAAAAAGCAATATAAGATCTTTAATAAATCCCTTCCAAGTGATCTTAGGCTTAGAGGTTTCGTACCCTTGGAACCAATCCAAAGCTCTTCCCTCTATATAAATAGAAGCCACGGATAATCTATCACCTTCTTCTATGGCATAAAAATTAAAGAATCTTTCACATTTGTAAATCCACCCACTTGGATCATCACGGTCAAACCGTGGAAAATCCAACTTAGCATATTTTGTTGAAATGTATTATCGGCGCCCTTTAGTTCGTTTTGCGGAATTGGCAGAAGATTCACATTTGTTATCCCCTGTCACGAACAAAGCAAGCTCTTCATACTTGGTAATTACAGTACTTATCATCTGCTTCAGTTCCTTGATGTCAGTAGTTATCTTCTTCATCTTTTTCAATTTGGCAACCTGTCTATCTGAATTTTCTTTTAATTGTCGAATAGCTTCATCTATGCGTTTAGCCTCTTGTGCTCTAGTCCCATTAGCCATTATCACCTTCACTCAGAGCAGGATGAACCACTCTGATACCAATGATATGAATTGGAAGAAAAAACACAAGAAAATTAAACTAGCATCCCACTTCCAGGGGGATTTCCTCTTTGTTGAATTGAAATATTAAGAAAGTCAAGCCCTCCCCTCGCTTTTGTGGATACATATAAATAATAAAAAACTATTGTAGAGTCAGCTTTATTACACACTCCTACACAAAAACAAAGTCTAAACTATTTCCTCCCAGCAAACATATCTTAACAACCCATCCTTATCCGACCCTTTCTTTAATGAATTTTCATCCCAACAATTCATACTTATCCTACCACTTTATTTAGTCATATCATTAGTTCCTAAACAATTTTATGATCTGGGTGTTTCTATAAGGCAATTAATTGCTTCTGTTCCCATATTGTTCCTCTTCATGTGTTTTTTTTTTAATTTTTTCCCCTTACTCATTGAGATAGAAAAAGAAATAGATGTTCTAATTAAAAATTTTGTGGATATTATTGGGTGGGATGGCCAATTATAGGTTATTCTCCTTAAAATGTCACAAAATAGGAAGAATGAGATTTTGAAATCATATAATCTCTGCAGTTTCATTTCATTTTCCTTGTGAATGGAGTCAATTAGTTAATAAACCAGCTTCAAATGTTTCTGCTAATGTTTGCGGGAAAAATAGTAAAACGCCACGTGTCGACGAATGGAATAAGTTTAGTGTAATCTGGGGTACCCCATATAACTCGAAGAGTAACTCAAGGTACCCTCCATAACTCAAGAGTAACTTGAGGTACCCTCCATAACTCGAGAGCAACTTAAGGAACCCCGCCTAACTCAAGGTACCCTCCATAACTCGAAGAGTAACTCACGGTACCCTCCATAACTCGAGGGTTACTCAAGGTACCATCCATAATTCGAGAGTAACTCAAAGTACCCCGCCTGACTCACTTTATCCTCCATAACTCGAGAACAACTCAAGGAACCCCGCCTCACTGAAGGTACCCTCCATAACTCGAGAGTAACTCGAGGTACCCTCCGTAACTTGGGAATAACTCGAGGCACCCTGCATGACCTAAGGTACCATGCCTGACTCAAAGTACCCTCCATAACTCGAGAGTAACTCGGGGTACCCCCCATAGATTAGGGTACCCCATATTACTTGGGGTACCAAACAGATCTGACTTAGGGGAATCCTCTAAAAAAGTCAGCCATGAGAAATGTCTGCACCTCTTAAAAGATAATATTCGATTTTGTCAAAATGAAAAATCAGAAACGCCGTGCTAAAAGGCGGGACAGCTGCCTGCCACCTCTACCAAAAGTGAAAAACATTGTCCCAAGGATAGTGGTCCTCAATTGCCTACCCGACACCTACTGTAGAGGTACCTCAGGACCATTCTCCAGCACGCGGCATGTTTCCAAAAAGTGAGATACGCCGCGAACGCCTTTCTTGATTCCCAAACATGCACATAACGACCCAAAAATCATAAAGAGAGTAAAATGACGCAAAAGGGCTAAAAGGAATAGCTAACAACCAAAAAGAGTACGCCACATGGCAGCTGAGGTACTCCATATATAAAGATGCTTAGGTTTTATTCAAAGGGGAAGATGGTCTCATTCATCATAAACACTCACACTCCGAAAAATAGATTTTCTTCAACCTTAAACCTTGATTTATAGAGGGTTGGCCAGCTTTCTTTGCCATAAAAAGCTTGAGTTTGCTAACTTGAGCGTCGGAGTGTGAACGCCGAGGTACCTTGGCTTCAACTCTAACGTCGGTTTCACTGTTTTACAGGCGTGAAGCTCATTTCGAAGGATATTTTTCTTTGTTTGAACCCTTCACCATTATTACCACTTCCAGCATCACTTATCACATTCTCTGGACTTCCAAAAATACCACACACACAACAAACCAGTGAGGTACCCCGTCTCCCCAAAAAATACAAATTCATTGTTCTAGATAGGTTTACCTTTTTCTATCCCCAAAATCTAGCAAAAATAATTGGCACCATCTGTGAGGATACGTACAAAAAGCCTCCACTGCGGTTATCCAACTAGATGTTGTGTGTACTCCAATATATGGCACCTGACGTACCCCCCAAAGGTTTAATGGCAGATCCTACAAGGATAGGAGATGACAGCAGTGGTCAAGGTAGTGATCCCGCAATAAGAGTAGCCCGTGTCAGCGAGGGTAAGGCTATCAAACAATTGACGCATATTCGCCAAGAAGAGGAACCCATCTCTCACAAGCGTTTTGAGGATTTGGCCCATGCAATTCTTAGGGCACTTAGATCTCAGGTACCTGAAAATTTGCACCCACTGGTGATGCTAGATGCTCCACCACCTCAAACAAACCAACAAGTTATGGTGAGAACAGAGGTACTCGAGGCCAGCAACCCAAAACATGGGCCATCGGGTACCCGTTCTAAGTTTTAAATCATGGGCTCTCGAGACGAGTGTTCTACTGCCTTTTGTAATTCCCGCAGCGGCCAGGGTGCGAGGCGTGCAAAACGTGCCCATGAGGATCTCCGTGACAAGTTGAACGCTAAAAAGGTTTTTCAAACGGTGGCAACATTGTCAGGTACCCCCCAGGCTTATGGAAAAAATGAAAAACCTTGAAGCCCAGGTAAAGCTCCTCTCCGAGAAGTAGAACATCACAAGTGCTCTAACACCAATGGCCTACCACTCACCATTCACTATGAAAGTTCGGACGGCAGCTCTTCTCAAAGCGTTCACCATGCCTCAAATACCCCAGTACTCGGGTACCACTGATCCCTCAGAGTATGCTGAGCTATACCGCGATCAAATGCTTATCAAGGGGGTTGATGAGAACACCATGTGTAGGATGTTTACACATACACTCGCGGGACCAACGAAGTCATAGTTTCGGTCGTTGGAGGAAAGTATCATATCTTCCCTACACCAGCTATTGTCTAAATTCACTAAAGAGTTTTCTTATGCTTCCACTCAAGACAGGGTAACTTTCAAACTCGCTTTTATCAAGTAGGGGAAGCAGAACCTTTGGCAGAATATGTGAACCGCTTCCACCAAGAGGTGTTATGAATCAGAGCATTTGGAAACCAACACATACTTGTTAACACAAATATTTCTTTAATATTGTTTTGATGATAACAAACTTGATGAAGATTGATTAATTCTTTAAAAGTCCAAAAAGTTTTTTATACTCTTTCAAATCATAATTCTCATACCATAAAGGTTTTTATATTCTATGAAAAATGTTTAATAAGCAATAGCATCAAATTGAAAAACCTTGAGTATTTTGAAAATGGTCAAAAACGGGAGTATTTTGAAAATGGTCAATAACGGCCGCCGACATTCCTCTATAACGGCTCGCCGATATCGAATGAATCGAAAATCGGTTTACGGAAGATAACGGCTCGCCGACATTTTTGATAACGGCTCGCCGACTTTAAACAGAACTGAATCTTAGTCTCTGGAAACTGACATGTTGATAACGGCTTGCCGACCTGGAACAGAATTGAGAAATTAGCTTCTGGAAGATAACGGCTCGCCGACATACTTGATAACGGCTCGCCGACATCAAACAGAACTGTAAGTTTAGTCTCGGACACTCACGGCAATCCGACATTTTTGATAACAGCTCGCCGACCTGGAATGGAATTGTGAAATTAGCTTCTGGAAAATAACGGCTCGTCGACATTCTTGATAACGGCTCGCTGACTTCAAACAGAAATGAAGTTTTAGCTTCTGGACATTAACGGCGATCCGACATCTCTATAACGGCGATCCGACATTTTGAAAATCCAGCCCAACGGTCATATTGACCAGCCAAAGGGCGATCCGACATCCTATTAACGGCGATCCAACAGTGAGCAAAAAGTGAATAACGGCTAGTTTTCAGCTCCAACTATAAATAATCTCATTCAAATTCAAACAACTCTTGATCACAACACTACCATTGAGCTTATATTCGTGAACAACCTTCATAGAGCTTTAAAAACACATTCTTGCTTCATCTATCTCATACATTAGGCTTTGATTTGTAATCTTAAATATTGTGTGAGAGAAAAACAATTTGATATCTTTTGTTTTTGAGTGATTGTAAGTGTTGGGATACACTTGGGTTAAGAGATTGAGGATTATCTCTTATTGTAAAGGTTTATTGACACCTAGGAAGTCAATTGTAAGCATTTGAAGCCTTGGTAGCTTGCTTAGTGGAATCCTCTAGCCCGGAAAGCTTGGAGGCGTGGACGTAGGCGAGGTTGGCCGAACCACGTAAAAATCTCGTGTTTGAATCTCTCTTTCCTTATCTTTTTATATAGTGTGATAAATTTATTTGTTATTGCTTTAAATTCATTTTAGATTAACATTGAGTTATTGTTTCATATTTCAATATTTTTTTTGGAAATCTAATTCACCCCCCCTCTTGGGTTGCATAACTAGAATTTCATTTGGTATCAGAGCTTGGTTCTCTTGTTAGGACTTAACCGTCTAGAGTAAAAGATCCATGGCAACCCAAAATGATTCAACCTTTAGGGAAGGACAATCCACAACTAGACCACCGTTCTTTGACGGGAATGACTACCCATATTGGAAAACTAGGATGAGAATTTATTTACAAGCACTAGACTATGAAATTTGGGAAGTTGTATGTGATGGTCCATTCATGCCTTTGACTAAAAACGAAGTAGGGGAAGATATTCCAAAACCTTCACGGGAATGGAATGATTTGGAGAAGAGAAAAGCTTCTCTAAATTCCAAAGCTATGAATGCCTTATTTTGTGCACTTGATAAGAAAGAGTTTCATAGAGTGTCCAGTTGTGAAAGTGCTAATGAAATTGGGCACAAACTTGAGGTCGTGTATGAAGGCACGAATCAAGTGAAAGAGTAAAAAATTAGTAGGTACACTCGACAATATGAATTATTCCAAATGGAACAAAATGAGAGTGTATATTCTATGTATACTAGATTCACGGACATAGTGAACAATTTAGGAGCCCTAGGAAAAACCCTTTCTAATAGCGAGGAAGTTAAGAAAATCATTAGGTCGCTTCCTAAAGAATGGAGACCAAAAAGGACTGCCATTGAGGAAGCCAAAGATTTAAATGTTTTACCTATTGATGATTTAATTGGCTCTCTCATTTCATATGAAGAGGATTTGGCGTGAGAAAAAAGGGCATGAGGAAAAGAAGAAAAGCATCGCTCTCAAAGCCTCAAAACATGAGAGTGATGAGGAAAGCGAGATGGATGATGAGGAACTGGCAATGTTGGCTAGAAGATTCAGAAAATTTTACAAGAAGAATAATGAGCAGAGAAAGTTCAGAGGTTACAAGAATAAAAAGGAGAAGAAAGAACCAATCACTTGCTATGAATGCAAGAAGCCCGGACACATACGACCGGAATGTCCTCTCCTCAACAAACTCAAGAAGAAAGCTATGGTGGCCACATGGGATGATAGCGATGAAGAAACAAGTGATGAGGAAGAGCAACAAGAAATGACAAACTTAGCTCTCATGGCCGTTGGAGAAGAATCATGTGATGAACTTGATAAGGTAAGCAGTCTTCCTACATATGATGAATTACATGATGCCTTTAAAGAATTGCATGATGAATTGATGAAGATGGGTAAAAAGAATGTTTGCCTTAAAAAGAAAATGGTAGAGCTTAAAAATGAAAATGAATCATTTAGTGAAAAGAATACTTGCCTAGAATTAAAAAATAAAATATTGCATGATAAAGTTACATTATTTGAGAATTCTAGCACATCACATGAGCATTTAGAATCACATGTGAATGACTTGAAAAATGAAAATGAAAGGCTTAGAAAGAAGAGTAATGATCTAAATGAGATTGTGCTGAAATTTACAAATGGGCAAAAGATGTTGGATAATATGCTTAACTCTCAAAAATGTGTATTTGATAAAGGAGGACTTGGGTATAAGCCTAATTTAAAGCAAAAATATTATAAGAATTATTTTCTTAAAGCTACCTCTACAAGTGATCATAAAATCGTTTGTCATTATTGTAATCAAAATGGTCACATGAAATATAGATGTCCTGTGAAAAGAAATGCATATTATGGTGTCAAATACATTTGGGTTCCAAAAGGAACCGTTACTAACTCTCAAGGACCCAAAAAGGTTTGGGTACCTAAAACTTGAGACTTTTTCTGCAGGGCTTGAAAAAGAAGAATAAGTGGTACTTGGACAGCGGTTGTTCAAGACATATGACTGGGAATTATTCTTGGTTTTCAAGTTTTACCAAGATCGAAAATGGTGGAGAAGTATCATTTGGAGATAATTCAAAAGAAAAAATTCTCGGAATTGGTAATGTTGGTAAAATTTCCTCAACTCTAATTGAAAATGTGTACTTAGTTGAAAATTTGAAACACAATTTGATTAGCATTAGTCAATTGTGTGACAAGGGTTATAAAGTTGCTTTTGATAAATCAAGATGTGTTATTGAGAATGCATGTGATGAGAAAATTCTGTTTGTTGGAAATAGATATGGTAATGTTTATACAATTGACATAGAATGTGCATCCAATCATGATAAATGTTTTTCCGCATTGCATGATGATGGTTGGCTGTGGCATAGAAGATTAGGTCATGCTAGTATGGATTTGATTTCAAAAATTGCGAAAAATGATTTGGTTAAAGGTCTTCCAAAAATCAATTTTCAAAAAGATAAAATTTGTGAAGCTTGCCAATTTGGAAAACAAATCAAAACTTCTTTCAAAAGCAAGAAAAATATCTCTACTTCAAAACCTCTTCAATTACTTCACATAGATTTATTTGGTCCTTCTAGATATGCTAGTTTAAGTGGCAAATATTATGCTTTTGTAATTGTGGATGATTACTCTAGATTCACATGGGTATTGTTCTTAACTAATAAGGATGATGCTTTGATGCATTTAGAATTTTCTGTAAAAAGGTTCAAAATGAAAAAGGTTATTCAATTACTTGTATTAGAAGTGACCATGGTGGAGAATTTGAAAATCATGCATTTGAGAAGTTTTGTAATGAGTTTGGCATTGAGCATCAATTTTCATCACCTAGGACTCCTCAACAAAATGGAGTTGTAGAAAGAAAGAATAGGTCTATTCAAGAAATGGCTAGGACCATGCTAAATGAAAATTCTTTGCCAAAATATTTTTGGGCCGAAGCCGTCAACACCGCATGTTATGTTTTGAATCGTGTGTTGATTAGACCTAATCTTAATAAAACTCCATATGAGCTTTTAAAAGATAGAAAACCCAACATTGGCTATTTCAAAGTTTTCGGATGCAAATGTTTTTTCTTTAACACAAAAGATAATCTAGGTAAATTTGATTCAAAATCTGATGTTGGTATTTTTCTTGGCTATTCAAACTCAAGCAAAGCTTATAGAGTTTATAATAAAAGAACTTTGGTTGTAAAAGAATCTATGCATGTCACTTTTGATGAGTCTAATCCCTCCTCTGCGGAGAAAGGAGTTGTTGATAATAATGCAGAAGAAGAACATTAAGAAGAATCATCAAATGACAACTAAAAGGATGCACCTCATGGAATTCAAGAAGAGCATCATGAAGAAACAAATGCAGAGCAAAATGGAGGTAATTCTCAAACACTCCCCAAAGAGTGGAGGTATGTCTCTTCTCACGCTACAGATGTAATTTTAGGAAATCCCTCACGAGGTGTTACAACTAGATCATCACTTAGGAACACTTGTGAACATGCTGCATTTATTTCTCAAATTGAACCAAAATCCCTTGCGGATGTGGAAAATGATGAGTCTTGGATTATGGCAATGCAAGAGGAGTTGAATCAATTTGAGAGAAACAATGTATGGGAATTAGTCCCTAATCCGGAACATCAATCCGTTATAGGTACTAAATGGGTATTTAGAAACAAAATGGATGAATCTGGTGTGGTTGTAAGAAATAAAGCTAGATTAGTGGCTCAAGGTTACAACCAAGAAGAAGGAATTGATTTTGATGAAACATTTGCACCTGTAGCTAGATTAGAATCTATTAGGATGCTGTTAGCATTTGCATGTTATAAAGATTTTGTTTTATTTCAAATGGATGTTAAAAGTGCTTTCTTAAATGGTTATATTATGGAGGAAGTGTATGTCAAACAACCCCCTGGTTTTGAAAATGAAAAATTTCCAAATCATGTTTACAAATTATCAAAAGCATTGTATGGTTTAAAACAAGCACCTAGAGCATAGTATGATAGGCTTAAAAATTTCTTGTTGGATAATGGTTTTTCGATGGGAAAAGCAGATACAACTCTTTTTATTAAGAATAAGAATCAAGATATACTTGTTGTTCAAATTTATGTGGATGATATTATTTTTGGCTCTTCTAATGAATCTTTGTGCAAAGAGTTTTCATCTTGTATGAGTCAGGAATTTGAGATGAGTATAATGGGAGAACTGAAATATTTCCTTGGACTTCAAATCAAGCAAAACAATGAGGGAATTTCATAAACCAAGCGAAATATGTCAAAGATTTGCTAAAAAGATTTGGCATTGATGACTCAAACACCAAGAGCACTTCGATGAGCACAACGATTAAGCTTGACAAAGATGAAAAAGGTAAAGAAGTTGATATTAAAAAATATCGAGGTATGATCGGCTCTTTACTTTACTTAACCGCAAGTAGACCCGATATCATGTTTAGTGTATGTTTGTATGCAAGATTTCAATCATGTCCCAATGAATCTCATTTGCTTGCTGTTAAAAGAATTTTTCGTTATTTGAGTGGAACCATAGATCTTGGTCTTTGGTATCCTAGAGGAACACATATAGATTTAACTTGTTATTCGGATGCCGATTTTGCTGGTTACAAAGTTGATAGGAAAAGTACTAATGGAACTTGCTATTTTCTTGGTCATTCACTTGTTTCATGGTTTAGCAAGAAACAAAATTCGGTTGCACTCTCAACCACTGAGGCGGAATATATTGCCGCAGGAAGTTGTTGTGCACAAGCCCTTTGGATAAAACAAACTCTTAGAGACTATAGCATTAATCTTGAACAAATTCCTATCAAGTGTGATAATACTAGCGCCATAAATCTTTCAAAGAATCCCATTCAGCACTCTAGAACCAAGCATATAGAAATAAGACATCATTTCTTGAGAGATCATGTTCAAAAGAGAGACATTGCATTAAAGTTTATTTCTACAGAAAAACAACTTGCTGATATATTTACCAAACCTCTTGGCGAAGAACAATTTTCAAAAATTCGGCATGAACTTGGGATGATGAAATTTTCACATTAACATTTCTATTCATGTCATTAAGTCTACAAAATTGTTTGATTGATTGATATTTTGATGATTTAATAGCCATGAAATGCTTAAGCATGATAAACAAGTGATGAGTTTGCTTTATTGATTCTTGAATGTTTCTATGAATTGAATGCATGTAAAATATTTTTGAATGTATGTAAGTTTATGAATCATGCATTAAAATAGCTTATAAAACATTTTTGGATCAATTAAATGATCTTGAAATGTATTATTTGTTGGCCAAATACTAAACTAGATGTGCGAAATCATAAGTTGTAGAAAACAGATTGCCGTTATTTCAATAAACGGCTAACCGTTTTCGGGCAGAAACCTTGGCAAGCATTCTGGACTCTATCGGTTCGCCGATATCTCAGATAACGGCTCACCGTTTTTGAATGACACATTCTGGACGCTGTCGGTTCGCCAATATCGCATATAACGGCTCACCGTTTTTGAATGACACATTCTGGACGCTGTCGGTTCGCCGATATCACGCGATAAGTGAACATGACTCGTCTTCTTCCTCATTCCTTTTGTTCACTGTTTTTCTCTCTCTCAACCCGCGACTGCTCACGATTTTCTTTCTCAAATCAGTCATTTTTTCAGTCATTTTGCGTCTATTTGAAGCTCTAGAAACCTTTCTCATAATCTTTAGCATCCTTTTAACCGATCAAAATTCGTTTTTAAAGCTAGAAATTGAAAAATCCCAAAATCAAAATCCTAGAACCCGTGACAGCATCCTTGTCCAAATTGGCTCAAATTTCTTTCAAATTTCGTTCACAATCTCTCTTTAAACCCTCCATCTCTCTTTCTATTAATTTATTTTCTTCCAAAAACAACAATGGCTTCACGACCAAGGCGTGCCCGAACCAAAAATGCTGCCCCACGTGACTCCAGTCCTCCTCGGCTTCATTCTCAGGACTTCGAAAGCCTCTATTTTCGCAATGTTGACTCCGCTCAGCGTTTTCACGATAAGTTCATGGGAAAACCGGTAACTCTCTCCTTTTATCTTGATATTGAAGAATTTTCCGATATTACTATTTGTGGGAGTAGTATTACGCACATGCTTAGGCATTGAAATGAGGCCTTTAGTATAGAAGAACATGTTTATGAAAATCTTGTGCGTGTCTTTTATTCCAATATGGAACTATCCCCCTCTAGGTAAGATCGTGTTATTACATATGTAGGAGGAGTTCGTATTGAGTTTGATGAGGAAGAATTGTGTCGTATTCTTGGAGTTCGTTACGGAGGCATAAATATTTATACCACTAGGAAGGAGCTTGATTTTAGTGGTTTCCGTCATAAGGATGGAGTGCGGAACATTTGTAGACGAAGAGATCTATCCAATGATGACACAACTTAAAAGTAATTTTAAACTCCCAAGTATAGGAGTGCCTTGTTGTATTACAGCTCGGTGAGTCCGAGGTCGATCCACAGAGAAAAGATTTAATTTGTTTATTTTATTTTATCTAAAAATTGAAATTAAAACTTAAATATAAACAACTTAATTTAAATGAAACTATGAAGTTGAACTAGTTAGGGGTATGCATCCATTCTTAGAAATAAATAAGACTTAATAAATTCTTTTTGCCATTTTTTAAAGATTTATTACCCAAAAGATTAATTATATAAATTATTATTATTTTCCCTTTAATTTTATGATGGATTAAGTATTTATTGTGCCAAAATTTAATTTGTCTACAATAAGTCAAAATACCATTTTACCATACCTTATATTAAGATCTTAAGAATTTATTGTGCCAAATTTATTTGTTTGTCTACAATAAATCAAAATTTCAAAATATAAAATATGTATAAGATTAAATAGAAAATAATTTAATTTATAAAATTAAAAATAGAATTTGATTAAATCATATTTATTTCCTAAGAGTTTCACCTTCCCTAACTAATATTATTTAGTTAAGCATAATTGAAATAAAAGGAAATATTAAAATTAAATTACTTATAATTGAAAGTAATAAAAACAACTAAAATTGAAAATAAAACTAATTTTATTTATAAAAATAATTATAGAAAATATTAAAAACACACCTTAGAATCAAGATTACAGGGAGATGGAGAGAATTTGAGAAGAAGAGAGTTGTAGAGAGCTTAAAAACATAAAAATGAGGCTCTATTTATAGAAAAATAAATTCATAATCCAGTGTTTTGCGGTCCATCATAAGCTTCATGCATGTGCTCCTCACATCCTTTAGATCAAGATCCAATGGCTGGTCAAACTTCAAAAGTCAACATCACACATGGCATTATTTGACTCGTCCGATTTGGCCAAAGAACGGTTGAAATTTGGCGGGTTAATGGGTGGATCGGGTCGACCCGAATACAAAGATTCGGATCCTGCAACTTGATTTACCAACTACTGCCACGTGGCACAATCATGGCCATTGAATCATGAACGGTTGAGATTCAGTCAAAATTGCCAGCTATCCCATGCACTCAAGTCTATTGTAAGCTCATTTCAACATCCAATCAGAGCTCAGTCAACAGGAAAAGTCAACTATTTTTACACAAGCTCGATTTTTAGCCGATCTTGACTGATCTTAAAGTTTTCGGACCTCCGGAATCCAAATTTCACCTCGGTTTAACTGTTTGGAGCCTCGATTTACGTGAAATTAATATTTTTCCTAATTAACACACAAAAATACACAAAATTAGATATATTTAAAACATAATTAATAATTTCTCATATATTACATAAACACAAATATAAATTATAAATTAAACATAAAATAACATTATTATCGCTTGATAATTATACAATTTTTAACACTAATCAAATGACATATGCTCTTTGTCCTTTAGGTCTCAGCTTCTCCCATTTCAGGTTCGAGTTATCCACATCATACTCCAACATATGGTCACACCTAGACAGGGTCATATCGATGAGGTAACTAGATTAGATGTCGGTATACTAGACTCCCTCATCCGTACACGAGATGTGAGCTTATCCTACATTATCCTTCGTCATATGTTGTCCACTCCTAAAGTGACCAACTGGTCCCTTCCATATGGCAGCATTATTACTAGGATTTTGAGACATTTTGATGTTTCTATCACTGAGCCCGTGTATGTCGAGACCCGAAAACTAGGTCGTGATATTATGTCTGCGATAGGTTTCTTTAAGAAACGTGGGCAGTGGGTAAAAACAACCTCCTCTAAGAATGAAGACACCTTACTTGCCCCAGAGGATAATCGCATGCTCAACGATATCTATTCCGCGGATGGGCTGCCCGACTTTCGCCTTGGAGCTAGACCACATGTCCCTCGCCGAGCAGCAGCAGCAGCAGCAACAACTTCAGCAGCAGCAGCAGCAGCATCTTCTCAGGATGATGTGCCAGCCGAGCCGACTGTGCCTCCTGCCGCATCCTCTGCTCATGAGGACCGTCTTCAACAGCTCTTCGACAGAATTGATACACTCTCCCAGCAGCAGCAGCAGCTCCACTCTGACTTCACAACTTTTCGGCAGCAGGTGCTTGATCAGCAGATGGAATTGATTGCTGGGCAGCGTCGTATTCCTGGTCATCTCGGTTATGATCCCGGCAGTTCCTCTTCACAGCCCACACTCTAGTTTCTGCACATATGCATTTCGCACAAACATTGTTCATCTCATGCACTTTGTATGTTGCCATTTGTTTTTTATGGATATTTGAACCTTGTTTATGGTTGTCATTGATTTTGTTGGATATTTGGATTTTGTTTATGATTGTGTTTGTTTTTGATGATATAACTATCTTTTGAGTATGTTGATGAAGATTGTGTTGGATTGGAAGGTTGTTGCTAAAATTGAAGTTTATATGAAAGTGTTTTAACTGTTTTGTTTTTGAGAATTTGATCAGTTTTTGAGGGGAAGTTCTGCCAAAATTTTCGCAAGACCTGGGTAACTTCTATTTTTTTTATCTAATCGCACTCATTTCTTTTTGATGTTGAAGGGGGAGAATATTTTAAAATCTGTTAATAAAATATTTGATTTGAGTTTGAGCGTGGTTAAAAAGTGTGGATAAAAATAGGGGGAGCTAAACTCTACAATTCTTTTTCAAAGGGGGAGCACATATTTAGGGGGAGCAAAATTGAACAAATATTTTTCCAAAGTTTGTAATCATCAAAAAGGGGGAGATTGTTAACGCAAATATTTCTTTAATATTGTTTTGATGATAACAAACTTGATGAAGATTGATTAATTCTTTAAAAGTCCAAAAAGTTTTTTATACTCTTTCAAATCATAATTTTCATACCATAAATGTTTTTATATTCTATGAAAAATGTTTAATAAGCAATAGCATCAAATTGAAAAACCTTGAGTATTTTGAAAATGGTCAAAAACGGGAGTATTTTGAAAATGGTCAAAAACGGGAGTATTTTGAAAATGGTCAATAACGGCTCGTCGACATTCCTCTATAACGGCTCGCCGATATCGAACAGAACTGAGAAATCAGTTTCTGGAAGATAACGGCTCGCCAACATTTTTTATAACGGCTCGCCAACATTTTTGATAACGGCTCGCCGACTTTAAACAGAACTGAATCTTAGTCTCTGGAAACCGACATGTTGATAACGGCTCGCCGACCTGGAACAGAATTGAGAAATTAGCTTCTGGAAGATAACGGCTCGCCGACATACTTGATAACGGCTCGCCGACATCAAACAGAACTGTAAGTTTAGTCTCGGACACTCACGGCAATCCGACATTTATGATAACGGCTCGCCGACCTGGAATGGAATTGTGAAATTAGCTTCTGGAAAATAACGGCTCGCCGACATTCTTGATAACGGCTCGCCGACTTCAAACAGAAATGAAGTTTTAGCTTCTGGACACTAACGGCGATCCGACATCTCTATAACGGCGATCCGACATTTTGAAAATCCAGCCTAACGGTCATATTGACCAGTCAAAGGGCGATCCGACATCCTATTAACGGCGATCCGACAGTGAGCAAAAAGTGAATAACGGCTAGTTTTCAGCTCCAACTATAAATAAGCTCATTCAAATTCAAACAACTCTTGATCACAACACTACCATTGAGCTTATATTCGTGAACAACCTTCATAGAGCTTTAAAAACACATTCTTGCTTCATCTATCTCATACATTGGGCTTTGATTTGTAATCTTAAATATTGTGTGAGAGAAAAACAATTTGTAATCTTTTGTTTTTGAGTGATTGTAAGTGTTGGGATACACTTGGGTTAAGAGATTGGGGATTATCTCTTATTGTAAAGGTTTATTGACACCTAGGAAGTCAATTGTAAGCATTTGAAGCCTTGGTGGCTTGCTTAGTGAAATCCTCTAGCCCGGAAAGCTTGGAGGCGTGGACGTAGGCGAGGTTGGCCGAACCACGTAAAAATCTCGTGTTTGAATCTCTCTTTCCTTATCTTTTTATATAGTGTGATAAATTTATTTGTTATTGCTTTAAATTCATTTTAGATTAACATTGAGTTATTGTTTCATATTTCAATATTTTTTTTGGAAATCCAATTCACCCCCCATCTTGGGTTGCATAACTAGAATTTCAATACTGGCCCATTTTGAGAAGAATTTAAGGTTGGGTAAGCTATGGCATTCTTTTCAAAAGAAGCGCCCACTTTCATATGGGGAAGCCCATTCCCGGGCATTGCAGCAAATGGAGATGGATGAGAAATGCCATCTGAAGCGCCAAGAAGATAAGGTCGATATCACAAAAAACAAAGCGAAGCCCAAGAGAGTAGAAGCCCCAATATCGAGGGTACCCTGAGCGCGGAGCCCTCCATAAGTTGCCCCTCACAGACAAGGGTACACCGCTTTAGGTATCTCACGGGTACCCCAATCTCCCAGATCACCACTAGCGGAGCAGTAAGAGCCACCACCGAGGCCTCGGTGGTGGGGTACCCCATAACTAGTTACTCTGAAGTTATGTGGAGGTATCCCAATGGGGACCAGATTGAGCCCAAATATGAATTGGAGGCACCTTTGGATCCTCGAATACCCAAAGATGAAAAATGGGGTACCCTGGTTGAAGACCCAATTTCAGTTTCAATTGGCACCACCGATCCAACAAAGACCATTAAAATAGGCTCCAACCTTTCAGAAGAACAACAAAAAAAGTTAAACTACTAGTAAAGTGCTTATTTTGTTTGTTTTCTTTAATACTTGTGTGTTTGAAATATATGTTTGGCTATCTGGGTACCTTAAATTGGTCAGTTTCCTAAGCCTTTAATGACAATAACAAGTGATCCCGGGATCCCCTATATTCTCCTTAGGATAACAAAATAGTGTCATATAATGATCCATATCGCCCCTCTCTATGAATGCATTTTCTTTACAAAGTTTGATAATGTGTGCTCTTTTATTTGCCTCTCGATTTTTTACGGATGAGTAGCTTAAAATTCTATAAGAATATATTCACCATTAAACTAACTCTATATATTTCGTTGAGTATTGTTTATTATGATACAAGAAGGTATCCAAAGATCACTTTATTCCAGGGTACCCAGGGTACCTGACCTACCCCCGATTATAAAAATCTACTCAACATCATCCAACAAAAAGGCGAATGGTAGATCATGAGGTTTCAACCATTCGCTCATAATCAAATATGATGCAAGCATTGGTATCAGGGGTACCTTATGGTGACTTTAGCTAAGGTACCCCAACTGATACCCATGGACTTTTAGACCAAGATGCGTAGGGAGCCTTGCTATTCTCAATTTTCTTCAAGATAGCCAACTTATCTCCATAGTTCTTTACTCTTGGCACCACCAGCCCCAGATCAGCACTCCATTCCTCGGTCATAATGCATTCAAAATCATTGTCAACTATGTTCTTCTATAGAGGTACCAAGCTCTCAAACTTAACTTAAAGCTGTTCAGGGTCTTCCACCTTATAGGCATTCTCCTCTGAAACTTCATCAAAGTGCCCCTCAAAGTCTTGTTCACTTTATAGAGCTTCCCTTCATGAAGTTGGAGCCCATCTTTCTTTCTGTGTATACCCAGGGTACCTCTGAAGCTGCAAGGAAGGTAGCTGTTGAGTGTTAGAAAGTGTATATTTATAAAGGAGAAATTCATCATTTTACACTTTAAATCTCACTAACATCTCTAATTTTATTTATTTAAGTCCTTTGTTATTTAATTATATATGTTTTGTTTTTATTAAGTATTTTGTGTATTTTAGGGGTATCATGGTCATTTCACAATGAACGAGATTTCGGATAGCAAAACGGACGTCACTTTTGAACTCGGATACGATCGAAAACCTTAAGAGGAGCATAAAAGGAAAAATGGCACTTCACACGCACGTCGCACTATTCACATGTACGCATCGTTCATGGATATCGCTTCACGACACTGCTTCGACCGCGTTCTTTGTTCAAACCGTGTGCAAACCGTGTTACTGTTCAAACCGCTGGTCAAACCCGTGGTCAAACCGTGTTCATTTTCATTTGATGACGTGGCGCAATCCTGTGCATCCAAACTTTTTTTAATCCGATGGCCATGATTCACTCAATGTATCTATAAAAAGGGGGCCTCCCCCCCCTAATTTGACACCCCTGAATCCATTTTTGAGCTTAGTTTTCTGTAATTCTCTCTCCATCTTGTATTTTCTACGTATTTTAATAAAATTCCCATTTTACCCCTAGTTCAATAATGAGTAGCTAATTTTCTTTCAAGCTTGGGTTGAAGGTGAAGTCTCAACATGAGTCATGGGCTTTATTTGGTAAATTTACTTTCTCTTCCCCTCTAATTTCTGTGGAGGTTTTGACTTTTCGTCGACAAATAATAATAATCTTGTCTAGTTACCGCCCTGGTTTTACCGGCACTCTAGTATAAGGTTATTATCATTTGGCACGATAAGCCCTTAACACCATATTGATTAAAGCGTGGTTCATGAGGTGTGGATTCCCCCCTCATGATTTAATTGGTATTAATAAGGATTATTTAGCCCATGGTGCATGTTAATACGGATCCAGATACCCAAGTGCTTTATTTCAATAGTTCCCAATTTAATTTAATTCCGCTATTCCAATTTAAATTCTACCATCCTTTAAATCAATTTCCCCACAAATACAACCACCATTTACAAAATTAATTCTACACACAATTAAAATCCACCTCCTCGTGGGATCGACACTCAACACCATTAATCTATTCTACAATAGATTCGTGCGGCCATGAAGTTCAACAAAATTTGCACAACAAGTTTTTGGCGCCGTTGCCGGGGAGGTAAGTATTTTGATTTGTAGAATTAATTTTTTGTAAATAATTTTATTATTATTATTATTATTATTATTGTTATTGTTATTATTATTATTATTTTAGTTGTTTCCTTGTATTTTTTTTTAATCAATTAAAAAAAAAAAAAAAAATTTATATTTTAGGTAAGAATTTCTTTTTCTCTTCTTTAAATTTCTGCAATTTAATTTTCAAGTTATTTTTCTTTGTAATTTTTCATTTATCTTGTTAATTTATTTTTATTTTATTTATTTTATTTCACGTATTTTTTTATGTGCTTTTATAGAAAGGTTGTAATAATAAATAATAAGGTTAGTATTGTAATTTCTCCTTTTTCTTTATTTTTATTTGTTTTGTTCTCAATTTATTTTCTTTATTTGCATGCATGGTCGTAGGTCATTATCACCTAATCTTGAACCTATAGACCTAGAATTAGAAAGAACACTTTCGCACACACAAACACATTGCACGTATAGATAAAACTCGAAATGGATTTGCAACAACAACCGAACCACAAGAGAGGCCATTTAAGGACTACTTCAGTCCCTTAGCTAATTTGAGCACATCATGCATTAGATACCCAAATGTAGCTGCTAGGAGTTTTGAGTTAAAACCTAGTGTGCTAAATTGTCTCCCAACATTCTATGGCTTAGAAAATGAGGACCCATATAATCATCTGAACGATTTTCATACAATTTGTCAAACCTTTAAATATGAGAATTTTTCAGAAGATGATGTTAAACTTAGACTATTCCCATTTTCTTTAAAGAATAGAGCTCGTTCATGGTTCAATACATTACCTGCTAATAGCATTACAACATGGGAACAAATGGTAACGAAATTTTTAAATAAATATTTCCCAGTGCATAAAACCAATGCTATTCGCAGGGAAATCTCAGAGTTCACCCAGAGAGAAGACGAGCAATTTTTCGAAGCGTGGGAGCGATTCAATGGGCTACTTTTGAAGTGTCCACATCATGGGTACGAGAAATGGCACCAATGCCAATACTTCTTGGAGGGATTATTGCCAAATGTGCAAGAATGGCTAATGGCAACAAGTGGAGGAGAACTAATGTCAAAAAGTGCATCAGAGATTTGGGATTTCTTCCAAATGACAAGCGATAATTCCCAACAATGAGTCGATCTCTCAGGAATACTAGAAGAATTAAAGGAGTGAATGAGGTTCACATTGGCGAGTCAGGTTCGGGAATCAAAGAAGTCAAAGAGATGGTTGAAGGCCTTTCTCGACAAATAGCATCGTTGACGACTGCCAAATCAACAGAGCTACATGACCATGAGTCGTATTCAGATCAAGCCAATGCCATCGGTGTAATGAGAAAACCATCAAATTACAACCCATACTCCAACACATATAATCCTGGATGGAGAGACCACCCCAATTTTTCATGGTCTCAAGGATTCCAACAGAATGGACCAGCAGCTCCAGCTCCACCAATGCAACCAATTCCTCAAGTTCCTCAAGCCTTTCAGCCACCATTTAGATCATACAATCGTAACTGCAATTACTCTCAACCCGCACCATGGGAGGATTCATTCCAAAATTTCAAGAATGTTACTCAATCTACAATCGAGCAACAAAATCGCACCATTGATGGACTACGGAATGAGATGAGAGCAGGCTTCAACTCACAAGCCCAATCAGTTTCAAGCCTCGAGAAGATGGTGGGACAACTTGCTTCTTCGATTCGACTTTGGCAATGACTGTTGAGAAAGGTAAATTTCCAAGTCAACCAAAGCCTAATCCTAAAGGAGTACATGAAGCAAGTACCGACACCGCAACAAAGATGGAGAGGTCAAAGCCGTCATGACCTTACGAAAAGGAAAAGAAGTCGACAACAAAGTGGAGATGCCAAAGAACCAAAGAAAATCAAATTGTACCAGTAAATGCCAAGACTCACCACCGAGAGAGAAAGAAAAACCAACCCACGGAATACGTTCCTAAAGCTCCATTTCCTCGAGAGGTTAGCTAAAGGAAAGAAGGAAAATCCACAGTGAGATTCTTGAAGTCTTCAAACAGGGTAAGTGTTAACATCCCTTTACTTGATGCAAAAAAACAAGTTCCATCTTATGCCAAGTTTCTTAAAGACCTTTGCACTAAAAAGAGAAACATTCATGTTCGAGAAAAGGCATTTTTAATCAAAATGTTAGTTCTATACTCCAACACAAAATTCCTCTAAAATGTAAAGACCCGGCTCCCACTATTTCATGTAGTATATGGAACCACACACCGAGAATGCTTTGTTGGATTTAGGAGCTAGTGTTAATCTTTTGCCTTACTCAAGATTTATGAAACTTGGATTGGGAGAATTACACCCAACTCCAGGTGGTGTTACTGACTTGCAGATCGGTCCACGAAAATCCCTCGTGGTATTGTGGAGGACGTGCTTATACGTAGACAAGTTTTATTTTCCTGTTGATTTCATTGTAATTGACACTCAACCAATACAGATTCAAGGAAGCATATCCCCATTATCCTAGGCCGACCATTCTTGGCAAATCGCCGATGCTCACATTCAATGCAGATCGAAATATGCGAGTTGTCCTTCTAAATATGACCATGGAGCTCAACATCTTCAACATTGCCAAACAACCTCACAATGCAGATGATGGAATTGTTGATGTGGATTTAATTGAAGCATTAGTTGATGATACTTTTCTTTCAAACCTTAGTGATGACCCTTTACAAACATGTTTAACTCACTTTGGTTTGGATTTTGATGTTGACAGATCAGTCGATGAGGTCAACGCCTTACTTGACTCAGCACCATCCATGGACACTGATAAATGGAAGTCAAGAGTTGAGCAACTAGCACCATCGCAGAAGAAAATCATCCCATCATCGTAGTCACCACCGAAACTCGAGCTCAAACCATTACCCAACACTTTGGAATATGCATTCTTGGGAGAAGAAAGCACTCTACCTAATCATCTCATCATCCCTAAATGACGAACAAAAAGGTAAGTTGTTGGATGTTTTAAAAGAGCACAAAGGAGCATTAGGATGGACCATAGCAGGACATAAAAGGTATAAACCCAAAGAGATCGCATGCATTACATTCACCTTGATGAAAATGCTAAATCTACTAGGGAAATGCAACGCGGTTAAATCCTAATATGAAAGAAGTTGTTAGAACGGAGTCCTTAAACTATTAGACGCAGGGATCATTTACCCCATTTCGATAGTTCATGGGTCATCCTGCAAGTTGTCCCTAAAAAGTCGAGTCACAGTGAGTTACCAATGCGATAATGAATTGATACCCACTAGAGTGACTACGGGATGGCGTGTATGCATTGATTATAGAAAGTTAAATTGTCACACACGTAAAGACCATTTTCCTTTACCATTTATTGATCAAATGCTTGACAGATTAGCAGGCCACGAATTTTATTGCTTTCTAGATGGCTATTCAGGATACAATCAGATTCCCATAGCACCAAAAGATCAAGAGAAAACCACTTTCACTTGCCCTTTTGGCACTTTTGCATATAGGAGAATGCCATTTGGATTATGTAATGCACCTGCTACATTTCAACGTTGTATGTTAAGCATTTTTTCTGATATGGTTGAACGGTTTCTTGAGGTCTTTATGGATGATTTTTCTATTTTTGGAGATTCATTTGATCAATGTTTACATCATCTAACACAAGTTTTGCAGAGATGTATAGAGAAGAATTTGGTTTTAAATTGGGAGAAGTGCCATTTTATGGTAAAACAAGGTATAGTTCTCGGTCACATCATTTCATGCAAAGGTATTGAGGTTGACAAAGCCAAGGTGGATCTCATTTCTAATCTTCCTCCACCTAAAACAGTCAGAGAAGTAAGATCTTTCCTTGGACATGCTGGTTTTTATAGACGTTTCATTAAAGATTTTAGCAAAGTTTCTAGACCTTTATGCAATTTACTTGCTAAGGATGCACATTTTATCTTTGATGATTCATGTCTTGTAGCATTTGAAAAGTTAAAACATTTGTTGACGTCATCACCCATCATTCAGCCACCAAACTGGAGCCTACCATTTGAGATTATGTGTGATGCATCTGATTATGCAAAGAGAGCAAAGATTAGGACAAAGAGTAGATCAAATTCCTCATGTTATTTACTATGCTAGTATGACATTAAACGATGCACAGTTGAACTATTCAACTACTGAAAAAGAAATGCTAGCAGTAGTATTTGCATTAGAAAAATTTCGATCTTATCTCATTGGTTGTAAAATTATTGTGTTCACAGATCATGCTGCTCTGAAATATCTTCTCACAAAGAAAGATGCAAAAGCTAGACTAATTCGTTGGGTGTTGCTTTTGCAGGAATTTGACTTGGAATTCAAAGATAAGAAAGGGACAGAAAATGTTGTGGCTGACCATCTCTCTCGTCTCCACTTTGACATCAACACAGAACCCTTAACATTGAATGAGTCATTTCCAGATGAACAATTAATGAGTGTGGAAGTATTACCTTGGTATGCTGATATAGTTAATTATCTTGTTACAGGTAAACTTCCAGAGCATTGGACCAAGCAAGACAAGGCCAAATTCTTTGTGGAAATAAAGAATTTTTTCTGGGATGACCCTTATCTGTTCAAGTATTGTGCGGATCAAATTATTCGACGATGTGTCCCAGAGAATGAATTTCATAACATCCTTTCGTTTTGCCATGAACAAGCTTGTGGAGGCCATTTCAAATAGCTTAAGAAAACAGCCACAAAAGTTCTACAATGTGGTTTCTATTGGCCGACTATATTTCGAGATGCTTACACCTTTTGTTCTTCATGTGATAGGTGTCAACGAATGGGGAGCATTACACGAAGGAACATGATGCCACTAAATCCAATTTTAGTGGTTGAGATTTTTGATGTATGGGGTATCGACTTCATGGGACCCTTTCCCCCATCTTTTGGCCATCAATACATATTGGTTGCTGTTGACTATGTTTCAAAATGGGTAGAGGCAATTCCATGCAGAACTAATGATCATAAAGTGGTGATAGGGTTTTTGAAGAGCAACATCGTTTCACGCTTTGAATTCCCTCGAGCAATAATCAGTGATGGTGGTGCCCACTTTTGCAATAAATCATTCAAAGCACTTTTGACAAAGTATTCCATCACTCATAAAGTGGCGACTCCGTATCATCCGCAAACCAGTGGCCAAGTTGAGATCTCCAATCGAGAAATAAAGCACATCTTAGAAAAGACCGTGAGGCCGATTAAAAGATTGGTCATTAAGACTTGATGATGCATTATGGGCATATAGAACGGCGTTCAAAACCCCAATTGGGATGTCACCCTACAGGCTAGTGTATGGAAAAGCTTGCCACCTACCTGTGGAACTCGAGCATCGTGCGTACTGGGCCATCAAGAAATTCAATTTTGACATGCAGCAAGTCGGCTCGAAAGACGATTACATACCGGTGGCGAGAACTTGAAGAAATTCGTAATGATGCATACGAAAATGCCAAGGTTTACAAGCAGCGAATGAAAGTCTTTCATGATAAGCAGATTATGCGAAAATCTTTCACTCCAGGTCAGAAAGTACTTTTATTCAATTCTCGCTTGCACTTATTCCCAGGTAAGCTACGTTCTCGATGGTCTGGCCCCTTCATTGTGCATACTGTTTTTCCACATGGGGCAATTGAAATTAAGGACCCAAAAAATGGTGTCACGTTTAAAGTTAATGGTCAAAGATTAAAGCCATATCTAGAGTACCAACCACATGGAGAGGACACCGAAATAAACTTGAGTGACCCACCAGATTTGAATTGAGATTTTTCTTTTCGGTGATTTATTTATTTATTTATTTTCTTCTGCTAATTGAAATCATTTGTGCATAAGTGTGTTTGTTTAACCATTGAGCTTTCTTTTATCACTTTTAATCATGAGACAGTTCCTCTTGAACATCCTTAGACGACTTCAATGTGTCCAATCTCATCTCAGAGGCCAGATACGATTTTGTAAAACACATCGTATTTGGAAGCTACAACCACCGGAGTTAATATCCCACGTTGAGGATTTAGAAAGCCAACTCAGAGACATTGAAAGCAGTGTCTACAACATCCAATTGGAGCTTGAGGTAAATTCTATAAGAGGACGATTGTGATTTTCTTTGTGTGTTTTTATTTGTTTGTTATTCCGTTTGTGTGTTTTAGTTTGTGTGTTTTAGTTTGTCACCCCGGTTAAGTGGCGGATAACGGTACTCCGTGACAATCAAGTCGTTACTTGATTTTCCATAATTACGATCTTCCGAGGCGAAGGTATGGATAGAAACGAGATCTTAGCAAAGCTTCATAGTCGATTCCCTTCACTTCCTCAGAATGCCCTCCTCACAATCTATAAAGCTCGATCCGAACGCATGCGATTGCTCATGAGGAATAACATACTTGCTGATATTCGCTGGCTAATTGAGGCTAAAGTACGCTTGGCAGGTGAGTTGCCTCCTAAATTTATTGCATACATGCCTGGTTGTGGTAAAGGAAATTATGCAAGAAAGCGAAGAGCTCGAAAGATTTCGGTTGCTTGTCATAAGTGTGCCAGAATGATATGCAATAAAAAACGATGTTCTTTAGGAATGGTGTTTGATAACAGAGAAGATAAGATTCAATTCATTAGGGATGGCTTGAATAAGGAGTCATTGGATGATATCCTTTTGTCTCTTGAAACGCATCCCAGTGGATATGTGCAAGGAGCGATTCTCCAGTTATGGCCATCATTCCAGAAAGAGCATGCGATACGATCTCGAATCGACTATAAACGACCTGTTTGCCGTTTATAAGAAAACTGGATGGGAAGCTTATCCTCGACCCATGAGGCGTTGAAGCCGTTTCGGACGTAAAACCGAGAGGAAGATGTGAGCCACATCAACTACCAGTAAATATCCTTTTACTTTACTTGTTGTTTTATTTTACCGTTGTTTTTTACCATTTGCATTATTGTCTTTAATAATTTTATATTTGTCATTACTTGCTTTTCCTTTTTACTGTTTCCTTTTTGACTCTCAAGCCATGTGCATTACACGATTAATTGATATAGACATGACACCTCATTCACAACACCCCATTGCACGCCAAGATCCTTAAATATGATTCTTTTCGTTTACACTCACAAATTATTTTTGAGAAGTATCATAATGGCAGCTACTCCCAATAAACAATTCAAGAACATTTGTGTGCTTTCCGGATTTAACTATGGCAAATATAAAGAGTTCTTTGAGGCAGCCATTGATCTTGGCCGATGCATAGCAGAGAGAAAATTACACTTAGTATACGGCGGAGGTGACCGAGGGTTATCAAAATTGGTCTCAGAAACTGCTTTTGTCAGAGGAAGTCAAGTGTTAGGCATCATACCACAAGCCCTAAAACCTTTGGGGCTGCTTGTCTAACTCACCGACCGGAGAAGAGTTAGTTGTCTCGGTATGCAAGAAAGAATAATCGAAATGCTTAATCATCTTGATGCTTTTATTTTCTTACCAGGAGATCTTGCAACTCTAGAGGCACTTATCACTTTAGCATCTTGGGCCCATCTGCACATTCATCAGAAACCCATCGGTTTGTTAAATGTCAATAATTTTTATGATGGCTTTATCGCATTTCTTAACCATGCAATAAAAAACTACTTCATTCCCTCTACGGTGAAAAAGCTTTTTATTTGTGCTCACACTGCTAATGAGCTACTTGATCTGTTACAAGCTTATCAACCAGAGCCAGATCCCAAGACCTTGGTGTTGGAGTGTACAAATAACGATGGTAACAATAAAGGCGAGTAGTTAAGTACAAATTAGATTTAAATCTCCGCCTGTAAATATTTTCTTCTGTGTTACATCACCCAGGTGATGTCTTCTAAACTCTACTTCTTTCCTTTAAAACATTGAGGACAATGTTTAGTTCTGGTTGGGGGGAGGGGATAGTTGACAATGTTTAGTTCTGGTTGGGGGGAGGGGATAGTTGACAATTGTGGAATGTTGGTTAAGTTTTTACTAATTTTTTGTTGTAGAAACTAACTGTTGTTAACTGTTTGTGTTGAAGATGGCTGAATATAGAGTGTAGTGCCTCTAGAAACGCATCTTCTCAGTTAAAAAAAAAAAAAGAAAAAAAAAAGAAAAAAAATAATGAAAAAAAAAAATTTCTTATTTTTCGTGTGATCTTTCTAACTTTTTGACTTCTCCTTCATAAATATGCATTTTCAAATTTTGAGTCGAAGATGGCTGAATGTAGAGTGTAGTGCCTCTAGAAACGCATCTTCTTAGTTAAAAAAAAAAAATCATTTTTCTATCATTTTAAGTGTAACATTTTCAATTAGTTTCTCTGCATTATTTTCACATTTCTGCATGCATATTTTCCTTTCATGTTTAGAATAGGTTGGGGGGTAGAATGTTGTTTCTTTTTTTTAAAAAAAAAAAAAAAAATAGTGTGATTTTTTTTTTTATTTTTGGATGGCATGATGATTTTCAAATTTTAGTATTTGTATTATCTTTGGTCTTAAGTGATGTTACACTATGTTTGCTACTCTACATGTTGATGTCGGAGATAAATATGAGTTGCTTGAAAGAATTGACATGTCATAATGAATACCAAGTGAGCTTTTGAGCCTATTATTTTTCTTGGAGAGTAACCATTTTTGCCCATTCTTCATACAGCTTAGCAGTATTATTATTTTATACATGATCTTTAGATTTCCTTGGAGTCAACCCTTTAAAAAAAAAAAAATGCGTTGCTACATCTAAAGGTCCATTTAACTAGTAGATATGGAGGATTATCTAGAGCCCTAAAAGATGATGGAAAGGCCATCTTTGACCCGTTTGAGCTTTTCTAGCCATCCCTTATGTGAAATATCCATAGTTAGCCCTTTTGAGCCTTTTATAAAAAAAAAAAAAAAAAAAAAAAAAAAAAACCTTTTCTTTGTCAACTTATCATCTTGACCCACTCCAATTTGGAGTATTACCCGATATCTTACAAAGTTCCATCACCTATTCATGTTTGAGAAAAATATAAATAATTATTTTGTTTAGTAAAGTTGTACAATAACCAAAAAAAAAAAAAAGAGAAAAAAAAAAGAAAAAAAAAGAAAAAAAAAGAAAAAAAAAATTCTCTAAAACAAAAAAAAAGAAAAAAAAAAGAGAGAGATATATAATTCAATAAGTGAAATGCATTTTTTTTCTTCCAAAAGATATTATTTTTCTCAAACATGTATTTTGTTTTCTCTATTTTCCTTTCTTTGTTAGCCATGTCCCTAGCCTACGTTACATCCTAATAAAAGTCCTTCTTGATTTTAGGGAACTATAGTCTGAAGTAGAAGCTAGTTATATGGGCTAAAAGATGTTGTAATGCATAATAATTAAAAAAAAAAAAAAAGAAGTAAATAAATTGGGTTGACTAGCATTTTGTTTGACTTGAGATCGTGTTATTTCTAAGTTGTGGGCATATTCTTTTCATCTTGGTGAGAGTGTGTGATATTATTTCTTTACTATCTTCACTCCATTTATCATTCATTGAAGTGACAATTTTTATTGGGTTTAATTTCCTTGTGAGAGTGTCACTATTACCGGTGAGATTTTGGGGTTTGACATGTCATTTTTGAAAGTAGCTGTATTTACTTGGTTGATTCATGTGGATGGTTGATGTGGGTGTGATGTTTCTTTAGACTGGAGATAATGCTTATACTTTTATTTGATTGTTGTCATTAGTCTGATTGAATAAACAAGTTTGTTTAAAAAAAAAAAAAAAAAAAAAAATTTGGGTTTGAGTTTTATTTTCGCTTTATTTGCTAGGGACTAGCAATAAGCTGGTTGGGGGGTGTGTTGAGTGTTAGAAAGTGTATATTTATAAAGGAGAAATTCATCATTTTACACTTTAAATCTCACTAACATCTCTAATTTTATTTATTTAAGTCCTTTGTTATTTAATTATATATGTTTTGTTTTTATTAAGTATTTTGTGTATTTTAGGGGTATCATGGTCATTTCACAATGAACGAGATTTCGGATAGCAAAACGGACGTCACTTTTGAACTCAGGATAGTCGAAAACCTTAAGAGGAGCATAAAAGGAAAAATGGCACTGTTCACACGTACGGCACTATTCACATGTATGCGTCATCGTTCATGGATATCATTCACGACAACTGTTCGACACCGCGTTCTTTTTCAAACCGTGTGCAAACCGTGTTACTGTTTAAACCGCGTGGTCAAACCCGTGGTCAAACCGCGTACGTTTGATTGATGACGTGGCGTAATTCTGTGCATCCAAACTTTTTTTAATCCGATGGCCATGATTCACTCAATGTATCTATAAAAAGGGGGCCTCCCCCCCCTAATTTGACACCCCTGAATCCATTTTTGAGCTTAGTTTTCTGTAATTCTCTCTCCATCTTGTATTTTCTACGTATTTTAATAAAATTCCCATTTTACCCCTAGTTCAATAATGAGTAGCTAATTTTCTTTCAAGCTTGGGTTGAAGGTGAAGTCTCAACATGAGTCATGGGCTTTATTTGGTAAATTTACTTTCTCTTCCCCTCTAATTTCTGTGGAGGTTTTGACTTTTAAATCGACAAATAATAATAATCTTGTCTAGTTCTGCCCGTTTTACCTAAGACTCTAGTATAAGGTTATTATCATTTGGCACGATAAGCCCTTAACACCATATTGATTAAAGCGTGGTTCATGAGGTGTGGATTCCCCCCTCATGATTTAATTGGTATTAATAAGGATTATTTAGCCCATGGTGCATGTTGATACGGATCCAGATACCCAAGTGCTTTATTTCAATAGTTCCCAATTTAATTTAATTCCGCTATTCCAATTTAAATTCTACCATCCTTTAAATCAATTTCCCCACAAATACAACCACCATTTACAAAATTAATTCTACACACAATTAAAATCCACCTCCTCGTGGGATCGACACTCAACACCATTAATCTATTCTACAATAGATTCGTGCGCTTGCGAGTTCAACAAAATTTGCACAACAGTAGCCCTGTGATTTTATTTTTGTCTTCGAAGCACATGAAAGAAAGGTACTCTTAAATCCAGTGGATCCCGAGATAATCAACGAATTGCTTCTTAAATGGCCAAAGAACGCATTGAAGCCTTCACCAGAGCAATCTATGCCTGGTAGTCACCAGAAAACAAAATATAGGTGATGGTGGGGTACCCTCACAACAGCTTCTACCCATACTTGGTGGTTCATCCTTAAAAGCAGATGAAAATTTTGAGTCAATCAGCTCCGCCCTCTTTAATTTGACCAAATTGACAATCATTTTTCAGCAAATAGGAGGGGGAGCCCAACTTTCATTTTTAGGTTCTCAGGATACCCTAGAGGGTGCGATTATTCAGCTGCCCATCGAGCTAAACTTCATATTGCCACGTGTCACTCCTACTTTTTATGTAAGTTTCTTTTGCCTCTAAGTACTTCTCGCCAAAAAGAAATTAGGGGGGTTGTTGTTTGGGGGAAAAACAGGAAAGATAGCAGAATGCCACGTGTCGATGAATGGAATAAGTTCAGTGTAATCTGGGGTACCCCACAGAACTCGAAGAGTAACTCAAGGTACCCTCTATAACTCGAGAGCAACTCAAGGAACCCCGCGTAACTCAAGGTACCCTCCATAATTCGAGAGTAACTCTAAGTACCCCGCGTAACTCAAGGTACCCTTCATAATTCGAGAGTAACTCAAGGTACCACCCATAATTCGAGAGTAACTCAAGGTACCTCGCTGACTCATGGCACCCTCCATAACTCGAGAGCAACTCAAGGAACCCCGCCTGACTCACGGTACCTTCCATAACTCGAGAGCAACTCAAGGAACCCTGCCTGACTCTAGCACCCTCCATAACTTTGAAATTCTAGTTATGCAACCCAAGAGAGGGGGTGAATTGGGATTAAAAAAATATTCAATTCTAAAGTAAAACTCGATTCAAATCTAAAAGCAAATTTAAAGTAATAACAAATAAATCAATCACAATATAAAAAAATAAGGGAAGAGAGATTCAAACACGAGAATTTTTACGTGGTTCGGTCAATCTTGCCTACGTCCACGCCTCCAAGCTTTCCGAGCTTGAGGATTTCACTAAGTAAGCCTTCAAGGCTTCAAATACTTATAATTGACTTCCAAGGTGTCAATAAACCTTTACAACAAGAGATTATCCCAAATCTCTTAACTCAAGTGTATCTCAACTTTTACAATCACTCAATACAAAAATTAAAAATAGTTTCTTTCTCACACAATGTTTAAGATTACAAATCAATGCCCAATGTGTGAATAGATGAAAAATGAATTGTGTTTCAAGCTCTTTGAAGATTGTATTCTCGAGTATAAGCTCAATGATGATGTTATGATCAAATCTTATTTGAATTTGAATGAGCTTATTTATAATTGAAGCCAAAAACTAGCCGTTATTCACTTTTTGCTCACAGTTAGATCGCCGTTAACTAAATGTCGGATCACTGTTTGACTGGTCAATATGACCGTTAGGCTGAATTTTCAAATTATCGGATCGCCGTTATATAGATGTCGGATCGCCGTTAGTGTCCATTTTCAGAATTTTAAGAAATCCTTGTTATTTCTAAAATTCTCAAGGTTTTTGTTTTTAATTGATATCATTACCAAGGGATATTTTTCATAGAATATAAAACCTTTATAGAATGAGAATTATGATTTTAAAAGAATATGAAAACTGGTTGAACTTTTAAAGGATTAATAAATCTTAATGAAAATTTTAATCAGGTTTTTTATCATCAAAATTTATAATAATAAAAATTTATGTTAACAATCTCCCCCTTTTTGATGATAACAAACTTTACAAGAAAGTATTTGTGCAATTTTGTTCCCCCTAAATATGTGCTCCCCCTTTTAAAAATATTTGTAGAATTTAGCTCTCTTTAAAAATGTGTCCATCAATTTTTAACCATACTCATATAATTTAATCAATAGATTATATATAAGTTATTCTCCCCCTTCATCATAAAAAAGAAATGATTTTGAAAAGATTAAAGAGAGAAGTTCAGAGATTACCAATGTCTTGCAAAACTTTGGGCAGAATTTTTCCTAAAAACTGAATATATCTTCAACAACAAAGGCAGTTAAAGCACTCCCATATAAATGCTATTTCAACAACCAACCTCTATACCAACAAATTTTGCTTTATCATAAACAAAAACCAAAACATGTTAGCAAAATTAATGTAATCATAAAAGCATCATAAAGGTTCACATATCCAACAAACTCATCATAGAAGTTCACATAGCCAACAAATTCATCATAAAAAAAAACATCACAAGAACAATCAAAAGATAAATAGAATCATAACAACTAGATAAAACAAGTAATGTATGTGCGAAAAACATAGGTGCAGGAAAACTAAGATGGGGACGCTGAGGAAGAACTGTCGGGATTATAGCCAAGATGACCAAGAATACGGCACTGTCCAGCAAGTAACTCCATCTACTGATCTAACATCTGCTGCCAAAAAGTCGCAAAGTCAGAGTGGAGCTAATGTTGCTGCTGGGATAGTGCATCGATTTTGTCGAAGAGCTGCTAAAAATGGTCCTCATGAACAGAGGATGCGGCAGGAGGCGCAGTGGGCTCAGCTGGCTCGACTACCTCGTCATCCTGAGAGGATGCTGCTGCTGCTGCTACTCGGCAAAGGGCACGTGGTCTAGCTCTAAGGCAAAAGTCGAGTAACTCATCCTCAGAATAGATGTCATTTAGCATGCGATCATCCTCCGGGGCAATCAAAGTGTCTTCATTCTTTGAGGATGATGTCTTTACTCACTTTTCCCGTTTCTTAAAAAATCTGATCGCAGACATAATCTCTCGACCTAGATTTTGGGTCTCGACATAAATCGGCTCTGTGATAGGTACACTGAAACGCCTCAAAATCCTAGTAATAATGCTACCATATGGAAGGGACCGGTTGGTCATTTTAGGTGTGGACAACATATGACGAAGGATAATGTAGAATAAGGTTACATGTCGTGTACGGATGAGGGAATCTAATATACCGACATCTAGTCTAGTTATCTCATTAGTATGCCCCTGTCTAGGAGTGACCATGTGTTGGAGTATGATGTGAAGTATGCAAACCTGGAATGGGAGAAGCTGAGACGTAAAGGGCAAAGAGCAGAGGTCATCGGAAAGGTCCCGACGCCTACAAATGTTCCATACGCCATCCACATGACGGAAATCATTAAATTCAAGCTCTTTCCTAGTTGTGTAAATGTCTAAACCTCCATAATGAATTCCAAGAATACTACATAATTCGCCCCCATCTAACTCAATACAAACTCCTCCTACGAAAGTAATAATTTGAACTTGTTGGGAAGAAGGGAGCTCCATATTGGAGTAAAATACTCGCACGAGGTTTTCATAAACATACTCTTCTATATTTAAACCTCATTCCAATGACTAAGCATGTGAGTAATATTACTACCACAAATAGTAATATCTAAAAACTCTGCAATGTCAAGATAAGATGAGGGAGTTACCAGTTTGCCATGAATTTATCGCGAAAACGCTAAACAGAGTTAGCATTGCGAAAATGGAGACTCTCGAAGTCCTGACAGGGAGGCCTATGAGGACTGGAATCACGTGGGGCAGCATTTTTTGTTCGGGCATGCCTTGGTGGTGAAGCCATTGATGATTTTGGAAGAAAAGAAATGGATAAAAAGGAGAGTAGAGAGTCCAGAGAGTGATTAGAAGCTGAGATTGGATCGAAAAGGGAAGAAAATTTGGTGAAAAATGGCAAGAATAGTGTGGCTGGTTCTAGGGTTTTGATTTTAGGATTTTTCAATTTTTGACTCAAAAATGAGTTTTGATCAGTTAAAAAGATTTTAAAGATGATTACAAAGGTTTCTAATGCTTCAATTTAATGAAAAATGACAGAAAAAGTGATTGATTTGATAAAAGAGAACAAGGGCAGTCGCAAGTTGATAGAGGAGGTAGAACAGTGCACAAAAAAATAGTGAAGAAGACGAGTCACTATCCTCTTATTGCGAGGTATCGGCGAGCCGTTATAGAGATATCGGCGAGCCGACAGAATCCAAAATATGTGTCAAACTTTCCTTTGCAAACGGTAAGCCATTATCTGATCTATCGGCGAACCGTCTAGAGAGCTTTTCAAAAAATTTCTTGCAAACGGTGAGATGTTATCTAAGATATCGGCAAATCGACAGCGTCCAGAATGCATTCCAAATTTTTTCTTGAAAACGGTAATCCATTAGCTTTATTATCAGTGAACTGATAGCGTCCAGAGAGCTTGCTAAAGTTTCTGCCGGAAAACGATTAGCCGTTTATGGAGATAACAGCAATTTGTTTTCTACAACCTATGATTTCGTGCATTTATTTTAGTATTCGGCCAACAAATAATATATTTCAAGATCATTTTATTAATCTGAAACGCTTTAAGGGCCATTTTAATGCATGATTCATAAACTTACATGTATTCAAACAATCAATAAACATTCAAGAATTAACAAGGCAAACACATCACTTGTATATCATGCTTAAGCATTCCATAGATATTAAATCATTAAATCAATCAAATAATCAAACAATTCAGTAGACTTAATGATATGAATAGAAATGTTGATGCAAAAATTTCATCATCCCAAGTTCATGCCGGATTTTTAAAAATTGTTCTTGCCCAAGAGGTTTAGTAAAAATATCGGCAAGTTGTTTTTCCGTAGGAATAAACTCTAATGCAATACCTCCTTTTTGCACATGATCTCTCAAGAAATGATGTCTTATTTCTATATTCTTGGTTCTAGAGTGTTGAATGGGATTTTTAGAAAGATTTATAGCACTAGTATTATCACACATAATCAGAATTTGTTCAAGGTTAATGTCATAGTCTCTAAGTGTTTGTTTCATCCAAAGAGCTTGTGCACAACAACTTCTTACAACTATATATTCAGCCTTGGTAGTTAAAAGTGCAACAGAATTTTATTTCTTGCTAAACCATAAAACAAATGAGTGACCTAGAATATGGCAAGTTCCACTAGTGCTTTTCCTATCAACTTTATAACCGGTAAAATCTGCCTCCGAATAGCATGTTAAATCTATATGAATTCCTCTAAGATACCAAAGGCCGAGATCTATGGTTCCACTTAAATAACGGAAAATTTATTTTACGGTAAGTAAATGGGATTCCTTGGGACATGATTGAAATCCTGCACACAAACATACACTAAACATAATATCGGGTCTATTTGCAGTTAAATATAGTAAAAATTCGATCATACCTCAATACAATTTTATATCCACTTCTTTGCTTTTTTCATCTTTGTCAAGCTTGGTTGTTGTGCTCATTAGAGTATTTTTTATCTTTGAGTCATCAATGTCGAATCGCTTAAGTAGATCTTTGACATACTTTGCTTGATTTATAAAAATTCCTTCCTCATTTTGTTTTATTTGTAGCCCAAGGAAGTACTTCAACTCTCCCATCATACTCATTTCAAATTCATTACTCATACAAGATGAAAAATATTTACACAACAATTCATTAGTAGAACCAAAAATAATATCATTAACATAAATTTGAACAACAAGTATATCTTTGTTCTTATACTTAACAAAAAAAAGTAGTATCTGCTTTACCCATTGAAAAATCATTATCTAACAAGAAATTCTTAAGCCTATCATACTATGCTCTTGGTGCTTGTTTTAATCCATACAAAGCTTTAAACAACTTATAGACATAATTTTGATATTTTTCATTTTCAAAACCAGGGAGTTGTTTTACATACACTTCTTCTATAATATAACCATTTAAGAAAGCACTCTTCACATCCATTTGAAATAAAATAAAGTCTTTATGACATGCAAATGCCAACAACATCCTAATTGATTCTAATCTAGCTACGGGTGCAAATGTTTCATCAAAATCAATTCCTTCTTTTTAATTGTATCTTTGAGCCACTAAACTAGCTTTATTCCTTACAACCACACCGGATTCATCCATCTTATTTCTAAATACCTATTTAGTACCTATGATTGATTGATGTTTCGGTTTAGAAACTAATTTCCACACATTGTTTCCCTCAAATTGATTTAACTCCTCTTGCATAGCCATAATCCAAGATTCATCATTTTCAGCATCCGCAAAGGATTTCGGTTCAATTTAAGAACTAAATGCAGCATGCTCACATGTATTTTTAAATGATGATCTAGTAGTTATGCCATGTAAGGGATCTCCTAAAATTGCATCCTTTGGGTGAGAAGAAACATACCTTCACTTCTTGAGGAGTGTTTGAGAAGTACTTTCATGTTGCTCCATATTTGTTTGCTCTTCTTGTCCATTCTCTTGATTTCTTTGAGGTGCATTCTCTTGTTTATCCTTTGATGATTCTTCTTGTAACTTTCCATCTGCATCATCATAAACAACTCCTTTCTCCGTAGAGGAGGGATTAGACTCATCAAATGTAACATGCATAGACTCTTTCACAACCAAAGTTCTTTTATTATGCACTCTATAAGCTTTGCTTGTTTTTGAATATACAAGAAAAATGCCAACATCAAATTTTGGATCAAATATACCTAGATTGTCTTTTGTGTTCAAAACAAAACATTTGCATCCAAAAACTTTGAAATAGTCAATATTGGGTTTTCTATCTTTCCAAAGCTCATATGAAGTTTTATTAAGATTATATCTAATCAACACCCGATTTAAAACATAACATGCGGTGTTAACGGCTTCGGCCCAAAAATATTTTGGTAAATTATTCTCATTCAACATGGTCCTAGTCATTTCTTGAATAGATCTATTATTTCTTTCAACAACTCCATTTTGTTGTGGAGTCCTAGGTAATGAAAATTGATACTCAATGCCTAAATCATTACAAAGATTTTCAAATGCCTGATTTTCAAATTCTCCACCATGATCACTTCTAATACAAGTAATAGAATAACCTTTTTCATTTTAAACCTTTTTACAGAAAACTCTAAATGCATTAAAGGCATCATCTTTATTAGTTAAGAACAATACCCAGGTGTATCTAGAATAATCATTCACAATCACAAATGCATAATATTTGCCATTTAAACTAGCATGCCTTGAAGGTCCAAATAAATTCAAGTGAAGAAATTGAAGTGGTTTTGAAGTGGAAATATGATTTTTTTTTTAAAGATGTTTTGATTTGTTTTTCAAATTGACAAGCTTCACAAATTCTATCCTTTTAAAAATAGATTTTTGAAAGACCTTTGACTAAGTCATTTTTCGAAATTTTTGAAATCAAATCCATGCTTGCATGTCCTAGTCTTCTATGCCACAACCAACTATCATCATGCAATGCCGAAAAGCATTTATCATTGGTAGATGTATATTCTATGTTAATGATACAAACATTACCACATCTATTTCCAACAAATAAAATTTTACCATCACATAAATTCTCAATAACACAACTAGATTTATTAAAAATAACTTTATAACTTTTGTCACATAATTGACTAATACTAATCAAGTTGTGTTTTGGTAGTGTCATTAAGATACACCAAATTTAAAACCTTACTACTAGTATAAATAATTAGTAAAGAGCGAGTAAGGATCGATCCCACAGAAACTATGCTAGCTGTATTTATTATCAACTCTAAAACAGGGCTTAAAATAAAATAATAATAGAAATAATTAATATAAATTAATCTAACTACAGAAAATGTCAATTATAAATAAAAGGGGGGTTTTTGAATTTTTAACTGGATTGCAAGAAATAAAGAAATTAAAACTATGAAAATAAAAATTTAATAAAAACTCTAATTAAAGGATAAAGAAATAACAATGAGAAAAACTTAGGTCAAAGAATTATTCGCCGCCACCAAACATGCACATAATATATTAATTATATCATCAATTTATATTGAAACTATCAACCGTAGACCACAATAAGCTCTGTTAGTCTCAATCTTTCCTTAGTATGTCGTTAGGCAAAACAAGCTCTTCACCTAATCTCTAACCATTAAATAATTTAAAACAAACTCTTTAAATTTAAGATAATGGAAGCATTAAACAGAGAAAGATATTAAGTTGATCTAGGCAATAAACACACAAGCTCGGATTATTTAACCTAGGTTATATTCTCCAATTGAAATCACAGATTTCAACCTGCTATTAATAATTAAAATATCAAGACAATTACGGATCAAGAATTTTAATATAACAATAGAATTATTCAAGTCCTATCTAATTGGCCACTCAAACAAGACAAGAATAAAATCATAAATATTAATTATGGAAAAACATAAACAATTCCAATTAAATAAATTGAATGATAGAAATTAAAAATTAATCATATGAAATGTTTGGGGTTTTGAATTCACCCTCAACTAAATAGAAAATCTAACCTAACATAATTAAATTGGAAATAAGAAAATTGATAAAACCAATCATAGAGATTAATTCAAACGGCTGCAATTTTTCTCTTCAATTCCTCTTGGCTGCTGATTTTTTTTTCAATTTGCTTTGCTGTCGAAAACTCTCCTCTTCCGAAAATCTCTTCACCGAAAAAACTCTCCTCTCTCTGTGTTGCTTCCGCTTGGCTAGCTTTTATTGTGTCTTGAATCCTCACATGGAAAGGAATAAATCCAAGCCAAAACCGCCACTTGTCTTTTGCAATTCACGTGCTGGCCACTTTTGGTTTGCAATCTTTGTTTTCCAATTTTTCAATGGCATGTACGTGACTTGCCATTTTAATTATCATGCAAAATATTGTTTCCTTTTTTTTTTTTGTCTTCATGCACAAACTCTTTTGATTGGCCATGCTTAAAGCCGAAAGCCTTTATTCTTTTCTTCCTCTCACGTGGATGGCAATCACCTTTTTCCAATTTTGCTTTCATGTGATCGCTTGGCTTTCTTTTTTTACTTTCATTTTTCAATTTTAGCTCCATGAAATCCCAGATGCTTCCAAATGTGTATCAATTAATTAATTGATTTCCAAAAATCTTTAGTTATTTTCTTTTCTAATCTCTTCAAGTAGATTTTTTCTTAAATGCTCTGATTTAATTTCTCTTTAATCCCAGAATATACCTAAAATAATAAAATAAAATGAAATAAAATAAACTAAGATAAAAATTAACACAATAAAAATATAATTTACTAAATTAAAAATTAACTAAAATAACTAGAATTTTTAAGAACAAAAACAAGAAAAAGATGAAAAAATTAATATTAAAATATATAGAAAATATACACTTATCATGTTTTAAATTCTCAACCAAACATACATTCTCAATTAGAGTTGAGGATACCTTGCCAACATTACCAATTCTGAGAATGTTTTCTTTTGAGTTGTCTCCAAATGATACATTTCCACCATTTTCAATTTTGGTAAAACTTGAAATCCATGCATATTTTTCGGTCATGTGCCTTGAACAACCACTGTCCAAGTACCATTTACTTTTCTTTTTCTTTAAGCCTTGCAGAGAAAAACTCAAGTCTTAGGTACCCAAAATTTGTTGGGTCCTTCAGTATTAGTAATGGTTCATTTTGCAACCCAAATGCATTTCATACCATAATATGCATTTCTTTTCACTAGACACCTATTTTTCATATAACCATCTTGATTACAATAATTACATATAACTTGATTATTAATAGATGTATTCTTCACAAAGTAGTTCTTATAATACTTTTGCTTCAAAGTAGGCTTATAACCAATACCTCCTTTGTCAAACACCCATTTTTGGGAGTTTAGCAAGTTATCCAACATCTTTTGCCCATTTGTGAACTTTAGCACAATTTCATTTAGTTCATTGCTCTTCTTTCTAAGCATTTCATTTTCATTTTTCAAGTCATTCACATGTGATTCTAAATGCTTATGTGAAGTGCTAGAATTCTCAAATAATACAACTCTATCATGCAATGTTTTATTCTCTAATTCTAGGCATGTAATCTTTGCACTAAATGATTCATTTTCATTTTTAAGTTCTACCATTTTCAGTTTAAGACAAACATTCTTTTTACCATTTTCATCAATTCATCATGCAAATCTTTAAAAGCGTTATATAATTTATCATATGTAGGAAGATCACTTACCTAATCAAGTTCATCACATGATTCTTCCCCAAAGGCCATGAGAGCTAAAATTTTCATTTCTTGTTGTTCTTCCTTATCACTTGTTTCCTCATCGCTATCATCCCACGTTGCCACCATAACTTTCTTCTTGAGTTTGTTGAGGAGAGGACATTCTGGTAGCATGTGTCCGAGCTTCTTGCATTCATAGCAAATGATTGGCTCTTTCTTATCACTTGTTTCCTCATCGCTATCATCCCACGTTGCCACCATAACTTTCTTCTTGAGTTTGTTGAGGAGAGGACATTCTGGTAGCATGTGTCCGAGCTTCTTGCATTCATAGCAAATGATTGGCTCTTTCTTCTCCTTTTTATTCTTGTAACCTCTGAATTTTCTTTGCTCATTATTCTTCTTTTAAAATTTCTGAATCTTCTAGCCAACATTGCCAACTCCTCATCATCCATCTCGCTTTCCTCATCACTCTCACATTTTGAGGCTTTGAGAGCAATGTTTTCTTTTTTTCCTCATGCTCTTTTTCTGCTGCCAAATCCTCTTTATATGAAATGAGAAAGCCAATTAAATCATCAATAGGTAAGACATTTAAATCTTTGGCTTCCTCAATGGCAGTCCTTTTTTGTCTCCATTCCTTAGGTAGCGACCTAATGATTTTCTTAACTTTCTCGCTATTAGAAAAAGTTTTTCCTAGGGCTCCTAGAGTGTTCGCTACATCCGTAAATCTAGTATAAAGTACATATTCTCATTTTGTTCCATTTGGAACAATTCATATTGTCGAGTGTACCTACTAATTTTAGACTCTTTCACTTGATTAATCCCTTAATAAACAACTTCAAGTTTGTGCCAAATTTCATTTGCACTTTCACAACATGACACTCTATGAAACTCCTTCTTATCTAGTGCACAAAACAAGGCATTCATAGCATTGGAATTTAGAGAAACTTTTCTCTTTTCCAATTCATTCCATTCTGTGAAGGTTTTAGAAAATCTTCCCCGACTTCATTTTTAGTCAAGGGTATAAAAGGACCATCACATACAACTTCCTAAATTTTATAATCTAGTGCTTGTAAATAAATTCTCATTATAGTTTTCCAATACGGATAATCATTTCCGTCAAAGAATGGTGGTCTACTTGTGGACTGTCCTTCCCTAAAGGTTGAATTATTTTGGGTTGACATGCATCTTTTACTCTAAACGGTTAAGTCCTAACAAGAGAACCAAGCTCTGATACCAAATGAAATTCTAGTTATGCATCCCAAGAGGGGGGTGAATTGAAATTAAAAAAAAAATTCAATTCTAAAGCAAAACTCGATTCAAATCTAAAAACGAATTTAAAGCAATAACAAATAAAACAATCACAATATAAAAAGATAAGGGAAGAGAGATTCAAACACGGGAATTTTTACGTGGTTCGGCCAACCTTGCCTACGTCCAAGCCTCCAAACTTTCCAAACTTAAGGATTCCACTAAGCAAGACTACAAGGCTTCAAATGCTTACAATTGACTTCCAAGGTGTCAATAAACCTTTATAACAAGAGATTATCCCCAATCTTTTAACCCAAGTGTATCTCAACACTTACAATCATTCAATACAAAAATTACAAATGGTTTCTTTCTCACACAATGTTTAAGATTACAAATCAATGCCCAATGTGTGAATAGATGAAGAATGAATTGTGTTTCAAGCTCTTTGAAGATTGTATTCTCGAGCATAAGCTCACTGATAATGTTGCGATGAAATCTTGTTTGAATTTGAATGAGCTTATTTATAGTTGGAGCCGAAAACTAGCCGTTATTCACTTTCTGCTCACTGTTGGATCGTCGTTAACTAAATGTCGGATCGCTATTTGACTGGTCAATATGACCGTTAGGCTGAATTTTTAAATTGTCGGATCGCCGTTATATAGATGTTGGATCACCGTTAGTGTCCAGAGGCTAATCTCTCAATTTTGTTCCAGGTCGACGAGCCGTTATCAGAATGTCAGATCGCCGTTAATGTTCAGAGACCAATCTTCAATTCTGCTCGATGTCGGCGAGCCGTTATCAGGGATGTCGGTGGGCTGCTATTGTCCATTTTTAGAATTTTAAGAAATCCTTGTTATTTCCAAAATTCTCAAGGTTTTTGTTTTCAATTGATATCATTACCGAGAGATATTTTTCATAGAATATAAAACATTTATAGAATGAGAATTATTATTTTAAAAGAATATGAAAATTGGTTAAGCTTCTAAAGGATTAATAAATCTTATTTAAGTTTGTTATCATCAAAATTAATAATAAAAAAGAATTTATATTAATAAATTTGAGAGTAACTCGAGATACCCTGCATAAATTAAGGTAAATCTTAATCAAGTTCCATCTTGCGCCTTGTTAAATCTACTTCTTCTCTTGATGTTTTTAAGCAAATGTTTCTTCCCTCCTTGAAATTTTTCGTTTGCAAATTCCCATCTATCCGAGTGAATCTTCTTAAATCCCTAAATAATAGCACAACTATCAAAACCCAAATCCAAATCATAAATACTACCTCCTCCATTCCAAAATAAAAATAATAATAATAATAATAAAAGTTTTGGTGGTTACTCACATAAGTATTGAGCTGGCGAATGAGGCTGGAGAAATTCTTGTGCTTGAAATACTTGGGAAGAACATTTTCAGAGAAGTCGTGAGATTCCCAAACGATAAAGCTATTACGATTCAGGCTCCACGAAACAACCGGGTCGGTTTCCGGATCCTCCACCACCTCATATATTTTCCTCAAAAACGGCGGCGGATCCACCTCGTTTAATCCTTCCATTGGCTTTGACAACGATCCGCCACCGACAAGTTCATCATCAACGGCGCCTTCCTCTTCTTCTCCTTCTTCTTCTTTGATTCTGGCTAAAGTCGGCATGGATGAAGAAGACGAGGATGGCCCACCACTGTTGCTGTTCTCATATGGTGACGCTTCTTTCTCTTCCTCTTCGTCTTCTTTGACCGTAATCAAGGGTATCTCATTCTCTGTTTCAACTGTTTCTTCTAATATTTCCATTGCCACGTCTTGGCCGGATTTAGGTTTTGGAAAAAGATTTGAAGAACAAACTGAACAAAAAGTCCCGCCACCGCCGCCCGCAGCTTTAGGTATCACCATTTTGTTGGTCACTGTGTTTACTTAGTCTGATTTCAATGGGTGACAAAAGAACTGAGATTTTCTTAGCCTTTATATGCAAACATAGAGACACTGACTCGTCACGTAACTGCCCTTTTTGCCATTTGTATTTTGCAGTAGGAACCTGTATCTTGTGTGGCCCCGCACGTAAGATTTTGAAATTGCTTTTATTGACTATACGGCGGTAAGGACACTCACAAACACAACCTCCAGCCACGTGTCTTTAAGTCGTTGTGAAGTCACCGCAAATTTCTTTGTATTCCATGCGGAACACTTGCCGTAATTCACTGTATTATCATCTCTCCACCAATCTCTCCACCAAGCCTGCATGCAGTGCATAATTTCTCAATTTTTGACGCTAAATATCGCAGCCCCTTTGTCAATGGTAAAATTGAATTTTCTACAATAACACACCAAGCGGTGACCATTACACTGCACAACGTGTTTTTCTTTAAAACTTGTTAATTTAAACGTCAGATGTATTTCATATTGATCTCAGATTAAAGATCGATACAACCCAATTCGCATTAATTCTAAATTACAAGTCAATATCGAATGAAACTTACAAACAAACTCGGATTTAAGGTTAGTAGTTGTTGGATGATTCACACAGATAGCCTAGAAAAAGCAAATGACAATAATCCCAGAAAAGTTTATAAAGTAAAAGCATGTGGTTACTAACAGAATCACGTGCTGAGATTTTGAATATAGAAAAAAATGGTTATTATATCTAGGGATATTATCATTTTACTATTAAAGTTTTACTGACATATCATGTATTATCGATCTGCAGTTTCTTGAAAAATGCATTTTACTACCAAAGTTTTGCGCCGTTATCAATTCACTACTATTCCGTTAGCAACGTTAAAAATTTGCTGATGTCATAAGGGCATTAAAGACATTTTCAGGCGTAAGAGTAAAATAATCTATTAATTTGATAGATAAATTATCATTTTACTACCGAACTCTTAGGAAAATTATCATTTTACTATCAAACTCTTGGGGGTAAAATCGACTTTTAACTCAATTTCCGTTAAACATTAACTTTTTATTAACGGAATAGTAGTGAATTGATAACGGCGTAAAACTTTAGTAGTAAAATGCACTTTTCGACAAACCTTAGTACTGACATGATATATCAGTAAAACTTTGGTAGTAAAATGATAATTTCCCTTATATCTAACATCCTAAATCAAATTACCAGATGAACGGTGAGGATTTAGATTTAAAAAATATTTTCTAGCTAACTAGTCATCTCTCAGTCTATAAATAAGAGCAAAATGATCGAGAAAGGATTTTTTTGGCTAATTTTAAAATTTAGTCAAGAGAGTATTAAGATCTAAATTTCCTTTTAAAATCTTCAAATACTAACTTGAGCTTCGAAGTTTCTTTTACAAACACATCTCAAGTCTAATCAATCTAATTACACAAGAATTGAGAGCTTAATCCAGAGTATTCCCGAGGAGTTAGGTATCATCCTTAGTTACTATACTTCGAATTACCTTGCATCTCATGAATGGAGGTTTAAGGACCTTCAATATTATTAAGTGAAATCTCTAATAGAAAAATGATGAGTAAATTTAAATCTTAGAAGAGTTAAAGGGCTGAAAAATAAATTTAGGCTTTCTCAACCCTAAAATTCACCTGTCCATTAATATTGGTAGGTAGTATCCATGATATTAAAATGTTTGGTAAAGTGTTTCATAAATAACAATGGTAAAAAGGCAAGATAATACTAGTAGGTAATAACTCTAGTACTGAAATGTTTGATGAACATTTTCTGCTCGAATTAGAAGTTAAATGACTTGATCTCACAATTATATAATGATAAACCTTTAATATGTTTACTATTTTTTATCAAAACTTTATTTAAAAGATATATTAACTACATATTATTAACTTTTGTTTCTTAATTTCTTTTTATTTCTCACGATAATAATTGTTGTTGTGGCTTAAAAGTCACAACATCCTAACATCAAAATCGAGCCTAAACTAGTTAGCTAGGACTCCTATGGCTCCTTACAATTGGGTAAGGTTCGATGTCGCCTACCATAATTGTGCACAAACATAAAATTAGTGCAGTAGGTAATATCTTTAGATAATAGGAGGTCGAGCTCGAGAAGTTCTTTTCCCTTTTTTAAACTAAACGCCAAGCCATGCATCCGCGCCTTTTCATTCTGAGGAAGAAAGCTATTTAAAGATTCAACAGGTGAAGAGCTGGTCCTATTTCATTACACCAATATTCTGGTATACATTTTGGCATGCCAAAGTTACAATTTCCAAATGCGTTGAAAGATAAAAAAACATTTGTTTCTAGTATAAAGAAACACGAGTTGCCTGGTAACATTTAGCATGGCAACGTAGCTCTAAATTAACATAGGCATAAAACCTGTACATTACAGGAATCAATGGCAAGAAATGCCAAGTATCCGCTTTCATAGTGGTTACTTAAGTCTGCCTAAACAGCAACCTGATTAATGTATGCTCGCAAGAGAGGAAACATTACTCTTCCCTGCTAATTGTAACTGCCTTCCAGTTTGAAACTAATGTTTGAATCTCTGACTGCAATGTTGAAGATAATGAGACAGGAGTAATAGCAACCTGTCAAGCGAGAAGACTAAAATAAGAACCAGACGGTAGAGGAGGTTGATGAAGAAATTGTAATTGACGAATATATCAACTCACAAATCCATCGTCGAGGGCTTTAAAATCTACATCTTCCTCAACATTTTCCAGCTCCTTCTCAAGGATCTGCAATAGGAATACTATCACTCATCATCGACTGTGCTCCTTATGGTAATCAAATTTAATGCACAAAGGAATTTAGGACACGAGATAAATATGACAATAAAGTAATCTAAGAAGCAAATTAAATCCCTTTAGGGTTATATTTCCTTTCCTTATATTCTTTTAATTATTTGTTTTTAATTGAATAATAAATGTTAGAATGTTGGAACTGAAACTTAGCAAAGTGTATCATTCTTTTATTCCTCTAAACGGAAGTATTTTTTAACTTTTTGGGATCATTAAACTTTCCTGCAACCCCCATCGATTCAATCTCCACATTTTTTTATGCAAGTTTAAGTGGCGCGATGCGCCATGAGAAGTTCAGAAAGAGATAAGTTATTTGAGGAGCAAGGGCAAGCTCTGAAATGCTGTAATTTCCGCTTCAAATGTTTAGCATTTTTTATATCTTATGGGGAGAACTTACAGCTGCAGAGGCATCTCTGCTGAGCTGTGCAAGCTTAATACCAAGGCTCTGCTGATTGGACAAGAAATGGCCAGTAGAGAGATGTTTTCTCGCCGACACACCTTGCCATCTTAAAGAGCTGGTCACTTTCAGTCCCTGTCACACAAATAACCATATGAAACACACTTTGCGATTAGAAAGCATTTATTTCATATATTTACAAAAAAAATTCTAAGTAGAAACTAGAAAGTGGATGAATTGGCCGGAGTAGATACTTATCGGCAGAAACGACGTCGTGGAATTCAAAGGAAACAGTTGTTCAATTAATGTTGAGGAACCAAATGAAAAGTCATAGAAGATATTCAGAAGGGAAATTGCTTCTTTTTTTTTTAATTTAAACGGCCGGTCCAGAGAAGTTTTTCTGGACTGGACCGGTCCGGTTTTTCAATTACCACGAGATAACCTCACTTATTGTTAGAGCTGGACCAATAACAGTGTGCCATGAAAGCTCGGATTCATGAATAAAGCAAACCCTGAAACGGAAAATCACGGCTTTGTCTTCAAGAATCGTCATTTTCACCACTACTTCTAGTGGACCGCACATAGCTTAGCTTGCATTGATTTTTATCGATTACATTTTCTCTCATATCCCTCTTAATTAATTTTTATCTAAAATTAATATCTAAACTCACTCAACCACCGACTATTGTCAAATTCTTTCCCTCTAAACTCTTTCTTCTTTGACGATAATCTCCAACAAATTGTTTCGTTCGTTTTTTTTTTTTTTTTGGTTGATGTTTTGTCTTCTTTATTTATCTTTTGTTTTGAAATGGAATTTCTTTTCTTTTTTTTGATGGAGTTTTGAAATGGAATTTCAATCTAAGCAATTAGCATATAATTTCTACGAGAGATACATACAAAAAATGGGATTTAGTAGTAGAACAGTTGAGAATTTGTTATAATGGAGATATTGTAGGGAGAAATTCAGGTTTTTCAATTTTTCAATTAAAACCTTTTTGGACCGATCTCATACAACATATAAGAATTAAGTAATCTAGAAATTCGTACCTTTGATAATCTGAGAAGACGAACGATTGAGAGTTGTAGATCCGTCTCCAAACAATCTTCCAGGCTATGACTCAAGATCGATCAACACTGGACGTGTGGGCGTCTGTTTCACCACTCCCACCGCAACCAACGCTCTTTAGATGTCTTCTGTATTTTTCTTGAAAACCCTTGGAATTCTCACCCTCTCTAAAAGGAGAAAAATACCCCTTTTATAATATCTTATGAAAAACCCTAATATGTTAGGATTAGAATTCCTATTTTAAAATAGAATTCCTCTTTTAATTTAAATATTTAAATATTTAAGTTAAATACTTTCTCTCCACTTACGTAAAAGTAGAGAGAATGTGTAGAATTAACTGCAGGGACCACCTTGTAAAATATCACAAGCCCCCTTTTACACTTGAATATAACATACTAGGCTTTAACAAATATTATAATTATGATTTTCACCTAATACGCCAGTTTTCTTGCTTTTGGGTCCAATGATGGTGTTGTCAATTAAATGAGCTAACCCGGGGATCATTTGGGAACATACAATAGTGGCTACAATAATTAAATTTGTAATTAAACAAATATAATTATTTAATTCCAATTCTACTCCACTATAAGATTGGAATTGACCTCCATAATTGTATGCTCGAATAATAATTCGCCCAAGCCACATTGATTTCTTTACTGCATAATCCTTTATACCACATCATTAATTAAATCGATATCTCAACTGTCCAATCGATTTAATTACATCTTGTTCCTTGATACTTACTGGTTTTCTCTAATGATCATTTTCAACATACTAAATATGTTGACACACTCTGGCCAGAGAATTCTATGATCAAGTGCCGAAAACCCATCAAGAGACGTGTCGTACAAATTCTATATTGTTAGTCTATAACTCCAATACTCATAATTGCCTCCACCAAGATACCGGGTAATCTTGACCACAAGTGTGTGTCGTGCCCATTGGTAACTCAAATGGAATAACAATTACAATCATGAAATCATAACTAACTCAAGATTAAGATTACAGAGAAAATCAATGCCTATGAGATTTAATAAGTCGATACTCATTTCAAGGTTAATTAAATCTCATGTGTGATCCTGTTCAATGTAGTCGTATTACATCAATAAATTCATACATGATTAAGACAAACCATTCAATGAATTTATTACAGTCTATACCTAAATAAAGTGCCCAACTTTATTTATCAACTGCGAACATAATTTATTTAATCATAAGATAACTTGTATTTATGTCTTCTGTGAATCCACATCGTGATCACATAAATACATATAATATGATCAAATGGACTTTACTCAAAATATTAATGCAATTAAGATACTTGAATAAAATACCTCATTTATTTTATTAATCAGAAAAATTGTTTATTACAATTAAATAAACACATATGCTTTTAAAGAGCACATTTTTCCAACAGATATACTTCTTGTAACTGCTTGTAGATAGATTAATAAAAGATTGGCTGATTGAGGAGGCTAAAGAATTGGTGGAGCTTGCGAATTGATATGGCTGGCAATAGGAGCAATTTATCTACTGATTTATTTATTTTTTGTAATGGACTAGTAGTAATTTGTAATAAAATTTTGTTTAGTGCTGGATAATTATGAGTTATTGTGAGGTGTAGTAATTTGCTTACAGTTTATGAATTTCCTCTAGCACACCAATTTGGTTTTACAAGGATTTGACAAGTGTGGTGTGATCTTGAAACATGTTCCTGATCCACGAGATGTAACTAGATGCATATTCTTATTAAAATTGTTTTGATGCTCAAAAGGCTCTTAATAAGAATGAGATGCAAATCAATGGAGTCCTATTTGTGGGTGTGAAATTACAATGGCAAGTTTTGAATGAAAGAATTAATAATCAAGTATTAATGATTCTGCCCACTCTATCCATAAAAAATTAACAAATGAAAAATTGAAATTAGGTCGCAAACATCATTATTAATTTTTTTTGTAATTTGTGCTTCTTTTTTTTTTACATTGTGGTCAAGGTCAATGTCAAAGTAGAAAGGGATGAGAGGGAAATAATTTGACAATAGTCAGTAATCACATCTGAGTGTGGATGTCTATTTAAATAAAAATTAATTCAAATAAAATCTTAACCATTTAATTTTATTAATGACACATATTAATGGATTCTTAAAACTTTAGGAGGACTAGGAGGAAAATGCCTAGGGGAGGATCCAGATCTTTTTTTATTGGGTGGGCTGAACCCATCAATTTTTTAGGGTTAATTTCATATTATTCTTCGTGAATTGATTTGCTCTGTTTTTAAAAATCTTGATTTATTCTCAATTTTTTTAACAAGACAAAAGAATTCAAATCTGAATCCTCTCCTAGACATTTTCTCTCCCTATTCCTCAACTTCTCATACTTTAGTTACTTCAACTTTTTCTTTCTCAACTTCTCAAAATTGATTTCACAAAAGCTATTACAAATTGGGACAGACAAAACCTACCATTAAAGGTGAAATGCAAGTGTGCAACCCAAGAGGGGGGTGAATTGGTATTTTAAAAATTATCCTAGCAAAACATACAACAATCCAATCTAATGCCTTAATAAATTTGAAAACAATAAATTCAATAAAGGCACAATAATAAATGAGCAAGGGAAGAGAAAGCAAACTCAAGGATTTTTACGTGGTTCGGTTATCCCCGCCTACGTCCACGCCTCCAAGCAACCCAAGCTTGGGGATTTCACTATCCAAGCCTTTCCAAGACTTCAAATGTTTACAATTGACTTCCAAGGTGTCAATGAACCTTTACAACAAGAGATTATCCCCCAATCTTTTCACTCAAGTGTTTCCTACACTTATACACTCACAAATTTGATGAGAAAAATAAAGATTACAACAAAAACTCTCTTTAAGAGTGAATATGAAAATAATAGCACAATAAGAATTTAATCTATGATAATTTTCGAATTTGAAGCTCAATATATGTTGTGTGCACTTGTTGATGCTTGCCAATATCACCAAAAATGATTTGGATTTGAGTTTATATAGTTGGAACTCAAAAACTAGCCGTTATGCACTTTTTGCTCATAACCGGATTACCGTTTATAGTATCCGAAATTCCGCTTGCATGTTACCGTTAAGGCAAAAATTTGAATTTTAAAACATCCGGAATGCCGCTTGTGATATCCGGATTGCCGTTTATGCTCCAGAAACTTTCTGCCTCATAACCGGATTTCTGTTTAGCACAACGAGATTGCCGTTTATGCTCCAGAAGCTTTCTGCCCCGTAACCGGAATTTCGTTTAGCACAACCGGATTGCCACTTTCCATTCGGATGAATTCTGCTCCGTAACCGGAATTCCGTTTAGCATATCCAGAATCTTTGCTTGCTGATAGATGCGAGGTAATCGTTTGTCAAAATTATAATTTGACCTCAAAACTTTTCATAACTGCACTATGGCCTAAAACGTTATACATTTTGTAAATAGGTCCAATTTCAGAATTTTTAAATAATACTTTGTAAATCCCAAAACTTTTTGAAATTATGATATCGCCCAAAATGTTATGAAATGTTTCAAATAAATCATTCTCTAAAATTTCAAGCAATACTTATTGATTTCAAAGTTTTCAAAATTCTTTCAATTAAACCTTAAACTTGAAAAACAATCAATTTCATAAAATCATTTTTTCATTAGATATAAAACCTTTATAGTGTGAAAATAATGATTTATTTAAAATGTATGAAAAATAATTTAAGCTTTTAAAAACTTAATCATTCTTAATTTTGTTTGTTATCATCAAAATCAACATTATGTTAACATAAATGTTAACAAAAGGATGAATGTCAATCAATTTTTGCTAAGAATGAAACTAATACAGTTAAAGGGTGTTTGTTTTTAACTTAGAGGTATTTGTTTTTATAACTTAATGATTTTATAACTTAACGAGACTTTTCAGATAATTTTGACTTAATTAAATAAATCAATTTTTTGAGGCTTTTACTAAATAAAAATTTTGAATTATCCAATTAATTTCTAATGTAAAAAATATCCCTACTTTATTATTTATTTTTCATGTCTATCCCAAAACCTACTCATACACGTTTACCCACTAATAATCTCAATCTTTACTTTTTTTTAGTTATCATGGAATTCCTCCTAACTTTGCTTCTCTCATCAAATTCTTGTTGGTAATCAAAAATATTATTCTTAAGCTTTTTTATGTAGTTATATAATCATTTTTTTTTATTCTACTTTTTTTCTTAATTTGTTTTCATGCTTTAAAGTGTGATATTAGGATTAGACCCTTACGGTTAGGAAGTACTCAATAATGTTTTATCAATAGTCCAAAATTGGTTCTATTATAAGGGGAAAGAGCGAATTGGGTTAATCCTACTTATTGGAAATATTTTATTGATCTCTGCACTGCGTGAAGCAAACAACGAAAATAGATCTAAGGCAACCTTGACGCCTACTGCTTGGAATACGAATTCTCTTGAATTGAAAACATTGACGGGAAAATCTATTACCCCAAAACAACTTAAAAATGGAGGGGATTATATGAAAAGACAATACATCACATGGCTGAAAATTAGCAATGGTAACAAGACATGGTTACAATTCTACTACTCGTTTTTTGATTGGCCGCTTGAAAGATGGGAAGGATACATGAAGATAACATCTTTTTTTCTTTTTAGAACTTTTACAGTGTAAGTATAATCAATTACTGTATTTTGATTGAACGAAATATCTAAAAACTAAGCAATTTTGTAATAAACCTTTAGGAAATGATGAAGAGTTGGAGGCATTGTTCTCAGATGCAATAGTAGTTGGAGCTTATAACTGGAGTTTTGGAATGGAAGGGATACTAGAAAGATATATACTATCAATATTATCTGAAACTCCAATCGATTTAGATGATGATGATTGTGAGGTAAAAACACCTAATTTATACACCAACGTGGATGAACCACTTCTCGGTGACATACAAAGGTGTAACAAGAAACAAAAGAAAAGCAAATTGGATGAAACTGGCAAAGATATCAACAAATTGGTGGTTGTATTAGAGAAGGCGAATGATAAAAGACTTTAATTATTTAGTGCATGCCAATTTCATGAAAGCCACTAACTCATGACAATCCCACGTATTATGTAGGGGTAAATGTTCTTTTAGTCCGTATATGTTGATTCAATTATTCATTTAATCCCTATTTTAAAAAGAAAATCTCAAAACTCACATATAGTTAAATATGTTATATTCTTAGTCTTACTTATTCTTTACTTTTAATATAATATCCTTACAACAATATTCATGATATTAATTAATTTATCTATGAAAATTTCAATTAGCAATTTAACCCTTAATTATTTATTAGTAAGTTAACCAATAAATATCAATATGAAAGAACTAGTATATTTTGCACATATACAACAATATTAGTAATAATTAATTATACATAAACTAATACTAACTAACTTTAAGTAATATTTAATATTCTTGCAACCATTTTAGTAATAATTGCTTTTATTAAAAAATTAATTTGTTAAATTAACCTAGAATTAAAATAATAATATTAAATTTTGGGTAAATTTTTATGCTGCTTTTAAAGTTAATTTGATAAATTATCATTTTCTTAATTAATATCCGTAAGAATATTGTTGCCAGGAGATTATTGTAAAAAGAAAAGAAAAGTATGGATAGAAGTATAACACATATAACAGTAGGGGTGCCATGAAGTATTTTTTAAATATATTAATTAAATAAACACTTAAATTAAAATATAAAGATTAAATGGGATTTACTCTATTACATATAAAAGAGAATATCTAAAACTATAGATGGACATGGAGTGTGACAAAGAACGAATTCGATGGAATTTTTGTTTACCAAGAGGGCCTTAATATTTTTCCTAGTTCATTTGTTAATGTTTTGTTTGTTGTCATTATGGAACTTTTGGATTTTATAGCTTTTGGTTTATGCAATGAGTAAACGTTTTGAGTGGGGTCATTGTTGAACTTTGTTTTGTGTAGAGAATTGTGTGTTTTGGTTATTTGAATATTTGACGATTATCTTGCCTCCCAAAGTGTGCTTTATGTGGTTTATGTTTACTTTATTTTCGAAGTTGCAATTTCTTATAATTTTATTTATATGGTCATGTTGTTATATCCTATCACAAATAGATTGTGCCTAAGCGATACTTCAGATTTTAATAGTAGATATGTCCAATATTCAATTAATAATATAAGTTCTTCTTTAGGTGTTACACGTTTAATACATATTTGTTTATTTATTTTTGTATATTGATAGATATGTCTATGAGTGATGAGTTGACATAAGGAATGAGGTTAAAAGAATATTACGGAAACGATTGATCATAATGGTGAAAAAATTATCAAAAGTGTCGATTAAAGGGATATACCTCTATGTTAATTGTTTAAAGAAAAAGGATCTCTTTAAATAATCTCTAGCAGGATTAACATCATCTTTTGCAGAATCTCTTTACATTCAAGAACTTTTAATGGATCACCAACAATATGCTATGATCTTGTGTAGATGGATATATCTTTTGAGTCACTTGTTCAAAGAAAAAGGATGGCTTCTTAATGGTAAACATTCAATTGTTGAAAAGAAAATGGCTATGTTCTTATTTACAACTAGCCACAATCTTCGACATCGGTGTTGGATTTTTTAATCTAGCATTGTTTGATCCTTAATCCAACATTGTGCTTGTATATAAATAATTATGTGTTGCGGAATGTCATATATAAGGTAAAACCCAATTAAAAGTGATCTATTCAGGTTTTCAATAATATGAGCTTTAATATATCTAATAGGCTATGAGCCTTTAATATGTAGAGACTTAAAGGGGTAATTTATATTTTTATGATGAGCTTAAATAGAACTATCTAAAGACAACATAAAAAGTTGTTTATATAAGTGGTCATGATCCCCAAGTGACATGTATCTTTCTATTCTTTTTGACATCCCATCATTAGAGAGAGAGTACAGAGAAAATTAAAGGATTTTTTATGACAACGTGTTGATCTGAAAGGTTAACCACACAACTCTAGAGAACAATTAAGTATTATGAATGCAAGTACACTTCTACATAATTTTGTTATTGATTCTTGGTGATACAACATGAATGTTCCTGAATTATAGGTGATGATTTTCACTAAAGGATTTCTTGTTCTAACAATTGGTTCATTAGAATTAGATTCTAGCACTCAAGTCATACAGTGCATAGATATTTTCATTAAGTACTAGTGGCAATGATAAAGTTTTCGAAAGAAATGATCACTCATTCATCATTTACTGATAATCCCAAAGACATTAATATTACTTAATTAAGGAAAATATTTAAGATATAAAACTTTGTGTAAACTAACACTTTGAAGGATAACACTTCTTATTTTGGTTTTTGAGATAATTTAATTATTAATATGCAGGATATTATTGGTGCAATTGATAGAATGCATGCATTCCAACTGATGAACATGTGCCATATAAAGGTTGCCGAAGGGGAGAATTGCTTTCAAAATATAATGGCACTTTCTGACTTTGATGTGATAATTACTGTTGTATTTTGGTGACAAGAATAACCAAAAGAATCTTCAAGATCGAAGCAAAACAAAGAATCAATTAACAAGATAAAAAAACAGATCAAAGTACATAGTTGCCGAGCAACACAATTTGAAGGGAAAATTTGGCACTCTTTTATTACTCAAATTTATTAAAAATTGATAGAACCTTGTAAAGGAATTTACAAGCTTTACAGAGAAACCAGAATCACTGAATTTAGATGAAAAATGAACAAGAAACGCTCCACACACCAAAAGCTAGGTAACAACTCTTCTTTTATTGCTGATTCTGGAAATTTTCGAAAATCAACTTTAACAAATATAACGAATTTTAGCCATGTCAGCAGTGTAATTATATCTTGACCCATAAACTGAAGTCAATCTGCATAAAGACCACAAAAGTCTTAATTGTTTACGATTAAGCCCCCAAAAAATAGAATCTAGTTTTCCACATTTACGTAGGTTGTTGTTGGATGGAAAAGAACTGTACATGATTTAAGGGTTTTAACTGAAACTATTGGTAATCCAAGAAACAAATTTTCTATTCCACCACTTGGTATGTCAATATTCATTGTTTTACCCGTTTAACTGAAACTATTGGTAATCCAATCATGTTCAACATTTTTTTCTAAATAAATACTATTAGTAGATGGGGCATATTCACGTATTAGAAGTTTTATGGCACCATAGCATCATGTCTGTTATTGGTTGGGTGACTTTTGCAATGGTGGTCCGGTTATAGGAAGGGAAGAAATATTCAATCGTGCCCATGCTAAACTGAGAAATGTTACTGAACGTGCTTTTGGTGTGCTGAAGGATGGCACCATGCTCATTTGATACACAGAGAAGAATAGTGATGGCATGCATGGCAATACATAATTTTGTTTGAGAAATATCAGTGGATGATGCATTATTTGCTCAATATGAAAATGATAAAGTTGAGCTAGAAAATGTCATGGCAATCAAAATGAAACAATTAATGCTAGCAACTCTCTATTATTGAAGATCAAAATTTCATGCGATAACTTCAAGATTATATGGCAAATCAACTATTTTAAGCATCTTATTAGTTTTTCTCTTATGTTATGTACTATAGTAGAGAATTTGTAATAAATTTTGAAACTTATGGTTTTTTATATAATATAATTTCAAAATCATTATATAGTCACTTGAACATGGTTTTGCTTATATATGATAAAATATTATATATATATATTATTTGATATTCAAATTTAATTAGGATACAAATGTAAAAATACATGTTTTTAGTTTTTAAAGCTGAAAAAATAAATAATTTAATACTTACTTTTAGAGATTCAGATAAAAAATAATACATATTATTTAGATTACACTTTCAGGTCTATTCAAATTACAAACTAATTCAGATCTATTTAAATTTCAAATAAAAAAATAAATGCCACATTCAACCTCGGTTTAATATTTATCCATAAAACAACAAATCTTGAAGTAAAGAGAGGAAATAATTAAAGGGTAATTTTGAAATTTTGAAACTGAATTTACAATAATTAATATGCTTTTTTAGATGAGAGTAGAGGGGACTTTGGTAAGTTCAAATTGCCCTACTCGTTCTAATTTTCTATTAATTTAGCCTAATTTTTTGTTTTTAATTAATTATTATCTATGAATATTATAATGTGGTGTTTCCTAATACTCATGAACTTATACAAATATAAAGTCTAATGACATATTCATACCCTTTGGTTTTTCCTTCTATAGTTCTCTTTTAGTTAAAATGTGCCTCAATATTAATAAATCTACACCTGCACGATCGTGGTTGATAAAGCTCATATAAATGTATTTTCTCATGGCACACAAAAAAGAGAAAAAATAAAAAATAAAGAAGAATAATCTCTCTTATGGGTAGGGTAGAAACATTAGATTTATTTAAGTATAGAGTGGAGGGACGCACAAATTTCAGTTAATTCCATTTTTATTAAGTCACACGTTACATTAAGGGTGTAACGTGCGTTTCTTAAGCTCACCGCGTGCCCTCATTGGCAAGGCCAAGCTTCTAATTGTTCTTCTATTTTGAATGAACGAGTTCTAATTGTCCTGAAAATTCGTTTGGAAATTGAATAAGCAGACTGTGCTGCCCAAATTTCATATCAATTGGATACAAAAGTTTATTAACAATTCGAAAAGATCAACGCAACTCATGACTAAATGACAAGTAAAAGTAAACAAAACAAAAGGGAAAATATTCAAAAAGCGACGACAATAACATCATTAAATTTGAAAATGCAAAACTGCGAAAGAATATTCAGCTCATTCTGAACTCAAAAGTCTACAATGCAAACAAATTTGAATATGAAAAAAGAAAAAAAAAGACCATGTGCGCTTTTACTTTAGCTTTCGTCTTTGAATAACAATCCTAGTCTCTTCATGATGACTGCAAAGCAATTATGATGAACAAGATTAGCCCTATACAGAGAGAGAGAGAGAGAGAGAGAGAGAGAGAGAGAGAAGAAAGAAGCTTGCGTTGAGTAGAAGCACCTTCCCAAATTGTTGAGGTGCCACAACCATTAACTTTCTATTCGGCAGAAATGATGGGTCAACTTATAAATTTTTTTATTTTAAATAATATGACGTATCATTTAATTTTTGAGTCCCTCTAACATTAGACCTGCCAAATTATTATAGGCCCTCAACAATGGTGGGCGCATGCTGAAGTCCGTTTCACAGCAAAGCAGGCCTTTTCTAGGCACCGCACTCAGTAAGCCACACCAGCATATTACATTGTCCACACCCCAAATACAACCGGAGGTCAGCGGATATTTAAGATGAGGTGTTACCATTAACGAGTTCTTGGAGCAACGTCACTCCGACGATCCTATTGACGAAGTTTAATAAGCTAATGGCCCCACCTTGCCCGTACAAAATATATCATGTAACTATATAATAAAGGCAAGTGCTACGTTACGTTAAACGTAACGTACGCACACACTCAACAACAGTATTAGTGGGTCCCACCTGCGACTGTTGCTGAGTGTGGGCGTACGTTACGTTTAACGTAACGTAGGAGCTCCCTATAATAAATACCAGCTGACATGGAGAGCAAACATGGAAAAGCCTAAATATGATGGTACTACATAAATAGTACAAATAAGATTTAATTTTCTGATCCTATATTGGAGACAACATTCACATGGAAATTTTTTCTATAGTCTTCATCAGATCCAAGACCACTACAAACTATTAGCACGCAGGAAGCAACCATGAAAAGTTAATGCTTAGATATTTGTTGTTGGAAGCTCTCCAACAAGAAAAATGTTTTGGTCACCTTTGTTGTTGCAATATACAGGATGCAACAAACCTTCACATTCTCACAATTTACAAAGAGAGGGGTGACCATTTCCATGAAAAACAAAATCCTAAATAAAAGATTACTTAAAGATTTAATCTCACAAAAATTCACCATGTAATAATAATATGACATTTTAAGTAATCATGGAATTACACAGGTCATTGCACAAGTGTAATCATACTTACAATTCAAATATTATCTTTCTGTTGAAGCAAAGCAGAGTCCTGGATCGCTAATAACTTGTTCATTGAACTTAAAAACATTATATCAAAACCTGCCATTGAATCTCCAGAAGGAAAAAAATATTAAACATGCTTCTAAGAAATTGACTTGACAAAATGAAAATATAACTGTGATTAATAGGTTTGATTGACAGCATTCTGCATGATTCCTTTACAAAGATCAGCAGAAAGAATATTATGTTCAGCATGATGACTCAGATATGGAGGTACATTCTGAGCAAGGAAATAATGGTACTAGGAAGATTATTGTATAAAGTAAGAATATAATTAAAAAGACTTGCAAGGGTTCAATCTTAACAATTAGGCATAACAATGGGTCGCGTTTGTGCGGTTTGGTGTATGTGCTCTTATCATGTCGTTTTATATTATGCATACCCAAACCCATCCATTAACTTATTTAGGTCAAAATACATTAACTTGAACCTATTTGTTATCATGAGAATGCCACCTGAACCGATCCGTTTAACCTGCTTGTTTGCGTAAATTTAAAATAATTGTTATATATTTTTAATTTAAAACACAACAATTTACAAAATAGGCGTTCTAAAAATGTATATAATACCAAATGAAACAAAATCTTAATATTCTTCATGTTTATAATACCATATTAGACAGTCTCCTTCTAAGGTTTTCTCTCTCTCCCGGAGAAAATCTCAGAATGGCAGCAGAACAGAATTGTCATAATCCTTCTAAGGTCACCCACAAGTTGGGTGGGTCGGGTTGACCAGTAATTGAGCTCTCTTGAGGAAATCTTTTATAGCGGAGGTGTAAGCTGGATGTTTAATAGGATGGTGAGGAGTTAGAAAGGGCATTAAATAAGGAGTAACAGCTAAGGTGCAGCTCTGTTAGAATAGTGGCAGTTCAAAATAGTAGTTTGGGATCAAATGGATACTGAAGAATTAATTAAAAAGTCCAGCTCCATCACGTTGGAAGAGGAAGAAGAGGACAAGGTAATTTATGAGGGAAGGATGAAAGAAAAAGGGGAAATGCCTGCAGCTCATTGTTTAATTGGAAAAATCCTTCTTAATCGAGGGATACACATTGAAGGTCTGAGAATTGCTATGAGACAAGTGTGGAAAACACTTAGAGAAGTGAAGATCAAGAGCTTGGGGGAGAACTTCTTCAAGTTTAAATTTGGCACAAAAGAGGATAAAAAAAAGGGTTTTTGCAGGCGGCCCTTGGCATTTTGATAATGCTCTAATAGTCTTTACAGAGCCAACGGGAGTGGGGGACATCAAAAAGCAATCATTCACACACACTTCATTTTGGATCCAGTTACACAACGTGCCTCTGATGTGCTTGGACAATTATGCAATACAGAAACTGGGGACTTTGATAGGAAAAGTGGAAGATGTGGACACCGATAAAGCAGGGGAATGCGTAGGGCCTATTGTTCGAACAAGAATTTCAGTGGATGTCACCAGACCATTGAAAAGGATTCTTTTCCTGCTCCAACAAGATGGAGTTAAAACCCCAATAGGAGTTCAATATGAAAGGCTTCCCGAATTTTGTTTCTGTTGTGGGCTAGTAGGACATCAGTACAGAGAATGTTTGAAGTACAAGGGGCAACCAAAGGAGAAATTAGCCTACGGATCATGGCTAAAAGCATTGCCAGTGGCTGAATGGAATAGGAAACACAGAGGGAAAGGAAAATAGAATAAAGAGCATCATCAAGAAAATCTGGAAATGGTGGAAACACGACTCAGAATCATGGCCAAACCAGGCAAACCCATAGCAACCCGAAAAACGATAATGGGTCGGGTCAAAGTGAAAGCGGTCAGCCCACAACCCCAATGGAGGTGGGAAAGGAGAGAGAAGTAGTTGACGAGCATTTAATGCAAGTAGCTGCGAGGGCTGCAAATATCAGAGATAGCAGAACACACGACATTGGGGAAGCAAATCTGAGCAATGCAGCTGGAAAATGTTCACCTAGGAAATTGGACTGTAGCGCGGGAACCAATGGAAGGTGGGAAAGTGAAAGGCTAAATGAAATCAAACTCGGGTTTACTCCAAATCCACACGAAATAAGCAGCCAGAATATTTTCGAAGCTGGGGAGTCAGTAAATGGGCCGATAAAAACCATTTCAAAGTCCAAAAGCCGGAGATGGAAAGTTAAAGCAAGAGCTCAAACAGAAAAAGAAAGCATCATGGGGAGACAAACAAAGGCTAAAAGACCAAACAGTGCACTCAAAAGCCAAAGCCCAAAGCCAAAACGGGCAAAGCTAAATAGCCCGAATAAAGCTCTTAACAACAAGCTTCAGATTACTGCCCCTGCAATGCAGACACAACTGGCAGGGGAACAACACAATGCTATGGCCTTAGAGGATATAGAAACAATTCCAAAAGATATAGCGGCGGGAGCTGATGATCAACCCTGCCGATAGCTATGAATCTCATAAGCTGGAACGTCCGGGGTTTGGGGAATCCCCGGACGTGCCTAGCTATGAGGAAAATTCTCCAAAAACACAGACCTCAGCTTATTTTTGTGTGTGAAACAAAGCTGGAGGCTGTACAAATCCATGAAGAATGTAAAAAGTTTAATTTTGATAAGTGTGTTGCTGTGAGTAGAAAAGGGAAAAGCGGAGGCATAGCTATGATGTGGAATTCTGATATAAATGTAAACATTCTTTCCTACAGCCAGCACCTCATATATGCTGAAGTGCAATGTGGTAATGACAAAATATGGCGATGTACTGGAGTTTATGGGCACCCAGAAGCTCAACAAAAGAAGCATACTTGGACTTTGCTTCGAAGGTTAGCAAGTTTGTCCTTAAAGCCGTGGCTATGCTTTGGCGATTTTAATGAAATTTTGAGCTTGAATGAAACAAGTGGAGGGAATGATAAAAACATTCGAATGGTGGCTGAGTTCCGAGAAGCTGTTCGCGATTGTAAGTTGAAGGACTTGGGGTGTAAAGGGTATCAGTTCACGTGGAGTAATGGAAGATATGGGCCACACTTTGTAGAAGAGAGGCTGGATAGATTCTTATGTAATGAAGAGTGGGGGAACCATTTCCAGGAGCAACCGTGCACAAACTTGGTGAGTGTAGGTTCTGATCATTATCCAATAATGCTGGAGATAAAAGAGAAAGGCCTTGGTTTGCAGTATGTGAAAAGAACATTCCCCAGGGTGCATTACGAGGACATGTGGAGCTCGTACGATGCTTGTAAAAGCATAATAAGAGCTGAATGGGAGAATTATGGTACAGTTAAAGCTGGAAACCCTGTAATGCAATTCAAGGCAGTAGCAAAGTCATCGTTGGCCCAGCTAAAATTGTGGAGTGAGAAGGAGTTTGGAGGTCGGGAAAGGAAATTAAAAAATTTGATGAAAGAGCTCCAAAAGGCAAAACAAAGCAAGGTGCAATATGAGGAGGCCAATGACATAAAGCAGATTGAAAAGCAAATCCATAATATGTTGCTGGAGGAGGAAATTTATTGGAGGCACAGAGCTCGAGCTGACTGGCTGCAAGCAGGTGACAAAAACACCAAATTTTTCCACTCAAAGGCCACAGCTAGGAAAAGGAAAAACAGAATTTGGGGGTGGAAGACAAAGCAGACAACTGGACAGAAGAGGGAGAAGCGGTAGAAAGAGAATTTTGTGATTATTTCCAGCAACTTTTCACATCCTCAAAGCCGAGCCAAGATCAGATGAATGCAGCACTGGAGGGCTTAACAACAAAGGTTACAGCTACCATGAATGATCAGCTGAATGCTCCTTTTACAGCAGAGGAAATATCAGAAGCGTTGTTCTAAATGTGCCCCACTAAGGCACCTGGTCCAGATGGATTGCATGCAGTATTTTTTCAAAAACATTGGCAGCGTGTAGGCAAAGGAGTGACTCAAACCTGTCTGCACATATTGAATGAGTAAGGTAACCTCAGCCCCCTAAATTATACATTCATTGCCTTGATTCCGAAAGTTGGCAAACCTACGAAAGTTACCGAATACATACCTATTAGTCTATGTAATGTGGTGTATAGAATTGTTGCAAAAGTCATAGCCAATAGGTTAAAGCAAGTTATCCACCAAATCATTTCCCCATCTCAAAGTGCATTCATACCCAATAGAATTATTACGGACAATATTGTTATTGGGTATGAATGCCTTCACAAAATAAGGCACAGTAAAGGAAGGAAAAATGGGCTCGTATCTCTCAAGTTAGATATTAGCAAAACTTATAATAGGGTAGAATGGGGTTTTTTGGAGCACATCATGAGGAGATTAGGCTTCACAGAAAAATGGGTGTCTTTAGTCATGAACTGTATCACAACAACTTCTTTTTCAATCATCATTAATGGGGCGACCACAAGTCTAATCCAACCTCAGAGGGGGCTCTGGCAGGGGTGCCCTCTCTCACCTTACTTGTTTATATTGTGTGCAGAAGCTCTCTCTAATCTACTCATGTAGGCAGAACGGGAAAAGCGTATTCATGGCCTCAAATTTGATAAACATTTAACAGTTTCACATCTTCTGTTCGCTGATGACAGCCTTGTGTTCACCAAAGCATCTATTGAAGATTGTCGAAACTTAAAAGCAATCTTCGATTGTTATGCAGCCGCTTCAGGGAAGATCTTCAACTATGAGAAATCTTCAACTATGAGAAATCTTCAATGTTTTGTAGTGGAAAGCTTCCAGCAGAGCAACTTACAGCCATCTAAAACATTTTCCAATTGAAGATGGTGTCTAAATACGAAAAATATTTAGGCTTACCGTCCATGATTGGGAGAAAAAAGATGAGCTTCTTTAATGAAGTGAAGCTAAAAGTTTAGAGTAAAATTTCAAATTGGCAAAACAAATTTTTCTCAAGCAGAGGCAAAGAAGTGTTGATAAAGGCCGTAGCTCAAGCTGTCCCTGCTTATGCAATGAGCGTTTTTAAACTCCCATTGACATTATGTGCAGACATACAGTAAACAATTGCAAAATTTTGGTGGGGGACTAACAAAGAAAAACACGGCATTCATTGGGCTAGATGGGAGAGATTAAGTCATGCTAAGCATCGAGGAGGATTGGGTTTTAGAGACATATCTTGTTTCAATCAGGCCCTGGTAGCAAAGCAAAGTTGGAGAATTATTCAAGATCTGAAATCTCTAATGGCAAGAGTCCTCAAAGCAAGATACTTCAAACATGATGATTTCCTCAACGCCAAAATAAGTTCCAACCCATCCTTTATATGGAGAAGCATCTTGTGGGGCAGACAAATAATTCTAAAAGGCTCAAGATGGAGAATTGGTTCGGGTGAAAATGTTCAAGTTTACAGTAGCAATTGGCTGCCACGGCCAACAACTTTTAGGCCAATATCGCCGAGAACACTTGCTGGGAACATTAAAGTGGCAGAGCTGATAAGCCCCAAAAGAGAATGGAAAAGAGATATAATTGAGCAGCATTTCATTAAAGAAGATGCAGAAATCATTTCAAGGATTCCCCTACCAAGGAAAGAAGCAGTGGATGAGCTTTGTTGGTACTATGACAAGCTCGGGAAATATTCGGTCAAAAGTGGCTACCAGATAGCCTTAAAAGAAAATTTTCCAAGTGTCCCAAGCAGCTCAAATCCAGACCCCAGACAATGGAATGCCATATGGAAGCTAGACCTCCCTGAGAAGATAAAGATATTTATGTGGAGGGCTGTTAAAAACTTGCTACCAACAACGGAAAACCTATGGAGAAGGAAGGTGGTGCCAAACCCAATCTGTCAAAGATGCAAACGGGTAGTGGAAACCAACATTCATGCAATGGTTGAATGCAAAGTTGCAAGAAAGATTAGGCAGCTCTCTTCCCTCGCAGCTGTGGAGATCTCAGCCTCTCAAGGGTGGAATATGTTCGATATATTTTTTGAAACAACAAAGCTCCTGAACCAAAAGGAAACTGAGTTGCAGGTTGCATATTGGTGGGCTACGTGAAACGCAAGAAACCATTTTCTTTTAAAAAAAGAGAAATTGGATGCTTTGATCTCAGTCGCCACAGCTGAAGGCATAGTAGAAGCCTATAGAAGATTTAAAAGGACCGAGCAACAGCAGATAGAGAAGTCAAAAATGGAGAAATCTAAGCAATGGAATCCCCCACCCAAGAGCTGGTGCAAAGTAAATGTGGATGCTGCCATTGATCATCAAAGTCAAAGAACTGGGCTAGGAGTGGTGATAAGGAATCACGAGGGAGAAGTGGTAGCTGCAGCCATTAAGCCCTCAAGTTTCAACAGAGATGTGTCTTTTGCAGAAGCTGAAGCAATTGAATAGGGAATGCAAGTGGCACAAAGGGCAAGAATCTTTACAGTCATATTGGAATCAGACTGTCAAGCAACAATTGATTTGGCAAACAACAGAAAGGGTAGCAAAACTGAGATTTGTTGGGTGATTTCAAGAATCAAGGAGAAACTAAAAGATTTTCAGGGAGTCAGATTTCAACACACCCTTAGGTCGTGTAATGCTAATGCCCATACCTTGGCTAAGATAGCAGTAAAAGGTTCAGACGCTGTTGTATGGCGGGGAAATATCCCAACACAAATTATGTGTTTTCTCTCTCTTGAGTAATGAAGCTTTATTTCCCTCTAAAAAAAAAAAAATGTAATCAACAAATTATCAATAATCTAGTGCTAGGCACCAATATCAATTATTAAAGTCCTAGGCCCGGCGGGTGGGGTGGGTGTTGGTGGGGATGTTTGGAAAAACATAGAAAGAAATTTGCATTACCTGAACAATCATATAATGAGTCAATAACAACTCCAAATTTTACAACAAATACCTACGGATTTGAGGGTTTATGATAATTTTATATAATTAGTCAATTTACATTCAATTTATTTTTTGCATATAATATTAAAAAAATCAATTCACTTCTTCCTTAAAAGTTTATAATTTCAGTTATTAAACTATTAATTTTAAGTGTCATTAGACTTGAGTGAAATGGATTTAAATCCAAGTCCTACCCCCTTCTGGTACGAGTTTTAATGAGTTGACTCATTAATGACCCAACCTGATAAAGGTTGACCCGCAACTATTTTTATTGTATGGATTCGTATCGTATGAGTGGATCATATCAAATTTTACCAAGCCTCCTTAAGATGGTAACAGCAATATACACTATTATCAATTGTCACCGAGCAAAAATCAACTAACGTTACTAGGAATAGTTGGCCAACCTAAAGTTAATCAAAACTGAATAGTCTCCAGTCATAAGCTCCGGTAATACTGTTCCTAAACGGACAACAGATCCACAGCCTACCAAAGCCTGCTGCCAAGTGCCAACCTCAACTTTGGACACATGAACCGTTCCGGAGAAATTTTGCTTCATCTTCATTGACTTGCAAACTGCAGTTATGAAACTCCACCCATACCATAAACTACTTCCATTAGCTTTGGTTCTCGAAACCAATAGCAGATAGCTAATGTGAAGCATTGAGAGCAATAATCACATAGATAGAAGTAAAAACTCACCTGCTTATTTTCTTAAAATTTTCCAATGACAGATATACAGATGCCGAGGCTCCAAAAGAATCAGCCACATGGATCTCAAAGCCAAACTCTCAACTAAACCGCTGGCTATCGAGTGTCTACTGCTTTGTTCTACTACTAACACCAGACAAGAAGTCCAGAGTTTTTGAAGCTTTCGCCAAGTCATTATAAGAACGTAGGTACTGCCACCACTATCTAATACCCCTTGCTGCATTATTTGACTGCAGTTCCAACCGTAGACTGATTAATCTTCACTTTGGGTTCAATCTTTGTTGCAAATTCTAGTGCCCTCTGAGCTGAGTTCGATGTACTTCTATAGTACCCTTGTGCTGAGTGATCTAAAGAGTGACCTAAAGTTAATGAAGAACCTGGCAGACTCCATGGATTTGCACTTGAATTTTGCGACATATTGGGAGTATTTGGACTCTCTTCAAGAGATCTATTGATAACATCGCCATCACTGGAACGTAATCTAGCTTGATTATTACTAATAGTGTTATTGGCCAAGGCTTTTCCAGTAGAAAGAAAGTTCAATCCCCGTGGTGTAATTGCAGGTTGGGTTTTCTTCGGCATATCATTTGACTTTTGAACACTATTTGAGAATATTTGGGTTGTTGCATTTCCGACTTCGGCATCATTCTCTCCACAGGAAGAGGAGCTAGATTTTTCATGCAAACCAAAATTGTTTGATAGTGAATTTTTGGCACCATTTTCCCGATTCAAAAACAAGTTAGCTAATTTCTTACCACTGGAATCCTCCAATGAACGATTGCCAAAAGAAAGAAAATTTACACCCTTTGATGCCACTGGAATTCTCCTTGGAGTTTCATCCCTACTTTGCACAGAATCAGATGCAATTTGTGCAGTCTGATTTGCGAATTTGCCACTGTCGCTCTTCTTTGGAGATAAGATGTCTTGGCCAAGATTGCTGGCTTCAAGAAATGATGACTTCCCCAGAAAGAGATAACTAAGACCTTTAGGTGCAAGTGCAGGTGGCTTCAGTATACTCTTTGCCGCACTTTGTTCTTTATTTTTGAAAGAAGAAACTTTCCCATGGTTGGATAATGCATCAACATTCTGACGGAAGACTTTATTATTGTTTAGTGGCTTCAACAGATTTGAAGGTGAAGGCTTCAGTTCAGGTGTGCAAGTACTTGGAGTAGGCGGGTCCTGTTCCTTGGGTGGTAGCCGAAGCAAAGAAAAATTAGGTACTCAACTCACTTAATCCAAACAAGCCTTAAACCGAACAGCTTAAGAAATTATACTACACAGAAAATTAAAGCAATGAAAGTGGCACAAATGAAGAAGCATCTTCCAATAGCAAGAAGAAGGTACCTTGTGTGAAAACAAACAATTATCACCTCTGTTGCAAAAGCCTTTGGCCGCGAAATTCTCACAGGCATATTTAGAGAGGTCATGATCAAACGGACAGTTATCTCCTTTCATGCATGAATTTCGTGCAAAATGACAGCATGCCTGCATCATTAAAATGCAAGAGAAACTGAGAATTGAGCTTTACAGAACCTGCAACTTTTCCATGGAAAATAAATAAATTCTAATTAAAGAGAATTATATGATTAATTTTCTTTCTTTCTCCTTTTAACTTTATAGTCCGATGGTCATTAGGGTAGGTTAATGCAGTACCGGGAATCAGAACTAAGATCTTTTAATTATATGCTACTAAACATTCCTCATAATACAAATTCAGTTTACAGAATACATATTGAAAATAATATCAGCATAGAAGTTAAGCCAATGTTTTTTAGCCATGGCAACAATCTACAGGTTGGTTAATTGTGATAAAATCAAGATATTCAGCCTCCAGTAGTTACAAAAGTATAGCTACAACAATGTATCAGATTAGATTGCATTACTAGCAAAAGATTAAAATTTGTATCAAGAAGTTGAATTACCTTCGTGGACTTTGTCAAAGGTACAGTATCATGTGAAAATTTACACTTGTCACCCTGTAAAACCAAAAAATGGTAATAATAAGAATAATGTTAGTAATAATTAGCAACAGCAAAGCGAAAACAACTAAAAGAGGGTAGATTGTTTGATAATGATTAGAAAACAGCTAAGTGAAATTCCTCGTACCATGCAAAAAATGAGTACACGTCTACTCCAGAGCAATTAAAAAGCAATATAAATATATAAATCCTAAAAAAATGGAAAATTGTATGACCTCTTGACATCTTCCCTTGAGATAATGGTGGCAATATTTAACAGTTTTTGGTTTCAAATTTTGCGGCAATTTCAACCTTCGTACGCCAAGCTGTCGGTTCTTTTCTGCACGTTTTTTGCGTTCTTTTTGCTGAAAAACAAAATTCCAATGTTGAACTAATTATACACTTTGAAAAGGCATAGAAAATATAATGAATGTACATGGTGGCACTTTGGTTTCGGAAGCACATAAATCAATCTTAAAATGATTTTAGAGAAATGAATAATTTATTTCACCAGAATTAACCAGGAATTAATGACCTAGATAGATGAAAGAAATCCTTCAAACAACCGAAGAACAAAAATAAAAAGGTGTAAACCTTTTTCTTTGCTTTCTTTTCCTTAGACAGAGCACACCGCTTTCTCTTATTGCAAACACCAGAATCCAACTGCAAAAAACAACAAAATACCATAATGTTTCCAGTGGACCAAAATTGCAATACAAAAATAAAAGCACGGTAAAATGCATTTAAACATCATATTCTGCAGCCTCTCTCTGATATTTATAACCAGACATTACAGAGAAAGTCTGTCGCTAGTGTATACAAGTATGTTCATGTCCGTTGCATGTGCATCTAAGAGAAAAAAAAGTGCCAGTGGATTGCCTATTAATTGCACCCTCAAAATGACTGGTTTCAGAATAAATTCTGCTTCGGAAAGTGAAAGGAAGACTGAAACAAACGTATTATTTCAACAAGTCACACAATTTGCAATGCATATGGTTGACACTCTCCATTTCACAGCAATGATCATGAAGGTACAATTAACTTGTACAAATCTGATGACAGTTGCAGCCATGCTTGTAGCTAGAGATTGCCAAAAGTTGTGAGCCACAATTTCCCCGAGAACCATATTTTGAAAGTTAAGCCAGATCCACAAACTAAAAGATGTGGATTGTATATAAACAACAGAGAGGCGTACACAATGACCAATCAGAGAGGTGTACACGATGACCAATCAAAAAACCTCCTTGGCAATAAAGGCCGTGCATTATAAATTATCAAATAAGGGAGAAAAAAAAGAAAAAAGACAAGAAGAAAATCAAACATATACTACATAGTGGAGCACATTAACAGATGTAATGAAACAAATTTATCACTATATTGCTGTAGCAAACACATATATAAAATAGTAAATTAAGTACTATAAGAAATAAGAATTGTACCTTCTCTTTGGTCGTAATTCCTTGCTCTTGAGTCACCCTTTGCTTTACAACTTCTTTCTGCACTGTTGAATCATCAAGAGATGCTGAAAAACTGCCAATACCATCCTCATCTCTACTAGCTTTCCTCTCATTTCTTCCAACACCAGGCATGCTATTACACCTGTCTGGATCTATGGCCATTGCAGCAGTTCCATCAGCAAAGATTTTGGACTTGCATTGTGTTTCATTTCTAACAGTTTCTTGGAGTTCCACCGTTCCACCACTAGCGTTATGGTCGACAGCATTCAAACTAACAGAAGTGGAGTCAGAAAATTTCTCAGTGGCTCCACATTTTTCATTACAAGGGAAGTCTGTCTTATCAGTTACATCTTTGGAAACTTGCTTCTCGTCTTCTTTCTTTTCATTTGAAACTACTGCATTGTCAATTATCATATCAATGGATACTTCATCAAGCTCAAAGTGGCCAGAAATTTCTCCCTCTTCAACCTCTATATCTTCAGCCCTATGATCATGGGCACCAATTATGCCATTTGTATGAACTAATTTCTCCTCTTCCATCTCCTTCTGCTGCATTTCATTCTCAAATTCCAATGAATTAGTCCTCAATTTAGAATTTCTCTCTTCACTATCCTCAGCTGGGTTTGAAGCGTGAGAATCCATATTTCTGTCTACAGAAGAATCAAATGACTTAGGAACATCTAAATTACTGTCTCCTTTATCTACTTGTAGCTCAGCCTCACTCCTAGATTCCCCATTAACAATTTGTTGAATATCAACATGTTCCTGTCGGTCATTCACCAATGCATCCTCTTCGTGGACAAGGATTGCATCTCCCTTCATAATATGCTCTAACTCATCCATTAACATTCGTTGCTGCCCTAACCCTTTATCAAAGTTACCAGCCTCATAGTCATCATCACAAACTGCCAGCTCTTGCTTCAGCAAATTGCCATTTTCTTCTACTTGCAATATATCCTGTATCTCATCCAGCACAATTTGAGCGTCACCAAACCATCTATCTTCATCAACAGCTTTGTCTTTCTCAGCCGAGGAGTTATCAACCATCGCAGCATTGGGACCCACCAATTCGCCACTCCCACACATCCCTTTATAAGAAAAAAAATAAAAATATAATGAAAAACACACACACACACACACACAAAAAAGAATAACATAATTGAAAGTAATAGTAGCAGAAGCATATAGAAATAGAGGGATTGTAATATTCAAGCAAATTTTAGGTAATCAAATCTGTTAATATAAGAGTTCCTAAAATAAAACATGAATTCAGCTTCTTAAACTAAAATTTAAAATTCTAATGGACGGTGTAAATCAAGTACCTGGTCTTGAGTCTTGCGGAGCAGATATTTGAGAGTGGTCATAGCAATGCGATAGAATCTGAACTAGGGCACGATGAGTTTCGCTCTTGAGATGGCGATGAGGAGAGAAACAGAATGACGTCGTTTCAACTTGAGACCTCTCCATTTGGCCTATAAAATTTTGGAAAATCATAAACCCTTAGAGAGTGGTGGTAAAGGTTAACCGGTTTTTTGCGAGGAATTTGCCCCCAGATACCTGACTCAATAATGCCAAGTATATGATCTAATCATTTAACCGTCAACAATATAACAGGCTCTGCAAGTGAAATTACTTAAATATCTTTTTATTTAAGACACGAGAAATTATTAACCCTTAAATAGGGTTGGTAAATTGTGGGCTTAGACCGGACTTTTTAAAGCTCAGATCCAAACCCATGTAATCAGTAAGAGGTCTAAGTCCTCCAAAAATCCGCCCAAACGTGAGAGGGGCAGGCCTGGGCCAGGCTTGAATTTTTAATATTTTAATAAATTTTTATTTTTATTTCTTTTTTATTAGATGAGAATCCACCAAAACTCATTAAAAATAATAATAATAATATACATAGAAGTAAAAAATTTGCTTAATTTTAATGACAAACAGAGAAAGTACCTACCTAATAAAAAAGTGATAAAATACCATAAACTAGCTAAATGATAAATACCCTTCAATAATTTTTGAAAGAATTTGTAGTTGAAACTGATACAATTGTAATTGTGGCACGGTGTATTCTGATTGTCTTGAAATTTATATATATATATATTATGTTTTAAGGCTCTTGATTAGGCCCAATGTGTATGGGTTTTGCAAAATAAAAGACTTTGTCTATCATTTTAAGCCGCGGGGTGGGCTTAAAGCTGGACCGAGTTAATTTAGACCGGTCTGAATTTTTTATTAATAATATTTTAAATAAATTGACATTTTACACCGTACAAAAAAAATAAAAAATGACGTGTTGCACTGCATCCCCAATTATGTTAATTTTTTAGGTATTATTAATGGTGTAGAGATAAAAATGAAAAAATAAAGTGAAATTTTTAAAAAAAAATTATATTGCTCGAGAACCGCACCAAATCATTTCACCTATGATTTTTCTTGTTAAGTCAGCAAGCACAACCATATTAAAAAGCAATTCCATCCCATGGATCCAAAATCAAGATGGTGATATGCAATTGGGTAAAAAAAAACCACCTAACCCATACTCATATGTAAAGGAAATAAAATTTATGAGAGCCATAATGGATATTGGTGTGTGGCTATGTGCATTTTACTAACAAGAGAGGAGAACTCAATGTTTGGTCGTTGAAGAAGCTCAGATTAGTAAGAAATCCTTGTTTATTTTTCGATGATTTGGCTTTCCATGTATGTTATTTTACAAATCTAAAATGCTTTGCATGTCAAATGGATAGTTGGATTTGTTGAGTTGTTTTGACTTTGGTGTGTGTGTACGAATTTATGGCTCAATTTGTGTGAATGTTTAACTTATGTTGCATTATTGTTGAAATGTGATGGTGGGTGGGTCTTCCAATTTTTTTTTTTTTTTAACACTCATAGTAGCTCCATTTTCACTCACTATCCATTTATTTCCTCACCATCTTGGTCTTGGTTTTCTTCCCCGCTTCTCATTTGATTCCCATCATAGTACTCTGCTGTAAATTTTTGTTTAATTTTTCTTTTAAGGATAGAATTTTATTGATGAAGATTTTATTTTTATTCGTAGCAATTAGTAGAATTCTTTGAATGCTTGCTTTTGCTTACCCATTTTATTTTAATTAACTGAAACTATTTGCATGTTATTGCACTATATATGTGATTGGATCTTCAATTTCACTTTAAATGCTTGCTTTTGGTAATACATTTTAGTTTAAAATTTATTATTTGCATGTTATTGCATTATGTATGTGCAACTTGGGATTTTTGGGCTTATGGTTTCACTGGTTGACGATAATATCGAGAGAGGATTTGGGTGAATTTTTCTCACCTTCATTTTAATAATATAATGTCTAGGGTTATTATCATTTTATTACTTCAGAAATTATCAAATATCAAATGACTACAAGAAGTATTGTCTCCTATCATTTTACTACTATATCTTTATAAAAATATCATTTTACTACTTTTCTATAATTATAGTTAGTTGTTGACCGCTAGTTGACCATTAGTTGACCAGTTAGTTGACTAACAAAATACCAATTTCACCCTTCATGATTAAAAAAATATATTTAAAAGTTATTTATAAAATAAATTTATAATATATTATTAAAATAGATATAAAATATCAACATAATTTTTTTTGCTAGAATTATAATATATGAATTACAAATTTATCTTATTATTTTTTTAATCATTAAGGGTAAAATTGGTATTATGTTAGTCAACTAACGGTCAACTAATGGTCAACTAACTAACAATCAGAATCTTAAAGTAGTAAAATGATATTTTTATAAAGATATAGTAGTAAAATGATAGGAGACAATACTTCTTGTAGTCATTTGATATTTGACAATTCGTAAAATAGTAAAATGATAATAATCCTAATATCTATATTGCATGACACCAGCTGTAAACATTAACTAATTAAGGACAAAATCTACTTTGTACAAGTGAAAGATGGATGATGATGATAATACAAATTTTTATGTCACATTCAATGACACAACACATAATCTTGGTGTCATTGATCCTGACAAGTTGAGTAAAGTCTCTGTTATCAACAAAGTTCTAATGACAGTGTATGAAAGAAGATGACTCATGATGAGAAGTTTAATCTAAATGTTTGGCAATCTTGGGAGATGAAGAAAGTTCAAATTATGGATGATCATGATCTCATTGTTCAGTTACATGAGCACCACAATAGGCTGTGCTATCATATGCAACTTTACCTTGATGAGATACATTCAGTTACAGAGTCAGCAATAAAAAGAGCCTTATTTCAAATTTCTGAAGATATTACTTCTGCACCGCTAAAACCAGCATTCCAGTCATCACTAATCAGAATAATCTTGTGTCAAATGTCCCTGCTACCAGTATAAGTGCCAACTATGATTTATTTGAGGATTTTATGGACACTTATTTTAGATCATCAACAGGCCAGCAAACAGTATCACCAAATCATAGCAATAAAACAATCATTATTGATACTATCAGTGATAGTAGTGTTGATAAAACCTTTTCAAATGATTCTAATGAAACCCCATAAAGGGAAAAAATTACAGAATATTGTTCCATCTCTCCTTAGCTTCAGCAATAAGAACAAATGTTGTATCTACATGAACCAACACCTGATACCCTAAATGCCTTCCCAACCCAGCCAACACAAAACTCTGACTCACATGTCTTCCAAACATGTAATCCTTTTCAAAGTTCTAATGATAATAGGAAGAAATCCACAAGAACTGAACCAACAGCTTCCAGATACAACTTTGATGAAAATTATTATGGTTTGACTGAATCCGAAGAAGAAGATCGATATCATCTATGAGGTGCTGCAAATGTTATTAATTCCCAAGCCCCTTATATTGATCAAGCTAATGAGGGTTATATTCGTTCTGATGATAATGACGTAAATTGCGTACTATCTAATTGTGACAGTGATGATAATGTATTTGGTGAAGATCCTAATGACGAGACTGATGAGGTTTTGGCAAAGATGAATGCAACAATGACAGAAAACATGTATGTTCCCAGTGAAGACCCTGTTGTATTTAGAATTAAACAGTATTTTAGAAACTTTAGGCAGCTAACTTGGGCTTTAAGAAATTGTGCAGTTGAAAATAGGTTCAAAATTCACAAGCACGAGTTTGAAAGATCCAGAATTATAGTTGGTTGTGCATTCTTTCAATGCCCTTGGTTTTTACATGCAGCAAATACCAGATTTAGACCACCATTTCTTATTAAAAGACTTCACAGTGTCCACTAGGGATGGCAGAAAAATCTGGATCCGGCCCGCATCCGCAAGGATCCAGAAAATCTGGATCCGGAAAAATCCGGATCCGCATGTTAAAAAATACGGATCCGGATTTAAAAAACTTAAATCCGTACGGATCCGGATGCACTTGCATCTGGAAAATCGGATATCCGGATCCAGTTGTTTTTTTATTTTAAATCAAAAAATATATAAACTTGAATTAAAAAAAAATCTAATCCTTAAATCCCTAAATCGTTTTCGTTTCTTTTTATCTCTCTTTTGCACTTGCAGTCTTGCGGCCTCACCTCCTTCAATTTGACACGTCGTGACACTGAGACGCCGACTCCAACTCGCCGTGACACCGTCTTCCTCGCAGTTCGCCGAAGGCGCGCGGCCCACGCCTGATCTGCTGAAGCTCGCCTCGCCTGATCTGTCATTGAAGCTTCGCCGTCCAGCCACGCCGCTGTCCAAGAAGTTAATTTGTAGGTAATTATTTTGCTGTGACGCCGCTGTCTAGAAGTCAATTACTTTTCTATTTTTTCTATTAAATACACGGCTTTTTTTTGGTTAATAATTTGGTATTGTGATTGATTATTTAATTGTATTTAATGACTTTAATTTGATGTAAATTATTTAAACTTGAAAATATTGTTGGATTAATTTAATTTTATTGTTGATTGAATTTTTTTCTGATTATTAACTTGGTATTGTGTTTAATTGTTTATTGTATTTAATGAGTTATGAGTGTAATCTACTGGAAATTTGTTTAAATTTTAAATTGTTATTGGCTTAATTTAATTTATTTTTGATTGAATTTAATTTAATTTTGATTAATTGTGTTTGCTGCTTTGTTTAATTATTTCAATTAAATGCATTAATTTTAATACAATGTAAATGCTTAATCGCAATTTTTTTTTCACATATGGTTACTCACTTTATAATTATTTTAATTAGGCTTTGGGATTAGTTGAACATGGCTGAAGAGGAACAAGGAAATAATTTTATGCTCTCTCCGAATAGTGTTAATAATGTCGATGTTAGATTGGAGGATGTTCGCGAACTTGAAAATGACAATGTTGTTGAAGTTGAACCGAATGTAGAAAGTGGTAATGGTCGTGGCCGTTGTAGTCGTAGTCGTGGCCGTACATGTGGTGCTAAACAAAAAGGAGGTAATGACATTAGAGGCGTAGCGGAAGGTTCTACATCGGCTCAATCTAGCGGTGGTAGGCTAACTTCGGATGTGTGGAATCATTTCAAGAGGCACAAAGGCACAGAGGGGGATTATCGGGCCATTTGCAACTATTGTGGTAAAGTATTGACCGGACATTATTCTAGTGGAACTACACACTTGAAAAATCATTTTACTTGTTGTTTAAGAAAGAATTTCAAGGATGTGGGTCAAATGATTCTTGCCAAGAAAAATGATGGATCCATTACTGTTGAAAGTTGTTACGAAGTAAAATGTGATATGGCGACGGTGAGGATTGCTATTGCAAGGATGATCATTTTGCATGAGCTTCCACTTTCATTTGTTGAGTATCAAGGGTTTCGTGATTTAATGAAGTTGGTTCAACCGACACTTGATAGAATAAGTAGAAACACCATCAAAAATGAAATTTTAAAGCTTTATGATGTTGAGAGGTCCAAGACAATGAATTTGTTAGATGCTTGTGAGAGTAGGATTGCTATTACTACCGACATGGGGACGGCTAGCAACCAAAAAAAGGGTTATATGGTTGTTACGACGCATTATATTGACAACCTATGGATGTTACAGAGTCGCATTATGAGGTAACACTTTTAATATTTATGTTATACTTATTTTAATGATTTTAATGAATATAATTATTTATATTATACTTATTATACTTATTTATATAATGCTTATTTTAATGATTGTGTTTATTTATATTATGCTCATTATTATTATTATACTTATTTATATTATGCTTATTTGAATGATTTTAATGATTATGCTTATTTATATTATGCTTATTTTAATATTTATGTTATGCTTATTTCAATGATTTTAATTATGTTATTTTTTTTATTCTTTTTGCATTGTTAGGTTTATATATGTACCCGCTCCACATAGTGGTGAAGTAATATGCAATGTTCTCTATGATTGTTTGATGGATTGGAATATTGATAGGAAAGTTTCAACTGTGACTGTGGATAATTATGCTGTCAATGATGCGATGATTAATTTGTTGTTGGATAAGTTTTCACCTAGTTCATTGATTTTAAGCGGGAGAATTTTTCACATACGTTGTTGTGCTCATATCTTGAATTTAATTGTGAGGGATGTGATGTCTGTAATGGAGAAAGGTGTTGAAAATATAAGAGATAGTGTTAGTTATTGGACTGCTACACTTGGAAGAATTGAAAAATTCGAGGCTGCAGTGCGTCAAATTAGAATTAAGGAGTCCAAACATTTGGTTCTTGATTGTAAGACTCGATGGAATTCAACTTACTTAATGCTCACTACTGTTTTGTTGTACAAGGATGTATTTATTCGGTTGAGTAAGTTGGATAAACAATATAAATGTTTGCCTAATGAGTTGGAGTGGGATTTGGCAAAAGTTTTATGTGACCATTTGGATTTGTTTTGTATGTTAACCAAAATTGTTTCTGGATCTCGATATCCTACATCCAACTTATTTTTTCCTAAAATTTGTGAGATTAGATTGTCAAATGAATTCATGGAAAGCATCACCCAATATGGGGATTAGGCAAATGGCTGAAAATATGATTGCTAAGTATGAGAAGTATTAGGATGTTATTAATGGATGTTGGCTATAGGGAATATCTTAGATCCTAGGTTTAAGAAGATGATGATTCACTTCTTTTTTCCTAAGATTTATGGAGATCTCGCTGCCTATCAAGCTGAAAAAGTATTTAAGCTTCTCGGTGAAGTGGTGAAAGAGTATGAATTAAAGCATGCAACAAGTGAAGATGGAGGAGATTTTGAGATGGGTAGTTCTTTTCGAGGTATGCCACAAGCTCCTATTTTTAAGGATTCAAGTATGGCTGGTGAATGGGACTCATTTGTTTCTAAAGAAGTCAACTATAAGCAAGCTAAATCCGAATTGGAGACTTACTTAGATGAGGGAGTTTTGCCTACTACGAGTAATTTTGATATTTTGTCTTGGTGGAAGAATAATAAGGGCAAATATCCGATACTTGCTGAGGTTGCTAGAGATTTCTTGGCCATTCCTGTGTCTATTGTTGCTTCTGAGTCCGCTTTTAGCACCGGAGGTAGGCATTTAAGTACTCACCGTAATAGACTTCATGAAAACACTGTGGAGGCATTGAGGTGTACTCAAAATTGGTATTGGAATGAAATCAAAGGTAAAATTACTTATTTTATTTATTCATATATTATTATATGTTTATATCTTTGTACTAACATAACACTTAATAATTAATTTTATATTTTCATTGTTAGATCTTGAGCCGCTTAAACAATTTGTAGAACAAATTATGAATGCTGAAGGAGTGGAGGATCCTGTTGATTGAAGATATGGTGGCATGAATTTGAAGTTTGGAATCTTCATGGATTTGTAGTGTTTTTTATTTGTAGAGTTTAATTGTTGTGAACTTGAATTTAGTTATGTTTTTAATTTGTGGATTGTAATGGTTGTGCACTTGAATTTAATTATTTTTTATGTTTGATTTATGTTGTGATAATTTTATTTTGTGGATTTATAATAGTGTATGTTATTTATGTTAAATTGTTACTAGTGGATTTTTATTTGGGGATTTTAATAGTTGTGTATTTGAATTTAGCTATGTTTTTTATTTTGATAGTTATTCACTTAGAATTAAGTTATTTTTTATGTTTGATTTATGTTGTGATATTTTTATTTGTAGATTTATGTTGATGTAATATGTTATTTATGTTAAATTATTAATTGTTAGATTATAATTGAATTTATTTGATATTATTAATTAAATTGTTGAATTTTTAAATTATATTTTTAATTATTTAAATTTAAGTTTTGCAGATCCGGATATCCGGAATATCCGCCCGGATCCGGTGCAGATTTTACCCGTATCCGGATGTGAAAATGATAATCCGAATCCAGATTTTGCCAACCCTAGTGTCCACACATGTCAAAGAGATCTGAAAAAACCCTGAATGTACAGTAAATTTTATAGCTGTGAAGTTTGCTTTAACATTTATAAAGCAGCCAGATACCAAGGTTGAATGGTTTATAAGTGAACTTAGAAGAAGGTATAATGTGAAGGTCAAAATGCTTTAATGTTGAAGTTCCCTAATGCACATGTGAGGTATTGTGCTAGGCACATTTTAGCCAATCTGAAAGCAAAGCATCCACTCTCTAATTTCAAACCACATTTTTGGGTAGCAGCAAAGGCTTCAAATCGAAGAGCATTTGATAGAGCTGTGGAAGAGTTGAGAAAGATAGATGAGAGCGTATATGAGACACTAAGGAAGCTACTAGCCAAGTTTTGGTCCAGATATGCTTTAACAATTATCGCAAGTCTGATTATTGTACTAACAATGTGATTAAATCATTTAATGCATGGGTTAGGGTTTAAAGGAAGCTGCCAATACTGACAATGCTAGAGTGGATAAAAAAAAAGGGCTTATAAAGAGGCTGATTAATAGAAAACAGAAAGCAATGGCTTGGGGGGTGAGATTCCAAAAAGAATTTATGACAAGATGATGAAGCATTTGCAAATTGGAAGTGTAAAAAAAAAGGAACCTATATTGTTGACCTTGAACATCATTTTTGTGACTGTGGATACTAGCAAGTAAGTGAGATTCTTTGCATCCATGCCATGCCTTGTTTAGTCTACAATCGTAAGGACTAAGTTGATTTTCTCAGCCCATGGTTAAAGAAGGACACTTACATCAGAGGTTATTCGGGAATGATTCACCCAATTTCAGATAATAATTCATGACCAAATCCTAGTGGTGATGAAATTTTGCCTTCTTTAATGAAAAGGCCTCCTAGAAGACCTAGGATTAACAGAAAAAGGGAAGCCGATGAGGTACCACCAGAAAGTAAAAGATACAGGCTCTATTGCAAGTGTTGCAAAGAGTTTGGTCACAATAGAAGAGGTTATCCTGCTAACCCTGAAAATTTAAATAAAAGGACAAGGTTGTACCAAGTCAGTTAGCTAGCTTCTGATAGAAGTTTTTATTTTTTTTTTAACGCTCTTTACAAGAGAAGACAGTTATATAATAATAAATGTTTTTATTTGCTTATGATTTGTCTCAACATCATCTGAAAAGCTATCTAACAAGACGTGAAGGAAAAGAATAAGGTCGGTAACTATTTAGCACAATTTATTGTTACATTGTTGCTGAATTAACTTAATTGCTAAATTACTTAATTTATCTTACTTGCTATGTTAATTAAATACTTAATTACAAGAGTAGTTAAAAACTTATTTTCTTGATGACATGAATTGTTTGATTTAAGCGATTAAATTAGCATTCTAAATTGATACATCAAATACATGTGCAATCACATTATGCTTATGATTTAATTTATATTAAGTGAAGTAGCAATTGAAAGATGTTTAATGCCATAGTAAAAGATACAGCTACAGCATTAGAGAAAAGAGGTACAGATAATTTTACTCATAAGGAAGGACCTACTTATGCATCAACTTTGCTCCAAGACAGACAAGTGACAACATCCAAGTGACTGTAGAAGTTGAAGATATAAGAACAAACAATCTGCATAATTCCAAGAAGCATAAGACTGCTACTCAGGCAGGGCCATTAGCTTCAAAGAATTTGGTTAAAAGAAAAATGATATAAGGAAGCAGTGCTGCTGCTTGGGTGGGTGTGCAAGGGAAAAAAGATAAAAAGAAGGGAAACAACTGCTAGATTGACCCGAGGGAAGACTATCAAAGAGATGAGCATAAAGATAAGAAGAAGTTGGACAAAGGGAAGGCATCAGCTTTCCTACCATAGAGGGTAAGTTATATGTTTCCTAGGCCAAAAATTAATTTGAATACTTTATAAATGGAAGTTTTATAGTATTTGTAAACATATTATCTACACTTAGTATACATGAGTATTAGATACATACTGCATAATATTTCATGTATATTATTGTAACTTGGTATGATATTTCAATAATGTCATTTCGAATGCAATGATCGTGTATGTTTGCTTGAAGCATTGGTAGTAGCAGATTTGGTAACAAATAGTTGAGGTAGTATAACCATTTTTTTACACCTTCCACAATGCCATTTTGAACCACCGGACCGACATAAAGATTAACAGGCTTGTATTTTGACTTGCTCTATTTTTTACATGAAATTGGAGCTATAGTGTGCATTTTGTAATAAGTAGTATATAAGTTGTGCAAGGTTCGTGGCATTTTGTAAGTTGTTGGGCATAAGACTCATATATAAGTATTAGAGATTAGACCAACAATTCATTTTATTTTTTGGTTTCAAACGTATGTAACCATATAGGTTCTAATTAGAATGTATAGGCTACTGCCAATGTTTGTTGAAGAATCAAAATGTAATTTATATTAGAATGCTCAAATCAAATCAGATATTACAATTAATATGTGGCCTGTGTTTTTTGTTACAATCAATCATTCTACACTATTATAACTTGCATTATAATGTATTACAAACAACACAACTAGTACTATCAATATGGCTGTGAATTTATACTTTTTTAGTTGATGAAGTATGGTTTTAATGTTGGTAAACCTATAATGAAAGACGTTGATGTCTAATTTGTCACTAAACTATGGCTGTTGTGAACAACTTATTCGAGCATGTATGGATTTGCTTGTTCTTCAAATAGGTGTGATCTAGGATTTGGTATAGGTTCTGAAATTTTGATTGCTGCTCTGCGTTGACGATAGCATATTTTGTTATGAAACTTGATAATGCCCTCATTGATTAAATTCCTCTGTGATGTTGGGTGGTTTGATGAACTTGATGCACTCCTCGAGCTAGTCATCTTCTTTTATTTTTCTATGGTTTATTCCTTATAATGTTTATGGTATATACAAACAATTAAGTCACGACTGAAAGCGTTATGCTTAATTGTTGAATGTGGTATGTTGTTATTGCTACTGATGTTTTAAGCTTGCATTAGGGTGAAAGTTGAAGGTGTGACGTTGCTGTTGATGTTTATTGTTGAATGTTGTTGGAGGCTAGTTGTGAGGGTGTGTGTCTTGATTCTCTATATATTTGGGTGATTAATTTGACCGTTGGAAACATATATAGTCGTTAGACTGAGGCTTTAGCATCCACTTCAGTTGAATATTGCTTCATTCATGCGCTGCCACGTGCCAATGTAAATAATCCATATTTACGTGGGCATTCATGCAAATGTCTATCACTAGCCTCATCAATGATGTGCAAAGCCTTCACACAAATAACATCAATTAACACAATAAAAAATGGTCTTTTGCAACTTAAGTGTTTGAATTTAAAAAATGGGTATTTTCATCATTTCATTAAAACTTCACACCATTCTGTTAATAACAACAAAAAAACTAACGGAATTGGGGACGCGGTGCAACACATCATTTTTTTTAGGTGCGCGGTGTAAAATTTTAATTCATTTAGGGGTAGGTTAAAAATTCCCCTAATACAACTTAATATTTTTTAAATTATGTTTTGGACTTCTGGACACCGTGCCTATTTGTTAAACATAAAGTTTGAAAATTTGTTAATTTTATATGTTGTTTTTTTTTTCAAATTTGCTTGTTGGCTTTTTGCAACTTATATATGATTTTCAGATATTTACGACTGAATAGAAAAAGTAAAGTTCTGTGACTTTTATCTAAATAAAAAAAGTATGAATAAGAAATAAATATTATATTCTAATTATTAACTATAATATTTCCTATATTGTAAAACCTAATCCTTTTTTATCTCTTTCTAATTGACATTCAAATATTCCTTCTATTTATTCTCTTTTTCATTAGCACCGAAATTCTTCAAACACATCCCATTGAATCTCCAGTGTTAAGGTATATTTTTTTTTTCTTTTTTTTCCTTTTTATGGTTTTTATAAATATTATGTTTTTACATTAGTGCTAATTTCTATGTTATTTCTTAAATTTTTATTGATGAAATTATTGCCTCCGTCGCTTACACTCATGGGTGAATCTAACTAAAGCTTAGGAGGGACTTCAACCCCTTCTGCGCCATTAATTTTTCTTTTAAATGCACCCCAACCCCTTTTAAAAGAGTTAAATAAAAAGAATTGGGACACACTTTTAACATAACAAAAAACTTATAGTTTAATGGTAAGCATGTTATTTGATGGTTTGAGAGTCTTGATTCAAATCCCAATAGCCATATTATTTAGTCTTTTTAAATATTTTGTGGAAACTATTTAGAAAAAGGATACTTTCATGCATTTAAAATAAATAATTTATTACTATTATTATTTGAAATTTAAAAAGAAGTAATGAAATTTGAATTTATGAGACTTAAAATGAATTCAAGTGAACATTTAAAAAAATACTCCAAATTAAATAAAATTTCTTAAACTAAGCCCCTCATCCACCGATTTAAGTGTCTGGATCTGCCACTACTTACACCATTGATGTTGATTAGTTGTTTAAGTTGATTTTCTGAAATCTTTTTGTATTAATTGATTGTTCTCACTCTCACTCATACTAGCAGAGTTGCATATACATAATATATACAATAACTTCAATTTATTTATTAAATTTTTTGATTGCATCAAGAAGAAACATTTAAATTTGACACTAATTTGAATAGCCTGGGCTTTACACCAAGCACTATGTGAGAGGGTCGAGCTAGGGCTTTATAGAAACAGCCCAAGCCCAATGCAAGACTATTTCTTAATCATATTATCTTTAAGATTATCAATTGGCTTTTATTATATTAATAAGACTTTCAGATCCCTAGAGTATTGTTATGCTCTGTGTATTTTTTTGAAATGCTCTGTGATATTATTGTGTTTGTGATTTGTTTAATTTTGGCAACTACATCTCATATTTCATCATTACTCTAATTGTTGTTTTGTATTATGTATTTCTCTCTTTATATTTTGATCATCATACTCTTGCTACTATTTAGCTTCCACATGAATCAAGTAGATTTCATCTAGACTAGACAACTCAATATGCTTGCATATTGTTTTGATTCCATTTAGCATTAACTACTAGTTTTAAGTTTAAGAGCTACTACTTTTAAGTTTAAGAAATTTGAAACATTAGATAATTATTATTATTGTCATCAATTTCATTATTGTGAATTTTTTTTTTTGGTTTCTAGAAATAGAGGACAACATGTCTATATTAAAGAAGTCAATAACTATTGGCATAATTATCTTCTATTTTCAATCCTAATTATAACATGTCTATGACTTGATTTGATCATAAATGGCTAAAAATGTTAGAGTTTGTAGAGCAAATTGGAGTGATCATGTCCAAATGAAGCAATTAATTGATCTTTGCCTCATTGAGGTGAATACTGGATTTGGATAAGGAGGAACTTTAAAGCCACGTGCTTGGGCTTGAATTGGAGAAGAAATATTTAAGATATCTGGAAGAAGGTTTAAAAATAGTTGGGATTATATGAAAAAACAATATTCAACATAGATTAAGATGACAACAGTAACAGGACGTGGTTACAATCCTGTGACGCAAACATTTGATTGGTCAGATTAAAGATGGGAGGAGTACATATGGTAACATTTTAATTACTTAATTTATTAGAATGAGTTTATAAAAGATTTCACAATATATAGGCGTTAACTACTATTTCATTGTTAAATAGAAATATCCAGAAGGTAGACGGTTTCGTTATAAGCCTTTAGCTAATGCCGAGGAATTAGAGACTTTGTTATCTGGAGTTTTAGCTACTGGATTTAATTCTTGGAGTTCTGGCATGAATAACTTACCAGAAATGGGAAATCTGTCATCAATATTTGAAACACCTATGCCTAAGAAAACTTCAATTAAAGTAGAGGATGATGATAATCAGGGGTGGCAATAAAACCCGTCCGGACCGCATATACAAATAATACGGGTCCGGTTATTGAACTTTAAAACCCATATACGTCCAGGTCCGGTTCCGGTCATGGCACCAAAAACACAAAACCCAGATCCGCACCTGGGTTTTGATAAGTTAAAAAAAAAAGAAAAAGAAAGAAAATATAAATATAATACACCCAAAATTGAGACTTACCCTAATTTTTTATCCTATTCGTATGCAAACACAAGCACTGCTGCCGACTACCGCACCTCTAGCTCTCCAACACTCCAAGCTAGCGGTCACCACTCAACATTCCAAGGAAACACAAGCTGACGGCTACAAAATCATCATCTAATTGCAAAAAGCAAAAGCACTCAAGATCTTGGCTCTTGAGTGCTTTGACCACCACTTGGCTTAGATCTTGACTCTTGAGTACTTTAAGCACCATTTGATAGCCCTCACGTGCTGTTCTATAACTATGGTTTTTTTTTTCTTTTTCCTTGTTTTTGGCTTTCTTTAGCATGAATTCTTTTCAAATAAAAAAAATGCAAATCATTCCATTTTTTTTCGTTCTAATTGCACAAATTTCTTCATAATTTGCATTTCTCCTTAAAAAAAAGCTAAAATTAAATGTTGTTCAATCTGCACTTTTTACACATCTCTCAAGCAGCCATCACCTAACCGATCAAAACCAGCACGGCAATACCACCCACGACCAATCATCGCCGCATCCAGCAGCCACGAGCACGACCAGCAGCAACGAAGTAGTGATTTGCGAACCCAGCAGCCACGCGAAATCACCGCAGCAGCAGCCTCCAGTACACCCCCATGATGCATGAAGCCACCTCAGCAGCAACTAGCAGTAAACCAGAACCAGCCACTTGAACCCACACGACGCGAACTCAGCCACTCGAACCCACGCATTGCTGATCATCGACTCACGTTTTTCAGGCTATTCTTTCGGCAAAGAATGACAAACATTGCTCCATGAATATCAAACTTTTGCATTTTAGGCTTTGCTGGTTTTGGAATTGATTTGTCATAAATGGAATGATTTGCAAGGTTGATTTCATTGGAATCTTTAATAACCACAGCAAAGCAGTAATTTACCCGAGCAGAGAAAGCCCGGATTAAAAGCCCGTGCTCGGGAGGTGCCGGGCCTGACCTAGACCAGATGTGAAAAAATCGAGCACAATTTAGGTCCTGACAGCTGTTTTATCGATCCAGTCCGGTCCTGGGCAAGGCCAAACCCGGACCTGGGTTTTTGCCAACCCTAATGATAATAGACCTAAAACACCTACATCAGATTACAACTCCAATCAGCCAAGTATAAATGAGGTATAAAATTCTAAGAAAAAACAAAAGAAAAGAAAAATTAATGAAACTCGTGAAAAAGTCAAAAAGTTAGTAGAGATATTGGAGAAGACTGATGATAGAGGACCTTCAATGAAAGATTGTATGATAATTTTATAAAAGATTTTACCTATTCAAGATCCCCTTTATTATATAACAATCAACACATCGTGTAACAAGAAGGAGTAAAGAAAGGTGTGGATGGAGATGGAAAGTGACTTAGAACGAATCTAGTGGATTCAAACTTTAGCAAAATAGGCTGGGAACCTCTTTTATTTAAATTAAAATGTCCTGAATCTAAAGTCTTTTTATTGCACTTGCTAAATTTTGATAATGTCTTTTCATTGAAAAATATTATATGGTGATTTAATGGTTATGTTATTTTTATTTATGTTATGTTATTTTTATTTATGTTATGTTATTTTTATTTATTCATTTTACTTCTTCACAAGCTTATTATTATTTCTTTATAAATTGTCACATTTTCTTTAATTGTTGGATGATATTACAGTACAAAAAATTTAGATATTTTAATTATTGTGGTCTTTTTTCCTTTTTTTTAAGATATTTCTATGGAAGCTTTAAGTGAAGGAGATGATGATAAGCACTACAAGGTGAAGAGATTGCTACAAAAACAATTGATTATATAGATACCTACTTTATTAACGCCACTAAACATTAAAAGACCACCAGCATCAAAACTTATAGGTTCAGATTTTACTAAAGAGCTTTTAAGTGGACAATCTACTTCATGTTATGAATTAATGTTCATGGAGAAGAATGGGTTTATTTATTTATGTCAATTCTTCAAGGTAAAAATATGGTTATACCCTAGCAAACATGTGTATGTTGAGTAAAAATTGGCAATGTTCTTGATCACAATTAGTCACAATCTTAGTAATCGACTCAAACAGTACACAAATACTTTCATGAGGTTTTAGGGGCCATGATGAAGTTCTCAAAAGAAATGACTACTCCTCCTTCATTTAATGATGATTTAAGTAAAAGAGCTAATCACAGGCTATGGGAAATATTCAAGGGAAATTATCTTTTATCAATGATAAATATAACATAATTAATATATTTCTCATATTAATAATTTTTGCTTTTGTAAGGTAATGTTGGTGCAATAGATGGAACAATAATTCATGCATGTATTCCAATCGATAAACAAGTGCCATATAGAGGTCGTGGAAGAGAGGAATATTTTCAACATGTCATGGCAATTTGTTACTTTGACATGATATTTAGGTATGTTGTTGTTGGATGGGAAGGAATAGCACATGATTCAAGAGTCTTAACAAAAACAATTCATGATTCATGACATAATTTTTCAATGCCACCACCGAAGAATCTTTTCCTTTAATATAATTGTCAGATAATTTTTTTCTAATAATTAACTCTTAGTAATTATTGAACCCAGAAAAAAACTATTTAGTTGATGCGACATATATACTTACTGGAGGATTTATGGCACCATATCATCACGTACGTTATTGGTTGAATGATTTTCATAATGGTGGTCGGGCTAGAGGGAAAGAAGAGATTTTCAACCATAGCCATGCAAAATTAAGGAATGCTATTGAGCGCACTTTTGGTGTTCTAAAAGCTTGTTTTCCAATTTTAAAGCAGATGCCGCCATATCCATTTGATACTCAGACAAAGATTGTTGTCGCATGCATTGCAATACACAATTTTCTTTGAAGATTATTGATTACTGATGCATTATTTTTAGAGTATGACCATGAAGAAGTTGAGTTCGAAAATAACAGCGCATATTTGAATCAACCAACAAATGCAAGCAAATTCTTTGGGCCATTAGATTAAGTCTTCATGCAACAACTACGAGATCAACTCGCAAATCAACTTTTCTCAAGGATGTAATTGATTTCCTTATCTTTTAAAAATTTTAATTAGTATAATAAGTTTGATTTAAATTTTCATTTGGAATAATATTTTTATTTAAAGATCAATTACTACCTAATTCTGTATATGTTTGATTTTAATCGTAATGTGCATGTATCTAATTCTTAAAACATATAACAAGTATAAAAAATTCTTAAAATGACATAAATGTCAAATAATCATATTTCAGATGTTTATGATTTATAAAATAAATAAAATATCACTTATATTCAGATATTGAAAAAGAAAAAAACAAACATATCATTTAGACATATGGAATTCAGACTTATTCAGATTTCAACCAAATTTAAACCCATTCAGATTTCAGACAAAAAAAAAAAAAACGCTACCTTAATCTAAAAGTATGGCATTTTCATATAACTATATTTTTTTTTAATTTTTTATTGCAATCAATGAATGATCAAAGAAGTTAGATGTAAAATTTCATGCTTTTTAAATTTAAGACTTTTAGTTTTATATTTAGTAAAATTTTAAATTTCTTGACTCGAGATTTGTTTAAAGGTTTAAAAGTTGATAAGTCTAGATTATTATCTGAAATAAAAATTCTAATACTAAACTCATTTATTAATGATCAACACAATAAATTCCTCAAAAGATAATATATTGCCTATGCATTTAGATAAACTTTATCACATTCTATAACAAAATAAGTACTTAATCAAAAACACCCAACACTTAAAAATTCAACACTTTTGTTTGCATTGTTGTAAGTAAACAAAATAAGAACTTAAAATCAAAAGCTAATTTTATGTCAAATGTTGAACAAAATGCAATGTCTTAGAAGTGAATATGATTTTTAAAATATTTGGAATACATTTATTGAAGCAATATTTTAATTTTGTGTGAAATTTAGTAAACAGATATCTAAACTTTTGTAGAAAGAGATCATTCTTAATGAAAATGAGAAGGTATTTTAGACAAAATAATCTTATTACCGGACCTGGGTTTGAACCTGATTTTTTCTAATAAATAAAATTTTCATAACTTTTAGGTTTTGTTTAAGCCAAAAACAATTTTGAGTGCACACCACCGCCTCCACTATAGATGGGTGAAGTCTATTGCGATGAGGGCTCAAATGTCTACCTCCAGTGCTAAACGCAAACTCAGAAGCAACTGTTGATATAGGAATAGCCAAAAAGTCTCTTGCAATCTTTGCAAGTATAGGATATTTGCCTTGATTATTCTTCTACCACGACAAAATATTAAATTGACTAGTTGAAGGCAAAGTACTCTCCTCAAGATAAAGTTCCAATTCTAATTTGGAATGAGTATTTTGTGTGTTTTCATTTCTAAATAATGCCCACTCATCAACCATTTCATCCAAGTCCAAGTCCAACATAATACAATCCCCTGTCGAAGCAGCTTGAAAATTGGTAGAACCATTAACCCTCACTTGAATTTGATGAATGCTTTACTTCATACTCATGCATTAAATGAACAAATAACTTATGCTCCCTTTCAATTTTGAATTTAGCTTTTTCCCCATATATTTTAGGAAATAAAAAAGTTAATCAATAGCATTTTACGCTTAGGATCTAACATAGTCCCCACTGCAAGAACTCCATGAATAACATCCCAATACTTGTCATACTTTGCAATCATCCTATGGCCATTTTTTTATCCCCTCAATTGGTGATTGTAACCATGCATTTATTGACAATCTAATTTCATAAATCTTAGCAAAAAAAAAAATTAGATGTCGGATATTGTGTCCGTGGAAAAAGTTCTGTCAACATATAAAAGCCTTTTAGATACTCACACGTAAGCTTTGACAAATTCCACTCTGACTCACTAGGCAAAGATGTATAATTTCTCTCACGTTCCTTTAAACAATCAAATACATCATTATACAACAATGCAGTACTTAGCATCAAGTAAGTGGAATTCCATCTAGTTTTACAATCAAGTATTAAGTTCTTAGTTTCTATAACACCTAATTTTTTTTACATTCTCAAAATTTTCAACTTTAGCTGGTGTTGTTGTCCAATAATGAACATTATCTCTCATTTTTTCAACTCTCTTTTGTATCACAAATAAATCATCCCTGACTATCAAGTTCAATACATGAGCACAATAACACATATGAAAGAATTTGCCACCTATAATTATTGAACTAGTAAAAACTTTCCCCAAGAACAAGTCAATCATAGGAACATTCGCAACACAATAATCAACTGTTATAGTAGACAACTTTCTATCTATATTCTAATCCATCAAACAATCATACAATTCATTACACATTACCTCAGTACCATGTGTAGTTGGCACATATATAAACCTAACAATGTAAAAAATAATTAAAATATTAAACAATACATTAATTTATGCTCAAACAAAAAAAAATAAGTTTCAAAAATATTACCTCATAATACGACTTCACAAGACTCATGAGCTATCAATGAAATGTGTAGTCATAACCATATATCATTTTTTTTGTTACTGATAGTCCACATATCTGTAGTAATTGCAATTCTACACTCACAACCTTCTAAAATATTTATTGTCTTCTTCTTTTCAACATCATAAAACTTCAAAATTTCAGCTTTGATGGTGGTTTTACTAATAGTCTTAGTAAAAGGTTGGATTAGTTTGAACAAGTCATAGAACCTAACATTTTCAACAAATGCCAAGGGAAGCTCATGTAGTGTAATCATTCTAGCCACAAAAAGCTTTACTATAGCCATATCCCACTTTGATTCAGAACGACAATTACTAAATGCAGTGATTCCATTAGCTTTAGAAGAAAAAGATAAGTGCATTTGCTGTACATTCTCGAATGACCTTTTAGGACAACTTTTAGCATGATTTATCAAGTGATTAGTACCCTTCGAATAATGTCTTTGCATAACTAACCCGCAGTAATTGCAAATCGCCAGAACTTCCTCACCTAACTTAACTTTTTTGAAATGATTTCAAGCGTCAGAGACTACTCTGCCACCACCACCTCGTTTTTATAAAGTGACAGGAGTAGTATTACCCCTCTACGTACAGGCCACAACTACTCCCTTGAACTGTTGCTAATGAATTTGATTCTAATTCAATAGATGCATCATCATTATTTTCTTATTCTGCCTTAACTCTCATACAAACACTTTCATCACTTTTTTAAGAGACATCCAAATCGATTCCTTGTTCATTTTCCATCATCAATTTTTCACTCTATAAAAATTATGTCAAGACATAATTAATTCCAGCAACTACTTCCAACTTATATGTTATTTTTAACTGTAAAAGCTATAAATATTTTAGAGATACCATTTCTATAAAAAATAATGCAAAAATAAATAAACTATAAATAATAAAATTGAAGCATAACATAGTTTCGATATTAATAATCACGGAGTTTAGTTATTAAAATCACAAAGTATAGATATTAAAATTGCAAAGAGAGCATAACAGCACTTAAATTGCAAACACAGTATAATTAAATTACAAAGAGAGTATAATCAGAACATAACAACACATAAATTGCAAAGACAATATAATTAAATTCCAAAGAGAGTATAATCAGAGCATAACAGCACATGAATTGCAAAGACAATAGAGCTAAATTGCAAAGAGAGTATAATCAAACCATAACAGAGCATAAATTGCAAAGAGAAAAGCCTAGACTCACAAATATTCACAATGGAAGCTTATGAAAATGATAATGAACACAAAACACAGCCGCGATCAAGGTGGGTTTCACCCTTTTTATTGGTCGCAACTGAGAAGGCCGGCGATGCTGATGAGTGACACAACTTAAAAGTAATTTTAAACTCCCAAGTATAAGAGTGTCTTGTTGTATTATAACTCGGTGAGTCCGAGGTCGATCCACAGAGAAAATATTTAATTTGTTTATTTTATTTTATCTAAAAATTGAAATTAAAACTTGAATATAAACAACTTAATTTAAATGAAACTATGAAGTTGAACTAGTTAGGGTTATGGATCCACTCTTAGCAGTAAATAAAACTTAATAAATTCTTTTTGTCATTTTTTTTAGATTTATTGCCCAAAAGATTAATTATATAAATTATTATTATTTTCCTTTTAATTTTATGATGGATTAAGTATTTATTGTGCCAAAATTTATTTTGTCTAAAATAAGTCAAAATACCATTTTACCATATCTTATATTAAAATATTAAGAATTTATTGTGCCAAATTCATTTGTTTGTCTACAATAAATCAAAATTTCAAAATATAAAATATGTATAGAATTAAATAGAAAATAATTTAATTTATAAAATTAAAAATAGAATTTGATTAAATCATATTTATTTCCTAATAGTTTCACCTTCCCCTAACTAATATTATTTAGTTAAGCATAATTGAAATAAAAAGGAAATATTAAAATTAAATTACTTATAATTAAAAGTAATAAAAACAACTAAAATTGAAAATAAAACTAATTTTATTTATAAAAATAATTATACAAAATATTAAAAACACACCTTAGAATCAAGATTACAGGGAGATGGAGAGAATTTGAGAAGAAGAGAGTTGTAGAGAGATATTAAAAACATAAAAAGAGGCTCTATTTATAGAAAAATAAATTCATAATCCAGTACTTTGCGGTCCATCATAAGTTTCATGCATGTGCTCCTCACAACCTTTAGATCAATATCCAATGGCTGGTCAAACTTCAAAAGTCAACATCACACATCGCATCATTTGACTCGTCCGATTTGGCCAAAGAACGGTTGAGATTTGGCGGGTTAATGGGTGGATCGGGTCGACCCGAATACAAAGATTCGGATCCTGCAACTTGCTTCACCAACTACTGACACGTGGCACAATCATGGCCATTGAATCATGAACGGTTGAGATTCAGTCAAAATTGACAGCTATCCCATGCACTTAAGTCTATTATAAGCTCATTTCAGCATCCAATCCGAGCTCAGTCAACAGGAAAAGTCAACTCTTTTTACACAAGCCCGATTTCTAGCCGATCTTGACTGATCTTAAAGTTTTCTGACCTCCGGAATCTAAATTTCACCTCGGTTTAATTGTTTGGAGCCACGATTTATGTGAAATTAATATTTTTCTAATAAACACACAAAAAAATACACAAAGTTAGATATATTTAAAATATAATTAATAATTTCTAATATATTATATAAACACAAATATAAATTATAAATTAAACATAAAATAACATTAGTATCACTTGATAATTATACAATTTTTAACACTAATCACACCCCCCAACCAGCTTATTGCTAGCCCCTAGCAATTAAAGTGTTATATTAAATTAAGATTTACAAAATTCACATGCAAATTAATACTTGAGCGTTATATTAAAGCTCAATTAATTAACACAATACTTATGGGATTTCATTAAAAGAAAAACAACATTTTCGTTCCAAAATTCATTAGAAATTCTATCTTTAAGCAGTAGATTATTCACGCATATTTTTAAAATATTACATTTTTAACCCGTGCAGCGAACTTTAGGTCAGTGACTCCCAGACCAGTTGGCCTTAGGGCACTAGGTGTTGAAGCACCCCAACGGACTTAATTACTCGGGTTTCTAATAAATAAGCAAACAATATATCTATAACCCATGTAGCGAGTTTTAGGTCAATGACTTCCAGACCAGTTGGCCTTAGGGCACTAGGTGTTGAAGCACCCCTATGGACGTAATTATTCGGGTTCTAGATATAGCAAAATTAAAAATATTCATTTTTTTCTTTTTTCTTTTTCATTTTTTTTGTTTTTTTTTTTACAATATACACTTTCTACTACCTTAGATGTTATCCCCAATAAATCAAAAGAACTAAATGCTGCAAAAATTTTAACTTACAACCCACTAGTATGTGTTATAGTGTGTGTGTGAAAAATGATTCAATAATATCTGTTAAATGAGTAAACAATTAAATTTCTTAATAACCAAGTGGAGATTTCACAAATTTGAGTAATTCAAAGAAAAGGGAACAAAAACAATTTCCTATGAATTTCAAAATCAAAATATAATACAACAAGACTGTTAGGATGCGTCTCAAAAGTCGTAACTCTTTACACAACCATCCTAAACAAAAATAAAAACGTTTTTTTTTTTAAGAAAAGAGAAAAGAAAAAGAAACAAACACACTTATTTAAAAATATACGTCAACTATCCACACCCTTCAACCTACTCTAAATATTATCTTAACATTTTTTATCTTAAATAATAATAATAATAATAATAATAATAATAATAATAATAATAAAAGAAGAGGAGGAGATCTCACCTGAACTTGATGCAGAAGCTTCAAAGCAGATAACAAAGAACAAGAAAAAGTCATTTTTTTTTATAAATAACACTCCTAAGATTAAGAAGATACGTTTCTAGAGGTGCTACATTCTCTATATCCTGCCATCTTCGACTCAAATTTAGTCCAAAGTCAGTCTTCACAGAAAAAATTTTGTAAAAACATCACCAGGACTAAAACATTCCACAACTATCAACTATTCCCTCCCCCCAACCTGAAAGAGACATTGTCCTTAATGTTTTAAAAGTAAAGAGAAAGAGTTTAGAAGATAACACATGAACACTAATATTTACAGACAGAGAGTTAAATCTAATTTACACTTCTTATTATTGCTACTGCTACCATCATCAGTCGACCAATTCAGTGCAAAAGTCTTTGGATCTGGCTCTGGTGTATAAGCTTGTAAAAGATCAAGTAGCTCATTAGCAGTAGAAGCAGAGATAAAGAGTTTTTTTTACATAATATGGAAGAAAATGATTCTTTATTGCATGGTTAATAAAAGTTAGCAAGCCATCTTAAAAATTATTAACATTTAACAAACCGATGGATTTTTTATGAATGTTCAAGTGGGTCCAAGATGCAAATGTAATCAGTGCCTTAAAAGTTGCAAGATCTCCTGGCAAGAAAATGAAAGCATCAGTATGATTTAACATTTCAGATATTCTCTCTTGCATACTTGATACCACTAATTCTTCTCCAAATAGTGGGCCAGACATGCATACTAGCGGTTTCATGGCTTTTAGGATAATGCCTAGTACTTGGCTTCCGCTAGTAAAAGCAGCTTCTGAGACAAGTCTTGATAACCATCGTTTACCTCCTCCATATACAAGATGCAGTTTCCTCTCAGCTATGACACGACCAAGATTTACAGCTGCCTGAACGAACTCTTCGTACTTTCCATAATGAAACCCAGAAAGTACACAAATATTTTTGAATTGTTTACTTGAAGATGCTGCCATTGGACTAATCTTTCAAAAACAAGTTGTGAGTGTTTGAAAAATAAGCTCATTTTTAAAGATCTTGGTGATAGAAATAGTGACAAACAGCTGTAAATGGGTTGGCATATTTGTCAAATGATGAGTAAAGCTCGTGGCTCAATAATTCAAAAGCAAACAGTGAAAAAAAAATAGTGATTAAAAAGAAAACATTAATTAAAAACAACAATAAAAAAAAACAAATATTATTAAATACAAAATCACACCACTAAATGCAATAACGCAAATGATAAAATAACAGCAAAGTAAAAAGATATTTACTGGTAGTTGTGATTGTGGCTCACATCTTCCTTTGGTTTTATGTCCAGTAACGGCTTGAACGCCCTCTATGGGTCAAGAATAGGCTTCCCATCCAGTTTTCTTATAAACTGGCAAACAGGGCCTTTTTGAGTCAGATTCCCAAGACTAAACTGTGCACTTTCTGTTTGGAATAGTCTCCATAACCTGTGTATCACATATTACACATGTCCGCTTCGATGCATCTCAAGAGATCGTAAGATATCATCCAACGATTCTTTACTCATGCCATCTTTAACGAATTGAATTTTATCTTCACGAGTATCAGACACTATTCCTAAAGATTTACAAACTTCTCGTTTGCAACTAAGTCGTACATAATTATGACATTCTAAGCCAAGTCTTTTAGCTCTCCTTTTTTTAGCAAATGTACTTTTACCAAAACCAGGCATGTAAGAAACAAATGGATCAGAAAACTCACCTGCTAATCGGACCTTTGCTTCAATTAACTAACGAACGTCAGAAGGAATGCCATTGATCATTAACAAACGTAGTCGTTCACAACGAGCTTTGTAAATTTTCCTGAGGGCATTCTGAGGGAGAGAGGGAAAGCGCTTATGCAGTTTATGTTGTATTTCTTCCATGTTTGATTTTGGGGTTTCAATTATTTTGGGAAACTGAAGATACCGACTTAAGAGTCACGGAGTACCGTTATCCACCATTTATACGGGAAAATAAATCAAAACACACCAAAATCAAATCAAAAGTGAAAGCGAACAAAAAAAAAACACACACACACACACACAATGTAAAAGGAAAATGAATTTACATTCGTCCTCTCATTGAGTTAATATCAAGCTCCAATTGATATCTATATATACCACTCTCTACTGCTCTGAGTTGGCTTTCTAGGTTCTCAACATAGGACACCAATTCCGGTGGTTGCAGATCTCAAAGTGGAAATGATTTACAGCTTTGTATCAACCTTTTTAAGCGAAATTTTATACGCAGAAATGTTCTCGTTTGTTTGAACATGAAATTTCTTAGTGAAGTACTCATGATGTAAATGAAAGTTGATGAGAGAAAGTATAACTATCAAACAAACATGCTTACACAAGAAAAAGTGATGCTAAGAAATATGTACAGGGCATCAATCAAAAGAGAAAGAAAAAATCAAACAATGAAACGGCGAAATAACAGTAAACAAAAAAAATTCAATCATTCATTAATGACTCAATCAAGAAGTGGTGGGTCACCCAAATAGATTTCGGTGTCTTCTTCACGTGGTTGGTATTCCAGATAGGGCTTTATTCTTTGTCCGTTAACTTTAAATGTGACACTATTTTTGGGATTCTCAATTTCTACAGTCCCATGTGGATATACATTTTTTACAATAAATAGGCCACTCCATTTTGACTTTAACTTCCGTGGAAATAAATAAAGACGAGAATTATAAAGCACTTTTTGACCAATCTCAAATATTTTTTGAAAAATTCTTTTATCATGAAATGCTTTTGCTCTTGTCTTAATAATTCTTGAATTTTCATATGCATCATTCCTTAATTCCTCAAGTTCATTCAATTGCAATTTTCACACATTACCGGCATCATCCAAATTTGAATTAAAAACTTTAATAGCCCAAAATGATTTATGTTCAAGTTCAACGGGTAAATGACAAGGTTTACCATAAATTAACCGATATGGTGACATTCCTAATGACGTTTTAAATGCAGTACGGTAGGCCCAAAGTGCATCATTAAGTCTAAGAGACCAATCTTTTCGGTTTGGGTTAACTGTTTTTTCCAAAATTTGTTTTATCTCCCTATTTGCTAATTCAACTTGCCCATTTGTTTGAGGATGATAAGGGGTAGCAATTTTATGTGTAATTCTATATTTCTTCATTAAAGACTCAAATGATTTATTACAAAAATGCTTACCTCCATCACTGATAATGGCTCGAAGGATTCCAAATCGACTTAAAATGTTTTCTCTTAAAAATTTAACCACAGTTTTACTATCATTATTTCGACAAGAAATTGCTTCAATCCATTTTGAGACATAATCAACTGCAACTAATATATACACAAATCCAAAAGATGATGGAAACGGACCCATGAAATCGATTTCCCAACAATCAAATACTTCAATTTCAAGTATGGGATTTAATGGCATCATGTTTCTTTTAGTAATTGATCCCAATTTTTGACATTTTTCACAAGTTTTGCAAAATTTATATGTGTCTTTGAATATGGTAGGCCAATAAAATCCACACTGTAAAATTTTAGCAGTGGTTTTTCTTGAAGAAAAGTGTCCACCACATGCTTCAGAATGATAAAAATTAATGACATTATTTACCTCATTATCAGGAATACATCGCCGAAAAATTTGATCTGGGCAATATTTGAACAAGCAAGGATCATCCCAATAAAATTTCTTTACTTCAACAAAAAATTTCTTCTTCTCTTGAGCATTCCATTGCAAAGGAATTTTACCTGTAACAAGGAAATTAACAATGTTAGCATACCATGGCATTAAAGTAATAGAAAATAAAAATTCATCAGGGAAAGAATCATTGATGGGTGTTATATCAGTGCAGAATTCTGATGTGAGTCTTGATAAATGATCAGCAACGACATTTTCAGCACCCTTTTTATCTTTGATGGTAAGGTTGAATTCTTGAAGTAACAAAATCCAACGAATTAATCTAGGTTTGGCATCCTGTTTACTCATCAAATATCTCACAGCAGCGTGGTCAGTAAACACAACAAATTTAGAGCCAAGTAAATATGAACGAAATTTGTTTAATGCAAATATCACAGCAAGTAATTCTTTTTCAGTTGTAGAACAATTCATTTGAGCACTATCCAAAGTCTTACTCGCATAATAAATCACAAAAGGCTTACCATCCCTTCTTTGTCCTAAAAACAAAGACCAACAGCAAAATCACTTGCATCACACATTAATTCAAAAGGTAAAGACCAATCAGGAGATTGCATAATAGGTGCAGATGTTAAAAGATAAATTATTTTCTCAAAAGATTTTTGGCAATCATCATTCCATTTAAACAGTGCATCTTTTAATAAAAGGTTACAAAATGGTTTAGATATGGCACTAAAGTTTTTTATAAACCTCCTATAAAATCCTGCATGTCCTAAAAAAGATCGCACATCTCTAACTGTTTTTGGTTGTGGCAATTTAGATATGACTTCAATTTTTGCTTTGTCAACTTCAATTCCTTTAACAGAAACAACATGACCCAAAACAATTCCAGAAGTGACCATGTAGTGACATTTTTCCCAATTCAACACGAGTTCTTTTTCAACACATCTTTTCAAAACTTTCTCCAAATTACAAGGCAATCATCAAAAGAATTACCAAACATGGTCAAATCATCCATAAAGACCTCTAAACAATGTTCAAACATATCACAAAAAATGCTTAGCATACATCTTTGAAATGTTGCAGGGGCATTACAAAGCCCAAATGGCATTCTTTTAAATGTAAATGTTCCAAAAGGACATGTAAATGTGGTCTTTTCTTGGTCTTCAAGTGCTATAGGAATTTGATAATAACCTGAATATCCATCTAAAAAGCAGTAGTAGGGATGTCCAGCTACTCTTTCTAAGATTTGGTCAATGAATGGTAATGGAAAACGATCTTTTCTAATGGCTTCATTTAACTTTCTATAATCAATGTACATGCGCCAACTAGATGTAATTCGTGTTGGAATTAATTCACCTTTTTCATTTTTAACAACAGTGATTCCAGACTTTTTAGGCACTACTTGTGTAGGACTTACCCACTTACTATCAGAAATAGGGTACATAATTCCCACATCAAGCAATTTAAGGACTTCTGTTTTGACTACCTCTTTCATGTGTGGGTTTAATCTTCTTTGAGGTTGTTGACATGTTTTAGCATTTTCTTCCAAATTAATTCTATGTGTGCAGATTAAGGGATTAATACCTTTAATATCATTTAAAGTCCATCCAATTGCATTTTTATGTTTTTTAAGAATAGTTAGTAACTTACCTTCTTGATCGCTTGTTAAAGTAGAAGAAATCACAACAGGATAAGTTTGTTTTTCTCCAAGAAAAGCATACTTCAATCCTTCAGGTAAAGGTTTCAATTCCAATTTAGGTGCTTCTAGTTGTTCTATTTTTTCAATACTTCCAAGCTCCTCAAATTTTGGCTCCCTATCATAATTTTGTGAAGTCTATACAAAATCAAGCAACGAATTTATATTAGAAATATCAAGTTCAAGTTGCTTATTTGACTCAATTGAATTAACTAAACAAACATTAGAGAGTTCAGAAAAATTTCCTTTTTGAATATTTTCCTCAATACAAGATTCAAGCAATTCCTTTTGTTCATCAGTATCATCTTCATTCTCATTTTCTTCATTAAGTTGCCTGCACATGTTGAAAACATTCAATTCCAAAGTCATATTTCCAAAGGATAAATTCATTAAACCATTCCTACAATTAATCAAAGCATTAGCAGTTGCTAAAAATGGTCGACCTAAAATTATAGGAATTGGTTTATAATTATTCACAACAGGTTCAGTTTCCAAGACAATAAAATCCACAGGATAGATGAATTTATCAACTTGTACTAAAACATCTTCCACTATTCCTTTTGGTACTTTAATTGATCATCGGCAAGCAAAAGTGTAGTTGAAGTTGATTTGATCTCACCAAGATTAAGTTGAAGATAAACTGAATATGGAAGTAAATTAACACTAGCACCAAGATCTAGTAAAGCATGCTCAATTCTATGATCACCAATAATACAAGAAATGGTAGGACAACCAGGATCTTTATATTTCAACTTATTATTAGTAGACAGAATTGTACTTACCTGTTCGGCCATGAAAGCACTCTTTTTTACCTTCAGTTTCCTCTTAACAGTGCACAAGTCCTTTAAAAATTTGGCATATGAAGGTAATTGCTTGATTGCATCTAATAGAGGAATGTTAACTTTCACTTGCTTAAAGATTTCATAAATTTCAGAAAACTTGTTTAATTTCCTTGGTTTATTCAATGCATGCGGAAATGGTGGTTCAAGTGGAATACTAGTTATTTCTTCATTAGGTGTAAGTTCATTTAGTCCTTCCTTACCCTTTGAATTTTGATCATTTTCACAAGATTCAGGCATAGGTCTATCAACAACCTTACCACTACAAAGAGTTATAACTGACTTGACTTGGTCTGTGGGTGGATTTTGTTGAATCTTAGGATTTGGTTGTGGTTGGGCTGGAAATTTTCCTTTTTCTTGAATGGTGAGTGCAAAAGCAATTTTAGCAAGAGTATCTTTCAAACAGAAAAAGTTTGTGCATTTTGATTGTTAATAACATCTTGCTTTCTGATGAATGAATGCATTGTGTCTTCCAGATTTTTCCATGGTGGTGGAACATATGGTGCATAAGGCTGAGCATTTTGAAAATTTTGTGGAGGTGGTACTTGTGAAGATTGTGCATTATTATTATTCCTCCAACTGAAATTTGGATGATTTCTCCAACCGGGATTATAAGTCTGTGAATATGGGTTTGGTTTATTGAAAGTGTTAATGGCATTAGCTTGATCATTTAGACATTCTTTAAGTGCAGGCAGAGTGGGACAATCTTGAGTGAAATGATCATTCAAACTACATCTGTTACATGCAATTTCTTGAACAGATTTTACTTTATCACTCTTTTTATGTTCCAAAGCTTCAACTTTCCTAACTAGGGATGCAAATTTTGCTTGTAAATCATGATCTTCCCTAAGGTTATGGATTCCTCCACTAGATGGAGATGGTTGTTGTTTATTTGTCAATTCAAAAGTTCCAACAGTATCCCAATGTTGTGCATTTTCAGCTAGTTGGTCAAGGTAATCTAGTGCATCCTCAGGATTTTTATCCCTAAATTCACCATTACACATCATTTCAACAACCTATCTACTTTGGGGTATTAAGCCTTCGTAGAAATAAGGGACCAATCGCTAAGTTTCAAAACCATGGTGTGGGCATATGTTAAGCAACTCTTTAAACCTATCCCAACATTGATATAATGTTTCTCTATTTTTTTGAGTAAAAGAAGTGATTTGCCTTTTAAAAGAATTGGTTCTATGAGGTAGAAAGAATTTTTTCAAAAACTGTTCTTGCATGTTATTCCAAGTTCTTATTGATCCAGATCTAAGGTTTTGTAGCCAAGTTTTAGCTTTATCTTTTAATGAAAAAGGAAAAAGCTTTAATCTAATTATGCTCATGCTACAATTTTGGTCTGTGTATGTATTACAAACTTCCTCAAAATCTCTTAAATGCAAGTACGGATTCTCATATTCTAAACCATGAAATGTTGGTAAAAGTTGGATAATACCTAGTTTGAAGTTGAATCGAGATGCTTCTGTAGGAAATATTATACACGACGGTGCTCCGGTTCTGGTTGGATTCATGTAGTCTCTCAGAGTTCTTGGTTGATTCTGATCATGTCCATGTTGAGAATGGTTGTCTCCTTGATCAATTTGCGGTTTAAGTTTGCCCAAAAGGTTTTTGTTTTGGATCTCGTCCATGATTGGTGGTGGAGATTGAGATCTACGAATTAACCTGCCACTTGACGTTCGAGACTAATGTCTCATGCAATAGTTATATCAGAAAATTAATATTCAAACAAATTAATAACAAAAAAAAACTAAATAAAAATTACAAAAAAAAACTAAATAAAAATTACAAAAAAAACTAAATAAAAATTACAAAAAAAATTATATATGTAAATAATATAAATGTACAAAAGAAAATTAAAATTAAACAACAATTTTGGCGGTTGAACCCACCAATTAACAATAAAATAAAAAAACAAAAAAATAAAAATAAATGCAAAATAATAAAATAACTAAAAAAATGGTGGTTGAACCCACCAATAAAAAAATATAAAGCAAAAATAAATAAATGCAAAATAAAATAAATACTGAAAATTAAATAACTGAAAATAAAAATTAAGAGTTAGTAGTTAGTTTGGTGGTTGAACCCACCAATAAAGCAAAAATAAATAAATGCGAAATGAAATAAATGCATAAAATTAAATAACTGAAATTAAAAATAAAAGTTAGCAATTAGCAGCTAGTAAGTTAAGACTTAGTAGTTAGAGTTAGTAGTTAGAGTTAGTTTGGTCCAAATTAAGTCCAAATATGTCCAAATATGTCCAAGATGTAAGTCCAAGTCTTGATTATTGTGAGGAATTTCGTTTAGGGATCTTATTGCAAATTATTTATAAATTTATAGCCAAACCGTAATTTTTAGAAGTTTAGAATTGAGCCATTTGGGGTGAAAGTGACACTTCTGAAAGATGTTGGGGTCAAAACATAATTATGAGAAGAATGAGCTAGAAACGAAAATTGTTGGGGTGAAACTAGAATTATGAAAGATGTGGGGTTAGAAGAGAATTTAAGAAAAATAAAAGGGGACAAACGAAAATTGACATATAAGAGAAAAATAAAAACGGAAAAATAAATCAAAATAAAAATTTTTCCCCAGCAACGACGCCAAAAACTTGACACAATTTAAAAGTAATTTTAAACTCCCAAGTATAAGAGTGTCTTGTTGTATTATAACTCGGTGAGTCCGAGGTCGATCCATAGAGAAAAGATTTAATTTGTTTATTTTATTTTATCTAAAAATTAAAATTAAAACTTGAATATAAACAACTTAATTTAAATGAAACTATGAAGTTGAACTAGTTAAGGTCATGGATCCACTCTTAGTAGTAAATAAAACTTAATAAATTCTTTTTGTCATTTTTTTTTTAGATTTATTGCCCAAAAGATTAATTATATAAATTATTATTATTTTCCTTTTAATTTTATGATGGATTAAGTATTTATTGTGCCAAAATTTATTTTGTCTACAATAAGTCAAAATACCATTTTACCATATCTTATATTAAGATATTAAGAATTTATTGTGCCAAATTCATTTGTTTGTCTACAATAAATCAAAATTTCAAAATATAAAATATGTATAGAATTAAATAGAAAATAATTTAATTTATAAAATTAAAAATAGAATTTGATTAAATCATATTTATTTCCTAAGAGTTTCACCTTCCCCTAACTAATATTATTTAGTTAAGCATAATTGAAATAAAAAGAAATATTAAAATTAAATTACTTATAATTGAAAGTAATAAAAACAACTAAAATTGAAAATAAAACTAATTTTATTTATAAAAATAATTATACAAAATATTAAAAACACACCTTAGAATCAAGATTACAGGGAGATGGAGAGAATTTGAGAAGAAGAGAGTTGTAGAGAGATATTAAAAACATAAAAAAGAGTTTTTATTTATAGAAAAATAAATTCATAATCCAGTGCTTTGCGGTCCATCATAAGCTTCATGCATGTGCTCCTCACAACCTTTAGATCAATATCCAATGGCTGGTCAAACTTCAAAAGTCAACATCACACATGGCATCATTGGACTCGTCCGATTTGGCCAAAGAACGGTTGAGATTTGGCGGGTTAATGGGTGGATCAGGTTGACCCGAATACAAAGATTCGGATCCTGCAACTTGCTTCACCAACTACTGCCACGTGGCACAATCATGGCCATTGAATCATGAACGGTTGAGATTCAGTTAAAATTGCCAGCTATCCCATGCACTCAAGTCTATTGTAAGCTCATTTCAGCATCTAATCAGAGCTCAGTCAACAGGAAAAGTCAATTCTTTTTACACAAGCCCGATTTCTAGCCGATCTTGACTGATCTTAAAGTTTTCTGACCTCCGAAATCCAAATTTCACCTCGGTTTAACGGTTTGGAGCCTCGATTTACGTGAAATTAATATTTCTCCTAATAAACACAAAAAATACACAAAGTTAGATATATTTAAAACATAATTAATAATTTCTAATATGTTACATAAACACAAATATAAATTATAAATTAAACATAAAATAACATTAGTATCGCTGGATAATTATACAATTTTTAACACTAATCAATGAGAATAACACAGTTGCGCCGAGAAGGTGGTGACAACCGCACCGCAAAGGAACTAACTTAAAGAAAAGAAATTAGAGGAGAGTTCAAAAGAGAGTGAGAAATTGAGAGAGGAAATGGTAGATTGGCAGCCACAGGTGATACTTGAAAGAGACACAGAGTGTTACACTAGGGCTTTGTTTTTTTTAAAATTTTTCTATTTATATTTAATAATTTAAAAAATTAATATTAAAATAAATAATATCCAAATCCAGGTTCCAAATTTGCAGGTTCACCTGAACCTAGATCCGGACCCAAAAGTACGCAATTCTCAAAATCTCATTCGGATTCCGCATGAAAATTAATTCAGTGCAGGTTGAACTTGGACTAAATTTTTGGGTTCAGTCCGGGTCCGGGTTTGGTTGCCATCCCTAGGCAAAAGAGTCCTTCGAATATCTCTTCGACTTCCTGGATTTCTGATTTTGATCATCAACTTGAATTTCATTTACTTCCTTGATTATTCACACATTCTTGAATGATTGATTTCGCTATTGGAAATTATCTGCTTATTGTTGGAAGAAATCTTAAATCCCTGATGCATTTTTAGACAGGAGCTTAACTCTACTTATTGCCATTAGTCATTCTTGCACATGTAGCAATAATCCCTCCAAGAAATATTGACATTAGTATCATTTCTCGTACTCATGATGTGAACACTTCAAAAGTTTCTCGTTGAATCACTCCCATGCTTTCAAGAATTGCCCATTGTCTCTTTGAGTAAACTTTGAAAATTTTCTACTGTTGGTATTGGTTTTATGTACTGGGAAGTATTTTGGTAGTGTCATTAGGGTGCACCAAATTTAAAAAATTACTACTAATATAAATAACTAATATAGAAAGAGTAAGGATCGATCCCATGAAGACTATGCTAATTATATTTATTATCAACTCTAAGGCAGGATTTAAAATAAAATAATAGTAGTAATAATTATAAAAATTAATCTAACTAAAGAAAATGCCAATTATAAATAAAAAAGGGGGTTTATGAATTTTAACTAAATAGCAAGAAATAAAGAAATTAAAACTACGAAAATAATAATTTAATAAAAACTCTAATTTAAGGAGAAAGAAATAATAATGATAAAAACTTTGGTTAAAGGATCATTCGCCACCACCCAACATGCACATAATATATCAATTCTATCATCAATTTATATTGAAACTATCAACCAAAGACAACAATAAACTCTGCTAGTCTCAATCTTTCCTTAGTGTGTCGTTAGGCAAAACAAACTCTTCACCTAATCTCTAACCATTAAATAATTTAAAACAGGCTCTCTAAATTTAAGATAATGAAAGGATTAAGCAAAGAAAGATATTAGGTTGATATAGGTAATAAACACACAAGTTTAGATTATTTAACCTAGGTTATATTCTCCAATTGAAATCATTGATTCCAACCTGCTACTAATGATTAAAACATCAAGACAATTACGGATCAAGAATTTTAATTTAGCAATAGAATTTATTCAAACCCTATCTAATTGGCCACTAAAATAAGATGAGAATAAAATCATAAACATGAATTATAGAAGAACATAAACAATCTCAATTCAATAAATTGAATGATATAAATTGAATATTAATCATATGACATGTTTGGAGTTTTGAATTCACTCTCAATCAAATAGAAAAGCTAGCCTAACATAATTGAATTGAAAATAAAAGAGTTAATAAAATCAGACATAGAGATTAATTCAAATAGCTGCCTCCTCGATTTTTTTCCTTCTCCTTTGCGGCTGCAAATTATTGAGTATGTGTGGCTGCCGATTATTTTTAATTCGGTCCTTCTTTGCTTCCGCTTGGCCCTTCCCTTTTATACTGTTGTGGTTTCCAGCCGTGCCCTTTTATAATGCTTCAATTGTGGCTTTTAAATCCTTGCATGGAAAGAATTAAATCCAAAGCCAAACCGCCACTTTCGTGCATGCACGTGACTTGTTCAATTAATAAGTCCATAATGATTTTGCCATGATTTCCTAAAACCAAAAGGCTTTATTTTCCTCCCTTTCTCGTGCTGGCCACTTAATATGGCAATCTCTTTTTTTTTTCAATTTTTCTTTCATGTGGTGGCTTAGCTTGTTAATTGGCCTGGCTTCTTTTTTCCAATTTTAGCTCCATGTGCAAAATTAATTTTGCTTGGCCCGTACAAGTTTTAATTGGAAAACATTCTTTATCTCTCTAATTCCTTCCAATTCTTGATCTCTTGTGCACTTTTGTCTCTCAATCTTCAATTCTTTTCCTATTCTGATTCTTTCAATCAGATTCTTTCCTGAATGCTCCGATTTAATTTTTTTTTAATCCCAGATTATATCTAAAATAACAAAATAAAAAAAACTAAGATAAAAATTAACAAAATAAAATATAATTTTAACAAAATAACTAAATTAAAAATTAACTGAAATAACTAGAATGTTTTAGACCAAAATAAGAAAAAAGATGGAGAAATTAGTAGTAAAATATATGAAAAATATGCACTTATCATATTTATTTAAAAACTTAGTTACCATTTATTCCCATGATGTGATACTATTAGTAGGCAATGTATTAAACTATGAATGAGCTCTATCTTTTGGAGAAAATGAAAATAGTCTAAGCTTTACATCTTCATCTAAAAAATATTCATATTTAAAAGTTTAGCAAACGGCAAGAAAATCATTCAAATGATTGTATGAGTTTTCATTTCCCAAGCCATAGAATGATGGGAGACAGTTTAGCACACTAGGTTTTAACTTGAAATTCCTAGCAGCTACATTTGGGTATCTTATGCATAATGCGCTCAAATTAGTTAATGGGCTGAAGTAATCCTTAAATAGTCTTTTTTGTAGTGCTTGTGCTTGTTGCAAATCCATTTTAATATTATCCTCAAATTTACTCTGTGATACAACGTGTCTTACTCACAAGTGCATGAATATATTGTAGAATAGATTTTGTGGTGACAAGTGTCGATCCCACGAGAAAGTAGATTTAATTATGAGTAGGGTTAATTTTCTGAGCGTAAATGTGAGTTGGTTAGAAGTGAATTTTTTTATCTTAAAATTTAAAACAAAAAGGTAGGAATAAGTTAAAGATGAAATCAATGCAAATGAAACGCTTTAATCTCTAGATTCACACTCAACATTCACCATGGACTTAATATTTCCTCTTTTATTCCGATTAATTTATGAAGGAGGTATTTTCACTCCTCATAATCCTCATTTTAAAAAATATAGTATCAAGCACTCAATGTACCAGAGGTAATAATCTTCCATTAAGTGTGGTGTCAAGAATACGTTGTGCTAGACGATAATAATCCTACTGACCATCCACTAAATTGTTGGAAAAATATGCTCTTTAAAGCATATTTATATATTTATTGTAATAAATAATTTTTCTGATTAATAAAATAAATGAGGTATTTTATTCAAGTATCTAAATTGTATTAATATTTTGAGTAAAGTCCATTTGATCATATTATATGTATTTATGTGATCACCATGTGGATTCACAGAAGACATAAATACAAATTATCTTATGATTAAATAAATTATGTTCGCAGTTGATAAATAAAGTTGGGCAGTTTATTTAGGTATAGACTGTAATAAATTCATTGAATGTTTGTCTTAATCATGTATGAATTTATTGATGTAGTACGACTACATTGAACAGGATCACATATGAGATTTAATTAACCTTGAAATGACTGTCAGACTTATTAAATCTCATAGGCATTGATTTTACTGTAATCTTAATCTTGAGTTAGTTATGATTTCATGATTGTAATTATTATTCCATTTGAGTTACCAATGGGCACGACACACACTTGTGGTCAAGATTACCCGGTATCTTGGTGGAGGCAATTATGAGCATTGGAGTTATAGATTAACAATATAGAATTTGTACGACACATTTCTTGATGGGTTTTCGGCACTTGATCATAGAATTCTCTGGCCAGAGTGTGTCAACATATTTAGTATGTTGAAAATGATCATTAGAGAAAACCAGTAAGTATCGAGGAACAAGATGTAATTAAATCGATTGGACAGTTAAGATATCGATTTAATTAATGATGTGGTATAAAGGATTATGCAGTAAAGAAATCAATGTGGCTTGGGCGAATTATCATTCGAGCATACAATTATGGAAGTCAATTCCAATCTTATAGTGGAGTATAATTGGAATTAAATAATTATATTTGTTTAATTACAAATTTAATTATTGTAGCCACTATTGTGTGTTCCCAAATGATCCCCGGGTTAGCTCATTTAATTGACAATACCATCACTGGACCCAAAAGCAAGAAAACTGGCGTATTAGGTGAAAATCATAATTATAATATTTGTTAAAACCTAATATGTTATATTCAAGTGTAAAAGGGGAGCTTGTGATATTTTACAAGGTGTTCCCCTAGTTAGTTACACATTCTCTCCACTTTTACGTAAGTGGAGAGATAGTATTTAATTTAAATATTTAAATATTTAAATTAAAAGAGGAATTCTATTTTAAATTAAAATAGGAATTCTAATCCTAACATATTAGGGTTTTTCATAAGATATTATAAAAGGGGTACTTTTCTCCCAAATATGGAGAGAATAGAATTCCAGGGTTTTTGAGAAAAATATAGAAGACATCTAAGAGACGCCAGTTGCAATTGGGAGTGGTGAAACAGACCCCCACATGTCCAGTGTTGATCGATCTTGAGTCATAGCCTGGAAGATCGTTTGGAGACGGATCTACAACTCTCAATCGTTCGTCTTCTCAGATCATCAAAAGTATGAATTTCTAAATTACTTAATTCTTATATATTGTATGAGATCGGTCCAAAAAGGTTTTAATTGAAAAATTGAAAAATCCGATTTTCTCCCTACATAAATAGCTTAGATACATTCTATGTCGACACTGAGTCAAGACAACCCATAAAATACTAGAGGGGAATTTTCTCTCTAATTAATATGGTGCTAAATGTTCATTGTGCCAGACAGTAACGATCCTTCAATAGGGAGCCAGTATACCTTGCAAGATCTAGACATGATACACTATTTGTCAATAATGAGTTAAAACAACTACATAAATTAAAGAGGAAAAGAAAATAAACTTATCTAATTAAGCCCTTAGATCATTTTGAGACTTTATCTTCAACCCAAGCTTAAAACTAAATTAGCCACTCATAATAAAACTATTGGTAAAATGATAATTTTATTAAAATATGCAGAAAATATAATATGGATGGAGAATTACAAAAAATATAGCTCAAAAATGAATTCAAGAGTGTCAAATTAGGGGGGAGCCCTCTATTTATAGGTACAATAGATAAATCATGGCTATCGGATGAAAATAATTCGAACGCTCAAGATTGCGCCACGTGGTAAGTTTTGATTGGTTGGAACACATAATCAGTTAACGCCACATAAGCATTGCAGTCTAATAAAATGTTGTCACGTCATCGGTCAACGCCAAATCAGTATTTTGGTCTAATAGCATCCTACAACATCATCAGTCAATGCTACATCGTCAGTCAACGCCACATAATCAGTCAATGCCACATCATTGGTCCAATAGGATGTTGTCACATCATCGGTCAATGCCATGTCAGTATAACTTGCAAAATCTAGACATGATACACTATTTGTCAATAGGGAGCCAGTATACCTTGCAAAATCTAGACATGATACACTATTTGTCAATAATGAGTTAAAACAACTACATAAATTAAAGAAGAAAAGAAAATAAACTTATCTAATTAAGCCCTTGGATCATTTTAAGACTTTATCTTCAACCCAAGCTTAAAACTAAATTAGCCACTCATAATAAAACTATTGGTAAAATGATAATTTTATTAAAATATGTAGAAAATATAATATGGACGGAGAATTACAAAAAAATGTAGCTCAAAAATGAATTCAAGAGTATCAAATTAGGGGGGAGCCCTCTATTTATAGGTACAATAGATAAATTATGGCTATCAGATAAAAATAATTCGAACGCTCAAAATTGCGCCACGTGGCAAGTTTTGATTGGTTGGAACGCATCATCAGTTAACACCACATAAGCATTGCAGTCTAATAAAATGTTGTCACGTCATCGGTCAACGCCAAATCAGTATTTTGGTCTAATAGCATCCTACAACATCATCAGTCAATGCTACATCGTCAGTCAACGCCACATAATCAGTCAATGCCACATCATTGGTCCAATAGGATGTTGTCACATCATCGGTCAATGCCATGTCATCGGACCATATATTTGAACAATGTCGTATGCATAAACAATATCATATACGTGAATAGTACTCAATAGCTTTTTATGCTCCTCCTGAGCTTTTCAACTGTCCTGAGTTCAAAATGTCATTTGTTTTGATGTCCGACTTCTCGTTAGTTGTGAAATGGCCAAAATATCCCCAAAATACATAAAATACTTAAATTATAATACAACACACCTAATAAAAACTTAGAAGATTTAAACACTTAAAAGTGAAAATATTAATGACACTTGGAGTATAAAATGATAATTTTACCCTGTATAAATATACATTCTCCAGTACTCAACATATATCTAGCTAATTTTCTTATATTGAGGTTAAGAAGGAACCCTATTCAATTAAATATTTATCTTTTTATTTAATTAACTCTTTACATATGTTCTTTGATGATTATGGTTCTTTTTTCACATGATTAATTGAATAATTATCTTTTTCATCTTATCACGTATTATAAATAGTTAAGAGATTATTTGACTAAATTTAAACTTGATAAAATAATGATTAATGTTATCTCTTTGATTATTTATTTTTCAATAAGTTGAATATGTAAAATGTTTAGGAAACTTTGATTCTTTATTTTTCAATAGGATACATATAATGCTTAGAACTGCTACCTTGAAGTGAAAAAGAATCTATATTAGATTTAATTACTTCAGGTTAATTGTGGTATCTATGAGATGACATAAATTGATTTCGAGTTATCACTCCAAAATTGGAGATTAATTGATAATTAAATAATTATTAATTGAATATTAATGGATTTTGAAACCTTGGTAACCTTTGCCTTATTGAAATCTCCTTTGCTTTAATGTTTTCTTAATCTAATTAGTTTAAATTCTCTTAAAACTTAATTTGCTTAACTAGGTTAGGATTAATATTAATTTTACACTTAAATTAGACTTTCCAACTTTTAGCAATTCTTGTGCGTTTGACCTTGCTACCACTATTCTATTTCTACAGATTCGTGCACTTGCGAGTATACTAAAATTTTATACAACAACAACTATAGTGGATTGAGGTTAATAGCCTGTTCATCTTTTAATGGCTATTCGCAGAACTCTTGTAGCTTCATAGTTGGTTCAACAACTGGCTAGTCTGCGACAACGTTCATAAAGATTATGTGACCTCCTAAAATTAAATCAGTTGGTGGCTATAGCAAATTAAGTCAGAGAGTTCGATTATGATTTTTATCCTACAAGATTTAGGTAGCTAGGTTTTGTCTTAATCATAACTTTTAGAAAATTAAGAAAAGATGCCTGTGAGTTTAGAAATATAAGTTTAAGAAATTTAGGTTTAAGTTGATTTAGCTATGCATTTGTTTTGATTTTTTTATTTTTCATAATTATTAAAAAGAAACATGTATCCTGATAGCTTCTTTTTTTGAACTTAAGAAGTTAAGTCATAAAGGTCTTGAGTTTGAATTCAGACTAAAATAGAACAAAAGTTATTAACTTTTAATAGTGATACCTTAATGTTATGGATCACTAATGTTTAATTTATCGACACTATAGCATTAGCAATTTGTGATATTTGTCTGTTAGACATATGAAATGGCCCAACTGTATGTATATGCTAATATATTTGACCTAAGTGTCTGAGGACAAGTATCACTAAAGCTCTTTTTTCCTGTAGTGAATAAGTTTTCCAAATAAGTTTTACTTATTTTTATATAAATGAAAAGTTGAGAAATTATATGCACAATAATTTGAATTTAAGAAAACATTGAATTTTTTGTCCTGCTTTTGAATTCTATACTTGTCCTTTCTTTTCCACTCACACATGAACAAATTAAATTGAAATAAGTTTTTTTATTGCAAGACTAGCTTAAGGGGTTGTTGTAATCACTAAAGGTGGCAAAATTTGACAAGATCTGATTATTCAACACTAACATGACACGACTAAATAGGTATAAATCATTAAATTTGACACGATTATTAAATGAGTCAAGTCCAGGTCGACATGATTCTTTTTCCATGTCCGGTTAAAGTTAAAGTCCTTGGACTATATTTTTTATTCTAAATTAATTTGTAGGTTATTGTCGTCAAAACTCCAAAATAGACATGATTTTCTCTTTTTTTTTTGTAAAGATGAACGTATACACATTCATTTACAAAATTTTATTTAGATTTAGAGCTAGATAGTATAAATATATAAAATATTAGTAGACATCTATATTTCATAATATTAATATATAATATTATATATAACTAAAACTTAAATAGTGTAAATGTATAATATTTTAATAGACATGCATATTTTATAATATCAATAAATTCTATATATAGACACACACACACACACATTACATTTTGTTAAATATATAGATATTAAGCATGTTATTAGGTGACTCATTTATTTTTTGTGTTGGGTTACGATCTCAATATTTTAACACGATTATTAAATAGGTCGTGTTTGGGGCGATCAAAATTTGACACGACACAAAGCTAATACGACATGAACATGATCATTACGTATTTTGCCAACTCTAGTAATCACCGTACCGACCATTAGCATTTTCCCATCGACTAGTAATAACGCATAGTAATATTTTTAGTATCTTGTGACAAGTTTAATTTTTGTAATAACATTATTCATTCAAACTTCAAACCAAAGTTTTCAGACCTTTAAAACCTATATAAATCTCCAAAATTGTATGCAAAAGTAGAGGGTTAAAATTCTTATGGATCCCTTGAATATTTCAAAAAACTTAGCATCCTTTTAACATAAAGGAAAAAGAATTTATAGGTACATTTCAATTTTCATATAGATAAGTATGGCTTTTATTGTCTTTTGACATCTCAAACATCTCTAAGAATTTTGTATGAACATGAGGAGTTTGAAGAAGCCAATGAAATTGAAATTTGGGGAAAGGGCATGTATTTTGTTCTACTGCTTATATCTTACATCTAATATTAATTGTGGGTTATAGCAAATTTATGTACATTTGTATTTTCAATTTTGCAGGAACTAAAGAGCAAAACCAATTATTATTAATCCAAGCCTTTAATGTCAATCACTTCCTACTTTTATTAAATTGTTTACAGGTGAGTTTCAATTTTTTTTCAATTGGTTTATTAAGTGTACTGCAGTAGTTTCTAGTAGGATCTTAGAGATGGTTTATAGTTGCTTTGTTCCAAAGTTCATGATGAACTATCATCTTGAAGTTTAAAATATCAAACTCTTAATTCACATAAAAATTAAAATCATAAGAAACGAAACAACTTATATAGGGTAGCAAACTAGAATGATAACATTGGAGAAAATGATTATAACGTCACTTGGCATGAAAACTTCAAATTATGTAATTGTAAATCAGTCTCTTTAAGCATCAATCTCATCGGTCCAACTACCAATTTGCCTTTTAATAACCATTCTTTCCTCAAAAAAGCTAAATAATTAAAATTTTAGATTAGTAAGTCAGCATCATTTGAACATCAACCTAAACTCAATCCTCAAGCACATGAAATAACAAAAACCAATCAATATTGCATTGATTAGACAAAAATTGAATGTAAAAAAATTAAACCATAATTCAAAAATCAATTCAATCATTAATAAAATTGATTCTAAAAAAATTCATAAATGAAACCCTAATTCATAAATCAAACCTATAGCTTGATGATGTAAGTGATGAAGGGCAATCAAGAGAGTGGGTGTTATGTGGTGGGGTGGTGGTGGAGTTAGCGATCAAGCAACGAAATAAGATGGCATAACGATGGAGTGTGTTGGTGTTGAGAACAAAAGTCAGCATTATGCATTTGTTGAGCCACTACACGAAAAGAAAGAAAGTGAGAGGAGCTTTTAATTTTCTCTCAAAGTTAGTACAAACTTGCATAAATCCTCCGCCCTTGACACCAAGTTTAGTTTATGTAAGTTCTATCACATTAAAATATTAGCTAATACGATGTGTTATAATTGCGAAACATTATGTGGGAATACTCTAATACTATGAAAAGCTCTAATATCATATAGTCAGCAGTACCAAATGCACCTTTAAGGCATGTTTAGTACTCCTTAGTATATGGTATTAGAGCTCCTCATAGTATTAGAATATTATAATACCATGTTTGGTAATTACAATAGATAGTATTTTAATGTGGTCTTACCAAAATTTTAATGTGGTCAAACCTGCATAAACTAAACTTGTGGAGGTTTAGGTTTATACAAGTTTGTAATTACTTGGGACAAAAAATAAAAATTCACTTTCATTCTCACTATCGTTCTCAGATTTATGTTCTGACTCAACAAGTTCTCCCTGTTGTTCTCTCCGTACAGTGGCTTAATAAACGCCAACTCCATGACACTCCATGACCACACCATCTTCCTTCGCCGCGTGACACCAATTCCACTGTCACCGTATTGTGTGACACCTACCCACTGCATGACACCAGCTCTAGTGCCACCCCATCATGCGACACTAACTTTACTACCACTCCACTGTGCAACCCTATTGTTGTGCCTATCCTTACCACCTAAGGTTTGATTTCTAAATTAAGTATTTTGTGTACTTCCAATATAGTCAGTACAAGAAAAATGATATTTTATTACAAAAAAATTTAGTCACTAAAGATAACAAATTAGTCATCTTATATTTTCTATGACAAAATATATTGTCACACGTTTATCGTGGAAAGACCGTCTTAAAAAATTCTAGCGACCAAAATTATTTTCGTCATATCAAAGATATGCTTTTGCGACAAAAATCATTGTCTTAAAATTAAGTTAAAATTGTAACAAATAGTATTAAAAATGATCAAATTAGAGATTCAAAGATGCAATTAATGACAGTTAATATTTGTCACAATAGGTAATTTATAGTGACTATAATATTTGTCTCAAGACTATGTAAATAAAGTCTCAATAATTATTAAAAATCATCATTTTAGATGTTCGAATATACAATTAGCGATGCTATTTTTTTGTTGCTGAAATATATATATCACGACGTTACATAATTGTCTCAAGTAGGTGTCATTTGACAATTTTTGCAAATACAATTAGTAAATAATTTAGTCTCTAATTTGTTATAAAGGCAATTTATATAGTCTCACATAAATTTTAATAACAATATGTAGTTATAGAAATCAAAATTTAATGAGAAAAAACTTTAAAGTGAAAAATATTATTAACACAAATATAATTCATGACAAGGAAATCTAAAATCTAAAATGTAAAAAAAATCAATAGTCTAAAAATAAGATTACATTGTCGAAGAAAATAAAAGTAACATTACATAAAAGCATAAATATGTAAACCATAGTTGTTTCATGAATGCTTCAGCTTCCTCAGATTTGCTATTTTGTTCCTTGATTTTAATTTTTAATCCTTGTTTTGTTGAGTCAATGTTGTAGTAGATGATGATTTCAAAGGTACTTGCCATTTTCAATCTTTACAAAATTAAAGATTTTCCCCAAAACTATTTCACAAATTTGATCATATATTACTTCAAAATAACAATATGATCAAAAGATTACAAGCACATAATCAACCTTGATTCACTTGCACAGATTTTGCATCCAAAACTCTTGACTTGGATCTCTTGTTTTTCTTAACATTAGCAGCTACAAAAAAAAAAGAATAATAATATCAATAATTTTAAATACATGATACAAATTAAAAAAAATAAAATATGACTAGATAAAATATCAGGAATAACGTTAGAGCTTGAATTAGACAATGAATTAATTGGTGCAGCTAATTTATTATGTGTTTGTGCCGCTGCTAAATCAATGATAACATAAACAAATCTATACTAATATTTCAAACATAAACAAACAATAATAATATCAATAATTTCTATGATTAATCATTTAATGGTGATGAATCAGAATTTCAGGTAGTTATTTCCTTATATTTTATTGTTTTTCTACAATTTGTTATACACTTATACAAAGTCTAGGTTATACTAAATATATTTAGTGATCATTTTACAGTATTAAAAAAAATCAACAGTACATATAAGCTATTAGTTATTAAAGTATAAATATTAAAATGTCAATCGTACATGGCCCATGAAACTATTAATTATTAAAATACTAAATCAGCATAATAATGAAAGCAGAATATAATATAAAACAAAAAAAAATAACAAAACCTTGGTAAATGGAGGATGGAGAATCCTTAGGAAAGCTTGATGGATGGGAAAAAGGAGCAAAAGCTACTGGATGAAAATCTCTACACAAAAAGTGCAATATGATATATGTCAGTAAGTGTACTTGCTCCTTCAATCATAATGGCTCATGAAACAATTAATCATTAAAATATTAGATCATTTTAATAATGAATGCATAATATTATATTAAAATAATATGAAACAAAAAAATACAAACATTGGTGAGTGAAGAATGGAGAATCCCAAGAAAACTTGATGAATGAGAAAAAGGAGGAAAAGCTACTGGATGAAAATTCATAAACAAAAATTACAATAAAAAATATATATGTTAGTAAGTGTACTTGCTATTTTAAGGGAGAGAAAAAAAAAAAGAAAGGCACACAGTTGCAATACAAATAAAATAAATTAATAATAAAATAACCTAATAGAAACCTTAGGAAAAAAAACTGTCACTTTGTTTCTTTGAAAATCATGAACACAGAGACAGTGGGGAAGTGGCAGGGGTGTGGAATTAATCTGTGATGAAAACCTTATAAAGTAGGGTTCAAAGATGTGATAAAAGCAAGAGTTACCTATGTGAGATAAACTAGTACATGTGGCAATTTATGAAATGTTGTCATAATAGATATGTGTTGCCAAACAAATAAATAAACTGATGTGGTGCGATGTTTATCTCATGCTGCCAAAATTATTTCTTTTAACTAATGAAATTTAACTAAAAACAATAAACCTTACAATTTATAAAATAATAATTTATTTTTATTTTTCCAAGGGAACTTTTGTACAAAAAAGGAAAAAAAGAACTTGTCCTTTTATGACTAAAATAATATGCATTAAAAGACTGGAATTAAGCAAGGCGTCATAAAATAAATTACTTGGTCATAAAAATACAACGTTATTCAAGACAACTTTTAGTTACTATTTTTAGTTTTGTCACCATAGTGACTCATCTACGACCAAAAAATAAGGTCTTACAATTATAAGAAATCATAATAACTTTAGAGACTAATTTCAATCGTCATTGATGGTTTACCTAAATTTGCACATGTTTTTTAGTTACTAAACAGTTTTGTAATCTATAGTTATATTTCGCGACCATTTATTTTGTCGTGAATGATAAAATATTGTCCCAAAATGTTCAATTTTTCAAGGAAATTTTTGTGCCTAAAAAAAATTATTTTTTCGACTACAATATATTCGTCACAAGAACATTGAATCAGATACCAAATAGTGTGTCCCAAGAAAAAAATATCTTTGTCACAAAAATATAGTGTTATTTAAGAAAAAAAAACTTTTAGTTGCTATTTTTAGTTTTGTCACTGTAATTACTCATCCAGGACCAAAAAATGGGGTCTTAAAATTATAAGAAATAAGAATAACTTTAGAGACTAATATATGTGTCACAGATAGTTTGGTTAAATTTACACTTAGTTTTTAATTACGAAATAGTGTCGTCACCTATACTTACATTTTGCAACTATTTCTTTTGTCATAAATGATGAAATATTGTCCCAAAATGTTTCAAATTTAGAGGGAAATTTTTGCGCTAAAATATTTTTTTTTCCGCGACTAAAATAATATCTGTCACAAAAAAATTGAATTAGATACCAAATATTGTGTTTCAAAATAAAATTATTGGTCACAAGATATAATACAAGTCATGACAAAATTATTAGATACGATTTCATAAATTCATCACAATAAATGTCATTTGATGACCAAATTTCAAAGCGTTGTAAAAAATGTCTTAAAAAGTCAAATTTCTTGTAGTGAATTTAATTATGTTTGTTTATCATAATCCACCTAACCAACATTCATGGCAAATGTAATTGAGCATTTAAAGTTTAATTTTTTTAACTCTTCAAAAAATTTAAGATTTTAACATTGATTGTTTCATTATTTGGGTTTAAAGATAACCCAGATTTAGTGATTATTAGTCTGGATTCATGTAAACTAGCTAAAAATGGAAAGTTGGTTGCTTTTTTATGGATATGTTATGATTTTTCTTTGCTATATTGCATAATTGGAAAGTTTTTGAATGCTTTGAATAGTTGATAAATATTTAAATTGTTGACCATAGAAAGAGTCATAAATGGTCTCTTCATGTTCTGAAGATAGAAACTAGTTATGTTGTTGAAGTGTGGTCCGTTGATTCTCCCTTATTAGGGTTGCAAGCGCACTCGGAGCATTCACATGATTGTGCTTTATTGAAGCTTAGCTGGAGGTAAACTGCCGAAGTTGGAATCTTGTTTATTCATCAAACAAAAATACAAATGCAATATGCATGGTGAATATTGTTATTTCTTTCCTTAAATTCTTTCAAATTAGAATTAGTTCTGAGTCGGACTAAGTTATGACTTATTTCAATTTAAACTGATTTAAGCATGATAAAGAAGAGGCACTTGCCAGTTTATAAGAAGGTTTCTATAAGAAATAAATGTATCCACAGTCAAGGCATATGTGTATAGCTCTAGTCTGCAAAATGTTGTTTTCATATGCGTGCTAGATACATTGTTTGGTCTTATAAAAGAGAATAATGTTTTTATTCCTCTATAATGTGCTTGACAAAGAATTGAATGAATGTACTCTTCGGTTTCTCAGTTGACCTATACTTTTATTTTTATTTTTAAGTAGTGATATTTTTAGTTTAGTTCATTTTTCACATCAATAGATTTGAAAATGATCTTTTAATGGAGATATAAAAAAGTAAAAACTTCTCATTCGTTTTATAAAGCTCCATGTTGATAAAATGCTATAACATCTACCAAGAAATATGATTCATATGCCATTTTCTTAATTTATTGCCTTGGTTTTTACTCCATGTTAATACAAAAACTAATGACAAGCATATTTATATACATTTAAATCATATGCATGGTTATATTTTCCTCTTTGTGATTCTGTTTTGATCAAGTATCAACTTTATAAAAAGCATGTGTGAAAGTTAATTACTTTACAGTGTACATTGTATATATAGTTCATAAACAGGGCATAATGTGTTATATAGGTTAAATTTTTACCAATCTTGTTATATGATGCCTAAGCAATTATATTAATCAAAGAATATTGAAAAGGAAACACCCTTGTTTGATTGGGAAGGCTTATGTTTTGGATATGTTCCTAGTGTCTAGTAAAGATATATAGAAGTGTAGGCTTGTTTAGCTTTTTACAAAGGCCACACAATATTACTGATTGTTGACCCAATAAATATATTTGGACCATCACTTGAATTAGATCTTAAAAATCAATACAGGGCATTTCATTAAAAGTTACTCATATTGCTCAACATAGTTATTGATGTAGATGGGTGTATGGGATTAAGAGGGTACCTTCTCAAGGTCATAGCTCGAGCTATAGGTGTCCTTTAGGGCATATAACATGTCATTTTGAGGCTTGTAATAAGATAAACGAGATCCAAAACTGCTTTAGCCATTTTACCTTATATTTGAGCCAGAAACTTTCTTAGTCGTTATTGCGATTTTAAGATATTTTTACTAATTTTACTATTACTTTCAGAATTTTTACTTTTTTTAGAAGTGGAATTTGACGCCATTTGTTTTGTTTCTCTTAATTCAATTAAGAGAATTTTATTATAAAAATTAGGCATGCTAATTTTGGTAAAAGTGCCTCAAGAAAAAGGTGTTTTCTTACGGAGATTTTCAATCATTATCAAATGATTACGTGCATTTGACACTTAAAATCTTTTTTACTAATAGATTAGAAATTTTGGGTTTTGAACTCTTATTTTGGTCATTTATTGTAATATTTATGACCTATATGTTAATACTTTTTGCATGGTTGATGTAATTTAATTACAAAACAAATCGAGTCAAAGCTCATGCTTTAAGGGCTTGCTGAGACTATGAGAATGAGAAAATAGGTTAAATGCTTGATAAGTTAAGCCTGAATCAATCTCCACTCTACATTTTCGACCATGTTATTTTCTTTTATTTTTTTGTTTATTTGTTTGGTTAAACTTTGCATCAAAATTGATATTTGATTTTCTTCAACTTGTTTTACATTTTTATAATAATGATAAAAAAATTTTAACAAAGCAAAAAGAAGTGTGATATCATTTAATTTTATGAAAATTTGTCAATGGGCTACTAGTTGATTTTCTTTTTTTTTTTTAGGTCATGTGGCAAATGAAATTGAGTTAATGTTCATTATATATATATATATATATATATTGGTTAATGATGTTGATTCAAAAGCATAATCAAAGAAAAATGATGCATAATTGTACATTCCAAAACCATGGCACTTGCTTATAATACTTATATAGCATTATTGGCAATAGTGACATGTAATGCGTGTATCAACTAGGAATGGATAGAAGGATATTTAGCCTACTATATGAGCTACTTTGATTGAATAGGGGATTAAAGACTAATGGTTTACTGAAAATTGAAGAGCAAATTTGCAATTCCTTTATACTTTGTCTCATCGTATCAAGAATCGCACAATTGTAATAGGTTTTTGGGATCTTAAAGATTGTTAGTAAATACTTCAATGCTAAACGAAATATTATGACTACATGATTAAGGGCACTAGAACCTATACCAAAGAATTGCACTGATAAGAGAGGAAGTGGTTTAAAGTACATTATCTTTGACTAGAACTAATAGTTTAATGTTAATAAATTTTTCATTCGTTTTATGATGTAGAATTGCCTAGGGCATTAGATGAAATTTATATTAAAGTTTGTGTGCCAGAAAAAGACAAGCCAAGATATCAGACAAGAAATGATAAGATTGCTGCAAATGTTTTAGGGTACGTGCACAGGAATTGAAATTCATCTTCATGATGTTTGGATGAGAAAGCTCCGCATAGGACTCAAGAATACTTCTGCTGTATTAAATAAGTCACTGCTTTAAAAGTTCCTATAGGTATTACTTATTCCAAAAATTTAATTTGATCAAATTACATATTCAAACTAAAAATTACACTAATACTTATGAGAAATAAATAGATTACTACTATCTTGTGGATGAAGATCATACACAAATGCTAAAGGATTTCTTACACTATATAAGGGAACAAGAGGTGGCGAACCTACAGTTGGGTGTCCAGAAAAAATCAGTGAAACCCCTTGTCTTTTGATTAATTTTACATAAGGATAGACTTTTTATTTTATTTTTATATAAGTTCCTAATTCAGTTACAATTATGTTTGCATCAAATTTCATAAAATAATAGAGTTTTTACTTTGTTTTCAAATATGTCCTCAATTCAATTATATTTTTTTTCCCAACTAGAATTAATGATTTATTTTATAAAATGATTAAATTATATATTTATTGAATAGATTGACAACATTAGGGGTTTAAAATGCTATTACTACTTTAATTTGTTTTTAAAAATTTTAATTTAACAACGTATGTGAATGTAATATAATATCGTCACTATTATTAAAAATGCTAAAACATATATAATAAAAATTATTAACAATTTCATAATTTTTTTATGTAAATGTTTAGATTTTATTTATTAGTTACATTAACTTAGAGGATAAGTTAGAAAGTAAAATTTGAGTATTTTGATCTGATTTTTTAAAAAGAGTCAGAGTGCCTAGCAAAGAAATAACGGCACACAAATACCTTTTTGCTAGGTTAGAGTTTAGTTAATTATTGAAACTCTTAACGAATAATATTTTTATTAGTTTAAAAAGATGAACAGATTTTAATTGTTTAATTTATTTAAGTATGGTAACTAAGTACTTTTCAAACATAAAGTTCTACTTGCACTTTTTAAATGATTATAATTACATGTATTGATTTATTCTAATTTAAAATTCTTCATTGATTTATTAATTCTTATATAATTAGATGTTATTATAGGTTGTAATATTAGATTCCATAATTAAGAAATAGTGTTTTATATTTGAATTATCTTTTATTTTCTAGTCTTTTGTACAATTATTTTTATTTAGAGTACATATTCGTAGAGTTTTTCGTGTCCTTATTATTTGATATACTTCTTTTTACTTATGAATATTTATGTTCACTTCAAAATATAAAATTTTAAATTTAGCCCGGGTTAATATAAATTCTTGAGTCTGCCCCTGAGTGCCACTGGTTATGGACCTTGTAGCAGAAGCGACTGCTTAGGCTCTATAATTTGTTTAGGTGTGACTTTTACAATAGTTGAATTCTAATTTGAACTCATAAAATTATTATTCCAGGATGCATTACACTTTTTATTGTTATTTATTTACTTGAATGGTTGTGGCTTTTACACTTGGTTGTTCTAAATTATTATTTGTAACTGAAAAAAAGGCATAAAACAATGATTTATCCAGATGCAGGTTTGGAATTTGTTGATTACTCTTCTACTACGTTTTCTTCCCGAAATCAAAGTGGGTAGCAATCAAAACGAGATAGAATCAGAATATACTCAAATTGGAATGAAGAGTGGGAATCAGTTGTCCACTTGAGCTGCAAAAATCGAAATTCAAACGAGTTGTATTCTTATTAATGTATTTATTAAAATACACTTAGTTAAAATTATGTAATTATTCGTTAACAAAATAAATAGTAAATATTTTTACTATAAATATTATTATCATTATTTTAATAATATAATAAAATAATATTATAATAATTATTACTGTTGCTCTAATTATAATAGTAATATTATAACTATTTTATTTATTATAATAATTATAATTAATAATATTAACAATAATAACAACATTAATAATGATAATAAAATTATTATTATTATTACTATAATTACAAATATAATTATTATAATTATTATTATTGTTGTTGTTGTTGTTTTAATTACAAACATTATTATTATTATTATTATTATTATTATTATTTAAATGGAGAAAATAAATATTTAAATGTCAATTATTTCTCTGCTCTCATTCTCCATTTTCATTCCACCTCTCCAATCCCATACCTCATTTCCCAAATTTGTGGATTCCATCCAAAATTTATTCTCATTCCCCTCTCTAATCCAAGAAGCAAACATACTGTTAAGTCTTCCCTCTTGCTCGCATGGGTTTTATGTTTTAACTTACACTGTACCAGATTGTTTTAGTGGAGTGGGCTTGTGTCCAGGTTTATCCAAGTTCGAACCCCGCTATACTACATCCATCAGAGCCTCAAAATCCAATATCGTCTTTTGTTTATCTTTGTTGCCCTTTTCGCTTGAACAGGAAGAAAATAAACAACGAAGTCTACAAGTGCTTGAAAACACCTATTGCAGATATGTCCCCGAGGCGTGGGTGAGTGATTTTCAAACAATTTTATTTGGTTAGTTACCTCAACTCAAATCTTGGGAAAGATTAGTGATTAGAAAATAAATTATAGGCTTTGCCATCGGTTACCTATTTTTTCTTTTAACTATCAAAATTTTTTTTATTTTACATTATTTCTTTAAATATCGGTTCATTGTATCGTAGACTGAAAGGTTTTGGGTCATCAACTTCTCCAGAACTACAATACTAGTCCAATCAATCAACAACAGACACTTTTTTTGGGTATACTTATCTAATTTTTTTACATAATTTATCATAAATTTAATGTTAATAAGATTTCGAAAATTTTCACATGCAAAAATTATATAAAATATTTGCTACAAAATCAACATAAAAAACTTTTTAATCTCATGGTTAAAAAATTGTCTTACAATGTTAGTGGCGTAAAAAAAAAGTAGTAGTGATTTTTTTTTTAATATGAAACTTGGATAGATTTTAATTTGGCCAAAATTCCAATAGGTTGAATATGTATGTATCAATGATTTTTTTTTTTACATGAAATTATAAATTTTAATTTTTAGATTCATCAAATATATAGATACTATTTTTTTTATATGAGTGCGGGTATTTCAACTTAAATTTTTAACTTAAAATTTTGACTTAATTTTTGAACTATTGATTTCAAACAATATATCAATAGATATTGAAAGTCAAAGTAGTATTTAATTATCTTTCTTCATCCACCAATAGATTTCTTGAAATAAATGACTCAAAATTTGTATTAAAATTTTAAGTAAAAAAAAAATTAAGTTTAGAATAGCCTAACCTTATATATGCTTTCTTTTTAGTTGCTGCATAATTGAAAATTTTGCATGTAAAATGATTTAACAAGCTTGTAAAAAAAAAAAATTAAATTTTTTTTATAATACAAGAGGTTTGGTTTCGAGCACTACATAATACACACATAGTTAGGAAGGGAAGTGGGTGTCTATTATGCTACCTATGAAAAAAAAATTAAAAGATTTTTTTCATATTATGAAAATGTAATTCTAAGCTAAATTATTTGGTCTACATAAATAAAGAAATTCTACTCTTATAATCTCTTTGATTATGCCCCTACCTGTAAAAGCTAATAGTTCCTAGAACCTAATTTTATTGAAAATTGTTTGGACAGTTTTACTATAAAGGTTCCTATATTTAAGAAAAATTGTACGAATAACATATATTGCTATTGATCATACTCTAAGTTTAGCAGACTACTTCTATGAGTAAACTTTATAGGAAAAGGGAAAAAAAAATTTAATCTTTTCAATGAAAATTTTTTACACGAAAGTAGTGATGAAAGAGATGTGGCAGTGAGGAAAGCTATCGGGAGGAGGTAGATTCTCAAAGAGAGCGAGTATTTTGCTGGTGGGTGTAGAGAAAGCAAATTGAGTATGATGCAATTATGTAGGTGATTTAATTAAGGGCTGTTTTGATATTTTTAAGAGTGTTTTGAGTAAAAATTATTTTTAAATTTAAGTAAATAAGTATTTAATTTTTAGAGCGTAAATAAGTCCACTATATCCATTTAGATGAAAATGAAGTATTAGAATACAGATAAAATGAAAACCGAACATTGAGAATAAGTTGTATTAAGACATCCCCTCCCCTCCCCCTCCCACCAAATCAACCAAACAAAAAAAAACAGGATGTATTTCATAACACGATTTAAAGCATAAAAAGAACCTATAAGATATAATTAATATTTCAATCTATCTAATTATCATTTATTCCCTTACGAATATATATATATATGTATAAAGGAATCTAATGTTCTTGGACAATATGTGAACGCAAGCTATATACTAATTGCGGGTTTCGCTAAGTCACTGCTTTGTGTATTGTTCTCTCTTCACATTTTATGCAAACCTACTGCCTACATAAAAGTCTGCCTTTCTTTTATTGCGTTCCCTTGTATTTTGTTGCAAATCGGCGGTCGTGGCCATGCGGCAATAAAGTCAACTGACCTTAAGAGTCAGTAGCTAATATATCCCAATCACGGTCACATAAATAAAGACAAAAGACAGCTTCAATTCACCACCAAGAGTTGCGTAAATATATACTGAAAGAAGTACTTGAGATTTGTGCGACCTTTCAGGTCATTAAACTGAATCAATGTTATTGAAATTTTGAGGAAAAGTCATGCCTGGGAAGCCTTATAATTGCAAAATATAACTTGAGTTGTTAATAAAATTTAGTGTGTGAATCCGTTCCGATTGCCTCAAGCGAGTTGCTAATGGTTTGGGGTAAGGGCTCATCGAGAGATTTTATGGGGAATACTCTAAGTTTTGTGGTTTTTTATTTTGTTTGTTTATGTTCTATTTTTAGTGTTGTGTTGTGGTGTATTGAGTATTTTCTTTCTCTAATCGGAAGGAGTTTCACCTATTTAATTGAGGTTGACAGTAGTTCCGTAAAATTCCTCGATGGCTTAAGTAACTTTGATGTGTGAAATTCTTTTTCCTTTTTTCGGTTTGTAATTGCATTTCGTCATTAGGAGTTGCCCTAGCTTCGTTTTGAATCTTAGATCTTATATTTGCACACGGAAGTGGATGGGTGCAAGAAAATTAACTTCAGGTGAAGATCAGCCCCAAAAAAAAAGATATGTTTATTTTTTAAAAAGGCAGAGAAAAAATAGGTGGTCGTTGGATAATTTTTTTTTACCTTTTGTCTTTTGATGTTGACATACATGAGCTTGGGAGGTAAGAAAACTTTAGTCTTATTTTAGCTTTCCATAGTTGGGCATATAACAGCCTCTTAGCCAGAAGAAGATATTTTATTCTTTCTCATGATGATGTGGGCATTGTCCATATGCTAGCTTTAACCATCAAAATATGATTTTGAATAATATCCCTTGATGTTGGCCATATTTACCGAAACTGCCCTTTTGTTCAGGCAAGCTTATCTTCTAACTTTTAAGATCTATACTATCATTCAATCAAACGAGGTGACTTCAATTGGCTAACTTTCTTTGCCACGTATCATCAATTCATTAGTCTATGTCAACATTTAAAATTTCTCCTAAACAATAACTCTTTACAATTTTTATGTTAAATATAATTAAGAAGGTTTGCATAAGAATATTTGGATTTCCCCCAAGTATATAGATGTTGAGTCCATAATAAACTCATTTGTTGCATATTTTAAGAGCTTGCCACGTCATAAAAAACTGTTTAAAAAAATTTTTCATTCTAAATGATGTGAACTTATCTTGTAGAATTTTAATTAGATTGAATATATATGTATGAATGATTTTTTTTTTTACATGCAACAATAAATGTTCAATATTGAATTTTTGGATTCAACAAAAATATAGATGCTATTATTTTGATATAAGCTGGTCATTTCAACTTAAAATTTTGACTTAAATTTTCAACCATTGATTTCAAACAATAAAATGATATATATTGGAAATCAAAGTAGCATTTAATGATAATTTTTCATCCACCAATGGATTTTTTAAAATAAATGGCTCAAAATTTGTGTAAAAAATTTTTAGTAAAAAAAATTTAAGTTTAGAATAGCCTAATCTTATATGAATGTTCTTTTAAGTTGCCGCATAACTGAAAATTTTGCAAGTAAAATGATTTAACAAGATTTTTAAAAAGTAAAAGACTAAAATCTTCTCTCATAACGAAAGAGGTATGGTTTCGAGCACTATACAACACACACATAGTCAGGAAGAGAAGGGGGTATCTATTATGCTATCTATGAAAAAAAAAATTAAGGGTAAAATACTTTTTCCAAAGATAAAAGGTTTTTTCATATTATGAAAATGTAATTCTAAGTTAAATTATTTGGTCTACGCAAATAAAGAAATTTTACTTTTATAATTGTTTGATTGTGCATCTATCTATAAAAGTTAATAGTACCTAAAACCTAATTTTATAGAAAATTCTTTACACATATTTACTAGAAAGTTCTTATATTTGAGAAAAATTGCACAAATAGCAAATAATCATACTCTATGGTTGTGTTTGTTTTTTCATTTGAAATCTGAATAGGTATAATTTTAGTTGAAGTCTAAATAGGTCTGAATAAAATATCTGAATGACATATTTTTTTTTTCAACATCTGAACATAAAAGTTTAAAATCTATTAATTTGACATAAATATCTTTTTAAGTGATGCATATATTTATTCTTTACAGTTTATAATTTTTATAAATTGATTAGTTTGGTAGCATTATAAAAATACTATCATTATTGATTTTAATTTAATTTTGTAATAAAAGATGCAATTATAACATCAATTTTCATTACAAAGTCAATAGTATTGTTTTATTTTTGATTCATCACAATTGACATAATTTAATTTGTTCCATATTTTAGTTTAGTTAATGTTACCATATGAATAAAAATTTAAAGTAATTAAAAAAATAACTTAAGATAATACAAAAATATTACGTTTTACACATAATATTAGAAATACATGAATTGTTAAGGTTATTTTTGAGATTTGAAATTAAAATTTTTTATTTAGATTTCAGACTTTAGATAAAAGTGGACTTTTTCTATTGAGATAAAATTGTCTGACGATAAGTGATAAGTTAAAAAAACACATAACCTAAAATAAGTTAATGTATGAAAAAAAAAAGTTAAATTCAGACTTTAAACTAAAAAACAAACAGCACCTAAGTTTAACAGACTATTTCTATGAGCAAACCCTATAGGAAAGAGGACAAAAATATTCTAATCTTTTTAAAAGAAAAACGTTTACATGAAAGCAGTGTTGAGAGAGTAGTTCTAGTAAGGAAGGCTATTGGGAGGAGGTTGATTCTCCGAGAGAGCGAGTCATTTATTGATGGGTGTAGAGGAAAACAAATAAGTATAATATAATACAATTATGTAGGTGATTTAATTAGGCTATTTTGACATTTTTAAGGGTGTTTTGAGTAAAAATTAATTTTAAATTGGGTGGGGTTACTTAAACTCATCAATTTTCTTTCTGCACATTGTTTTTAATTAAGAATTTTATTATCTAAATAATTTTAAAAAAATACTTAATTAACCAATTCTTCTCTTTCTCTTTTCAATTTTACAAATTCTTGTTAATTCATTTAGATATATTCTTTTAAGAGTGTAAATAATTGGTATTACTAACTAAAAGGAACCAAACCCACTATTTTAAAATGAATATCAATAAACTTTTATTAGGCATGAAAGTTATTGAAGATTAAGAAATTATTTTTATCAAACCCAAAAGTTAATAAATATCAAGATAAAAAAAAATCTTATATATAGAAAACATAAAATATAGATCATGATATACTAAAAAAGAGAGTAAAATTGATTATTTAGTTTGCATAATATAAGAGTAGAGAGAAATACGTAATTGTAAGGTAGAGAGAGAAAGTGATAGTGAAGGGTAATTTTGAGATTTTAAAATTTTAAATTTTAATAATGAATTTATTTTTAAAAATGGATGCATATAGAAATCTAGTAGGTTCAAATAGTCCCACTCTTTTAAATTTAAGCACATGTGTATTTATAATAATTTTTAAAGTGTAAATAAATCCCCCCCCCCTTAAAAAAAAGAAGAAGGTGTATTTCATAGCATTGTTTATTAAAAATTTAAAACATAAAAAGAACCTATATGATATAATTAATATTTCAATCTATCTAATTATCATATATTCCCATACGAATATACAAAAAATAAATGGAATTTAATGTTCTTAGACAATATGTGAATGCTAGCTATATAATACTTATATTTATATTTGTATTGTTCTCACTTAACATTTTATTCAAACATAAACGTTCTTCACTTAACATTTTATTCAAACATAAAAGTCCGTCTTTCGTTTATTGTTTTCCCTTGTATTTTGTGCAAATTAGTGGTCGTGGCCATACGGCAATAGAGTCAACTGCTCTTAATAATTAGTAACCAATTGTATCCCAAGAATGGAGACTCTTTAATAACGTTTCACGGACCAAGAATGATTGTGACTACGCCATAATCACGGTCGCTTAAATAAAGACAATAGACTACTTCAATTCATCAATAAGAGTTGTGTAAATATATATTGAAAGAAGTACTTGAGATTTGCATAACTTTGAGGTTATTAAACTAGGGATGGCAGAACATTGGGTCTGGCAGGGTTTAGGCCTATCCAGAATCGGTCTGAACTGTTTCACCAAATGACTGGACCCAAGATTATGCTTGGTTTTTTTCAAACACACGCCAGATCGAGCCCGGCACCACCTATAGCTTTAGATAGGGTTGTGCCATGCTTTTTTATCAGGTAAGCAACAGCGATGGTCGCACTGAAACTGAAAGGGAACAATTTGATTAATAAACATTTGCTTCCCCTAGATTTGGAGAATAAATAGGTCACTGACTAGATTCATTGGGTCTATCATCATTAGAGTATACAAGTATAATCATAAAAAAAATAGCCAAGATGGGGAATTAAACGACACCTTGTAGATCTTCCCACGAATCAATGAACCAACACACCACCACCCTGCCTCTTAGCTTCATCAATAAAATTGTTGCACTCATCAAAATATTTGCATCCTCTTTGTCCGCAACTATTTCATAGAGAACAAAAGAGAATTAACAAGGATTTTAGCCACTAAAAAAGCTTTATAGGAAGATAAGCATCAATTTGGCTCGAGCTGTAGTGCGGTCACTGCGGTGTGATGTGGTGTGTGCATTGCGTGCGGTGCATGCTAGAGGTGTAGTACTACTGCGGTGCTGTGGTGTTGGAGATGCGGTGCAGCGAACGACGGTGAAGGGGTTATGGCTGCTTGGAGTTAGAGAGTTGGAGGTGGCGGCTTTAGGCTTTTGTTGTGCGTGCGTGTGTTGTTAGTTTAGATTTACGGTTTGTAAATGGGTAAAGCGCTAGGGCTTATTTATACTTTTGTTATTTTTTTACTTCTTAAATTAAAAGTTTAACCAGACAAGGATCCGGTTTCTGGGTTTTTTGGGTCACGCCCGCACTCATGTCTGGAAATAGTTGAGAATTGAAAATCAATACCCGGAATTATTTTAGTATTATTAGGGTACGATTTAATATATTGTATTGTATTATATTATATTATTTTATTTTAATATAAATGTATTATATTATATTATATTATATTATATTAATACTATATTATAATAATATTATACAATATTTGATGCTGTACTATATTAATTTTTTATTGTATTATGTTTGGTATTGTATTGTATTGTATTAATTTTTTGTGATTAATTTATATTGTATATTTATAAAATAATATTTATTAATACTTAGAAATATATTAAATATAGTAGTTTTAAATTTTAAAACATTTACATTAAATTCTTGTATTATAAATGTAAAAAAGAATTATAATTCTTCATAAAACATATGTAAACTAACAAATTCTAAAATTTTCGGTGACATAATATTTTCTCTTTTAACATTTCCCAAATATATATCCTTTGAAATGACAATCGAATCAAATAATTTAATCAAATAACTTTTAAAAAATATCACAATATAAATAAATAATAAAACATACATTATATAGGAATGAATGACAAAACAATTAATATATATTTTACTTGTTTAATAAAACAAAAGGTAAAATAAATTCTATAAAAAAATTGGTAAAAAAAAATTATAAAATAATAAGCACAAGTTATGTCTATGCATTGACACGTCATCCTTATCTCTTTATCTCTCTCTTTTACAGGACAAAATCTTCAATCTTCAACCTTCAACCCTCTTTAATTTCTTCCCTGTTCTTTTCTTCCTCTGTTTCTTTTTTCTCCCCTTGTTATCATTCCACAATTTTTTTTTTTTTTGGTTCTTTGCATCCTTCATTTATTTATATTTTGTCAATAAATCCTTATTCCTCCCTTTAAATCCTTTTCTTCCGAAGAAGAAAAGAAAAAAGAAAATAAGCAAAAAAGCAAAAAAGAATAAGTAACAGTGTCACAGGGGTCTGATTTTTCTTTTTTATCTTTTTTAAAAAATGGCTTTTATAATTTAAAACACTCAAGTTATGGATAAAGGCAAAAATGCTAATATGAATTTGTTGTGATATCGTGCAGTGGCTGCGGACCCGCGGCATAGAGATGGTGGAGTAGGGGTGCCGCGCGGGAGAACTTGACGGCATTGACAGCATCGAGTACTCAAAGTGGCTGTTGCCGTGCTGGTGTCGGTGATAAATGTTATGGCTGAGCCGGTGTTGGCGATAGATTGGGTTTTGAGAAGAGAATGGAAGCAAAGAGAAGATGCGTTCTGTGGCTTAATCGTGTTTTGAAGAAGAAAAATTACTACTCTTTTTTTTTTTATAAGCAATCACGCGTAAACCCGATACCCCCCACGGGTTTAGTTAATGCGGCTTTAACTGTATAACAACAATAATGTTATGCGGTAAAATACGAAGTCAGTTTTTAGCCAAACATAAGATTGTATTAATTTAATGCTATACGAGATGATAATGCTGTGTAATGCTGGATGCCAAACGCATCATTATGGTATGAAAGTAAAAAATTTCGCTACTCAATATGAACGCAAAAAGAATTAATTGAACCCATGTTACACTAACTCGTCAAAACACCATCAAGCCTTATTATTTTTTTTTTTTGAAATTTCATTCTTTAAAATAAAAGAATGATTATTTGAAAAACATACCATAATAAAATTAACTTAAATTGCTTCCCAAATTTATTTTGAACTTTGCCAGTAGTCTTCTTTTACCATTATTGGTAAGGATGACAAAAAAAACTCAGGTTATGTCCAAGCCTTGAGCTGGGCTGGCACATTCCCAAAGGCTTTGGTTTAGTCCTCTCACGTGAGAGTTTGGATAAGAATTTAAGAAAAAAAAAAGTCTAAATCAACTTCAAATTTTCTAATTTTTTTTTTAAAAAAAATTATAAGTTAAAATGATAAATTCAAATTTAAAAAATAATGGAGTAAAAAAATAAATTTATAACAACTTGATTATTATTAATTCATTTCAAGTTTATAATAAGTTTTAAAAAAATTGAAAAAATAAGTAAAAGCTCTAGTCTAGCCCCGGCCCAATCCCTTAATTTGCCAACCCTAATTATTGGCCAAGTTGGCTCATAATATAATTAGTGAGTGTATTTGTACGAATATGAAAATGGTGATTTTTTTTGTACTTAAATCTTTTTTTATTACATGAGAGTATTACTCATACTACAACTTAATATTAAATGAGACTATAATTAGTAAATCATACTATTATTGTGACTAGTTTACATTAATTCTTATGAAGTACTGCCCAGATTTTTAACCCTCACTAATATTCGAGAGATGTCTACTCCACTCACACAATCAGACTATTAATAGGATTAGTTTACATCAATTCTTCTGAAGCACTACCTAGATTTTTAACTCTCACTAATATTCAAGAGATGTATACTCTACTCACACTTGGTAAGGGAAAAGATTGTCTTCACTCAATTATATATTATAATTAAGGAATGAATTACACCCACAATGTGTTTGTGGGGTTCAAACTACTGCCCTCACATTTAGAGGACAGCAGACTTGACCACTTGGCCTTGTACTTAAATCTATTGATAGGGCTTTCATGGTGCCTGATTGACACTAAAAAGTATACATTTAGTAAAGATAAAATTATTAATTTTTCACTTACAATATTCATTGATATGCTCATTAATCCTAAATTATCTTAATACTCCCCTAATAAATTTTCATATTAAATTAGTTTGTAGCATGTTAATTTTTATATTGTAAATATTTCAGGAATAAATAGGGAATTAGAACCGAAAGCAAAAAACAAAGAAGAATTGTTGGAGCCATTTGGAATGCATTATTGAGGAGATGTAATTAATAAAATAAATAAATAAAAGATAGTGAGCCATTACTACTATAATAGTCAAGTGACCAACTTGCCACTTGAGTATCAGACAATTCCATGTAACATGATATAATAAAAATAAATAAATAATAATAAAATAAAAGAGAAAGAAGGTACAGTTGCCTATAAAAGGCAAGACTACAAAGATGAGAAGGGGCAGGGAGAAGAGAGGAAGCTGATCAAACTGAGTTTTGGAAAAAATTCTTCTTTTGTGTAGTTCATTCTCTTGTAATATATTTCTGAGTTTGTTAAATAAAATAAGTACTTTATTTTCTAATATGAGCGGCTAATTTTTTTAGCTGAGGTAAGAAGTGAAGCTCAAGGGTTCAAATTATTGAATTAATTACTCTCTCAAATGAGTTTTAAATTTTATTTTATTAGTTTGTATTTTTCTTCTTTATCGATTTCTTTTATATCTTGTTAATTTATAAATCTAGATCTCCTTGGATTTAAATGGTATTTTGACATAATGTCGATAGTTGTGGCACATTAGATATTTGATCTCATGTTTATCCACATTAATGGTTAGTTAAGAATTAAATTGTATAATAATTATTAGCAAAAGAAATACAAAATACAAATATGAAAGAGTGTTGTGACCATAATTTAAAACTTGAGAGTAGATCCTATAACTTTAGCAATTTTTAGATCGATTCCTATTAATTTCTTTTTCTACAATTAATTTTTATTCAATAATTGACTACCAAATTTTTAAATTCCCTATAGTTTGACCTTGGACTCACTGGGTTATATTATAATTAGACAATCTTATACTTATGAGTAATAACCCTTTCCAAAAATAGAGGTAAGTGTAAAATGATTGCTTGAGATACAAGTTTTCATCTTTTTTGAGATTGCTTTTTTAGTGAGATTATATAAAAATAACTTTTAGTTATGTGTCAGCTTGTATTTTTTGTTTATTTTCTCTTTAATTGAAAACATTTTACTCTCAATGAATTATTAGCAAAGGCATTGACTAACGATAAATTAACGGAAGGGTATTTTGATCTATTATTTAAAAGGTACAGATGTGAAATTGACTATTGCATGAAACCTTAAGATGAAAAGGATTTTTTCCCTTATATTGATTATATATGTAATAAATAATAAAAATTAGGTTATCTTAAGAATTTATACCCTTATTCCCTTAATTTCAATGAAAATTTTGAGACAACTTTTAAAAAGTCTAAGATTACTTCAAATTTAAATGAGTGTTTGTTTTGTTATTACATAAAGGGTATGACTATTTATATTTTAAAAATTACTTTAAATACTCTATTACTTTGCATACTCATATACCAATTTTAAATACTTAAGTTATATTCTGCACTATTTAAAATTTCAAAAAGAAAATCCTTATTCTTTTTAAAATTTCAAAAAGGTACTTACCTAAACTATGTAAATTAATTAACTTTGTTTATTTCAAACACCAATAAAATTATTTAGCACACCTAATTTTAAAAGGAAATTATCATTCGTATATCGTTTATTTGCTTCGTTATCAAACAACTACAAAACTTTCAAGATGCATTAATTGTTTACATAAGTTGATAAAATATATCTATCGTCTACTAAACTATTAGTCGCCTTTTGAATAAGATGATGTTAGAGGGGTAATTTAGTCTTTTAATATAGAAATAAGGGAAATTATCAATATACCCTTAGATTGTCCTGTTATCAAATATTCTACAATACTTTTAGACTGTGTCATTAGTCCACCCAAAATGAACAAAATGTATCTCCCATCTACTAAATCATTATTGCTTTGATTTGCCTCCACTGACTTGAGTTGACCTTCACCACCACCGCTGCACTCTCACCACCATATCAACCAAATCTGACAATAACTACTCTAAGCCATGGCCACCAACCACCAGCTATTCGGATGAACCCTAGTCTTCTAAATTGTAAACTTTACGAACAAAGTAAATGTGTGAAGCCAATTCTTGGGAAGAAAGAAATTGATTAATTAGTTTTTTTTTTTTTTTTTTTTTGCTTTTGAGACAAATGCTTGGATGTAAGTTTTCTGAGTTGAAGTATTTTTGCAAACATAGGAGGAATCATAAGACGGGTGCCAAAGATAGCGTTCGTTGTCTAACTTATTTTGATGTTTAATTAATTAAGAGATATTATTTCTATATTAAAAGACCAGATTACCTCTCTAACGTCATCATATTCAAATGATAGCTAACAATTTAATGGATGGTAGATACATTTTGTCAACTTTGGGTGAATGAATAAAACAAATTAATCGCTTAAACTTAATTTGAGTTTCAGAGGTAAAATCATCAATTTACTGCAATTCTATTAACTTTCAAATGGTAGCTAACGATTTAATGGACAATAGATACTTTTTATTAACTTTGGGTGAATGAATGATACACCCTGAAAATGTTGTAGTATGTTTATAGTGGGGTAAATTAAGGGTATTCAAATGCTAATTTCTCAATTTTGAAAGATTTAACACATATTAACAACAATATATAATCAAATCAAGTTGTTAACATATTATTTATCATAATTTTATTTATTAATTCTTTTTTATTTATGTTCAATATTACATTTTGCACCAAAATAACTTTTAATGACAATGTAATAAAAAAAAATTCTATAAATATGTTGCCCAAAAAAAATGGATGGATAAGAAAAAGAAGAAGACGATGGAGGAGAGTCAAAGGCCAAAAAAAAAGAAGGAAAATGGTTGTTTTATATACCTTACTTTTTATTTTATTTTTTAAAATATAAAAGTATAACACATAAATTGTATTCAAAACTTTTTCGAAACATTGATTTCTTCATTGTTCATCTAAATATTGATTAAAATATTAAAAATAAAAATTTTAAGGTTTAAAGTATGAAAAATTATATATTGAATAATAAGTGTACTATATGAGTGCTCAAAATAAATTATGAAACATTTACTTATAATAAATTGTTCTTAATAATAATTTACATGATGTGTATTTTTTATTTTTAAAAAAAAATTAAAGTATTCAGAGAAATTTTTAAAGTACAAATAATCCACCTTTACATAAATGATGTCATTACACTAATAATATAAAAAATTATATATAAGATCTAGGTTCATGAAATGATTAAATTATAATATTCCTTTGATGTAAATTCACCTTTTAAAATACATATTTCAGTTGGACCGCATGCATTAGCTATTATCATTTACCACCACCTACTCTAAATTTGGCTTTAATTTCCAAAAAGAAAAAAAATGGTGATTTAGATTTAGTATTCGTCCTTTGATCCTAATGATAAATAAATTAACAATTGATAACAATATAAGAGGAGGAGAAATTCCAAAAAGAAAAAAGAAAATGAAGAAAAGAGGAAAGAGACAGTCTGCCTTCCTCCCTTGACTCTTTTCAAACCAAAAGGCCAAGCGAGGACTTTGACCCATTTACTTTTCTTCTTGAAGCCATAGCCTCTCCTTCTGCCTTGGCTGTTGGCTGGCTGCTCTGCTCCCTTCTACTTTTCAAATTCCCTATTTTCAAACAATTCTCTTTCTTCTCCCTTCTTCCTTTTTTTTTTTTTAAGTTTTTTGTGCCCTTAATTACCTTGTTATCATCTTTGATCACTATTCTGCCTTTTCTCTTACATCTTCATGGAATAGTTACTTCACTACTCTATACTCTATGACCCCTTTTTCAGAAATGATCAGATTTTAGGCAAATTCTTTTTTTCGCTTGCTGCTTGTGCTGTTTTCATGGACACTGCCTTCCTATTAGAGAAAGCAGCTCGCGCTAACTTTTTCCAATCAGTAATGCAAACTTTTGGCTGCACTTACATTTGCCTATGGTCTTATTCTCAACAATCAAAGTACACACATAACATTTCCACCTCTCTCTCTCTCTCTCCCCCTCCCTCTCCCCGCCCCCCTCTCTTTTACACATCAATCCATGCATATATGATTTTGATTCTTTAGTATTGTTATTATGATTGCCAGTTGTTTAGTCTTCTTGGATGGATGGTACCATGAAGAAAACAACCAGCCTAGCTCATCTTCTGCAAGTTTAGCTCGGAGGTTATTCCATGATTACTGTCAATCATTCGTTCCCATTGTCGATTATGGGTAGGTGTACATACATTCATACATACATATATATATGTGTGTGTGTATTTGCATGATGTGATGAAACACTTTTTATTTTAACGAGAGTTGTTAGTAGGTGCCTTTAATCATTTTTTCTCCTCTAATTAATTTGCAGCAGCCGTCTTCCAGGACTTGCTTTCAAGAGCGGTCAGCAGTATATTGAGGTAAACGCACCGGAACTCCAGAGACGGGCATTCACTGAATCGCAACGGCAATTTTATCAAGTAATAAACACTAATTGAAGTTAATTATATAAGTTAATAGCTAGTTAGCGGCTCTTTTTTTTTTAATTATATATTAATGCCAATGTTTCTATTTTTGCAGGAAGCGAGGATTAAGGTTTGATCAATGTTTTTCACTTTTTAGTTACTTTGAGAACCCTATAATAATAATAATTGATAACGTATACTTTACTAATCATTAAAAAGATGATCAATTTCTTTTTTAATTTTAATTACTTTTTCCTATTCAACAATGGCAGACTGCAGTATTCATGGCGTGCAAGTCTGGAGAAATTGAGCTAGGCTTGTGTGGAGGGTCACAAGTAAGAAATCATTACTAAATCAATAATATGATAATCTTGTGTGTTTGATTTCTTATATATATTCAAGTGTATTAGTTGGAATCAGGGTAACTTGGAAATGGAGATGAGAAATTTGTTCCAAGAAGATTTCAAGGATCAACAATCGCCAGCAGCTGCTGGAGGCCGACCGATACAATCGTCTTCATCATCGTCACTAAGATCGTTATCTATGGATAGCCCATCGGAATACTCTTCTCTTCTTTTCAATATTCCAACATCATCCCATTTATCAGAAACCCTTATTGACGTTGTTCCCAACTTGCAACCACTAACAACAACAACAACAACAACCGCAAGCACGAGTACTAGTATTAGTACTACTGCTGGTAATACTAGAACTAATACTTCACTCCAACAAGCCATGGCATTTGCCCAATTACAAAACATTCAATTACCAATTACTCAAGAGACTGAACAAGATGCAATGACAAGAGCCATTCTTGCAGTCTTAACATCTCCTACTTCTTCATCATCGTCCTCGCAACAGCAGCAGCCCCAGCAACATTTGGCACCTCCCAAAGCCAGTGCTTTCAAGAATTATAACTTGGCTTTAGCCCCAACACCAAATATCAGAACCATTAGTACTTTACGCGGGCAAAGTATACTGAAACGAGCAATTTCGTATTATAGAAGGTTAAACATTGCCAGACGTGAATATACAGCCGGACCAAGCCGCCCCACGAGCACTCAGCTGCACCATATGATATCAGAGCGGAAAAGGCGCGAAAAACTTAATGAAAGCTTTCACGCACTCAGATCACTGCTTCCACCAGGAACTAAGGTACGATATGTGTGTGTGTATAACCGATCAATCAATAGAATTATGAGATGACATGACATGAAATGGGTACATTTCTTTTTCGGTTTACTTTGTAGAAAGATAAAGCATCGTTGCTCATTAACACAAGAGAGTACTTGAGCTCATTGAAAGCTCAAGTTGATGAACTAAGTCGAAGAAACCAGATATTAGAGGCTCAGGCCTTGCCTAAAGCCAGAGAAGCAGCAGCTGCAGCAAGTGCTAATGCTGAAGAAAGAGTTCAAGTACGTGTAAGTCCTGTGGCTGAATCAACTTCAGAATGGAGAATGGTCGATCTTGGAGTCATTGTGAGAGGAGAATGTCCTGCGCTGGATTTAGTTATTCGCATACTTGAATTCTTGAAAAGAGATGATAATTTAAGCTTGATCTCCGTGGAAGCAAATACCCAGATAGCCGCAGATTCAACTTCTTTCAATCATGTAATCTTGAGATTAAGAATTCAGGTAAAGTATATGTTTTAATAATTAATTAAATAGCAGCGAAATATTTATCAATATTTTGTTAGTTATTTATCTCTTTAGTATTCATATATATTTTATTAGAACGAACACAAATTAGAAAAAGTAAACTTTTGTAGGGAAACGAATGGGACGAGTCAGCCTTCGAGGAAGCAGTAAGAAGAGTTGTTGGTGACTTGGCACAATGACAAGTGACAGGCCTTTTATTATATACTTTAACACGATCTACAGAATTACTAGTCAATTAGTTTTGGCGTGCGGGGATGACCCATCGTTGCAGTTGCGGCTTACCTTCGTGTCTTTTTTCGCTAATCACATCACATCCATTAATGTATCCACGACTTGTACCCTTGTGATCACATATCACATATTATTAATAACAATGTTTGCTTTCTTCCTCTTTTTTTTTTTTTCTTTTTTTCCCCTTCTTAAAAGCTTGTGCCTTATATGAAATGTCAGAAAATTCCATCAATGAAAACCATGTGTCGTCCAAATTGACTGCAGTTTTAAAATTAAGTGTTGAGAGATGCATTCAAAGATGGTCGAACGTCGAAAATTCATTTGTGTGTGTGTTTTTTTTTTTCCCTAAATGAATGAACCCACCGAGCCACGTCCTTCTCATGGTTTGATTCATTTCCCAATCACCATCAGGATTCTTAAAACTTGATGTCTTGTTTTTCTTCTTAATTTTTTATTTGTAAGGACACTCAATTAAGCCCTTGAGGCGGCGGTTTTGACTGACATTTCCCCGGTCATATAATCTCAAGAATTTCCTCAAGACCATATAGTTTGCCCAACCAGTCAACCACCAACTCTAGTAAGAGAAGATCTCATACAACAATAAACAAATAAATTTATAATTGAACCTTCTTTAGTTCCACATGGGCCATGGCAATGACATGGAGTGTACGAAATTTTCGCCGGTATTAGGGAATTTGTACTCTTTGCAATTAAAGGAATGAGCGGGGGTGTAGTGTAGGCTGGGCTGATATGCCCAATAGTAGCAGAGTACGTGGTTTCTTTAGGTTCCATCTCCTTTTACAGTGTATTTATCAATTGGTAATGAAAATGAGTAGAAATGATAAGGGTTTAGAATGAAAATGAGAAATCAAAATTACAATAAATTATTTTCTTAACCTAAATAAATTAGAATAAGAGTCAAAATAGGAATAAATTTTATTTATATAAATGTATTTATTTTATTTTAAAATCGAAATAAAAACTGATGAATAAAATACAAAAAAAAAAAAAAATTGTGCATCCCACGAAGAACCACCTACTCTACAACTTGGCAAAGATTAGGCAGGTGCATATGCCATTTCAATAAGCAAAGATGGAATGTCTGCTCTCTATAAATTATCTCTGCAAGAAAAATACTCGTGTAGAGGAGGGTCTGATGGGTCCTATAATAATACCCATTAAAATTTTATAATATTATGAATCCCATAGTACTTAATTTATAGATCCCATTGTCGCCAACGATCCATCCTGCCACCAGGCCCACAAAACTTCCTCTCCAAATGTGGACACACTAGTTTAGTTTAAAAGTGGCACGAGCGAGGAGGTTTTTATTTATACAGTGTGTTTACTAAATGATAATCAAACTAAATTGAAATTATAGTTGAGAATGAGAATTAAAATAAATTATTTATTTTAACGGTATAAATCAAAATTTGAATGAATTATATTGTTATTGGTGTGTTTGTTTTGTGTCGGAATTAAATTTATAAGTTACTAAAATAATTTTAGTTGAATATTACCATTATTTATTTTTATTATAATAATTTCTATTTTTATTTTTATTATTCAAAATAATTTGATGATGATTTTTATTATTATTATTATTAACAACAACAATTAAAAAATAATAATAATAACAATAATATAATATAATAATATTTATTTGAAGACAAAATTGAAATTATAAAATTTCGGGGGTAAAATGGAGAGTCCCATGAAGCAGAACTTCGTTCCCTATCGTTTTGTGGAAATCAAGTTTCCTTTTTTTAATCTCAAAAATTATATGGGCTCCAAATGTTTAATTTTTATTCCCGCCTCTATTTTGATAAGTAAACGCTATTAATAATTCTCATTTCGGATTCTAATTCCCCTATCCGGTAATTACATGCACCAATAGAGTAAACACCTATTAATTTTATAAAGAATGGAATCCTTATATCAGTCAATCTTCTGGACAAAGAACTCCACATTGTGCAGTTTTTTTTATTCTATTTCCGGTTGGTTTCTAGCATGTCATGATCATTTGGAAAAAAAAAAATTAAAGGAACAAAGGCAATCTTACGTCAAATATAATGGACAAATAAACCCCTATCACTTTAACTTTCAAGAATATCCATTTAGACTCTCTTTCATAATGTCGTTATTGAATTGTATCTATATGACTAATGAATTAATGGAATATCTTCTTTTATTGATATGATTGTTACTGACTATAATACAAGCAAAAATTGACGTCAAATTAAATTTGAATTTTACAAGTTAAGGATACAATTAGACAAACAAAATAGGTGATAAATTAAAATATTATTAAAAAATAAATTATTTACTTAATTTTCATATTTAAAATAATGTACATATCAACAAATTAAGAGTTGACATGTCACCAACACCATCTCACCGTGGATGACGGCAACAATGAGACTAATATTTTTAACGAGTAATTTTTAAATACCTCCCCTGAAGTTTAACGTATTAACACTTAAATAGAATGTATTAATATAATTACAGATACCTCTCCTGTCGTTAGTTACTCATTACATTGACTGTCAGTGAACTATTTAAATTACTAAAATACCCTTCCTACCAAAATAATAAATTATTAAATAAAGCTTTGACAACTGATGACAATAAGATTAGCTGGAATTACAAACGTTTAATAGACCAACATAGTCCTCTATGTAAAGCAATTGACATTGCTTATTAAAAAAAAATCTAAAACGCATTTATTTCACTTAAGAAATTTCTCAATAACGAATCACAACTCAAAAAAGAACAAACAAGGTAATTTAGAAATCATATTTCAGTTTCATTTTCTCACATTATGAACATGCACATCACCTTAGATCATATCCCAATGTCAAATACATCGAAACAAACCTTAAAAACCCATCCAATACAAAAAAATGAAAATGAAAACAAAAACGTCTTCATCTAGTAAAATTAAAAGCCTAAACCACTAACTAAACAAATCATATAACACCCAAATCCACTGACAAATATAGCAAACTTCATTTAGGAAGAATTAAACTTAGTAACAGCCTTGGTACCCTCAGAAACAACGTGCTTAGCCAGCTCACCAAGAAGTACAAGTCTCACAACTGTCTAAATTTCGCGAGATGTAATCATTAGCTTCTTCTTGTATCTCACCAGGCTTGAAGCTTCCCAAGCAAGCTTCTCGAAAATATCATTGATGAAACTGTTCATGATTCCCATGGCCTTACTTGAGATTCCGATATCATGATAGATTTGGTTAAAGACATTGAAGATGTAGATCTTGTGCGTCTCAATGCTCTTCTTCGCACGCTTCTTTTTTTTGTTGCCAGAGGCGGCTTCCTCCGAGATTTCTTCCCAGCCTTCGGCTTCTTCTCCACCGGCGCCATTATGGAAGACTTGAGCCAACACCAAAATTTAAAGGTTAAATCTCTTTTAATATTGATTTCTTTACAGCTTTAAAAAAAAAAAGATCAGAATGGTATCAAGTTTTTACTTCGGTGAAAGAGAAAGATAATTGGATGTTTAGCTTTTGCTTATGGTATTGGGTTTTTGCTTATGTGAAAGAGGAAGATAAGTGCATTGTTGGTTTTCTCTTGTCTGCTGGTTATTGCCAAGATCTGATTAATAGGGTGTAACATTCAAGATCTCTAATACATCGAGGCTTGAGCTTCACTTTCAACTATTTTTTAAATTTAAGTATGTATTTATATATTTACCCTTTCATACTAACACCATACATATTTCATACTAATAAGAAGGGAAATATCTGTAATTATATCAATATATTTTATCTAAGTATTAATACGTTAAACCTCAAGGAAGATCCCTAAAAATTACTTTATTTTTAATATTTATGTAAGGATGATGTCGCCTTTTTAACAAAGAAGCAAAGAGCCATGGACACATAATAGCCACTACTAAAAGCTAAAGTTCTTGTCACCTCTCATGTTTGTTTTGAAGAAATGAAATGAAAAGAGAGCGGAGAAAAAAGGGGGAAAAATAGAAGAAGAGATAATTTTATGTTTAACTCAAATAATAAAATTGAAATTGATTTTTTTATTTTGTCTCTCCCTCTATTTTTACTATTATTCTCTCTCTTTTAATTTCTTCATACTAAATATGCGCTAACTTGAAAATTAATAATGATAACAACACACCAGATTCACTGATTTTAGCAGCATGTCAAAAGTAAAACAAGAGAAATTTCAAAGTGAGAGAAAAATCAAACTTTTGCCTGAGCGGAACTTTAGCCTAGTGGTAAAAAACAATACACCATACCTAAAGGCTATACCTTTTTGTTTATTTGAAGCATAATATTGTATGCTACTCGTATTAATTTATTGACTTCCGATCATTTTTTAAAAAAGACAGAAGTTATGGTAGAATTTCTCTGTCATAAAATATTAATGAAAAAGGTTAATGTTAAATTACATGTATGTACTTTACAACTCTCTAACATAAATAATAAATAATTATTATTCATATGAAAAAGTTGTAAGATACATATATATAACTTAAGAGAATCTTAATAAAAATTCGTTAGATCATAATTATAAATATAAATTTAATTTTTATCTCTACCATCGTATAGTAATTACTAACACTCTTAACGAGTAGCAGTTCCAACATTGTCTACCCGTTTAAAAAGCAAAACTTTTTCAAGTTCACATGGCCTCAGGAATTAAAGCTAGCTGACCTGCATCTAGAAAGTCTTTGCTATTTTTTGTTCAGAATTAACTGTTAAAATGGGCCCGTGATGGTGGGGACATTCACCAACCGGGATTCTTATTCATTGAACTCAAAAAAGTGACGTAAAAAAGGACATGCATGCTGGGGAATCGGAAGCAAGTCGGAAAGTCGCCAATGAGAACAATCTTCACAATAATACTAGACTTTTAACTCCCTCCATCTGAGGGAAAAAGAAAAAGAAATAAAATAACATAAAAGACTTAAAAGACTATTGGAAACGAAAGGGTTGGATCATTAGGAGACATGCGTTAAATTCTAGTAAATAAATGTAATTAGCGGTTGTAAAGTGTTCTTAGATTTCAACTACACTTGTCACTTGTCATAGAGTAGTGCCCCTGCAGGCTTGAAAACTACGCGGTTAAAATTTGAAAATCTTGAGGAAGCATGATGGGAAACATCAGTTTTACGTATTTAGTAGGAGTTAACTTATCTGCTAAAGAATATTGACTAACTGATTAGCAAAAGTCTATTAAATGTTTTTTAAATGTGGCTCCGGTCTCCAAGGAGATCTAGCATTACAATGTTAGGAGGTTTTGAATTTGATGCCATAAGCTCAAGGGAAATTTTATGGGGTGTGTATCCGTGAGATTTACTCATAGGATTAGAAAATTGGAATTTGTAATGAGAATTATTTATGATGTTTATTTGATAAACTTAAAGGGAAAATATGAATAAAACATACGGGTACGGGGTACACATATTTTTGAGATTAAATAGTGAGAATTTCATTGGCACGAGACTTAAAATTAAGTTTTCATTTCTTAAACTCATTATTTTACTCCATCTAAATTTTGTAATTTTATTTTTGTCCTCCATTAAAATATTACTATATTATTATTCTTATTCTTAAAATATTTGTTATTAATAATAATAGTCATCATCATTGTAACAATGATAATTATTATTGTTAAAATTATTATTTTTATAACAATAATTATTATTATTTTCATTATTATGGACTCGAACCTAGATGCTCTAGCACTGCTTCCTAAGAGTAGCGTGTCTACCGATTTCACTATAGCGGCTTGCTCGAAATCATAATAACCTATTATTAGTCAATTGTCGAGATTGAAGGAGCCTATTTCAATGGATTTTTATTCATTAATTTGAAATTTGAATGCTTACTAAAAACATTGAAAGGGCGATTTAAAGATTCCGCCCCTTCTTTTGTTGTTTTACTTAATTATTTAAGGTTTTAGTTTTATTTAACTTAACTTTTATAGTTTCTTCTCTGATAAACTAGAACCTTGTAACGGCTGTAACTAAATAGTTCTAACTTCACTCCAGGGAACAATTCAAAAAAGTTTCTTTCGTTGTTATTATTATTATTATTATTAACAATAAAAGAATTTTAAAAATAATAATTAAAATTATTATAATAAAAATAATAATAATTATAATAATTAATTAAGGACATTTTAATAACTTAAAACAATTAATTCCAATTCTTAAACAAAGTAAACACATTTAGAGTATACATTTCATTCCATTCCGATTCTAATTCTTATTGTTCAAATAAATAATTTTTTCTAATTTTAATTCCCCAAATTCAATCAATTCCAATTCATGCCCATTTCAATTACTAATTGGTAAATACATTATTAAATTAGCTTTTGAGTAAGTCAAATGTATCTGTGAGTAGAAAGTCAAATGCATGTGTGAGCAACCTACACTATCTTTACACGTGATAAAGGCTGACATATACGTGATGAGAGGTGATAAAAAAATGTGAAAAAAAAAAAACTATCTCACTCGGCTGAAATTAGTTAATAGACTAAAATAAAAATTTGAAGCAACTCTCAATTCTTGACTTATAGCACACCTTCTTAACTTTGCTTACCCCAAAGCTCATTAGTTATCAAGTAATCTCAAAGTGCTTTAACTAACAATTAGCAAACAACAGTAACACATAGAATGATAATGAAATTATCCGGGAGGCTAGCAAATGGAGTCTTGAATTGGCTGCTGCTTGTGAAATATGGAAGGAAATCAAATTTGAATTTGATGGAATTGATAATTTGTAACCCAGTAATTAACATTCGGCCCTGCCATTTCTTGAAATCTCTCTTTTGATTCAAAATAGTGGTGTAAGCCTGTAAGGTGGATCTCCCCTGCTCCGGTCATGTAATAGATGAAATAAATCGAATAGTAAGGCAGATTTTCCTTCGCTAAGGTAATACCGGAGAGCTGCTAGGTCAATCAATGTTTCTTCACAACAAGACATTCTGTTCACATTTTGGCTAATGATCATTCAAGCACTCTGCTTCTTTCATCATACTAGTTTCAAATTGTGTAACCAATCACCATGGTTGATTCTCCCAACTCATTTCATCTGCTAAATAATACATCATAATCCAGCGGCTAGGACCAAGATAAACAACCTCATGGGAATGCAACAACAAAAAATAAAAAAAAGGGAAATGAGAAACAAAATTTTTACTTCGAAATGAAAATAATCTAGTCAAGAGAGAAGATGCGAAATAGGGTAAAGGGTAAAAGAGAGTACTGTTTAACAATCAGTAATACATCAGTTACATTAAGAATGGTAGCTTCGCATTTACCAATATGCAACTAAATGACTCAAAATTTGGACAACTTACCCTGGATTTTCAGCACTTGATCCCTTTTGGCCCACTAAATATTATACATTACATTGAACTTAAACTGTAGTTTGGAAACTTTGATATTCGATTACAAGCAGGATATCATGCAGATTGCAGATAATGAACACAAAGCCTTCCTGATCATTTATAAATTTGTCCTCACTGTTTGCTGAAATACCAACACAACCAATCAATCAGGAAGCACCTTTGATCCCATGAAGGAATCCTGCCAACCAAACAACAGAGTAAGCTTTGATCAATATTTAACACATCTGTACACCTAAGCTTCAACCACAGCAGCTGCCTCTTCATCAGTACTATCAGGTGAAATAGTTGAAACAGTTTCTTCAATAGTCTCTTCATCGGTAGCTGCAGTCTGTGGTTCCTTGTGGTCAACAAGAAGCTTCTCCCTGAGCTTCATCATAAGTTCTTCTCTCACACTCTCATTCTCAACCAGAAACTGTTTAAAGGCTTCCTTACCACGGAAATTTCGATCATTATAAGTAAACATTGCACCAGCCTTACTTGCGAAATTGTGTTTTAGAGCTAAGTCTATGATCTCCGATTCTCGAGAAATGCCCTTGCCAAACTCAAGCTCAAACTGGGCAGTTTTAAAAGGAGGGGCAAGTTTGTTTTTAACAATCTTCACCGCAATTTGACTTCCAATAGTCTGCAAAACACAAAAATGTCAAAGGACATTTAGGAACAAGAAATGCACAATAAAAAGATTGATCTTAACAAAATAAATATTGTAATGCTGTCTTAACACCAGCTGGTCACCAGTAAATAACTGAGATTTACTTGAAAATTCATTGAAGCACAAGATACAACAGGACAAGCATCTACATAAATGATAAATTGATCTGATTGCAAGATACAACAGGACAAGTTCATACACTAATCAACTTGACCGGAATAGGATTTCTTGCGCATGGCCAATGGTCTAAATAAGAGCCCTCTTTACCAGATCAAGCATGTGGAGATGGCAAAGCAGTATGGTCTCAGGCCAAGAAAAGGCCCACAAAATAACTTGCAGCTAACCACCTTTAGAGTTACCCGGATTAGCAATGCCCTTCCTACTGCCTTAGCAGGATCAGATTTAGAACCTCTAAAGTTTAATGGCATTTGCAAGTGTAGGACCGTGCCTTGGAATATATTGCATAGATTCACCATGCAAACTCATGGGTAGAAATAAATGAGACAGAGAAGATAAGGTTTATATACCTCTTCACCCTTCTTGACAAGCCCTATTCTCTTGATATTTAAGCGAACTGAAGCATAGAACTTTAAGGCATTGCCGCCGCATGTAACTTCAGTGGGACCACCAAAGCCAAAAGTACTGAGTTTTGCCCTCACCTGCAATCAATAAGTGTTATTTAAGAATTGAAAAATCAATGTGTTATCACTCTTTTATTAAGAGAACCAAACTTCACTTTCCACTAGTAAAAAAGGAACATTCCGGAAAAAAAGAAAATAGAATAGTGGCACTCATTTAATTCTCATGAATATAATAACTTTGCTGACAAAGGAGTGAGAACGTTAAAACAACTATAACTTATACTACAATGCTGACAAAGGAGTGAGAACGTTAAAACAACTATAACTTATACTACAACCATGTCTGCAGCTTGGGATGATAGAGGCTAATCTCCACCAATCTTAAGGGAGCAGTCAAAGCTTCAATCTCAAAATCACAAAATTTGGTAGTGCAGCAAATACATTTAAACAATAATCATCGCTGATAAATTATCTAACAGAATAAGGGGAAGCATAAAAAGAACTAAAAATAAATTGAATGCAAAGAACAGCTTGATTGCTGACACCTGAGACGGCCTCAGGCCAACGCAATCCAGGAATGTTCAAAACAGGATACTTCCAGATTATCAAATCAACCTCATTCACAACAGATTAGCTACACAGGAATCTATATATAGACATTTACATCAGGGAAGATCGGGTTACTTTCTCGAAATAGACCGAATGACCATCAGAAATTTATGTGCTCTAACAGAGAACATTTTCTGAGATGCAACCCATTAAAATTAAGAACATAAAAAACTTTGGTAACAAGAGCTCAAATCACAAATCAGAATAGAAAAGCGGAGGGGGTTGAAGTGCTTCTCTATTTACTATCCCTATGCCTCTAAATGGATGCTTCCAACAATGTACGACAGTGCTCCAACAATGCTTCCAAATTGACTAACATACAGGACATACTAATCTTAACAAGTTTTCAGCAAGAACTCCAGCATTAACTAGGTAACAGAGTAAAGCTTCAAAAGCTCAGGTCAACAAACATGCAGTTCACAGGGGATGAAAATTAGGCCCACAAAAAGGCAGTTCACAAAGAGATGAAAAATTATAGATAACCTGAACACTCATCAATGATTTTATTAAGGTTGATATTGAACACCTGATTGATGAAGATCAGAATAGTCTGAGATAATGATAATGAGTGGCTCAGTTTCCGAAGCGCCTGGCTCATTAGTCTGGCTTGCATTGCCATATGAGCGTCACCCATCTCACCATCAAGTTCACCTTTAGGCACTAAAGCAGCTACCTGTCAGTAAGGATACAGAATAAAAAATATAAAAATAAATAAGTCTTGCTTCACAAAAATAACCAAAATCTGATGATATTGACCTCCTACTCTAAAGAACTTTTTAACTCATCAAGGATGGAAACAGAATGTTTATCAGTATGCATCACAAGAAGCAATCATTGCTTAGAAACATCCACAAACAACTATGGAAGCTTTTACCTAAGAAGCAGATGAAATGAATTGAGAATTTCTACTAATGGAGAATACACATATATCTTACAATACATATTCCAGCAAAAACCAACAATTGTATCTAAGACAACCCAGATGCGTGACCGTGCAAAAAATGTATGCACCAAAAAAAACACCTTGCTTACACTGTCAACAACAACTACATCAACAGAACCACTCCGGATCAGGGTATCCACAAGACTGAGAGCTTGTTCACCACAATCAGGTTGTGCAAGAAGCAAATTCTCTGTCTTTACTCCAATAGTCTCAGCTAGAGATGGATCAAGAGCATGCTCCGCATCAATAAAAACACAGTAACCTGCGTTGAAACAGCATAAGACAAATGTCTCAGTATCATGGTAGCTAAAGCCAAATTATGTCAAAACAAAAACATCCTATTGATTTCACATTCCTCCCAAGTAGCAAAAGAAGTTGTAATGGGCACTATGAGAATCCAATCACTCAAATTCTTATCCGTGACTAGAGAATTGCCAACGACTAATTCCGCAATAAATTTAAACTGCAGTATGTACTCTATGAGATCTTTAAGAATAAAAGAAACCTCCTTGTCTTTGTGCTTCAGCAATTACATGTAGAGCAAGAGTTGTTTTCCCTGAAGCCTCAGGACCATATATCTCAACAACACGTCCCTATATAGATAAATATCACAATAGAGTAAGCCATAACACGTTGCAAAGCAAGATATGAGGTTTTTAGACAACACGTACTGTACAGTGAAACATGTGTTAGGATCCTCTCACTATAAAATTGAAAAAGAAGACCTACATAACTCAATTACTATAAAATAGAACTTTATCCAACTATTTTTTTCCCCTGTTTAACTGATGTTTACATAAGTGATGCAATAAAGAACAGATGTTTACATAAGAATAAACACAGGTGTATCGTTAAAGAACAGAATGACATAGGAAGCTTTCAAGAAGCAAAAATAACAAGTTTCCCTAAATCTACTCTCTTTGATCAACATTTAAAATTATCACTTACAAGTCACTAACAGGATATGATACCAAATTTAAGAATTATTATAGCCTACTGATGAACACAAAGTTTGCAGCTCTTACATGAACCCAAAAAATTGCAACGTACCTTTGGAAGTCCACCAGTTCCTAGTGCTATATCAAGTGCAAAAGAACCTGTGGACACAATAGGAACGTGTCTGGGAGCAACAGACCGACCAAGCCACATAATAGACCCTTTACCAAATGAGCTAGTAATCTGATCCAATGCCTGTTGTAGGGCTAGATCTTTCTTGGACATATTCTCTTCACCAGAGTCACTCCCATCAGACTTAGACTTTCTTTTACCTTAAAAAATGTATAAAATTTGGGATTGTTATCAGCTTGATTTTGATGCAAACAAAAGAAGCAGCTATGACATTTTGTGTGAAACTATAACACCAGCTCACAAAAAAGCAAAAATATCCGATTCTTCAATAAGCATATATTTAAGTGGTCTTCGTTTATCTGTTATAAAAGACGTACAGCATACGTTCATCTCAGATTATAAAATCTAAGGATACCCAGGAAATGACTTTACAAACAATAAAACTTCACAAAAAGCTTGGATTGAAACTTATTCACACTTTTGGAAGAAAAGTTGCAAATCTGAGTAGATTCCAACATCCCTCCCCTAAAGCTCTGCAAAACCAAACATAAACAAATAAATAATCATTAGAGAACAAAAAGGAAATAACTTTAAGAACCCAAAAAGAAAGTAAATATGAATTAATAAGTGCAACAATCTGAAGGTCTGACCGAAAAATATTTAAAAGACCTAAAATGAACCAAAAAAAATTAAATTAAATTAAAACGGAGTCACAAACACAGTTAAGCAAACAGCAATTGCTTTTAACAATAAAACGATTCAAAGCTTAAATTTTCTTGATTACCAAACAGAGGGAAATGAATGAGAAAAGACAAAGAGGAATGGTTTTGCAAGAAAATTAAGAAAAGAGAATGTGACCTGCGGATGTGGGTGTGGTGATGAGACTGAGAGGAGACAGCGTCTAAGTAAAGAATCGTTTCGAAGGAGCCTCGCCATGGAGACTCACAAACCAAAACTAACCAAAAATGAAAGGCAACAGAAAAATTAACGGTGAACAACTACAATTTATTCTATTTAATACTAAAATACGAGTTTTGAACGTGTTGTGTGTTTATTGTTTCTAACTAATTGTTATTAGGGTTTTGGGGGGTTTTGGACTTTTGGGTTCCCTCCCTTTTGACTGAAACTATTTTAATATTTTCTCTGGTTCAAGTGCCCCCACTCCCACACAGAAACAGACTGTCTGTGACTCTCTCAGTCTCTCTGCCCTCCTCAAAACCCAGAGTACGTCTTCCCAAGTTTTTAGGTTAAGTGGCATCTTTTACTCCGACGTCATCTTTGTAAATAACAGTAAGTTTTGCTTTAGCAACCGTTTAAATCTGCGTACTCTAAAGGCTCCAAAGGATTATTTTTAAGAGATTTAAAAATAATTTTAAAAATTTAAAAATTAATTTTAATATTTAATAAATATTTTTAAAAATTAATTTTAATAAAATTATTATAGTTTATTGTAGATTTTAAAGAATTGAGAAGGAGTACCTTTCATTTTAAGTATATGTTTTATAATTAATATAATTTCATATATCTTCATATATATTACAAAAATCTAAAATGATTCTCATTAACTAAGAAATAAAAGTATTCTTTAAAGAAATTACTATTATTATTATTAATCATATTGAGATAATGAGATAAAAAATAAAATTAATAATATAAAATATTCATTTTAGTTATCAATTATTATACATACACAATAAAAATATTTTATGTATATATTTATAAATATGTATATAAATTTTATTCTAATATTTTGTCAAATTAAGTCATTTACATTCTTATAGTAGTTTAATAGTGAAATTTATCAAATATATACGAACTACTTTTAAAACTCAAAAACTTTTAAAAATAAATTTTACTAAATATTTACCTGATTCGCTTCACAATTGATTATTTTTACAATACAGCTAAGAGTAATTATTTTAAAAGCTATAGCTTTACTAAATTAGCTCCAATTCTTTTGGTCAAATTAAAGTGTTTGTATATTATCTTTATTATACCCTTAGTTTTGATAAAGTATTAGAGTAATAGTTCCGTTAATTGTAAATAACAAAAAGTGAAATGATTAAAAATACCCATGATTCTAAATAAAAATTAATTCAGCGCTTTTTTTTTGGCTGATTTACATTTTATTAATTACAATAAAAGTATAATCGAACTCTTAGTATATTAGGGTTCTAGGATTTTGATTATAGAATTCAAGAGAGAAGAGATGAAGAATTTAAGAATTTAGAGGGAAAAGAGAAGAACTATCAGGGGTTAAAATTAATTTTATTACTACTTCGCTTGCTTTCAAAAAACATAATGAGAACAACTTATTTATAGTAGCTCAACACAATTATAATTCTAATTTACTTTCTTAAATTATAATTGTAATAAGAAAACCTGATTCTAATAGAAAAGAAATTAGAATAAATTACTAGAGTCCCCACCTAGGGATGGCAATGGACACCGCCCGCAACGGGTTTGCCATTACCAAACCTAAACCCGCACAAAATTTAAATTATCAAACCCACCCGCAACCCATAGCGGGTTCTAATTTTTTTAAGAAAACCCACCCACAGCGAGTTTTGACAATTACCAAACCCGTAATGGTGCTTGGCGGATTTTTTGCGGGTTTTTGTATTTAAAATCACAAATGTTTAATATATAAATTTATAATAATAACCTTAAATTTCATATAACATACTCAAATTTATATTTAAACAATGTAAATGAAAAATTAAAATGTCAACATTAATCCAACACAAATTCTCAAATTTAAGTATAAATTACACAAATCCATTTCAAAAACACAAACTAGTATCTAAAAATAATAATTACATTTTATATTATCATTTAAAACAAGCTTCAAGAGAAGATATTCATTTCATTCATCAGCATAAGCATTCATCCAACACGATGCCTACAATAATAATTAAGATTAATATTTTCAAATACTAATTCGAAGAAAAAAATTATAATAATAAAATAAATCATGTATTAAGTTAAAGAAAAATAATACATATAAAATTATAATAGATATATAATAATCCACGAATTATATTATTTTCTTTATACATTTTTAGATTAAAATTAAATTAAAATATTTAGAAAAATATTGCGGGTTTAGTGGATATCCTTACGGGTATCCACCTGATATAAGGTAAATACCAAACTCACCCGCATCCGTGTGCGGATTTTAGTTTATAATATTAAACCCACTCGCAACGGGTAAAATTACGCACAGCGGGCGGGTTTTGGTAGACGGATTTGGATGGATTTGTGGGTGTAATTGTCATCCCAATCCCCACCTCTAAAACGGGCCTATATAAGATTAATTGCTTTATAACTGATGCGCCATGTAATTCATCTAAAAGCTCATTAATGACTGGAATGGGATAATGATCTTTGATGGTAGTCTTATTAAGAGCATGGCAATGAATAAAGACCATCTTTCCTTTTAACCAGCAAATCTGGGAATCAATAAAGACTAATACTATATTGAATAAGCCCCGCTTCTAACAACTCCAAAATAGTGCGATCAATTTCTTGTTTCTAGAAGTGAGATTAATGATAAAGTTGAATGTTGACTAGCAAACTTTCAGACAGTAATGATATACGGTGGTGAGTAGGAAAACCACTAGGTTCAGAAAAATATGCTAGACTAAGTTTCTAAAACCTTGTTAATAACTTTTGGTACTGGTATATCTGCAATTGTAGTTGTTAGTGTCATTATTTGAATTATTTGAAAAAAAAAAAATACCTGACTTTTCTTAAAGTAATAATATGTTCATCTCTCCTTGAGTAGCTAAGGCAAGAGACAAGGGATCATAAGTTCATAACCAGTGAGCTGAATATTTTGGCCCTTCGAAGTAAACTGCATGGTTAACTTTAAAAAGTCCCACAATGTAGCACCCAAAGAAAGTAACCACTAAGCCCCTAACACAATGTCACTGCCACTTACAGGTAGTAAGAAAAAATCAAAGTGAAATTGGAAGCCTTGAATGGTCACTCGAGCATTAGATCAATTTCCGGAGCTGTTGATCACCAGCCACAGTAACTCGAAACTGAGTTTGTAGTTGTGACTGGACACGCACACTGCTTAGCCAAGGGAAGATTCAAGAAACTGTGTGTCGATCCAGAGTCAATTATGATAGTGACCCCATGTTTTTTTAAATTTCCTTTAAGTCTCAGTGTTTTATGAGGTTGCTCTTACTATTTCCATTATTTTCTGGAGTGCCCCCGATTACCTCTACTTGTTCATCCTTTTCTTTAATCTTTAGATCTAATAATAAAATTAGAGAAGCTTTACAATGATGCCCTGGATTAGATTGTTCATCACAATTGAAGCATAAACCCTTTGCTCGCCTGTCAGCCTTTTCAGCTACTTTAAGGCGTCGGAACGGTGGAAAACTAAGAGACGGGGGTCCTAATAGAGAAGGTTCTGAAGACCCACCAGTTTTAGATACTGTTGGAGAAGAGTTAGAAAGAGATGGTGGTGGTCCGGTTATCTTAGATCAAGGAGCTATCCTTTAATTGGTTACAGCTGTGTATTCTTTTTGGATCTTGCAAGTTTATAGGTTTGTAAGAGCTGACAGGTTTTAGCATATGTACAGTAGCTTTAAGATCTTCTCATAATCCTAAAAGAAAACAATTAATAAAGAAAATTTCTGGTAAATTACTAGTTCTGTCGGCCAATCTTTTGAATTACCACTAATAATCCAGAATGATTCCAGTTTGTCATAGTTTGGTAATAGACCCAACTATATCACTGTCTTTTTTTTTTGCTTTTTTTTTTTTTGAGAAGAAAAAGCTTCATTCATTCAACGAGTGAAACAAATTCACAACTTCTGAGGGGTACGAGTCTACCCATACAACAGTTTTACACTTCTCTAGAGCTAGCTTTGCTAGAGAATGAGCAAAAGCATTACAGGATCTTGGCGTGTGCTGGATTTTCCCTTCCTTAAAGCCTTTCAATCTACTCTGCAATTCTGCAACTAACCATTGGATCTCTGTGCTGCTACTCTTCCTGTTGTTGACAAAATCTACTGCTTCCTGGGAATCCGATTCTACAATAACGTTTGCCAATCCTTCCTCAATAGCTATACTTAAGCCCCAATTCAATGCCTCAGCTTCTGCAAATGTAACATCACTGTGAAGCTTTGTGTTCTTGACAGCAGCTGCAACGACATTTCTATTGGCATCCCTTATGATCATTCCCTGTCTTTGACAGCAGCTGCAACTATATCACTGTCTTTGAATGCTCCAAATTGAGTAAATAAGGATCGTTTGAATTAAGACCCAAGTCATATCACCCACATCCAGCCTGCTCTAACCAATGATACCAAGGTATTGCATCACCATCTAGATGTCCAATTGCTAGTGATAACAGATCTACCTTAGATAAGGCAGTTAATCAATTCAGTACCACTCACATCGGAAAATCCACCCTGTTGGCTGTTCTCCGTTGAAAAAAAAAAGTCAAGCCATATACTGCGTGCTTGCACGGGTTCTCCTTTATCATGTGTTGCAGGATTAGGTTGTTATTATTTTGTAGGTACCCATTACGTGATGCCGGATTAGATTGTTGGTTGTTAAATTATGGGTATGGCTAGGAACAGCTTGGGAGAAAGAAAGCGAAAGATCTAGATTAGCTTGGTATTCCTGAATGATGTAAGATCAGAAAATATTACGGAAGTAATGGCATAGAAATACTTTTAAGACTACTGTTTGGAGAATAAATAAAAAATTAAAAATAAGGTGCCACTGACACATACTAGGCACACTTAGTAATTAAGTTGGTACGCGAGCTACGCCATGCCGTGGTACAGAAAAATCTCCAAAAATATTAACCATATAAAATATTTCCATCACCTATAAAAAATATTTGATTTTTGCAAGATTAAATATAGAATATTTTGCTAGAAAATAGGAGACAGTTGGCTATCACACCTACAAAATTTCTATGTAGAAATTTTATAATTTTTAAGTTTAATATTATTGATATTTTATTTTAGTTTGATTAATTTAGTTTGTTTCGCTTTAATGACTTAAACCTAATGATTAGTTTCTAAATTTAGTTTGTTTCGCTTTAATGACTTAAACCTAATGATTAGTTTCTAAATTTGAATTTTTATTTGTTTAATTAATTATTAACTGTAGTTGTACAAAATTTACTTATTATTATTGTTGACAATACTTAACTATTGATTAAAAGATGAAGTAAGGCATTAACGTAGGGATGATGATTTTACCTACAATAGAAATATTTTGAATTTAATCGATGTATTTTGTATACTTATTGTGTATGTTAAAATTTTAGTTTCCTATTTACATTAATAAAATCTAGAATTAAGTATTTTATGCACATATTTTAGGCTACTGTTATAAATTTAAAATTTATATTATATATTTATATTTATATTTATTATTGAAAATATTTTTTAGTATTTGTGATTTTATATGTAGGACTTGCAAAAACTTTCGCTACAAATTACAAGGGAATTTAGTAATTGTTAGATTCCACAACAGGCAATTATTGTTTTTAAATAAAAATAAGAACCCGCCAAAAATTACAGACGAATTATAATTTAATTTTTTTATGAGTGAAGATTTGATAGTGACAAATCCCTGTTCTGATCTGGTCTTTAGGACCTTGCAACGTTACAGACTCTGTATGCAACGTAGCGAATGGGGAGCATCCACGCGTTGCAGGAGAGAGGAAAAGTTCTTGGAACTTTTCTGATGCAAGGCCAGTTTGCACTGAGCTGTATGGTTACATACAGAGTCTGTAACGTAGCCTTGTCCCTGGTCTTTAATCGACTCCTATGCATACGGATATTTTAAAATGAAATTAAAAAATAAAGAAAAAAACTGAGTTTTAAATTCATGCCCACTTTGGAACCAAAAGCCCGTTACATTTAGGCTTTCTAATTAGAAGGTTTCAGTAACCAATCCGTTCAGTTTCAAAGATTTAAAGGACAAAAAGTCAAAACATGAAAAAATGCATCAACGAACACAAGTTAAAGAAAAAAATTTTCAAAAATATATCAAAAATACCATGTGTACATTTAATTTAAAGAATTACCACACAAATAATGATTATGTTAAATTTAATTACATATATTATAAATACATGCATTGTCTAGTTGCGCTATCTCTAAAATATTCTAAAATTCCTTCTGTTGAAGAGGACCAAACAATCAACACCACCAAGAAAATGTAGATAACATTACATAAATGAAGTCTTGCTTGAAACATTCACATAAGGAAATTCTCCACATACATGAACTAGAGACGCCCCCTAAAAATATCAAGACTTGTCTTCCCAAGCCAACAAAAGAAAAGGAAAGGACGGATTCTCCAAACCATTATCATATCCATAATACACCATTTAAAATTTCAATTTTTTTAAAAAAATTATATATCTAAAAAAAAAAACAAATAACCACCCAAAACTGCAAAACCCCCCTCCCCCATCCTTTCCAATCTAAGACAAGTCCTAAGCCACACAACATATACTAGGCTCTGCCAATCCAAACCAAAATCTACTGCTGCTTGCATTCTGGAGGCCTTTCACCCTGCTGAGCATCCCCAGCTTGTTGTCTTCCACTCTTCTACAATAAAGAACACATATATTCAAGAGATAAGACCACAAGTTTGATTTGAAAGTAAATAAAATCAATAAAGTAATTAAACTAGGTATTGTACCTTGCTCCCAGCTGATGACTGGAGAGACATTTCAAGCCAAAATCAAAAAATATATATATAGTTAGTAATTGACCTCATTTAACAATGGGAATTTGACTGACCAAAAAAACTACAATAACATACCTTCTTTTTGGTCTTGCCTTCATCATCCTCCTCATCCTCCTCGTCATCTTCATCCTCATCTTCGTCATCATCTCCCTCATCGTCTTCATCCTCATCAATATCATCATCATCTTCATCATCATCCAACTCAATCTCTTCCTCCTGAATAGCTTCCCCGGTAAACCATGAAACAGCATGGGGAATAATCTTGTCTCTAATTGTTGATCTACGCAAAGCAAAAGAACTCGGCAATCAATTACAGCAATTCAATTTAAAGCATGACACATGTAAGAGCAGATGTAAGAGCAATATCAAGAGTACCCACCCAATATCGTAATCTTGTTCCATTTGATTTTGAAGCTCCTCAGCCTGTTAAAGAAACAGAAATAATGTGAAACAGAGAATAAAACAAACAATTACCATCAATTAATGCTACAAATGCCATGATATCAATCTTACAGTATCTTCATCAATGTCTTCATCATCTTCAGGTACTTGAGGTGGATTGAAAAAGTTGAAAAAACTTTCACATTCTTCAGTTTTAGTAATTGGCTTAGCATTCTTCGATCCCTTCTTTGGCTTCTTCTTAAGAAGCTTCTGTGTCAAGCATTTCCCTGGATACCATTCGATCTCCGTCCTACAAAACATCAGCCGCAAGCAAAATTTAGATCATGCAAAGTATAGCCATATGTATCTCAACATAAGCGCAAGGAAAGAAACATAAGTTACCCTATAGCTTTCTCAAGAATAGGCTCATCTTCATCAATCATGTGATAAGTCTTTGTCAAGACAGAGTTCTTGAAGTATGGATTGGGGTCAAAGTAGAATTCAAGCTTGAATCCCTTTGGATCATCAATCCTAAACCACTTAATGTCTTTAAGAAACTTGAGAGCTCCTTCATCACGCTCAGTAATCTAATTTCAACAAAACAAGGAAAAAATTTTAAGAACTCAAATACCATGGTAGTGCCAAATTAAACTAAAAAAAGCCTTATACTTACTTCCTCAGATAGGACATCATTATTTTTCATTGCAGTAAGCCAGAAATCCGGCACTCCTTTCTCTGCATTATGCATATAAAAAATAAAACACAAATCCACAACAGCCTTAGAGAAAGGTCCTAACTCCTATGTTGATATTCAAAGGGTACCTTCAGCGGCTTTATCCTCTTCCTGGTCCATTGCAGCTTCATTTGGGGCCCCTTCAACAACACCATTGACAATCTCATATCTCTGCAAATAAAATTACATGAATCAATCTTCAAAATAATTAGGGAAAAAAACACAAATGTGAAAACCCAAAGCACAACAATGCCCTCACACAGAAACAGTTATGGCACCATTTCAGATACCTAGCACCAAGAGCAAAGGATAACCTCTATGTGGGATAAACAAGAATAAACCCAAACAATTGTTCATAAAGAGCAAAAGAGATATACGTTTCCCTTTTCCAAGCCCTTTTTTTTAAAAAAGAAAACCTTCAGAGATCCCATAGAAAGAAACTCTCCCATTGTTGCATGGGCTGGGACATTCTTAATTACCAAGGAAATCTATGCACCTTTCTATGCAAAAGCAGACAAATTCATTAGAGAAGATGGTATGATACCTTGGTGTACATAGGCTGATAGAGTTTTTGATATTTGGCTTCCAGTGCTGCTCTCTCCTCAAAAAATTTTGCCTCCAATTCATCATGTTCACTCTGCAAATCATAAAAGAATTGTTAACCTCATGCTTCCTTGTCAAGGTTTTGTGCAAATTAGAAAAAGTAATAAACCATGAAGAGCAAAATACACCAAGATACATAAAAGAAAACAAAAGTTGAAGTTCACAGCATAATAAATGGAATATAAGGCACTGGACAGATGCACTACAATTAATTACAGCAATGGAATTAAGGCACTGGACAGTGTCCAGTCAAGACATATCAGAACCTATAAAGCAAGCCATTAGCAGGAACTGCCAGCCATACTCAAGTGTTTTCTGTTCAAGATACCCGTCGTAAACAAGATAATTATAAACCATTTCCTACAGTCTCCAGTGAGCAGGAAAATCCCCAAGATCAGCAAGCCAAAGTTTAGCATTTGTAAACAGAACATACAAAAAAAGAAGAATTTTCAACAATGGTCCTCAGTTGCCACTATTTAGAACTCAAAACACTAAAAACTTGCACCGGAATTTATCATGACAATAACACACATGGTGAACATCAAAATACGTGCCTGGATCTCTCTGAGAACCTCAACACGCTTCCTGACTGCTGGAGTCAGTTTCTCGAGAACATCAGAGTGCTGCCCAGCAAGGTTCTGAAGTTTATTCTGCACAACAAAAAATGATTCTTCCATCAAACAATCAAAAAAACGAAACATCTATACACAAATCATTCTATTCAGTAACGCAAATTGCTTACCTTCAGAACACCCACGAGGTCAGCTCGAGCCCCTTCATCAAGAGCTACACAGAGAACAAACAAAACGATGAGTCAGATAGTAAATAAAAATTGCATAAATTACTAAAATAATTAGGGTTTTCTTGGAGATAAGAAGTTACAGGCGCGGAGATCTGTAACGTTGAAGTTATCTTTGTCGGCGCTCATTGTCGGCGTAGGAAGAAACGACGGCGCTTTAGAGAGAGCGAGGGGATAGGGTGCTAAAACCCTAGGCGAACAAAAGGATTTGGTGAAAAAGAAGGGAAACGAGTTTCGAGTTTGATGAGTTAAGAGAGGCGTCAGAAGAAAACGTGACCTCGCTTAAATCCTCTCCCCCGCCCTAAAAACCTAACACTTGCTCTCTTTTAGTACTTAAGGCGGTACCTGTTCTGTCTTTTTACTATTTTTTTTTTTTCCGGGGCCGTGTTCGTTTTGTAATTTTTTTCGTGAGCTTAGGATTTAAACTGTTTTTAAATATTTACTAAACACCAATTATTATTTAAATTTTTACAACACTTTATAGGAGGATCTTAACCACCAGTTTTAAACAAAATTATAGCATAAATGAAAAATCGAAGATGGAAACAAACATTCAAGTATAAAGGATCAACTTCAATGGACTGAATTACATACATAAGGTAATTTTTTTATATGTTTGCTGTAGTACAAATTGGCCTAAATTGTGTCTGATAAAAATATTTGACTTTGGAAAATATAATACAGAAATAAACTAATAAAGATTACTTAATTTGAAAAACCCAAAGATAATATTTGGAAAGTCTACAAGTACTCTTTAAAAAAAAATAATTTAAATTATTGGGGGAACATTATTCATACGAATTTGAGTTATCGGATTTGGAAAAATCCACAATCAATTTTTTTTTTGTCACAGTAAATAAAAGAATAAAAAAATCATATTTTGCTATAATAAGAGGAAGCATTAGCCACTCAGCCATTAGCCGAGTGGTTGAGCTGCGGTTCAAGTCCCCACAAAAGCATTGTGGGGGCTAAAATATTTCTAAATTCTTCTCCCTTACGAAATACATCCCTCGTCTGTGAGGGTTAGTTGTCTGAATATATACTTTATAAAATTTAATATAATAATGTAAGTCTCAGTTATAAGAGTTTTTTGGGACATGTACTTCATAAAATTTAATAAAACAATATAAGTCTCAATTATGTATATCTGATTGTAAATATCACTATAATGCCTGCTACAATAGCAGCTGTAAATATACATCTCTAGTCTGTGAGGATTATTTTGTCTGAGCATGTACTTCATAAAATTTAATGTAATAATGTAAGCCCCAGTTATGTATATCTAATTGTAAATGTTAGTGTAATGTCTACTACAATAGCAGTTGTAAATATCTATGTAATACAGTAATCTGATGTGTAATTAGTATTTAAAAAAAAAATCGTTTCTTGCATAAGTTCATTTTACAAGAATAGTGATATACATAGTGGGAAAGCTAACACTATTTTTTGGGGTGGGCTAGATTTTTTTAAAATTCAATTACTTTTCAAAAATTTTATTCTATACAAATGAAATTATTAAAATACATTAAACAAGCAAAAATAATCCAAGATAATTATTTTTTTTCAAGAAACTAACCCGGGCTGTAGCCCGGCTAGCCTCTTGTAGCTTCGCCCCTAGATATATAAAAAAGAGTGTGTTTGGCACTCTGTATTATATTATATTAATGTAGATTATTGTATTATATTATATTACATTAGCACTACATTATAATAATATTTTACAACATTTGGTCCTACATTATAGTGTACTAATTTTTAATTATATTATATTTGATGTTGCATTGTATTGTACTAATTTTTTTATGATTAATTTAAGTTATATATTTAGAAAATAATATTTATAGTACTTAGAAAATACTAAATATAGAAGTTTTAAATTTTAGAAACTTAACATCATTTCTTATGGTATAAATGTTAAAAGAATTCATAATTTTGCATAAAGATTGAAGCTTATGGCCTTAAAATTTTCAACAGCATAAATTTTATTTTTTTAGCAATTTCCAAATATATAACCTATGAAATAAAGATCAAAACAAATATGGCCTCTAAATAATATCATAACATAAATAAATAGTTAAAATATACAAGATTAGTTCAAAAGTCATCTTTAGATGACAAAATAAAAGTTTATACATATTACAAGTTAATCACAAAATAATAAAGTGATACAATAGTTGTAACATAATTATCAACAAAGTAGATTGTATTAAATAATCCAAGTACACACACCTGTATGCCAAAATGCTGTTGGAAATTAGTATTTTGAACTACTAACAAAACTCTAACAAGTATAAATGTATAATATCATGGTTAAGTTAGAAATTCATACTCCCTTATCAAACTCCACCTTAGAAATGCATACTCCCTTATCAAACACCACCTCTCCTTTCATGCTCACGCAAAACCATCCAAACATATGTCAACTTACGGTTACGATCATTTCATTATGCCTTGAAAGTCTTTATATTTAAAGGTTTCTCTACCATTAAATATAAGGTCATGAGCTCATCATTCATAGAAAGCCCCATTGACGATGTAATTATGATATTTACTATTTCCATGCATATTTTGAGACATATTAGTGTTGGCTTGGTGAAATGCTGAAACCAATTTGTTAATACTAACAACAATATAATCATCTAATTTAGGCGTTGTCCTATGTGATGGCTATACATGTGATCAAGTAATGTATTGAGAATTTGAAGGAGGGGTAGCAGACACCGAAGAACCGTCATCATCAATCACATTGCCATCATCATGAGTTTTTTTTTTTGAAGAGCTGCATTAACCGTATCAATTGGAGTTTTTACTAGACTTCTAGTTACACGGACTTTTCCAATTATATTTACTAACCTCCACTACAAGAAATTTGACTTTTTAAGACAGCTTCTCTTATGACTTTTCAAGATAGCTTCTTGAAGAGCTGCATAAATATCATCTTTTTTGACCAAAAATATGGTAGCAAATTTTATTATAGATGACACAATTATTTCGTAACTGAAGGAGAGATGTGAAATTGATCAAACAATTTGTGACAAAAAATTATTTGTCTCCAAAGCTAATATGGTTTTGATTAATTTTGGGACCCTATTTTTTTGTCATAGATAATTACTTATTGCCACAAAATGAGAAAATAGTAGTCTAAAATTTTGTCTTGAATAATATTGTATTTCATGGTCATTTTTTCAAAGACGAATTATTTAGTATCTAATTAATTTTTTTTGTGATGAACATTACATCACTTAAAAAAAAAGAGAGAATAATAATCAATTTTTTTATTCTCTCTTTTTTTTTAGAGACACATTATTGTTTCTTCATACAAATTTTGGTTAACAATGTTAGATTAATAAAAATTAAAATAATAGCCTTAAAATAATTAACTTGGATTAATAAAAAAATATAATAGACTTTATGTTTCAAATCAATAATAACAACCTTATAATAGCTTCTTTTTTATTTCTAGTAGAACCTTATAATCGTTGCTTAAGTTAATTACTTAATTATTAAGACTTTTCAAAAAAAAGAGTTAATTATTAAGAACCTTATAATATATATTAAAAAAAAACCTAAAACTTAAATAAGACCCAAATCTTTTACTAAATATTCTCCCTCCTGGCCACTTAACGTTAAAAGCTACCGTACTTTACCCCCCCCCCTCTCCTCCAATTGTGGGCAAAGCTTATCTTACATCTGTTGTACGTTGCAGCTGTAAATTTTTGAATCCTCAAAAAAGTTGATAATTATGAAAAAGTCAATAAATTTTAAAGTTTTATTTTAAAGCCCAAGCTACAACCAAACTGCACTGCAATTGTACTTCAAAATTTTTTCAGTTTTTCATTTATATTTATAGCAAATTCAATACTAAGTTTTTATTCTATCTAATTAAATCTCTAACTTATTTAATCTTATATTTATTGAGTTTTATTCATTATATTAATGATTTCTTACTTTAATATATCATCATTTTCAATGTTGAAGTCTTTTATTAATTGTTTAATTTTATTAAATTTTTCACTCATTTGATTTCCTAACTTTTTAATTTGTTTTATATTTTCTTTATTAAAAATATTAATTTCTAACATTTCGTTTGCTTTTTCTATATCATTTATAAATAAATTTGGGTTTACTAATTTATTTAATAAATATAGCGAAATTCAATTTAATTGATTATTTTCCCGCATGTCTGAATCATTGATCGGATTAGAGGATTACAATCTTTCATAAGAAAATCCTCTTTGTATATAGCTAGAATGTGCTATTGTTTGCTTTTTCTATTTCTTTTATAAACAAATTTAGGTTTCCTAATTTATTTATAAATATAGTAAAATTCAATTTAATTGATTATTTTCCCGCATGTCTGAATTATTGATCGGATCGAATGATTAAAATCTTTCATAATAAAATCCTCTTTGTATATAGTTAGAATGTGGTAACTTATTAGTTTATATATTTTGTGAAATTATTAGAGGTTCTAATGATTTATTCATTGTAACATCTTTCTAGTAATTTATTAGAGTCATAATATATTTATAACATATAATATCTCTTATAATTCAAGATACTAAATTTAAATTATTATTATTATTATATATATATATGTATGTATATACATACATATATATATATATATATATAAGAAAAAAAATTCTAGTGTATTCTCACGAGAGATAAGAAATTATAAATGCAGATGCAAATATATATTTAGAATTTGTCAACCTTTATGAATATGATAATTATTTAGATCTTTATAAAAATATAGTAAAAACTTTTAAAAATTTTAAAAATAAATGTAGAAGAGATGGTTAACAAAATTATTTAGTTATACAAAACTAATGAGGATTTATTTGAAAAAATAAGTAAATTTGTGATTCAAAATAAAATTTTTTGTAAAAACCTATTACACCCATGCCTTGTTTTAGGTTAAAATTATTTTCATCCATTAAGAAATATTAAAATCTAACCACCTATGTGTATTGGTTGTTTGTTACAGCATATGTAAGGTAAGCTTTGCCCCAATTGTGTGTGTGTGTGTGTGTGTGAATGGTTATTTCAAAATTCGTTTAACAAAGTCTTTACCCATCTTGTCTTTTCTTCTACTCACGGTATTGGGTAAAAGTTTTTATTTTTGTCAGCAAATTTGTCTTGTTTCCCTTCCATGTTTTTCCTTGCTTTAGAAGTATGTTGTTTGTTTGTTGTTTGGTACGTTCAGTTCGGGGAGGCAACATCTCAACTCTGCCTCAGCTGCTGCGCGGGCCGTTAGAATCACGCCCTTTGCCGTTGCCCGGAAGAATGCCACCCTCACTAGTCCACTCATGGATGCCAAAATAAGCCACTCAACAAGATTCACTCTCGTCTCTCCATGTACTTTGAAATTGTAAGTATCATTTATGAACTCAGCCAATTTAATTTTGATTAGTTTAGTTGTGATTGGATTATCTGATATATATGGTGAAATTAAGGATTGAAATTCTTGGATTTATTATTTGAATATTTTTATACTTCTCAAGTGTTTGATAAAATTCCTAAGAGAATCCAGTAAAAGAAAAACATAAAATATGCAAATAAGTGAAAGAAATTAGAAGCGAAGTTTAGTAGGTTTTGAGAAACTTTTGCAAAATTAGGATATTAAGATGAATTTACTTTTTAATTTGGGCAGTGGATTTAAGAATTAGATGTGATGACATTAGATTCCCCTTCCCCCCAAAAAAAAAAAAATTCCTTCATAAGAACTTTAGAAAATTTGAATCTTTCTATTATTGTTCACTTTAATTTGGTATGTAATTAATCATCTTTCTTTATTTTTTAAAGAAAATTCTAGCTTAGTTACATTTCTTACTAAAGAATGCTTCATTTTGAGCAATCCAAATCACTGCTTAGTTACATTTCTTACTAAAGAATCTTTCATGTTAAAGAACTCTTCTTTATTCAAAGGACGACACGTATCTTTCTATTTTGATAAATGATATCTTGTTCGGCTATAAGCCCCGGCTAAAACTGAAAGTGTATAACATGGTTGCGTAAAAAGAAAAAGACTTTGAACATCAAGCAACTTTACCTCTGTTTTCATGGTACTACAGTTTCATCCGAAGATCATCACCAGCCATAGCAAGAGAATGAGAAACTTCCCCGAGCAAGGGATCTCTTCTTTCAGCTTGTTCCAATATCTCTATGCATAACCGATCTTTTGGGGTTGTTTTTCCTTCCTTAGTGGGAAATAGTAATCTGCAGCCTTAGTGAGCCGCTTTGAGATCTGAAGTGCTTTTCTACCATCCAATGTAAGATCTGATGGCCGAGCTCTATTTGTTAAAAGAGACACTATTATCTTAGGCTCCTTCCTCATTGCAGCAACATGCAGCACAGTATAGCCCTTTGAATTTCTATGGTTGGCATCAGCAAGTCCAAGATCAAGAAGCTCAGTTGTGGTCTTTGCATCACAATATGCCACAGCATAGTGAAGTGCATATGCGTCATCTAGATTAGTATGAGCCTCTTTCAATAGCATTCTGACTAATTCAACATCATTTGAGTCTAGTGCTCGATGTATTCTCTTTGTGTGTTTATCTGGAAAACTGCAGGATTCAGATCTATGGAAGCTGAGTTCCACACGCAAGTCTATGATTTGTTTCACACAATGTGTTGTGGCAAGGTCTAAACTGTAGGTTAAAAATTTCCCGTTGTATTAAATAAAAGATTATTTAGGTAATTTCACTTCACTTCAGAGTCTGTCATATTCTTGATGGTTAAATGATTAGATCATATACTTGCATTATTGAGTCATATATCTGGGGCATATTCCTTGCAAAAAACCAGTTAACCTCTACCACCACTCTCTAAGGGTTTACCATTTTCCAAAATTTTATGGGCCAAATGGAGAGGTCTCAAGTTGAAACGACGTCATTCTGTTTCTTTCCTCATCGCCATCTCAAGAGCGAAACTCACCGTGCTCTAGTTCAGATTCTATCGCATTGCTATGACCACTCTCAAATATCTGCTCCGCAAGAGTCAAGACCGGGTACTTGATTTACACCGTCCATTAGAATTTTAAATTTTAGTTTAAGAAGCTGAATTCATGTTTTATTTTAGGAACTCTTATATTAACAGATTTGATTACCTAAAATTTGCTTGAATATTACAATCCCTCTATTTCTATATGCTTCTGCTACTATTACTTTCAATTATGTTATTCTTTTGTGTGTGTGTGTGTGTTTTTTTTTTTCTTTACATTTTTTTTTTCTTATAAAGGAATGTGTAGGAGTGGCGAATTGGTGGGTCCCAATGCTGCGGTGGTTGATAACTCCTCGGCTGAGAAAGACAAAGCTGTTGATGAAGTCCACGAAGGTAATTCAACTTCTTGATACAAATTTTAATCTTTTGCTAGTAATGCAATCTAATCCGATACATTGTTGTAGCTATACTTTTGTAACTACTGGAGGCTGAATATCTTGATTTTATCACAATTAACCGAGCTGTAGATTGTTGCCATGGCTAAAAAACATTGGCTTAACTTCTATGCTGACATTTTATTCAATATGTATTCTCTAAACTGAATTTGTATTATGAGGAATGTTTAGCAGCATATAATTAAAAGATCTTAGTTCTGATTCCCAATACTGCATTAACCTACCCAGATGACCATCGGACTATAAAGTTAAAAGAAGAAAGAAAGAAATTTAATCATATAATTCTCTTTAATTAGAATTTATTTATTTTCCATGGAAAAGTTGCAGGTTCAGTAAAGCCGAATTCTTAGTTTCTCTTGCATTATAATGATGCAGGCATGCTGTCATTTTGCATGAAATTCATGCATGAAAGGAGATAAGTGTCCGTTTGATCATGACCTCTCTAAATATCCCTGTGAAAATTTTGCTGCCAAAGGCTTTTGCAACAGAGGTGATAATTGTTTGTTTTCACACAAGGTACCTTCTTCTTGCTATTGCAAGATGCTTCTTCATTTGTGCCACTATCATTTCTTTAATTTTCTGTGTAGTATAATTTCTTAAGCTGTTCAGTTTAAGGCTTGTTTGGATTAAGTGAGTTGAGTTCCTAATTTTTCTTTGCATCAGCTACCACCCAAGGAACAGGACGCGCCTACTCCAAGTACTTGCACACCTGAACTGAAGCCTTCACCTCCATCGCATGCTTCAAATTTGTTGAAGCCACTAAACAATAATAAAGTCTCCCATCAGATTGTTGATGCATTATCCAACCATGGGAAAGTTTCTTCTTTCAAAAATATAGAACAAAGTGTGGCAAAGAGTATACTGAAGCCACCTGCACTTGCACCTAAAAGTATTAGTTATCTCTTTCTGGGGAAGTCATCATTTCTTGAAGCCAGCAATCTTGGCCAAGGCATCTCATCTCCAAAGAAGAGTGACAGTGGCAAATTCGCAAATCAGACTGCACAAATTGCATCTGATTCTGTGCAAAGCAGGGATGAAACTCCAAGGAGAATTCCAGTGGCATCAAAGGGTGTAAATTTTCTGTCTTTTGGCAATCGTTCATTGGAGGATCCCAGTGGTAAGAAATTAGCTAACTTGTTTTTGAATCGGGAAAATGGTGCCAAAATATCACTGTCAAACAATTTTGGTTTGCATGAAAAATCTAGCTCCTCTTCCTGTGGAGAGAATGATGCCAAAGTTGGAAATGCAACAACCCAAATATTCTCAAATAGTGTTCAAAAGTCAAATGATATGCCGAAGAAAACCCAACCTGCAATTACACCATGGGGATTGAACTTTCTTTCTACTGAAAAAGTCTTGGCCAATAACGCTATTAGTAATAATCAAGCTAGATTACGTTCCAGTGCTGGTGATGTTATCAATAGATCTCTTGAAGAGAGTCCAAATACTCCCAATATGTCGCAAAATTCAAGTGCAAATCCATGGAGTCTGCCAGGTTCTTCATTTACTTTAGGTCACTCTTTAGATCACTCAGCACAAGGGTACTGTAGAAGTACATCAAACTCAGCTCAGAGGGCACTAGAATTTGCAACAAAGATTGAACCCAAAGTGAAGATTAATCAGTCTACGGTTGGAACTGCAGTCAAACAATGCAATGCACTAGAATTTGCAACAGATACTTATTAGTCCGAGAGTAACAATCGTCGTTTCAACGTTCATGTCTGCGCCCCTCAATCGTCAGTTCTCTTCAGCCTATACGCTTCTTCTTCTTATTCTTTTTTTTGGGGGTGGGGAGGGGATGCTCGAAGTGGTCCTGATTTCCATCACTAGCTGTCTTGTTTAATTAGCTTATTTTGATTTTGTAGGGATCAATCAGCGTCAGGCCATTCTATGACGGTAAGAGAAAATCTTGCTGTGAGTTCAGTTGAAATAAGTGGTGCCAACGGATATGAAGTTTCTGGTAATTAATTACTGTCAAAAGACTTTTCTTAAATACAATTTTGTTCGGTTCTATGTCTCATGTTTAATTCTCTCTAGGTGCAAACTCTTTCAAGTATTTCTTCGCTCTTGTGTTTAGACCTCCTTCGCAGAGGTTCTTTCTTAAGTCTGTCTTTGAGTCAAGCAGTTTCTCAAATGATCACATTTTCTGTTTCTCTCGTTTTGAAGTCCTCGTCTAGGAGCTTCTGTCTTAAGTCTACTTTCAGGTCAACCAGTCAACCGGTTTCTCTAAGTACTAAAGGTGCTTAATGTTTGTGACCAGGGACTCCTGCTGATTGTGTTTCTTTAGCTTTATCTGGGGCGGTATATTCTTGGTCAAAGACTATTCTGATATGCATCTTGTGATGTTAGCTTGAGCTTAATTTTAGTTGATTTACGTTTTCATGCCCATGATTCTCTCATACTTTAATAATTCAGGTTATTAGTGGAATTAACAAGGGATCAAATTGTGGCCACAAGATGCAAGTTGACTGCTGTCTTTCATTATGTGACATTTTAGGCTTTGAATTGAATCTCACCACTTGCAATTAAAGGGGTGTCAGTGTTGAAATTTTATTTATTTATTTTGCATGCTCATTACTGCAAAGGTTCTACTCTGGGGCTCCTAGGGAGGCACTGATCTGTGGCATACCGTCCCTTTCTATTTCACTGAACTGGTGGATGTCAATTTTTTTTCCTTTTACTCTTATGTTCTTCCCAATTTGTCATACATCTATAATTTGTCTCTGTTCATTTTTCTCTCAGGAAGCAGGACGTGAGTTGTGAAAATGATCTAGAGGACACGGCAAGTGTTTGTTTGCCTTTAATATTTGCAGCCATAGAAGATATTCAGAAGGGAATTTTTCCAAAAGATTGTTTACTGAATGTTGATATTCCCAGCTGTCCCTTAGGAAACAAGGTTTGTGTCTTCTTCATCTCCTCTTGCAATTTTGTTCGTGATTTCTAGTGCAATTTTTTTTTTTTTAATTTAGCTAGTCCATCATATTCTTTCAATACTGCATCAAAATTCTTATTTATGAGAACAAGAAATTCTATATAGTGTGATGGGACGCAATGGTTATTGTCCATTCTTATTCATCCAATGCCACACAGATTGATACTAAGTGTGGTGTTGGAGGGATAGAAAAATTGCAAGGTATTTCAGTATGTCTTTCGGTCACAAGTATCAAGTTTTGAAATCATGCAGATGAGGTTCAAAGGCCTTGCATTTGATAACAGAGTTGCGTTTTCAGCCCAAGCGTTTCCAATAAATCTTTTCTTTTAACTATAAGCTAAACGGTCAAAGATGGAGAGTGTTAGTGAGTATATTTTCCCTCTGTAGAGCGAATTTCACTATACTTCAGTGAGAGTTGGGCATTTCACTGCCATGATGTTCTCGAATGTGAAGTCAGCTTAAGAATCCATAAGGTGGCTGGAAGTCAGTATGACTAATGGTTTTATTTTATTTTCCTCAATTTGAATACATTATTTTTAACTTTTTGGCTATGACTAAGAAGAATTTATTTCCTTAGCCAAGGACAGATTATTGTTTCATAGATTGAGCTTACATAAAATCTTCATGTTTCGAGAATTGAATTTGGTTTTTGAGTGAATTTTGCTTTGAAACAAAGGAGTGAATTTCCCTTGAAATGAAGGAAGGCTTACATACCCAATTGAAATAACTGAGAGTTGATGCCTTATCAAATTTAAAGTTAGATTTGGGTGTAATGATAAAGAGGCTGATAAGCTGAGTGAGCTAACCATAGTTGAACCTGTCTTTCATGTGTTTGGATATATTGTTTACTTTTGCGACAATTTTGGTTTTCAATTTCATAAAAAATTATGTATTCTTGGAATCGTAATGGTGAGAAGATCAAGAGCTATACTTACTCCAATTCATCCACTTTCTACTTAGAATTATTTTTTAAATATATAAATAAATGCTTTCTAATCGCAAGTGTGTTTCATATGGTTATTTGTGTGACAGGGACTGAAAGTGAGTAGACAGAGTATGAGGAGGTCCTCTTTAAACTGGCAAGGCGTGTTGGCAAGTAGACATCTCACTGCAGGCCATTTCTTGTCCAATCAGCAGAGCCTTGGTATTAAGCTTGCACAGCTCAGCAGAGATGCCTTTGCGGCTGTAAGTTCCTTCTATATGATATCAAAAATGCTAAACATTTGAAGTGGAAATTACAGCATTTCAGAGCTTGTCCTTGCTCCTCAAATAACTTGTCTCTTTCTGAATTTCTCAGGGTGCAGTGCACCGCTTGAACTTGCATCAAAAGAATGTGGAGATTGAATCGATGGGGGTTGCAGGAAAGTTTAATGATCCCGGAAAAGTTAAAAAATACTTCCGTTTGGAGGTATAAAAGAATGATACACTTTGCTAAGTTTCAGTACCAACATTCTAACATTTATTATTCAATTAAAAATAAATAATTAAAAGAATATGAGGAAAGGAAATATAACCCTAAAGGGATTTAATTTGCTTCTTAGATTTCTTTATTGTCATTAGCATTTATCTCGTGTCCTAAATTCCTTTGTGCATTAAATTTGATTACCATAAGGAGCACAGTCGATGATGAGTGATAGCATTCATATTGCAGATCCTTGAGAAGGAGCTGGAAAATGTTGAGGAAGATGTAGATTTTAAAGCCCTCGAAGATGGATTTGTGAGTTGATATATTCGTCAATTACAATTTCTTCATCAACCTCCTCTACCAACAGTCTGGTTCTTATTTTAGTCTTCTTGCTTGACAGGTTGCTATTGCTCGTCTCATTGTCTTCAACATTGCAGTCAGAGATTCAAACATTAGTTTCAAACTGGAAGGCAGTTACAATTGGCAGGGAAGAGTAATGTTTCCTCTCTTGCGAGCATACGTTAATCAGGTTGCTGTAACCACTATGAAAGCGGATACTTGGCATTTCTTGCCTTTGATTTCTGTAATGTACAGGTTTTATGCCTATGTTAATTTAGAGATACGCTGCCATGCTAAATGTTACCAGGCAGCTCGTGTTTGTTTATCCTAGAAGCAAATGTTTGTTGTCTTTCAACTCATTTGGAAATTGTAACTTTGGCATGCCAAAATGTATAACTGAATACTGGTGTGATGAAATAGGACCAGCTCTTCACCCATTCAATCTTTAAATAGCTTTCTTCCTCGGAATGAAAAGGTACGCATGCATGGCTTGGCGTTTAGTTTAAAGAAGGGGAAAGAACTTCTCGAGCTCGACCGCCTATTATATAAAGATATTACCTACTGCACTAATATTATATTTGTGCACAATTATGGTAGGCGACATCGAACCTTACTCAATTATAATGAGCCGTAGGAGTGCTGGCTAACTAGGTTTGGGCTCAATTTTGATATTGGGATGTTGTGACTTTTAAACCCAACTATTAGTTTGGAAAAAAAAAAAAAAGAGGAGTGGGACGGACTATTGACACCTTTTTAAATACTTCTTAAAACTTTCTTAATTATTTTACAATTTTAAGCTTTATTAAAATTACATAATATGATAATTTTTAATTAAATCCCACTCAATAGTCAAATATTTTTTTCCCTTAAAATTTTTTTATACGATATATGTTCATTTTCATGTAAGAGTTTTAAATTCCAGTGGTGGCCACATCGAGTGTAGGATTCTGCAAACACTCATCCATGAGTGTCGCAATCTCATACCACCACCACCACTCTAAACAAATTCCCAAGCAGCTGGGCATAGCCAAATTCATTAATGGCCCTATCCCACCATACACTCCTCTAAATCCAATCCCAGCCATCGTCCAAGTCCATCTCATCAAAATGAATTAGCCCTGCTGAATGCCATTGAAAAGGTATTTCCAAATGCAACTAATTCATTTTGTGCAAAAACGGGTATTATAGCATCTCACATTTCAAGATTTTATTTCATCTAAAATTAATTTTCATGTTTCTTAAGACGGTAAAAGTAGCGAAGGAAGGCGAAGGAAAGCAGCAAATTAAGCTTGAAACCATTAAAATTTCATACTATAATGAAAAACAACTCTTTGAAATTTGTTTATTACTCAAGTTTTTATGCTCAAATAAAATATATAAAGAATATAATTTATTACTATATGTGAAAAGAGAAGAAACTGTTTTTTTTTTCTTTTGAATGGAAGAAATCATGTTGTTGAAATGGGGTTTTATAATAAAAACAAATAAAAATAAAAAAATGAGTTTACACTAATAAGTTTTAATTAAGGGTGTTTTTGTCATTGAAAGAGGTGTTAAAAGAATTTTATGATATTTTTAAATATTTTAATGGGGTTAATAAAGAAAATGGGTGTTAAGAGATATTTAGAGAGATGCCAATAGTCCCCGCTCAAAAAAGAGAAATCAAGAAATAAAAAATAAAAATATATAATAAAAATAACTTTTATATAAAAATTTTGATAAAAAAGTAAACATATTATAGGTTTATCATTATATAGTTGTGAGACCAAGTCATTTAACTTCTAATTCGAGCAACAAATGTTCATCAAACATTTCAGTACTAGAGTTATTACGTACTAGTATTATCTTGCCTTTTTTACCATTGCTGTTTACGAAACACTTTACCAAATATTTTAATATCATAGATACTACCTACCAATATTAATAGATAGGTGATTTTTGGGGTTGAGAAAGTCTAAATTTATTTTTTAGCCCTTTAAATCTCCCAAGATTCGAATTTACTCATCATTTTACTATTAGAGATTTCACTTACTAATATTGAGGGTCCTTAGACCTCCATTCATGAGATGCAAGATAATTTGAAGTATAGTGACTAAGGATGATACCTAACTCCTCTGGAATACTCTGGATTAAGCTCTCAATTCTTGTGTAATTAGATTGATTAGACTCGAGATGTGCCTTCAAAAGAAACTCCAAAGTCAAGTTAGTATTTGAAGATTTTAAAAGTAAATTTATGATATGTTTACTTCTTGGAATAAAAAATAGGAACGGAGGAATGTGAATCAAAATTATGTTTACTTGACCAAATGTAATTTGGGAATGAGAATAAAATGTATGGGTCCTACACAATTTGGGAATAAGGAATTGGAATCTCATTCCCATGGGGGGTTGGGAATGAGAATGAAACATAAATTTACTTTTCTATCCTTCTAATTTTTTCATATTTCTTAAATTATCCTTATTCAAATCACAAATAATTTTATTATTTTAAATGTCATTAATAATAATTTTTTACTATTATTAAATTTTATTAACTTTATTATTTTATTTATTATTAATTATTATTATTATTTTTATTAATATTATCATTATTAACAATAAAAATAATGATAAAAATAATAATTAATAAAAATAATTAATTTATCATTATTAAAAATATTATTGTTATTATTATTATTATATTATTATTAATAAAAATTATAATAACAATAATTAATATTAACTAAAATAATAAAGTTAATAAAATTTAATAATAATAATAATAATCATAATGTAGTTTTTATTATCTAGATACATGTATAAATATTATTATAAAAATAATATTAATTAAAATAATAATACTATTAATAATGATAATATTAATAAAAATAATATTAATAGTAATTAATAATAACTAAAATAATAAAGTTAATAAAATTTAATAATAATAATAAATATTAATAATGATAATATTAATAAAAATAATAATAACAATAATTAATAGTAACTAAAATAATAAAGTTAATAAAATTTAATAGTAATAATAATAATAAATGTTAATAATGTAATATTAATAAAAATAATATTAACAGTAATTAATAATAACTGAAATAATAAAGTTAATAAAATTTAATAATAATAATAATAGTAAAAATAAATGTTAATAATGATAATATTAATAATAATAATAACAATAATTAATAATAACTAAAATAATAAAGTTAATAAATGTTGATATTGATAACATTAATAAAAATAATATTAACAGTAATTAATAATAACTAAAATAATGAAGTTAATAAAATTTAATAATAATAATAATAATAATAAATGTTAATAATGATAATAATAATAATAATAATAATAATAATAATAAAAACAATAATTAATAATAACTAAAATAATAAAGTTAATAAAATTTAATATTAATAATAAATATTAATAATGATAATATTAATAAAAAATATTAACAGTAATTAATAATAACTAAAATAATGAAGTTAATAAAATTTAATAATAATAATAATAAATGTTAATAATGATAATATTAATAATAATAATAAAAATAATAATTAATAAAAAATAAAATAATAAAGTTAATAAAATTTAATATTAATAATAAATATTAATAATGATAATATTAATAAAAAATATTAACAGTAATTAATAATAACTAAATTAATAAAGTTAATAAAATATAATAATAATAATAATAATAATAATAAATGTTAATAATGATAATATTAATAAAAATATTAACAGTCATTAATAATAACTAAAATAATAAAGTTAATAAAATATAATAATAATAATAATAATAATAATAATAAATGTTAATAATGATAATATTAATAAAAATAATAATAACAATAATTAATAATAACTAAAATAATAAAGTTAATAAAATTTAATAATAATAACAATAAATGTTAATAATGATAATATTAATAAAAATAATATTAACAATAATTAATAATAACTAAAATAATAAAGTTAATAAAATTTAATAATAATAATAATAAATGTTAATAATGATAATATTAATAATAATAATAACAATAATTAATAATAACTAAAATAATGAAGTTATAAAATTTAATAATAATAATAACAAATGTTAATAATGATAATATTAATAATAATAAAATTTGATAATAATAATAAATGTTAATAATGATAATATTAATAATAATAACAACAACAACAACAACAACAACAATAATAACAACAACTATAATAACAACAACAACAACAACAACAACAATAATGATAATATTGTTAATAATGATAAATTAATTATTAATACTATGGGTATTTTGGTAAATTTATTCTAATTGACATTTCTCATTCCCATTTATTTTGTCAAGTAAACACATCAATGACATTCCAGCACATTTCTATTCCCATTTATTTTTGACAAGTAAACATTGAAATCTCATTCCATTCCTCATGTCCATTACAGTCCATTCCCATTCACATGAAGTAAACGCACCATTAGATCTTAATTCTCTCTTGACTAAATTCTGAAATTAGCCAAAAGATTCTTTCTCAATCATCTGGCTCTTATTTATAGACTGAGAGACGACTGGTTAGCTAGAAAATATATTTTAGATATGAATCCTCGTTGTTCATCTCTTAATTTGATTTAGAATGTTAGATATAATAACCATTTTTGTCTAAAATCTTAGTAAGTGATTTTGTTAGTAATCACATGCTTTCACTTTATAAACTTTTCCGGGATTATTGTCATTTATTTTCTCTGGGTTATCTGTGTAAATCATCCATCAACCACTAATTTTAAATATGAGTTTGTCTGTAAGTTTCATCCAATATTGACTTGTAATTCAAGATTAATGTGAATTCGGTTGTATCGACCTTTAATTTGGGATCAATATGAAATGCATATGACGTTTAAATTAACAAGTTTTAAAAAACACATGGTACAGTGTAAGTGGTTATATTTTTTTAGCACTTATGAAAATAATTAGAGAAGTAATTTTTTAGTGGATAAATCCTATATTTAGTTTTTAGCCCTTTATTTCTTTCAAAATTCAAATTTGTTAAACATTCAATATTACAAATATCATATACAAGTATATCTAAACACAGAATTTTTAAGTATACGATCAAATTTTAAATTTATTTTTTAACTCTTATCTCATCAAAACAGTGATCAATTAAATAAAATTATTTAAAAACTATTTAAGCCACCTTTTGGACATAGACGTGTGATTATTTTTTTAATACATAAATAAAAAGAGAAAAAAAAATCAACTAAGACAATTGAGAACCCATCTTGAATGGTCCAATCCCCCACTACTGACAAAATAATACGAATATATTTCTTAAATGGAGTAGCTTATTTCGGAGTCGATTAATACACAAGTAGAATTCTATATTTATTGAAAAGAAAAGAAACAGTTTAAAGAACTTCTAGTTGAAGGATTTTCCTATCGTGATTTATTGTAACTTATAATTAAATTTTTTTAATATAAAATAGTGAAATCAGGTGGCCAAATTTTAAGTAGCTGTAACAGGGAGACGGTAAATGAGATGTTGAAATTCAAACCGTCTCACTCAGCAAATGAAGTCAACATCTATTACTTCAGCGAAACGTGGCTTTCATGCCGAAAGGGTCACGACGAAGAATGATATTCTCATAGACCGCTTGATCTTCACCGTAAATTTCGCACGGGGAGGATCCAACGTCTGTAATGGTCACCGCTTGGTGTGTTTTTGTAGAAAATTCAATTTTACCATTGACAAAGGGGCCGCGATATCTAGCGTCAAAAATTGAGAAATTATGCACTGCATGCAGGCCTGGTGGAGTGATGATAATACAGTGAATTACGGCAAGTGTTCCGCATGGCATACAAAGAAATTTGCGGTGACTTCACAACGACTTAAAGACACGTGGCTGGGGGTTGTGTTTGTGAGTGTCCTCACTGCCGTATAGTGAATAAAAGCAATTTTAAAATCTTACGTGTGGGGCCACACAAGATACAGGTTCCTACTGCAAAATACAAATGGCAAAAAGGACAGTTACGTGACGAGTCAGTGTCTCTCTGTTTGCATATAAAGGCTAAGAAAATCTCAGTTCTTTTGTCACCCATTGACATCAGACTAAGAAAACACAGTGACCAACAAAATGGTGATACCTACAGCTGCGGGCGGCGGTGGTGGGACTTTTTGTTCAGTTTGTTCTTCAAATCTTTTTCCAAAACCTAAATCCGGCCAAGACGTGGCAATGGAAACAATAGAAGAAACAGTTGAAGCGGAGAATGAGATACCCTTGATTACTGTCAAAGAAGACGAAGAGGAAGAGAAAGAAGCGTCACCATCTGAGAACAGCAACGGCGGTGGGCCATCCTCGTCTTCTTCATCCATGCCGACTTTAGCCAGAATCAAAGAAGAAGAAGAAGAGGAAGGCGCCGTTGATGATGAACTTGTCGGTGGCGAATCGTTGCCAAAGCCAATGGAAGGATTAAACGAGGTGGGTCCGCCGCCGTTTTTGAGGAAAATATATGAGATGGTGGAGGATCCGGAAACCGACCCCGTTGTTTCTTGGAGCCTCAATCGTAATAGCTTTATCGTTTGGGAATCTCACGACTTCTCTGAAAATCTTCTTCCCAAGTATTTCAAGCACAAGAATTTCTCCAGCTTCATTCGCCAGCTCAATACTTATGTGAGTAACCACCAACCAACTTTTATTATTATTTTTATTTTTATTTTGGAATGGAGGAGGTAGTATTTGTGATTTGGGTTTGGGTTTTGAGAGTGCAAAGTTGTGTTGTTATTTAGGGGTTTAAGAAGATTCACTCGAATAGATGGGAATTTGCAAACGAAAAGTTTCAAGGAGGGAAGAAACATTTGCTTAAAAACATTAAGAGAAGAAGTAGATTTAACAAGGCACAAGATGGAACAGTAACTTTAGCTTGTGCTGATTCTGCCAAATTCGGAGTGTAGATGGAGCTTGAGACCCTAAGGGATGATCAGAAGACATTGAGATCGGAAATGCTGAAACTTAGACAGCAACAAGATGACTCACTGTGTCAAATGAGTGCGGTTGGAGAACGCATTCGGTGTGCAGAGTGTAAGCAGCAACAGATGTTGAATTTCTTTGCCAGGATTGCTAAATACCCCAACTTTGTTCAACAATTAGTTCGCAAGAGAAAGCAACAGAGAGAGCTTCAAGGGAATGAATTCAAATTGAGTAAGAAACCAGGATTGACAGCAACCCAATTAGAGTCTCAAAGCGTGCCTGAGCCTGTGGACAGCAGCGAAAATGTCAATTGCAGAAACCAAGCTGGGGAGCAATTGGCAACAATGCAATCTGAGCTGGCTGATATGTTGCCGGCACACAGTACAAATATTGACACAACGGATACTCCGCCGGCGTTCGAATCTCTTATGGATGATGATGGCCTGTGTAGAAGTCCTATTCAGGATCTTAAGGGGAATGTGATGTGTACATGTGGAAATGGAACAACAATTACTGCTCCAGACTCATCTTCTGTTTATAACACCTTCTTGGGAAACGTACCTGGGGACAGCTCAATTATAGAGAATGTGACTGACGATGATCAAGTCGCCGTGAGCGACAGTCAACTTTTTCATGAGCTGGAGGATTTGATTGGAAAGTCACATAGTTGTGGTGGTTATGTAAATGAGCTCGTGGAACAAGTTGGTTGTGATGGATCCATCCTTTGACGCCTTTTTTCTCGGTGATATGTTACATTAATTCCCTCATTTTATCAAGTTGTATATTTGTTCTAAGATTTGTTAAAATTTGATTTAATTTATGGCGCAGGAATAGTGAATATTAATTGCTTTCGCAATTATTGCAGGGGAGCTGCCGAGCTGAAGATGATGTGGTGGTTTTGTAGACTGCGCAGTCAGCTAAAATATGCGGTCCCATGAATTCCTATGAAACCAAACCATTTTGAAAGACAAGTGTTTTGTTCATATATGTGTATCAAATTGTACATATCCAACCTCTTTCTTTTCTTCAATCTTTGTCATTTACTTCTCCATGTGTAACCAGTCCCTGTTTTCTTAGAATTGTAAATTTGCAGTTCCTAGCACATGGTACATATTATAAGCTTTGAGTTTCCATCGCCATGGGAATTTGATGCTGCATGCCTGACATTTCTTGTTGGGTTGAATTTCTGTTTTATATGCAAATAAGAGTAATAATAATAATAATAATAATAATAATAATAATAATAATAATAATAAACTCTCTTGACGACGGGTCCGGTGGAGTTAAAAATTCAAGTGGAGAATTAATAGTTGCTAAATAAAATGATTAAAAGAAAATCACATTTTACAATAGGATTTTAATTTTATAAAAGGGTAAACTTCAATTCCCCTATAATCTTCAATTTATCTGTCAAAATCACATTTTACAAATCTATAATGTGCGCTTAGAGATTGACCACGTGTTCACCGACACATGAACCTTCTATACTCTACTTGAATGGTGGGTGGGTAACCAAGGCAAATGCCACCAAAAGTTGTCTCAGGTTCAAGAAACTAGAATTGGATGAATGGTTATGGGTTATGGAAGTGATCTCTTTTTCACACGAAATCAAGCAAGAATTAGGCATTCCAGATGTAGAAAAAGACCCTATCAGAAAGTCAAAAAAGCAGGAGGAGACAACATTTATCAGAGCGTGATTCAGAAAGAAGTCATTTGAAGAACCTAGAAGGACAAAAATCATGAATACACAAAATTATGGTACAAGAAAATAATACTTTAGGCCTAACCATTCGGATCAGTGAGTTCTTTTACCCCCACAGGCCTCACAACTGATTTTGATGATGCAGAAGATGATATAGCAGACCTATCAAACTCTTCTTTATCCTCATTAAACGTCTTACTTACAACTTCTTGAAGTTCCATGTACCTTATTCGTTTCAGGAGTCGCTCCTCTGGAGTATCGTTCCCCAGACATGCTAGCTGATTTAAGTCATCGGCATCCATTATCTTGTTGAGTACTTCTGAACAACGAGGGAAAAAGCGTTTCCCCAGCTCCACTGTTCATGTAAAGGAACACCAATCAGGCTTACTCAAGTGTGTGTATATACATATATATATATATAAACTCATATAGTGCAAGAGCATGCAGATGCAAAGCATCATTACCAGTTCTACAGAGTGCTTTCATTCTGTTTAGATGCTCCTCTTGCATTTTGAAAGGTGCTTCATCCAATTTCACAGTTGTCCTCTGGGAACCGGCCATTTTCTTAGTTTTGATGCCATCTAATGTAAACTCCGAATTGCCATCAAGATGGGCGATATCCATTATGACTTTTGCTTCCATAGGAAATAGAAGTTTAGCCAGTCCAACTGGTCAAAGTTAGCAGAAATATTTGAAGCTGGTTTATTAACTAATTGACTCCATTCACAAGGAAAATGAAATGAAACTGCAGAGATTATATGATTTCAAAATTTCAGTCTTCCCATTCTGTGACATCTCGAGGAGAATAACCTATAATTGGCCATCCCACCCAATAATATCCTCAAAATTTTTAATTAGAACATCTACTCCTTTTTCTATCTCAAGGAATAAGGGGAAAAAATAAAAAAACACATGAAGAGGAACAATATGGGAACAGAAGCAATTAATTGCCTGACAGAAACACCCAGATCATAAAATTGTTTAGGAACTAATGTCTCTAATCAATGCTGCCAAGCTGATATGAGCTGATGGAGGAAAAGGAAGGAACAAGATTTCTGATTAAAGATATGAGCCAGTACTCAATACTTCAATGGATACATTTCATGCGCAAGCTCGCAGGAGCACAAAAATAGAATATCTCTTACCAGATGCCTAATTTTTTCCTAAAAAATCAGAGAGGTTCACAGAAAACAAATGTTCACATTCTCGAAATAAGTAATCAAGGATATTAATTTATGGACTCTCACAATAGATACATCTATGTCTACATACTTGGGAACAATGGGGATATATGTTGAGAAAATTAACACTTTTAAAGATGCCAAGAGATTAGTGTGAAAGCCAATGGGACTTAAACATACAGAAAATAAGAGACCCCCGGTGTGGGAGAGAGGAGTTTCTTAGTGATGAAAAGTTGGACTTGAAGGGAATGAAAAATATTATATTTTGTATTTCATGTCGGTAAGTAAGAATTGTCCATTTTATCCACTACATAAGACCAGTAAACGCTGCAGTTAACTAGTGATTCAGAGGTGTATCTCTTGCAAGCATAATAAACATCAAATTCAAATAAGTGGCATGATGTAGCATCATTACCAGAAATCAATAAAATTTAGATTCTATTCACTATATGTTTTCAAGGAATAACTCCTATAAATTAATTATAAAGAGGGCCATGATATGACGATGTTTTGAACACGAGATACACACAAGTTAGAGTTCACCAGCATCATTAATATCACAAACAAATTATGTTGCAAATCTCGAGTAAGAGTAGGGAATAAAACCATGAAAATTCTGATTTGAAAAATATATAAAAGCACTTGTAAAGGTGAAAAGAATTGAAGATGTAGGAATTAAAATAACACTGTAGAATTATATCCTATAACCCCCGGCTAAAACTGAAAGTGTATAACATGTGTTGGGTAAAAAGGAAAAGACTTTGAACCTCAAGCAACTTTACCCCTGTTTTCATGGTACAGCAGTTTCATCCGAAGATCATCACCAGCCATAGCAAGAGAATGAGAAGCTTCTCCGAGCAAGGGATCTCTTCTTTCAGCTTGTTCCAATATCTCTATGCATAACCGATCTTTTGGGGTTGCTTTTCCTTCCTCAGTGGGAATATAGTAATCTGCAGCCTTAGCGAGCCGCTTTGAGATCTGAAGTGCCTTTCTACCATCCCATGTAAGATCTGATGGCCGAGCTCCCTTTGTTAAAAGAGACACTATTATCTTAGGCTCCTTCCTCATTGCAGCAACATGCAGCACAGTATAGCCCCTTGAATTTCTATGGTTGACATCAGCAAGTCCAAGATCAAGAAGCTCAGTTGTGGTCTTTGCATCACAATATGCCACAGCATAGTGAAGTGCATGTGCGTCATCTAGATTAGTATGAGCCTCTTTCAATAGCATTCTGACTAATTCAACATCATCTGAGTCTAGTGCTCGATGTATTCTCTTTGTGTGTTTATCTGGAAAACTGCAGGATTCAGATCTATGTAAGCTGAGTTCCATACGCAAGTCTATGATTTGTTTCACAATGTGTTGTGGCAAGGTCTTATCAAGAGTTACACTATCAATATCTGAATTGACAGTAATCTCTATGCACCTTTCTAACAACTTCTCACAAGCTTTACCGCACATATGTGCGACAGATAAAACTACCAAAATGTCATCTGCCACAACCTTGTCCAGAACGTCTAGGAGGTGCCTCTGTAATTAAACAAACAGCCAATAGAACATTGAGAAACAGAATTAGTGGACAAGGACTTAGCCACGCCAAGTAAGAACATACAGTAACAAAAACATATAAAATATATTCTCCTGAAATTAAACAGACCGACTCTTTTCCAGTCACCCTCAGCAACTATCATCATCTCCATTTGCTCTATGTGGTGATACATAAAGTTTTACAACTTAGCCAACCACAGAGCACTTAATTAAACATGCCAAAGCGTCATCTTACATAACCAGAATTTTTCACAATAAATCAAGCTCATACACAGCTAATAGACTAATTTTCCAGTTTGATACCGGGTTCAAGATAATTTTATCATTAATAAGAGACGTCCATAAAGGATAAAAAGTGAAACATAGTATGAGTCCTCTATCATCATTGATGACTGTTAGGCTAGTTGAGGGTATTGAAATTCTTCAGAATTACTTCCCAACGCTAATGTTAAATCCCCATTTGGGGAGAAGGCCTATTCCACTTACCTGATAAAGAGCCACCAACTCTGGAACCTGAAAAGTAAAAGACACATAAAGAACCTCCACCATAAAATCAACAGCCGGCCTACAAGCAACATGCGAGCAGGCATCATCATCCACACAAACACAAACGCCTATAGGGAAAGGCCTCACTTTCCCACAATACAAGTAAGCCAAAACCGCAACAAGCGGATCAAACCCAACTTCATAATCCCTCACCAACTCCTTGAGCTCAAACTTGTGTCCTCTCTGTTTCCCAGTCCCAGCAAATACATTCTTGAAAAAACCACTTCTGGAAGAAAGTATGCAGCGGTGGACCGGGACTTCGCGGCCGGTGGAAAGCACGATCTTGGCATCTGTAAAGTTGTCAAAATCCGGAGATTCAAAGATTGTTTCGAGGGTCTTTGAGAGAATTCGAAGAGATGCGATGTCAGGGTTTAAAGGTTCTGATGAATACAAAGTTTCAATATTTGCTGCTGCAGCTACACAGCTGGTGCTGCTGTTGTTACTGATCTCGTTTGAATCCGAGAACCCATTTCTATTATCCATCCAAGACAAAGAGTATTGTGTCTATGACCAGAAAAGACTGAAAACAATGTTGATCAAATTGCAGAGCGATGCTTGTGTTCATGAACTGCCATGGATATGGATTATGGAGCAGTAACATGGGTGACGAAGAATAAAAACAAAGATTGCCATTAAGGCGCAAATAAGAGCTTGTAAATAGCTGTTCTTTTATTCATTTATCGTTGTCAGTGTTTATCATTGTCATTATTTACCCGTTGAGTTCCCCAATTTCGTCCGTACATTAGGATTCCCAAACTCCAACTTTGTTTCTGCTGTTCACTCTCCCCAACTCTTCTACAATAGTTCAATCAGGCACAGGCACAAACAACTGTTTTCTGTCTGCTAATTTGATCGGATCGGACGGTTAAGCTGAGGCTTTTACTCAAAAGAGTTTTGACTTTTGATTCCTTGAAAAACAAATAAAAATGTCTGCTATCTGCCCGCTAATAAATAGAGGGCCACCATTCGGCCCAAGCACAGCCCGCAACTTGCCCGCTAATAAAGGCAACTTTAGGCTATCTGCCCGCAACAATTTGTTACGATGTCGCTCAGGTATAATTTTAAAATGTGTTGGAAATAACATATCACTCATGTAATAACTGAATAATATTATAATATATATATATATATATTAATTATATTAAATTTAATTATATATATTATTGATGCATTAATTAATTATAATATTTATATGATATATCCTCAAATCCCTCTTCATTCGCACGCTATATCAATATATATATATATATATTTATATATATATATATATATATTTATTTTAAAAAATTATGATAAAAATATTAATTATATTAAATTTAATTATATATATTATTGATGCATTAATTAATTGAATAATATCACTCATGTAATAACTGAATAATATTATAATATATATATATATTTATTTATTTTAAAAAATTATGATAAAAATATTAATTATATTAAATTTAATTATATATATTATTGATGCATTAATTAATTATAATATTTATATGATATATCCTCAAATCCCTCTTCATTCGCACGCTATATCAAAATTCTTAATAAATACATATAGGATCATTGTAACTGGAGCAACAATTGGGCTACAGCCGTCGTCGGATTTCGTCATTTAACTTTTCCCACGATTTTTTATTTTATTTCGCTGGGGTCACAACTTATCATCAATGACTAAAGCGTAAAGTCGCTGATATTGCTTTGAAAGGGATCGCCACCAAACAGTCATCAATCCTACAGCCATATAGGCTCCATAGTGAAACATGTAACAAGAAAACATTTAAAATTATTTAAATATCCAAGGCAGGACACGTACGTATCTAGAAAATGACTGCTGGGGATGGAATTGGACAGAAAAAGGCGCTGGCCTCTTATGTTTCTAGCTGAGGAAATAAAAGCATAGCGGAATGAGAGGTGCTTCTGGTGCTGTCCCGCTTCTTGCTTCCAATGAAAAGGCTTAGTAGATTGTGGACTAAAATGATGAATCCAAAACTTGAGCAAGTTAAGCGGCAGCGTTTTGAACCTGTTTAATTAGCTCAGGAAGTCACGAGTTCAGCATGTGGCTTACTAATGATCAAAACGGCAAGAGATGAAGACGTTTTGATCAAGGTTTAAGTGAAGCATATGACTAAGCACGTGATGAGGAGAATCAAGTTAGTTATGTTATTCCAGGTGGCAGAAATCTGTGCAATCTGGGTTCGATATCAGCTGGTATTTAAGGCTGATCATCGGAGCAGTTTAGGCATGAATTTTGGAGCAAGTTAGAGAGAGTTCAAAGGGTGAGAAAGAGAGATCTTATTCCTAGTAATCAACTCTCGAGTTGCTTTGTAATTGTCACAAGAATCATCAATAAATCTCATTCTGGTGGCTTCTCCCGTGAATGTAGATTGTGCATTCTCGCACAATCGAACCACATAAATCTTTCTCTGTTTTTGTGTTTGATTTGTCTCCATTTCTTGTTTTCTGAGTTCTTTGATCATACTATTTTCATTACAAGGTTTACTCAATTCTTAAAGCTTGATTGTTGGGTTTAAAGCATCTTTGTTGATTTGGTTTGTGATCTTGGGCAGTGTTTGAGTTGCTTATCTAATCCTATAGCACTCAAATCACTACATAGATCAATATAACAAAATATCAAGCATGTGCATAAATTTGCAGCAAAATACGACTTTGTCCCATTCAGGGGAAGTGATCTATAAAAGTATCAAGAAGATGAAACATGCACATGTTTTCAAATAAGAGTGTCATTGAACGTTGAAACATTGTTTTTTTCTAAATGACAACAATTTTTGTGGCCAGATTATACTGCTACATATGAGGTCTACATATTGTTGTTTCCCAATACTCTATAATGAAGATTAAAACAAGCAATTCTCATGCCTAAAAGGACACCAAAGCAAGGCAAGGCAAGTAGTATGCATGAATGAGATCACCTTACCAATTGCCTAAGAGTACAAAATCAGGAGTCAGCAACTTGCTTGAAACACATGAAAAAACTGTCTTGATACTTTTTAAAAGAAATTCCACAATCTCAATTCTGGACACTTGATTTACCCACATATATATGAATGAAATCAAAACAACAAAAAGATTAACTCTCACACAGGTTTCATTTCTAGCCTGCCTGTATAGGTCAACTTTTAACAAAACAAACTGGCAGGAATGATCAGACTTCTTTGCACACCATATAAGCATGATGTTAATTAATCTCTCTTGGTTTGCAAAGGGGAGCAAACTTTTTGCAACCACCTTCCAATAGTGGACCAGAATCCTTTTTCCTCCTTAGGTGGCGGGACAAACTCGCTTGATTCTTTCTTGTGGTGTATTGTATCAACAAGTGCCTCGAGTTCTTCCTTCACTCGTTCAAGTACACTAGGTCCTTTAACTTCATCAACAGGGGTGTTCTCATCGATGCTATCTCTCCTTCCATGAGTTTCTTTCTGATGGTGGTTCAGTAACTTTTCATGGTGAGTCATGGCTTCAATCGTTTCCTTAGCTTTTTCAATTAGATTGTGTACGATGACTTCTTTTCCTGTTAATTAAGATTAAGATAAAACACCTGCAGGACTTAAAATTTAGCTATAAATTCTTGAAGCAAAGAGCTAAAATAATAAAAAAAAAACCACGAAATTAATAACAAATAATAGATGAATTTGCAACTGCCATAACACAACATAAGAAAATATATACAGTCAGTACCTCTAAAACATTTGCTCGGCGATTAGAAAGTTGAAAAAAAAATAAATAAATGACTGATCCGTCTCAAAAACTGAAAATTTATATCCCACAAGAAAGTTTAATGAAACTGTACAGGCACTCTCTTAGCCATAACAAGTACAATCAGAATCAACGGCGAATCAAAACATTTTAAAAATGTTTTTGAAAGCATGAATGAATAAATCAAGAATAAGGATTAGATTTAGATATGACTCAAGAACCTGGTTTTTCTGGTTTTGGGCCTGCCTCGGCAGATTCATCCCTGAACACAACAATGTCACATCAGTAAGTAATCTACAAAATTAAAGTCCCTTGAAAATCTAATTTCAATTCTTATCTTACAATCAAAACCCAAAATGAAAAAAAGGGTAATCAAACCTTTCCTCGTTTGTTTGAGATTCTTCCTTGTGATGGATAGTTTCAACCAGAGCTTCAATCTCCTCCTTCGCTCTCTCAAAAAGATTAGGGGCTTTAACATCACTTAATGGGGTACTTTCATCAATGTCGTTCCGATTACCATGAGTTTCTTTGTGGTGATGATGTGCTTTTTCGTGGTGTAATGCTGCCTCAATCTTTCCTATTGCTCTTTCAAGTGCATTTGGCGATTTCTCTTCTTTATCTGCCAAATTATAACGATTTCAAAAGTAACACTCGGTTTCACTCCTTACACGGCTATATAAAATAATTTAATTAAATTGGCGAATTCAAGATAAAAAATATATATATTTCAAATGCGGTGAACATTTAAAACAGGCACCGAACATCTAAGCAAAGACTTTGGGGGTTCTGAAAATTGAAATAAACAAAACGAAACAATGGTAAACATACCGGGCAAGGATTGTTCTGATTTTGCCATTGATGACTGCTGAGAAATGATGAGAAAGGCAGAAGCGTGTTGAGATTTTTATATGTGATTGGTGATGTGAGTTCAGTTTCCGTTGGCAGTTTGGTAAGCCGGAGGAACAGAAGACGAAAGTGGAACCACCCAAAGTTATGGCGTGTCTCTCTGTCCTCTGCCAGATTGGACGAGGTAGGTTTTGTTCGAATTCGGGCCCCACTAAAAAACTGCGTACCGCGCTCGACAGTTGTATCCTCTGCGGTCCCAAACGGTATGAGTTGTCAATTGTCAGCTGCCCATCAAATGAAGTTAATGTTGAGAAGGGAAAATTATCATTGACGTACCTAGTATTTTAAGTTATATTCAAATAGGTTTAATAAAATGTCCAGTGTATCATTCAAGTACCATAGTTGTCGCAAGGTGTATCGACGTTAACTGACGTAGCAGATAGATTACTTTGACGAGCCCAGTCGTCTTTAGCACAGCGAATGTAAATAGATCACTTTGTCGAATCTCAGGAATGAATGCTATCTCAACAGTACTTTTAAACATACTGAACATTAGATTTTTTTTTAATCCAAATAATTCAACACCATCAAGTTAAAAATAACAAAAAAAAAAAAAATGGCCCAAACAAAAGTTGAGATATGCATAAAAAAAACCTATCACTTTTTTAGTGCAAGTATTCTCAAGAAAAAGAAAGAAAAGAAATCAGTCTATTGGAGTATTGTGCTTGAAAAAAAAAATTAAGATGTGCATATACAAAAAAAATCATTTTTTTAATAGCGCAAATACCTTCAATTTTTTTTACTGTGAAAAAGCTTCCATTGATCGTTCTGTGTTACTGTTTAAGACTTGTTCTCCATCAAAATTGCAATGTGGTTGCGAAAGGGGTTGTTGGACATTATTTATTTTGGTACGCGCTATACTCTTTTTTTAATTTCAGCAAAAGAGCATAATATTTAAACATATATAATCATGTACGTTACATAATCACGTAACATACATGATTATATAGTAGTTATTGGATGAACATCTAACAGTTGTAGAAATATAAAATAATAAAATTATATTATTTTTACAACCGTTAGATAAAATGACTGTTATATAATTAAGTAACATAACAATCTTCTTTAAACATATTGGACAACTGTGCACTATCCATCCTTTCCTTTTGTCTAGGCTTTTCCGTTGATTTTTATCATAAAAGTTTTCAACGAGCTGATTTTGAATCACATCTAATTACCATGACTGCTCAAATAGCATTTGTTTTGTTTAAGGGCCCAACAAAAGTAAAAAAAAATTATTAAAATGGTGGAGTTTCAAACAGCGTGCTGTGAAAATTGTGAATGTCGAACACCGAATAATTCATTATTGCCAGACACAAACGAATCATATCAGAAATAGCTAACCAGATGATATATCATGGTCGAACATATAAGAATGTGACTAATTAAATAAGATATGTTTTTCAGAAATAAAATAAAATAAAATAAGACTGATTAAATGATGAGGCTATGTATATAATAACATAATTAGCTTAGATGATAAAATCAGGTGTGTGATGTTTCAAATCACACTTGATCTCAACAAAACGTGTGATCTCTTATGTAAATTTTCTGGACTGCTTGTCTAATCCTTCGACATCTGATTGGCCTCAATTAATAGGGCCATAACAGGGGTAGCACTCCTTGAATCTATGGCCAAGTCCCAAAAATGTCCCAATTAAAATTGAATTGAAAAATATCCGTATATGTAAATTTTTACATATCTTCCCTTCATATTTTACATAATTTTGTTATGGCTGATAAATGTTTATAATTTCACTATTATATATCCCATTTTTGGCTCTGCAATTTTACAAATTTTATGTTGTTGCTCACTTAAATTTATAATTTTTTTCATTATGACCTCTTTCAAACTAAAATCCTAATTCTACCACTAACCATCGTTCAATGTACAACAATGATCCATCAAATTCTTGAATTCAGTTCTCATATAATATCATCAAGCCCTCCTCTTTATATTATTTGTAGGCTTCCTTATTTATTTTAATTGTATTACAAATTTATCCTTAAATTCACAACAACTTTAATTTCTTATTTTTGAGAAAAATATTTCAAAATAAATTTTTAGTAACTGTTTAAGAGTGCTTTTTTAGTAAAGATTTTTTTTTTCTTTTTGAAACTGTCAAGAAGGTGGGGGTTAGATGGGACCCTACTTGTAATAACCAAAACCTCCTAAAGAAATACATAATAAAGCATAGATGAACTACAAAAAACTGATAAGAAACAATAATAACGAACAATTCTAACGGTTGATATGAGAAATTGCCTGTGGATCCAAATAAAGAATACTAGATAAGCTAATAGGAATGTCTCAAGAACCCAAAAAATACTGACAAACCCAATTAGTGCAAGCCTAATTAGCTAAAAAATTAGTAGCAGAAGTAGCCTCCTAAAGCACATATGTAAACAAGATAATATAAGAAATGACAAAGCACAAATTTGGCACAAGGAATAAGCATAATCCGAACTAACAAGACCTTGGGAATGTATACAAGAAACCATAGTAGCCAAGTCAGACTCTAGCTCAAGCATAGAGTAACCAAGCTAAACAACAAGCTTCAACCCCTTACAAACAACCATAAGCTCAGGATAAAGAATTAGATGACGCCTAAGGGAGGAACCAAAAGCAACCTAGACCACACCTTGGTAATATTAGAGAATGCCATCTGAAGCAGACATCCCAAGATTGCCCTAAAGCAGCCATCCACCTTTAGTTTGACCACCCCAGGCGGCAGGCGCAGCTAAGAAACTAATCGAATCAGCCTCGTGGGTGGAACTATAACTCATAAGCCCTTAGCAAAATGAGAACCCAAAACTCCCTACAATTGGGATGGTTTAAAACCAAAGACATAACAAGCAAGTTTGTGATCCGACACCGACAACATCAACATAAAAGCCATCGAGTCAAATTTGAAAGTATTACAAGCTTTTTAAACTTGCCACAAGATAAAGCAAAGAAGAAAGACTCGAATATGGCTCCGAGAAAGAGCACATCGCAACCAATGAAGAAGTAAAGTATAGGGGACTGAAACTGACATGCCTCAAACTAAGAGATGCAGAAAGTGATCCCGAACCTATCTAACCCGCGAGCAATCAAGAAATATATGCTGAGAAGTCTTAGAAGCCCGACCATAGAAACACCAAGAAACTATGTAAAATCACTCAAAAACTGTACAAAATTTATGGTTAAGAACCGATGTAACAACCATTAGAGAAAAAAGAAATATGAGAAGGGATATGTTGTTGCTTGATAACAGAGAAAACCTCATCCCTTGGCCTAGAGCAACACAAAAGCTTATTAGATGTCCATAAATGAAAAGGCCATTAGGGGTGAGATCCTATTGAATCAAATTTAGTTCCCTACAAGAGATAGAAATCAATAGAATCTGCTTAATAATCGACGAGGGCAACACATATTAAAGCTTACCCTTATCATTGACAGTACCCTATTAATAAAAAAACTAGTACCATAGAAGTTGCTCTAGGATTATATAAGACTAAATAACAAGAGCCTAACTAGTAATTGTACCAAAAACTATAAGCCCTACAACCAAATAACCAATGCATATGAGGCCCATCAACACATCCAATCGAGCAAATGCATCGCCAAAGAGGAGAGGCAGGATATCTAAACTGAACATAACTTTATAGTATTTAGACTTCATATAAAAAGCCCATAAAGAACGTTGTTCATGAAAATGCCACAAAAGGTTAAGCTCAAGAGCTTCAGCCAAATCATCAAAAGATTGGATGCTTAGGCCACCCTTTTCAACTAGATAACAAACCGACGACTATTTACACCAATGAATCCGCCTTTTAGTCTCAGAATCACCTCATAAGAAACGAGTGGAAAGTCACTTTCATTGTTGAACAATGGCCACAGACGGTTAAGAAATATAAAATAAATGCAGAAGCATAGAGACAACACATGACATATAAGCACTAATTTCCTACTAAGGAGGGTCATCTATTTGCCCAACTCGAGGTCCTATCTCTAACCTTTTAAATTATATCATCAAAATAAGCAATCTTGAGTCACCACTTTTAAATTGGGCACCCAAGATAAATGAATGGAAGCTTACGTTGCTGAAAACCAATGACAAAATGGACAATAGCTTGGCACAAAGTAGAAGCAGAGCCTCCAACATAAAAACTGCTTTTGGCTTGACTAATCAATTGCCTCTAAAAATACCTCATAACGATGTACAAAAATCATGAGCCGCAAAAGGCTCGACCAGCTTCTATTAGCAAAAATAACAATATCATCTACAAAGCTTAATTATGAGACATGAACAGGCACAGCAGTATAATACCTTAAAGAGGGATATTGAGAATACAAGCGATCTAAGCCTCGAGAAAGAAACTCAATAGCAATAATAAATAAACATGGAGAAAAAGGATTACCCTGCTTAAAACTACCTTGAGACTGATAAAAACCCATGCTGACCTTGTTCACCAACATTGAGACCTAGAACATAAAAATAGCTTGCCGATCAAGGAAACCCATCGCTCTAAAAACCCAAATTACTGCAATATTTAAATAATGAAAGACCAGGACATCTGGTCATATGTCTTGGCCATGTCTAGTTTCAACACCATTTATTCCCCTTAGAGCAGCGATTAAGGTCATCAACCAACTGCTGAACCAAAAATAAATTATCATGGATCACCATACCAAGGATAAAACCACCTTGAGAAGGAGAGATAATACGAGGCAGCAAAGGAGCCAATCTCAATACAAGTAAATTGGTCAAAAATTTATTACTCATATGACAAAGACTAATCAACCAAAAATTTGTCCAAGTTGTAAGAGGAGTCTTCTTAGGAAGAAGAACCAATAAAGTACTCTAAAAAACCCCTTGGGCATAGCCGAACCTCTAAAATAATCAAGAATAATAGCCTACAAGTCACTGTAAATAGTATGCTAGCAAGATTGATAAAATCTACTGCAGAACCCATCCTAACCTGGAGCACTGTTAGGGTCAATCGAGAAGATCACCTACCTAATCTCATCCATATCTAGCTCCCTCCATAAATCCATATCATCTTTCACATTTACTAGGGTTAGGATAAAACCAAAATTAGATTGCTGAAACTAACTAACACTACTCGCCAATAAAACCCTGAAAGAAACCAACAGCGGAAGAAACATATAGCAGAAGCCTTAAATATCCATTAAGAAGAGACTAAATTCGATGGATATAAAACAGTTGACGCTTCTTTCGAATCATGGTATGAAAAACTGAGAATTAACATCCCCTTACTAAACCCAAAGAACATTGGGCTGTTGAAAAAAAAAAAAAACTCCTCAAAGCAAAGGTGCTTTAGTTGAGCCATTGCCTCAAGAAAAACAATTTGATCCTCAGCAGAATTAGAAAGATCATACGACCTCTCTTTTTTAGCCACATTATTCTCAACCTCCTTAATTAGTTGAAAAACATTACCAAACACATCTTTATTCTAAGCTTTCAAGCAAAATTTCAATCGAACAACCTTCGGTTGACTCATCCCAGTGCTAAACACCATTGCAGCCCAAGATTGCCATACAACATCAATGAAAGCAGAATGCTTAACCCAATCATATAAGAACATAAACCTAAAGGCCTTATTGGCCACATCCCTATCGTAAGTTAATAACATTGGGAGTGTTCTGAAGTAATGCGATTCAGATGAGTATCTCGATGACAAAAAATGCAAACCATTGAGCAATATTGACCACCCTATCAAGCCGCCTCCGAGCGTGCCTATTAGTCCAAATGAAAGGACTACTAACGAAACCAACATCCTCTAAACCACAGTCTATTAATGCTAAATTAAAAGCACCAATAGCACCCTAAGATCGAGCATGCCTACCATTGTACAAAATTAAAATCCTTACCTATAGTCCAAAGGTTATCATGATTATCAGCAAAAGCCACGAAGGCATCCCACAAATCCTCCCGCACAGGCATAAAACAACTTGCATAAATATAATATATAAAAATAGGTTACAAGAAAAAAGAATGGCTAACTCGGCAATGAATCACCTGACCCATATATGAAGTAGCTATAAAAAAAAAAGCGCAGACTAAAACACTTAAAATCTTCCTAGATGAGAAGGCAAAGCATGATCCATCCCGAGATGAACTTTAGTAATCTGCAATTGATTAGCTGTAAGAGATAGCTGATGCATTTAAATCAACTTCCGCAATCTGCCAATATCGGGGGCCTTACTAATCCCCTAATATTCTATATGAGCCTATTAATCATTGAAGGGGGAACAAGTCATAACCCGCTGACGATTATTACCATACTTTTGGCTCGTAACCGAAGAGAAATCTTTAAATCAACTGGCAACCCGCAGGCCATCAATATTATTACTCATTAATCTAAAAGCAAAAGAGTATAAACCTCATCGGGGTTAGTTAGAAATCTACCCTCATCACCAGAACCAAGATCATCTTTAGAAATAGCTTACCCATCCAATCGAGACAAACACAAATGACCAATACCAGGGACATCCAATGTAATACAACCATCAACAGTAGAAGAAGGCTGAGTCTGGTAAACCAAAGCAATCCCAAAATCTTGTCTAACAAGAGCAGGTGCACTAGTAGTGAAAGAAATCTCACTAGAAGCCACAGGCCACAATGGCAGAATTTTGGAGGAGGATGACGCTATAAAATAAAGTTTGAACTTTGTCCCTGAACCAATAAGAGCTGAGAGCTAAGCCTCTGAGATCGAATATCGATAGCAACAACATATTGCACAACACGAGCTATCTTAGGCTAAACTTCTGTGTCAGATACATGCAATTTGCCTTATCCTTAAGGACTTTACCCTAAGGCTCACCAACAGAATGATGGGGGTGTTAGCCTATATGGCTATAAATTTTGATTTTGATGATAACAAACCACTTGTATTGGTTAAAAAAAATTGAGAGTTGTTAAAATAAATATTCATATATCTTGTGCTTTTAAAATAAGAAAATTATTTTATTTAGTTAAGTTATTTTTCAAAGTTGTCAGCCAAAATGAAAGAATTTTACAATCTTTGATTTTAATCATTATTGTTTTGAATTTCGGATTTAGACATATTTGCAAATATTTAATTATTTTGGGTCATTCTATAATTTCACATATTTTGGATCATATTATAATTCCAGAAAGTTTTTGGATTAACAAAGCATTAAATAAAAATTTTGAAATTGGATATATTTGTAAATTTTCATAACGTTTTGGGTCATAATACAGTTTTATAAAATTTTAGGGTCAAAATATAATTTTAAAAATAATTCATCGTAGCAGTTACTGTACCATCCGGCTTTCCGGATGTCACTAAGTGGAAGACTGAATTTGGACAGTAAGTTATTGAAACAAAAGCGAAATTCCAGATATCAAAAGCGGCATTCTGGATGTACAAAAATTCAAATATTTGATGTAACGGTAACTTGAAGCGGAATTTCGGATTCACAAAAGTGGCATTCCGGTTATCACCAAAAAGCTCATAACGGCTAGTTTTTGAGCTCCAACTATAAAAACTCAAATCCAATTCATTTTCAAGCTCTCTAACAAGCAAAAACAAAAAGCACACAACTTATCTTGAGCTCTCAATTTGCAAATCATTATTCATTGAATCATTGTTGTTCTTCAATTTGTTCATCTGCTCTTTAAGAGAGTTTTTGTTGTAATTTGTAATTCTTCATCTAAATTGTGAGTGTTTGAGTGTGTGAGACACTTGAGTGAAGGGATTGAGATATAATCTCATTGTTGTAAAGGTTCATTGACACCTTAAAGTCAATTGTAAGCATTTTAAGCCTTAGAAGGCTTGGATAGTGAAAACCTCAAGCTTGGATCACTTGGCGGTGTGGACGTAGGCGGGGATTGCCGAACTACGTAAAATTTCGTGTGTTTGTTTCTCTTATCTCTTACTAATTCATTATTGTTTTTTCATTAAACTTATTGCTTTCGAATTTATTAAAGCATTATATTGGATTGTTGTATGGTTTTGTTAGGATATTTTTTTAAATACCAATTCACCCCTTCTTGGGTTGCACACTTATATTTCAAGGGGCTTACAAAGCCCTTACATGACTTAGATGCTTTTAAGAAGCACAACAAGAAGATATCTGCTCAAATATGACATCCTGGCAAAACTCGAACTCATCTTTACCAATCCGAACTCGCTGTAAAAGATGTTGTGAGGCATCATATTTAACTAACATCCTAGCAACAGATGGCTTATTAAAGAGGTTGTAGCATAATTTACATGCAAAGGCTTTCCAATAGTAGAAGCAGTCGAAAATAAAATTGGTTTACAGTTAATAAAATGAATAGGTAAATAAAAGAAGGATACCCAAACCGACACAATCAGGTATTATTTTAAACATTGAAAATATATTGTCCATTTAAATCTACATACCTCTGCTATTCACATACTATGTCTGCCATTCACATACTATGTCTGCCAATACTAAATATGAAAATAGGCTCCTCAAACTCAAGCTTAATAATGATATGTCTATTATTCGACAGAGAGATTTAGGAATGCCTCTTTAACCTAAGAGATACGAAAAATTTACTGATGGCATTCATTAGAGGGCGGCTAAAAAAGAATTTATCAACAATGGATAATTAGAAAGGTTCAGCCATGGATTGTATTTCTACAGCAAAAAAATGAATAGTGGGTTCTCTCTAATAAACTAGAATTGGCTTAATAAGAACTTGAGAGATTGAAGAGTCAACAACAAAGTCAACGGAAGATTTGAGAGGCCGGGATTAACCATAGAGGCATATAAAGGTTTGATAAGGATATGAAATTGTGCATTAGTGGTTGTAGGTTGGGTGTGATCTGTAGCAGCGTTATGCATGGACCATACATGAGAGTTAGGTAAACTAGGGTTTGTAGGTGTAGCAGCTCCCTCCAAATCTATTGGTGGCTAAATGTCGGCATAAGGATGGTGCTAAGGAGATCGACAGTGAAAGGAATGCACTTGCAACAGCATGGAGTGTGTTTTGGGGAGGGATGAGCAAGCTAAGGCTTTGCAGGAGACGTGAGTAATGAGACATAGGTTGTGGATAATTGGTGATTTGCGGCATAAACAGATCAATAACAGCTGACCATGATCAGGATGGGGCAAGGAGGAGTGTAGCAGCGATTAGGCGGTGTCACTAACGGTGGAAAACCTAATAGCGATGGAGATTGGTGGTTTTTTGGGCTGTTTAGCGTGAATTTGGTTGTTGTGGAGGTGGTTGCCAGTCAGATAGGAAGTCACTGATGCAAAGTTGAGACTTTAGCTAGGGCAGAGCAACACCACTGACCATCGATGGAGCCATCAGGTTGATCAAGGTTCTGTCAACAATAGAAAAATTAATATACTTAACGATTATTTTACTTTTTCCTAGTTGTAAACAAAATAAATTGTAAAATGGCTAAAAACTTCATCCAAATATGGTACTTAAAAAAAACAGTTGCTTAATAATTTATTAGGAATATTTAAAACACTACATAAAAAAAAAGCAATAGATGACAGACTGTGACAGATTCTTGGGAAAATGACTTATATCATAAAATTATGACAAACTCGTGATTAATAATGGTTTTGTGATAAAATTATTGTCCATATAATAGACTTGTGATAAAAGTTTGTTCTATCAAGAAATAATGATTGAACTATGATTTTGACCATGTTTGGCTGAACATTAATATATTATTTTATTTAAAAATCGAAATAGTAGCTTTTAGAATTTACTTAAACGGTATGTTTCAAAAATTAAAAAAATAAAAAAATAAAATATATTAAAAATAAAAAACAAAAACTCTACACTTTCTAAACATGGCTCCCTTTCATTCACTTAGAAAATTTTCCAATTTGCCTCTCTTTTCTCTCCATGGCAAAAAAATTTCCCTTTGATTTTCAATCCTTAAGCCACAGTAATAAAAAATACACCAATTAGATCAATTCTCTTTGTGTTCAATATGTTACAAAACCTAATTACTTCATTCTAGAGCTGGCAAAACGGGTCATCGGGTCGTGTTCGTGTCGTGTCAAATTTAGGTCAACTCAAACCCGACCCATTTAATAATTGTGTTAAAATATTATGACCCAAACCCGACACGGAAAAATAATTGGGTTACCCAATAACCCGCTTAATATCTGTATATTAAACAAAAATTACATCAAATATTTATACACTATCATACATACGTATGTATATACATACATAATTTATCGATATTATAAAATATATATATGTAACAAAATATTACACATTTACACTATTGAAGTTTTAATTATATATATGTAAATATTATTACATATCAATATTATAAAATATACATGTCTACTAATATTTTACACATTTATACTATTGAAGTTCTAAATATGTTTAAAATTTTATATATAAAATACTGTGTTTATATTTATCCTTTTAAAGAAAAAATAAATGAGAAAATCATTTCTAATAATTGAGTTCTAATGTCAAGAATCTGTAAATTATTTTAAAATAGAAAATATAATCGGGTCATTGATCGGGTAAATGGGTCGAGAATTTTAACTCGAACTCGACACGGAAAAAAATCGTATCTACCCGGACTCGACCCATTTAATAATCGTGTTAAATTCGACGACCCATACCCATTTATTTGTGTCGTGTTCGTGTCGGATAATCGGGTCGTGTCAAATTTTGCCAGCTTTACTTCATTCTATTCGTTTTCAGTTTCTCTGATTAATCTTAATTACTGCCTATTAATTGAAACCTTAAATTACCATTTCCATTCACAATTTGCTTTAGTTTGTTGTAGTAAGTTCAATTCTCCCTTTCACTCGCTTTAATTCGTTGTATGTTTCATTTGAGATTGTGGAATTTTTGGTTTGGGGTTTTTATCTATGATTTGGTTTGGGATTTTGATTTTTCTAGTAGATAAGAGCTGAGAGGACAGATGTAAACAATTTCCATGATTTAATTTTATTGATTAACCCCAAATCACTACCTGTCATTGAGACCCTAAATCACCGTTTCAATTCGCCGTTTAAATTGAGTTCGCAGTTGTAAGTTCAGTTGTCCCTCTCTCACTCACTTACTTTTGTTCATGTGTTATATGAGTGTGGTATTTTTTGTGCTTGCTCTATTTAGTCCAAATGTTTTCCTAACATGCATCCTTTTTCTCACAAATAGTGTTTACGTTGAATAAACTCAATTTCTAGAATGAAACATTTGATAACTGACATCTCATATGTGATAGTAATATATATTATTTTGGAATACATTGGGAATTAAGTTAGGAAGTAAATATAGTAACACTTTTTTGTTTTGTTTATTTAATTTGCTGGATTTAATGGTGCCATTGGATTTTTTGCTGTAGCACTCTGTTGACAATCAATTTGAAGTCAACTATCCACGACATCTACTGTTATGCTTATCAATAAACCAATCAAATGTATTTGGGAGTAGATGGGTCAATTATCTTGTTAATTTACTTGTTTTCTCCCTCTATACATGACTGGCAACTTGTTTGTAAAATTAAAAAAAAAATCGGGTTTGATTGTTTGTATTTGCATCTAGATGACTTGAAAGAAAAAGAAAATAGTAGATTATGAATAAGAGGAACTTGTGGATGTGTTTGTGAAAATGTTAGATTTAAGCGATAAGTTCTTGCTTCAGCTTCATTAATAGTTAGTGACACGAATCAAAAGTGTATTACTTCCAAGTATAAGAGTATCTAGTTATAATATAATCCGATGAGTCCGGAGTCGAACCACAGAGAATTTAAAATCTAGTTGTCAATTTGTTAAACAAAGAAAATTTAATTGGAAGAAATATATTACTAGAAATCAATTTAAAAAGATGCTAAGGTTAGAGGTGGCCAATGGACCGGGCGGCACGAGACACTGCATGTGGTCGTACAGCACGACACGGCACGAGCACGTTTTGATAAAGCATGCGGCACGGTACGGCACGCACGTGGGCCGTGCCGGGCTTAGATTTTAGGCAGCACAATTAAAGATGGGCCAAAGCACAGCACGCGAAAAAGCGCGCAACAAGTACGTTTTATTTTTTAATGAAAGTAAACTTAAAATTTAATGATTTTATAAATAACTTGAAATTGAAACTTTTAATATATTTTATTGGCTCAAGTTTTTTAAATTTATTTAATTCTTAATTTCAAAAAAATTATAATTGATTTATGTTTATAATTTATTAAATAAATAATTGATATCATGATTTTAATAAATAAAATTATAAATATCATGATTTTATAAATATATATTAATATTATTATAAACTATGATATATAACTCTACGTAATTCCAAGTTAAAAATTAAGTTAACCCTTAAAAAAATTATTATTGTTGTTGTTTTTAAGTACTAAAAAAGAATTCTAATACCATATAGTCAAACTTATCAACTAATATTACATTATCTTATTATTATTAATTTATTATCATTGAATATGGACTTGAGTTTTGAATTTTTATTCTATTAAATTTAAATAAAGGCACATGAATTTTAAAAAAAAGTACATAAGCTTGAAAAAAATAAGACAACAACTTAGCATGCGCTCTTAAAAAAATAAAAAAGGAAAAAAAGCTTAGTGGGCTATTTTTCCTAGGGACAACACGGCACGTGTGGGCACGGCACATTTGCTGGGTTGGCACGGCACGGCACGGCACGACCCGTTGGCCACCTCTAGCTAAGGTTACAAGATCCACTCTCAGTATTCAAACTATAATTTTAATACTTTCTCATTTTTTTATATTTTACCTCACTTTTACTAGTTAATTATTATATTATTTAATTCTTGACTAACTATGTATGTGAATAAGCATGGAATCAAGTACCTAATGTACCACACTATATTAATGTGTCGACATTATGTCAAAATACCATACAGATCCAAAAAAATTTATAAATTAATATGACATAAAAATAACCAAAAAAGAATCAAATAAACTTAAAACTCATTTGAGAAAGTAATTAATTTTATGATTTGAAACTTTGAGCTTTACCTTTCACCTCGGCTTAGTAAAATTAGCCAATCATATTGTAAGAAAACAAAACACTCTTTTTATTATTTGACAAACTTCTGGAATATATTATAAGAAAACTGATACAAAAGAAAACAAGAATAGAAAAGAAAGAAAGAAATCCTCAGCTGCACTCTCTTCTCTCCCGGCTTAGCTCCTCTCTACCATTGGCTCTCAGCTCATTTGCCTCCTTTTTATAGACAACAAATGCCTTTAACTTCCTTTATTTTATTATTTATTTATTATTATTATTTACATTATCACCTTTTTGAAAGGTGTGATGGTCAGGTGGCCAAGATGGCCACTTGACCATCACAATTCACGAGCATTTTTGCTCTCTTTTTCTTTTTTTATTTTTTATTTTCTTTTTTAATATTTATTTATTACATCTCCTTAATGATGCATTATAAATTGCTCCAACAGTCCTTCTTGATTCCTTCTTCAATTCGAATTCCATATTTATTCTTGAAAAATATTTACAAGATGAAAATTAACTTATTGCGAATTAATTTAATGCAAACATTTATTTGGGGAACATTCATATAATTTATAAGTTATGAGCACATTGATCAACATTTTTAAGTAAAAAATTAATAATTTTATCCTTATTACACGTACACTTTTTAGTGTTAATAAGTTAGCTTTTAGGCAATTATGTATCGAAGAGAGAAAAACGAGTATGATGTTTGACATATATTTGTTGATGATTGTTGCATCAAGCATCTTGGTCTAATCATTTAATTTGTTGCATCAAGCAAATTTAAATTTAGGTCGCTTCATCTTGTTAGCCGGTTTAATTTCTTTGCACAATTTTGCCTCAATTTCACAATTTTTCTTTGTAATTTTTTTTTCAAAATATATTAGGATTAATTTCTCATATTTTTTATTAATGATATTTTCAGATTGTAATTAAGAGCTGCACCTCCAAATTCTTTAGTCATGGATGAATTTATAGATGGGAATAATGAATAGATGAAAATATAAATCAGACACAAGTAGATAAATTAAGTGTAAGGGACCACAATTCTGAAACTGGAAGTGGGTTTTTGTCTCAAATACAATTGAAGTGACCAAAAATTATATAAAGTTGTAGAAAAATTTTGGGTTTGATATGCTTCTGTTTCTATTGTATTTGGGTTGATTTGCTGGTGGTTCTAGGTTAAACTTTTTGGTAAATTTCTTTTGGTTTTATGGGCTTCATTTGTTGTTATTTTTTGGTTAAATTTTCTATTGTTTCTAGGTAAATTTACTGCTTTGTTTAGTTAAATTTTTTGCTGCTTCTGGATAAACTTACTGTAGTTTTTGGGTTAAATTTTTTACTGTTCTTAGTTAAATTTTTCTGGTTTTGGGGCTTTATTGTGCAAATTTTGTTGAACTCGCAAGCGCACGAATCTATTGTAGAATAGATTAACAGTGACGAGTGTCCATCCCACGAGAAGGTGGATTTTAATTATATGTAGAATTAATTATGTAAATGAGTGGTTGGATTTGTGTGGAAGTGATTTAGATTATGCTGGAATTTAAATTGGATTGGCAGAAAATTTAATTGGAAACTATTGAGATAAAGTGCTTGGGTATCTGGATCCGTATCAACATGCACTATGGGCTAAATATTCCTTATTAATACCAATTAAATCATGAGGGGGGGATCCACACCTCATGAACCATACTCTAATCAATATGGTGCTAAGAGCTTATCGTGCCAAATAATAATAACCTTATACTAGGGTGCCAGTGAAACCAGGGCGGTAACTAGACAAGATTATTATTATTTGTCGACGAAAAGTCAAAACCTCCACAGAAATTAGAGGGGAAGAGAAAATAAATTTACCAAATAAAGCCCATGACACATGTTGAGATTTCACCTTCAACCTAAGCTTGAAAGAAAATTAGCTACTCATAATTGAACTAAGGGTAAAATGGAAATTTATTAAAATACGTAGAAAATACAAGATGGAGAAAGAATTATAGAAAACTAAGTTTAAAAATGGATTCAGGGGTATCAAATTAGGGGGGAGAGACCCCCTTTTTATAGATACATTGAGTAAATCATGGCAATCGGATTAAAAACAGTTTGGACCCACAGGATTGCGCCACGTCATTAGCCAACAGTACGTGTTTGACCACGGGTTTGAACAGTGACGCGGTATGAACAGTATCGTGAACAGTACTCATGAACAGTGTCGTACATGTGAATAGTGCCGTACGTGTGAACAATGTTATTTTTCCTTTTATACTCCTCTTAAGGTTTTCGATTGTCCTAAGTTCAAAAGTGAAGTCGATTATCCGATATCCCTAAAATATATAAAATACTTAATTAAAACAAAACACTCATAATTAAATAATAAGGGATTTAAATAAATAAAATTAGAGATGTTAGTGAGACTTGAAATGTAAAATAACGATTTTCTCCTTTATAAATATACACTTTCCAACACTCAACAGGCTTCATTTGCTACTGTTTTTTAGTTAATTTTTTTGCTATTTCTGAGTAAATTTTCTTTTTTTTTTCAATTAAATTTTCTACTGCTTCTGGATAAATTTACTACTGTTTTTGGATTAAATTTTTTTGTTGTTTTTGGGTAAATTTTTCTGGTGTTTTGGGCTTCATTTGTTGCTATTTTTGGGTTAAATTTTCTATTGTTTCTGGGTAAAGTTGCTGCTGTTTTTTATTTTAATTTTTTGATATTTTTAAATAAATTTATTACTGTTTCTAGGTAAAGTTTCCTGTTTTTTTGGCTTCATTTGCTGCAGTTTTTGGGTTAACTTTTCTGTTGTTTCTAGGTAAATTTATTGCTGTTTATCAGTTAATTTTTTTATTATTTTTGGATAATTTTACTACTATTTTTGGGTTAATTTTTTAGCTGTTTTTGGGTAAATTTGATGGTGTTTTTTTGTGTATGGAGCTGGTCGAAAAATGGTCATGATGCATTTTAAATGGGGAATGATGGGGACAGGTAGTAAAAGTTGCTTTTGTTGTTCTTGCTGCTACTTGCTCCATTTGAGCTTCTAGAATCCCTTAAGAGTATAAGGGAAGAAGAGATGATGAGAAATACAAACTGTTTGTGAGCTTTATATTGACGTACCAAGCCAACAGTTATATTTCTAATTTTTTTTAAGTTTGCTAATTTTTTATTTTTTATTTTAGGATTATAACTAATATTGTAAATGGTTATTGTTTGTCACTGTTCTGGAAGCAAACACTAGTTTAACTTTCTAGGAAAGGTGTTCTTAATTTTTGCTTCAGTGAGTGAATTTTGTATTGAAATGTTTATTTGTAAAATATTTTTACAGGATCCAAAACTTATGATATTTGACATTTCTTTTTGTGCCTAATATCTTCATGTACAGGTTCTTGTTATAAACTCGAAAATGGCTGAAAATCTAGATAATGGTAACAAGGATTGAAGATAGTATTAATTAGTTGGAATTGAGGGTAACAAGGATTCAGTTCAATGTCATATCTCGAGGAGAAGAGAGTGCACTGCACCTGTTTTGATGGTAACAATCTTCACTACATCCACCTGTTTTGATGGAGAAGAGAGTGCACTGCTGCACTTCCCTGAAGTTATGAACATGTCTTTGAACTAGAGACTAAAAGATAAAAAGAACCTCGAAGTTCGTTACTCAATTGATAACAATAAGTTTGCACATAGTTACTTTCAAAAAAAAAAATCAATAGTATATTATTGCCAGCAAATAACTTTTAAACCAAAAAGTTCACGCAGGGCATTATGTTCTTCTACTCCAAAAGACATTACCAAACACATTTATCAAAAACTATTCTTGAAAATCATTAGAAAACACATTTATCAAAACTATTCTTGAAAATCATTAGAAAACACATTTTTCAAATATTCTAAGTCTAAGTTTCCTGTTTTCATTCTCGAGAATAACTTGTAAAAAAAAAGTAAAATTCTAAAATAGTCCCAAAGCATTCAACACTCAAGCTATGTTCGGGAGGTAGGATTGGACTAATTATTGGGATAAAATATTAATACCATGTTTAGCATGCGCACTTGGATTGAATTAACGGACTAATTTCAAATTTTAATCCTAAATTCATGGGATTACTAAACCTAATTTACATGTGGGTTTAGTTAGGACTAGATAATGTCAAGAAAAATATTTGTCCATTTATAATATCTTCCCTAATTTATTACACCATTTTATTAATAACTTAAAATTTATTTATTTATTATTTTTAATTAAGTAATTTTTTTTTCATGATTTACTTAAAAGTTATTAATTAATTTATTATTTGAATAATTTTATTTATTTTATTTAATAAAATGATAGCTCAAGTAAATAACTTATTCTGATTCTCATTCTTGATTCTGATTCCAGCCCATTCCGATTATTGATTAGTTAACGCACCATGAGCAGATTATTGTGGTTAAATTGGGTTTGGTTTTTCGAACCAAATTAACAATTAGTTTGGGTTGGATTGATTATAATTAACCAGTATAATCAAACAAAATCCACATAAATAATAATGATTATAATACACTAATAAGAATAATGATAATATGTTAATTGTGGATTTTATCTAAAAAGTCTGAATTTGGAATTGGAAAAGGAGATGTAGGAGAAATAAAGGCTAGATGCTTATTGTGGAAATTTTCTTAATTTAAAGATAGTTAATTTTTTAACTTTCTTTATTATACACTGGACAGTGAATGTAATTTTCATATTATAAAATATTTATATTTGATTTTAATAAGTTTTATTTCAAGTTTCATATAACTTTCTTTGTTCAATTAAAAGTTTTGATTTTACCTTCAACATAATCAACTCAACCAGATGATTTAAGGTTTGGGTAAAATTGGGTTAAATAAGTTTATTTAAATAGGTTAGATGGATTTTATCTCAAACCATCAAAAAAGTAGGGTAGATTAGATTTTCACTAACCCTATCCAACCCAACTCATGTCTGCCCTTATATCATACTATCTAAAATTGTAAAATGCACAAGTAGATTTTCAAAGACTTTCAAAAGGATGCCAATAATCCAACTTTTTAACCATTTTCACATTGGATTTAAGTTGAGGCAGGCGACCTAAATTAATAAATTGATGGAAAAGAAGGTAAATTAATGATGGAGTGGTAAATTAGAAGAAAAAATTATAAACAAAACAAAAAAAATAGAAAATGACATAAAACTTGTAAATTGACATTAAGTATAAAATGAAACAAAAAAAATATGTAAGCAGCATATAAGACTAGTCAATCGATGAAAAATGGGGTAAATTAATGTTTGAGTGATAAACTGATCTTCAGAATTATAAACAAAATAAACAATTAGGAAAATTATGTAAAACTTGTAAATTGACATTAAATGTAAAATGAAACAAAAGATTTTTAAATCACACATGAAACTGGTAAATTAAAGAAAAAACGAGTAAATTAATGTTGGAGTAGTAAATTGCTCTTTGGAATTGTAAACAAAACAAAAACTTAAAAAAATGACATAAAACCTGTAAATTACCTTTAAGTACGAAATGAAAAAACAAATTTGTAAACCAAGCATAAGATTAGTAAATTGGAGAAAAAAGAGGTAAATTAATGTTGGAGTGGTAAATTAGAACAAGAAATTATAAACAAAATAAAAAAATTATAAAAAATGTCATAAAATTATTAAATTAACATTAAGTGTGAAATGAAACAAAATATTTATAAACCATACATGGAACTAATAAATTGAAGGAAAATAGGGTAAATTAATGTTAAAGTAGTAAATTGCTCTTTGGAATTGTAAACAAAACAAAAAAAATAGAAAAATGACATAAATCTTGTAAATTGACATTTAAATGTGAAATAAAACAAAAAATTTGTAAAATACACATAAGAGTAATAAACTGATGGAAAAATAGGTAAATTAATATTAGAGTTGTAAATTGCAAGAAGAATTTGTAAACGAAATAAAAAACTTAGAAAAATGACACAAAACTTGTAAATTGGCATTGAGTATAAAATAGAAAAAAAAATTGTAAACCACATATAAGGGTAGTAAATTGATTAAAAAAAGGTAAATTAATGTTAGAGTTATAAATTGCAAGAAAAACTTGTAAATAAAACAAAACTTAGATAAATGACATAGAACTTGTAAATTGACAATAAGTATGAAATGAAATAAAGAATGTGTAAACAACACATAAAACTAGTAAATTGACGGAAAATGGAGCAAATTAATAATGAAGTTGTAAATAAAAAGAATTAAGTGTAAACAAAATAAAAACTTAGAAAAATGACATAAAATTTGTAAATTGACGTTAAGTGTAAAATAAAACAAAAAATATGTAAATTGATGGAAAATAGGGTAAATTAATGATGGAGTTGTAAATTAGAAAAAAATATAAACAAACCAAAAACTTAGAAAAATGACATAAAACTTATAAATTGACATTAAGTGTAAAATGAAATAAAAAATTGTGTAAACTACACATAAGACAAGTAAATTGATGGGAAAATGGATAAATTAATGTTAGAGTTGTAAATTATAAGAAGAACTTGTAAAAAAAAAGTATGAAATGAAACGAAAAATAAATAAACCATACATAAAATTAGTAAATTGATGAAAAATGGGGTAAATTAATGATGGAGTTGTAAATTAGAAAAAAAATGTAAACAAAACAAAAATTTAGAAGAATGACAATTCAATGAAGCAAAAAATGTGGAAACCACGCATAAAATTAGTAAATTGATGGAAAAATAGATAAATTAATGTTAAAGTTGTAAACTACAAGAAGAATTTGTAAATAAAACAAAAACTTAAAAAAATAATATCGAACTTGTAAATTGACATTAAGTGTGAAATGAAACAAAAAATATGTAAATCACACATAAAACTAATAAATTGATGGAAAAGAGGGTAAATTAATGATGGAGTTGTAAATTAGAAAAAAAATGTAAACAAAACAAAAATTTAGAAAAATAACATAGAACTTGTAAATTGACATTAAGTGTCAAATGAAATAAAAACTGTGTAAACCACATATAAAACTAGTAAATTAATGAAAAAAATAGGTAAATTAATGATAGAGTTATAAATTAGAAGAAAAAATCGTAGACAAAACAAAAACTTAGAAAAATTACATAAAACTTGTAAATTGACATTAAGTGTAAAATAAAATAAAAAATGTGTAAACCACACATAACGCTAATAAATTGATGGAAAATTGAGTAAATTAATGATAAAGTTGTAAATTGGTCTTTAGAATTGTAAATAAAATAAAAACTTGTAATTGTTACATAAAACTTGTAAATCAATATTAAGTGGCAAATAACACATTAATCTTGTAAATCACACATAAGACTAGTAAATGTAACATACAACTTGAACTAAAAAGGGTGATTACCTACTACTTAGGTAACAAGTTACCTATTTATTTAGAGTTAATGATGGAGATTTTTTATTTAAATCGGTCAATGTCCATTACAGCATTGATGCCGTAATTATCGATGCCGTAATTTTAATTACGACATCATAGAATGACCCATAATGTATTCTCTTTTATAAATGACACATTAATTGGGCTTTTATTGTTTATAAATGACACATTATAGATAATTTGCTTTATCGTATTTCAGGGTTTCTTATTTAGTTTAGGATTAGAAATTAAGTTGCATATGATAATTAATATTGGTGTTGGAATTAAAGTACAGCTTTTCAGGAAAATTAACTGCTGGATGGTTTTCCAGGAAAATTAAGTGTTATTGGAATTGGAGTGCATTTTTGTTAAAAAATTAGCTGCGGGATTGATAGAAAGTAATTATGCTTACTATTGGGTTGGAATTTGAACACACAATGCCTAGACTTGGATTGTTTATTGTATTGTGAATGGATGTATAATTTTTTTAATTGATATATTTTAAAGCTATAGTGACACTGGTGGTTCGTAACTTTTAATTTGTTAGATATTTGGTTGTACTTTGGATTTTATTTAATATTACGTTTTATATTAATTTTAAATTTTAATTTTTAAAAATAAAATTGCAAAATTTGGGATTTTTTAAAATAAATAATAAAAAATTGCAGTTCAAATAATAATAATAAAATATTATTTCAATTCAAAACAATAATAATAAAATTTTAAATAATAGCAATAATATAATTTTAAAAAATAGTATAAATTATATCAATTTTCCTATCAAAAAAATAAAAACAAATGCTAAAAATTTTGAATAATTTTCAATTTCTCACTAAAATATGATGTGACATACATATGATTATTGAAAACTATTATAAATTTATGACAGAAAAATTTTTATTTTAAATGAGTGAAAGTGACATAGATTACAAATAAATTAATTATTATGTAATCTCTTTTATGACAATTATTTACTATCATTTATTACTTGTTTTCTTATACTGAAATGATTTTATAAATCTTTTTCATCAAATTTTTTAAATTTGATTATAATTAATTTCAAACAAGTAACAAGAATGATGATCGGGAATGGGACATCTAATTAATCATATCAAAATCCAATTAATAATTCTTTGTCGCGTGAAGGGCAAGCTAACAAATGGCGACCCGAAGATTTTTCGTTTAAAGGTTGGACTTTTATATTTCTACTCTCTAGCACACCTCAATAGTGTGGCCGTGTGATCAACGCAGCGGCAAGCTGGCATTGTTTTAATTAATTAAACCCTTTACTTGACAAGCAGACTAAATTACTAATTATAATTCACGCAGGTAGATAAGTCAAAGATCAAATAAAATAGCTTCTCAAAAGTCAAATCAAACGGATGAGGTTTCGACGTACGTTTAGTCCAGCTTAGGTAATCTAAGATTTAGGGCTTTTGGAATTCTTACGACTGAGTAAATGAAAGAACACGTCAATCTAAATCCGTATGTAACTCAGCTATAATTGTAAATGCGCATTACGTACACAATCGCTTAATTTCAAGTAACAATAGGAGGACTAAGATTGGTTTTTAATTTTTAATTACTGAAATTTCTCGTTATTATTCAATTTCTCGTTTTATATATATATAGTAGTTTTCCAATCAGGCATCTTTAACTTTAATAAAATAAAAAATTAGTTAAAAAACAAAATAAATACAGATTCATATTTAGAAGTACTTTATCATATAGTGTGTATGTGTATATATATGTGTGTGTGTGAGAGTGCGCACGCGTGCATATATATATATGTTCATCGCGAAAGACATACCACTGGTATTTTGGAGTATAATCGGTGCTATATATATAATACAATACTTTGTCTTTGTGAATGGATTATAAGCGTTGGATTGAACAATCCAATTTAACTTTCGTGACTTTAGCCCCGTTTGGAGAAAATTTCTCCTGTTTCATAGGCGGATAAACAAGCTATTTATTTTTCATTTTAGAGTAATAATTAGTAACATTATTACAGTGATAGAAAATAAATAATATTGTAGAGAATGGACCTAGTAACATTGTTACACTTCATAAATAATATTTCTTTTTGAATAAAATAACCTCATGAATAATATTAAACTACTTACAAATTAGTATGTGTGAGTCTCTGATAGTATAATCCTACAGTGATCATAGAAAATAAATAAATCATAAGATTATTGACAATTCCAAATTTGAGCGTGCCGGAGAGTTATACATATATTAGAATAATCTTATAGTAATAGATAACAAAAAAATCATAAGACTATTGACAATTTCAAAATTTGACCTAACGTCCTTACCCTTGGAAACTTTTGTTCTAGATCTAGATAAAACAAACAATTTATATAGGATCCCCTTAAGTTACGTTTATCCTAACTTACAGCCTTATAACTTGACTACTTAATCAATAAAAATATGCCACATGTACAAAACACAAAGGAAATATAACAGGCTTAAACGGTTAAATGGTTGCAGATGGGTGAATAAAAGAAAGGAAAATTTACACAAATAACCACTTTCCACTTTTTAATTACCCAAATAACCACGATTACAACTTTCACACTTTAACAACCAAACAAATGACTTTCGGACATTAATATCCTTACCTCTCAGAGGGCATCAACTTTTGGAAACTCTAAACGTCAATTTTCAGTTCAAGTTCTTACAGTTTGGTTCACTCAATTTTATTTTCATCATCTACGTCAAGCTTTCTAGCAAAACAAAAGAAGCGTTTTGGCTCATCAAGCTCAGTAACCAAGCATATATCAAGCTCGATTTTAAGAGAGGGTTTCTAATCTCGTTTTAACACGTTTTTGTTTTTGAACTAGATGTTTGTATTATGTTGCGGTGGAGTTGTGATTGAATTGTTGAGGGAGTTCTGTTGATGGCTGTGTGAAGTTGTAAAGTTTGTCTTCAGTTGTTTAGGATATTAAAGTTGTAAGGTGCATCTGAAAAAATAAGTTGTAAAAGAAAATAGTACAAAGATATAATGCAAACTAGATGTTTGATAAAATGCCCCATAAATTTATTTTACTTTGGGTTACTTTTTTGAGAGTTAAACTATGCTAACAACTAAATCGTAAGTACTTGATGAGAGAAATATCAGAAAATCTAAGTTTCTCAATATAGAACTTAAAAGAAAAAATTGATTTCGCCTAAAACCAAAGACTTGGGCAACAATCGGCCGTCGCTCGGACGATATGCCTATCGACCGCGCCCAACCAACCAACACTCTTCGATAGAACTCTTCATAGTTTTTAATTTTTTTTCCTTTTTATAAACTCTAAAGTATTATTTCTTCTTCGGTTTTTAATTTTTACCCTCCACAAACAATCTTAACCATTTGTTGCAGTTGCTCATCATTCTTAACAAACCAATTCAGTTAGTTTCCCTTTCATACCATTTTTGGACAAATTCACTATCATCCGTTGGATAAGATTTTAACACATTGAGTGGTTGAGATTTTTTGGACTGTAACTTACATTATCTGTAACTTAGGGATTGCCATTTATATATGGTCTTCAAAAAATTTCTTCTGACTCTTGATAAAAGAAATAACGTTCATATTGATTTTTTTAAAAAATGTCTTATAACCTTTGATAAAATCAACAATCTCTAGATTGGTCTTTAAAATTTTCTAATAACCACACCTAATTAAAAAAAAAAAATTGAAAAGGTCTGTCCTTTCTTTGATACCAATTTTAATTTGATTGATTAAATTTTACTAAATCCTAAAAGGATAGATGACAATATGGTTTGGCCCCTTGCAATAGAACAAGAGATGAAGGTTTCAAGTCGAAGGGATGCGTTCAATTTGGGAAGGGGATGGGGCAAGATTAACTTGTAGTTAATAGTAATACTAATAAAATGAAAAATAAAGTTGAGGACGCATTTAATATGTGTCAAGACTTGTTCATAAAAATTCCTATTTAGAGCACTTGCCTTGATTTTGAGCCCTTAAGCTTCAATGGGTTTGGCTTGAATTTAGCATTTATATTAGTTTCTTACAAAGATGATTGATTTCATATTTTGGGAAATTTATAAAATTGACCTAAAAAATTTTTAATTTTTCATATTTAACCCTTCTAATTTTTTTTAATCATAAATAGCCAAAAATAAGTTTTTTGCCCCAAATTACCTTCTTTATTTCAACCCAAACTCCTCTTCCTCTTCATCAAATCGTAAGCAGCGTTTTCTCTCTTGAATCATCATCAGCGTCCCGGATGGTGATGGCAAACGGCGATGGTGATAGAAAAAGTGAACTCCGACCAAATACACCCGTATCAAGCACCAATCCGACATGATTCTAACAAATTGAATTAGACCTAAAACCTTTGTGAGCTAATTGAAAGAAATTTTGTTTTGTACAACTATTGCACATTAAGTGTTTGATGAAATATTTCTTAGATTTTTTATCCTTTGTTTTTGTATAACCAAGTGTTAAGAGATGTTTGTTGAGTTGGGGGGGGGGTGTTTGTGGTCGATTTGGCGTGACGAGATAGTTTTGATGTCACAATATCTTGGGGCGACAAGGTGTCTATTCCACCAAATTTGTGCGACATGGTGCCTGTCACACTAATTTTGTGCGACATGGTGCCTGTCGCACTAAGAGACAATTTTGGCGCAATCGTCTCTTGGTGCAATAAGCACCTGTCGCACCAATTTTGTGCGACTTGGTGCATGTCGCACCTGATTTGCATGCAATGGGTGTCGTGACCGACAGCCTATCGCACAAATTTTGCGAAAATCACACCAAATTCGTGTGATGGGCATCCCGTCACCCACACCAACAACCTTACCCAACACATCAATCTTCCATCACCATTACCAACACAACACAATAACAACAATATAAAATAAGAACACACAATAAAACATGCAATAAAACTTAGGGTTTTTGAACTAACCATTAATTTTATATCTTAGCCGTAATTTTAGTGATGTTGGCTGCTGAGAATAGACTCCGACGTACTGTGGGAAGTCGGCGACGATGAGTGGTCGATTTGGGTGAGAGGCTGAGAGAGGTCGTTTGGTTAGAGAGATGAAGCTTGGTGAGAATAAGAGGGATATTTTTGTCACTGGATGTGTTTTTGGCTAATGTTGATAGAAATAAACTAAAGTGGTTAGTTTTGAAAAATACAAAATTTTTATGGTTAGTTTTGTAATTTCCATAAGCAACTTAGAATATTTTCTAAGTAATTGACCCTAGTCCATTGTCTACAAGAATGGACCTAAGCCATTTTTATCAAGATTTTCCCGTAGGCATGTTTGCAAAATTTCACCATAGTCATTTTCTTTAGAATGTTTACCTGTAGGCACTTTATTTGGTATGTGCCTGCCAGCACATTTTCGTGGAATATGTGATAACTTGTTGGCTCATTTCATGGAATATATGTTTGCCTATAGGCACATCACATAAAATGTTTATTGGCCCATAGGCTTATTCCTTAGAATATTTATTTGTCAGTAGGAATATTCCGTAAAGTATTTTCTATGTATCTAGATAATTTTTGTAGAGAATAGACCTTGATCATTTTTGTTGAATTATGCCCTTAGGCATTTATCGATTCTTGCTTTTAGGTAGTTTACTTAGAATTTCTTAAGTCACTTTTGTAGAGAATGGAAATAAATCATTTGTGTAAGATTAGCCCTTGGATGTTTTGTTGATATTCACCCTTAAGTGATTTTATTTGAATTTTCTAAGTACGTAGGTTACTCTTGTAGAGAATGGACCACTACAAGAAAAATGATATTTTACTATCAAAAAAATTAGTCACTTTATATTTTTTATGACAAAAAATACATCGTCATGTGTTAGTCGTAGAAAGACCGTCTTAAAAGGTTCTAACGACGAAAATTATTTTTGTCATGTTAAAAGTATGTTTTTGTGACAACATAATTGTCTTAAAATTAAGTTAAAATTGTCACAAATGGTATTCAAAATGGTCAAATTAGATATTAAAAAATACAATCAATGACACTTCATATTTGTCACAATATGCGATTTATAGTGACTATAATATTTGTCTCCAGAGTATGTAAATATAGTCACAACAATTATTAAAAATCATCATTTACAGGTTCGAAAATATAATTAGCAACACTATATCTTGGTCGTTGAAGTTTACATATCACGACATTACACAATCGTCCCAAGTAGTTGTCATTTGTGACAATTTCTGTAAATATAATTGATAATTAATTTAGTCTCAAATTTGTTTTGAAGACAATTTATTTTACTATTTCATGACTAGTTAAATTGTATCAAAAGATTTTAAGTGACCATTATCTCTTGTCATAAAACGTAAGAATTTGCAACTAAAATATTTAGTCAGACAAATTAATATGTTGTGACGTATTCTTTTGTCGTAAAATATATGTAATATAGTATGGAATTATTTTTAATTACAATATAATTTCTTCTTAGGTGACTATTTATATCGTATCCAAAAATTTGAAATGACTACTTTCAATTGTCATTAAAAGAAAGTATTCACGACGACATATTACAGTAACATAAAATAATATCTAGTGACTAAAAGATTTTGATACAAAAAATGTTATTCTATGACGATTACTTACTACATAAAATGACAAGTAATATGATTTTACATTATTTTAACCACAATATATTTTATTATTAGGAGACTATTTAAATCGTATAAAAAAAGTTAAAATGACTACTCTAAATTGTCATTAAAAAACACCATTCATGACGGCATATTATAGTCACATAAATTGATATTTAGTGACTAAAAAATTTCGATTCAAAAAAGGTTATTCCACAGCAATTAATTTCATTTCAAGTGACAAGTAATATTGTCTCACATTATTTTTAAAGACAATGTATTTTACTATGCCGCAACTAGTTACATTGTACTAGAAATTTGGTGTGACTATTAAATATAAGTGCCATCCTTAATAAACAAACCAACAACAATGAGACTAACATAAAAAATAATTCAAAATATTTATCTATAATCCAAAAGATTCGAACATAAAGCATAACATTAAAATCCAAATAAACATGGTTCATGCCAAAAAAATGTAAACATAAAAGTCACATATCACTATCGACCTAAAAGTAAGAACTTAAAAGCAAAATTTCACAGTAGGTGTACTTGAAAAAGCTTTATTGGGATTGAGAGTCAAATAATATTGGATTAGAAGAAGGTGTAAAGGAAAATGATGGTTGCTCTTTCATGAATTTCATGAAATCTTCAACTACCTGTAATCTATTATCTTGTTCCTCAATTTTTTTTGCTTGCTCTTTAATTGTCTTCGCCATCTCCTGATTTTGTTGAGACAATGCCACATTGGATGCTAATTTTGAAGGGCCTATCATTTTCTTCACAAAATTGGATTTCTTTCCCAAAACGATTTCACAAATTTGATTATCAGTTAATTGCTCAACATTTTCATCGATGTTGGTGTTTTCCTTCATTTCTATCATTTGTTCCTGTAAAATTCAAAGTTGAATAATTAATAAACCTTTAAAAATTATACTAGACACATCTACAGAAGAAAGTGAATCATACAAACTTATTAAATAATAAGTCCAATTGACTAAGAATAAACAAATTATAAATAGCAAGACCAATAGCACCTGTAAAAATATGAATAAAATGATAACACAAAGCAGGAATTGAAACATTAACTAAATTTTTCAAGCAAACATGTTCTCAATCCCAAATATACATTTAGTTCAAAATAAATATGTAAATTTTAATTTCTACATGTAAATAAATTGGAATAACTTACGTATTTTGCTTTTGCTTCTACACTACTCCACCCTTTGGCCTCACTCCAGAACATCTTTTGGAACAAAATAATCAACCCAGGCGACTCCCCATGCGTTTCCGTCTTCCCAATACAAAAGAAGAAAAGCATTTTAATATTTATAAACATGATACAAGCACATAACAGAAACAGTTAAAACTAAGTCCCCATCATTTCAAGTACCATCTCGTTTAGATGTTGCGCATGAGACTTCGATCCACCACGATGCACAGAAGTCACCTTACTACGATTTTGTTTGTTCTATTCTGATCGTTTCTGTAATTGATTTGGATAGAACATGTTATTAAGCATTAAATTAGTTAACAGACATGTCAACTACTACATGAAATTAATGTCATCATATAAAATGGGTAAGTTGACCTTGGTTCTAATAAGTCACTAAAAGATATTAAAGATTCACCCACAGGCCATTTTATGTAAGATGCTAACCAACAAGTCCAGCAAATAAATGAATTTACATTTTCCAGCTATAAATATAATTGCACAGCTTCTACAGCAGTAAAAAAAAATTTATAATAGATTAATCTATAGAAGAAAAAATTTAAAGGTGCATGGCATGTCATCAGGAGAGAAAGAAAAAGGTGTTTGCATATTGTGTTAATAATTTGGATAAAATAATTGGGAATCACATTTCAAATAGATTAAAACTAGTCTGTATACTAAATGAGCATAGATATAAATCATTTCTTCAAACTACCAAGTACTAAAAGTTACTGACACAACACTGTGGTGCCACATATACAATCGATCAAACAAACTGACCACATTATATATATATATATATATATAAAAGAATAAGATAGCCTTAAGAAATGGACCATATTACTCAAGTAAATGTGAATTGGGTTAACACATTCTCCATGAATTTTCCTTTTCAACAGCTACTGTCACTTATCATCATTCAAGGGATAAATAATTCTCCAGAGCAAACAAAAAAAAAAAAACACTTGAGCAGAATGTCCGCACTAGTTTAATTAATTTTATATATTCTCCATATGATTCAAAGCGAAATTTCAAAACAGGGACTAAATTAAGATTATTTCTAATAGTGCAATCACCAAAAGGTTAAAAAGAGACTCAAATTGTTGCTCTTTCATTTTTTAAAAAACTTTTTCCCTAAAAAGGTGGCATATGAGTTATGTATCATTTTCTCTAGGGCTATGCTACTATAAAATGGATAATGGAAATCAATCTCCAGACATGTGACCTACACTTTAGTGCAAAAATAGTAAAGAAACCAACAATCTATGATAATAAAATCTGGTGAAAAAAGTTGTAGAAAATAGTGTAGAAAAACAGCACTGTGGTGCCACATATATAATCGATCAAACAAACTGACCACATTATATATATATATAATGTGGAACCATATCAGAAATGGAACCATATTACTCAAGTAAATGTGAATTGGGTTAACACATTCTCCATCAATTTTTCTTTTCAACAGCTACTGTCACTTATCATCATTCAAGGGATCAATAATCCTCCAGAGCAAAAAAAAAAAAAAAAACATACTTGAGCAGAATGTCTGCAATAGTTTAATTAATTTTATATATTCTCCATATGATTCAAGGTGAAATTTTAAAATAAAAACTAAGTTAAGATTATTTTTAGTAGGGCAATCACCAAAAAGGTTAAAAAGAGACTTAAATTGTTGCTCTTTCATTTTTTTTAAAACTTGAAAGGTGGCATAGGAGTTGTGTATCATTTTCTCCAAGACTATGCTACTATAAACTGGATAACAGAAATCAATCTCCAGACATGTGACCTATACTCCAGTGCAAAACTTGTAAAGAAACCAACAATCTATGATAATCAAATTTGGTGAAAAAAATTGTAGAAAATAGTGTAGCAAAACAGTGCCAACAAATAGAAACCACAAAGAAGGGCAATTGGCAATTAATATATTAAAATGGTACCTTAAATGCCTCACTTGAGAAATAATCACAAAGACTCTCCCATTCTGCTTGCTTGTGACGAAGATCCTTTGGTGGATTTTGTTTTGCCTCTTCAACTGTAGGATATTGTTCGAATTCTTTCTTTAATTGGTGACGAAAATTCTTGAACCTCGTCGCCAATTTATCCAGCAAGTAATTTCTAATGATTGGATTATGAACATCAATGACAAATTTGCTTTGCAATATAAACAATGAAAAGATACAACAAATGTTACCAACATTCAATTTGTACAAAAAACAAAAGACAACACCAATCCATTAACTATTAAACATGTAATGAAAAAAAGGTAGTACAGAAATATCGTCTATCATCAGTATCCTTTGAGCTTCTGGCACATCTTTCCATTTTTTTGCCCCTAATGGAGCAATTTTCCTTAGAACAACACCAATATCAGAAGCTAGCGCCGCTGCATTAGCACCAATAGGCGCATTCATTGTATCACAAAATTCAATTGGCAATGGTGCTTGGGATTGATGAATGAGCTTGTCAAGTTTTAAGCCTCTTGACTTAGATCTTTTGTTTTTCTTAGTGTTAGCGGCGGCTACAAAAAAAAAAAGATGATGATGATAATATCAATAATATTAAATGACATGAGACAAATAAAAAAAATTAAAATATGGCTAGATAAAATACCAAGAGTGGCACTAGAGCTAGCAATAGACAATGAATTAGTTGGTGCAGCTAATCCATCACGTGCTTGTGCCGCTACTACTACACGTGATCGGCGAGAACCTCCAGGAGCCATGATCCAATATCCTACAATTTCACAAAACATAATTAAATCAACCAAAATAATTATTTTAAATATATACAATTGATATATAACATCATAAATAAAAAACTTAAAATAAATCATACAAAATAAAATTAAGAAAAAAGATTACCAAATTGTATTGTGTGAATGATTAATCGACATCACTGTCATTATCTAATAAAATATTTTCATTATCACTATAATAATTTTCAATTGTGTCATCCTCTTCCCCAACATCAGAAACCTCCTCTTCGAGCATTAGTCCTTCGTTATGTATTCCATCATTGCCAATTGCTTCAGGACTCACATCATGCCGATGGAATTTTCTACCATCTAAATCTTCTTCTTCAACGGTCATTTGAATATCAGATGATTCATTCTCTTGATAAATATTATCTGCGCTTTCAAAGCTTTCTTCTGTCTCATCTATTTCTGGAACATCCCACACATGTCGGTGTTGGATCTTGTTTACCACTTTCCAATTTGATCCTAGCTTATAATCATCAACATAGAATACTTGCTGGGCTTGAATTGCTAACACAAAAGGATCATTCTTATACCACATTCTGCTTACATTAATGCTTGTGAGATGGTAATCTTTATGTATTCTCTTTTTGTTAAAGTCAGTATCAAACCAATCGCATTTAAATAAGATAACCCGATTTCCAGAAATATAATTTAGCTCTACAACACTAGTCAAAACACCATAAAAGTCAACATCGACAGTACTATGTTGACCTGGTACCATAACTCCACTATTTTGAATTTTTAAATTCTTATCACGAGTATGAACATGATATCGAACTCCATTAACATGACGTGCAGAATACGCATACACGACAGGATATGGACCACAAGCCAATGAATAAAATTGGTCAGCTGATTCTATTGACCCTTCACAACGCATGGTCATCATCTACAAAGAAATAATAAAAAAATAATTTAATCCTAAAATTGATTAAAATATGAATAATAAATTACTAATTGACATTCATTACAAACCCGATTTTTAAACCACATAGGGAATTGCTCTTCTTGTCTTTTAGATATATTAGAACAACTTTGTACCTCCAACTCCGTAGCATGCTCACTATATCAAAATTTTTTATTAAAATTAGAAATTAAAAAAATCATATAAACATGTATATATGTTTCAAAGATTATAATATACTTACTCCAAGTAAGGTTGTAATTCCTCGCAATTGTTCAAGATATACCAATGAGCTTTTTCTATAAGTTCTCGTGGTAGTTGTATTTCTTCTCTTTTACCAAATGGTCTAGCACTTTGGTTGAATACCGATAAACCACACTTTTCTTCATTTTGTCTGTCATCATTTCGCTCATGTCGATTAAACCTTGTTTCAATTCCACTAAGATACATCGAGCAAAATGTAAGTGCTTCTTCCACTATATATGCCTCAGCAATAGAACCTTCAGGCCTGGCTTTATTCCTCACATATTTTTTTAATTTCCCTAAGTATCTTTCAAATGGATACATCCATCTAAATGCAACAGGGCCAGCAAGTTTTGCTTCTAATGGTAAATGTACTGCCAAATGAACCATAATGTCAAAGAAGGCAGGTGGAAATATCCTCTCCAATTTACAATTAATTAGGACAATTTCTTTGGCTAATTTATTCAAATCCCCAACACACAAAGTTTTTGCACATATTTGTTTAAAGAAGTTTGACAACTCTACAAGCACTGTACAAACATCTTCTCGCAAATATGGGCGTATACCAATCGGAAGCAACTGCTGTAATAACACATGGCAATCATGACTCTTTAATCCTGAAATCTTGCCCTCGTTAACATTTACATTCCTTGAAATATTAGAAGCAAATCCATCAGGAAACTTAACAGATTTCAAAAATCGACAAAAATCTTTTCTTTCATCTGAAGCAAGTGTATAACATGCATGAGGTTTTAAAATCCTTGGCCCATCAGGTACTAAATATAACTCGGTTCTAATATTCATTTTTTCTAGATCTTTTCTAGCCTTGATAGTGTCTTTTGTTTTCCCTTCAATATTCAACAATGTCCCAATAATGCTATCACATATATTCTTCTCTATGTGCAGTACATCTAGATTATGACGTAACTTTAGTTTGGACCAATATTCTAACTCAAAAAAGATACTTTTCTTTGTCCAATTCAAGTCCTTAGAAGAATGTTTTCTTTTCCGACTAGAACACTTTGGACTTTTGCCAAATTGTACGTGTTCAACACGCTCTAGTTGTTTCAGAATCTCATCTCCTGACAACACCTTAGGTGCCAGATCTTTTTCTGGTTTCCCGTCAAATTCTAAACTATTTCGCCAACGGTGGCGTGATGGTAAGAATCGACGATGACCCATGTAACAGATTTTATTCGTCAAAGGTTGTGATGATGTATCTTTGTTACATACTGGACAAGCTTTATAGCCTTTGGTACTCCAACCTGATAAGTTACCATAAGCTGGAAAGTCATTCACTGTCCACAAAACACATGCATAGAGACGAAAAGTTTCCTTTTTAGATACATCATAAGTGTCAATACCATCAGTCCATAGTTCTTTCAATTCTTCTATCAAAGGTTGCAAATACACATCAATATCTCGCCCAGGTGCTTTCGGACCAGGAATAAGAAGTGACATCATCGTAAATGGGGTTTTCATGCATTTCCACGGTGGTAGATTATAAGGAACAAGCACTACTGGCCATGTGCTATAGGCATTACTCATATCACCAAATGGATTAAAACCATCTGTTGCAAGACCCAATCTAACATTGCGGGGATCTTGAGCAAAATGAGGATATTGGTTATCAAAGTCTTTCCAACCTTTAGAATCAGCTGGATGCCTTAAAATACCCTCTGTTTCAACACGTTTATCCTTATGCCACCTCATATCAGAAGCTGTATGTCTAGACATAAACAACCTCTGTAGTCTAGGTTTTAATGGAAAATAACGTAAGACCTTTCTCGGGATCTTTTTGCTTTTCCATTATCAAATTTATATCTAAGCTCATCACAAATAGGACATTTATCAGCATAAACATTCTCTTTCCAGAATAGAACACAATCATTTTCACATGCATGAATTGATTCATACCCCAATCCAATTCATACCCCAATCCTAAGTCACGCAACATTTTCTTAGCCTTATAGTATGATGTTGGAATGTTTAAACCTTCAGGAAGCAAATCCTTCAAGAATTGGAGCAACATATCAAATGACTTATCACTCCAATGATTAAGTACTTTAATGTGCATTAACTTAACAATACAAGTTAAAGTTGAATACTTAGAACCCGGATATGCTTCTTGCTTAGCAGCATCAAATAATTTTTCAAATTCATGGAAGATATTTCCAACTTCCACATTATTTGATTCCACTAGACCTGTGTCAATATTCATATCTGTTTCGCCACACATGTCGGACAACATCTCCAGACATCCATCATCATCATCATCATCATCATTACTTATTTGATTTGTTTCCTCATTCAAACTAGCACTACCACTGCCAATTTCAAGTTGTTCTCCGTGTAAAGTCCATTTTTTATAACTTTTAGAGAATCCTTTTAGGATCAAATGGCTTTCAATCATCCATATTCTTATCATGGCTTTCAATCATCCATTACGCTGCATACCATTTTTTCCAGATGCACTAACCCAAGTTTACAACATCATTCCTGCAAGATAGACATAAATCAAACATTTAGTCTTCAATAAACTTCTTCTTTCTTTTCTTTTTCAGTTAAGTGATATATCACTAAAAAGCACAATAATGAAGAACTGAACAGAAATAATATACCTGAGAATTTGACAAGTATGGTTCTTCAATTACTAGGAGCGCATCCTCCAAAGAGTTCTCAGTATCTGTACCGTGCAAGAAAGATATTTTTGTAGTTATGCAACACAAGATGACTACTGACAACAAAGAAATTTGAAGGAGGTGGGTTGGGGAAAGATCTTCGAACAAGATTCTAGCCAGGACCATAAATGCAGCAAGTACAAATAAAAATGAAAAGTTCCCAATGCACTACAGATTGGAATAAACTGAAATAGGCAACAGTAAATAGCATGTCTGCAAATCATTTCGCGCTCCATTTGTAGCAGACACTCTCTTATAACCAATTATAATCATGTAAAATACATAGAGTAATTCAAATTTGTCAGACTTCAATATCCATTCGCTCTTGAAGAGACCTAGACTGTACAAACAGTATATATCAATAAACCAGGAGTCCAAATACAAACAGAAAGCTATATTACTTATCAAGTTATTTTGTGTTTGTAGTCATTGTCCTTTTCATTGTACTTTACTTTTTCCTTCCATATAAGCTTGTAATTATCAACAACAACAAAAAATACCCATTACCTAACAGTTCACAAGAACCATAGAACACACACTCATTATCAAAGCACAAGATAACTAATAATTGAAAGACAATTCAGGGAAGCAAAACCATACAACCATCATCATCGTCGTCAGTGTCCCAGCACGGTGGTGAAGTCGATGGGGTTCCATTTTCCACCTGCTCAGAAGAATGCCACTCCGCCATGCTTCCCCAGATTGACAACGCTGCCCACTCGAAATCCCCTCCACAAACTTTCCCACTCCAGACTCCTCGCTCGCAATTCGCGCCATTTCCCAATTCAGAACTCCCTCCCCCACACTCTTTCAATTTCACTTGCTATGACCCACCAAACAAAAAGAATCAAAGTTAGCAATTAAACCCCATGTCGCATAACAAAAAACCTAACATACATTAACAATGTATAAAACCAAAACCCCGAATATGATAAAAGAAAACGTAGAATTACTTTTATGAATCCCACTTTCCTTGAATTTCCCTTCTCTGTTCCCCTTAGCTCCAACCAGTGTTTCCACAGAAAATCCACTGCATGCACCTTCAATACACTAACTGAAGGCATACCAACAAAAACAGGAAACACAAAAGACAAATAAAGTCAATTTTGTTCCCATCAAAACTAAAATATCATCAATTAAACACAAAACATTAATGAAGCCAAACAACAATTCAAAATAAATAAACAATAGAATTCATTTAGCTTTTCTCACCAAAATAACAAAGTACTAACTCTATCCAGTACATGCAACTCAAACACACATACCTATAAACAAATTCAATATTATGTTTCATTGCCAATATGAAAAATAAGTAGGGAAACCAAAAATTATTTCAACCGTGACCAAATACAAACAAGATTCAAAGAAAATACTTTTTTTCTGTTACTTGAAATTTTCTCAATAAAAAAACGACACCGAATTAATCAGCATAAAATTTCGTTTTAAGCTCCATAGCTGCAATTCAATTCATTTTAATAAAAATTAAAAACACTAATTTCCTAAAATAGTAAGCCAAAACAAACTAAAAACAACTACATCGAAGCATAATTTGAATAATATAAATGCTAAATTAAATTAGTGTGGAGTTCGGCTCACCATAGAGTGAAGTGAACAGTTAATGCATTTGAGAGAGATGCAATTACAACTTACAAGAGACCAGAGGACTCATCTTACTACATCTAATAAACAAAAAAAAAAAAAGTTACCGAACCATTTCACAGCAAAGAAACCCCATGAGTGGCCATATCAATTGATAGTAAGAACAATTCAACCTCTTAATAATTGTTGAAAACAGATTAAAAATCGCCAATCAAATCAAGTCTTCTCCAGGGTGGGCTTTTTTCTTTCCGTTAAAATTTTGATTCCTGCCGTAAAACAAGGCTTCATGAAGAACAAGAACAAGAAATGGAAGAAAAAAAGATTCTCAGAGATGGGTTTTGGGTTTAAAAGGAAACTATGAAATGGTAACTTCAAATTTGATAATTTGACAAAGGAATAAGAAGAAGATGGAGCTGTTTTATGAAGAAAAAAAATTTAATGAGAGGTGAAAAAACCCAATCGTTAGCTGAGGGTTTTGGTTCCTATGGTTGTGCTTCTAACTTCTAAGGAGTAAGTGACAGTAGTTAAGGAATTGTTTTTTCTTGCTTGACCCAAGGAAGAGGAATTGTTTTGTCTTACCTTTGGTTGAATACTGATTATTATTATTATTATTATTATTATTATTATTATTATTATTATTATTATTATTATTTGGTGAGACCAATTAATTGTTGTCCAACCTTTTAATTACATTTTATTATAAGTAATTATGTATAAACTAAAGTTAGTATGTTGCATACAATTAAAAAAAAAAAAAGGAGCCCTGCACATATGACAAAGTAGTAATGGAAATTAATTATAAGCTACCCGAATTTTGAGATGGCTAAATATTTTTAAATGAAATTAAATTAAAAGGCTTGTAATTGACCAATTTGTCAAAATAATATTAGATGACAAACAAGTTCTACAAATTTGTTTATACAAAAGATTGCGGATGAGAGAATTATTTAAAAAGTCAATGAATCCCTTTATATGTAAATTGATGTGATCAAGTTACATATATAAATTCTAACAAAGCGTTTGTGGTTCTACCATTACTCATTACAAATTGAGTTCAATTCTTTCCGATCATTTTTTAAATTGTTAAAAAATAACAATCAGGAAAAGTCTAGTCACAAGAGTTAAAATTTTGTCTAGATAAAATAGTAATAACAAAACATGTTGGTTAAAATTAGTGAAAATAAAACATTCAACTACTATTTTTTTTAAATTTTGTCAATGCAGTAGGAAATAAATTACTTAGTCATAAAAAATACAAAGTTGTCCAGGACAAAACTTTTAGTTACTATTTTTAGTTTTGTCACCACAATGACTCATCTATGACTAAAAAACAAGGTCTTAAAATTATAAAAAATCATAATAGCTTTAGAGATTAATATTATGTGTCATTGATGGTTTGCCTAAATTTACCCCTGTTTTTTAGTTACAAAATATTTTTGTCACCTATAATTATATTTCTTGACCAATTATTTTATGATAAAATATTGTCCTACAATGTTCAATTTTTCAAGGAGATTTTTGTGCCCAAAAAAATTATTTTTTTCGACCACAATAATATTCGTCACAAAAATGTTGAATTAGATACCACATAGTGTGTCCAAGAAAAGAAATAACTTGGTCACAAAAATACAATGTTATTCAAGACAAAACTTTCAGCTACTGATTTTAGTTTTGTCACTGTAATTACTCTTCCATGACCAAAAAATGGGGTCTTAAAATAATAAGAAATAAAAATAGATTTAGAGACTAATACATCTATCACAGATAGTTTGGTTAAATTTGCACTTAGTTTTTAGTTACGAAATAGTGTTGTCACCTATACTTATATTTTACAACCATTTTTTTTGTCGTAAATGATGGAATATTGTCCTAGAATGTTTCAAATTTGGAAGGAAATTTTTTTGGTAAAATAATAAAATTTTCAGCGACTAAAATAATATTTGTCACAAAAAAGTTTAATCGGATACCAAATATTGTGTTCCAAAATAAAATTATTGGTCACGAAATATAACACAAGTCAGGACAAAATTATTAGAGACGATTTCAAAAATTCGTTACAAAAAATACCATTTCGTGACCAAATTTCAAAGCGTTATAAAATATATCGTCTTAAAAAGTCAAATTTCTTGTAGTGGACCTAAATCATCTTTATATAATCATACCCTTAGACATTTTGTCAATACTTACCCTTAGGCAAGTACCTAGGTCATTCTTGTAGAGAACAGATGTAACTCATTTTTGTAGAACCACACCTTTGCACATTTTGTCACCCTTTCGACATTTTATTTAGAAATATTTTCCAAGTACTTATCTTACTTTTTGTAAAGATTAGACCTAAGTCATTTCTTCTAAAATCATATCTTTGGTGCTTTGTCAAAATATTGTCCTTCAGACATTTTATTTAGAAAAAATAAATATTTTCTAAGTAATTAAGTCATTATTTATAAATAATGGATATAGGCTATTTTTTATTAAAAAAATTTGTTAGACCTATAATTTTTTGTGGGTTTTTAAGCCTTTCGTAATTTGGTCCAATAGATAGAATTTTTTTTTATTTCAGTGGAATTGAATTATTAAATTAATATATGTATCTATCAAAAACTTCTGGACAGAATTAATTTAAATATGGAAAGTGTAAAAATATAAACTTTTTGCTACCAATTTAGACTGATAGTTAATTAAATTTTACTAATCGAAGTATTGGAAGGGACGTGATTTTGGTATAAGCCCCCTTATGTTTGTCTAAATTTACATTATGAATGGTAAGTCTCGTTCTATCATTATTTACTCTTATAATGTGCATGATTTTTATTTGGCCTTTTACTAAAATATTAATCAATTTATTTAAAGATCATTTATAATTTAGCCACGTATAAGATATATTTCAAGTCTAAAAAACTTAGTTTAGTTGGTCTAATATTTCTCAATATATTTTGAATATACCATAGAACCTTAATAAGTTAAAATTCGATAGATGATAACCTCAATTAAATAATGATTTTTTATGCACAAACTTACGGCTAATGTGGTAAATTAATAATTCAATAGACTTATACGATTATAATTTTTTTTAAAAAAATCCTATTTTCCTATTGGACCCATCTACTATATAAATTAGCAACTACCAAATCTAAAATTAAATCAACATGATATGTCATGTGACTTTTGTAAAATATGTTCGCATATTATTTGATACTTCTTGAAACTGATTTAATATCTAATCTCATCTCTAGTTCTTTTTTGTAATATGAAATTTTAATTTACATTATCATTTTGCAATAAACGCGAAACGGGCTGCATATGTGATACTTAATATAGAAAAATAAAATATCTAAGATAATCTAATTATATCAATGTAAGACAACTAACAAATATAAAAATAAAACATAATAAGTATTAAATTAAGGTAAAAAAAATACTACAAACACATTGTATTTTCCAAAAATCAGAAATTTCTTCATAAATTAATAATTTATTAATTTATTGATAGATTGATATTTGTTAAATTAATAGATTTTCTGTGATTCTAATATTATTAATTTAAAAAAATTTCATTAATTTGAAATTTATATTTAAATTTCCTGGAGACTGCTCTATGAAAAATGGTCTTGAAGACAATTAGACCAACGTGATAATTCTAAACTAAACGGGAAGATCTTGATCGTCGGTAATTGTGGAAAATTTGACTGAAAAATAGAAGGTTAGGAGTGATCATAGCTCTGGGGATGTGGAAGAATTGAAAAGTCCCACAACATCTCCACTTTTTGAAGAACTATTTTTAATGGTCTTGATTTTGACCCAATATTCTTAGCAGATGATCTTGACCCACGTGCACGGTGTAACAACATAGCTTCATTAATTCATTATTACTCTTAGAGCATTTCTTAGTTCGTGTTACAACAAAACGGCTATTGCATGTCTTGCGCCCTTCCACACTAAATTTTGGCGTTTTTAACCTTTTTGGGGTTAATTAATTTATGTTTGCTGCAGTGTGAATATTTTTATTTTAAAATCATCAAGAAAGAGTTAAAATATAAAGAAATACAAACTCTAATGCAGTAAAAGATAAAATAAAAAAATATATTAAAAATATATTTTTCTTTCCTATAAAAATTTGGATGTTTGCATTAAACATTACTATACACACACACACATGTATGTGCATATATGTATACACATACGTCTATGTATGAGTGTGTATATGTACGTATAATCCTTCTTTAATATAGGCAATTCATTTTTTTATGGACACATTACTAATCCATAACTCAATTCACAATTAAATCATGTGCTTTAATATAATAGAGTCATTTTGATTAACTATTAAACCGTATTGTTTAATAATACAATTAAAAAAAAATGAGGGCCGCCCTTGTCTAGTGATGATGTTAATAAAAAAAAATACAGATTTTAATGCATTAAAAATTATATTTTTTTTATCTATTAGTATATTAATTTTTTTAATTTTTTATTGGCATCTTCACAAACCCTTATTAGAGAATGATTATATATGTGTGTATGTGTATGTATGTGCTCTCGTGCGTGTGTATATTGATTTATTTTATTAAAGTCTGAAAAATTTATTAAACCTTACTTTTTTTTTTTAAAGATATGGAGGTGGGCTAAACCTAAATAATTTTTATTTTTCCCTTACCTCTCCTAAGGCTCGAACTCGGGTGGTCAGCTACTACAAGCTTTATAATGTTACTGAGCCTTACTTAATAGTATAATATCATTATATTATTAAATTATATGATTTAATAGGTTTTATGGGTATTATATAATTGAATTATATAATTTAATAATTTTTTAAAATTTTAATAAAGTGTAAAATTTTATATTAAAACATCGCTTATAAAAAAAATTTAGATTAAAACATTGCTTTTTAAAAAAAATCTATATATATATATATATATATATATATATATATATAATTAAAGATGTCAAAAAGCAGATGGGAAAATAAATGCGATCAGAATAACAGTTTAATGCTTTTAGGGTCCTCAATTTCTTAATGCAATTGCATGATCAATGTTGTTTTTTTAACATCATTGGATCATTCTGATTGTCACCACTTAATCAATCAATTAAAAAACGCATTCTTGACCATACAATCACGTAGTAGGTTTAAATTTTTAGTTTTTACGCAAATAAAGAAGTCATAAGTTGAGGCTTTTAAGGGGCGCGTGGATGACCGAATGGTTGTTGACTCAAAAGATTTTCATGGAAAGTCTAACATGCTTCCTTTTTTTGACCGCTCGTAGCCTCAATATCTTTCGAATTCACACGTGTAATGTTATTCAAATTGAATGGAATAACGAAAAAAAAAAAAATTAAAACTATTTCTGTGTAAATATATTACACGTAATAGGGAACATATTGTGCAAGGAATTCAACATTTTCAAGCTTTGAATACATCAAACTCTTGGTCTTGAACCTGGAAATTAAACTTAACCCTTGATTTCAGAGCCCATCTTTATCTCTTTTATCTTCCATTCAAAAACTGTTGTGTTCAGCACGTCTTTGAAGGTTTTTGTGGACTACTTGTTTTATTCCCTGAGCAGTTGTAATATATATTAAGCAAAGGAGCAGTCAAATTTAACATCGTCAATTGCATCTTGTCATCAAATCAAAAACACAACCATAAAACAAATTAAGAAAACTTGGAATAAGCAGGTCTCCGGTCCTCTACACAGTACTACAGGTAATTTAATTGAAGAGAATTTTTTTTTTCTTTTGTGATAATTGAGGGTCGTGTTCATGTTCCTTTAATTTGCTTCTCTTTAATTTAATCTGGATTCCTCCTGTTAATTGAAAAATTGCAGATAGATATATCTATGGGCTTCTCGCTTTCCTTGCTCTTATCAGCCTGGGAAGAGATTCTAAAACACAGGATATTTAGTTTGGCATACAACATCAGTTTTGATACCAAAGATGGTGAGGTCACCGTAAGGGTAAATAGCTTCAAGAAAACAGATGGCTCCTCAAATGATCATTATCATGATGATGATGAAACCATCAAAAGTACTAGAAGAACAAGAAGCTTAAAGAATTACAAACCAGAAAATGTAAAATTGCTTGAAAAGAATTTTTCATTCAAGAATTATGCAGCTGTTGAAGATAACAACAAAGAGATTATGATGGGTTCAAATACCTTGAAGCATATGCCAATGCCTTCCCTTTCTCTTCCCGAACCGGCAATCATGTTCTCTCCGAGACCGGTGTGCGAGCTTGATGCTGCTGCGGTTAAGCTTCAAAAGGTTTATAAGAGTTACCGAACTCGAAGAAACCTTGCAGATTGTGCTGTTGTTGTGGAGGAGCTCTGGTTAGTACTAGCTACCTACTCTCTTTTTTATTAATTAACTTTTCTTTTAGGAATATTCATTTATTTTAATTTAATTTGTTGCTTCCATTAATTAATTGTTATTACAATATACACACACACATATATAGGTGGAAGGCATTAGATTTTGCTGCCCTGAAGCGAAGTTCAGTATCATTCTTCAATATTGAGAAACCGGAAACCGCAGTGTCACGGTGGGCTAGGGCTAGGACCAGAGCAGCCAAGGTCGGAAAGGGTTTAAGTAAAGATGATAAAGCTCAAAAACTCGCTTTACAACATTGGCTGGAGGCTGTAAGTATATAACTCATGTGTTTCAATACAGTTTCTTTTATCTTTTAGTATATGGCATTTCTTTATTTCTTTTTTTTTTAAAGAAAAAATACAAAAAAATTATTTTATCACGATACACATTTTATTAGAATGAGGGAGCACTGATTGATCGATCTTATATAATTTTCTGTGCAGATTGATCCTCGACACCGTTATGGGCATAATCTACATATGTATTACGATATCTGGTTTGATAGTGAGAGCACGCAACCCTTCTTTTACTGGTTGGATGTTGGAGATGGAAAAGAAGTGAATCTTGAGAAATGCCCTAGGACTGTTCTTCAGCGTCAATGCATTACATATCTTGGACCAGTAAGTTTTAAGTTATGGAATAATACAATTTGAAGATAAATTTTTATTCCTGTTAATTGTTGTTTGCAACTTGCATGAATTCATTATGGATGTTGTCTATTAATGGGAACGCAGCAAGAAAGACAAGTATTTGAAGTGGTGGTTGAAGATGGGAAGCTTTTATATAGGCAAAGTGGAATTCCTGTGGAAACAGCTGAGGGTTCCAAATGGATATTTGTGCTCAGCACCACCAGGGCTTTGTATGTTGGCCCTAAAAAGAAAGGCTCCTTTCAGCACTCCAGTTTTCTATCCGGCGGCGCCACTACGGCTGCTGGAAGATTAGTTGCCCATAATGGAATTCTGGAGGTATATATATATTTATTTATTTATTTATACAGATACATAATCGGGGTCTTCAGGATGTGGGCACCCGAACTTTATGAAGTGCAGATTTAAATTTCTGAACATATTAATAACGCAAATAAACAAATACAAAATGTCGTTAATATCTTATTGCATTACTTCACTTTTCAGGCAATATGGCCATATAGTGGTCACTATCACCCAACAGAAGAGAACTTCCAGGAATTTATCAGCTTCCTTGAGGAAAACGATGTAGATCTCACCAATGTTAAGGTACCTACATTATTTTCATTCATATATATAATTGTCTACTATATATATATATATATATAATTGTTCCGATTTTAAATTTTAAATTTGTTAAAAATATATCAAAGTTGGACCAGGATCCGGTGCTCAGCTGAATTTGTGCTGAGCACCAGATCAATGGTCAGCAATTATTTGGGGCCCACACAAGGCAATTGCTGACCATTGATCCGGTGCTCAGCACAAGCTCAACTGAGCACCGGATCTGTTTCCATCAAAGTTATGTACTTTAACAGTGTAATCACACTACATTATTGAACCTAAAGTTCAAGATCTATTTTAAATTTTAAATTTGTTAAAAATATATCAAAGTTATGTACTTTAACAGTGTAATCACACTACATTATTGAACCTAAAGTTCAAGATCTTGAATATAAATACATACACACACACATATATATACATACATACATATATACATACATATATATATACATACATATATATATACATACATATATATATACATATATACATATATATATATATACATACATATATATATATATATATATACATACATATATATATATATATATATATATATATATATATATATGTATGGAGGGGGGGGGGGGGGGCGGGCGGCCGGGTGTGAATTAATTAATTAGCGCTTTCCTCTATGCAGTTGGCTTAATTAAATATTGAATAGTATTTAAATCTAGCTGTTCCTGTGACAAAACAACTGATGTTAGCTTCGTTGTTTTACATGACAGAGGTGCGCCATCGATGACGACAATCCTTCATTTGTTGCACCAGCCATTGAGGGATCAAAGTCAAAGTCCGCTGTGGGCCCTGCTTTAGCTAAGCAATCAAAAGATACAGTCCCATCCGTTAATCAAGCGGAAAATGATAACATCAAGGAGGTTGACAATCCCAAGGTGTTTGACTTTCACCTGGCTAAACGGTTGTCATGCAAGTGGACAACAGGTACTGGTCCACGAATCGGGTGTGTGCGGGACTATCCTACGAACTTACAGACCAAGGCGTTGGAACAAGTTAACCTATCACCTCGTCCTGTGACTGGGCCATTGGTCAGCTACGGCCCAATACCTTCTCCCCGGCCTAGCCCAAGGGTCCATCTCTCTCCAAGGCTTGCATATATGGGCCTGCCAAGCCCAAGGACTCCAATTCCTGCAGCTAACTAAACCACCAATTCACTAAATGGGGTGAATGGTTTCAACTTCATACCAGGATGGGGACGCTAACTTTGACTTTTTTCTTTCATTTTTTTTAATTTAATTTATTGTTTCATTATTTTTTTTCTTCAAATTTTTGGCTTCACTAAGCCAAATTAATATATTTTTCACCGATTTGTATATTGGTTTTTGTTGATTCTTTTGCGTATACCAAAATACGAGGAAATAATAATCCCGCAATGGTCATGTTTCTAATTTATATTATTCTATCATATTCCAATTTTCTTTTCTTCCCTAACCATGAATCTAATACTGTATTTAAGATTGGCATAGAAGCAGGGCTAGCATAGGCCCGCGAGCTTAGGCTTGGTCCTTCACATGAGGGCCTAGACGAGACTTAAGAAAAATAGCTGTAGTTAGACCCAATTTTTTATTTTTTTAAAAATAAATTTATAAATTAAAATCTAAAAAATAATAGAAAAATAAAAAAAATTAAATCCCTTTTAAATAAATGAATGATAATTCAAAAAATTTAAAATTATAATACTAAACTCTCTTCTAAGTCTTAATTAATTAATTAAGAGGGTATTTGAATTAAATAATTTAGTTTTAAAAAATTAAATCTAAATACTTTTATTTGTTTATTTATTATTTTATTATAAAGTAATTATTTTTTAATTTATTATTAATTACAACAACCTATTAGTTGTTAATTCATTACAAGTTTACATCCCTTTAAAAAATAATTAAAAATATGTGAAAGCCTAAGCCCATTCCCTATATGTCCCGTAACATGGCCTGGTTCTAAACCCTTTAATTTGCTATTCTCTAACTATATTACCTTTTTAGTCAACATAATTACATTCTACAAACGTTTAAAAAAATGAGTAGCTGTGGAGTAAAGAAATCAAATAGAATTTTCTTTCATAATTGGTAAAAATTTTTTCCCTCTCCTTTAAAACTACCAAGATGTCCTACCTATAATAGAGATCAGGGAATTAAGAAAAACATTAAGATGGGAACAAGAAGCAAAATCTCCAATCACAAAGGAAAAATAATTAATGCATGTAAGCACAACAATAAACCAAAAGGGATATGCAACACTACTGCCTAACATGGGGGGAACCTTTTAAACGTGTACAATATAAACTTTTTGATTAATTTATACTCGATAACTAGGTACTTATGTATTTTTTTACGTAAAGCTATTATTTCCTTTCATATGTTGGTGGCGCTAGGAAGTTGATTCAAAAGGAGCTAGTTCAAACAGTGACAAAATTAAGAAATTTCACCACAAATTTGATTGAATTTTTTTTTGAATTCATTGCATTTATAAGCGTTGTTGATGTGCTTTAATATCTTAAATTATTTAAGGAATTGTATTGGTATTACTACTTTCCCTATTCGATCAATTCGAAAATGTGTGTATAGAGAGAGACAAAGAGAAAGAGAGAGTCTTTCTCTAGTGAGGGAATAATCACTTCACTAAAATTAGCGTTAGACATTGGATGAAATTTGGATTTATCTTTAAATCCGATCATATTTGATTCAAATCAGATCTGATTCAGGTCGTTCCAGATAATCCAATTAAAGTGTACTGTTACTTAAAAATATATATATATATATAAAAGCATAAAGGAAAATCTAATTCCTAATTTCCTAGACCTCAAAGCTCAAACTCAAACCAATTTCAGCCATCTCCTTTGCTAATCCTATATCTTCTGGAAAAATATCATCTATCTATGCACATATCCCATTCTTTTCTTAACAAATTGCTTAATTTGCAGTTTAGGTTATGGACCTATTTGATCTGCGACCAAACCAAACGAACCCAACCATCGATGACACAAACCAGAACCTAACTGCAGCTGCCATGACTCCTCTAGAGTCTAGACCCACGACACCTAATCGATATCGACGTCCAGCCGACCAATTGCAAGCCACATGCCCCCGAGGTTCCAGACGAGCAGCTGACAGTGCAACCTCGCGGCTTGTTCATGGTAATCCTGACGCATGACAACTCCAGATGATTTGTGTTTGATTTTATACTTAAAACATATTTGTGTTTAATACAAATTTGGTAACTTAATTTTTATTTGGTTATTTGTTCATGGTAATCTGAATGTGCTTTGTCAAATAATAACTTATTTTCATCAATAATAATTGATAATCTTGACCAATACAAATGTATAATTAATCAATTATGATTTTGAGGTTATTGAAAAAGGTGGTGAATTTACAAAGTAATGGTAGATTCGGGAGCAAAATGGAGGATCCGAACTCAATCAAAATCCAAACTTATTTGAAATATTCATCCCATCTAAATTTGATCCTATTTATTTCAAATCGGATCGGATCATATTTGAAGTTTTGATTAAAATAGAATAGATTTTTTTAAAATCCAATCTGATTCTTCCTAATTTGAAGTTGGCCACCCCTAATTAAAATATTAAAAAACACAAATTTTAATAATATATTGATATTACACTATTAAACTGTATGGTTTAATAACTTTTTTAAACTTTAATAAAGTTTAGGACTTTTACATCCCGTTAAGACAACCAATAGAAGCTTTATATAATAGTAAGGGCCAGTTTGGTAATATTTTAATTTTCAAAATAATTGACGTTAGTTGTACTTTAAAAATAAGCAGCTTTGAAGACAATCAGTTAAATATTTGGTAAAGTTACTTTTCAAAAGTGCTATGAGTTTTGAAAACAATTGTATGTAATTAGTAAATTTGTATTGAATTGCTATAAGAATACGGATGATTGAATAAACATAAGATAAAATAAAGTTTATTTGCACACGCGCATGCACACACACAAACACAATAACTTTTTATTGTGTATGTATAATAATTGATAATTAAAATAAAAATTATTATTATTTATTTTTATTTTTATCTCAATATTATTGGTAATAATATTAATTTTTTTAAATTTCTTCATTTTATTTCCTAATTGAATAAGGATAATTTTAGATTTTTATAATATATGTGAAGATATATGTGGAATTGTAACAATTGTGCAAAACTGATTTTCATAATTAGATTTTAAAAAAGTTACTTTTTTTCTTACTTTTCAAAATGTATTGTGGAATGAAGTGATTTTGTCAAGAGTGTATTTTGAAAAAAATTTACCAAATATCAAAATTAACTTTTGCTTTTTAAAATCATATTTTGACATTCCTAAAAGTAATCCCAAATGAGCCTTAAATCAAACAATTTTGTTTTTTTTATTGCTATTTTATAAAAACTATTATTAATTAAATGTTAATTCATATAATTTATTAATAGAAAATTATTAGCTATCCGCCTAAAAATTGCTTTGTTAGGAAAAATGTTAGAAAAGTACAAATTTGTTCAATTTTCCACCCACCATTTACAATGTATATCAATTATCGGACTCGCCTGCAGTGCCACAGTGGCACCATGCCACTGTTTTTGTTTTTTCTGTGTCAAATATCACTTAGACCCCTTAACTCATTCTTATTTAAATTTTATTTCAAAAATATTAAGTTCATTTCTCTCAAACCCGTGAATCCTTTAACGGCCGATCAACGGCAAATCGGCTCACTCGGTGGCTGTGGCTAGTCGGAAAAGACAGAGGGCATTGTGGGGAACAAACCCCGAGTGGTGGGGTCACCGGAAACCGGCGAAATCACGGCAAATTGAAGCCGCGATTCCGCGGCTTTTCACGTTGTAGATCCACGGCTTTCCGAACACTTTCCGGCAATAAGGATGGCACAGAGATGACCGGCATTGCACGATCTTCCGATTGGTAACAACCTTGGCCGGTGGAGTGGCCGGAAACGGAAACGAAGTCCGGGTCGGGTTCGCGGGTTCGGGTCGACCCGGTTTTTTTTGGAACAAGATCGGTATGGAAATGACCGGCATTGCACGAGCTTTCGATCGGTACCAACAGTAGCCAGTGGAGTGGCCGGAAATGGAAACGAAATGCAAGTCGGGTTCGCGGGTTTTGTGATAAAGGCAGGGGGTATTTTGATACATATACAATATAGAATAAAAATTTATAAATAATAAATACTATAAGGGTGCTAACTAAAATATTCATATGGATTCAGTAGAAATTTATTTAATATTTATAAGAAAAATATAAATAAAACTGAATTAAGGGGTCTGAGTGATATTTGACACAAAAAAACAAAAACAGTGGCATGGTGCCACTGTGGCACTGCAGGCGGATCCTCAATTATCCACAAAACAGAAAGAATCCTTCCAAACTAACTATCGCGCTTACTTTTGTTTTGTTGTTTAGTAAGAGTAATTATATATATATTTATTGTGAATGGTTGATATAAATTGTTTATATTAAGTGTAAAATTAGATAAATTCAAATTTTTGTAATATTTTTCATAATGGGGTGAACTTGGGCTGCTAATAATATTTTACATTTATGAAACAACATAACTTCTACTTCAGTAAATTAGGCTTAATCGTCCAATAAAATATTCAGATTCAGCCTAACTAAAGATGAGACGTCCAGCCTCTTGTGCAATTCATACAACTGCTTTTGTAACTTCTTTTCTTAGTGAAGCACGCACCCTCTCAATTACATAAACTAATGCAGCATTAATCAGTTGATTAAATTAGAACGATATTTTCTTCCTAGACGAGAGATTCTCAAGTATTTAAATTATATTATACCTACATAATGTATGAATTATATATGTAACTTCTTTTCTTAGTGAAGCACACACTCTCTTAACTACATAAACTAACGCAGCATTAATCAGTTGATTAAGTTGGAAGGATATTTCTTTTCTGGATGAGAGATTCTCAAGTATTTCTGTTATATTATACTTATGTAATGCATAAATTATATATATATATATATATATATATATATATTTTAAAAAATAATTATATAATTATATATATATATATTTTAAAAAATTATTATATAATTAATAATTGTATTTAATTTATGCACACATGTCATACATAAATTGAATGAGTATAATGCAATAAAAATATTCTAGAATTTCTCTTCGTGGACTGTTCATGCACCTTGACCCAGGGTCACTAGTTCTTGCAAACTTTTCTCCCATTGCTTGGCAACTTGTGACAGTGATTTATAAGAGCAACCGCCGTTGCTAGTAGCCTTTTGTGCGCTGTATTTTAGTTCCATAGCTCTAGCTCTTATCGATGAGTGCCCTTCTTTGTCCACCATAATCTTCCTTACCAGCATCTCAATCTCTTGCCTCGTCACTAAACTCTCCGTTGGCAACTCCTTTGATCGGACAGCCACCCCGATCTCCTCCGTCAACACCGTAGCATTCATTTTCTGCTCCGCGTATAGAGGCCAAGCTATCATTGGCACCCCGTTCACTATACACTCCACGGTCGAATTCCATCCGCAGTGCGATTAAAAACCCCCAACTGAAGGATGTGCTAAGATCTCCGCCTGTGGCGCCCACGCTGGGACCACTAGTCTCACCTTGTCTGCCCGAGTCAAAAACCCGTGTGGCAGATAATCTTCTAATTTGCCGGCAGAATTATTGTCACCTATTGTCCAATACGAACCGGACGCGTCATTTTCCAAGGAAGGGCGTACCACCCAAATGAAATTTTGCTGGCTGAGTTCCAAGCCCCATGCAAGCTCGATCATTTGTTTGGCTGAAAGCGTCCCGTCACTTCCAAACGATACATAAATCACCGATTGACTAGGCTGCTCGTTTAGCCAATCCAGGATGATGACTCGGCTGTCAGAGGGCGACGTCTTTGTTGAAGGTGAAGCAACATCCGGAGAACTCACAAGTGGTCCAATAGCGTAAACTGGTGCTTTACAAACACGGCCCAACAAGTTACCGTCTCTCAAGGAACCAAGTGTTTTGGGCTCCAGATCATCCCACGTGTTGACCAAGATTCCATCGGACAGTGACATCTTCATCCCTAGACTTGAAATGGAATCGAATACCGGCTCGTTTGGGTGCAGAAACGGTTCCAAGGAGTCCTGGAATCGAACCGGCATACACCCGGGTAATTCCATTAGTTTTTCCAGGTTAAAGTGCTCATCTGTTAAAAGCTTTTTATCAAATGCAGGTGCATGTATGAAGCAAGCAAGAAACCATGCATTAGAAGCAATGAACATGCACTTGAGCAACCCGAACTCGTCAGCAACATCCATAGCCTCAGTCCCAAAAAGTCAACAATCAAAGCCGTTGGATGGAACTTCATCGCAGAGATGGCTGATCGGAGTGCCGGTGAGGACTTGTGCATCAACACAAGTTTTTTCTCTCCCAATGAAGCATCCGGGTTTACTAGGCTGGATATGTTCGCTGAGGCGAGTGTGACAGCGTAAAAGAGATTATTATTATTATTATTTTTAGGGATGGCATGAACATTTGAGTTTGAGGCATCATCATGACTTGCCACAGCAAACACAGTGACTTGGACATCATGTGAGTGACTAGCTGTTTTCCTAGCTCGACGACGGGGATAAGGTGCCCCTAGCAAGTAGGCATAAGTGAGGTTTTACTTTTGTGCTTTGCATGCCTATGGGTTGGAACTTTTGGAGAGGGATGCGAGGAAATTATAAAGCCAATAAGCGCTGGGATTATCTTGGCTTGTGTTAGATGCATTGCTTTCAGAACCTATTTATAAGCAAAATGAAAACGAATTGTTGCATTAATTGTTAGGATTTGGTTTAGTTTTGGAAATCATCTTTTTGTTAATTTTTAAAAAAGATATAATTAGTAGTTATTTAATAAAAATATAAAATTAATTAAATTTTAACTGTATACTATCGTGTATGCACATATGGGAAAAGGCTAAAAAAATTGCAGTACTGATCCTAAATTTTAAGAGTGAAAAATGCTTTGATTCTGATTTTCCAAATTTTGACTAATAGCTAGCCACGTTTCTTGCGCTGTCACGCGTAACACACGCTGCCCCCGCGCGTTCCATGAATCGCTAACAATTCACGTGCTTTGTTAATTTTAGGTTAGATTGCCCTAACAAATTAATAATCTTTAATTTACCTCATAATTAATTATTGAAAACATTATTCTTTGAACCGCTTACCAGGGTTGACAGAATAAAATACCTTTAATTTGAATTAAGGTGCAATCTTTTAAGAATAAAAAATAAATAAACCTAACAAAACCAGCTTCGTTAAATTTCCACCAACTCAACCGAGCCCAGCATCCAAAATTTAAGTTCTTCAAATCGGATTTGAATCAAGCAAATTTGTTTTGTCTTGAATGAAAGGAGGAAAAGTTGGAGCAAATTTGAATTTCGATCTCGTCAATAATTAAACCAAAGTAATGTTTGGAATTTTTTTAATTTGTTTGAATAAATTTTTAGCTGCTGCCAATATAGAATATGTTTGGGATTGAGTTGCTGTAGCTTATTGTGGAAAAAAAAGTTGTGACTATGAAATAAACATTAATAATATGTAGTAAATATAAATTTTAAATAATAATTTTGATAAAATTATTAAAGATATAATAGATTTTCTATTATACAAGTGAAAATTTATAGTAACATAACTTTCAATCTACAGCAGTTAGTGTTTACCAAACACTTTAGTGCTGTAACTTAAAAGCTATAGCTGTCCAATCTCAATCCTAAATGCACCCATAATTAATTATTCAGCTTTGCCTTAATTCATTGTGTTATTTAGTTGTTTCGAGATTCTTCATTCATCTCCAGGTTTCAAACGAACAAAATCCAAAAAATAACGAACAAAATCCAAAAAATAAAAAAGTCTTCTTTATTATAAATAAAATAGATAAAGAAAGTTTTAAACTAAAACAAAGTATTTCAGGTACCTTGTTAACAACTTATTATTATTAAGGTGATATTTGACCTGAATTAATATGAACTCTGAATAGAATCGAATGATTGAATCTAAATGATATATTTATTTTTTTAGGAAATTATCATTACACTACCATTATTTTGCCTTATGTTCATCCAACCACCAAAAAATTTTAACATGTTCTCTACACTACTTTTTTTTTTTAAAATTTGTATCAAATGCACTAACACCCTTAAATAATTTAAATAAAATGATAATTTTACCCCTAAATAAATTAAAAGACCATTTTATTTTATAAAAACTTTGAAAAATAAGAAAATTATTATTATAAAAATACCCCTAAGATTAAAAAAATAAATCCCAAAATTAGAATTTTTATTTTTAATAAAAATCTAAATAAAAATTATAATTATAAAAATAATTACAAAATTTTGGGATTTAATAAAAATCCCCTAAATTATTAAAGTTTTGGGATTTATTTTTAATAAATAAATTCAATTCTTTTAATAAAATTTTACAAAATTATAATTTTTTAATAAATAAATTCAGTTATTTTTATTAAAATTTTGTAAAATTTTAATTTTAATAAAAATAATTATTAAAATTTTACAAAATCTAAATTTAATAAAAATCAGTTGAGCACCTCTTTTTGGGATTTATTTTTTTATTTAATTTAGGGGTATTTTTATCATAATAATTTTCTTATTTTTCAAATTTTTTATAAAATAAAATCATCTTTTAATTTATTTTGGGGTAAAATTATCATTTCATTTAAATTATTTAACGGTGTTACTGTAAAAGTAGCTAGTTGATACAAATTTAAAAAAAAAAAAGTGGTGCAGAAAACATGTTAAAATTTTTTGGTGGTTGGATGAACGTAAGATAAAATAAAAGTGATGCAATGATAGTTTCCCTTATTTTTTTGAATGAATTGCTAGAAGCAAGAATTAAGTTGTTTTTTTTTTCAACTAAAAAAAATTTGAAAACTAATATTTTTATATTTTTACTCTTACAAATTATAAATATTAAACGAATAATAAAGATCTCAAGAACATAAATAAAATGATATATTATCATAATATAAATCATGTTCAATTGAATACAGCTCTTTATATTTTAAATTAGTATATATTAATTAATTTTATTATAATTCATGATGTTTTTATATGAAAAGTATCCATAAAAAATTATGAAGATAAATAATGCTAGTTTGAAGAAAATAAAAAGATAAAAATAGTAATAGTTTACCATTATATTATCACAAGTTATATAGATCGTCAATAATGTTAATTGTTAAATTTTATTTAAGTAAGGATGAAAATTAATTGATTACATAGAGATATTTTGGAGATTATTTTTTAACAATATCACTCAAATTTTTTAAATTAAACAAAAAACCAAAAAAAATTAGTTTAATAACTTAATGACTGAAAACTTTTGCTAAGTTGAAAAAGCAAACGAATTTAGTGACTTAGTTGAATGAAATTAAGTTAATTAAGTCACTAAGTAAAAAAAATAGTTGAATGAAATTAAGTTAATTAAGTCACTAAGTAAAACAAATACAACCCTTGAGCTTTTGTTAATTAATTTTTTTTTATGATAATCATCTTGAGACATAATACACATATTTGTAGATTAAACAAGGGGGAAGAAAATGCTAGCTTTCCCATATAGGACATTTGCCTCAACAAATGGTGAAGACACCGTTTACAATACTCTCTTTTAGATTCACTATTTTGTTACATACAACTTTCAAGATAAGAAGTGGTATTGCATGTGCTTAATACTACCTCATTAAAACCTTTTCAATAAAACCTAGTAGGACAAAACCTTGTCAAAAGGAAAAGAGTACAATGCATATTTGTTCAATTAGCTACATAATTCTTCTCTTTAAAATATACTCACTCCCCTGATGAAATGCCCTCTAAAAGATCATATATCAATTTAATTTGTTGAGTCAATGCATGCTAATATTGTGGACTAACTTGTAAACGTTGAAGTGGGCAAGACTTTAGTAAAAAGATTAATAAAAATATTTGTGTATCGTATTTGCTAGACATCAATTTTTTTGCCCTGCTAGAACTCTCATGAGTATAGAAAAATTTTGGCGAGATATGCTTGGTTCTATATCTCTTGATGTATCCTCCTCTAATTTGGGTAATAAAAGTAACATTGTCTTCATATATAATTGTTGGAATGTCCATTATAGTAGTCAAATTGCACACTTTGAAAATGTTAGCCTATATGGCTATAAATATTAATTTTGATGATAACAAACCACATGTGTTGATTAAAGAAAATTGAGAGGAGTTAAAATAAAGTTTTATATATTGTGCTTTTAAAATAAGAAAATGATTTTATTAAGTTAAGTTATTTTCAAAGTTGTGAACTAAAGTAAAAGAATTTTACAATCTTTGTTTTTAATAAATATTATTTTGAATTTCGGATTTGGACTTATTTGAAAATATTTAAATATTGTGGGCCATTCTAAAATTTCACAAAGTTTGGGCGTGTTCATAATTTCAGAAAGTTTTGGGATTCTCAAAGTGTTATTAAGAAATTTTGAAATTAGACTTAATTATAAATTTTTATAACGTTTTGGGCCATAATATAGTTTTATAAAGTTTTAAGGTAAAAATATAATTTTAAAAAATAATTCACTATGAGAAATATACTCGATCTACAGTTTGAGAAATATTTTATTTTTCTTAAATCTTTCATTTTAAATTCTCTCTTTAAATATTCAGCAGTTTTTAAAAGATCTTAAGAGTTCCAATTAAGTTTGAGTTATCGACATAAACTGCTACAATTGCAAATCCAAATTCATATTTTCTAATAATATGTATGGGCAAATAAGATCATTTTTATATAATTTTTTAATCAAATATTTACTCAAATGATTTTATCACATGCACCAAGATTGTTTCAATCCATATAAGGACCACTGAAGCTTGATTAAAAACAAATTACGATCTTTTGATTATATGCTTTGGGCATTTTGAACACTTTAGCGATTTTATGTAAACATTAATGACAAGTGACCCATACAAATATGTAATCATTACGTCTATAAGATGCATGTCAAGTCTTTTTGAACTGAGAAACTAAATAAAAATCAAAATGTAATAGGATCTCATTAGAGAATGCATACCTTCACATCAATATCAGGTCTACAAGAAACTTTGTATAACCAATCGTACTTTGTATCTACTGATTTTATTATTTTCATTATGTTTTTCACAAATACCCATTTATATCCAACAGGTTTGACATTTTCAAGTGTGTAGACGGTATGTTCTAAAAATTTCACTTTTAGTTAGAAAAGTCAATGCCACTTAAATTGCTTATTTTCATTAAGGCAAATCATGCCTTGTCTCTATTCACTGACAGTTTGATGCTTAAAATCATCTGCAATTCAATAGCTACTGTGAATAAAAATACATTATTGATTTTTAATTCATTAAAATCCCACATTCCCTTGTATAAGTATAATTTATAGACTTTTCCTCTTTTTTGTGTCTTCATATCTGTTCAGGAGTTACTGTCTCCTAAAGGGCTTATGTCTCTTCAAGGACCATCAGTTCATCTGAAATTACTGATTCAAATAATGTGGATACATTTATAGCTTAAGCATTATTTTCAACAAGATCTTAATCTTTCATTCTCCTCTTTTGGGGCACATTGTCTTTACTGCCATGTTTTTAACTTGTAAAAGATAACTTGTTAGCTACTTTTACACTTGATTGTTCAGCAGAAAGAATCACCTGGGTTGGTGTATTAGTAGTTGGAATATGTGATTTGGTGATTTGACTACTTTTATAATATTTGTAATTGCATCTAGTAAATGATTTATTATTTGTTTCAAATGTTCTATCCTTCGTACTCTATTTTCATATTGACTGATACAACGATCTAAATGAGACAGAGCAAAAACTTTCCAAGAAAGTCCATGTGTTACTTCAGGAGGTTTTTCCACCCCTAGTGATGAAAAAATTATCTTATCAAAGTGATATTCTACAAAATGTGCAGCAAAAAAATGACACGGCATAGATTTAAGACATTTGATAATTAAAGGTGAGTTAAAACCGACATAAATCTTCAAACAATGCTAAGGTCCCATCTTCGTGTGATGGGCAGTGAAATAAGAACATATGTAACACAACCAAAAGTGTATTACTTTAACGGGTGTCCATGATAATTTTCAATAAATTTATGCATTATTGTAAATACTAGGTGTCCAAGACGATTATGCCACAACATAAGTATTTTTGGATCTGTGAACTTCTGGTTCATTACTGTATAGAGCTCAATCATATTTATGATCATGTAATACAATCTTAATGAGAATGCTAGTAGCTTTCCTAATGTGTATTTTTTTATTAGACATTTTTAGTAATGTAGAGATATTCTACATTATTTTCATTTAAAGTCTCAATGTGATATCCATTTTGATGGATATTTTAAAGTTTAGTAGATTTCTTTTGGATCTTACTGAATATAAAGAATTTTAGATTATTAGTTTTGTTCCATTTGCTAATAAGAGTATAGCTTTTTCGGAGCCTTCTATTAGATTGTAGGACCAAATATAGTATTTGCTCTTCATTCAAGTAATTTTACTTTTAAAAAAAAATATTTTTTTCATCTTGAACAATAGTGTGTGTGTTAACTGCCAGCCAAGCATACATCCCCAGCTTTCGTTTCTAGAATGGATAATTTATTTTTTAAATCCATAGCTTTACATTGAACAAAAGTTCATAGTAGACATGAGAATAAGACATGAACATGTAGTACATTTGAAAAAACCACAAAAAGTATGAAAGTTAACATATTAGTAACTTAATAATTTATAGCATAATAACAAGAGTTCAATTAGCATTGGCATTTCCATAATCAGTTAAGTGATCAATTTTTCCCTTTGTATCTTCGAAGAAATCGAAGACATTAAAATGAGTTAGATCAACAGGATCTAAGTTATCGACTAGATTATTTTCAATCTTTCTTTTTCCTTTATTTAATGCTTGGTAAAGATCTATCAAATGTATGTTTGCATGGCAAGTACGTGACCAATGTCCTTTTCCTTCACATCAATAACAAATTTTTTCTTTATCATTTCTAGCATTATTTTTTTCTACACCATTATCTTTATTATGTCTCTTATATATATTTCACTTACAGTGGTGTCTATTTCTATTATTCTACTGTCTTGAGCTCTTGCGACACCACCGGATTAATAACCACACCCTTTCTTGCCTCCTTAATTACGTCCATTAGTGGTACATGCATTTACATTGACTTTTAGGAATGGTTGAGAATTAGTTGGACATAAGTCTTGATTTTTTTTTTTATCAAGAGCTCATTGTTTTATTTAGCAATCAAAAGAGATGTTATTAAGTTAAAATATTTGTTATATTGATGCTCCTGATATTGTTGTTATAGGACTATATGTGATGTATGAAATGTAGAGTCTTTTCAAGCATATTTTTTTTCAATAATTTGTTTACAACACAATATCGGTTTTGGAGTTATGCGGAACATAGCAGAGTTGTACTTAGAGAATCTTGTATAGTCTTGTGACCTCAAGTTTAGCCACTCATGTTTTGCTTTTTGAAGAAAAATATTGTTCTAATGGTTAAATTTGTCCTTAAGATTATTTCACAATGTTAACAGATCCTCCATCATTAGATATTAAGCTTTCAAGCTATCATAGCTTTTGATTTTTCCTGTAAGGGTGCTTTGGTTCTTTCTTCTATAGTGTCATCTAGGCCCATCGCTTGCAAGTGTAATTTTTATGTCCAACACCCAAGAAATGTAGTTTCTTTTAGAAACTTAAAGAGTAGGAATTTGTAGATTCGTGAGATTTGCTATTTTTCAAAACCTAGTAAATAATCAAAGAAAAAATAAGTATCTTAATAAAATAAAATTTTTAATTTAAACAAGAAAAAATATAAAAATATGTAAAAATCTTATGCATGTATTTGGAACTTCAGCTTTTGATTTTTAATGAGGTTAGAACTTTAGGTTCTTATCACTTTATTTATGTTGTAAATAATTAGTACAGAGCGACGGATCGATCCCATAGAGACTACGCTAGCTGTATTTATTATCAACTCTAAAGCAGGATTTAAAATAAAATAATAATAGTAGGAAAAATAATGTAAATTAATCTAACTAAAGAAAATGCCAATTAAAAATAGAAAAATGGGGGTTTTTGAATTTTTAACTAGATTGCAAGAAATAAAGAAATTAAAACTACGAGAACAATAATTCAGTAAAAACTCTAATTAAAGGATAAAGACATAACAATGAGAAAAACTTTAGTTAAAAGATCATTCGCCACCACCAAACATGCATATAATATATCAATTCTATCATCAATTTATATTGAAACTATCAACTGCAGACAACAATAAGCTTTGTTAGTCTCAATCTTTCCTTAGTGTGTCGTTAGGCAAAATAAGCTCTTCACCTAATCTCTAACCATTAAATAATTGAAAACAAGCTCTTCAAATTTAAGATAATGGAAGCATTAAGCAGAGAAAGATATTAGGTTAATCTAGGTAATAAACACACAAGCTCAGATTATTTAACTTAGGTTATGTTCTCCAATTAAAATCACTGATTCCAACCTGTTACTCATGATTAAAATATCAAGACAATTACGGATCAAGAATTTTAATCTAGCAATAGAAATTATTCAAGTCCTATTTAATTGACCACTCAAATAAAACAAGAATAAAATCATAAACATTAATTATAGAAGAATATAAACAATCTCAATTAAATAAATTGAATGATAGAATTTGAACATTAATCATATGACATATTTAGGGTTTTAAATTCAGCCTCAATCAAATAAAAAATCTAGCCTAATATAATTAAATTAAAAAAAAATTGACAAAACTAATCATAGAGATTAATTCAAACAGCTGCCTTTTTCTTCAATTCCTGTCGGTTGCTGATTTTTTTCTTCTCCTTTGCGGTGGCAAATTGTTCAATTTCTCTTGCTGCCGACTCTCTCTCTCCCGAATACTCTTTCTTTTTCCCGGCAGCTCTTCTTTAAAAGCCAAAGTTCAGCTTTCTTATATAGTCTTTAAAATGGCCCCCACCGACTTTTCCAACTCTTAAGCCGAAGGCCAAGCCTTTTAATTTGCTTTGGCTTCCCTCACGTGCACTCCACTTGGACTTTTCATTCCTTTTTAATTAGGCTAATATTTCTCAAGTCCTTTAGCTATTAATTCGGCCAATCAATTTAATTGCTTTTTTTTTTTTTTCTCTTTCGACTTTATCACCACGGCAACAAACATGAACAATCTTCAACTCTCTCTAGCTTTGAGCCCTTTATGCACAAATTATTTTTAATCTTCAATTCTTTTCTTATTTTAATTCTTTTAATCAAATTTTTTTCCTAAATACTCTAATTTAATTTTTTTAATCCCAGAATATACTTAAAATAACAAAATAAAATAAAATAAAATAAGATAAAAATTAATACAATAAAATATAATTTACTAAATTAAAAATTAACTAAAATAACTAGAATATTTAAGACCAAAATAAGAAAAAAAATAGAGAAATTAATAGTAAAATATATGAAAAATATGCACTTATCAAATTTCCTCATACTTACTATTTGTCTTTGAGCAAACCTAGAACAAAAATAAAAAGAAACCTAAACTAGTCCACTTTCGTAGGAAATCAAGATTGCATTTAGCGTATGCAGTAAGCCTTTAAACCCCTTGGCGGCCCTAGTGAGCGAGTTGTAGTCTCGTGAGGGCTTCAATGATGATGCTCACAAACATCATTTTTCTTTAATAGTAGAAAAAGAACAAAAGACTTTAAAATAAAACTAATCTTAAAGATTGCATAAGTCATATAGCTCAAAGAAAATTTCAAATGTTATCGAAGTTATAACTTTAACTCAATAATCAATCTTATCTCTTTTTTGATTCTCATAGTGTATGTGTGAATCAATTCAATCAAAATCCATTCCCAAAATCTTCAATATTAATAGCCTTTGCCTTGAACAAAGAAAAGAATAGGTCAAACAAATCTTATCATCTTGATCTTCAGTTTTTTTTCTTTTTTTTTTCACTCACAGGCATTTGCGTGCATTTTCTTTTGATTTTTTTCATAGTCAGGAGCTTTCACTCTACCCCTTAAGGTAGCCTTCTTCTCATGGTAGATTATCCTCTACATACTGGTGGTGCATAGGCTCAAATTACTCAAGGATAGCTTCACTCTTAAGGGTTATAGGTAGCTATTTCTGACTATGGTGCCTGTGTATACAACACTGTATTATGGAGATAAGAATCAAGACAAACAGTCATTTACTCAATCTAAAATTCTTAACTCAGGCTGCATCAATCTCAAATTCTAAGTCAAAACTATGAAAAAGTTGTTATTAGTGCTCATGGTTTAAAGAATCTCAATTAAGAGGAAATCAACACAAGAATCAACTATAAACTGAGATAATATTCAACCCTTTCTAAGAACCATATTCATTGTCAATCAAATTCTTATCATTGGCTAATTGTTATGCAAATTTTATTGTACTCGCAAGTGCATGAATCTATTGTAGAATAGATCAATGGCGTCGAGTGTCGATCCCACGAGGAGGTGGATTTTAATTATGTGTAGAACTAATTTTTTAAGTGAGTGGTTGAATTTGTGGTGAAAGTGATTTAGATTATCCTAAAATTTAAATTAAAATGGCGGAAATAAATTAAAATACAGACTATTATAATTGTATCACTTGGGTATCGGGATCCGTATTAATATGCTCCATGGGCTCAATATTCCTTATTAGTGCCAATTAAATCATAAGGGGGGTTTCCACTTATCATGAACCACACTTTAATCAATATGGTGCTAAGGACTTATCGTGCTAAATAGTAATAACCTTGTACTAGAGAGCCGATTAAACCAGTACAGTACTAGACAAGATTAATACTAGCTGTCGACGAAAAGTCAAAACAACTACACAAATCAGAGGAGAAGAGAAAGTAAATTTACCAAATAGAACCTATGGAACATGTTGAGACTTCACCTTCAACCCAAGCTTGAAAGAAAATTAGCTACTCATAATTAAATTAGGGGTAAAATGAGAATTTATTAAAATACGTAGAAAATACAAGATGAAAAAGGAATTAGAGAAAATAGAGCTAGAAAATGAGTTCAGGGGTGTTGAATTGGGGGGAGGGGGAGTGACACAACTTAAAAATAATTTTAAACTCCCAAGTATAAGAGTGTCTTGTTGTATTATAACTCGGTGAGTCCGAGGTCGATCCACAGAGAAAAGATTTAATTTGTTTATTTTATTTTATCTAAAAATTAAAATTAAAACTTGAATATAAATAATTTAATTTAAATGAAACTATAAAATTAAACTAGTTAGGGTTGTGGTTCCACTCTTAGTAGTAAATAAAACTTAATAAATTCTTTTTGCCATTTTTCTTAAGATTTATTGCCCAAAAGATTAATTATATAAATTATTACTATTTTTCCTTTAATTTTATGATGGATTAAGTATTTATTGTGCCAAAATTTATTGTCTACAATAAGTCAAAATACCATTTTACCATATCTTATATTAAGATATTAAGAATTTATTGTGCCAAATTCATTTGTTTGTCTACAATAAATTAAAATTTCAAAATATAAAATATGTATAAAATTAAATAGAAAATAATTTAATTTATAAAATTAAAAATAGAATTTGATTAAATCATATTTATTTCCTAAGAGTTTCACCTTCCCCTAACTAATATTATTTAGTTAAGCATAATTGAAATAAAAAGAAATATTAAAATTAAATTACTTATAATTGAAAGTAATAAAAACAACTAAAATTGAAAATAAAACTAATTTTATTTATAAAAATAATTATACAAAATATTAAAAACACACCTTAGAATCAAGATTATAGGGAGATGGAGAGAATTTGAGAAGAAGATAGCTGTAGAGAGATCCTAAAAATAAAAAAAATGAGGCTCTATTTATAGAAAAATAAATTCATAATCCAGTGCTTTGCGGTCCATCATAAGCTTCATGCACGTGCTCCTCCCAACCTTTAGATCAAGATCCAATGGCTGGTCAAACTTTAAAAGTCAACATCACACATGGCATCATTTGACTCGTCCGATTTGGCCAAAGAACGGTTGAGATTTGGCGGGTTAATGGGTGGATCGGGTCAACCCGAATACAAAGATTCGGATCCTGCAACTTGCTTCACCAACTACTGCCACGTGGCACAATCATGGCCATTGAACCATGAACGGTTGAGATTCAGTCAAAATTGCCAGCTATCCCATGCACTCAAATCTATTGTAAGCTCATTTCAGCATCCAATCAGAGCTCAATCAACAGGAAAAGTCAACTCTTTTTACACAAGCCCGATTTTTACCCGATCTTGACTGATCTTACAGTTTTCGGACCTCCGAAATCCAAATTTGATATCGGTTTAATTGTTTGGAGCCTCGATTTACGAGAAATTAATATTTTTCCTAATAAACACACAAAAATACATAAAATTAGATATATTTAAAACATAATTAGTAATTTCTAATATATTACATAAACACAAATATAAATTATAAATTAAACACAAAATAACATCATTATCGCTTGATAATTAAATAATTTTTAATACTAATCACACCACCCAACCAGCTTATTGCTAGCCCCTAGCAATTAAAGCGTTATAATAAATTAAGATTTACAAAATTCACATGCAAATTAATAGTTGTTCATCTATCCTCTAAACTATCAAATAAATGAACTCTCCCAAATTTCTTTACCTTGTTGATGTTCACTCATTATCCAGAATATCATCAAATATTCTTTTGTGCTCAAGTAATTAACACAATACTTATGGGATTTCATTAAAAGAAAAACAACATTTTCGTTCCAAAAGTCATTAGAAATTCTATCTTTAGGCAATAGATTATTCACACATATTTTTAAAATATTATATTTTTAACCGTGTAGCGAGCTTTAGGTCAGTGACTCCTAGACCAGTTGGCCTTAGGGCACTAGGTGTTGAAGCACCCCTATGGACTTAATTACTCGGGTTCTAGATATAGCAAAATTAAAAATATTCATTTTTTCTTTTTTTTTCTTTTTCATTTTTTTATTTTTTTTTTACAATATACACTTTGTACTACCTTAGATGTTATCCCCAATAAATCAAAAGAACTAAATGCTGCAAAAATTTTAACTTACAACCTACTAGTATGTGTTATAGTGTGTGTGTGAAGAATGATTCAATAATATCTGTTAAATGAGTAAACAATTAAATTTCTTAATAACCAAGTGGAGATTTCACAAATTTGAGTAATTCAAAGAAAAGGGAACAAAAACAATTTACTATGAATTTCAAAATCAAAATATAAGACTATTAGGATACGTCTCAAAAGTCGTAACTCTTTACACAGCCATCCTAGACAAAAACAAAAACATTTTTTTTTTAAGAAAAGAGAAAAGAAAAAAAAAACAAACACACATTAAAAACAAACATCAACTGTCCCCACCCTCCAACCTAATCTAAACATTATCTTAACATTTTTTTATTTTACACAAAAAAATAATAATAATAAAAGAAGAAGAGGAGGAGATTTCACCTGAACTTGATGCAGAAACTTAAAAGTAGATAACAAAGAACAAGAAAAAGTCATTTTTTTTATAAATAACACTCCTAAGATTAAGAAGATGCGTTTCTAGAGGTGCTACATTCTCAATATCCTGCCATCGTCGACTCAAATTTGTCCTAAGTTAGTCAACCCTAAGTTAAGAAGATGCGTTTCTAGAGATACTACATTCTCCATATCCAGCCATCTTCGACTTAAAATTTAGTCCAAAGTCAGTCTTTACAGAAAAAATTTTGTAAAAACATCACCAGGACTAAAACATTCCACAATTATCAGCTGTCTCCTCCCCCCAACTTGAAAGAGACATTGTCCTCAATGTTTTAAAAGAAAAGAGAAAGAGTTTAGAAGACAACACATGAACACTAATATTTACAGACACAGAGTTAAATCTAATTTGCACTTCTTATTACTGCTATTGCTACCATCACCAGTTGACCAATTCAGCGCAAAAGTCTTTGGATCTGGCTCTGGTGTATAAGCTTGTAAAAGATCAAGTAGCTCGTTAGCAGTACAAGCAGAGATAAAGAGTTTTTTTTACAGAATATGGAAGAAAATGATTCTTTATTGCATGGTTAATAAAAGTTAGCAAGCCATCATAAAAATTATTAACATTTAACAAACCGATGGGTTTTTGATGAATGTTCAAGTGGGCCCAAGATGCAAATGTAACCAGTGCCTCAAAAGTTGCAAGATCTCCTGGCAAGAAAATGAAAGCATCAGCATGATTTAACATTTCAGATATTCTCTCTTGCATACTTGATGCCACTAATTCTTCTCCAAATGGTGGGCTAGACATGCATACTAGCGGTTTCATGGCTTTTGGGATAATGCCTAGTACTTGGCTTCCGCTAGTAAAAGCAGCTTCTGAGACAAGTCTTGATAACCCTCGTTTACCTCCTCCATATACAAGATGCAATTTTCTCTCTGCTATGACACGACCAAGATCTACAAAGTTTGCTGAGCAACTCTTTGTACTTTCCATAGTGAAAGCCAGAAAGCACACAAATGTTTTTGAATTGTTTACTCGAAGATGTTGCCATTGGACTAATCTTTCAAACACAAGTTGTGAGTGTTTGAAAAACGAGCTTATATTTAAAGATCTTGGTGAAAGAAATAGTACGAAACAACTGTAAATGGGTTGACAAATTTGTCAAATGATGAGTAAAGCTCGTGGCTCAATAATTCAAAAGAAAACAGTGAAAAAGAAAAAAAAATAGTGATTAAAAAGCAAACAGTAATTAAAAACAATAGTAAAAGAAAACAAATATTATTAAATACAAAATCACACCACTAAATGCAATAACGCAAATGATAAAATAACAGCAAAGTAAAAGGACATTTACTGGTAGTTGTGATTGTGGCTCACATCTTCCTCTGGTTTTACGTCCAATAACGGCTTGAACGCCCTCTATGGGTCGAGGATAGGCTTCCCATCCAGTTTTCTTATAAACTGGCAAACAAGGTCTTTTTGAGTCAGATTCCCAAGACTAAACTGTGCACTTTCTGTTTGGAATAGTCTCCATAACCTGTGTATCACATATTGCACATGTCCGCTTCGATGCGTCTCAAGAGATCGTAAAATATCATTCAACGATTCTTTACTCATGCCATCTTTAACAAATTTAATTTTATCTTCATGAGTATCAGACACTGTTCCTAAAGATTTACAAACTTCTCGTTTGCAACTAAGTCATACACAATTATGACATTCTGAGCCAAGTCTTTTAGCTCTCCTTTTTTTAGCAAATGTACTTTTACCAAAACCAGACATGTAAGAAACAAATGGATCAGAAAACTCACCTGCTAATCGGACCTTTGCTTCAATTAACCAACGAACGTCAGAAGGAATGCCATTGATCATTAACAAACGCAGTCGTTCACAATGAGCTTTGTAAATTTTCCTGAGGGCATTCTGCGGGAGAGAGGGAAAATGCTTATGCAGTTTATGTTGTATTTCTTCCATGTTTGATTTTGGGGTTTCAGTTATTGTGGGAAACTGAAGATACCGACTTAAGAGTCACGAAGTACCGTTATCCGCCATTTATACAGGAAAATAAATAAAAAACAACAAAATCAAATCTGCAAAATCAAATCAAATGAAAAAGCAAATAAAAAGAAACACACAATGTAAAAGGAAAATAAATTTACATTCATCCTCTCATTGAGTTAATCTCAAGCTCCAATTGATATCTATATATACCACTCTCTACTGCTCTGAGTTGGCTTTCTAGGTTCTCAACATAGGACACAAATTTCGGTGGTTGCAGATCCCAAAGTGGTTGCAGATCCCAAAGTTATGTGAACATGAAATTTCTTAGTGAAGTACTCATGATGTATAATGAAAATTGATGAGAGGAAGTACAACTGTCAAACAAACACGTTTACACAAGAAAAAGTAATGCTAAGAAATATGTACAGGGCATCAATCAAAAGAAAAAGAAAAAATCAAACAATGAAACGGCAAAATAACAGTAAACAAAACAAATAAAAATCAATCATTCATTAATGACTCAATCAAGAAGTGGTGGGTCACCCAAATTGATTTCGATGTCTTCTTCACGTAGGTGGTATTCCAGATGAGCTTTATTCTTTGTCCGTTAACTTTAAATGTGTCACTGTTTTTAGGATTCTCAATTTCTACAGCCCCATGTGGATATACATTTTTTACAATAAATGGGCCACTCCATTTTGACTTTAACTTTCCTGGAAATCAATGAAGATGAGAATTATAAAGCAACACATTTTGACCAATCTCAAATGTTTTTTGAAAAATTCTTTTATCATGAAATGCTTTTGTTTTTGCCATAATAATTCTTGAATTTTCATATGCATCATTCCTTAATTTCTCAAGTTCATTCAATTGCAATTTTCGCACATTACCAGCATCATCCAAATTTGAATTAAAAACTTTAATAGCCCAAAATGATATATGTTCAAGTTCAATAGGTAAATGACAACGTTTACCATAAATTAACCGATAGGGTGACATTCCTAATGACGTTTTAAATGCAGTACGGTAGGCCCAAAGTGCATCATTAAGTCTAAGAGACCAATCTTTTCGGTTTGGGTTAACTGTTTTTTCCAAAATTTGTTTTATCTCCCTATTTGCTAATTCAACTTGACCATTTGTTTGAGGATGATAAGGGGTAGCAATTTTATGTGTAATTTCATATTTCTTCATTAAAGACTCAAATGATTTATTACAAAAATACTTACCTCCATCACTGATAATGGCTCGAGAGATTCCAAATCGACTTAAAATGTTTTCTTTTAAAAATTTAACCACAGTTTTACTATCAATATTTCGACAAGAAATTGCTTCAATCCATTTTGAGACATAATCAACTGCAAGTAATATATACACAAATCCAAAAGATGATGGAAACGGACCCATGAAATCAATTTCCCAACAATCAAATACTTCAATTTCAAGTATGTGATTTAAGGGCATCATGTTTCTTTTAGTAATTGATCCCAATTTTTGACATTTTTCACAAGTTTTGTAAAATTTATTTGTATCTTTGAATATGGTAGGTCAATAAAATCCACACAGTAAAATTTTAGCAGTGGTTTTCTTGAAAAAAAGTGCCTACCACATGCTTCAGAATGACAAAAGTTAATGACACTACTTACCTCATTATCAGGAATACATCGCCGAAAAATTTGATCCGGGCAATATTTGAACAAGTAAGGATCATCCCAATAAAATTTCTTTACTTCAACAAAAAATTTCTTCTTCTCTTGAGCATTCCATTACAAAGGAATTTTATCTGTAACAAGGAAATTAACAATGTTAGCATACCATGGCATTGAAGTAATCGAAAATAAAAATTCATCAGGGAAAGAATCATTGATGGGTGTTATATCAATGCAGAATTCTGATGTGAGTCTTGATAGATGATCAGCAATGACATTTTCAGCACCCTTTTTATCTTTGATGGTAAGGTCAAATTTTGAAGTAACAAAATCCAATGAATTAATCTCGGTTTGGCATCCTGTTTACTCATCAAATATCTCACAGCAGCGTGGTCAGTAAACACAACAGATTTAGAGCCAAGTAAATATGAACGGAATTTGTTTAATACAAATATCACAGCAAGTAATTCTTTTTCAGTTGTAGAATAATTCATTTGAGCACTATCTAAAGTCTTACTCGCATAATAAATCACAAAAGGCTTACCATCTCTTCTTTGTCTTAAAACGGCACCAACAACAAAATCACTTACATCACACATTAATTCAAAAGGTAAAGACCAATTAGGAGATTGCATAATAGGTGCAGATGTTAAAAGAAAAATTATTTTCTCAAAAGATTTTTGGCAATCATCATTCCATTAAAAACGTGCATATTTTAATAAGAGGTTACAAAGTGGTTTAGATATGGCACTAAAGTTTTTTATAAATCTCCTATAAAATCCTGCATGTCCTAAAAAAGATGGCACATCTCTAACTGTTTTTGGTTGTGGCAATTTAGATATGACTTTAATTTTTGCTTTGTCAACTTCAATTCCTTTAACAGAAACAACATGACCCAAGACAATTCCAGAATTAACCATGTAGTGATATTTTTCCCAATTCAACACGAGTTCTTTTTCAACACATCTTTTCAAAACTTTCTCCAAATTATCAAGGGAATCATCAAAAGAATTCCCAAACACAGTCAAATCATCCATAAAGACCTCTAAACAATGTTCAACCATATCATAAAAAATGCTTAGCATACATATTTGAAATGTTGCAGGGGCATTACAAAGCCCAAATGACATTCTTTTAAATGCAAATGTTCCAAAAGGACATGTAAATGTGGTCTTTTCTTGGTCTTTAAGTGATATAAGAATTTGATAATAACCTGAATATCCATCTAAAAAGCAGTAATAGGGATGTCCAGCTACTCTTTCTAAGATTTGGTCAAGGAATGGTAATAGAAAATGATCTTTTCTAGTGACTTTATTTAACTTTCTATAATCAATGCACATGCACCAACTAGATGTAATTCGTGTTGGAATTAATTCACCTTTTTCATTTTTAACAACAGTGATTCCAGACTTTTTAAGCACTACTTATGTAGGATTTACCCACTTACTATCAGAAATAGGGTAGATAATTTCCACATCAAGCAATTTAAGGATTTCTGTTTTGATTACCTCTTTCATGTGTGGGTTTAATCTTCTTTGAGGTTGTTGACATGTTTTAACATTTTCTTCCAAATTAATTCTATGTGTGCAGATTAAGGGATTAATACCTTTAATATCATTTAAAGTCCATCCAATTGTATTTTTATGCTTTTTAAGAACAGTTAGTAACTTACCTTCTTGATCGCTTGTTAAAGTAGAGGAAATCACAACAGGATAAGTTTGTTCTTCTCCAAGAAAAGCATACTTCAATCCTTCAGGCAAAGGTTTCAATTCCAATTTAGGTGCTTCTGGTTGTTCTATTTTTTCAATACTTCCAAGCTCCTCAAATTTTGGCTTATCATCATAGTTTTGTGAAGTCTGTATAGAACCAAGCAACGAATTTATATTAGAAATATCAAATTCAAGTTGCTTATTTGACTCAATTGAATTAACTAAACAAACATTAGAGAGTTTAGAAAAATCCATTTTTTGAATATTTTCCTCAATTTTGTTCATCAATATCATCTTTATTCTCATTTTCTTCATTAAGTTGCCTGCACATGTTGAAAACATTCAATTCCAAAGTCATATTTCCAAAGGATAAATTCATTAAACCATTCCTACAATTAATCAAAGCATTAGCAGTTGCTAAAAATGGTCGACCTAAAATTACAGGAATTGGTTTATAATTATTCACAACAGGTTCAGTTTCCAAGACAATAAAATCCACAGGATAGATGAATTTATCAACTTGTACTAAAACATCTTCTACTATTCCTTTTGGTACTTTAATTGATCTATCGGTAAGCAAAAGTGTAGTTGAAGTTGATTTGATCTCACCAAGATTAAGTTGAAAATAAACTGAATATGGAAGTAAATCAACACTAGCACCAAGATCTAGTAAAGCATGCTCAATTCTGTGATCACCAATAATACAAAAAATGGTAGGACAACCAGGATCTTTATATTTTAACTTATTATTAGTAGACAGAATTGTACTTACCTGTTCGACCATGAAAGCACTCTTTTTTACCTTCAACTTCCTCTTAACAGTGCACAAGTCCTTTAAAAATTTGGCATATGAAGGTACCTGCTTGATTGCATCTAATAGAGGAATGTTAACTTTCATTTGCTTAAAGATTTTATAAATTTCAGAAGAATTATTTGATTTCCTTGGTTTATTCAATGCATGCGGAAATGGTGGTTCAAGTGGAACACTAGTTATTTCTTCATTAGGTGTAAGTTCATTTAGTCCTTCCTTACCCTTTGAATTTTGATCATTTTCATAAGTTTCAGGTATAGGTCTATCAACAACCTTACCACTACGAAGAGTTATAACTGACTTGACTTAGTATGTGGATGGATAAATTAATTCTACAAATCAAAATACTTACCTCCCCGGTAACGGCGCCAAAAACTTGTTGTGCAAATTTTGTTGAATTCGCAAGCGCACGAATCTATTGTAGAATAGATTAATGGTGTTGAGTGTCGATCCCATGAGGAGGTGGATGTTAATTATATGTAGAATTAATTTTGTAAATGGGTGGTTGGATTTGTGTGGAAGTGATTTAGATGATACTGGAATTTAAATTGGGTTGGCAGAAATAATTAAACAGAAAACTATTGAGATAAAGCACTTGGGTATCTGGATCCGTATTAACATACATCATGGGCTAAATAATCCTTATTAATATCAATTAAATCATGAGGGGGGAATCCACACCTCATGAACCACGCTCTAATCAATATGGTGCTAAGGGCTTATCGTGCCAAATAATAATAACCTTATACTAGGGTGCCGGTAAAACCAGGGCGGTAACTAGATAAGATTATTATTATTTGTCGACGAAAAGTCAAAACCTCCACAGAAATTAGAGGGGAAGAGAAAATAAATTTACCAAATAAAGCCCATGACACATGTTGAGACTTCACCTTCAACCCAAGCTTGAAAGAAAATTAGCCACTCATAATTGAACTAAGGGTAAAATGAGAATTTATTAAAATACGTAGAAAATACAAGATGGAGAAAGAATTACAGAAAACTAAGCTCAAAAATAGATTCAGGGGTATCAAATTAGGGGGGGAGGCCCCCTTTTTATAGATACATTGAGTGAATCATGGCCATCGGATTAAAAATAATTTGGATGCACAGGATTGCGCCACGTCATCAGTGAACAGTAATACGGTTTGACCACGGGTTTGACCACGCGGTTTGAACAGTAACACGGTTTGCACACGGTTTGAACGAAGAACGCGGTGCGAGCGATTAATCGTGAACAGTATCTATGAACAGTACCGTACATGTGAATAGTGCCGTACGTGTGAACAATGCCATTTTTCCTTTTATGCTCCTCTTAAGGTTTTCGACTGTCTTGAGTTCAAAAGTGACGTCCGTTTTGCTATCCGAAATCTCGTTCATTGTGAAATGACCATGATACCCCTAAAATACACAAAATACTTAATTAAAACAAAACATATATAATTAAATAACAAGGGACTTAAACAAATAAAATTAGAGATGTTAGTGAGATTTGAAGTGTAAAATGACGATTTTCTCCTTTATAAATATACACTTTCTAACACTCAACATCTGTGAATATGGGTTTGGTTTATTGAAAGTATTAATGGCATTAGCTTGATCATTTAGACATTCTTTAAGTGCAGGCAGAGTGGGACAATCTTGAGTGAAATGATCATTCGAACTACATATGTTACATGCAATTTCTTGAACAGATTTTACTTGATCACTCTTTTTATGTTCCAAAGCCTCAACTTTCCTAACTAGGGACGCAAATTTTGCTTGTAAATCATGATCTTCCCTAAGGTTAAGGATTCCTCCACTAGATGGAGATGGTTGTTGTTTATTTGTCAATTCAAAAGTTCTAACAGTATCCCAATGTTGTGCATTTTCAGCTAATTGGTTAAGATAATCTAGTGCATCCTCCGGATTTTTATCCCTAAATTCACCATTACACATCATTTCAACAACCTGTCTACTTTGGGGTATTAAGCCCTCGTAGAAATAAATGACCAATCGCCAAGTTTCAAAACCATGGTGTGGGCATATGTTAAGTAACTCTTTAAACCTATCCCAACATTGGTATAACGTTTCTCCATTTTTTTGAGTGAAAGAAGTGATTTGCCTTTTAAAAGAATTGGTTCTATGAGGTGGAAAGAATTTTTTCAAAAACTGTTCTTGCATGTTATTCCAAGTTCTTATTGATCCAGATCTAAGGTTTTGTAGCCAAGATTTAGCTTTATCTTTTAATGAAAAAGGAAAAAAGTTTTAATCTAATTATGCTCATGCTACAATTTTGGTCTATGTATGTATTACAAACTTCCTCAAAATCTCTTAAATGCAAGTACGGATTCTCAGATTCTAAACCATGAAATGTTGGTAAAAGTTGGATAATACCTGGTTTAAAGTTGAATCGAGATGCTTCTGGAGGAAATACTATACATGACGGTGCTCCGTTCTAGTTGGATTCATGTAGTCTCTCAGAGTTCTTGGTTGATTCTGATCATGTCCATGTTGAGAATGGTTGTCTCCTTGATCAATTTGCGGATTAGGTTCGCCCAAAAGGTTTTCGTCTTGGATCTCCTCAATGGTTGGTAGTGGAGATTGAGATCTACAAATTAACCTGCCACTTGAAGTTCGAGACCAATGTCTCATGCAATGGTTATATCACAAAAGTAATATTCAAAAAAATTAATAACAAAATAAAAAATAAATAAAAATTACAAAAAAAATTATATATGCAAAAAAATATAAATGTACATAAGAAAATTAAAATTAAAATTAAATAAAAAATTTGGCAGTTGAACCCACCAATTAAATTAACCAAAAAAAAAGTGTAAAATAAATGCAAAAGAAAAGAAAAAAAATGGTGGTTGACCCACCAATTAACAAAAATAAAAATAAATGCAAAATAAAAAAATGGTGGTTGAACCCACCAATAAAAAAAGAAAAAATAAATAAATACAAAATAAAATAAATACTGAAAATTAAATAACTGAAAATAAAAATTAAGAGTTAGTAGTTAGTTTGGTGGTTAAACCCACCAATAAAGCAAAAATAAATAAATAAATAAATGCGAAATAAAATAAATGAAGAAAATAAAATAAAAAATAAAAAATAGCAGTTAGCAGTTAGTAAGTTAAGAGTTAGTAGTTAGAGTTAGTTTGGTCCAAATTAAGCCCAAATACATCCAAGATGTAAGTCCAAGTCTTGATTATTGTGAGGAATTTCATTTAGGGATTTTATTGTAAATTATTTATAATTTTATGGCCAAACCGTAATTTTTAGAAGTTTAAAATTGAGCCATTTAGGATGAAAGTAAAACTTTTGAAAGATGTTGAGGTCAAAACGTAACTATGAGAAGAATGAGCTAGAAACGAAAATTATTGGGGTTAAACTAGAATTATGAAATATGTGGGGATGAAAGAGAATTTAAGAAAAGGAAAAGGGGGCAAACGAAAATTTACATATGAGAGAAAAATAAAAAGGGAAAAACAAACCAAAATAAAAACTTTTCCCCGGTAACGGCGCCAAAAACTTGACACAACTTAAAAGTAATTTTAAACTCCCAAATATAAGAATGTCTTGTTGTATTACAACTTGGTGAGTCCGAGGTCGATTCACAAAGAAAAGATTTAATTTGTTTATTTTATTTTATCTAAAAATTAAAATTAAAACTTGAATATAAATAACTTAATTTAAATGAAATTATAAAATTAAACTAGTTTGAGTTATGGTTCTACTCTTATTAGTAAATAAAACTTAATAAATTCTTTTTGCCATTTTTCTTAAGATTTATTACCCAAAAGATTAATTATATAAATTATTACTATTTTTCCTTTAATTTTATAATGGATTAAGTATTTATTGTGCCAAAATTTATTTTGTTTACAATAAGTCAAAATACCATTTTACCATATCTTATATTAAGATATTAAGAATTTATTGTGCTAAATTCATTTGTTTGTCTACAATAAATCAAAATTTCAAAATATAAAATATGTATAAAATTAAATAGAAAATAATTTAATTTATAAAATTAAAAATAGAATTTGATTAAATCATATTTATTTTCTAAGAGTTTCACCTTTCCCTAACTAATATTATTTAGTTAAGCATAATTGAAATAAAAAGAAATATTAAAATTAAATACTTATAATTGAAAGTAATAAAAACAACTAAAATTGAAAATAAAACTAATTTTATTTATAAAAATAATTATACAAAATATTAAAAACACACCTTAGAATCAAGATTACAGGGAGATGGAGAGAATTTGAGAAGAAGATAGCTGTAGAGAGATCCTAAAAATAAAAAAATGAGGCTCTATTTATAGAAAAATAAATTCATAATCCAGTGCTTTGCGGTCCATCATAAGCTTCATGCACGTGCTCCTCCCAACCTTTAGATCAAGATCCAATGGCTGGTCAAACTTCAAAAGTCAACATCACACATGGCATCATTTGACTCGTCCGATTTGGCCAAAGAACGGTTGAGATTTGGCGGGTTAATGGGTGAATTGGGTCGATCTGAATACAAAGATTCGGATCCTGCAACTTGCTTCACCAACTATTGCCACGTGGCACAATCATGGCCATTGAATCATGAACGGTTGAGATTCAGTCAAAATTGCCAGCTATCCCATGCACTCAAGTCTATTATAAGCTCATTTCAGCATGCAATCAGAGCTTAGTCAATAGGAAAAGTCAACTCTTTTTACACAAGCCTGATTTTTAGCCGATCTTGACTGATCTTAAAGTTTTCGGACCTTCGGAATCCAAATTTGACATCGGTTTAACTGTTTGGAGCCTCGATTTATGAGAAATTAATATTTTTCCTAATAAACACACAAAAATACACAAAATTAGATATATTTAAAACATAATTAATAATTTCTAATATATTACATAAACACAAATATAAATTATAAATTAAACACAAAATAACATTATTATCGCTTGATAATTAAACAATTTTTAACACTAATCAGGGAGCCCCCTTTTTATAGATACAATGAGTGATTAAAACAATTTGGATGCTCAGGATTGCGCCACGTGGCAAGATTTGATTGGTTGGAACACATTATCAGGACTGTCATTCCGTGTAATGCATGTATCATATGCACGATTTTTGGTCCACTAACATACTACCACATCATCGGTCAACTCCATATCAATATTTTGGTCCAATAGGATTGTGACATATCATCGGTCAAGCCACATCATCAGTCAATGCCACATAAGCAGTCAATGCCACATCATTTGTCCAATCGCATGCTGCCACATCATCGGTCAATGCCACGTCATCGGTCAATGCCACATCATCGGACCGTATATGTGAACAGTGTCGTGAACAGTACCATAAACAATGTCATGAACAGTACCGTACATGTGAACAATGCCGTTTACCCTTTTATGCTCTGCCTAAGCTTTTCGACTGTCCTGAGTCCAAATTTCATGTTCGTTTTCCTATCTGATCTCTTATTTATTGTGAAATGACTATAATGCCCCTAAAATACATAAAATACTTAATTAAAAATGAAACACACATAATTAAGTCACAAGGGACTTAAATATATATAAAAGTAGGGATGTTAGTGAGACTTACAATGTAAATGATGATTTTATCATTTACAAATATATACTTTCTATTACTCAACACACCCCCCAACCAGCTTATTATTAGTCCCTAGCAAATTAAGCGAAAACAAAATTCAAACTAATTTTTTTTAAACAGTTGTGTTTATTCAATCAGACTAATGATATCAATCAAATAAAAGTATAAGCATTATCTCCAGTCTAAAAAAAATCACCCCCACATCAACCATCTAAATGCGTTAGTTCAGTAGACTTTGTCACAACTATAGTAATCAAGCCACTTTCAAGAATGACATGTCAAACCCCAAAATCTCACCAGTAGGAGTGACACTTTCACAAAGAAATTAAACCCAATAAAATAGTCACTCTAATGAATGGTGAATTGAGAGATAAGAATAAAGAAGCATTATCACATACTCTCACCAAGATGAAAGGAATACGCCTGCAGCTTAGGAATGACACGATCTTAAGTCAAACAAAATGCTAGTAAACCCAATGTTTTCTTTTTATTTATTTATTATTATTTTTTTAATGCACCACTACATCTTTTTAGCCCATACAACTAGCTTCTACTTCAGACTATAGATCCCTAAAATTAAGAAGGACTTTTATTAGGACGCAACGTAGGCTAGGAACATGACTAACAAAGGAAGGGAAATAAGGAAAATAAAATATATGTTTGAGAAAAATATAGATCTTTTGAAAATAACAAGGTGCATTTTGCTTATTTATTATTATTGTGCATCTTCTTTTTTTTTAACAAATTTTTTATTTTCTCTTTTTTTAACGGTTTTTAAAATTTTTTTTTTGCATTGTATAACTTTACTGAAGAAAATAATTATTTATATTTTTCTCAAACATAAATAGGTGGTGGAACTTGTAAGACATCGGGTACTACTCCAAATCGGAGTGGGTCAAGATGATAAGTTGACAAAAAAAATATTCTTTTTTAATAAAAGGCTCAAAAGGGTTAACTATGGATATTTCACAATAGGAATGGCTAAAAAGGTTCAAACGGGTCAAAAATGGCCTTTCCATAATCTTTTAGAGTTCTAAATAATCTTGCATATCTACAAGTTAGATGGACCTCCAGATGTAGCAGCACACAATTTTTTTTTTTTTTAGGGTTGACTCAAAGGAAATTTATAGATCATGTATAAAATAATAAACTGCTAAGCTCCATGAAGAATGGGCAAAAATTGTTACTCTCCAAGAAAAATAACAAGCTTAAAACCTCACTTGAACTTTATTATAACATGTGCATTCCTTCAAGCAACTTATATTTGTCTTAGACATCAACATGTAGAATAACAAACATGGTGTAATATCACTCAAGATCAAAGATAATACAGATACTAAGATTCGAAACATAAAAAGAAAATATGCAATCAGAAAGGTGGAAATGATGCAGAAAAACTAATTAGAAATGTTACACTTACAATGATTAAAAAAAAAATGTCTGGAATTTTTTTTGACTAAGAAGATGCTTTTCTAGAGTCACTACACTCCATATTCGCCCATTTTCGACTCAAAAATTTGAAAATGTATATTTATAAAAGAGAAATTAAAAAGAAAAGTTTTTTTAAACCAAGAAGATGCGTTTCTAGAGTCACGACAATCTATATTCAGCCATCTTCAACATAAAAGTTAGCCACGGTTAGTCTCTACAACAAAAAATTAGTAAAAACTTAACCAACATTCTACAATTGTCAACTATCCTTCCCCCCAACCAGAACGAAACATTGTCCTTAATGTTTTAAAAGAACGAAGTAGAGTTTAAAAGACATCACCTGGGTGTTACAACACAGAAGAAAATATTTACAAGCGGAGAGTTAAGTCTAATTTGTACTTCTTACTACAGCTACTGTTACCATCATTATTTGTACACTCTAACACAATGGTCTTGTTGCCTGGCTCTGGTCTATAAGCTTGTAACAGATCAAGCAGCTCATTAGCAGTATGAGCACAAATAAAAACTTTTTCACTGTGGAAGGAATGAAATAGTTTTTCATTGTATGGTTAAGAAATGCGATGAAGCCATCATAAAAGTTATTGACATTTAACAAATCGATAGATTTCTAGTGAATGTTTAGATGGGCCCAAGATGCTAATGTGATAAGTGCCTCTAGAGTTGCAAGGTCTCCTGATACGAAAACAAAAGCATCAGCATGATTTAACATTTCAGTTTTTCTTTCTTGCATACGTAAGACGACTAATTCCTTTCCAATTGGTGAGTTAGACAAACAACCAAATGGTTTAAAGGGTTTTGGGATAATGCTTAACACTTGGCTCCCTCTGATATGAGCAGCTTCTGAGACAAGTTTTTATAACCCTCAGTCACCTCCTCCATACATCAAGTGTAATTTTCTCTCTGCTATGGTTCGACTAAGATCTATGGAACCCTCAATGAACTCTTTATATTTGCCATAATTAAACCTAGAGAGCACATAAATATTCTTGAATTGTTTATTAGGAGTAGCTACCATTGGGATAATTCTCAAAAATAATTTGTGAGTGCTAAAAAAAAAAATCATACTTAAGGATCTTGGTGACAATAGATTACAGCTGTGTTTGAGGTAGCATGTTAGAGTTAATTAACATGTAAAGCACATGGCTCGAGAGTAAAAAAGAAAATAGTAAAATAGAAAAAGCAAACAATGATAAAATAAAATTATTAAAGACAATAATGCAAATGATAAAACAACAGTGAAATAAAGCAACGGTAAAGCAAAAGGATATTTACAAGTAGTTGTGATTGTGGCTCACATCTTCCTCTACTTTTACGTCCAGAAATGACTTGAAATCCCTCTATGGGTCGAAGATGGGCTTCCCATCCAGTTTTCTTATAAACTAGCAAACAAGGTCGTTTATAGTCAGATTCCCGAGACTGTATTATGCATGTTCTTTCTGGAAGAATGGCCATAACTGAAAAATCACTCCTTGTACATATCTACTGGGATGCGTTTCAAGAGACAAAAGGATATCATCTAATAACTCCTTATTCAAGTCATCCCTAATGAATTAAATCTTATCTTCTCTGTTATCAGACACCATTCTTAAAGAACATGATTTTTTATCGCATCTCATTCTGGCACACTTATGACAAGCAACAAAGATTCTTCGAACTCTTCGTTTTTTTGCGTAATGTCCTTTACCATAACCAGGCAAGTATGTAATAAATTTAGGAGGCAACTCACCTGTGAAGCGTACTTTGGCCTCGATTAACCAGCGAATATCAGCAGGTATGTTATTCCTCATGAGCAATCGCATGCGTTCAGACTAAGCATTATAGATTGCAAGGAGGGCATTTTGAGAAAGTGAAGGGAATCAATTATGAAGCTTTGCTAAGATCTCGTTTTTGTCCATACTTTCGCCTTAGAATATCAGTTATTATGGGAAATTAAAGTAACCGACTTGATTGTTACGGAATACCGTTATCCACCACTTAACCGAGATGAAAAACTAAAACACACAAACGGAGTAACAAACTAAAACACACAAAGAAAATTACAGTCGTCCTCTTATTGAATTTACCTCAAGCTCTAACTGGATGTTGAAGGTACCTCCCTCAATGTCTCGGAGTTGTCTTTCTAAATCCTCAACATGGGATACTAACTCTGGTGGTTGTATCTCTGAAATATGATGTGTCTTAAAAAATCGAATCAGACTTCGGAGATGAGATTTTATTCTTTGAAGTCATCTCAGATGCTCCAAGAAGATCTGTTTGGCTGAGGTACTCATGATTAATAATGGTATAAGAAAACTTAATGGTTAAATAAACACACTTATGCAAAAAAATAATTTTGATTAGCAAAAGAACAGTAAAAAGAAAGAAAAAAAATCAAATCACCGAAAAGAAAGAAAAATCTCGATTCAAATCTTGTAGGTCACTCAAATTTATTTCGGTGTCTTCTCTATATGGTTGGTACTCTAGATATGGTTTTAGTCTTTGACCATTAACTTTAAAAGTGACACAATTCTGCCCAACTTCAAAGTTCTTTCTTATGATCTGCTTGTCATGAAAAGCCTTAGTCTTTTCCATATAGATTCGTGAACTCTTATAGGCATCATTTCGAATTTCCTCTAATTCTTGCATTTAGAGCTTTCTGTGTTGGCCGGTGGCGTCCAGTGTCATGTTACATTATTTTACAACCCACCATGCTTTATGTTCAGGTTCTACCGGAATATGACAAGACTTACAATATACCAACCTGTAGGGTGACATACCAATAGGCGTTTTGTATGCAGTCCTATAAGCCCAAAGTGCATCATCAAGCCGTAGACTCCAGTCCTTTCGATTCAGATTAACTGTCTTCTCAAGGATTGATTTCACTTCCCTATTAAACACTTTAGCTTGCCCACTAGTTTATGGATGGTAGGATGTAGACACCTTGTGAGTGATGTTGAATTTTCGAAAGAGGGCCTCTACTGACCTGTTATAAAAGTGAATGCCTCTGACGCTAATAATTGCCTTCGGCTTTCCAAACCTTGCAAAGATATTACACTTTATAAAATCTACCACAACCTTAGAATCATCAGTTCGGGTGGCTTTTGCTTCCACCTATTTTGTAACATAATCAACTGCAAGAATAATATAGAGATTACCAAACGATGAAGGAAATGGTCCCATGAAATTGTTGCCCCAAACATCAAAAATCTCAACTATAAGAAAGAGAGGTTGTGCCATTTGATATCTAGGTCCCAAATTACCTATTCTCTGACAACGATCACAAAATTTGCAAAATAAATATACATCCTTAAATAGTGATGGCCAATAAAAACCGCTCGCAATTACCTTAAGGGTTGTTCTTTTTGGTCCAAAATGTCCTCCACAAGCTAATGCATGACAAAATGTGAGAATAGAAGAAAATTTAGTTTCGGGTACGCACCTTCTAATAACTTGATCAGAACAACGCTTCCACAAGTATGGCTGATCCCACGCATAGTACTTGGCATCACTCTTGATCTTGGCCTTTTGTGCATGAGTTAGCTCTTCCGATACTGTCCTTATAACCAAGTAATTGACTATATCTATATATACCTACCTGTAATAACTGCTCCATTGGAAAGTTCTCATGCAATGGAAGTGCATATTTGTTATAGATAAGTCGACTCAAATGATCCGCCACCAAATTCTCAGAACCTCTCTTATCTAGAGTCTCTAAGTCAAATTCTTGCAATAGAAGTATCCATCGAATAAGGCGCGGTTTGGCATCCTTTTGGGTGAGCAAGTACTTAATAGCTGCATGGTCAGAGTAAACAATTACCTTAGATCCAATCAAATAAGAACGAAATTTCTCTAAGGCAAAGATAACTATTAAAAGTTCTTTCTCTGTGGTGGAGTAGTTGAGTTGTGCATCATTCAATGTACGAGAGGCATAATAGATGACATGAGGAAGCTTGCCCACACGCTGGCCCAACACAACTCCAATAGCATAGTCACTTGCATCGCACATGATCTCAAATGGTAAATCCCAATTCGCTAGTTGAATCACAGGGGCCGATGTCAAAACCTCTTTTAACTTCTCAAATTCTTTTTGGCACTCATCATTGAAATCAAAAGTTGCATCCTTTTGAAGTAAGTTATAGAGGGGTAATGCTATCTTGGAGAAGTCCTTGATAAACCTGCGATAAAAACCTGCACGACCAAGAAAAAAACGAACCTCCCTCACACTAGTAGGAGGTGGTAAGGAGCGAATAAGATCTATCTTAGATTTATCAACTTCAATTCCCCTTTCAGAAATAACATGGCCTAGTATAATACCTTGATTAAACATAAAATGACATTTTTCCCAATTAAGTACAAGGTTAGTGTCAATACATCGTTTAAGCACAAGTGTAAGGTTATCTAAACATATCGAAAGAATCACCATAAACTGTAAAATCATCCATAAATACCTCAATGATGTTCTCCACATAATCAGAAAGAATACTCATCATACACCTTTGGAAAATGGCAGGAGCATTACAGAGACCAAACAACATGCGTCGGTAAGCAAATGTTCCGAAGGGGCATGTGAAGGTCGCTTTCTTTTGGTCTTCTGGAGCGATAACGATCTGTTTATAACCTGAGTAACCATCAAGAAAACAATAATGAGGGTGACCACTTAACATTTCAAGCATTTGATCAATGAATGGCAGAGGGAAATGATCTTTACGAGTGGTTACATTTAGTTTACGATAGTCAATGCAAACTCTCCACCCAGTTTGAACTCTTGTTGCCACAAGCTCATTTTCTTCATTCTTGACCACTGTGATGCCTAGTTTTTTTGGAACTACCTACATAGGACTCATCCATTTACTATCGGAAATGTGATAGATAATCCCCACATTAAAAGGAGTTTCAGTATCTTTTTTTTTTACGACTTTCATCATTGGTGGATTAAGGCGAAGTTGATATCTTTCGTTGGTTTAGACCCTACCTCTAGTAAAATACGATGCATACACATGGAAGGACTAATTCCCTTAATGTCAGCAATGGTCCAACCAATTACCGTCTTGTGATCCCAAAGCACCCTAATTAACTTTTCTTGTTGAACTGAAGTGAGGGTTTTAGCAATTATGACTGGAAGTGTTTCATTCTCACCCAAGTAAATGTATTGCAGGTGCTCTGGGAGTGGCTTAAGTTCTAAGGTAGGTGCCTGCATAACTGAAGGTAAAAGTTTCTCGTTTAATAAAGGCAATTCAAGATAAGAAACAATATACCCATTTATGCATAATGGGGCTGCTCCATCTAAGATCACCATAATTTCCTCTACCTTGTCATCCAAGTTTATCAAATTTGTTTGTTCCTTAGAATCATCTTTCGTAAGATTTTTGCTGAAGGAAATTTCAAAACTATCATTATCAGATAATTCAAAGAAATCATGTACCAAAGTATTAATATCATCTATGGCAAAGACAGAATGTACATCACTGGGATACCTCATTGCCTCAAAGATATTGAAGCGGATCATTTCACCATCGAATTCCATTGTGAGGGTTCCATCATGAACATCAATCTTGGTTTGGCTGTCTTACGGAATGGTCCCCCCAACAAAATAGGAGTGGGATTGGGCGATGACTCATCCTCCATTTCAAGGATATAAAAATCAGCTAGAAAGACAAATTCATTGACCTGCACAAGAACATCTTCCATAACCCCCGTGGGGTAAGCATTAGATCTATCGGCTAATTGAATAATTATACCAGTTTCTTCCATTGGACCTAAATTCAAGGAAATATAAATCGAATATGGCATAACATTAATTGAGGCCCTTAAATTTAGCATACATCTTTCGAATCTGGTATTGCCAATAGTGCAAGGGATAGTAAAAGTACCTAGATCCTTGCACTTAGGAACATCTTCCACACACTTACATTTTCGTTACCGCTCAACTTTCGCTTGTTGCTGTATAATTCCTTAAAAAACTTTGCATAACGCGACACTTGTTTAATCGCATCAGGTAGAGGAATGCTTATCTCTACTTTACGAAAGGTCTCAAGGATCTCCTTTTCTTGCTCCTCTTTCTTGGATTGTTTAAACCTACTAGGAAATGGTGGAGGAATGGAAAAAGTCTTAATTCGAGGTGAAGGGTTACTTACCTAGCCAGATAGGTCGACTGGCAATGCCGAGTGGGAGTCGTCTTTCCTTGTTGAAGGAAGAGCCTCAATAGAAGGATTTGTCACAGAGTGTAATGATGTTGTGGACACTTTTGATGGCTTAGCTAATAATGGCTCCAACTGCTTTTAGCTTTTAAGAGACATAACACTAGCATTCTCTTTCGGATTAATTTCTGGTTAAGAAGGTAACTTTCCTGAAGTTCTAGCCTCTATCCTACTCATAGATGTGGTCAGTTGGCCAATCTGATTCTCTAAATGTTGGAGTTGTATCTGGGTAATCTGTTGGAACTGCATAGAGTTAGTAGTGAGAGCTTTTATAAGATCTTCCAAAGACGTACCTTGATTTTGAGGAGGTAGAGTTGGCCGAAGTTGGTAAGGTTGTTGCATCCGGTGTTGGGGGTAGCCCGATGGTCGAGACGGTGTCACATTAGAAATGCCTTGTTGTTAGTTCTCATACTTAAAATGAGGGTGATCCTTCCATTCTTCATTGTAAAAATTGGAATAGGAATCATACCTTTGTCTTGGTTGACCTAGGAACCTCTCAACTGCATTGGCCTACTTATGTGAGCTCTCTTGGAGAGCAGGACACATATTAGTCGCATGCCCGACCATAGAACAGGCACCACACGGTCTCATCTGTTGTCCTAAGGCTAATTATTGCACCAAAGATGTCAGATTTGAAACTTGTTGTTCTAGGGAAGTAGTACTTACCTCATTGACTCGCTTAGGTGGCGGCAGTAGATCGTTCCTACTGTTGAACTGATGGAAATTAGTAGCCATGTTAGCAATGAGATTTCGGGCTGCTTCTGGTGTTTTATCCACGAGTGCTCCTCCACTAGCGGCAGCAATCATAATCCCGTCCATAGGCATTAGACCCTCATAAAAGTATTGAATAAGAAGTTGATCACTTATCTGATGGTGGAGGCAACTAGCACATAGCTTTTTGAATCGTTCCTAATAGTCATAGAGTGATTTTCCATTATATTGTCGGATTCCTCAAATTTCTTTTCGAATGCTGCCAGCTTTTGATGCTAGAAAATATTTCTCCAAAAATACCTAACGCATCTTATTCCATGTAGTGACAGTACTGGAGGGAAGATAGTACAACCATTCCTTGGCTGAATCCACCAAAGAGAATGGGATAGCCATTAGCTTAACTTGCTCTTCAGAAACTTCGACTGGTTTCATTGTGGAGCATACCGCATGGAACTTCTTCAAGTGCTTATTTGGGTCCTCTCCTGCAAGACTAGGAAGAAGATGAATAATCCCAGATTTGAGTTCAAAGTTTACCTGAGGTTTGGATTCTCAATGCATAAAGGTTGTTGGTCCTTGTTAGAAGCTGCCAATTCTTTAAGTGTTCGGCTGCTATTCTGAGCCATTGGTTCGGGTTCTGGGCTGCTTGGCTCTGTCTTTGAGAGTGGAATGTGGATGGCAAAATCAAGTTTTGGATGTGATGAGGTTGCTCTAAGTTGTTCGAGTTTCAATCGAATGTCCTATATGCTCATGAAAATCTAAATATAAAACAAAAAAGTAATTAAAATAAATTAAATAAATTAAATGAGAAAAAAATAAGTAAAAATAATAAAATAGAACAAGTGATGATAAACAAACTCGACGCTAGTCCCTGGCAACAACGCCAAAAATTTGGCAGTGTCTTTAGGGTGCACCAAATTTGAAACCTTACTACTAATATAAATAATTAGTACAGAGTGAGTAAGGATCGATCCCATAGAGACTATGCTAGCTGTATTTATTATCAATTCTAAAGAAAGACTTAAAATAAAATAATAATAATAGGATTAATAATGTAAATTAATCTAACTAAAGAAAATACCAATTGAAAGGGGGTTTTTGAATTTTTAACTAGATTACAAGAAATAAAGAAATTAAAACTACGAAAATAATAATTTAGTAAAAACTCTAATTAAAGGATAAAGAAATAACAATGAGAAAAATATTGGTTAAAGGATCATTTGCCACCACCAAACATGCACGTAATATATCAATTCTATCATTAATTTATATTGAAACTATCAACCTTAGACAACAATAAGCTCTGTTAGTCTCAATCTTTCCTTAGTGTATTGTTAGAAAAAACAAGCTCTTCACCTAATCTCTAACCATTAAATAATTTAAAACAAGCTTTTTAAATTTAAAATAATGGAAGCATTAAGCAGAGAAAAATATTAGGTTGATCTAGGCAATAAACACACAAGCTTGGATTATTTAACCTCTAGGTTATGTTCTCCAATTGAAATCACTAATTCCAACCTGCTACTCATGATTAAAATATAAAGACAATTACGGATCAAGAATTTTAATCTAGCAATAGAAATTATTCAAGTCCTATTTAATTGGCCACTCAAACAAAACAAAAATAAAATCATAAACATTAATTATAGAAGAACATAAACAATCTCAATTAAATAAATTGAATGATAGAATTTGAACATTAATCATATGATATGTTTGGCATTTTGAATTCACCCTCAACCAAATAGAAAATCTAACTTAACATAATTAAATTGGAAATAAAAAAATTAATAAAACCAATCATGAAAATTAATTCAAACGGCTGTCTTTTTTTTCAATTCCTGTTGGCTGCTGATTTTTTTCTTTTCGTTTGCGGCTGCAAATTGTTCAGTTTCTCTTGCTGCCGACTCTCTGTCTGCCGAATACTCTTTCTTTTCCTGGCGGCTCTCCTTTAAAAACCAAAGTTCAGCTTTCTTATATAGTCTTTAAAATGGGCCCCACTGACTTTTCCAACTCTTAAGCCAAAGGCCAAGCCTTTTAATTTGCTTTGGCTTCACTCACGTGCACTCCTCTTGGAATTTTCATTCCTTTTTAATTTGGCTAATATTTCTCATGGCCTTTAGCTATTAATTCGGCCAATCAATTTAATTGCTTTTTTTTCCTCTTTCGACTTTATCACCACGGCAACAAACATCAACAATCTTCAACTCTCTCTAGCTTTGATCCGTTTAAGCATAGATTATTCTCAATCTTCAATTCTTTTCCTATTTTGTTTCAATCAGATTTCTTTCCTGAATACTTTAATTTAATTTCTCTTTAATCCTAGAATATACCTAAAATAATAAAATAAAATAAAATAAACTAAGATAAAAATTAACACAATAAAATATAATTTACTAAATTAAAAATTAACTAAAATAACTAGAATATTTAAGACCAAATAAGAAAAAGATGGAGAAATTAATTGCAAAATATATGAAAAATATGCACTTATCATGGATTATTGTAAAAACTCTACAAAATAAACAAAGTATTTTTTTTTAAGATTCACCATCTTTTTGCTATAATTCATCTTATTGTTGATTTATTTCCATATTCATTACTTGGGTTTCATTAGGGAGATTTGAGAGTACATAAGAGGGACTGCGCTCATTAATGCATGTATGACATGTATGTAATTTTTTGTTTGAAAAATCATCATGTAATTAGTAGTTATATTTTATTGAACTACACATCGTATACATGCATAGATTGGGTATAATATTTAGAATGTACTTAATAATTTCTTGTTTCATTCAAACAACTACCCATGCATTAGGGCCCAAACGTGAGCTTTGAACCTAAATTTGTTTTGATAGAAGGTGATTGGTTCTTCATGTATAAGCATATTTCACAAGGTATTCTTCTTTGATTAAATAAGGTACCCCATTGGGGTTAGTTAAAGATTTAGAATGAATTGATTAAGCATATTCATACTTTCTACATCATGGTCTACAATGGTTGTCCCAATATAGTGACTAGGTTTTATCATGAGATATATATACCTATGGACTAGGTCAAGCCTTTACACTAATCACGATTTTTAAGCAGAAACAATGTGTAATTAAATACATTAATGCATTCCTATTTATTAAAAGCATTGATAAATATATTATCCAGATCAATAGTCGAAACTATTTTAATTCTAATAAAATTCATATTTATTGAAGTTTCACATAAAACATTACTCTTAAGTATCCTTTTGGCATCTCATTAGAAATGTTTGGTCAATTTTAATATGAAACATGCAACCAAGCAATATTATGTTCGAGGATAACCGTATGGATGGTACTAGGGTGGGTTCGAGGTGGGGATCATGATCCAAAAAAAAAAAAAAAAACCTAAACCTGAACTAGAAGTTTTCCATGAATCTGTCCCCATACTCAAAAATTCTTATTTAAGGGCAGTTCAAGAATATTCTTGAAAATCCTCAGATTTTATTTAAACTATTTAATTATTTAGAAAATGATAAATTTGTGTGTACACTATAGTTAAAAACTTTAAACACATGATAATTTTACCATTAATTGCTCTTTCCATTAGTTTTCTAAGAAACCAAACAAAAAAAATTGGTAATTTACCAGAGTATATAACAAAATGAAATTTATATATGTATAGATGATATATATCATAGCTTTGTGTGAAACAAAAATGTATAAATTTTTGTAATAGGCAAGTTACTCAAAATATATAATATCATTAGATACATTAAAAGAGACATTATCCTCGAACAAGACAAAAAAAAAAAAAAGAACAAAGCCACATTAAATTCACTGTACAGAGAGAAATATGCTAAATTTCTATAGGACCGTTTTCTTGAATGAATTATCTTTCTAACTTTGGGGCTCAGTAGCCTAGGTCTTCACATTGTTCTAAATCCATTCCTTTATGCTGTGTTTATTTGTTAGAGTGAAAGTGGAGAATGTGGATTTATTTTACTCTAGCATTTACTTGCTTATTTAAGGACGAGAGTGGGAATACCACCTCTGGGTATCACTCATTTTTGGAATAAGGAAAGGAATTACCACTTTTATGGATACCTTTCCCTTATTACATATAATATAATTATATTTATTAAAATAAATAATGTTATATTTATTTGGAAATAATATTATTATATTTATTGAATATTAATAAAAAGTTGTTTATTCTAAGAAAAAATTAATTTTGTACTATATTATTAATAATAATATTTCATTTGTGCTACTCTTATCAATAATTTTTAATTTACATAATTAACATTAATAAAAATTGTGATTTACATAATTAAGAATATTAATAACTATTATTGATTTATACAATTAAAATTAATAATAAAATGAATAGTTTATTTTACAAATATATTTTTATCCACTTTATAATTAAAAACTAAAATTCTTTAAAGAAGGGTAAAATTATAATTTGAAATAATTCACTTTCAAAGCAAAACAAAATAAACACATAAATGTGATTTTAATTCTTATTCTACACTCTCATTCAAGTATAAGTAAATAACTTACTCCATTCTGATTCTATGCTCCTAATCCTAGAATTTCACTCTTTAGGATTCCCACTCAAATATGAGAATTAAGCACTACATTAACCAATTATTACTCCATTCGAAGCTTGATCGTGGTTAATATAATAATTAGCCATAAAATAGTTAACCATAATCATTGTTTGGACTTTGGATAGCTATTGATATAGATTTTCTGTTTTATAGAAGCTAATTTTGAGCTATGCCTAGTGTCAATGTATAGATCAAACTATTCACTTTATGTTTCTCATCATAATATTAGCAAATTGTCATGCAATTTAACAAAAAAAACCATTGTAATTGCTCTTAACTAATCTTTTAAGACTAATTTAGTGAGGAGGCAAATTTTTTGAAAAGCATGTATTTAGATTAACAAATACAACTAGAATCTTAGTTTGGAAATCATGACCAAAATAAATTAACTGAAAAAGATGGAAATATGTTAAAAAATATTTCTATGCAAGCATGCAATTCAAATTATATTCACATGTTCCATGAATCAAAATGAAAGACTAGTAAAATTAGGGATTTACATTTTAGAATTTTATAAAGTTTAAATTAATTTGAATTATGATCAATATGTTTACTGCTAAAATAATATAAAATCTTAAATTAATAATTTATAATTTTTCAAACTTATTTTGGGTCAAGTTCAGAGGGCTTATAAAATCCCAAAACTCGAACTCAAAAACTTTTTGGGTCATGGACTTATCATCAAAATAAACTTGATTTTATTTCAAAAACTCCGCGGGATCTGTGTCCACTTTAAATTAATCGAGAGCCTGCAGGTTCAATTGCCCACGAGTATTGTAATAATCAATTTAGTTATATGTGTTCTTTATTATATCCAAAATTGATATTTGTCATAAACGACCCACTATAGCCACATAAATGACAATAAGTGGGCCACAAATGCACTCGTAAGAGGATGTCGTTTTTGTGGCTATGATGGACCCTTTATAGGCAAATATCAATATTTATACTTATAAAGGCCCACGATTGCCACGGAAAAGGCAAAAGGACCTCCATGGGCTACAAAAAGCACTAATAAGAGGCAGTCATTTCTGTGATCATGCTGGGCCATTTATAGGCAAGAATCATGGTGCGTTTACGAAAGTAGAATCAGAATAGATTGTAACTAGAATGAGCAGGAATGAAAATAGAAAATGAAAATCAGAATAAATTATTCACTTAAATCGTAAGAATCAAAGTCAGAATAAGCTGGATTACTATTATGCTTTGTTTACTTGCTGGAGTGGGAGTGAGGAGTGAGGAGTGTGGATTCCTCCCACCCCACCTCACTCCAACTCCAGTGTTTACTTCAACAATTTAAGGAAGGATTGTGAATCCCACTCCGTGAGCCCCATCTATTTTTGGAGTGGGGAGTGGGAGTGGGACTCCCATGGGGAGAGGTAGGAGTGGGAATCCACTCCAACCACTCTCTTTTCTACCTTTTTTTTAAAAATTAAATTTTATATTTTATATTTAATAAAATAAAATAAATAATATTACATTTATTTAAATAAATATTATTATATTTAACTAAATAATAATTTACATTGATTCTAAGTTAAAATTACTTAAAAATAATATTACTATATTAATAGAGAATTAATAAATATTACTATATGCTATCTTCATTTGAAAAAATAATATTATTATATTTATTTGAAAAATAATAGTACTATATTTATTTAATATTAATAATTAATAATAATAAATATTTTATTCTAAGAAAAAATAATTTTGTACTAAATAATATTATATTATTATTTTATATAATAATAAATTTAATACAATTATATTTAAATTTAATGTTTCATTTTATATTTACCCTTCTTTTTTACCCTCCTTTTATTGAATTTACTATAATTATATTTAATAAATATTTAAATAATATTATATTTATTTAAATAATATTATTAAATTTAACTAAATAATAATTTGGTTTGATTCTAAGTTTAAATTACTTAAAAATAATATTGTTATATTAATAGAGAATTAATAATATTACCTTATACTATCTTTATTTGAAAATATAATATTATTATATTTATTTAAAAATAATAGTATTATATTTATTTAATATTAATAATTAATAATAATAAATAGTTTATTCTAAGAAAAAATTAATTTCGTACTATGTTAATAGTAAAAATGTTTCATTTATATTGCTTTTATCAATAATTTTTAATTTATATAATTAAAATTAAAATTCGTAAAAAACTTATGATGTACATAATTAAGAATATTAATATTATTATAAAATTTCAAATATAATAAAATAAATATTTATTTATTAAATAAATTTTTTATCAACTTTGTAATTAAAAACTATAATTCTTTAAATAAGGGTTAAATGTTAATTTGAAATTATTTACTCTCAATCCAAGATAAAGTAAACACATAAATTGGATTCTGATCTCTATTCCATACTTTCATTCCAGTACATGTAAACGACCTACTCCCACTCACATTCTACACTCTCAATTTTAGTATTCTCACTCCTTAGAATTCCTACTCCAATCCAAAATGTAAATGCTACCTTAATATATTTACTTTGTCTTGGAATTGAAATCGAAATGAGTTAAATTGTAACAAATTACTAGTGTTTAATGAACTATTGTTGTAATTATCATTTTATATTTTAATTATAGTGATTATATATTCAAAAATTATTATTATTATTATTAATTCTTGTTAATAACATATTAATATTTTTTAATTGTAAAAATTTTTGATTAATTAATTATAATAATATATTAATTAATTATAAATGAGGATAAATTGGGCATTTTTGATTTTGTGGGGGGCAAAATGGTCATTCATGGGAATTAGATACTCATTCCTACCACTCCCTTAGGAATCAAGGTACCATTCCCTATTCCCAAATTGGGGTGGATCCCATTATTCCGATTTCAATTTCTAACTCTATTTTGCCAAGTAAAAATTGTTAATGATTCTGATTCCAGATTCCAATTCCCCATTCGGGAAGTAAACGTACCATTAGTCTCATATGCATTCCTATAGAAATCATATTTTCACTATCTGGCAAGCTTCAGTACATTAGTGACTTTCTCAAGGCTTTGAAAAAGAAGAAAGAAGATTCAAGTCTTCTAATAAAGCGAAGGTCCCCCCTTACTCTTTATTCTGTCTTAAAGCTTTATATAGCTTGACGAGAAAGGGTTAGTTAAGAACTATTGATTGTAAAGCATTGCAGTAACAGTCACTCAATGGAAATGTTAGCCTTTGAAATGAAGATGGATGAGCAGACACTTGATCCTAAAACTGATAGAATTTGGAAAATTCCTACATTGCTTTTAGACTTTTAGTGAAATTTATATTCCAATATGAAAGACAATAAATAGATAATGCTCAAAGCTCAATAAGAGTAATAGATTCTATAAACAAATATATTTATATATTTAAACTAGTGATGGCAATGGGATGGGTTCGCGATGAGGATCATGATCCTCGAACTTGAACCCGATTTGGAAGCAATCCCCAAGTCCGCCCTATATCCAAAAAATTTTAATTGGGGATCATTTGGGTATGTCAACGGAAATCCCTGAATTGGGTAAGGATTAAAACAGATACCTGATCCACATTTATTTATTTTTAAGAAACACAATATTTAAAAAAAATTGAAAATAAAATTACAAATGATCTAATTTTAACAATCTCTACATAACCAAAAGAAAAAGTTATAATAAAATTAAAAAAAATCATTTGTCTCAGTCTCTCATAAGTTATTAGAGAAATTTTATTTCCATTTCTCCACAACTCTCTCTTTGCCTTAAAGAAGAAACAACATTTGAAAAACTGAATAAAAAATTTTGAACAGTGTCATCAAATAATGTAAGTTCACTAGATATTCTCTTCTCCTCCTCCTCCTCCTCCTTATATTCTTTTTCTTCACTCACTTGTTCTCTTCTTTAACGGTTTGAGTCGTCAAGTCGAGTCAACTCAACATAACAGCGTCCTTGTCGCGAGCTCACAACAGTTCACCCTTCTAATATCGGAAGTTAGGAAAGGGAAGCTCTGCTGAAGACTTGGAGGTGGCAATGGGTAGAGTTTAGCGTTTTAAGAGAGGTCATGAGTTTAGATCTAGGCTTCTGTTATATTTTTTTATAATTTGATTAAATTAAAATATATTTTGATTAAAAAAACATATTTCGGGTTTGGATTTGTGTTCAGGGGCCTAATAAAACCATAAACATAAAACTCAAAATATATTTGGGGCTTGGGCTTATCCCTGAAATAGACCTATTTTTTACTTTGAAGCTTTCAAGGGCCCATACGTGAGCTAAATTGATTAGGGCTAAGTGTATAGGCCCCTGGGGGAACATTGCCATCTGTAATTTAAACTTCAAATTGCTCGAATACAGGATCTAGACTTTGCTAAAGTTTGAGATGTTAATATAAATATTTCCATAATGTTGATTTTGATGATAACAAAGTAGATTAAGAATATTAGAGTCTTTAAAATTAGTTAATTTAAGTCTTATGAAGTTTTTGGACAAGTTTATGAATTTGGACAAAAATAGATAACCCGTTAATATTGAAACAGCAAACCAATTTTATAAGAATAACATATAGTTTTGATTCTGGAAGATAATGGTGAACTGTTTATTAGTAAACGGTTAACCGAAAAATTCTAGAGAGTAATTTAATTGTAAACGGTGTACCATTTAGCACAAACGGCCAGTCAATAAAAATAAACGGCAAATAGACTCCCTCTAATGTTGATCCGACTATTCAAAATTTGCGTAACAGTAACTTAGACAAAGTCAAAACAGTGATATGACAGCAGTGAACGATGATTCGATTATACCTAGAAAGTCAACAACACTAGTTTCTTTTCCAACTATAAAAAGTCTTATTCAAATTACAACGGATTCCACAATCATTATTGAGCTTGTTATTGTGTATTCAATCTTTCTTATGCTTTAAAACTTTGTTATATCACACTTTGCGCTTTCATTTGTAAACACATACATTGCGTGAAGGAAAATTTGTGTAACTTTTATTTTAACATCAAATTGAGTGTTTGAGAGTGTGCGAAACACTTAAGTTGAGAGGTTTGGGATAGACACTAGGTGTAAAGATTGATTGATACCTTGAAAGTCAATTGTAAAGATCTTGAAGTCTTATGGTGTAAAGGCTTAGTTAGCGAAATTCTCAAGCCCAGTGAGCTTAGAGGTGTGAATGTAGGTAGGGTGCCGAACTATGTAAAACCTCCTGGTCGATTCTCTTTCCTTTATTTCTTTCTATTTTGATTGTTGTTATTTATTTGTTATTTGCTTAATTTTATTAAATATTTGCATTGGATTTTGAATTAATTACTCTACAATTTTTAAAAACCTAATTCACCCTCCTATTGGGTTGCTTATCTAGTATTTCATGAAAAAGTTATATATATAAGAAGATATTGTTTCTAAAGAAATGATCAATTATGATAGTATATCTTTTCTTTATACCAAATGCTTATATATATAATTTAAATACTTTAAATTAAATTAAATGCTTACATTAAATCTTGCTTGAATCCAGAAAAGAAATTTACAAAAGAAAAGGAAGATTAGAAAGACAGGATTAAATCCTCTAAGTCTTTCTCCAGATTTCCTTTAGAGAGAGAGAGATGATTCCAGAAGAAGTGGTTCGAAGAAGGGTATTGAGACAAAGGTCTTTAGAAAAGGTGTCGAGTCTTAGTCTTCGAACACCATTATATACACAAATTGCTTTACAAAAGAAAATGCTATAATTGGTCTTCACGTGGGATGGTGGAGAATGGGGCCATCAACAGTAAAAGCAAATTATGCTTTTGGAATGTGGGAGACAACATCTTCAACTTTGTAGACTTTAGGAAAATTTCTTGTGAGTGGGTCTTTGATCTTTTTGAAAAAGGGAATCCCAAGAGGTAAAAGTCATAACTTTTGAAAACATGGCACATGTGCGGCCACACTTGTTTCTCGAAAGACGTTTTTAAAAAGTAAGATACTCTTGGTTTCTTTTGCTTTGAGGTATCACGAGATTTGAAAACATGGCACATGTGCGGCCACACTTGTGTCTCGAAAGACGTTTTCAAAAGATAAGATGCTTGATACTTTTGTCTTCGCGGCAATGAAGGCTTTACAAAGAAAATATGAATGATAAATACAAATGAAATTACTGAAATGGAAAATCATACCTTTTTTTTTTACAATAGTAAATACAATAAACTATTTATAATGCTTTATTGGAGACAAGATTCCGAAGCAATCGTCTTCGCTATCATCTCCAAGGGAAATGAACGGCTCCTCAACTTCATCTGATGAACTGGCAATAGACGTCTCAGATCTTGAGGCAAGGAGCTGTTGTATTACTTTGAAATATTCCTCTTCCGTTTGTGCACTGGCCAACAAAGATTGGGCCTTAGACTTCTGGATGAGGAAAGAACTTTGGGCTTTAAATTTTTCAATAGTAGGAGTTAGGAGGCCTTTTGATTTAAGCCAGGTCTGGACCGTGGCTTCGGACAATTTTGACTGTTCATCAAATTTGGACCACCATTTGACTTTAAAATGTCTTTGGAGGATGAGTTGGGCTTCTTGAGTTTGGTATTGGAAATTCCACATCCAGACCCAAGGAAGAACAAAATTTGTACAGAAACAGAGAAAAAGAGGAAACCTCTTCTCGGACTCAAAAAGGACATAATGGGCTTTAAAAAGGTTTAAAAAATTTATGGCATTTGGGGTTAATATTTCGGGGCTCGGCCCAAAGTAGTTCCACCATTGTTGGAACCAATTTGGAAGGCTTTGAACGGTTATTTTTGAGTTAAAGAAAATAACCAAGAATGAGACTTTTTGGGGTTTTGAATAAAAAATGTGTTAAACCAGGCATGTTGATAATCCCAGTAAGAAAAGGATAGGCAGTGGTTTAGACGCATTTGAAAATTTATGGGAAAGGTTTTAGGTTTGTGGAGTTGGTCACCCCACTGCTTTGGGCTCAAAACTTTTAGAATGGTAGCCGTGGAATAGACTGGCTTAGAATGAGCTTACTAAGAAAGAAATGTTTAAATTGAACAGATTCAGTGAACTCAAGAATAGATTGATAGAAAGATTGGGGTTTTGACAAATCCCATGGTTTGAAAACCAGCCTTTTGGGAAAATCTTTTTAATGGTTTGAAATGGTTCAGAGTGATAAAACTCATCTTCCATAGATAAAATATTTTGATGATGAATTTTATTAATCCAATCCGAGGATTTTTGTAAAAGCTTTGTTTGGGAAACAATAATCTGTGAAGACGAGCTTTCACAAGAAACAATTTCTTTAGAAGAAGAAAGCTTTGGAATTGCTTTAAAAATAGATTTTTCTTCCTCAGGAACTTGAGAAAGAGCTTTTTGGGAAATATTTTGTAAAGCTAATAAAAGTTCAGGGGACTTTGTAAAGGAATCTATCTATTCTTTTACCTGTTCTTGGGAGGCAATTGCTTTAGATTTTGCTTCTTCATCTTCTATCATGTCAATCCATGATTTAATGGGCATGGCAGAAGAAAGTAATTTGTCTTTAGGTGGAGTTGTTTGGGGTTCTTTAGAGAGTGACTTTGAATCTGAGTCTTTAAGGATGGCTTTGCCTTTGTCTTTCTTTTTTGGCGGCATTATCTGTTTTGAAGAAATTCCCTAGTTAGAAAGTCAGGGATAGAATTTGTATCTCCTTTAATAAATTCAATATCAAAATCAAAAATAGTTAAAATAGCTTGCCATCATGCAAAAATCTGTTTTCATGCAATGTTTTGAATATCTTTTTCTAAAATATGTTTTGCAGCTTTGCAATCTATCCTAAGTAAAAATTTCTGATTTAGCAAATCACTTTGAAATTTAGATATGCACAAAACTATGGATAAAATTTCTTTTTTGATAGTAGAATAATTTCTTTAGCATTCATTCCAATGTGCAGAAACATATTGTACTATCTGTTCTTTGTTATTTTCGGTTTGCTTTAATATACCTCTATAACCTAAATTTGATGCATCAGTTTCAACAATTTTAGGTAATGCAGGATTTGCAAGAAATAAATATGGAATATTCTTTACAGAATTCTTTATTAATCTAACAACTTTAGTATGTTCATCAGTCCAAGCAACAAGATTTTTCTTTAATCTGTCATGCAATGGTTTTGAGATCCTATTGATGTTTGGACGGAAATTAAGAACATAATTTAAACTTCTTAGAAATCTTTGCAGTTGAATTTTATCAAGAATTTTGTCAAGAAATTTTTCAGCAAATGCAAGAGATCTTTCTATGGGTGTTATGGTTCTTTTGGAGATGTAGTGACCAAGGAACCTAACCTTTGTTTGAAACAAAGACACTTTAGAACTAGAAATGGCTAATCCAGCTTTTCTAGTTGCAAGATAAAAAGTCTTTAAATGCTTGAAATGTTGATCAATTGTTTGAGAAAAGATCAACACATCATCTATATAAACAATGCAGAATTCTGTAAAAGGATTATAAATATCATTCATGATCCTCTGGAATTCTGAGGGTGCATTCTTTAGGCCGAATGGCATAACTGTCCATTCATACTGTCCAAATAGAATAGTAAAAGCAGTTTTGTAACGGTCTTTAGGATGAATTTGAATTTGCCAAAATCCAGATTTCATATCAAATTTTGAAAAAATGAATGCATTATGAAGTTTCTGGAGCAAATCTTTTTTATTAGGTATAGGATACCTTATCCATTTTAATGCTTTATTAAGGGGTTTATAATTTATGACTAATCTGGGTGTTCCTTTTTTCTATCTCAGAATTTTTATTGACATACAAAGCGGCACAAAACCAAGGAGACCTAGATTTGATGATGAGACCCTTAGATTCTAAATCTTTCATTTCATTTTTACAATGTTGTTCCAATTCCATATTCATCTGGATTGGACGGGCTTTAATAGATATTTGTTTTTATCAAAAGAATTTTCATAAGGTAAATCAACCAAATGTTGCTTTCTATTCCAAAAAGCATATAGTAGATCCACATATATTTCTTTTTCAATAAGGTTTTTAAAATCAGAGATTTTTCTCTTTATGAATTCATTTTGTAATTGGCTTTCAATTCTTTGTAAACTCAAATCCTTTTTTAAATAAGTCAAGTCATTTTGTTTTGATTTGAAAAGGGCATTTATTTGGTTCTGATAAACAGAATAGGCTTTTACAATATTCAAATTTCTTGTTTTAGGCTTTTCAATAAAAGCAAAAATCAGTTTCTTATTCTTAGCTTTAAAAGATATACTATCATAATTGACAGTATAGGAGGTAATAAGGTTGATGAACGGAGTTCCTAAAATAACAGTATGGTGTATGTCATTTGTTAAAAGGAAGGAAGTCCGAAATTCAAAACCATTATTGTTAATTGAGGCATCAACTTTTGATTTGAATTTTAACTTTGAATTATTGGCGGCAGAAAGTCTTTCATTTGTTTTCTCATGAAATCTTCTGGGCACTATGTCTTTTTTAATACAATTTAAGTCAGCACCAGTGTAAAAAAGGGCAATGGTGTCGATCTCAAAATCTTTAGAGAAATTCAAAGTAATTTTAATCAAATATTTTCTTGTGGTGATTTACTTTAAAACAAAAAGAAAATCATTGGGTATGGATTCAATATTTTCAAGGTTTTGTTTTTCTTTGTCATCCTTATCAGAGTCTGTTTCTTTACCTGAATCATTTTCCAATTGTTTTTGTAACAAGAGTTGGATAGTATCAGAATCAGTTTTTTGTTTTTCTTTCAAGATTTTGATCTCAAGTTTAATGTCTTTTATTTCTTTTTGAAGATCTTGGATATTCAGATTTGTTTTCTTTGTTTTCTTTTTATCCAGAATTTCAGTGAGGTCATATGTATTCTTTTTAATAATCGGGGTTTTAGAAGTTTCTGCTTGATTTCCTATTTCTAAGGTTTTTAGAAGCTTATCAAGGTATTCTTTTTGAAAGGTAGGATCAGAAATATGTTTAACTAATTCAAGAAAAGTTTCTTGATCTTTAGTTAACACATTGATTTTCTTTAAGTAGAATTCTGTTTCAGAATCACTACCATTTTCGGATACAGAGTCAGAGTCAATTAACTCATCAATCTGTAGGGACTCACTATCTCCCGTCATGGAAGACTTAGAGCCAGAAGACTCTACAAGTAAAGGGGCTACTTTATGAAGTATCTCGTCTTCAAGGCCAAGCTCATGAAGCCTTCTGCTCATCCTATAGAATTTTGCAGTATGACATTTTCTTCCATATTTAAAATATGTGGCTTCTTTGTAATTAAAAGGGGCTTTTGATTCGGGTTTGGAATTTCTTCTTTTAGAGAAATGAGGTTTCTTGTAAGGCTTTGAAGGTTTCTTATAAGAAGATTCTTTGAAATCAGGTAAGGGTTTTCTATAACCTTTTGACTTGTAATGTTTTTTGTAAGATTTTGAAGAACACTTACCATTACAATCTTTGGGGGTTAAGGTTTTAAAAGGGTCATAATTAAACTGTTTACAGAAATTGCCTAATACCTGTTTGGATTTCCTAAGTTCCCATTTTAGACATTTCTGAAGCTTTAAGTCTTGACAGATCTTTAGACCTTCCTTATTGACAAAACTGACAAGTTCACCATAGGTGAACTCATCATAAGGAATGCGATTGTCATAAAGGGCTTTAATAGAGTTCCTAACCTTTTCTCCTAATAGGGTAGGTAGACCTGCAAGGAATTTCTTCTTCCAAGTTACATGATTTGCATCATCCCTTAGGAAAAATCTAGTAAAGAACGTGGTTTTGTAGCTTTGGAATTCACTAAGTTTCCTACACCTTAGGTTGTGTAGTAACTCAGCATTCTTATCCCTAAGGTGAGAAAGGTCACCTATTAAATGAAGGGATATTGTAAGGATCAGGGTGGCAACTGTATCCTGAATAGGGTTATTGAATTCATCAAGGATAGGTGCTCTATCCTCATCAGTTTGTATCGAATTTAGGATGTCTAATTGTTGCTGTTTAGTAAGAAGATGATCCCACCAACCTTTTAGTTGACCAGTAAAACCGGCAATGAGAATCTTTGCAATGGCTTTGTCAGAGGTTTCCAATTGGGTTTTATAGGCATTAGCAGCCATGGTCATTTGTTGCAACAATCCTAAGATATTGTACTCAGACATACCATCAATATTCCATTCATAGACAGAGGAGGCATTAAATCGTGGCTGGTTTAATGCACTTGGCCTATTGTCTATGGTCAAGTCAGGTGGAGATTTGACAGTAGGTAAGGCTAATTCCCAATGGATTTTATTGGCTTTGGGAGTAGGTTCACTTTCAAAGGCTTCTATGTCAGAAGAGGCTATAGACATTTGATCTTATTCTAGTACACCAATCTTGCTAGATTGGGCACTATTAGGAGATATTTGAACTTTACTAGAAGATGAAGAAGAGGCTTCTATCCTATCTAGTTGTTCTCTAATGGCTTTAGCAAAATCTGACTTTGATTCATGAATAAGCTTTTGACTAGTTTTCGAAACCTGGAAGGGTTTGAAAATAGGTTCTTTAAGCTTTTTCTCAGAATCAAATTTTGATGTAATACTAGGAGAAACTGCTATTGTTAACTTCTGGAATTGGTTTTCTATTCTAGTCAACTATTTTCCTAATGTATTTAGATTAGCATTACAGAAATTATTCTATTGAATAATGCTATCCAAATCTGTTTCTAGGTCTTTAGGTTTATGGATTTTATAAGGCGAGTCCTTAATCTGAATTGGAGGTTCATCATGGTCGATAGTTAAACTCCTAAGAGGTGGATGCTCAGATTCAATGGTCCTATAACTATCAGAAAGATTCCATTCAGTGATTTTCTTTCTAACAGTAATGAGATTTGATTCTTTAACAGGATAAGCAATTTTGTTATCCGAAGCATACATTTGAAACCAATCAAAAAATAATATGTGTACTTTATGTAAATTTACAAACTCATAATATTCTTCTTGTATTTCTTTTCTTTGGTTTAAAAAAGTCTGAAAAACCAAAGTCTTTTTTCTTTATTAGTGTCAGAATAAAAATCATTACGAAGAAGAGTTTTATCTAATTCAAATTCTTTTTCAATGATACTGATTATATTTTCTGTGACTGCAGAAAATGTAGGAGAAGTTGGAGGAGAAGGTTTATTCTCTTCCTGTCTTTGTTCATGTTGACTACTAGTATAGATTGGGTGTGGAACACTAGTGGTATAGTCAACAGAGTGAATAGAGGAACTAGGTATATCCGAAGTGGAAAGCCTAGGTTGACTCTTTACTAGTTGGAAAGGGAGATTTATAACAGAAGGAATATTTGAAAATTTTCTTTCTAATAAAGAAATATTTGAACATGAATCTTTATCAGAGAATCTAAATGATGCAGATCTCCTAAAAGATAGTTTGACTTTACCATCTTAATACTGAGTCACATTTTGTAACTCTGTATTTGGTTCAAGTTGTTTTGGAATCACTGGTTCAGTAGCTCCTTCTAAGATCCATTCATAAAGGAGGTTAACGTCCTTCCATTGAATTGATCTAGGAATAACAGTATTGGCTTTAGACAAATCAGTCTATAAGAGAAGAGTTTTATCTCTTTTTGACTGGAATTTATGTTGCGTACTGAATGCAGAAATCATGACTTTGTATGAAATTTTAAAAATTAAGGCAACTGGACTGATCCCTCAATCATGTGATAATTATGGGTTTTGATTTGCAGTATCATGCTTTTTAGAATATTTTTGTCTTTTAAAGAAATTGTTATGTTTGGATAACAATTAAATGAGATGGGACCTTTACAGAGACTTGATTCTATACTACTTAGTAAATAATCATCAAAAGAGATGAATCGACCATCTTTAAGGACAACTAAAATTGAGGCATTTAATCCTTCTTTAGTTAATAATTTTATTCCAACTTGAATTAAACCAATGTGAACATAATTAAAGTTTTTATCTTTTAATTTCTTTAAAGAGTGTTCTGAGAACAAGTGGATTGTTTCAAAAGGCTTTGAAAGGGTTATGTCACATTCTTAAGTTTTTATGACATAATCATTCTTTAAAAAATCAAGCTTTTTTGTCTTGTATATAATTTCTTTAGAAATCTTTGGTAATTCCCAATTATCAATTGTTTTATTAAAATCTTCAATAACAAATTCTTCTGAATTTACGATATTCTTTGAATTGCTAATCTTCCCGAAAGAAGAGTTAGAGAAGGATGATGCTCTACAAAGTAGAGAATCCATGGGTAGGAACCTATAATCTAGTTTTAATCTTACAGGTATGGCTACAATCCAAGGCTAAAAATTGGTTTTACTGCCCTTCAACCAAATCGGGACTTACGACCAAATGCTACTGAGGCACTAGAAGTAACACTTACCACACAAGTAAAATCTTAACTAAAATATAAGTCTTTATACCATAAAGTCTCAAACTATATTACACTATTCCTCCCATGGCTCTGATACCAGATAGTACTAGATCTGGAAATTTGTAAAGTTTTTCAAACCATGGGATTTGTCAAAACCCGAGTCTTTCTATCAAGCTATTCTTGAGTTCACTGAGTCTGTTAAATTTAAACATTTCTTTCTTAGTGAAGCTCATTCTGGGCCAGCCTATTCCACGGCTATCATTCTAAAAGTTTTGAGCCCAAAGCAGTGGGGTGACCAACTTCACAAACCTAAAACCTTTCCCATAAATTTCCAAATGCATCTAAACCACTGCCTATCCTTTTCTTACTAGGATTATCAACAGGCCTGTGTTTAACACATTTTTTATACATAAATTGCTTTACAAAAGAAATTGCTATAATTGGTCTTCACGTGGGATGGTAGAGAATGGGGCCATCAATAGTAAAAGCAAATTATGTTTTTAGAACGTGGGAGACAGCATCTTCAACTTTGTAGACTTTAGGAAAATTTCTTGTGAGTGGGTCTTTCATCTTTTTGAAAAAGGGAATTCCAAGAGGTAAAAGTCATAACTTTTGAAAACATGGCGTTGTTTTACCAATTTTAGGATGTCTAATTGTTGCTGTTTAGAAGATTCATGTTTAAATCTCCCTTTCCAACCAGTAAAGAGTCAACCTAGGTTTTCTACTTCGGATATACCTAGTTCCTCTAATCACTCTGTTGACTATACCACTAGTGTTCTACACCCAATCTATAGTAGTAGTTAACATGAACAAAGACAGGAAGAGAAGGAACCTTCTCCTCCGACTTCTCCTACATTTTCTGTAGTCACAGAAAATGTAATCAGTGTCATTAAAAAAGAATTTGAATTAGATAAATCTCTTCTTCGTAATGATTTTTATTCTGACACTAATAAAGAAAAAAGACTTTGGTTTTTTAAACATTTTTTAAACCAAAGAAAAGAAATACAAGAAGAATATTATGAGTTTGTAAATTTACATAAAGTACACATATTATTTTTTGATTGGTTTCAAATGTATGCTTCGGATAACAAAATTGCTTATCCTTTTAAAGAATCAAATCTTATTACTATTAGAAAGAAAATCACTGAATGGAATCTTTCTGATAGTGATAAGACCATCGAATCTGAGCATCCACCTCTTAGGAGTTTAACCATCGACCATGGTGAACCTCCTATTTAGATTAAGGCCTCGCCTTATAAAATCCATAAACCTAAAGACACAGAAACAGATTTTGATAGCATTATTCAACAGAATAATTTCTGTAATGTTAATCTAAATACATTAAGAAAACAGATGACTAGAATAGAAAACCAATTTTAGAAGTCAACCATAGCTGTTTCTCCTAGTATTACATCAAAATCGATTTTGAGAAAAAGTTTAAAGAACCTATTTTCAAACCCTTCCAGGTTTCGAAAACTAGTCAAAAGCTTATTCATGAATCAAAGTCAGATTTTGCTAAAGCCATTAGAGAACAACTAGATAGGATAAAAGCCTCTTCTTCCTCTTGTAGTAAAATTTAAATAGCTCCTAATAGTGCGCAATTTAGCAAGATTGGTGTACAAGAACAAGACGGAATGTCTATAGCCTCTTCTGACATAGAAGCCTTTGAAAGTGAACCTACTCCCAAAGCTAATAAAATCCATTGGGAATTAGCCCTACCTACTGTCAAATTTCCACCTGACTTGACCATAGACAATAGGCCAAGTGCATTAAACCAGTCACGATTTAATGCCTCCTCTGTCTATGAATGGAATATTGATGGTATGACTGAATATAACATCTTAGGATTGTTGCAACAAATGACCATGGCTGCCAACGCCTATAAAACCCAATCGGAAACCTCTGACAAAGCCATTGTAGAGATTCTCATTGCCGGTTTTACTGGTCAACTAAAAGGTTGGTGGGATCATCTTCTCACTAAACAGCAACAATTAGACATCCTAAATTCGATACAAACTGATGAGGATAGAGCACCTATCCTTGATGAATTCAATAACCCTATTCAGGATGCAGTTGCCACCCCGATCCTTACAATATCCTTTCATTTCATAGGTGACCCTTCTCACCTTAGGGATAAGAATGCTGAGTTACTACACAATCTAAGGTGTAGGAAACTTAATGAATTCCAAAGCTATAAAATCACGTTCTTTACTAGACTTTTTCTAAGGGATAATGCAAATCATGTAACTTGGAAGGAGAGATTCCTTGCAAGTCTACCTACTCTATTAGGAGAAAAGGTTAGGAACTCTATTAAAGCCCTTTATGACAATTGCATTTCTTATGATGAGCTCACCTATGGTGAACTTGTCAGTTTTGTCAATAAGGAAGGTCTAAAGATCTGTCAAGACTTAGAGCTTCAGAAACGCCTAAAATGGGAACTTAAAAAATCCAAACAGGAATTAGACAGTTTCTGTAAACAGTTTAATTATGACCCTTTTAAACCTCAACCTCCAAAGATTGTAATGGTAAGTGTTCTTCAAAACCTTACAAAAAACATTACAAGTCAAAGGTTATAGAAAACCCTTACCTGATTTTAAAGAATCTTCTTATAAAAAACCTTTACTTGTAGAGTCTTTTGGCTCTGAGTCTTCCATGACGGGAGATAGTGAGCCCCTACAGATTGATAAGTTAATTGACTCTGACTCTGTATCCGAAAATAGTAGTGATTTTGAAATAGAATCCTACTTAAAGAAAATCAATGTATTAACTAAAGATCAAGAAACTTTTCTTGAATTAGTTAAACGTATTTCTGATCCTACCCTTCAAAAAGAATACCTTGATAAGCTTCTAAAAACCTTAGAAATATGAAATAAAGCAGAAATTTCTAAAACCCCGATTATTAAAAAAATACATATGACCTCACTAAAATTCTGGATAAAAAGAAAACAAAGAAAACAAATCTGAATATCCAAGCTCTTCAAAAAGAAATAAAAGACATTAAACTTGAGATCAAAATCTTGAAAGAAAAACAAAAAACTGATTCTGATACTATCCAACTCTTGTGACAAAAACAATTAGAAAATGATTCAGATAAGGAAACAGACTCTGATAAGAATGACAAAGAAAATATTTGATAAATATTTGATAAAAATTACTTTGAATTTCTCTAAAGATTTTGAGATCGACACCATTGCCCTTTTCGACACTGATGCTGACTTAAATTGTATTAAAGAAGACATAGTGCTCAGAAGATTCCATGAGAAAACAAATGAAAGACTTTCTGCCGCCAATAATTCAAAGTTAAAAGTCAAATCAAAAGTTGATGCCTCTATTCACAATAATGGTTTTGAATTTCAGACTTCCTTCCTTTTAACAAATGACATGCACCATACTGTTATTTTAGGAATTCCGTTCATCAACCTTATTACCCCCTATACTGTCAATTATGATAGTATATCTTTTAAAGTAAAAAATAAGAAACTGATTTTCCCTTTTATTTAAAAGCCTAAAACAAGAAATTTGAATATTGTAAAAGCCTATTCGGTTTATCAGAACCAAATAAATGCCCTTCTCAAATCAAAACAAAATGACTTGACTCATTTAAAAAAGGATTTGAGTTTACAAAGAATTGAAAGCCAATTACAAAATGAATTCATAAAGAGAAAAATCTCTGATTTTTGGAATAGAAAGCAACATTTGGTTGATTGGTTGATTTACCTTATGAAAATTCTTTTGATGAAAAACAAATACCTACTAAAGCCCGTCCAATCCAAATGAATATGGAATTGGAACAACATTATAAAAATGAAATAAAAGATTTAGAATCTAAGGGTCTCATCATCAAATCTAGGTCTCCTTGGTCTTGTGCCGCTTTCTATGTCAATAAAAATTCTAAGATAGAAAGAGGAACACCTAGATTAGTCATAAATTATAAACCCCTTAATAAAGCATTAAATGGATAAGATACCCTATACCTAATGAAAAAGATTTGCTCCAGAAACTTCATAATGCATTCATTTTTTCAAAATTTGATATGAAATCTGGATTTTGGCAAATTCAAATTCATCCTAAAGACCATTATAAAACCGCTTTTACTGTTCCATTTAGACAGTATGAATGGACAGTTATGCCATTCGGCCTAAAGAATGCACCCTCAGAATTCCAGAGGATCATGAATGATATTTATAATCCTTTTACAGAATTCTGCATTGTTTATATAAATGATGTGTTGATCTTTTCTCAAACAATTGATCAACATTTCGAGCATTTAAAAACTTTTTATCTTGCAACTAGAAAAGTTGGATTAGCCATTTCTAGTTCTAAAGTGTCTTTGTTTCAAACAAAGGTCAGGTTCCTTGGTCACTACATCTCCAAAGGAACCATAACACCCATAGAAAGATCTCTTGCATTTACTGAAAAATTTCCTAATAAAATTCTTGATAAAACTCAGCTGCAGAGATTTCTAGGAAGTTTAAATTATGTTCTTGATTTCTGTCCAAACATCAATAGGATCTCAAAACCATTGCATGACAGATTAAAGAAAAATCCTATTGCTTGGACTGATGAACATACTAAAGTTGTTAGATTAATAAAGAATTCTGTAAAGAATATTCCATGTTTATTTCTTGCAAATCCTGTATTACCTAAAATTTTTGAAACTGATGCATCAGATTTAGGCTATGGAGGTATATTAGAGCAAACCAAGAATAACAAAGAACAGATAGTACAATATGTTTCTGCACATTGGAATGAATGCTAAAGAAATTATTCTACTATCAAAAAAGAAATTTTATCCATAGTTTTGTGCATATCTAAATTTCAAAGTGATTTGCTAAATCAGAAATTTTTACTTAGGATAGATTGCAAAGTTGCAAAACATGTTTTAGAAAAAGATGTTCAAAACATTGCATCAAAACAGATTTTTGCACGATGGCAAGCTATTTTAAGTGTTTTTTATTTTGATATTCAATTTATTAAAGGAGATACAAATTCTATCCCTGACTTTCTAACTAGAGAATTTCTTCAAAACAGATAATGCCTCCAAAAAAGAAAGACAAAGGCAAAGCCATCTTTAAAGACTCAGATTCAAAGTCAATCTCTAAATAACCCCAAACAACTCCCTCTAAAGACAAAGTGCTTTCTTCTGCCATGTCCATTAAATCATGGATTGACATGATAGAAGATGAAGAAGCAAAATCTAAAGCAATTGCCTCCCAGGAGCAGGTAAAAGAATGGATGAATTCCTTTATAAAGTCCCCTTAACTTTTATTAGCTTTACAAAATATTTCCCAAAAAGCTCTTTCTCAAGTTCCTGAGGAAGAAAAATCTATTTCTAAAGCAATTCCAAAGCCTTCTTCTTCTAAAGAAATTGTTTCTTGTGAAAGCCCGTCTTCACAGATTATTGTTTCCCAAACAAAGCTTTCACAAAAATCCTCGGATTTGATTAATAAAACTCATCATCAAAATATTTTATCTATGGAAGATGAGTTTTATCACTCTGATCCATTTCAAGCCATTATAAGATTTTCCCGAAATGCTGGTTTTTCAAACCATGGGATTTGTCAAAACCCCAATCTTTCTATCAAGCTATTCTTGAGTTCACTGAGTCTGTTAAATTTAAACATTTCTTTCTTAGTGAAGCTCATTCTGAGCCAGCTTATTCCACGGCTACCATTCTAAAAGTTTTGAGCCCAAAGCAGTGGGGTGACTAACTCCACAAACCTAAAACCTTTCCCATAAATTTCCAAATGCGTTTAAACCACTGCGTATCCTTTTCTTACTGGGATTATCAACATGCTTGCTTTAACACATTTTTTATTCAAAACCCCAAAAAGTCTCATTCTTGGTTATTTTTCTTTAACTAAAAAATAACCGTTCAAAGCCTTCCAAATTGGTTCTAACAATAGTAGAACTACTTTAGGCCGAGCCCTGAAATATTAACCGCAAATGCCATAAATTGTTTAAACCTTTTTAAAGCCCATTATGTCCCTTCTGAGTCCGAGAAGAGGTTTCCTCCTTTTCTCAGTTTCTGTACAAATTTCTTTCCTTCTTGGGTCTGGATGTGGAATTTTCAATACCAAACTCAAGAAGTCTTCCAAAGACATTTTAAAGTCAAATGGTGGTCCAAATTTGACGAACAGTTAAAATTGTCCGAAGCCACGGTCCAAACCTGGCTTAAATCAAAAGGCCTCCTAACTCCTACTATTAAAGAATCTAAAGCCCAAAGTTCTTTCCTCACCCAGAAGTCTAAGGCCCAATCTCTGTTGGCCAGTGTAAAAACGGAAGAGGAATATTTCAAAGTAATACAACAGCTCCTTGCCTCAAGATCTGAGACGTCCGTTGCCAGTTCATCAAATGAAGATGAAGAGCCGTTCATTTCCCTTGGAGATGATAACGAAGACGATTGCTTCGGAATCTTGTCTCCAATAAAGCATTGTAAATAGTTTATTGTATTTACTATTGTAAAAAAAAAAGGTATGATTTTCCATTTCAGTAATTTCATTTGTATTTATCACTCATATTTTCTTTGTAAAGTCTTCATTGCCGCGAAGACAAAAGCATCAAGCATCTTATCTTTTGAAAACATCTTTCGAGGCACAAGTGTGGCCGCACATATGTCATGTTTTCAAAAAATATCACTATTGCCTCGTGATACCTCAAAGCAAAAGAAACCAAGAGTATCTTACTTTTTGAAAACGTCTTTCAAGACACAAGTGTGGCCGCACATATGCCATGTTTTCAAAAGTTATGACTTTTACCTCTTGGGATTCCCTTTTTCAAAAAGATCAAAGACCCACTCACAAGAAATTTTCCTAAAGTCTACAAAGTTGAAGATGATGTCTCCCACGTTCCAAAAGCATAATTTGCTTTTACTGTTGATGGCCCTATTCTCCACCATCCCACGTGAAGACCAATTATAGCATTTTCTTTTGTAAAGCAATTTGTGTATATAAGGGTGTTCGAAGACTAAGAATCGACACTTTTTCTAAAGACCTTTTTCTTAATACCCTTCTTCGAACCACTTCTTCTGGAATCATCTCTCTCTCTCTCTAAAGGAAATCTGGAGAAAAACTTAGAGGATTTAATCCTGTCTTTCTAATTTTCCTTTTCTTTTGTAAATTTCTTTTCTGGATTCAAGCAAGATTCAATGTAAGCATTTAATTTAATTTAAAGTATTTAAAGTTTGTAACATTTTTAATTTTAAAGTTCTAGATCTAAGGGTGTATGAATACGTTCTTCCAAGGCATAGAGACCAAATCTCTCCCCTTGGTCGTATTTCTCTTCTCTCTCCATCCAATCAGAGTGCTATTTCTGGGAACCAGATCTAGTACTGTCTATGAGCCTTGAGTTGCTGAGGATTGTTTAAAGCATTAATTTATTTAAAGAATTTTGGTATATCGGCTGGAAACCAGAACATGCGGAATCTTGATTTGTTCTAAGTCAGATCTGGTCCCTAAGGCAGATTAAGTTCTGCATTGATTTGGTGAAACAACGCCACGTACCACTATTCAAGAAATTTTCCAATTCTTATTTTGTTTTATAAATCTTTATTTACTAATTTATCTGAAAACATTATCTTCTTAGATCTTTTTCCTTCTAAGCATATATATATATATATATATATATATATCCAGTCTCTATAAGAAAATCTAGAGAGGATGTGGAGAGTCTTTGAGACTTTGACCTTTTAAAAGACAGTTTGACTCTACCATCAGAATACTGAGTTACATTTTGTAACTCTGTATTGGGCTCAAGTTGTTTTGGAATCACTGGTTCAGTGGCTCCTTCAAGAATCCACTCCTCTGGAAGATTGACATCTTTCCATTGGATAGGTTTAGGAATAACAGTGTTTGCTTTGGACAGATCAGTCTGCAAGAGAAGAGTTTCATCTCTTTTTGACTGGAATTTATGTTGCGTATTGAACGCTGAGATCATGGCTTTGTATAATATTTTGAAAATTAATGCAACTGGAACAGATCCTTCTAACATGTGATAGCTTTTCAAAATATTTTTATCTTTTAATGAAACCGTTATGTTTGGATAACAGTCAAAAGAAATTGGTCCTTTACAGAGACTAGATTCAATACTACTGAGCAAGGAATCATCAAAGGAGATGAACCTCCCATCCTTGAGGACAACAAGAATTGAAGTATTTAATCCTTCTTTAGTTAGGGGTTTTATGCCTACTTGGATTAAACCGATGTGGACATAATTAAAATTCTTTTCTTTTAACTTTTTTAAGGAATGTTCAGAAAACAGATGAATTGTTTCAAATGGCTTTGAAAGGGTGATATCTCTTTCTTCTGTCTTTATTACACAATCAGTCTTTAAAAAATCAAGTTTCTTGATTTTATAAATTTTGTCTTTAGAAACTTTTGGTAAATCCCAATTATCAATTGCTTTATTAAAATCTTCAATTATGAATTCTTCTGAATTTACCACGTTCTTTGAAACACTAGTCTTCTCGGAAGAAGAGCTAGAAAAAGAGGATGCTCTACAGAGTAAAGAATCCATGATGTCCTATTCTTCAATTAAGGTCTATATGAATGCCTACAGGTATGATTTTACTGACCTAAACGGAATACTGACTTTGGGAGAAAATCAATACATCGTCTATGTAAACAATAGACGGATGTGTTTATATATATATATATATATATATACCAGAAGGAAATAGGATCGAAGGACGGATGTGTTTTCAGATAAAACTTTGTAAAAGAAGACTTTGAACCAAGCAATGAAACTAGAAATTAAATTTACCAAATTGAGGTACGTGGCGTTGTCCCTCCAGATCGATGCACAACTGAGGGGAGAGATCTGGTCTCTATGCCTCAGAGGAACGTATCAACTTTTAAAAGCAGATCTGATATAGAAGATCAGACTGCAGAACATGCATGTTGTGCAAATTTTATTGTTCTTTATGCAATCTTTTTTACCACAAGGCTCATACACAGTACTAAATCTGGATCCCAGATTTAGTGCTCTAAAGGAATCGAGGGAGAAGAGAATACAACTGAGGGGAGAGATCTGGTCTCTATGCCTCAGAGGAATGTATCAACTTTTAAAAGCAGATCTGATATAGAAGATCAGACTGCAGATCATGCATGTTGTGCAAATTTTGTTGAACTCGCAAGCGCACGAATCTATTGTAGAATAGATTAATGGTGTTGAGTTTCGATCCCACGAGGAGGTGGATTTTAATTATATGTAGAATTAATTATGTAAATGGGTGGTTGGATTTGTGTGGAAGTGACTTAGATTATGCTGGAATTTGAATTGGATTGGCAGAAATAATTAAACTGGAAACTATTGAGATAAAGCACTTGGGTATCTGGATCCGTATCAACATGCACCATGGGCTAAATAATCCTTATTAATACCAATTAAATCATGAGGGGGGAATCCACACCTCATAAACCACGCTCTAATCAATATGGTGCTAAGGGCTTATCGTGCCAAATAATAATAACCTTATACTAGGGTGCCGGTAAAACCAAGGCGGTAACTAGACAAGATTATTATTATTTGTCGACAAAAAGTCAAAACCTCCAAAGAAATTAGAGGGGAAGAGAAAATAAATTTACCAAATAAAGCCCATGACACATGTTGAGACTTCACCTTCAACCCAAGCTTGAAAGAAAATTAGCTACTTATAATTAAACTAAGGGTAAAATGGAAATTTATTAAAATACGTAGAAAATACAAGATGGAGAAAGAATTAGAGAAAACTAAGCTCAAAAATGGATTCAGGGGTATCAAAATGAGGGGGGAGGCCCCCTTTTTATAGATACATTGAGTGAATCATGGCCATCGGATTAAAAATAGTTTGGACGCACAGGATTGTGCCACGTCGTCAGTCAACAGTACGCGGTTTGACCATGCGGTTTGAACAGTAACACGGTTTGCGCACGGTTTGAACAGTGACGTGGAATGAACAGTATCGTGAACAATACCCATGAACAGTACCGTATATATGAATAGTGTTGTACGTGTGATTAGTGTCATTTTTCCTTTTATACTCCTCTTAAGGTTTTCGATTGTCCTGAGTTCAAAAGTGACGTCCGTTTTGCTATCAGAAATCTCGTTCATTGTGAAATGACCATGATATCCTTAAAATACATAAAATACTTAATTAAAACAAAACACTCATAATTAAATAACAAGAGACTTAAATAAATAAAATTAGAGATGTTAGTAAAACTTGAAATACAAAATGACGATTTTCTCCTTTATAAATATACACTTTCTGACACTCAACACACCCCCCAACCAGCTTATTGCTAGTCCCTAGCAAATAAAGCGAAAACAAAATTCAAATTCAAAATGATTTTTTTTTTTTACAATCGTATTTATTCAATCAGACTAATGATAGCAATCAAATAAAAATATAAGCATTATCTCCAGTCTAAAGAAACATCACACCCACATCAACCATCCACATAAATCAGGCCAGTAGATTTTGTTACAGCTACTTTCAAAAATGACATGTCAGACCCCAAAATCTCACCGGTAATAGTGACACTCTCACAAAGAAATCAAACCCAATATAAATTGTCACTTCTATGAATGATAAATTGAGAGAAAATAATAAACAAGCATTATCACACACTCTCACCAAGATGAAGGAAATAGGCCCATATCTTAGAAATAACACGATCTCAAGTCAAAAAAAGTATTAGTCAACCCAATGTATTTTTTTCTCTTTTTTTTTATTTTTTTATGCATTACTATATCTTTATAGCCCATATAACTAGCTTCTACTTTAGACTATAGTTCTCTAAAATCAAGAAGGATTTTTATTAGGATGTAACGTAGGCTAGGGACATGGCTAACAAAGAAAGGAAAATAGAGAAAACAAAATATATGTTTGAGAAAAATAATATCTTTTGGAAACTAAAAAAGTGCATTTTACTTATTGAATTATATATCTCTCTCTCTTTTTTTTCTTTTTTTTTAGAAAATTTTTTTTCTTTTTTTTTCTTTCTCTTTTTTTTCCTTTTTTTTTTGGTATTGCACAACTTTACTAAACAAAATAATTATTTATATTTTTCTCAAATATGAATAGGTGATGGAACTTGTAAGATATCGGGTAATACTCCAAATTGGAGTGGGTTAAGATGATAAGTTGACAAAGAAAAGTTTTTTTTTTTAATAAAAGGCTCAAAAGGGCTAACTATGGATATTTCACATAAGGAATGGATAGAAAGGCTCAAACGGGTCAAAGATGGCATTTCCATCATCTTTTAGGGCTCTAGATAATCTTCCATATCTACTAGTTAAATGGACATTCAGATGTAGCAACACACTTTTTCTCTTTTTTTTTTAAAGTAATTTTTTTTTAGAGGGTTGATTCAAAAGAATATAGAGATCGTATATAAAATAGTAAACTGCTAAGTTGTATGAAAAATGGGCAAACAGGGCTACTCTCCAAGAAAAATAATAGGCTCGAAAGCTCACTTGGTATTCATTATGACATGTCAATTCTTTCAAGCAACTCATATTTATCTCCGACATCAACATGTAGAGTAGCAAACATAGTGTAACATCACTCAAGACCAAAAATAATACAAATACTAAAATTCAAAAGTCATCATGTCATCCAAAAATAAAAACAAAATCACACTATTTTTTTTTAAGCAACATTTTACCCCCCAACCTATTCTAACCATGAAAGGAAAAATATGCATGCAGAAATGTGAAAATGATGCAGAAAAACTAATTGGAAAAGAAAATGATTTTTTTTTTAACTAAGAAGATGCGTTTCTAGAGGTACTATACTCTATATTCAGCCATCTTTGACTCAAATATTTGAAAATGCACATTTATAAAGGAGAAGTCAAAAAGAAAAAGTTAGAAAGATCACACAAAAAATAAGACAATTTTTTATATTATTATTTTTTTCTTTTTTTTTTTAAACTAAGAAGATGCGTTTCTAGAGTAACTACACTCCATATTCAGCCATCTTCAACACAAAAAGTTAGCAACAGTTAGTTTCTACAACAAAAAAAATTAGTAAAAACTTAACCAAGATTCCACAATTGTCAATTATCCCTTCCCCCCAACCAAAATGAAACATTGTCCTCAATGTTTTAAAGGAAAGAAGTAGAGTTTAGAAGACATCACCTGGGTGGTGCAACACAGAATAAAATATTTACAGGTGGAGAGTTAAATCTAATTTGTACTTCTTACTGTTGATATTGTTACCATCGTTATTTGTACACTCCAACACCAAGGTCCTGGGATCTGGCTCTGGTCGATAAACTTGTAATAGATCAAGTAGTTCATTACCAGTGTGAGCACAAATAAAAAGTTTTTTCACCGTAGAAGGAATGAAGTAGTTTTTTATTGCATGGTTAAGAAATGCGATAAAGCCATCATAAAAATTATTGACATTTAACAAACCGATGGGTTTCTGATGAATGTGCAGATGGGCCCAAAATGCTAAAGTGATAAGTGCCTCTAGAGTTGCAAGATCTCCTGGTAAGAAAATAAAAGCATCAGCATGATTAAGCATTTCAGTTATTCTTTCTTGCATACCTGAGACAACTAACTCTTCTCCAGTCGGTGAGTCAGACAAACAGCCCAAAGGTTTTAGAGCTTGTGGTATGGTGCCTAACACTTGACTTCCTCTGACAAAAGCAGCTTCTGAGACCAATTTTGATAACCCTCGGTTACCTCCTCCATATACCAAGTGTAATATTCTCTCTGCTATGCTTCGACCAAGATCAATGGCTGCCTCAAAGAACTCTTTATATTTGCCATAGTTAAATCCAGAAAGCACACAAATGTTCTTGAATTGTTTATTGGGAGTAACTACCATTAGGATACTTCTCAAAAACAATTTGTGAATGCAAACGAAAAGAATCATATTTAAGGATCTTGGCGGCAGTGGGTCACAGCTGTGAATGAGGTATCATGTCTATGTCAATTAATCGTGTAATGCACATGGCTTGAGAGTCAAAAAGGAAACAGTAAAAAAGAAAAGCAAACAATGATAAAATAAAATTATTAAAGACAATAATGCAAATGGTAAAACAACAGTGAAATAAAATGATAGTGAAGTAAAAGGATATTTACAGGTAGTTGCGACTGTGGCTCACATCTTCCTCTGGTTTTACGTCCAAAAACGGCTTCAACGCCCTCTATGGGTCGAGGATAGGCTTCCCATCCAGTTTTCTTATAAACTGGCAAACAGGGTCGTTTATAGTCAGATTCCCGAGACTGTATCGTGCGTGCTCTTTCTGGAATGATGGCCATAACTGGAGAATCGCTTCTTGCACATATCCACTGGGATACGTTTCAAGAGACAAAAGGATATCATCCAATGACTCCTTATTCAAGCCATCCCCAATGAATTGAATCTTATCTTCTCTGTTATCAGACACCATTCCTAAAGAACATCATTTTTTATAGCATATCATTCTGGCACACTTATGACAAGCAAACGAAATTTTTCGAGCTCTTCGCTTTCGTGCGTAATTTCCTTTACCACAACCAGGCATGTATGCAATAAATTTAGGAGGCAACTCACCTGCCAAGCGTACTTTGGCCTCGATTAACCAGCGGATATCAACAGGTATGTTATTCCTCATGAGCAATCGCATGTGTTCGGACCGAGCTTTATAGATTGTAAGGAGGGCATTCTGAGGAAGTGAAGGGAATCGATTGTGAAGCTTTGCTAAAATCTCGTTTTTGTCCATTCCTTCGCCTCAGAAGATCAGTAATTATGGGAAACTGAAGTAACCGACTTGATTGTCACGGAGTACCGTTATCCGCCACTTAATCGGGGTGACAAACTAGAACACACAAACTAAAACACATACACGGAGTAATAAACAAAAACACACAAAGAAAATCACAATCGTCCTCTTATAGAATCACCTCAAGCTCCAACTGGATGTTGTAGACACTTCTCTCAATGTCTCTGAGTTGGCTTTCTAAATTCTCAACGTGGGATATTAACTCCGGTGGTTGTAACTTCCAAATACGATGTGTTTTACAAAATCGTATCTGGCCTCTGAGATGAGATTGGACACGTTGAAGTCGTCTAAGGATGTTCAAGAGGATCTGTCTCATGATTAAAAGTGATAAAAGAAAACTTAATGGTTAAACAAACACACTTATGCACAAACAATTTCAATTAGCAGAAGAATAGTAAAAAGAAAAATAAATAAATAAATAAATCAAATCACCGAAAAGAAAAATCTCAATTCAAATCTGGTGGTCACTCAAATTTATTTCGGTGTCATCTCTATGTGGTTGGTACTCTAGATATGACTTTAATCTTTGACCATTAACTTTAAATGTGATATCATTCTTTGGGTCCTTAATTTCAATGGCCCCATGTGGAAAAACAGTATGAACAATAAAGGGGCCAGACCATCGAGAATGTAGCTTACCTGGGAATAGGTGCAAACGAGAATTGAATAAAAGTACTTTCTGACTTGGAGTGAAAGATTTTCTCATAATCTGCTTATCATGAAAGACTTTCATTCGCTGCTTGTAAACCTTGGCATTTTCGTATGCATCGTTGCGAATTTCTTCAAGTTCTGCCAGCTGTAATCATCTTTCTGAGCCAGCTTGCTGCATGTCAAAATTGAATTTCTTGATGGCCCAGTACGCATGATGCTCGAGTTCCTTAGGTAGGTGGTAAGCTTTTCCATACACTAGCTTGTAAGGTGACATCCCAATTGGGGTCTTGAACGCCGTTCTATATGCCCATAATGCATCATTGAGTCTTAATGAACAATCTTTTCTGTCTGGCCTCACCGTCTTTTCTAAAATGTGCTTTATTTCTCGATTGGAGATCTCAACTTGGCCACTGATTTGCGGATGATACGGAGTCGCCACTTTATGAGTGATGGAGTACTTTGTCAAAAGTGCTTTGAATGATTTGTTGCAAAAGTGGGTACCACCATCATTGATTATTGCTCGAGGGAATCCAAAACTTGAAACAATGTTGCTTGTCAAAAACCTTATCACCACTTTACGATCATTGGTTCTGCATGGAATTGCCTCTACCTATTTCGATACATAGTCAACAGCAACCAATATATATTGATAGCCAAAAGAAGCGGGGAAGGATCCCATGAAGTCGATACTCCACACATCAAAAATCTCAACCACTAAAATTGGATTTAGTGGCATCATGTTCCTTCATGTAATGCTCCCCATTCGTTGACACCTTTCACATGAAGAGCAAAAGATGTAACCATCTCGAAATATAGTTGGCCAATAGAAACCACATTGTTCTGAAATTCATTTCTTAGCGCTGCAATGGCCTCCGCAAGCTTGTTCATGGCAGAACGAAAGGATGTTCTGAAATTCATTTTCTGGGACACATCGTCTAATAATTTGATCTGCATAATACTTGCACAGATAGGGGTCATCCCAGAAAAAATTCTTTATTTCCGCAAAAAATTTAGCCTTGTCCTGCTTGGCCCAATGCTCTGGAAGTTTACCTGTAACAAGATAATTAACGATATCAGCATACCAAGGTAATACTTCCATACTCATTAATTGCTCCTCCGGAAATAACTCATTCAATATTAAAGGTTCTGTTATTGTGTCAAAATGGAGACGAGAGAGATGGTCAACCACAACATTTTCTGTCCCTTTCTTATCTTTGAACTCCAAGTCAAACTCCTGCAAAAGTAACACCCAACGAATTAATCTAGCTTTTGCATCTTTCTTTGTGAGAAGATATTTCAGAGTAGCATGATCGGTGAACACAATTATTTTACAACCAATAAGATAAGATCGAAACTTCTCTAATGCAAACATTACTGCTAGCATTTCTTTTTGAGTAGTTGAATAGTTCAACTGTGCATCATTTAATGTCATACTAGCATAGTAAATAATATGGGGAATTCGATCTGCTCTTTGTCCTAATACTGCTCCTACTACATAATCAGATGCATCACACATGAGTTCGAATAGTAAGCTCCAGTTTGGTGGCTGAATGATGGGTGATGACGTCAACAATTACTTTAACTTTTCAAATGCTACAAGACATGAATCATCAAAGATAAAATGTGCATCCTTAGCAAGTAAATTGCATAAGGGTCTAGAAACTTTGCTAAAATTCTTAATGAAACGTCTATAAAAACCAGCGTGCCCAAGGAAAGATCTTACTTCTCTGACTGTTTTAGGTGGAGGAAGATTGGAAATGAGATCCACCTTGGCTTTGTCAACCTCAATACCTTTGCATGAAATGATGTGACCGAGAATTATACCTTCTTTTACCATAAAATGACACTTCTCCCAATTTAAGACCAAATTTTTCTCGATACATCTCTGCAAAACTTTCATCAAATGATGTAAACATTGATCAAATGAATCTCCAAAAATAGAAAAATCATCCATAAAAACCTCAAGAAACCGTTCAACCATATCAGAAAAAATGCTTAACATACAACGTTGAAATGTAGCAGGTGCATTACATAATCTAAATGGCATTCTCCTATATGCAAAAGTGCCAAAAGTGCAAGTGAAAGTGGTTTTCTCTTGATCTTTTGGTGCTATAGGAATCTGATTGTATCCTGAGTAGCCATCTAGAAAGCAATAAAATTCATGGCCTGTTAATCTATCAAGCATTTGATCAATAAATAGTAAAAGAAAATGGTCTTTACGTGTGACAGAATTTAACTTTCTATAATCAATGCATACACGCCATCCTGTAGTCACTCTAGTGGGTATCAATTCATTATCAGCATTGGTAACTACTGTGACTCCTGACTTTTTGGGGACAACTTGCACAGGACTTACCCATGAACTATCAGAAATTGGATAAATGATACCTGCATCTAATAGCTTAATGACTTCTGTTCTAACAACTTCTTTCATGTTAGGATTTAACCGACGTTGCATTTCCCTTGTAGATTTAGCATTTTCATCAAGGTGAATGTAATGCATGCAGTCTACTGGGTTTATACCTTTTATGTCTGCTATGGTCCATCCTAATGCTCCCTTATGCTCTTTTAAAATATCCAACAACTTACCTTTTTGCTCATCATTTAGGGATGATGAGATGATTACCGGTAAAGTGCTTTCTTCTCCCAAGAACGCATATTCCAAAGTGTTGGGTAATGGTTTGAGCTCGAGTTTCGGTGGTGACTCTGATGATGGGATGATTTTCTTCTCTAATGGTGCTAGTTGTTCAACTCTGGACTTCCATTTATTAGTGTCTATGGCTAGTGTTGAGTCAAGTAGGGCGTTGACCTCATCGACTGATCTGTCAACATCAAAATCCAAACCAAAGTGAGTTAAACATGTTTGTAAAGGGTCATCACTAAGGTTTGAAAGAAAAGTATCATCAACTAATGCTTCAATTAAATCCACGTCAACAATTCCATCATCTGCATTGTGGGGTTGTTTGGCAATATTGAAGATGTTGAGCTCCATGGTCATATTGCCAAAGGACAATTGCATATTTCCAGTTCTGCATTGAATGTGAGCATCCGTAGTTGCCAAGAAAGGTCGGCCTAGGATAATGGGGATATGCTTCCTTGAATCCTGTATTGGTTGAGTATCAATTACAATGAAATCAACAGGAAAATAAAACTTGTCTACCTGGATAAGCACGTCCTCCACAATACCACAAGGTATTTTCGTGCACCGATCTGCAAGCTGTAACACTACTGGAGTTGGGTGTAATTCTCCCAATCCAAGTTTCACAAATACTGAGTAAGGCAAAAGATTAACAGTAGCTCCTAAATCCAACAAAGCATTCTCAATTGTGTGGTTCCCTATAATACATGAAATAGTGGGGGAGCCTGGGTCTTTACATTTTAGAGGAATTTTGTGTTGGAGTATAGAACTAACGTTTTCTGTTAAAAATGTCTTTTTTCTGAACATGAATGTTTCTCTTTTTCGTACAAAGGTCTTTAAGAAACTTGGCATAAGATGGAACTTGTTTCATTGCATTAAGTAAAGGGATGTTAACACTTACCTGTTTGAAGACTTCAAGAATCTCACCTGTGGATTTTCCCTTCTTTCCTTTAGCTAACCTCTGAGGAAATGGAGCTTTAGGAACGTATTCTCGTGGATTTGTTTCTTTTTTCTCCTTCGGTGGTGAGTCTTCAACATTCACGGGTACAATTTGATTTTCTTTGGTCGCTGGCATCTCCACTTTGTTGTCGACTTCTTTTCCTTTTCGTAAGGTCATAACAGCTTTGACCTCTCCATGCTGCTGTGGTGAATTGGTACTTGCTTCATGCACTCCTTGAGGATTAGGCACTGGTTGACTTGGAAACTTGCCTTTTTCAACAGTCATTGCCAAAGTCTGAACTAAAGAAGCAAGTTGTCCATCAATGGAGCGGTTCTGTTGCTCGATTGTAGATTGAGTAACATTCTTGAAATTTTGGAATGAATCCTCCCATGGTCTGGGTTGAGAGTAATTCTGGTTCTGATTGTATGTTCTAAATGGTAGCTGAGAGGCTTGAGGAACTTGAGGAATTGGTTGCATTGGTGGAGTTGGAGCTACTGGTCCATTTTGTTGGAATCCTTGAGACCATGAAAAATTGGGGTGGTCTCTGCATCCAGGATTATATGTGTTGGAGTATGGGTTGTAATTTGATGGCTTCCTCATGACACCGATGGCATTGGCTTGATCTGAGTATGAGTCATGGTCTTGTTGCTCTGATGATTTAGCAGTCGTTAACGATGCTATTTGTCGAGATAGACCTTCAATTATCTCTTTAACTTCTTTGATTCCTGAACTTGACTCGCCAATGTGAACTTCATTCACTCCTTTAATTCTTCTAGTATTCCTGAGAGATCGACTCCGTTGTTGGGAATTATCCGCTTGTCGCTAGAAGAAATCCCAAATTTCTGATGCACTTTTTGACATTAGCTCTCCTCCACTTGTTGCCATTAGACATTCTTGCACATTTGGCAATAATCCCTCCAAGAAGTATTGGCATTGGTGCCATTTCTCGTACCCATGATGTGGACACTTCAAAAGTAGCCCATTGAATTGCTCCCATGCTTCGAAAAACTGCTCGTCTTCTCTCTGTGTGAACTCTGAAATTTCCCTGCGAATAGCATTGGTTTTATGCACTGGGAAATATTTATTTAAAAATTTCGTTACCATTTGTTCCCATGTTGTAATGCTATTAGCAGGCAATGTATTGAACCATAAACGAGCTCTATCCTTTAAAGAAAATGGGAATAGTCTAAGTTTAACATCATCTTCTGAAAAATTCTCATATTTAAAGGTTTGACAAATTGTATGAAAAACATTCAGATGATTATATGGGTCCTCATTTTCTAATCCATAAAACATTGGGAGACAATTTAGCACACTAGGTTTTAGCTCAAAACTCCTAGCAGCTACATTTGGGTATCTTATGCATGATGTGCTCAAATTAGCTTAGGGACTGAAGTAGTCCTTAAATGGCCTCTCCTGTGGTTCTGGTTGTTGCAAATCCATTTCAATTTTATCTTTAAGTGCAATGTGCTTGTGTGTGCGAAGTGTTCTTTCTAATTCAAGGTCTATAGGTTCAAGATTAGGTAATAATAACCTACGACCATGCATGCAAAGAGAATAAAAATGAGAACAAAATAAATAAAAATAAAGAAGAAGGAGAAATTACAATACTAACCTTATTGCGCTGTTACAACCTTTCTATAAAAACAAAATACACTAAAACAAATACGTGAAATAAAATAAAAATAAATGCATGAGATAAATGAAAAATTACAAAGAAAAATAACTTGAAAAGTAAATTACAGAAATTTAAAGAAGAGAAAAAGAAATTCTTACCTAAAAATGTAGATTCGCTTTTTTTTAATTAATTAAAAAATTACAAAGAAACAACTAAAATAATAATAATAAAAAATTATTTAAAAAAAAATTAATTCTGCAAATTAAAATACTTACCTCCCCGGCAACGGCGCCAAAAACTTGTTGTGCAAATTTTGTTGAACTCGTAAGTGATGAATCTATTGTAGAATAGATTAATGGTGTTGAGTGTCGATCCCACGAGCAGGTGGATTTTAATTATATGTAAAATTAATTATGTAAATGGGTGGTTGGATTTGTGTGGAAGTGATTTAGATTATGCTGGAATTTAAATTGGATTGGCAGAAATAATTAAACTGGAAACTATTGAGATAAAGCACTTGAGTATCTGGATCCGTATCAACATGCACCATTGGCTAAATAATCCTTATTAATACCAATTAAATCATGAGGGGGGAATCAACACCTCATAAACTACGCTCTAATCAATATGGTGCTAAGAGTTTATCGTGCCAAATAATAATAACCTTATACTAGGGTGCCGGTAAAACCAAGGCGGTAACTAGACAAGATTATTATTATTTGTCGACGAAAAGTCAAAACCTCCACAGAAATTAAAGGGGAAGAGAAAATAAATTTACCAAATAAAGTCCAAGACACATGCTGAGACTTCACCTTCAACCCAAGCTTGAAAAAAAATTAGCTACTCATAATTGAACTAATGGTAAAATGAAAATTTATTAAAATACGTAGAAAATACAAGATGGAGAAGGAATTACAGAAAACTAAGCTCAAAAATAGATTCATGGGTATCAAGTTAGGGGGGAGGCCCCCATTTTATAGATACATTGAGTGAATCATGACCATCGGATTGAAAATAGTTTGAACGCACAGGATTGCGCCACGTCATCAGTCAACAGTACGCGGTTTGACCACGGGTTTGACCACGCGGTTTAAACAGTAACACAGTTTGCACATGGTTTGAACAGTGACGCGGTATGAACAGTATCGTGAACAGTACCGTATATATGAATAGTGCCGTACGTTGATCAGTGCCATTTTTCCTTTTATGCTCCTCTTAAGGTTTTCGACTGTCCTAAGTTCAAAAGTGACGTCCGTTTTACTATTCGAAATCTCGTTCATTGTGAAATGACCATGATGTCCCTAAAATACATAAAATACTTAATTAAAACAAAACACTCATAATTAAATAACAAGAGATTTAAATAAGTAAAATTAGAGATGTTAGTAAAACTTGAAGTACAAAATGACGATTTTCTCCTTTATAAATATACACTTTCTGACACTCAACAATGCATAAAATTTAAATAAACTTTAAAAAAATTACAGAAAATTAAATTGCTTTAAAATAAATTACAGAAAAGTAAATTGCAGAACGTTAAACATAAATTTAATTACAAACTTTAATTGCTTTAAAGTAAATTACAAATTTAAATACTTACATTTAATTGAAGGCTTTGAAAAGAAATTTTAAAAGGAAAATTAGAAAGACAGGATTGATTCCTTGAAGTCTTTCTCCAGATTTCCTTTGAGAGAAGAAAGGAAAAAATCACGAGACAGGAAATAATTCCTTGAAGTCTTGATCTCGGTTTCCCAAAGAGAGAGAGAGAGAGAGAAGTGGAAAAATTCTGAATGGGTCGTAATCTCCATTCGTCTTTAAATACAAAATCTTGGATTTTAACTGTAGCGAGTCTTTAGCATCACCATCAGAGCGAGTCTCGTAGCACACCACCGTAGCGAGTCTCAGAATCGCACCACTGTAGCTTTATACGTCTTTACTGTGTCTTTATACGCAAGAAATACAAAGAAGGGTATGTAGAAAAAAAATCGAGTGAAGAGACATGTACGCTCTCACTTGTGTCCAAGGGACCACCCGAAAGGAAATTACAAAGAAAATTACATAAAGAAAATTACTCTTCTTTTTTTTTAATAGTAAATAAATTATTTGCAATGCTTTATTGGAGACAATATTCCGAAGCAGTCATCTTCATTGTCGTCTCCAAGGGAAATGAATGGCTCCTCTTCATCATCATCAGAAGTACTGGCGATGGATGTCTCATATCTTGAGGCAAGGAGCTGCTGCATGACTTTAAAATATTCCTCTTCAGTTTTGGCGCTGGCCAAAAGAGACTAAGCTTTAGATTTTTGTGTGAGGAAAGTGCTTTGGGCTTTAGTTTCTTCAATAGTAGGGGTTAGGAGGCCTTTTGATTTAAGCCAGGTCTGGACTGTGGCTTCAGACAGTTTTAACTTTTCATCAAATTTAGACCACCATTTGACTTTAAAGGTTCTTTGAAGGATTAATTGGGTATCTTGAGTGTGGTACTGAAGGTTCCATATCCAAACCCAAGGAAGGAAGAAATTTGTACAGAAACAGAGAAAATGAGGGAATCTTTTCTCAGGCTCTGAAGAAGTATAATGGGCTTTGAAAAGATTTAAGCATGTTAAGGCGTTCGGAGTTAAGATTTGAGGAATTGGCCCAAAATAGTTCCACCACTGTTGGAACCAATTTGGAAGGCTTTGTGCGGTTATCTTCGAGTTGAAGAAGAATAACCAAGAGTGAGATTTTTTAGGGTTTTGTATGAAAAATGTATATGATTTGCATCATCCCTAAGGAAGAGTCTGGTAAAGAATGTGGTTTTATAGCTTTGGAATTCACTAAGTTTCCTACATCTTAAGTTATGTAGTAACTCAGTATTTTTGTCTCGAAGGTGAGAAGGGTCACCTATAAAATGAAGGGATATAGTCAAAATCAAGGTAGCGATTGCATCTTGAATTGGACTATTAAATTCATCCAGAATGAGAGTTCCATCCTCATCTGTTTGAATAGAATTTAGGATATCTAATTGTTGCTGTTTGGTAAGAAGATGATCTCACCAACCTTTAAGTTGACCAGTAAAACCAGCAATGAGAATTTCTGCAATGGCTTTGTTAGAAGTTTCCGACTGGGTTTTATAGGCATTAGCTGCCATAGTCATCTGTTGCAACAATCCTAGTATGTTATACTCAGACATACCATCAATATTCCACTCATAAACAGAGGATGCATTAAAACGAGATTGGTTTAATGCACTAGGCATGTTGTCTATGGCTAAGTCAGATGGAGACTTGACAGTAGGTAAGGCTAATTCCCAATGGATTTTGTTGGCTTTAGGAGTTGGCTCTTCTTTGAAGGCTTCTATATCTGAAGAGGCTATCGAAATATTGTCCTGTTCTAGTACACCAATCTTGCTAGATTGAGCACTATTAGGGGCTATTTGAACTTTACTAGAAGAAGAAGAAGAGGCTTCTATCCTATCTAATTGTTCTCTAATGGCTTTACAAAATTTGATTTTGACTCTTGAACAAGCTTTTGACTATTTTTCGAAACCTGAAATGGTTTGAAAATAGGTTCTTTAAGCTTTTTGTCAGAATCCGATTTTGACACTACAGTCTTTGATGTAACAGGAGAAATAGTTATGGCTGACTTCTGGAATTGACTTTCTATCCTAGTCAATTGTTTTCCTATTGTATTTAGATTAGCATTACAGAAATTATTCTGTTAGATAATACTATATAATCTGTTTCTGGATCTTTACGCTTATGGATTTTATACGGCGATACTTTTATCTGAACAGGAGGTTCACCATGATCAATGGTTAAACTCCTTAGTGGGGGATGTTCAGAGTCTATGGTTCTATCACTATCAGAAAGGTTCCATTCGGTGATTTTCTTTCTAATGGTAATAGGATTTGATTCTTTAAAAGGATAAGAAATGTTGTTGTTTGAAGCATGTATTTCAAACCAATCAAAAAATAATATGTGGACTTTGTGCAAATTTACAAATTCATAGTGTGTTTCTCGTATTTCTTTTCTTTGGTTTAAGAAATATTTGAAAAACCAAAGTCTTTTTTCTTTATTAGTGTCAGAATAAAAATCATTATGAAGTAGAGTTTTATCTAATTCAAATTCTTTTTCAATGACACTGATTACATTTTCTGTGACAGCAGAAAATGTAGGAGAAGTCGGAGGAGAAGGTTATATATATATATATATATATATATATATATAAAATAAATATTTCAAATTAGAATCTTGAACTTTGTTAAAGTTTGGAAAAGCTATTAAGTCATGTGGTTTAACAATGACTTAATAATTTTTGAATTTTAATAAAGTCCAAGATTTTAGAGCAGACCAATATTTTATGTATATAAAGTGATATACTAAAAATATATATTAATAGATTTTCTATTCGGTGTATTAAAATAAGTATTTTTTTATCTATTAATGACATTCTCACTTTGATAAGATGAAAATGTCGTCATTAGTGAGTTATTACTATTGTTATATTCATTATTAGTAAAAAGTAGGGTAAATTTCACTCTACACTCTTATTAAAGTGACATACTTCAATTCACCCCCCAAAATTATGAAAACGTCAATCTATTCCCCAAGAATTGTTAACTCTTTGTCAGTTTTAACATCCAAAAATGTAAAACCGTATTTGTATATACACCGTAACAAGCATTAGATATAGACCTTTTGCATGTCAAATCAATGTCAGCAATGTTGTACACGTGATATGTAGGCCTTAGGACAATGTATTTAGTTATTTTTTAAAATAAATGAATATTTTATTATGAAAAATATTTTAATTAGTTTGAATTATATAGCCATCCCTTTTGTATTTCGCGCGTTACTGCATCTGCTTCACACTGCTAATAGAGAAGCTTAGAAATAGAGCATGATAATAATGACAAAAAAAGAAGAAGAGATTTTGCCGCTAAAAATCTTGTCAAGACCAAGCATTAAAGGTTGATACAGAGATAAAACACCCTTACGGTGGCTGAAGTTAGAAATTTCTATTAATCTCCATTTTTTTCTAGTTGAAGGGTGTAGTAAATATTCAAGAGATGGATGACAATGTTGAGGACCAATAATCAATATGTTAATGGGATCGATTATTGTTGGATTGATAGTCATAGAAAAAATTAATGAACGAACCCTTAGGTTAATAAAATTTGGGTTTTTTGATTTTATCAGTCATTTTATTGAAATAATACTTTCATTTGTGAAGATTTGTTAGTAAAGAGAAGATAATCATACTCGTGTTGTTGTTACTCTTCGTGATGTTGCTGTTTATGAGGCATTTAGTTTGTAAATAGTATGATTGTTTTCATTATTTTTAAAGTATTTTGTTTTGGGCTAAACTTGACAAATTTTTTGTATTTGTATTTGAAACTGAAATTTGTTTTCAAGAAGCAACTGTATTTACTCACTTCAAGAAAAGCAACTTTGTGTGATTGTTCAATACAGTTAGAATAAGTGAAATGCCATTGTTAATATATTTTTTCAATGGCTGAGGGCAATCGCAGGTCGTCGATAATACTTAGGATAGAAATACTTTTTTTCTAGCCAGTTGCCGTAAATATACTTTTTTTGACCCAAATAAGCCATCGAAAGATGATGAATGGATATCATAAATTATGTATATATACAACCAATGAATAATTTTTATGATCACTTTGAGCCATCAAAAATACTATTTTCAATTGGCTCTAGCGGTAGTTTTTTTAATAGCACTTTCAATTAAATATGACCATTGAAAATACTTAACTTTTGAAGGGCAAAAGCAACCAAAAAAGCTGAACTATAGTTGGAAAAACATATTGTCCCAATTGATTTTGCAATTCATAATACTACATATTAGTCTATTTGTAATTGAATTGTTCTGTTAATAATAGTAGTAAAATTAAAGAAAAACTTTCTAACAATCTTTTATTAATAATTTCAACTGTACAGGAATTGGTTACAACAACATACATATTCTTACAATCCATACCACTACCATGAAAAATTCATATAAATATTACACAACTTCTTGGTATTGTTAAAAAATAAAACCAACATCACTATTTGACAGAGCGTGCATTTGAATCTTTTTTGCTGGAAATTTGGTGAGAGCTCTTGATTCCTTGCATACGAATATATATAAAGTTTAGATGGAATGAAATTTGATATATATATATATATATATATATATATGTATGTATATGTATTTATAACTAAGATACAAGGCAGTGCATCAATTAAACGAAATAAGAAAAATAAACTAACCATTAGAACTTATTCATTTGATGCCAAGCATTGAATTCATCTCTGCATCTTGATTTTCCATATAAAATGTTGTTGTAATCCAACCAAATGGTTTTTATATCCAAACTGTAATTCTATTTAATGGTTTTGAAGAGAGAAGATGAAAAGATGAGGAGAATTTAGAAGATGAGAAGATGAACTCTGCTATGATTATGGACTTGGTGGCGTGAAGAGATGGATTAAAGAGAGAATGGAGAACGTGGGGTAACTATAATTCTATTGAATTATTAAATAATATAATTTAGCCTAATTAAGTTATTTTTATGGTGATAAGTATTAGAATTTAGCTAATACAGATAAAAAAGATGGATGACAATATATCTTTTTAAACTATTAGATGAGATTAATATTCAAAAAATACTATTATATTAGATTGGATAAAAATAAACAACTATTAGACAAATAAAAGATTTTTATTCTTAAACAATAAAGAAAATATCACTAAGATTCAATAAATTAACAAAAAAAATTGATTTTATTAATGTTATAATGTTCATAGCTCAAACTCTACCACCTAGTTAACTATAATACTTATTTGTGACTACCTTGGTATTTGGTAAAAAAAAAAAAATACAGCACTTTTGATTGCCAAAATCTTGCCATTGCAAATAATAGTGGCACTAAAGCCTACTGTCAAACATTTTAAAATTTCACTACTTATTTTCAACCAATTTCATAGTTGGTTGAAATTAAACTTGTATATCAATTGTGAAATTATGTAGTCATAAATAATCATGTATTTCTAACAAATTTAATAAAGCTATTGAAAATATTGTTATATTTTCGATAATAACTTCCTATTATTGAAAAAGATATTGGCACCATCGATATCCCCCAAAAAATAAGTATTAGCGATTAATTATGAAGTTATTTTTTATTGTTTTTTCCCATCGAAAATATGAGATGTTATTTTATTCTTTTAGCGATGAACTAACTTTTACAATCCAAAATAATCACATTTTCAACTAAATTTTTCCTGCAATTAGTATCGCTGGTCGAAAAAGATTATTTTTCTTGTAATGACTAGAAACAATCACTGCAAATTCATTAAGTGTATTGTAATATATATATATATATATGGATCCCCCTAAGTTACGGTCAACGTAACTTACAATCAGTCTGTAAAATATCATTCAGCCCCATACACTTTATTTCATTTACAATTTATTCATAACAATATGAAACCTTTTGTATTGTAAAATTTCTTTGAGCCCCTAGTACTCTATTTTATTTTATTAAAACCCTTAGAGTATCAAATTCACCCCCTATAATTTTTAAGTTCCCAAAATACCCTCCATTTAATTAAAAATATAATTATCATTAAATGGACTATAATTATAATTATTATTTTATTATTATAAATATAATTATAATTTTTAAATAGATTATTATTAATAATAACAATAAGAAAAAAGTATTATAATTAATTTATTAACAATAATTAATAATAATTTTTTGGTTAAATTGTAAATAATAATTAACAATATTATTATTAATAATTAATTTTTCAATAATTATTAAAACTAATAATTAACAAAATTGTAATCATAAACTCTTTTGACAAAAAATAGTAAATGAAAAAGAGTATAAGGAGATAAATTGAATTTTTATAGCATAGGTGAGTAGAAAGTTTCATAACACTTATGAATAAATTGTAAATAATATGGAGTGGTTTACAATTTTATAGTGCATTAACTAAACAGTAATCGAAATTAGTTGGAAACATAATGAGTTCGAATTGTAATAGCTAGAATCGAAATGAAGAATTGGAGTCAAAATAATTTATCTACGTAAACTGCAGTAATCGTAATTAGAATGAGTTGTATTACCATTTATGTATTTATTTTTTTTATAATCAAACTTGGAATAAGTTAAATTGTAATAAATTACTATAAAATCTTTAATGAATTTTTATCATAATTATTATTTTACATTTTAGTTATTGTGATTATTATTATTATTCAAAAATTAATTATTAATAATAATATTTTTAATTATTATTATTAACAATTTAACTAAAAAATTAATAATAATAATCCATTTAAAAATTATAATTATAATAAATAATTTGTTTAATAATAATTATATTTTCTAATTAAATGGAGGGTATTTTTGGAATTTAGAAACTATGGGGATGAATTTGATACCCAAAGAGTTTAATAAAATAAAACAGAATACAAGGGCTACAATGAAATATACAAAACGGAAAGTTTCATAATATTTATGAATAAATTGTAAATGATATAAAGTACAAGGGGTTAAACGATAATTTACAGTGTGGCTGTAAGTTACGTGAACCGTAACTTAGGGGGATCCATATATATATATATATATATATATATATATATATATATATATATATATATATATTTAACAAGGGTTTTGGTGTTTTATAATGCCTATTTTTATGTTGTTATTTATTTATGATAGTATGATTTCTTTTGGTGATATTATTGATTGTATGTATGATTTTTATTTGTAGCCAAATTTGAGGGCGAATGCCATTGTTAATTTTGTTGTTGAAACACTTGAGGTTGGCTTGATAGATCCAGACACTTTAAGTAGAGTGGTCCTGACTAATGTTGCCATGAAAATGGTGTTAGGTAGCAATTGTTATAGAGCTTATAGGTTTATAATTGAAGTGACACTGCCTTGGAATGGATTGCAAGGGATAATTGATAATGACCATGAACTTTATACAGTTTGGTGTGTGCATAATTAGAAGAAGTATACTGAGATTGTATTTGACATGGAAATAATATCATTGAATATACATAATGTCATCAAAAGAAGGTTGTTTGAGGATTACATTGAAGATGTTGCTGCTAGACCTAATTGATGTGATCTAGAGTGCTCGGAGCCTTAAAGATTTGTTGCTTGTTCTAAAAAGGCCAATTACGAGAGCACAAGCTAAGAGGATCAAGGAAGTAATGCAAGGATTTATTCAAGCTACTTTGGATGAATTTAATTCAATTTCAATTTGCAAGAAACCAATATTCAAGATGGGCTTGAAAGAGGAGGAACCAGCTTTGGTATACTTAATTCGAGCTAACGAGGTGGTGAGCATCAGAAAAGACAATTTTTTTAAGTTGAAGAAGGGCTAGAAAATCAATTCTAAAGTTGTAATTGCAATCTTACATCGAGTGCTTTGAAATGGTATATTAGGGGCCCAAATCTCACATCATATGTCCAAGTTACGATCCATTTAAGACCAATGGCTTCGCAGACTAAGGCCCATGCAGCCTTGGGTTTTAATTTTAAGTTTTTTTCGTGTTTTAAAATTAAATTAGGGTTAGCCACCTTATATAAACACTCTTTTATGTTCTTTGAATGCACCCTTTGACAATCTTGAGTTTGATATCATTGGAGAGGATTTTCACAACTTGTTCTTGAAAGAACTTTCAACTTATCAAAGGGGTTGCTAACCTTTATGGCGTCCTATTTAGCAATCCGTGTTCTTAAAACTTAGCTTCTCAAGGGTTTGGATCTTTTATTCGAATTCTAATCATATTGGCTTTCTTAAGTTCTTATCAATCTAATTATGGGTTTTTCTAACTAGATCTGAAAGGGTTCCCATCACTAATGCTGAAGAGCCAAATATTTTAAATGTGTTTCAAAAACAACCTAAGAGATAGAAAAATGAAGCAACAACAATCAAAGAGACAATGATGAATGTTAAAAATTGTATACTTATTAAGGGGTAAAAATGTTATTTTATACATATATTATAGTTTATATTTGTAACATTTTTTGAATTTCTAAATATTTGATTTTGTGTATTTTTGTGTGTTTATTAGGTAAAAATAATAATTTCACGCAATTTGAGGCTTCAAACAAATGTACGAATGTTAAATTTAGATTCTAGAAGTCCTGTCAAGAAGGATCTATGACTTTTGTTGTAAATTTATAAGTTTTTACTACGGTAAATGTGGTAATTGTTAGTGGAATGTGTTGGATGTACTTAAGTGGATTAAATTAAGTTTATGTTTTGTTAGTGGGACAAATGTATGGCTAAGATGTAATTAGATTTATTTATTTGTCTGATGTGGATTAATTATATATTAGTATAAATAGAAAGAGGGGAAACACACCTCTTCACATCTTTCCTTCTCTTTTTCCCCCTCAAATTATTCTTCTCATCTCTATTTGTAATATATTTTCAATAAATAAAATTAGTTTTATTTTTAGTTTTCATTTTTTTTAATTTTGTTTTTTTTTAAATTTAAGAATTCCCTTTATTTCAAATATATTTAGCTAAATACTAATAGTTGGGGGAAGGTGAAACTCTCAGTAAAAAAATGATTTAATCAAATTTTATTTTTATTATATAAATTAAATTATTTTCTATCTAATTTTATCCATATTTTATATTTTGAAATTTTGATTTATTGTAGATAAACATGGGGTTTGGCACAATGCATTCTTAATATCTTAGTATGAAGTATGGTAAAATATTGTTTTCACTTATAGTAGACAAGTTAAATTTTGGCACACTAAGTACTTAATCCATAATAAAATTAATGGAAAAATAATTGTAATTTATACAATTAATCATTTGGGCAATAGAATAAAAATAAAAAGAATTTATTAAATTGTATTTATTACTAAGAGTGGATCCATAACTTTAACTAATTTAATTTTATAGTTTTGCTCAAATTAAATTGCATATATTTAAATTTTACTTTTATTTTTTTAGATAAACTAAAATAAGCAAATTAAATCTTTTCTCTGTGGATCGACCCCGGACTCACCGAAGTATAGTATAACTAAGCATTCTTATACTTGGAAGTAAATTAAATATTTTTAAGTTATGTCAGACAGCTGCACCAAAACAGTATAAAGAAGTAAAAAGTTCACAGAGAGGTCGCAGAAAGAAATTTATGGGAAGAAAACCAGTAGCAGAGGTGCATCATTCAACCAATACGGAGCCCTCTATTCCTTAACCTGTTGATGAGTATGAACCTAAACTTTAGCCTCAATCCCAGCCTCAACCTTCACCTAAACTTCAGCCTCAATCATAGCTTCAACCTCAACCTGTTGCTTAACTTGAATCTGAACCTTACCCATATCACTAAGATGAACCTATATTTGACAATACATCTACTCTTGAACCACAAACCACCCGAGATATACTACAAAAACTTAGGCTAGCAGTCACTTCTATCGAGAATCCAGCTATGCAATTTACTACTCCTACAAAAGAACTTGTTGCATAAACACTAATTACTAAATCACAATTTGATCGTACCCCATACCCTATGCCTACAGTTAACCCTCCGTTGCAGTAAGCTACACCATGTAATGAAGTTGCTGCGCCTTTTGAACATGATGCTCCAAACAAAACCGATGGTAGATAAACTAATTCCTTCCACCTCTCATAATGTAGTGACCATTTATGTGGCTTTAAGGTTGAGGACGTTGATTACTTGCCTGAGTTTCCTGCGATGAATTATGAGGATGACAATGATCATGATAAGGAGACAGTTGATCCACCATTATCTGAATTTTTTTAATGACTGTCCTTCACAACTTTTTTTAGAAAATGTTATCCCTATAGAACCTCAATTAGAAACAATTTCTTCAAATACACAAGACTTGGCGACACTAGTTGATCAACTATAGCCTTTTAAAAGAAAAATAAAGCAACCATCGGCTCTAGAAAATAGTGAAAGCTTCACAAAAAGAAGCCAGCAAAAGAAAGTTTGCATTTATCAAAGTAAGGGCTTCTTAGAGGCAAGCGAGTAATAAGACAACCTATAACTGATCCAAGGGTGGTACATAACAAGAAGGCAAAGAAAACAATGAAGAGAAATGATATGTATTTAGAGCATATGATGAGTAGGCCCAAGACAACCAAGAAGAGACAGTCGAGCATGAATATGGATAATGGTGCTGGTTTTTCATCATGAGCTGTTTATCATGATAATGAGTTGTCAAAAGCAAAAGATGATTGTTATGTTTTAATTTTTTTTTTTAATCAGAAGATGATATTGGTGATGGAAAATCTAGAGAATAAAAAACTAAATATCATAGGGATGACCATGATGCACATGATGACTTATTGGATGGATCTGAAAGTGACAATGGAGATTATGGGGCAATGTCAAATTCCAAAACTAAGTAGCCTTTTAGCAAAATGTCTCATGCATTGAGTGGTGAAATGTTTATAGATGGAGCAGAACCTGTTGAATTCAGAGTTGGACAGGTGTTGAAAAATTTTCAATCTTTTACATGAGCCCTGAAGGATTATTGTATATAACAAGATTTCAGAGATAGAAGAATTAAGTTTGAGAGAAGAAGAGTTCTTTGTAAATGTTTTAGTGATAAGTGCTCTTTCAAAGTATATGCAGCACTTTAAATGTTTGGACAATGTTTTCAGATCAAGACTTTACACCACATATACACAAGTGAGGGTTTTGTGAAAAATCTAGAGGTGACTGTTGGTTGGATTGCTAGGAAGTATAAGAGCAAAGTGACTAGTGATTCAAAGATTGCTGTCGGTAATCTTGTTGATGATCTTAAGACAATGTAAAAAGTAGAGGTAGATCCCTAGAAAGTTTACAAAGCAAATAAAAAGATATTACATTTAGCTGTTGGTGGAGATCACGTTGAAAGCATTAGGCAACTTTGGAATTATGCTCACATTATCAAACAGCACATGCTAGGGGCTTTGACATTGCTTAAAGTAACAAAAAAAGACACACCTACAGATAAGTGCATATTTTAAAGATTCATGGAGAGCTTTCCAACTCTTAGAGATGGCTTCAAGGAGGTGTAGACTGTTTATTGGGTTGGATGGTTGTCATTTAAAAAGCCCCTTTGAAGGTGTTTTACTGTTAGCTGTAACACTTAATGTGAATCAAGTTATTTTTTCAATTGTAATATGTGTTTATGAGTCTGAAAATGTCCAGAGTTGGACTTGGTTTTTGGGGCATTTACAAGAGTATTTGGCTAACACAAGGCAACTTACCTTCATAACTAATAAATAGAAAGGTGTTCTTGCAACATGCTAACACAAGGGAACTTCCTTTCATGACTGATAGGTAGAAAGGGGTTCTTGCAGTATTGAACTTAGAATTTAGTGAATTACATAATAGATTTTGCACAGGACATGTATATGCCAATCTAAAAGCAAGGTTCCCTAAAGTTGAGCTTAGGAATCAGTATTGGAGGGCTGTTAGAGCATCAAATAAGAATACATTCATTGCAGCAATGAAAGATATACGAGATGTTGATCCTGATGCATTTGAGTGGTTGAGAAAACTGAACTCTAAGTATCTGTCAGTCCATACATTTGATAATTATATCAAATATAATCATACCACAAATAATATGATTGAGAGTTGGAATGAATGGATTGGTGAAATGAGGAAGGTACCTATAATCACTTTGGTGGAGTATATCAGAGAAATGATTATAAGAGTAATAAATAATATAGAGATAAGCTATTCATAATGGAAAACTGATGTTCCTACTTTCATTGACAACAAAATGAACCAGACACTGAAGGATGAGACGAAGTTTAAGGTTACATCAACAAGTGAGGTGCTTTTTGAAGTTGAATCTGCTATAAAGTAATGGTTTGTCAACTTAAAAGAGCATGTGACTGTGGGCTATGGCAAATTAGTGGCTTACCCTGCATTGCATTGCTCATGTGAGGGGTGCTTATGACAAGTTTGTTGTTCATATTTAAAATTTTATTTAAGCATGATTCATCCTTTGCTTGACAAATCTAAATGGTCATATGTAGAAGCAGATGAAATCTTGTCTCTGAAGGTTCAAAGACCACATGGCATGCCTAAAATATTTAAAAGAAATAAGGTTGATGAACCACCAACTCATAAAAGACGATTCACTATATGCTACAAGTTTTGTGGAGTTATTAACCATAACAGAAGATGTTGCCCTACTGATCCAGCCAATGCACACAAGAAAACAAGGAAAATGTTGGTAAGAGAATAGTTAAAACATTTTATAATTTTGAATAATTACATGGTATATATATTTTTATTTATGCACAAATGATAATGCACATGTTGGTCGATTTTGCTTTATGTTTGAAGAAACATAGAAAGACATTGGTTGCAACTTCAAGCTCAAGTGCCTCAGTTGTAGGAGACCATGCTGGAGGGAACTCACAAAATGTTGGTGCTACTGCCAATGGCTCTGTGCCTAATGGATCAGTTCGTGTTGGTACTTATAAAAGTGCATCTTATCTTGGTAAATCTACATCAGGTTTGTAATGTTCAGTTTGTAACTGCTATTTATAATTATTTTACTACTGTCAACATTAACTGACTTTAAGTTTTTAAGTTGACTTCTCATGGGTGGTTATATTGATGTTTGTGCATCTAATGGGTATTTTGCAGTATATCAATCTTGTGGAATTGTAAATTGAAGTTTATAGGACCATTTAAATATCTTTTTTTTCTCATTAATCATAAAACAGAGCAGCAGAGACCTCACCTTTAATATCAACACAAATATCAACACAAATATCAAGTCAACCAACAATCAGTATCTACAAGAACTGCAATGAATGCAGACAACAATGCAAGCAAGCAAGACAAATAGTATTAAGCCACTACTCAGGACAATTATAGGTTCAGCAACTAGGAGAACTATAAGGAATGCAGCAAGAATGCAAGCAGGCAAAACAAATGATGTTAAGCCAGTACTTAGGACATCTTTAGGAGGGATTCTCATTAGATAATGTTCAACATCTGTAAGGGTTACTCCTCAATGTGCACCTGTAAGATTGAGAGACTTAAAGGGCAAAGGCAAAGCGCTGCTTTAAAGTGGTTGGTAAGCATCTCAGCTCACTGAATTACCTATATATTTTTCGCACTGAATTACTTATATATTTTTCTCTCAAAGGTTGTTAATTATACTATAAAATGTTGCCTGCTCATTTATTGTTGTCTTGTTGGGCTTTTGAACTTGTATTGCAGAAGCTATTAGACTCAATTGAAATGAAGTGCAAGCAGCGTCAAACTTATGTTTTATTGTTCATTATTGTATAATGATGTTTTTTATTTTATTTTTTTGTTTTGTTTTGTTTTGTGTGTTTAGTTAAGTGTGAAGACAATAGTTATGTTGAAGTTTAGTGAAGCTCATGTAATTATTTTGACTAAATTTTTGGGGGTGTTGCAAAGAATATTTAGTATAGATATTAAAGTTTTTGTAATTGCAGCATAAAAGATAACATAGTTAACTGTTGCTGAATATTAATTGTAACACTCTAGTTTATTTATGTATCACAAACACTGTGATCAAGCATACAACATGCAGAGCTGGTTTTCTACCTTTACTTGTCTCTAAAGAAAATCTTTACTTGTCTCTAGCATGGTTAAACCTTAATAATTTCTATGAAAATTGCCATAAATACATAATATGTTATGTCAGCATTATGAGGATAATTTACAACAGCCTTATCGTTGAATCTGATTTTGCAACAATTTTGTTAACGGGCTCTAAAATCTTGTGCTCTTCAGCTACCGCCTCATAATTATCTCCAAAATCATCACCTATCAATCTCACTTCTCGAGCAATTATTTTGTGCTTTTGCTTAGTTGGTTCCTACCACTTGAAGAAATTACAAGTTTTCTTCTCGCATTTGTAATACAACCTTTGAGAATTTGGAATAGACTATGAGATTTTCACTAGTACTTGGTTACCACAGTCGGTGCAAAATTTGTTTCTAAACTTGATAACTTTGCCGTTGATCTGTAGCTCCTCGTCTTCATCTGTATAACCACTCCAACTACCTTTGGATGATGACATTATTCTTGTTGTTTTGCTTTGCTTTATTGATATTCTGATGGTTTTCATGATCTTGTGGTTATTAAAGTGTGTTGGGCGCTGAATTTAAGCCACAAACCTCACAAATATGATTTTGAATTTTGAATTTTTGTTTTTTTTTTTGCAAATGAATGGCAATCCTTGTATTTTTGGTAGCTTTAAACCACAATTGACGAATATCATTAATAGCAATCTTCGTAATTTATTAAAATTCAAAGCCAAATCAGGAATAATGATTACATTTTTTGGCCTGTGAAGACATTTCACTTTTTGCATATTTAAATCTTATAAACAATAAATATTTTCATATTTTATTGTTTATTTTGTAAGTACCCCATGTACTATTTGCAGACATGTCAAACCAACAATTACCTTTTGAATTCATGCACTACTAATAAGAGCTTACACTGTTACAAGTTGGGGTATTTCCATATTTTAATCGGTCGATGTTAGTCAGCTGTTAAAAATAACAGTTTTTGGGGGTATATTGATGTTTTCACACTTTTGGGGGGTGAATTAAAGTATACCAATTTAATAAGGAGATAGGGTGAAATTTACCTTAAAACGTATAAACAATTGAGCTAACCCATTGGAGTCAATTATTGAGAATAAAAGTATTAATGGACCTATTAATAAAAAATTATAAATAGCGATGGGATTATTGTATTTCATGAGTTCAAGCTTTGCGTGAGATACACTCATTATAAAAATAAAAAAGATATAAATAAAGATGCTTGTGATGCTTCACAATTGATTTTCTTGAGTTTTGTAAACTCCTCTCAATTTATTTATTTATTATTTTTACTTGTCTCCCACTTAAATTCATCAAATGGTCAAAATACGGCTTTTAAAGGGATTATTAATATTTTTTTATAATTCAAAATTGTATTATTATCCTCTAAAGTTAGATTTTAGCTACTAGCTAAACATAAAGTCAATGCTCTTTCAATCCCTATAATTTAAACTAACTATTCAATTGAGTCTTGCATTTTCAAAACTTGCTCAAGACATATTTTCCTTATTTGTTCGATTTGACTATCTTAGGATGAAGATATACATATATAATTTATTCATATCATAAAATATATATATTTACCAAAATATTACACATTCATACTATTAAAGTTTTAAGGGCCCATTTGGTTTTAGTTATATATCATGGGATTGGATAATTTTAGTGTAAAATAATCTTTATATCATCTTTGGTGTAAAAAAAGTAGAGGTATGATAACAATAATGGGCCCACCACTTTATCCTCAATAGTGGAAAAATTCCATTCCAAGGGGACTCCTGGGGTTATATTTTCTAAGCTAAAGCTTTGTCCTCAACTATTCATGAGATTAAAAATTATAACATTGTAAATATAAAAAAAAGGGAAGATTTTGCATTTTTTAATAAGTTTACCAATAATTGTTAATTTAAGTTAGGTTATATTACATGTCATTTTAAAATAAATCTAAGATGATTTTGACAAATTAATATGTGAGACATAATATTAGTTACTAACTAATCTCACGGCATACTAAACACAAGACATAATTATTTATAGTCCAATCCAATATTGCACCAAACACAACATAATATTATATATAATCCAATATTATCCAATCTAATCCAATCTGGGATACCAAATGATCTCTAATTATATAGATGTGTGTGTGTGTGTGTGTGTACAAATATGCATATGCATATATAATTTTTCAATATTACAAAATATACATATCTACCAAAACATTAAGCATTTAAACTATTAAAGTTTTAATTATATATATATATATATATATATATATATATATATATGTATGTGTGTATGTATATGTATATGTATATGTATATGACCCCCCAATATGCAAGACATTGTACTAAAAGGATGTTCATCATCTGATGACAATATTGGACCAAAATTAGCAATGTCACTTTTATAACCCTCTAACAAGCCAGTATCTCAATCATTGCCATCATCACTTATCATTGTCTTCATGTCTTGCTTCTTTATCATTGCCATCATTTTTTGAATCATAACATTAAGAAAAACTCATCTTGAGCATTAGAATGAGGCAAATAATCCTTTGCTGTCTGTGTTGAAGGACCAATAGTTGAGGAATTTCGACTGGCCCTTGTCTTTGTTGATTGAGGTGTGTTTTGAACATTTTCACAATCAACATAATTTATTTTTCTTTTTTTTCCACTAGTCTTTGAAGGCTTAACAGGAACAAATGTATCTTCTACCACTGCTGTGCAATCTTTTGAGAAGGCTTTACCTTGACATAAGTAGCTTTTCTTTTATTAGTAAACATACGAGATGACTCCCCTTAACTACTTCTCCCTTTCCTTGTTTGAATTCCTTATAATTGTCTTAGATGGTTCAGCTTGGTCAACTTGAGATGGAAATTTAGAAGGTAATATAAGTTTATAATCAGGACTTAGTGATTGTTTTGGAGTTACTACTGACTGTACAGCTTCAGAGATTGGCTGGAAAGGTGTTGATGTTATATAAGGCATTGGTACTGTGACGGGATTTGGAATGGATCAACTCCTCCGTTAAATATTGTCTTTATACAATTAGGACAATGGTAAATCTATGTAATCAGCATCCAGCCTAATGTCATAATCATCGTTTCCATTTTCTATTACAAAATCACGGAAATCATCAATAACATTAAAGTCACTGCAATCAGAAAGGTGTATATATTTAGAAGCACCATTATCATTGTCTTTGTTTGGGTTGATCTGCAAAAGTATTTGCATGAATTGGTGTTCAGGCAATTTTTGGGTTAATTGTTGAGTAAGTAATGGAGTTTGGTCATAAGCTGGGTATGTATCATTAAAGTAACTGCCAAAGTCTTTTGTAAGTGTTAGAGGCTGATTTGTTGCAAATTAACTTCCTTTGGCAGCCTAATTTTTTCAAGAAGTTCTTGTGTAGTTAATACATTGACTGTTGTGTCGTAGGTGGTTCAGGATCATGTATGGTTAATAGTTTAGGATCAACTATGACTTTTTAAGCTTTATGTTGAGGTTCATTCTCAGTTTCATATATAGGCTTAAGTTTAAGGGTGATAGAATGAGAGGTTCAGGTGCATGAAGTGATAGAACAATAGGATCAGGTTCAAGGGTAGAGGTAGGTGTCCTACCCTTTCATCTTTTCTTTGGAACACCTTTAATATTTCTACCACTCTTCTTAGTAGGTGCTAGTTCACAGGGTTGTGGTGCTTCTACAATAATAATCTGAATGTATGTCATCATCAAATAATCTCTTCTTGTCCATATTCATCAAATTTAAAGGTAGCAGCTCTATGTGAAAGTCAATCTCTGTGTACTTCTTATCATTAAATAACTACCCCACTTGATATACTTTAATGTCATTTTCTAATGCCCCATTTTTTCTATTTCAGGGCAATGTAACCTCAATGACAAATCTCTCAAGAGGCCAACTGTTTTTCTTAAAAGCTTATCTTATTATATCATTGATCAAGATTACTCTATTGAGAAAATATGGGTCTATTAGGCCAACATCCTACCATGTACCTATCAAGTTAACAAAAACTGACAACATAAATTTTGTTTCCTATAAATCACAACACATAAACAGACTTGAAAATTCATGTTCCTCACATATGCTAGTATCAGTCAAATAATTCATAACAAATTAATAATTGTAAAACACAAGAAAAGCAAACAATAAATTTCCTAAGTTATACATGTATATGTAAAATTATGCCCTCAGAACAAACATATACAACCTCATTAGGTAAAAATCATCCATTACAAGTGTTACGGTAATTAAACAGTAAGCACAATGAAATAGAAACAATGTTAACCAACAACCTACCCACTCAAATTTCATAATCATCACCTATGCTGAGCTTTATGACTATAACAAAAAATGATAACTTGTTATACTCACACAAAAGCACATAAAGATTAGAATTCCTAGTTTGCTCCTATCGTTTTCCATCTTCCAAGTGCAAAAATGTGCAAAAAAAAGCAAGAATTTCTTATGTTTGTTACTGCAAACAAAAGCTTCCCGATCTATAAAAACCTAGGGTTTCCAACAATGTTTCAAAATCAATGACTAAGACACTAATGCAGTTTAACCAAACATTATGAAGCCCAGAAATTACATAAATACCAACATATAACCCAAAACAGAAAATGATAGTAAAACATTATTAATAATTCTATTTTTCTCACCTCAGGTGTTGGAGGAGGCCATTCGGACAAGATTCTCCATTGTCACTGCATGAGTACATCTTGCTCCTTCCAATTTCGTGTTTACAGTATCTTCTATGGTACTCTGTTTTTTTGTTTCAGTGAAGTCTTACGACTATAGATGCATACACTTTACTTTAGTTTGGCATGAAAGCAAAGTGTTTGTTTTCATACCACATCATAATTTTTTCTTAAATCTACAGCACACATTTTCTTGGATAAGAAAATGGGGGTTTGATATAAGTACTGAGTGATTTGATGTTGTCAGCACATGCTATCATCATGTACGTGACTCTACGGTTAACAATTTTTATAGATTTAAACAAGTACCATCTTACCCGTTTTGTTATTTAAATTAGTGGAGAGATAATGAGTTTTGGGAGTATCTTGATGTTTTTAATAGTAAGGGAAATTTAAAAATCATTATTTCACAAGGAGGTAGGTTGAAATTACGCCAAAGAATAAATATGAATTTAGTTAAACTAAAATATCTTTACAAATTATGAACCGTAGCTATTTTTTAATCTTCATATGTGATATAATTAATTTGGTAAATAAAATCAAAATAATTTTGAAACAATAAATAAATTACCTAATAATAATAATTTTACCACGAGAAAGTATGTTATAATTTAATTACTTATGCAAATGATAGTAAAATTTAATTAGAATTTTGTTGTAACTTTATATACTTTTTTTTAATTTCATAAAAGAAAAATATATAAAATGTGATATTTTTTAAGAGTTTTAAAAGGATGTTAGAAGCTTGACTCTTAAGCAAAGCCTAAGCTTGAGCATGATCCAATTCAAGCTTGCAAAGATTGAGCCTAAGCACAAAACTTAACTCTAAAAGTTGGGCTAAATTCTAGTCAGGTGAATCATGTTTAGGTTTTTTTTTTTTGTGCCATTTGAACCCCTCTACTTTGGGTATTTATAATTAGAAAAATAGAATCATTTTTTTTGGGTCAGAAGAGTTAAAAGATAAAATAGTCTAAAAAGAATTTGTGTGGCAATTTTTGAAATTTTGGGCTAGAACTTGTATGCTCAAAATAATTCTTAAAATTTTACTTGCTTATATACATAATTCAGTTGTCGTTTGCTTATACACACTCTAGTGAGGAGTTTATTGTCTGTGGTGTTTATTTATTTCTATTTAGTTGAGTGATTATAAATGTGTGAAACACTTACATGAAGAACTGCACGATTTACACCTCTAATACCTAAATGATCTTTGACACTTTGAGATTAATTATACTCATTTTTCAACCTCTAGGATGTAAGGTTCAATGTGTGGAATTAATAAGCTTAGATTGTTACAAGGCATAGATGTAAGCAAGTTGTCGAATTATGTAAAAAGAGTTGAGCTATTGACACCCCTATAAAGTACTTATAAAATCCTTTATTTAAAGTGCCTCATAAAACTATTATTTCTAAACCCACATATGCTGATTCCAAGAACACCCTTGTGTTCACTTTTCTTCTTCTTCATTTTTTTGAAGTAACATGTCTTTTCGAAGTTTATTTATTTAGATCAACCACTTATCACTATTAATCTCATGATGTTGGCATACTCATCCTAGAATTCAAAACCTGAGCATTTTAAATAGAACATGAAATTTCACAAATTTGTCTTTTATATATTATTTTAATATAAATGGGGGATATAATTATAATTATAAGGGAGGAATTTGATAAGGATTGTTAAGGGTGCCAATAACACTACTCATGCAAAATTTATTATGTTTATTTTCTCCACCTTATTTATTTATTTTTTAGTAGAGATTGTATTGTTGTTAGAAAAAAGTTTTAAAACCTTAATTCATCCTATTTCTTTGATTTTTTTTAACTAGAATGACTTTCCTTTAATTTTTTTTAAATTTTTCTTTGATTTTTTTTAGCTAGAATGACTTTCCTTTAATTTTTTAAAATTTTTCTACATTGTAATATTTCCCCCTTTTTTAAATGTCAAACTATACATATAAAAAAGGCAATGGGTTTTGGTCCTGTAGGTTTTAAAAAATAAAATTCAATTAAATAAAGAAAATTTAAATGACTATATAAAATTATTTTAAAAAATAAAAATAATGAAACTAATTAATTGCTAAAAAATTAGTAATTATAATCTACCATTTAAGAAAAAAATTGTTCCAACAATAATTCTTAGAAAGCATTTCTATTCAACATATTTTACTGTTTTTCCCCCCTCAAAATTGTTGTTCTGAAATGATACAAAATGTATTCTTGAATTTTAAAATATATAATCTCATTCTCATGTTTGTTTCATAAAAACAGAAATTGAAAGATGAAAATGCACTCTCTCTCCAAAAATTATGTAAGTCGGGATAGAATATGATTTTTTATAATAACTTCAGTGAAACTACTAAAATTACAAGAGTAAAAGGCAAACGTTAGTATAATATTGGAAGAAATCAAGGATTTAAGATAGGACAAAGATTGCACTCTCCTTCTCTACATGCCATTCTCGTCCCCACACTCTAAAGATAATATTCCATAGACTTTTTTGTACAAATTATTTTGTGTTCAGCCAATATTTCTAAGACATCAATTTTCATGAGATAATTAAAAAGAAATTACAGAGAATTTAGCTATAGCATTGATGAATGTTTTAAATATGTCCGAAATTACAAAAAAGAAAAGGGGAAACAAAACAAGAGTAAATAAAATCATCATTAATTCACACGCAAAATAAATAACGTGATGAATACGCTCGGATATAAGTCACGTGACTGTGGGACCCCACGAACCAGGCAGCCGGACTAAAGCTCCTCTTTGTTTCTGTTTATGAGAAGTTTCGCCACGCGTAGCTAACACGCGTGGTCAAGCATTTCCCTCTCCACGACATAAAAATAAAATAAAAAAGTGAAAAAAATGAAAAAGAAGACCCACACACATTGTCCGTTGTTCAAAGTTATCGATTGGATCAATCAATCTCTGTCCTCTTCACCAATATGCGAGAAAAAAACGAACGTCTTTGCAGATAGAGAGAGAGACGCGCACAGACGGAGATATCAGATATGCATATGAAGTTAGCAAAACGATAGTGTTTCATTAACCTAACCCTGAGTCCTGACCATAATTTCTTTCCTTTTTTTTTCGTTTTCCCCTTTTAAAATTTTGAAGAAAAAGAAACCCTAGATCTTCAAAGTTATCTTCCTACTCACATTTTTTGTCGAGGAAATTTCTTTGCAATTTTTATCGGTTGTCGGTGCGGTTGATTTGCTGCAGACTGTCGTGTTTTTGATAGCTTTTTTAACTTTCAATCTTTCGATAATTTCAGTTTTTAGTTAGGGTTCCGCAATAGGGCTAGGGTTTCAATCGCAATTGTATCGATGGAGCCACGTGTCGGGAACAAATTTCGGTTGGGTCGGAAGATCGGAAGCGGGTCGTTTGGAGAGATCTATCTTGGTTTGTTCAATTCGTCGTTGTAATTTGGCTTTTTCTACCTGTATACTCTTTTTTATGGATTTGATATGTGTTGTTTTTGCTTAATGTAATTGGTGATTGAATTGTTTGTGTTAGGCACTAATATTCAGACAAATGAAGAGGTCGCCATTAAGCTTGTGAGTCTTCTTCGCTTCAAGTTTATGAATTTCTTCAATTTCTTTCAGTTGTTTTGTGCTTCATGATTTTTATTCATTTTCTAACACCCTAATGTATGACTGTTTTGATTAGCAACACTCATTTAACTTCATTTTATCAATGGGTTTATAGAACTGTTCGGGTTGTAGACATATCCTTTAATTGGCAATGCAGAGGGTTGGCTTATTGCCCATTGTTGAATTTGAGATTTGCAAGTGGGTTACAATCTTAAAAACTGAAGGCTGCTTCAAATTTGGAAGAAAATGTGCTGGGTCTAGCAGGAACTAATTTGGAAATTGTGGCTAATTTTTGCATGGAGTCGGTTCTGCAATTATGTGTTACAATATGTTTTTTTATTATCAACACATTCCCAATGTTAGGAATTTCCAGGTGCACTTGATAATTTTAATTTGACTTGGTGAGTAATATTCTATTGAAATTGACTATATTTGAATTAGAACCTCGGTAGTTCAGCACTCACTTGAATTCTTCTCCTCCTCTTTAAGCCCTGCTGAAAGAAATAGTCATGAGGTGTCTGTATGCAGAATGTGGGGTTGATTATTCAAATAAGTGATTTTCATTTTTTGTTTTGTTGGACTCATCAGTTGTGTTGTTAATATAAAGTGTCTTGTTTTTTAAACAATTGAATGGTGAAAGGTCCTATAAAAAAGGATAAAAAAATAAGAAAGGGAAACAAATGAAAAAAGAAAACTATTAATTGGTTAAGAGTGCTAAAAGTCCAAAGTTTATCTTGCAATGCTTGGGGAGTCTTCTTGGCCCAATGGTAAACATAATATTCTGCAAAAATATGTATATTATCAATTGTTAGTAAAGATGTTCTGATGTCGCAATATAGATTGGAAGGATGCTTAGAGGAAGTCGTTAATACTTTTCGGTTTTTTAAAATTTGAGTATAATAGCCCTGCCTCATTGTTATGCCCATTTTGTAAAGGATTTACTGGAAAAAAATGTTATGGGATGGCTTGTGAATTGTTTTTGTGTTTTCTGTAGCGACTTTTTGGCTATATTTGATTATTTTGGTGACAACAGTAGGGATTCCTGGATCCGTGTGTCTTGTGGTCACATATTTTTCCTGCATGTAATATAAGTAAAATTTCTGCATTCATATATTTTATTATGTAATTTTCTGCATGTATGATTCTTTATTATGTGCGTAGCAACTTGACATATACCCTTTATGTTAGATATATTTTGTTGTGTTCATGATTCTTATTATGTGGGGAGCAACTTGACAAATACTCTTAATGTTAGAGTTGGTTTTTATTCTATAATGTTGCTAATAGCTCAGAAGCTTTTTAGCCTAGTTAAGTTTGGTGTCATTGATTATAATCTTTGTTACAATGATGACTGGATTTCCTTGTGATATTATGTTTGTGTCTTGTTGGACTTTGGCGTTGACCTTATTTGTTAATCATTGCTTTTCTATAATGAATTCTTTTGGATATATGAGATACTAACTGTTTGCAGTATTCAGGAAAATGTCAAGACAAAGCATCCGCAGTTGTTATATGAATCCAAATTATACAGAATACTACAGGGAGGAAGTATGATATTCTGAATTTTAAGCCTATATTAATTTCATAGAGTTTGAAATATGATTAAAAGCTATTGTTGCTTGATATATTAACATATTTTTTTCATTTGTCTGATTACTCGTTTTCCTTTTTCTCTATTTTTGGTAGCTGGGATCCCAAATGTGAGATGGTTTGGAGTGGAAGGAGACTATAATGTTCTTGTGATGGATTTACTTGGACCTAGTCTTGAAGATCTATTTAACTTCTGCAGCAGGAAACTTTCTTTGAAGACAGTTCTTATGCTTGCCGATCAAATGGTAGATTCCACTTGATTATAATATATGTACATGAGTAGCTAGTATGAATGGTTTTCTGAAAATCAATGACTCATGGTAATCCTGTTGATAATTCAGATCAATCGTGTGGAGTTCGTTCATTCAAAATCGTTTTTACATCGAGATATTAAGCCAGATAATTTTCTTATGGGCTTAGGAAGGCGTGCAAATCAGGTTTTAACTTAAAATGAATATTTGAGTTCTGATTTTTCAGTATTAGTATATGCAATATATGTTGGTTCTGATTCACTTGTGAATACAGGTCTATGTCATTGACTTTGGTCTGGCTAAGAAGTATAGAGATACGTCAACGCATCAGCACATTCCGTACAGGTGAGATGATGCATGTGTTTGTTTTTTGATGAACGTGCTCTTGAATGTTATGTGAAGCAAAGCTTTAAGCAATTGTGCATTAGTTGGGTGGTTTTTAAAATATTTTGTGAAGGAATATTATATCTTATTGTTATGGTCGATGAAGCTGGATTTGTAAACTTTTAGCTGCTTCAGTTGAGTTGCTGGTAAATACTCATCCCTGAACATCAATTTTATTGTTATGATGTTGATGTCAATACTCTTAATAATGACACATTTTTGCTAGCCTGGCTTTCTATCACTTTAGGCTGTTTGCCTTGTTTGTCTGTTTTATTCTGTGGATGATTTGCTGTTACATTGGTAAGCCAATTATTGATCATGATTGGTCATGAACACTGCAGGGAAAACAAGAATTTAACTGGAACTGCAAGATATGCAAGCATGAATACTCATCTTGGGATTGGTATGCTTTCTCTCCCTGCATTTGTTCTTATCTATATGTGAGATCTTCCCCTTAGATATCATCTCTTGCTTGTATTATATTGAGTTTTTGTTTCCTGTGCCTTGGGATTGTATAGAGCAAAGCCGGAGGGATGATCTAGAGTCTCTTGGTTATGTCCTTATGTACTTTTTAAGAGGAAGGTGATTGTTTTGACCTGCCCTAGCTTTCTTATTTTATATGCTTTCTTGATTGATGTTCTTAGTGATGCCTCCTTTTTCTTTGTAGTCTTCCATGGCAGGGACTGAAAGCAGGAACTAAGAAACAGAAGTATGAGAAAATTAGTGAGAAGAAGGTTTCTACTTCAATTGAAGTAAGTTATTTCTGAAACTGCTGTTGCATGCATACTCATCCTATATGGAAAGGGTAATAAAAGATCCTTTGCTTTTCAGGCCTTATGTCGGGGTTATCCAACAGAATTTGCATCGTACTTCCATTACTGTCGTTCACTTCGATTTGATGATAAGCCAGATTATGCCTATCTGAAAAGAATTTTCCGTGACCTCTTCATTCGAGAAGGTTTGAGTTGATTGTGTGTTATGTTATTAATATTCTTTTAGGCATTTTTGGGCTTAATGATTGCCATGCCTTTGCATATATATTAGATTTATAGTGTTCATTGATGTTTCATCTTTTCATTGTATCCATTAATCATTGCTTCAGGCTTCCAATTTGATTATGTATTTGACTGGACCATTTTAAAGTATCAGCAATCACAGCTGACTACACCTCCAGCCCGAGCCCTTGTAAGTCTTTTTAGCCTGTTGTGTATGATTGGCTTTGTTTTGGATATGTTTGTATAATGCTTGTCTTCGTTAGGTCCCTGGTGCTGGAACTAGTGGTGCACCTCCTGCTATAGCTAGTGGAGACAGACAAACAGGAGGTAATTGATGAAAATATCTTTGTCATTGTTTTTATTATCTTAGGCAATTGAAGAAAATATCTTTGTCATTCTTTTTACCATCTTCATCATTAGTTTTCTAGTGAACGTATTATTGGAGTAACTTTTCACTTGCTTTCTCTTTATGGTTGTACTCAACTCGTTTGTTTTCGTAAACAACTGTTTCTCTAGGAGTTCAATTGCTTTCTGTCTTCCTTTGACGTTGTCATCAACTCCTTGTTTTGTTGACCTATTGTTTTAGTTTTGAATGTTTTATACAATTTTGTTCCCAAATATTTTCCTCCTTAATTAGTTTTCTTTACTTATTTTTAAGTCCGTAGCCTTTCTGGTCTTTTAATATGTATCCTTGTTGCAGGTGGGGAAGAAGGTCGACCAGCTGGTTTATCTTCAATGGATTCTTCTCGGAGGAGAATGTCAGGACCAGTTATAAACTCTGGAAGTTTTTCGAAGCAAAAGAGTCCGGTTGTAAATGAACCTACAATGACTAAAGACACAATGGTAAGTAATTCGAACTACCTTTTTTTTCCTTTTTTCCCCCGTTCCGGTGCGTGTGCGTGTGCGTGAGCGTGTGCATGCATGCCCTTGCTATTTAGTTCTTCACTAGTATTCTTTTCCTGAATGTTTCAAATGCTTTTTTGGCTTGATTTTATGATAAAATGTTGCTTTATATCTGCTTTTCATTTGAAATCAGTGTGGTTGGTGGATGCTCTGCAGATTTAAATGGTATCTTGTCGAAGATCTGTCCCCCCTCCCCACACCCCCCCCCCTCCCCCCAAAAAAAAACCACAACAGAAAATTATATCTCTATCCCGTGTCCTCTGCATGCGGTAGATTTGATAAAATTGCTTCATAAATTCCAACTGTTAATTTTTTTTTTTGGGTGTTAAACATGCATTTATGCTTGGAGCATGCAGTTATCAAGCTCCAACTTCTTGGGGCGCTCAGGTGGTGGATCCTCAAGGCGAGCTGCTGCTGTTTCTAGCAGCCGAGATGCATTTGTTGGTAGTGAGACTGAACCCCAACGCTCGCGCACGACTGAGGCTAGTCCTGGAGCAATGCATAGAATTTCAAGTGGGCAAAGAGGTTCTCCAATAGGATCATCAGATCCCAAGCGCTCATCGTCAGGGAGAAATACCACTCACATCAAGACCTATGAGACTACGCTTAAGGGTATTGAAAGCCTGCATTTCGACACTGATGAGAGGGTTCATTATTAGAGGCTTGCCATCCTCTTGGTTCATTGTTGTAAGTCATGAACTGGTTGGTGTGATGTTACACTTGCAATAGAATAGGTTGTTCTCTTGGAGTTGTGAAGAAAAGTTGTGACATGAAGCCTGGGCAGATCAGGATATTTGGCTTTTGCACAGTTGATAATTTGGAAAACAAGTTTGAAAAGCTGAACTTTTAAGTGCACAAATTGAGTCAAAGGCAAGGCTCTGTCCGTACAGCTGGGTGTCTTTTTACTATTCTTTTTCGTCGATTCAACAGTCAACCCGTATTTCTGTGGTCAGCTGTTCATTTTAAGCTTTTGGTTTTTCATGTTTGAACTCAAAACAGGTTTATAACTTCTTGGCCATGTAAGTCGGCCGCTGTATTGATGTTTTCATTTAGTTTTTAAGATACTAATATTACTGGCGGAAATAGAAGACTCGTAAGGACAGGGAAAAAAAAAATTTGGTGATTGAAAAGATCAATAATCAAGTTAACAAAAGCATCAGCATTAGGATCGACGGTGCAGAAGGTTCACCATGTGAAGAGAGTTTACGATGAAAAGTTTGCATGAGCCGTATATTGTTCAGCTCGTTAAAATAAAAAAATGAATAATTGCATAGAATGATCAGTTTGTGCAAAAAGAACATTTTAATCACGTCTTTTTGGCAAAAAGAACATTTAATTTTTTTTGAAACTTCAACTTAGATTGAAAACTTTCAGCCGTTGGGATTTTTACGACTGTTCTTTGTCGTCGGCTCAACAGTCAACCTTATTTATGTGGTCGGCTCAAGACAGGTTTATAACTTACTAGTCACGCAAATGGGCGGCTGTGTTGATGCTTCTCTTTAGTTTTTATGTTCTAATATTACCTGCGGAAGTAGACAAGTCTTGAGGAGAAAAAAGATTTAGAGGGAAACTAAGAAAAACAAATTTGGTGCAAAACTAAGAAAAGCATCAAGCATTAGGATCGACGGTGCACAACGTTACGCAATATTGTGTGTGAAGAGAGTTCAGAAGAAATCATTTGACACGAGAAGCATGATTGTTCATTTCGTTATGAAGAAAAGTTTGCCCGAGTCGCATATTATTAAGCTGATAAAAATAAATAAATAAATAAATGAGTGCATAAAGAATGATCAGTCTCTGCAGAGAAACCGTTTTATTCACATCTTTTCTAGTTTTTCTAACTTGTGTTAGACCTTTTAATTAGGATTTCAATTCTCGTGCTATTACTTGTGGGAGTCTTTTAATTTAAAATTTCAACTTAAAATTTATGAAAACTTTTATGGATTCCTATTTAATTTGAGGCTCCGACTATATAGTACTCCGAGGGTACTGTACCCCACAGTTTAGACAACTTCAGATGATCAAATTTCATTATTTTTTGTTGTTTTCTAGGATTTAGAAATATTTGACAAGATTTAGTAAATTGGTATGATCATGACACGAATAAATAGATTTAAGTGGTCAATAGTTCATTTATGATATGAATAATTATTCAATTAAGTACATTATATTTACTTAAGCAATGGATGTATGTTACATTTGCCAAATTCTAACAATCATTTATTTATATTCAAAACAAAAATGGATTAGACTTTTAAGAAGGTATTATTACGACATTTCTAGAAAATATAATAAAAAATTAAAATATAAATTTTCTTTTATGAAAGTAAATTGGTTAGGTTAGGGTTTGAAAATTTTGACAAGACTAATAAATGTAGCGGGTTTGGGTTAGCTCAAGATTTACGCGATATGATAGGATCACGAAAGACAATTGAAATTGCCACCTTTATTTCTAAATATATAATTGTGTCCAAATTATGGTGTACAATAACTTTGGAGTACCATATTCAGACTTTAATGCTAATAGTAAATGAGACGAATTAGATATTACTTTTTGGCTTTGAGTTTATGCCATTATATTGATTGAATCTAATGAATGGGAATTTTGGTTTGAGTTTTCAATTTTTTCTGCAAGAGGTGCTACAACCCAATAATGCTAGCATATTTGGCATACATAGCTTCTATATTAAGCAATGTATCACCAATTAGAATTTTGCTGTGTATCATTAATGTCATTATTTGTACTTTTTTTTTAATGAAAAGTAATGTCCTAAAATTTTATCTCAAATGATGTAACATTAATCAAGTAAATAGTATATTAATATAATTTTGAAATAAATAATATTTTGTGATATCTATCACTACTTATTAATGAATGAAAAATCATATTCGACATCATTTAGGATACAATTTATGTATCTCACTTTGTGTTGGCGTTTGTAACCAATCTACAGCCAGAATTTAAGCATCAATGAATGTTATTTCATGATTTCATCAAGCGTTACACTGCAAATAATATTAAATGGGCCAAAAAACAAAAAAGCAAAAGATCAGAAACAACAGGACAATCTAGGCTTACTGATGCATAATTAACTAATGTATAATTTCCTCAGGTAAGAACCTTATTCAAAAAGGAGCCCATTCAATCTTCTGCCTGAAAAGGTACTGCGTGACTGACTCACATACCTTGCGTATGCTCTTATTTGAGCAGCCACGTCCACGGTTGACAATCCCTGTGATCTCTGATCATCAGTAAGCATAATTGCAATACAAAATACAAGATTAATTTACCAGAAGTCAAGTTCAAATATTATGCTGGGACTGGGTTAGTATTCAGACAATAAATATTCATTGACATACGAACACGAACACCTAAAAGAGTAGAAAGAATACTAAACATGAGGCACAGATATCAAGCAGCTCCGTAACACCTAAAAGAGTAGAAAGAATACTAAACATGAGGCACAGATATCAAGCAGCTCCGTTTGGTGCCCGTCCTCCGGTATCTATGTTGATAATTGTTAAACCCAGGCTTTAACATTTTCACTCTAGTATGCAAACAGCAGTGATTGTCTCCACTGTACCGATAAACCATAAAACTACTATTATGTAGGACAAGATGGAAACCGCACCCTTGAACAGCACAAGGAAAATATGTCATGATTCAAGCAGACACCGATGGAAAGTTTTAATGTAGCTCTATAAACTATAAAGCAGCAGAGGAGGTATACAAGAACTGCCAGAAATGTGACAAGAAAGTAGTATGTTTCTTGGGCTTTATCAAGATAAAAATAAAAAAGAAATTCAGTTACCATGCCATATCTACTCAAGCTAACTGGCCCTAGGATAACTACTGAAACAGGGAGCTCCACAAATGCACCTCTGCAAATTTGATTATCCACAATACAAAATTAGCCCAAGAGATCTAAGTGAAAGAGTAGTGATCATTACCAAGCAAATCTCCCAGGATTTCGTCATTTTGGACCCAGTTACTAAGAGCTCCCACACCCGAACTTATACCATAAGTGAACTGATAGCCTCACAGGAAATGAAGCTTTCCGGTGTTAAGAAAAATAGAGAGAATATTATTGCAAAATCACTAAACAAAAACATATGTCATCTAGAAATAAGGGGAAGTCCAATTGAATCTGGATTATCTATATTGATCCTCATATCAAGTGAACAACAGCAAGACAGAGAAAAATGTAATCCAGTATTTGCAATGGTGACTTCCTGAATAAGGTAGACCATCTATTGCTTAGTTTCATCTCAATAACGATCATTGTGATTTGTGATATTTCTTTATCCAGAAATGTGAATACCATACATAAAACTATAGGGTTGTGATGCTTTCCAAAGTAAGCTTGAATTAAAGAAAAATAAAAATAAAATCACCTGCGAGACAAAAGTTGATCAACAGGGATGGCTTTTGAACTTTGTAGGTCAAGCAAGGTCTATTCTACATTCCCAAGAAAGCGTTTGACTACATGAGGGAAATCAGGAACTGAAGAACCTACCTCAAATTCAAGAGAAAATTAATACGAAACTAACAGGCACTCATCTCCACCAAATTCTGAAAGAAATATGACACCTTGAAGTCAAAACAAATGAAAACTAATAAATTTCAAAAGAATGAGCAAAGAAAGGGAAGTTACAGTCTCTTAATATGCCACGACCAGAAAGAGCATACAACGTATAAGTTTTCGTGTTTGGGTAGATTAAATGATCTAATGAAACCAACTCACACGCCATAACCACAATGCCCACCACAACATGTAATCATATCAGAGATAACAAAGAGAAGCAAGATCATTCTTATTGATCAAGAGAAGCCAATTCACAAAACAACTTTATAAATCGTATTTTCTTGTTATTGGCGCTTTAGCAATCCAATTCTCTTCCCACTCGGGTGAGCGAAGTTCAAACCCCAGATCTCTTGTATCACCGCCAAAAGGTTTACCAATTAAGCTAACTAACACCCACTACTGAAAGATGTAACAAATTGAAGAAAAGAGGGCAACAAATAAGGTCACCACCAACCATGAACCATTCTAGAACACCTGTCCTTAATCCACCTAAAGCTCTTCTTAAACGAGCCTTTAACCTTGCCTTCAACAGTGTAAACCTTATAGCTAGCGACCCTCTTCTTCCTCTGCAGCTCAGGATCATTAAAGCTCCAACTTTTTGAGGTTGATCCGCTTGTTGACTTGCCTTTCTTCAACTTAAAATCGTTGTTATTGTTGAGGGGAGGAACGGTCACTGATGCTGCTGCATAGCTTGCACTGTAACACCTCAGATCTTGCATGCTGTTGATTCCATAAGAGGAGGGTCCCATTGTTGTTGGGCCGTTGCTGTAATTCTCAATCTGCATTCGTCCATCCCCGCCTCCGCCTCCATATGATCTGGATCTGAAATCATCCATGATGCTTTTTTTCGAAAAATCTTTTTAAATTTTAATCTCTATACCTTATTAAAGCTCCACCAGCTCCGTTCGGTGAAGTCGACAAGTTTGTTCTTTGGTGCTTTGCGTTTGTGACATTCTCTTTCTTTCACTGAGCTGTTATTGTGAGAGTTTTGTTAAAGCGCTGACAAATTGGTGGCTGGCAACTCCGTTGCCTTTGGACCTTGACATGATGTGAAAAACTTTTACCAACGGTAACTGCTAACTAGTAGTAACTACTCTGAAAATTGGAACTGATACGATTTGTAAAATAATTAAATAAACAATGGATAGTTAGGCTTAGGGTTACGTCAAAAAATTGTTATAAATTAAAATCAAATTAAATTGAATTTTAACAACATACAATCTGAATTGTGACAGTTTCGTTGTGAGATAATAATATACCATTTCCTTTTTCATTTTAATTCAGAAAAAGGCACCTCTACCCCAAAAACTTCAAAAAATAGTCATGTAAATCATAAATTTTTAATAAGAGACATTGAGATCTCCTTTTAACTATAATATCTTTAGTAGATAGTAACTAAAAAATTAATTTTAATTTTTAATAAATACAAATATAATTTAAGTAGCTTAATTTTTCTAATAGATTAATAATATTAGGATACTAAAATATATAATAATTTTTAAAATGTAAATTATTATATTTATTTTAATAATACATTTGTATTTATTATAAAAAATTTAAAATAAAAATAGATTTTACAATTGATATTGTATATCTCAAGAATTAATAATATTGAAATTATTTTATTTAATATTAAAAATGATTTTAAAATTGTATACATTATTTTAATATTATGTTTCTATTTATTATACAATTTAGTTTAATATAAAATAAGACTGTAAAGTATTAAAATATTTTTTTGAATATTGAAATTATTTTAAAATGTATATAATATCATATTTCTCTTTATTATAAAATATTTATAGTCAATTTTTTAAGTTAATAGAATTAAAGGGTATTATAGTCAAAATGAGACTTTAATGTTCCTTATTAAAAATTTAAAAGTCTATATGATCATTTTTCCAAACTTTGGGAGTACGTGTCATTTTTCCTTTTATTTGTGAAGAAAAGTATAATTTGGAAAACATTAAAATGTTATGTTTAAGTTTGTGGGGCCAGCTAGTCATGTTTGCCAAGTAGTTCAGGATTGCATGTGGGCACTTGGATAGTATTTATACTAGATTCAATCCAACTTAAAAACCAAAATTGAACCAATATAAAATAATTCCATTATGAAATTGTCTATCAACCCCTTAGCAAAAGTAATGTGCATTTCAAACTAATGAAGTGAATTGTAAAAATAGCCATATGGCTTATAATATAAGTATCGTGCCTCTTGAAACATATTATGAGTTGTGCATTATACTAATTAATTCATAAGGTTTTATGTATACAACATTTTTAAATTCAAAGAGTATGTTTGTAGATGACCAATATGTTGGGCCACACGTGGCACAATATGCGTTTGTAGATCATGTCATAGCATAGAACGAGCACACTTTGTTAGGGCATGTGGCACGGCATTGCATGCACTTGGGTTGAGCATGGTTGAGAATTTTAGGCATGTAGGCATTAAAAGCTAAGCATGATTAGAGATGGGTCAAAACAGATAGGATAGCTCACAATAAGCACACTTTATTGATGGGTTAGCATGTGGCCAATGGGCCATCAATATCACATGTGGGCCAATATATATGAAATTAAAATTTGTTAATCATGTTATAAATAAAGAAAAATTTTAGGCTAAAGCAAAGTACTTCAAGTACCTCATTATTAAACTTGTCTGAAGCCAATTTTTATTGACACACAAAACAATCATATACATCACACATATATAGGCAATGAAAGCCAATGGGGACTGTGCTGCATTTTCAATGTGGGATTCTTCACCAAAGTGGCGAGCCACCATTTCACAACACTTTCCCTTGAACCACTACTTTAGTTCAACTTTATTTCCTAAAGTGTGCTTAATATTGCCTCGTTAAAACCTTGCTAGTAAAACTTAATGGAATAAAACCTAATATAAGGAAAAATAGTATAGTGCATATTTTTCTAACATAGCTACACAAACTCTTATTTTCAAAATATGCTCTCCTTGATGAAATATATTCTGTTGAGTGTTAGAAAGTGTATATTTATAAAGGAGAAAATCGTCATTTTACACTTCAAGTCTCACTAACATCTTTAATTTTTTTATTTAAGTCCCTTGTTATTTAATTATGAGTGTTTTGTTTTAATTAAGTATTTTATGTATTTTAGGGACATCATAGTCATTTCAGAATGAACGAGATATCGGATAGCAAAACAGACGTCACTTTTGAACTCAGGACAGTCGAAAACCTTAAGAGGAGCACAAAAGAAAAAATGATACTATTCACACGTACGGTACTATTCACATGTACGGTACTGTTCGTGGATACTGTTCGCGATACTATTTATACCGCGTCACTGTTCAAACCGTGTGCAAACCGTGTTACTATTCAAACTGCGTGATGTTGACTGATGACGTGGCGCAATCCTGTGCGTCCAAACTGTTTTTAATCCGATGGCCATGATTTACTCAATGTATCTATAAAAAGGGGGCCTCTCCCCCCTAATTTGATACCCCTGAATCCATTTTTAAGCTTAGTTTTCTGTAATTCTTTCTCCATCTTGTATTTTCTACGTATTTTAATAAATTTCTATTTTATCCTTAGTTTAATTATGAGTAGCTAATTTTCTTTCAAACTTGGGTTGAAGGTGAAGTCTCAACATGTGTCATGGGCTTTATTTGGTAAATTTATTTTCTCTTCCCCTCTAATTTCTGTAGAAGTTTTGACTTTTCGTCGACAAATAATAATAATCTTGTCTAGTTACCGCTCTGGTTTCGCCGGCACCCTAGTATAAGATTATTATTATTTGGCATGATAAGCCCTTAGCACCATATTAATTAGAGTGTGGTTCATGAGGTGTAGATTCCTCCCTCATGATTTAATTGGTATTAATAAGGAATATTTAGCCCATGGTGCATGTTGATATGGATCCAGATACCCAAGCACTTTATTTCAATAGTTCCTAATTTAGTTTATTCTTGTCATTCCAATTTAAATTCTAGTATAGTTTAAATCAATTTTCCTACAAATTCAATCACCCACACACAAAATTAATTATACACCTAATTAAAATCTACCTCCTCTTGGGATCGACATTCGACACCATTGATCTATTCTACAATAGATTCGTGCGCTTGCGAGTTCCACATAGGGCAATTGAAATTAAGGACCCAAAGAACAGTGTCACGTTTAAAGTTAATGGTCAAAGATTAAAGTCATATCTAGAATACCAACCACATGGAGAGGACACCGAAATAAATTTGAGTGGCCCACCACATTTGAATTGAGATTTTTCTGTCTTTTTAGTGATTTGATTTTTTTTCTTTTTACTATTATTCTGCGAATTGAAATTATTTGTGCATAAGTGTGTTTGTTTAACCATTAAGTTTTCTTTTATCACTTTTAATCATGAGATAGATCCTCTTGAACATCTTTAGACGACTTCAACGTGTCCAATCTCATCTTAGAGGCCAGATACGATTTTGTAAAACACATCGTATTTGGAAGCTACAACCACAAGAGTTAATATCCCACGTTGAGGATTTAGAAAGCCAACTCAGAGACATTGAGAGAAGTGTCTACAACATCCAGTTAGAGCTTGAGGTAAATTCTATAAGAGGACGATTGTGATTTTCTTTGTGTGTTTTTGTTTGTTACTCCGTTTGTGCGTTTTAGTTTGTCACCCCGGTCAAGTGGCGGATAACGGTACTCCGTGACAATCAAGTCGGTTACTTCAGTTTCCCATAGTAACTAATATTCTGAGACGAAAAAATGGACAACAATGAGATTTTAGCAAAGCTTCACAATCGATTCCCTTCACTTCCTCAGAATGCCCTCCTTACAATCTATAAAGCTTGGTCCGAACGCATGCGATTGTTCATGAGGAATAACATACCTGCTAATATCTGCTGGTTAATCGAGGCCAAAGTACGCTTGGCAGGTGAGTTGCCCCCTAAATTTATTACATACATGCTTGGTTGTGGTAAAGGAAATTACGCAAGAAAGCGAAGAGCTCGGAGAATTTCTGTTGCTTGTCATAAGTGTGCCAGAATGATATGCGATAAAAAACGATGTTCTTTAGGAATAATGTCTGTTAACAGAGAAGATAAGATTCAATTCATTAGGAATGGCTTGAATAAGGAGTCATTGGATGATATCATTTTGTCTCTTGAAATGCATCCCAGTGGATATATGCAAGGAGCGATTCTTCAGTTATGGCAATCATTCCAGAAAGAGCATGCACGATACAGTCTCGAGAATCTGACTATAAATGACCATGTTTGCCAGTTTATAAGAAAACTGGATGGGAAGCCTATCCTCGACCCATAGAGGGCATTGAAGCCGTTTCTGGACGTAAAACTAGAGGAAGATGTGAGGCACAGTCGCAACTACCTGTAAATATCCTTTTACTTCACTGTTATTTTATTTCACTGTTGTTTTACCATTTGCATTATTGTCTTTAATAATTTAATTTTATCATTGTTTGCTTTTCCTTTTTACTATTTTCTTTTTGACTCTCGAGCCATATGCTTTACACGATTAATTGACATAGACATGATACCTCATTCACAGCTTTGACCTACTGCCGCCAAGATCCTTAAATATGATTCTTTTTGTTTGCACTCATAAATTATTTTTGAGAAGTATCCCAATGGCAGATACTCCCAATAAATAATTTAAGAATATTTGTGTGCTTTCTGGATTTAAATATGGCAAATATAAAGAGTTTGTTGAGGCAGCCATTGATCTTGGTTGAAGCATAGCAGCAACAAAATTACACTTAATATATGGCGGAGGTGACTGAGCGTTATCAAAACTGGTCTCAGAAGCTGCTTATGTCAGAGGGAGCCAAGTGTTAGGCATCATCCCAACAATCCTAAAACCTTTGGGCTGTTTGTCTGGCTCACCGACTGGAGAAGAGTTAGTTGTCTCAGGTATGCAAGAAAAAATAACTGAAATGCTTAATCATGCTGATGCTTTTATTTTCTTATCAGGAGATCTTGCAACTCTAGAGGCACTTATCACATTAACATTTTGGGCCCATCTGCACATTCATCAGAAACCCATCGGTTTGTTAAATGTCAATAACTTTTATGATGGCTTTATCGCATTTCTTAACCATGCAATAAAAAACTACTTCATTCCTTCTACAGCGAAAAAGCTTTTTATTTATGCTCACACTGTTAATGAGCTACTTGATCTGTTACAAGCTTATCGACCAGAGTCAGATCCCAGGACCTTGGTGTTGGAGTGCACAAATAATGATGGTAACAGTAGCCGCAGTAAGAAGTACAAATTAAATTTAACTCTCCGCCTGTAAATATTTTATTCTGTGTTGCACCACCCAGGTGATGTCTTCTAAACTCTACTGCTTTCCCTTAAAATATTGAGGACAATGTTTCGTTCTGGTTGGGGGAAGGGGATAGTTGACAATTGTGGAATGTTGGTTAAGTTTTTACTAATTTTTTGTTGTAGAGACTAATCGTGGCTAAATTTTTGAGTAGAAGATGGCTCAATATGGAGTGTAGTGACTCTAGAAACGCATCTTCTTAGTTTGGAAGTTAAAAAAAAAAATTTTGTGATCTTTCTAACTTTTTCTTTTTGACTTCTCCTTTATAAATATGCATTTTCAAATTTTTGAGTCGAAGATGGCTGAATATAAAGTGTAGTGCCTCTAGAAATGCATCTTCTTAGTTAAAAAAAACCATTTTCTTTTTCTATCATTTTAAGTGTAACTTTTCTAATTAGTTTTTCTGCATCATTTTCACATTTCTGCATGCATATTTTTCTTTCATGTTTAGAATAGGTTAGGGAGTAGAATATTGTTTAAAAAAAAATAGTGTGATTTTGTTTTTACTTTTGGATGACATGATGACTTTCAAATTTTAGTATTTGTATTATCTTTGGTCTTGAGTGATGTTACACTATGTTTGCTACTCTACATGTTGATATTGGAGATAAAAATTAGTTGCTTGAAAGAATTGACATGTCATAATGAATACCAAGTGAGCTTTTGAGCCTATTATTTTTCTTGGAGACTAACCCTTTTTACCCATTTTTCATATAACTTAGCAGTTTACTATTTTATATACGATCTCTATATTCTTTTGAATCAACCCTCTAAAAAAAAATTTTTGCTTTAAAAAAAAAAATGTGTTGCTACATTTGAATGTCCATTTAACTAGTAGATATGGAGGATTATCTAGAGCCCTAAAAGATGATAGAAAGGCCATCTTTGACCTGTTTGAGTCTTTCTAGCCATTCCTTATATAAAATATTCATAGTTAGCCCTTTTAAGCCTTTTATTTTAAAAAAAAAATTTCTTTGTCAACTTATCATCTTGACCCACTACAATTTGGAGTATTACGTGATATCTTACAAGTTCCATCACCTATTCATGTTTGAGAAAAATATAAATAATTGTTTTGTTTAGTAAAGTTGTGTATTACCCAAAAAAAAAAAAAAAAATAAAGAAAATAAAGTTCTTTAAAAAAAAAGAGAAAAGAACAAAAAAGAGAGAGATATAATACAATAAAAAATAAGTGAAATGCACTTTTTAGTTTCCAAAAGATATTATTTTTCTCAAACATATATTTTATTTTCTCTATTTTTCTTTCTTTGTTAGCCATGTCCCTAGCCTATATTACATCCTAATAAAAGTCCTTCTTAATTTTAGGGAACTATAGTCTGAAGTGAAAGTTAGTTATATGGGCTAAAAAGATGTAGTAGTGCATAAAAAAAAGAGAAAAAAATAAGTAAATAAATTGGGTTGACTAGCATTTTTCTTGACTTGAGATTGTGTTATTTCTAAGTTGTGGGCGTATTTCTTTCATTTTGGTGAGAGTGTGTGATATTACTTCCTTATTATTTTTCTCTCAATTTACCATTTATTAGAGTGACTATTTTTCTTGGGTTTAATTTCTTTGTGAGAGTGTCACTACTACCGGTGAGATTTCGGGGTTTGACATATCATTTTTGAAAGTAGCTGTGACAAAATCTACTAGGTTGATTCATGTGGATGGTTGATGTAGGTGTGATATTTCTTTAGACTGGAGATAATGCTTATACTTTTATTTGATTATTATCATTAGTCTGATTGAATAAACACGATTGTTTTAAAAAAAAAATCATTTTGAATTTAAATTTTTTTTTCGCTTTATTTGCTAGAGACTAGCAATATGCTGGTTAGGGGGTGTGTTGAGTGTTAGAAAGTGTATATTTATAAAGGAGAAAATCGTTATTTTACACTTCAAGTCTCACTAACATCTCTAATTTTATTTATTTAAGTTCCTTATTATTTAATTATGAGTGTTTTGTTTTAATTAAGTATTTTATGTATTTTAGGGGCATCATGGTTATTTCACAATGAACGAGATATCGGATAGCAAAATGGACGTCACTTTTGAACTCAGGACAGTAAAAAACCTTAAGAGGAGCATAAAAAGAAAAATGGCACTGTTTACACGTACGATAGTATTCACATGTACGGTACTATTCATGGATACTATTCACGACACTGTTTATACCGCTTCACTGTGCAAACCATGTTACTATTCAAACCGCGTGCTGTTGACTAATGACGTGGTGTAATCCTGTGCGTCCAAACTATTTTTAATCCGATGGTCATGATTTAATTAATGTATCTATAAAAAGGGGGCCTCTCCCCCTAATTTGATACCCCTGAATCCATTTTTAAGCTTAGTTTTCTGTAATTCTTTCTCCATCTTGTATTTTCTATGTATTTTAATAAATTTCCATTTTACCCTTAGTTTAATTATGAGTAGCTAATTTTCTTTCAAACTTGGGTTGAAGGTGAAGTCTCAACATGTGTCATGGGCTTTATTTGGTAAATTTATTTTCTCTTCCCCTCTAATTTCTGTGGAGGTTTTGACTTTTCGTCGACAAATAATAATAATCTTGTCTAGTTACCGCTCTGGTTTCGCCGGCACCCTAGTATAAGGTTATTATTATTTGGCATGATAAGCCCTTAGCACCATATTGATTAGAGTGTGGTTCATGAGATGCGGATTCCCCCCTCATGATTTAATTGGTATTAATAAGGAATATTTAGCCCATGGTGCATATTGATACGGATCCAGATACCCAAGCACTTTATTTCAATAGTTCCCAATTTAATTTATTCTTGTCATTCCAATTTAAAATCTAACATAGTTTAAATCAATTTCCCCACAAATCCAATCACCCACATACAAAATTAATTATACACCTAATTAAAATCCACCTCCTCGTGGGATCGACACTCGACATTATTGATCTATTATACAATAGATTCGTGCGCTTGCGAGTTCAAAAAAATTTGCACAACATATTCTGAAAGGTCATATATAAATTTAACAATTTGTTGAGTCGATACATGCCAATATTTTGGACTAACTTCTCACATGTTGATGTGAGCAAAGATTTAACATAAAGATTAGTAAAATTATCAGTGGAGGGTAATTGCTTGACATTAATTTTTTTGTCCTACTGTGCCTCGTGTATAGAAAAATTTTAGTGAAATATATTTAGTTCTACCTCCTTTGTTGTATCCTCCTTTAATTTGAGCAATACATGCAATATTGTTTTCATATATAATTGTTGGAATATTTGTTACAAAAGTCAAATTGCTTGTGATCTGAACATAGTGGATAATAAACTGCAACTAAACACACTCTCTGCTTGTTTCATGTAGTGCAAGGGTCTCCAAATGATTAGAGCAAGTGATAGTGAAATTCTACTTAGTAGATAGCCTTTGTGGGGATCAGAGAGGTAGTTTGCGTTTGAATAACCAATAAAAACAAGAATTTTCTATTGGTTGACTTAAGAAAATAACCCCACATCCGTTGTTGTGCGAAGATATCAGAAGATATATTTGATGCCATTCCAATATCGTTATGTTGGTGCTAAGTTGAATCTCTCCAACAAGTTCGTAGAGAATTCAATCTCGAGTCTGGAGCATTGAGGTAGGTAAAATAAAGTAGCAATTGCATTTAGATATGATACTTCAGAATCAAATATCTCTTCATCATTGTTCTTAGGATGGAATAGATTTTTTTTAGGATCAAGAGATTGAACAACCATAGGAGTGCTTAACGGATGAGCTTCATCCATATTGGAACACTTTAAGATTTTTTCAACATAAGTAGATTGATGGATAAGCATTCTATTTGTTTTATGCTCGATCTACAAACCAAGATAATGTTTTTCTTGCCTAAATCTTTCATTTTCAATTCGCTCTTTAAATATTCAACAATTTTTAAAAGCTCTTTAGGAGTTCTAATTAAGTTCATATCATTAGCATAAACTGTTATAATTGTAAATCTAGATTTAGATTTGCTAATGAATACATAAGGGCAAATAGTATCGGTTTTATATCATCCATTAATCAATATTCAATCAAATGATTGTACCACATTTTTCCTGAAAGTTTTAATTTGATCACATATTACGATCCTTTGATTTATATGCTTCAAGTATTTTGAATCTTTTAGGGATTTTCATATAAATATTAGTGTCAAGTGGTTCATATAGATATACAGTCACTACGTCCATTAGATCCATGTCAAGTCTTTCAAAGATTGCTAAACTAATTAGAAATCAAAACGTAATAGTATCCATAGTAGAGAATACATTTCCTCAAAATCAATATTGGTCTTTGTGAGAAACCTTATGCAACTAGTTGCACTTTGTATCTAGTGATTTCATAATGATCATTATGTTTCTTCACAAGTGTCCATTTGTATCTTGCGGGTTTGACATCTTCAAGGATCTAGACTACAGATCCAAAAACTTCAAATTTAGCTAGAGAAGTCAATTCTGCTTGAATTGCTCTTATCCATTGAAGCTAATAATGTCTTTAGCTACATTCATTGAGAGTTTGAAGCTTAAAATCATTTGTAATTTTAATAGTACTTTGAAATAAAAATACATTGTCGATGTTTATTTCATTACGATCCCACATTTCACTTGTATAAATATAATTGGAAGACTTTTCCTCATTTTTGTTTTTTTGTACCTTTTTAGGAGGTATTGTCCCTTCAGGGACTTATGTCTCTTCGAGGACCATTAAATCATTTGGAACTAGTGATTTAGAGAATGTTAGATGGGTAGGTTGCCCATGATGGGCCAACCTGACTTGATCAGCACATGGTAAGAAGTTACCTTATGTGGTTATGGGAAGTTGAAAGAAGTTAATTTAAAATCAACTTCCCACGTTAGTTTCCATGAAGTAACCAACTCCCTAAAAAAATAGAATGTAGAGAAAAAGTGATAACTAAGAATCTTCATCATTTTATCATCTTCTTGAAGATAAAACAAGAACATTGAACAACTCATTAGAAAGAGAGCATTTATACTGTGATTAGAGGAAGATTTCCAATTGTGATTTCTTTCCGACCATTAATGTGATCAAACATTCGATTACTTCGCTGCTTAATTCTAGAAGAAAGGTATTTCTAGAATCCTTATTTTTCCTTCATTGGTATTAGAGCTTGTTTATGTGTTGGATTTGTGTAAATGGTTGAGTTTATTTCATGAAAATGCATCAATTTTGTGTGTTAATTATTTTTTCATGAAATATATAATCTAATGACTGTTTAATTATTTTTTCATGAAATATATAATCTAATGACTGTTCAATTTATGATCTGGAATGCTAGAATCATTGTAAAAAATTCTAGAATTGAAAGACATAAAAATGACTAATATTTGATCATATCTTTTGATCTAGGCAATTTGGCATTGTGAGTTACATATCATTGGAAAGATCATTTTGAGAGTTTTCCAATGATATGTGAGTTGTTAAAAATGGAGTTAAAATGAGAAAATTATGGCCAAAATACGAATCTAATCGCATTAGGGTTACAAAAATTCAGAGACCGTAATTTTGGAGACGATGATGAACAATACCAGAATAGGTTTTTCAAAGATTCCAGCTTATTCTAGCCTCCGATTGAAAATCTAAAGCCACCACTAGAATTAGGACGAAAAATCAAGTTGGAAGGTGCCGGACCCGACGTTGTCGGAGCTGAAAAAGGCAGCACATGGGTCCTACTCTTTGACTATACGTGTGGGGAGTGCATGATACCGTAGCACAGTAGCGTGCACTGTAGTGCATTGTAATGCGTACTATGTCGGGCATGGAATGCATGTGCCTGACTATACGTGTTGGATAAAGTGTCCAGATTAATATTTTCCATGTAGCTTGTTATCCGGGACTTCGATTTGAGCGCTGTTTGATCCGAAATTTAATTTTCTATTTATTTTTAACTTAGAATAAAAGTTTTTTAATTCTTTAATTTTGAAATAAAATTCGGATCAAATATATATATTATCTCACGGATGAGCATTATATATTAATAAATATTTCGCTCTAGTGGGAGCTCGAAATTTTTTTTTTGATGGAAATTGGTTGAAATTTGATAATATCTCGTGTTTAGACATTTCTTAACAATCACTAATATGAATTTTATGTTATTTGTCCTAGACGCCTCCAGTTAGAAAATTATGAACTGAGGAAGAGGGATTAATGACAAATGCGAAGTTTCTCAAAGACTTTTGCACTAAAAAGAGAAGCATTCATGTCCAGAAAAAGACATTTTTAACAGAAAATATTAGTTCTATACTCCAACACAAAATTCTTCCGAAAAACAAAGACCCTGGTTGCCATATCATCTCATGTAGCATAGGAAATCACACATTTGAGAATGTTTTGTTGGACTTAGGAGCTAGTCTAATCATAACTCTATGAAATGAGGGTTATTATGATACTTTTAGACTTAAATCAAGATTACTTTGAGAGTGAATAATGTATTTTCGTTGCATTTTTATTATATTTTATATAAAAATTCATTTTAGTTTAGTTTTAATAAATTTTGTTTGATTTAGAATAATTAATGCTTAGATTGTGTGCATAATTGTAGGTGCTCAGAAGCTCAAGTTCAAGGAAGAAATATTGACGTAGTAGGCTTGCCAAAATGAGGAAAGAGCATGACCACAAAGGAGCTTAAACAAATCTGGAGCAGTGCAATTGTTGTGGCCGCTGCTGTAGCAACCATTGCTGTAGAAATTCTGGAACAAAGACAGAGGAATTTCACGTGGGATATCTGCAGAATCATGATCTGCAGTTTCCTAATCTGACTCACGTATACCCTAAGTTCCATTTACCCTAATTTTCAAGTATAAAAAGGAGCACGCAACATATGAAAAGGGGGCGGTGACTTACATTAAGATAATTAAAAGAAAAAGAAAGAAGAAAAAGGATTTAAGAAGAACAATTCTGCTCCATTGAAGAATTTGCAGAACTCTTTAGACTTAATTGCTATCAGTCTTTATTTATTTTTCTCATTTACTCTTTGGTTGAAAGGATGTATTTCATGGCTGATACTTTACTGTTTGATTTTCTTTTCCGAGTTATGAACTAAATTCTGCTGTAGTTGGGTGACAAACAATCTAAATGGGATTTTGACTGTTCTGATGAGTTGCTGCACATCTATTGCAGTATTTTACTCTAATAGATTTTATTTCAATCATTATTTCAGTTGGCCTCCCATTTGATGATTTAAGTTAAAAAAGAGCCATAAAAGGGTCAGTCTTAGTGGAACTTATTAGAGTAATACTTGATCTTAATTTAAGTTTCTTGGATTGAGTTTAACTTGAGTCCTAAAAGGATTACACTTGAGTTAAGATTTGTGAAGAACTAGAAATGGGGATTCACCTAGTAGGTTAAAGATGTTAGATGTTTGTAATGTCATTCCTTATGTGAGATAACAACAGGTCATTGTTAAATTGTGTAAGGGTATGAGAAGTCCAATAAGCGACAGTTGAGGATGCAAAATAATTATGCCCAATGCTATAGGAGTTGCTGCAAAAAGTAGAGCCAATTCGAATAAAACAGTCTGCCCATTAAGAAAGTTTGATAATTCAACTACTTGATTCATATTAAATTTTTTTCGCATAATTTACCTAGTTGTTCATTTACTATCTGCATTGTATTAAGTTATTAATTTTAGTAGTTAATCAAACTTTAATTAGAGTTTCTTTAGAAGAGAAGCAAATTTGCACTGTTGTGATTGCTGTAGCGTTTCAAGCAAAATTCAGTCCCTGTGGAGACGATCTTAAATATTTATCACTTTATTACTTGTTGTATACATTTGCACATTGACACCAATAGCATTTGAATTAATTTACCAATAAGTTTTTAGCGCCGTTGCTAGGGATTGATTGTTTATCGTTGAAGTGTGAAATCAATTTTGACTGTGCCAACTTAATTTAATTCATTTTTTATTGACAGATCAAGACTTGCATACACAAGGATAGATTTTTTGAATTTCAATTTGATCCCGAGATTGAAAGGACTGTAAGGAGATTGTGAAGAGACTAAAGAAATTCAAACACTGCTTCAGAAATAGATAATTTACAAGATGAAGGAAACTTGAATCCTCATAAGCCACTACAACCTGTCAATGTTCAAGAGGGGCAAAATGGGCACGTTAATTAGAGACAACCAGGCAACAACAACATCATTTGCATGGCAGATGACAGAGAAAGGGCTATCAGAGATTATGTTGTGTTAACTCCTTAAGTTATACATTCTAGAATAGTCAGACCTGAAATGGAAGCCGCCAACTTTAAACTTAAACCAGTAATGTTTCAGATGCTGCAAACAGTGGGCTAATTTAATGGACTTCCATTTGAAGATCCTCATCTCCATCTTAAGTTGTTTTTGGAAGTAAGTGATGCTCTTAAAATTGCTGGAGCAATACAAGATGCTTTGAGATTGAGGATTTTTCCTTACTCCTTAAGAGATCGAGCAAAAGCATGACTTAATTCTTTACCATTTGATTTCATCAGTACATGGAATGACTTGGCTGATAAGTTCTTAATGAAATATTTTCCACCAACTAAGAATGCAAAATTGTGGAATGAGATGACCTCTTTTCATCAATTTGAACATGAGAGCTTATATGAAGCTTGGGAAAGATTTAAAGAGTTGTTCAAAAGATGTCCTTATCACGGCATTTCTTATTGCATACAACTTGAAACCTTTTACAATGGGTTGAACCCAAGTACGAGATTGATGGTCGATGCTTCAGCAAATAGAGTTTTATTATCCAAATCATACACTAAAGCCTATGAAATTTTGGAGAGCATTACTAACAACAATTATCAGTAGCCATCGGCTAGGTAGACTGTTGTAAGAGGAGCAGCAAGAGTACATAACATAGATGCAATTACAACATTGTCAACTCAAGTAACATCGTTGACTAACATGGTGAAAGCTATGACTACTACTCCAGCATCAGTAAAGCAAGTTGCTGAACTATCTTATGTTTATTGTGGTAAGAAGCATGTATTTGATAATTGTCCAAGAAATCCAACATCAGTAAACTATGTGGCCAACTTCAACTGACAGCCTCAAAACAATCCATACTCAAATACTTACAACCCTGGATGTAAGCAACACCCAAATTTCTCATGGAGCAATCAAAATCAACATGCTCCAAAGACCCAAAGGGATGTAGAATAGGCATGCTCAGCCACCTGGTTTTCATCAGTAGAACCAAGGGCAGAAACACAACCAACTTGGAAACACTAGCCATGATAAAATCACTTCATTAGAAACACCTGTTAAGGAATATATCGTAAAGAATGAGGCAATTGTGCAAAGCTAAACTGTATCTCTGAGAAACTTGGAAAACTAAATTGGACAGCTTGCCATAACAATGAGTAACAAACCTTAAGGAAGTTTACCCAGCAATACAGAAGATCCAAGAAGAGAGGGTAAAGAACATTGTAAAGTAATCAATTTAAAATCTAGAAAGAATGTTGATGTTCCTGTGGATATGGCTAGAAAAGGGATGGAACTTAAACTCCCACAAGAATAGCCTCAAAATGAAAGGATGTTACAGCAACCCAATTATCACGATACTGGTACTGGTGACCAAGCTACAACAACCTTGGAAAGAAATCACCCAACAACTAATGGAGAAGATATTGCAACACCAATGGTGACAACTCAAAATAAAACAAAGGAGTACAGAGTGGTACCTCCTGAAACTGTATAGCAATTCAGACATCCATCTCCTTTTCCACAGAGATTCCAGAAACAAAAACAAGACAACCAGTTTAGCAAATTTCTAGAAGTATTGAAGCAATTACACATCAACATACCTTTTGTGGAAGCATTGAAACAAATGCCTAATTATGTGAAATTCCTAAAAGATATCTTGGCAAGAAAAAAAAGGTTGGGAGAATTTGAAACTGTTGCTTTAACACAGGAAAGCAGTCACATGCTTCAGAATAAAATTTCCGAAAAATTGAAGGATCCTGAAAGCTTCACAATGCCATGCTCAATTGGAACTAGGTACAATGGCAAAGCACAATTTGATTTGGGAGCCAACATCAATCTAATGCCATTATCTGTATTCAGGCAATTGGGAGTAAGAGAGTGCAGACCAACAGCAGCCACTCTGCAATTGACTAATAGATCTCAGGCATATCCTGAAGGAAAGATTAACGATGTGCTGGTGAAAGTTGACAAATTCATCTTCCGAGTGGATTTTATTGTACTAGATTTTGAGGCTGATAAAGAGGTAACAATTATACTTGGAAGACCCTTCCTATCAATAGGGAAGACTCTAATAGATGTGTAGAAGGGATAGCTGACTATGAGGGTGAATGACCAACAAGTAACCTTCAATGTATTAGAGGCAATGAAGAGTCCTTATGAGGTAGAGGATTGCAACTTTCTAAGTGTGGGATCTTGCTGTGACAGAGAGAATAGATGAATGTTGCAGTAAAGAAGTGATCAAAGCTAATACTTTCAAAAGCTTTGAAGAAGAAAAAGAAATTACAGCAAACCAGATAAAGTGGATAAGGGAAAGGTAAGCTGACAGACATAACAGGTTGATTAAGCCTCTAAATCTCTCAGACAGAGAAGTAAAAACAACTTTGCCATCTATTGAATCAGCTCCTATTATTGAATTAAAACTGTTACCTTCACATTTGAAATATGCTTATCTGGGTTAGAACAATACACTTCCTGTAATTATTTCATCTTTTTTGGATGCAGATCAAGAAAGGAGTCTGGTAAATGTGCTTGGAAAATATAAAAAAGTAATTGGATGGACTACAGCAGACGTTAAAGGGATCATCCCATCTATATGCATGCATAAGATTTTGCTAGTGGATTGCTACAACAATTTTGTAGAGCAGTAAAGAAGGTTAAACCCCATTATGAAGGAAGTTGTGAAGAAGGAAATAATCAAATGGCTGGATGCTAGGATCATATACCCGATATCAGATAGCTCATGGGTGAGTCCAGTGCAGTGTGTTCCAAAGAAGGGAGGAATAACAGTGATAGTAAATAAAAAAATGAACTTATTCCTACAAGGACAGTAACTGGATGGAGGGTGTGTGTGGATTATAGGAAGCTCAACAAAGCCACATGTAAGGATCACTTTCTACTTCCATTTATAGATCAAATGTTGGACAGATTTGTTAGAAAACAGTACTATTGTTTCCTTAATGAGTATTCAGAGTATAACCAAATTACTATAGCCCTAGAAGATCAGGAAAAAACTACATTTACTTGTCCCCATGGAACTTTTGCCTTCAGAAGAATGCCCTTTGGTTTGTGCAATGCTCCAGCAACCTTCTAGAGATATATGATGTCTATTCTCAAATATGGTGGAACAAAATTTGGAAGTCTTCATGGATGATTTCTCAGTCTTTGGAGAAACATATATGGATTGCTTAAACAATTTAGAAGAAGTTCTTAAAAGATGTGAGATGACTAATTTGGATCTCAATTGGAAAAAATGTCACTTCATGGTGCAAAAAGGTATAGTGTTGGGGAATAGGGTGCCAAAAATGGTATAGAGGTAGATAAGGCAAAGATAGAAGTGATAGATAAGCTGCCACCTCCCATTTCAGTCAAGGTTGTTAGAAGTTTTTTGGGACATGCTGGATTCCATAGACGATTCATAAAAGATTTTTCCCAAGTAGCTAAACCATTATGCTCACTGCTAGAACATGACAAGCCTTTTCATTTTTATAACTGTCTTCAAGCCTTCAGAGAACTGAAGAAAGCCTTGATCACTGCGCCAGTAGTTATAACACCAGATTGGACTCTACCTTTTGAGTTGATGTGTGATGCCAGTGACCATTCCATTGGAGCAGTGTTGGGGCAGAGAAAGAATAAGGTTTCCCCTCTATATACTACGCTAGCAAAACTCTCACTCAAGCTTAGTTTAATTACACCACTATAGAGAAAGAGCTACTAGCAATGCTATTCGCTTTTGATAAATTCAGAGCTTACTTGGTGGGTACTAAGGTGACAGTTTACACAGATCATGCAGCCATAAAATACCTGATTTCAAAGAAAGATGCCAAACCTAGATTAATAAGATGGGTCTTGTTGTTAAAAGAATTTGATTTGGAGATCAAAGACAGGAAGGGGACTAAAAATCAAGTAGCAGATTATCTATCCATGTTAGAAGCTGATGCTAGCACAATGACCAGACAAGACATCACTGAAACATTTCTTGATGAACAACTGCTAATACTACAACATGCACAGACACTGTAGCAATTTGAACCCCCATGGTATGCTGATTTTGCTAACTATTTGGCAAGTGGATTGCTACCATCTGAGTTGACCTATCAGTAGAGAAAGAAATTCCTTCATAATGTTAGGAGCTACCAGTAGGATGAACCATACCTGTATAAGTTAAGCTCAGACCAGGTAATAAGAAGATGTGTTTCTGAGGAAGAAATTTCATATATATTTCAAACTTACCATGCTACGGCATATGAAGGGCATTTTGGTGGACATAGAACAGCTGCTAAAGTTCTACAATCAGGTTATTACTGGCTTTCTATTTTTAAAGATGCTTATGATTTTGCTAAATATTGTGACAGGTGCCAAAAGACAGGGAACATAACTCAAAGACATGAAATGCCATTGACAAATATTTTGGAAGTGGAAATTTTTTATGTTTGGGGAATAGACTTCATGGGTCCCTTCCCACCATCCTTTGGGAACTTGTATATCCTAGTTGCTGTGGATTATGTCTCCAAATGGGTAGAAGCTGCAGCATTACCCACAAATGATGCTAGAGCAGTTGTGAACTTTCTTCAGAAAAATATCTTCTCCAGATTTGGCACTCCACGGGCAATTATAAGTGATGAGGGTAATCACTTCTGCAACAAAGTATTCACTACAACAATGGCTAAATATAGAGTTAAGCATAAAATTACAACAACATATCACCCATAATCCAATGGCCAAGCAGAAGTGTCTATGTAAGGTTCAATTCTCTCACCTAAATATAGTAGAATTTATTTTGAGTTAATAAGCCCTTTGAGTATTAAAATAATATTAATAATATATAATATTTAATTTTAAGAGAAGTAATGACATAAGTGATGATGCAATGACTAAGTAATAATGACATAATCTATGACATAAGTAATGATGTAAGAGAAGTTTGTAGGGATGGATAAAAATTCTAAAAATTAGTAAGGTATTTATGAAGGATAATCTCAACCATTGATCAAGAGTTATGGTGACAAAATCCTAGCCATCCATTAGCCATAAGAAATTCTATAAATACCTCCTAACCCCTTTCATTTTCAATCCAACCCAGGAATTAAAACATCTGTTTAGGAGAGAATCAAAGCAATTGGTAAGTTTACTCTCCTTATTCTCCATAAAATTTCCAATCACTCTATCTAGGATTTCTATTAACATGATTTTAGATTGATACAGATTATAATACATGATTTAAGGTGTGTTTAGGTTCTGTTTAAGGTTCTAATTTATTGTAGGTTTTAATAATCAACCCTCGGTGCGTTAGGCACACTGGACAAATTCTGGACAGTATGAGTATCTCAAATTCAAACATATATTTTCTGAATGATTTTCTTAAGAAATTTATATTTTTGAAAACTATACATGTAGTGCTTATTGATTAAATTTTGTTTCATAAGATTTGACTTTGTTTTCAATTTTATATGGATTTTTGAATCGGACACTAATACAACTGAAAACTGTGATTCCAGTAAGACGATCCAATTCACCAACTTATTTTACTATTAAATGAACTCAAAATATTCTGAAATTTTATAAAGGAGTTGATACATGTGTCTAATATTTTCAGTTTTAATTTCATAATTGTCTGATTAGTATATGATTTTATAGAAATCTTAGAACACGTTCTGTTCGGTTAAAGTACTGTGAAACAGTTTCAAATTTGTTAAGTAATAAATAGTTTTGAAAATGTTTTTGGTATCAGATTCTCTTGGAAATTGTATATGAGGTACCCGTGGATGTCCAGAATGATTCCATAGAATATTATGTGATTTTGAATTTTAGATTAAGAGTTAAAATTATGAGAATCAGACCTGTTCAGGAATGAATTAGAAGATCAAATTCTTAGAGTGAGTTATTGATAGTTGTATTTTGTATTTGTTTAAGGTATTGGAAGTGTTTAAGGCTCTTAGAGGCTTAAAGGTGTGTAGTTCGAATTCTTTTACCGAGGTAAGTAATTTCATTCCTAATATATTGAATATGTACAAGTACTTTGATATTATTATAAATATAAATATTTTTATACTATTTAGAAAATTAAATGATTTTCGTAACAAAATCAGTTTATGGAAAAAAAATGTTTTCAAACCTAAATTTTTTTTATCAAAGTATTTTATAAATGCTTTTTAAATATGTAAGTTATTTTGTTACACGACTACGTTTTATGATTTTATCTGTAAAATAGGTTGCAAGCCTAAATTATTTTTATGGACTTCATGAATCTGATACGAATGTTTTGTACTCGTGTATGATTTCAGTTATTGATGATTGTATGGGATTCTTAATATTTTGGCTCATTGTCCGGAGTTATTCTGATTCTGACCGTAATATACGATATATCTATCTGGACCAGTACTGGGTTTCTGTTCTGAATGTGCACATGATATTCTGATTCTATCTAGGCCGGGTCACCGGGATTATAGGTGACACTATGTGACATGAGCTAACCTTTTGTTTTTTGCGAATGCGATATATGATTTGTTTTCGTAAGTAACTATACTTTTGATATTTCGAATTACTACGAGTTTATGTTACTTTATCGTGATATGATGTTTTATGAAATTATAGATTATGATATATATGTAGAGGCATTATCTAATTTGATGAGTTGGGAAGACAGAAAGAGACTAATCCATGGGCTAAAATTCAGTAATGACGTCAACATTTCTCATCTTTTGTTTGTTGATGATAGTTTCATCTTCACAAAAGCCTCAATATAAGATTGTCATCATCTCAAAAGAATTTTTTATTGCTATGCTGCTGCATCAGGATAGTTTTTCAAGTATGATAAGTCATCAAAATTCTTTAGTGACAATATTGATAGCAAACTCATTTCAGCAATCAAGAACATCTTGTAATTTAATGTAGTTTCTAGACACAAGAATGGATTCTTCAATAGAATCAAACTAAGAGTGATAAGCAAAATTTCTTATTAGCAACATAACTTATTCCCAAGTGGGGGCAACGAGGTACTTATTAAGGTAATGGCTCAGGTTGTTCTGGCCTATGCTATAAGTGTTTTTAAACTTCCCTTGGGTATTTGTGACGACATTCAACAAATAATTGCTAGATTCAGGTGGAGTAGAATAAGTATAGAAGAAGTATTCCCTGGACAATATGAGAACTATTAAGCCAAACTAAGTAAAAGGGAGGGCTAGGATTTAGAGATTTTACAAGTTTTAATCAAGTACTGGTAGCTAAAAAAGGGTGGAGAATACTAGAGTACCCTGATTCATTAGTAGCCAAGGTGATTTAGGGAATATATTTCAAGAACTATCAATTCTAAATGCAAAATTAGGATCCAAACCGTCTTTTGTTTGGTGAAGCATATTATGGGGGAGACAAGTAATTCATAAGGGGATTTGATGGAAGATCAAGAATGGTAAACAAGTAAAAATTTATAAAAGAAATTGGATGCCAAGGCCAACATCCTCTAAACTAGTTTCTTCATCATCATTGCCAATTGATGCTACTATTTCAGAGCTGATTGACGATGATAATCAATTGAATGAAGGCCTGATTTACCAACATTTGACAAAGGAAGCTGCAGATATGATCACCAGAATCCCTCTCCCTAGTAAACCAATGAAGAACCAAATACTTTGGCAGTATGATTGAAAAAAGGAACTACACTGTTAAAAGTGGATATCAAGTGGCCTTAAAGATAAAGTGTCAGGAAGCCCCAAGTTGCTCAAATTAGAAAGCCAATCATTGGTCTATAATTTGGACCATGGCTTTGACAGAAAAAAAATCAAAATCTTTATATGAAGAGCAGCAAGAAACCTTCTCCCAACAGAATTGAAAATTGATCACTTAATTGGTGGTGGAAATGTTCATACTAACTTAACTCTTGTTGTTATGCCATAATTATTAAATTACTGATATGTTAGCTTTAATTTTTTTTTGTTATTCCATCAAATGTGTTTAATGTTCATATTTAATCCTGATGCTTAACATGAATTTTGTTTAATACATGATTTTAGATTTTAGATCTTAGAAATAGATTATCTAATTTGGAAATGAAATCTGGGGATTTTTACTGGTCTGACAATGCAATTACACAACACATTATTCTTCAAAATAAAAAAATATTTCTCGAAAATAAAATTATTTGAAGGAAAAGTAAATACTATATCTATTCTTGCAGACCTAATAGAAGGCTCTAGAAGAGCTATACTCTTGTTAGCAAGTAGAAAAAGACTAATAATCCAAAATGATTTATGTTCAACAAGATCCATAAGAAATCTATTGAGCATTAAAGATATCCATTGAAATGGATATGATATTGAGACTTTAAATAAAAATAATGTGGAATATCTTTACATTACTAAAATTGTCTTAGGAAAGAAATATATATTAAAAAAGCTCTAAGCATTCTCATCAAAAATGTATTAAATAATCATAAATGAAATTGAAAGCTATGCAGTGATGAACTAGAAGTTCACAGATCCAAAAATATTTAGGTTGTGGCATGATTGCCTTGGGCATCTGGGATCTATAAGATGCGTAGAATTATTCAAAATTCTCATAAACATCAATTAAAGAACTAGAAAATTCTATTGTTTAATGAGATTATTTGTATTGATTGCTTACAAAGAATATTTGTAGTTAGACCATCCTCTTCTAAGGTTGGTCATAAATCTCCATCATTTTTACAAATAGTTTAAGGAAATATATGTAGACTAATTTATCCACTTAGTGGACTATTTCGTTCTTTATAGTTTTAATTAATGTATATGCATAGTGGTCACATGTTTGTTTATTTTCCACACGCAATGTTGTATTTGCAAGATTGTTTGGTCAAATTATAAGATTAAGGACCCAATTTTTATGTTATCCAATCAAGACCATATATCTAAATAATGCTCGTAATTATAACAAACTTATTTATGCATACCAAATTACCAATATTTGAATGGGATATGCTATTTTACATAGTATGGCATTAGTTCATCTGGGACCAACTACTTATCATTAATATTTTCTATCACAACTTGTACTTGTTCAACAACCTGATATCTCCCATCTATCCATTTTTGGTTGTGCTATGCAAGTTTGTATATCACTCCTTTAGCGCATAAAGGTGGGACCTCAATGTCATTTGGAGATTTATGCAAGTTTTAACTCGTTTTAAATTATCATATATCTTAAACCCTGATGGGTGATATTTTTACTGCACATTTTGTGGATTGTCACCTGGATGAGACAAATTTTCAATCATTAGGGAATGAAAAGTCTCTTTAAGTAAGGCATGAATTTTCTTCGAAAGTTTTTACTTTGTCTTATTTAAACCTTGTACCAGCAATGTGAAGATGAAGTACAAACGATAATACATTTGTGGTAAATTGCAAATCAATTAGTAGATGCATTATATATACAACAAAAGTACTAATCATCTATTCTTGTTGTTAATATACCAGCTCAGGTGATTGTTCACGCTAAACAATCACGTGTAAAAATAGCCAATGAGTTATTTGTCACATGTCAGAAACGTGAGACCATTTGGTTCTAAAGATAGTGCTCTTCAGAAGAAGAGAATGAAAGATTAGGATCTTATTGAAAATAATGCTGGACCTATAAATATACCTATATTATCTAAAGGGAAAATAAGGATTCTAGAAATACTTTTCTTCTCGAATTAATCAGCAAAGTAATTGAATGTTGGATCACGTCAATGGTCGGAAAGAATTCACAATTGTAAATCCTAATCACAATATAAATGCCCTCCTTCTAATGAGTTGTTCAATGTTCTTGTTTTGTCTTCATGAAGAAGATAAAAAGATAAAGATTCTTACTTATCACTTTTTCTCTGCGTTTTATTTTTTTTTAAGGAGTTGGTTACTTCATGGAAACTAACGTAGGAAGTTGATTTTAAAACCGCGTATGGTAACTGCTTACCATGTGCGGATCGGGTCGGGTTGCCCCATCATAGGCTACCCACCCATCTATCATCTCTTAACTTGCACATGATCAGACGACATTGAAGCAATAAAGCAGTGAACAAAGAAACAATGAACAATCACATATCTTTAATTAGACAGGAAAATACACTGTGTGACCATGAACATATCCAAAAACCCATTCGGTGAGCCAAACATATCTCGATTGCTAACTCAAGTAAAAGATGTCTCAATTGCAATAGTATATAAGAGAATTTCAAAATATGTTGATTATATCCCATATTTAATTTATTTTAATACTCAAGCATACTAAATTCCCTCGGTATGCTAAAATTGTACAATCTTTTTATATATTCACAATTGTAAATCCCAAAGATATTATAAAATTGGTCGACTAGTGAATCACATAAAAGAAATATTAAATCTTCTCATCATACTCATGTCCATCAATCCAGAATAGTTATTTTCCTAGTTATGTTTCACAGAACGAATCATGTCAATGTCATAGATAACATGCTAAAGTAGCAAACGCCAGTCTAAGATCTCAGAAAAAAAATTGATAATTAAAAATATACCTGGATTGACTTATAGAAAGTCATATGAAACTTACAAAATGAGAAAGATGAGAGATTTTCTCATTTTTCATTTTGATCACCAAGCATGCATGGTATGATACTCGTGTTACAGTGAATCTTCCATTTTAGAGCATATATCTTATTAATTCAATTAATTGTACAAATCTTAGTCCAATCGCTCTTCTACAATGCCTGACCTGAGTTTTTAAAATAAATGCTCTCCTCTAACGCCAAAATAAGATCTCGCGTCTAGCTTCAATAAGCTTTATATGATGGTGAGGTATATCATAGTCGGTCTATGATAAAAATTGCATAAGACCTCATTTTGATTCTAATTAAGGCGGCAAAACTTGTAGAATAATTCTTTTTATTTGGTTCTCCAACAAAGACATTGTTTTATTATTCTACTTGTCTCATCTTAGCTTGCTCCCAAAGCAACTAAGGTGACCGCTCGCTAAGAATGCCGATCCTGACCTGAAGACATACTCTTATATGTCTGTAATTATGTCTTTCATAAAATAAATTGAAACAATAGACACCATTTCATTTAAAAAAAACTCATGTATTAAAAATATTTACAACAAATAAGCACATCTTAACAATGTAAAATTACAATCTACGTAGCCCCAATGATTTAGTATGAGAGGCGAAAACATCCTTTGTTATAGCTTTGGTAAATGGACCAGCTATTATGCTATGCGTAGATATTTATTGTATGAATACTTCTTTCTTTGCCAAAATATTTCTCATGAAATTTTATTTAGTCTCAATGTGCTTCGACTTATTATGGTATTTGGCATCTTTAGAGAAAGAGATAGCAGCTGGACTGTTACAGCAGATAATTACTGGACTATCATTGGTAATATTAATCTCTAAGTCCCCTATAAATCTTTTAAGCTATACAGCTTCTTGCATTACTGCAAAACATGCAATATATTCAACTTTCATTGTTGATAAAGTCATGCATGTTTACTTCTTGCCACTTCATGTAATTGCTCTTCAATTTAGCAAGAATGCATATCCTAAAATCAATTTGCTCTCATCCGAATCGCCACCCCACTTGGCTTATGAATATCCAACAAGTCGCAAGCCACATCTTTAATAGTATAAACAATAATTTGCAATGCCTTTGAGATATGCTAAAATTCTTTTGACAGCACTCCAAAGCTTCTGACTAGGACTAGACTAGTATTTACTTATCAGTCCTGCAGCATAACTGATATCAAGCCTTGTATATATCATGGTATACATGAGGCTTCCACTGGCATTTCATAAGAAACTCTAGTCATTCTTTCCTTTCCTTGAGGAGCCTTGGGGCATATATCGAGACTAAGAGATTGTCCTTTGGCTTACAATCAACCATTTTGAATCTTTCAATGATCTTTTTAATGTAAGATTCTTGTGATAGAGCCAGAAGTTTCCTTGAACGATCCTTGAAAATTTTGACTCCTAAGATATAAGTTACTTCGCCTATATTTTTCATGCCAAAATTTGAATATAGCGAATCTTTAACAATATTTGAAAAACTCTTTACTTTTTGTTACTAACAATATATCATCCACATACAAAGAAAATATCGCAAAAACATTTAGACCTCTTAATGTACACACAATAGTCTTCTTTAACCATCCTGAAGCCATAAAAAATTTTAGCTTGATACAATTTAGGGTTCCATTGTCCAGAGGATTGCTTAAGGCCATAGATAGATCTTTTAAGCTTACATACCTTGTGCTCTTGGCCTTTAACAACAAAACCTTGTGATTACTGCATATAAATATCTTCCTCTAGTTCTCTATTAAGAAATACATTTTTTATATTAATTTGATGCAATTTAACGTCAAGATGTGCAACAATAGCCAAGATTAATCGTATGGAAGCAAACCTCACCACATGAGAAAAGGTCCCTTATAGTCTATTCCCTCCTTTTGGGTATAGCTGCTGTGCAAATTTTATTGTACTCGTAAGCGCACGAATCTATTACAAAATTAAAATCAATGCAAATGAAACGCTTGGGTCTTTGGATCACACTTAACATTCACCATGGGTTTAATATTTTTTTTTAATTCCAATTAATTCACGAGGGGGATATTTCCACTACTCATAATCCCCACCGAGTGCTCAATGTGTCAAAGTTATGATATTCCACAAAGTGTGGTGTCAAGAACATGTTCTCTCTAATTAATATGGTGCTAAGTGCTCATTGTGTCAGATAGTAACGATCCTTCACCGGAGAGTCAGTATACAATGCAAAATCTAGATAGGATACATTGTTTGTTGACAATGAGTCAAAACAACCACATAAATCAAAGAGAAAAAGAAAATAAAATAAAATTATCTAATTAAGCCCATGGATCAGGTTAAGGCTCCATCTTCAACCCAAGCTTAAAACTAAATTAGCCACTCATAATTGAACTGGAAGTAAAATGGTAATTTTACTAAAATATATAAAAAAATACAAGATCGAGAGAGAATTACAGAAAATATAGCTAAAAAATGGATTCAGGGGTGTCAAATTAGGGGGGAGCCCTCCATTTATAGATACAATAAATAAATTATGGTCATCAGAGGAAAACAATTCGAACACTCAGGATTGCGCCACGTGGTAAGCTTTCATTGGTTGGAACACATCATCAATGAAACACCACATCAGCATTTTGGTCCAATAAGAAGTTGCCACATCATCAGTTAACTCCACATCAGTATTTTGGTATAATATCATCCTGCTACATCATCGGTCAACGCCACATCATCCGTGAACGCCACATAATCAGTCAATGCCACTTCATTGGTCCAATAGGATACTGCTACATCATTGGTCAATGCCACCTTATCGTACCGTATATGTAAATAGTGCCGTACTTATAAATAGTACCATATACGTGAACAGTACCATATACGTGAACAGTACCATATACGAGAACAATACCAAATACCCTTTTATGCTCTTAAGGTTTTCAACCATCCTAAGTTCAAAATGCCATCTGTTTCACTGTCCGACTTCTCGTAGTCATGAAATGACCAAAATATCCGTAAAATAAATAAATACTTAAATTATAATAAAACACACATAATAAAAGCTTAGAAGATGTAAACACGTAAAAGTAAAAATGTTAATGAGACGTTGAGTTAAAATGACAATTTTACTTTATATAAATATGCATTCCCTAGTACTCAAGACACCCTTCAACCAGCTTATTACTAGTCCTTTTCAAATTAAGCAATGAAATCTAATAAAATTCAAATTAAAATCTGTTTACCAAATTAATGAACTTTTCTGAAAAATTATGTCCTTCTCTTTTACTATTCAACCATCAACCAAAAATTCAGCAGACCATCTTTAGTGCTTTGCAATATTTGACATAATAATTATAAGGTTCGGTCAAAATAAAGCAATTTTTCTATTCTTATCGTCCCATCGGAGTTCCTTCCGTAGGCAACAGATTTATTTATATTATTTCTTTAACCAATTATTTCTTTAACCATATCCATCTATTTTACGTGAGCACTCTTTGCTTACTGAGGCAATAGGTCCGGTTAATAAAAAAGAGCTAGGTTGAACAAATCAAACTCTCACCATTTAACGTGAACACTCTCTACTTGCTGAGGTAGGAGGGCCGGTTACTAAGTAAGAGTTTTCACAATTTTAATCATCTTTCACCGTTTAACACGAATACTATCTACTTACTAAGGCAGGAAACCTGGTTACTAAGTGAGAGTGTCACTTATTTTTCTTTCTTTCTTTTTCTTTTTTCTTTTTCTTTTTTTAGGATGTAATGACCACTACCTTTAGTTGTTGCTCACGAATAAAATGAAAGGATTAGATATCACAAAATCTTAACTTACTAACACCATCACTTGTTGTGTGTGTGTATGTCTAGATTGGTCTGTTGAATCTCTCAAGATGGCCAAGGTAGACAAAAAAGGTTAGTTAATAATATCGAAAAAAAATTCAATAATTTGGTTTTTTTCTTTTTTTTTTTTTAATAAGCATGAAGACTAGGAAGGTGCGTTTCTAGAGTAGATAAACTCCATATTCAGCCATCTTCGACTCAAAAATTTAGAAATTATTAGTAACTACAACAACACAACTATTATTTATTCCACAATTGTCAATTATTTTCTCCCCCCAACTAGAACGAGACATTGTCCTCAATGCCTTGAAGGAAAGAAGTAGAGTTTAAAAGACACCACATGAACACTGCAACAAAAAATATTTATGTGGTACTACTACCTCTACCATCATCAGTCGACTAATCTAATATAAAAGTCTTAGGATCTGGCTATGGTTTGTAAGCTTCTAACAGATCAAATAACTCATTAGCAGTAGGAGTATAAAAGATGCTCGTGGCTCAATTATTCAAAAGCAAACAGTAAAAAGAAATAAATAATGATTAGATAGAAATCACATAATTAAAGGCAATAATGTGAACAGTAAATAAAAATGATACGTACTGGTAGTTGTGATTGTAGCTCACATATTCCTTTGGTTTTACGTCAAGAAATAGTTTAAGCGCCTTCTATAGTTCGAGGATATGCTTCCCATCCAGTTTTCTTATAAACTGGCAAACAAGATCGTTTATAATCAAATTCTCGAGACTGTGTCGTGCACGTTCTTTTTAAAATAATGGCCATAATTGGGAAATCACATAATGTACGTATCCACTAGGATGCGTTCCAATAAACAAAAGGATATCATCTAATGACTCTTTATTCAAACCATCCATAATAAATTTAATCTTATCTTCCCTGTTATCGGATACTATTCCCAGAGTGCATGGTTTTTTAGAGCATTGCATTTTGACATATTTATGACAAGAAATTAGAAGTCGTGTAGCTCTTTGTTTTCTTGCATAAATTCCATTCTCACAATCAGGCATATAGGCAACAAATTTAGGAGGTAATTCCCTTACTAACCGTACTTTAACTTCGATTAACCAACAAATGTTAACAAGAATGTTATTCTTCATGAGCAAGAGCATACGTTCAAATCGAGCTTTGCAGATTATGAGGAATGCATTTTGAAAAAGAAAGGAAAATCACTTGTGAAGCTTTGCAAGAGTTGTGTTTATCCATCCCGTGGCTGGAGAATATCAGTTATTGTGGAAAACTAAAAGAGCCGACTTTAATAGTCTCAGAGTACCGCTATCCGCTACTTAATCAGGGTGACAAATGATAACACACCAAAGAAAAGAATAAATCTAGCAAAAAGACAACACACGTGAAGGCAAACAAAAATAAAAATAGACAATGCAAAAAGCAAGATGTTAACTTATCATCGTCTTCTTATTGAGTTTAACTCAATTTCTAATTGGGTTTCATAGATACCACATTCTACTTTTCTGAGTTGTCTTTCTAGATCTTCAATATGAGATACTAACTCTGGTGGTTGTAGATTCCAAATAGGATATGATCGACAAAATTTGATCAAGTCGTTTAGGTAACGCTTCGCACATAGAAGTCGCTTAACGTGGTTGAAGAGGATTTGTCTCACTGAAGTACTCATAACTTATAACACAAGTGCTAAGAGAGAAAATACAATTATTAAATAAACACACTTTAGCAGGAAACAAATAAATTCAATTAACAAAAAAATAAAAAATAAAAAAGTTAAATCACCAAAAAGAAAGAAAGAAAGAAAAATTTAGTCCAAATTTGGTGGATCACTAAATCTATTACACTGTTTTCTCCATGTGGTTGGTGCTTGTGATATGACTTTACATCTCTGACCATTAACTTTAAAAATTGCATCATTCTTTGGGTTCTTAAGTTTAATAGCTCCATGTGGAAAATTATTGTGCACAATAATGGACTAGATCGTCGAGAGCATAACATACCTGAGGAGAAGTGCAAGCGAGAATTGAACAAAAGCATTTTCTAACCTATGTTTAAAGATTTTCTCATAATTTTCTTGTCATGAAAGACTTTCATCTGCTTCTTGTAGTCCTTAGCATTTTTATCATTGCGAATCTCCTCGGGTTCTGCCAGCTGTAATCTCCTTTTTGAACCACAGATAGGGTAAATGACATTTGCATTCTTTTATTTGACGTAAGGGGAAGATGAGATGATTTCTAACAATGTGTTTTCTTCTCCTAAAAATGTATACTTCAAAAAGTCAGGTAATAGTTTGAGCTCAATCTTTGGTGGTGATTCTGATGATGGGATGAGATTTTCCCCTGATGATGCCAATTGCTCTTTCTTTGAATTCCATGAATCAAGAAAGACATTGATCTTATCAAAAACCAATCCAAAGTACGTTAACCATTCTTGTAACGGGTTATCACTAAGGTTAGAAGATGGAGTATGATCAACTGATTCTTCAATTAAATCCACATCAGCAACTCCATCTTTTCCATCATGAGGTTGTTTCGCAATGTTAAAGATATTCAACTCCATAGTCATATTGCCAAAGGACAACTAAATATTTCCAATCCTGTGAGCATCGGCAGTTGCCAAGAAAGGTCAACCTAGGATAATAGAGATGTGCTTCTTTGAATCCTGCACTGGTTAAGTGTCAATCATAATTAAACCAACAGGAAAATAAAACTTATCTATCTGAATGAGCACATCCTCTACAATACCATGAGGTATTTTCATAGATCACTTTGCAAGTTACAACACTACTGTAGTTGGGTACAATATTCCCAATCCAAGTTTCATAAACACTGAATAAGGCAGAATATTTAGATGTTGGTAAATTAATTCAAATGCTATTGGTGTCAATGTGCAAGTGTACACAACAAGTAATAAAGTGATGAATATTCAAGATCGTCTCCACAGGAACTGAATGTTGCTTGAAATGCTATAGCAATCACAACAGTGCAAATTTGCTTCTCATCTAAAGAAACTCGAATTAAAGTTGATTAACTACTAAAATTAATAACTTAATAAAATGCAGGCAGTAAATGAACAACTAGGTAAATTATATGAAAAGAATTTAATGCGAATCAAGTAGTTGAATGATCAAACTCTCTTGATGGGCTGACTGTTTTGTTTAAACTAGCTCCAGTTGTTGCAGCAACTCTTATAGCACTGGCCAGAATTATTTTGCATCCTCAGCTTTCGCTTATTGGACTTCTCATATCCTTATACAATCTAATAATGACCAATTGTTATCTCACATAAGGAATGGCATTACAAACATTAACCTCTTTACCCTACTAGGTGAATCCCCATTTTTAGTTCTTCATAAATCTTAACTCAAGTGAAATTTTTTTTAGGACTCAAGTTAAAACTCAATCCAGAAAACTTGAATTAAGATCAAGTATTACTCTAATAAGTTCCACTAAGACAGACCTTTTTATGGCTTTCTCTTAACTTGAATCATCAAATGGGAGCTTAATCGAAATAATGATTGAAATAAAATCTATTAGAGCAAAATGCTGCAGCAGACGTGCAACAACTCATAGATTGTTTAACTACAGCAGAATTTAGTTTATAACTCAGAAAAGAAAATCAAACAGCAAAGTATCAGTCATGAAATACATCGTTTCAACTAAAGAGTAAAGGAGAAAAATAAATAAAGATTGATAGTAATTTAGTCCAAAGAGTTCTGCAAATTCTTCAATGGCGCAGAATTATTCTTCTTCCTTTTTTTTCTCTTGATTATCTTGATGTAAGTCACCGCCCTCTTTTCATATGTTGCGTGCTCCTTTTTATACTTGAACATTAGGGTAAATGGAACTTAGGGTGTATGTGAGTCATATTAAGAAACTGCAGATCACGATTCTGCAGATGTCTCGCATGAAATTCCTTTGCCTTTGTTCTACAATTGCTACAACAATGGTTGCTACAGCAACGACCACAACAATTGCACCGCGCTAGATTTATTTAAGCTCCTTTATGGTCATGATCTTTCCTCATTTTGGCAAGCCTATTGCGTCAATATTTCTTGCTTGAACTTGAGCTTTTGAGCACCTATAATTATACACGCAATCTAAGCATGAATTATTCTAAATCAAACAAAATTTATTAAAACTAAACTAAAATGAATTTTTATGGAAAATATAATAAAAATACAATGAAAACACATTATTCACTCTCAAAGTAATCCTGATTTAAGTCTAAAAGTGCCATGATAACTCTCATTTTATAGAGTTATCACACCTCCAAACTTAAACCATTACTTGTCCTCAAGTAATGACAACAATACTCACATTTCAGTCACACCATCATGCAACAAATAACTTAACTCTGTCATCAAATTTACAAGGATTTTTCAACCCTCAGATCACAGTCTTAATCATTCAAAATTGTCATAGCAGGTCAAGTTTTAGACTTAGGCCTCATTCTATCCAAAGTGTGTGTGTGCCACTTTGATCAAATTCTAGAGGTGCTACAACATTACACAGACATTGCATATAATTCAGAGGTAGAACACAAATATATTCACATATGGGGGAGGAGAATTCACAAATAAACTCGAACTGTGCTACAACAAAAATAATTTTTTTTCACTTAAACCCTTTTCAATGTAACATTGATTTTTCATATGAATGTCGATCACTTGTAATGATGACACCCAATTACTCAACCAATGCACAGATCAGAGTTGCTTAGCAATACTCATAACATAGTTTTATCTAAAGATATCTTTAACTCAAGGCTGAACATGGGGCTCATGAACAGACCTGGTTACTCAATATCCTAAACAGAGGACTCTCTCTTTTTTCTTCTTTTTTTTTATAATTGCTACAGCAATGCTCATAACTCTTGTTGCCTTTAGACTCAAATCTGCATATGGGGTGCATACTCAACCCTGGTTACTCAGCAACTTAAGCCATTAAAGCAAATTTTATTTCATAACAAGCATAGTTCAACAAAAATTTTCCCCCAAACTTGAGATATTTTCTACCCTCCTTGGTTTTTCTGGCTCTGCTACAACATACTCATGAAACTCAACCAAAGTCTAAGTGTTGGGACAGAGTTTCAACCTCCATCTACGACTATCTCTACTTGGCATTCTCGTAAATACTTAATAATACTTAATTTATCTTCATTAGGTTTTCAAATCCATACACAAATACTAGATAACAGAGCTTCACATAACACACAATACAAACACATGCACTCACAAATACTTTACACAATAACACAATAACACAACCCCCCCCCCCAAACTTGAGAGGTGTTGTGTCCTCACAAGCACACAAAACAAAACCTCATAAGCCAAACATGCATACACTATATAAAAGGATATGTAGAATGAATCAGAAAATTAAAACTAAATGAAAGAAAAGTTTTGCAGAAAGAAGTAAAATAAACTAGCGGGTAAGGGGTACTCCTCTGTTACTGAAGCACTGCTGCAACAGATAGCAACAAAATCATCACTTTTTTTAGGCATGTTGTGCAAATTTAATTGAACTCGCAAGTGTACGAATCTATTGTAGAATAGATTAATGGTGACGAGTGTCGATCCCACGAGGAGGTGAATTTTAATTACGCGTAGAATAAGTGGATGGTTGATTGGATTTGTTGTGGAAGTAATTTAAATTATCCTAGAATTTAAATCGGAATGGCAGAATTAAATTAAGGTGAAAACTATTATAATTGAATCGCTTGGGTATCTGGATCCGCATCAACATGCACCATGGGCTAAATATTTCTTATTAATACCAATTAAATCATGAGGGGGGAATCCACACCTCATGAACCACATTCTAATCAATATGGTGCTAAGGACTTATCGTGCCAAATAATAATAACCTTGTCTTAGGGTGCCGGTGAAACCAGGGAGGTATCTAGACAATATTATTATTATTTGTCGACGAAAAGTCAAAACATCCACAAAAATTAGGGGGGAAGAGAAAATAAATTTACCAAATAAATCCCATGACACTTGTTGAGACTTCTCCTTCAACCCAAGCTTGAAAGAAAATTAGCTACTCATAATTGAACTAGGGGTAAAATAGAAATTTATTAAAATACGTAGAAAATACTAGATGGAGAAAGAATTACAGAAAATGAAGCCTAAAAATCGATTCAAAGGGGGGAGGCCCATTTTTTATAGATACACTGAGTAAATCATGGCCATTGGATTAAAAACAGTTTGGACACTTAAGATTGCGCCACATCATTAGTCAACAGTACACTGTTTGACCACGCGGTTTGCACAGTGATATGGTTTGACCACGTGGTTTAAATAGTCAACCGACTTGAACAGTGACGCCGTTTGGTTGAAAATAATTCTGTGTATATGCATGTACCGTACGCGCGATTTTTGGTCCACTAACATGTTGCCACGTCACTGTTCAACAGCGCATAAGAATTTTATTCAATAGAATTGTGACACCTCATCAGTCAATACCATATATCATTTAATGCCACGTCATTGTTCTGTACGTGTGAACAGTGTCATGAACAGTAACATGGACAATACCGTACACGTGAACAATGACATTTTTCCTTTTATACTCCTACTAAGGTTTTCGTCTGTCCTAAGTTCAAAAGTGATATCCGTTTTTCCGTCTGATCTCTCGTTCATTGTGAAATGACTATGATTCCCCTAAAATACATAAAATACTTAATTAAAATAAAACAAGCATAATTAAATCACAAAAAGTTTAAATACATAAAAGTAGGAATGTTACTAAAACTCGAAGTACAAAATGACGATTTTCTCCTTTATAAATATACACTTTCTAACACTCAACACAGCCCCAACCAGCTTATTGCTAGTCCCTAACAAATAAAGCAAAAACCAAATTTAAATCCAAAATGTTTTTTTTAAACAATTGTATTTATTCAATCAGACTAATGATAGCAATCAAATAAAAGTATAAGCATTATCTCCAGTCTAAAGAAACATCACACCCACATCAATCATCCACATGAATCAACCTAGTAGACTTTGTCACAACTGCTTTCAAGAATGACATGTCAAATCCCAAAATCTCACTGGTAGTAGTGACACTCTCACAAAGAAATTTAAACTCAAAAAAATAGTCACTCCAATGAATGGTAATTGAGAGAAAATAATATGCTCTCCCCAAGATGAAAGAAATATGCTCTCAGGTTAGAAATAATATGATCTCAAGTCAAATAAAATGCTAGTCAACCCAATTTATTTATTTTATTATTATTTTTTTATATGTATCACTACATCTTTTTAGCCCATATAACTAGCTTTTACTTCAGACTATAGTTCTCTAAAATCAAGAAGGACTTTTATTAGGACGTAACGTAGGCTAGGGATATGGATAACAAAGGAGGGGAAATAAGGAAAACAAAGTGTATGATTGAGAAAAATATAGAGATATTTTTTTTTGGGAAGTTGCAAGGTGGATTTCACCTATTATTGTTATTTTTATTTTTTACTCTTTTTTTTAAAGAACAAATTTTTTTTTGGTTTTTGTTTTTTTATGTTTTTTTTTGCACAACTTCAATGAACAAAATAATTATTTACATTTTTCTCAAACATAAACAGGTGATGGAACTAGTAAGATATCGGGTAATACACCAAATCGGAGTGGGTTAAGAAGATAAGTTTGACAAAGAAATTTTTTTAAAATTTTTTTTAAGGCTCAAAAGGGTTAACCATGGATATTTCATAAAAGAAATGGCTAGAAAGGCTCAAACGGGTTAAAGATGACCTTTCCATCATCTTTTAGGGCTCCAAATAATCTTCCATATCTACTAGTTAGATGGGCCTCCAGATGTAGCAACACAATTTTTTTTCTTTTTTTTTCTACAATTTATTTCTCTTTTTTTTCGACAATTTATTTCTCTTTTTTTTTTAAAGGCTAACTCAAAAGAAATCTAGAGATCATGTATAAAATATAAAATGCTAAGTTGTATGAAGAATGAGTAAAAGGATTACTCTCCAAGAAAAATGATAGGGTTAAAAACTCACTTGGTACTATTATGACATGTTCATTCCTTCAAGCAACTCATATTTGTCTCCGACATCAACATGTAGAGTAACAAATATAGCGTAACATCTTTTAAGACCAAAGATAATACAAATACTAAAATTTGAAATTCATCAGGTCATCCAATGTTAAAACAAATCACACAATTTTTTTTTTAAAACAATATTCTACCCCCTAACCTATTCTAAACATGAAAGGAAAATATACATGCAGAAAAACTAATTAAAAAATTACACTTAAAATGATAGAAAAAGAATTTTTTTTTTTACTAAGAAGATGCGTTTCTAGAGGTACCACCCTTCATATTCAGCCATCTTCGACTCAAAAATTTAAAAATGTATATTTATAAAGGAGAAATTAAAAAGAAGAAAGAGAAAAAAAATGAATATCAAAGCTTAATAAAGAAAAAGAAAATGCCTAGAATTTTTTTTTTAAACGAAGAAGATGCGTTTCTAACGTAACTACACTCCATATTCAGCCATCTTCAACATAAAAAGTTAGCAACAATTAGTTTCTACAACAAAAAATTAGTAAAAACTTAACCAAGATTCCATAATTGTCGACTATTCCCTCCCCCCAACCAGAACGAAACATTGTCCTCAATGTTTTAAAGGAAAGAAGTAGAGTTTAGAAGACATCACCTGGATGATGTAACACAGAAGAAAATATTTACAGGCGAAGAGTTAAATCTAATTTGTACTTCTTACTGCGGCTGCTGTTACCATCATTATTTGGATACTCCAACACCAAGGTCCTGGGGTCTGGCTCTGATCTATAAGCTTGTAACAGATCAAGTAGCTCATTAGCAGTGTGAGCACAAATAAAAAACTTTTTCGCTGTGGAAGGAATGAAATAGCTTTTTATTGCATGGTTAAGAATGCGATAAAGCCATCATAAAAGTTATTAACATTTAACAAATCGATGGGTTTCTGGTGAATGTGCAGATAGGGCCAAGATGCTAATATGATAAGTGTCTCTAAAGTTACAAGATCACCTGGTAAGAAAATAAAAGTATCAGCATGATTAAGCATTTCAGTTATTCTTTCTTGCATACCTGAGACAAACTGCCCAAAGGTTTTAGGGCTCTTGGAATGATGCCTAACACTTAGCTTCCTCTGACAAAAGTAGCTTCTGCGACCAATTTTGATAACCCTCGGTTGCCTCCTCCATATACCAATTGTAATTTTCTCTCTGCTATGCTTCGACCAAGATCTATAGCTGCCTCAGGGAACTCTTTAAGTTTGCCATAGTTAAATCCAAAAAGCACACAAATGTTCTTGAATTGTTTATTGGGAATAGCTGCCATTGGGACACTTCTCAAAAACAATTTGTGAGTATTAACAAAAAGAATCATATTTAAGGATCTTGGCGACAATAGTTCACAGCTGTATATGAAGTAGCATGTCGGTGTCAATTAACGTGTAAAGCACATGGCTTGAGAGTTAAAAAGGAAACAGTAAAAAGGAAAAAACAACTAATGATAAAATAAAATTATTAAAGACAATAATGCAAATGATAAAACAACAGTAAAGTAAAAGGATATTTACAGGTAGTTGCGACTGTGGCTCAAATCTTCCTCTGGTTTTACGTCCAGAAACGGCTTGAACGCCCTCTATGAGTCGAAGATAGGCTTTCCATCCAGTTTTCTTATAAACTGGCAAACAGGGTCGTTTATAGTCAGATTCCCGAGATTATATCATGTATGCTCTTTCTGGAATAATGACCATAACTAGAGAATTGCTCCTTACACATATCCACTAGGATGCGTTTCAAGAGATAAAAAGGTATCATCCAATGACTCCTTATTCAAGCCATCCCTAATGAATTGAATCTTATCTTCCCTGTTATCAGACACCATCCCTAAAGAACATGGTTTCTTATCGCATCTCATTCTGTCACACTTATGACAAGCAACCAAAATTCTTCGAGCTCTTCGCTTTCTTGCGTAAGTTTCTTACCACAATCAGGCATGTATACAATAAATTTAGGAGGCAACTCACCTGCCAAGCGTACTTTGGCCTCGATTAACCAGCAGATATCAGAAGGTATGTTATTCCTCATGAGCGATTAGCATGTGTTCAGACCGAGCTTTATAGATTGTAAGGAGGGTATTCTGAGGAAGTGAAGGGAATCGATTGTGAAGCTTTGCTAAAATCTCATTGTTGTCCGTTCTTTCGTCTCAGAATATCAGTTATTATGGAAAACTGAAGTAACCGACTTGATTGTCACGGAGTACCGTTATCCGCCACTTGACCAGGGTGACAAACTAAAACACACAAACGAAGTAACAAACAAAAACACACAAAGAAAATCGCAATCGTCCTCTTATGGAATTTACCTCTAGCTCCAACTAGATGCCGAAGATACCTCCCTCAATTTCTCTGAGTTGTCTTTCTAAATCCTCAACGTGGGATACTAACTCTGGTGGTTGTAGAGCCTAAATACGATGTGCTTTACAAAATCAAATCTGCCTTTTAAGATGAGATTTCACACGTTGAAGTGGTCTAAGAATGTTCAGGAGGAACTGTTTAGCTATGACACTCATGATTAACAATGATAAGAGAAAACTTAATAGTTAAACAAACACACTTATGCACAAATAATTTCAATTAACAAAAGAATAATAAAAAGAAAGAAAAAATCAAATCACCGAAAAGACAGAAAAATCTCAATTCAAATGTGGTGGGTCACTCAAATTTATTTCGGCGTCCTCTCCATGTGGTTGGTATTCTAGATATGGCTTTAATCTTTGACCATTAACTTTAAACATGACACCGTTCTTTGGGTCCTTAATTTCAATTGCTCCATGTGGAAAAATAGTATGAACAATAAAAGGGCCAGACCATCGAGAGCGTAGCTTACCTGGGAATAGGTGCAAGCAAGAATTGAATAAAAGCACTTTCTGACCTACAGTGAAAGATTTTCTCATAATCTACTTATCATGAAAGCCTTTCATTCGCTGCTTGTAAACCTTGGCATTTTCGTATGCGTCATTGTGAATTCCTTCAAGTTCTGCCAGCTTAATCTTCTTTCTGAGCTAGCTTACTGCATGTCAAAATTGAATTTTTTGATGGCCCAGTACGCACGATGCTCGAGCTCTACAGGTAGGTGGCAAGCTTTTCCATACACTAACCTACAGGGTGACATCCCAATTGAGGTCTTGAAAGCCGTTCTATGTGCCCATAATGCATCATAAAGTCTTAATGACCAATCTTTTCTGTCTTGCCTCACCGTTTTTTCTAATATTTACTTTATTTCTCGATTGGAAATCTCAATTTGGCCACTGGTTTACGGATGATATGAGGTCGCCACTTTATGAGTGATGGAGTACTTTGTCAAAAGTGCTTTGAATGATTTGTTGCAAAAGTGGGCACCACCATCACTAATTATTGCTCGAGGGAATCCAAAGCGTGAAACAATGTTCTTTTCAAAAACCCTATCACGACTTTGTGATCATTGATTCTGCATGGAATTGCTTCTACCCATTTCGATACATAATCAACAGCAACCAATATGTATTGATGACCAAAAGAATGGGGAAAGGGTCCCATGAAGTCGATACCGCACACATAAAAAATTTCAATCATTAAAATTAGATTTAGTGGCATCATGTTCCTTCGTGTAATGCTCCTCATTTTTTGACAATTATCACATAAAGAGCAAAAGGTGTAAGCATCTCGAAATATAGTTGGCCAATAGAAACCACATTGTAAAACTTTAGTCACTGTTTTCTTAGCACTAAAATGGCCTCCACAAGTTTGTTCATGGCAGAACGAAAGGATGTTCTGAAATTCATTTCCTGGGACACATCGTCTAATAATTTGATTTGCACAATACTTGAACAGATAGGGGTCATCTCACAAAAAATTTAGCCTTGTCCTGCTTGGCCCAATGCTCTGGAAGTTTACCTGTAATAAGATAATTAACGATATTAATATACCAAGGTAATACTTCTACACTCATTAATTGTTCATCTAGAAATGACTCATTCAATGGTAATGATTCCATTATTGTGTTAAAATAGAGATTAGAGAGATGATCAGCCACAACATTTTATGTCCCTTTCTTATCTTTGAATTTCAAGTCAAACTCCTGCAAAAGTAACTTCTAACGAATTAATCTAGCTTTTGTATCTTTCTTTGTGAGAAGATATTTCAGAGCAGCATAATCTGTGAGCACAATAATTTTACAACCAATGAGATAAGATCAAAATTTCTTTAATGCAAACACTACTAGCAGCATTTCTTTTTTAGTAGTTGAATAGTTCAACTGTGCATAATTCAATATCATACTAGCATAGTAAATAACGAGGGGAATTCGATCAATTCTTTGTCCTAATACTACTCCTACTGCATAATCAGATGCATCACACATGAGCTCGAATGGTAAGCTCCAGTTTGGTGGCTGAATGATGGGTGATGACGTCTATAATTGCTTTTGCTTTTCAAATGCTACAAGACATGAATCATCAAAGAAAAAATGTACATCCTTAGTAAGTAAATTGCATAAGGGTTTAGAAACTTTGCTAAAATTCTTAATGAAACGTTTATAAAAACAAGCATGCCCAAAGAAAGATTTTACTTCTCTGACTGTTTTAGGTGGAGGAAGATTGGAAATGAGATCCACCTTACCTTTGTCAACCTCAATACCTTTGCATGAAATGATGTGTCCGAGAACAATACTTTATTTTACCATAAAATGACACTTCTCCCAATTTAAGACCAAATTTTTCTCGATACATCTCTGCAGAACTTTTGTCAAATGATGTAAACATTGATCAAATGAATCTCTAAAAATAGAAAAATCATCCATAAAGACCTAAAGAAATCGTTCAACCATATCAGAAAAAATGCTTAACATACAACGGTAAAATGTAACAGGTGCATTATATAATCCAAATGGCATCTTCCTATATGCAAAAGTGCCAAAAGGGCAAGTGAAAGTGGTTTTCTCTTGATCGTTTGGTGCTATGGGAATCTGATTATATCTTAAGTAGCCATCTAGAAAGCAATAAAATTCATGGCCTGCCAATCTATCAAGTATTTGATCGATAAATGGTAAAGGAAAATGGTCTTTACGTGTGACAAAATTTAACTTTCTATAATCAATGCATACGCGTCATCCTATAGTCACTCTAGTGGGTATCAATTCATTATTTGCATTGGTAACTACTGTGACTCTTGACTTTTAGGGACAACTTGTACAGGACTAACCTATGAACTATCAGAAATTGGGTAAATGATACATGCATCTAATAGCTTAAGGACTTCAGTTCTAACAACTTCTTTCATGTTAGGGTTCAATCGGCGTTGCATTTTCCTAATAGGTTTAACATTTTCATCAAGGTGAATGCAATGCATGCAGTCTACTGAGTTTATACCTTTTATGTCAGTTATGGTCCATCCTAATGCTCCTTTGTGCTCTTTTAAAACATCCAACAACTTACCTTTTTGTTCGTCATTTAGGGATGATGAGATGATTACCGGTAGAGTGCTTTCTTCGCCCAAAAATGTATATTCCAAAGTGTTGGATAATGGTTTGAGCTCGAGTTTTGGCGGTGATTCTGATGATGGGATGAGTTTCTTCTCTGATGGTGCTAGTTGTTCAACTCCTGACTTCTATTTATTAGTGTCTATGGCTGGTGCTGAATCAAGTAGGGCGTTGACCTCATCGACTGATCTGTCAACTTCAAAATTCAAACCAAAGTGAGTTAAACATGTTTGTAAAGGGTCATCACTAAGGTTTAAAAGAAAAGTATCATCAACTATTGCTTCAATTAAATCCACATCAACAATTCTATCATCTACATTGTGAGGTTGTTGGTAATGTTGAAGCTGTTGAGCTTCATGGTCATATTACCGAAGGACAACTGCATATTTCAGTCCTGCGTTGAATGTGAGCACCGACAGTTGCCAAGAAATGTCGGCCTAGGATAATGGGGATGTGCTTCCTTGAATCTTGGATTGGTTGAGTGTCAATTACAATAAAATCAACAGGAAAATAAAACTTTTCTACCTGGATAAGCACGTCCTCCACAACCACGAGGTATTTTTGTGGACCGATCTGCAACCTGTAACACCACTAGAGTTGGGTGTAATTCTCCCAATCCAAGTTTCACGAAAACTGAGTAAGGCAACAGATTTACACTAGCTCCTAAATCCAACAAAACATTCTCAATTGTGTGGTTCCCTATACTACATGAGATAGTGGGGGAGCCTGGATCTTTGTATTTTAGAGGAATTTTATACTGGAGTACAGAACTAACGTTTTCTGTTAAAAATGCCTTCTTTTGAATGTGAATGTTTCTCTTTTTAGTACAAAGGTCTTTAAGAAACTTGGCATAAGATGGAACTTGTTTTATAGCATCAAGCAAAGGGATGTTAACATTTACCTATTTGAAGATTTCAAGAATCTCACCTATAGATTATCCCTTCTTTCTTTTAGCTAACCTCTGAGTAAATGGAGCTTTTGGAACATATTCTCGTGGGTCTTCAACATTCATAGGTACAATTTGATTTTCTTTTGTCACTGGCATCTCCACCTTGTTGTCGACTTTTTTTCCTTTTCGTAAGGTCATGACGGCTTTGACCTCTCCATGCTGTTATGGCGAACTGGTACTTGCTTCATGTACTCCTTTAGGATTGGCACTGGTTGACTTGGAAACTTGCCTTTCTCAACAGTCATTGCCAAGGTTTGAACTGAAGAAGCAAGCTGTCCCACCATCTTCTCGAGGCTTCAAAACTGATTGGGCTTGTGAGTTGAAGCCTACTCTCATCTCATTTCGTAGTCCATCAATGGTGCGGTTCTGTTGCTCGATCGTGGAGTGAGTAACATTCCTGAAATTTTAAAATGCAACGTCCTATGGTCTGGGTTGAGAGTAATTATGGTTCTGATTGTATGGCCTAAATTGGGGCTGAGAGGCTTGAGGAACTTGAGGAATTGGTTGCATTGGTGGAGCTGCAACTGCTGGTCCATTCTGTTGGAATCCTTGAGACCATGAAAAATTGGGGTGGTCTCTCCATCCAGGGTTATATGTGTTGGAGTATCGGTTCTAATTTGATGGCTTTCTCATGACACCGATGGCATTGGCTTGATCTGAGTATGAGTCATGGTCATGTGGCACTGTTGATTTAGCAGTCGTCAACGATGCTATTTGTCGAGAAAGACCTTCAATTATCTCTTTGACTTCTTTAATTCCCGAACTGGACTCGCCAATGTGAACCTCATTCACTCCTTTAATTCTTTTAGTATTCTTGAGCAATCGACTCCGTTGTTGGGAATTATCCGTTTGTCGCTGGAAGAATTCCCAAATCTCTGATGCACTTTTTCACATTAGCTCTCATCCACTTGTTGCCATTAGCCATTCTTGGACTTGTAGCAATAATCCCTCCAAAAAGTATTGATATTAGTGCCATTTCTCGTACCCATGATGTGGACACTTCAAAAGTAACCCATTGAATCGCTCCCATGTTTCAAAAAACTGCTCGTCTTCTCTCTGAGTAAACTCTGAGATTTCCCTGCGAATAACATTAGTTTTATGCACTCTGAGTGATATTTGCATTCAATTCTTGGATTCTCTTTTCCAATCCAACAATTCGTCTTGTCCTTGTTACAGCAGCTGGTTTGTATGGGGCTACAGTAGCTTCGCCAGCAATGCGCTCAATGGTACGTGCAGTGGGAGCACCATCATTCTTAACACGATCATCTTGTACATTAATGCGGACTCCTGACACCATGCAGATGCTTGTGATAAGGGAAGGAAATAGCAAAGCGGTTGATTTGTTCTTTTTCATAGCACACTCCTTAATTTCTTTTTCGATTATGACATCCACATCTATGGGCAACCCGCGAACAAGAACATACAAGAGTACTAACCTTTCTTGTGAAACAGTGGTAGTGTGTGTGGTTGGCATTAATCTGGATTTTAAGAATTTTACCTATACCTTGGCATGGGTTTTAAATTTATCCTATTAACCACACGCCCTTCGTCATTAGCCCAAGATGTATCCTTTACAATAAGGGTCGTGAAAATGGTGTTCCATCTTTGGGGGGTTAGTTTGTCAAGCAACTTGGCATACTCGCAATTAACTTCAGAGGGTAAATTATAGAAAGTATTAATAACTTGAGAGTCTAATGGCATAAGAGAATTTCTTACCCAAATATTACGTTGTCCAGGGCTCAATAAATTGGCGTAAAATTTTTTCACCAGTGGCAACACAGGGTCTCGGGGATGGTCACAAAACTCAAGGCACCCGCACTTCGCTACAACATCATAAAGAGATTGCACGATTCTTGTGGGTTGCTCTGGAAACTGAAATCCTTTTTCTTCCAAGAGTTTGCGCGGTTCAATAAATTCTTCATATTTCTCTTCTGCATAGTAGCCTTGGAATCTCGAAGGATCTTTTAGTCCGTTGGCTGTCTTTTTGTACCTTGGCATTCCTATAGCAATAGGATGACTGTGGAAATTTTACCCAAGAGTGAAACGAGAAGAAGAAGTGATAAGGCAGTGGAGTTGTGACTGCGAAGGGAAGATGAATTAGTGTGAGAGGGAGATGTGAATAATGAAGCCCTAATATAGCTTGAAATAACATAAAATAAACCCGGTAAAAGAGATAAAATTGGGAAGGAATTTTTAGAATTTATGAAACATATCCCATAATAATAGGAAAAGATATTTGCGTGGTAATTTAGGGATTAAACTTCTTTTCCTTATCTTTATCTTGATTTGCCCAACCAGCTGTCACACATATCTTCAACGGTAAAAAAACAATTAGGCTCCTGAGTTAAGTTGTTATAACGATAAAAGTGATTGCTGCAGCAACAAATTATGTGCTCTAGCAATCTCCTCAACAATTCCCTCAAATGGCTGCAATTAAGTCACTTGCCCTTGTAACCTATTAACAACACAACACCAACTGTTATTATTGAATCCAACTCAAGATTTGCATGACTTGACCCCTTTTTTTTTAAAGGTAAAAATTAAATATTCCTAAGTAGAAAAAAAATGAAAATAAAAGAAACGTTTAATATAACAGAAACATGGAGTACCATGTCATTCAAAATGTCTGCCACAACAATGGGTTGCCTCCCATTGAGCGCTTGATTTAAGGTCATTCAGCCTGACCTTCCCTTAGAGCAATCGGCAGCTGAATGCATCTATTGCTTAACTCTTTGCTCGTTCACTTTGAATTCCTGACCTGTCTTCTCATCTAAAAGATTAACAGCGCCATAAAGATAAATTTTGGTTAGCTTGAAAGGTTTAAACCATCTTGATTTCAACTATCCGGGAAATAACCTTAGTCTTAATTATGGAGCAGAACAAGTTGGCCAGGAATTAGGCTTCTTTGCTAGATGTGTTTATCATGTCATTATTTTGTCTTCTCCTTATAGATCCTTGCGTTTTCATAGGAGAATAACCTTAATTCATCAAGTTCACAAAGTTGAAATTTCTTCTGTTCTGTTGCAGCATGTATATTCCAATTTAATTGCTTCAGTGCCCAGTATGCTTTATGTTCTCGCTCGAATGGCAACTGGCAGGCTTTGCCATACACAATTCGGTAAGGAGACATGCCAAGTGGTGTCTTGTATGTTGTTCTGTAAGCCCATAAGGAGTTATGTAAGCGCAATGACCAATCTTTCCTTGTACGGTTCACTACCTTTTTCAGAATCTTCTTAATTTCTCTATTAGACTGTAACACCCCAAATCTAACACATGCGGAGTGCGTGAAGAAGGAGATTACTTACAAATCGTAATCTTTATTCATAAATTTCAAATTGAAATACCTCAAATTCTTATTCAAATAAATCCACACATTCTACACTAAATAGTCTCTCCCAAAAATAACAAAAGTCTCAAACTCCAAATTACAAGTTCATAATAGAAGTAAACTAAATAGAAACATAAGTTCATTCCTCTTCTTATTCAAATAATAAACGAAAACAAAATCACTAACTCTATAGCTAGGCACACCTTTCAAACGGAACTTAATCTGTAAAAAGTAATGACGAAGGGTGAGCCATCAACTCAGTAAGTCAAACCATTCCTAACACACTAGGCTTATCGATACTCAAAATATTGCAAACCTCCTTTTATATAAAACATATAAATGAATTATACCTTTTGTTGTTCCATTGATAATGAAAGAAAATCAAAATGTTGTGATGCATCTCATAATCAAATTTACCTAAGATTGAGCAAATCCTAGTTTAAGCATTGTTTGTTTCAAGAATGACCATTTTTCTTTATCATAAGCCTTACTTATGTCAAGCTTTAAAGCCACAAGATAATTGTTCTTCCCTTTGTTATGCCTAATCTCGTTAATACATGTATAACCTATAATAATAGTATCAATTATGAGTCTATTTAGGATAAAGGCACTCTAAGTTAGGGACATAATTTGGTGGAGAATGTGTTTAAGCCTATTTGCTATAGCTTTTGTAATAATCCTATAAATCACATTACATAAGCTTATAGGCCTAAATTCAGTCACCTTTTTAAACTTTCTAACTTTAGTATTAAGGTAAGGGAAATTATCCACCGTCCACCTGTTTTTTCACCGTTTTTCAAAAATACACAATTCTTTTTTTTTTTTTGGGCTGGAATCCACCTGAAGTTATATTTTTTTTCACTTTTCCACTTCCGTTTGGAGACCGTTATAACTTTACTAACATCATAAGGGTAAAATCGTCATTTCACAACGATACAGTGGTGGATAACTGTAAAATAATATAACTTCAAGTGAAGTTTAGCAAAAAAAAAATTAAGAATTGTGTATTTCTGAAAAAATACGAAAAACAGGTGGTCCGTGGATAAATTATCTTTTACATTTGAGGGTAAAAAAGTCATTTAAATAATATTCCGTTAGTTTTCTTAACAGCACCCAAACGGAAGTGGAAAAGTGAAAAGAAATATAACTTAAGGTGGATTCCAGCAAAAAAAAAAAAAAGAATTGTATATTTTTGAAAAAGTTGAAAAAAACGGGTGGACGGTGGATAATTTCCCTTAAGGTAATATGAGTGCGATTGAGACAAGCTATTTTACTTTACTCATTTAGAATATAAAGACATGTGGTCACCACTCCAGTGTTTACCACTTTCCAATGCTTTTGGCAAAAAGTAATTGGAAAGCCATCAGGTCCTAGTACTTTGGTAGGGCAAATTTATAATAACACTTCAAGGATCTCCTTTATTGTTAAGGGTTGTTGCAACTGTTCATTCATCTCGTCAATAACTTTTGAAATCATTTCCTCTAATACTGCTTCCACCTAATCTTGGGCTAGTCTGAATGTTGTGAACAAGTTGGCAAAATAATCATAAAACTCTTTTTTTACCTCTTTTTCCTTTTCTATTTTATTGCTCTAGTTATCTTTAATACCCTAAATCTTGTTTTTCTTTTTCTAAGATAAGGCTTTTACACGAAAGTACTTAGTGCATTTATCACTTTCTTTCAACCAATCTGCTCGAGATTTTTTATTTTAGTCGATTTGTTCATCAATCAAAATATTGTGATTTTCCTCTTAACACTCTTAATCTCCTCACCACTGGTATACTGGATGCCAATATATTTTAACTCTTTCAACTTATCCACTAGCTTTTCTAGCTTCTTTTGTCTCCCTCTAAACTCATCTTTACTTTAGAGTTTTAACTGAGCCATTAAAGACTTAGTTATTTGTTTGAACAGCTCAATAGTATTGGCATTCTTTCAAATCTCATGTTGACTCCACTCATTTTGAATGTCTTTACAAGCCTCATAAGTGCGCCACATGTCTTCGTAATGAGCTCTTGAAACACTTCTTCTCCTGTGACTTATTCCACTACCATAATCTTTCACCTCCATCAACACGGGGCAATGGTCTTAGGTTAATGTTTCTAGCTTTGTGGCAACACAATCATCATATTTATCTCTCTAATCTTTATTACGTAGAAACCTATTTAATCTCTCTTCTACAAAATAAGGCCTGAAGCCTTTGTAACCCAAATTAACCAAATTACAATCTTATAGAGCTAAAGTCATAGATCATATTTAGATTTCTATCATTGCCATATATTTTCTCATTTAATATAAAACTTCATTAAAGTCACCAAAGCACAGCCAAAGGGTATTAAACAAACCTATTAATTGCCTCTGCAAAATGTATATATGCTTCTTTTACCCTATTTCAAGATGTCCACAGATCCCCGTCCTTTTATCTAGCTACCTTTTTCATTTTGTACTTAGGCATCAATATAGTGATTACTCAATGACGTGGTCTGCACTTTTGATATCATTATTCCAGAGCATTGCCAATCTACCTCCCTTACCATTTCTATTAACTACAAAACCTATTTCAAACTCAGCTTCCTGCTTACATCTGACACCTGCATAGACATTAATTTTGTCTCACATACAAACAAAATATGCGGCCTATGTTGTAGGAGAATCTTTTGTAGAGCTAAGAACGTTTAGGAATTCATCAAGTCCTAAATGTTCTAGTTAAGAATTTTCAAGGTTGTCGGTGGGCCTGGCCACCAACCTCCATCGATATATTTGTGACTACTAGAATTGACATCTCCATATCCTCTACTGACAATGATTCTCATTTCAGCTTGACCTTTGCTGAAGGTGAGTGACGCTGAAATTGTTTTTATGTTAGCTTAAGAGGGCTAGGTAACTTAATTCATTTTAGTTTGGGCTTGAATTGTTTTTGCTCATGATTAGGCCTTTTAGATAGATATGACTCTTGTTTATTTATCCCCTTCTCACTTTGTGTAGGAGTTTGACTTTTGTAATTTTGCTTATTGCGCTTTAAATGAGTTACATTTGGCTCATTGTCTACTCTTTCATCTTCTACTCCACTATCATGGGCATTGCTCTCATTATTTGAGCCCACACTAGCCAAGTCTCTATCCGTGATTATGATTTTTCTTTCACCATTTACTGCTCAACTTTCTAGGGGATTTTTAATTGACAGCTACCAAAGATTGCCTGTTGTAGCATGTTAGCTGCTTTCTTAATTCTTATAAGCTAGGCATTAATTGAGCTTCACCAACTTCCTTTTCCTTGTTTCCTTGGGTGACTGCCATGTGTGTATTTTTTTCAACTGAGCTTGGACCTAATCTGCTTACATTATCTCTGTTCCATTGAAGTAGCTGTTATTGTTAAGGAGAAGAGTTGCCACTGTGATCTTGGTACCTAGTCTTTGTTGGTTGGCTGGTTGGTTATTTTACCACTACCTTTTTACCCTCTTTCTCTATTTGCTTTGGATTTCCCAAACAAATGGACTGCCTGCATCCATACCCCATAAGCAAGTTTATCCTTCGACTACCCTTATACTCACCACATTCTTTATATATATGCCCACAGTAGAAGCAAAACTATGGTAGCCTTTTATAAACCACTGGAATTGGAGGTTCATCTTTACCTTCTTACAATAGATAAATAATTTCTTACATAGTTGTGAAATATTGATTAAGATTCTTGCTTTGGCATATTGACCAATGCACTCTTCTTTTTCATCAACATCAACTTCTTGTATTTTACCAATTGCTTTTCCCAGATCTCTAATTGTGTCCTATTCTATGCATCCAATTGGAACATTATGGAATTGTACCCAAGAGGCTGCATGGGTGAATGACTACTTTATTATCTCTTCGATATCACTTGGTTCTTTAAGAACTATCAAAGCTCTTTCACAGTGCCACGACCCTCTTGATAGAACTCTCATCTTGTCAGCTCCAAAGGCAAATTTGAAGATGAACGCCTTAGTCCCCAAGCTTTCAATTTTTATCTCTTCAACTATTCTCCATACTTGTTATAAGGATGGTTTAAAACCCTCTTTGTTAACCCTTCTTGGATGCAAAACTTTGCCCAAAAGACATCCAACAACTAGATTTCTCTCTTTTTCTTTCATGATATCACTGATAACCACTCTGCTCTTCTTTTCTTCTTCTAGTGTGATTGCTTTACACTTACAATCAGTTCTTCTGTGTCTATGAGTCACTGGTATTAAAATCTACTGTAATAACTATTTGATCACCTACCACTCACTCTATAATTAAAACTCACCAACTCAACTAAAACAAATTGATAAAAAAAGACACCTAGTTTATGAGGGGCACACATCCATGTGGAATACTATTATTTCATTTTAGGTTCTCTTTCAAAGAGTGACTACCTAGAACTATGGATGAGGATAATATTTGCACAACTCTATTGTCAAATTTATGTGAGTTCATATAAAGACTATCTTTCATACTTTAGTGGATTGTTAGTCAGTTTGTAAAATTTGGAAAACACTCATTTTGCAGCAGAGATTAGAAGTAGTGTAGATCAAGACATTCTCAACATATTGCATGAATTGGTAAGAAAAATGGATAAGGCTGATACTAAATTGGTGATGGCTCTGTTCTATTATACTGTTTTCTATACTTTCTTCTCTTCAAAGAGAAGAAAGAAAATTCGTGTGTATCAGCTGCCAAAGCTGAAGCAGTGGTGGAATCTTTCAAACACATCTAAGTACTAGCCTCAACTGTCAAGTCTTGTCAGAATAAGATGGCATAAAGAGGTTAGAGCCCTTCTCTAACAAATTAGTTTAAGGAAAATGTGGATACTGCCATTAATTTAAAAGAAGATTATGCAGGGTTAGAAGTGGTTATAAGTGACAACAGTAAAAATTTCGTAGAAGCTACATTGAAGGTTACCAAGCTTTACAATGATGTAGCTTTTGTAGAAGCTGAAGTTATGAATTGGGGAGTGAACATAGCAGCTTTTGCAAGATTGTCCACTATCATCATCAAATTAGATTCTCAAGATGCTGTTGATTTTGTTAACAATAGAAAGAGTAGCAGAGCTGAGATCTATTGGATTATTTCATACGTGCAAAGTAAAATGAAGGATTGTAATGCTATTGAAGTCCAACATACACCAAGATCTTGTAATCCCATTGCTTATTCTTTAGCTAGATTCGCTTTAGAAAAGTGTGAAACTGTTGTTTAGGTAGGCTCATATCCATCAGAAGTTGTGTATTTGTTCAACTTTGAATTATTCCTTTAAAAAAGTGATCAATTTTCCTTTCTTCTTGAAGAAATCCAAGACATCAATCAATAGAATCTAAATTATCAACTAAATTAGTCTCAATTTTTATTTTCCCTTTCTTGGATGCTTGGTAGAGATTTATTAATTGTCCATTGTTACTATCGTACACAGCCAATATCCTTTTCCCTCCGCATCGATAATAAATTTGTTCATCATTATATCTAACATTTTTCCCTTTTTATCATTTTCTTTATTATGTCTATCATGACATTCCATTTTTGGTGGTGTCTATTTCTGTTGTTCCACTATCCTAAGTGCTTGTGAGCACCATAAGGGTAATAAGCCTCTCTTCCCTTTTTGATTATGCCCATTACTAGTATGTGTATTTTTATACGCTTCTAAGAATGGTTGAGAACCAGTTGGATGTAATTCATGATTTTTCATTAGGAGCTCATTATTTTGTTCAGCAATTAATAAAGATGTTATAAGCTGAGAGCATTTACTGTACCAACACTCTCAATATTGTTTTCGTAGGACAACATCTTGCATGAAAAGTAAAGAAAGTATTTTCTAGCATATTTTTATCAGCAATTTTTTCACCATACAATATCAGTTCTAAGATGATGCAGAAAAGAGGAAAGTTATAGTCAGAAACTGTCGCATAGTCTTGTAACCTCGGTTCAGCCACTTATGTTTAGCTTTTGGAAGGAAAATATCCCTCCGATGGTCAAATCTGTCTTTGAGGTTATTCCATAAAGTTAATTAATCTCCACCATTAGATATTAGGTTTTTAGGCTCTTATATAAATTATGGTGAAGGAAAATTATGGCTTTTGATTTTTCCTGCAATGATGTTTTGTTTCCTTTTACTATAGTGCCTTTCATGCCTATACGTTACAAGTGCATTTTTGCAACCAATACCCATGAAAGGTCATTTCTTCCATAAACTTCAAGAGTGGGGATTCTAGATTCGTGACATTTGTCATTTTTCAAAAACCTTGTATTAACAATCAGAAGAAAAAAAATATCACAATATAAATATAAAACAAAAATTATGAAATATGTAGAAACCTCATGCATGTATTTAGAACTTCAGGGCCTAACTTTTAAAATCATAACTTAGAACTTCAGGTTCTCACCGTCTCATTTGTGTTGTAAACTTTAATTACAACAATAATATTCAAAGACAAATATATTTAAGAACAAATCTTAATTTATTAAAATAACTTGATAAGCAGTTAAACTAGTCATATAAGCAAATAAATTAAACAAGCCATATTAGCAAAATAATAACATATTAACAAAATAATAATAATAATAATATAGGTGGTATTATAGAGCCAAATATATATAATAAAATTGTTATAAATAATTATATTAACAACTTAATAAACTAACAATATAAAAGCATAATAATATTAAAACATAAAAGTTTTAAGCATAAATAAACAAAAGTAGTAAAAATTAAACTAGCCACGTTGAATGAGCTATCGTGCTGATAGCGTGTTATAAATAAAGAAAAATTTTATACTAAAATAAAGTATTCAGGTACCTTGTTATTAAACTTATAAGAAGCCAATTTTTATTGACACACAAAACAATCATATGCATTATGTATATATATGTGAAAGCCAAGAGAGTTGTGCTATATTTTCAATGGCGGACTGTTTACTAAAGTGGTGAGCCATTATTTCACAACAAACTACAAATAAATGTAAATTTAAAATTTTATGATTTTAAAAATAATTTGAAATTAAATCTTTTAATTAGTGATGTCAATGGGGCGGGTTCGAGGCGGGGATCATGATCCCCGAACCTGAACCCGATTTAGAAGTTATCCCTTGAACCGGTCCATACCTGAAAAATTATAATGGGAGATAGTTTGGGTATATCCCCGAAAATTCCTGAATTGAGAGGGGACCCGATCCCCATTTTTTAAATAATAATTTCTAAATATTTCAGTTTCCTCTTTTTTTTAAAAAAAATAATAATAATTCTATCAACCTCCATATTTACAAATAAAATTACAAACGATCAAATTCCATATTGGAAATAAAATTACAAGTGATCAAATTTTAACAACCTCCATATAAATAAAAACATAATAATTATAAGCCTTCTACATAATTACAGATGATCAAATTTTATACGACAAATCAAAATAATTTTAAGTCTTCAACATAAACTTGTAGCCATCACCATTGATGCACATTCTAAGATTCTTCTTGAACCTATAACAACATAAACAAAAAAAATTAATAAAAACATGTTTTAATAATTCAACTTAATAAAAACTTGACAAGATAATATAAACTAAAACTATATGCCTCTACATCTGTTTCAATCTCTAGCTCTTCATCAAGAATCTTGGCATGTCGGAGAGGTAGATGCCACAACTACTTAAAAAATATAAATATAAAAATCAAGTTAATTATTAGTTAATTTAAGTAAATAAAAATACAAAAATTAAAATGCAAACCATGTACCTCCACAAAGAGCATGTATCCAACTTTGACTATACATCAAAGCCTCCAATGTGCTTGGATGAAGTCTATTGCGATATAGGCTTACAAATCGACCGCCAGTGCTGAAAGCAGATTCAGAAGCAACAGTGGTAACTGGAATAGCCAAAATATCTCTTGCAATTTGAGACAATATTGAAATACAAGTGTGCAACCCAAGAGGGGGGTGAATTGATATTTTAAAAAATATCCTAACAAAACCACACGACAATCCAATCTAATGCCTTAATCAATTAGAAAGCAATAAGTTCAATAAAAGCACAATAATAAAAGAGTAAGAGAGAAGAAAAACAAACACACAAAATTTTACATGGTTCGGCAATCCCCACCTACATCCACGCCTCCAAGCGATCCAAACTTGAGGTTTTCACTATCCAAACCTTCCAAGACTTAAAATGATTACAATTGACTTTAAGGTGTCAATAAACCTTTACAATAAAGAGATTATCTCTCAATCTCTTCACTCAAGTGTCTCACACACTCAAACACTCATAATTTAAATGAAGAAATGAAAATTATAATAAAAACTCTCTTAAAGAGTAGATGAACAAATTGAAGAACAAAGATGATTCAAAAAATAATGATTTGCAAATTGAGAGCTCAAGATATGTTGTGTGTTTTTTGTTTATGCTTGCTAGAGTTACCAAAAATGAATTGGGTTTGAGTTTATATAGTTTGAGCTAAAAAATTAGTTATTATTCACTTTTTATTGATAACCGGCTTACCGTTTATGGAATCCGGTTAGCCGTTTTTATGTTACTGTTACAACAAAAATTTAAATTTCAGAATATCTAGCATGCCGCTTACGATACCCGGATAGCCGTTTATGCTCCAGAAGCTTGTTGTCCAACAACAGAATTTTGATGATAACCAACATGTGTCTTGAATGATTTAATAAATATTGTATTTCACATTTTCATTAGTTTTTAAAGGATAATATTTATGCAAGTGAATCAAGTGAAATCAAGTTCAAGACAGTCAACGGACAATGGCGAAATCAATAATGAAGTTTAGAGCTCAACGAACAAATTATTGCGACAAATTCTTGTAAAGCCGGTATAATTTAATTTATACATAACTTAGCATTTGAAAAGCTCAAGAGATTAATTCAATAATTACTTTTCATAAACTAAAAGATTTTATATTTATAAGATAGAGTATTTTATGGATTTGAGTAATTTAGACTTGAATGAAAGGTTTTGCAATCTTTGAGTTTTATAAATATTATTTTGAATTTCGAATTTGGACTTATTTGCAAAGTTTTAAAATGTTTTGGGCCATACTATAATTTATAAAAGTTTGAGGACCCAAATGAAATCTAAGCACTTGAAATCCCAAATTGGACCGAGAGGAAGCGGCTAGCCGCCTGAGGAAAATCTTATATTTTCAAATTTTGGACTAAAGTGAAAGATTTCAAAAACTTTAAAAATTATGGGTATTATGCTAAATTTAAAAGGACATCTTTGAAAAATACTATTATATTTGGGGTGATATTATAATTTTAAAAATTTTTGGGATGTTAAGCATTATTTAGAAGTTCTGAATTGGACCTGTTTGTCAAGTTTTATGGCATTTTGGGTCATAGTATAATTAATTACAGTTTTGGGCTAAAGTGTAATTTTGGTGAATATTATTACTGTAGCAAAATTCAAATTTAACAGTAATATCATTGTTACAAGCGGCTAGCCGGATAAATCAAGTGACTAATCGCTTGGTTGCGGGAATTTGTCTATAACGGCTAGTTTTCGAGCTTTGACTATAAAAACTCAACTCCAATTTCATTTTAAGGACTAATGCAAGCATAAATAAGATCATATAACATATATTGAGCTTCCATTTCGCAAATTATTATTTATTGAATCATCATTGAGTTATAATTTGTATATCCACTCTTAAAGAGAGTTTCATCGTCGTAATTTTTATTTCTCATCAAATTGTGAGTGTACAAGTGTGAGAAACACTTGGGGTGAAGAGATTGGAGAGATAATCTCTTGATTGTAAAGGTCCATTGACACCTTGGAAGTCAATTGTAAACATTTAAAGCCTTATGAGGCTTGGATAGTGAAATCCTCAAGCCGGGTGAGCTTGGAGGCGTGGACGTAGGCGGGATAGCCAAACCACTTAAAAATCCTTGTGTTTTTTTTCTATTCCCTTACTCTTTTAATATTGTGCTTGATTGAATTTATTGTTTTAGATTTGATTAAGGCAATAGATTAAATTATTGTGCAAATTGTATTGTATAACTTACATTTCATTTGGTATCAGAGCAAGGTGCTCTTGTGTAGACTTAACCGTCTAGTGTTAAAGATTTATGGCAACCCATAATGACTCAACCTTTAGGGAATGACAGTCCACAATTAGACCACCGTTCTTTGACGGTAATGACTACCTATATTGGAAAACTAGGATGAGAATTTATCTACAAGCACTAGATTATAAAACTTGGGAAGTCATTTATGATGGTCCATTTATGGCTTTGACTAAAAATGAAGTCAGGGATGATATTCCAAAACCTTCACGTGAATAGAATGAATTAGAAAAGAGAAAAACTTCTTTAAATTCCAAAGCCATGAATGCCTTATTTTGTGCACTAGATAAGAAAGAGTTTCATAGAGTATCTAGTTGTGAAAGTGCTAATGAAATTTTGCACAAACTTAAAGTTGTTTATATAAGCACAAATCAAGTGAAAGAGTCTAAAATTAATAGGTACACTCGACAATATGAATTGTTCCAAATGGAACAAAATGAGAGTGTGTATTCTATGTATACTAGATTTTCGGATATAGTGAACACTCTAGGAGCCCCAGGAAAGAACTTTTCAAATAGCGAGAAAGTTAAGAAAATCATTAGGTTGCTACCTAAGGAATGGAGACCAAAAAGGATTGTCATTGAGGAAGCCAAAGATTTAAATACCTTGTCTATTGATGATTTTATTGGCTCTCTTATTTCTTATGAGGGAGACTTGGCAGCGGAAAAAGGGGATGGGGAGAAGAAGAAAAGCATTGCCCTCAAAGCCTCAAAACATAAGAGTGATGAGGAAAGCGAGCTGGATGAGGATGAGATGGATATGCTAGCTAGAAGGTTTAGAAATTTTTCTGAGCGAAGAAAATTTAGAGATCTCAAGAACCGAAAAGAGAAGAAGGAAATAATCAAATGTTATGAGTGCAAGAAGCCTGGTCATATAAGAACAGAATGCCCTCTTCTCAACAAGCTCAAAAAGAAAGCAATAGTAGTCAAATGGGATGATAGCGATGAGGAAACAAGTGATGATGAAGAGCATCAAGAAATGACAAATCTAGCTCTCATGGCAATTGGAGATGAATCAGATGATGAACTTGATGAGGTAAATTATCTTTCTACTTATGATGAATTACATGATGCGTTAAAAGAATTGTATGATGAGTGGGTGAAAATTGGTAAAAAGAATGCATGTCTTAAAAAGAAAATGGTAGAGCTCACAAATGAAAATGAATCTCTAAGTGCAAAGATTATATGCCTAGAATAAGAGAATAAAACATTGCATGATAAAGTTGCATTATCAAATGAGAAATGTTGCACTTCGCACAAGCATCTAGAATTACATGTAGATGACTTGAAAAATGAAAACTATGCCTTGCAAAAATACAATGTTTCATTAAATAAAAAGATCAAAGAATTGGAATTAGATAATGACATGTTACATGATAAGATTGCATCACTTAAATGTACACAAAGTGCTTCATATGAGCATGAGAAATCACATGTTGATGAATTAATAAAAGAAAATAAAGTGCTTAAGAAAAAGAGCAATGAGTTAAATGAGATTGTCTTAAAATTTACAAATGGGCAAAAGATGTTAGATAACTTACTTAATTAACAAAAATATGTGTTTGACAAAGGAGGTATTGGCTATAAGCCTAATTTGGAACAAAAGTATTATAAGAACTACTTTGTGAAGAATACCTCCATTAATGATAAAATTGTATGTCATTATTGCAATCAAAATGGTCACATGAAAAATAGATGCCTAGTTAAAAGAAATACATATTATAGAGCAAAATGTATTTGGGTTCCAAAAGGAACCATTACTAACACTCAAGGACCCAAGAATATTTGAGTACCAAAGCACACAACTTGAATATTTTTTTTGTAAGTACCACAAACAAGGAATGGTGAAGAGTTCCTTGATGAAGCTTGTGAGGATAATCACTTGATCATGGTCCAAGCAAAAATAATGAGGCAAGATGATTTAATTGTTTTTGGTAACAATTATTGCCTTATTGATTATAAGTGATGGTCTTTTAATCTTAGTAAGTATTTAACATTTCATTTGGTATCATAACATTAAGTGTATTAACATGAAGTGGATAAATTTATCTTACCTATTTATCATGTTGAGTGGATCATAAAAAAAAAAATTGGATAGTAGCTTGAATTTGTGAAAGTATGCTTGTATGTTTATATGATTGAATTATCATTGTGTTTAACATTGAGTGCTTTATCATGATGCATGGTTATATATATATGATCATAACTTATCAACTCACCATGATGGATTTGTTTGATTTTAATGATTATGAAGTGTTTAAGCATGATAGATAAGTGGTGTGTTTGATTTATTAACTTTTGAATGCTTATATGTTTAATTATTATGAAAAATATACGAATAATGAATGAATTATATTTTTAGATTAATCATGTCCTAAATGTTTATAATTATGATTCATGCATTAAAATGATTTTGGTGATGTTTCGGATCACAAAATGGTCTTAGAATCGCTAAAATTTTAGCCGGACAACAAATTGGTGCAAAAGGGCAGCAAGGAGGGCTTGCGCACTGCCCAAACTTGAGACCAAGTGGCTAGCCTCTTGGTCACTGGTTTTGTGCTTCTTCTTCTTTGGGTTTTTTTTTTTTTGTGCACATGTTATCCTTTCTCTCCAAAACCGTGAGCAAACTCTCCTCCATTTGCATTCAATTCTTCTTCATTTCTCATCCATTTTTATGCCCAAATCAATCATTCAAACAAATACTGATGCATTTCATCTTCATTAAACACTCCTCAATCATCATTTCTTCACTTGTTCTTCACTTATTCCTCTTTCTCTCTCACGCGTGAATAGTACTTCTCCATTTCTCTCTGAAATTTCTTCATCTTTCACTCATTTTCTTGCCAAAATCAGTCATTCAAATCATTATTCATCAATTACTCCTTCAATTTTCGCACTCGAAACTTCATTTCATCAACTCTCCACATAAAACCCAAAATCAAAAACCTAGCTCTACCTGTTTCTCTCTCTTCTTTTCAAGCTTCCTTTAGCCTATTTTTGATCCAATCAACATCATTTATAGTCTTCAATCATCTCTAGGATCAATTTTCTTGGCTCAAACAAATCCATTTCACTCAATTTTTTGTAAACCCGAAATTGGATTTTTAAGTTTATTTTTGTTCCAACAATTGTGGGTGGTAAAAAATTCAAGAGCAAACAAGTGGCCAAGAGACATAAGGACAATTATGGAGATAATACGGAGTTCATATCAACCCACTTTCAGCAACTACCTCTTTGGAAACGGTTTCACGACAATTTTATATCGAGGTCGGTTATCGCTCCCTATTTTGTTAATTTTCATAATTTGACGAATTTAGAAATTTGTGACAAATCTATTAGTCATTTTGTCATTTTTATGGGCTGGAAAAATGTTTTAGTTAAAGGAGAAATACTATGAAAAATTTAGTTAAGGTGTTTTATTCGAATATGATTCTGGATCCTTGGATAAAATTGTTACAAGTGTTGGGGGAATTCATATTGAATTTGATGATTGATGATTATATGTGTGTCGCTTGAAGAATTGATGGAGTTGTTGGTTTATTATAATTGTTTAAACTTATATGGAAGTGTTTTTAACCATGTTGTGTATTTGAAGATTTGTTCATTTTTAAGGGAAGACTCTGCCGAAATTTTTGATCGCACAAAATGGGTAATATCTTCATCGAATTATTTTTGATTATCTTGTTTCGATTGCATCTATCTATTTTTTATGATGAAAGGGGAGATAAATATGATAAGTTTTTGGATAATATTATTTTGGTTAAAAATTTTAATTAGCCATATATTTAGGAGGAGCATACAATATGATTTTGGATAATATACATTTTGAGCATTCTTTTGATGGCATGATGGTTCATGATCATTTTATGGTTAATTGGATGTTTGGTTGTTATATGTTTCTTGATTAACCATTAACATATTATCGGTCTTAGCATGATTTTCTAGTAACTTTGATGATGAAGGGGGAGAGATCATGTATTTTGAATACAGAGACATATAATATGTATTTTGATCTTGAAGTATTTGTGCATGGTTATGAAATATTAAGTGGGAGCTTACAAATTATTATAGATCATATATTTAGGGGGAGCTTGTTCTTAAATTTTGATTTATATGTTGAAGTCATGTATGCCATGTATTAAGGGGGAGTATAAATGTCAAAATACATAAGATGTTTGTCATCATAAAAAAGGGGGAGATTGTTAGCTTAAAGTGCTACACATAATGTAATTTTGATGATAACAAACATGTGTCTTAAGTGATTTAATAAATATTGTATTTCACATTTTCATTAGTTTTTAAAGGATAATATTTATGCAAGTGAATCAAGTGAAATTAAGTTCAAGACACTCAATGGACAACGGCGAAATCAAGAATGAAGTTTAGAGCTCAACGGATAAACTATTGCGACAAATTCTTGTAAAGCCAGTATGATTTAATTCATGCATGATTTAGCATTTGAGAAGCTCAAGAGATTAATTCAATAATTACTTTTCATAAACTAAAATGTTTTATATTTATAAGATAGAGTATTTTGTGGATTTGAGTAATTTGGACTTGAATGAAAAGTTTTGCAATCTTTGAGTTTGATAAATATTATTTTGAATTTCGGATTTAGACTTATTTGTAAAGTTTTAAAACGTTTTGCGCCATACTATAATTTATGAAAGATTGAGGACCCAAATGAAATCTAAACACTTGAAATCCCAAATTGGACAGAGAGGAAGCGGCTAACCGCCTGAGGCTATCGGCTAGCCGCCTGAGGAAAATCTTATATTTTCAAATTTTGGGCTAAAGTGAAAGGTTTCGAAAACTTTAAAAATTATGGGTATTATGCTAAATTTAAAAAGGACATCATTGAAAAATACTATTATATTTGAGGTGATATCATAATTTCAAAAAATTTTGTGATTTTAAATTATTATTTAGAAGTTCTGAAATTGGACCTATTTGTCAAGGTTTATGACGTTTTGGGCCATAGTATAATTAATTAAAGTTTTGGGCTAAAGTGCAATTTTGGTGAACAATATTAGTGTAGCAAAATTCAAATTTAACGGTAATATCATTGTTACAAGCAGCTAGCCGGATAAATCATGCGGCTAACCGCTTGGTTGCGGGAATTTGTCTATAACGGCTAGTTTTCGGGCTTTAACTATAAAAACTCAACTCCAACTTCATTTTAAGGACTAATGCAAGCATAAACAAGATCATATAACATATATTGAGCTTCCATTTCGCAAATCATCATTTATTGAACCATCATTGAGTTATAATCTGTATATCCACTCTTAAAGAGAGTTTAATTGTTGTAATTTTCATTTCTCATCAAATTGTGAGTGTACAAGTGTGAGAAACACTTGGGGTGAAGAGATTAGAGAGACAATCTTTTGATTGTAAAGGTCCATTGACACCTTGGAAGTCAATTGTAAATATTTGAAGCCTTAGGAGGCTTGGATAGTGAAATCCTCAAGCCGGGTGAGCTTGGAGGCGTGGACGTAGGCAGGGATAGCAAAATCACGTAAAAATCCTTGTGTTTGTTTTTTATTCCCTTACTCTTTTAATATTGTGCTTGATTGAATTTATTGTTTTTGATTTGGTTAAGGCAATAGATTAAATTATTGTGCGAATTGTATTGCATAATTTTAAAATCTCAATTTACCCCCCCTCTTGAGTTGCATAACTTGCATTTCAGATTTCCTTTTAGTTGATCCTGACCAAAAAATAACACTCTCACGAATGTTTGCAATTAGATCACCAATGAGATCATTTTTATAATCAAATTTAGAATGTGGGCACAATAACGAACATGAAACTTTTGTCCACCCAAAATGAGATCATTTTTATCTAGTGCCAACAACATAAAATCAATCATACGATCATTAGTAGCAGCATTGTCAATAGTTATGGAGGATAACTTACAATCAATGTTGAGCTCCAATAACGAATCCATTAGTTTATCACAAAGCATTTGGCCTGTGTGAGAACCAGGCACTTCCAAAAAGCTAAAAAAAAAAAAAAGAAATTAATGGTGGATTAATAATTAAAAAAATCAGACTGATCATTAATAATTAAAAAATATAACAGTAAGAATTTTACCTCAAAAGTAAGCCCTGCAATGCCCAAGAGTCGTCAATAAAGTGTACAGTGATTGCCATATATGCTTTTGTTTGATTTTCTGCAGTCCACATGTCAGTTGTAATGGCAATTCTACCTTGAGTTTGCTCCAATACACTGATATATTTGGCCCTTTCACACTCATACATGTTTAAAATCTCCTTGATAGTATTTCAAGACAAGGTTCAATTACCACCTCCCACTCAAACAAAACAAAACTCTTAAGACAATCCAAATAGAAAGCTATGAGAAAAATAAACAGAACCCATTTGCTCAATTATTACAAACCCCACAACTTTGTTTCCCTCCATGCATCCAAAAACCTCAACCAAATAAATCCCCCCCATCCCCTCAAACGACACTTTTGCTCAAACTATTGTTGCTGCTACAGCTTAGAACGGTGGAAACAGATTTTTGTTTACAGGTGTATTTTTCAAGCACCTCGGTTCTACACTACCACCTTTTAAACATCTGCATTCTATTTTATCTGAATCAGCGTAAGGGGTTGTTGATTACTCATTTTTTTAAGGTCTTTAAGCATCTGTGTTTTATCATGCCGAATAAGTAGCCGAGTAGTTGATAGAATACCTAGGAATTCTCTACATTACTGATGCCCAAAAAAAAAATTAACACAGAACTGAAAGAAAAGCAAGCGGGCAATATGCAAAACAGAATCAGACTAAAAAATCATGACTACTCAAGCTATAAACCAATTGAAACCTTAAAGTTTCAGTTGATAGCACAAGCAAACTTATGAAGCTAATATTACTGACAAACAAATTACAGCTAGTATCAATGAAACCAGATGCAATTTGAAATAAAAAAACAAAGAAAGAAAAGTGGAAAAGGCTAAAACCTTGCAGCAGGAGAACCAATAGGTGCGGCTGAGTGTTAGTCGATGATGATGAACGGTGGCGGATGAGTGTTGGTCGGTGACGACGAACAGTGGCGACTGACCGGCTGTTAGTGACGATAGTAGCTCACGAGCTATTAGGGTTTCTTTTGGGGGAATAAAATTCATTCGATGACATTACAATTTCTAATTCAAAAGTTTAAAATATTAGGTTTTTTTTGTTTTTATTTTCGGTTCGGGTTAAGGGATTCCGAAAAATCCGCAAACTCGAACCCAAAAATTTTTTGGGTTTAGACCCATACCCAAACAGACCCAAATTTATTTTCAGACTTTTTTCGGGGCCCCATACCCGCCCCAAATTAATCAGGGCCCCGCGGGTATTGTTGCCAACACTACTTTTAATGTATTTTATTAGGTTAGGTTTTTTAAATTCATTTAGGTTTTAGTTAAAAATATAACCCTCTTCCTCTAAAGAAATTATTTCCTGTGAAAGTTCTTCCTCTCAGGTTGTAGTTTCACAACCAAAACTTTCTCAAAAGACTTCGGATTGGTATATTTCCAAAATATTTTGTCTATGGAAGATGGATTTTATCATTCTGATCCATTTCAAGCAATTACAAAGTTTTTCTCTAAAGGCTGGTTTTTTAAACCTTGGGATTTAACAAAACCCCAGCCTTATTATCAAGTCATTCTTGAGGCTACTGAGTCTGTTAAGTTTAAACACTTCTTTCTTAGTGAAGCCTATTCTGAGCCGGCCTATTCTACGGCCACTATTCTAAAAATTTTGAGCCCAAAACAATGGGGTGACCAACTCCATAGCCAAAAGTCTTTTCCCGCCAATTTCTTAATGCGTCTACCACATTGCTTGACCTTCTCATACTGGGATTATCAACAAGCGTGGTTCAATACATTTTTCATACAAGACCCTAAAAAATCTCATTCTTGGTTATTCTTCTTCAACTCAAAAATAACCGCACAAAGCCTTCCAAATTAGTTCCAACAATGGTGGAACTATTTTGGACACAAGTGAGAGCGCACATGTCTCTTCACCCGATTTTGTATTCTGTAATTTTGTACATTGTAATAATCCTTTGTATTTCTTTTTGAACTAAAAATGGCTAGACCGGCTTTCCTAGTTGCAAAATAGAAAGTTTTTAAATGTTTGAAATGTTGATCTATTGAATGGGAGAAAATCAATACATCGTTTATGTAAACGATGCAAAATTCAGAAAAAAGGTTATAAATGTCATTCATAATTCTTTAAAATTCCGAAGGCGCATTTTTTAAACCAAAGGGCATTACTGTCCATTCATATTGGCCAAATGGAACAGTGAAAACAGTTTTATAACGGTCTTTAGGGTGAATTTGAATTTGCTAAAATCCTGACTTCATGTCAAATTTTGAAAATATGAATGCAGAGTGAAGTTTTTGAAGCAAATCTTTTTTATTAGGTATGGGATACCTCTTTTCAAAAAAAAAAAAGGTATGGGATACCTATATATATATAATTGATTTAAGTTTATAATTTATCTAATGGATAAGGATTAACAAATAAAATTTAAATATCATGATTTTATAATAATCAATTATAGTAATCGATACTCCCTAGTTGTAAGTTATGATTTATTACAATTGATATTTTGTAGCTGTGAATTGTTGTAATTGGTATTCAGGGGTAGTAATTTTTATTTTTTTTATTAATGATTACCACATCTCATGCTTATGTGGAATTAAATTTATTTATCGTAGTACTATAATTGGTTGTTCCAAAATTAGATAATATAGTGTTATGCTTTTGTTAATAAAATGTTAATTGTTTTACTTTAATTTGAAACTTGTAACCATCAATGCTATTATGGACAGTGGTGTCTGAGACCATAACTCTTATCTCTATGCTAGTCCAAGTTAATAATTAAATGTTAACCCTTAAAAAATTATCTATTATTATCATAATAATGATTATTATTCAAATTATTATAATTATTATTAAGTATTAACTAATATCGTAGGCTCTAAGTTAATTAACCTAACTAGTAAGTAAGTAGTAACTTAGTATGACACATTTACACTATTAGATATTGACATTCTCTCACTCGGCATGAGCCCGTTCTGGTTTAAGCAAAAAATTTTAGGCACGATATTTTATGGCCCATTGACATGGTGGACAGTGTCGTGCGGGCCCATCAACGCTCTTATGCTAGCACAACCAATTGGCAATCTCTAAATATATTGCTAAGTGCAGGACCATTGATATGTTTTGTTAACTATAAATAGCTGTCGCCTTTGTAATTAAATATATTCAGAAATTGAGAAATGAAACTTGGAAGCACTTGATGGCAATTAAAGCTCTTTCAAAGCTTTGCCTACATTTTCTTGGCTAATATTATTTTAGTCTTTAACTTTTTGTTATTTATAAGATTCTCATGTATGTTTGGATACTTTCCAATAAATTCCACAACAGCTTGATATTAAACTTTGATTTAGGTTCCATTTAGGATTTCGGTTGAAATATTATGAGCAATTTATTTCATAAATTTTGATAAAAATAATGTTTGTGACAAATTTTTTAAAAGTTGTCTATTTCGTAAGTTCTCCATTTTAATACTAGATTTTAAAAATGAGAAAGTAGTTTTTTTTTTATAAGTACCTTATTTAATAAGTCACATTATTATAATTTGAATATTTTAATGAAAGGCAATTACTACTCCATTTGCGCTTGACGTTTAAATTGTATTAGTTGCTTACTTCATAATTATCTCCATTTTGATAGAAACTTTTAAAAGCAGATAAAGGGCTACTTTTTATAAGCAGTTTATTAAATAAATTACCTTATTTTTTTAATGTTCTTATTATAATCTTATTATTTAACAAAAAGATAATTATATCTTATTTTATTTTATAAACCCTAATATACCATCACAAATATATTCCCGCCGCAACTATTATACATTTTATTTAGTACCAAGGTTTTGATATAGTAAATTCATATTTTTTGTATTTTACTTTTAATTGCAACCATGGTATTGTACAATATATAAAAAAGCACGCACAATATGATCTTCATGTTGACAACATTGAAAATGATCCTAATTCAACATTTATTGAAGAAATAGAAAGAAACAACCACACTCAAGAAAAGCATTACAATACTATGGCTCTGGAAACACAAGAATTGAAAATTTTGAGAAATATTATTTGCAACAAGTTTAATATGAATGTAATACATATTACTTTTTTTTTTATGTATGTATTAGTATGAATTTTTATCATATTTTATGTAATAGATTATAAAGTTCATTAGATTTCATTTATGTTACGTTTACTTCTTAGATTAGGGAATCATAATCCGAAATTGGAATCATTGACAGAGTTTACTTCAAAAAATTGAGTCAGGAATCGAAATTGGAATTAGGGGGCCTACCACAATTTGAGAATGAGGATTGGGAGACTCATTCCCGAGGGAGGGAGTGGGAATGAGTCTCTCATTCCCAAGATTGACCATTTTACCCCTGCCTAAAATTGAAAATGTCCACTTTGTCTTCATTTATACTTAATTAATATATTATTATAATTAATTAATACATTGATACATTATTAACAATAATTATTAATAATTATAATTTTTGAATAAATAATCACAATAATTAATATATTTTATAATAATAATTAATATAATTATTATAATTAATTAATATATTATTATAATAAATTAATTAATAATTTTTAAAATTAATTAATATATCAATATATTATTGAAAATAATAATTAATAATAATGATTTTGAAATAAATAATCACTATAATTAAAATATAAAATAATAATTATGAGAATAACTCATTAAGTATTTTTTAGTAATTTGTTACAATCTAACTCATTCTGATTCCGATTCCAAGATAAAGTAAACACATTAATTGCAAGCCAACTCATTCTAATTTCGATTCCTACAGTTCAAGCAAATAACTTATTCTGATTCCCATTCCCTATTCCCATTATTGCCCATTTCGATTCCAACTCATTCTGATTCCAATTTAGTAAACGTAGTTTTAGTTCAATTTTTGCACTTCACATAATTTTACATGTTTTAAAATGAAAAGGCATGTCTAAACAATTTAATTAAACTTGCTCTAAAAAAAAAAGACAATTTAAAATTGTCTATTTTTTGTCATTAATAAAATTTATCAAATGCATATACTATGTTTTTTCAGCAAACATACAGTTTACTTTAACACAAAGTTGTTTTTTTAATCAGTAGCTTATTTCATCCATATACTAGAAACACCTTATTTTATGAGCCACTACAATGCCAAACTGGCCTCATGTTTTACTTTTCTATAAATCCTAATATACAAATAAAGGATAATAGAACAGTACATTTGTAATAAAATTCACAAAAAATTTAAAATCTATTTTTAAAACTCACAACAGTCGCAACAACATAATTTATCAAACATTAAGCTACTTTTTTAATTAACAGCTTATTTCATTTACGTAACAAATATTTCACCAGACACTTCAATTCTAAACTTACGCTTAGTTTGATCTTTGGACTTTTTTTGCTATAAGTTAGGGAATGATTTTACTTTCAATTTTTTTGTGTTTTTTTAATAAATTATTTTAAACATCAAAATAATCATAGAAAACCATACTGAACCAAATCAGTAAACTATTTGGTTTGGTAATTTAAACCAAATAAAGACCAAATATAAGCCAAACCAAGATTTCAGTTTGGTTCAAGGAAAAATCAAACCAAATGCCCATCCTAGTCCAAGTGATTATAATTTCTACTCCGATTTTTCAATACACAAGAACACTAGGAGATCAAGTTTAAAAATCATTATGTATTTAATGCATATGAAGCTGAATGCAAGTCCATTTGATTGAAGAAAAACGTAAATGACTTATAATATCAACTCCATTGGTGAAAGTCGTTGCAAAAACAAGCCCTCAGGAGCCCTTGATCAAAATTTAAAATGATTTTATGTGATTAACCGCCCAAATCCAATTCTTGAGAGCAGTAAGGACTGAAAAGTCAATTTGTTTTGTTTTGTTTCGTTTCGGTTTTTTTTTTTTTTTTGGGCGTTGCAGGTGAATAAGATTTAACGTGTTACAACTTGAATTGGTCAATTATTACAATCCAATTTCTGCAACCCTAAACATAAACAGATAATGCCTTATAGCATGAGACCAATTAAAAAAATATGTACCAACAAATTGAATCTTATTTATTGCTCGATTAAAGCTCACCCGATTTCCCAAATTAGTTGCAATCTCTCTCAAAAGTGATATGTAATGTGACTATATCTATCATGCGGAATCAAATCTTTGAAATCACATCCCAGCATCTACAGTTAAAAAGTGAATGAATTAAACCATAATATAAATCATGTACCAGTGTGTACCGATAATTGAAAGCATAATTAGACTTGGATCTTCACTATCATGGCAACACACTGCCACCAAATTATAAATTTCAAAATTGCTAATATAATTCATCATATCGACAAGAATCTTCTCGGGAAAATGTATACAGGTTATGATGAAAAACATCTCAGCAAGAAGCAGCATGGCATAAACTATCAAGTCTCAGAACAGCACGATGCTGCCTTATCAGTGATGTTAGCCTGTAGAACAAGGAAAGCAACATATCTACTTTTTACTATTGGCCAATCTCATTCATGCACGGTGTAAAGGTTTATTTTGTTTTCACTCCGCGATTCATCAAGTCATGATAATAGAGAAGAACACACATGGGTTGACCAAAAATGCAGAAAAAGCACCAGAAGATCATATTTCCCACCTGGCATTAGAAAATAAAAAATATTAATTGAATCGAACAACTATCTAAAGAGATCCCATGACAACATGTACCTGATCAGAGTTGATGCAATTCAAGCACTAGAAGCTTTAACGGCAGAAATATTGTTCAGAAAGAAAGAATCATTTCCAATTTTCACGATGACTTATTTTCACTCAGATTATTCTACTTCTACTGTTCAAACTCTTTCCTACGAATTATATATAGAGCTTAATTGTTGTGGCTCTCCTTCTAACAAAAAGTTCACCACTATCTTGCTCCCAACTATTTCAATTCAAGCCCTTCAGAAAATGAACTCCATCAAACTTATTGTGCATGACAATTCTAACAAAATTAATATTTAATGCTTCTCAATCCAGAAACAATAAAGTACCTAGTCAAAATTTTAGTAAACGAACTTCATCAAGCTAACAAGACTGGATTTTATTTTCCATCCAAACAAACAGTCTCCTAGGTACACCGTTTATAAGCAGAAAAGAAGAAGAGAAAGGACAAAAATTAGAAAAAAAAAAATAAAACATTGAGTAGTTTTAATATTTTGGTTTTATAGGCTATCTGAATGGACCAAAAAAAAAAAAACATAAAAGGACCATGATCAAACACTGTCATTAATATTCCATTTTTCTACTAGAGAGTTGCAATTTTCAGGGTCTCTAAATTGTTTAATGGCTAGAAGCATGTTTAAAACCTCCAGTCATCTCACTTCTTATTTTCTCTCATCTGCCAAAGAAAGCAAACAAGAGGAAAAAGAAGAGACTGTTGCAGAGTTACATCTATAACCATTTGCAAAAATTTCAAATAAAATAAACTCATGCAACACTTTAGCTAAATATCTCAATAAGTTTAATAATAAGATAATGTCCGTGAATAAGGTTGAAAGGATAGTGGCAAAAGTAAAAACTTACCATTGAGTTTCTGAATCGATTTTGCAGATAATTAGTGATCAAAACCAAGGGAACCTGAATCGAATGATCATGATGAAGAACAATAATCATTAATTCCAAAATGAGTATTAACTTATGTTACGCCAATGCAGAAATAAGGTTCCTCTTTTTTCTTACTATTTTTTTCAATCGATTTCCGCTTGTGGTGAAGGGGTCCAATTTAATTATAGCACACTAGATTAAACAGACATCCATCATCCTAGTAATGAAAAGAAATAACATTCTTACCTGAAACATAATTCCAATAAAAGCCCAAAACTTAAAAATGCGGCATGGAACTGCAATGCACAGCTGCAGAAAATGATAGAATATGCCAAGATCAGTAAAAAAAATGAAATTGTGGAATATACATTTTAGAAGGCAAGCAAGGAAAATATAACAAAATAATAGTAGATGACTACACAAACTAGAATAATAGAGTGTCAGTACTAGTTGCAGTCGCTTATTTTTAAGGAGGCTTCTTCAACTATGAACAGACAGAAGCCGAATGTTCAGGATCCAAGGAGAAAAGACTGTGGGAAGGCAGATTCCCTTCCCGAGGGCTGATTCGTGATTTTCACAAAAGAAATTCCATCTCAAAAGTTTGACTAATAAATCATTGTCAAATGTAACAAGCACAAGTTGGTATGCAAAGCAACTCTAGATCTACTTTCCTCAAAAGACTCAAACTCCATCCACCACCTCTCATCTCTCTCTCAAATCGCTGTCATCGTTAGTCCAGCACTAATAAGGCTGCAACCCATTGCAGCTCGATGTCTCTCCTACTTGTTGAAACATTGCAGTAGCTGAGACCTTCAGAGTCAAGCCCTGTCTTAAGCATGAGATCCACAGCCAAAAGACTCAGCAAATCATCTCTGATGTTCTTACTAATCCATGTCAATTATGATTAGTATGTTTCCATTTTATCAATATAGAACTATACTTTCTAAAAATAAACTGGTAGCTTTGGAAGTTAATAAACATAGAAAATTGAAATAAAAATTTTGAACTGATTAAATATGTGTGGTGTGTTATAGCTAAGTTGGTACAATCTTTGGTTGTTTGGGCACTGACACAGGGAAAAAAAAAAAAAAAGGAAAGGAATAACCGATTGAAGTTTTAGCTGATTATGCTATTAATGTGATTTTCGGTTCTTCATGCTACACATAAGATCGACTACTCCAGTACAAAATCCAAGACGGAATCTAGGTGCAGGATCCGTGAACCTATACAGGTGACACTCAACCTGCATCAGGCTTAGAAAAGTCCGGGTTTCAAACAGATCCAGGATCATTGAAACGAGTCTGAAACATAGCACAAACCCAGATATATGACATCCCTAGAGCATATAGTATTCTCTGAATGCATTGGCAAAATAGACAGGCATGCCACAAGAAAAATTAAATAATTAAAACATTTGCCATCACCTTCTACCAACACTTTGATCACAAAAAAGTAAACATTGGAGATTCAAAAGTGAGACATAACAAAATTAAAAAAACATACCTCGTGAAATATGGCTGAAACAGTAAAGGCAATCAGAAGGGCAGCTCCCTGAATAAGAAACAGAAAATCAAACAAGTTCAAAACTGAAAAATTGTTGCAATGTCTCAATTGTTCATCAGATACCAAGGTTAAATAAAAATTCTCAGCGTATAATGTTAGAGCTTAAATACTAACCCGAGCCTTATCCATAAATTTAAGCTTCTGAGTCGAGTAAACCAAGAAACAATGTGAGCAATTTTCCCAATCATATTAATTAAACTATACAGTCGAGTTTCTATTTGTTATTTAGTTTAATCTAAGTATCTTGGACGTGAGGGTGCATATTAGAGAATAGATAATATTATTGGCCTCCCCTAGAAGCAATTTTCCCAATCATATAAATTAAACTATACAGTCGAGTTTCTATTTGTTATTCAGTTTAATCTAAGAATCTTGCACGTGAGGGTGCATATTAGAGAATAGATAATATTATTGGCCTCCCCTAGGAGGTTAAACTTTGTGGCTTAGTGGTTTCACAATGTAAATACATATGGCTCATTAGTCAGTTCACAGCTGTCTAAATTATTCTTTATCATTTCCAGCTCTTGTATTTTGGGAATTACTCCCACATTTATATAAACTAAATAAGAAGAGGTCTTTTCCTACCACGATGCACTAATAGGTCGATTTACCTTGGGTATCCCATGCCGTAAACACGGGAAATAAATATGCCGAACCATCCATTTATGAACAGGCTGTAACATCAAAGAAAACAATCAGAGAAGTCTATGTCCTAAAAGTTATGTATAGGAAAGAAGACGGTTGGGAAATAAATAAATTTTAAGGAAAACTAGAAAATAAAATTAATGAATTGTAATACTGGAGAAATTGTACGCTAATGATCTTCTAAAACGGTTGGGAAAAAAACCACAGCAGAAGATATCATTTCCAGTAGAATTAATTTGTACTGGTTGAAGAGAAACTTGGAGACAAAAACATCTCTCATGATACAAACAGGAGAAAAGAAATTCAACCAACGCATAAAATTTCCATGGCAGAAATAGTGGTCCCATTTCATTTTACACACTAACCAAATAATAATTACAACATAAAAACATGTATAATAGTAATCTACAGCATCAGAAGGTTATGATCTAATTAAGAAGACAAATAAACCTCAAAATAATTTAGTCCTTTTCATAACTAACCAGATCCATAACATCATAACCAGTAAGAGAAATGAGAATATTAAAGATAGGATCATACGTATAGCAGTTGACCAAAAGAACAATAATTTGAGAAAAGAATCATACCATATTCCACATTCTCCAGTACTGATAACAGCCACAAAATAAAGGAAGTGCATGCAAAACACAAAGAGTTCTATAGTTAAATTCAGCAGTCTTACTGAAATAAATAATCCAGGCAAAATACTTCACAATATATGAGGCCTACCTCCTCAACAGTTTTTGCATTCCACCAATCTTTGTAGAATTCACGATCACCAAACCGTAGCAGCTCAGCAAGTATATTTAGCCTGTATTACCAAAAAAAAAAAAAGTAAAAGCACCATGCATTAAGACAAATGGTGTTATATCATGCAAAGAATATCAGATTGATGAATATCATCTAAGGGTGAGAGAGATTTATGCTCAATATTAAGCTCTAAGAAATAGAATTTCACAAAAGAAACTTCTATAAATAGACTGAACAATGTATCCAGATTTTTCAAACAGTGAGATGAGAACCAATTAGAGAAAAAGAGTTAATGACCAGAACAGAGTCTTGGTCAGTGATGGAAGAAGAAAGGCTATATACTGGACAATTTATCGTGCTTATATTTTATTTCTATAATCAACAGAAAAAATAAAGAAAACTTAGCAAGAAAAGGAAATTTACTAAAAAGACAGTAGAACACATACCAGAGGTGAAAAAAGCAATAGAACATGCAGAGCCACACATAAAGGTTTGGAACTGAAAGCTTCAAAACTCTCTCAATGGCATATAAAAGGTTTCCTTTCAAAGGATGTTGTGAATTTCGAACAATGGGATTGATATACTGCAGAAGTTATGTCATCAAAACAGAATTAGAACCCCCATATATTTCCAAAAAAAACTAAGAAAGGAAAAAGGTAAACCTAGCACTAAGCCATCAAGTAGTTAATACTTACTTGTTCGATTATGAATCCCATAACTCCTGTAAAGATTATTAACTTGACAAATTGACGAACCACCCAACCCTTCCGTACAGAAGCCGTACGTGGATAACTTGTCTACAATCACAGTCAGTCAAAATAATAGGTTGCTACAACTATGATAATTTCAGAACCCTTGCAAAGTCAATATAGAAACTAATCTATTTAAGCCAAATATAGTAAACACAAACTTATTTATCAAATTTTTTAATTATTAGAATATCTTAAAATTTTAACCACCTCTGTAACCATTTTAAAAGATAAAAATGAAGAGATTCGGCTGTTAATTTGTTTATCCTACCAACACTGCAATGCAATACAAAAAACACTGCAAACAGCAGATGCGTCTAATACATATCAGAAAGAATTTATATCTGCAATTCACCAATAATGGTACTTACAAAATTTATCAATGAATAGTCAACAATCAACTTGAAAAATCACCTCAACTAATTTTCATAGATTAAAAAACGAGAAAGTTTCCTTTTATTTATAGTAGAATAAGTGAAAAAGGTCAAAGACAACATAACTTAACTGAAGATGTAAACCAAAACAAATTATGTACTCATGCCAGAAATAAGAGTTTCTCAATTTATTTAGGCAAGAAATTTAACTTTTACCTGGTAACATAATGTTGGAGCAACCATAAAGTACACCAAACTCTTGAAGCTAACATCGTACGAACAATCCACATTTACAGAATTGGATGAGGCATCCCCCTAACACCACAACAGGACCTCACTGAATGAATGATGAAGAACAATTTATTCACTACCCCATCAAACGAGATTATTGGGCATGATAAAGCTTCCATGAAATTAGGAAGAGCAAGGGGACAGAGTTCTCATGACAAAGTAAATGAAACCATTTCTGTTCTAAGATGATGCTATATGAGAAGAATGAAGAGAAGTATGTCAATCTCCCGTTCATGAATAATTATACACTTTTAACCAAATTTTACCATACCTTATCAGCCGAATTTGCCAGTGCTCTCATGTCATAGTTAGTATGAGCATAAGATACCAGCTTTAACCACACAATGCAAGCAAAGAGCATCAATGTGACACCAGATAGAAAAGCAGAGTTGCACCTGCACAGATTAAAGTCACCGAATCAATCAAAAACTTTCATCATGATCCCTTTGAATCAATAGAAACCAAGGAAAACAACTGCAGGAAATTAGTTTTGGAACCAATTTTCACAACCTAAACCATTTATCTAAACCTTTAATAGTTCCAATTTGCATTCCCAATTTCCTCAACACTTCCCCCATTAATTTATGCATTTTTAGTGGATATTGGAAATAGAGATCATCTACATCATAACCGGGACCAAATCACTGATTTACAACTTGTAGTTGTCCGAAAGTCTAGAAGATCAGTCATCTCCTAAAGCCTCCAGCTAACATACAAGATTCTTCCAGCATACTAATAAAAGTTTTGGTGCAATCCTTTCATATTAATTCCTCCAGCAGCACCGTGCAGGCAACCTTTTGACAACTAAATAGAAAGTTCAGGCTTAAATTATAACTTCCTATGAAAACTCACAAGAAAAATGAACTGACCTAAAAATCACAAATACTGGATATAAAATTGCAGCTGTAGTAATTATTACATGCAGCAATACAACAACCTGCAAAAGGAGATTAAAAGTTAAGTTATCAGGAAGTTCAAGATACAGTGTATCTGTTTTGTCTTAAGAAATCTGGCACACTAACTCTATTGTTGACAAAACAAATATATTCATCCAAAGCCCAAATATAAAGATGGAAAAGAATTATACAGGGCTGTAATTCAAATTAGTTGAAGTTGAAGTACTTACAGGGTCAGATAAACAATTTCGTTGGGCCAACTTTTCAACTAGAAAGGCAGAAAGGGGGAAAAAGGGGAGAGTAAGACTGCAAAAGAAACCAGAGTGAAATTGCACACACAAACTCTTACTTCATGTTACCCATAAAAAAATAAAAAAAGAGTTAAAAATGAAACTGCAAAAGGCCCTCAAAATAATTCATTCATTACCAACACATAAGAAGAGGCCAATCGCTCAATGATTTTGAACTAAACCAAAAACCAGTCTTAATCAACCAGCCGTACTGCAAGTGCAATGAATAGTAGTAATAAATAACAAGAATGAGCAAATGAAAACAAAGAGCCGCAAAACGACAAGTCGGTTACGACAATGTACGGCACCAACCAACCTTCATTAAGTTTTCTATGATAAGCCGACTGTTAACCGCAACAAGCACTACTATACATAAATTGAATAGCCCAGCATGACTCTGCTTTAACATGAAGAAAAAGAATTCAAATTAATTAAATACTAATTAATTACGTCAAACAACAACAGAAAAATAAAAATAAAAATAAAAATAAAATTAGGTACCTGTTTGAAAATAGCATCGGAGCTTAGAGGACTCTCCTTGATTCTACGATGAGCCGGAACTGACGGTCGATAAGTGAATTTAATGTCGAGTCCAGCTGCGTGATTGTCTCCGTTGCCTATCTTTTTGCCGTTCCTGGCAATGGAATTCGCCGATTCTGTGGACGCCTCAACGGCCGTAGCGGAATTATCCAGTTCTGCGGCGTCGTTTGCGTCTCTAATAGCGGCGGGCCTCTGTCTCTTTCGCAGCGAAAGATTACGATCGGAGTCGTTCATCGTGGTGGTGGCGGTGGTGGCGCCTCCTATACTACTACTATCAAGCGAGTCTGAAATGGCCATTCTCAAAAGTAAAATATAAACTAAACAAACCGTCGGCGCATCACTAAAGACTAAACAGCAGAAACTTTAAATTGTAATAAAGATAATAAACTTAAAAATCACCCACAACTCAACGTGCAATAGAATAAGAGATTATTCTATAGTCTCTAGAGAGAGGAAGCGGAATATGAATTTTTTAACTTCGAGTAGTTACTATGTCGCCATGTGTCGGCCTATGTCCAATTATTTATAGAGTTCATGCGGGGCCATCGAGTGCGCGGGGAATATGGGGCAAAATTGATATTTCGGTTAAGAATGGGGAAATGAATGTAAACACGAATAAGTTGAAGGACTATGATATAAATTGGTGGGGCTGCTTTGAAATTTAAAAAAGATACGAAAAGATAATTTTTGAAACTCCGCACGCGGCTGGTTTTCTGAGTACGCGGAATGGTGCTGCATCTTGCAAGTTGAAGATCCATCGTTATTCAACTCTCACTTATATTTACCCTGGTTCAACTCTTCACTTACATTTGCCGCTGATTAATTTTGAAATTCCCGGTGTGAATTTATTATTTTTAAATTTTTTAAAATCTTAATTTACTTTTTTTTTAAGAAGAGAAAAGAAAACTTATCAACCCACTTTCATTTTTCTTGTATATTTTGACAAAAAAATAAAAATAACTTGAAGTTTTCAAAAGTGAGAAACATAATTTGAAAGTATTCAATTCATAAAGTAATAATCTAAAGTTTACCTACTATGTTGTCATTATTGTAAATCACTTAATTTGTTAAAAAAAATGAACTAACTCCGGATATCAATAGTGACTCATTCATTTTTTCAGACAGAAAAAGACTCTAAAAACATTTACTCGTAATCTCACATTTTAAATTTCATTATAGAAGACACCATTTTTCTGAAGAATTCATCGTACTCTATTTGATCCATGTATAATATCATGAAAAATGAATACAAATTTTATGTGGTAGTTACATACAAATAGCCACACATTTCCACATATTAAGATAACTTTATATTGGATCCAAATATTATTCTACTTTTTAATTTGCGTAAGATAAAAGGTGATTATCGATCAAATGCAAATGAAACAAAGTAAAAATTCAACCTTTTTTTTGGGGTATTGGACCTATTACAAAATTATTCTACTTTATACATTATGTAAAATAAAATTGGTTATAGATTAAATGAGAAATACATTATGAAACAAATTCAACATATTTTTTTAATTATTAGATTATTTAACACCAAAGTTAGATTAACAATTTGTGGGTACCAATTAGTTGAGTTGGTAAATTTTTTTTTTTTTGGTTGAAAACAAGAGGTCTAAAGTTCAACTCTCATTAAGAAAAAAAGAAAAAAAAAAACAATCAGCCGCATCAAAATTCTCAAAACAACTCCTCAATCACAAATTTGTATTTTAAATGTAAATACAATTATTATGTTACACCCCCCCCCCCCAACCAAAAAAAAAAAGTACATGCATTCCCTGGAATAGTTATACTTATACAACAAAGAAAAGATGAGCTAAATCGGAAAGGAATAAATGTAATCAATAACAATTAATTTGTTTATCCCATCATTAAATGTTGTTACCTGAAATCGCTTATAATTTTTACTAGGGTTATTATCATTTTATTATTTCAGAAATTATCAAATATCAAATAACTACAAGAAGTATTGTTTTCTATCATTTTACTATTATATCTTTACAAAAATATCATTTTACTACTTTTTCATTACAATTATTAGTTGACCGTTAGTTGAGTAAAATAATACCAATTTTACCCTTCATGATTAAAAATAATAATATAGATAAATTTGTAATTTATATATCATAATTCTAACAAAAAAATTATGTTGGTATTTTATATCTATTTTAATAAATATATTACAAATTTATTTTGTAAATAAGCTTCAAATGTATTTTTTTTCAATCATGAAGAGTGAAATTGGTATTTTGTTAGTCAACTAACTGGTCAACTAACGGTCAACTAACGGTCAACTAACAATTGTAACGAAAAAGTAGTAAAATGATATTTTTATAAAGATATGGTAGTAAAATGATAGGAGATAATACATCTTATAGTCATTTGATATTTAGCAATTCCTGAAATAGTAAAATGATAATAACCCTTTTTACTAATCTTTGCACTAATCATTTGAGGACAAGGAGAGACAATATATACTATACTTTGTTTAGTATATTCTATAATTTGTTTATCCCACCATTTATGAATGCAAATATATAGTACATATAGTGCATAAATAAAATGCCCTTGTGATTAAAATAAAAGGTTCTAACCTTTAAAATAGGACTCTAATTCTCCATTCCTTAATAGTAATAATAATAATAATAATAATAATAGTAGTAGTAGTAGTAGTAGGACTCTATTATTATTATTATTATTATTTCATTTTGATGTTGAATTTGGTTGTAAGGAATTTAATGAATTATTTTTTATTTAGCTTTTGACAACAATATAACATGTAACAATCTAACCAAATTAACAAGTAAATATATTAAATACTAAATTAATATGAAATAAAGATAAATTTAATGGAGTAAGTTGTGAACACGTATGTGGTGTGTTACATTTTTTTATTTTAAAAATTAATTAAAGGGTCAAGGGCTAGGCTGGGCTTTTGGTAAGGTCTTGACCTTAACCCAAATATATTTAGGCCTGATTTCTTGAGCTTTAGTCTGATCATTAATCCTTTAAATTTGGGCCAAAACCCCAAATATTAAGATCGGGTCAATGGGGCCACATGCCAAGTCAGGCCTTTTTATCATCTCTAACCTATAGTATAATAGTATCTAACCAAACAAAAGAATCAATCTTCTTAGAAGCTAATTTTGCTATAGAGTGAGCACTAGCATTACATGTTCTAAGAGTATATTGAGCCTTGAACTCTTGGAAATCCTTCACGTGGTCTTGAATTTTTGACAATGCACATAATATTTTTATCTTGTTGCTCATCTAGTTGTTAATTAGATCACAACCCTTGACAATCTGATTCTATGATTAATAAGGGCATCACTGCCTTTAAAGTAACTTGCATTGGTAGCATACTATTGTAACCTTTGCAGAAGCCATATCTCTATGATACTTTATTGTTCTGATAACAACTACTATAAGTTCACCTTCATGGCCTGTAATAATAATCTTTATACTTGCAGTTTTGCTGACTACTACAGTAGTCACAGCTAAAATAACTTTAAACCACCCATTTAGTGGGGACTCCAAGCCTTTTGCTTCTCTTTTGCTTTCACATAAGTGTATTGTAGCTCAAATAGTTTTATTCTTTACTAATCTAGCTTAGCCACTAAGCTTAAAGGTTTTTCCCTTTTTCCTTCAAAAGGCCTTATGTTTCTACCCTACCAAATTACCTAGAAAAGGGCTATGAAAACTCTTTATTAGCTTTGATTTTCTACTTGGTCATTGCTTGCATCATACTCAAGAAATCTGGCCTTACAATACACTGAAATCCTTTAGCAACTGAGAGTTTTTCCATATCTTTTGTGCTGGTATACATTCTACCCAAGCATGACAAATGCTTTACCTTTAATTTTCCCAAATCTAGCATCTTAAATTAGAAAAAACTTTTCTTTTCCATGGATTTTCACCAGTTGGAAGCAGAACTTGAGAAGCTCTCCTCATTAATATCTTCAAGATTGCGGTATGGAATATCACACTCCATTGATTTGGGTTATGATATGATCTACTCAGAAAATGTGGGAATCTAATTTTAAGGGCCATCTTTATTGTCACTTTTAATAGAATATTAACCATTCTTATCATAGTGCCATAGGATTTGACCTGGACAGGGTTTTCTTAGTAAAAAATTTCTCAAAATTACATTAGCATCTTCCTTCATATACTTTTTTAAGAACAACAGTTTCTTTCCACTAATGCTCTAAATTTATTAGTTCTATTATTGTAAACTCGATTAGTAAAGAGGGCGGTGTGATTAAGAGGAGTAATTGTACCTTTCTAGTTAAGGATGTAGAGACAAGTAATGAGTATTCCTTTGTTGATAGATGCTCAATGCTTTTAGAGAAAGGCAACTAGCAAACCATTGGGATTAGGGCCTTGGTAGGGTATATTTGATAGAGAGAGCTTTTGAAACTTCTTCAACTATGAAATGTTGGTTTAGTTGCTTATTCATCTCTATTGTGATTTTAGGGCATAAATTACTAAGGGCAAAGTTTAACTGCTTTAGAGAAGTGTTGGATGTTGTGAACAAATTTCTAAATTACTTACAAAAACCCTTCAATTTCATCATCATCCTTAGTCTATTGATTATTCTCATTAATTGTCTCTTAGATCTTGTTTTTTCTCTTTTTGGTGGAAGCTTTGTAGTAAAAGCACTTAGATTTCCTTTTACATTCTCTCAACCAGTCAACTGTTGATCTTTATTTGCAATAGCTATCTTTATCTAGCAGGATGTTCTTAATTTGATTCTCTAAGGTTTTTATCTCTTCTCTATTTTTATATTACTATAAATCTATTTTACACTTGTCAGCTTCTCCACCAGCATCTTTAACTTCTCATTCTTTCTCCCAAACTTTTTTTTACTCTACCTGTTTAATTGAATCATTGATCCGTGGTAATTTTCTTCTAGGGTCGCACTAGCCTAATTTCATTACTTATAATATTTATTTTTAACTATTTCCTTGCAAGATTTATATGGACTCTATATATCCTCATACTGAATTCTATTGGACGACCTGTAACATATCTTTTATTTGCAATCTTTCATGAATCTCTTGTACCACTTTATGGTGATTAGATCCCCAAGTACCAAGCTTGTGACAACCAAATCAGAAAAGTTGTTTCTCTAATCTTTACCCCAAGAAACCTATCAAGCTTTTTTTTAACACAATGAGAACCAAACCTCTTATTGGACTAAGCAAATTGATACCCCTTCTAACTTAAATCGACTAGTTTGCACTCATAAACAACTTCTCTAAACTCAACAATAATATTAAGGTTCTTTTTATCACAATTAGTCTTTTCATTTGCATATAAAATTTCATTAAAAATCCCCTAAACAAATCCAAGTTAAAGAAGATAAATTTGATAATGTTCTAAGCAAGGATTTTGAGCTGTATTTAGATGGCCATACATCCATATACACTTCCATTTCTTGCGATTTCTTATCTAAAATTCAACGTTAATATGATGGTTAATATAAGAAGTCATATTTATTGTCATATTTGAATCACATAACAATGCTAACCCACCTCCTAAACCATTCCTATTAACATCAAGACAATTATTAAACTTCAACTTTTTACTTACTATTCCATTTGCGTGGACATCATTCTTGTCTCACTGATATGCCAAGGTAATCCTAATGTGTTTTTATCAAAAATCCAAGGTACACTTAAGAAGGATATGTTATTGTGCTACTGAAGACTTGCTATTGAAGATTGAGTCTACATTGTTGGCAAAACATTCACATGTTTAAGAATAGGTCGTGCAATTTAGTTATTTATTTATGATATAAGTAGTGTTTTCTTTATTTATATTAATCATGATCCAAAGTTTAAGAAAAGTGATTCAACTTTCTGTAATTATATTCCATCAAAATTCAATGAAGGCAATAAGTAATTTCACCCAATTTAGTGGCTTAATTCTCGCCATAAGATAATCTTTTTTTTAATAGCAATTGTAATCAAACATTGAATGGGACGTAACATTGGTATTAAAGCCGCGACTACAACGGCAACCAATAAGAATGAATTGAACAATTAGAGCAAATGTTAAGTGGACTTCAATATGGAATGAATAAAATGGAAATGGTTGTAGCTTATAAATTATAACATGTGGAAGAATCTATTAACAAGCTATTTGAAGCGTTGCTTACCATTGGAGCAAGATCTAATAGCAAGCGTGTCCGTGAAAGCCAATTAGCATCAACAAGGAAGATCATTGAGCAAGTACAGAGGGAAGTTGACAGATGTTCCCATTCAAGACAACCAAACTTGAGTTCCCAAGATATTCAGATGATGAACCAACAAAGTAGTTCAGCCGAGTTAATCAATTCTTCCCAAGGTACCATAGAGACATAAAAAGTTCCTTTGGCTTCATTTTACCTAGAAGGAGAGGCTAATCGATGGTGGCAATGGCTAATTTGAGCTTACAGAAAAAAAAGGAAAGTGGTGACATAGGCTGAATTTGAGAAAGAACAATAGGCATGATTTAGATTTAGACCTTTCAAGTGTGAAGGCTTTGATGAAGCATTATAAAAGGTAAAACAGATAGGTTTACTACAGGATTACCAAAAAAAGTTTGAAAAACTAGGCAACCATATTTGAGGATGGATGCAAAAGGCATTGGTGGGGACTTTAATGAGAGAGCTCAAACTAAAAATTGCTGACAATATATAAATGTTCAAACCCTCTCTGAAGAAGGCAATTAGCCTTGCTCGCATGCGGGATGAGCAAATAATTCATCAACAAAAAATCACTAGGCCACCACCATTCAATTGATCACTACTAGAGCTACTAACCTTAACAAAATCGAACCCAACAACTCCACTAAAACATATATCTTGGGAACAAATGCAAAGAAGGCATGCTCAAGATCTCTGTTTTAATTATGACAAAAAGTTTTTTACAGGACATAAATGTTGAGGACTACAGCTTCTATTTCTGGAAATGAACTTTTTAGATGACATAAAAGATGGGGATGGAATTGATGCAATACCAATTGGGTTTCCTCCTAAACCTGAAATTTCTTTGTATGCCTTAACATGATATACCACCTCTAAAACCATGCGAGTATTAGCTAGAATTGGGTAGTACGAAGTCGTGGTATTATTTAACAGTAGCTCTACACATAACTTCATCAATGAGAAAGTAGCAATCTTGTTACGACTGCCAGTTATCCCTACTAAGCCTTTCAATGACAGAGTAACTAATGGCAGCCCAGTAACATGCTATGGTAGATTTGAGCATTTGTACATTTTCCTTCAAGGTATTTTGTTTTATCTTACGCTATACTCTCTACTATTAATTAGGTTAGGCATGGTTCTAGGCATGCGATGGCTAGAACAGTTGGAACGCTAGTGTGCAATTGGAAACAAATAACTTTAGAGTTTAAATGTTAGAATCAATTTCAAAGGTTACAAGGGGTCAATGAACAACCCATTCAAACTGCATCTTTGAAATCAATTTCGAAGAAACTTAGGCAAAGAAGTTCTATGTTCGCTATTTACGTACAACCATCCAAAGAGATAACACAACCAGATGCTCATCTAGATATACAACGACTCTTAAAATCCTTTGCTAATATTCTTGCCAAACCTGAACAATTACCTCCACCAAGAGAAGTAAATCACCAGATTCTTCTCAAAGAAAAAACCAAGCCTATCAATATGAGACCCTATAGATATCCTTGTTTTCAAAAAGCTGAAATTGAAGAATGAGTTCATGACATGTTAAAATTAGAGTTTATAAGATCAAGCACTAGTCCCTTTTCATCTTTTATTTTAATGGTTAAAAAGAAAGATGACACATGGTGTTTTTATGTTAATTATAGGACCCTTAATGCTATAACCATTAAAGACATATTTCATATACCTACAGTTGATGATATATTACATGAACTCTATAGAGCAACCTACTTTACAAAACTTGACCTCAAAGCTGGATACCATTAGGTAAATGTACATGCTAAAGATATTCCTAAAACTGCATTTTGTATTCACAATGGTCACTATGAATATTTAGTCATACTTTTTGGTCTTTACAATGACCTATCTACATCTCAAGCAATTATGAATGGCATTTTTCACCTATACCTTCGCAAATTTGTATTAGTTTTTTTTATGACATATTGATTTACAGCCCAAATTGGACCATGCATCTGGAACTTGTTAAACAAGCTTTTGAAATATCAAGACATCATTAATTTTTTATTAAATTCAGTGAGTGTTCATTTAGGCAACAAGAGTAGAGTACTTGGGTCATATTATTACTTCCTAAGGAGTAAAAGTAGATCAAGGAAAAATCAAGGCTATGCTTAATTGGCCTAGGCTTACCAGTGTTTCAGAATTACGTGGATTTTTAGCTCTCACAAGTTATTACAAGAAATTTGTTCACAATTATGGCATCGTGGCTCATCTACTCACCAACTTTTTGAAGAAAGGCCAATTTGAATGGCCTGAGGAAACTGAAAATGCCTTTAATGCTCTTAAATAGGCCATGCCTTTAACTCCAACTTTAGCTATGCCAAATTTCAATGGATCCTTTGTGATTGAATTAGATGTTTCAAGTGAAGCGATAGGCACGGTCCTTACTCAATAAGGCAAACCAATTGTATTCATGAGCAGAGCTTCGTGTGTTTAAACAATCATGGTCTACATATGCCAAAGAAATGCTTGCTATTGTCTAAGCCATACAAACTTGGCATGCTTACAGCAACAATAAATCTAGGTTGTTCATATTCATGGCACAATGGGTTAGTTCTTTGCAAAAACAAAGTGATTGTTCCTCCAAATTCTCATATCATTCCTCAACTCTTATGAGAGTTTCATAACTCTTATCTTAGTAGACATGCTGGGTTGTAGTGCACCTATAAGAGATAAACACAACAATTTTATTAGCCTTCTATATACAGGGTGATTAAAGATTATGTTTATTCTTGTGATGTTTACCAACGATGCACAATCGACAATCTTTCTCTAGCTGGACTCCTGCAGCCATTTACAATTCCATGTCAAGTTTGGGGTGAAATCACCATGGAATTCATTGAAGGTTTTCCAACCTTTAATGGTAAAAATACCAATCTCGTAGTGATGGATCTATTCAGTAAGTCAGCTCATTTTCTACTACTAGCTTACTTATTCATCGCGAAGATAGTAGTTGAAATATTTGTCGATGGTGTATTAAAACTCAATGGTACACCAAACACCTTTATTAGTAATCGACACTCTGTGTTTATTAGTAAGTTTTGGCGTGAATTTTTCAAACTTTTTGGAACGTAATTGAAAATGAGCTAAGCGTACCACTCAAAAACTGATGGGCAATGAGAGTTTGTTAACCAATGTGTTGAGTAGTACCTTAAATGTTTTGTCTATCGATAGCCTAGAAAATAGAGCTCATATCTTCCATAGAATGAATGTTGGTACAACACAACATACCAAACCTCTACAAGAATGACACCATTCTAAGCTCTTTACGAGTGCTTGCCACCAGTCATTCTTAGTTACAAATTAGGTAGCTCTCTAGTGAATGAAGTAGTTCAGAACCTGGCATTATGAGATACGTAGATATGATAACTCAAGGCCAACCTATATGTAGTGAATAATCAAACGAAACAGATGGCAGATGCGAAGCATTTGGATCTAGAATTTCAACAAGGCGACATGGTTTTCTTGAAGCTACATTCATATCGACACCAATATGTTTTCAAAAGGGCATACAAAAAATTAACAAATTGGTTTCATGGGCCCTTTAAAGTTGAAAGAAAGGTTGGAAAGGCAGCCTACAAACTCAAGCTTCCATTGGAGTCACGAGTTCATCCAATCTTCAATGTTTCGTTGCTTAAAAAGAAATTAGAAGAAACAAGTAATGTTAGTGTTGATTTGCCATTAGTTAATGCTAATGAGGAAATTATTATAGAGCCGAAAGCTATTTTAGATACCCACTAGGTGAAAAAAAGGGCCTTGCTTTGTCCAAGAAAGATTGGTTAAATGGAAACACTTACCAGACAGTGATGTAGCCTAGGAAAATTCTCAAGAATTACGAGATGGATTCATTACTACAGACGTTGAGGACAAGATCCCACTAAAAGAGAGAGCTAATGATAGGCTAAGACGATCTTAATATGTTTATATCAGAAATCCAAGGTACAAAGGGATGTACTGTTGTGCTGTCGAGACTTGCCATTGAAGAATAAATCAACATTGCTGGCCAATGTTCACATGTTTAAGAATAGGTCATGCAATTTAGTTATTTATTATGATATAAGTAGTGTTTTTTTTTTTGTTTATAGCAATTGTGATCTAAAGTGTAGGAAAAGTGGTTAACCTTTATGTATTTATATTCTATCAAAATTCAATAAAGGCAACAAGTAATTTCATCCAATTCAGTGGCTTAATTCTCGCCATAAGAGATTTTTATTTTTTTAGCAATTGTAATCAAGCTTTGACTAGGACATATCACTCAAATAATAAAATAATCTGATTTCTTATGCTAGTGTAGAATTTTTGCTAGGGACATTCAAATATTTCCCAAACCCTTGACTAATGATTTTTACTACTGTTGCTGGGGGTAAATCCTGATAGTTCGACCAGTATGACTATATATTCTCCTTTGATCTTCAAAGCCATTTCGTACATGAAAAGTTCTAGTTTAGATAATGGGAGCTTAGTTTTTTAATTTGATTTTGTTTTTATTGGGCTCATGATCTTAAGCCTTTTTCTGTTTGGACTTGACCTATCAGATTCACTCATAGGTTGTTTATCGGTAATGATATGCCAATTTTTCATCTCCATATTCTTTTCCCCAACTCTAGCTTGCACCTTCTACTTTTCTTTTTTCGGGCTTGAATTTGCTAACTTCCAACCTAGTGTCCATATCTCTTATAACTTATTTGGGTTGGGCTAAGCTTGAGGCTATAGTTTATTGATAGTCCATGTTTTTAATATACTCATGGTTTTCCTTACGTTTCTATTGATTTTTCCTCCTCTATGGTCTTCAATTTCCAATTCCACCTTGGCTCTCAATTTTTGAGGATCCTTGAATTTTCCCTGCTTCTAATTCTTATCATTTAGGTTCCTTTCTATCAATCACTATTACTTTTTATTGTTGGTTGCTACATTCTACTTGCTCGAACTTTCCCTTTGTGCATTGAATATACCTCAGTATCCACCTTTAACTGGGTATAAATATACCCATCTTTAGGGCTTGGTGTGTCTGTAATAGCTTAAAATGGCAAACTTGTGTTGGTTGGATCTTTAGGATGTATTAGAGAATCTTAACTTTGTTTATCCATTTTTGTTGACCATTTTCCTTTTTATTTGCTTCGTTTGAACTTTCCAATACTACTATGGCCACAATCCGTGACTATATACAAATCCTATTTAGCTTATTTTTTATAAGCTATATATCTCTGTATTAGTAACCTATATGGCCATAAAAATAATAAAACTAGGCAACCTTTTATGTTGAATTAGCATAGGATTGCTTTCTTCATTATCCTTAGCATCTTCACCCTTTATATCTAAGATCTTTACTAAAAGCTTGGGGATGTGATGTAAGATGATGTTTTAGGGAGTCTTTTTTATTAGAGTCATGTTTGGTATGAAATTTGAGTCTTTCTTTTCTTGTTTCGATTGGATGCTTTTCCTATATTTAAGATTACTTAAGTAGTAAAGTTTGCTATGATATCAAATGAGGCAATAAGGTGGCAAAAGCGAAACAACAAATTAAATGTGTTCTAATCCAAACAACTCTGTAAGAGAGATTTAGATAAATAATCCTGAAGGAATTATTAAAGAGCGGTTTTTTGATGATAACAAACCACATGTCATGGGCATAATAGAAAATACATATATTTTGTTTTTAAAACAAGAAAATAAATGTTGAATTTTCTTTTAAAAGTTCTTAAATTTGTTTTCTTTGTATTTTCTAAAAGATAAATTCTATCTTGTGAATATTATTTCAAATTCTAAGTATAAGTGCGTTTTTGTAAAAGTTTTTTAGATAAAAATTCATTTGTGTGCTCAAACGGTGAGCTGTTATAATCCAAACGATAAGCCAATTAAAGTAAAACTAGATTCTAGATACAAGCAGCATACCATTAAAAAAAAAAAGGCATGATTGTGTCAAATAAGCTCTCTGGAATTAAATGGTAAACTGATAAAGCTAAAGCGGCAAACCTATTGCGTCTAATTAGCTCCTAGAATCAAATAGTAAACAGATAAAGCTGAAGCAGCAAAACAATTGGATCAAATTAGCTCTCTAGAATTAAATAGTAAACCGATAAAGTTGAAGCAACAAATCGATTCCATTAAGATGATTTACTAGAATCAAGCGACAATCTGGTTTTTAAGGCAGTAAATCGCTTAAGCAAGAATTTCAAATTTCAACAAGTGCCACATGAAAAAACGGTAAACTATTTACCGAGAAACGGTAAACAAATTATGCTCAGAAATCAACAACGACTAGTTCCATTGTTCAATCTATAAATAGCCAAAAACACTTTTGAAATTTGAATTACTTGCTTATATACATTCATTGAATTTATGTTGAGCTATCATTTCTAAACATACACTCGTAAAAGTGCATTCTTTGTAATTTTCATTTCAATATCAAAATTAGGTGATTGTAAGTGTAGGGAAACACTTGGTGAAGGAGGTGTCGGATCATCTCTAATTTGAAAGGTTTATTGACACCTTAGAAATCAATTATAAGCTTTATAAAGCCTTGAATTGTAAGGCTTAGACAATGGAGTCCTCAAGTTAAGTTTGCTTGTAGGCATGGACGTAGCTTGGTTTTACCAAACCATATAAAAATTTCGTGCTTGGCTTTTTCTCCCTCATCTTTTTAAACTTATTCATTGTTATATTTACTGTCATTGAATCTTTTAAAGAATCAGTTTAAATTATTTTGTGATTTCATATGTTATATTAAAAACAAAACCCATTCACCCCCGTCTTGGTTGCTTAACTAGAATTTCATTTGGTATTAGTGCAAGGTTATCTTATTAAGACTTAATCATCTATAGTAAAAGATTCATGGCAACCCAAAATTATAAAACTTTTATAGAAGGTTAATCCACAATTAGGCCTCAATTTTTTGATGGAAATGATTATCCTTATTGGAAAATTAGGATGAGAGTTTACTGCAAGCATTAGATTATAAGATATGAGAAGCCGTGTGTAAAGATCCCTTTACACCTATAATAAAAAATGAAGAAAAGGAGGAAATTCTAAAACCTTTTAGTTAATGAAGTGAATCAGAAAAGAGAAAAAAGTCTCTCAATTCTAAAGTCATGAATGCCTTGTTTTGTGCGTTAGATAAGAAAGAATTTCATAGAGTTTCAGGTTGTGAAAATGCATATGAAATTTAGAAAAACCTTAAAGATGTATATGAAAGAACAAATTAAGTAAAGGAACCTAAAATCAGTAGATACATGGGCCAATATGAGTTTTTTCAAATGGAATAAAATAAAAGCATTCGTTTCATGTACACTCTATCTATGGATATTATAAATACTCCAAGAGCCTTAGGAAAGACTTTCTCAAATAGCCAAAAAGAAAAGAAAATCATTAGGTCTTTACCAAAAGAATGGAGACCTAAGAGAACAACCATTTGGGAAACTCAAGATTTAAATACTTTGTTTACTGATGATTTAATTGGCTCACTTATTTCTTATGAAGAAGATTTAACCATTGAAAAATGAGATGAAGACAAGAAGAAAAAGAGCATTGCCTTAACAGTATAAAAAATAAAGAGCTATGGCAAAGCAAATTTAAAGATGAAGATATTGCAATGATCGCCGAAAAATTTAAAAGGCTCTTTAAGAAACCAAGTGAGTGAAAGAAGTTAAAAAACTTTAAAAATAAAAAAGCAAAGGGAAGCAATTATCTGCTTTGAGTGCAAGAAGTCGGGCTATATAAAATTAAAATGTCCTTTTCTCAACAAACACAAGAAAAAAGCTATGGTGGCAACATGAGCCATTAGTGATAAAGAATCAACGGATGAAGAACAATTATAAGAGGTGTCAAACTTGGCACTTATGGCTATTGGAGATGAATCTTTTGATGAACTTGAGGTGGTAAATGATCTTCCTTTTGATGAACTGTTTGAGACTTTTAAAGAATTGCATAATGATTTGAAGAAAATTGGTTTGAAAAATGCTTCTTTTAAAAAAACAATGTTGGAGTTTTTGAATGAAAATGATATTTTGCAAATAAAAGAATTCTTTAAGTGAAAAGATTAAATGTCATGAAATAGAGAATAAGACATTGCATGATAAAAACATTTAATTCAAAGAAAAACAAATTACTTCATTTGAACAGGAAAAATCACATGTCCATGATTTGATCAAGGAAAATGAAGTTCTTAAGAAAAAGAGCAATGAGCCCAATAATATTATGCTAAAAGAATTTAGAAAAATTTTTTTAGCTCTTAAAAGTATGTTTTTGACAAAGGAGGCCTTGGTTATAAGCCAAACATGAAACAAAGATATTACAAAAATTATTTTGTAAATAATTGCAAACATCAAATTGTTTATAATTATTTTAATGAAAATAGTCATATAAGCTATGCATGTCCAATTAAGAAGAATACTTATCTTGGCATTAGAAAGGTTTGGATTGTGAAAGGAATCATTACTAACATTCAAGAACCTAAAATGGTTTGGGCACCTAAAAACTCAATATGAGGTCTTTTCTGTAGGGATCAAAGAAGAAAGGAAAAAGAAAGAAATGAAATTTGGATAATAAATGCTCAAGACACATGACCGGAGACTATTCTTGGCTCTTAAGTTTCACCAAAATAAAAAATGGCAGAGGTTTATTGTTTGGAGACAACTCGAAAGAAAAAATTCTTAGAGCAGAAAATGGCGGTATAAATTCCTCTACCATTATTGAAAATGTGTGCTTAGTTGAAAAGTTGAAACAAAACTTCCCTAGTATTAGTCAATTGTGTGATAAAGGTTATAGAGCTATCTTTGATAAATCAAAATATGTCATTGAGAATGCATGTGATGGTAAAGTTCTCTTTTTTGGAAAAAGATGCATAAATATGTATAACATTAATATAGATTGTGCATTGACTCATGATAAATGTTTTTCTGTATTACACAATGATAATTGATTGTGGCATAGAACACTAGGTCATTCAAGCATGGATTTAATTTCGAAGATTTCAAAAAATGATTTAGTTAAAAGCCTTCCTAAAATTGGCTTTAAAAAAGATAGAGCTTGTGATGCTTGTCAATTTGGAAAGCAAGTCAAATATCTTTTAAAGACAAAATTCATATCTCTACTTCAAGGCCTCTTCAACTTATTCACATAGATTAGTTTGGTTCATATAGGTATGTGAGTCTAAATGGTAAATATTATGTATTTATGATAGTTGATCATTTTTCTAGATTTATATGGGTGTTGTTCTTAGCTAGTAAGGATAATGCTTTTGATGCTTTTAAATTTTTTTTAAAAGAGTTCAAAATGAAAAAAGACTACACTATATCTTGCATTAGAAGTGATTATGGTTGAGAATTTGAAAATCATGCATTTGAAAGTTCTTGCAATGAACTTGGTATTGAACATCAATTTTCTTCATCTAGAACTCTACAACAAGATAAGGTTGCTGAGAGAAAGAATAGGACAATTCAGAAAATGGCTAGGACTATGTTAAAAGAAAACTCCTTGCCAAAATATTTTTGGTCGCAGCCGTTAACATCGCATGTTATATTTTAAATCGCGTGTTAATTAAACAATCTCTCAACAAGACACTTTATGAGCTTTGGAAAGATCCAAAACCCAATATTGGTTATTTTAAGGTTTTTAGATGCACATGTATTATTCTAAACACAAAAGAAAATTTGGGAAAATTTGATCCAAAATCTAATGTTCGTATCTTTCTTGGATATTCAAATTCAAGCAAATCTTATAGAGTTTATAATAAAAGGACCTTAGTTGTTGGAGAATCTGTGCATGTCACTTTTGATGAATCTAACCCTTTCTTTACGGAGAAAGTTCTAGTTGATGATGATGAAGGTGCACAAAAAGAAAATGAAGAACTACATCATGAAGAATCTTTTGTCAAAAAACAAAAAGATTATTCAAGTGAGAATCAAAGGAAACTAAAAGGATAACAACCCAACTTAGATCAACATGGGAACAATTCTCTAACACTCCCCAAGAGGTAGAGGTATGTTTCCTCTCATCCTAAAGACTTAATTTTAGGAGATCCTTCACGTGGTATAATTACTAGATCATCCATTAGAAACACATGTGAGAAACACATGTGAACATACTGCATTTATATCTCAAATTAAACCAAAATCCTTCTTCGATACCGAAATTGATGAATTTTGGCTTATGGCCATGCAAGAAGAGTTAAACCAATTTGAGAGAAACAATGTGTGAAAATTGGTTCCTAAATCAGAACACCAATACATAATAGGCACTAAATGAGTGTTTAGGAAAAAAATGGACGAATCTGGTGTAATTATAAGGAATAAAACTAGATTAGGGACTCAAAGATACAACCAAGAAGAAGTTATTTTATATCAAATGGATATCAAAAGTGCATTTTTAAATGGTTACATTATGGAAGAAGTTTATATGAAACAACCCTTTGGTTTTACAAATGAAAAATTTCCAAATTATGTTTATAAATTGTTTAAAGCATTATATGGTTTAAAGCAAGAACCTAGAGAAGGTATGATAGGCTCAATATATTTCTTTTAGAAAACGGTTTTTCAATGGGTAAAACGGACAATACACTCTCAGTAAAAAACAAAGATCAAGATGTACTTGTTGTGCAATTTAATGTTGATGATATTATATTTGGTTCTACTAATAAGTCTTTGTGCAAGCAATTTTCATTTTTTATGAGTAAATAATTTAAAATAAGCATGGTAGAAGAGTTGAAGAATTTTTTCGGACTTCAAATCAAGCAAAATAATGAGAGAATCTTTATCAATCAAACCAGATAGTTAAAGATTTACTGAAAATGTTTGGGATTGACAACTCAAAAACTAAAAATGCTTCAATGACTACAACAATCAAGCTTGATAAGGGTGAAAAAAATAAAGAAGTTTACATCAAAATGCACCAAGGTACGATTGGATCTCTACTTTACTTAAACACTAGTAGACTCGATATCACGTTTAGTGTATGTTTGTGCACAATATTTCAATCATGTCCTAAGGAATCCCATTTGCTTGCAGTTAAAAGAATTTTGTGATATTTGTGTAGAACCATTGATCTTGGACTTTGGTATTATAGAAGGAACACATATAGACATAATATGCTACTCGGATGTCGATATTGGGTGTTATAAATTGGACATAAAGAGTAATAGTGGTACTTGTCATTTTCTAGGTCCTTTAATTGTTTTATGGTTTAGTAAAAGCAAAATTTAGTTGCAATTTCAACCATCGAGGATAAATATATCGTCATTGGTAATTGTTGTGCGCAAAAAGTTTGGATACACAAACCCTAGGAGATTATAGGATTAATCTTGATCACATACCCATTATGTGTGATAACACTAGTGTTATAAACTTGTCAAAGAATCACTCCCAACATTCTAAAACCAGGCACATAGAAATTAGACATCATTTTTTAAGAGATCATGTTTAAAAATTGGACATTGCATTAAAATTTATTTCAGCTAAAAAATAACTTGCAGATATTTTTACAAATCCCTTTTTTGAAGAACAATTTACCAAAATCTGACATGAACTTGGGATGATGAAATTTTTACATTAATATTTCTTTTTCATGATATTGAAACTACTAACTTGTACGATTTTGTATATTTTTCATTTGTATATTGCATGAATTGTTTGTGTCCAATATATTATATGTGTTGATTTTGTGTTTTTAAACGATTATCATCATGTTTCATGCATAAAGTGGCATATTGAAAAATTTGGATCACAAAATGATTTTGAAATTATTCAAGATTTAGCCGAAAATTAAATTAGTGCGCAAAATATAAAGCAAATGGCTAATCGCTTGACTTTATGCAGTTAACACCTTTGAATCAAAATGCTTGTTATTTTGAAATGGTATGTCATTTTTGGGAAACGATAAAATTAAATTGGTGTGCAAAATAAAAAACAAATGACTAACTACTTGATTTAACACGGTTAACCTCTTTGAAATAGAATGCTTGTTATTTTGAAATAGTTTGTTGTTTTTAGGAAACAATAAATTGTTTTTGCGATTCTTACTCACTGGACCTAAACAATAGACCACTTATTTGTAAATGGTAAATCATTTTCATATTTTAAGGTCATTGTAGGGTTTCTTCTTCTTTTTTAATAAGTCATTTTCTCTTTCGCTCTAGAATCAATTGCACCCCTCTCACATTGAAATCCTTCATTTTCTTCAATTTTTATGCCAAATCAAGCCTAGGAAATCATCATACTTTATCTCTAAATCAATTTTATACTCAAAACACACTTTTACAAAAATTAGAAATTCCTAAATCCTAAACTTAGGTTTTTAATTGAACCCTCTTACCTTCAATTTGGTCCACATTTCATCAATTTTTAATAAATTAAAATTTCAAATCACTTTCAAACATTATTTGCTTCAGTTTAATCGGTTCATTTCAAGGATTTTTCATCTACTCACTTAGTCACTTTGGGCATCCATGTAGTCTAAGTAGACAAATTGGAAAGGGAAAGGAGAAAGGCAAACAATTGATACTCGAATCAAAATGAGCACGACATCATGATGATGATGATGATGATGATGTTGATGTTAAGTACCTTGATTCCCAGTCAACACACTTTCGAACCGCGCCAATGGCCAGCCGTTTCTTCCTTAAGTTTATGCCGCCTACGGTACTTCTTTTTTATTATGTAGAAATGGCTTACATGACTTCTCTTAGAATTTATAATTAAAATTTGAGGGAATTGTTAGAAAGAGTTGGTTAGGCTAATGCTTTAATTACTGACGAGAATGTGTACCCAAAATTAGTTAAGGTGTTTTAGTCAAATGTTGATATTTCTACTGAACGTCAGAATTGAGTAATCACTAACGTTGGCGGTGTTCCCATAGAATGTGATGTAGGTGATTTGAATTCTATCTTAGGGACTCTGGATGATGGTCTTAAATTGTATATTTCTAGGAAAGCTCTAGTGTTTTCTAGTCAAACACATGTAGATGTTGTTAGGAACATTTGTAGGTGTGTTGATTCGAATGATGATATTTGTAACATCCATCTCCGTGCCTAATATCTATGTTTACAATCTTATGTTATACATAACATACTTTACAATGTTGTCACTACTAGGAAGTCGCATGCAGAATAAATCACTCATTTAGATGTAGCTTTGATAGATTCTTTGTTATGGGGTCATTCGGTTAAGTTGAATACACTATCATTCATCATATGCTTAGTATTCATGCGGTCACTAACCGCTCCTTTTCATATGGTAACTTTATAACTAGGATTCTTAAGCATTTTAAAGTGCCCATCAATGAACCTACTTTTGAGCCCACTAAACATTTAGTGGATGAGGCCATATATAGTTGAGGATATGACTGGAGGAATGAGCAATAGGTGAAGATTTTCAAGAATAAGTATACTTTGATTGCTCCTGACAACCAGCATACACTCAATGATGTCATACCTCCTAGTTAGTTGCCTGATTTTTCTTTACCACTATGAGCTTACTGTAGGCATCTAAATCCACATTTGGCAGCACATGGTCCAGACATATCTACTTCTACCATACCTACTTCGAACACACATACTTCTACATAAGTTACCCTTCAATAGTTGCTTGAAGAGTTCGAACACTCTCTGTACAGCAAACAACCTTTCAATAGCACATTCTTGATGAGCATCAATCTCTTCCAGTGGTACCAACAGATACTTGATGGCCAGCGACTTTTGTTTGAGCATCTTGGTATTCCCTATCCATTTCTACCACCGTGGTCACCCCAGTAGCTCGTATTTTATGTTTTGTTTTTATATTTTGCTGTGACACAACAACATTTTTATCATTATCATTATGTGTGATGGATATTATGTTTTTTTATTGGATGTTGTTGATACTGCGTGGTTTAGACATTTTGGTTCAATGCTTATTGATGCTTGTCTTAAGTTTTTGATGATTGATAGAGGGAGTTCACTTAAACTTTCGGCCATGGTATTGGTTCTATTGTGGTAATTTTTCTACTCTCTTTTTACATGTGTGTCTTTTTTATGATGAAGAGGAGATAGTAGATGAATTTTGAAGTATTAATCATGCATTTTTAAAGTTGTGAGTACATCGATATGTTGAGAATATGTTTTTAAGTGTTTTTATGGAAGTGTTAAACACATGTTTTGTTTTGAAGTGCTTGTGTTAAGAATACATTTTGGATAAACAATTGTAATACACACACACACACACACACCTGTAGGGGGAGTTTTAAATTTGAAATTTGTTTATCCATTTGATTTTTGTAACACTTGCATACATTCAAGGGGTGTCCTTATAAAAGTTAAAAATACATAACATGTTTTTTATTTTGTCTATATGGTTATATAGTATTTCAATTTTGATGATAACAAACCACGAGTCATGGGTAAAATAGGAAATACACACATTCTTTTATTTTGTCTTTAAAACAAGAAAATGAATGTTGAATTTTCTTTTAAAAGTTCTTAAAATTGTTTTCTTTGTATTTTCTAGAGGAAAATTCTATCATGTGAATATTATTCCAAATTCTAGGTATAAGCACGTTTCTGTAAAAGTTTTTCAGATAGAAATTTATTTATGTGCTCAAACGGTAAGTCGTTATAATCTATATAGTAAGCCAATTAAATTAAAAATAGCTTCTGGACATAATGGGAATATCGCTAAATGGAAAGCGATAAATCGATTGCATCAAATTAGCTCTCTAGAATTAAATGGTTAACCAATAAAGCTAAAGAGGCAAACCAATTGCATCAAATTAACTCTCTAGAATCAAACGATAAATTGATAAAGCTGAAGCGGCAAATCGATTCCATAAAGATGATTTATTGAAATCAAGCGGCTAACTGTTTTCTTGAAGTAATAAACCACTTAAGTAAGAATTTCAAATTTCAGCCATAACCATAAGTGCCACATAAGCAAATAGTAAACCGTTTATTGGGACGTAGTAAATCGATTATGCCCGAAAGTTAACAACAACTACCTTACTGTTTTCTCTCTACCGATGGCATCTAAGCCTTCTCTCTCTAAAATTCTCACTTTTCTTGCATTTTTTGAAGTTATAGAATTATTGCTAGTCACTTTTAGGACATTTCTAACCGATCAAAACATCATTTCAAGCTTAAAATCTCAAAACCCCAATTTGAAACCCTAATGGTAAACTGAACCGTTTTCTTTGATTTTGGCTGGTTTTTCATCACTTTTTCACCAAATTGAGGATCCAAATCACTTCTTATACCCTTTATATTCATTTCAATCGGCTCAAATTTTTCAATTTCATCAAGTTTAAAAAATTCCCATTATTGCATCCATATCAATGGCTGAAACCTCAAGGACCGAAAAAAAAATAAATCAAACTGCAAGGAGGAACCTAATGCCTCCTAGGGAGACTTCTGACTTTGCAAGAATCCATTTCTCCACTACTCACTTGATCAGATACTTCCAAACCCACTTTATAGATCGTAAGGTAATTAATTCTTATTTTGTAGAATTGGATGATTTTGAGGAGTTGGTTGTGTGTGGTAGAAGTGTAAAGATTTTGTTGGAACCTTGGGAGCAGGCTTCCAGTACTCACTCATTGGCAAAAAGAAATTCTTTTAGATCTCTTTGAAGAAAAAATATTTAAGAGGTGCTCTTCATCTTAAAGCCCTAATTTTCATGAAAGTTTAATTTCTCTCCAACTAAGTTATGTGTTCTAAATAAGATAGTAGATTTACTATTTTTTCATGTGACGAAGTTTGTTAACCTATATTTGATGATATCGTTTTATTAATAATATAGATGTGAATTATGTTAACCCATAATAGTTGTTATTGTTTTGTTAATTCATATATTATATTATTATTGTATGACGGTTAAATATAATCATATAATAATAGCAAGTTACAAACATCCATTGCCTCAAATAACCATGAATTGATATCATTATATGATCAATCAACTGAGTCCACAAAGAATGAGGTTTTATTAGCATTATTTATACTTGGCACTTATTTCGACTCAATAAATGATACATAATTATGGTATAACAATTATGTATGAATAGTTGATTTCGGTGTTAAGAAAGATGACATACGATATAAAGGAAAAAGGTCTAGATGAATCATAATTCATCGATAGGCTTGTCATCTGGAAAGGCTTAAAGATGGAAAATATGCTCCAAATTATAGTAAGATGCAAGAACCATGGCCAATCATACTACTGGTTATCGAGCGTCATTTCAAGTGAATTATGATGAATTTGTTAGTAAATACATTATGAAAGAATCTAGGTCTGAATATAGCCAAACTTGGGCTTTTGCTAAGGAAATCGATCTTATTTATTTACATCAGAAAGTTAACGATATGGACCTTGTGCAAACTAAAACATTAAGGCATATTGGTGTTAAGACATGTCAATTTATAGATTACATGGCTGATCAGGTTCTGGGTGACACAACCTAAGGTTAACTCGCTGAGATATGCAAAATACACTAGATGCTTGCACTCGTGCTGAAGTTAAAGATTTTGATTCAAACACAATTATAGTATACTTTGCTACAAAAGCTAAACATGAACCTAGGCTATGTTTTGAGTAGACACTTGATGATGAAAATAGGCTAAGGAATTTTTTTTCAACTGATTTTGTAACATGTTATGACTCTTAATGTTTTGGTGATTTTTTGGAATTTAATGCAACGTTCAAGATTAAGTTATATCAAAAACCTCTCATAACACTTGTTGGCATATACCATTATTGTAGAATTATAGTCTTCATATTCATATCATTTACAAATGAGACAATTAACTCGTACGTATGGCTACTTCAGACTTTCTTGTATGATATGGACAACTAGAAACCCATATCTGTAATTACTAATGGTGACAAAGCAATGTCAAAGGCAATAAAAAAAGTGTTTATGGGGGTGTATCCATCATCTTTGTTGTTGGCATCTCAAGAGGAATGTACACTCCAATATAAAAAGTAAAGACTTTACAATAAAATTTCATGATTTAATATTGACAACCATGAGGAAAGATGAATTTAAACAACAATAGTCAACTGTAGTTCGTGAATCCAAGCATCTACAAAACGCCTAGGTTTAGAAAATATATTTGAAGCAGTGCTCTAGCTGAAGCTTATTTAAAAGGAACATTTTTTTGTTGGCATGTGAAGCACAAACATAGTACGAGAGTATAAATACATATCTTAGTCAGTTTGTCTAATACAACTTAAAGTTGTATTAGTTTGTTTGACAAATTGATCGTGCATTTTATAATATTGTGCCATTGAAATAACTCATAAGTTCAAACCAAATATAGTTCTCTTGTCCAAAGTACACACATACATAACTGGGAGAAATGTGCTGCATAAATCTTCCTATTGAGGGCTTTTAGGAAGGATAGAGATGAGATTCTTCAAGCAGGTGCAGTAATTGAGATAAAAAATGCAAAAAACCTTGATATTCACTTGTATACACTCACTAAATTTAGGATAGTAAGATTACGATGGAATGTAATTTATGAAATAAAGGAAAATAATATAAATGCTCTTGTTAAATGTTCGATTCTGTTAAAATTTCATGTAGACACATGTTTTATATCTTGAAAGTGGAACAATTTGCAAAGATTCCTGCAAATATACTTCTTCATCAACACACAAAAAAGGCCAAGGATTACAACATTTGCACTTTTGCGCTACCATAAATTGATAATGAAATTTTAGAGACTGCCAAATTTAATGCATTGTTTATAGCTTGCAATAAAATGTGCTAAAATACGAAAAAAAATGTAAAAGCCTATAAAGACGGTTAAGTTTAATTAGTTAAAATTAAATTTTGAACAACGACCTCAAAGAAACGGGTGGCTAGGACCAAAGGTACATAATCCAATAGTGGTGAAATCCAAATGTGCTGTCTCCAGAAGCAAATCTACAGTAGAAAGTACTAGAAAGTGAGGAAAATGTCGTCAGGTTAGGCATATAGAAAGAGCTTGTCCTATCAAAGAGAATGACAACACACAATTTACTTGTCTTAGGTTTGTTGTTCTCTGTTTCATGTTCACATTATCCAACTTCATGTTTGATGACATATGTTGCACATTGCAGTAGTTAAAAAAAAATATGAAATATATATTTACTTATTTCAAGTTCACTGTTCTTTATTTTATGCTTACATTATCCAACTTCGTGTTTGACAACCTTTGCATGTTGTTGCAGTTAAAAAATATATGAAGTATATACTTACTTGTCTCAGGTTCATTGTTCTCTGTTTCATATTTATATTATTCACCTTCATGTTTGACAACCTGTATTGCATGTTGTAGTAGTTAAGAAATTTGTGAAAAATCTATTTACTTATCCTAGTTTCGTTGTTCTTTGTTTTGTGTTTACACTATTCAAATTCATGTTTGACAACCTCCATTGCATGTTGACATAATTGGAAATAATTTTAATCTATCAATTTTCAGTGTTGATGGTGACAATTTTGGTGCATTGGCTTCCTCTAGTACCTAATATTCTAGTGCTTTTGGTGGTGTTAATCCTGCATTGTTTGGTTTTTCAAGTAACCAATTCTCTAACATTTTTTATTGGTTGCCCCATTATGTTAACATGAATATGTTCACAATATCAATTTTGATGATAACAAACTTTAAATGGTTTTGATTGAAATTGTTGGAGCTATTCATAAATAAAAGAAAGCCTTATAATCTTTCTAATCCTTTTAAATTATGTTTATGAAAGATGGATATCTGTTAAACTTTAATTGGAAAATGATTTCTTGTAATTTTTGGCTAAAACTGTGATTCTGGAAATAAACGGTTCACCGTTTATTTTGAAACTGTTAATTGATTAAATCCAGAGAGTAACAAATTACTTAAGCTTTAACCGGTTAAGAAAAACGGAATAAGGCTAATATGTTTTGCAGGTTACTGGAAATAAACGGCGAACTTTTAATGACAAACGGCTAACCTATAAATTCCAGAATGTCATTTCGTGCTAATCCTTAACCGTTTAGTGAAAACGGATAGCTGAAGTTTATCTTGCAGGTCTCTGGAAATTAACGGCAAAAGAGTAAGCCTAAATGGCAAACTGTTTATTTGAAAATTGGCCCAACGGTATTATTTTCCAGAATAAATGGTTAACCGTTAATGGTTAACGGCGAACCGTTTTTGAGCAGACAGTCTGTAACGGCTAGTTTTCAACTCCAACTAGATATAAGCTCATTCAAATTCAAATAAGGGTTGATCACAACACAATCATTGAGATTACAATCGAAAATATTACCTTCATAGAGCTTTAAACACATTCTTGCTTCATTTATTCACACATTGGGCATTGATTTGTAATCTTAAATATTGTGTGAGAGAAAAACAATTTGTAATCTTTTGTTTTGAATGATTGTAAGTGTTGGGATACACTTGGGTTAAAAGATTGGGGATAATCTCTTGTTGTAAGGGTTTATTGACACCTTGAAGTCAAGTGTAAGCATTTGAAGCCTTGAAGGCTTGCTTAGTAAAATCCTCAAGCTCAAAAAGCTTAGAGGTGTAGACGTAGGCGAGGTTGGCCGAACCACGTAAAAATTCCCTGTTTGAATCTCTCTTCCCTTATTTTTTTATATTGTGATTGATTTATTTGTTATTACTTTAAATTCATTTTAAATTTGCATCGAGTTTTGTTTTAGAATTGAATAATTTTTAGAATCACAATTCACCCCCCCTCTTGGGTTGCATAACTAGAATTTCATTTGGTATCAGAGCTTGGTTCTCTTGTTAGGACTTAACCGTCTAGAGTAAAGGACCATGGCAACCTAAAATGATTCAACCTTTAGGGAGGGACTGTCCACAACTAGACCACTATTTTTTAACGGAAATGATTATCCGTATTAGAAAACTAGAATGAGAATTTATTTACAAGCATTAGATTACGAAATTTGAGAAGTTATATGTGATGGTCCTTTTATGTCCTTGACTAAAAACGAAGTCGGGGAAGATATTCCAAAACCTTCACAGGAATGGAATGATTTGGAAAAGAGAAAAGCTTCTCTAAATTCCAAAGCTATGAATGCCTTGTTTTGTGCACTATATAAGAAAGAATTTCATAGAGTGTCTAGTTGTGAAAGTGCGAATGAAATTTGGCACAAACTTAAAGTTGTCTATGAAGGGACTAATCAAGTAAAAGAGTCTAAAATTAGTAGGTACACTAAACCATATGAATTGTTCCAAATGGAACAAAATGAGAATGTGTACTCTATGTATACTAGATTTACGGATATAGTGAACACCTTAGGAGCTTTGGGAATATCTTTCTCAAATAGTGAGAAAGTAAAGAAAATCATTAGATCACTTCCAAAAGAATGGAGACCTAAGAGAACTGCTATTGAAGAGGCCAAAAATTTAAATACTTTATCCCTTAATGATTTGATTGGCTCTCTTATTTCATATGAAGAAAACTTAGCTGCAGAAAAAGGGCACGAGGAGAAGAAGAAAAGCATTGCTCTCAAAGCTTTAAAATTTGAGATTGATGAGGAGAGTGAACCGGATGATGAGGAGTTGGCCTTGCTAGCAAGGAGGTTTAGAAAATTTTTCAAGAAAACCGGTGAGCGAAGAAGATTCAAAAACTTCAAGAATCAAAAGGAGAAGAAAGAAGTAATCATATGCTATGAATGCAAGAAGCCTGCCCATATAAGATCGAAGTGCCCACTTATCAACAAACTCAAGAAGAAAGCCATTGTTGCAACTTGGGATGATAGCGATGAAGACTCAAATGATGAAGAAGAGTCGCAAGAAGTATCAAACCTAGTGCTTATGGCAATAAGAGATGATTATGATCTCAATGAGGTAAGTGATCCTACCTATAATGAATTGATGATGCTTTTAAAGAATTGTATGATGAGTTGATGAAAATTGGTAAAAAAAAATGCATGCCTTAGAAAGAAAATGCTAGAACTTACAAATAAAAAGGATACCTTGCAAAAATGCAATAATGAGAAGATAAAAGAATTAGAATTAGAGATTAAAATGTTGCATGATAAGATTGCATGTTTTAAAGGTAAACAAAGCACTTATGAGCGTGAGAAATCACATGTAGATAAGTTAATGAAAGAGAATGAAGTGCTTAAGAAGAAGAACAATGAACTAAATAAAATTGTGCTAAAATTTATAAATGGACAAGAGATGTTGGATAACATGCTCAATTCACAAAAATGTGTATTTGACAAATGGGGTATTAGTTATAAGCCAAATTTGAAACAAAAATATTATAAGAACTACTTTGTAAAGAGCACATCTATTAATAGTCAAGTTATATATCATTATTGTAATCAAGATGGTCATATGAAAAATAAATGTCTAGTGAAAAGGAATGCATATTATGGTATGAAATGCATTTGGGTTCTAAAATGAACCATTACTAACTCTCAAGGACCCAAAAAGCTTTGGGTACCTAAGACTTGCGTTTTTCTCTGTAGGGCTTAAAGAAAAAGAAAAATAAATGGTACTTGGACAGTGGTTCTTCAAGGCACATGACTGGAAACTATGCATGGTTCTCAAGCTTCACCAAAATTGAAAATGATGGAGATGTATCTTTTGGAGACAACTCAAAAGAAAAAATTCTCGGAATTGATAATGTTGGTAAAGTTTCCTCAACTCTAATTGAGAATGTATATTTGGTTGAGAATTTGAAATACAACTTAATTAGTATTAGTCAATTATGTGACAAATGTTATAAAGTTATTTTTGATAAATCTAGTTGTGTTATTGAGAATTCATATGATGGTAAGATTTTATTTGTTGGAAATAGATGTGGTAATGTTTATATCATTGACATAGAATGTGCATCTACTCATGATAAATGTTTTTCGGCACTGCATGATGATAGTTAGTTATGGTATAGAAAACCAGGACATGCAAGCATGGATTTAATTTCAAAAATTTCGAAAAATGACTTAGTCAAAGGTCTTCCAAAAATCGGTTTTCAAAAGGATAGAATTTGTGAAGCTTGTCAATTTGGAAAAAAAATCAAAACATCTTTTAAAAACAAAAATCATATTTCCACTTCAAAACCTCTTCAACTTCTTCACATAGATTTATTTGGACCCTCAAGGCATGCTAGTTTAAATGGCAAATATTATACATTTGTGATTGTGGATTATTATTTTAGATACACATGGGTATTGTTCTTAGCTAATAGAGATGATGTCTTTGATGCATTTAGAATTTTCTGTAAAAAGGTTTAAAATGAAAAAAGTTATTCCATTACTTGTATTAGAAGTGATCATGGTGGAGAATTTGAAAATCATACATTTAAAAATCTTTGTAACGATTATGGTATTGAGCATCAGTTTTCATCACCTAGGACTACACAACAAAATGTAGTTGTTGAGAGAAAGAATAGGTCTATTCAAGAAATGGCTAGGACCATGTTGAATGAAAATAATTTACCAAAATATTTTTGGGCTGAAGCCGTTAACACCACATGTTATGTTTTAAATTGGGTGTTAATTAGACCTAATCTTAATAAAACTTCATATGAGCTTTGGAAAGATAGAAAGCCCAACATTGGTTATTTCAAAGTTTTTGGATGCAAATGTTTTGTTTTGAACAAGAAAGATAATATAGGTAAATTTGATCCAAAATCTGATGTTGGTATTTTCCTTGGATATTCAAACACAAGCAAAGCTTATAAAGTGTATAATAAAATAACTTTGGTTGTGGAAGAGTCTATGCATGTTACATTTGATGAGTATAACCCCTCCTCTGTGGAGAAAGGAGTTGTTTATGATGATGTAGATGGAGAGTTACAAGAAGAATTATCAAAGGATAAACAAGAAAATGCACCACAAAGAAATCAAGAGGATGGACAAAAAGAGCAAACTAATATGGAGCAACATAAAAGTACTTTTCAAACACTCCCCAAGGAGTGGAGGTATGTTTTCTCTCACCCTAAGAATGCAATTTTAGGAGATCCCTCACATGGCATAACTACTAGATCATCATTTAGAAATATGTGTGATCATGCTGCATTTATTTCTCAAATTGAATCGAAATCCTTTGCGAATGCTGAAAATGATGAATATTGGATTATGGCAATGTAAGAGGAGTTAAATCACTTTGAGAGAAACAATGTGTGGGAATTTGTTCCTAAACTGGAACATCAATCTGTCATAGGTACTAAATGGGTATTTAGAAATAAGATGGATGAATCCGATGTGGTTGTAAGGAATAAAACTAGATTAGTGGCTCAAGGATACAACCAAGAAGAAGGAATTGATTTCGATTAAACATTTGAACCCTTAGGTAGACTAGAATCAATTAGGTTGTTGTTGGTATTTGCGTGTCATAAAGACTTTATTTTATTTCAAATGGATGTGGAGAGTGCCTTCTTAAATGATTATATTATCGAAGAAGTGTATATGAAACAACCCCCTAGTTTTGAAAATGAAAAATATCCAAATCATGTCTACAAGTTGTTTAAAGCTTTGTATGGATTAAAACAAGCACCTAGAGCATGGTATGATAGGCTTAAAAATTTCTTGTTAGATAATGATTTTTCAATGGGTAAAGCAGATACTACTCTTTTTGTTAAGTATAAGAACAAAAATATACTTGTTGTTCAAATTTATGTTGATAATATTAGTTTTGGCTCTACGAATGAATTGTTGTGTAAAGAATTTTCATCTTGTATGAGTAATGAATTTGAAATGAGTATGATGGGAGAGTTAAAATACTTCCTTGGGTTGCAAATAAAACAAAATGAGGAAGGAATTTTCATAAATTAAGCCAAGTATGTGAAAGATCTACTCAAGAGATTCGGCATTAATGACTCAAAGATCAAAAATACTCCAATGAACACAACAACCAAGCTTGAAAAAGATGAAAAAGGCAAAGAAGTGGATATCAAAATGTATCGAGGTATGATTGGATCTTTACTATATTTAACTGCAAGTAAACCCGATATCATGTTTAGTGTATGTTTTTGTGCAAGATTTCAATCATGTCCCAAGGAATCCCATTTACTTGCTGTAAAATGAATTTTTCGTTATTTAAGTAGAACAATAGATCTTGGCCTTTGGTATCCTACAAGAACTCATATAGATTTATCATGCTATTTGGATGCAGATTTTACCGGTTATAAAGTTGATAGAAAAAAAAAATAGTGGAACTTGCCATATTCTAGGTCACTCACTTGTTTCATGGTTCAGCAAGAAATAAAATTCTGTTGCACTTTCAACTACCGTGGCTGAATATATAGCTGCAGGAAGTTGTTGTACACAAGCTCTTTGGATGAAATAAACAATTAGAAACTATGACATTAACCTTGAACAAATTCCTATTAAGTGTGATAATACTAGTGCTATAAATCTTTCCAAGAATTCCATTCAACACTCTAAAACCAAGCATATAGAAATAAGACATCATTTCTTGAGAGATCATGTGCAAAAGGGAGATATTGCATTAGAGTTTATTTATACGGAAAAATAACTTGCCAATATTTTTACCAAAGCTCTTGGGGAAGAACAATTTTCAAAAATCTGGCATGAACTTAGGATGATGAAATTTTCACACTAACATTTCTATTAATGTCATTAAGTCTACTGAATTGTTTGATTGATTGATGATTTGATGATTTAATATCTATGGAATGCTTAAGTATGATATACAAGTGATGTGTTTGCCTTGTTAACTCTTGAATGTTTATATGAGTTGATTGTTTGAATTCATGAAAGTTTATAAATCATGCATTAAAACGGCTAATAAAACATTTTTGGATCAACTAAATAATCTTAGAATGTATTATTTGTTTGCTAAAAATTAAATCAAATGTATGAAATGATAGATAAAATAAACGGTTAACCGTTTCTCAATAAATGGTGTACCGTTTAATTCAAAAAACTAGGCTCTGATGCTTTAAAACTTACTCCCTTACCGTTTTTCGCAAACAGTGAACCGTTTAAAAACAGAAAGCGCACTGGAATTTACCCCTTCACCGTTAATAACTAACCTTTCACCGTTTTTCCATTAAGTGCTCTTTAGAAGTTACTCCCTCACCATTTACAGAAAACGGCTCGCCGTTTTCATGCGATATAAAAATTATACCAAGGGTTTTTCTTCTTCTTCATTTGCCCCCTCACCGTTTCAGCCATTAACGCGAAGCCGAAGCTTTCTCTATCCTAAAATCTCCACTTTTCTTCACTTTCCTGCCAAATCACACTGATAAAATCATTTCCCATCATCTTTAGATCACTTCCACCGATTTAAATCTTAGAATTAAGCCTGAAATTGAAAAATCCCAAATCAAAACCCTAAAGGCAGCCGAACGGATTTTCTTCATTTTCACCAAAATTTTGCCCTTCTTCAACCAATTTGAGCCTCAAAATCACATCCTCTACTCACTCTTAACCCAATCATCGGTTCCTTTTTTTCCAAATTCACTTTCCTCAACATTCATCACTGCCTCCAGTCATCACCATGGCAAGCTCAACTTGTTCCACTCGGAGGAGGAAACAGCTTCCCTCTAACAACCCTATTCAACCACGGGAGACCTCTGAATTTGAAAGACTCCATCTTTCCACAACACTATTGCGCAAGCGCTTCGAAGACTGCTTTATGGGTCGAAAGGTATTAGATTCTTTCTATATTGATATAGAAGATTTCAAGGAATTAATTGTATGTGATAGAAGTGTTAGGGATATGCTTCATCCTTGGGAGTCCGCTGTAGATTTTGACTACAAGGTTTATCCTAATCTAGTTCGAGTTTTCTATTCAAACATGGAAATCTCTGAAACTCGGGTAGATAGGATGGTGACTCAGGTTGGTGGTGTGCCAATTGAATTTGATGATACTTTTTTAAATAACCTTTTAAGAATTTCAGATGATGGGCACAGGATTTATACATCCCGGAAAGCTTTGTCGTTTGATAGCTTTGCACATTGTGAGGGTGTCCGAAATATTTGTCCTCGTAGAGACTTGTCTAATGACATCTGCACTTTACCTTTTCGATCTCAATTGTTACCTCTCCAAGTTCGTATCCTTTATACTATTCTACAACGTATCATTACACCTAGGAAAGGTCATTCGGATGAGGTCACACGGTTGGATGTTGGGTTATTAGACAATCTTATTATAGGGCGACCTATTAACCTTGGGTACATTATTGTGCGGCACATGTTGAGTACTCCTGCGGTTAACCATCGCTTACTTCCCTATGGTAGTATCATCTCTAGGCTACTGCAGTACTTTCAAGTGTCTCTTCGGGATGCAGTGTATACTGAGTCCAAGCGGATTGGTCTGGAAGCCATGACCAATATTGGTTTTTCTCGAAAGAATGGCCAATGGGTCAAAATCGAAAACTCAAAAAACTGGGATACCTCAATTGCTCCAGAGGATAATCAGAGGCTCAACGATGTTTATCCTCCCCATCAGCTTTCTGATTTTAGGCTTGGAGCTCATCCTCCACCTTTTCGTTGCTGCTCTGCTCCCCAGCCTCCCACTGATTTTGAGATAGAGGAGCGTGAGATGGATGCTGATATTCCATCCACTCCTGTGCCACCTCCAGCTCCCGCACAACCTTCCGTTCCTAAGCCATCTTTTGTTCCCGAGCAACCTTCAGCTTCTGTTCAGCCCCCAGTTTCGGATACTTTGCAGCAGTTGGTTGATGATGTTCCTAGGATTTTAGAGAGGCAGTAGCTGATCTTAGACAGATTGGTTACTCTTTCTCACGACCAACACCAGCTCCGCTCTCAGTTTCAAACTTTTCAGAAAGCAGGCTATCGATCAGCACTATGAGATCATTGCTGCACAGTGCCGCCTTCTTAGATATTTCGAAAATAACCCTGGCAGCACCTCCTCACAACCGCCTCCTTAGTTTCTGACTCTCATATTCGCACATACATTTCATTTTATGTTTATTTGTGTGTTGCTCTCCATATTCTGTTTTGCTATACTCTACTACTTTTCTATGATTTTGTTGATGGATTGTTTGATTGTTTTTTCTTTTTTGTGCTATTCTTGATGTTGGATGCTTATATGTTGGATGATGGAGTTATTAGAATATGGAGACTTGTTTAGTATATTTGGAAGTGTTTTGATCTTATTTTGTATTTGAGGATTGCTTTCATTTTACGGGGAATCTCTGCCAAAATTTTTGCTCGCTTAATCGGGGTAATTTCTTTCTCAAAACTATGCTTTACGTTTTTCGTTTCTCTATTTTCTTTTTGATAATGAAGGAGGAGACATTAATGCAGATTAATGCTTAATGCTCTTGTATAACTTAACTTGTTTATAAATTGTTATAAAAGGGGAGACTTACTTTAGAAATAAATTTTGTTTTTAAATGCTTCATTGAGCCAAAATCTATTCATTGGACATATTTTTCTTCAAATTGACCATACATTTAGGGGGAGCATAATATGCATAATTTTGTAAGAAGTATGTCATCATAAAAAACGGGGAGAATGTTAACATGAATATGTTCACAATATCAATTTTGATGATAACAAACTTTAAATGACTTTGATTGAAATTGTTAGAGATATTCATAAATAAAAGAAAGCCTTATAATCTTTCTAATTTTTCTAAATTATGTTTATGGAAGATAGATATTTGTTAAACTTCAATTGGAAAATGATTTCCTGTAATTTTTGGCTAAAACTGTGATTCTGGAAATAAACGGTTCACCGTTTATTTTGAAACGGTTAACCGATTAAATCCAAAGAGTAACAAATTGCTTAAGCTTTAACCAGTTAAGAAAAATGGAATAAGACTAATACGTTTTGCAGGTTACTGGAAATAAACAACGAACTGTTAATGACAAACGGCTGACCGATAAATTCCAGAATGTCATTTCGTGCTAATCTTTAACCGTTTAGTGAAAACGGATAGCTGAAGTTTATCTTGCAGGTCTCTGAAATTTAACGGCGAAAGAGTAAACCTAAACGGAAAATCGTTTATTTGAAAATTGGCCCAACGGTAACATTTTCCAGAATAAATGGTTAACCGTTAATGGTTAACGGCTAACGGATAACCGTTTTCGGCCAGACCGTCGGTAACGGCTAGTTTTCAGCTCCAACTATAAATAAGCTCATTCAAATTCAAACAAGGGTTGATCACAACACAATCATTGAGCTTACAATCAAAAATATTACCTTCATAGAGCTTTAAACACATTCTTGCTTCATCTATTCACGCATTGGGCATGGATTTGTAATCTTAAATATTGTGTGAGAGAAAAATAATTTGTAATCTTTTGTTTTGAGTGATTGCAAGCTTTGGGATATACTTGGATTAAGAGATTGGGGATAATCTCTTGTTGTAAGGATTTATTGACACATTGAAGTCAAGTGTAAGCATTTGAAGCCTTGGAGGCTTGCTTAGTGAAATCCTTAAGTCCGGAAAGCTTGGAGGCATGGACGTAGCTGAGGTTGGCCGAACCACGTAAAAATCCCCATGTTTGAATCTCTCTTCCCTTATCTTTTTATATTGTGATTGATTTATTTTTTATTGCTTTAAATTCATTTTAAATTTGCATCGAGTTTTGCTTTAGAATTGAATAATTTTTAGAATCCCGATTCACCCCCCTCTTGGATTCCATAACTAGAATTTCATATTAAAAGTGTGTATTTCTCATAGATTTCACTATTGTTTATGGGTGATTTTGTAAAAGATTGCCTTATTGTTGGAGATAGTTACATTTTAGTAGTTATTTTAATTTTGGTTTATAAAATTGTTGAAATGCTTCAAAAAACTTAAAAGTATAAATATAATCATTAATTTTGAGCTAAAAATGATCAAGTATCAATACATATAACCATTTTCAATCTTACATATATATATATATATATATATATATATATATATATATATATATATATATATCCATCAAATAATGTCTCAATCAAGAATACATAAGCATTTCATCAATTTCAATCTCAATTGAATATCAATATATAATTATCAAGATGCTCAAAATGCATACGACGTCTCCTCCTTTTGACGTTGTTAATAATACGACGAGTATTTGTTGCACTTCACAAAAAATGTTACAATATTATCTCTCTGGAGCTTTGCAAAAACTGCAACAAAGATTGTCTTTATAAAAAGAGTTCATCAATATGCATATCAGAAGAAATCATTCTTAATAAACATATCTAAACATGTTGTCTCTTGTCAAATATTTTGCTACTTTTCCCCTATACTTTGATGCTTTGTTGGTGATATGGCTTCTTCACTTGAGTGGATATTAAGTTATCATTGCAACATGGTTCATGAACTAAGTATTGGCTAGTTCGAGCAATTTTTCTTGATGTTGATTCAATGTGGAATCAATTAATTGAACTAGCCTACCATGTACATCTTCAAAATTGTACCAATCAATCTAAAATAAAATAAAGTACTTTTATACAATTAAGAAGTTTGTGAAATAAGAAGTTTATGCATTAAAAAGTCGAGGAATTAACAAGTTTATCAATATTGTACCAAAGACGATGACTTCTTTGGTAGGAATTTTGAACTTTCCATAATGTTGATGACATATATCCCACAATCATATCCATTTCTTTTCTTGGGAACTCTGACAGCACGATTGATTGGAAACTGAAGGAACTTCATTGGCATTTAAGGCTAAAGAATAGAATCAAGGGAATGCAACCGTAAAAAATATCAAAAAACAGTGTCAATTAATATGAAATTTAACACAAAATACACGAGTAATAAAGGAAATAGTTTATTCTAAAATAACTTGAGTGAAATACAATGCACAAAGCTTGATCATGGAGTTTTATATTCAACAAGAATCTCAAAGAGGATCTCATATCACGATCAATAGAAATTAATGAGATGATTTAACATTAATTGGAATGTAAATGTATCATAATAGTTGTGAGTGTTTTAGAAGAATTAGACCATTATAAATTGTAATAATTAAAGGGTTGAGAAAATAACCTTACACCTATGCAAGTCTTGCATATAATTTTTTCTAATTTTAGCTGCCTTTGCAAAACAATCAACTTTGAATCCAATCATAATAACTGATTGGTATATAGAATAAAGGCATAAACATGAGTAAACTATCACTGCATAATCAATAGAGAAAATGAAAAAAATTATCAGAGATACTCACAAAATATCTAGTAGTAAATATCAGTTCATTGGCAAATTTTTTTCCATCACCTGCTCAATGAGGATGAGGTGATACACTTCATGGAAATAACCTAAATATGGTCAAATTGATTAAGAGATATGATATAGTACATATATATGGTGTGACATGAATGAATTTTGAAATCTCACACAATTTCAATTAGATATGTCTTAGGCAAAAGACTTAATAAAGAATGTCGATTTATAAATTCACCGTAAGTAGAGATAATGAATTCACTAATGATAATAAACAATAATTTTGAGTAATAATTCATAAAATCATTTAAACCTAATTTAATAATAAATTATAAAATTTAATAGATAATTCCATAAATACCTTCCTTGCGCATCTCTGTCAAAAGTATATCGAATAAGCTTTGATTGGCCAAGAGTAATAGGATCATTAACTTGAAATGGACTAGCTTTATACTTAGGATTTGTTCCCCAACACATTTGATCGTATGTTCAAAATTGATACTATTCTTATTTGGTTACGCTGGCAGTACATTCGCACTAGTGGATGTCTGAGGCTTTTCCCTATAGTTAGTTAGTTCAACTATATCCTATAGAAAAGAAATTTAAATTTAAAATAATTCATCATTGAATTATCATGGAAATGAAATTTACAATATGAGATCTAAAATCTCTAAATTATATTGGAGAATATGTTAGGGAATGGAGACATAACCTCTTATATAGTAAGAAGGATCTCTAAGAATTTCACTTTCTAATTAACTAGTCCCAGTTCAAGCCATCGGTTTATCGAGGTTCAATCTACCCTCCACATAGTCCTCGTCATTGACCAAAATCATTTTATTTTTCCAATCACTAATTAGTTGGGGTTTTCTGAGTCAATGTGTAGGTTTTGCACTTTTGAAGTTTGAAGATGACAATGGATCAAATGGTTGTTTTGATAATGCAACAACAATATATTTTGATCTTAATTCCTCCAAAGACTTTTCAACCTTTTCCATTCTTGCATGAAATAAATCTCGTATTGTGTTCAATTATCTAGACTAGCTCTATAAGGTTGAAAAGTCTTTGGAGGAATCAAGATCAAAATATACTGTTGTTGCACTATCAAAACAACCATTTTTGTTCAATTATCTAGACTGGCTCTATAAGCACCTTAAAAGCCGCTTCCATATTAACATTGCTCAACCCAATATGTTATGCAATTTAATAACGCAAGAAATTGCTTTAGGGATAAAAAAATTTGTTGGCATAAATGGCACAATCAAGGATGAATACTAAAGGTACTAGCTTAAGCAATCTCTATTGCCATATTTCTTGTAAAGCTGGTTTGATTTAATGAATGCATCATTTAGCATTTAAAAACTCAAGATATTTTTCATGACATTTTCAAATTATATTTTTATTTTCTATAATATAATGATTTTAAACTTATAAAAAAATGATTTTGTAAAATTAGTTTCTTTTCAAATTTGTGGACTAAATTGAAAAGTTTTGAGAATTTTAAAATCAACAAATAATGTTTTAAATTCTAGAAGTGGATCTATTTGTAAATACTTAAAAATTTTTGGGCTATAGTATAATTTCATAATGTATTGGGCCAAATCTGTAAGTTCTGGAATAGTAGCAGCTAACTACTTAATCTATAGCGGCTAATCGCTTCAGGACTAGAAATATAGTTGCTAACCATTTAAAGCAGGAGGCAATCCACTTGGGGCAAATTTTCAAATTTGATTTGTAATGGTATCTTGCCAAATTAGTATAGTGGCTAACCGCCTCATTTTATCAGCAATCTGGTAAGTCCCTAGAAAGTCAATAACGGCTGATTTGATTGTTTAAACTATAAAAATCCAAATCTATTAACTTTTTAAATTGCAATTGAGCTAAAACTGGTTAATATAACTGATCTTGAGTTTTCATCTTTACTTATATACATACATTGAATCATTATTGAGCTATCATTTGCTTATACACTTTTATAGGGAGTAACCTTTGTAATTTTCATTTATATATCAAAGTTGAGTGAGTATAAGTGCATGAAACACTTAGAGGAAAGAGCTGTGTGTGTAAATTACTACTTCTAAAGGTTTATTGACGTCTTAGAAATCAATTGTAAAATCTTGAAGCATTGTAAGACTTGAATGGTGGAATCCTCAAACTTGGTGTACTTGGACGCATGGACGTAGGCGGATTTTACAGAACCACCTAAAAATTCATGTGTTTATTCTCTTCTCCCTTATCTTTTTAAATTTATGCATTGTTGAATTTACTATTATTAAATTTCTTAAAACATTTATTTAAAATTGTATTGTGTTTTGTTACGATATTTTTTAATACCTAATTCAACCCCCCTCTTCGAGTTGCTGAGCTAGAATTTCAAAATTAACTTCACTCATTAGAACTTGAAATAAATAAAAATAACAATCATATATACTAATAATGGAAACACGTGCAGTTTAGTTCTTAAAATTGTGTACATGTATGAAAACAACAAGAGAATAGTACAAACCTTATTACTTGTAATGTCCCTAAACTTTTTCTACCATTTTAAGAATTAAGAATTTTTTTCCTTAGCACATATAGTTACAAGACGTACTATTCTATTGATAGAATAAAGATCATATAGAATATTAGTAAAGTAGAACAACTGTCCATAAGAAAATCAATATTTATGTCATACTATTTTTCATATCAAGATGTCAAAATTTGGTAAAATAGTTATTACATTTAATATTTGTTAAATATACTTTTAAGAACATAAGACAGCCATTAACTGACTTCACCTGTTTCCTTTTATACTTCCCTATACAGTCCCATAAAAAATTAAAGCACCATGTAGCCTATTTTTTTCCCAATTGATTGTACCTCAGGGTATAAAGATACATCAGATTAATATAAGTGGCACTTATGGAACATAAAATGGCTCCTAGAAGGAACAAACAAAACAAGATCTTAAAATCATCATCATATCTCTTAATGGCCATTAGTTTATCACTAACTGTCGATATTTCAATTCCTCTTTGTTTGGTTCTATTTTAGCACGCAGTTTAGTAATATCATCATTTCTTCTCGTATGTCTACCAGTTCACCTCTATCTCTAATCCCCATTGTGATGCTGAAAGATGTAGGTTTAAATAATACTCTTTGCCATGAAGAAGTATAAAATGCCTCTTCATGTCAAACTATTAGACAATTCTTCACAAAACTCTCATCTAAAACACGATATTTTAAGTTTAAGATACTTTCAAAGTCAATTTCTTTAACTGGATCTTGTTGCTCAGGTGTGAATGAGGAAATAACCTTTGTGAAAGCACTCACATGACTTTAACATAGTAGAAATTGCTCATGCTTATCTTCATTTGTTTAGTTTTCATCAAACTTTGCACTAATAGTTTCGCCAGCATATAAAATAGGGTCTTTAGGCATCGTCTGAAATTCGCACTTCCCCTCATTTGTTAGCTTTTTCCATTTTTCAACAATTGTGACTCTACATACCTTGTGGGCCCTACTCTGTCTTGAGCCTATTTGCTTCAAATTTGCTATAGCCATCATTTAATGTTACATCAATAACACAAGGAAAACTAATTATTAACATAGCAACTTCAAAGAATTCAATTTATTTATACTTATAAAAAGTGAATCCATGATCTTTGACTAGGTCTTGGACTTGTAGCATTTATAGTATCCATGTTGTATCTACATTATATAGTTAAAATCTTGTAATAGACAACATATAATTTAAACTATCAATTTAATCAATAATGGCATACAAAATTTAAAAAAAAAAACACAGCAACAAATAACAAAAGAGATTGTAAAAAATTATCCACAAAATTCAATCCAATAGTAATCAAATAAAATTTAGCCCAAGACAATAAACTAACCTATTTAAATGATTTTAATAATCCAAGAAATCTCCAAACAAAACATTACTGACAATAAAAAGTTTAATATTAGGGAGACTAATTCTTTAGCTTAAGTACTAAATTAAGTATGCAAATTTCACATGTAGCAATATACACGTTTGTTGTGAATATTTGCAAATCCATTTTGCTATTCAACTATGATTCTATATGAATAAGCACCCAACAACAAATCTAATTTGCTACCATATGCTAATACACATTAAGCTGGTAAAAGAAACTATTAATCATCTCTTGAACATTAATTTTTCATCATCCAAACACTTTTTTTATCTCAAAATTCATAAATCCCTAATTGTTTCACATAGCACAAAAATTTTAATATAAAGCATGAATGATACATGTCGAATGAGGGTGTATGAACAAAGGTTTCAATAATTACCACAAGAAGCACAAAATTCAAGATTATATCCTTACCTTATCATTAACTAAAAAATGAAAAAGAACAAGAGGAAGATGTACTGAACTTGAACAACTTAAGATGACAGCAACTGATTCTTTACTGTGAGTGAGATGATGGCTAAGCATATGATGTAATAGTAGATCCACATGAAATCTGCATTAGGCATCGACATTTGAGAAGTAAGTGTGTGGGTGTGGGTGTGGGTGTGGTCCTTTTCTAGTCCGGGAGCTCTTTTTTTTTTTTATACCGACACACTTTTACAGCACATGATTTAAAAGCATGCCTGCATTAAGAAAATTACTGGCATCCACACTTGAGAATGATTACACACACACACACACACACACATTATATATTCCTTTTTACGTTTGAGGCTATAAATGAGATGACTTGCCTTGACCCATATTTAGGATCCGAGGCGAATCATGCAATCTTATATCTAAAACTCATGATATAAACTTAATTTATGAATATATAAAAATGACCTCAAGCCTATATTATAATCATATAATAATATTTATGTCTCATCTGAAAACATATTTAGACTTTATACACTTCACATCTCATTATACATATACACATACACATCTTAAATATTTACATATGAACATAAACATGCTCAAAATACAAGTCATGCACAATGCATGTCGTAGCCTAACCTCAACTGATTAGAAATCAAACTGCACGAGATCCAGTAAAAACTTGGGAGAAATGAGGTAAATAAGAAAATAGTAAGCTTGCGACTTACTAAGTGGATACAATTATATATAAAAATAAAGTAATATACTAGTGCTTATACATAATCATATGACATAACTCTACAATAAACACATTATATAAGGAAACATAATGTCATACACACATACATGGCAAAATTGTACCAAATATTACCCAAGGGAGATAACTCTCAATACTCACCGGAATCATCATCGCACAAGTAGAGCGGAGAAAAAACCTCTCAATACTCGGTGGAATTTAACTACGTTGCATAGGTAGAGTAACCTAACTCTTAATACATGTGCATAGTGCGTATTGGGAAGGGTACACATACGGTGGTTCACAATCACATCCCATGACTCAATCAATCATATAATGTGCATACATATAATCATAACATGATACTAAATCATGCTATCAAATATAAATGCTTCAAAGAATACATAAGAGTAATAACAGTATCCATCACATATCCTATTCAGTTTCTTAGGATTCAAAATTTAATTGTTAGAATTGATATAAAAACTTACACGAATAATGTAAATTAAATCGTAATTGTTCAAATTTCCTAAATCTACTACTCCCTAACTCACTGGATATAGATCTTACTGCCGAATTCTATTTTCTGTAACATTCCCTCTTAATTCCTCTTTTTAACTTCTTTTTCACTCTCGGTTTTTTTATTTTTTTTCTCTTTTCCTTTATTTTTCACTCTTGGCTTCTCTCTTTTCTTAGTTTCCTTTCTTTTTTTATATATTTTTTCTCTTGATTTTTTTCTTTTTTTTCTATCTGGTTTGCTTTGTTTTGGTTCAATTTATGAAAAATGGCGAGAGCTACTTCAATTCTTCACTTTATATATGCCACCGCCTCCAAGTTTGGATAACAAGCACATAGGTAAAGCATGCATGTGGTTTAAATGAAGTACACAGCTAGCTGTTTCTTTGACAATTAGCTATGTTTGGCTTACAAACAAGCAAGTGAAGCATGCACGCAAGCTACAATTCCTCCACCATTATCAAAAGTTTCATCCTCGAAATTTATGTACCTAATTAAAATCAATATGTGGGTACTACGGCTGCATCTGTTCCTCACGCTCCCAAGTGGCCTCCTTTGTAGTGTGACTCGTTTAAATCACCTTAACCAATGAGATCATCTTATTCCATAACACATATGTTTCCAATCAAGACTTCATAAGTCAAATCTACTGTCATTTGGACTGGTTCTGTATCTAAAACATGAGAAGGACAAGATAATAACAGAAAATCAACAACTTATCTTCCATTATCTTCATGGTACTTTCAACTTCATTCAAGTCCGTAAAAAACATTGAACGGAAAGCTACATAACTGTGTAAGACATAATTGAGGCAAGCCCCCAGTGGCTACGTGTCTAATTAGTCAGCAATGCACGGATTTTCTCGAGATGCAAACCACACAGCTCTATCTTGGAGCATCTCAAACTTCCCGTACTATATTTCTAAGTACATAATATTTAAGTTTAATAGAAAGATGGGCCTAGCCTATAGCTATGGGAAATTTACAAAAATAACCACAAAACTTTAGCCTTTTTTCATTTTAACCACACAAACTAATTTCTATCAACATTAGCAAAAAAAAAAATCTTTAAGACCAAAATATCCCTCTCATATCTCTCCCTAACAATCTTTCTTTACCTTTATCTCTCCCAAATCGAAGAAACACCCATAACCGCCGGCAACAAGAGCACTCGTCGGCGGCAACTTCATCTATTAACGACACCCAATCTAGCATCTACGGTCTTCAAAACCTAGGTTAGCTATTTTATTTATATTTTATTAATTTAAAATAAAATTTTAGAACGATATGGTTGTAATGTTGGTGATGGTGTTGTTTGTAGGGGTGGTTGTTATTTTGGGAGTGTATTATTTTGGGTCGAGTGGTGCTGCGACGAGCGCTAGAGCACGCGCGCCGCTCGGCAAGCGACAGGCGCAAGCTCGCGCTCATCGCTAGGCAGCAGCGCGCGCGAAGGCAAGCTGCCTGTCGCACCAAAATTACCTGTGCTAATTTTATATTTCATTGAACTCAATTTTTTTTTTTGTAAATGCAATGTTATAAATATTACAGATACATGGCGAATAAAGAATCATCGAAACTTAAACTAGGAAGGATGTATTTTCCTTATACTGATCATTTTCTGGGTCGAATTTCGAGCATGTGTAATTTATCTTCAGTAGTAAAAGCTATTGAGCAAAAATTGACAAACCGGCAGTTGAATCTGTTCAAGAAGGATATATTTGGACATTTTTTGGAATGCCGAAGCTTTCCATTTAGTGGTATACTTTTACATAATATTTTACTTAGGCAATTGATCGATGAAGTAGACAGCAGAGAGAATCAGTTATGGTTTCAAATTGGTGGACATTTGATTCGCTTGTCAATTGTTGAATGGTGTCTAATTACTGGACTTTCCTACGGTGTAGATAAGGTAGTAAGCAATAGCACAAACCATAGGCTAGTGAAAACATATTTTAATGGTTTGTATCGCAACATCAGTGTTAAGCAATTTGATGCATTATTTGAGCAGTTAAATTTCGAGGCCATGGATGACATCGATGCATTAAAGATTGCACTGTTTTATTTTGCGAACAATGTTTTAAGTGCAAGAAAGGGTCATTGTCAAATCAATTTCACATGGCTTGATGAAGTCGATGATATAGAGTACTTCCGCAATCGTCCATGGGGTTGTTTGTCTTGGGAAATTATATACGAGAGTCTTGACTGTGCGCTGTACGAGAAAGGCGAGAAATTTAGGACGACGCGGTTGAAAAACCCTAATCATAAAATTGAAAAATACAATGTTTACGGTTTTACACCCGGAGTTCAGTTGCGTTGTTTTTTTTATTTATAAGTTTTATAATATTAAATATTTGATAGTTGTTTTAATAATTTTTTCACTTTTGGTTGGTGTAGGTTTGGATTTACAAAATGATCGGAGGTTTACCGTCATAATGGGCTGTGAAAACGAAGAAAAATATTCCCCGCATTTTGCAATGGAAACCCATGGCTTTTTCAAAAATTAACTTTGCTGAAGTTTATTCATTCTTAAATGACGAATCTCTTCTTGTAAGTAATAAGTTTTGATTTTTTTTAACATTATTAAATTGAAATTCTATATATACTTACTTATCATTTTGGGTTAAATTCATGGTAGGGGGATGTTTTACAAACCCTTAAGCCGAATGGAAAGGAGAAGAGTAAAAAATATTGGCTCACTGTAAAGGATTACATGCCATGTATTCCACACTGGGTTCATCAGGTCGGTATTCTATAAGTACTATTGTTTATTTAATCGAAATTTAATTTTTCATTTTCTGATTTTAAATGCCACTTTATACAGCACCAACCCTCAATCAACGCGCCGCCATCCATTACAAAGCAATCCGACAAGCATACCGACATACCAAGCCCAACACCCGAGCAATGTCATGAGACTTCTACGGATGAGGTGCCTGTAGACAACCACCACGAGCAGACAGACAACTCTGATGACGCATATGATTATGAGGTTATAAAAAAATCTTTTGTGCATATATAATTACTGGTTATTTACTGTTATTATAAAATTTTCTTTACTTTTTTTAATAGTCGAGGACAAAGCAGTTTAATGATTATATGCGACGACGAATGAACAAGATTGATCGTAACATCCACGAACTTAAGCCAGAATTTAAAGATTTTAAAGAAACCGTGGTGGGATTTATCGATTCATTTTCTAAACGTGCAAACAAGGATTCTCCTACTGGACGTTCGTACACTGTGAGTACATTTAAATTTAACAAATGTGTTCGTTTGGCTTTTAATTTGTTTATTGTTAATATGTTTATCTGCCTGTCGCACCAAGCTATGTGCGACAGGGCGCCTGTCGCACGAAGTTAAGTGCGACAGGCTGCCTGTCCCACTGTTGCAGCAAAGGGTAAATTGCTCCCAACTGGCACCAAACAACTGAAATTATATTAAAAAATCAGAAAATAACTCATATCACTCACTGATGTCGATTAGTGTTGGATCTGGATGAATTATAATTGGATTTCACTTTTATCATTCACCGTCGGCATTTGCCGTTGCCTTTAGATGCCGCCGGTGATGATTTGTAAAGCTGCTTTTTGGTTTGAAAACAGAGAAGAAAGAAAAGTTATTTTTAATTTGTAAATAAGGGCAATTTGGAGAGAAAAGTGTGTGTTTGGCTAATATTGATAGAAATTAGTTTCGGTGGTTAAAATGGAAAAAGACAAAAGTTTTATGGTTATTTTTGTAAATTTCCCATAGCTTTAAGACGATAAATTTGATGTCTTGCCATCATGGGTAAATATTTTTGTACTCACGATATTTGCTGATGACAAATCAATACTTGTAAACAAAATAAAAGAGCTAAAGAAATAAAAAGAAACAAGCTCTCCATTTTCTTTTTTGTAAGAACCAAAAAGCAAATATTACAATTACTTATTGTAGCTTCTACTTTCAAGATAGAGTTCAGTGCTTATTAGCAAAACCATATGAAACAAAAGCCAAAGTCAAAGTGCTTTCATACCAACACATGATTTTTGTCTACCTACTATTAGCATGGCAGAAAGCAGAGCACTATATTACAATGTGAAAACAATCGTATTACTTTGATTCCAATGGTTTGTGGCAAGTTTTGTTTTTAATCTTTGTACATATGTGATGCATTAATTCATATTTGGAAATGTTTATGAGTATAGAAAAAGCGATAAAGCAATAAAAAAATTCTAGAGTCTAAATCCATTGATTAAGTTCATGGTACTTATAATTTTTCCTCTACTAGCATATTCAGAAATTGCCAACCTCCCATTCCTTATGACATGGAAAGACCTTCCTTTTTGCTATGGGCCTCAAATTCAACTTTAAGATTGGATGAACATAAGGCAAAAGAAAGATAGTGCAATAATAATTTCCCATATTTTTTTAGCAAGGGTTATAAGGCCAAATTTCAATAATTTAATATTATGGAATTTGGCATTACATTTCTACTTTGTTTTAAGAATGTTAATTATGTTGCACATCATTAAATTTTTTTTTAAAAAAAAAAAACTCTATAGTTTGTTCTTAACAGCAACTAAAACATTTTCAAATAAAAAATAAACGGCTAAAAATGAATCTTATAACAATCTAGAGAACCTAGAACAATAGGGCTTAACTATAAGACCCTTTTTCTACATTGAAACTAGTGACATACTAAGAATAGTCAAACACCTAATTTTGCAATTAACATATACAAAAATAATGGTGCTAAAGTGCAAATATCCGAATTTCACAAATTTGAACCAGAATTGGAGTCGTGTAGCCCATTGAAACCCAGACGTTCGAATCTGAACATCACACAGTATATACAAATATTCTCATAAGAAGTTTACAATAAGAGCACATGATCTGAGGCTCAACTATTGACCATGCATCACTATAACTCTTATGCAATTTATTGAATAAGCTTTAGTCTTAACTGAAATTTTCAAGCTTAAAAAAGTAGCCTATTGAGGAGAAGGTAAATTAACAATATCATTGGTAAGTATTGAGGCGATTCTGACATTGTTGGCCTATGTGTTGCAATCTCTTGAACACAAAGAAGGGCCACATTAGTGTATCTCTTCTAGGGGTGGGCATTTTCATGTTCGGATCAACCCGATCGGATTTCGAGTTGATCGGGTTAGAAAAGAATTCATCCGAACTCAACCTGAAGCCGTAACGCGATCCGATCATATCCGAATATGTTCGGTTGGATCGGGTTAAATAATCAGGTTGAATTTGGGTTAATTCGAATCGGGTGAAGCTACAGTATAAATAAAATAAAATAAAATATTTAATTTTAATGTTTAATCTAACTAATCTATTCATTAAAAACAAAAACAAAAATGAATTCATACTTATAATTTAAGCTTCCACAAGCCTAATCAATCAAGCTCTACAATTTTCAATATAAGAATTTTCCTCATTTTATTGTTAACATTTAACAATGCATATACTAAACAATTAACAGATAATATATAATATATTATTATATACCATCAAAACATCAACCAAAAAAAAAAATTGGGTTGCCAATTCTTAAAGGAACTTGGTGATGGTGGAGGCTATAGCAGCAGATCCGACAAGTAGAAGATCCAGCAGCGGTAGATCTGACAACGGCAAATCCGGTCGTGGGTCGCGGAGGAATAGATCTGATAGCGGGTTAAGTGGTTGTATGTGCGGGTTGCACTTCGTCCGTGTTTCTCTGCGTTTGCTGCCGACTGCCGCTTTGCTTTTGGCTTTTGCGGTGTGTGTGTGTGTGTGAAGTCATAAATGTAAGGGTGAGGGCCATGAGGCTGTGATATGTGAAGTTAGTAAAATGATTTGTGGCTGTGTGCATATGTTTGTGTGGCTGTGTGTATATGTTTGTGTGTGGCTGTGTGCATATGTTTGTGTGTGGTTGTGTGTGTGTCTTATAATTTTATTTTTTTATTTGTTAATTATTTTTTTAGCCAATCCAATCCGATCACAATCTGATCGAGTTGACACAAATACACCCGATCGGATTTTATTCACAACCCGATCTGATCCAAACTCAAAATTTTTCAAGGCGGGTCGGGTATTTTGCCCCACCATAATCTCTTCAACATCAAATATGATGCTTCACATTGCAATATCATACCCATCGATTCCCATGCTCTATCATCTTTCCATAAACCCCAAGCTTAAAGGAAAAAATAACAATATTCAAATGGTTAGGGTGTGTTCGAGAGTGATGTATGGTAGTTGGGCTGCCAAAGTTAAGCTTCCAAGGTTTTTAGTAAGACTTTACAACTAGGTTTTGATATCTTAGTAGTTTTTTTTTCTCAATTCTACTCTACAGTTATGTCTTTTACTCCACAGCAGCTGCATCTTAAAAGGTATATCACCCTACTTCCAAACGCACCCATATTTATAATGATAATGGATATTCTTAGTTTTGTCTAATTCAATTATTAAAGTAAACATAGTTCATTTAGGATTATTACTAGATTCATCTTAAAATGTTTAAATAATAAGAATAAGTAAAAATAAAAATAAAGTGAGAAATCTTGATTGTACTTGCATGGCCAAGAAGTGTAAGAAAATCGATATGAAGAATCATGTATTTGTTAGGAGACATACATCCACTATAAATTCGTTGTTTCATCAAATATTTAAAGATAATGATGTTCTTGTTGTTTTTTATGTTTGTTTTAGAGAAACATAATGATATTCTTGATGTGACATTTGTTAGATTGAAATTTGTATGATAGCTTGCTTTTTATGTGCTACTGAAAATAGTAAAATGTGTTTCGTAATTTATTTGTGAAAATGTATATTGATTAAACTTTTATAGTAATTATATTTTATTTACATTATCTTACAATTCAAGTGATTTTTTTTTTAATAATTCATTGTTTCATCAAATTGGAAGAAATGGCTAAATTTGTTGTGCAATATTCCGCATGAATGGGAAAAAAGAAAGGACATGGAATGCCGATTAATTTGAAAACTGATAATTGTTTTATCATTTAAGAGGCAATGATAGCAATTTAATTATTACTACAAAAGAAGGGCTGAATCAAAGAAGCCAAAGTTCACCATGGGAAACCTACAGTGTCATAGAAAATAAAACCAATGCATATCATTCCCAAACCCACTGATTTCCACATGCAATAGATTGACCATTGGATTCATGCAATAAAACCAAGAGTTAATTTACCCATATTTTTCTATTGTTTTTTTATATTCAATCTCAACCATTGAATTAATTTTACTTGAATCTAACAGTTAGAGTTAAAACGCGGCATGGTGCCGAGGCTCAAAGTGCGGCATTTTAGCAATAGACAAAATAATAATATTAAACTTATTTTAAAATAAAATTATATTATATTTTGTCAAAAGTAATAATTTATATTAATTCTAAATTAAAATTATTTAAAATATTATTATATTCATAAAAAATTAATAATATTACTCTATGTTATTTTTATTTGAAAATATAAATGTTTCTTTAATATGAATAATTAATAATAATAAATAGTTTATTTTAAAAAAATATTAATTTTATACTGTATTATTAATTATTAATTATGTTTTATTTCTATTACTATTATCAATAATTTTTATTTACATAATTAAAATTAAAATTAATAAAAAATTATGATTTATATAATTAAGAATATTAATAATTATTAATTTATATAATTAAAATTAATAATAAAATAAATTATTAATTTTATAAATATATTTTTTATTCACATACTAATTAAAAACTAAAATTCTTTAAAAAAATATAAAATTATAATTTAAAATAATTAAATTCTAATATAAAATAAAATAAACACATAAATAAAATTTTCCTACTCCATAATTCCATTCTTTACTTTATACTTTCAGCATTCTCAGTCCTCAAAATTTCTATTCTAATAGGAGAAGTGAGCAGTTGAGCACTACTCAAATACTATCGCAATTAGGCTTGAAGATTGCGGCCTGTCATTTGGCTTCTTCTGTTCTATAGAGGACGAGAGCATCGTCCGGTTTTCAGGCCTCTCTCTCACAGTCTCACTGACTGATCCCATAAGCCATTATTAATTACTAAAATTGAAAGACATCAAGTCATCAACACAAAAGAAGGTGGAAGCAGGATGTGTGGAGATTCAACGAACTGGGACGAAGATGCTTACAGACAAAGTATACTGAAGGAAAGAGAGATCCTGACCCGAACCGTATTTCGAACCGTTTGGGGCCCCTCTAAAGATGGTAGCCCTGACACCATCGTTATCGCCTCCAGTGACGGCTCTATAACATCTTACTCTATTCCTTCTTGCATCTCCAAACTCGTCAGTTCAATTCACTCTTCTCATTTTCAACTTCTAATTTCTTCTTTTTCTTTTCTCTTTTAATTTTAATTTTTATATATTCAATTATTTATTTGAAATTATAAGCTTTGTTACCTTGGTTGCAGCCATTGGGTTTGAGTAATAGCAAGGTTCAACAGTAAGTGTGCTTTTCCTTATTGTTTAGAAGATTGTTCAGAAGATAGTTAGAACTGCTTTTACTTGGAAGTGAAAGTTGTTTTCTCCCTAGGTTGTTAGGGGTCGAACCTGATGGATTCCTTCATGGGCATGATGGACCTGCATATGACGTCAAATTCTATGGTGGTAATGAAGATGCTTTGTTGTTGAGGTTCGTTTGATAAAAACTAAATGGCACTTCACTTTTTGTGTGAATTTGTTTTTGATGACTGTCTAGACTATAGCTATTTACAGGTTTGAGTCATACAATGCTTTACTTTTTCAATCATTTATTTTCTCATAAAGTATTAATATGAACGCGCACAAATATTATGTGCTGAGCATGCAAAAAACTTAAATCTTTCTTTTAACTTGAGAATAGACTGTATGAATGAAGATATAAACGATGCTTGCTACTTATGATTAATTAAATTGTTTACTGAATATCATGCAGTTGTGGGGATGATGGGAGGATTTGTGGGTGGAGGTGGAAGGAATTTACAGAGTCAAAAGTGCCTATTAATTTACAAGGTATAGATATGGGATATATATTTAAAGGCATGGAGTTGCCATTAACTTACTTTATTTTATGTGAGAATGCTCGTTCTTGTCAATCTGATTGCTGCAGTCAAACTGTCATAAATTGTTTGATTTTATAATTTCTTGATGTGCTCTCACAGTTTTCCGTTACTGTTAAATGCTATCCAGCTTTTTCAAATTTCTCTCAGCTACAAATGCTAACGGTTTTCTTTTACTGTTTTCGACTCAAATCATAGCTTCAGGTGGACATTTACATATTTTCTGATTTTATTTCTCTCTCTCTCTGTTGGCCTGCTAGGACAACAGTGTAATCTTCTTTAAGCTTCTGCTTAGTTTCAATTTAACTTTCCATTTTCAAGTGTTCTGTCTCCCCGGGGAGTGTGGTTTATTCAAAAAAAAAAAAATCTTAAGTCTTCAACTCATGTTCATGCTAGAAGTTCCGTGCGTCAACTTCTTACATTCAATGAGATTAGTGTAGCAGCTTGGTTTCTCAACAATCAACACATGAATTTATTTTGTGTTCTTTTATTTTTCAGGAAATCATGTAAAGCCAGTTCTGTACTTGGTGAATCCTCAACATAAGTGAGTTATCGTGAATCGTAGAAATGAACTGTGCTGTTATGCATCAATTGCTATTATTAGTTGATACTAGGGGTTCACCTTCTCAACATTTTAGATGCCCTCTCTCTGATCTCATCAAATGAGTCTCGGTTTTTTTTTTTTTATTATCTTTTTTGTTTTGGCTTAGTTAGAGATTAGACCTTTTTATACTTCCTACCTTTTATTCTGAGAAAAAGTTAAAGTAGATTGAACATATAGAAATTTACAAAAAGGTGAACAAGCTGCCGACTAGTCCCAAAACGGCCTAAGAATTTACAAACAAGAGAATATCTCTAAACCTGTCGTGGAAGGGCTAAAACAGTATCAACATCTAAAATAAAGGCTAAAACCTTTCTGAAAGGCAAAAGCCACCAAATCTAAAACTTCTTCCCAACTCAAATTATGAAAAAGAACGAAGTATCTTGTTTCCTTTGAAATGTGACATCTTCCTCTCTAGGATCCCAGAAAATTCTGTTGTTTCTTTTTAGCCAAATAACCCATAGATTAGCTAAAACGCTACATTTCCATAATACTCTTTCTTTTTCTCCTTTAGCAAAAGCTGCGACATGTTCAATAAGCATTAAAACACGAGAGTGTGGAAAGGCCCATGAGACTTTAGCAGCTTGAAATAGGGTATTCCAAAGACTAGATGCTACTTTGCAGTGTGTAAAGAGATGATCAGCAGTCTCTTCACTATTCTTGCGCATAAAACACCAAGGAGGAGCTAGGACGAGATTAGGAATCCCTTTCTGAATGACTTCAGCTGTGTTAATTCGATCATGATAAAGAACCCAAGCAAAAAATTGTATCTTACAAGGCTCATTAGATTTCCATATGGAGTTTGCTGGTAAAAAGCTATTGAATGAGAAATCATCTGTTAACCAATCAAAGTATGATCTACGAGTAAAAGTGCCTGATGATTCAATCTTTCACACTCTTCTATCTAAACTCATTTCATCAATAAAAACATTATCCAAAATAGTCAACAGATCTGAAGATTCTTCAGTTTCTCTCTGTATATATCCCTGAAAAAAATTTAGTTTGCATTCCAAGATGAAGGAGATGAGCCAAAAACCATTTTAGACTTGATTGAGATGTTATCAGTGCCAGGCCAAACATCTTACCAAAACTGTATCTTTTCTCCATTTCCCGTCTCAAATCTTTTATGCATAAGAAAAGAAGGATACCCCAAAGAGAGAGTCTTCCAGGGGCTTCGGATAGATCCATTAGTGACCACATTAGTATCCCATTTATTGTCTTGGATGCCATACTTACTGTTTATGACATTGTGCTGTAGAGAGTTTTGCTCCAGAGAAGATCTTCAAAGCCATTTAGCTAGTAAGGCACAATTCTTGTTCACCACATTGTCAATACCTAACCCTTCATTATCTCTGGAATTGCTGACAATTTCCCATTTCACCAAATGCATACTCATGCTTTTTCCAAAACTTTCCCATAAAAAAATCACGCATCAATTTTCTATCCTTTTGGCTATCTTGATAAGGATTTTAAATAAAGGAAATATGTAAGGAGGCTAGAAAGAACAGATTGTATAAGCTTAAGTCTGCTCCTACGCTATAGAAAAGCCCTTTTCCATTCTTCTAACCTTTTTTCTATTTTCTGCATTACCGGCTTCCAGAAGTCTAATGATTTTGGATTGCCACCCAACGGTAAACCGTGGGACTTAAGAGGCTAACTTCCAACACTACACCCAATTCTAATTGCCAAGGCTGAAAGCTTTTTATCTTGAGAATTAATTCCAGCTATTATTGTCTTTGAAAGATTAATTTTCAGGCCTGAAATTAAGCCAAAAAGCTTCACCAGAGAAACAAAATTGCTTATTTTGCTCCCATTTCCAGAGTATATGGTGTCATCAGCAAATTATGTGTTAGACCAGCTCATTTTCTCTGCCAATCTTTATTCCCTCGTGATCTCAGCATCTGGGGCTTTCTTCACCATCCTACTCAAGATAAAAGGAATGGAGAAAAAGGGTCACCTCGTCTTAACCCCCTAGACGCTCATAAAATCCCCTTGGATGCCCGTTAATTAGAACATAAAAATTCATAGACTTGAGGCAGCCTTGAATCTGCCTCCTCCACCTTTGCTCAAAATGATCAAGAAAGATCCAATCAATGGTCAAAAGCTTTCTCAAAGTCAATTTTGAAAATTAACCTTTCCTTGTTTTTCCTACACTCATCCACCACTTCATTGGCCACCAAAACTGCATAAAAAATCTTCTTTCCTTTTATAAAAGCTGCCTGAGATGAAGAAATGGTCTCTGCCAAAACTTCCTTAAGACTTATTAATCACATCTCTGTTATAGAATTCTTCAAAACCCTTCAACGGATCCTTCTTCAAAGAATCCTAACATTTCTGAAATAAAGCCTTTAAATAGCCATCCGGTACTGGAGATTTTTCAAAACAGCAATCAGATAAAGCTTTCCTAATCCCTTCTACTTCAAAGGTCTCTAATTTATTAGCCTCACACCTTAAAATAGCCGTCCAATTTAAACCAAGAATTTATGGTCTACTAGTCCCAACTCCATAGTATAAGAGCTTGAAATAATCAACAATTTTTCCCTCTATTTTCTTGTCATCCTCCAAAATTGAGCCTTCGCTAGTTTCATTTCTAGTAATAAATTTTTTACTCCTTCTGCCGTTAACTACAGTATGAAACATTTTAGTGTTATTACCAGTATCTCGAGCCCATAACAACTTTGATCTTTGCCACCACATTGTCTCTTTCTTAAAGATTAATTCTTCTAGCCTAGTTCTAGACTAAAAATCATTCTCTATTTAAAGACTCATCCAACATTCCTTCCCTATCAAACTTGTCCGCCCTTGGATTCTCAAGTACCTGTTTTTCAAATTTCACATTCCCAAACACCTCTTTGTTCCACATTTTCAGCTTTTTCCTCACATAAGATAATTTAGTCATGACCAAACTCTTGCTTCCTTCCACCAATCCTCAAAATATTTTCTAAACAAATGATGCTCTAACAATGTGTTCTCAAATTTGAAAGGATTAGGCCCTCAAGCCACTGAATTGGAGTCTAAAACATAGGGCAGTGATCTGATGTTGATCTTGGGAAAGCTTCTTGTCGAATGCAAAAGCAATCCTTCTCCCACTATGGCAAAAAGAGAAATCTGTCCAACCTACAACAGACAACATTTGATCTTAAGTTAGACCAAGTGAAATTCGCTCCAATCAGAGATGGAACCCAAAGATTGGTTTCTCTGACGAAACAATTAAAATCCTTCATTCTTCTTGTTTGTCTCCCCACATTAGATACAAACCACTCTTTATATCTAGACCCTCAAACACTACCCACTAGCTTCCTATCAACGAACTCCTTTTTAGTCTCTTGGAGAATCACAATATCAGGCCTGAAATTGATGACTGTTCCAACTTAGAATCTTCATGGAATTCTATTATAGCCAAATCTGCCTTCACTAATAGCTTCCTTAGCCTGCTTGCTGCAGTCTTTGCAACTGGTTTGCTAAAGTTACAAATTCATTTTTCCCAGCAATTCCTTAATTTTTAACCTCTCTTCATCTTCTACACCTACTTCCTTTAACAACAATTTACAATTAACAAGTTGCACTTTACTAGATTCTCGTTTCCTCTCTCTTGTGCCTAACTGCACTTTTTATCTTCTCCTAGAATACTGTTGAATTACAGTTAGTTTTATTAGGGCAAAAATATGATCCCTGAGAATCTGTGCTGCAAATCCTATAGTGAAACTTTGAGACCTGCACTTATTTGAAGTTTCAATTGTCAAGAAAATTCTAAATAGATCTAAGTTAAACAAAACCTTAACCCAATGTTTAAGAAAACATGAACTAGAGATGTAGGAGAATGATATTGATGTTACACTTAACATATAAATGAGAAGGTGAGTAATAAGTTAAGATTGGAATGCCTTAAGAATCTAAATTCTTGATAGGTTCATTAGTTCATAAAAGAATCAAAGAAAGAAAGTTCCCAAAAAATAAGGATCTCTCAAATTCAAATAACATTGATTTCCAAATTCTGAATTTTACATAACATGGTTGCTAAGTTTAAATAGGCTACTAGAAACCCAAGATTCTAAAACTATACTTACAAATATTGGAATAAGTCTCTGAGCACAAACTTACTCAAAAAGATACTCCAAAAGTCTTAACTAGCCTGCCGACGTTAATGATTGACTTAGCTAAATCATTGACAAACTTAACCAAGCATAGGCTTTGTCAAAAGGATATTTTAAAAGTCTTCACTCACCCACCGTCAGTATTGCTAGACTCAACTAAAATATTGACAAACTTAAGCGAGCAACTTCAAAAATCTTCATTAGTCCACCATTATTAATGCTAGACTTAGTTAAAATATTGACAAACTTAAAACAAAATAAAAAAGGATCATAAATGAAGTTGGAAAAGTAAGGGGGGGTCATTAATATGGTTGGAACTCCCAAACTCTAAACTAGAGTTAGATTAAAGACTGAACAAGTTACAATAAATTGGTCATAAATTCTTCTAGAAAACTCCAAGTCCATCTCTTTAAATTGCATTAGAAAATTAACTCAATCAGTATCAGTTTTATTTTGAATTTGTCTTTTTTGCATTTAACCTAAACTGTGTATTTGGTTGTCCAATAGTTTGAATAATGCTCACAATGTCCTGTCTTCTTGCCCAGTCCAATTCATTTTGTCTTGCACCTTGAATTGTGATTTCAGCTCATATTTTCTCAATTAATCTATTTAATGCAGCTTGCGTCTTTTGACTGTAACTCTTGTAATTGAGCCTTCTTGAATATGTAAAGGATCTGTTGAAGTTTTAATGATATTCCTTTGATGGTTCTCATCAACCTGACTATGGAACAGAATCACTTTGCTGTATGAATAATTCTTTTATCCAAAAAATGCCATCACCAAAAACTTTGCTGTCTGTTGAAGTTTGCACAAACTGTTATTATAAGAATCTGGAGGATCAGTTTCATCATCAGTAGACTGCCCTGTATCGCTTTGAATTCTGCTAAGATCATGTTGTACTTCCTCGTTGTCACTCATCTAAGAGCCTTTCTTCTTCCAGTTTTCTAGAGCATGTATAAAACTTCCTGCATCAAAACTAGGAATATAAAGTAAGTTATCTTCCATATCAATATTTGCTACAAGCTCTTCTTTGGAACCTTGACTCTTTGACTTAGCCTTTACTTCACTTTGAGAATCAGATGACATTGAGTTGAACTGTTAAACCATAAAGATACTTTGTTAATTAACTTTTTGTCCACTTTTATGAATGATGAGTCAGTTTTATAAGACTTGAACTCTCATTCTTGAACTCTCATTTTAAAAGGTATAACCTTGATGATAAGTTTGGAATATGAGAGGAATGGACTTCAGCTAACATTACTTTCTTTAGATGTAACGCACCCAATGTCACTTAAAACACATTTCTTGGAACTTTTTACGCTCAGAACTAGAGTTAGATGATGGGAACCATCAAGATTATATCATTAAAGTTTTAACTGATCTTTTGCACATTCATGGAGGTTCAATTACAAAGCTAAAGCCAAAAAAAAAAAAAAAAGAACGCAAGTTGCTTTAAACGAATTGATTGTGAAACTGTACGCTGAAATCACAATTTAAGGCGTAAGACATGATGAATTAGGCTTGGAGAGAAGAAAAAACATTGTGAATATTATTTTAAGTTACTGGACAGTCAAATACACAGTTTAGGCCAAGTGTAAAAAAGGCAAATTTGAAATTAAAATTATTATTGATTGAGTTGGAATTTATATGCAAACTGTATGGCGTTAGAAAGATAATTAGCTTTCTAAAACAATTTACAAAGTTTGATTTGAAGTTTTTTAAAAGAATTTATGCCTAATTTATTGCAACTTGTTTAACCTTTAAGTGTAAGGCTAGTCTAGAGTTTGGGATTCCAACTGCCCCTTTGATTTTTCTATTTCATTTATGATCCCTTTTGTTTTGTTTTAAGTTTGTTAATGTTTTAGTTTAAATTTAGCATTAATGATGGTGAGCTAGTGAAGATTTTTGAAGTATCTTTTTGACTAAATGGGTTAGTGAAGATTTTTGAAGTATCCTTTTGATTAAACTAATGCTTGGAAGGCTGTTCCAATGTTTCAAGTATATATTTAGGATCTTGGACTTTTATTAATTTATTCAAACTAAGCAACCATGCTATGTAGCATGTATAATTTTCAAGGTTAATGTTATTTGAATTTGAAAGATTATACTTTCTTTGGTTCTTTTGAGAACTAGTGCACTTATTAAGAATTTGCATTCTTTTGGCATTTCAATCTTGATTTATTACTCACATTCGCATCTATATCTTGAATGTAGCGTCAATATCATTCTTTTATACATCTAGTTCATGTTTTCTTAAATAGGTTTTGCTTTAACTTAAATTTGTTTAGAACTTTCTTAGACAATTAAAACTTCAAATTAAATATGGGTCTCAAAGTTTTGTTGTGGGGTTCGCATCATTTGATGTTAAGGCCTAGTTTCTAGTCTTGTTTGCACATCTTATATCTTTTGATTATCAACCAAACGTATAGTACTGATTGTGTTCCTTTGCTTGCTTTTTTTTTTCAATTTTATTATTTTGTTCTTCTTTGTGTGCTCTTAGTTCTCATTCTTTGTTTAGTGTGCTGGTTTGTCGTATTCGGTGTGCCACCTGGATTTTTCTTGATTTTGTTTATTTAATTCAATAAAGAATTGAAAGAGAGAATTAATTGTGGCAAAAGGCAAGAGTATGTGAGATCATTAAAAGGTAAAAGCCAATTTGTGTAATAAACACGAGAGTTAAGTGACATCAATTGAGTGAAACACGTGAGGGCATTGTGAGGTTTTTTTGCTAACATTCTTTTTAGATCACAAATATGTCAAAAGACAAAAGAATCAATTATCTCAAAGCCATGCAGCAATAATTTAATCATATGAACCAGATCTTTCGAGAGATCCTTGACAAATTGGAGAGGCAAGACACTGCCACAGAATTTTAGTCATTGGGCTGACTCAATCCAGTGTCAACATGAGCTTTTTCAGCCCCATGATAAGATAGAAAATTACCTTGACTGCAGCTTTTAACACCCCTTTTGAATTTTATTTTCTAAAATACCGTTAGTTTAATTTATAAAATTAAAATCCATTAATTAAAATCAACCATCTTGCTATAAACTTTGCCCTATAAAAGACTATTTCTTTTAAGTTATTATCTTTAAAATGCGTAAAAGTCAAATTAAAAATATAAATATAGATCATGAAATGGGGGTAAAAATGTTTCAAAAAAATAAATTATTTAATTGTTAGGTTGAATTTCCTTTCTAAATAAGAAATAAAGTAATTTGCCTCTGGTTATTTAGGTAATTTCATTTATAGTTTTATGAGGATTTTAAATGGGTGTCAAAAGGCCTACTCAATTACCCCTTTCTTTTTTTTTTTTTGGGGGGGGGGGGCATGAAGAATTAGCTCACCAACCAGAAAAAGGAATAGGTTGAGAATTTGAATTCAAATTTTGAACACTTTTTCTGCAAATTGTTTTCTCTGAGAGTTTTTTTGTATCTTCTGAAAATCAGTCTGACTTTCATTAAATACCCCCGATACATGTGCTTTACAAGCACCTCTAGAGGCATCCCCACTAAAAGTACTCCCTTCCCTTTGGTTGCCGTGTGTAGAACCCCTTTTTTTTTTCCTTCCATCGTCAACCTTCTTCACCTTTTTCTACTTCCTACTTAAGGATTACATTTCCTTCCATTCACTGTTCCTAGGAAATATCTCAATTGCTTGTTTGTCTTTCCAACTTTACCTGGGGAGAATTCCTTTTGAAACATGAGTTTACCTACTTTCTTCTGTACATACCTATTTGTCTTCCCACATTCTCTTGAGCTCGCCAAAGACTGCCTCGTTTCTTTTTTATTAAGTCTCATTATTCTTGTAAAACGCGCTTATCCTGTGTTTGAAAGGATCCAGATTGTTCAATATGTGCCTTTGTGATGTCTTCATTATATTTAGTCTTCATCATATTTAGTCTACGTGGGACACTATAGTGCAACAATAGTACTGAATTTTCCCTGTAACGTTGGGTTTGTGTAGAGGCAGCTTGTCTATGAACCCAATACTGCCTATGCGTCCTGAAGTTGACATAGTACGATGTAACTGAAACACTACTGATTTATTCATATCGGTCAAACAATTAGTTTCCCTAAATTTTCATCCTTATGTCTTTGTCTTAGGCAGCTAAATACTCAAGGACAAGACGAGAGCAAAAAATTATATGTCATTTTAGAATGTTTGATGCGACTATGTTCATGCGCTCAATACTGACATCGTAACTAATTAATCATGACAACCTGGTAAAACAAAGAACAGAGATGAAAATTTACTGATTAATTGAGACAATCTGAACTAAGGGTGCACAAAATCGGATACAGATTGGATTGGGATCAATCTGATCAGATTGCTGATTGTTTAGATTCATAAAAAGTCATCCAAATGTAATCCAAACTTAAATCTGATCGAATCTGATCCAAATATATTTGGATCGGATCAGATCAGTAATATCATATTGCATCGAATTTGGATGTGTTCGAATAAATCAGATGAATCTAGATCACTTGGAAGTTGCAATACAAAATTGAAATCACACATTAAAAAAGAAAAAAAAATACAGCAAGCCAGCAAATGGACAAAAGAAAGACAGAAAAATGAAAGTGTGTTCATTTTAACCTCAATTATTTTGTTAAGATCTTCAGTAACAATTGCATCCCAAAAGCAAGAAAGCTAAATGAAACAATCAACTTTAACAATGAACTTTACAATCACCAAAAAACAACGAGAATGACATGCAGACAAAAACAGATTCACAAGCAATTCAAAAGACCCAAACCTCTGCAAGTTTTTCAAAGTATCCATTCTTATAAGTTATAATCGCCGTACCTCACAAGTTTTGATGGATCCGATTCCATTGGAAACCCTTGCAATAAACAAATAAATGTAGCAGATTTTACATGCGGTTTTGGATGGTAGTGTGGCAACTTACGGGCTCAATGGCTGTTGTTTGGGACGTCGTTGGCGTACGGCTGGGACATTGACGACTGGACAGCTGGCCGGTTTTCTCTTGAAGAGATTGGCTGGATTCATGGATGATGCGGCTGCAAGTTGCTTCATGGATTCTTTCTATTGTGATTTGGGAATTTAAGGGGTTTAGGCCTGTCTTTTAATTTATATTTCTTATTTATGTTTAAGTTATATGTTCTTTTTAAATATGAGTGTAATCCAATCGGATTGATCAATCCAATCTAATCCGAATCAAATTCGATGGGATTGAAAAATTCTTATCGGATTGGATTTAGAACTAAATCTGAATTCGATTTAAACAAAATCTGATCGGTTCGATGAGGATCGGATTCCAACGCCCAGCCCTAGCTTAAGTAATAGTTGGTCAGGTTTTATCTACCTCTTTTTTGTTTCCAAATTTGATTTAATTTTTTTTTTCCCTCAGGGGTCCTTGGGGTGCTCTTTCTCCAATTCCTGAGAATAATGCAATTGCTGTTGATCCTCAGGTTTTTTATTTTCTTCAATCTTCTTTGTTTTAATGTATATGTTCACACCACTTGATTGGCTATGGTGGCCACTTATTTATTTCTGAAAGTGTTTCTCTTTCATCTTTCCTAAGGGGGGAGCCATCTTTTCAGCAGCCGGTGATTCTTGTGCATATTGCTGGGATGTGGTATGTGTCTTTTCAAGGTGAATATGTTTCAGATGCTAACAAGTTTCTTATTAGGAGCAATTCTAAATTTATTGTGTCATACAATATCTTCAAATGACATTCATTTATTTCTGGTAGCTGTACTGATAACCAATTCTTGTTTAACGGAGTTATTCAGGAAAGCAGTAGGATCAAAATGGTTTTTAAGGGGCATTCAGACTATTTGCACTGTATAGTTGCCCGCAATTCCAACAATCAGGTCAAACCTTTTCCTTTTCTTAAAAATGATCAACCCCACAAGTTTTTAATTTTTTGGAACTACATTCATGAAAACCTTTTGCTTCGAAAATTTTTCATCTTGAATTGCTAGCTTCTTTTGTTGTAATAGTTATATTTGTTTATCTTTGGGAATTCAAAGAGGAAAGAGAACAAATTGCTTCCAACGGGAGAAGATCTTGAAAATTTCTGTAGAAGGAGGCAAGGAGGAATGAAGATAATTTCAATATGGGCTATTTTTTTCCTTTTTCTCTTTTCTCTTTGACAAGTCGGCACTGAATCTGGCAAGATATTGAAGAATCTTAAATTTTATTTCTGCATTAGTTCTCTGCTGATGTTTTCCATTAAATCTAGTTCCTGGTTGGTTGATGAATTGTTGTGGGGAAGTCTATACAAATGGTCATATATTAACAATTTATTTGAAGTAAAGTTTAAAACTTATTCAAAGGATTATGCAGTTATCATATTTATTCCTCTTTAAAAATGGGTTTCTACAAACGATTGCGTTATTTTTAATTTGGTATTGTCTACTCCAATGCAGGTGGAAAACTAGCGACCGGTAACTCTTGTTAATCGCCACATCTTTGTTTGCTAAAGTCTGCTTGTAATTAATATGCATGAAGAATTTCCTTTGGACTTGTTAATCTAGCTGTTGATTCATATGGCAGCAGTTAGGCACTGCCTTATTCTATTAAATATTGATTACTATTGATATTGACATGTGCAGCTGTTTGCTACAAATATGTGGTTCGAATATTTTATCTACTTCGCTTTCTGATATTCTTCTTTTTTACTTGTCAGATTGTAACTGGTTCTGAGGATGGAACTGCACGAATCTGGGGTAATAGCCAGTTTTAATTTCAATAAATCAAGGCCCCCCAATAAAGCATTCTGGTATTTCATGCGTTGGGACCGTTTTGTGACATACATTGATGCATGGAAATTGGCCCCAACAAAATATACAATGACAAAACATTAATTAACGTTATTATCTGCCTTATATTCTAAAGTGGTTCCATGCTGCTATTAATCTAATCAATTGTCATCAAATCTATTTTTCCTGCATTTTATATCATCCCCTTTTTTGCTTTGTGCTTTAGTATACATGATTAACTAGTCAAATTTAAGTTTCTAATTTTCATGTTTATATGGTGTTTACCTAGATTGCAAAAGCGGAAAGTGTATTAAAGTAATTGATCCTGTGAAAGATAAACGGTTGAAAGGAGTCATTTCTTGTGTTAGTTGCATTACTCTTGATGCAAGCGAAAGCTGGTTGGTAAGAGTTCGAGCAACAAATTATGTCATACTTTTCAGTTGATTTGCATTTCTTTAAATTATTATGTAGTATGTTGATATTGGAGGTGAATTGAAGGCATTGACTCTTGGCATATCTTGACAAAGAGTATATTGAAAAACTTAGTAGTTGGGAATAAGTGTTAAAAGGTACTCTTATGATTAAATTCCCACTGTAATACAAATGTCTATGATAGCTTGTTCTGGTGTAAAGGTTATTTCTAATCTCATAGCTGTTTTAGCTCAGAATGTGATTTTTATTATTTTGTTATTGAGTTCTTACTTTCACAGGCTTGTGGCAGTGGTCAAAATTTATCAGTCTGGAATCTGCCCACTTCTGAATGTGTTTCTACCATTTCCAGTCATTCTCGTATACAGGATGTAGTATTTGATAATAATCAAGTAAGTGGGATGAACCTGTGCTGGAATTGAATATCTTTATACATTTTCCTACCTATGGAAGGAGAAGGGCATTTATATCCTTAACAGAGCAATATTTTGAGTGAGAAAAAAAAGGCAGGCAGATTCGAAAATTAAGCAGGTTGTAGCCCATTCTGGGCTGAAAAATGCGTGGAAAGCTGTTTTCTAAGTTGATAAGTTGTTCAATGCTACTGCTTTACTGAAACCTGTCTCATACGCTAAATATGCTCCTGCTGCTGGCTGCATTTCTTCAATTTTCCAATTCCTTAATTCTATGAATATAAGTTGATTGTCATCGTTTGCAAAGATCTCTTTGCAGTTGTCTACAGTATTCATCGGATTGTGCTATAAGTTACTTTAGTCAATATACTGCAGCACTACTACCAATTTTCAAAGTTCTGTACCAATTACAGTATTGTGGTATAGATTAGCTTTACATGTTTAACCAGCTGATAATAATTATATTAACATTTCAGATTTTAGCTGTTGGGGCAGAACCTCTACTGAATCGTTTTGACATAAATGGGATGACACTTTCACAAATACAATGCGCTCCACACTCTGCATTTTCAGTCTCTTTACATCCCTCTGGTGTATGATTCTGCTTAATTTTTCCTCTGTCTTCTAGTGTCTATTTTCTCTCTATTTTTTTACTAAAATTTTCACGACAACGCATGATGTTTTTTACATTTCGGTTTGATAGAATCATATTTGTTGTTTAGCTTCTTGTTACTTGTTCGACCAATATTCCCTATTCATTGTGATGTTACATAAAGTGAATCTGAGGTAAAACATGGTGCTCAAGTGTAACTAGTTGCAGTTTGCATGCATGTACCCATCTATAGATGTAGTCGGTAATGAAATAATTTAGGTTACCTATTTATTGTTGTCGGATAATTTCGCTTTCAACAGTAGATGTATCAGCATGGATGGATGGATGTTTAGAAGTTGGCATTCTTGCTGATAGAAGTCATGAGTTACTGAGATACATGCCAATTAAAACCCAATAGCTATCCAAGGAATTATCATGTGATAATCTGTGGATGCATCGTGTGTGCATATGCATTTGTCGTTCAGTTGTTGGAATTTAGTCTCTACATTTGGTTTCTTGCTACTTTTCGATTGCTTCAATTGCATAGATGGCTGTTACGATGATACTATTCCATTGATCATTACTGGCCCGCTTTGCTTCTTGTTTTGCTAAAGCCATTGTTTTGAGCAGGTTATATCTGTTGGAGGTTATGGAGGTCTGGTGGATGTTATCTCACAGTTTGGAAGCCATTTGTGCACATTCTGCTGTCAAGGCTTATGAATGTTGCCATTGTCCGTGGCATGATCTAAATTTGTCGGTGAGTAGCTTACCAATGCAGTTGTAATGCTAACGCTGCAGACACAGTATTAATCTCTTAAGGCTACAATGGCACTCTGAATAGCTTTAATATTTTAATTTGTTTTGATGTTTCTATTTTATACTCAAACCTGTGCCTGCTTGTATGTATTATTTGTGCATCAAGAATCTGGTTTCTGTATTTTACGTAGTCTTCGCAGTTAATCACCCATGGTTGAAATTAGGATTATCGTAGGAGCTATGATGGTCGTTGAGTATGAAGTTTTGTTTGTTGTTGTTCTTTTTCTTTTTCCTTTTTTCTTTCTCTCTTTACCTTTAAAAAAATAAAATAAGTTATCATTTTGATGATTTAAGTTAGACTAAAATAAAAAGATCATAAATAACAATTGTACTCTTAGAACAAAATATCAAGGACCTTAAGTTTTAACGACTTATTTAATTATTATAAATATTTATTTAATTTTTCATTCGTTCTTTTTAAACTTTTTGTTATTGTGGATCGATTGTTCTTTGAGTAAAGATTTTACAAATTAAATAAATTATTTTACTTTTATCAAAAAAGGGTAAATTTTGGAATTTTACGTGTAAAAGTTAAAATTTTTTAAATGTTAAAATATTAAAAATATTTTTTATTTATTTAATAATCATATTTTATTCTTTTATAATATAATTTTTAAAAATATTCTTATTAAAATAATTTTATAACTTTTAATAAAATTCTCATTGTCAATTAAATAATTAAAAAAAATTAATGACAGTTTTACTTGTAAAATTCTACTATAAAAATTATATTTAATGAGCTCTATTTAAAATGTTATAACAAAAAGACTTTGTAATTTAGTAGAATTTATTAATTTTTAATGGTATATAATATCCGTTAAAGATTAAAGCCTTGTGCCATTCCAAAGCTTGTTAAATATGGAGTTTTTTTTTTCACAAAATAACAATGTCTCATATCAATTACATTTTAAGCAATTTAATGCTAATCCAATGGCTGCAGTTTTCAATATAATCATCCTTCACCCGCTCTCATCCATTCAGCTACTATAACTTATTTTCATTGTCAATTAAAAAAAAAAATCAGCAAGATAAAAATAAGAAAGAAATCTGAGTACATGCAAATGCATGTTAAAGGAATTGCACCCATTTATTAAATAATATTATGTATCTTTAACAGCATTATTTTTACAACCTGTGAAACGAAGTGAGCTTCTTGATCTGCTTCGCATTCTCCCAAACGACAGCTTGATACTTGTTCGTCGCCGTTCCGTCCTGAGCAGCCACGACCAGCCGGTAATTCGTGCCGGAAACCACCTGCGTCTCGCCTTTCTCCACGCTCTGGAACTTCAACTCCGCCTTCGACTGTTTGTTATACTCCACCACCGCGAACTGCCCGATCTCTATCACGTGCGGATCATTCGGGTCCTCTATAGGCTTCCATCCGCCGACCAGTGCCGCACCTGTACGGCCGCCGGTGGCCAGAAGGAGGGTAGAGAGAAAGAGAGCCAGATAAAGGCAACGTCCTTCCATTTGTTTGTTCGATATATAATTTTCCTTTTTTCTTATTCTTTATTCTGAATTTCAGTTTTGTTGGCGTATGCGAATTTATACGCAGAGGAAAGCGGCGCTTAATGGGGCCCCTATTCGCCGAATTTTTTAATTCACGATACGATGTGCCCGCATACTGATTTGTGTCCGTCTGATTTGTGCAATTGTTGAACGTTGAAACTAGTTCTTCTGGAATTTGTAGTTCGGAAGTTGGAACCATATATGGGAACCTTACAAATGGCATATTAGCAACCTACCAAGGGATCGTTTTAGGAGTCAATCTACAGTGCAGCGCTGTATCCCATACAGCGCATGCACGTAACCGGTACAACCGGTTAACATAATAGATATTACATTTTAATTTGTTTTTAATGTAAAAAAATGAAAAAAAAGGAAAAAAAAATGAAATTGTAATTAAATGAAGCAAAAGAATATAATAATTTTAAATTTATAAATAGTACAAGAAACTATAAAAATATTATAAATATGTGACAAAATAAGTGAGTTGTATCCCATATATGGGAACCTTACAAATGGCATATTAGCAACCTACTAAGGGATCGTTTTAGGAGTCAACCTACAGTGCAGCGCTGTATCCCATACAGCGCATGCACGCAACCGGTACAACCGGTTAACATAATAGATATTACATTTTAATTTGTTTTTAATGTAAAAAAATGAAAAAAAAGGAAAAAAAGATAAAATTGTAATTAAATGAAGCAAAAGAATATAATAATTTTAAATTTATAAATAGTACAAGAAACTATAAAAATATTATAAATATGTGACAAAATAAGTGAGTTGTATCCCATATATGGGAACCTTACAAATGGCATATTAGCAACCTACTAAGGGATCGTTTTAGGAATCAACCTACAGTGCAGCGCTGTATCCCATACAGCGCATGCACGCAACCGGTACAACCAGTTAACATAATATATATTACATTTTAATTTGTTTTTAATGTAAAAAAATGAAAAAAAAGGAAAAAAAGATAAAATTGTAATTAAATGAAGAAAATAAGATAAAATTGTAATTAAATGAAGCAAAAGAATATGATAATTTTAAATTTATAAATAGTACAAGAAACTATAAAAATAGCTATATTCTCACTTATTTTGTCACATTCTAATATTTATAGTGTATGTTTCAAGTTTTCTTTTCAAATTCTTATTTTTTGTTACGATTTATCTAAATTTTGGTAAGTTATTTCAACTTATTTTTCCACCGGTTTTTGGTTTTATATTTTCAATTTTTTCATTAAATTCTAACTTTTTACGTTGATATTTTAAGTTTACTTTCAACATTCCTACATTCCATTAGACTTTATCTAATTTCTGGTAAGCTATTCCAACTCATTTTCTCACCACTTTTAAGTCTTAGATTCCAACTATTTTTATAAAGTTTCAATATTTTCGATAGATATTTCTAATTCACTTTTAGAGCTGTACTTCGCATTGGAATTTATCAAATTCTTAGTCAATTATTCCAAATTTTGTGTTGAGTTCATCAACTCTTGTTGCCACTACTTTTTGATTCTATATTCCTATTCCTTTTATTGAATTATAATATTTTGGGTGAGAGTTTCAAGTTCACTTTTTAGGTCCCAGTTTCTTGTTAAAATTTTTCAATTTCTTTGTTAGGTTATTTTGACTTTTACGTTAAAGTCATCAACTATCATTACCATCGATTTTTCCTTTTATGTTTCTACTCTTTTTATTGGATTTCAACATTTTGGATGGATATTTTCAAGTTCATTTTTAAATCCCTACTTCTCTTTAAAATTTATCGATTTCTTTCTAACTTATTCCAAGTTTTGGATTAAGCTCTTCAATTCATATTCCCACCCCTTTTTGGTTATTTATTCTTGCTCTTTTTATTAAATTTCAATATTTTGGGTGGATGTTTCAAGTTCACTTCTTATATCCCTACTTTATGTTGAAATTTATCAAATTCTTGGTAAATTGTTCGTACTTATCAGTTAAATTCATCAACTCTAGTTTTTTGTTTTATATTTCTCCTCTTTTTATTGAATTTCAATATTTTTGGTGTACATTTCAATTTCACTTTTTGGATCCCTAATTATAGTTGGAATTTATCAAATTGTTGGTGAGTCGTTTTCAATTTTGCATCATGTTCTTCAACTCTTGTTCCCACCATTTTTTGGTTCTATAGTCCTACTCTTTTTAATGAATTCCAATATTTTGAATAGAAATTTCAAGCTCATTTTTTAGATTCGCATTTGTCATTAGAATTTATCAAATTCTTAATAAGTCATTCCAACTTTTGTGTTAAGTTCTTCAACTCTTATTTCCAATACTTTTGGTTATATATTCCAGGTTTTTTTAATTGATTTCAGCATTTTGGGTGAAAGTTTCAAATTCAACTCTTAGTCCCTATTTCCCATTGGAATTTATCAAACTATCGTTGCGTAGTTTCAACTTTTAGGTTAACTCTCCTACTTTTTTCCCACTATTTTTTGGTTTTATATGCCAAGACTTTTCATTGAATTCCAACATGCAGGTGTGTATTTCAAAGTTATTTTTCATGTCTCTACTTCCCATTGAAATTTATCAAATCATCGATAAGTCATCCCAATTTATGGATTCAGCTCTTCAACTGTTACTTCTACCATTTTTTTAGTTTTATAATCTAAATGTTTTTACTGTATGCCAACATTTTAGGTGGTTGTTACGAGTGGCATTTTATTATAGTAAAACATTAAAATATTAAGGTAAGTTATGTTTGACCCCTCCTATTTTAATAAATATCAACTTACAATATAATTTTGAAAAGTCATTCTTACAACCCTCAATTTTTTCAATGAATCCGTATAAGTCCACTTCCCCCGCGGCCCCCAACGGTCTTTGTTACTTCATGGTATTTCTTGAATTTAATCGTATGTATACTTTAAACTTTTGATCTTTTACATATTAATGCTCATTTTATTATTTTACACAATTGTGCTTAGATTTTTTTAAAAAACAATTGTGCAACATATAATTTTCATCATTATATTTAGTTGTTAAAATTATTTCTTTAATTTCTCATCAATCTTTACCTTAAGATTGACAGAGAAACATTGACTTAAATCCAGTTCTATTAAGCCGCCATTAATTTATCTTTACCAAGTACATTAAACACAGTTAAAGCAACTCAAATTAAACAATATTTTTATAAACACATTAGAAAATCATTGCAATCAAGAAATAAGAAAATATATTAACTATTAAAATTAAATTTCTCTAATAGAAAAATTCAATGCTATAATTTTTAAGAGAAATTATCTCTACACCACCTTTCTTTTGGAGAACAAATTAAAAAGAAAAATTCATTTACAACCAATGCCAAATCTTGTTCACTACTCAACTATGCACCATTAGAGAAAAAAAGATAAAATAACCCCAAGAGATTATAGAAAACTATTTCTATTATTTCTATTTCCCCCTTTGATCTAGAGACAGCTAGCTGAAGCTTGGGCTGCTCACCAGCCTTACTTGGATTCAACCACTTGAGAGGATGCCAATAGCAGTTTCTGCATCAAATGCTCTGCAATATTTTCCCTTGCCAATCCTTCTATTTTGGAAGCAGGAAACATTAAAAAAAGAGTAATAAAAAAATTAAGTGACAATTCAAAATGTTATACAATTTAAGTTAATTACAAAACTTTAACAAGACAAAAAAAAATTAAGAACATTAATCGTGAAAAAAAATTAATAATGATTAAAAAAATATAGATCTTAATGTATGAAGCTACAAACGAAACCTTAGGCCTAAAGGATCTATTTTTTGATGAATTTTTTTTTAAAAAATTATATTTTCTTTTAAGGTTTCTGAACAATAAATAAAGTTATTTTGAAAAAAAAGTATCAAGAATAATAATATAAAATATGAAATTTTAAATAATATCAAAAAATTGTTAGAATTAAAAATTGTGAAAATGTGTAAATATGTTTTCATTTAGGCAGTGGTTTTCCTGCCTAAATGAAACAAAATTCTTTTAGTGTTATATCAAAATAAAAAAAAATTTGAATACTATTTAGAGTAATATATTATATTATTTTTTAATTTACAATTTATTTGTACATTATAAACTATAATTTAATGGTATTTGGTAATATGTATACATGCACTTTATGGTAAAGTCCAACGGTCCACCGAATATTAACTCAAAAACCTACTCCCATAAATATACAAAGAGATACATACTTTATTTTAAATAACAATGTAATATTATAGTTACATTATTAATTATTTAGCTTTTATAATATAATGTCGACAATAATTTACAATGATAATTAACAACATTTCTTAATACATTATTAAAAAGTTTATTACTATAAAATGTTGTTATATTTAGACCATACACTCATTTTGATTAAAAGAAAAGTGGTATTGATAAAATTATCATATATGTATTCAATTTACCAATAATAATAGTAAGGCTAACAAAGATACTTATTAACAATGTTAATAATGGATGTTAAGAGTTATAGTATCATTAATCATAATACTAGTAATAAAACAATATCATTAACTATTAACATTACATGTAATCATGTATAAGCTCCTATAACAATTCATAGAATTTTTTGTGACTTCAAATTAGTGAGTAAATGAGACCATAAAAAGTAATTTAATGAATTTCTTAGAAATTTGTGTGAAATATTTTTAATAAGATTTTTCATCTTATAGTTACCCATATCTAGAACTAAATTGTACTATTTATATTAGTCACTAGTACAAATAATATTGAAAACAAAAATATTTTGAGTAATGACAATACTTGGTACTATCAATAATATAAAGTTGACCAGAGAGGCACAAATTTGCAAAAGAAAAAAAACTTAAAGAGGTCTCACTAATTTTTATTTTGCAAAACATTTGTAGATTTATAATGTCATAATAAACCATTATATAAGTTGTTTATGATCAATTTTATTATTAAAAATGATTGCATTGATTTATAATTAATATAGTTTGCACTAATATAAATATTATTCACGTTATTTGAAGCATTACATGTTTAAAAATATATTATTATGTTAGGGGGTCTTTGATAGTCGCCTAAATTAAGTGAAGTCTTTAATATTTGGTTAAAAGGTGAGAGAGAAAAGTGATAATTACTAGGATATTTGCCAGTTCCACCATCTGTTTCGGTGACCCATTTTATGCCTAAAATTACTAAGCCGTTGGATTGCTTATAAAGGAATCCAACGGCCAATAAATTTAGAATAAAAAATTGAACTTCCCATGTATCTCATGCAACGCTTTATTACAGGCGGACCCTCGTTTTAGATGTCCACGGAATTGATGATTAGACATCCAAAGAATCACCTACGGATTAGATTTTAAAAATAATCAACTTTCCAAATAATTTTATAATATATTTGGTAAACTTAGATTACATCACAATTAGTTCTGGAAAAGTTTATTATACACATTGGATAAAAATAATCATAAATTTGTGGTGTTCATGTAGAATGACTCAAAATGTATACATTTTGTTAAAAATTAATATTTTTATTGAAAAATTTAAATTGAAATTATAATTTTTTTAATTTTAATTTTAATTTTAATTATTTCAATTATTATTGATGAGAGCAATACAAATAAAATATTATTATTAATAATATAGTACAAAATTAATATTTTCTTAGAATAAAATATTTATTATTAATGTTAAATAAATATAACAATATTATGTTTAAATAAGTTTAATATTATTATTTTTAATGAATATAATTTATAAAATAATGTAATGATGTTATTTATATAAAGATGACATTATTTATTTTATTTTATGAAATATAATTATATTAAATTTAATAAAATAAGTGTAAAGAAGAAAGAGGTGGGAGTGGGAATCTCACTCTCCACTCCTAAAATGAATGGAGCCCATATAGTAAGATTCTCACTTCTTCCTTAAAATATATAAATAAATGTTGGAGTATGAGGAATTCACATTCCTCACTCTCACTTTAGTAAGTAAACATAGCATGAAACTCTAGTTCCCTCTTTGGCCTCTTCTGCTCTTCTTCTCTCTATTATTTTCTTCCACTTCCTTGCTTCTAAATTGCTAGTTTGTTGTTAAGGAATTAGAAGAAAAGGAATTAGAAGTGGTCCTAAGCATCATGATTGTTAAGGAATTAGAAGAAAAGGTAGAATAATTAGCTCATCAATTCAATGAGAAAGTTGATGTCTTATCCAAACTGTCTAACGACCTCTAAGAATTAATTATAAGTCTTTGAAACAATTTATCCAATTTCATGAAGACAGAAATAACAACTGTTGAGTATTAGAGAATGCATATTTATAAAGAGTAAAATGGGAGTGACTCGACCCTTAGGCAACTTAGGCGGCTGCCTAAGGCCCCGCTATATATGAAGGTAATTGACAGTAAAAAGTGTATATTTAATAAGGATAAAATTATCAGTTTTTCACTTATTGTGTTGATTAATATACTCATTATTCTTAAATTATCTTAACACTCCCCAAATATTTTTTATTTTAAATTAATTTTTGTTATGTTAATTTTATTTTAATTTTATATTGTAAATATATTTCAAGAATAAAGAGGAGTTGGAGCTAGAAGCGGGAATAAAGAAGAATTACTGGAATCATTTCGAATGCATTATTGAGAAGATGTAATTAATAAAAAAATATATTTCAAAAAAATTAAAAAAAAAGAGAAAATGTGAAAGATGGCCACCTGACCATCACACTTCTCAACGTACATATATATTATAAAAATAAAATAAATAATAATAAAATAAAAAAGGAGGATACTTTATTTTCCTATAAAAGGCAAAGAGATGCAGCCGTGAGGGGACCCGAAGAGAGAACAAGAAAGGAGATGCTGAGGAATTCTTTCTTTTTCTATTTTCTTGTTTTGTTATGTGATTAACTTTGTTGTAAAATGAGTGTTTTGTTTTTCAATATGAGTGGCTTAATTTTCTAAGCTGAGGTGAAAAGTGAAGCTCAAGAATTCAAATTATAAAGTTAATTGCTCTTTTAAGTGAGTCTTAAAGCTTATTTTATTTATTGTATTTTTCTTCCTTACCAATTTCTTTTATGTCATATTAATTTATATATCTAGATCAGTTTAGATTTATATAGTATTGTGACATAATGTCGACACTTCAATATAGTTGTGGCACATTAGGTTCTTGGTTCTATATTTATCACACTTAAGTTAGTTAAGAATTAAATGACATAATAATTAAATTGTGAAATAAATGCAAAATACAAATATGAGAGAGTCGTTATAATAATAATTTGAAATTCAAGAGTGGATCCCATAACCTTAGCTTATTTTTAGATTGATTCCTATTAATTTCTTTTCTCGCATTAAATTTTCTTAGTTTAATAAGTTGACTACAAAATTTTAAATTTCATGTGGTTCAACTCCAGACTTATCAGGTTATATTATAACTAGACACTCTTATATTTATGAGTAATAATATTTTTGAGTCATGTCAAGTTTTTGACGCCGTTGCCACAAAGTTTCTTAAATTTGGTGTCAATTTTATTTTTATTTTTATTTTTTTCTCTTCTTCTCTTGCCTTGTGTCAATTATTTTCCTTTCCTTTCGCTCATTCCTTTGTTTGGTTCTAATAATTCATTTCATAAAACTTCAGTTAGCTCCCTTTTCTCTCTTGTAACATAGAATTGCCACAGAACTTGTGAAGAATTTCATTTTAGCTCATAAATTGCTGCAAATCAGTCCTCAAAACCGGATTGGAGCTTGGATCTTTGGACCTTGCCTTACTCATTGGACTTTTGGACTTGGTGAACATAATAGACATGGACTTAGACTTTTAAAATAACCATTAAGGCCCAATAATTGAAATTTAATTGGCTGGTAATTCTTTAAATTTCTGAAATTTACTTTTCGCATTTATTTTCAATGATCAGTTCAACCGCCTGAATTGTTATTTAAATTTTGTTAATTTATCATTATTATTTTTTATATGGTCGGTTCTACAGCCTCATTTTAATTTCAGTTTAATTATTCTTGTACATTAATTTGTGTAATTTTTATTTTATGTTTTATTATATGGCTGTTTTTAAAATACCACCTAAATTGTTTCCTTTAATTTCTTTGTTTATATGGTTGGTTCAACCGCCTATTATTTTCATTTAATTAATTTTCAGTTTATTTTTTATTTCGCATTTATTTAATTGCTTAGTTAATTTTTATTTTGTTGTGCAATTTTCATGTTTGTTTCTGCATCTTCTTCTTAATATAACACACATCATCTGCATTGCATGCGACACTGGTCTTGTATAGATAGTGGTAGATTAATTAAGAAATCATCTGCACCACCTTTTGACATGGCACACATTGGAGTTGATAACTTTTCAGAGTATGGAGATAACCAACCCTTGCAAAATGTTCATGAACAATCGAGGATACTCAAAGATTTCATGCATCTTACTAGAACATGGTCACCATCATGCATAGCTTTTCCTCCTCATGCATCATGTTTTAACTTCAAACCTAGTATCATCCAACTTCTACCTACTTTTCATGGTTTTGAGTCTGAAAATCCATATCTACATTTGAGAGAATTTGAGGAAGTTTGTAACACGTGTACTAATCAAAATTGTAGCATGAATATAATCAGGCTTAAGTTTTTCCCTTTCTCACTAAAAGATATAGTTAAAAATTGGCTACAAAATCTTATATCAGGATCTATCAGAACTTAGGATGAAATGCAAGCACAATTTTTGAAAAAATTTCCATCTCACAAAACAATTCTCAAAAGACAAATCACCACATTCACTCAAAAGTCAGGAGAAACCATCTATCAATGATGGGATAGGTATAAAGATATACTTAACATTTACCCATACCACGATTTTGAAACATGGAGGTTAGTGTCTTATTTCCCAAAGTAGAGAGGTCGTTGAAATGATGTGTAATGGTGAGTTTAGGGACAAAAATCCTGAAGATGCATTAGATTATCTTGACTATATAGCAGAGAATGCACAACATTGGGATATAGTTAGGTCTTATCAGTCATCAAGTAAACCTTAGTTATCTCCATCTGGTAAAGGCATGTACAACCTTAAGGAAGACCATGACCTTCAAGCCAAATTTGCAACCATAACTAAAAAAGTCAAAGCATTAGAGTCGAAAAAGAATGATCATGTAAAGTTTGTTCAAGATATTTTATGTTATGTTTACGATTCTACTAACCATTCTATGCAGGACTATTCGACCTAGCTAACTTTGAGAGAAAGTTTGCACGAACAAGTAAATGTCGTCGATAATTTCAAAAAGTCAAATCTCAATCCATAATCCCAAACTTACAACTTTGGTTGGAGAAACCACCCAAATTTTAGTTAGAGAAATGACAATCATGCATAACCTTCACAACTAGCTCCTCCACGTCAAAATTTCCAAAATTCCCAGAGTTACCCACCATATGTTCCACCACCAAGAAAAACTTTGGAAAACACATTGCATTCATTCATTGAAATACAAGAGTTGATCAATAACCAAACGATCCAATCCTTAACCAATTTGACAAAAATTGTCTCCAAACTTACATCTGCTCTTACTATGCATGAAAAAGGTAAGTTTCCTGCTCAACCTGAAGCAAGCCCCAAGAGTCAACAACATCCTCAACTGGGTAACTTAGGAAACCAAATATATGAGCTAAGTTAAATCGGTTATCTCCCTTCGTGGTGATAAAGTTGTCAAAAAACACATTTTAGACCCTCATGAAATTAGTAAATATTCAATTTTAGAATATAAATAAAAGTCTGTTGAACCTTTAACCCATGAAGAAATAACCACTCTCTTCCTGTACCCCCATTTCCTCAAGCACTAATTAAGCCAAAGAAATCAAACCACAATCCAGAAATTTATGAAGTTTATGACGTCATTAAATAGGTACCATCTTATGCTAAATTTTTGAAAGATCTGTGCACTATGAAAAGGAAACATAAGGTGCAAATGAAAGCTTTTCTAGCAAAACAAGTACTAACATGTGACAATGAACAATTGAACTAGAGTTCACAAGACAGGAAGAAGTTCTTACTAGAAGTGAAAAGTTTTTACTAGGGTGATCCACACCTATTCAAGTACTGTTCTAATCAATTTTTTCGAAGATGCAAACCAGATGACGAGGTAAGTAGGGCCATTCAATTATGTCATTCTAAAGCACGTGGTGGTAACTTTTCATAAAAAAAGACAGCTGTAAAAATATTGCAGTGTGGATTTTATTGGCCAATATTATTTAAAGATTCACATGCATTCCGCAAAGTGTGTAAAAATTATCAAATGGTAGGGTTTATTTCAAAGCGAAACATGATACCTGTTGAGTGGCAGAAAGTGTATATTTATAAAGGAGAAAATCGTCATTTTGTACTTCAAGTTTTACTAACATCTCTAATTTTATTTATTTAAATCTCTTGTTATTTAATTATGAGTGTTTTGTTTTAATTAAGTATTTTATGTATTTTAGGGGCATCATGATCATTTCACAATGAACGAGATTTCAGATAGCAAAACGGATGTCACTTTTGAACTCAGGACAGTCGAAAACCTTAAGAGGAGCATAAAAGGAAAAATGGCACTGTTCACATATACGGCACTGTTCATGAGTACTGTTCACGACACTATTCAGACCGCGTTACTGTTCAAATCGTGTGCAAGCCGTGTTACTGTTCAAACCGCGTGGTCAAACCGTGTTACTGTTCACTGATGACGTGGCGCAATCCTGTGCATCCAAACTATTTTTAATCCGATGGCCATGATTCACTCAATGTATCTATAAAAAGGGAGCCTCCCCCCCTAATTTGATACCCCTGAATCCATTTTTGAGCTTAGTTTTCTATAATTCTTTCTCCATCTTGTATTTTCTATGTATTTTAATAAATTCTCATTTTACCCTTAGTTCAATTATGAGTAGCTAATTTTCTTTTAAGCTTAGGTTGAAGGTGAAGTCTCAACATGTGTCATGGGCTTTAATTGGTAAATTTATTTTCTCTTCCCCTCTAATTTCTGTGGAGGTTTTGACTTTTCGTCGACAAATAATAATAATCTTATCTAGTTACCACCTTAGTTTTACCGGCAACATAGTATAAGGTTATTATTATTTGGCACGGTAAGCCCTTAGCACCATATTGATTAGAGCGTGGTTCATGAGGTGTGGATTCTCCCCTCATGATTTAATTGGTATTAATAAGGATTATTTAGCCCATGATGCATGTTGATACGGATCCAGATACCCAAGTGCTTTATCTCAATAGTTTCCAGTTTAATTATTTCTGCCAATCCAATTTAAATTCCAGCATAATCTAAATCACTTCCACACAAATCCAACCACCCATTTACATAATTAATTCTACATATAATTAAAATCCACCTCCGCGTAGGATCAACACTCAACACCATTAATCTATTCTACAATAGATTCGTGCGTTGGCGAGTTCAACAAAATTTACACAATAAGTTTTTGGCGTCGTTGCCGGGGAGGTAAGTATTTTGATTTGTAGAATTAATTTTTTGTAAATAATTTTATTATTATTATTATTATTATTATTATTATTATTATTGTTATTGTTATTATTATTATTATTTTAGTTGTTTCCTTGTATTTTTTTAATTAATTAAAAAAAACGAATTTATATTTTAGGTAAGAATTTCTTTTTCTCTTCTTTAAATTTCGACAATTTAATTTTCAAGTTATTTTTCTTTGTAATTTTTCATTTATCTCATTAATTTATTTTTATTTTATTTTACGTATTTTTTTAGTGTATTTTATTTTTATAGAAAGGTTGTAACAACGCAATAAGGTTAGTATTGTAATTTCTCTTTCTTCTTTATTTCTATTTATTTTGTTCTCATTTTTATTCTCTTCGCATGCATGGTCGTAGGTCCTTATTATCTAATCTTGAACCTATAGACCTTGAATTAGAAAGAACACTTCGCACACACAAACACATTGCATGTAAAGATAAAACTGAAATGGATTTGCAACAACCAGAACCACAGGAGAGGCCATTTAAGGACTACTTCAGTCCCTTAACTAATTTGAGCACATCATGCATACGATACCCAAATGTAGTCTTTGGATTCCCTCGAGCAATAATTAGTGATGGTGGTACCCACTTTTGCAACAAATCATTCAAAACACTTTTGACAAAGTACCATCACTCATAAAGTGGCGACCCCGTATCATCTGCAAACCAGTAGCCAAGTTGAGATCTCCAATCGAGAAATAAAGCACATATTAGAAAAGACGGTGAGGCCAGACAGAAAAGATTGGTCATTAAGACTCGATGATGCATTATAGGCATATAGAACGGCGTTCAAGACCCCAATTGGGATGTCACCCTACAGGCTAGTGTATGGAAAAGCTTGCCACCTACCTGTGGAACTCGAGCATCGTGCGTACTGAGCCATCAAGAAATTCAATTTTGACATGCAGCAAGCTGGCTCAGAAAGACAATTACACCTGGCAGAACTTGAAGAAATTCACAACGATGCTTACGAAAATGCCAAGGTTTACAAGCAGCGAATGAAAGTCTTTCATGATAAGCAGATTATGAGAAAATCTTTCACTCTAGGTCAGAAAGTACTTTTATTCAATTCTCACTTACATTTATTCCCTGGTAAGCTACGCTCTCGATGGTCTGGCCCTTTTATTGTTCATACTGTTTTTCCACATGGGGCAATTGAAATTAAAGACCCAAAGAATGGTGTCACGTTTAAAGTTAATGGTCAAAGATTAAAGCCATATCTAGAGTACCAACCACATGGAGAGGACACCGAAATAAATTTGAGTGACCCACCAGATTTGAATTGAGATTTTTCTTTTCAGTGATTTGATTTATTTATTTATTTTTTTTATTATTCTTCTGCTAATTGAAATTATTTGTGCATAAGTGTGTTTATTTAACCATTAAGTTTTCTGTTATCACTCTTAATCATGAGACAGATCCTCTTGAACATCCTTAGAAGACTTCAACGTGTCCAATCTCATCTCAGAGGCCAGATACAATTTTGTAAAACACATCGTATTTGGAAGCTACAGCCACCGGAGTTAATATCCCACGTTGAGGATTTAGAAAGCCAACTCAGAGACATTGAGAGAAGTGTCTACAACATCCAGTTGGAGCTTGAGGTGAATTCTATAAGAGGACGATTGTGATTTTCTTTGTGTGTTTTTGTTTATTACTCTGTGTTTGTGTTTTAGTTTGTGTGTTCTAGTTTGTCACCCCGGTTAAGTGGCGGATAACGGTACTCCGTGACAATCAAGTCGGTTACTCCAGTTTCCTACAATTACTGATCTTCTGAGGCGAAGGTATGGACAGAAATGAGATCTTGGCAAAGCTTCACAATCGATTCCCTTCACTTCCTCAGAATGCCCTCCTTACAATCTATAAAGCTCGGTCCGAACGCATGCGATTGCTCATGAGGAATAACATACCTGTTGATATTCACTGGTTAATCGAGGCCAAAGTACGCTTGGCAGATGAGTTGCCTCCTAAATTTATTGCATACATGCCTGGTTGTGGAAAAGGAAATTACGCACGAAAGCGAAGAGCTCGGAAAATTTCTGTTGCTTGTCATAAGTGTGCCAGAATGATATGCGATAAAAAACGATGTTCTTTAGGAATGATGTCTGATAACAGAGAAGATAAAATTCAATTCATTAGGGATGGCTTGAATAAGGAGTCATTGGATGATATCCTTTTGTCTCTTGAAACGCATCTCAGTGGATATGTGCAAGGAACGATTCTCTAGTTATGGCCATCATTCCAGAAAGAGCATGCACGATACAGTCTCGGGAATTTGACTATAAACGACCCTGTTTGCCAGTTTATAAGAAAAATAGATGGGAAGCCTATCCTCGACTCATAGAGGGCGTTGAAGCCGTTTCTGGACGTAAAACCAGAGGAAGATGTGAGCCACATCGCAACTACCTGTAAATATCCTTTTACTTCACTGTTATTTTATTTCACTGTTGTTTTACCATTTGCATTATTATCTTTAATAATTTTATTTTTATTTACTTTTCCTTTTTACTGTTTCCTTTTTTACTCTCAAGCCATGTGCATTACACGATTAATTGACATAGACATGATACCTCATTCACAGCTGTGACCCACTGCCGCCAAGATCCTTAAATATGATTCTTTTCATTTGCACTCACAAATTATTTTTTGAGAAGTATCCTAATGGCAGCTACTCCCAATAAACAATTCAAGAACATTTCTGTGCTTTCTGGATTTAACTATGGCAAATATAAAGAGTTCTTTGAGGCAGCCATTGATCTTGGTCGAAGCATAACAGAGAGAAAATTACACTTAGTATACGGTGGAGGTGACCGAGGGTTATCAAAATTAGTCTCAGAAGCTGCTTTTGTCAGAAGAAGTCAAGTGTTAGGCATCATACCACAAGCCCTAAAACCTTTAGGCTGTTTGTCTAACTCACCGACTGGAGAAGAGTTAGTTGTCTCAGATATGCAAGAAAGAATAACCGAAATGCTTTATCATGCTGATACTTTTATTTTCTTGCCAGGAGATCTTGCAACTCTAGAGGCACTTATCACATTAGCATCTTGGGCCTATCTGCACATTCATCAGAAACCCATCGGTTTGTTAAATGTCAATAACTTTTATGATGGCTTTATCACATTTCTTAACCATGCAATAAAAAACTACTTCATTCCTTCCTCAGTAAAAAAGCTTTTTATTTATGCTCACACTGCTAATGAGCTACTTGATCTGTTACAAGCTTATCGACCAAAGCCAGATCCCAAGACCTTGGTGTTGGAGTGTACAAATAACGATGGTAACAATAACAGCAGTAACAAGTACAAATTAGATTTAAATCTCCGCCTGTAAATATTTTATTTTGTGTTGCACCACCTAGGTGATGTCTTCTAAACTCTACTTCTTTCCTTTAAAACATTGAGGACAATGTTTCGTTCTGGTTGGGGGGAGGGGATAGTTGACAATTGTGGAATGTTGGTTAAGTTTTTACTAATTTTTTGTTGTAGAAACTAACTGTTGCTAACTTTTTGTGTTGAAGATGGCTGAATATGGAGTGTAGTTACTCTAGAAACGCATCTTCTTAGTTAAAAAAAAAAGAGAAAAAAATAATAATGAAAATTTTTTTTTTCGTGTGATCTTTTTAACTTTTTCTTTTTGAGTTCTCCTTTATAAATATGTATTTTCAAATTTTTGAGTCAAAGATGGCTTAATATAGAGTGTAGTGCCTTTAGAAACGCATCTTCTTCGTTTAAAAAAAAATCATTTTCTTTTTCTATCATTTTAAGTGTAACTTTTCCAATTAGTTTTTCTGCATCATTTTCACATTTCTGCATGCATATTTTCCTTTTATGTTTAGAATAGGTTGGGGGTAGAATGTTGTTTAAAAAAAAATAGTGTGATTTTGTTTTTATTTTTGGATGACATGATGACTTTCGAATTTTAGTATTTGTATTATATTTGGTCTTGAGTGATGTTACACTATGTTTGCTACTCTACATGTTGATGTCGGAGATAAATATGAGTTGCTTGAAAGAATTGACATGTCATAATGAATACCAAGTGAGCTTTTGAGCCTATTATTTTTCTTGGAGAGTAACCCTTTTTACTCATCTTTCATACAACTTAGCAGTTTACTATTTTATATATGATCTCTATATTCTTTTGAATCAACCCTCTAAAAAAAAATTACTTTAAAAAAAGAAAAAAAAAGAAAAAGTGTGTTGCTACATCTGAATGTCCATTTAACTAGTAGATATGGAGGATTATCTAGAGCCCTAAAAGATGATGGAAAGGTCATCTTTGACCTGTTTGAGCATTTCTAGCTATCCATTATGTGAAATATCCATAGTTAGTCCTTTTGAGCCTTTTATTAAAAAAAAAAAAAACAAAACCTTTCTTTGTCAACTTATCATCTTAATCCACTCCAATTTGGAGTATTACCCGATATCTTACAAGTTCCATCACCTATTCATGTTTGAGAAAAATATAAATAATTATTTTGTTTAGTAAAGTTGTGCAATACCAAAAAAAAGAGAAAAAAAGAAAAAAAGAAAAAAAAGAGAGAGATATATAATTCAATAAGTGAAATGCATTTTTTTTAAGTTTCCAAAAGATATTATTTTTCTCAAACATATATTCTGTTTTCTCTACCTTCCTTTATTTGTTAGCCATGTCCCTAGCCTACGTTACATCCTAATAAAAGTCCTTCTTGATTTTAGGAAACTATAGTCTGAAGTAGAAGCTAGTTATATGGGCTATAAAGATGTAGTAATGCATAAAAAAATAATAAATAAAAAAAATACATTAGGTTGACTAATCCTTTGTTTGACTTGAGATCGTGTTATTTCTAAGCTATGGGCATATTCCCTTCATCTTGGTGAGAGCGTGTGATAATGCGTGTTTATTATTTTCTCTCAATTTATCATTCATAGAAGTGACAATTTTTATTGGGTTTGATTTCTTTGTGAGAGTGTCACTATTACCGGTGAGATTTTGGGGTCTGACATGGCATTTTTGAAAGTAGTTGTAACAAAATCTACTGGCCTAATTCATGTGGATAGTTGATGTGGGTGTGATGTTTCTTTAGACGGGAGATAATGTTTATATTTTTATTTGATTGCTATCATTAGTTTGAATGAATAAATACGATTGTAAAAAAAAAAAAAATTGGATTTGAATTTTCTTTTCGGTTTATTTGCTAGGGACTAGCAATAAGCTGGTTGGGGGGTGTGTTGAGTGGCAGAAAGTGTATATTTATAAAGGAGAAAATCGTCATTTTGTACTTCAAGTTTTACTAACATCTCTAATTTTATTTATTTAAATCTCTTGTTATTTAATTATGAGTGTTTTGTTTTAATTAAGTATTTTAGGGACATCATGGTCATTTCACAATGAACGAGATTTCGGATAGCAAAACGGACGTCACTTTTGAACTCAGGAGAATCGAAAATCTTAAGAGGAGCATAAAAAGAAAAATGGCACTGTTCACATGTACGGTACTCTTCACTTGTACGGTACTGTTCATGTGTGCTGTTCACGACACTGTTCAGACCGCGTTACTGTTCAAACAGTGTGCAAACCGTGTTACTGTTCAAACCACGTGGTCAAACCCGTGGTCAAACCGTGTTACTGTTCACTGATGACGTGGCGCAATCCTGTGCATCCAAACTATTTTTAATCCAATGGCCATGATTCACTCAATGTATCTATAAAAAGGGGGCCTCCCCCCTAATTTGATACCCCTGAATCCATTTTTGAGCTTAGTTTTCTGTAATTCTTTCTCCATCTTGTATTTTCTACGTATTTTAATAAATTCTCATTTTACCCTTAGTTCAATTATGAGTAGCTAATTTTCTTTTAAGCTTGGGTTGAAGGTGAAGTCTCAACATGTGTCATGGGCTTTAATTGATAAATTTATTTTCTCTTCCCCTTTAATTTCTATGGAGATTTTGACTTTTCGTCGACAAATAATAATAATCTTATCTAGTTATCGCCTTGGTTTTACCGGCACCCTAGTATAAGGTTATTATTATTTGGCACGGTAAGCCTTTAGCACCACATTGATTAGAGCGTGGTTCATGAGGTGTGGATTCCCCCCTCATGATTTAATTGGTATTAATAAGGATTATTTAGCCCATGATGCATGTTGATACGGATCCAGATACCCAAATGCTTTATCTCAATAGTTTCTAGTTTAATTATTTCTGCCAATCCAATTTAAATTCCAGCATAATCTAAATCACTTCCACATAAATCCAACCACCCATTTACATAATTAATTCTACATATAATTAAAGTCCACCTCCTCGTAGGATCGACACTCAACACCATTAATCTATTCTACAATAGATTCGTGCGCTTGCGAGTTCAACAAAATTTGCACAACAATACCTTTAAACTCCATCCATAGCATTGAAATATTTGATTGTTGAGGAATTAATTTTATGGGTCATTTTCCATCATCATTTGGATTTGTATATATTTTAGTTGTTGTTGATTACGTTTGAAAATGAATTGAGGCGATTCTTTGTCAGCATGGGGATCACAAGGCTATGATTCACTTTTTAGGAGAAAATCTTTTGAGAAGATTTGGAATAACTTGAGCCATTATCAGTGATGGAGGTAAGAATTTTTGTAATAAGCGATTTGAGTCCTTAATGAGGAAATATAGAATTACACATAACATTGCTACATCTTATCACCCTCAAACAAGTGGTCAAATTGAATTAGCAAATACGGAGATAAAAATTTTTTTGGAAAAGGCAGTTACCCAAATCACAAGATTGGTGTTGAGTGTTAGAAAGTGTATATTTATAAAGGAGAAAATCATCATTTTACACTTCAAATCTCACTAACATCTCTAATTTTATTTATTTAAGTCCCTTGTTATTTAATTATATATGTTCTATGTTAATTAAGTATTTTGTGTATTTTAGGAGTATCATGGTCATTTCACAATGAATGAGATTTCGGATAGCAAAACGGATGTTACTTTTGAACTCAGGACAGTCGAAAACCTTAAGAGGAGCATAAAAGGAAAAATGGCACTGTTCACACGTACGGTACTATTCACATATACGGTACTGTTCATGGCCGTGTTACTGTTCACTGATGACGTGGCGCAATCCTGTGCATCCAAACTATTTTTAATCCGATGGCCATGATTCACTCAATGTATCTATAAAAAGGGGGCTTCCCCCCCTAATTTGACACCCCTGAATCCATTTTTGAGCTTAGTTTTCTGTAATTCTTTCTCCATCTTGTATTTTCTACGTATTTTAATAAATTCCCATTTTACCCTTAGTTCAATTATGAGTAGCTAATTTTCTTTTAAGCTTGGGTTGAAGGTGAAGTCTCAACATGTGTCATGGGCTTTATTTGGTAAATTTATTTTCTCTTCCCTTCTAATTTATGTGGAGGTTTTGACTTTTCGTCGACAAATAATAATAATCTTGTCTAGTTACCACCCTGGTTTTACCGGCACCCTAGTATAAGGTTATTATTATTTGGCACGATAAGCCCTTAACACCATATTGATTAGAGCGTGGTTCATGAGGTGTGGATTCTCCCCTCATGATTTAATTGGTATTAATAAGGAATATTTAGCCCATGGTGCATGTTGATACGGATTTAGATACCCAAGCACTCTATTTCAATAGTTCCCAATTCAATTTAATTCCGCTATTTCAATTTAAATTCTAGCATCCTTTAAATCAATTTCCCCATTGTAGCATCCTTTAAATCAATTTCTTCATAAATCCAATCACCCATTTACATAATTAATTCTACACACAATTAAAATCCACCTCCTCGTGGGATCGACACTCGTCACCGTTAATCTAATCTACAATAGATTCGTGCGCTTGTGAGTTCAACAAAATTTGCACAACAAGTTTTTGGCGCCGTTGCCAGGGAGGTAAGTATTTTAATTTGTAGAATTAATTTTTTGTAAATAATTTTATTATTATTATTATTATTATTACTATTAGTATTATTATTATTATTTTAGTTGTTTCCTTGTAATTTTTTTTCTTAATTAATTAAAAAAAAAGTGAATTTACATTTTTAGGTAAGAATTTCTTTTTCTCTTTTATTTTTTTTCTACAATTTAATTTTCAAGTTATTTTTCTTTGTAATTTTTCATTTATCTTGTTAATTTATTTTTATTTTATTTATTTTATTTCACGTATTTTTTTATGTGCTTTTATAGAAAGGTTGTAACAGCGCAATAAGGTTAGTATTGTAATTTCTCCTTCTTCTTTGTTTTTATTTATTTTGTTCTCATTTTTATTTTCTTTGCATGCATGGTCGTAGGTCATTATTACCTAATCTTGAACCTATAGACCTTGAATTAGAAAGAACACTTCGCACACACAAACACATTGCACGTAAAGATAAAACTGAAATGGATTTGCAACAACCAAAACCACAGGAGAGGCCATTTAAGGACTACTTCAGTCCCTTAGCAAACTTGAGCACATCATGCATACGATGCCCAAATGTAGCCGCTAGGAGTTTTGAACTAAAACCTAGTGTGCTAAATTGTCTCCCAACATTCTATGGCTTAGAAAATGAGGACCCATATAATCATCTGAATGATTTTCATACAATTTGTCAAACCTTTAAATATGAGAATTTTTCAGAAGATGATGTTAAACTTAGACTATTCCCATTTTCTTCAAAGGATAAAGCTCGTTCATGGTTCAATACATTGCCGGCTAATAGCATTACAACATGGGAACAAATGGTAACGAAATTTTTAAATAAATATTTCCCAGTGCATAAAACCAATGCTATTCGCAGGGAAATCTCAGAGTTCACCCAGAGAGAAGACGAGCAGTTTTTCGAAGCATGGGAGCGATTCAATGAGCTACTTTTGAAGTGTCCACATCATGGGTACGAGAAATGGCACCAATGCCAATACTTCTTGGAGGGATTATTGCCAAATGTGCAAGAATGGCTAATGGCGACAAGTGGAGGAGAGCTAATGTCAAAAAGTGCATCAGAGATTTGGGATTTCTTCCAAATGACAAGCGGATAATTCCCAACAACGGAGTCGATCTCTCAGGAATACTAGAAGAATTAAAGGAGTGAATGAGGTTCACATTGGCGAATCCGGTTCGGGAATCAAAGAAGTCAAAGAAATGGTTGAAGGCCTTTCTCGACAAATAGTATCGTTGACGACTGCTAAATCAACAGAGCCACATGACCATGACTCATATTCATATCAAGCCAATGTCATCGGTGTCATGAGAAAACCATCAAATTACAACCCATACTCCAACACATATAATCCTGGATGGAGAGATCACCCCAATTTTTCATGGTCTCAAGGATTCCAACAGAATGGACCAACAGCTCCAGTTCCACCAATGCAACCAATTCCTCAAGTTCCTCAAGCCTCTCAGCCACCATTTAGACCATACAATCAGAACCAAAACTACTCTCAACCCAGACAATGGGAGGATGCATTCCAGAATGTCAAGAATGTTACTAACTTAATGATCGAACAATAAAACCGCACCATTGATGGACTACGGAGTGAGATGAGAGCAGAGGCTTCAACTCACAAGCCCAATCAGTTTCAAGCCTCGAGAAGATGGTGGGACAACTTGCCTCTTCAGTGCAAACTTTGGCAATGACTGTTGAAAAAGGCAAGTTTCCAAGTCAACCAGTGCCTAATCCTAAAGGAGTTCATGAAGCAAGTACCAGTTCACCGCAACAGCATGGAGAGGTCAAAGCCATTATGACCTTACGAAAAGAAAAAGAAATCGACAACAAAGTGGAGATGCTAGTGACAAAATCAACTCAGATTGTACCTGTGAATGTCGAAGACTCACCACCAGAGGAGAAAGAAGAAACAAATCCACGAGAATACATTCCTAAAGCTCCATTTCCTCAGAGGTTAGCTAAAGGAAAGAAGGGAAAATCCACAGGTGAGATTCTTGAAGTCTTCAAATAGGTAAGTGTTAACATCCCTTTACTTGATGCAATAAAACAAGTTCCATCTTATGCCAAGTTTCTTAAAGACCTTTGCACTAAAAAGAGAAACATTCATGTTCAGAAAAAGGCATTTTTAACAGAAAACGTTAGTTCTATACTCCAATATAAAATTCCTCTAAAATGTAAAGACCCAAGCTCCCTCACTATCTCATGTAGTATAGGGAACCACACAATTAAGAATGCTTTGTTGGATTTAGGGGCTAGTGTTAATCTCTTGCCTTACTCAGTATTTGTGAAACTTGGACTTGGAGAATTAAACCCAACTCCAGTGGTGTTACAGCTTGCAGATCGGTCCACGAAAATACCTCGTGGTATTGTGGAGGACGTGCTTATCCAGGTAGACAAGTTTTATTTTCCTGTTGATTTCATTGTAATTGACACTCAACCAATACAGGATTCAAGGAAGCACATCCCCATTATCCTAGGCCGACCATTCTTGGCAACTGCCGATGCTCACATTCAATGCGGGGTGAAATATGCAGTTGTCCTTCGGCAATATGACCATGGAGCTCAACATCTTCAACATTGCCAAACAACCTCACAATGCAGATGATGGAATTGTTGATGTGGATTTAATTGAAGCATTAGTTGATGATACTTTTCTTTCAAACCTTAGTGATGACCCTTTACAAACATGTTTAACTCACTTTGGTTTGGATTTTGATATTGACAGATCAGTCGATGAGGTCAACGCCTTACTTGACTCAGCGCCATCCATGGACACTAATAAATGGAAGTCAAGAGTTGAACAACTAGCACCATCAGAGAAGAAAATCATCCCATCATCAGAGTCACCACCGAAACTCGAGCTCAAACCATTACCCAACACTTTGGAATATGCATTCTTGGGAGAAGAAAACACTCTACCGGTAATCATCTCATCATCCCTAAATGACGAGCAAAAAGGTAAGTTGTTGGATGTTTTAAAAGAGCACAAAGGAGCATTAGGATGGACCATAGAGACATAAAGGTATAAACCCAAAGAGATCAGTATGCATTACATTCACCTTGATGAAAATGCTAAATCTACTAGGGAAATGCAACGTCGGTTAAATCCTAATATGAAAGAAGTTGTTAGAACGGAAGTCCTTAAGCTATTAGATGCAGGTATCATTTACCCAATTTCTGATAGTTCATGGGTCAGTCCTATGCAAGTTGTCCCTAAAAAGTCAGGAGTCACAGTAGTTACCAATGCTGATAATGAATTGATACCCACTAGAGTGACTACAGGATGGCGCGTATACATTGATTATAGAAAATTAAATTCTGTCACACGTAAAGACCATTTTCCTTTACCATTTATTGATCAAATGCTTGATAGATTAGCAGGCCATGAATTTTATTGCTTTCTAGATGGCTATTCAGGATACAATCAGATTCCCATAGCACCAAAAGATCAAGAGAAAACCACTTTCACTTGCCCTTTTGGCACTTTCGCATATAGGAGAATGCCGTTTGGATTATGTAATGCACCTGCTACATTTCAACGTTGTATGTTAAGCATTTTTTCTGATATGGTTGAACGGTTTCTTAAGGTCTTTATGGATAATTTTTCTATTTTTGGAGATTCATTTGATCAATGTTTACATCATTTGACGAAAGTTTTGCAGAGATGTATCGAGAAGAATTTGGTCTTAAATTGGGAGAAATGCCATTTCATGGTAAAACAAGGTATAGTTCTCGGTCACATCATTTCATGCAAAGGTATTGAGGTTGACAAAGCCAAGGTGGATCTCATTTTCAATCTTCCTCCACCTAAAACAGTCAGAGAAGTAAGATCTTTCCTTGGGCATGCTGGTTTTTATAGACGTTTCATTAAGGATTTTAGCAAAGTTTCTAGACCCTTATGCAATCTACTTGCTAAGGATGTACCTTTTTCTTTAATGATTCATGTCTTGTGGCGTTTGAAAAACTAAAGCATTTGTTGACAACATCACCCATCATTCAGCCACCAAACTGGAGCTTACCATTTGAGCTTATGTGTGATGCATCTGATTATGCAGTAGAAACAGTATTAGGACAAAGAGTAGATCGAATTCCTCATGTTATTTACTATGCTAGTATGACATTAAACGATGCACAGTTGAACTATTCAACTACTGAAAAAGAAATGCTAGCAGTAGTATTTGCATTAGAAAAATTTCGATCTTATCTTATTGGTTGTAAAATAATTGTATTCACAGATCATGCTGCTCTTAAATTTCTCCTCACAAAGAAAGATGCAAAAGCTAGAGTAATTCGCTGGGTGTTACTTTTGCAGGAATTTGACTTGGAATTCAAAGATAAGAAAGGGACAGAAAATGTTGTGGCTGACTATCTCTCTCGTCTCCACTTTGACATCAACACAGAACCCTTAACATTGAATGAGTCATTTCCAGATGAACAATTAATGAGTGTGGAAGTATTACCTTGGTATGCTGATATAGTTAATTATCTTGTTACAGGTAAACTTCCCGAGCATTGGACCAAGTAAGACAGGGCCAAATTCTTTGTGGAAATAAAGAATTTTTTCTGGGATGACCCCTATCTGTTCAAGTATTGTGCAGATCAAATTATTCGACGATGTGTCCCAGAGAATGAAGTTCATAACATCCTTTCGTTCTGCCATGAACAAGCTTGTGGAGGCCATTTCAGTGCTAAAAAAACAGGGACTAAAGTTCTACAATGTGGCTTCTATTGGCCAACTATATTTCGAGATGCTTACAGTTTTTACTCTTTATGTGATAGGTGTCAACGAATGGGGAGCATTACACGAAGGAACATGATGCCACTAAATCCAATTTTAGTGGTTGAGATTTTTGATGTGTGGGGTATCGACTTCATGGGACCCTTTCCCGCGTCTTTTGCCCATCATTACATATTGGTTGCTATTGACTATGTATCAAAATGGGTAGAGGCAATTCCATGCAGGACCAATGACCATAAAGTGGTGATAGGATTTTTGAAGAGCAACATTGTTTCACGTTTTGGATTCCCTCGAGCAATAATCAGTGATGGTGGTACCCACTTTTGTAACAAATCATTCAAAGCACTTTTGACAAAGTACTCCATCACTCATAAAGTGGCGACCCCGTATCATCCGCAAACCAGTGGCCAAGTTGAGATCTCCAATCGAGAAATAAAGCACATCTTAGAAAAGACCGTGAGGCCAGACGGAAAAGATTGGTCATTAAGACTCGATGATGCATTATGGGCATATAGAACGGCTTTCAAGACCCCAATTGGGATGTCACCCTACAGGCTAGTGTATGGAAAAGCTTGCCACCTACCTGTGGAACTCGAGCATCGTGCGTACTGGGCCATCAAGAAATTCAATTTTGACATGCAAAAAAGTGGCTCAGAAAGACGATTACAGCTGGCAGAACTTGAAGAAATTCGTAATGATGCATACGAAAATGCCAAGGTTTACAAGCAGGGAATGAAAGTCTTTCATGATAAGCAGATTATGAGAAAATCTTTCACTCCAGGTCAGAAAGTACTTTTATTCAATTCTCGTTTGCACCTATTCCCAGGTAAGCTACGCTCTCGATGGTCTGGCCCCTTCATTGTTCATACTGTTTTTCCACATGAGGCAATTGAAATTAAGGACCCAAAAAACGGTGTCACGTTTAAAGTTAATGGTCAAAGATTAAAGTCATATCTAGAGTACCAACCACATGTAGAGGACACCGAAATAAATTTGAGTGACCCACCACATTTGAATTAAGATTTTTCTGTTTTTTTTTCGTGATTTGATTTTTTATTCTTTCTTTTTACTATTCTTTTGCTAATTGAAATTGTTTGTGCATAAGTGTGTTTGTTTAACCATTGAGCTTTCTTTTATCACTTTTAATCATGAGACAGTTCCTCTTGAACATCCTTAGACGACTCCAACGTGTCCAATCTCATCTTAGAGGCCAGATACGATTTTGTAAAACACATCGTATTTGGAAGCTACAACCACCGGAGTTAATATCCCACGTTGAGGATTTAGAAAGCCAACTCAGAGACATTGAGAGAAGTGTCTACAACATCCAGTTGGAGCTTGAGGTAAATTCTATAAGAGGACGATTGTGATTTTCTTTGTGTGTTTTTATTTGTTTGTTATTCCGTTTGTGTGTTTTAGTTTGTCACCCCGGTTAAGTGGTGGATAACGGTACTCCGTGACAATCAAGTCGGTTATTTCAGTTTCCCATAATTACTGATCTTCTGAGGCGAAGGTATGGATAGAAACGAGATCTTAGCAAAGCTTCATAGTCGATTCCCTTCACTTCCTCAGAATGCCCTCCTCACAATCTATAAAGCTCGATCCGAACGCATGCGATTGCTCATGAGGAATAACATACCTGCTGATATTCGTTGGTTAATCGAAGCTAAAGTACGAACGACAGGTGAGTTACCTCCCAAATTTATTGCATACATGCCTGGTTGTGGTAAAGGAAATTATGCAAGAAAGCGAAGAGCTCGAAAGATTTCGGTTGCTTGTCATAAGTATGCCAGAATGATATGCAATAAAAAACGATGTTCTTTAGGAATGGTGTCTAATAACAGAGAAGATAAGATTCAATTCATTAGGGATGGCTTGAATAAGGAGTCATTGGATGATATCCTTTTGTCTCTTGAAACGCATCCCAGTGGATATGTGCAAGGAGCGATTCTCCAGTTATGGCCATCATTCCAGAAAGAGCATGCACGATACAGTCTCGGGAATCTGACTATAAACGACCCTGTTTGCCAGTTTATAAGAAAACTGGATGGGAAGCCTATCCTCGACCCATAGAGGGCGTTGAAGCCGTTTCTGGACGTAAAACCAGAGGAAGATGTGAGCTACAGTCGCAACTACTTCTAAATATCCTTTTACTTTACTGTTGTTTTATTTCACTGTTGTTTTACCATTTGCATTATTGTCTTTAATAATTTTATATTTGTCATTACTTGCTTTTCTTTTTTACTGTTTCCTTTTTGACTCTCAAGCCATGTGCATTACACGATTAATTGATATAGACATGACACCTCATTCACATCTGTGACCCACTGCCGCCAAGATCCTTAAATATGATTCTTTTCATTTGCACTCACAAATTATTTTTGAGAATTATCTTAATGGCAGCTACTCCCAATAAACAATTCAAGAAATTTGTGTGCTTTCTGGATTTAAGTATGGCAAATATAAAGAGTTCTTTGAGGCAGCCATTGATCTTGGTCGAAACATAGCAGAGAGAAAATTACACTGGGTGTACGGCGGAGGTGACCGAGGGTTATCAAAATTGGTCTCAGAAGCTGCTTTTGTCAGAGGAAGTCAAGTGTTAGGCATCATACCACAAACCCTAAAACCTTTAGGCTGCTTGTCTAACTCACCGACTGGAGAAGAGTTAGTTGTCTCAGGTATGCAAGAAAGAATAACCGAAATGCTTAATCATCTTTGATGCTTTTATTTTCTTACCAGGAGATCTTGCAACTCTAGAGGCACTTATCACTTTAGCATCTTGGGCCCATCTGCACATTCATCAGAAACCCATCGGTTTGTTAAATGTCAATAATTTTTATGATGGCTTTATCGCATTTCTTAACCATGCAATAAAAAAATACTTCATTCCCTCTACGGTGAAAAAGCTTTTTATTTGTGCTCACACTGCTAATGAGCTACTTGATCTGTTACAAGCTTATCGACCAGAGCCAGATCCGAAGACCTTGGTGTTGGAGTGTACAAATAACGATGGTAACAATAGCAGCAGTAAGAAGTACAAATTAGATTTAAATCTCCGCTTAAATATTTTATTCTGTGTTGCACCACCCAGGTGATGTCTTCTAAACTCTACTTCTTTCCTTTAAAACATTGAGGACAATGTTTAGTTCTGGGTTGGGGGAGGTGATACTTGACAATTGTGGAATGTTGGTTAAGTTTTTACTAATTTTTTGTTGTAGAAACTAACTGTTAATCAAGTTTGTGTTGAAGATGGCTGAATATGGAGTGTAGTTACTCTAGAAACGCATCTTCTTAGTTAAAAAAAAAAAAGAAAAAAATAATGAAAAAAAAAATTTCTTATTTTTCGTGTGATCTTTCTAACTTTTTGACTTCTCCTTTATAAATATGCATTTTCAAATTTTGAGTCGAAGATGGCTGAATATAGAGTGTAGTGCTTCTAGAAACGCATCTTCTTAGTTAAAAAAAAATCATTTTTCTATCATTTTAAGTGTAACATTTTCAATTAGTTTTTCTGCATCATTTTCACATTTCTGCATGCATACTTTCCTTTCATGTTTAGAATAGGTTGGGGGGTAGAATGTTGTTTAAAAAAAAAAATGGTGTGATTTTGTTTTTATTTTTGGATGACATGATGATTTTCGAATTTTAGTATTTGTATTATCTTTGGTCTTGAGTGATGTTACACTATGTTTGCTACTCTACATGTTGATGTCAGAGATAAATAGGAGTTGCTTGAAAGAATTGACATGTCATAATGAATACCAAGTGAGCTTTTGAGCCTATTATTTGTTTTGGAGAGTAACCCTTTTTGCCCATTCTTCATACAGCTTAGCAGTATTATTATTTTATACATGATCTTTAGATTTCCTTGGAGTCAACCCTTTAAAAAAAATAGTTAAAAAAAAATGCGTTGCTACATCTAAAGGTCCATTTAACTAGTAGATATGGAGGAGTATCTAGAGCCCTAAAAGATGATGGAAAGGCCGTCTTTGACCCGTTTGAGCCTTTCTAGCCATCCCTTATATCAAATATCCATAGTTAGCCCTTTTGAGCCTTTTTTTAAAAAAAAAAAATTTCTTTGTCAACTTATCGTCTTCACCCACTCCAATTTGGAGTATTAACCGATATCTTACAAGTTCCATCACTTATTCATGTTTGAGAAAAATATAAATAATTGTTTTGTTTAGTAAAGTTGTGCAATACCGAAAAAAAAGAAAAAAAAAAGAAAAAGCAAAGAAAAAAAAGAAAAAAAGAAAAAAAAATTCTCTAAAAAAAAAGAAAAAAAAGAGAGAGAGATATAGTACAATAATAAATAAGTGAAATGCATTTTTTTTAGTTTCCAAAAGATATTATTTTTCTCAAACATATATTTTGTTTTCTCTATTTTCCTTTCTTTGTTAGCCATGTCCCTAGTCTACGTTATATCCTAATAAAAGTCCTTCTTGATTTTAGGGAACTATAGTCTGAAGTAGAAGCTAGTTATATGGGCTATAAAGATGTAGTAATGCATAAAAAAAATAAATTAAAAAAAAATAAATTAAAAAAAAATAAATTAAAAAAAAATAAATTAAAAAAAAATAAATTAAAAAAAAGAAAAAAATACATTGGGTTGACTAATATTCTGTTTGACTTGAGATCGTGTTATTTCTAAGCTATGGGCATATTTCCTTCATCTTGGTGAGAGTGTGTGATATTATTTCTTTACTATCTTCACTCCATTTATCATTCATTGAAGTGACAATTTTTATTGGGTTTAATTTCCTTGTGAGAGTGTCACTATTACCGGTGAGATTTTGGGGTTTGACATGTCATTTTTTAAAGTAGCTGTATTTACTTGGTTGATTCATGTGGATGGTTGATGCGGGTGTGATGTTTCTTTAGACTGGAGATAATGCTTATACTTTTATTTAATTACTATCATTAGTCTGATTGAATAAACAAGTTTGTTTAAAAAAAAAATTTGGGTTTGAATTTTATTTTCGCTTTATTTGCTAGGGACTAGCAATAAGCTGGTTGGGGGGTGTGTTGAGTGTTAGAAAGTGTATATTTATAAAGGAGAAAATCATCATTTTACACTTCAAATCTCACTAACATCTCTAATTTTATTTATTTAAGTCCCTTGTTATTTAATTATATATGTTTTATGTTAATTAAGTATTTTGTGTATTTTAGGGGTATCATGGTCATTTCACAATGAATGAGATTTCGGATAGCAAAACAGATGTCACTTTTGAACTCAGGACAGTCGAAAACCTTAAGAGGAGCATAAAAGGAAAAATGACATTGTTCACACGTACGGTACTATTCACATATACGGTACTGTTCATGGATATTGTTCACGATACTGTTTAGACCGCGTTACTGTTCAAACCGTGTGCAAACCGTGTTACTGTTCAAACCGCGTGGTCAAACCCGTGGTCAAACCGTATTACTGTTCACTGATGACGTGGCACAATCCTGTGCATCCAAACTATTTTTAATCCGATGGCCATGATTCACTCAATGTATCTATAAAAAGGGGGCTTCCCCCCCCCCTAATTTGACACCCCTGAATCCATTTTTGAGCTTAGTTTTCTGTAATTCTTTCTCCATCTTGTATTTTCTACGTATTTTAATAAATTCCTATTTTACCCTTAGTTCAATTATGAGTAGCTAATTTTCTTTTAAGCTTGGGTTGAAGGTGAAGTCTCAACATGTGTCATGGGCTTTATTTGGTAAATTTATTTTCTCTTCCCCTCTAATTTCTGTGGAGGTTTTGACTTTTCGTCGACAAATAATAATAATTTTGTCTAGTTACCGCCTTGGTTTTACCGGCACCTAGTATAAGGTTATTATTATTTGTCACGGTAAGCCCTTAACACCATATTGATTAGAGCGTGGTTCATGAGGTGTGGATTCCCCCCTCATGATTTAATTGGTATTAATAAGGAATATTTAGCCCATGGTGCATGTTGATACGGATCCAGATACCCAAGCACTCTATTTCAATAGTTCCCAATTCAATTTAATTCCGCTATTTCAATTTAAATTCTAGCATCCTTTAAATCAATTTCCCCATTCTAGCATCCTTTAAATCAATTTCCCCATAAATCCAATCACCCATTTACATAATTAATTTTACACATAATTAAAATCCACCTCCTCGTGGGATCGACACTCGTCACCGTTAATCTAATCTACAATAGATTCGTGCGCTTGCGAGTTCAACAAAATTTGCACAACAATTGGTCTCCTCGACTAACTGATGCACTTTGGGCTTACTGTACTGCATTTAAAACATTTTTAAGAATGTCACCTTATCAGCTTGTTTATGGTAAACCTTGCCACTTACCAGTTGAGCTTGAATATAAATTATTTTGGATTATTAAAGCTTTTAATTCAAATCTTGATGATGCTGGAAATGTGCATAAATTACAATTGAATGAACTTTAGGAATTAAGGAATGATACATATGAGGATTCTAGAATTATTAAGTCAAGAACTAAAGTCTTTCTTGATAAAAGATTTTTTCAAAAAACATTTGAAATTTGTCAAAAAGTATTGCTTTATAGGAGCTGGCTAAGTTACAGATTCTATAACTTACAAATCCAGCTTAGCCAGCTCCTAATTGGATGCATTTGGATGGTTTCTCTCTCACTCCTCATGACACATGTGCACCTCTCCTTAGGTGTGTATGTTACAGATTATGTAACATAGCATCCTCTTACTTTATAATTATCATCTTCATTTGTTTCTAAAGAAGTTAAAGTCAAAGTGAAGTGGCCCATTTGTTAAATATATATATATATATCCATATTGGGGTACAGAAATTGAGAATCCAAAATATGATGTCACATTTAAAGTTAATGGTCAAAGATTGGAACTATATCTGGAATACCAGCTACGTGAAGCAGACACTTAAATCAATTTGAGTAACCCACTAAATTTTAATTATGCATTTTTTTAATTTTTTTTGTTTTTTCATTTTGGTTTACTAGTTTTTGACCATTTAGATTGTTTGATTTTTTTCTTTTTCTTTTTTATTTCTTGAATGGAGTGTATTATGTTGTTTTAAAATATGTTTATTTGACAACTGTGTTTTATTTTATCATTTTTGATATTTATGTGTACCTCCATGAGAAGAATCATGTTCAAACATCTTAGAGAACTTTTACGTGTAAAATTTCACCTGAGAAACTTGCTCCGAGTTTGTAAATCACATCCTATTTGAGATCTACAACCACCAGTGTTAGTATCCCACATTGAAGATCTAAAAAGTCAACTTAAAGAAATAGAGAATGATATTTATGAACTGCAATTGGAACTGAAAGCAAAATTAATAAAAGGACAAAGGTAGTTATATTTTTTACTATATTCATTGTGTTCTTTTATTTTGTTGTTCTCCTTCACTTTTGATTTGATTTTGCAGATTTGATTCGTTTCTTTGATATATTTTGATTTGTTCTCTCGTATAAATGGTAGATAACGGTACTCCATGAATTTTTAAGTCGATATTTTTAGTGTCCCATAATAATTGAAAACCTAAAATCAAGCATGAAAAAAATACAACATAAATTACATAAGCGTTTTCCTTCTCTCTCTCAAAATGCTCTTAAGAAGATTTTCAAAGCTCATTGTGAACGACTACATTTGTTAATGATCAATGGGATTCCTGCTGACATTCGTTGGTTAATTGAAGCAAAGGTCCGATTAGCAGGTGAGTTTTCTGATCCATTTGTTTCTTACGTGCCTGGTTTTGGTAAAAGCACATTTGCTAAAAGAAGAAGAGCCAAGCGGCTTGACTCACTGTGTAAGACTTGCTTGCAATAAACCACATTGTAAAACTTTAGGAATGGTTTCTGTAAATCGTGAAGAAAAAATCAAATTTGTTAAGGATGACATCAGTAAAAAACGTTAGATGATATCTTACAATCTCTTGAGACGCATCCAAGCGAATATGTGCAACGTGAGATTCATAATTTATCGAAGTTGTTCCAAAAGGAAAGTGCACAGTTTAGTCTTGGGAATTTGACTCTAAAAGACAATGTTTGCTAGTTTATAAGAAAACTGGATGGGAAGCCTATCCTCGACCTATAGAGGGCATTCAAGCCGTTATTGGACGTAAAATTAGAGGAAGATGTGAACCACAATCACAACTACTAGTAAATATCCTTTTATTTTATTGTTCTTTTATCTTTTGCATTATTATTAGTAGTAGTATTTTTTGTGTGATTTTAAATCAAATCGCTTCATTTGACAAACATACCACCCTATTTATAGTTTTGTATCATTGTGTTTGCCACCAAGAGTTTTAAATAAGAGCTCATTTTCAAGCACTTACAAATTGTTTCTTTTTTTAGAATTGTTCCAATGGCAGCAATTTAGAACAGACAACTTAAGAACATTTGTGTGCTTCCTGGATTTTACTATGGAAAGTATTAGGAGTTCGTTCAGCTAATCATAGATCTTGGTCGTGCTATAGCGAAAAGAAAACTACATCTTGTATATAGAGGAGGTGACCAAGGGTTATCAAAGCTTGTCTCATAAGTTATTCCAAAAGCCTTAAAACCTTTAGGATGTCTGCCCAACCCATAAACTAGAGAAGAGTTAGTTGTCTCAAGTGTGAAAGAAAGAATATCTGAAATGTTAAATCATACCGACGCTTTCATTTTCTTGCCAAAAGATCTTGCGACTTTAGAAGCGCTAATTATATTTGCTTCTTAGGCTCATTTGAATATCCATAAAAAAAACTCATCGGTTTGTTAAATATTAATAACTTTTAAGATGGCTTAATAGCATTTTCTAATCATGCAATTAAAAATTATTTCATTCCACCCTGAGCGAAAAAAATGTTTATTTGTACTTCTACTACTAATGAGTTACTTGATTTTTTACAAGCTTACAAATCAAAGCCAGATCTCATGACTTTGGCGTTGGATTAGGTAACTGATGATGATGGCAATAACCCTCATAAAAAGTGTAAATTAGATTTAACTCTCCGTTTATAAATATTTTCTAGCAGTGGCCAAGTGATGTTTTCTAAACTCTATTCCTTTCTTCTAAGACATTGAGGACAATCTCTCCTTCAGGTTGGGGGGAGGGAATAGTTGACAGTTGTGAAATGTCTCAATCGTAGTGATGTTTTTACTAATTTTTGTTGTAAAGACTAATTTTGGATAAAATTTGAGTTAAAGATGGCAAAAGATAGAATGTAGTGTCTCTAGAAACACATCTTTTTAATTTTAGAGTTTTGTTTCTCAAAAAAAAAAATTATTTTCTAACTTTTTTTTCTTTCTTAATCATCTCCTTTAAGTTTGTGCAATCGGTCCCAACTTTTTGGTGTTTTCTTTAAATTAAAGAAAAGTAAAAATTAAAAAATAAAAATAAATAAAAAAAGAGTTTTTCTTTTTGTGTGTGTTGGATAACAGTATCATTTCTAAATTTTGGTATTTGTATTATCTTTGTTCTTGAGTTATGTTACACCATGTTTTCCCCTTTGCACGTTGAAATGAAAATTGAGAAATTTGATGAGTAAAACTAATTAAGCCATTTGGAGGAATGTACATTTCATGATAAATTCAAGTGAGGTTTTTAGCCTATTATCCTTGGAGAGTAATCTTGTTTGCCTATACAGCCTTACAATTTATTATATAAGATCTTTATATTTTCTTTAAAGTAAAAAAAAAGTGAAAAAAAAGTTTGTGCAGCTGTATTTGAAAGTCCATTGAACTAGTGGAGATAAAAGATTACTTAGAGCCTTAAAGGATGATAGAAGGCCAACTTTGATCCGTTTGAACTTTTCTAGCCATTTGAGTTTACAAAAAAATTTAAAAAAATAAAAAATAAAAAAAATTTTATTTGGTAACATATTATCTTGTCATACTCCAATATAGAGTATCACCTTAGGTTTTATGTTTTCTACACCCAATTATGTTTAAAAATAGGGATGATTATGTATTCTTGATTAAGGTGCTATGAATATATATATATATATATATATATATATATATATATATATATATATATATATATATATATATATATATATAAATAAAAGAAAAAGAAAAAAGAAAAAAAGAAAAAAATCCAATAAAAAAATACTTTATAATCTCTAAAAAGTCAATGAAAGTCCTTCTTAATTTTAGGGAACTATAGTGTAAAGTTGAAGCTAGTAATATGGACTAAAAGATGCGGTGATGCATAAAAATGGAAATAAATTTGGCTAGTAATTCCCTAGGTTTGAGATCATTTCATTTTTAAGCTGTGGGCATTATTCTTGGTGAGAGTGTGTGATATTGTTTTACTATTTTCTCAATCTACCACTTATTAGAGTGACAATTTCTCCAAGGTATATTTTTTTTTGAAAGAGTCACTCTTAACCGTGAGGTTTTGGGGTTTGACGTATTATTCTTAAAAGTGGCTTAATTAATGTAGTTATGATAATTGATCATTTTACATGATTTTACTTAACTAATTTGTGTAGGTATGATTTTTTTTAGGCTAAAGATAATGCTTATACTTTTATTTGATTGTTGTCATTAATCCGATGAAAGAAGTAAACGCAATTTTTTTTAAAAAAAAATTCAATTTGAATTTAAAATTTCGCTAAATTTTTATCGCTTAAATTGATATGGCCTAACAATAAGCTAGTTAGAGGGTGTGGTTGACACTAAAAAGTGTACATTTAATAAGGATAAAATTATCAGTTTTTCACTTATTGTATCGATTAATGTGTTTATTATTCTTAAATTATCTTAACACTCCCCAAATATTTTTTATGTTAAATTAATTTGTAATATGTTAATTTTATATTATAGATATATTTCAAGAATAAAAAGGAGTTGGAACTAGAAGTGGGAACAAATAAGAATTACTGGAGCCATTTGTAATGAATTTATGAGGAGATGTAATTAATAAAAAAATCTATTTCAAAAAAAGAAAAGAAAAAGAGAAAAGGTTAAAGATGCTTGTGATTCTTAAGTGGCCATTTTGACACCTGGCCATCACACTTCTCAACGTACATATATATCATAAAAATAAAATAAATAATAATAAAATAAAAAAAGAGGATGCATTCCATGCCTATAAAAGGCAAGGAGATGCAAGTATGATGAGGAACCCGAAGAGAGAACGAGAGAGGGAAGCTGAGGAATTCTTTCTTTTTTTATTTTCTTGTTTTGTTGTATGGTTAACTTTCTTGTAATATATTTCAGAAGTTTGTTGAATAAAATGAGCGTTTTGTTTTCCAATATGAGTGCCTTAATTTTCTAAGCTGAGCTGAAATGTGAAACTCAAGAATTCAAATTATAAAGTTAATTATTCTTTCAAGTGAGTCTTAAAGCTTATTTCAATTGTTGTATTTTCCTTTCTTACCAATTTCTTTTATGTCATATTAATTTATAGATCTAGATTAGTTCAGATTTATATGGTATTGTATTGTTTAGAGGATTTAAATACATAAAATATATATGTTAGTGAGACTTGAAGCATAAAATGATAATTTTACTCCAAGGCTGGCTCAACTATATTTGGGGCCTTAGGCAAATAGTTTTAATTAATTCTTCTTAGATTTTGAGGCAAAAAATATATATGAGTATTTTATCAAAATACCCATATTTATCACACTTAAGTATTTTATGTATTTCAAGGGTATTTTGATAATTTCATGATTAACTAAAAGTCGAATAGCAAAACGAACATGATTTTTTTAACTCGGAATGGTTAAAAACCTTAGGATAAGCATAAAGGGGTATACTGTATTGTTCACGTATACGGTATGATGACGTGTCATAAATCGATGATTTGGCATTGGCCAATGATATGGCAGAATCCTATTGGACTAATGATGTGACATTGACCAACGATATGATAGGATTCTATTAGACTGAAATAATGATGTGATAGCATATTATTAAATCGAAATGCTGATGTGAGGCTGACTGATGATGTGTTCCAGCCAATCAAAGCTCGCCACGTGGCGTAATCCTAAACTGTTTTCATCCAATGGATATAATTTACTCATTGTACCTATAAATAGAGGGTTCCCATTTAATTTGACACCCCTGAATTCATTTTTAAGCTCCATTTTCTCCATCTTATATTTTGTACATATTTTAATAAAATTACCATTTTACCCCTTGTTCAACTATGAATAGCTAATTTAATTTCAAGTTTGGGTTGAAGGTGAAGTCTCAGCATGATCCATAAGCTTAGTCTAGTAAGTTTATTTTCTTTTCCTCTCTGATTTATGTGGTCATTTTGCCTCATTGTCGACAAACAGTGTATCTTATTTAGATTTTACATAGCATACCGACTCTCTAGTGAAAGATCATTACTGTTTGATACAATGAACACTTTACACCATATTTATTGTTGAGTGTTATAAAATATATATTTATAAAGGAGAAAATCGTCATTTTATACTTCAAGTTTTACTAACATTCCTACTTTTATGCATTTAAGTTTCTTGTGATTTAATTATGTGTGTTTTATTTTAATTAAGTATTTTATGTATTTTAGAGGCATCGTGGTCATTTCACAATGAACGAGAGATCAGACGACAAAACGGACATCACTTTTGAATTCAAGACAGTTGAAAACCTTAAGAAGATAATAAAAAGAAAAATGTCACTGTTCACATGTACAGTACTATTCACATATATGAAAGATGACGTGGCATTGACCGATGATGCGGCATTGACTGATGAGCTGTCACGATTCTATTGGATAAAATTCTTATGCACTGTTGATCGGTGACGTGGCAACATGTTAGTGGACCAAAAACCGCATCATTGTTCAAGCCGGTTGACTGTTCAAACCGCGTGGTCAAACCGTGTCACTGTGTAAACTGCGTGGTCAAACTGCGTATTGTTGACTGATGGCACAATCCTTCTCCATCTTGTATTTTCTACGTATTTTAATAAATTCCTATTTTACCCCTAGTTCAATTATGAGTAGCTAATTTTCTTTTAAACTTGGGTTGAAGGTGAAATCTCAACATGTGCCATGGGTTTTTTTTGATAAATTTACTTTCTCTTCCCTTTTAATTTTTATGGATGTTTTGACTTTTCGTCGACAGATAGTAATATTCTTATTTAGATACTACTCTGGTTTAACCGACTCCCTAGTATAAGGTTATTACTATCTGGCACAATAAACCCTTAGCATCATATTGATTAGAGCGTGGTTCATGAGGTGTTGAATCCCCCCTCATGATTTAATTGGCATTAATAAGGAATATTTAGCCCACGGAGCATGTTGATGCAGATCCAGATACCCAAGCACTTCAATTTCAATAGATTTTGCTTTAATTTATTCTCGTCATTCTAATTTAAATTTTAGGATATTCCAAATCATCTTTACCATAAATCCAACTAACCATTTAGAAAAATTAATTCTACACACAATTAAAATCCACCTCCTCATGGGATCGACACTCGTCACCATTGATCTATTCTATAATAGATTCGTGTGCTTGAGAGTTCAATAAAATTTGCACAACATTTATTAGAGAGAAATTTACCTATAATATTTTTTGGGTTGTCTTGACTCAGTGTCAACAGAGAGTGCATCTAAGCTATTTAGCTTACAGCCTTGCCATGTTGTCGATAAAATGATTATTATCGTCTGACACAACATGCTTTTGAAACCAAACTTAGTGGAAGATCATTACTCTATGGCATTAAAAAGAAATATTAGAGTGAGGATTATAAGGAGTAAAAATATTCCCCTTATAAATTAATTGAAATTAAAAAGAAATATTAAGCTCATAGTGAAATGTTGAGTGTGAATTCAAAGACTCAAGCACTTCACTTGTATTGTTTCATCTATAATTCATTCCCATTATTTTATTTTAAATTTAAAGGTAAAAAAATCACTTTTAACAAAACAAAGAAAAATCACTTCCAACCAACTTATATACATACATCATCAGTCAACATCATGACTATTGAAAAAAATAAATTACCAATCTAGCCAGTGCCCAATCCTAAAGAAATACATGAAATAAGTACAAGTTCACCCCAGCAGCCCACAAGAATACAGTCCTAAAGCTCTTTTCCCCAAAAGGTTAGCTAAAGTAAAGAAGGAAAATTTCACAAGTGAGATTATGGAAATCTTTAAACAGGTACGTGTTAATATCCTTTGCGTAATGTTATTAAACAAGTGCCCTTTTATGTCAAGTTTTTTAAAGACCTTTACACTGAAAAAAGATGCATTCATGTTCAAAAAAAGGTATTTTTAACTGAAAACATTAGTTCCATACTCCAACATAAAAATCTTTTAAAATATAAAGACCTAGACTACCCCACTATCTCATATAGCATAGGGAACCACACATTTGAGAATGCTTATTTAAACATAGGAGCTAGTGTAAATATTTTGCCTTATTCAATATTTGTGAAACTTGGACTAAGAATATTACACCTATCTCCAGTTGCGGTGCAAGTTATAGATCGATCCATAAAAGTACCTCATGGTATAGTGGAGGCCGTGTTTATAGAAGTAGATAAGTTTTATTTTCCAGTTAATTTTATTGTAATTGATACTCAACCAGTGTAGGATTCGAAGAAGCACGTCTTTATTATTCTAGGTCGACCTTTCTTGGCAACTGTTGATGCTCACATTCGATGCAAGATTGGAAATATGCAGTTGTCTTTTGGCAACATTACTATGGAGTTGAAATTCTTTAACATTGCCAAACAACTCCTTCATAAAGATGATGGAATCGTTGATGTGGATTTGATTGAAGAACTAGTTTATTATACTTTTTCTTCTAACCTTAATGATGACCCTTTACAAACATGTTTAACTCACTTTAGTTTGAATTTGATATTGACAGATTAGTTGATGAGGTCAATACCTTACTGGATTCATCACCATGCATGGATATTGACAAATGGAAGTCAAGAATAGAGCAACTAGCACCACCGGGAAAACATCTCATCCCATCATCAGAATCATCATCAAAACTCGAGCTCAATCTGTTACCCGACACTTTGGAGTATGCATTCTTTGGAGAAGAAAACACATTGTTAGAAATCAATTCATCTTCCCTTGACGACAAATAAAAGAATTCAAGTATTATTTATCTCATTTGTGGTTTAAAAAGGAGATTACAGCTACCAAAACATGAGGAGATTTGCAACGATGAAAATGCAAAGGATTACAAGAAGCAGATGAAAGTTTTTCATGACAAAAAAATTATGAGAAAATCTTTCGCACCAGGTTAGAAAATACTTTTATTCAATTCTCGCTTGCACATATCCCCAAGAAAATTCCGCTCTCGATAGTGTGGTCCATTTATTGTGCACACTGTTTTTTCTATATTTGGCCATTAAAACTAAGAATCGAAAAAATAGTATTATTTTTAAAGTTAATGGTCAGAGATGTAAAGCCATATCACGAGTACCATCACATGAAGAAGACAGGGAAATAGATTTAAGTGACCTACCAAGTCTTGATTGAAACTTTTTTCATTTCTTTTCGATGACTTCAGTTGTCATTTTGCTTTACTATGCCTTTACTAATTGAATTTATTTGTTTCTTGCTAACATGTTTATTTAACAACTATATTTTCTCTCATCATTTGTACTATAAAACATGAGTACCTTAGTGAGATAAATCATTTTCAACCACCTTAAGCGACTTCTATGTGTGAAGCATCACCTAAACAACTTGCTCTAAGTTTGTCAGTCACATCCCGCTTGGGATGTACGATCACCAGCATTAGTATCCCATTCTAAAGGGATAGAAAGGCAATTGAGAGATATTAAAGGTGGTATCTATGAAATCCAATTAAAACTTGAGGTAAACTTAAGAAAAATATGACGGTGAGTTAACAACCCACTTTCTACATGTGTGTTTTTATTTTATTGTTTGCTTTCACATCTGTTTTGTTTTTGCCAGATTTATTCATTTCTTTAGTGTGCTATCATTTGTCATCCCGGTTAACTGGCAAATGACGGTACTTTGTGACTATTGAAGTCGACTCCTTTAGTTTCCCATAATAACAGACATTCTCTAGCCAAGGCATAGATATGAACACAATTCTTGCAAAGCTTCACATGTGATTTCCCTCTCTCCCTCGAAATGCAATCTTCATAATCTATAAAGTACAACTCGAACGTATACATCTACTCATAAAGAACAACACCCCTATTAACATTCACTGGTTAATCAAAGCCAAAGCATGGTTAGTAGAGGAATCACCTCCCAAATTTGTTGCCTACATGTTTGGTTGTAAGAAAAAAAATTATGCAAGAAAATAAAAAGTTGCAAGGCTTCTAGTTTTTTCCCATAAGTGTGCCAGAATACAATGTTATAGAAATCCATAAACTTCTTTAGGAATAGTGTCCGACAACAAGGAAGATAAGATTAAATTCATTAGGGATGGCTTGAATAAGGAGTCATTGGATGATATTTTTTTGTCTTTTGAAATGCATCCCAGTAGACATGTGCAGCATTCAATTTCCCAATTATGGCCATCGTTCCAGAAAGAACGCACATGATATAATCTCAAGAATCTGACTATAAGTGACCCTATTTGCCAGTTTATAAGAAAATTGGATGGGAAACCTATCCTCGACCTATAGAGGGAGTTCAAGTCATTTTTGGACTTAAACTAGAAGGAGATATAAGCCATAATCACAACTACCAGTACATATCCTTTTGATTTACTATTTGCATTATTACTTTTAATAGTATGATTTGTATCTAATCATTGTTTCCAATCATTGTTTGTTTCTTTTTATTGTTTGGCTTTGAATAATTGAGCCACGAGCTTTACATGTTATTTGACAAATCTATCAACCCATTTACAGCTGTCTATCATAATATCTATAACTAAGACCTTTAAATATGAACACTTTTTTCAAGCATTCATAGATTGTTTTTTAGATTTTCCCAATAGCAGCCACTTCGAGCAGACAACTCAAAAATGTTTGTGTACTTTATGGGTTTAACTACGGAAAGTACAAAGAGTTCGTGACAGAAGCTATAGATCATAGTCAAGTTATAGCTGAAAGAAAACTACACCTGGTATATAGAGGAGATAATTGAAGGTTATCAAAACTAGCCTCAAAAGCTACTTTTAATAAAGGAAGCCAAGTGCTAGGCATCATCCCAAATCCCTTAAAACACTAGGATGCTTGCCTCACCCACCAATTGGAGAAGAGATAGTTGTCTCAGGTATGCAAGCAAGAATAACCGAAATGGTAACATATGCTAATGCTTTCATTTTCTTAACAAGAGATCTTATAATTCTTGATGTACTTATTACATTTGCTTTCTAGGCCCACTTGAACATTCATAAAAAACCTATCGGTTTTTTAAATGTCAACAACTTTTATGATGGCTTTAAATTATTTATTAATTACTCAATTAAAAATCATTTCATTTCATTTACAACGAAAAAAAACTCTTTATTTGTTCTCTTACTACTAATGTGTTACTGATCTTTTTGAAACTTACAGACTAGAGTCAGATCCCAAGACTCTTACGTTGGATTGGTTGACTGATGATGGTAGCAGAAGTAGTAAGAAACACAAATTAGATTTAACTTTCCGTTAGTAAATATTTTTTATTGTAATGTTCAAGTGATGTCTTCTAAACTCTACTTTTTTCCTTCAAAATATTAAGGACAATATCTCGTTATGGTTAAGGGGAGGGAATAGTTGATAATTGTGGAAAAAAATAATAGTTGTGTTCTCATATTCTTACTAATCTTTTCTATTGAGTCAAAGATGGCTTAATACAGAAAAGCATCTTTTCAAAAGATGGCTGAGTAAATAAGCACATTTTATCAGTCCTGGTGACGTTTTTATTAACCATTTCTGAATTTTTGAGTTAAATATAGCTGAATATGAAGTTCAGTTGCTTTAGAAACACATTTTCTTAGTCTTGATGTTTAGTTTAAAAAAAACCAAAATTTTGAATTTTTCTGTTATTATTGACCAACCCATTTTGTCTACCTTGGCCATCTCCCTAAAAAAAGAAAGAAAAGAAAAAGAAGAAAAAAGAAAAAAGAGACCCTGTCACTTCGTAACCGGGTCTCCTGCCTCAGTAAGCAGAAGGTATTCGTATGAAACAGTGAGAGTTGATCAAGATTGTGTGAACTCTTACTTGATAACCAGAATTCTTGCCTAAGCAAGCAGAGAGTGTTCTTGTAAAACAATTGAGTTGATTAGAGGTATAATATAAATAAACTTGCTGCCTAAAGAAGAAACTCCGATGAAATGGTAAGAATGAAAGTATTGCTTTATTTTGACCAAATCCCATGATCATTATGTTAAACATTGCTAAGCACTAATGATGTTTTACAGAATTGTTGATTAATGGTTGAGTAACAACCATTGGTCGGGGACTAGCAATGAGCTGGTTGGGAGGTGTGTTGAATACTGGAGAACGCATATTTATAAAGGGCAAAATTATCATTATGTGCTCCAAGTCTCACTAAAATTTCTACTTCTATGTGTTTAAATCCTCTAAACTTTTATTTTGTGTGTTTTATTATAATTTAAGTATATTATAATTTCACGATTAACTAGAAGTCGAACAATAAATTGGACGGCATTTTTTAATTCAGAATGGTTGAAAATCTTAAGAGGAGCATAAAGGGGTATATGGTATGTTGTGCAAATTTTATTGTACTTGCAAGCGCACGAATATATTTTAGAATAGATTTGGTGGTTACGAGTGTCGATCCCACAAGAAAGTACATTTAATTGTGCGTAGGGTTAATTTTCTGACTGTATATCTGAGTTGGTTGGTTGGTTGAAAGTGATTTTTTTAATCTTAAAATTTAAAATAAAATGGGAAGAATGAATTAAAAATGAAAATAATGCAAATGACATGCTTGAGTCTCTAGATTCGCACTCAACATTTCACCATGGGCTTAATTCATGGCAAGGTATTTCTACTCCTCATAATCCTTACTCTAATAAATATGATATCAAGCACTCACTGTGACAGAGGGTAATGATCTTCCACTAAGCATGGTATTAAGAACACGCTATGCCAGACGATAATAATTCTTTTGTCGACAACGCTGCAAGACCGTCCACTAAATAGCTTAGATGCACTCTGTGTCGACACTAAGTCAAACAACCCACAAAATACTATAGGGGAATTTCTCTCTAATAAATATGGTGCTAAGCACTTATTGTGCCAGACAATGATGATCCTTCACTATAGAGCCGGTAAACTGTGCAAAATCTATAGAGAATACACTATCTGTCGATAATGAGTCAAAATAACCACATAAATCAAAGTGGAAAAGAAAATAAACTTACTTAATTAAACCCATGGATCGTGTTAAAGCTTAACCTTCAACTTAATTAAACCCATGGATCGTGTTAAGGCTTAACCTTCAACCCAAGTTTGAAATTAAACTAGTCACTCATAATTAAACTGAGGGTAAAATGATAATTTTATTAAAATAAAATACAAGATGAGGAGAGAATTACAGAAAATGAAGCTAAAAAATAGATTCAAGGGTGTCAAATTAAGGAGGGAGCCCTCTATTCAAGGGTGTGAATTGCCATACTGAGCTGAACATGTGCATCCTTCAGGGTTGCTTCAACTTTTGCCAATCCCTCACAAAATTTGAGAAGAAATCTCTGTGGATTTCATTGATGGTCTTCTCCCTTTTGTAGGCAAAACATCTATTCTTGTTGTAGTTGATCATTTATCCAATTACTCCCATTTTAATGCTTTATCTCATCTTTATACAACCGTTATTGTTGCTAATTTTTTTGTGCTGGATGTGGCTTTATTGCGGAATGCCACTAATTATTATCAACGACCCTCATTTTATATTTCTTAGTCAGTTTTGGGAAGAATACTTTCAATTATAGGGCAATTCTTTGTTTCGCAGCTCTTTTTATCATCCTCAAACAAATCGCCAAATTAAATTAGTTAATCGCTCTTTTGAAGGTTATTTAAGTGCTTTGATGGCCTTCAATTTCTACTTGGACTAACAAGCTGCCGTAGGCTGAATGGTGGGATAACACCACTTTCCATTCCGCCATCAAAATGAATCCATTAGAAGCAACTAATGGTCCGCCGCCAGCTTGAATAGAATCTTACTTGCCAAGCACAACTAGTGTTATGTTGTCAACTTGGCTTTCTACAATGGGGATTTGATTTTGCGCCGCTCAGTCACAAATAAACTTTTTTTCTGATAAGAACCAAAGTGAAGGGGATTGGGTGTATCTTCGTCTTCAACATTATCGGCAGTGCATTTTACATTCTAACGGTACTCATAAGTTGTCTCCGCACTACTATGGTTTTTTTCGAATTCTTTCTTGCATTGGAACTGTGGCTTACAAATTGGATCTCCCAGCTACAAGCAAAGTTCATCCTACTTTTCATGTTTCAAGGTTAAAGCGGAATCTTGGGGTTCATACACCTTTTCAACAACTTCCTGATTCTCCTCATTTTGTTGCTTGGGAATGGCAGTCTTTGACCATTTTGGATCCTGTGCTTTTCAAATGCTGCAATTACCCTGTTACTAAGCTCCTTTTTTCAATGGCAAGGTTAGTCTAAAGAGGAGGCTACTTGAGAGGAATATTATGAGTTCCCAGCCTGTTTTCCTTCTTTTCAGCTTGCGAACAACCTGCCTTCTTAGGAAGGGAGGATGTTAGGATCCTTGTCCTAATCCTATGTTGTTTTTTATTTTCTTTTTCATTGAGGATTAGTTATTATGTTTCTGTTAATAGGATTAGTTATTATGTTTCTGTTAATAAGTCTCTGTTATTTAAGAATTGTTATTTTAGTAGAATTGAGTTATGGCTCTATATAAGGAGTGTTCTATTAATTTTAAAAAATAACAATCATTACCCTAAACTCTCGTTCCCTCTCTAGCCTCTTCTGCTCTTCTTCTCTCTATTACTTTTCTTCCAATTCCTTGCTTCTAAATTGCTAGCTTATTAATAGTAGCCTATCACAAGCACATGCCTCCCAAAAATGCGGGGAAACTATAACTTATTTGTGCAACAGTGGCAAATCATGAACGTAACCAGAAGTTTGGTTAGCATATTTTGATCTACCATGTAACGGTGTAGGCGTATCCCATTTTTATTCCATTTAATGACAGCATTGAGGTTAGGGATGACAAAATCCGATTTTGAATCTGTATGTAGGTGCATCCAAATTTAGATTCGAATTGATATTTTTATATTCAGATCTATAAAAAAATATGTAGATCCAGATGCGAATAATATCCACACAGATTAATTACTCGCGGATATCACAGATATCTGAATCCACATAAATTAAAATTTAATAATTTAGAATATAATTTAAAATTTAACAATTTACCAAATAAAATCAAATAAAATCCAATCATAATTCAGCAATAAACAATTTAATACATGGAATAACATATAACACTATAAAATCACAAATAAAAGTACCATAGCATAAATCAAACATCAAGAATAACATAAATCTAAGTCTAACACCACCACAAATCCACAAATAAAATTATAAAAACACCACAAATCCACATAAAATAATGCGGATTTCGATATTTTTCTTAATTTAATTTGGCTTCTATATTTTAATTAATCATATTTTTTATTTAACTTTTATATTTTTCATTTAATTTTAATTAAATAAATAATTTAATTAAAAAATAGTGTGGATCCAGATATTCGATTTTTCAGATATATTTACATTCAGATCTCGATTTGGATCTATACGCATTCTAAGTTTTAGGATTCAGATCTATATTTTTTAATGTGCGGATCTTATTTTTTTTATTCGAATCTTTAGGATATTTACGGATCCCGACCAGATTCAGATATTTTTGCCATCTCTATTTGAGGTGCCAGCTATACTCTTGGGGCGTATTCGCGCCCATCTCTTCTCTTTTGTCACCAATAACATTATCATTGGGTGTGGTATAGGGGGTTTGGCATTACAAAATTTTTGCCGAAAGAGACATTGCCAGAGTAAACCACCTTATTAAAAGGGATATAATTAGAAAGATATTATTGTTGAGGCTAATTTTGGTATTATATATTCCCAACAATTGTGATTTGCAAAGTTACTTCAACCGGCTTACAACATTTTAATACGAAATTAGATTATGTATTTGAGAATCTAATTTTCAAATAGTCCATCTTAAAAATTTTACCAGACACATTTTTAGGCGTAATACTATCAACTCGAATCGAATCCCAAACAGTCATTGCATATTAATACCGCATTCCGCTTAACTCGTCAAACAAAAATAATTAAAAAAAGATTATCATCTAAGAAGTCACGTGTTCGATGTTCGTTTTCATTTACGGTCTAGAATTTCAATTCATTTGCATTTGGGAAAAGATTTGGAGACTTAGATTTGCTTGCGCTTGCATTTGCATTTGAATTTTTGGATTTGATGATATAAATTCGTTGTTTGAGTTGTTTACACTTTTTTGTTTCATTGATTTGACTTTTTAATTACTGATGATCCAGTTATGAGAGATTTTGATTAAGTGCTAAACTGATCATTTTACTAATATTTTAAAAAAATACAATTGGTAATTATTGGATAAAATTACAAGATTAATTAATCTTAGCCATAAATAACTATAAATATATGTATGTCAGAAGATTGCGAAGATTTAAGCATAAATCAACTCGATACTGAATCCAAACCTAATTCTAAGACTCTTTAGATTGCTTGAGCTATACAAAAAAAGTATAGCTAATTAACCCTAAGATTGTATGAATTGTAGGCAAACCAAGAGGTTAGAATCCAAGTCTCACAATTGTAAAGTCATGAGTTCGAACATTATGGGGGTTAATTTTCTCTATCAATTTGAGTGAAAACAATCCTCTCTTTTTCAAAATGTGAATAGAGTGAACGTCCCTCGACTATTAGAAAGGGTTAAAATCTAGGCTATGCTATATAATATTTGTAAATTTGTCCCAGTAATTATCTGATTGTAAATATCAGTATACTAATCTCATTAAATATAAGTTGTAATTTCAGCATTAATATCATGTAATAAAAAAAAATTGTATGAATTGTCTGTCATTGTCAAAAATAATAAATGATACCGGCAAATCAAAAATGTTAAATTAATGGCTACCCACAACATCGTTATAAAACTAATATTTCAGAGGAAAAACCATCTATGAGAAGGCTGATGAGCTTAATACTTGAGAGGAGGATGTAGTTTTTGAAGAATTCCATTGTTTCATGCTTGATCAAGAACAAAACCCCACGTCTTTCTACACCCAAGTAGTAGGCACTGGCACCATTTTGTTGATTAAATAAATGGTCAAGTCTTGCGTAGCTTATGGATCTTCAATTCAAATGCATTGACCAAATCTAGTTTTATACATATAGTGCCTGCTTTGGCATATTGAAATGAGGAAAAAAAAAAAAAAGAGGACGACTTCTAAGAATAATTCAGAAGTTCAGAGGTGTACCGATAATCCCAAACTGAAAAGGTACATGATCCAACCTAGAAATATGCAGCAAGAAGAAGAAGAAGAAGAAGAAGACACTTGAAAATTTTATGATAAGACAGTTTCTCTTATGTTTGACAGAGGTTACAGTAATTGAACCAAAAAAAAAAAAAGATATCGTTGCATCCAGATTGAAAAATGATAAAGGCCGGATGGATACTTACCACAAAACCAATAATAACTTTGAATACACCCATTACAAGTGAGAAAAGAACACTAACCGTATTTACACAGGCTAATGGAAGGCGTGACCTCTTTGTTCGACAAGAACTGATACAATATCCTATGCCACAACAACAATTTCACCATGTGAACCTGTCATATCCAAAACAAAATATGAATACATATAAAGTAGAAATGAATGACCCTAAAGAAAAAGGGAAGAACGGTATTTCTGATATTACATCTCTCAAAAATCTCTTTGGCTAGCTGTAGCAGAGAGTCTGTATCTTCAGCCATTCTTGAAACCCTCTCTGCCTCTTTAACTGCTTCAGCTGCCACAAAAGACTTGTTTTCGGCATCAGCAACCTGGCCAGCTGCAGCAGCAGCTGCTTCTTGTACTGTATCAGCAGGGCTTATGTCGTTAGTGCTATGCAACGGCTTAGGTCGGGTATCCTTCTGTTTTGGGTTTGGCGTTTTTGTTCCTAATGAGGCATCTTCTTTTATCTTAAAGCAATTTTGGACCTGTAGTATCATGATGTAATGAACAACAGCTTTAGCATTACATCCTGGCCTCAAAGTTAGGAAACTCAGTATTAATTTCTATAATAGAAAGGCTACTGGTTCTATTCATTTCTATTTCTTCAAATATGGGTTTCCTGCTCACACAAAGACATCTTTCTTGTTTAGTGGCTACAAGAATACTAGTTAATTATTTATTTGATCTGATGGTGGGTCATTTGGTGTCTTCCAAGGGAGGGAATGTGCCAGAAAATTAAACCCATAATCTATCTTGTTGCATCGTTAATCTTTTATCCCAATCATGTGAGAAATAGTGAAGCAAAAGAAAAGCTCCAAAGAAGCATAACACTTATAGATGATGTTGCTATGCCTAATGCATATATAAATTACACTTATTGTACATCATGGAAACTAGAGCCTTTTTTGGTTCATCATGAGCCCCATGAAGTGTACTACCTCCATAGATATTGACCAGAAAAGATTTCATGCTGCGCAACTTTCTATGGTTGACTCTAAATGTTCAAGACTGATATCTATGAAATAAATATGAGGAATTACTATAGCTGTATTACGGCTAGACCTTCAACTTATTTCTGAAAAGCTTTATTTTTCATTAGTGTAATTTTTTAATATCAAAAGGCTACCTAGAAGTTCAATCTACTTAGGAGTTGATCTACCAGGACTGATGTGCCCACGGGTCTGAAAACGACATTTGCAATGTCTAAACTGTAAAATCAATTGTTAAATTAGGTACTGCTCCCTTCAACCAAAAAATAAAAGTTACAGTAGGGGAAATATCATGGTGAAAAATAGTCAGCATATGAATTGAATGGAAAAGCAAAAGCCATTAACCTTTTCAAGTTTTTCTTGTGCAACCAACCTTCTCAGCCTCGAACTCAACAGCCTTCTAAAATTTGGAGGCACCTCAAGTCTTTGCTGCAAAAATTATTAAAGAAACAAAACAACTGACATCTCAAATCAAAATTCAATTGACATCTCAAATCAAAATTTTCTTTCCAGACATTTTGTTTGATACTACAAAACATGATTAATAAGAAATGGGAAACTGGTGAAACCCCAGTAAAACCTCAAAAATGAGAAGATAATAACAATTATGTAAATCTCACTCAAAATATCTAAGTGGACCAATAATTATCATTCAGATGTTATTGTAGTCTTAAACAAGCTCGAAAGCAACATATAGTAAATTTATCAGCTATCATTCACCTGAATGATGGGAAAACTGTCATTGTGTAAGATCAAATAGACGATGCCCTATTTAGTTTCTACAGTTAAGTTGAAAGGAGCTCTGGAAAACAACCAAGGCCAAGCGCTAAGCTAGAAAGCTTACTCAAAATGAGGATAGCAGCTTTTCTAAAATCAGCAGGTTTCTCAAAGGCAGCTGTGACCATAAGTTATGCATGTGATTGACACAATTCTTTCCAGTAAAATCTTGAGAAAATAAGAATACTATCAAATTGAGTTGCAAATGTAGGGGAGAGTAGTCGCAAATGGGAAAAATCAAAATCCTATTTTCTTAAGCCTGTAGGTTTTTTCTAACATCAGTAAGCTAATGGAGATATTCAATTGTAATACAAATAAATAGTGTCCCCATGTGGCAGGACTAAATGTTGATACAGAAACAAATGAGAATGAAAATTATATTGCACCTCAATATAGCTGAGAATCGCAGAAACGTCAGATCCATTGGGCTCTTTCAATACAGAAATTGCTTCAAAAATCAATGCATTGTACCTGGGAGATTGAGTAATTATTTTAAACATCACAAAATCAGAAGGAATGAAACAGATCTGAGAGGAGACCTCTTCGTATTATGAGCACATGGCTCCCATTATACAAACGTTAGAATAGATGTAACTTATAGATGTTCCTAAATTAACAGAGAAAAAGAGAAATTGATTACATTGCAATGTGACTAGAGTATAAACTATCAGCTTCAAGAAAAAGAAATTATTAATGCTTGCTAAGCCACATATGCTAAAGACATCTGGTTGTGCTTCAGTTATAGGTTCTGGTATATTTGTATATGCTTTTAGATCTTTGGAAAGGGCACCAAACATATTTATATCCTCCCCACAAAACAGGCTAAGCATGAAAAGATCTCAGAAATCTAATCATTGAAATATCTTTATTCTTACGATCTACTTCTCTGAGAAGTTGAAGCACTTAACCTAATATTCATCATTAATAGGCCTACAGAATAGTCAATAACGGGACTACAGAATGGCTTTGAGGACAAGGAGTCCACTTCCACGTATAGAGTAATGAATTTCCTTTTCCATAAGTAGTTAAAACCATTGTATCACAATTCTGCAACAAGCACAAACAAGTGCATAAGATATTTGAAATTAATAAATAACTGTGTTTTCCCAGTCTTCTAATCCATGGACAATCCAAAATGTTTTAATTAACCGGCAGAAAGCGGTAAATCTTCATTATAAATGACACAGCATGGTGTAACTGTTTTCTTCCTTTTTATACCACACAAAAACAGCCAAAAGTAAGTGGGAAAACCCTATACTAGTAAGAAATCAAATAAAAGAGATACATGCCATACTTTGGAGCAGAGCTTCTTGCAGACTCGTCAGTGATTGGATCTGCTGAAGCATCAAGTGGAACTGCAGCAGGAAGAGCAGGAGTCTGTGGAGTGGACAAGGGCACAGCAGGAGCATCTGAGCCAACTTTTGGTTTCAGTGTCCTTGATTTTTCTCGAGGTCCTTGGCCACCAGCACTAACACTCATATTCCGCCATTTATCCTACCCAAGTACACAATAACAGGTAAGAGATCATGAAGTAGAGACATGAGATTTTATATTTTTTATTGGAATAAATATTCTCAGGTCTTATTAGATGGAAACAGGGGGCAATCTTTAACTTCAATGAAGCTACAGTATAGAAAAATAAAACCAAGGAATGGATTCAATAACCTGAGCTTAGATCTACCAACTAGTCAGTTAATGAGCATTTTAACCAGGAGGTAGCACAATCAGAGAGATCTAAATCCAATTCTCAATAACCTCTTATTCTTTTCCATTTAATTAGCAGTGGCAAAAGCCCCAGATCCTATCCTTCTCAATACTCTGCCATATGATTCAGCAAGCAGTTTCACTCCTTGAGTAGTGCGAAATTTCAACCCAAAAAAAAAAGGCCCATTTATTGATGGTGAGTTTGAGTACTTGTACAGATAGAATTGCTAATTTGCTACAAACGAATAAAACTCTTGATTTCTGTCTATTTTGTATCAAAAACACTTGAAATGCTTCTTGGACACAGTTTTGTCAGAAAGTATTTTAAGTTTACATAGGTGCTTTTCTAGAAAGGGCCTTTTGGTGCTTCAGTATAAAGTGCATTTTACAAAATATACCACTCTCATACACACCCTATGTGAAAAGGCTTCTAAAATACAGAAATCTTTTGAAATTAATTCACCTACTGCAGACTCCAATAATCATTTACATCTTTGGACATTATAAAGTTATATCAGATGCACAAAAAATCAGTTTAGGTTGGCATCCTATGAATTCAGAACCTGCAATCTTTGTCACAGTTTAATCCTCCAACTTGCAAATCAATTTTGATTATTGAAAAGCTAAGGAGTTCTCAATTCATGTACAATTCTTATACTGAATTTCCTATGAATTAACAATAGAAGAGCTTTAAATCCGCAAGAAATAGTTCAGGCAGGTCTTTTTCTTTTTTTCATTTTTAATTGTCTTCACACAGCATTTTCATGCTTCAAACACAAATGGAGCTGAGTAGCTCAACTTTAGCAATAAATTCCCACTAAATCCATCAATAATAATAAAAAAATATTTTTTTTCTTTGATTAATACGACAGCTGAACATTGTAGAAAAGCATTTAAAAGGAAAGAAAGAGAAAGAAGACCTTGAGGTCAATATTGGAGCGGGAGAAGAGGAAGGGATTAAACTCGGGGTCTCTTTGTATGTTCTTCCACTTGCCTGTGCCATGTTTGGCTACTCCAGCTCTTAGTGCTTCTTCCTCCTCCGCTGTCCACTTCTGCTTCGGATTCCCCATATCACTTTGCTACAAGTAACCAAACACGCTCCTTTTTTCAAGCTCGGTTTCTGTTTGGGTCGGGAGAGTTCTTTTTACTTCTTTATTTTCTCGGAAAATTTTGCTTATAAACGGCGGGTCGTTTAAGAGAGTTCCAGCCAGTAACACTAACCGTTTTGAGTTTTTACTAATTGGAGGGTCAAGAACCGCGTATGACCATCTATTGATGGCGTCGAAATGTTGAAACACCATTCTATTAGTTTATTAACTTTGTTAATCGTGTCAGGGTGTGTTTAGGTTAGTTTTTACTCTGGTTTCTACCGAAAAGTAAAAGATAAGTAAAAGTTTTAGTTTATTTTTGTTATTTGGATAACCATAGTAAGAGATCATTCTTTAATCAAAATCTCTTTTTGAAGTGTTTGGATGACCATCTAAAAAAAACCTTTTAATTATTATAAAGTCATAATACTCTTAAATATTTGAGTCTAAAAAATACTTATCAAATTTAAAAATCAATGACAAACAAAATAATTATTTGATTAATCTAGTTAAACATTTCCAACCTAGCCATGTTGCTCCCCTCACCGATGCATCCCATATCTGCCACTCTTTCTGCACAATATCCCAACAGTTCCTATGTTGCTTTCGATCATAATTTTTATTGGTTGCTGCTGTGAAATTTTCTATAAGATTTTTCCAACCTTACTTACTTATATGTGTTCCACTTCTATTACCAGCCCTTACTTGCTCAACAACCAAATTAACCCAAATATCATGTAATTTTGGATCTCAAATACCTTGGGAGACACCATCAGTTGCCATCTAATTCTAGCTAAGGGTAATAGATATTTGTCAATAGACATATCAACAACACCAAATCAGAGCAAAAATAATAGAAAATCAATAAATACAAAACAATGCAAAACAATTTGGCAGTAAATAATGACACAACTACCAATATCTTCAAAATATTAACTATCAATTGTTGTAACTTTAATTTCAATTACTTGTTACTGCACATGCATGTCATATAATATGCAGATCAAACAATATTCTTCATTTTGAATAATTCGAAGTAAATGCAATTCCTCACTTTACATTTTTAACAATAACACTTCTACATGCCCACAAGAATAAAAACCCATGTGAAATAAACAAACACTTTATAAATTAACATTACAAATTCTGACTTCTCCCAAAAGACCTTTTGAGAAGCTATTTTATCATTTATTAGACTTTTCATAATTTCAAACTAACCTTAAATTAACAAAGGAACAAAAACAAATTACATCCATAACCAAACTCTTAAACCCTATTTCTTATGTATTTTTTCTTGTTTTGCCTCTTCATTATTCAACCCAAAAAAAAAAAAAACAACAGAAGGAGAATCATCAACTAACATTAATGTTGATGAAAATGAAGCAAGTGACATGGGAGTGGTTCGTGAAAATATTGCTAGGGAACTTATGCTTTGATAAATTTAATCTAGTTATTTTTATTTTTTTTTATAAAGAAAAACAGTACTTTAATTTGCAAAAGTTTAACTAGATTGATCAAATAATTATTTTTTTGTCATTGATTTTTAAAGTTGATAAGTATTTGTTAGACTCAAATATTTAAGGGTATTAATGGCTTTATAATGATTAAAATGTCTATTTAGATAGTCATCCAAACACTTTAAAAATAGCTTCTCATTAAAAAAAAAAAAAAAAGATCTTTTACTATGGTCATCCAAACAGCAAAAAAAAGCTTGAGCTTTTACTTATCTTTTACCCAAACAGGCCCTTAATTTATTTAATATATAAAAAAAATAATAAAGTTCTACTTAATATTGAGGTATTGTATCTTTCATTCTAAAATTACTTTGAAAAAAGTTGTAATTATTAAATATAATAAATATAAATTTTTAAATAATAACTTTGACAAAATTACTGAAGATATAGTGAATTTTTTACCATACGAGTACAATACCAAATCAACTTAGCTTATAAGTTGCAGTAGCCAATGTTTATCAAACATGTTATTGCTATAATTTTTCATTTATAATCGCCCAATCTCAATCCTAAAGAGACCTAAATATATTAATATCATTCTTAAAAATATATCATAAACAAGTTAACATGACATAAATATTACATGAATAAGTTTATAATGTAATATAGATATTACATGTGAATAATTAATTTAGCATTCACTATACACACACACACACACACATTTATACATATAGATATATATTTGTTATTTTTTAATAACATTACTACATATTAATTAAAATTTGTGTCATAAACATATGATCATGTTGAGGTCGTCCAATATGGATATAACATGGTTATTCATTATATCATGTCATGTCGCCTGTTTATTAATTTTATTAATATTTCTCAACACAAATACAGAAAAATCATGTCATGTAATAATATTGTAACCTATTTTGCCCCCTCAAGTTATGAATCTTGGGCTACACTAAAATTCTTGTATCTAGGCCTGTAATATCTTGATCTCGTTTGAGAAAGAGTTGAACATTCAATTATTTCGAACACTTTATTATTTTGTATACCCATGTATTAATTTTTCAAAAAATTAAGTTTAACTTTGTACACTCTTTAAAATTTCAAAAACAAACTTTATATTATTTAAACTAATTAATTTTATTTAATTAAAAAATCAATAAAACTAGTCAATACACCCAATTTTAAGAGATTTAACACATACTTAAAACCATATAACCAAGTCAATTTGTAAGCAAATTATTTAACAAAATTTTAGTTATTAATTCTATTTGTTTATGTTTAAAATTGAATTTTACACTCAAAACACTTGCAGTGAGAATATAATAATAATAAATATTTTATAAATATTACCCAAAAAAAAAGAAAAAGAAGCGAAGAAGAAGTATATTAGACCAAATAGAATTCTTTTACTGCATCCAAACTAATATGAATCTAACTAGTTTTATGAATAAAATGACTAATTGAAAGATGAGAAAAACGAAGAAGGGGCCAAAAGCTAAAAAAAGAATGGCTATTTTACAATACTTATCTTTATTTTATTTTTGAAAATATAAAAGTTTTACACATATTTTTTAGTCAAAATCTTTCAAAATATTGATTCTCTCATTGTCTTCTTAGTACTGAATAAGATGTTTGAAATCAAAGTTTTTAAGACATGAGCATTATACATTAAATCACTATAAGAAAATTGATAATAGATGACAGTCATTTTACAACAGATTTCATTATATCATAAAGTATGATGGACTTGTGATGGAATTTTCATTTATCAAAAGATTGAAGATAGACTTATAATAGAATTATTGTCTATCAATAATGTATGATAACACAATGATGGAAATTTTCTCTATCAAAACTTTATGATAAAATTTTTTTACCATATTTTAAATTATAAATTTATCAAAAAAATCAAAAAATAAAACACAACATTTTAAGCAAAATAATCTTGAAATAAGAAATGCATATATATGATAAAATAAAACACAACAATTTACAATAAGTTTGCTTAGTACTTGTTTAGTATGACTTATCTAAATACAACAACTTATTTAATTACATAAGCTCCTACTAAAATTTTTTATATTGTTTGATTGTTTTCTTAGGAGAGCTTTTAAAGATTAAATAAGTTATTTTGCTTATATTAGTAAAAGTTCAAAATTGAACTTTTAGGAGTTGAAGTTAAAAAGATTCTTTTAAATGTTAAAATTACCAAAATATTCTCTACTTATTTGATAATTTTATTTTATTATTTTCATAACATAACTTCAAAAAACTTGCCTACTAAAGTAATTTTTTAATTTTTAGTAAAAAGTCTCATTAACAACCAAAACAACTAAAATTTTAAGTAAAATCTCTACTTGTAAAAACTTTAATAATAAAAACCCTTGGTGGCGTTTGTTTTTTAGCTTAATGACTTAAATTGACTTAATTTAATTAATTAAGTTAATTAGAGGTGGTTGGTTTTATAACTTGATAGAAATTTTCAGATAATTTTGACTTAATAAAATAAGCCAATTATTTTGGCTTTTTACTGAATGGAGAAATCTGAATTAAGTCAGTTACTTTCTAATGTCAAAAATATCTCTACTTTATAATTATTTTTCATGCCTATCTCAAAAGTCACCCATAGACGTTTACCCCACATAATCTCATCTTTATTTTTTTTTTCAACCGTCATGGAATCTCTCCTCACTTTGCTTCTCTCATCTAGTTCTTGAATCTCCCATTAATTTCTAGCCAGGCAAGCACTTGACTTGGGCTTTTTTTTTTCTTGTCAATTACGTTTTCCAACATTCACTTATATACTAATCAACTAGCTTTGCTACTCTTTTTGGGTTTGACAAACTTTGTTATGCGTTTTGGGTATTGTTCTATTCATATGACCGTTCAAAACTTATTTTTATTGAAATATTTTGTTAATCTGACGGTGATCATTTTGGGAGAACGTCTGCTCAGCTGTTTGATTTCATTTTTCTTTTTTATAATTGAGATGATGTTGTGTATGATCAATTGACTGAATGCAGCTATGACATTGCATTTTTTTTTTGTAATTAGTTGAAGTAGTTTTAATAGCACTATCTTGGGTGGTTATGAATTTTCCAGTCTCTTTGAATGAAATTAACAATGGTAGAAATTAAGAATCGCTGAAATTAATAGTCCACAATTGGTTCCATTTGATTGTTTTTTGTGGAATTTTCTCATAGATGACGTCACAAGGGGAAAGAGCGAATTGGACTAATCTTACTTATAGGAAATATTTTGTTAATCTTTGCATGCATGAAACAAACAATGGAAATAGATCTAGGGCAACCTTGAAGCCTACTGCTTGGAATAGGATTTCTTAGGAAATTAAAACATTGATGGGAAAATCTATTACCCCAAAACAATTTAAAAATGGATGGGATTATATGAAAAGGTCGTACCTCACATAGCTGAAATTAACAATGGCGACAGGACATGGTTATAATTCTACAACTCGTATTTTTAATCGGCCACCTAAAAGATGGAAAGAATACTTGACGGTAACATCTTTTTTTTCTTTTATTTAAGTGAATTATTTAAAATTTTTACAATAAAAGTATAATCAATTATTATGTTTTGATTGAACGGGAATATCCAAAAGCCAAACAATTTCGCAATAGACCTTTAGCAAATGCTGAAGAGTTGGAGGCATTGTTCTCAGCTACAGTAGCAACTGGAGCTTATAATTGAACTTCTAGAATGGAAGGATACTAGAAATGAGAAATCTATCATCGATGCTATCTGAAACTCGAATTAACTTAGAAGACAATGATTGGGAGGTCAAAACACCGAATTCATAAACCAATGTGGATGAACCACTTCCCGATGACATGCAAAGGTGTAAAAAGAAAAAAAAGGCAAATTGGATGAAACTCGTGAAAATATCAACAAATTGGTGGTTGTATTAGAGAAGACCGATGATAAAGGACCTTCAATTACTCAGTGCATGCCAATTTTGAGAAAGCTACTAACTTATGACAATCCCATGTATTATGTGGCTACTAATGCACTCTGCAATAAGAGAGAATATCAAGAACTATGGATGGGCATGAAGTGAGATGAAGAACGAATTGGATGGATTTATAGTTTACCAAAAGGGCCTTAATATCTTTTTCCTAGTTCATTTGTCAATGTTTTATTTGGTGTCATTATGGAATTTTTAGATTATATAGCTTTTCGTTTATGCAATGAGTTAACGTTTTGATTGGGGTCATTGTTGAACTTTTGGTTTGTGTAGTGAATTGTGTGTTTTGGTTATTTGAATATTTAATGAATATCTTGCTGCACAAAGTGTGGTTTACATTGCTTATATATGGTTTTTTTTTTACTTTATTTTTGTCCCTGTAATTTCTTATAAATTTTTTTATATGGTCAGGTTGTTATATCCTATCACAAATAAATTGCGGCATAAGCAATACTTTGGACTTTAATGGTAGGTATGTCCAACATTCAATTAATATTAAATGATCTTCTTTAGATGCTACCTATATAATATATATTTTTGTTTATTTATTCTTGTATAATAGATATGTCTATGATTGATGAGGAAGTTGACATAAAGATTGAGGTTAAAAGAATGTTAAACAATTGATTATAATGGTAAAAAAAATTATTGAAAGGGTCCACCAAAAGGCAATGAGTATCTACATCATCTCTGATAGGTTCTCTTTACATTCAAGAACTTTTAAATGGACCACCAATAGTATGCTATGATCTTATGCTGATGGATAAGAGTGGGGTTCATATCTCTATGTCAATTGTTCAAAGAAAAAGGATGGCTTTCTGATAGTAAGCATTTAACTGTTGAAGAGAAAATGGCTATGTTCTTATTTACAGTTAGCCACAACCTTCGAAATTGGTTCATTAAAATTAGATTCCAAAACTCAGGTCACACAGTGCATAGGTATTTTCATGAAGTACTAACAACAATGATGAAGTTTTCAAAAGAAATGATCACTCCTCTATCATTTACAGATAATTCAAGAGGCATCTATAATACTCGATTAAGGAAATTTTTAAGGTATAAAACTTTGTGTAAACTAATATTTTGAAGAATAAAACTTTATATTTTGATTATTGAAATAATTAAATTACTAATATGCAGGATTCAATTAGTGCAATTGATGGAACTCTTATTCATGCATGTACTCCGACTGATAAACAAGTGCCATATAGAGGTCGCGGCAAGGGAGAATACTTTCAAAATGTAATGGTGCTTTGTAATTTTGACATGATATTTAGGTATGTTGTTGTTGGATGGGAAGGAATTGCACATGATTCAAGGGTCTTAACTGAATCCATTCATAATCCAAGAAATAATTTTCCTATTTCACTGCCTCGTATGTCATTATTCATTACTTTACCAATTTAATCATTATAATTTATAATATTATATTTTATTAGTCACTTATGTTGAGTATTTTTTTTCTAGATAAATATTATTTAGTTGATGCAGCATATTCACATCCTAGAGGTTTCATGGCACCATACCGTCATGTGCGTTATTGGTTTAGTGACTTTGGTAGTGGTGGTCGAGCTAGAGGAAGGGAGGAAATATTCAATCATGCCCATGCTAAATTGAGAAATGTTATTGAACGTGCTTTTGGTGTGCTAAAGGCCCATTTTCCAATCCTAAAAAGAATGGCACCATACTCATTTGATACACAGAGAAAAATATTGGTGGCATGCCTGGCAATTCATCATTTTCTTCTAAAAATATCAGTGGATGATGCATTATTTGCTCAATATGAAAATGATGAAGTTGAGCCAAGTGGTTATGGCAATCAAAATCAAATAGTTGATAGCACTCCTCAAGTATTGAGATCAAAATTACATGCGACAACTTCGAGATGAAATGATAAATCAACTATTTCAAGCATTTTATTAGTTTTTTTTCTTATATTATATATTATTATTGAGAGTTAGTGATAAAATTTAAAATTTATGGTATTTCATATATTAAAATTCCAAACTTATTATGTATTTACTTGAACATAGTTTTATTTATAAATGTTAAAATATTATGATATTTAATATATTATTTATTTGACAAATGTAAAAGTAAATATTTTTAATTTTTTAAATTAAAAAAAAACTTAATACTTATTCTTAAAAATTAAAAAAAAAACATATTATTCACATTTATACATTCCATTTAATCAGAATACAAACTACAGATTTTGTTCAGATTGCACGTAGAAAAACAAACGCTACGGTACCTGAGCTCCACTTATAAAAAAAAAAAAAAAAAAAGTAGCCGCTCTCCATTTTGCCTCGCTTTCTCATCGCTTGAAACGCTAGAATTAAAATTTCACCCCCAATCGATTAAAAAAATCTCCACCAGTTTGCCATTCAAAACGCCACCATTCTTCCGCGGTTTAAACCGTCACGTTTGATTGCACACTCGTTTGACGTTGTTTTTTAGTCGCTTCATCTTTTGGTCGTCACCCCAAGCAGTTCTACCACCGCCGTTCGAACCAGTAAGACCCCTTATTCTAGTTCTTATTTGTTTTCTTCTTTTAAATTTTTGGTTGCTGGGCCATACCAAATGAATGAAATTTGTGAGCATCAATTTTTTTTTCAATTTTGTTGCTTGATGAATCAATCGATATTCAGGTAAGGTTGTTGATTTTTTTTAAAAAAAAATTAAAACTGACATTGGGGTTATGTATTAAAACCTGTGAGTGTAATTTTTTTAAAAAATTGAGATTTGGGTGCAGAAATTGATTGGGTATGATTTGCATGTGATTGGATATGTTGTGAAGCGGTATGGTAGTGGTGGCTCGTGGCTGTCACGGTGGTTAGGGTTTGGCTTTACCTTGAAAAATTTTTAAGTTCAATTATCTTGTACATTTTACCTGTTCTCGTCTAAGAGATCATGATTTGGGAAACTTTGAATGTCAATTGATGATTTAACATGTTCAATTGGTTCACAATTTTGAAAGATTTGGGCGCATGTAAGGTGTTTGATTAAATGTCTATTAGAAATTTGTATAGCTCAATTACTATTTTTCTCTGAATAATTTAGGAGAAAATGGTTAGAACCTGATACTTTTTCCATTTTTTTTCCCCTTTCTTGGTGGTTCGGTTACTTCAACCAAATAAGACAAGTAATATCATTGTTTAATGATGTTTGATTTCCAATGGGTCATTTTAACAATAGTACCCTTGATATTAGATGTACTTTCTAATTTATGTTGGACTCACCCACACGACAGAGGCTGAGACAAAGGCTTTATGTGAAAAATTCTTTCCTGGAGTTAGTAAGTTGCTTTAATTTCTTTCAACCTTCATTTTTTTGGTTCTCTGATCAATTCTCAATTATGCAGAGCACTGATCTTAAATTTCTATGCTTGTATCGTAGACTTAAAGGAGCTTGACTCTGTGAAAATTAACTTTCAAATTAAAAGGTTTTTCCTCCTACATTTTGCAAATTGTTAGAGTTGCTTCAAATATATTTTGTTGTGATAAAATAAATGTTAGCTAGCTAAGCTAAAGCCTCAAGCCTTATATTTTTTGGTCTGCAGTCTCTCCTACCCCTGGAAATTATTTATCATTCATATAAAGTAGAGTTGCTTTTCTTTAACTTTATTAGCTACAAAGCCTGCAATTTCGGCAACATAACCTTTTGAAAATCACAGCTATATTTCATTGTTTTGACTCTCCTAACTTTACTGTTGGTTGCAGCATCAAAATATAGAGACTTAGAAATAACAAGGCTCTCTAGCTTTTAATGGCTTCTCATTCATACTTAGAGCATCATTAAAAGGCTATTCAAATAAGATTTTACTGTTTATTTGAAAAGTCACTTCATCATTTAAGACTTCAAAAACACTCCACAACTAAGATTCTTTGAATAAGAAATGTTTCTCTGTCTTCAATTTTGTAATGTGTTTTCTCTCTCTTTAATTTATATTTTATTACTTTTTATTAGAGAGAGAGAAAGAAGTGATTTAATTACTATTTATTTTTCCTTTGCCTTTTGGTGATGCTCTTATATTTTGAGATGAATTGCCTTCTTTTCTGGCATATGAGTTATAAATTCGGGAGAGATAGTCTCTTTTCTATTTAATAAGAAGATCAACTCGTGTTTGGAAATTTTGTTTTTGTGCTTTTATTTTAGGAACTATTTCAATAATTTCATTATTATTGAATGGCATGAAACTTGCAACATTCATAGACCCTTTTGTGTTATACAATACTTGTTGGAGATAATTGTATTTGTTAATTACATCTGCTGTAAACTGAAATTGGTTTTTATTTGCGGAATATTGTTTTTAGGTACTGAAGAATTTGGATCTTGTAGCTGAATGATGTAGGTATCCCTATGGAATATGTTGGACTTCGGTGCAAGTGTTTTTGGTGATTACTTATCTTAAGATGTCTTGCAGAATTTGGCGATGGTGTAGTTTGTATATTTCAACTATTAGGGTGGTTGTACTTTGAATGATTTAAATGGATATTGTAGTCATAATATATATTAAATTTCATGTATTTTTATTTATTAGATTTTATAACTATTAATATTAGATTTTATATTTATTTTGGATTTGCATTTTTTTAAAATCAAATTTATAAAATTTGGGGATTTACAATAATAATAATAACAACAACAATGAAATTAAAATAAAGGTATCATAAATAATATTTTTAAAATATATAAAATTTTTCCACCAAAAAATTAAAAAAATTGGAGAATTCAAATAAATTTAAATCCCCCTTAAATCAAGGTATGACATACTTGTGACTTATAAAATTTATAATAAATTTTATGATAAATTTTTTTTCTACTATGAAAGAGTGACAAGTACGTGGATGTTACATAAATTCTCTGTCATCGATTCTTATTATGACAATTTTTTCTTGTTATGTATTTCTTGTTTTCTTGTAGTGAATAATGAGTATGTCAAATAGGTATTCAAAGTAATTATGTAGTATTAACTTTTATAATTATGTAATGTTAACTTTTAATAAATTATTTTATTAAAATTAAGTGTTTAGAGTAATTTTTCTAAGTGCAAATAGCCTCACTCTTATTAAAATTACATGGTTCAATGCTTTTGGTGGGGAGCTACATCATATAACAGAATGATTCATTAATTATGTAGTATTAACTTTTATAATTATGTAATGTTAACTTTTAATAAATTATTTTATTAAAATTAAGTGTTTAGAATAATTTTTTTTAAGTACAAACAGCCTCACTCTTATTAAAATTACACGGTTTAATGCTTTTGGTAGGGATCTATATCATATAACAGAATGATTCATTGGGTTTATTGGGTTAAGTTATGCACTCTAAGGAGGAGAGTGGTCTGTGTTTTCGTCATTTTTGTTATTTCAATATGTCAATGCCAGCTAAAGAACGTTGGTGTTTATTGGTATATCCACATTCACTTGTTACTAAGGTTTCGTTTGGTACAACATATTAAATAAGGTAGCTTATAGGAGTAGAGCTTATACTAATAGAGTTTTTGGACAAAAAGTCATTGGGTGTTTGATTGTCAATTAAAAAAGCACTTTTGAACCATTAAACTATTTAGTTGTGTAAAACTAAAAGTGCTTTTGTGTAATTAAATTATCAAAAAAGATATGTATTCATAATTATATAACATGTAACAAAATGCATCCAAGCTATCAATTAATAAGAAAAAATCAGTTCAATCACCTCTTTAATTTTCAAAATTAAAAATTACATCATTGATATATTCTCCCAAACAAATAATACTATCCAAATTAAATTAAATCATTGATATATACTCTCTCAAGTGTTAGGTATGTGTAGGGATTGCAAAATTAAAATGCCCATTTAAAAAAGAGAGAGAGACAGAGAGAGAGATAAAGTGAAGTGGCAGCAGTAATACGTTTATATGGCGGCAACAATTTTCATTGGGTAGGTTTTATACAAAGGGTATTATGTCAAAGATATTTTTGATATGATATATTTTTTTGAAAAAACTCTTTAACTTCTACTCCCAAAAGCTCAAATTTTTGGCTTTTGTTAGTAGAGGTAAATTAGTTTATTTAAGCTAAAAAAACTCTACTAAAAAAATAACCAAACATCATAAAAAATTTTAAAGTGCTTATGGGATTAAATAAGCACTTATGGCTCTTAAATAAGCCATACCAAATAGGTTCTTAGGTCCTGATCCAAGCCACATATTTTTCACACTGGGATCTTTTTCTATGCGAGGATTAGCATTAATCAATCCTATATATGGCAAGGTATCTTACGGGGACATTAGGGATGGAGCCAGCATGGGACCAGTTGGGGCCTGTGCCCCCGCTAGCTTTTAAATTTTTTTCTGATGATTATAATAATAAATTATATTTTATTTGTTATTTATGAAAAATGCCCCAGTTGAATTGTAAAATTTAAAAGTGACTTCAGTAATTTTAAAATGTTTCATACTGTCCCTAGTATAAATGTCTAATTCTAAATAATTTAATTAGTTATTAACATTTCGTGAATCGCGATTAAAGACACTAGAACCAATATTAAAATAAAAAATAATCATAACAAAATGTTAGTATAATGGTTAATGGACAAATCAATTCTAAATAATTTAATTAGTTATTAACATTTCATGAATCGCGATTAAAGACACTAGAACCAATATTAAAATAAAAAATAATCATAACAAAATGTTAGTATAATGGTTAATGGACAAATCTTTAATCATTTTGTTTTCTATTCAAGCAAAATCAATTATTTAGTCTTTCAACATTAACCCATAAGTTGTAAGTCTACCTAATTCTAATTTTTAATTTTCTAATTAATCTTTTGTCTAGTTTTAAAATCTATAATTTTATCATGCATTCATGTTTGCTCTGTGCGTTGCAATATATGAATATTTTTGTTATTATTAAAAGATTTTAAGAGCAAATTAAATAATAACTTGGTCTTGTATATTGAAAAATATATTTTGCTTATATGATAATGAAACTATCATACATTATTTTCAACTCATAAAATCCCATTGAGGAGTTTTCAACAAAAACAATTGTAATAAGTAAATTTATTATCAATGAATATTATAGTTGTAATATTATATATTGCTATCTAATTTTTTAAAAGTGTATTATACTTTAAATAGGATTTCAATTAGATGCATGCGGACGCACCTATAAGGAGCACGATTGTGCATGTGGCAACCTCGCATTTGGAGTTTGTGGGGCCCATAACACAGTTTCCCAAATGAAAGCTTACCACTCGTGCAGTCGCGCATTCGAGTCATGTTTGATTTTAAATGTGCCCCAGCTTAATTAAAATCCTGGCTATGTCCTTGGGGGACATGGTGTGCTTAAGAGGAGATTCGGTGGGGCATTAGGAGTAGGACAGTGGTGGATGTAATCGTAGTAGTTGGATTCCTCGATACTACTGCTTTCGTTCAATCTCTAGAGTCTCGATTCCATTAGATGCTAAAGTTTCTTCATTGTTGAAAGATAATCATCAATGGAACATTTCTTTGATGCACCAACATTTTCTTCTAATAGATATCGAAGCCATTCTGCGAATTCAATTCCCTTATTCTCCTGAACTTGATGAGGTGTTATGGTCTTTTACAAAAGATGGAATGCGGCTATGCATATAAATAGATTATGTGATGCTGGGTGCTCTACAGGCATGGGCGGAAGCCCCTTCTATGCCATTAATTTTTTTTTAAATGTATCGTAAGTCCCTTATGAAAGAGTTAAATAAAAAGAATTTGGATATACTTTTTATATAACAAAAGACTTGTAGTTCAATGGTAAAAGTGTTATTTTAATGATTTTAAAGTCTTAGTTCAAGTACCAATAACCATATTATTTTTTTGAATATTTTGTAGAAACTACTTAGAATAATGATACTTTCATGCATTAAAAATAACTAATTTTTTATTATTCTTATTATTTAGAATTTAAAAGAAAGTAATACAATTTGAGTTTATGAGACTTATAATGTATTCAAGTGAACATTAAAAAAAACCTTAAATTAAATAAAAAATTTTGAACTAAGTCTGCCCTAATTTAAGTATCTAGGTCGGCCAATGTCTAGAGGTGTAGAGAAGGATAGTAAAAGGTTTGGAGCCTTGGTGTGCCGTAGAAAGTCAAGAATATTTTTGTTGCATGTGTTGTTTGATGCCTTACCTGTTGGGGACAAATCAGTTTTTTTTTAAAAAAAATTTTTTAGGATTGATCTCATACAATATATAAGAATTCGTAATTTAAAAATCGTACCTTGAAAATCTAAAAAGATGAACAATCTTCACTTTTTCCACTGAAGTGAATTAGGCTCCCAGATCACTATATGTTACCAATGATCTTCCAGGTTATGACTCAGGTTTGATCTGCACTTGACGTGTGGGAGCCTTTATTACTACTAATAGCAACTAGCAGGAGAAAAATTTTCTCTCAAGATTAGAGAGAAAAAATCTTTTTCTCTGATCTGCATAAAGTGGTTGTCTCCCTTTGTTTGGGAGAAAATAAGTTCTTTTATATCTCTAACTTAGTGGAAACCCTAGGCTCCATATTTTAATATACTTTTAATTCTATTAAATCAAATTTGATTTAAATTAAAAATAATAAATCTAAAGTAACGTAACTTCTTCTTGTCATAGGGGTCCACCTTGTAAAATAACACAGGGCCTCGTAGACACAAGCACATTACATGGAGTCTCACACTAAATAATATATTTAGGCTTTTGACCCAAATTGCTAGTTATCTTACTTATTAATCTAGTAGTGGTGCAGTCAATTAAATGAGCTAACCCGGGGATCAATTGGGTACATATAATAGTGGCTACAATAATTAGGCATGTCATTAAACTAGCCCAATTATTTAATTCCAAATCTACTCCACTAAAAGATTGGAACTGACCTCTACAATTGTATGTTATCCAGGATAGTGTTCTCGAATAATAATTCGATCCATACCACATTAATTTCTTTAATGCATAATTATTTGTACTGCATCATTAATTCAATTGATATCTCAACTGTCCAATCAATTTAATTACATCTTGTTCCTTAATACTTACTGGTTTTCTCTAATGATCATTTTCAATATATTAATTATATCGACATACTCTGACCAGAGAATTCTATGATCAAGTGCTGAAAACCCATCAAGTGATGTGTTGTACAAATTCTATATTGTTAATCTATAACTCCAATAATCATAATTGCTCCCACCAAGATACCGAGTAATCTTGACCACAAATGTGAGTCGTGTCCATTGGTAACTCAAATTGAATAACAATTACAATCAGGAAATCATAACTAATTCAAGATTAAGATTACAGTAAAATCAATGCATATGAGATTTAATAAATCTGACAGTTATTTCAAGGTTAATTAAATCTCATATGTGATCTTGTTTAATGTAGTCGTACTACACCAATAAATTCATACATGATTAAGAGAAATCATTCAATGAATTTATTACAGTCTATACCTAAATAAAGTGCCCAACTTTATTTATCAACTGCAAACATAATTTATTTAATCATAAGATAAATTGTATTTATGTATTTTATGAATCTACATGGTGATCATATAAATACATATAATATGATCAAATGTACTTTACTCAAAATATTAATGCAATTAAAATACTTGAATAAAATACCTCATTTATTTTATTAATCAGAAAAATTATTTATTACAATTAAATAAACACATATACTTTTAAAGAGCACATTTTCCCAACATTACCAACAACTTAGTAATTTGCATCGTTGATTTTTTTTTTTCTTCTAATTGGAACTCTTTTCACTTCAATTTGATTGGAAACTCATTTCAACAAGATATTCGATATTACATCAAGATCCTCGTAATATCTGACCAATAAAATAAATAGATTCTCTCTCACATTCAAACTCCTTTTGAGACTTTGTATTTAATTTATCTCCCATGGCCGCCTGGGATTTATTTCTAAAAGCATTTTCTATTTGTGGGCAAGAGAAGTTGGAGCTATTTATTATGACTACGCGGGCAGCTTGGATGTCTAGGAGTAGATGTCTATTTTCTCATGGAGCCAAGCCGCCTACAATTCTTGCACTTAAAGATGAGGCCTACTTGGCTTCTTTTTAGAGTGTAAGCATGTGAATGGTTTTGTTGCTGGCCCTGTTGTAGTGGCACCTTACATATGGTAAGCGCCACCTAGTGCTGGATTAAATTGAATGCTGACGCCGCTTTTGATTATGTGCATAATGTTGTGGATTTAGTTGTTGTGATGCGTGATTGTCATGGGTATGTTAGGGCTACTATTAATTCCCAGTAAGTGTTTCATGGTGATGTAGCCTTTGCTGAAGCTGAAGCACGTTGGTTTGGGCTTGTAAATTGCTCATGATGTTAGACTATAACCTTTAGTTGCTGAATCTAATTATCTGTCGATTGAGCATCTTATAAACCGTCAAGCTTGTTCTACAACAGAAATTTTTGGGTTATTGCTAATATTTTTCAACTCATGGAATATCGATGTGCTTTTCAAACTCATCATGTTTCCTGTAATTGTAATAGTTCAGTCCATGTGCTGGCTAAGTTAGCTTTTTGAAATTCTGATTCTGTTGTTCAGTTGGGATCAAAACTATTATGTACTCTTTGATTACAATGAAGTTATTGGTTGTAAAGTTGAAAATGTAAGTAATAGTGGTGATATTATTTTAAGCCAAATATAATCATGTTTTTGCCCTTTTTTCTTCAAATGAAATACTATAACAACCTCTATGATTTCATTCACCTAATATCGTAGACTCCAATAATCAATAACCTTTTAGGGCATTACACAATTATATCAAATGCATCTTAATCAGCCTTGGTTGGCATCCTATGAAATTGAATTTTGTTGTGGATTTATGCGGAAGTATTTTCTAATATTCAAAGAAAATAGAGAGACAAAAAGTGGACTCTTATTTTTATTCAATAATTTTTTAATGAACTATAAATTAAATGTTTACATTTATAACTGTTTAGAAAATATGCTATTTAAAAACATATGTGTTTATTTAATTGTAATAAAAAATTTTTTTGATTAATAAAATAAATGAGGTATTTTATTCAAGTATATTAATTGCATTAATATTTTGAGTAAAATCCATTTAATCATATTATATGTATTTATGTGATCACCATGTGGATTCATAGAAGATATAAATACAAGTTATTTTATGATTAAATAAATTAAGTTCGCAGTTGATAAATAAAGTTGGACACTTTATTTAGGTATAGACTGTAATAAATTCATTGAATGATTTGTCTTAATCATGTATGAATTTATTGATGTAGTGCGACTATATTGAACATGATCACATATGAGATTTAATTAACTTTGTAATCTTAATCTTGAGTTAGCTATAATTTCATGATTGTAATTGTTATTCCATTTGAGTTACCAATGGGCACAACACATACTTATAGTCAAGATTACCCGGTATATTGGTGGAAGCAATTATGAGTATTGGAGTTATAGATTAACAATATAGAATTTGTACAACACATCACTTGATGGGTTTTCAGCACTTGATCATAGAATTCTCTGGTCAGAGTATGTCGATATAATTAATATATTGAAAATGATCATTAGAGAAAACCAGTAAGTATTAAGGAACAAGATGTAATTAAATTGATTGGACAGTTGAGATATCAATTGAATTAATGATGCAGTACAAATAATTATGCATTAAAGAAATTAATGTGGTATGGATCGAATTATTATTCGAGAACACTATCCTGGATAACATACAATTGTAGAGGTCAGTTCCAATCTTTTAGTGGAGTAGATTTGGAATTAAATAATTGAGTTAGTTTAATTACAGACCTAATTATTGTAGCCACTATTATATGTACCTATATGATCCCCGGGTTAGCTCATTTAATTGACTGTGCCGCTACTGGATTAATAAGTAAGATAACTAGCAATTTGGGTTAAAAGCCTAAATATATTATTTAGTAGGAGGCTCCTTGTAATGTGCTTATATCTAAAGGGCCTTATGTTATTTTACAAGGTGGGCCCCTATGACAAGAAGAAGTAACGTTACTTTTGATTTTATTATTTTTTAATTTAAATCAAATTTGATTTAATAGAATTAAGAATATAAAAATATGGAGCCTAAGGTTTCCACTAGATAGAGATATAAAAGGGCTTATTTTCTCCCAAAAGAAAAGGCAAGCATATTATACAGATCAGAGAAAAAGATTTTTTCTTTCTAATTTTGAAAGGAATATTTTCTCTTGCTAGTTGCTTTTAGTGGTGATAAAGGCGCCCACACGTTAAGTGCAGATCAATCTTGAATCATAACCTAGAAGATCATTGGTGGTGGATCGTGATCTAACAAGATTGGTGGTGACAGATCCTGATATAACAGGCGTGGTGGTGACGGATTATAATCTAGGAGCCTAGATTATTTCACTAAAATAAACAAAGTCGAATTGTCAAGGTATGATTTTCTATATTACGAATTCCTATATATTGTATGAGATCGGTCTTAAAAGTTTTTATAAAAAAATTTAAAAACTGATTTTTCTCCAATAATATCATGGCATGTAAAATAGGTAGTGCCATTCTATACATAATGATACATGTCATTCCTTAATTATGAATATCATTATATTGTTTGAAATTTACATATTCTTAATAATATTATAGGAAGCATGTAATTAGCAATATAATCAGTATATGTTTTAAAAAGGAAAAACCAATTTTAAAATATTGAGTGGGAGAGGAAAAATTCAAGACAATTTTTTCCACGAGCTCTATTGTTATTTCAATAATAAAATTATATATATACCTCGACTTCATGATACGGTGATGCTCCTTTCGGAGGATATATATATTAGATATTTTATTTAATGAACTTCTTCAAAGATAAAATTGAAATATTTTTCAATCGATTTTTCACCCCGACGGTAACTATTGATATCAAAAGTACGTAAATTGAAACAATGTTTATATACTCAACTAAAATTTGTTATTAACCTTCCCAACGAAGCTCTGTTAACAAATTTAAGCGCAAAAGGATAACGATAATTATATATCATGTCTCTACATGAAAGTAAATAATCCAATGGATAATTAGGACTAGTAAGTGTAGACATGACTTTCCTAACGAATAGCTAGTCAAAGCGGTACAGATTATCATTACAATAAATTAAAATGGATTTATGATTTTTTTCATTTTTATTATTTATTGTGAATATTATATCAAATTATTTATGCATGGATATTTTAATTTTCAGAAAATGTCTTCTCTGAGCCAACTTATTATTATTCTGAGTCAAAACAAACTCACTAGCGAGAACTATATAGATTAGAAAATAAATTTATTTATTGTTCTGACTGCTGAAAATTATAAACATGTCTTAACCCAGTCATGCCCTCCAATTCCAGTGGAAGATGCTCATAGAAATCAGAGGAGGCTTTATGAGAAATGGCAGAAGGCCAATGAAATGACAAAATGCTACATTTTAGCCTCGATTTCTAATATTCTGCAGACCAAACATCAGAACTTAGAGACTGCCACTGAAATAATGGATAGTCTCCAATGGATGTTCGGGCAGAGTACTCGCTCTACGAGGTAAGCAGCACTGAAAAGTATTATGAACAACAAAATGGAGAAGAGCATAAGAGTTCGTGATCATGTCCTCAAAATGATGGACTATTTGAATGAGGCTGAGATTCAGGGAGCACAAATCGATGATAACTCAAAGATTGACATAGTGCTAGAATCTTTGCCTGAAACATTCAAGGAGTTTAAGGTCAATTATAACATGAACAAAAGAAACATGACCTTAATTGAATTGATGAACGAACTTCATTATTCTAAAGAGATCTATCGTGCTGAGAAATCTCTAGGAAGCATAAATATTGCTGAAAAATATTATTCTTCTAGACCTATGCTGAAAAATGTTATTCTTCTAGACCTAAGCTGAAAGGTAAAGGTAAGAAGAAAGTTGGGAAAAGAGACCATCTACCAAGCAAGATGGCAAGCCGAAAGGAAAATGCTTCAAGTGTGGACAGAGAGGTCACTGGAAAAAGGATTACCCTAACATTGTGAAATCAGGTATGGAAAATCTTTTTGTAATTGAGGCTTGTTTAGTTCAGAATCCTGTTGACACTTGGGTGTTGGATTCAGGAGCAACTAATCATATTTGTAATTTACTTTATTGGTTTTAGGAAACCAGGAAAATAAGTGAAGGAAGCGTCAAGTTGCAGTTAGGGACATGACAGTTCGTGTCAGTAGTGAAGACTGGATCTGTTTTATTATCTTTTAATAATGAGACTTTAGTTTTGAATAATTGTCTTTATGTTCCAGACATTAAGAGGAATTTAATTTCAGTAGCTTGTTTGTTAAAGTAAGGGTATACTGTAAATTTTGGATCTTCTGTTTCAATATTTTATAATAAGAGATTTATTTGTTCTGGTACATTGGGAGATAATTTATATCATGTAAGTTCGATGATCCATTCTATGTATTACATAGTGATCAATAATAATAAGCACACATATTTATCTAAGAAAAGAAATATTTCTTCCAATCAATGTTACCTCTCGCATTTACGCTTAGGTCATATAAACCAAAATAGGATAAAGAGAATGATCAAAGATGGGCTCTTAGGTCCACTTAGAAAATGAATCATTGCAGCTTCGTGACCCTATTTAGAAGGAAAAATGACCAAAAGGCCATTCTCGGCCAAAGGAGTACATGCAACAGTACCACTTGAATCAGTATATACAGATGTATATGGACCAATCAATGTACAAGCTCGATGAGGTCATGAGTATTTCATCACTTTCACTGATGATTACTCGAGATACGGTTATGTTGAAATGAGAAATAGAACTCTTTTGGATATGGTGAGATCTATACTTAGTTGTTCATCATTACCAATCTCTTTTTGGGGACTAGCACTGGAAACTGCAGTTTACCTCTTAAACTTAGTTCCATCTAAGTCAGTGCCTAAAACCTCAATAAAATTATGGTCAGGTCGCAAACCAAGTTTACGACATATTCATATTTGGGGATCACCAGCACATGTGCTAAAACTTAAGGCAGACAAAATGGATTCACGTTTTGAGGTTTGTATGTTTGTGAGGTATTCTAAAGGAACAAGGAAAGATTATTTTAAAGTTCTTAAGATAGGAAAGTGATTGTGAGCACACATTTCACTTCCCTTGAGGAAGACTATATGAATAACTTCAAACCTAAGAATAAGGTAGCATTTGAAGAACTATCAGGTGATCATGTTGATACTTAGCTTTCAACACCTGTTATAGAACATGAAGAACAACAACAACAACCAGTTGATCAACATAGGATTATTCCTGAACAACAATCACTTTTAGAACCTCATCGTAGTGGGAGGCTAACGAGGTTACTTGCGAGATACATGTTATTGGGAGAAATCTATACAACTACCTCAGATGAATATGTACAAGATTCCACTAACTACAACAAAGATCTAATAGACAAAGATGTTGAATTTTGGAAAAAGGCCATAAATCAAGAAATGGAATCTATGTATTCCAACAAAGTCTGGGAACTTGTAAAGGCACCAAATGGGGTAAAACTTATAGGCTGCAAGTGGATCTACAAGAGAAAAAGAGGAGTAGATGGAAAGTGGAAACACTTAAAGTAAGATTAGTAGCCAAAGGGTTTACTCAGAAAGAGGGAATCGATTATGAGGAAACATTTTCTCCGGGTTCTATGCTTAAATCCATCAGGATTCTGCTCTCCATTGCTGCAGTGCTAGATTATGAAATTTGGCAAATGGATGTCAATACTACATTTCTTAACAGGCATCTTAAAGAAGACATCTAAATGCAGCAACTAGATGGATTCATACAAAAGGGCTAAGAACACATGGTATGTAAGTTGCAGAGATCCATTTATAGATTGAAGCAAGCATCTTAGTCATAGAGCATTAAATTTGATCAAGCGATTAAATCTTTTGGATTCATTCATATCATTCATGAACCATATGCATACAAGAAAATTTAGAGAAAATCTATAGCATTCCTAGTTCTTTATGTAAACGATATTCTCCTAATTAGAAATGATATAGGAGTATTGACTACAAAAAGAGTTGGTTAGCAAAACAATTTGTTATGAAATACCTTCGAGAGGCAGGTTATATTCTTGGTATCAAATTACTATAAGGCCTGAAGAATAAAACTTTGCCCTTGTCTCAAGTGGTCTATATTGACAAGATATTAGTTAGGTTTAGAATAAAAAATTTCAAGACTAGTTTGTTACAATTCTGACATGGAATTGCATTCTCTAGGGATCAATTACCTAAAACATCTGAAGAGATTGAGAAAATGAGACGAGTTCCTTATGTAGAAGTTGTGGGAAGTCTCATGTATGTCATGCTTTGCACTAGGCCAGACATTTGTTTTGCGGTAGGGATGGTTAGCAGATATCAATCTAATCTTGGACCTGAACACTAGACTGCAGTCAAGCATATAATGAAGTATTTGAAAAGAACTAAAAATTACATGCTTGTGTATTTTAACATTGCTCTTTGGATTCTCAATTTCAAGGTCCCATGTGGGAAAATATTATGAATAATAAATAGAACAAAACATCAAGAGTGTAATTTATTTGGGAATAGATGTAGGCGAGAGTTGAATAAAAGCACTTTCTATCCTGGTGTAAAAGATTTTGTCATGATATGCTTGTCGTGAAAGACTTTCATTCGCTACTTGTAATTTTTGGAATTTTCATACGTATCATTGTAAATCTCCTCAATTGTAATTTATGCAAATTACCAACATCATCAACATCTGAATTAAAAGATTTTTAAAAGCTCAAAATGATTTATGCTTCAGCTCAATTGGTAAGTGGTAAGGTTTATCATAAACTAACTAATAGGATGACATTCTAAAGATGTTTTTAAATGCGGTGCGGTAAGTCCAAAGTGCGTCAATAAGTTAAAGAGACCAATCTTTACAGTTTTGGTTAACCATCCTTTCCAAAATTTATTTTATTTCTCTATCTGCTAACTTAACTTAGACACTTGTTTGAGGATGATAAAGGGTAACAACTTTATATGTAATTTTCATATTTCTTCATTAAAGGCTCAAATGACTTGTTACAAAAATGCTTATCTCCATCACTGATAATGGCTTGAGAGATTCCAAATCTATTCAAAAGATTTTCTTTTATAAAGTGGATCATAGTTTTATGAGTGTTGTGCTGACAAAGAATCACTACAATCTATTTTAAAACATAATCAATAGTAACCAAAATATATACAAATCCAAATGATGGTGGAAAAGAGCCCATAAAATTAATTCCCCAACGATCAAATATTTCAATGACAAGGATGCAGTTTAAGGGCATCATGTTTCACTTTGAGATGGACCCTAACATTTGACCATTTTTAAACATTTTACAAAATGCATGTGATCTTTAAATAATGTCAACCAATAAAATCCACACTATAATATTTTTGAAGTTGTCTTCTTTAAGGAAAAATGGCCACCACATGTTTCAAAATAACAAAATTGAATGACATTATTTACCTTGTCTTTTGGTATGCACCACCGAAAAATTTGATTAGAATAATACTTGAACAGTTAAGGATTATACCAATAAAACCTTTGACCTTTGTTAAGAATTTCTTTTTGTCCTGAGAGCTCTAATCAATTGGCATTTTACCAGTTGCAAGATAATTAACAATATTATCATACCAAAAGCGTATTGTGTATAGAAAACAAAAAATCATCAAGGAAAAAATTATTGATGATTGTTATATCAATTAAAAACTCATTTGCAAGTCTTGAAAAATGGTTTGCAGCAATGTTTTCGACACCCTTTCTATCCTTGATTGTGAGATTGAATTCTTGGAGCAACAAACTCCATCATATTAATTTTGGCTTGGCATCTTATTTAGGCATTAAATATCTAATGGCAGCATGATCAGAATAAATAATAGTAAATAAGTCAATTAAATACAAACAAATTTATCCAATGTAAATATTATAGCAAGTAGTTTTTTTAGTGGTGGTGTAATTCATTTGTGCACTATTCAAATTTCTACTTACGTAATAAATGACAAAGGGCTGACCTTTCTTTCTTTATCCGAAAACAGCTCCAATAGTACAATTAGAGCTGGCAAAATAGGTCGTCGGGTCGTGTTTGTATTGTGTCAACTTCACGTCGTGTCAAATTTAAGTTGATCCAAACCTGACCCATTTAATAATCGCGTCAAAATATTGAGATCCAAACCCGACATGGAAATCAAATGGTTTACCCAATAACTCGTTTAATATCTATATATTTAACAAGTGTTATGCACACTCACATATACACACACCCCCCAAAATATTTCACATTTACTTTTAAAATTTTTAATTATATATATGTAAATAAAATAATATATCGATATTATAAAATATACATGTGTACTAATATTTTACACATTTATACTATTAAAGTTTTAAATCTAGATAAAATTTTATAAATAAAACACTGTGTATATATCTACCCTTCCAAAAAAAATAAAAAGAGAGAATTATGTCTAATATTAAGTTTTAATGACAAGAACTTAGAAATTAATTTTTTAAAAAATATAATCGTGTTATTGGTCAAGTGAATAGGTCAAGAACTTTAACCCTAACACGAAAAAAAAAATCGTGTTGACCTGGACTCGGCCTATTTAATAATTGTGTCAAATTTGATGATGCGTAACCATTTATTTGTGTCGTGTTCGTAGCGGATAATCAGATCATGTGAAATTTTGTCAGCTTTAGGCATAATCACTAGCATTACACATTAACTCAAAAGGCAAAGACCAATCGGGATTGATGTTAAAAGATTAATTATCTTTTCAAAGATTTTCGAAATATAACATTAAAGTTTTTTTATAAACCTCTTATAAAACCCGACACGTCCAAAAAAGAAATGGACCTCCCTAACTGTCTTTGGTGAAGGTAAATTTAAGATGACTTCAAATTTGGTTTCATTAACTTCAATTCCATTAGAAGACACTGCATGACCCAAGACAATTTCAGAAATAGTCATGAAATGACATTTTTCCCAATTTAAAATAAGCCTTTTTTTTCTTTACGCCTTTCCAAAACTTTTTCCAAATTATCAAGACATTTATCATAAGAAATTCTAAATATAGTTAAATCATCCATAAAAACTTTCAAATAATTTTCAATGATGTCTTTAAACATATCATCATGCACCTTTGAAAGTTAAAAGAGCATTATAGAGTCCAACATGCATTTTTTTAATTGTAAATGTTCCAAATAGGCATAGGAATGTGGTCTTTTCTTAGTCTTCTAAGGTTACAGGAATTTGATAATAGCCTAAGTAGTCGTCAAGAAAGTAGTAGTAGGGGTGTCTTGCTACTCTTTTGAAAATTTGGTCTAAAAATAAAATGGAAAAAATAGTCCTTTCTGGTGGCATTATTTAATTTTTTGTAGTCAATGCACATGCACTAGCTAGATGGGACTCCTCTTGGGGTTGGTCGCCTTTTTTATTTTTTCTACAATAGTTATATCAGATTTCTTTGGTACTACTTATGTTAGACTTACCCATTTACTATTAGAGATAAGACTGATAATTCCTAAATCCAGTAGTTTAAAGACATCATTTTTTACCACTTCTTTTATATAAGAGTTTAGTATTCTTTGTGACTAACCAGTTGTTTCGGCATTTTTCTCTAAGTGTGTTCTGTGTGTGTAAATTAAAAGATTAATGCCCTTTATGTCTTTCAAGGTCCAACTAGTTACAGTCTTATGTCTTTTAAAAAAAGTAAATAGCTTGCCTTCTTGGTCACTTGTGAGTCAGGAAGAAATTACCACTGGATAGATTTATTGATTTCTGACATATGTACACTTTATTTCATTTGATAAAGGCTTCAATTCAAGCTTTGGGCCTTCTTCTTCCTTTGTCTCTTCGAGTTGGATTATGCCTTCAAAGTTCAATTGGCCAATGTCATCTTTAAATACCTACGTAGAATCAAGTATAGAGCATATATTAGTAGTATCACATTCTAATTCATTACTAGATTCAAACGAACTACCAAAACAAATTTCCATAGAATTTATAAAATTCTCATCCTGAATGTGTTCTTCAATGATTGGTTTAACGAGTTGAATATCCTTATTCTCACTACCATCACCTTCTTTGCTATGAGGTCGTTTACACACGTTGAGCGCATTGAATTCCAACATCATGTTGTTGAAAGATAACTTTATCACTCCTGCTATTAGTTAAAGCGTTAGCATTGGCAAGAAATGGTTAACCTAATAAGGCAAGAATTTGCTTGCATTCATCAATAATTGGTTCAGTTTCTAAAATAATGAAATCTAGAGTATTTATGAATTTATTGGCTTAGACCAATATCTATTTAATTATCCTTTTTGGTACCTTAATCGACCTATTGGCAATTAAAAGAGTGGTAGAGGTTGGCTTTAACTCCCTAAGATTGAGATATTAATATACTGATTATGGAAGTAAATTGACGCTATCACTAAGATTAAGTAAAGCATGTTCAATTTTATGGTCCCCAATAATCCAAAAAATAGTTGGATAACTAGGATCTTTATATTTCAAGGCATTATTAGTTGAAAGAATGGAACTTACCTGTTCTATTATAAAATATTTCTTTTTCACTTTATGTTTCCTTTTTACAGTGTACAGGTCTTTCAAAAATTTAATATAAGATGGTACCTGTTTAATGATATTTAGTAAATGAATGTTGATTTTCACCTGTTTAAAGACTTCATAAATAACTGGACTGTGGTTTGATTTCTTTGGCTAGATTAGTGTTTGAAGAAATGAGGGGATAAGAGAAAAGTAAGTTATCTCTTCATAGGTCAAAGGTTGATGAAACTCTTCTTTACTCTTTGATATTAACTTCTTACTAATTTCACGAGAATCAAGAATGTGTTTTGCGACAATTTTACTAGCATGGAGGGTTATAATCGATTTGACTTCTCTTGTTTTATTTCTTGTACTACCTATTTGAGGATGTTGTTGAATTTTGGATTTTGGTTCTAATTGAGAAGCAAACATACTTTTTGCATGCATGGTGATGATTGATGTAAGTTTGAAGATGGTGTCGATCAAATTAGTTAAGGTCTAAATCATTTGGTTATTGATTGATTATTGTCTTTCAATAAATGAATGCAATGTATCTTCAAAGGTTTTTTTGGTGGTGGGACATTAGGTGGGTAACTATAGGAATTTTGAAAATTTTGACCTAAAAGATGTGGTTGTAAAGTTTGTGCATGATTGTCATTCCTCCAACTAAATTTAGGTAGTTTCTCCAATCGGAGTTATAAGTCTGTCAGTATGAATTAGGATTCGACTTTTTTGAAATTATCTATCACATTTACTCGTTTGTGCAAAAAAAATTTCAGAGTTGGTAAGGTCTAACAGTCCTATGTAAGTGGAACTGCAAATATGGCATGAAATACCTTAAACCGATTTAACATGATTATTCTTTTTTGACTCTAATGCCCCGAATTTTCTAGCTAAGGATGTAAATTTGGCGTGAAAGTCATATTCTTCCCTAAGGTTGTACGTATCTCCAACAGATGGAAATGACTAGGGTTTACTGGATGATTGATAAGAATCAATATTGTCCTAATGTTATGCATTCTCTACTAATCTAATGCATCTTTAGGACTTTTGTCTCTAAACTCACCATTACACATCATTCAACAGCCTATCTACCATGGGATTTTAATCCCTCGTCGCATCCTTGCTTTAAAACCATGGTGTGGGAAAATGTTAAATAATTCATTGTACCTCTCCCAATATTGGCAAAGAATCTCTCTTAACTTTTAAGTAAAAGCAGTGTTTTTTATTCTGAAAGAATTTATCCTATAGTGTGGAATTTTTTTTCTAAAAATTTTTCTTACATATTATTCCAATTTTTAATTTATCAAGATTTAATATTTTGTAGCTAAGTTTTACCTTCATCTTTCAATGAAAAGGAAAAGAGCTTTAATCAAATTTGTTCATGGTACAATTTTGGTTTGTGTATATATTACAAACTTCCTCAAAATCTCTCAAATGCAAGTATGGATTCTTGGATTCTTGGGTTCTAAATCATGAAATATTGGTAAATATTTGATAATACCTAGTTTAAAGTTGAATCGAGATGTTTTTGGGGAAAATACTATATAAGAGGGTACTTTATTTCTTGTTGGATTCATATAGTCTCTCAAAGTCCTTGGTTGATTCTAATCACGTGCATTATATTGAGAATGGTTGTCTGCTTGATCAATTTGAGGATTAATTTTTTCCAAAAGGCTTTCTTCTTAGATTTCTTCCATGATTGGCAGCGATGATTGAGATCCACAAATTAATCTACTGCTTGAAGTTCGAGACTAACTAATGCAAATATTAATGATGTGTGTGTGAAATTAGATGATACACAAACAAATGAATAATGTATAAAAATTAAAAAAAATAAAAAAATTAAAATTAAATATGCAAATAATATAAATGTACAAAAATAAAATTTTTTGAAATAGGATAATTAATTAACTGAAGTTAAAATAACTAAATAGGCAATTAAACCCACCATATAAACAAATTAATTAAACTAAACAAATGTATGTATGAAAATTTAAAAATTAAAAAATGAAAATTAAATATGCAAATAATATAAATGTACAAGAATAAAAAAATAAAAAACTAATAATTAATTAACTGAAGTTAAAATAACTAAATAGGGGGCTAAATTAACCATATAAACAAATTTATTAAACTAAACATATTAAGAGAATAATAATATATTAACAAAAATTAAATAAAAATTTGGATGGTTATAAATTAACAAAATAAAATAAATGCTAAAAAAGAGAAATTGGAAAGGAAAACAAAATAAAAAATGCTAAAATTAAATTGCAGAAATTAAAAGAAGAAAAAGAAAAGAAAAGGAATACTTACCTCAAGAGGTGGACTTATTGTTATTGTTGTTATTAAAGTCAATATTCATGTATATTCAGTCCAAATCGAGTCCAAATGAGTCAAAATAAGTTCAAGTTGCAGGTACAATCGTTATTGTTATGAGAAATTTTGGTTGTGGACCTATTCAAAATGTTTCTAAATTCTGTGGTTAAACTATAATTTTTAAAAGTATAGAACAGAAAAGTGTATGATGAAAGTGAAGTTACTCAAAATTTGTGTGGGTAGAGCAAAATTTACGAAAAGAAGAAAAGGGTAAATAAAAATTTACGAAACAAATAAAAAAATGAAAATAAACAAAATAAATACTTTGTTCCCGGCAATAGCTCTAAAACCTTGACACAACTCAAAGGTATAGTAGTGTCTAGTTATAATATTGACACAACTCGATCCACACAGAAAAGAATTAATTTGTTAATTTCCTTTAATTATCTAAAAACTAAAAATATAATTTAAATACACACTATTTAATGGAAGTGAAACTATATAAATAAATTAGTTAGAATTATGGATTCACTCATAGTAGTAAATATAACTTAATAAATTACTTTTATCATTTCTTTTTATTTGCTGAAAAATTAATTGCATAAATTATCATCATTTTCCAATTAATTTTATTATGGATTAAGTACTTAGTGTGACAAAATTCAATTTGTCTACAATAAGTCAAAATATCATTTTACCATATCTTATATTAAGATATTAAGAATTTATTGTGACAAACTCCTTTGTTCGTCGACAATAAATCATGATTTCAAAATATAAAATATAAAGTTAAATAGAAAATAATTTAATTTATATACTTAAAATAAAATTTGATTAAACTATATTTTTTACTAAGAGTTTCACCTTACCCTAACTATTAATATTTAATTAAATACAATTGAAATAAAAATAATTGTTAAAATTACATTGCGCATAATTAGAAATAAAATAACTAAATTAGAAATAAAACTAAATTTATCATAAAAATTATTTTATCAAATATTAAAAAAGTATTTAGGGGGTAGGAGAAAAATTTGAAGAGAAAGTGGTAGAAAAAAGGATAAAATAGTAATTTTATAATAAAATTACCTAAAAATACAAGATAAAGTAAGAATTGCACAAAATGGAGGTGAAAATCAGATATAACACATCCAAATTAAGGGGTATTTATAAATACAATAGTCAAATCATGGTCATCCGATGAAAATAATTTGGACGCATAGAATTGTGCCATGTGCATTCTTAGATTGGTTGAAACACATCGTTAGGCTATCATTCAATGCATGTGCATGTATGATACGTGCATTGTTTGGTCCACTAGTACTCTGCCATATCACTAGTCAAATGCAAGGTCAACAAGCTTACTTTAGTGTATTTGCATGTTCTCGGTCCAATAATACGCCGCCACATCATTGGCCAATGCAAAGTCAACTTGGTTCCACCAAATTAGCATACACCTTACGACATTAAATTCAGACCTCTATAAATCTTGTTTCATGCAATCGAAGTCTGTTTTAACCCCGATTTCTGTCATTCCTTAGGTTGACAGGGCTTTTAAAATTGGTTTATTACGTCAGTGCCACCATCCAGGGCCTAAACATGAGTAAGATTATGATTTTATCCTTTATACCCTTTCTAATATTTGTAACTATTCTAAGCTAAAAAATGTTGTTTGTTTTGCGGTCCGATTTATTGATAATAATAGAATGATCAAAATAACTTGAAATATATAACATACTCAAATTATAACAAAACACACACAATTAAATTTTAAGACACTTAGATATATAAATGTAGAGATATTAGTGAGTTTTGGAGTATAAAATGATAATTTTACCCTTTATAAATATAAACTCTCTAGCACTAATCACAGAAGTTCATTTGCAAGATTGTGCTCCAACTAATGATGCTCCCTTTAATGGTCAACTTGATAATCTATTCAAATAGCGCATGCCAATGCCATATATTATTTTCTCAAATGTTGAAATGGGTAAAGCTTTAGTGAATATATCTACAGAATTATCTGTGGAACATATCTGCTCGATATCAATCTATTTATCTTGCTAGAGCTTATGAGTGTAGAAGAACATCAGCAGCATATGCTTTGTTTTGTCTCCTTTAATATTATCCTCTTTTGAGTTGAGCAATACAAATAGCATTATCTTCAAATATTACTATTGAGATATCCGCATTTAAAGATAATTTATAAGTGCTCTAAATGAGATGAATGACCACAACCATATACATTCTCAACTTGCTTCATGTAGCATGAGGATTTTAGAGTGATTTGAGTATATAGCAACAAGATTCTGCTTCTTGGAATTTGAAAAAATTATTGTACTGTTATAAGTAAAAACATATCTTGTTTGTAAATAAGTTTTCTAAGAATTAAGTAAATAAATTAAATTAGTATAACCAACAAGATCTGAAATTTCTTAGAACAAAATAAACCCAAATCAATAGTCTCATGAAGATAATGAAAAATATGCTTAATGCCATCTAGTGTTCTTTAGATAGTTCATAAGTAAAAACCTAGCTAATATGTTTACTAAAAACGTTATATCCGGTCTAGTACATTAGGCTAAATATATCGAAGCATCTATGGCATTCAAATGTGATGGCTTATGTCTAAATACCTGTTCATCATCTTCTTAGTACGAAAATGATCCTTTTTAGGATCAAGAAATCAAACTATTACTTGGCTACTCAATGGGTGAACTTTTTCATATTGAAACTCTTCTCAGTGTAATTATCAATCTTTTGGAGATCCTTTGGAGTTTCAATGAATTCATCAACAAAGAATGCTCTAGTAGCAAATCCAAATTATAACTTCTTTATGTATACAAAGGTTAAATAAGGCCATTCATGTATCCTTTCTTAATCAAGTATTAGTTAAAGCGATTATACCACATGTATCTAGATTCTTTAAATCCATACAAAGATTATTATAGCCTTATAGAATGTAAGCTATAATGTGGGGATAGAAATGGTTTAGGTATTTTGAATCCTTAAAGAATTTTCATATATCAGCATATAATAATCCATAGATAAGTTAACACTAAATCCATAAGACGCATGGCAAACCTCTCAAATATAGCCAAACTAATTAAATATCAAAATATAACTATACATATTATCAATAAACAGGTCTCCCTATAATCTATACCAAGTTTCTGTGAAAAACCTTACGTAATCAGTCATGTTTTATATCTAACGATCTCATTCTCTTTGTTACATTTTTGAAAAAATACCTATTTATATCCAACTAGCTTAATGCATCTAACTAGTTTAATACCCACAAGTGTTTGGACTATCGGCCTAAAAACATCACATCTGACTAAGAAGTCAATTTCACATGGATTGCTTCTTTTTATTTGGGCAATGTGAACATAAAAACACGACTAACTAGTTTATATTTTAGTCTACGTTCATTGAAAATTGTAGTTCGATATCATCATTTAATAAGTCAACGACTAATGTGAACATAAAAACATTGTCCATTACTATTTCCACATGATTCCACACATTTTGTCTATAACCAAAGTTTGTAGATTTTTTCTTCATTGTGAGCCACAGTAAGGGCATGACCCATAAAAAAGGCTTGCCTCTTCATTATAAGGACATACGTCTCATCGAGGAACTTTTTCTATGAGGTATAATTTTCTCATTTAAATATAATAGAATTTATTTTAATTTAACAAGTTTCCTTAAGTATTAAAATAATAATAATATAAAATATTTAAATAATAATGACATAAGCAATGAAATAAGTAATGATAACATAAGCGATGTCATAAGTAATGATGACATAAGCAATGACATACGTGATGATGTAAGAGAAGTTTGTAGAGAAAAATAATAATTCTAGAATTTAGTAAAGTATTTATGAAAGATAATCTCAACCATTGATCAAAAGTTATGGTGGCAAAATCTTAGTCATCCATTAACCTTAAGAAATCATATAAATACCCTTAACCCCTTTCATTTTTAATGCAACGTAGAAATTTCACTCTCTTCTATTCTAAGTTATAAATTCTAGAATAGAGAAATCCTCAATTTAGAAAGGTCTAGAGAGGTCAGGGTTAAAAGGTAAGTAACACTTCAACTACAATGTAAGGACAAAATTCTTTTCATACTTAACTTCAGTTTTAACCATTCTTTTATGTTGTGATGGCTATTATGATGTGATTAGTTGTAATCTAAATTCTTATATGGTCGACTCTACCGCCTAATCTATGATACTTAGTTATGTTATGGTTGGCTCTGCTGCCTAAGCTATGATACTTAATTATGTTGTGGTCGGCTTTGCCGCCTAATCTATAATACTTAGTTATGTTATGGTCGGCTCTCCTGCCTAATCTGTGATACTTATACTTAATTATGCTATGGTCAAATATGCCGCATGTATTAAAGAATCTTGTTCTTAAATAGTGTTGTTTATTGATTTTGTTATGCATCTAGGAACCTCAAATGTTATGACATAAGTTGCATTGGATACATACATATCATGGATTACATTATGAAGCAGATGTTTCAGAAAATGAATTTATAAAAAATAAGTAGTTGTACCACCAAGTGGCAAGGTTTATAAGAAGGGCAAGCCCTCAAAGCTAAGTAAAAAGATATCTTTTGGGGACAGAGATACGTAACTCCCAAAAGATCAACTAATGAGGCCCAAAGGCATATTGTTTAAAGAGTAAAAGTGTCAGCCTTGAGTGCAACATACCTAGGGCCAAAATGAAGTTGTTTTGTATTTTCTAAGTTTCTTTTAAAAAGCTTAATATGGTCATCTATATGCATCATAATTGATACATGCATAAAAGTGTTATCTTACCGATGAATAAGACAAGCTGGCGCCAAGTCCTAACCAAGACGAAGTGTATATAGGCATAATAGACCTTTGGATTTTATGATGGGCTCAACTTTGTTTTAATAAAAAAATAAGCATCTTAGTTTTATGTAATAATAAAGTTTTTATACTAAAAAGTTTCTGTATGACTCTTACTTTTGTAAGAAAGTTCTGTTTGTTGTGTATAACTACTTTTAAAGTTCATATTTATATAAAGTATAGTGTTTTAAACATTTTAAAAATAAATATTTAAGCAGAGTGTTATATTTGCTCTGAAGGAGCAATTTCACTTACAGCTTGATTGTCAACAATAATAGTATCCTAACTTTTTATTTTTCTTTACTCTAGAATACTATCTTTTAAATTAGGAGGTCTATCATGCTTTAAGCATGTCGTAGACGATTTATCAGCTTTTTTTTTATTAGAATGTTCATTAGGAACAATTACCTAGCCATGTACATTTACACTTGGTATATATGACCTGGTTACTTTAGATACATCTTAAAATGCCTTTGGCAAGTGATTTATAATTTGCTATAAATGAATTATCCTCTACACTGTATCATCACTTTGAACGGTGCGGGAATCTAGATGAGATAACTTTTGTCACTTGCCCTAGAAGCTCATGTCCATTATCATGTAATGGTTTTTTCTCTTATAACAGAATAAATTTTGTCTCATCAAAATAATAATAAGCAAAACATGCAGTATAAAATCACTAGTAGCGGACTAAAAAAAATCTGATAATAAATGGTAAGTCAAAACCTACACATATCCCTAAATGTCATTGGGTCCGATTTTAGTGTTTTAAAGAGGTGCAACATGCACTTGCACAACATGGCCAAAAGTACACAAATAGAATATATCAAGTTGATGGCCCAGTACCAATTACAATGGAAAATACTATTGAGAAGCAGTAAGCCTTAAGAAAGTCAATGCTACAACATGCAAAAGAGCATGTTCCCATGCAGAAATAGATTTTTGAGTATATAATAACAAAATTCTTACAATTGCTTGAAAATGTTTAATAAAAGATTCTACTAATGCATTTAAAGTATGAATACATGGTACTAGGTGCTCTAAAAATCCATTAAGGGAAGAGCGATAATAGAGCACCTTGCTGAACAACCTATCAAGGAGGAATATGAGTTTAAGGATTGCTTTCCAAACGAGGAAAGAACTGTCACAGAAGAGGAGAGAAGTATGAAAACATAGTACTGGGTGCTCTATGTCAATCTTGACTGACATGAAAGAGTCATCAAAAGTTTTAGAAGTGAACTCACTAGCATTATCTAGTCGTACTGTCTTATTGTGCAAATTTTATTATACTCACAAGTGCATGAATCTATTGTACAATAGATTTTGTGGCGACGAGTGTCGATCCCACGAGAAGTTAGATTTAATTAAGCGTAGGATTAATTTTCTAGGTGTAAATGTGAGTTGGTTGGAAATGAATTTTTTATTTTTTTATATTAAGATGAAAGTAATGCAAATGCAAATGAAACACTTGAATCTTTGGATTCACACTCTTCACAATAGGCTAAATATTTCATTTTTAATTCCAATTAATTCATGAGGGGATATTTCTACTCCTCATAATCATCACTCTAATAAATATGGTATCAAGCACTCAGTGTGTCAGAGGTAATGATCTTCCACTAGGTATGATGTCAAGAACACGCTGTGCCAGACGATCATAATCATTCTATCGACAATGTGACAATAAATAGCTTAGATACACTTTCTGTCGACATTGAGTTAAGACAACCTAGAAAATACTAGAGGAGAATTTTCGCTCTAATGAATATGGTGCTAAGTACTCATTGTGCCAGTTAATAACGATTCTTCACTACGGAGCCAATACACCGTGTAAAATCTAGACAGGATACATTATCTGTCGACAATGACTCAAAACAACCACATAAATCAAAGAGGAAAAGAAAATAAACTTACCCAATTAAGCTCATGAATCATGTTGAGACTTCACCTTCAACCCAAGCTTGAAACTAAACTAACCACTTATAATTGAATTAAGGGTAAAATGATAATTTTATTAAAATATATAAAAAATACAAGATAGAAGGAAAATTAAAGAAATGAAACTTAAAAATGGATTAAGAGGTTTTAAATTAGGGAGGGAGCCCTCTATTTATAGATACAATAGATAAATCGTGGCTATCAGATGAAAACATTTCGGACGCTCAGGATTGCGGCATGTGGCAAGCTTTGATTGATTGAAACACATCATCAGTCAACACCACATCAACATTTCTGTCTAACAAGATGTTGTCACGTTGTCGGTCAATGCCACATTTGCATTTTGGTCCAATAGTATCCTGCCACATCATCAGTTAACGCCACATAATCAGTCAATGCCACATCATTGGTCCAATAGGATACTGCCACATCAGCAGTCAATACTACATCATCGGTCAATGTCATGTTATCGTACTGTATATGTGAACAATGATGTACTTGAAAATAGTATCATATTTGTGAATAATACCCTATGCATAAATAGTACCATATACATGAACAATACCGAATGCCCTTTTATGATTCTCCTAAGGTTTTCGCCCGTCCTAAGTTCAGAAATGCCATTTGTTTTGCTATCCAACCTTCGTTAGTCATGAAATGACCAAAATATCCATGAAATACATAAAATACTTAAATTATAATAAAACACACCTAATAAAAGCTTAGAAGATTTAAACACGTAAAAATGAAAATGTTAGTGAGACTTGGAGTATAGAATAACAATTTTACCCTATACAAATATACATTCTCCATTACTCAACATGTCTTAAGTAGATAATCTAATAACCTATGCACGCAATCTAACAAATTTAACATTATATGTATATAATAAACAAAACTAACTTATAAATGCATCAATAAAAAAATATAAAATTATGAAATGGACCATTAGGTGGGTGATGGATCAATATTTCCTAAAGTCCTTTGTAAGAATGATAAAGATTCAAAACCAACTTTAGAAAATGGTTTCACGACTAATTTACCTTAAGAACAAATAGTGCAACAATTCTCATTAGCTAAAAGAATCTTTATTTTAATGGTTGTCCACGATAATTGTCAACAATTCTACATATCATAGTTGATCTAAGGTGATCTAGATCTTCATGCTGAAGCATAAAAACTTTTAGATCACAAATTTTTTGGTTTCATGATTGTGTAGCTTTCAATTGCTTTTATTGTTGTATGATATAAGCTAGATAAGATAGCTGGAAGCTTCTCCAATATACGTTTGTAGCCTGAGACATTGAAATTAATACATAGATATTTTGTATTATTTTCATTTACTATCTCTATATGAAACTCATTATAATAAATATCTTTGAAGCTCAAAAAATTTCTTCTAGACTTAGTTGAATACAAGGCATCATGTATACATAATTTTGTACCATTCACAAATCTGAACATGGCTCTTCTAGAGCCCTCAATCAGATTTGTAGGACGTGAGATGGTATTTACCTTACATTTAGTTAATGTTAAACTCATAAATTATTTTTTATTATGAAGAATAATGTGTGCTGTTGTACCATCAGCTAAACATATCTCTTCGTCATGCAATCCTCTTTGTTGTAACATCAGCTAAACATATCTCTTCATCATGCAATCCTCTTGAACATCCATATCCTTTTATAAAAAGAAAAATATTTATTAGACAATATTATAGTATAATACATAAACAAAACACATAAACAATAGCTATTAAAACTTAGTAACCAAGCTTAATCGATATGGATGTCTCCATCACCAAATTGGTCACTTGTGTTCTTATCATGGTTTTTGAAGAAATCCAGATCATCCAAATGGTCATCATCAATTAGAATAACATAATTTGTCTTGATATTCTCTCCTTTCTTCAAAGATGCTTGATATGGATCAATAAGATACCTATATGCTTGGTAAAATCCCTGGAAATGGCCTATAGCTTCACACATATTACATGTGCTTTCTTGAATCTTATTTTGAGTAAATCTTCCTTCATCATTCTTCCAACTATGATGATTATTGTTATAACCATCATGAAGTCGATAATAATTGCAATCATGACCATGACCATGACCATGACTGTGTCTGCATCCATATCCTTAATTATTGTTGTGGCTATATAGAATAGCTTTTGCATCAAAGAAAGCATTCGCTTCAAGATATGATTTTTCACCAATTGGATGAGCTTGGTGATTCTTCATTATAAGTTCATTAGTCTTCTTAGTGATGAAGAAGCATGAAATCAAGTCAAAATATTTCTTATACTCACAATATCTACATTGTTGCCACAAAACTATGTTCGAAGCATGAAATATTGAGAGGGTCTTCTTAACATCTCTTCATTGGTGATTTTTCCTCCATATAGCTTTAGTTGTGGAGTGATTTTAAAGAGTGCAGAATTGAAATCATGGACTGACTTAAACTCTTGCAGTTGAAGTTAGTCTCACTGCGCCATTTGCAAGAATGACTGACTTCAGAAAGCCATATCTCTCATGTAGACTATTTTCAAAGGACATGTCAGTTCTTTACAGTTAGATATTCTATCGTCAGTGATGAATGAAGATGATGACGGAAGAAGATCATAGCTCAGACTGGATTGGCATTGCTGAGGCCCATGGTATCAAGGTGAATATCCATATCAAGGATCCACGACAAATAGTTTTCATTAGAGATATCGAGGGCATCAAATTCAAGCTTTTTAAGGTTAGACATCTTAAAATTTTGAAGTTAAAAACTTCAATCTTCACTTAATTTCTTCAAATTCTTGAAGTCATAAATCTTTAATGTATAACATTAGTAGAAAAATGAACAAAAACTAAACCTTACTTTATGATGTGGAAGATCCAAATTAATGGCAACCACATAGCATATTTGTAAGGATAGTTGTATTAAATAAACAAATAAAATAAAAGAGTAAATGCGTAGAATACTTATTGTACTAAAGTGATCTCGGGCTGATAACATGTTCTAGATCTATATTGAAGTATTCTGATATCCAAAAAAAGAAAAATAGAGAAAAATTATTATTCATTCAATATTCTTCGAATGAATTATGCATGTTTGCAATTGATGGCTAATGTAACCAACTATCTTAATTCAACCGATCATTGAATTTTAAAGTTCAGAATAAATAAAATTGGGAATTCAGAACTCAAAATACAAGATTCAGGCATAAATATTTATGTAGCAATAGGAACAAAGTGGGGGATAGACAAATAACTTCACAACAATTTTCTTATTTTATCGTAAAAAAAAATTCTTTTTGTTTTCTTTTTCTTTTCGGAAATTTATTTGTTAAACGGTGCGTCGTTTGGGAGAGTGCTAGCAGCACACGTGGCCGTTTTGACTGTGACGATTCCTGGGCTGGACTACGATTCCGGGCTCGTCTAGGCCTCTTGCACCGGTTTCTGATAGGAGTTTCCTTTTCTCCCAGAAGCCAGCCAATGAATTCTATCCACGTAGCAGTTTAAAGATGACAGCTTGAACAACTCAGCAATCTTATGGTTCACCATAAATGTCCCTTCCCTATCTTCAAGCACAAACTTCGTTGAGGCAAATTCTTCACTTCGCAAACACGCACTAAAAACGTTTTAGTGAGCAAACTCAAAAGAAACAAAACAAACCAAAATTCATTTTGTGAAAAAGAAAAAGTTAGTGGCATACAACAACGTCTCTAGAGACGCACAGCAATGGCGTGAAAACCGAAAACCGAAGCTTTTTATGAGAAGCGGAAGAGAATTAAGAGAAAAAGCAGAAGCAGAAGGCAAATATGGAATACTTCTGTCTTGGAGCTCGAAATTTCGCAGCAATGGCGGTATCTCCTTTCCCAACAGGGCGGACGCGAAGGAAAGCACTAAGAGTGAGAACCAAACAGAGTGCTGTAGATTATAATCATAGTTCGTATAAAGTGACAGCTAGAGCTACTAGTAGTAATGCTGGTAGTGAGAGTTGCGTAGCCGTCAAAGAAGAAGATTTTGCTGATGAAGAAGATTATATTAAGGCCGGTGGCTCTCAGCTTGTTTTTGTACAAATGCAGCAAAACAAGTCAATGGATAAACAGTCTAAATTAGCCGATAAGGTTTGCATTCTCTCTCTTTCTTTCATATATATATATATATATGTATGTATTTATATTAATATTTTAATTTAAAATTTTAAATTGTGAAAAAATTCAAAAATTAAATTAAAGCATCGAAACAGCATAATTTTAAAAAATTTTCAAAATTTCTCGCTCTTTAAAATTTTGAATTGAAAATTTCTAAAGTGTGTATATATATATATGTATATTATGTGCGAAACCTTACCCTTTTTTTTAAATGAGCTATTAGACTATGTACTATAATAGAGTTAACTTTTAATATTTCATAAAATATTAAACTATTTGAGTTACCGGAGTGTTTATATGAAAAAATAAAAACAAGAGCGATCGCATGAAAAGACTATCATATATAAATAGTAAGTTGTTAATATTTACTTCGAATGAATGCTGTAAATAATCTTTACGTTAAACCGCACCTCAAGTTTGTTCTTTGTTTATTTTTTGGCAAAAACCACTTTTGCTTATGTCATCCAAACACTAGAAGGTAGACAAAAGAGATAACTTTTTGCCGTTTCAGAGCATTTCAGTTAAATAAAAAGCACGGGTAAATGCTCTATTAGTACAGTGTTATTAATGGACATGTTTATAGTATCTTTCTTGTTTCTTTTCCTATATGTATTAGGTTCCCAATTATGAATTTTACTTCTGTTGACTGTTGTCTGTACTATGGTCTGGTTTAAATTTAATTTTAAATATTCGCATTTTCAGCTACCGCCAATATCAATTGGTAATGGTATTTTGGATTTGGTGGTGATTGGTTGTGGCCCAGCTGGTCTTGCATTGGCTGCAGAATCAGCGAAGTTGGGATTAAATGTTGGACTTATTGGCCCGGATCTCCCTTTCACAAACAATTATGGTGTGTGGGAAGATGAATTTAGAGGTACCGATTTCGTTCAAATCAAAATCTGTTCCACGATCTGGGATGAGGTTTCATGTATATTATATCCAATGAATTTCGTTTATAGTTGATATTGCCAGAGGTTGTATAATGCTAACAGTATTCACAAGGTGAAAAACTCCCTTCACGGCTTGAACCTACCAAAAAGATGAATATAGTTTATTATGCTTTCAGATCTTGGACTTGAAGGGTGTATCGAACATGTCTGGAGAGACACAGTTGTATATATTGATGAAGATGAACCCATCTTGATTGGTCGTGCTTATGGACGTGTTAGTCGACATTTGCTTCATGAAGAATTATTAACAAGGTGTGACTGCTTGTTTTTTCTTAGTACTATAATTATTGTTATGAACTCTACGATCCTTTCAAATTCATTGATTTGTAATATAGTATTCTGTAAAATATATAATCTATATTAATTTCCCCTAGGTGTGTCGAGTCAGGTGTTTCATATCTTAGCTCAAAAGTGGAAAGCATTACTGAATCTGCCAGTGGTCATCGTCTTGTAGCTTGTGAACATGATATGATTGTCCCCTGCAGGTATGATGGGGTGTTGTGCATTCTTGACTTATGTTTATGAGTTTCTTAAAATTTTAGCGATACACCATAGCTCCTAATTTATTATTTTAGGCTTGCTACTGTTGCTTCTGGAGCAGCATCAGGGAAGCTATTGGAATATGAGGTGGGGGGTCCCAAAGTTTCTGTCCAAACAGCTTATGGTGTGGAGGTTGAGGTATGAGTATACAATTTCCTATCCAAATTACTGCACTGTTTAGTTATTGGTTTATGATATTCTGCATTACACTCTTACTGCATTGCGAATTTACATTTTATTCCAGATTTGGATTTGCCTACAGTTGTGTATACCACAAAAGTTTTTTTTCTTTCTTTTAATTGCTTATGCCTTTTTCTCCTTTTCCTCCTTTTCCATCTTCATGGGAAAATCATTAGGCGCTACTCTTTACCTTGTTATGAGTGGAATCCGCCAAATTATTTAGTTCTTCGTTAAAAGAACATGAAAACTATCATGAGTATGTTTGTATATCATTAGAAGTATTGAACTTTGTACACTTCACCTTGCTGTGAAATTGAGTTGCGCAACTGTGATGATCTCCTTTTTCCTTTCATATCGCAATCAGCATGCTAGGTTTATGTTTTTGTTTAGTGAGTTGTTGAGAGATAGGAGTGAATTAAATTATTTGAAGTTTTCTTCTAATCATTCCAAACCCAACTGGACTTTTAATTTTTTGGTGAGTTTGTTTGTCTGCACTTTTGCTTCTTCTCTATGATATATAAAATTTTTGCAATTTCTTTGGTACATATTTTGATCATTTGTCATGAATATTGTTTTGTAATTCTAGGTGGAAAATAATCCATATGATCCAAGCCTTATGGTTTTCATGGACTACAGAGACTGTACTAAGCAAGAAGTTCCATCTTTTGAATCTGACAATCCAACATTTCTTTATGTCATGCCCCTGTCATCAACAAGAGTTTTCTTTGAGGTCTGCTTATTGTATTCATTGTATTCTTTTTTACTTATTAACATTTGGTCTTTGACAATCATCTGCAAAATATTTAGAAAATATGCATTGCAGGAAACTTGTTTGGCATCGAAAGATGGTTTACCTTTTGACATATTGAAGAAAAAGCTCATGGCAAGGTTAGAGAGATTGGGAATCCAGGTTTTGAAAACTTATGAAGAGGTAGTCATTATATGCAGTTTGTTTGTTTCTTTATTACTTTATATTAGAACTACCACTATAGTTTGCTCACTCTTCATGTCCAAAGTTCAGTCTTTTTTAAGCCAATACATAGTGTAGTATATTTGTGAAATTGGCGTTATTACTTTCTCTTTTTTTTTTTCTGGCATTATCAATCTCATAACTTATTCTTAAATCATTTAATTTAGATAATTATTTCTCTCTCCTCCCACAATCTGATTTTCAAAAGACAGAACAAGCTCAAATATAGAATTTTCCTCTAGGTTGTTACAATATAAATCAATGTTATGATGTGGCTTGCTTTCATCCTAGTGTCTATGGGGCTTGAAGAGTACAAAAATTTTACGTTCCTGTGCTTAAAAGTTGGAAATTTAGCAATTGTTAGTACCCACTTAATAATGTACATTCTGCAGCAAAATTCCTCTCCTGCACCAAACACCTTTGCTCTATGTGAGAATTTACAATCATACTCTGTTCTATTTTTAGTTTTAGGGAACATACATGGCTTTCTATCAACCATTTCTGTGCATACAAAACCATAATTGCAACATATTTGTTAGATTAAAGTTATATGGGTGCATAAGATTTCAAAGGCACACTATACAAATCTCTTATGCAGGAATGGTCATATATTCCAGTTGGTGGTTCCTTACCGAATACAGAACAAAGAAACCTCGCATTTGGTGCTGCTGCTAGCATGGTGCATCCAGCCACTGGTAAGAAAAAGAAAGAGTTAATCCATGTTCTTATTCATTTAAACGTGCCAACTCATTTCTCCCATTATCAAACAGGCTACTCAGTTGTCAGATCACTGTCAGAGGCTCCAAACTATGCTTCTGCAATTGCATATATATTGAAACATGATCATTCCAGAGGTAGACTTACACATGAACAAAGTAATGAGAATATCTCAATGCAAGGTATGCTAGTGTGATTAATGGCTTTTCATTTCTATATTTAAGAAAGCTCCTAATTCAGAAGTCTTTGACAACAATTTGCAACTTCAATTCAAAGGTTATCTTTGAAGCTCTAGTCAAAGTGGACACTGTTGACATGGAAATTGCATAGTGAAGGGAAATATGATTTAGTCATGAAAACCTAATATCTAGCTTTTAGGAGCATTTTATTAAATCATTTCGTGTCATTAGGATTGTGTTTGCCATTAGGTCATCATCAGGTGAGTCATACTTACGACTATTTGCTTATACTTGAACTTGAAATTTAGTTTGGAAGTTCTCTATGTCTCATTATCTGTTCCTTTTCAGCTTGGAATACTCTCTGGCCACAGGAAAGGAAGCGCCAAAGAGCTTTTTTTCTCTTTGGACTGGCACTTATTCTGCAACTGGATATTGAGGGCATCAGGACATTCTTTCGCACTTTCTTCCGATTACCCAACTGGTATTAATGATTCTTTATTTTATTATTATTATTTTTCTTTTCAACTGACTTGTCTTTTAAGATAAGCAGATTGGACTCTTATTCTTAAAAGACATTAGCATCATGTGAAAACATTAATTCTTAATGAGATATGGAGATGTGGGATTATGCAAAAGCCAAATCCTTCTAAAATTTGTGTAACATGAATGAAAGTACTGAAGTCTCTTTTGCCTTATGAATTGTGAATATCTTATTGAGGTGGCAGTCCAGCATCTAAAGTAATTTACTCCGTAACAAACTTTGCAATGCATTTTATTAGATAATTTGGTGGTCCACAATCAATTTTAATTGTGTAGCACAGACATGCTCAATCACCTGGAAAAGGTGTATTTGTATGAATTCCCAGTAGCATTATAATAGCAGTTAATGTTAGGTAAGTCATTGTTGACATCGGAGATAGTTAAATTGCAACTGTTTTGTTGTTTTAACATAATTAATATGTCAATGTGATGTTAACTTGTTCATAAATAATGACTAGCTGGCTTGCAACTTGAATTTTAATTAATTGATAATGATTTTTTCTTGCAGGATGTGGCAGGGTTTCCTTGGTTCTAGTCTCTCATCAGCCGATCTCATTCTATTTGCCTTCTATATGTTTATTATAGCACCAAATGATCTGAGAAAGTGCCTTATCAGACATCTAGTTTCAGATCCAACTGGAGCAACTATGGTGAGAACATACCTGACTTTATAGTTAGTTTGTATTTTCTATATTTCAGCCTTTGTTTGGTATATTTTGGATTGCCATACATGACACATAATGAGCTTGTATATATACTCCATGTATACTGTAAACTGTTAGTTGGACAAATGAAGCGCTTTTTATTTTTATTTTTATTTTTTTTCAAAATGCAAAACTTGAGGCTACAGTTTACAAAGGCAGTGTTAAACGTGGAGATGCTTTGAATCAGATTCTTATATGTTAATACATTATTGAACTATTTCTAGTCATTGGCTAACAATTAGCGAGATTCTGTACAAGTGAATTTAGTAATGCCCGGTGTTTGGATTTGAGTTTGTTTGGCTTTTAGTCCACGACTGCTATGAAATGAAATTATGAGTTATCAAAAGTTGCATAGTCTACTTGTAATAGCAAAACTAATTGAGTGTCTATTTAATATGACTTATTAAATGGATATAAGTGCTTGTTTAATCTCATAAGTTCTCTTTAAATTTTTCATTTTTTTTTTATTTTTTTTTAATAGAACTTTTGAAAATTAAATAAGTTATTTTGTCTTTACTAGTAAAAACTCAAATTTTGGGTTTTTAAGAGTAGAGATTGAAATTTTTTTCCAAAATGTTAAAATATCTAAAATATTCTTTATCTATTTGACAATTTTATTTCATTCTTTTTATGACATAAGTTTAAAATATTTATCTATTAAAATAATTTTATAATTTTTAATAAAATCTCTTACTGATAACCTAACAACTATGATTTTTTTAGTAAAACCGCTATTTATAAAAGCTCTACTTAAATAAATTCTATTTGAAAACTATGTCAAATGAAATGAATATGCCAAATGAAGTGCTAGTTATTGAGTAGAGTTTTTGAAAATTAAATAAGATATTTTACCTCTACTAGCATAATATATCTTATTTAATGGTCATAAGTGTTTATTTAATCTCATAAATTTTTTGTAAAATTTTTGTTGTTTTTTGTGTAGAGTTTTTTAAGATTAAATAAGTTATTTTATCTCTACTAATAAAAATTTAAATTTTAGACTTTTGGGAGTATAGATTAAAATTTTTTATAAAATGTTAAAATGCCTAAAATATTGAATGGTTTGTCTTGTTGCCTACTATAGAACTAACTTTGTATTTAGGACACAATCTCATTTTAATAAGATACTAATGGAAAAGTACAGACATTATATCGCAATCCAAATACTAGGACCAGCCAGGACAGCAGATTTAATAAAAGAATTGATGACTTACAACAGCACGTTAAAGGGAAGACCTCGGTACAATACAGAGATTCAGTTTCAGTGAATTTTCATTTTATTTACTGATATCTCCGGTTGACTGTATAAAAATATATGGAGCTAAGTACGTCTAGGAGTGCAAGAGAGTGTTTCTTTGCCTATATTTTTACTAGTATTCGATAGTGGGTGATTTAAAACATTCTCATACCTTCCCTTTCATTACGGGTTGGTTATTTATCAGCACAGGATTAACTTAGACTGTGTTTAGAAGCCCTCGGCCAAACTGAGTATTTTACAAGGAGCCGACGAAAATTGATTGTACCCAAAGTTGAGTATCTCGGTCCATTTAACAACAGGTTTCCCAGCTCGACCAGCAGAGCAACTGCAATGAGATAACATGCCAAAATAACGAGGTTTATTGCCAAAACCAGTAAATCCCACCGATCTACGTTGTATTTTGTTCTCAGTCCAATTAATCTGATCACATAAAACGAATAGATATGTACATGAATTATATAACCGACCAGAAACCTTGTGTAGCTTTTTGACAAAAATTCCTTGTTAAGCAAGCCTTTTTCCGATTTCTTTAACAATTTCTCCATCTTCTGAAGCTTTTTTTTTTTTTTTTTTAAAGAGACTATTGCTCATGATATTTACAATCATACATATACTGAGACCCGTTTACATCAATTCTGATATGGTACCGCTCAGATTTTTAACCCTCTCAAATATTCGAGGACGCCAACTCCTCCCGGAGAAAAGATCGCCTTCACTCAGCCTCTCCTAGCCCCGGAAGGAATTTTAAATTAAACCCCGCGCAATGCGTCATGCGCTGAACCATTCCCTCACATTTGTGAGGGAGGGGTTCTGGCCACTTGGGCTAAGCCCAAGTAGTTCTCCATCTTCTGAAGCTATTCTTGAAGAATGAGGCAAAATCAGATTTGTCATAGTGCATATCATACAACAATGTCCCCCCCCCCCCCCCCCAAAAAAAAAGAAAAAAGAAAAAAAAGAAAGAAAGCTCCATAAATGAAACATCCCATACTAATATTTAGTGGTTCTTCATCTAAATTTTCTCGTTACCTATATTAATGTCTTCCTGAAAATTTAATGAAGCCAAGTCCCTTAACCACAAAATCAATTTCGCAGTGGAAGAAAAAACCTAAACTTAGAGAATTTCTTAGACATAGCAAATAAAGTAACTTAGGAGTTTATCTCTACTAACACGCAACTGTTAACTTATTAACCAACACATGAGTTCATCGCTATTGATACTCAACATCTGACAATTAACCAGCATAGGAGTTCATCTCCACTAATGCACATCAATTTTTTTTTTAACAAATAACCAAACACAAAAGTTTTCAAACACTACACAAGAAACTAAAGTAGAGATTCACATCAGACTTCTACAGTTCAGCTTTTATTTGCTTTCGTAGGAAAAATGAAATTGATAAGGGGTAATATGTTGTACTTATTAAGTAGAAACATGCATAATAAACAGAATGATATCTTTGCTCAATATTTTCAAACATTTAGTTTAATGTTCAACACATGAACCTTTGTATAGAACCTTTGTTAAATAGTATTTTGCTTAAAATAAATTCATACTGAAGAGTCAGAACTAAATTCAAATTTAGAAATACTTATTATATCTAAACACATTGGAAAACATATATCTTGTCAAAATAAATCGGAATATATACGATATCATGACGTATCATATATAAATCTCACGTCAAATAGTATCACCTGCACCCACGATGACCAAGCATAAATTAGATCATATAATTTGCACAACAAAACAAAATTTCACAAGAATCTCATATAACTATCGACATTGAGCCAAAAAATTCAAATTATATTCATGAAATACAAACTTGAATCTCATATAGCGACTAGTACGTGGCACTTCGCGACACATTGGCCCTCGAGAGGTGGCCCCCGTATAGCTCACTCTCTTAAAATGCAAGCTTTGTGAGGTACAATTTTCTTATTTAAATATAATAGAATTTATTTTAAGCTAACAAGCTCCCTTAAGTATTAGAAGAATAATAGTATAAAATATTTAATTATAGATAATGATGACATAAGTAATGACATAAGAAATGATGACATAAGTGATGATGTCAGAGAAGGTTGTAGAGATCATTAAGAATTCTAGAATTTAGTAAGATATTTATAAAAGGTTATTATCATTTTACTACTTTAGAAATTATCAAATATCAAATGACTACAAGAAGTATTGTCTCCTATCATTTTACTACTATATCTTTATAAAAATATCATTTTACTACTTTTCCGTTACAACCGTTAGTAGACCGTTAGTTGACCGCTAGTTAACCGTTAGTTGACCAATTAGTTGACTAATAAAATACCAATTTCACCCTTCATGATTAAAAAAATATATTTAAAGGTTATTTATAAAATAAATTTGTAATATATTTATTAAAATAGATATAAAATACCAACATAATTTTTTTTTACTAGAATTATGATATATGAATTACAAATTTATCTTATTATTTTTTTAATCATGAAGGGTAAAATTGGTATTGTGTTAGTCAACTAACGGTCAACTAATGGTCAACTAACTATTGTAACGGAAAAGTAGTAAAATGATATTTTTATAAAGATATAGTAGTAAAATGATAGGAGACAATACTTCTTGTAGTTATTTGATATTTAGTAAATTTCTGAAGTAGTAAAATGATAATAACCCATAAAAGATAATCTCATCTTTAATTAGATATTTTAATAAGGTGACATAATCAATGACATAAGTAATGATGACATAAGGAATGACATAAATGATGATGTAAAAGAAAGTTGTAGAGAAAGATAAGAATTTTAGAATTTAGTAAGGTATTTATGAAGGTTAATCTCAACCATTGATCAAGAATATTGGTGGCAAAATCCTAGCCATCCATTAGCCATAAGAAATCCTATAAATACCCTCCACCACCTCTTATTTTGAATTCAATCTAGAAATTTCATACTCATCTATTCTAAAGTTATAACAACAAGAGTAGAGAAATCCTCAATTTAAAAAGGTCTAGAGAAGTCAAGGTCAAAAGGTAAGAAACACTTCAACTGCAATGTAAGGACAAAATTCTTTTTATACGTAACTTCAGTTTTTTAACAATTCATTTATGTTGTGATTGCTATTATGATCATGTGAATTCTGTTACGGTCGGCTCTGCCGCCTAATCTATAATGCTTAGTTACGTTATGGTCGGCTCTGCCGCCTAATCTATAATGCTTAATTATGCTATGGTTGGCTTTACCGCCTAATGTATGATGCTTAATTATGTTATGGACGCCTCTGCCGCCTAATCTATGATGTTTAGTTATGTTATAGTCGGCCTTACTGCCTAATCTGTGATACTTATAATTAATTATTCTATGGTCGATTATGCCGCCTATATTAAAGAATCTTGTTCTTAAATAGTATTGCATGTTGATTCTGTTATGCATCTAAGAGTTTCAAATGTTATGAAAAAAGTTACATTGGATACATGTATATCATGTGTTACATCATTAAGAAGATGTTTATGAAAATGAATTTATGAAAATAGGTGTGGTTGTACTACCAGGTAGCAAAGTTTCTAAGGAGGGCAAGTCCTCAAAGTTAAGTAAAAAGAAATGTTTTGGGGACGGCGTTACGTAACGCCCAAAGTTAAGTAAAAAGAAATTCTTTTGGGGGGGGGGCGATACGTAACACCCAAAGGTAAGTAAAAATAAATCTTTTGGGGACGGGGATACGTAACTCCCAAAAGATCAACTAATAAAGCCCAAGGGCATATTGTTTAAAGAGTAAAAGTGCCAGCCTTGTAGTGCAACATACCTAGGGCCCGAATGAAGTTGTTTTGTATTTTTTTTTCTATGTTTCTTTTAAAAGCTTAATATGATCATCCATATGCATCATAATTCATACATGTATTAAAGTGTTATCTTACTGGGCGTTAGCTCATATAGTCCTTACATTGCAGGCAACGATGAGTAGAGCAAGCTGGTGCCAAGTCCTAACCAAGACGAAGTGCATATGGGCATAACAGACCTTGGGATTTTTATGATAGGCTCAGCTTTGTTTCGATAAAATAAAGGTCTTAGTTTTATGTAATAACAAAGTTTTCTACTAAGAAGTTTCTGTATGACTCTTACTTTTTGTAAGAAAGTTTTGTTTGTCGTGAAATTTTTAATCCGTATTTATAAAAGCACAGTGTTTTAAACATCTTTAAAGTGAATGTTTAAGTAGAGTGTTACAAGCTTTTAGTTCAACTTGTCTAAACTTGAGCAAATATTATCTGAACATTTGTTTTAGGCACACAAATAGAATACAAAACTTAGTTAAAGAAAATATAATTTGAAAAACACCTAGAAAACAAAAAGAGTTCATTATGGATGGGTCTACTTACTTGAATCCAAAGCAAATCTTAACCTTTCACTTACTAATCTGAAACATCACCAACACATCCTAAAATTGAAACATATGCTGATTTACTATTAAATCCAAATAGAATAAATCAGAATCTTAACTAAAATCCTTATCACAAATTAATTACTAAAATTCTGCACAACAATTGGCAACCAAAATATAATTCACATGCTTAAGACCTTAAACAATTCTAATATTTTCTAAATATTGTCCCCTCATGTGAACTAATTAATTCTCAAATTTCAGAATTTTTTACTAAATAGATTTAAAGATCTAATTATAGAAATGCAGCGAACTCAATCTTTGATTCTCAGTTTGATGGTATCTAAGACTGTTGGGATTATGTGCTCTTTTAACGCATATTAATTTATTTTTTGATTAATAAAATATTTGAGATATTTTTCAATTGCATAAATATATTGAATAAGGTCAGTTTAATCATATTATATGTATTTATGTGATCATTATATGGGTTCACAGAAGACATAAATACAAGTTATCTTATGATTAAATAAATTAAGTTCGCAGTTGATAAATAGAGTTGTGAGTTCTATTTATGTTTAAACTGTAGTAAATTCATTGAATGATTTGTCTTAATCATGTATGAATTTACTGATGTAGTTTGACTACATTGAGTTAGATCACATATGAGATTTAATTAATCTTGAAATGATTGTCATGCTTATTAAATCTCATAGGCATTGATTTTATTGTAATCTTAATCTTGAGTTAGTTATGATTTCATGATTGTAATTGTTATTCCATTTGAGTTACCAATCGGCATGACACACAATTGTGGTCAAGATTATCCGGTACCTTGGTGGGAACAATTATGATTATTGGAGTTATAGATTAACAATATAGAATTTGTACAACGCATCTCTTGATGGGTTTTCAGCACTTGATCATAGAATTCTCTGGCCAGAATGTGTTAACATATTTAGTATGTTGAAAATGATCATTAGAGAAAACCAGTAAGTATCAAGGAATAAGATATAAGTAAATTGATTGGACAGTTGAGATATTGATTTAATTAACGATATGGTACAAAGTATTGAGCAATAAAGAAATCAATGTGGCTTGGGACGAATTATTATTCAGACATACAATTATGGAGGTTAGTTTCAATATTATAGTAGAGTAGAGTTGAAATTAAATGATTAGGCTTGTTTAATTACAGGCTTAATTGTTGTAACCACTCTTGTATGTTCTCAAATGATCCTCGGGTTAGCTCATTTAATTGACTGCACTACTACTGGAGTAATAAGCAAGATAACTAGCTATTTGAGTTAAAAGCCTAAATATATTATTTAGTGAGAGGCTTTATGTAATGTACTTGTGAGTAAGGGGACTTATGTTATTTTACAAGGTGGGCCCTCTATAGAAAAAATAAGTAACGTGACTTTTATTTTTTATTATTTGGAGGCTAGAGTTTTCACTAAAGGGAGATATAAAAAGACTTCTTTTCTCTAAAGAAAGAAAAAGAGAGAGCCACATTATACAGATCAGATAAAAAAAATTTTTTCTCTAATTTTGAGAGAAATATTTTCTCTGGCTAGTTGCTTTAGTAGTGATAAAGGCACCCGCACGTCAAGTATAGATCAAACCTGAGTCATAACTTGAAAAATCATTGGCGGTGGATCATATTCTAACAAGCGTGGGGGTGACGGATCATGATCTAACAGGCGTGGTGGTGACGGAGTGTGATCTAGGAGCCTGAATCACTTCAGCGGAAAAAGTAAAGATTGTTTATCTTCTCAGATTTTCAAGATACGATTTCTACATTACGAATTCTTATATATTAAATGAGATCGGTCCTAAAAAGTTTTATAAAAATTTCAAAACTGATTTTTCTCCAACAAAGACAAATTTCACAAATGTTTGAAAGCCAAAATGAACCTCAAAATTCACAAATTTTATACCATATCAAAGCCACAGATGTCTAGTATAAGAGCCCAAAATTTCATAGTTTTATTCCTTATATATTCAAAGTTATGAATTTTCAAACACTCAAATATTAATTCTGTTAGAATTATCCCTTAATAAATAAAGCGGATTGTCTCTGTAATTCAACAATCCAAAAGGTCACCAAAAATTATGAAAATTTATAGACAAACTTGTCCATATGTGCTTTTACCTATATCCAAAATTTAGAATTTTTTTCCTCATGTATTTATTATAGTCATGAATTTTTAAATACCGAAAAGGCTAATTCGGTCAAGATGTTTCTTCAGCAAACAATGCGGTTTTCCTCTCAACAATTTAGCAACCCAAAATGCTACCAAAAATAATGGAAATTTTCATAGACTTTTTTCCGTATGTGTGCTTAGGTATACCCAATATTCAACGTTTTATCGTTCATATATCCAACGTTATAATATTCCCATTGCTTAAAGGTCAAGAATGATGGCAACTAGACACAAACTTTCTTTCAACTTCATTCAAATTCTAAGTCCCATACTCCATACTAAAATGTACAAGAATTAAACTAACTGTAGTTAAACATTTGATTAATAAATTTTTAAAAGTTCAAACCCAAAACACATCAATTATAAAAAAAAAATCAGCAAAGAAACCATATTAGAAATTTCTTAGATATCCAAAACTATTAAAAGAATTCACCTCTCGTAATCTATGAAAGTAGAAAATGCTTAAGCTTAAGAGAACTTGAAGTATGAAAGTGAATGGCATAAAATCCAACAAAAAGAAAATAAAAAAATGATTTTAGTTCTATGTAAAGGCAAGTTCACAATGGTTTTAGAAGTGGGGGAAGTTGAGTACAAATCAGCTAATGGGAGGTTACTAAACTTAATTAAATTTTAATTTCAACAATACAATGAAAAATAACATAAATTAAATAAGATAAAAATTACTTTTTTTAAAAAAAATCTATACAAGTATATAAAAATAAAATACGTTGGCATTACATTCTCCCTTCTTTAAAGGATTTCCTCCTCGAAATTCACCTCACCTCATATTTTAGTATTCATTTACGAAGTATAACTAGCCATTGAGAAACTAGGTTCAAATACTCAAATTTAACTTTTATCCCTTTTTGTAGCTAGATAGACCAAAGGTTCACTCAATCGGATAGGGAAAGGATCTAATTCTACTTTCCTTTGCTCAACAGTGACATTGGATGACTCATTTTCCTTAAGAGTTTCTTTAGACAATTTATCTAGATATGGAGGAATCCAGTCTCCTTTGTTATAGGAAGGCTTAAACTAGAGTCTTATCCTAAATAGGTAACGTACTACAAGCTTATTCTTATTAGCTCTCTTGCCATAAAAACGTAGTCCTCGTATAGCCTCATTAATTTTCTTCTCTGAAGCTCTAGGTATTGGAGAAATATTTTTATAAACAATTTTAGTCTGCCTTAGTCTATCATCCATTTGCTTTTTATGAAATTTTCTAAGATCTTTGACAAGAACTCCACTTGAGGCACGCTGTTCAATTCTATCAACTTCTATCCATCTTTTATTCCTAATTCTTTCTATATCCATAAAGGTTCTTTTCAATCTACAAAACAAATGTAATTAATTCTGCAGCCTTTAAACTGTTATAATGTGTAAAATATAATAGAACAGTACCTTGCTCGCAAATAACAATTATCACAAACTCCAAATCCACCATCAAAGTAAGCACCAGCACATAGAAAAAAAAATAATAAAATAAAAAAGTGCATCCAATTCCAATTCAAATATTAAAATAAAATAAAATCAAATCAAATAGATAACATACATTACAATTTAGCCCTAAGGTGCTGTTTGGTTGGGAGGAGAGAATGGAGGAGAGGAAAATAATTTAAATTCTCTTTTTATTTCCATTGTTTGGTTTGACAAAATATATAAGAATTTAATTTCTATTAAAATTTAATATCCATCATAATGTAAAATTTGAATTCCACACCAAACAGTGAAGAATTTAAATTCCTCTTATGTTAGAAACTAAAGTTTCTAAAATTACCCTTCAACTTTTTAACTTATTTAATGCCATTAATAATTATTATTTATAATTTTATTTTATTGATTTAATATTATAAATAGGCCTCCACCGGAAAGTCGCCGGATCACTGTCGGACTTCGCCGGACCACTACCGGACTTTCGCCAAGAAAGTCACCAGACCGTCGCCGCCGGCCATCGGACCGTCATTTTATTTTATATATATATATATTATTACTAATATAAATAGTTTAATATTTAAGGTAAATGATAAATTTGTCTAAAAAAAATTATAATTCCTTTTTTTATCAAATTTTATATCAAAATCTAATTTCACTACTCTTCTCCATTACTTTCTTCTCTCTTCCTCTCCATTCCACTCTTTTCCTCTCCTTCCTTTTTTTCAAACCAAACATGGCCTAAAAGTAATTTTTTTTCCTCGAAATTCATCTTACATTCAGAATTAAGAAGTTGAGTATATTTCTATTCCATTTCAGCCTGTCGCTCCCATGTTGCTTCATCTATAGAGTGCTTTTCCAAACACACCTTTATAAAGGTAATAACCCTATTCTTCAACACTTGCTCTTTCTTGTCAATTATCTCGAAAGGTTACTCCTGGTAAGACATATCTTCTGACACATTGATAGGTTGGTAATCTAATACATAGGAGGAATCTAAAATGTATTTCCTCAATACTGATACATGAAATACATTATGAAGTCTAGCCAACTGAGGCGGTAATGCTAGGCTACAGTTCCAATCCTTTCAAGAACCTCAAAAGATCCTTTGGATCTTGGACTTTCTTTCCCAACCGAAATGCACCCTTTCATGGCAAAAGTTTCAGAAACACATAATCTCCAACTTGAAATTGCAAGTCACGCCTCCAATGACCAACATAACTCTTTTGCATATTTTGAGCTACAACAAGTCGCTCCTTGATTAATCTTATCTATTAGTTGTTATCTGAACTAGTTCTGGCCCAACAGTCTCCTTTCACTAACCTCTTCCAACCATATCGGAATCTCTACTTCCTTCGATACAAGGCCTTGAAAGGATTTGCCATAGGAAAATTCAATTAGTGGTAAGTGTGTTGGGATTATGTGCTCTTTTAAAGCATATTAATTTATTTTTTGATTAATAAAATATTTGAGATATTTTAAATTGCATACATATATTGAAAACATCCGTTTAATCATATTATACGTATTTATGTGATCATTATATGGATTCACAGAAGACATAAATACAAGTTATCTTATGATTAAATAAATTAAGTTCGCAGTTGATAAATAGAGTTGGGCGCTTTATTTATGTTTAGACTGTAGTAAATTCATTGAATAATTTGTCTTAATCACGTATGAATTTACTGATGTAGTTTGACTACATTGAGTTGGATCATATATGAGATTTAATTAACCTTGAAATGACTGTTAGACTTATTAAATCTCATGGGCATTGATTTTACTATAATCTTAATCTTGAGTTAGTTATGATTTCATGATTGTAATTGTTATTCCATTTGAGTTACCAATGGGCACGACTCACACTTGTGGGCAAGATTACCTGGTATCTTGGTGGGAGTAATTATGAGTATTGGAGTTATAGATTAACAATATAGAATTTGTACGACACATCTCTTGATGGGTTTTCGGCACTTGATCATAAAATTCTCTGGCCAGAATGTGTTAACATGTTTAGTATGTTGAAAATGATCATTAGAGAAAACCAGTAAGTATCAAGGAACAAGATGTAATTAAATCGATTGGATAGTTGAGATATCGATTTAATTAATGATGTGGTACAAAGGATTCTGCAGTAAAGAAATCATTGTAGTATGAGTCGAATTATTATTCGAGAACACTATCCTAGATAGCATACAATTATGGAGGTCAGTTCCAATCTTTTAGTGGAGTAGATTTAGAATTAAATAATTGGGCTAGTTTAATTATATACCTAATTATTGTAGCCACTATTGTATGTACCTAATTGATCCCCGGGTTAGCTCATTTAATTGACTGCACCACTACTAGATCAATAAGTAAGATAACTAGGTCAAAAGTCTAAATATATTATTTAGTAAGAGGTTTCATGTAATGTGCTTATATCTAAGGGTCTTGTGTTATTTTACAAGGTGGGCCCCTATGATAAGAAGAAGTTACGTTACTTTAGATTTGTTATTTTTAATTAATAGAATTAAAAATATATTAAAATATGGAGCCTAGGGTTTCCACTAAGTTAGAAATATAAAAGGGCTTATTTTCTCCCAAACAAAGAGAAGCAGTCACTTTATACAGATCAGAGAAAAATATTTTTTCTCTCTAATTTTGAGAGAAAAATTTTCTCTTGCTAGTTACTATTAGTAATGATAAAGGCGCCCACATGTCAAGTGCAGATCAAACCTGACTCATAACCTGGAAGATCATTGGTGACGGATCGTGATCTAACAAGCGTGGTGGTGACGGATCACGATCTAACAGGCATGGTGTGACACATCGTGATCTACCGGGCGTGATGGTGACGGATCGTGATTTGGGAGCCTAATTCACTTCAGTGGAAAAAGCGAAGATTGTTTATCTTCTCAGATTTTCAAGGTACGATTTCTAGATTACGAATTTTTATATATTGTATGAGATCAATCCTAAAAAGTTTTATAAAAAAATTATTATTTTCCCTACAATTGGTATCAGAGCCATTTCATATTAATATATAAGAATTTCGTATGAAATTATTCTTGATATTTATGTATTAGAGTGGCACAATTTATTCAGATATACATTATTTTTTAATATATGAATAAAGCATGTTGTGGTTTGTCTTAATTTATAGTTAGATTCTCTACTGTATTTTTTCTTTGGATTTGTAACAAGAGGGGTAATCTTTTATGACCATGCTTTTCTCTTGATTTATTTTACAGTAATAGAAATTCTGTGAGCCAAAATTGGCCTAGGAAATTTGTAAATCAATCCCGAATTTTCAAGATCAAAAGAACTAAGGCTGGATTTTTCAACGGCGGCCGCCAACCAACAACCCAAGCACGTACACAGCAGCAACGCGCACCAGCCAGCGCACGCGGGCAGCCTAGCCTGTAGGGCGTGCTGAGCGTATAGCAAGCAACGCACGCTGGCACAAGCTGCTCGAGCAAAAACAGTCTTGGCGCGCGCGTCGTGCAAAGATACTGATATCTTGCGCGGCCAGCGTTGCCAGCAACAAGTTGAGTGCGCGAGCTTGGTGCGTTTCCGGTGACGCGGCAGCGGATGGCTCGAGGTCGAAGATGCGTCGGAGGTCAGTTGGCATTTGAACAGTGGCGTTGCCTTTGTGGAGATGGCGGCTGGGGAAGAAGGAGAAAGAAAAAGATGGATTTAGGGTTTCCATGGTTTTTATCATGGAGTTGGTCCCTATGGTTTCATAGTTTTTCTTTTGGACAGTAAAATATTAATTTTTTGTATTTAAGTTCAAAAACAGTTTTGGGCTTAATGAATCTTAGTTTTAGGCACAATTGAAATTTGAGCTTAATGGATTAAAATGCATAGATAAAATTGAGCACATTAAATTTATTTTTGGTTCAAAAGTTTTATTTTAATAAAAAAATTTAATTAATTATTTATTTCTTTTTAAAAATTAAAATTGGACCAATAATAAATTTTAAAGTCTAATTTTTCCTAGTTCATTAACAAAGTCAAGCTTATGGAAGATGGACATTGACAAGAAGCCCAATGAGAATTAGGCTTAGGGTTAATGTAATTTTATTTTTTAGAAAAGCCACGAATTAAGATTATTTAATTATTTTTCTATATGTAATGTTTTGGATAATAACATGACATGATAACATGTCATATAGAATAGGTAATGCCACTCTATGCATAATGATACATGTCATTCATATATTATGAATCTCGTTATATTGTTTGTAATTTACATATGCTTAATAATATTGGATATCATTTAGATAATATTATAGGAAGCATGCAATTAACAATATGTATGTTTTAAAAAGGAAAAACCAATTTTAAAATATTGAGTGGGAGAGAGAAAATTTAAGATAATTTTTCCCACGGGCTCCATTGTTAGTTCAATAACAAAATTATATATATACCTCGACTTCATGATACGGTGATGCTCCCTACGGAGGGTATGTATATTAGATATTTTATTTGATGAACTTCTTCAAAGATAAAATTGAAATATTTTTTAATCTATTGTTCACCTCAACAGTGACTATTGATATGAAAAATATGTAGATTGAAACAATGATTATACACTTAACTAAAATTTGTTATTAACCTTCCTAACGAAGCTCTGTTAACAAATTTAGGCCCAAAGAGATAACGATAATTATTTATCATGTCTCTACATGAAAGTAAATAATCTAATAGATAATTGGGTCTAGTAAGTGTAGATATGACTTCCCCAACAGATAACTTGTCAAAGCGGTACTAGATTATCGTTAAAATAAATAAAAATGCATTTATGGTTTTTTGCATTTTTGTAATTTATTGTGAATATTGTTTCAAAGTATGTCTATTTTGTTCATTCAGAAAATGTCTTCCATTAATCCATTATTAATTATCCTTGTTAAAAATGAACTCACTGGCGAAAATTATTTAGATTGAAAATGCAATATATTTAATATTCTTACTGTTAAAGGCTGCAAATATGTGTTGACCCAACCATGCCCTCCAGAACCAATGTTATACGATTATAGAAATCAGAAGGAGCCTTATGAGAAATGGTGTGAAGCTAACAAAATGGCTAAGCGCTATATATTGGCTTTGATTTCTGTAGAATTGCATAAGAAACATCGGAGCATGGAAACAGCCACTGCAATAATGGCTAGTTTTCATCAGATGTTTGGGCAAAATACTCATTTTGCCAGAGAAGCAGGATTAAAACATATTACGGATACTAAGATGGAAGAGGGCACAAGAGTTCGTGATCATGTCCTCAAAATGATGGACTATTTGAATGAAGTAGAGATTCATGGTGTTCAAATCGATGATAAAACAAAAATTAACATAGTGATTGAATCTTTGCCTGATACATTCAAAGAGTTTAAGGTTAGCTATATCTTAAACAATAAAGATATAGCCTTAATTGAATTAATGCACGAACTACGTGCTATAGAAGAATTTTATCATAGCAGAAAACTTCCTGAAAATGGATTCTCTTTAAGGCTTAAGTCGAAAGACAGGAATGAGCAAGAAAGACTAAGGATTGGCAAACTGTCCACTAAAAGAAGTGGCAAGCCAAAAGACAAGTGTTACAAATGTGGACAGAAGGGTAACTGGAAGAAAGATTGTCCTAAGATTATTAAAATCAGGTATAGGAAATCTTTAAGCTTCCTAATTAGTTCAGATTTCTATTGATCTATGCAATAGTGAATTATGAGGTAACTAATTTGTAATTCATTTATTTGGTTTTTCAGAAAACCAAGAGATTAAGTGAAGAAAGCTTCAAGCAACAGCTGAGGACATGCTCATTTATATGAATTGAAAGACTAGATCAATTTTATGAGACTTTAGTTTTGATATTTGTCTTTATTATTCCAAATATTAGAGGAATTTAATTTTGGTGGCTTTTTTTAATAAACAGGAGTACACTGTTATTTTGGATCCTCTGTTTATTACTTTTGGTTATTTATAAAGATAATTTATATCATATAAGTCCATTCATCTATTCAAAGCAAGATATAATGATAAATAGTATATGCTTTTATCTAAGAAAAGAAATGTTTCTTCTAACCAAATTAACCTCTAATATTTATGCTTAAGTCATATAAACTATAATAAGATTCTAAGAAAATGATTAATGATAGCTTGTTAGCCTGTTAAGATTGATCATTGTAATTCTATAAATCTTATTTAGAAAAGTAATATGACGGGGATGCTTTTTTAAGGCTAAAAGTATAACATTGTATTGGATGATTTAGCGCATACAAATGTATACAGACTAATAAGTTTACATGTGGTAAGAGGTTATGAGTATTCTATCAATCTTGATGATGAATATTCATTTCATTTATGTTTGTCTAAATGCGTCATGATTCCATTGCTTTTGAAATTCAAAAGGGTACATGGATAAGACAAAAGTAATTAGACGAGAACATAAAAGAACTTTGATATAATCGAAACAAAGAATATCCTCTGGAGAATTCAAGCTCTATTTGGCTGTCAAATAGGATAAACTCCCACATACAATTAACACTATGATACAATAGTGTAATTAAATGAAGAAACAAGAGTCTTTTGGATACAACAAGATATATGCTAAGTGGTTTATCATTTTCCTTTTTTATTCCAGATGCCAGTATTTAAAACTGCAAAGTTTATTGAACTTGGTTTCTCGTTGTCAATTACTCCAAGAAATTATGAAAAAGTCACAAACATAGTTTGAGACACATTCGAATTTGGAGTTTACTAGTATTCATACTAGAATCAGAGGTAGAGAAGATGGATTCGTGTTCAGAAGCTTACATGTTTAAGGTATCTTAAAGGAATAAGGGAAAGTCTGAATTATAGTCCTCAAGATAAGAATGTATTTATAGACATATTCTTTACTTTCTTTGAGGAAGACTATGTAATGACTTATAACCTAAGAGTAAGGTAAAACTAGAGAAATAAAAGAGATAAGGTTGATGCTCAGCTTTCAACACCTATTATAGAACATGAAGAATAGCAATAACCAGCTGATCAACACAGGATTATTCCTGAACAACCATCACTTTTAGAACCTCGCTGTAGTGGGAGGGTAACTAGGTTACCTGTGAGATACATGTTATTGGGAGAAACCTATACGACTATTTCAGATGAACATGTATAAGATCCCACTAGCTACAATGAAACTCTAATAAACAGAGATGTTGAATTTTAGAAAAAGGTCATGAATCAAGAAATGGAATCTATGTATTTCAATAAAGTCTAGGAACTTGTAGAGGCACTAAATATGGTGAAACCTATAGGGTGCAAGTGGATCTACAAGAGAAAAAAAGGAGTAGACGGAAGGGTGGAAATATTTAAAGCAAGATTAGTAGCCAAAGGGTTTACTTAGAAAGAGGGAATCGATTATGAGGAAACATTTTGTCTGGTTGCTATGCTTAAATCCATCAGGATTTTACTCTCCATTGTTGCAGTGCTAGATTATGAAATTTGACAAATGGATGTCAAGATTGCCTTTCTTAATAGGCATCTTGAAAAAGACATCTACATGCGGTAGGGATGGTTAGTAGATATCAATCTAATCCTGGACCTGAACACTGGATTGCGGTCAAATATATAATAAAGTATCTGAAAAGAACTAAAAATTATATGCTTGTCTATTCTGGTGATGAACTCATTCCAGTGGGTTATATAGATTCTGACTTTATGTCAGATAAAGATTCTAAAAAATCAACTTCCGACTATATGTCTACATTAGAAAGTGGAGCTGTAAGTTAGAGGAGTGTGAACAATCTTGTATCGCGGACTCCACAACTAAAGCTTAATATGCGGCTGCATCTGAGGCTGCAAAAGAAGCTGTATGGCTCCGCAAATTCCTGCAAGATCTTGAGGTGGTACCTGCTGTAACTGCATCCCTTTAACTATTTTGTGATAATAGTGGTGCAGTAGCTTAATCTAAGGAACCAAAGAACCACAAGAAACAAAAACATATTGAAAGGAAGTATCATTTTAACATGTGATTAAAAAAAATTTTAAAAGTTCAAGTGTTATCTTATTCACTATTAAAATCCACGAGAATTAAATAGAACTGTAGTTTAACATGTGATTAAATAAAATTTTAAAAGTTCAAACCCAAAATACATCAATTATAAAAAAAGTAAAATCAGCAAAGAAACCATATAAAAAATTACTTCGATATCCAAAACTATTAAAAGAATTCACTTACTGTAATCAATGAAAGTAGAAAATTCTTAAGCTTCTTAAGGGATTTGGAAGTATGAAAAGTGAATGGCATATAATCTAGTGAAAAGAAAAGAAAAAAAAATGATTTTTGTTCCATATAAAGGGAAGTTATTGATGGTTATAGAGTAGGGGAAGTTGAGCACAAATCAGATAATGGGAGGTTACTAAACTTCCTTAATTAAAATTTAATTTCAAAAATAAAATTAAAAATAACGTAATTTAAATAAGATAAAAATTACTTTTCAAGACTACATATAAGCATACAAAAATAAAATACATGGGTATTACAATAAATAACCATAATTAAAACTGCAATTTCAATAAAAGAATAGAGTGGCAAGTTTGGTTGGTATAATGGAAACCAAATTCTTATGAGCATAAAGAAAAAAAGAAAAAAAAAGTCAGCTTGAATACTAAGTAGGAAATGACTTACTACAAAATCAACACAACAATAACCAGATAAATTAACTATCCAGATAAGACTAAATGTAACCTTACACAAACCCACAAGAACTCAATCATTAAAGAGACTTAAAATTTACTTGCAAAAGAATAACCCCCGATTTTTTTGTTTAAAATTAAAAAAAAATGAACTAGCATATAATCTCACAAAAAAAGAAATTCTCACATTTCAACTCTGTTTCACATTTTTTAAAAATCAACTAAATTTGCAAAACAAAATAGGTTGTGGAAACGTTACAATAAGTGAATGGCCAGGCAATTAAAATGCTCACACAATTGATAAAAATTCAATCGTTTTTTTTTATTTTAACTTCTATCAACTAAATTAAATTAAAATATTAGTTAGAAGGACTTATGTATTTTTTTAAATATCTAAATATAAGTGACATTTTTTTAAAAGAAAATAAAAAGCATCTTAAACATGATTATTTAACATTTATGCCTCTATTAATAAAAAAATAAGGGATTATGTTTTATAGTTTAGGAAATAAGCTTATGTTATAAAGATATTTTAAAATATAATATTTACTTCTCATTCAGATTTTTTTTCATTTAGAAAACAAAATTTTATTTTTTTATTCAAATGTAAATTTTTAAAAATCAAACATAAGTTATAAAAAATAAATAATTTTTTTTAAAATATAGAATTATAAAAAATTCATATTGCATACGTTTAACAAAGAAGCCTTTTCTCTTTTACATCTATTATAGCCATCAATGAAATAGTATTCATAAACAGGGTGTTGAAATCCTATATAGTATTAGGTAAATTTTATATGTTCAGTCACCAGTTAGTCCCATTGTGAAGGCTTTTCTTTTATTTTTACTTGAAAGTTAGAGACTCCCAAAAATTATTGCAATGTGGTGGTTGGCGGGCAACTAATGAATGGTAAAGAGTAGGGGTGGGAAAAACCGGGTTCAGGTCAACCCGATCGGGTTTCCAGTTGTTCGGGTTAGCCAAAAATCAATCCGAATGAAACCCAAATTGTTGAGCCAACCCGAACCGGCCTGAATTATATTCGGATCAGATCGAGTCGGGTCAGTAATTCAGGTCAATTTCAGGTAGGATCGGGTTCAGATTTTAAACTGGTCTGATTGAGTTCGGGTCATTTCGAGTCAGTTCAGGTTTAATCGGGTCAGTTCGGGTCGGTTTAAATCAGGTCAAATTGGGCTGCGTCAATTCGGGTCAAATTCGGTTAATGCAATTTTGAGTTCTTTTTTCCTATTTTTGCAGTTTTTATGGTGGATTTAAGATATTTTTCTTAATTGTAGTCCTTTTTACTAATTTTCAACTGAAAAAAATGCTATGAAATCAAATTAATAAAGTTAAAATGCTAGAATAAGATTATTAATTTTTTTTGGGCGACCCGATTAGGTATTCGGATCGGGTTGGGTCTGATCACAAACCGATCGGGTTGGTAATTTCTTTTCCAATCGGGTTTCAATGGCAAACCGAACCGACCCAGACATGAACTTTTTCGGGTTGGGTCGGGTATTTTGCCCACCCCTAGTTAATAGGAAATGATGAAGGATAGATATCTGTATAAGAGAAGGGACAAGTTGAAGATTCAAAGATTCTTGGGCATCAGTAACGTACTAGATTTGAGCAAGTTTGATATGCCTTGTAGTGACTTAGGACTTAATAATTTTTGTTTTAAAATAAAAATATTCTACATCATTAAGATGGATGGATCCCATGAGAGGACCTATCCTGCTCAAATTACACATTTTCACTGATTGGGTGTGCCTAATTGAGCTAGTGTACCCGACCATAAAATTCTTTTTTCTATTGTTATTACTGTTAATAAATAAATAAAAATAATAAAAAATTTAAATTCTATCCATATATTATCATTAAAACATGAAAGATTCTTATTCTTTTAATTAAATATTTTATTCTTTAAGTGGATTAACACCCCTTATAATTCATTTTAAGGTAATTTTAAAAACCTCTTTTGAGATTTAAGGCTATTGCAAATAGATGGCTAATATTATTTTATTTAAAAAAAATCCTTTATGCTTTTGCTCCGTTTCGTTGTCGTTTGGGTAGTTGGGGGCATTATTGACATCTTGCAAGATTACAAAGACTTTGTAACATTCTGTTGCCTTGAGCACAGTGGCTTGTCATATGACGCTTAAGGACATGGTGAGGAGTATGATTTATCATTCTACCTTATCAGAATCGCTATGGGGAGAAGCACTTAAAACTGCAGCGTATATCCTGAATAGAGTTCCAACTAAAGTGACTGTTAACGCCCTTTACGAGCTTTGGATGGGTAAGAAGCCTAGTTTAAAGTACTTAAATGTTTGGGCATGTCTAGCTGAGGCAAGGCTTTACAGGCCTCAGGAGAAGAAACTGGACTCAGGGACAATGAGTAATGATTTTATTGGATACTGTGACCGATCCAGAGGGGACAAGTTTTATGATCCAACGACTAAGTCGATTTTTGAGTTGGGAAATGCTTGGGTCTTTGAGGATGTCAAGTTTACAGTGGTAAATATAGTTAGGGACTTTATTTTTTAAGAGAAAAATGTTGATATTCCTATAGGTGTTATTGGCATTGATCAGGGTCTCATACCTGACTTTATTCAAGACACAACAGATTAAGACAATATTGGAGAACCCCTCATACAAGAAGTTATTCCAGAAGATCAAACTTTACCACCTCAAGAACCTATGTCATTAAGGAGATCCACCAGAGAAAAGAGAAGTACATTGCTAGATAACTACATTGTATTTCTCCAAGAACGTGAGGTAGACATCGGCGTGATGGAAGATGATCCGATCAATTTCTATCAAGCCATGGAAAGTCCTAACTCTTAGAAGTGGATTGATGCCGTGAATGAGGAGATGAAGTCTATGAAGAACAATGACGTATGGGATCTTGTCCCATTATTTGAAGGTGTAAAACATATTGGTTACAAATGGATATTTAAGACCAAAAGGATTCGAAAGGTAATGTGGAGAGGTATAAGACGCGTCTTGTCACAAAGGGCTTTATGTAGAAAGAAAGGTATTAACTATAAAGAGACTTTCTCTCCAGTTTCTTTGAAGGACTCTTTCAAGATTATAATAGCATTGGTGGTGCATTTCGATCTTGAATTACATCAAATGAATGTAAAGACGACGTTTCCCACGATAACATTGATGAGACGATTTATATGGTGCAGCAGAAAAATTTGTGTCCGGAGACCTAAAGAATATGGTTTGCAAACTTCAGAAATCCATCTATGGGCTTAAATAAGCATCTCGACAATATTATTTCAAGTTTCATCAAGTGATCATCTCATTTGATTTCAAGATGAATTTAGTCAATGATTGTATATATCATAAGTTCTATGGGAGCAAATATATTTTTATGGTTCTATATGTCGATGACATTTTGCTTGCCAGCAATGATATAAGCTTATTGTTGAGTGTTAGAAAGTGTATATTTATAAAGGAGAAATTCATCATTTTACACTTCAAATCTCACTAACATCTCTAATTTTATTTATTTAAGTCCTTTGTTATTTAATTATATATATTTTGTTTTAATTAAGTATTTTGTGTATTTTAGGGGTATCATGGTCATTTCACAATGAAAGAGATTTTAGATAGCAAAACGGACGTCACTTTTGAACTCAGGACAGTCGAAAACCTTAAGAGGAGCATAAAAGGAAAAATGGCACTGTTCACACGTACGGCACTATTCACATGTATGGTACTGTTCATGGATACTGTTCACGACACTGTTCAGACCGCGTTACTGTTCAAACCGTGTGCAAACCATGTTACTGTTCAAACCGCTTGGTCAAACCCGTGGTCAAACCATGTTACTGTTCACTGATGACGTAGCGCAATCCTGTGCGTCCAAACTATTTTTAATCCGATGGCTATGATTCACTCAATGTTTCTATAAAAAGGGGGCCTCCCCCCCCTAATTTGACACCCCTGAATTTATTTTTTAGCTTAGTTTTCTGTAATTCCTTCTCCATCTTATATTTTCTACGTATTTTAATAAAATTCCCATTTTACCCCTAGTTCAATAATGAGTAGCTAATTTTCTTTCAAGCTTGGGTTGAAGGTGAAGTCTCAACATGTGTCATGGGCTTTATTTGGTAAATTTATTTTCTCTTCCCCTCTAATTTCTGTGGAGGTTTTGACTTTTCATCGACAAATAATAATAATCTTGTCTAGTTACCGCCCTGGTTTTACCGGCACCCTAGTATAAGGTTATTATTATTTGGCACGATAAGCCCTTGACACCATATTGATTAGAGCGTGGTTCATGAGGTGTGGATTCCCCCCTCATGATTTAATTGGTATTAATAAGGATTATTTAGCCCATGATGCATGTTGATACGGATCCAGATACCCAAGTGCTTTATTTCAATAGTTCCCAATTCAATTTAATTCCGCCATTCCAATTTAAATTCTAGCATCTTTTAAATCAATTTCCCCACAAATCCAACCACCCACTTACAAAGTTAATTCTACACACAATTAAAATCCACCTCCTCGTGGGATCGACACTCAACACCATTAATCTATTCTACAATAGATTCGTGCGCTTGCGAGTTCAACAAAATTTGCACAACACTTATTACATGACACCAAGAGATTTCTATCTAGGAATTTTGAGATAAAAGATCTTGGTGATGCTTCTTTTGTATTAGGTATACAGATACACCAGATCACTTTCGGGGTATTTTCGGATTATCACAAAAGAGATATATCGAAATAGTTCTTAAAAGATATGGCATACAAGACATATCGGAGGTCGGATCAACTTAAGATCATTGGGTATACTGACTACGATTTTGTTAAATGCCAAGATAGTATGAAATCCACTTCGGGTTACATTTATATGCTAGTTGGGGGTAATGTCTCCTGGAAGAGTGCTAAAAAGTCTTTTATAGCCTCTTTTACGGTGGCGGCAGAGTTCATAGCATGTTATGAGGCATCTAATCACGGAATATGGCTGCGAAATTTTACTATGGGGCTGCATATAGTAGATGATATTGATAGACCACTCAAGTTATTTTGTTCCAATAAGTCGACAGTGTTGTATTTCAATAACAACAGGAGGACGAAGTCGAAGTATATAGACATCAAATTCCTAGATTTTAAATGAAGAGTTCAGGGTGAACAATTGTCTACTGAGCATGTCGGTACAAACTCCATGATTGCAGATCCACTTACTAAAAGATTGCCACCCAAATGTTTCATGAGCATGTTGCTTATATGGGTGTCGTGTCATTAAAGGATATTTAGTTTTAGTGGGAGTTTGTGATTTTATATGCTCTTCTAATATAGATATTTTCACTTATTTTAGTTTATGGATTTTTCAGGTTATTTTCTGTAGAAATAAAGTTTTGGTTTATTCACGCTTTGATTTTTGTATGGTTTGATCTCACTAAAGTTTAAGGTGGACCAGCTGGAAATAGGCAATTTAAGATCACATTGCATGAAATTTCCAAGCTACACATCCATATCATGATCTATGTCATTAAGTTGTATTGGCATAATGGCCATTGATGGGTCGAGTTATGATAGTCGTAACAAAGGCTGTTTTGATCCTATGTTGGTGTGATTGATGGACTAGATTGATTATAGATACATTTCAGTAATGATAGTAAGGTTAAGCTTAAACGATTATTTTTACAAAACATAATTATAAGGTTACACATATAACCCAAGTATGAGATTGTTGGATTTTTTAATCCAATATTGTTGGATCAATAATCCAACGTTGGGCTTATATGTAAATAATTATGTGTTGTAAATAATTATATAAGATTAAGCCTAATTAAAAGTGATATATTAATGTTTTTGGTATTATAGGCTTTAATGTATCTAATAGGGCGTTGCCCTTTAATGTGTAGAGACCCAATGGTATTCTAATTCTAAGATGGGAAAAATTAAGAATACCTAATGACAATAGGAAAAATTATCTATATAAGTGGTTATGGTCCCCAGGTCATAGATATCTTTCTATTCTTTGTTGACATGCCATCATCAGAGAAAGAGCAATGAGAAACTTAAAAGATTCTCTAGGAGAATGTGTTGATCTGAAAGGCCAACCATACAACCCTAGAGAGCAATTCAGTATTATGGATTCAGGTACGCTTTCGCATAATTTTGTTATTAATTTTTGGTGATGCAACATGAATGTTACTGGGTTATAAGTGATGGTTTTGACCAAAGGTTTTCTTGTTCTAATAGCAATCAATATATGCCTACAATTATGATATGTTGAGTTTACTTAATGGTACTTCAACGTTAACTCTCAAACTTCAGCGTTAACTCTCAACATCTATTAGTCATGTATTATTTAATACTACTTGTCTTTATTACTTAATTATTGTCATTGTCTTTAATAAATAAATTATTGATCGCTTCTAGCTGTGGTTTTCTTTGATATTGAAGCTGTAATTGATGGCTCAGCAACTAAGATTAGGAGATTGGTTTTGTTTAACCTAATAACTGCATTGTGACCAAGTTGTTGGTAGTCATCATTGACATATGTTGGTGATCGGATTAAGGATAAAACTATCATAAGTACGTGGGATGAGGCATATTCAGATCCTATTCAAGTTCCCATTGGACCCATTACAAGAGCTCGAGCAAAGAAATTCAAAAAAGCGCTTAATGTATTAATTCAAGCAACTTAGGCTTAATCAAATTCGTGGAGGCTCGTCAAAGGAATTGCACATGATAAATGTATGATTCAAGCTCTTGAAGTTTCCAAATAATCACTTCCATGAAATACGGAGTTGGCTTGCATATTATGATGAGAAAATATATTATTTTCCTTTTCCAAATACTTTCCCATTTCTTGTGGAGGCTATTAGGGAAGCAAATAAGTTATTTCTATTTTAATCGCCTAGTTTCCATTTTAATTGATATAAGGCATTTAAGCCAATTAGAATCCTGTTTTGATTTAGATTCTTTCCTATTTACTTATATTATAATTCTTATTTAATTTAGATTCTTTCCTATTCGCTTAGATTAGGATTCTAATTTGATTTAGATTCTTTCTTATTTGTTTAGATTCAGATTTGAGTTTTGGTTTAGGATTTATTTCCAAAAATTCTTGTAACCAACCCTATATAATATACTCGTATCCAATAAATAGAGAAGTTTTGATGCAATTGGTGAGAGAGTTAATTCTCTTTGTTCTTTAGAAACTCTTTGAACTTATCAGATTTTTATGGCGTTCAAACTCTTGACTTATTAATTAGACCATCCATAGCTGATTGTGACATCTTCACATACCAAGGTTTGTGCTTTCATTAAGCATTGGGTCCAATTTTCATTCAATTCCTAGTTTATATTCAATCTTGGGGACTAAATTGATTAGGGTCGCGTCAGTTCTTGACGGGTTTCGTATCACTTTGTATCAGAGCCTACACACCAAGGCCAGATCCATCAATCTTTATTGTTTTTCATTCTTATTTGAATTTTTCATCCTTGTTCTAGTATTTATTAAAAAAAAAAAGTCGTGAACAGTGCCGCATGAACAGTATTTGTGTGAACAGTGCTGCGTGAACAGTATTTACATGAACAATGCTGCGTGAACAACATTTTCATGGTTTCTTTTTTTTTTAAATCAATTTTGCATCCTTGTGGTTTAATTTTACTTAAATCTACAAGTTTTACCTATTCTCTTTTCTAAAAAAAAAAAAAAGATAGAGAGAATCCCCAACCTCCTTTTAAAATATTTCATTTTTTTTCATTATTTGTGTTTTGGAAGTCTAAAAACGGGTTTTACCCTATAGGTGAAAATTTTGGTGAAAATCAAAACTCGACTTTACGTACACATTACTTTCTTACGCTTGAAATTTAAGTCTCAGTGTAATCTTTGTGAATTACTGCTAAAATTCTAATATTGGTTTGATTAGTTTGATAAGAACCGAGTGAGAATTACTACGAGTGGAAAAAGGCAAGAGAGTGTGAGCATATTAGAGGGTAAAATCTAAGCTAGTGTGTTAGGAATGGCTTTACTTACAGAGTTGACGGCTCACCCCTCGTCATTACTTTTTACAGATTAAGTTCTGTTTAAAAGGTGTGCCTAGCTTTGGAGTTAGTGATTTCGTTTTCGTTTACTATTTGAATAAGAAGATGAATGAACTCATGTTTCTATTTAGTTTAATTCTATTATGAACTTGTAATTTGGAGCTTGAGACTTTTGTTATTTTTGGGAGAGACTATTTAGTGTAGAATGTGTGAATTTGTGGATTTTTTTGAATAAGAATTTGAGGTATTTCAGTTTTAAATTTATGAGTGAGGATTATGATTTGTGAGTAACCTCCTTCTTCACGCGCTCCACACGTGTTAGATTTGGGGTGTTACAATTCACTTGCAAAACATAAGGTATTTGGACCAGTAGTCCTAACACCTGAAAATGCCAAACCGATTGGATATAAGTGGATATTGGCTAAAAAATGAAATGAGAAAAATAAGATTGTGAGATATAGAACAAGATTATTAGCACAAGGTTTTTCTCAAAGACTTGACATTGATTATAAGGAGACATATTCTTTGGTTATGGTTCCAATCATACTTCAATTTCGGGTTAGTATTGCAACCACTAAAGGGACTGATATACGCCTTATGGACATTATGACTATTTATCTGTACGGTTCTATCGATACAGATATTTATATAAAAATCCTTGAAGGATTTAAAATGTTGAAAGCAAATAAATTTAAGCCTCGTAGTTTATAATTTTTGAAACTACAACGATCTTTATATGGATTAAAACGGTATGGGCTTACATGGAACGATCTTTATATCAATTTTTCCTTATGTTTTTATTTAAAAATTTGAAATTGGATTTGCAATAATTGTAATATGTGTTGATGATTTGAATATCATTAGAACTCGTAAAGAGCTTTCAAAACTAGCTTCTTGTTTGAAAAATGAGTTTTAAATAAAAGATCTTGGAAAAACAAAATTTAGTCTTGGTTTATCGTTTGAGTATTTGCCAAGTGGAATACTCTTACATCAATCAATATATATTAAACAAGTTTTGAAGTATTTTTATATGAATGAAGCCCATTTATTAAGTACTCCAAGGTGGAATGATCACTTGATGTGGAAAAAAGATGGTGAAGCAATTTTTCATCTTGAAGTATGATATTTAAGTTCAATTGGTGCACTCATGTATCTTGTAAATTGTACTCGACCTGATATCGTTTTCTCAGTTAATTTATTAGCAAGACATAGTTTTAATTTATTAGCAAGATATAGTTTTGCACCAACTTGTAGGCATTGGAATCACGTAAGGCATATATTTTGCTATCTTCATGGAATGATTGACATGGGTTTATTTATCCACATGGATGCAAATGTTGGATAACTCTTTGATCCACATACAGCCCAATCTCAAATGGGTTATTTATTTTTATCTAGTAATAGTATTGTATCATGGCAATCAATGAAATCAACAATATTTGCAACATCTTTAAATCATTTACAATTACTTGCTATTACAAAGCAAGTCGTGAAGATCAATGAGACAACATATTCGAGAAAACGTGGATTATCATCAATTAAAAATAAACCCATAATTAGAGATGGTCAATGGGCCGGACGGCATGTGGCACAGGACGGGCATGCAAGGTACGACAAGACACGTGTCTATACAGCATGGCACAACACAAGCATGTGCCTGTACAGCACGGCACGACACGAGCACGTTTCGGTAAGACATGCAGCACGGCACGACACGCACGTAGGCTGGGTCGAGCTTAGAATTTTAGACACACAAGCCTTAAAAGCACAACACGATTAGAGATAGGCTAAGCACGGCGTGGTGAAAAAGCGTGCAATAAGCACATTTTATTTTTTAATGAAAGTAAACTTAAAATTTTATGATTTTACAAATAAGTTGAAATTAAATTTTTTAAATTCATTTAATTCTTAATTTAAAAAATACTATAATTGCTTTATATTTATAATTTATTGAATAAACAATTGATATCATGATTTCAATAAATAAAACTATAAATATCATGATTTTATAAATATGCATTAATATTATTATGAATTATGATCTATGACTTTATGTAAGTCCAAGTTAACAATTAAGCTAACCCTTAAGAAAAATTTATTATTATTATTATTATTATTATTATTATTATTATTATTATCATTGTTAAGAATTTAAAAAATTACTATAAGGTCAAACTTAGTAATTAATATTACATTCTATTACTATTATTAGTTTATTATTATTGAATATGGTCTTAAGTTTTGAATTTCTAATTCTATTAAATTTAAATAAAGGCATAGACATAAAAAAAAAGTACATAAACTTGAAAAAAGCGCAACAATAGCTTGGTATACGCTCTTAAAAAATTTTAAAAAAAAGAGGAAAAGCTTAGTGGCCTTTTTTTCTTAGGCACGACACGTGTGGGTATGACAAGTGTGCTGAGCTGGGCCTAAGCAAAAAAAGTTAGGCACAACATGGTACGAAACACATAGTAGGCACAGAACTACACGAAACACATAGTAGGCACAGCACGGCACGGGCACGAGCACGCATGGGCCTTGCCGGTCCGGCCCATTAGCCATCTCTACCCACAATATTATATAAGGATAATGCAGCCTGCATTGCCCAAATTAAATGTGGTTATATAAAAGGTGATAGGACCAAGCATATGTCACCAAAATTCTATTATACACATGAGCTTCAAAAGAATGGTGATATAAATATTCAGCAAATGCTCAAGTGATAATCTTGCAGATTTATTTACAAAATCCCCACAAACTACAACACTCAAAAAATTGGTACACAAAATTGGGATGTGTCAACTCAAAGATTTTTGTCCAAATCTTGAAGTATCTACATCAATAAGGGGGAGTATACTTGTTGGGGAAAATACTTTATTTTGAAGAAAATTTATATGTTGTACTTTTTTGCTAACTATGGTTTTATCCTCTAGGACTTTTTCTAGTAAGGTTTTAATGAGGCAACTTCTCGTCTTCAAAATAATTTAATGTACTTTGTTTCTTTTACTAATATTGTTTCCCATAAGGGTTTTTCTTAGTAAAGATTTTAATGAGGCATTTTTCTTTTGTAATGAACATCTGAGAGCAAGTGTTATGAATTTATTAAAATAAATGTGGATGTTCATAACTTACATCTCTTAGTCTCCCCACTAGTAACTAATCTTTATTTCTTCATAACTCCTACTATCTCACAAGGAGTTATTATTTATAATGTTTCCTTTAATTTCATGCAATGCTTGTGTAACTATAAAAGGAGAACTCATCTCTTTGTTTTGGACATACTTGAAATGAATTAAATCACTACATAATTTATTGCTCCCTCATTTTATTCTTTATTTTGTACTGCTTCTTTATTTTGTGTTGCTGCTTAATATGTTTTCTAATAACTTTTAATTATCTCTATTTATTTTTTTTAAAAAAAGTATCATTCCTAAAAAAAAATTATTATGTCAATGGCTCCAATATCTAGCTGGCAAAGCCTCAACCACCAAAATGGCCACTCACAGCACTTGTATGACAAAACATGTATATCATTCACTGGAACTGTATGAGCATTAACAACACCATTGGGGTTATGTGAAGCATAGGCATAGGCACTGGCACCGCGCCAAGAGGGAGTCCAACATTGGACTTTTGGTCATTTAAGGTGCAATAAAAAATATATAATAGAGAAAGAGGGAAAAGGAGGCCAACATCACACAAGAGAAAGTGAGCAAGAGGAAGAGAAAAAGTTGTAGACTGAACATGGAAGAGTTGTTGTTCTTCTAAAGTTCACTAAAAGATCAAAACTTCTACATGGCCTCGAGGTGTAGCGGCTTATATTTTTCATCTAAGCTCTGCACGTTATGATAAATTATTTGGTAAAGTTAAAATTCCCTGAATTACAAAATTTTGTTATGCTTGTAACACAGCCCCATCAGTCCTCTTAAAAATTTGTTCTGCTAATCTTTATATATTTGTAACTTTAATACTATTTTCTTTGTTTGTTTGGGTAATTTTTTTCTTTTTTTCAATCTCTTTTGATTTTGTGTATACTTAGATTGAGAAGAATATAATTTATTCATACTATTATTTGACAGAAAATAGGTTTTGAAAATAAGGATAATTTTGAAAATAAATAGAGATAATTTAAAACTGGGTTGTTAAGATAAAGGATGGGGCTGTTTAAATCCACTAAATTCCTCGCTACACACATTTTAAAAAATAATTCATTATTAAAAATTTAAAATTTCAAATCTCAAAATTATCATTCACTAATCTTTTTCTCTCTCTACCTGATAATTGCTTACTCTCTCTATTCTTATATTCTAAAACAAAAAAACTCAATGTCACTCCCTTTTAAATCACTTTTTTGGTCTCTTTTAGTATATCAAGATCTCTATTTTATGCTTCTAATGTATAAAAATTCTTTTTGTTTCCATTAGCTTTTATTTTTGGTAAAAATTAATTGATATGCATTAACTTTCACAATTAATATAAATTTATTGATGTTCAATTTTTAAATAATGTGTTTTGTTCCTCTTAATTAGTGTTATTTGTAGCTAAAAGAATATATCTGAATAAATTGATGAGTGTGATATTGAGAAGAGAAAGAAAAGAAAGTGTTGGAAGAGAAAGAAAAAAAAGGGTTAATTAATTAATTTTTAAAAAATATTTAAATAGTAAAATTCTTAATTAGAAAGAGGGCATAGAAAGCAAAGTGGTGGGTTTAAATAGTCTCGTCTAAGATAAATTAAGGGTTTAAATTAGGGGTTTGAGTTCCTTGTTTATATATGCCGCCAAGTTACTATATTTTCAAAAATATACCCCATCTCTTATTTGTTCATTTGTATGACAAATCGACTTCAGTCAATACTAGAATACCCTTGCAAAAAAAAAAAAGTAAATCATCTTTTAGGAGTAATTGTATGCTCTTTTGAAGTGACAAAATTACTAAAGAGTTGTATTTACTAAAATTTATGGTTCATGTGTACTATTTTTGTTTATTTAAGGTAATGTGATAATAATGAGGTTATTCTATAGAAATATTAAGCTATTATTGTGAAAAAGTCAAGATTTGTAGCTATATTTTGTGAAAAATAAAATTTTTGTTCATAAAAAAATTAAACGATTGCATGACTCCAGGTCAGGTATGACTAGCGGCTATATAAATACTTGAGATGCAGGTAAGGATTGAGTTATTAAGTAATTAGGTTGTTAATTAAGAAAAAATGTGATTTTATACCTACTAATATAGTACTTATTTATTTGTTCTAGAAATATGGACTTCACTTACGTAGCTATGCGATTCAAGTGTGACTGAGTTAAGACAAATGGTGATTATAAAATAATTTCATTTCACCTGATGTTAGGGAATCAAGGTGCATTGTTCAATCACTCATGAATAATATTCATTGGGTTGGACCCTGTGTGAATATTGATATGCTTATTGAGTTAACCGTCATGATCTGTTTTGAATAAGTCTTAAGTAGTTGTAAAGTTGAATAAGTCTAAGTTAGTTGAGACATTATCAACTAAGTTTGTGAGGTATATATCTAGTTGCTAATTGGTTGGGATCATTTTGTTTCATCTCTTTTTCTATTTTGTCTGGTTTGTATAAAGAAGCTATGGTTGAATAATAAAGGCATGACTCATTTAATCAAAGAAATACTTATGTTTCATCTAGGAGGGATTGGCTTCCTCGAACTAGCCAACTTTCAACGTTTCCAAGTGCAAGAGTAAGATAGGAAGAGACAAGCAAAATAAAAATAGATTGCCTGTACCAAAGTAGTATCAGAGCCTGGCAATGGATCAGAGAGTGGAGAAGATTGAAAAAGGTATTGAGTCACTAACCACTAGCCAAAATGAAATCCTTAGCCAAATTTGCTTAATGTTTGAAAGGCTGAATGCACGGATAGATCAAATATCAAGTCAAGCAGCTAATGATAAGGCTGAAGATTCTTCGACTGCTCAGTGAGTCCAAAGAGGACATAACAACAGCATCGACAACACACCTAAAGCTAGTTCCAGCCACTGCTATGCACCAAAACCAGTAAAATTAGACTTTCCAAGATTTGATGGTAAGGCGCATCGAACAAGCTGGCTATGCAGAGCTGAACAATTCTTCAAAATCCATGAAACTCCTACTACCGATCGAGTTTCTTTAGCTTCATTTCACTTGGAGGGCGATGCACAAATGTGGTATCAACTGCTAAAACAGGAAGCAGTTTACATATCTTGGAATGAATTTAAAGAAGGGCTTCACTCAAGGTATAGTCCTAACAAATTTCTTGATTTCTTTGAAGAGCTAACCAAATTGCAACAAACTAGAAGTGTAGAGGAATATCAAAGTAAATTTGAGAAACTCTTAGCTAAAGTCGAGCATCTACCTCAAGCACGCCAAGTGAGCTATTTTATTAGTAGTTTGTACGAATCAATTCGTACTGATGTACAAGCTAAACAACTAGACAGCTTGACTTCGGCTATCGGGTTGGCTCGGTTATATGAAGCAAGAGACATCTCTAGACGCAAATCCTCAATTGTTGTAAAAGGAGGTCCTCAATCTCGCAGTGTAGCACCACAAGCTTGCCTCATGTACGAATAAAAAAGACGGCAATTGAAGAGTTGAACAAGCGAAAAAAAAAAGGTTGTGCTTCAAATGCAATGAAAAATTCAACACTGGCCATCGCTGTAAGAAGTTGTTTCTAATTCAAGTAAGTTTTGAAGAGAGTGATGAAGATGTGGAGATGGAGATCAAGGGAGATAAAGTTGTTGAACAAACTGAGACAGGACCTGAAATTTCTTCCCATGCCATGGCTGGAACTCAAACTTCCAAAACAATGCGAGTTATGGGAAAGTGGGTGCACAAGGTGGTGACAATACTTATAGACTCTAAAAGCACCCATAATTTGGTTTGACAAGAGTTGGGCAAAAAAGTGAGGCCAACCGATACCAATCAAGCAGCTCAATGTGATGGTGGCATCCGGTGAAAGATTGAGCAGCCTAGGTAAATGTCCGCAAACACATATTAAATTATAAGAAGTTCCATTAATTGTGGATTTTTATTTGTTACCCCTTGAAGGCTATGATGTTGTTTTAGGCACTCAAAGGCTAAGTACATTGGGTCCTATTGAATGGGATTTTTCTAAGTTACTAATGAAGTTCAAGGTAGAAGGAAAGGACGTGGTGTTGTAGGGTCTTTGTACTCTAGAAAATAAATTGGTAGGCCACCGTCAATGTCAACAAGCGATGAGGAAAAAGAAAGAAGGTTTTTTACTATAACTATATGTTTCCAAGACTCAAAATGAAATTTTTCTAGTGCCAAAACAAGTGCATCAAATTTTAAGCACTTACAGAGATTTATTTTCGGAACTCCAAGGACTCTTTCCAAGGTGTGCCCATGATCATATGATACCACTGCAACCTGGCCAACAACTGATAACAGTAAATCCTTATCGTTACCCTTATTTCCAAAAAGCAGAAATAGATAAAATAATCACTAAGATGTTGAGATCAGGTGCCATTCAACCAAGTAATAGTCTTTACTCTTCACCAGTTATCTTATGAAGAAACAAGATGGGTCTTGGCATTTTTTTGTTGATTATATGGCCTTAAATCGAGTTACTATCAAAGATAAATTTCCGATTCTGGTAATTAAAGAACTTTTAGATGAATTTCATGGTGCAAAAGTTTTTTTAAAGCTAGATCTTCGATCTGGATATCATCAAATCAGGGTTTATCCTGACGACGTCAAAAAGACCACATTTAGAACTCAAAAGGGCCACTACAAGTTCTTGGTGATGCTGTTCAGTCTCACAAATAATCCATTAACATTTCAGTCCCTCATAAATGAGGTATTTAGAGCTCACTTAAGAAAATTTTATTTTTGTTTTCTTTGATGATATCTTAGTATACAGTAATTCATGGGCTGATCATTTTGAGCATTTAAAGATTGTATTTTCTATTTTAAGATCTCACAATTTGTATGTAAAAATGGAAAAGTGTAGCTTTGGCCAACAACAAGTCAAGTACTTAGGCCACGTAATATCCAAAGCAGGCGTGGCTGTTGACTCTGAGAAGATAAAAGCAATGCGGAATTGGCCCAAACCTCAAACCCTTAAGACTCTTCGAGGATTCCTTAGATTGACTGGCTATTAACGTAAGTTTATACAAAATTACAGAAAGATAGTTAGATCACTAATAAGAATGTTGAAGAAAATTTCATTCCAATGGAATCTACTAGCCGAAGAAGTATTTGGAAGGCTAATAAAAGCTATGACATAAGCACTGGTGTTGGCGCTACCAGATTTCATAAAGATATTCATCGTTGAATGCAATGCTTCCGAGTTCGAAATAGGAGCTATGTTGCTGCAAGAAAGACCTATAACCTTTTATAGTTTTGTACTCCAAGGGAAATATTTGTTGTTGTCCACTTACGAAAAAGAAATTCTAGCGCTTGTCTTGGTAGTACAAAAATGGCAGCCTTATTTGCTTGGTAGGCAGTTTATCATTCGCACTGACCACCAAAGTCTTAAGCATCTCTGCTCTCAACAGGTTACCATCAGAGTGCAGCAAACATGGCTCTATAAATTAATGGGATTTGATTTTGTGGTTGAATACAAACGTGGAAAAGAAAAGCAGTAGCTGATGCACTTTCCAGAAGAGACGAGAAAGAGGAAATTCTGGGGAAAATATATGCTAACTCTAAACCGCTGCCTAATTGGGTTGAAGCTGTCGAGGAAGAAATAAAATCTGGAATTTTTCTCCAGAAATTGCTACAGCGGGTCAAGGATGGTGTGGCATAGGTCCATGGGGGTTGCAGGATAGGCTCTTATTTTTTAAGGAAAAGATTTATTTAAAAGGAGATTCAGCTCTCATTCCTGACATCATTGATCAATTTCACAATAGCACACACGAAGATTTTTTTGAAAACTTTCCATCAAATTCATGCAAATTTCTATTAGAAAAGAATGCGAAATAGAATCAAAGCCTTCATCAGAAATTTCTATGTTTGTTAGCAAAATAAGGTTGAGCAAGTCAAGCCTTCAGGACTTCTACAACCTCTTCCAATACCGAATCAAATATGGGAGGATATAGCCATGGACTTCATTGAAGGGCTGCCACCTTTTCATGGTAAATCTACTGTATTAGTTGTTGTTGATCGGTTCTCAAAATATGCATATTTTATCGCCATATCTCATCCTATACTGCTATAGGTATTGCTCGTATTTTCTTCGATCAAATATTTCAGTTACATGGTATGCCTCATTCTATAGTGTGTGATAAGGATCCAACCTTTACTAGTACATTTTAGAGGGAACTTTTTCAGCTTCAAGGCACCTCTTTCAACTATAGTTCGGCCTATCATCCTTAAACAGATGGGCAGAGTGAAGTGGTGAACCATACGCTTGAGATGTATTTAAGATGTTTTTCAGGATCACGACCACAAAATTGGGTAAAATGGCTGACATGGGTAGAATTTTGTTACAATATTAGCTATCATTTCATTAATCAAGAAAACACCATATGAAGTAGTCTATGGAGGAGCTCCTCCATCTCTATTGGCTTATGTCCCGGGAACAGCTAAAGTCGAGTCTGTTGAATAGGAGTTGATGGAAAGAGACGCGTTTATCAAGGAAGTTAAGGAGGTGATTAAAGAAGCCTAAGCTAGGATGAAGTGCCTCTATGACTAGAAGCACAAAGAGAGGAATTTTCTGCGGGGGATATGGTGTATTTGAAGTTGCAACCTTATAGACAACTCTCAGTATCTATGAGGAAAATTTTCAAATTAGCTCTCAAGTATTATAGCCCCTATAAAGTACTACAATGAATTAGTGCAGTAGCCTACAAGTTGGAATTGCCTTTGGGTTCTCGCATTCACCTCGGGAACAGCTAAAGTCGAGTCTGTTGAATAGGAGTTGATGGAAAGAGACGCAATTATCAAAGAAGTTAAGGAGAGGATTAAAGAAGCCCAAGCTAGAATAAAGTGCCTCTGTGACTCGAAGCACAAGGAGAGGGAATTTTCTATGGAGGATATGGTGTATTTGAAGCTGCAACCTTATAGACAACTCTAAGTATCTATGAGGAAAATTTTCAAATTAGCTCCCAAGTATTATGGCCCCTATAAAGTACTGCAACGAATTGGTGCAGTAGCTTACAAGCTGGAATTGCCTTTGGGTTCTTGCATTCACCCCGTTTTCCATGTTTCACTTCTTAAAAAGAAGATAGGAGAGCATATAAAGGTGCTGCAACCGTTGCCTAAGATGATACTTAATGAAGAGAAAATTATGCCTATGCCGCAAGCAATACTTGATCGGCAAATCTGAAAAAAGAAGCAAGAAGTTCTTGTACACTGGCAAGAGATGTCTCTAGCTGATGCAACTTGGGAAGATCGAAATATTATCAAGGAAGAATTTCAAGACATCACCTTTAACGACAAAAAGGAATTTTAAGGGGGTGAAAGTTGATATGCTTATTGAGTTAACGGTCATGTCTATTTGAATAAATCTTAAGTAGTTGTAAAGTTAAATAAGTCTAAGTTAGTTGAAATATTATCAACTAAGTTTGTCAGGCATCCAGTTCCTGATTTGCTGGGATCATTTTGTTTTATCTCTATTTCTATTTTGTGTGATTTGTATAAGGGAAATTATCATTTTACTACCAAAGTTGTACTGACATATTATGTCAATACCAAGATTTGTCAAAAAATATATTTTACTACTAAAGTTATGCGCTGTTATCAATTCACTACCATTCCGTTAATAAAAAGTTAATGTTCAACGGAAATTGAGTTAAAAGTCGATTTTACCCCCAAGAGTTTGATAGTAAAATGATAATTCCCCTAAAAGTTTGGTAATAAAATAATAATTCCCCTAAAAGTTCGGTAGTAAAATGATAATTTATCTATCAAATTAATAGACAATTTTACTCTTACAGCTGGAAATATCTTTGATGCCCTTATGACATTAGCAAATTTTCAATGTTGTTAACGGAATGGTAGTGAATTGATAACGGCGCAAAACTTTGGTAGTAAAATGTACTTTTCGGCAAACCTTGGTACTGACATGATATGTCAGCAAAACTTTAGTAGTAAAATGATAATATCCTTTTGTATAAATAAGCCATGGTTGAATAATAAAGGCATGAACCATTTAATCAAAGAAATACTTGTGTTTCACCTAGGAGGGATTGGCTTCCTCAAACTAGCCAACTTTCAACGTTTCCAAGTGTAAGAGCAAGATAGGAAGAGACAAGCAAAATAAAAATAGCTTGCCTGTACCAAATATGATGCTACCATAAACTCCTTGAATGTTTCTAGTAAAGATTCTAGCACTATGTAAATATTTGAGTTACCATCGATTTGTGCTCCTTGAATCTCAGCCACATTCAAATAGTCCATCATTTTGAGAATATGATCACAAACTCTTCTGCCCTTCCCCATTTTATTGTTCATAATTACTTTCAGCGTTGCTTGTCTCGCGAAGCGAGTACTCTGCCAGAACATTTATTGGAGACTATCCATTATTTCAGTGGCATTCTCCAAGTTCTGATGTTTGGTCTACAGAATATTAGAAATCGAGGCTAAAATGTAGCATTTTTCCATTTCATTGGCCTTTTGCCATTTCTCATAAAGCCTCCTCTGATTTCTATGAGCATCATCCGCTGGAACTTGAGGGCATGGTTGGGTTAAAACACATTTATAATTTCCAGCAGTCAGGACAATGAATAAATTTCTTTTCCAATCTATATAGTTGTCTCCAGTGAGTTTGTTTTGACTCAGAATAATAGTAAGTAGGCTTAGGGAAGACATTTTCTGAAAAATAAAACACCCATGCATAAATAATTTGATATAATATTGACAATAAATAACAAAAATACAAAAAACCATAAGTACATTTTAATTTATTGCAACGTTAATCTAGTACCGCTTTGACAAGTTATCGGTTGGGGAAGTCATGTCTATACTTACTAGACCCAATTATCTATTGGATTATTTACTTTCATGTAGAGACATGATAAATAATTATCGTTATTCTTTTGGAAGTAAATTTGTTAACAGAACTTCATTGGGAAGGTTAATAACAAATTTTAGTTGAGTGTATAACTATTGTTTCAATCTACGTATTTTTCATATCAATAGTCACCGTTGGGGTAAACAATCGATTGAAAAATATTTTAATTTTATCTTTGAAGAAGTTCATCAAATAAAATATCTAATATATATACCCTCCGAAGAGAGTATCAATTTTTATATTTCTATCTAGTGGAAACCCTAGGCTCCAATTTTTTATATTATTTAATTCTATTAAATCAAGTTTGATTTAAAATAAAAATAATAAACCAAAAGTAACGTTACTTCTTTCTTGTCATAGGGGTCCACCTTGTAAAATAATGCAAGGCCTCTTAGACACAAGTACATTATATGGAGCTTCCCCCCACTAAATAATGTATTTAGGCTTTTAACCCAAATAGTTAGTTATCTTACTTATTAATCTAGTAATGGCTCAGTCAATTAAATAAGCTAACCCGGGGATCATTTAGGAACATACAATAATAGCTATAATAATTAGGCATGTAATTAAACTAGCCCAATTATTTAATTCCAAATCTACTCCACTAAAAGATTAGAACTGGCCTCCATAATTGTATGCTCGAATAATAATTCGTCCCAAGCCACATTAATTTCTTTACTGCACAATCCTTTGTACCACATCATTAATTAAATCAATATCTCAACTGTCCAATCAATTTAATTACATCTTATTCCTTGATACTTACTGGTTTTCTCTAATGATTATTTTGAACATACTAAATATGTTGACGCACTCTGTTCGAAGAATTCTATGATCAACTGCCGAAAACCCATCAAGAGATGTGTCGTACAAATTATATATTGTTAATCTATAACTCTAATACTCATAATTGCTCCCACCAAGATACCGGATAATCTTGACCACAAGTGTGTGTCGTGTCCATTGGTAACTCAAATGGAATAACAATTACAATCATGAAATCATAATTAACTCAAGATTAAGATTACAATAAAATCAATGCCTATGAGATTTAATAAGTCTGACAGTCATTTCAAGGTTAATTAAATCTCATATGTGATCCAGCTCATGTAGTCAAACTACATCAGTAAATTCATACATGATTAAGATAAATTATTCAATGAATTTACTACAGTATAAACATAAATAGAGCGCCCAACTCTATTTATCAATTGCGAACTTAATTTATTTAATCATAAGATAACTTGTATTTATGTCTTCTGTGAATCCATATGATGATCACATAAATGCATACAATATGATTAAACAGACCTTTTTCAATATATTTATGCAATTGAAAATATCTCAAATATTATATTAATCAGAAAATAAATTAATATGTTTTAAAAGAGCACATAATCCCAAAATAATCTTCATTGGCCTTCTTGTTTATGTCCATCTTTCATAGCCTTGTCTTTATTAATGGACTAGGGAAAATTGGGCTTTTAAATTTATTATTGGTCAAATTTTAATTTTGAAAGGAAATAAATAAATAATTAAATAATTTTTGTTTAAATAAAATTTTTGGACAAAAAATAAATTCACTGTGTTAAATTTTATCTATGCATTTTAATCTATTAAGCTCAATTGAAATTGGGCCTAAAACTAGGATTCATTAAGCCCAAAACTGTTTTTGGACTTAAATGCAAAAAAATAATAATTTCTGCCCAAGAGAAAAATTATAAAACTATAGGGACCTAAATGATAAAAATCATAAAACCCTAAAATCCATATTTTTCTTTCTCCTTCTTCCCCAGCTGCGATCACCACAAAAGACAGCCACTGTTCACCCATCTTTGACGCCGATTTGAGCACCGCCACCACCCCGGGAAGCCACCAACCGGCGTCCCCTTTTGCGCTGCACCGGAAAGCCCTTGCTCGCGCAGCTGTGATGGCCGCGCGCGCGGCCTGCTGCACGCGTAACGTGGGCTGGATTCTACACGCGCAACGTGCGCTGCTGGCAGCGTATGCTTCCTGCAGTGCACGCTCGCATTGCTGGCCGCGCGCACGCTTGCATTTCTGGTTGGTGGTTGCGCTGAAATTTCCAGCCTTCATTTCCTCTAATCTGACATGCGTGATTTACAAATTTCCTGGGCCAATTTTGGCTTACAAAATTTCTATTACAGTAAAATAAATCAAGTAGGAAACATGGTGATAAAAGACCACCCTTTTTGTTACAGATCCAAAGAAAAAATATAGTACAGAATCTAATCATGAATTAAGATAAACAATAACATGCTTTATTCATATATTAAACTAATAATATATATTTGAATAAATTGTGCCACTCTAATACATAAATATCAAGATTGATTTCATACAAAATTCTTATATATTAATATGAGATGGTACTGATATCAATTGTTGGGAAAAAATTAATTTTTTTAAATTTAAAAAAAACTTTTTAGGATCGCTCTCATACAATATATAAGAATTTGTAATCTAAAAATTGTACCTTGAAAATCAGATTTGGCTTTTTGCGCTGAAGTAATTTAGGCTCCTAAATAAAGTGCCTAACTTTATTTATCAACTGCGAACTTAATTTACTTAATCATAACATAACTTGTATTTATTTTTTTTGTGAATCTACATGGTGATCACATAAATACATAAAATATGATTAAATGGACTTTACTCAAAATATTAATGCAATTAAGATACTTGAATAAAATACCTTATTTATTTTATTAATCAGAAAAATTATTTATTACAATTAAATAAACACATATACTTTTAAAAAACATATTTTCCCAACAGTACAATATGCTACCTATATACTCAATTACTTGACCTAATATCTATATAGCCGACCCCTACTTTAGTAGGCAAACTTATTGTGGTCAAGTAGTTATATAAGTTCAATAGCGAACCCTAACTCGACCTCACCATTGTCTCCTTGATATTTTCCTTTATTCTCATAACTACTAATAAAACCAATCAACCAAAGACCAACTCAATCCAAACTTATCCAGTAGCCAAAATATATAAAGAAATTATTAGTTTTTTTAATAAATAACTACAAACTATCCTTGATTTATTCATTGGGTAGTGATGAAAGTGAAAGAGCAAGTGGATATATGAATTTAGTTTTTTTTTTTTTTTTGTATTATGAATCATGAGTAGATTAGGAGTGAAAAGGGGAGAAAATGATGAATTTTAAAGATTACAAATTACCATGTATTTTGAGTTTCAAGTAGAGCATTAGTAAATGAGCATGAATGTGGGGAGTGCTGAAATAGGTGGGGTAAGGTTTGAGTAATTGAGAGTGAATAGGGAGAGTGATGAAGATGGTATGGTAATTAAGAGATGATGATAAGAGAGAGATAGAGATGGTATGCATTGAGTGCTAAGAATGAAAAAATAAGGGTATTTTTTAACTTTCCTTGAATTATTGTCATACTGTGTGGAAATATTGGTTATGGATTCATATGTGGAAATAGGAGAACTTTTATGTCATGAATAATTTTTTATACCTCCTCGGAGTTTGATCTTGCTACATTTGGAGACATTCTATTCATATATTAACATATCATTTCATGGACATGCATAACTGTTGGGCAGCCATTTGGCAGTTAAGTGCAGTTACATAATTGCATAAATTTATATTTTTAAAATTTTTAAAAATTGATGATAGTGACTGATTGAACAAATCACCACACATTCAAACTTCACAATGATACAAAGCTTTGAACCTAGTGAAAACTGAGGTTTCATTTTGTCAATTAGCTTTAGTTCAAAGCACATAATACCAACTCATTTTAGCTTATATGACTTTGTGATGCAGTAAGCAATACTCTTTTAGATCACACAAGTTATGAACTCAGTTCCGACGATGGCCAACGTCTGACCAGTTAGTGATTGAAAAGCATGCGAGATGTGTATTTTAGTCGTATCTTAAAACTCAAGTTTGGTTTAATTTTTTTATTGTAATTTGTTTGAAAGGCTATTAGTTTAGTTACTTGAGTTTTTGTTTCAATTAATTGAGAAAAATTTTGGTGTTTACAAAAATTGAAGCAGTGATTGAAAATAAATTGATTTTTGAGTTGATAACCATTAGAAAATGTTATGTGAAATAAGAAAACGAATTGATTTTTAAGGGGATATGAATGTGGATATGTGTGTACACGCTAAAATTTAATTGACATGCTCTTCATATTGGAAAAAATCCAAAATTGTTGCTAAGAATGCAAACTTGTTGCTAAAAATGGAAATTTCTTGTAGTTAGCAATGCAAACTTCTTGTTGAGAATGCAAATTTGTTGCTGAGAATGCAGGCTTTGTACTAAAAAATTGTTTAGAAAAAATAATTTTTGTTTTTTTTTGGGATAATAGTTTGTACTCCATGCTAATAAAATGATGCCTGCCTATTGTTTTTTAAGTTGACCCTAAGATATATGACAAACATTAGTTAAAGAGTTTAACGACAGCGAGTTTATTGGGAATTGAGTTGAGAATTTAGAAGATCGTTTAGTACATTTTATCCATGTATATTAGTGTCCTTTTTTTTAATCAATAGTTCTAAATTTTCAATGTTAGAGTTCACGTATTATGTGGACTATTTTTTTCTTTTACATTTAAAATTGTTGATGTAGTACATTGCATTTATTAATAGTGCGTTTACTTCATGGAATGGGAATGAGGTGAAATGGGAATAGGCTGGGAATAAAAAATGGGCTAGAATGGGAATGGGATTCCAATATTTATTTTAAAAAAATAAATAGGAATGGGAATGTGCTGAAATATCATTGATGTGTTAGCAAAATAAATAGGAAGGAGAATCAATTTACCAAAATATCCGTAGTATTAAATAATGTAATTTTCATTAACTAGATATATGTACAAATAATATTATAAAAATGATATTAATTAAAAAATAAAATTAATAATAATAATAAATGATAATAATGATAATATTTATAAAAATAATAATAACAATAATTAATAATAACTAAAATAATAAAGTTAATAAAATTTAATAATAATAATAATGACATTTAAAATAATAAAATTAATTGTGATTTGAACGAGTGTAATTCAGGAAATATGAAAAAATTAGAGGGATAGAAGGTAAAAATGGGATTCATTTTCATTCCTTCATTCTCATTCCCAACCCCCCATGAAAATAAGATTCTTATCCCTTATTCCCAAATTGTGTGGGATCCACACATTTTATTCTCATTCCCAAATTACATTTTGCCAAGTAAACATGGGTTTCATTCTCATTCCCTAAACCCTCAAGTAAACAAACCATAAGATGTTAGGCAAATTATTTTTTTCATTGTTTATACAGCTTAGTATACTTTAACATTGAGGTAGTGATAGATGATAAAGTCTTTATGGTTGGTCTAGCTATTCATAAGCAATATAGCTTGCATAAAATGTGGATTAATATTAGGGATACCTATTGAGGTCATCCTATTAGTGATATTTCCATCGTAGACTGAGTAGCAAATAATACTGATTGATAAAGATTTGCTAGAGGTATTTGTACAGCTCAAAGTAAAGAGGTACAGTTGGGCTAGATTTATAGTGACTCTTGATAAAGATTTTGTATCATCTTTCTCCTCAATAATCCAACCAAGCAGCAAGTCTATTAATGTTGATCAATATCCCACCTGAAGACCAATTCCCACATGACTTAGATCAAGACACAAAGTTGCAAAGGTTGTAGATACTCTCTTTCTTCATGATAACTATCCAAGTGAAGCAACACAAAAGTGCTCCCAGATTTGAATGAAGATGAAACTCAGCAAATAAGTGCACACAACAGCTGAATCATGATTAGGAAGTGGAAGTGAAGAGTTGTATAATAGTTCTAAGGAATTTGCAAATGAATTTGATGAATTTAAAAATGATTATGAGGTTGATCCATATGGTCCTGATCTAGTTGGCTCTAATCTAGATGGTTTTGATTCAAATTTCTCTATTCGAGATAATGATTTTAGAGATAGAGGTGACAGTGGTGATGATCTTAATGATTATGAATATGGGGATGACAGGGAAGATAAGTCGGATGGTGATGTTGTCAAAAACCAAGCTTGCATGTCACATGAAGAAAATCCATGTGGTTTTGAGATCCGTTATGTTGATGATGAATTAATGTTGAGGCCTAGATAGTTATTGTTCATAGTGTAGGAGTTCATAAAGGTTTTTAAGGTGTTTGCCATTATAAATGGATTTAGACTAAAAAGGTTGAAAAATGAGAAAATAAAAAGTGACATTTGTGCGCGCAGTATTAGATTGCATTTAAAGAATCCATGCAAGCCTTAATTGTAATAGGAGGTCATTCCATATTAAAACTCACTACACAGAGCACCCCTATCCTCGAGTTAATAACAATTGTGAAGCAAGTTCCAATTAGATGGTAGCCACATATCAATATCTATTCATAGCCAATCCTAACATAAAGATATCTATTATTTATGTTGCTTTAATGTAGAGATATGGAATTGAATACAATTTGAGATTGTACAGGGCCAAAACAAAAGCACTTGAGTTACTTGGTGTTGTATGATTTCTAATGCTATTGGTGTCAATGTGCAAGTGCACACAACAAGTAATATAATAAGTATTCAGGATCGTCTCCATAGAGATTGATGTTATAGGAATTGCTACAGTAACCTTGTCAGTGCATTTTAAATTAATTATAAAAGAACAATCGATAAAATTAATTTCTTAAAATTAACGAGGCAATAAATAAAATGTAATTAAGAAGAATTTAAACTTAAACACAAGAGACTAATTAATGAGAATGGAGTAGTTCAGTGATTAAACTCACTTAATAATTTTGACAATGTTCCTAATTTTTGGTTCAGTTACTACAGCACCGGGCAAAATCCTTATGCACCCTCAGCTAACAATTATTGGATATCTTATATCTTGATGTAACTTAACAGTGACTAATTGTTATGCTAACATAAGATATAGTATTACACGCCTCGGTTCTAATTACCCTACAAGGTGAATACCTATATCTAATTCATTTCAAATTTTAGATTAAGCATGACCCTTTTCGAATCAAATTAAACTCAACTCAGGAAACCCAATCTAAAACCAAGTATTGCTTTGATATGTTCCACTAAGTTAGGCTTTTTTTAGGCTCTTTTTTAGCTAGTATCACTAAATTGGTGGTCAACCGAAATAAAGAATTAAAATAAGTATTATAAAAATAATGTGTTATAGCAAACGTGTAGCAACACATAATATCAGTCAATTAAAGATCAAGATTGTTTATCACCCAACCACACATAATTTTAGTTTATAATTTTTGAGAAAAAAAAAACCAAAATAGTTTTAGTCATCAAACAAATCTTCATAACAAAATAAAAACAAGAGAACAAGAACAAGAGTTGAAACACACTCGATGTTCTTCTTGAATCTGTTATTGCCGCCCTCAATTCTCTCTCTTAATCTCAGTTTTTCTTATGTTTCTCTCTCTTCTTCTCTAATGACGGCCTCCTTTTTCGTTGTAATATGCTTCTTTTATAAGTCGAAATTAAGGTTACCAGAAATGTATGGCAGTGAATCTCTTATTTTTGGAAACTTTATATTGCAATCTTCTATCTAACACGCGAAATCTCATTTATCGTTGCTCCAGTCATTGCTGCAACAACAATGCTACAGCGTATTGCTCGAGCATCGTCATTATTCCAGACTTGCGTTAATTCCATTGCATCCAAGTTCTTTTGTAACTTTGCATGCCTACTACTACAATGTTCCATTCATGAAATTTGAGCTTCTTGGTCACCTACAATTATGCACATAATTAGAGCACACAATAATCTAAAAACACACAAATTTTATTAAAATTAAACTTAAATGACTACTCTTGCAAAATGTAACTAAAATGCAATGAAAACATATCATTTACTCTCTAAGTAATATTGGTTTAAGTATAAAAACACCATGATAACTCTCATTTAATAAAGTTATCACTTGGTCAAGACCATAAAACTAGTTATAGTAAATTGTTTAGGTATATACATGCCTTATTAAATTCCAATCCTAGTCCCCCTTTATCTGTTAAAAAGGATTGGCTAGGTAGTGCTCAGTTTCTCACATTCAAGAGGTTTTTGTATGTATTGATAGTAGTAGAAGGGAATTTTCTAAAAGGTGCAGGCCATTCATTGGGTTGATGGCTATCACTTAAAAAGACCATATAGAGGTGAGCTCCTAGCAACTATGAGCGTTAATGCAAATTATGGGATTTACTTGTTAACTATATGTATAGTTGAGACAGAGAATAATAAGTCTTGGCGGTATTTTATGGAGAAACTATATGATCAAGCGGACTATAATGGTGGCAAAAGTTTATGCTTTATGAGTCATAGGTAGTAAAAATGTGTTCCCTCCGTCATTGAAGAGATGCTATAATAGACACATCAATGCAAACTTCGAAAAGAAGTTTCTTGGATTGCTACTAAAGAAAGTGTTCTAAAGAGCCTGTAGGAGTTCTAATGTTGTTGACTTTAACTCTCACATAAAAGAACTAAAAACTATAATTCCTAATGGCCATCAATCATTGATAAAAATTCCCACTATGAGTTATGCAAAGCATTTGCTCTTCCACGCATAATAACATGACTGAATCTTTCGGCAATTGGATCAACATCTACTAAGGTTTGTCAATTGTAAGGATGTTTGAGGATATATGAAGGAAAACCATGCACTTGATTCATAGGAGGCAAGAACAACCCTTGGATGAAATGGTAACCTTTCACAAATAGTGAGAAAGAAGATTGTTGAGGGAAGAGTAGAAGCAAGATCACTCCCTATCATCTTTGGGTATAATAAGACATTTGAGATACTTAAAGATATGTCATGATCATTGCTGTTCTTGTAGTGAGTGGGCATTTCTCGACTTTCTTGCAAACATGCCCTCTATTACATAGATACAAAGAGCTATCGTCTAAAAGAATATGTGCATCTATATCTAAAAAAGACAACTTTTATTAGGACTTATAAACATCAATTTATATTAGTTCCTTATGAGAAGAAATGGCCACTTGAACTCAAGGAAAGCTCTAGAGAGTTTGAGTTTAGAGCTTAATAGAGCTCCTAATATAACTCAGGTGCGCTCATATATGAAATACGATCTGGGCATCAAAACTATCATAATAAGCATAGAATAAGTGTAAAGAATAAAGAATGCACAAAATTTTATGTGGTTCTACCCTTTGGCTTACATCCCCGAGAGTGACTCATCTTCAATCTATTATATATGTGAAGTATTATATGATGTGCTTTATAACATCAACAAAACCTCAACAAAAGTTGTTTATGGTGATAAATATCATGAGGGAGATGTGTGAGTCTTATGAAAATTAAAGAGTTTTCTAAGATAACAAGGGAAATGGCTTCTTTAGGAGATCAGATGGTCAACATCTTCTATAGAGGTATAAAAATACAGGAAGAAGCCTTAAAAAGGAAGGAAGAAAAAGATGAAGCAGCCTCACGAGAAATTAGATTTGGAAAAATGGCATAGAATTAGATAGAGAAAAAGGAAAAAGAAAGAGAACTCCTCAGAATTGAACATGTAGAGCATATATAAGAATGGTTTTTAGGGTATTTTAATAATTTTTTATAATTGGTGAATTTTCATTAGTTTATCCTCCGTAAGAGAGGTTATTTTTGTATTGTTGCCTTTCATCTTTATTTTATAGTGACACTCGTAGGCTTAGGAGGCAAGTAAACCTTCAGCCATCTTTTTACCTCTACAACTAGACATTTGGCAACCTCTCAATCTTGTGGTCGTACTGTTTTTTAAAAGGTACCAAAAGATAGCTGACTTGGCTCTCCCTCATTGCTTAGTTAAGCAATCTTCATTCCCATTGGCTTCTTATTCTTAATAAAAAAAAAAAAGATATTTCGTTCTCTTTTATGATGGCACGCATTGTTCATATGTTGGCTCCAACCATCAAAATCTAGATTTCAAAAATACCCCTTGATGTTGGCCATATTTACCGAAATTGTTCTTTCTTTGGGGACCTTATCTCCTAAATCCTAATCTTTCTATCCTGACATTCGGTCAAACAATTTAACTTCCCTTGGTTGACTTTTCTTTCTATGTATCACTGAGTTATTGGTCCATGTCATTATCCCAATTTCCCCCTAAACAATATTTATTAGTGTCATTATTATTATATTAGTAGTAATATTATTTCAAATTTATCAATTTAATTATTATTATTGTTATTGTTATTACAAATTTTATTTTTATTATTACTATTGTAGTTGTTATCGTAGTCATCGTTGTCGTCGTCATTAATGTCATTATTATTATTATTATTATTATTATTATTATTATTATTACTACTACTACTACTACTACGACCATGACGACGACTACTACTAATATTAAGTATTATTACTATTATTGTTGTTGTTTTTGTTGTCATTAATGTCATTATTATAATTATTATTTATAATTTTTTATTATTGTTGTTGATAATAATCATAATCACAATTATTATAATGAATGATGACAATAATCGACTAAGGTCATTTTAGAAATTTGTAGTAATTTATTCCGATTTAAAGATATATTAAACACATGATAGTACAATTCATTCTTATTTATATAGTTAAAGTAAATAATTTATTCTGATACTCATTCTCCTTTTTATTCTAATATGTTCCGATTTCATAATGTATTTACTTCCTGGATTGGGGAATCAGAATTCGGAATTGGAATCATTAACAATGTTTATTTCACAAAAAAAGAATTGAAATCAAAATTGGAATCGTGGGCTCACCCCAATTTAGGAATGAGGAATGGGAGATTAATTCTCAAAAGGGGCATGGGAATCAGTCTCTCATTTGTAGAATTACCAATTTTGCCACACAAACAAATGCAGAAACCCAATTTTTCCTTTAAAAAAAACACAGGAGTCAAACAATGCAGCCATGCTCGATTCATCACCATCGTACGTTGAGCCATGATTAATCCTGTCACCGTCGTTATAAATTGTCAGCCTCACATTGATCGATCTCCTCACTGTCACAAGCACAAACATGCTTGATCCCTTCACCGTCACTCGCAAATTGTCAACCTCCCACCACTAATTGTCACTAGTCATATGTAGCATCTGTTGATCATCGTTGCCACTCCTTGGCGTCGTTGATCGTCACTACACTGTCTGATCTTTGCCAATTGTTATTCTTTTGGTTATCATCACCATCGTCATCAATTCATCATCATCATTTTTAATATTAATACAATAATTAAGATGTTCAGAATATTACTTCAAAACAAATTTTTGCTAGATGGCAAGTTATTTTGAGCATTTTTTATTTTGATATTGAATTTATTAAAGGCGATACAAATTCACTCCCTGATTTTCTAACCAGAGAGTTTCTTCAAAACAGATAATGCCTCCCAAAAAGACAAAAGATAAAGGGAAAGGGATCCTCAAAGACCCTGTGTCCCAGACACCTTCCAAAGCCTCTTCTCCCCCTAAAGAAAAATTGTTATCATCAGCCATGCCGATCAGATCTTGGATTGACATGATTGAAGATGATGAATCAAGAGTTAAAGCCCTTGCCTCTCAGGATCAGGTAAATGAATGGATGAAATCCATTTCTAATTCCCCTGATTTTTTACTTGCTCTACAAAGTTTTTCACAAAGCCAAATTTCTCCAAAAGAAAAACATGTTTCTAAAGAAATTACTACAAAACCCTCTTCTCAAAAAGTTGTTCTTTCCAGTGAAAGTTCATCCTCCCAGATTGTTCTTTCACAATCAAAGCTTTCAAAGAAAACCTCGGATTGGTTTGATAAAACCTACTTCCAAAACATTTTAACTGTGGAAGAAGGTTTTTACCATTCTGACCCATTTCAAACGATTTCAAAGTTTTTTCCCCCTGGATGGTTTTTTAAACCATGGGATTTAACAAAGCCTCAATCCTACTATGAATCCATTCTTGAAGCCACTGAGTCAGTAAAATTTAAACATTTCTTTCTCAGTGAAACCCATAAAGAACCTGCCTATTCCACTGCTACTATTTTAAAGGTCTTGAGCCCAAAAGAGTGGAATGACTATCTCCACAATCAAAAAAGATTTCCCGCCAATTTTCAAATGTGTCTGCCACATTGCTTGACCTATTCCTATTGATACTACCAACAAGCCTGGTTTAACACATTCTTTATTCAAAACCCAAAAAAATCTCACTCCTGGTTATTTTTCTTTAATTCCAAAATAACCGTACAAACCCTTCCAAATTGGTTCCAACAATGGTGGAACTATTTTGGCCCAACACCAGATATCCTAACTCCAAATGCCATCCATTGTTTAAACCTTTTCAAGGCCCATTACAAACCTTCTGAGTCTGAGAAAAGATTTCCCCCTTTTCTCTGTTTTTGTACAAATTTCTTCCTACCTTGGGTATGGATGTGGAACCTCAGATACCACACTCATGATTCCCAATTAATCCTTCAAAGAACTTTCAAAGTTAAATGGTGGAACAAATGTGATGAACAGACTAAATTGACCACAAACCTAATCCAAAACTGGCTCTCTGCCAAAGGTTTCCTTACCCCAACCATTAAAGATGTTAGAGCCCAAGGAACATTCCTCACCCAAAAGTCCAAAGCCCAATCTCTTCTTGCAGGTGCCAAAACAGAAGAAGAGTATTTCAAAGTCATGGAGCAGCTACTTGCCTCTAGGTCCGAACCATCTATACAAAGCTCAACTGATGATGAAGAATCTGAACCGTTCATCTCCCTTGGTGACGATAATGAAGATGACTGTTTCGGATTATTGCCTCCTATAAAGCAATGTAAATAAGTTATTTACTTAAAATAAAAAAGAGAAAATTTCTTTATGGCTGTATTTTCCTGTATCGGGTGGTCCTCTGGACACAAGTGAGAGCGCACATGTCTCTTCACCCGATTTTGTATTTTGTATTTTGTATTTTGTATTTCCTCCGTATAAAGCTTCAGTAAAGACGACGTATAAAGCTACAGCTCCGCTACAGTGACGATTTCCAAAATTTACTATGCACTTAAAGCTCCGCTATAGTGAACAGTTTAAAGCTACAGTTTCAAGAATTTTTGTATAAAAGAATGGCCGAAGACTTAGACTCGACATTCTTTTGCCTTCCCTCTCTCTCTCTCTTTTCACTTCTCTCTCTATTTTCTCTAAAATCTCTCTCTCTCTCAAGGAAATCTGGAGAAAGACTTGAAGGAGATCTAATAGTCTTCAGACTAAGGATTAACTTCAAAAACCTGTCTTTCTAATTTTCCTTTTCTAAAACTTCTCTCTAAAGCTTTCAATTAAATGCAAGCATTTAATTTGTAATTTTTTAAAAGCAATTAAAGTTTGTAATTAATTCTAATTTTCCGTAATTTACTTTTATGCACTTTAAATTTCAGAAATTTACATTTAAAGTAATTTAAATTTATGCACTTTACTTTTATGCAATTTATTTAAAGCTTTATGCATGTTCGGCGATCTAATCTTCCATATCAGATCTGCTCATAAAATCTGTACGTTCCTCAGAAGCAAAGAGACCGGATCTTTGTCTTCTGTTGTATCTTCTCTTCTCTCCCCATTCAATCTAAATATTAGTTCTGGGACCCAGATCTAATATTTCTGTTTGAGCCTTGTGGTAAATAAGATTGATAAAGCCCTAATAAAATTATTGATTGAAAAAAAAATTAAAAAAAGGTATATAGGCTGGAAACCAGAACGTGCGAGATAAGGGCAAATCTGTTCTAAGTCAGATTAACGCTCTGAGAAATTATCTCAAAGGCAGATTAAGTTCTGTATCGATCTGGATGGACAACGCCACGTACCTCTACTTGGTAAATTTATTTTGCTTGTTTAAAGTCTGTATTGTTTAGATTTGATTACAAAATTTGGTAAAAGCTTTTTTAAAATCAACCAATCTTTAATTTTTCTGAAACCACTATCGTCTTAGATCCTTTTCCTATTGATATCAGAGCCAGGGGGAAGATAGTGCAATATTGTTGTAAAGAATCTGTGTTGTCTGAATTTTAAAATTGTTTTCTTTGTGTGTGTTGAATTTTTACTGGTAGTAAGTCTTGTTTTAGGACAGAGATCCGTTTAGGGCAGTAAAACCATACCTGTAGGCATCCACATAGGATTCGATTAAAGATTTTAACAACATGGACTCTCTACTCCATAGAACATCATCTTTCTCTAGCTCGTCTTCCGAGAAGACTAGTGTATCAAAGAACATAGTGAATTCAGAAGAATTCATCATTGAAGATTTTAATAAAGCAATTGATAATTGGGATTTACCAAAAGTTTCTAAAGACAAAATCTATAAAATGAAAAAACTTGATTTTTTAAAAACAGATTGTGTAATGAAGACAGAAGAAAGAGATATCACACTTTCAAAGCCATTTGAGACAATCCATTTGTTTTCTGAAAATTCTTTAAAAAAGTTAAAAGATAAGAACTTTAATTATGTCCACATCGGTTTAATCCAAGTAGGCATAAAACCACTTACTAAAGAAGGATTAAATACTTCAATTCTTGCTGTCCTCAGGGATGGGAGGTTCATCTCCTTTGATGATTCCTTACTCAGTAGTATTGAATCTAGTCTCTGTAAAGGACCAATTTCTTTTGACTGTTATCCAAACATAACGGTTTCATTAAAAGATAAAAATATTTTGAAAAGCATGATTTTACAGATCAAAACTCATAACTATCACATGTTAGAAGGATCTGCTCGCTTGCATTAATTTTCAAAATATCATACAAAGCCATGATCTCAAATTTAATACGCAACATAAATTCCAAATCAAAAGAGATGAGACTCTTCTCTTGCAGACTGACCTTTCCAAAGCAAACACTGTTATTCCAAAACCCATTCAATGGAAAGATGTCAACCTTCCCGATTAATGGATTCTTGAAGGAGCCACTGCTCCGACAATACCAAAACATCTTGAGCCAAATACAGAGTTACAAAATGTGACTCGGTATTCAGATGGTAAAGTCAAACTTTCATTCAGGAGATCTACATCTTCTAGATTCTCCGATAAAGATTCTAATGCTAATGTCTCCTCACTAGAAAGAAAATTTACAAAAATCCCTTCAGTTATAAATCTTCCTTTCCAACCTATAAAGAGTCGGCCTAGGTTTTCCACATCGGATATACTTAGTTCTTCCATACATTCTGTTGACTATACCACTAGTGTACCACACCCAATTTACACTAGTCGTCAACAGGAAGAAAGACAGGAAGAGAAGGAACCTTCTCTTCCGACATCTCCCACATTTTCTGCGGTTACGGAAAATGTGATTAATGTCATAGAAAAGGAATTTGAGTTAGATAAAACTCTTCTTCATAATGATTTTTATTCTGACATTAATAAAGAAAAAAGACTTTGGTTTTTTAAACATTTCTTAAACCAAAGAAGAAAAATACAAGAAGATTATTATGAATTTGTAAATTTACATAAAGTCCATATTTTATTTTTTGATTGGTTTGAAATGTATGCTTTTAAAAACAACATTTCTTATCCCTTTAAAGATTCAAACCCTATTACTGTTAGAAAGAAAATTCCTGAATGGAACCTTTTCGACAGTAATAAAACCATAGAATCTGAGCATCCACCTCTTAGGAATGTATCCATTGACCATGGTGAACCACCTATTAGGATTAAAGCCTCACCTTATAAAATTCATAAAGACTCAGAATCGGATTTAGATAGCATTATCCAACAGAATAACTTCTGTAATGCTAATCTAAATACGATAGGAAAACAGTTAATCAGGATAGAAGACCAAATCCAAAAGTCAACCATAAATGTTTCTCCTGTTTTATCAAAGCCTATTTCAACAAAATCAGATTCTGATAAAAAGCTCAAAGAACCTATTTTCAAACCTTTTCAGGTTTCGAAACATAGTCAGAAGCTTGTTCAAGAATCAAAATCAGATTTTGCTAAAGCTATTAAGGAACAACTTGATATGATAGAAGCATCCTCTGCTACTCAATTTTCTAAAGATGCATCCTCTTCTACTCCTATTTCTAAAGTCCAGATTGCACCTGATAGTGCTCAATCAAGTAGGATTGCACTTAGATTGATCAGATCAATCGTCTATAGCCTCTTCAGATATAGACGCTTTTAAAGAAGAACCTATTTCAAAAGTCAATAAAATACATTGGGAATTAGCTCTCCCAACCACTAAAAGTCCACCAGATCTAACCATAGATAATAGACCAAGTGCATTAAATCAATCCCGTTATAATGCATCTTCCGTCTATGAGTGGAATTTAGATGGAATGTCTGAGTATAATATCTTAGGATTATTGCAACAAATGACCATGGCAGCAAATGCATATAAAACTCAATCAGGAACTTCTGACAAAGCCATTGCAGAAATCCTTATTGCCGGTTTTACTAGTCAACTTAAAGGTTGGTGGGATCATCTTCTTACCAATCAGCAGCAATTAGATATTTTAAACTCTATTCAAACAGATGAGGATGGAATCCCCATTCTGGATTAATTCAATAGTCCAATTCAAGATGCAGTCGCCACCTTGATTTTGACTATATCCCTTCATTTCATAGGTGACCCCTCTCACCTCAGAGATAAAAATGCTAAGCTTCTACATAATCTAAGATGTAGAAAACTTAGTGAATTCCAAAATTATAAAACCACTTTCTTTACCAGACTTTTCCTAAGGGATGATGCAAATCATATAACTTGGAAGGAGAAATTCCTTGTAGGTTTACCTACCCTATTAGGAGAAAAAGTTAGAAATTCCATTAAAGCCTTATATGATAACCGTATTCCATATGATGAGCTCACCTATGGTGAACTTGTCAGTTTTGTTAATAAAGAAGGTTTAAAGATATGTCAAGACTTGAAATTACAGAAACGACTTAAATGGGAGCTTAGAAAGTCTAAGCAAGAATTAGGTAGTTTCTGTAAACAGTTCAACTATTACCCCTTTAAAACTTCTACTTCCAAAGATTGTAATGGTAAATGTTCTACGAAACCTTACAAGAAGCATTACAAGTCCAAAGGCCATAGAAAATCTTTCCAAAAGTTTAGAGAACCTTTTTATAAGAAACCTTCAAAGCCTTATAAAAAACAATTTTCTAAAAAGAAAAATTTCAAACCAAAACAAAAAGCTCATTTTAACTTCAAAGAAGCCACATGTTTTAAATGTGGAATGAAAGGCCACACTGTAAAGTTTTGTAGAATGAACAGAAAGCTTCACGAGCTTGGCCTTGATGAAGAAACATTTTCAAAGATAGCCTCTTTAATGATAGAGTCTTCTGACTCTGAGTCTTCCATGTCGGGAGATGATGAATCCTTACAGATTGACGAGTTAGTTGACTCTGATTCTGTAACTGATTCCAGTAAAGCTTCACGAGCTTGGCCTTGATGAAGAAACATTTTCAAAGATAGCCTCTTTAATGATAGAGTCTTCTGACTCTGAGTCTTCCATGTCGGGAGATGATGAATCCTTACAGATTGACGAGTTAGTTGACTCTGATTCTGTAACTGATTCCAGTAATGATTCTGACTCAAGCCAATCAGAATCTTACTTAAAAAAAATCAATGTTTTGACTAAAGATCAAGAAACTTTTCTTGAGTTAGTTAAACATATTTCTGATCCTACCTTACAAAAAGAATATCTTGATAAACTTTTAAAAACTTTAGAGGTAGGAGATAAATCAGAAACTTCAAAAATTCCAATAATAAAGAAAAACACTTATGATTTGACTCAAATCTTGGATAAAAAGAAAACAAAAAAGAAAACAGTTCCTAATATCCAAGACCTTCAAAAAGAGATTTTTATTCCAGATAAATTTAAAGAAAAACAAAAGAAAAACTTTCTGCCGCCAATAATTCAAAATTGAACATCCATTCCAAAGTAGAAGCATCTGTTATTAACAGTGGTTTCGAATTTAAAACTACTTTTTTCCTAACAAATGACATCCATCATGTTGTTATATTAGGAACACCTTTTATAAATCTTATAACTCCCTATACTGTAAATTATAATGGTATATCTTTTAAAGCGGGAAAAACCAAATTAAAATTTCCTTTTATAGAAAAGCCCAAAACGAGAAACTTAAACATTATAAAAGCTAACTCTGTTCATCAGAACCAAAAAAATGTCTTGATTAAATCAAAACAGGCTAATTTGACCTGTTTACAAAAAGATTTAAACCTACAAAGAATAGAAAATCAATTGAAAAATGATTTTATACAAAGAAAAATTTCTGAATTCAAAGCATTAATCGAAAAAGAAATATGTGTTGATTTACCAACTGTTTTTTGGAACAGAAAACAACATTTGGTAGATTTGCCATATGAAAATTCTTTTGATGAAAAACAAATACCCACTAAAGCTCGCCCTATTCAAATGAATATGGAATTAGAAAAACATTGTAAAGAAGAAATTAAAGATTTGGAGAACAAAGGACTTATTGTTAAATCAAGGTCCCCATGGTCTTGTGCCGCCTTTTATGTCAATAAAAATTCTGAAATAGAAAGACGAATACCAAGACTAGTAATAAATTACAAACCCCTCAATAAAGCATTAAAATGGATTAGGTATCCCATACCTAATAAAAAAGATTTACTCCAAAAACTTCACTCTGCATTCATATTTTCAAAATTTGACATGAAGTCAGGATTCTGGCAAATTCAAATTCACCCTAAAGACCGCTACAAAACTGCTTTCACTGTTCCATTCGGCCAATATGAATGGATAGTAATGCCCTTTGGTTTGAAAAATGCATCTTCAGAATTTCAAAGAATTATGAATGACATTTATAATCCTTTCACTGAATTTTGCATTGTTTATATTGATGATGTATTGATTTTTTCCCAGTCAATAGATCAACATTTTAAGCATTTAAAGACTTTTTATTTTGCAACTAGAAAAGCAGGCCTAGCCATTTCTAGTTCAAAAATTTCCCTATTCCAAACTAAAATCCGATTTCTTGGCCATTATATATCAAAGGGAACTATCACTCCTATTGAAAGATCCCTTGCTTTCACAGATAAATTTCCTGATAAAATTCTTGACAAAACTCAATTGCAAAGATTTTTAGGAAGCTTAAATTATGTTCTTGATTTCTGCCCTAACATCAACAGAATAGCAAAACCATTACATGATAGGTTAAAAAAGAACCCTGTTGCATGGTCAGAAAATCATACTAATGTCATAAAACAGATAAAAAGCATAGTTAAAGATATTCCATGTTTATTTCTTGCTAATCCCACATTACCTAAAATTGTTGAGACTGATGCATCAGATTTAGGTTACGGTGGCATACTAAAGCAAGTAGATAACAATAAAGAACAAGTAGTACAATATGTTTCTGCTCATTGGAATGAATGTCAGAAAAACTATTCTACTATTAAAAAAGAGATTTTATCTATTGTTTTATGCATTTCAAAATTTCAAAGTGATTTACTAAATCAAAAATTTTTACTCAGAATTGATTATAAAGCAGCAAAACATGTCTTGGAAAAAGATGTTCAGAATATTGCTTCAAAACAAAATTTTGCTAGATGGCAAGCTATTTTGAGCATTTTTTATTTTGATATTGAATTTATTAAAGGCGATACAAATTCACTCCCTGATTTTCTAACCAGAGAGTTTCTTCAAAACAGATAATGCCTCCCAAAAAGACAAAAGATAAAGGGAAAGGGATCCTCAAAGACCCTGTGTCCCAGACACCTTCCAAAGCCTCATCTCCCCCTAAAGAAAAATTGTTATCATCAGCCATGCCGATCAGATCTTGGATTGACATGATTGAAGATGATGAATCAAGAGTTAAAGCCCTTGCCTCTCAGGATCAGGTAAATGAATGGATGAAATCCATTTCTAATTCCCCTGATTTTTTACTTGCTCTGCAAAGTTTTTCACAAAGCCAAATTTCTCCAAAAGAAAAACCTGTTTCTAAAGAAATTACTACAAAACCCTCTTCTCAAAAAGTTGTTCTTTCCGGTGAAAGTTCATCCTCCCAGATTGTTCTTTCACAATCAAAGCTTTCAAAGAAAACCTCGGATTGGTTTGATAAAACCTACTTCCAAAACATTTTAACTGTGGAAGAAGGTTTTTACCATTCTGACCCATTTCAAACGATTTCAAAGTTTTTCCCCCTGGATGGTTTTTTAAACCATGGGATTTAACAAAGCCTCAATCCTACTATGAATCCATTCTTGAAGCCACTGAGTCAGTAAAATTTAAACATTTCTTTCTCAGTGAAACCCATAAAGAACCTGCCTATTCCACTGCTACTATTTTAAAGGTCTTGAGCCCAAAAGAGTGGAATGACCATCTCCACAATCAAAAAAGATTTCCCGCCAATTTTCAAATGTGTCTGCCACATTGCTTGACCTATTCCTATTGATACTACCAACAAGCCTGGTTTAACACATTCTTTATTCAAAACCCAAAAAAATCTCACTCCTGGTTATTTTTCTTTAATTCCAAAATAACCGTACAAACCCTTCCAAATTGGTTCCAACAATGGTGGAACTATTTTGGCCCAACACCAGATATCCTAACTCCAAATGCCATCCATTGTTTAAACCTTTTCAAGGCCCATTACAAACCTTTTCCGAGTCCGAGAAAAGATTTCCCTTTTCTCTCTGTTTTTGTACAAATTTCTTCCTACCTTGGGTATGGATGTGGAACCTCAGATACCACACTCATGATTCCCAATTAATCCTTCAAAGAACTTTCAAAGTTAAATGGTGGAACAAATGTGATGAACAGACTAAATTGACCACAAACCTAATCCAAAACTGGCTCTCTGCCAAAGGTTTCCTTACCCCAACCATTAAAGATGTTAGAGCCCAAGGAACATTCCTCACCCAAAAGTCCAAAGCCCAATCTCTTCTTGCAGGTGCCAAAACAGAAGAAGAGTATTTCAAAGTCATGGAGCAGCTACTTGCCTCTAGGTCCGAACCATCTATACAAAGCTCAACTGATGATGAAGAATCTGAACCGTTCATCTCCCTTGGTGACGATAATGAAGATGACTGTTTCGGATTATTGCCTCCTATAAAGCAATGTAAATAAGTTATTTACTTAAAATAAAAAAGAGAAAATTTCTTTATGGCTGTATTTTCCTGTATCGGGTGGTCCTCTGGACACAAGTGAGAGCGCACATGTCTCTTCACCCGATTTTGTATTTTGTATTTTGTATTTTGTATTTCCTCCGTATAAAGCTTCAGTAAAGACGATGTATAAAGCTACAGCTCCGCTACAGTGTCAATTTCTAAAGTTTACTGTGCACTTAAAGCTCCAAAGAACTTTTCCTATTGGTATCAGAGCCAGAGGGAAGATAGTGTAATATTGTTGTAGCTTTATAGCGGAGCTGTAGCAGAAATCCTTATTGCCGGTTTTACTGGTCAACTTAAAGGTTGGTGGGATCATCTTCTTATTATTGTATTAATATTAAAAATGATGATGATGACAATTATAATAATAAGGGTAAAAATTCGTTTAATCCTTATATTTTGATATTAGTATCCTTTTACTCCTTATATTTCTAAATACCTCAAAACATCACTGTCGTTAAATTACTAACACCCCTTGTTGTTACTTTTTATTCCTTTTGGCTTGTTTTTACAATATTACCCGTTTATAATAAATTTTTACGATAAAAAAAGAAAAAAAAAATTACTAATTTAATCCTAAAAAGAATATAGAAATAAAAAGAATATATTAACTTTTGTGAAACACTCTACTAAGGAGTTAATATATTAATTATTTTATTAAGTTCTAAAAAATTAGTAATTTAATTTTTTTACAATAATAATTTTTTAGAAATACCTAAGCTTCCACAAAAATTAATATATATTCTTTTTTTGGATTAAATTGGTAATTTATTTTTTTTAATGTAAAAAAAAAGATATTGTTGTAAAAGGATAATATTTTTAAAACAAGTTAAAAGGAAAAAAAATGACAGTAGGAGTCTCAACAGTTTAACAACAAGGTTGTTTTAAGCTATTTTTAAAAATAAAATAACTAAATAAATATTAACCTCATAATATAAGAACTAAGTCAACTTTTACCCTAATAATAACAACAATTAACTAATGACATTTTAGTAACTTAAAATAATTTATTTTGATACCTAAACAAAATAAACACATCAATAAAAATATAATCTATTTTGATTTAAATTAGAGAAATTATCATTCATATACCCTATATTTGTTATGTTATCAAAAATATTACAACACTTTAAGGGTATATCAATCATTCACCCTAAGTTGACAAAATATATCAGTCGATCACCAAACCGTTAATTGTCATTTGAAAGTTAAGGAAATTACAGTGAATTGATAATTTTGCCCTTAAAAATTATCACTTGTATACCCTTAAATTCTCTTTTTATCTCTTGTATACTCTTAAATTATCACTTGTATCATATGAAAATACTAGATTACCCTTCTGATATCATTATGTTTAAACACCAACTAACAATTTGGTGATCGGCTGATACATTTTATCAACTTAAAATAGACGATTGATACATCTTCAAAATATTATAATATTTTTAATAATAAAATAAATTAAAAATATACTAATAATAATTTCTATTTAAATTATTATAATGTAAATAAACCAATTTACCCCAATTCTTATTTCAACCCATTTAAATTTCTATCCACTTTAATTTCCTTTTGAAAAACGCACCATCAATTCATTCGTATCATCTCGATTGCCAATGAGTCAACCCAACATAAATATTACCTTTCGTTTAAATAACAAGTCAAGGCGACAGTTTCCTCGTCAACTCGCTCCAGCTTCCAACTTCAAAATTTCAAGCCTCCAAAATGAGCGTAACTGCTTCGGCGAAGATAACGTCAGTAGCAGTCGCTGTTAACGGCGGCAGCGGAGTCGGAGGAGGCAACGGGAGTCGACGTGCCGTCCGATGGGCCGTGGAGAATCTCATGCCCAGCGCTGATCGTTTTATCTTAGTCCACGTCATGACCGCCATCACTTCAATTCCAACTCCGTGTACGTATCACGTGTCCATTTATCACTTCAATTCATACGATGTTATAATGAGTTGCGCGTTTGGACTTTGAATTCAATTTATTGAAAATGCAGAAACTTGAATGAAACTGGGTTTTTTAGTGATAGATTTAATGGTTTGGTTACTGACTTAGTTGTTGTAGTTAATCGTGACGGTGTGTTCGATATATATATATATATAAAAGCAAACAAAACCCTATTTTGGGGTATTGAAAAATATCTGTTAAGTGATTTTTCAAAATTATATCTTAATTGGTTTTCAGAAAAGCTCCTTCTTAAATCGATTACTTCTTAAAAGGGTAAGGTACTTTGGGCTATTTGATAGTTGCTTTCGGATACCACACGCACTCCTACATGCCAAAAATTTACTTGTTGATGACAAGCTTTCTAGTTAAAAAATAAATCTTTTAGTGACTGATAATATCAATTGGTGAATGTGCACTATAGCAGGAGAATGTATCCCGCTTGCAGAGCTAGATGAGAATGTGGTGAAAGTGTATAAGGAGGATGTGAAATTAAGGACTGAGGAAATCTTTGATCCGTATAAGAAACTATGCAAGTTAAAAAAGGTGAATTTGAGTCTATCTTGTACTTTAAGTTCATTTCAATGTTTGATATTTATTATGGGAGAGAGTATGAAATGATATTGAGTCTTATGTAGATGGAAAAATTGGTGCTAGAGGATGACAATCCAGCAACTGCGCTTGTAAAATATGTTTCTGAGGCTGGGATTAATAATTTAGTTTTGGGATCTTGCTCCACATATTGTATAATGAGGTATGAAATTGTTTGACAAATATTGTCTATTCCAGAAGGCCTGCCTTAAAGTGCTCTAGAAGGGTAATAAATATCTTGAGTTTATGTCAGAGGAGGTTTATATGCTTGAATCTACCAGCATAGTTGTTCAAGTTTCGCTAAATTTATAAAGACAAAGAGGAAATGGGGAAAAAAATAAAAAAATAAGAAAGTTTAATTACAATTCATGCTGTCTCTGTTTCATAATTTGTTGCTGTTAATAATTCTACATGCCTATATGGTATTAGTGGTTCCTTTTTTTTATTTCCTTCTCGCTCTATTCCTTTGTGTGCACTCTCTATTTCTTTTTTCTTCCTTTTTTTCCCTTTTTTATCCTTTGGAACTTAATTAATATTTTTGCCATACTTCTGCTAAGTTCCAATTCACATTTTCTTTAGGAAGCTGAAGGGACTAGGGGTACCAACAACTGTTCTGAAATGTGCACCTAAATCTTGCAATATATATGTTGTATCCAGACACAAAGTCATTACAAACTCAGCTAATACCAAGTCGACTAGTGGTATGTTAGATGCAGTTTCTTTTGCCTTCAATATGCTGTCAGGCTCCTGATTGCTTCTTTTTCCATTCCGTCTTACAGTGACCAGCACAAGGCCACAAATGCTTGCTCGACAGGATTTTGGAGAAAGCTCCTGTGGCTTCAATGAACAATCATCTGACCTATACACTTCCTCAGTGGAAGCAAGAGATGATAAGAACTTTGGACCATCATCCACATCCGAGATCAGCTATCCAAATTCTTATGCAGTTGCACGTATATGTTCTTCAACAAATGGTTCTGTAGATGTGAAGAGTAATTGTCAAAACTCGGGAGATAGCCTTGAAACTAATTCTCTTGAGCGATATAATTCCACGGCCTCTACAAAATCTGAGCAGGTGAATTGTTTCAAAGCATTTTTTAAGGAATATTTCCAGCTCAAGGTGGTGAGAAGTTCTAATTTTAATGCATTTTTGCAGTTGGCTGTGCTGACTGAAATGGAACAGCTGCAGCTGGAATTACAAGCCACTGTTTCCATGTATAAAAGAGCTTGTGAAGAGCTAGTCCATGCCCAAAACAAGGTGCGAGACATTTTGGAAATTGAAGAAAGGGATCTTGATATTTTGGGTTGTTTAGTACCAAATAAGGGCTTCTAGCATGCATTAGACTTAAATTCTAGCACAATTTCAAATGTCATAGTAAATGCATGAGCTTGAGCTTCAAGAAATAATTTATAATTCTCTATGGCCCAAGAAACGTATGGATCTCATACCCTGGGCCCTTTTTCATTGGTACAGGTTCATACACTTTCTCATGAATGCCTTGAAGAGAGAAGGAGAGTAAATGCTGCCCTGGAAAGAAAAGAAACTTTGAGGAAAATTGCTTCCGAAGCTAAAGAAAAGCATTTGCAAGCACTAAAGGAGGTTGAGGATGCAAAACATTTGCTTGTTAAAGAGGCCTATGACAGGAAAATAGCTGAATTGAATGTGCTGAAAGAGTCCTTGGAAAAGCAAAAAATTGTTGATGCACTCTTATTGGATGATGGGAGGTACAGAAGGTACACTAGGGATGAAATTGAGGTAGCAACTGATTTCTTCTCTGAGTTTTATGTCATTGGTGAAGGAGGGTATGGAAAAGTTTATAAGTGCAGCCTTGATCATACTCCTGTTGCTGTTAAGGTTGTTTCACCTGATGCAGTTAACAAGGAAGATGAGTTTCTAAAGGAGGTAAATTATAGCTCATAATATTTTTTAATAACAGTGGTGTGTTAAAATGTATTCAATAATCTGCCTGCTGTCATGGTAATTTGAAGAACCTTTAATAGTTTATCCAGGGATGGACAATGATTATTCATCCAGGATATTTTCCATTCTTTCTGCCCGTGTATCTTAATAGAATACTCTATTTCAATGGTCTCATAAACCCTTCACTGACATAATTTATGACAGGTTCATCAGTGTTGTGAAATTTCCTAAAACTAGCCCATTGGCTGAATTGAGAATATTCTCTGTTGGAACCTTTACTAGGACCTTTTTAATGTTGTTGGCATAAACATTTTTTAATTGGACATTAAACTTTTACAAGTCTTTGGTAACCTTTGGCATTTTCTCTTTCATTGTTGTTATATCAGATCAAGAATAATATTCTTTTCCTAGGAGAAAAAAAAAATGAGTGCTGGATACTTTGTGAATCCCAAGTTCATTGATATGATCTGATACAAAAATTTCATTCCAATTTGCAGGTTGAAGTTTTAAGCCAGATACGGCATCCACACGTGGTTCTGCTGCTTGGAGCCTGTCCTGAGATCAATTGTTTGGTCTATGAATACCTGGAAAATGGAAGCCTGGAGGACTATATTTACCATCAGAATGGGAAGCCTGCTCTTCCTTGGTTTGTTCGGTTCCGGATAATTTTCGAAGTAGCCTGTGGACTTGCATTCTTACACAACTCAAAGCCAGAGCCTATTGTGCATCGAGACTTGAAACCCGGAAACATCTTGTTGGACAGAAATTATGTGAGCAAAATTGGGGATGTTGGGCTGGCTAAACTCATTTCAGATGCCATACCTGACAACATCACAGAGTACAGAGAGACCATTCTTGCTGGTACTCTTCATTACATGGACCCAGAATATCACAGAACCGGCACTATCCGTCCCAAATCTGATCTATATGCATTTGGAGTTATTATACTCCAGTTATTGACATCTTGCCTTCCGAATGGAGTTCTACTGAAAGTTGAAAGTGCCATTAAGAATGGTTCCTTTGCTGACATTTTAGACAAGTCAATTACAGATTGGCCGCTTGCTGAAACAGAGGAATTAGCTTGCATTGCATTAAAGTGTTCAAATCTTAGATGCAGAGATAGACCTGATCTTGATACCGAAGTCATGCCGGTTCTCAGGAAACTCAAGGATGTTGCAGATGCTTGTGTAAAGTTGGAAAGCAGCAATGTTTATGCACCAAGCCACTTCTTTTGTCCAATCCTTCAGGTGAAAAGTCAGAGTCAATTACAGAAACGTGATTTACAAGTTACATTTTCCATATTAGCTTGCATCTCATATAGATTTTTCTATTTGGTTCATCTTGGGGTAAATATAGGAAGTCATGGAAGATCCATACATTGCTGCTGATGGATTTACTTATGAGCATAGAGCAATCAAGGCATGGCTTGAGAAACACAATGTATCTCCAGTGACAAAGCTTAGGCTCCAGCATTTGTCAATTATTCCAAACTACACACTGCGTTCTGCCATTCAGCAATGGAGGTCACCTGTGACACCTCTGTAAATGATAGTTGAAGTGTTTCTCCTTTTCATTCCTTGTATCCTTTCAATGCCTCATCAAGATAAATGAAAGGAATGTACATGATTGGCACAAGGGAGTTAAAACAGTTGGTAGGTTGTAATTGCTATTTTGTGATTTATGCATTTATGATTTTATGAGATGTCTTTGTGGAGAAATTACATTTCATTTCAATTATTGATCCGAAATTGTTACAATTTAAATGGAGTATAAGTTCCAAATTTAATTGCGCACTTCAAATAAACTAGTTTTTACTTTCACGTAATCAGCAATTTCCGGGTTCGCTTAGCAAGTTTGCTGAAACCATCCTCCATTTGTGATAGACGTCCTCTGGTTGATCCCACACTCAGCTATTGATTATTTACTAGCACAAAGGATATCTTTGAAATCAAGATGGAAAGTAATCAGAAGCAAAGCATTTTTAAGAGCAATATGTATCCAAAAGTTAGATATACCCAAAAGTCTTTATTAACTTAATTATCCAACCAAAACACACCTCTGGTTATGTCTTGACTATGCATTGCTTGCAGCATCCATTCGTATGGAAATCTATAGCAACTGTGCACCGTAAGCTAGTTGCGGTACATTTGCCATTAGCAACTACATATACATACTTTGTGGCTCAAGGATGCCAGTCATCAACCATCCACTTGTGTAAATTCTAAAGCATTTGCATCTGGATCTCGTGTGAAGATAGCTGGCCTTCCAGATTTGCTAAGCGTGTACGAAATGCCTGGAAAATAGAAAGGAAAAAAAGATGCCAAGGAGCAATGGAAATAGTAATCCCAGCAAAGAATAGACAGATAAGGATAGATTATATTTGAGGTTGACAAGTGCGAGAGAAAATTTACCAGCTTTGTCGAGGATCATTTTGAGTTTAGACACATCTCGAATGGCAATACATGTATGACGATCACGACCACCATGCTCGGGTCGTCCGCTTAAAGGGTCTGGATTTGGAAGCTCCATTAAATGAATCATCTCAGAGCCCACCCACAACCAAGCGCCTCTGTAAGGGAGTTTATCATGTGGCCTTGCCTCGTTTATTTCAAGACCTAACAAATTCAAACGTTGATGTTTATTTATTTCCCTTTTTTTTCCTCTTATATTTATAAAGCATATATATGTATTCAAAGTGAATAAGGTGCCATACCTAAAATATTCTGATAAAATTCAAGCGACCTTTCGAGGTTTTCACAGAGGATTCCAACATGGTGTACACTAACAACCCCATAATCTAAACAAATATGAAAAAATAAATTAATGACCTTTTTACAGAAGCTAGCATTTCACTACTTCAACTCTAATTTCTTTTATGTTATGCTTGCCATTAGTTGCTGTCTCTGCAAAGGGATCATAAGAAGACAATGGTAATACCATTGATGCAGAGACTACAATACACTACAAAGCAGAAAAATAATTTTTTTTATGAACATGTTGATTGCCGTAATAACCGTTTTTCAAAAGTTGTTCATGTATAATTGCTTGAAATTAACAATAAACCATAATACAATCTAATGAACAGGTTCACTTTTGAATAAATTAGACATCAGGTTTCCAGGACCCTATCCCTTTTTCTTGGATAACCAAGATACAGCATAATAAGGAAAACATGTCTAAATTTGTCAAATCAGAAGAGTTACCAATCTTATCACCGTCTCTAATTGGCTCTTTCTTGAGTATACCTCCTTCAACAGACATCTTCCCTTTAGTTGTTAAAAACTGCCCCTTGCACCTATATTTTCTGACAGTAGTAGTCTGGTAAAATTTGGATGATGTGAATGTTAAAGTGAAGTTAACACTTAGACAATTGACCTGCAATAAAAGCCAGGGTTCAAAGCTAATCAATTGTTACAAAAGGAATTGACATAAATACAATGTGAAGCAGAAATGTAGGTCTATATGCCATCATTTCAGTACAAAAGTGCAGTCAACTGATTTATCTTTAAAAAAAAAAAGAAAAAAGAAAAAATTAGGATTCGTTGATATCATGCATCCCAAGCAGCTTCCACCCAACTACCCAACTTCATTAGCGTGAATAGAAGCACCCCAATGCAAATTTGTTGCCGGCACCATTACGGTAGGAAGCAACACCCAGATTCTAAAAACCTTCCATGTGAAAATTGCAAAGGTTTATGGGTCTGTAGGACATTGAAAATGCGGGGTTTGACATCAAGCCTTCTGTTAATTAAGGAATCTACTAAAGGGCTCACCAAGCTATCCATATCAGAACTAAAAGCCTAAATATTTGCAGCAACAGAGTACGAACAATTATTAGCCACAAAATCAAAATGCCTTTTCTATATGATTGCTATTTGCTAAGAAGCTGATGGATTAAAATTGATATCTTGCAGCCAACAGCCAGATACGTAATTATTGCAGATTATAATTGAATCTTTACGTATAGAGCCATCTTTACTTTCTGTTGAAAATTTAAAAACTAATATTAATTCAACTGAAAAGAGTATTAAAAAAATTTTAAATAGCCCCATGTGGTACAATAAAGTTCCAAGTCTTCAGCTCATCTGGTATTTACAAATAAGAACAAGATGTGAATTTTATTTTTTAAATTACAAGAAATGATAAAGTCACCTGGTGTCGCACAGGGATGGCGGTAGCAGGAGTGAGAACACACGCCATTGAAGACCACCGACCCTCGAGCCCTCTGGGTTTAAATTTAAATGAATATTTTGTGAACCAACTCAGCCCCAAATGTGAAATGCCAATACCTAAGTTTCTTCTTTTTTTGGGTGTTCGGGCCGTGGCTAACAAGATATTTTTATCGCCAACAAGTACGTGCCACTGCTTCACGTTAGGGGTGTTTTAATGAAACCATGTAAATTATGTGTGTAATATGCAAATAAACAAAATCTAGGGGCATTTTAAAAAAATAATAGTAAAAGTTTTGTTGATGGTAAAAAATTGGCCATAGCTTAATACAATAATCAACTAAAATGAGAAATAGATTGTTAGAGATCTTAATATACTAAAAGTCACCGTCATTAAAAATTTCAGTAGTTAGAACTGTGTAAAAAAATAATTGTTAAGGAGCAAAATAATAACTGTTAAGAGTCATTATCTCGTGGAGAGTATTATTAATAAAGATTTGTTGTTTAAATCAGAGATTGGGAGAAAAAAAAATTAACCTCTCCTTCATAAAACCTTTTTCTTTTTGTCTTACTTTTGAAATATTTATCTTCTATGTTAACTTGGGGCAATATTCACTTTTATCGGTGGATAGATTAGGTAAAAACCTATATTCAAATATAATACCAAGTACTAACAAAATAAAATTAACATTTGACATTGTTGTGTTGACATTCTGAGTTTGGTAATTGGCAGTGGGTCAACACTCAGCACCCTCATTCAACATTGAAGCCTTGAAAAAACGTGATTCAATGCGGCATTGTTGAAAAGACCAGTCATCATTTTTATTTGATTATTAATGTCAAACTAGTTAGTCGGATACATTTATTCTAAACTAAATTAAATCTATAAAATAAATTATACCATATTTTCGATTGGTTAGCACATTTTTTGTTTAGATTACCCAATTATTTTAATGTGGAAAGCTTGAATCTTTCTATTAACGTTAAAAGCACATATTTTTTAAAAAATTTTATTTTGAATTTTAGTGGACTTCAGTTGTATTTTGGTATTAATTTGAATATTTATACTGTGTTAGACTTGGTTGTTTTGTATATGATATTTAAAAAAGAAATTAAGTGCCTATCTTAGGCATTTATATTTCAATCCAAAATTTATTATGTTCAAGAATAAATAACTTATTTTTAAATTAAGATCTAACTTCAATGACAAGAAATAATATTCCTAGAGCTCAAGTCTTAGGTTTGGACTTTAATGAGTGCATTAGTTAATAATTAAAAAAGATAAATTTTTTTTTCACAAACTTTGATTTATCGCATTTTATTTTCATCTAAATATACGTTTATTGTTCTTTATTTTTTTAATTTATTGAAGGATGGTCATCATGTAAATCTAAAGCTTTTAAGCTTCATATTCGGAAAATCATTTGCCATAGACTAATTTTTGTAAAGATTCAAAGAATTTGTAATTGTATCAGTTGAGATAGAGCCAACAAGATATAATATGCTAAGAAAGAGTTGAGAAGTATTTCTAGTAGAACTGAATGTCTTGTAAGCTTGTTAAGTGAGGCATCTATTTAATATTTTAATACATCGATTTTTTCCTTTTAATCCGTTAATCGTTTTTAAACACTTATATAACTGTTTATTACATTATCTGAATATTAATTATAAAACATCTATAACTCAACTTAATTAGCTTGAACTATTCTCCATGAACGAAATGCAATGTTCTTAATAATTTCAATCAAGTTAAGCTTATCCCGTCTGAATTTTGTGTTTTTAATATTTATGAGGTAAGCATGACATTTGGCATGAGGTGACAGCTGATCCATCAGTTCTGAGATACTAAAAAAGGGGTGTGATTCACGCACCGGACCGGGGGGTTGCTAAGGTGTTAAATTCCGCACGTGGCTACAAAAAATTAAAAATATATTTCTTAGTGTCTGTTTGTTTTACTCCATCTGTAGTCTGTAGTCTAGTTTAGAAATTACAATGTAATTAGGGATAAGAAAATTAATTTTATTTTTTGAAATCCCTAAAAAAATTAAATAAGAAAAATGGTTGTTGTCTTGTTGACTTGCTAGTTGCTTCTATAGAGGGATGGCAATTTGAGTTAGAATTCATTTACTTGATTTGATTCGATGCGAATTAAATAAGTTTGAATATGAAAAAATTGATTTGTTCAATAAATAAATAAATTCAATTCGATTCAGTAATTAAATGAATCAGTAATTAAATGAATAGAATTCAGGTTTAAAGACATTTATTGGTTTATTTATTTAGTATTCATTTAATAAATGAGTTATAAACAAATCGAATATGACCTATTCGTTTAAAATTGTTTCTTATTTATTTAATTAAATTACATATCTATCCTTAAATATATATGAAAAAATTTTAAAGTTTGAAGGTTAATATAGTAATTATAAATGATAATAAGTTTGTATTTTATAGGATGTTAAGTTTGTAATATTTTTATAGTTTATTTTACTTAATTGTTGTTTATGAATTATATTTTTGTAAACAAATTCATATTCAATTTGATTGATTATGAATTCGTTATAGGGTAAACGGATGGTAAATAAATACATATTAGATTCGATTCGATTCATTTATTAATTCTATTAAATGAATCAAAATGAGTATTTATTTAATAAACAAATCAACTCTGAATCAACATAGTTTTGACCCAATTTATTTATGATTCAATTCAAATATGATTCATTTATGCATTTCATCACCCTATTTTTTAAATTCACGTGTAAGAAAATCAGTTCGAATGAAAGATCAAGTTCATTTGGATCACGAGTTTTATTTTTACATAAAGCTCCCAAGTTACTGTGAAAGTGAAATGATATGATTTGTTTTTTAATAAGGAAAGTAAATCTTTCATTATTTGATTGAATTGTCTTTTACTCGACAATTACCTTATATGGTCGGCGGTGATGGAGTAATAATTTTCCTTCAGGCCACGTTTGGAAGCCATCGTTCCATAGCATTCGGACACTATTCCTCATTAAAGTAATACTGTGCTATGTTTCTTTACATTGTAATAGATTAAAGAGGTGCGCTAATGGATTAAAAGAGCTAATGCGGCAGTTGTGTTTTTTTTTTTAAATAATAATAAGTAAATATAACTTTTTAGTTTAAGATAATATTATATAGTATTAATTTTTATTTCTTTATTTTTACATTATAATTATTATAATTCATTATTCATATTTTAATTTTTACTATATTAAAAATATAACTAACTAATGTATTATTTAATTATAAAATAAATTAAAATATAAAATTGATTAATATTTAATAAGCTAATATAACTAATAATAAGTACTTAAATAATATATAAAATAAAAAATATAACATAATATTACATTATATAGTAATTAATATATAAAAATTGATTATTATTTAACAATTCAATTTAATTTAATTAATAATAAATACTTAAATAAGAATTTAATATAACTAATAATAAATATTTATATATGAGTAAATTTGAATAATATTAATTTAAAATTAATACCAATATAAATGATAATATAAAATATTATTACATGTACTATAGAATTCTTACTTAGATTATTTAGTACAATTTATTTTATTAGTAAATACGTTACAACTATTATATCACTTTATTATTTTGTGATTATCTTTTGGTATGTATAAACTTTTATTTTATCATCCTAAAATAACTTTTAAACTAATCCTGTAGGTTTTAACTATTTATATATGTTGAGATATTATTTATAGATTATTTGATTAAATTATTTATTGGATCTTTATTTCACAAGTTATATATTTGGAAAATACTAAAAAATAAATGTTATGATGCCAAAAATGTAAGGCCATAAGTTTTAATCTTTATAAATTATGATATTTTTTAACATTTATACTAAAAAATAATGTTAAATTTTTAAAATTTAAGACTTTTATATTTAGTATTTTTTTAAGTACTATTAAATATTATTTTCTAAATATATAATTTAAATTAATCAAAAAAGAATTAATCCAGTATGGTATAGCATCAAATGTTGTACAATATTATTATATTATAGTACTAATGTGATGCAATACAATATAATATACTTACATTAAAATAATGTAATATAGTATAATACAATACAGTGTGCGAAACGCACCTTCACTGAATTATTTGTTATTTTTGTTAAATTTTATTAAAAGTCAGCAGGGACAAATTACAATTATATTATGAGCAAATAAAAAAATTGATTGAAATTGAACATTTCAAGTGAAGCACCATGTTGCTGCCACGGGCTCCTTTGCTGTGACTAGCTGGTCAAAGGAACACATTTAATTTGTAGTGAAAAATAAATGGAGTGCAAGGTGAATCAAATTTAATAATTATTTCCATAAACAAATTGATACTCCATAGTCCTTACAATTTTTTAAAGAAAAGAAAATTCCCTTACTCGTTTCACCTATTTCCTCATACCTTCGTTAATATTAATCTCTTTACTCTTCTTCAGCTTTAGCCCCTGTTCAAGAAACTTCCCAATTCCCAATGTTTCTCAGAACCTCAGACTATAAAATCCCAAAAACAAAACCGCGTAAAAATTAGCAATTTAGCATAATAATCCAAAAAGTCAAGTCACCGTCAACCCCCCACACCGCGTTCACACTTGCGCACACGCCTCTCTTTTCCATCGCTTCACCGCTTCTTATATAAAACCTCCCATCTTATCATTTCTTCTTCAATTTGAAATCGATTGTGTTCACATTTTTCCGTTGAAGCATTTCTTCAAACACTTGTCAACCTAACAAATTCAAACACACACACTGTTTGGTTGCTTAATGGAAATAACTCGTTTCCCATTTCTTAATCAAGAAGAAGACTACTCCCATTTATTAGATTTACTCCCTGAAATGGAGAGTAGAAGCACCTTCATCAACAACAACAACAGCAGCAACAATAATAATAATAACAATTTGAAGAAGCGGCAACGAAGCGACGACGTATTAAACAAGAGTGCCGCGTGGAGTGATATACTTACCTCACTAATCTTGTTGGACGAAGAAGAGAAACGAGAGCAGCAACAATATTCTATCCACTCTCAACAAGATAAACTCCTCGTCGATGACAATCACAAGCGAAAGGAACAAGCAATGAACGATTATTTCCATCAATTGCAAGACCATTATACCGATTTGGATGTAATGGATCAGTTGAGAACGAACAAAAGATCTCGTCGTACAGCTTCAGCTGTCGCCACTGTGGCAGCGTCAGCATCCGCATCCGCGTCGGAAGACGCGTCTGCGGATAACCCGACTACTGCAGGTGGGTCCGCTCAGCACCGTCGTTTGTGGGTCAAAGATCGGTCAAAGGACTGGTGGGATGAGCGAAACCACCCGGATTTCCCAGAGGAAGAATTTTGGAGAGATTTTCGGATGAGTAAAGCCACGTTTGAAATGATTTGCGAGGAACTGGAAAGCACGGTGATGAAAAAGAACACGATGCTTCGGGACGCGATTCCGGTTCGTCAGCGCGTGGCGGTCTGCGTCTGGAGGCTGGCAACGGGTGAGCCGCTCCGGGTCGTATCAAAACGGTTCGGCCTGGGGATATCCACTTGTCACAAGCTGGTCTTGGAGGTTTGCTCGGCAATCAAAACTGTGTTAATGCCCAAGTTCCTACAGTGGCCTGATGAGCTGAAAATGAAACAAATCAAGGAAGAGTTCCAGGGTATTTCAGGGATACCAAATGTTGGTGGGTCAATGTACACGACTCACATACCAATCATAGCGCCTAAGATTAGCGTTGCTTCGTATTTCAACAAAAGGCACACTGAGAGAAACCAGAAGACTTCTTATTCCATCACAGTACAAGGAGTCGTTGACACCAAAGGAGTATTCACTGATGTTTGCATAGGCTGGCCCGGTTCGATGCCTGATGATCAAGTGCTTGAGAGATCTGCTCTGTTTCAAAGAGCCGACAGAGGGCTTTTAAAGGATGTTTGGATTGTGGGAAATTCTGGGTATCCATTAATGGACTGGGTTATGGTTCCTTATACGCAGAAAAATTTGACTTGGACGCAGCACGCTTTTAATGAGAAGATCGGGGATATTCAAGCTGTCGCAAAAGATGCTTTTGCGAGATTGAAAGGAAGATGGGCTTGCTTGCAAAAGAGAACTGAAGTGAAGCTACAGGATTTGCCTGTTGTTCTTGGAGCTTGCTGCGTTTTGCACAATATTTGCGAGATGAGAAATGAGGTGATGGATCCCCAGTTGAAGTTTGACCTCTTTGATGATGAGATGATTCCTGATAGTAGTATGAGGTCTATGGCTTCTGCTCAGGCTAGAGATCACATTGCTCACAATTTGCTGCACCATGGCCTTGCTGGAACCTCTTTTCTACATTGATTGATTTAAACTTTTTTCTTCTTTTGATTCTGAATTTTGTAATTGTTTTTTTACTATAGCTTGTTACATTCACAGTAATTATAGCAGTACCGAAAAAATCATTCAATTTTTTTTATAATCAGTTGTATAACTGAGATACCTTTGAAAATGAATTGATGTTGAAAATGAATTGATTGTGAAAGATCAATAGCATGATATTATTTCAACTTATATTTATAAAATTGTTACAATCGAAAATATTACATACATACTCTCCATCTTCAATAATTGAAGCTTTATATTCAACACAATTCTCAGCGAAGATAAAATATGAAGTTTGATCTTCGTACTAAATAATTTGGAGATGTTATAATAGTTGAGAGTATGGGAAGTATTAATAACAAATGTATGAAGTACTATAGCGAACAAGGAATTTTATAAAGTTATAGAGAGCATTTGATTTTATTGAACTTCATAATTTTGTGAGTTGAGGATTGTATTGAATACAAAGCTTCATAAGCTTACTTTAGGTAACTAGGCTCGACTTCCTCTAGGATAGGGAGCTAATAGATGCAACCTTTGGCTAAAAGACCCTGCTCACATAATTTGTTTTCACGCTAGCTAATTAACTAAGTCTTTATAAGTAAGGGGAGGGCCACCTTCCAGCTGTTGTAAGGTACAACCCTCTCACATGAACAGTATTAATTATGGGCCCAAGTATTGTTTATGTGAGAGGTTGTATTTTACAACAGTTGTAAGGTGGCAATCTCCTATAAATAAACAGGGTCTTGACTAACTTTGTTAACTGAATCTTTTTAGGTAACTTTGTTAACTAACTTGATTAGTTATGTCTCTATAAATAACTTGGCTAACTAACCTAATTAGTTAAAACATCTATGTACATACACTTAGCTATTTAGTTAATACCCTGTTTGGTATCAAAATTCTTTAACATTTTACTATAAAAAAAATTATAATTATAAAATAAAAATTAATATATATATAGTAATATAAAATTTAATTAATAATTTTGATACAAATAATAAAGATATTATTAATCTACTGGCACAATGATTCTTAATAATTTTGGACATCAATCAAATTTGAGCATTCACTGGTCTGAAAGTGGAAATAGCTGAATTTATAATTTATTTCAGATAGAACAACAACCGATTCAATCAATCACTTAGGCTTAGCCCAAGCGGCTAGAACCCTTCCCTCACAAGTGCGAGGGAAGTGGTTTGAGCCCCCGTAAAAGCATTACGGGAGTTTAATTTAAATTTCCTTCCTTAGAGCCTCAGAGCTCGAGTGAAGACAGTCTTTCTCTTAAAATAAGAGTTTGACGTCCCTTGAATATTTGAAAGGGTAAAAATCTGGGCAGTACTATATGAGAATTAATGTAAACTAGTCCCAGTAATTGTTTAATTGTAAATATCAATTATAAATTTCATATAATATAAATTGTAATCTGAATATTAATATAATGTAATTCAAAAAAAAAAAACAACCGATTCAATCATTCGATGCCCTTTTCTCCCTAATAAATTATGAGTTGGGCTCCACAGTATCTTGACATGGGCCCACTGATCAAACTGCTTCTTCCATGTCTTTTTATTTTAACTCTGCTGCACTTTCAAGAAATATTCTCTCATCGTTTGTTATTTACTATTCAATCTGATTTCTGAGCAAGCAATATGTGACGTTGATCAACATGTGTACCATTATATCCTATCATACATAAAAAACAGCTAATAATTCCTCAAATCATTGAAAACTTTGATGTCATGGATGGCGTTTTCTTCATACGGATTTACATAAAAATATACGGCTCGGTCCCGGAGGCCGAGCAAAATACACATGTATGGGTTACGACGCGTTTTACCTGCCCATCAAGATCAACTCGCAAGTATCGACAATTTTAGGCCGTTGATATACTTGCAATCACTTGACTCGTGGTCCAGATTAAATAATAAATCCAACGAACTGCCTCCTCAAGTGGATACTTCTAGGCTTCTAACTGTTAAAAGCCATCAGCCCGTAGGGACCAAAAAAATTATATTTCTCCACGTGTCTTTTGACAATAGGATGTTGAAATTCAGCATTTTTTAAATTTTATTTTAATTTATTGTTTTTATTTTTACAGGTTTCATTTCTGATTTCTCTCCCGGTTCTGGGAACAAAACACATGTAAAAATAACTTGACAGCGAGAGGAGAGGCTAGGCTGAGACCACAAACAATCACTAAAATTCACAAATTACACAGAGAGTTATGGAGAATCAAAACATAAAAGTGGAGGAACGGGGGGACGACGAGGGGGCCCCCATGGCGGGCGAGGTTCTTGAAGAAGAAGGAGAGATCGGCTCCAGCTTGACCATGGAGAGAGTCGCCGCAGCCAAGCAATTTATTGAGAGTCATTACAAGGCTCAGATGAAACACATCCAAGAACGCAAACAAAGGTTCGTTTATTGCTAATTTGTATAAAAGAATTTTTTATTCTACATTAATTTTCTTTATTTATTTATCTGTGCATATGTAATTTTCGTGTTGCATTTTGGAAGGATCTCCTTTGACTTTTTGTACATCTTATTTGCATGCATTGTTGTTTATCGTTTTGTTTTTTAATGGAAATCTTCGGGTAAATAAAATGTTCTCCACTGAATTTTTTTTTTTTTGACAACTGTTCTCCACTGATTGTTAATTGTTAGCTATTGCGGATATCTTGAGTTTACATAATGTGAAAATTTTAATTGCATTGAATAAAAGATATGGTTAATAAAGGGAATTTGGAATTAGGAAGATAATTCACGGTTGATTTGATTTTCCTCTGCAATTTGTTCTGTGGAGTGTGGAGCATCAGATCATGTAGTCGGCAATGTCAAACTCTGTTATTAGGAATGCAGAGTACAAATAGGGAGAGGATATTTTTGTTAAAATTGCAGCTGACCGAATCTGAATCTCACTAGATATTATCATGGAAAACCTAACTGTAAAGAGTGTTTCCTATTTGGAATATCATGTTTAATAGCATAAAGTTAATTCCTGCAATAAGTTTGGAAGGCTAAAGGAAATTCAAAAGGGAGTTGAGCTGTACATTTTAGTAGTTTGCCTATGGTTTGAAACCATTAAATATGTACACTCTTATTTGGGAAGTTGTCTTCACTGGCATCTTAAAGATTTTGGCACTTTCAACATAATAAATGAGGTGTGAGTATAATTTTTTTAAAAAAAATCAAGAGCATTTTTCCTGCATTGGAAGGATGAGGTGCGTTTACCTTCACTGTTTTACTCTTTAGATACGAGTGATTGTTTATTTCATTTTCCTCGCACTCCATGTGGCAAAACCACACAAATCTTCAAAGGTTGTTTGCAATTTTGGTGAAAGTAGGGAGAGCTGCGGGAATATGTAATATTTGAAAAATATGTGTAAATGATTTTGTCTTTACTTTTTTTTTAATAATTTTCTATTACGAATAGCATCTTTCCTGTCCATGCCTGCCAACTTGTTTGATTGCCATTCAGGTTTCTAGTTCGTGCGTACAAACAATCACAAATAGAGAAACAAATGCATAACAGTGCATGGATAGCATTTTCCATTCAATTCATGAAACTTTGAATTCTTCTATTTTTCTTTTAGCTTTCAATTTCAATTTTTTGCTTTAGCTTTCCTTCATTGTGACCATTTGCTATGAAAGTATAAAAGTACTTATGCTTATGGTAAAATGTTTTTTCTTTCCATTTTCGATTGCTACAGTATACTAGAATTATTTCCAAGGGTTCCCTCAGCTGCAATATCCATAGGCATCCAGAAACAAACTAAGTACTAAACCCCCAGAAACAATCTAAGTAGTATATACACAAGCAAATTCTACTTTTTGACTTGACTCATATTATATGTAAAAAATTCCTAGTGCATTTTGACACTTAGTGAATATGTCAAAAACATCCTCGTGCATTTTGAAACTAAGAAAAACATAATGTCCTTTATCAGTGATATTTACCTTTTCAATGACTTTTTTGACAATGGACTTTCCTCTGATCTTGGTATTTTTCCTGGCATATCATTGTCAATGTTAGGCGCTCGGTGCTGGAAAGAAAGTTGGCATCTTCAGATGTTCCAGAAGAAGAACAAATCAATATACTGAAGGATCTGGAGCGCAAAGAGACTGAATATATGCGTTTAAAAAGGCATAAGATTTCTGTAGATGACTTTGACCTCTTAACCATTATTGGAAGAGGAGCTTTCGGAGAGGTTAGACACACATCCTTTGAATAACATTTGAGGAGATTTCTTTAAAATTATCCTTAATTCTTGGATAATAAAAAGGAATTATTGTGCTAAATTTTCTGATTGTATTTCAAAATAACAGACAATAACAATTACATTATGAGCTAAGCAAAACAAAAGCTGTTCTAACTAATCTTGAATAAATTTTCAATTATCAGCAACCATTCTGACCTCGATACCCGATATGCTGATAATGTGGAGGCAACTAATATCAATAAATTGGCAGACCGGAGGTAAAAATTGAATAAGAAAGGTTATTGCACTAAATCTTTTAGTAATAGATACTTAAGTGCCTAGAGTATGATCCTCATCTTTTAGTAATAGATACTGAAATTAATGATTTTTAGTGTCTTAAGAATTTTATTGTCGTTTTTGTGATAATTGTAGTGGGCATGTTCAACTGGGTTTAGACTTGGTGGATGTTGTGGGGTGAAATGGTTTGGGTAGTGATGGTTTTGTGCTAGTGCTAAAGATGTATTAAGCTCGTAGAAATAGTAAGTGCTGTTGTGTTGTTGATCTGGTTTTGATGGAATATCAGATTTACAACAGTTTAAAGACCATTGTACTTGCTGTTCTTGAGTCTCACGTTATGAATGAGATGTGCATCCCAACTATTTTAGGATTTTAACATTCCCTAGAACTGAATTACCATCGGATTAGGTGGCAAAGTCTGTAATGCTGTTGGTTGTAGGGTTTGGAACTCCATGCCATTAGTTCCCGGGAAACAAACAAATAAGGCCTAGTTAGTAATTTGAGTCAGAACTGATTATGTTATTCTGCTAAAATATAAGTCATATGAGGCCTTCTTTTTCCTTTTTTTAAAAAAAATTAATTTTTAATCTGAATTCCAATATTTAGACTAAACTTTTTTTTTCCTTTTTCTTTTTAAATATTTTTAATCTGAAGTCCAACCTTTAAATTAAATGATAGTGGATGGCTTTCTCCATCCCTTAAACCTCCCAGTTAACACCTTTACCATAGTTCAGTTAAATTTGAGCCTCAATTTTTTATAGTTCGACCTTGTTTTGAGGTGGTTTATATGTTCTTCTAACTTGGTGTTGCAGATCTTTTGATGGAAGTTTGTTAGGAGCTTATATATTTTTCTTTTCAGGTTAGATTGTGTCAGGAGAAAAAATCAGGCAATATTTATGCCATGAAAAAGTTGAAGAAGTCAGAAATGCTTAGCAGAGGACAGGTAAGATCCAAAATATTTAGTCATTTTTACTTTATGCTTTTAGCGAAAATATCATGTGGCTTAGAACAAATGCTGTGCCCCTTGTTTTTTCAAGGCTATCGCTGAATCCTCTGCATGAATGTTATGCCCTCTGTTTTGTCTCAAGAAAAAGGTTGTTGTGGGTTCCATGTCTCATCTGCTCGTACAATTTTTTTTTTTTTTTTGGTTTAATAACCCGATGAGCTGTATTAAACTCATGATCCATAGGTTTGAATGATACATGCTATACAAAAGTTTTTAGTAATGCGAATGATTGACTTTGCAAGCTTAGTTTGATGAGTGATGACTGGTAAGAGATGGAGAATTGGATTGGGAACTGTAATATCCATGAGAAGTTAATAATTTTACACTAAGGAGAAGATAAGAGATTTGGTTTGATATTTTGGTCATGAATAATGAAGAGAGATGAGTATTATATTGGAAAGTATATGAAATCTTATTGCTACTTATACGCCCTTTTCCTTCTTATAAGAATCTCTGGTTTGGAAGCTGTTATTTCGGGCAATAAAATCTGCGGCGTATCATTTCTTATTAGAGGGATACAAGGAATACAATACAAATTAATAACATTGTTGTTTGATTGCCGCATGGCTCGCACTATTCATTCTCATTTTCTCATTGGAGTGGTTCAAGGATAGGATACAAATTAACAACATTGTTGTTTTATTTCCTCATAGCTTACATTATTCATTCTCATTAATTGCATTGAGTTTTGTGTTTTCATCCAACAAATACGATCATGCTGCATCAGTTTGCATACAATTGTTTGTACAAAAGGTTTGTATGCCTATTATTCATCTTTTGATTAGTAAATAAAATGCCTAGAATCATGGTAGTTTGTGAATGACAATAAGACTAATTCCATGGCATCTCTCACTGTGAAGAAGGATTATTCATTGCTCAATATTTTACTTTGAAGCAGCTGCTTTTTGTAACAGCTATTGTCTCTATCCTTGAATCTCATAGCACCAAGGGAACATCAGCCATTTTCAATAATTATGTATGTCACTTCAATAGTTGCGAATTTCTTGACACATTACTGATGTTGTACGCCACAGGTTGAACATGTTAGAGCTGAGAGGAATTTGCTTGCTGAAGTTGCCAGCCACTGCATTGTGAAACTCTATTATTCCTTTCAAGATGCTGAGTACTTATATCTAATTATGGAATATCTGCCTGGTGGTGACATGATGACTTTGTTGATGAGGGAGGAGACTTTAACTGAAACAGTGGCTAGATTTTACATTGCTCAAAGTGTTTTGGCCATAGAATCTATTCATAAACACAACTATATTCATAGGTTCATATTTTCATGTTTGTTAAAAGAAAAATATTTCGGAACAAAATATCTTGAAGTTCATTATGTTTTAACTTGATGTAATCTTGTCGGCTTAACTAATTCACGACCATGCGTATGTTCATTTATTTTACAGAGATATAAAACCTGACAACCTTTTGCTGGACCAAAATGGTCATATGAAGCTCTCTGACTTTGGTCTTTGCAAGCCTCTTGACTGCACAAATTTGTCTGCTATAAATGAAAATGAAGTTCTAGATGATGAGAATTTAAATGAATCAATGGATGTTGATGGCCGCTTCCCAGAATCTGGTTGTGGGAGGCGCTGGAAAAGTCCCCTTGAACAGTTACAACATTGGCAAATAAATAGGAGGAAACTGGTACGTAGTAGTTCCCCATGTCTGATCTATAGATATGGCCCTCCTGTACTTCTATGTTTATCTTATATTGCCGATTAAGTGAAATTCACAGTGGATTATAAAGAAGAGAGTTCAAGCAACTGACATTTGTTTGGAAAAAAAAGGGAAATTTGACTACATAGCTATATTCAATGTTGTGCATGAGTTTGTTTGCACAAAGAAATTTCATTTATTTGGTTAGACATGGAAAGTAAAAAGTGATATTGGATAATTCTGTTTCAATTCTCTGAAACTATTGGGTATATTGGTTACCATACAGTGAAGATTTAGTTGTCATCATGATTAAACTTGTTCAAAACAAATAAACCTCCTTGATAATCCGTTACCGTTGTGGCACTTCTTTTTGTGCATCTTGGATAAACTTTAGAATGTTGTTGCCTTCATTTATCTTTTTCCTTTCTGTTTTATCAGTGCTTCTCTTGTGTGCTTCTGACGGGCAGCAGGCATTTATATGTTGGGTGAATTCTTACTTACTGCAGGGAACTGGCAACAATCTTAGTTGTGTTATTTTGGGAATAATTTAAGTATTTATGTTATTATTGATCTTGAATATTTACAGTTAGAAGGATCTTTGTTTTTAAGTTTACGTTTTCTTCTTATTTTGACAGGCATATTCAACAGTAGGCACACCGGATTATATTGCGCCAGAAGTGTTGCTGAAGAAAGGATATGGAATGGAGTGTGACTGGTTAGCATATTGGAATGAAACGCTTTCTTGTAACTATTTGTCTGACATTATGTTGTATGTTTGACTTTTATAATAGGTTTTTAAATTTTCTGCGAAGAGCATTGATAGAAGTGGAAGTGAAAAATAACTTTTGATGGAATTGTTTTTGTTTTATGTTTTTCCTATGATTGATTTTATATGACTGCTTTTTACTGCATTTTTCTTTTTTATATTTTACAAGGATTTTCCTTCTGATTTGGAGGTTAAATTCAGGTTTCTGTTTATATAAATGACTTGGAAGCTTTTCTTTTCGTAAACTTTTCTACCAGAACCCCATAAAGATTATGCATTTATATTTTTAGTATAGCTTATTAGAAGAGAAACAAATTGATGTGATGCGTGGTTCTCTGTATTTTCTTTTTCTCCATAATTGTAATAAATTCTTTTGTCCATTTCATGAATTCTTATCAAGTTTTGTGCTGGCAGGTGGTCACTTGGTGCCATAATGTACGAGATGCTTGTTGGTTATCCCCCTTTTTACTCTGATGATCCAGTAACAACATGCAGAAAGGTTTACTTTTAAGATGCAGCGTGGCCTCGGTCACAGTATCATATTGAATCTGTTTTCTGCCTCATCTTTCATATTTCTCTCTTCTCACATTTAATTCATTATTAGTTGTAAACTGACATAGGCTATGCTCTGTATGTGTGTTTGAGTTCAAGACATTTCATTGGTGGCATCAGATAAGATAAAAAATAAAATATTATAAAATTTGTCCTTATTTAAAAAGACTCATTAATGTTCATTAAATTGAGTTGTTTAATGCACTAACGTCATGGGTTGTATTGCAATTTCTAAAGAATAAATGAATGGTTTTAATTCTTCTCATTTCCTTGCATGTATTTTAGATCGTGCATTGGAAAAATCACTTGAAGTTTCCGGAGGAGGCAAGATTGACGCCTGAAGCAAAGGATCTTATTTGTAGGTTGCTTTGTGATGTTGAGCGTAGGCTTGGAACTCTTGGGTCTGAGCAAATTAAAGTCCGTTCTTGTACATCACAATATCTTCTTTAACTTCATGTTTGCTATTGCTCTTTAGCACATCTATTAACATCAAATTGTCATCAGGCTCATCCTTGGTTCAAAGATATTGCATGGGACAAACTCTATGAAATGGAAGCAGCATATAAACCAGAGGTCAATGGTGTACTCGATACCCAAAACTTCATGAAATTTGATGAGGTAATGTGTTCCACATATTCAATCCTTCCATTAGTTAAGAAACTGGCTATTAATTGTCTTGTTCGCCTAGGATTAACTGAAAGCATTCGTCTACAGTTCTCTAAATATAGATAGGGAAAAGGGGCTAGTCCTACTGGTAAATTTGGGAGTTGAATCCAAAACATTTCGTGATATCCATTTTCATTAGATTTGGCTGTTTTTATAGATTTCAGGAATGCTGTCCTCTATATAAGGCAGCCTTTAAACCTTAATGGTTAAGTAGATACATGGTAATAAATAGAAATATCTTAAGAACCACTTTTAGGACTGTTTGGTATTCTTTGGGCTTTGAAAATAATAATTTTTAGCTGTGGTGAAGAAATGATCAGCTGTAAAAATAGCAGTAAGGTGTTTGGTTAGTTTTGTTTTTAAAAGTACTGTCAGTTATATATATATATATATACACATAAATATATATTTCCTTTCATAAGAAAAGAAAATTATATGCTTTTGGTTGATTTTACAGTTAAAATGTTGTGACAATGCATATGACTAAAATCCACATAATGCCAAGAAAAAAATATTTTCATGCATGATGTGTGTGAATGTAGTAATTATGAAGACGTTTGGCATCTACATACCAAACAATTATTATTTTATTAAAATAATTGTCAATTGAGAATCTAATGTTTACTTTTCTAATTTTTTTTTGTTTTGTTATATCATGATAATAAAAACTTAATATTTCTTTCATAAAAAAATAAGATTGTAAGTAATACGAATCTTGTTAAGCTTAAATTTTAATGATTTTATTTTATGGTTAGAGATGGAATTGAGTAATGTGTGCAAGGAAAATTTTGAGTTCGTATAAATTGTTTTCTCAATACCAAAATTTCGAAAAGCTACTCCCTCGTTGCTTCAAAATGCCTTTAAGGTATTTTTGCCAGGTTGATTAGAAGAAGAAAAATTACCAAACACCAAAATACCTTATTAGTTTCCTAGAATCACTTTTGAGCATCCCAACAATCCCAAACAATAGGGTAGTATTCTTCATTTATGTCTATTTATTATGCTACTTGTGTCATTATTTTTAAGATATCTTTCTAGTACCATGTGACTTAATTATAAATGTGCCATAGGTGGAGTCCCAAACACCAAAAAGAACAGGATCTGGACCCATGAGGAAGGTATGTAACTTTGGTGTGGATGAATTGCAAACCTAATTTGCTTAAATTTAAGTAAGTTGTTCAAAAATCTCTATTTTAAGTAGAATTACTATGTGAGAGAAAGGCAAGGTGATTTTCAGCCATCAAGTCCATTCAACAGCTTTTAATTATAAAGATTTCAGATGGGTCTGGTTCATTATTAATCCCAGAAAACATGGTTTCAGGAATATAGTTATTATTTCTTTCTTGCATAAGATTGTCTTCACACTTCTTTTGAAAAACATTATGTAATGTCATCTAATGGTATATTTCTCTGTGTATATATAAGGGAGAATTGCTTGTGGAAGTGTGCCCTAATTTGCATATTAACTCATCTTGAATTTCCTAGATGACACTGCATACCTGCAAAAATTAATCTGTGATAAAAGTTATTGTTTTTTGATCTGGCTTACTGAAAGCATCTTATTTGTTCTCTTTGTCAACAGATGATGTTGACTCCTAAAGATCTCAGTTTTGTTGGGTACACATATAAGAATTTTGAGGCTGTCAAAGGTATGCACAATCTTATTGGTATGGGATTACTACTGAAGTTTATGCTTTACTGTATTTCTTTCATCTTTTACCATCTGACTTCTTACTGTGATACGCTGTCATCCTAATATTCTAATAACTCTCTTCGGCTTCTATAGGGAGTCTTTTATGTATTGGTCAAATTTATCTTTTATTCTTGCTCATGCAGTAAACTTATCATTTCCCATCTTCATAATATTAGACTTGCATGAGTACCATACATGAAACAATAGCTGAAGTATGCATCTTATCAAAAATCCACTTTTTCATATATTGAAATTGATTTTGTATGCCATATCTTTCTTGGCATGAAGTAGACTCCATATATTAAAACCAGTTGTAATAACTAAATGTTTGAATTCATTTTTACGTTGTACTTTTCGAAGCTCTTACTCTGCAGCATATAGTAATCAAGCATGATCTTTTACATTATAATGGGGTTGAAGACAGGCTAACACTTAGCTCAACTATTATTTTCAGTTTAAGCGAGATCTATGATTATTGTTTTAAGTAATAACCAGAAACAATCATCTAGTCTGCTGAGATCATACCCCATTAACATTCTTTCAAGGTTTCAAACATTTGCAAGTGCAATTTCTGTTCATTTGTTCTCCAATTTAAGTATCCATTAATGTATTTTCTGACATCCTTTTATCCTGATATAGCCAGCAAAATTTTTTAATTATTCACACGACCACTGCAGATAAAAGGAGTACGGTACCAGATCGGCTGTCTGCTGACTATATACAATGTAATGGATGCTCCATTTGTATAACAACATATCCTCCTTAAGCTCATTCAATGGCACTAATTAATGATTTTCTCTTCTAGGTGACAATTCTTCTGAAAGTACAACTGACAACACAAAGAGACAGACACATGCCTCGTCAGGGGATGCCATGTAAAGCATCAGCATTTTGCAATAGCCAGAGATGGGGTCGACCTGCTTATTTTTCAGTCAGGTTGCTGCCACTTTTTGCATAATGTCTAATTGTACAGCTATATTAGGACTTCTGGGAAGCCCCTTTTGATTGTAGCAGCAGTAGTTGTAATTGAAAGTTTTGCATTTATTTAAGATTTTTATTGAGGTTCTGATTGCTGAGGTTGGCAATCAAAGGTAATACGCCATTGCTTGTGGCAGCTTTTGGTCCTCTGTTGTCCTTGATAGTTTAGGAAATTGAAACCTAGTAATTGTATCTTTATCGGGAAGAATCCTACTGTTATGATGCAGCGAAAGTTTAATGTTTTAATAGTTCGTTGATTCCTAAGAGTACTGAAATAAAAGAATAGTTGAAGTTCACATTTACTCAAAAGATACCATGAACCTAGGGGATCATGATTCGTCGATTCTATAGAATGCTGAGAATTAGCTAAACTATAAAGTTCACACTAAGCTTTGAAAATTGAAAATATTAGTGAATTCAACTCTACTTTCAAAGGCTATAAGAGGGTTATTTATTCTATTAGTAATCATCCTAAATAAAAAGAAAAAGCGAAAACGTAGTTTTAAACTTTTAAGAAAAAGAATAATAAACTTTAGATAATAAGTAAACCAATTTAAATATGATAAGGGTTCTTAATTCACATCACCCTCCTAGGGTAGAGAGAATTCTCACTCAAATTTAGGTTGTTACGAATATTTGCATCATGATCACCTTTTAAAGGAGTAAGACATTGGACATTAAATACATTTGCAATGCGGATATGACTGAGAAGCTTTAGTCTATGGCCAATTAGCCATTAGTATTTATCTTCTTTGTAATATCCAAAGGTTTGACCTTCTTAGTTGAAAGTTTGTTGTACTCTCCAGCTGAGAATCTCTTTTTAGTTAGAATAGTCCAAACAAGATTTCCTACCTGAAATTCTAAACCTCAAACACTTTTTGTTTGCCTTAATTTTATAACCTTATTGGCCTTCTTCAGAGACTTGTGTACCAGTATGAATTCTCTGAAGCAACTCAATTAAATCTTCTAACTTGCTGCTCTTCAGAATTAAATCTGGAACTAGGCCTAAGTCGATGGGTGCTCGTGGATTATATCCATAATTCACCTAAAAAAGGACCTAATCCAATACGATGTTTAACATAATGATTATAAGCAAACTCGACTTAGTATGACTTTTGATCCTATGCTTTCAAGTTATCGTCAACTAGATTACATAGGTGGTTTCTTAAAGAATAGTTGATAACTTCAGTTTGACCATTTGTCTTTGTGTGATAAGCACTTCTGAGATTTATGCGATTGTTAATCAATTTCCATATTGTCCTTAAAAAATGATTGAGAAATCATGAGTCTCAATCATATACAATAGAATCAGGTAAAACTATGCAATTTATGGACTTCTTTGAAGAATAGATGAGCAACAGTTAGGGCATCTGTAGTCTTCTTGCAACTAATAAAGTGAGCCATTATCAAAAACCGATCAACGATGACAAGTATTGAATCTATACCTCTTTAAGTAGGAGGTAATCAGAAAACAAATTCTATACTAATGTTAGCTGAAGATTGTGTTAGAATTAGCAACAGTATACATAATCCTGCATTAGTTGCAATATGTTGAGTCCTGGAGAATGCATATTTATAAAGGGTAAAATCTTCATTTTGCATTCCAAACCTCATTAACATTTCTACTTTTATGTATTTAAGTCCTTTAAACTTTACTTATATGCGTTTTGCTATAGTTTGAGCATTTTATGTATTTTAGGGATATCGTGGTCATTTTACGATTAATGAAAAGTCAGATGGAAAACAGATAATATTTTTGAGTTTAGAACAACTGAAAAACCTTAGGAAGGGCATAAAACGAAAAATTATGCTTTTGAGAATTTTGTAGGGCCCAATTGACGTGGCACTAATCAGCTGACGTGGCATTGACCATATGATGTGGTGTTCGTCTATGATGTGGTAGCATATTATTGGACCTGATGATCTATTCCAACCAATTAGATCTTGCCATATGGCATAACTTGAGCATTCGGATTATTTTCATACAAATGACTATGATTTACTCATTATATTTATCAATAAGGAGCACCCCCTAATTTGACAGCTTTAAATTGAAATTTGAGTTTCATTTATGTAATTCTCTTTCCATTTTGTATTTTCTATATATTTTAATAAAACTATCATTTTATTCCTAATTCAATCATGAGTGACTAATTTTATTTTAAGCTTGGATTGAAGGTGAGGTCTCAACATGATCTATGAGCTTAATCTGATATGTTTATTTTCTTTTTCTCTTTGATTTATATAGTTGTTTTGACTCATTGTTGACAAATAATATCTCTTGTCTAAATTTTGCACGGTATACCGGTTCCATAGTAAAAGATCGTCACAATCTAGTACAATGAGTACTTTACAACATATTTATCAAAAAGAGACTCCCCTCTATTATTTATGGGCTATCTAGACTCAGTGTTGACAGAGAGTATATCTAAGTCATTTAGTGGATGGTTTTACCACGTTGTTTACAAAAGGATTAATATCGTCTGGCACAACATGTACTTGACACCATACTTTTTGAAAGATCATTCAAGTGTTTTATTTGGTTTATTTCGTTCTTAATTTATTTCTGCTATTTTTATTTTAAATCTTAGTGTTGCTAAAAAATAAAATTCAGCCAATTCACATACACATGTATAAAATTAACCCTATACATAATTAAATATACCTCCTCGTAGGATCGATACTAATTGTTGTATTTTACTTTAATTGCTGTAGTGTCAATGTGCAAGTGTACACAATAAGTAATAAAATAATGAGTATTCAAGATCGTCTCCATAGGGATTGATGCTATTAGATTTGCTACAACAATTTCAACGGTGCAATCTATGCTCTAAGGTAAATCAATGCAACCAACATAACTAAATACTTAAGGAAAATAAAATCACAATAATTAAAGATGTAATGAATATAATTTGTACGTTAAACACAAGGGTTAAATCAATAGGAATGTAGTAATTGAGTGATTAAACTCTCTTAATGGTGTTGACGGTTTTATTCATGTTAAGCTCAATTGTTGCAGCATCTATTACAACACTGGGCAGAAATCATCTTTTGTTAACATTTATGTATTCATAATGTTGATTTTAATGATAACAAACAAAATTAAGAATGATTAAATTTTTAAATGGTTAAATTATTTTTCATACATTTTAAATAAATCATTATTCAGTCGACCTTTCTATTGGCCAACTTTATTTGTAGATGTTTACACTATTTGTTCTTCATGTGATAGGTGCCAGTGGATGAGAAGCATTACACGAAGAAACAGGAACCTACTAAACGCTGTTCTGGTGGTGAAGATTTTTTATGTATGGGGCATCGATTTCATGGGACCATTTCCTCATTCTTTTGGCCATCAACACATATTGGTTGCCGTTAACTATGTATCCAAGTGGGTAGAAACGATTATGTGCAAAGCTAATGATCACAAGGTACTGATGGGATTTTTGAATAGCAGCATTGTTTCGTGGTTTGGAGTTCTTGAGGCGAAAGTCAGTGATGGTAGTACCCACTTTTGGAACAAATCATTCAAGGCTCTTTTATCGGTTGTATTTTCTTTCATCACTTGTACTATATGTCATGACTACCCTAATGAGACAATTCCTTTTTAAGCACTTTAATGAACTTCCACGTGTGAAGCATTGCCTAAGAGGCCTGCTTTAACTTTGTAAATTATATCCTATTTTGGATCTACAACCACTATCATTAGTATCCCATTTTGAAGAGCTAGAAAGACAACTCGGAGAAATAGAAAGTTAGTATCTATGAAATCTAATTAGAACTTAAGGTAAACTCAATAAAGAGACGAAGTTGAGTTAACTTCCACTTTTTACATTCTGTGTTTTTGTTTTGTTGTTTACTTTCACATGTCTTCTGTTTTGTTCGATTGGTTTTTTTATTTGGTGTATTGTAATTTGGTACCCTGGTTAAGTGGCAGATAACGATACTTCGTAAGGATTAAAGTTGGTTTCATCAGTTTCTCATAAGGAAAATTATCATTCGTATACCCTTAGTTTACTTCATTATCAAAACTACTACAACACTTTGAGGGTGTATCAATTGTCCACCCTAAGCTGACAAAATGTATTAGCCAACCACCAAATCGTTAGTTGCCCTTTAAATATGATGACGTCAAAGGGGTAATTTGGTATTTTCATATGATACAAGTGATAATTTAAGGGTATACAAGTGATAAAAAGAGAATTTAAGGGTATACAAGTGATAATTTTCTTTTACTTTAATTTAAGTTTCGAGGGTAAAATCATCAATTCAGTATAATTCCGTTAACTTTCAAACTGCAACTAACGGTTTGATGATTGGTTGATACATTTTGTCAACTTAGGGTGGACGATTGATACACCCTCAAAGTGTTGTAGTATTTTTGATAACATAGTAAATATAGAATATACAAATGATAATTTCCCTTCTTATAATAACTGATATTCTCTAGCCAAGGTATGGATAGGAACACAATTCTTGCAAAGCTTCACAAGTAATTTCGGTCTCTTCCTCAAAATTTAATTCTCACAATTTACAAAGCTCAGTCAGAATGCTTCTGATTACTCATGAAAAATAACATCGCTGTTGACATTCATTGGTTAATTGTAGCCAAAGTACGATTGACAGGGGATTATCTCCTAATTTTTTTACCTACATGCTTGGTTGTGGGCAAGGAAATTGGTCACGAAAATGAAGAGTTACACAACTCTAAGTTTCTTGTTGTAAGTGCCCTCGAATGCAATGAAAAAAAAATCTGTGTAAATCTTTGGGAATGGTGTCCAACAACAGGGAAGATAAGATTCAATTCATTAGGGATGACTTGAATAAAGAGTCATTGGATGAAACGCATCTCGATGAATATGTATAGAGAGCAATTTCCTAGTTATGGCCATTGTTCTAGAAAGAACGTGCACAATACAATCTTGGGAGTCTGGCTATAAACGACCTTATTTGGTAGTTTATAAGGAAACTAGATAGGAAGCCTATCCTCGACCCCTAGAGGATGTTCAACCCATTTCTACATGTAAAACCAGATAAAGATGTAAGTCACTGTCACGATTACTAGTACATATGCTTTTATTTTACTGTTCTTTTGTTGTTTACATTGTTACTTTTAATAATGTGATTTTAAATCTAATAATTATTTGTTTCTTTTTACTATTTTTTTACTATTGAGCTATAAGCTTTATGTGTCATTTAACAAACACACCACCTCATATACAGTCGTTTATCATTATGTTTGTTACCAAGATCTTTAAATATGAGCTTCTTTTTCAAACAACTCACAAATAATTTTTAAGAATTGTCCTTATGGCAACAACTTCAAGTAGATAGCTCAAAAACATTTGTGTGCTTTCTAGGTTTAACTATAGAAAATATAAAGTATTCGTTATGGCTGCTATAGATCATAGTCGTCTTATAGTTGAAAGAAAACTACACCTGGTATATAGAGGAGGTGACCGTGGGTGATCAAAGATATTTTCAGAAGCTGGTTTTACTAGAGGAAGCCAAGTGCTAGACATCATCTTAAAAGCCATAAAATCTCTAGGATTGGGGGACAGAATAGTTGACAATTATGGAATAAATGATAGTTGTGTTTTTGTATTCTTACTAACGCTTTTTATTTATTTTTATTTTTTTGAGTCAAAGATAGCTTAGTACGGAAACACATCTTTCTAGTCCTAGTGATGTTTTTACTAATTTTTGTTATAAAGACTAACCTTGGACAAATTTGAAGATGGCTAAATATGGTGTTTAGTTATTCTATATACGCATCTTTTTAGTCTTGGAGTCTAAATAATAATAATAATAATAATAATAATAATAATAATAATAATAATAATAATAATAATAATAATAATAATAATAATAATAATAATAATAATAAAAATGAAAAATTAAGGTATTTTGTCTGATCTTTTGACATTGGATGGCATGATGACTTTTAAATTTTAATATTTGTATTATCTTTAGTTTTGAGTAATGTTACACCTTGTTTGCCACTTTGCATATCGATGTTAGGTGAAAGGTGCGAATTGAGAAATTTGATGAGTAAAATTGATCGAGTTATTTGAAAGAATGAACATATCATTATAAATTCTAAGTGAGCTTTTAGGCATATTATTTTTCATAGAGAGCAACCATATTTCATAACTTAGTAATTTATTATTTTATACATGATCTCTATTTTGTTCTTTTGGGTCGATCAATAAAAAAAAATTGTGTGTTGCTACATCTGAAAGTCCATTGAACTAGTAGAAATGAAAGAATAAATAAATAAATAAAAGCACCTTACAATTTCCAAAAGATCTCTATTTTTTTTTTCAAAAATAGATTTTGTTCTCCTTAGCATCCCCTCTTTGTTAGCCATTTTCCAAGCTTACATTACGTCCTAATAAAAGTTCTTCTTGATTTTAAGGAACTATAGTTTGAAGTATAAACTGGTAATATAGACTAAAAGATGTGATGATATATAAAACAAAATAAAAAATAAAAAATAAAATAATAATATTAGTCTGACTAGAAACTCATTTGATTGAGATAATATTCTTTTTTAAGCTATAAACATTATTCCCTCATCTTGATGAGAGTATGTGATATTATTTTTCTATTATTTTCTCTCAATATACCATTCCTTGAAGTAACTGTTTTTATTATGCTAATTTTCTTTTTGGAATGTTATCCTTACCTTTGAGATTTTGGGGTTTGGCTTGTCATCCATGAAGGTGACTTGATCAATATAGCTTGGATAATTAATCATTCTGTATAAGTCTACTTGACTAATTTGTGTGACTAGTTGATGTGGGAGTGACTTTTCAAAGTCGGAGATAAATCTTATACTTTTATTTAGTTGTTGTTATTAATCTGATTAAAACAGTAAACACAATTGCCTAAAAAAAAGAAAAAGAGATTTCAATTTGGATTTTACTAGATATTATTGCTTAATTTGCTAGGAACTAGCATTAAGCTGGTTAAATGGCATGTTAAGTGCTGAAAAATGTATATTTACAAAGGCTAAAATCATTATTTTTCACTCTAAGCCTTACTAACATTTTCACTTTTATATATTTAAGTCCTTCAAACTTCAACGGGTGTGTTTTGTTATAATTTGAGTATTTTATGTATTCTATGGGTATTTTAGTTTTTCACAATTAAAAAAAAGTCGGATAGCGAAACAAATACTATTTTTGAGTTGAGAACAGTTGAAAATCTTTGAAAGGGCATAAAGGAAAAATTATAATTTTGGATTTTGTAGGGCTTAGTTGACGTGGCATTGACCAGATGATGTGGCAGCGTATTATTGAACCTTATGATCTATTCCAACCAATTAGATCTTGCCAGGTGGTATAACCCTAAGTGTTCGAATTATTTTCATTCGATGACCATGATTTACTTATTGTACTTATCAATAGAGAGCTCCCCCCCTCATTTGACATCTCTGAATCCAAATTTGAGTTTCATTTTCTATAATTCTTTCTTCATCTTGTATTTTCTATGTATTTTAATAATACTACCATTTCACCCCAGTTCAATTATGAGTGACTAATTTTATTTCAAGCTTAGGTTGAAGGTGATGCCTTAAAATGATCCACGACTTAATTTGGTAAGTTTATTTTCTTTTCATCTCTGATTTATATGGTTGTTTTGAGTTATTGTTGACAAATAATGTATCTTGTCTAGATTTTGCATGGTATACTGGCTCCTTATTGAAAGATCGTTATTGTCTGACACAATGAGCACTTTACACCATCTTTATTAGAAAGAGACTCCCCTATAATATTATTATTGTTTGGCACAATATGTTCTTGATACCACACTTAACAGGAGATGATTACCATCTGGCACACTAAGCGCTTGACACCATACTTATTAGAGTTAGACTTATGAAGACTGGAAATATCTCATTATAAATAAATTAAAACTAAAAAGGAATATTAAGCCCGTAGTGAAGTGTTCAGTGTGAATTCAGAGACTTATCTATTTGAATTATTTTCATCTTTAATTTATTCCTGCCATTTTTATTTTAAATCTTAATATTGCTAAAAAAATCTCCAGCTAATTCACTTACACGTGTAAAATTAACCTTACAATAATTAAATCTATCTTCTCGTGGGATTGACACTCGTTATCATAAATCTATACTACAATAGACTCAATTTGCACAACACAATACCCTTAGAAACCTGACAAACATGACAAGTCTCAATATAATGATAGAAATTATGGCTCATAATATGCCAAAAATAATTGTTGGCTATTAGAGCTAGAGTTTTTTCACAACCTATATGCCCTTCGTTATATAGTTCTGCAGCTATCTTTATTTTCAAACTAGAGTCGGGAACACATGCTTGATTATTTTAAAAAAGAAATTCATCGTGAAAATGACAGTCTGAGTGGAACCTTGCAACAATGCCTTCTAATAAAAGAGCAAAGAAGTGGTCTAATCATAAAACTCCCGAAATGTGTCAATACTAAGAACTTGATTATGCATTTGGGTTAATCGTCCTGTTGGATTCACTGAATGTATGCTTTACAACAAAAGTAAACTATTAGAGGAATATTGGTCACATGGCATGTCGATGAGAAAAATTGTCTTGAGTATTGAGATGTTTGAATCGAGGAGTGGAGATGCATTCCCTAATCCATTATACTGCTTTCTCCGAAAAGCCTAGGATGTTAAGGACTATGCCTACAAAGTCCTATCTAACTGTGTCATAGGCCTTCATCAAATTCACTTTGAGGACGCGACTGTGCACTTATTCTTGTGATAATTTCAAAGGAGCTTCTAGGCATACCCTTGCTTTGCTACAAGTCGAGCCTTATGCCTTTAAATCAACACATCTGCTAGATACTTTATACACCCAAGTGAGTGACTGAATGAGACTCCATTCAAACCTCAACCAACCGCTTTTTTACCTGCAGGCAACTTAAGGACGATCCTAAGTGTCATTTTTCTTTCTCTTTCTTTTTAAGAGAAGAGTATTTTAAAAATTATTTACCAAAGAAATACATCTTATCAACCGAGTGACCGATTCCCTCTTGTCTCTGCAAACATAGGCGGTGAGAGGGGAAGGATAAGAATTGATTCACCTGGTTGGATGAAAAAATTGACTCACAACTCGCATGAAAGTACTTGGAGCATTGGACAATCAAATTGGCATTACTAACAATTCATATAATATTTTGTGAGTTTTAAAAGCTATTGTCCATTCATCCTTAGGCCATATCCGAATTTAATGGCAGCCATTCTATGAATCAGGTTTGGGAAAAACTATTCCTCCACAACTTTGATCCAATAAGTCATCTAATTGAGGGATTGAAAAATGATAACAGACTATAATTTTATTGATAGCTTGACTATTTATACACATTCTCCAAGACCCATTATCTTTGGAGTTAATAAAGCAGAGACTGCAAAAAGACTAAGACTTTCATGAATATTATTTGTTGTCATAAACTCTTCCATTTGACCCCTGAATTCCTATGTTTTGTAGGACTCATACGAGAATGAGGTCGATTTGGTAATTTAGAACCTAGTAATAAATCAACTTGGTGTTGTATACCCCTGAGAGGTAGTAAACCTTGTAATAGCTCATTAGGGAACAAATCATGAAATTCCTCGAATATACTTGTTGCAGCTTTAGGTACTTTAAAATTGTTGTGGCTCTCTTTGCCCTTGTTATAAGATCTACAAACTATTTCTTAGTTCATAAAAAATTACAGAAGTCTTGTTTGAGAGTGATCTCCTTATTCGGTATAAGAACAATCTTAGTGTTGTTAAACATAAATCTGTAGGTATTTCATTTCCCATCATGGACCATGTTTTGATCATACTGATAGGATTTCCCTAATAATAGATGACAAGCATCGGTAGTTACAACATCACACTATACTTGATCTTCATAGATTGATCCAATAGATAAAGAAACTAAGCAACATTTAAATATTGTTACTTGATTTTCTTTTTCAGGCAAGTAATTTTGTATGAAGTTAGATGACATTTAGTCTTTAAGTTTAGTTAAGTTACAACTTTTTCTAAGATAACATTCTTGCAACTGCATAAGCCTATAACCATGCAAAATACTTTTCCATAATTGTGCAAGTAGTCTAAAAAATATTTTGACTTAATCACTTGTCTTTGTCTTGTCCATCAAGAGTGATAAATGCTCAATTTTGCCATGAAAATTGGTCCTTTATGACAGTGTTATTCAACGAAGTGTGTATTGCCTAATGTGAACCTTATAAAAATAAGTGGGACGTTATACTCAATAAGGTTAAAAAATTTGGTAGTGTTGTTAGAGTGCACCAAATTTAAAACCTTACTAATGATATAACTAACTAGTACAAAGCGAGTAAGGATCGATCCTAAGAAGCCTATGTGTAAGACCCTAGCCGAATCTCACATCAGTAAAGCATGGGAGAGATGTTGGGTTTATAAAGGGTGATCCATACCTTAATTGGCAAAACGCGTTTTGGGGTGTATGAACGCCCCATAAATAAAACCGTGAGGGCCTTGTTAAGGCCCAAATTGAATGATATCTTGTCAGGCCTGTGTTAGGTCATGATAGATGGTATTAGAACGACCCCGCGCATCCTCTTGAGCGATGGTGGGGCAAACCTCATCGAGGATGTTGAGTCTCTAAGGGAGAGTGTATGTAACGCTCTAGGAAAATCTCACATTGATAAAGCACGGGAGAGATGCTGAGTTTATAAGGGGTGATTCACACCTTAATTGGTAAGATGCGTTTTGGTATGTATGGGTGCTCTAGAAACAAAACCGTGCGGGCCTTACTAAAGCCCAAAGTGGACAATATCTTGTGATATCTGGGTTGGGTCATGACACTATGCTAGTTGTATTTGTTATCAACTCTAAACAAGAACTTAAAAAATAATAATAATAAATATAAATAATCTAACTAAAGAAAATGCCAACTATAAATAAAAAGGGGGGTTTTATGAATATTTAACTAAATAGCAAGAAATAAATAAACTCAAATTACGAAATAATAATTGAATTGAAACTTTAATTAAAGAAAAAAGAAATAATAATAATGACAACTTTGGTGAAAAGATCATTCGTCACAACCAAACATGCACATAATCAATATATCAATTCTATCATCAATTTCCATTGAAGTTGTCAACCGTAGACAACAATAAGATCTGTTAATCTCTATTTTTCCTGAACGTGTTGTTAGGCAAAACAAGTTCTTCACTTAATATCCAACCATTAAATAATTTAAAACAAACTATTTAAACTTAAGATAATGGAAGTATTAAGTAGAGATAGATATTAGGTTGATTTAGGCAATAAACACACAAGCTCAAATTATTTAACCTAGGTTACGTTCTGCAATTGAAATCAACGATTCCAATTTGCTAATACTAATTAAGATATCAAGCCAATTACAGATTAAGAATTTTAAGCTAGCACCATAATTTATTCAAATCCTATATAATTGGCCACTCAAATAAGATAAGAAATAAAATCATAAACATTAATTATAGAGGAGCATAAACAATTTCAATTAAATAAATTGAATGATAAAAATTGAATATTAATCATATGATGTCTAGGGTTTTGAATTCACCCTCAACCAAATAAAAAATTTAGCCTAACATGATTGAATTGGGAATAAAATAGTTGATAAAACTAGTCATGGATATTAATCCAAAAGTCTGACTATGCTTTCGTCTATATTCGACAGTGCTGCTCCAATTGAATACCTTTGGCTTCTCCCTTTTTTCTCTTCTTACGGTTGTCTCTAGCTCTCGCATTTTTGTGTAGTTTTCCTTCTGGCCACCAATTATAACTTAAATGTCCGCAAACATGTACGAGCCAAATAAAGATCATGTGCTAGCGACTTTTGGTCTTAATTTCTTTTGTCTAATTTTTTTATGTCCATGTGCAAGATGAATTCAGCAATTAGGTGATTTTGCTTGGCCCTCTATTATGATTTCCTTATGTACAGATTTCCTTGCAAAAATAATGCTTCTCGTGTGCATGTGTAAGGAAATAATAATAGTTCTTCAATTCTTTCCCTATTTTGATCCTTTCAAGTAGATTTCTTTTTAAATGTTCTGATTTAATTCCTCTTGAATCTCAAAATATATAAAAAATAACAAAATATAAAAAATAAAATAAAAAATAACACAAGAAAATAAATTTAACAAAATAACTAAAATAATTAGAATATTTAGGGTCAAACCAAAAAAAAGATGGAGAAATTAATTAGTAAAATATAGAGAAAATGTGCATTATCATTCTTTTGCCAAGGATGATTCTAATTTAGATTCAAATAAAGATAAGAACCAATGGTGTAAGAAATCAGGGGCTGATGCCATACTCAAGAAAGAAGAGAAGATTATGAGTAATAAGTTAAGAAAGAACGGCACAAGATGAAATCTTGAAGTGTTTTGAAAGTTCTTCGACAAACCAAAGAGAAAAGCTCTCACTATTATTACATGGATTTATATAGTTAATTTCACTAATAGAATAAGGTTTTTCTTATTGATACATATAACTAAGAATAAAAAGGAAATAAAAAATCTTGTTGATCCTAAAGTAAAAAGAAAATAAAAGATCTTGTTTTCAAAATATATTAGGAAACAAGATTTTGCCTGATTTCTCTTCTTAATTTGATAAGTCTTTCTTTAATGTGGGCAGTTTAAGTTTAGTAGCTTAAACAATATTAACAAAGCATTGGCTATCTTGAATAGTTAATGTGGGAAAATTAACGACTTGGACAAGGCATGAATTTGAGATGGGTTCAATTAATGAATTTAATTCTTTTTTTATTTTCGTGATTCTTGCCCTTGTCATTCGACCTCCATGGATGTTTAATAGATTTTGTGAAGCTTTAGCAACTTGGTTCTTATCATTTGCCCTATCTTAAAAAGGATTTGTCCTCAAATCTTTACATACATCAAAAAGAGGTAAATTGTTGTGCAAATTTTGTTGAACTCGCAAGCTCACGAATCTACTGTATAATAGATTAATCGTGACGAGTGTCGATCCCACGAAGAGGTGAATTTTAATTAGGTGGATTTTAATTAGGTGTAGAATTAATTTTGTAAGTGAGTGATTTGATTTGTAGGGAAATTGATTTAAATTAAAGTGGAAACTATTATAATAAAGTGCTTGGGTATCTGGATCTGCATCAACATGCATCATGGGCTAAATAATCCTTATTAATACCAATTAAATCATGAGGGGGGAATCCACACCTCATCAACCACGCTCTAATCAATATGGTGCTAAGGGCTTATCGTGCCAAATAATAATAACCTTATACTAGGGTGTCGGTAAAACACTAAAACCAAGGCGGTAACTAGACAAGATGATTATTATTTGTCGACGAAAAGTCAAAACATCCACAGAAATTAGAGGGGAAGAGAAAATAAATTTACCAATTAAAGCCCATGACACATTTTGAGACTTCACCTTCAACTCAAGCTTGAAAGAAAATTAGCTACTCATTATTGAACTAGGGGTAAAATGGGAATTTTATTAAAATACGTAGAAAATACAAGATGGAGAGAGAATTACAGAAAATTAAGCTAAAAAAATGGATTCAGGGGTATCAAATTAGGGGGGGAGGCCCCATTTTTATAGATACATTGAGTGAATCATGGCCATCGGATTAAAAATAGTTTGGACGCACAGGATTGCGCCACGTCATCAGTGAACAGTACCCATGAACAGTACCGTACATGTGAATAGTGCCGTACGTGTGAACAGTGCCTTTTTTCCTTTTATGCTGTTCTTAAGGTTTTCGACTGTCCTGAGTTCAAAAGTGACGTCCGTTTTGCTATCCGATCTCTCATTCATTGTGAAATGACCATGATGCCCCTAAAATACATAAAATACTTAATTAAAACAAAACACACATAATTAAATAACAAGAGACTTAAATAAATAAAATTACAGATGTTATTGAGACTTGAAGTGTAAAATGACGATTTTCTCCTTTATAAATATACACTTTCTAACACTCAACACACCCCCCAACCAGCTTATTGCTAGTCCCTAGTAAATAAAGCGAAAACAAAATTCAAATCCAAAATGATTTTTTTTTAACACAATCATGTTTATTCAATCAGACTAATGATAACAATCAAATAAAAGTATAAGCATTATCTCCAGTCTAAAGAAACATCACACCCACATCAACCATCCACATGAATCAACAAAGTAGATACAGCTACTTTCAAAATTGACATGTCAAACCCCAAAATCTCATCGGTAATAGTGACACTCTCACAAGGAAATTAAACCCAATATAAATTGTCACTTCTATGAAGGATAAATTGAGAGAAAATAATAAACAAGCATTATCACACACTCTCACCAAGATGAAGGAAATATGCCCATAGCTTAGAAATAACACGATCTCAAGTCAAACAAAGTATTAGTCAACCCAATGTATTTTTTTTTCTTTTTTTTTATTTTTTATTATTTTTTTATGCATTACTACATCTTTATAGCCCATATAACTAACTTCTACTTCAGACTATCTCATTTCTGTCCATACATTCGCCTTAGAAGATCAGTAATTGTAGGAAACTGGAGTAACTGACTTGATTGTCACAGAGTACCGTTATCCGCCACTTGACCGGGGTGACAAACTAAAACACACAAACAGAGTAACAAACAAAAACACACAAAGAAAATCACAATCGTCCTCTTATGGAATTTACCTCAAGCTCCAACTGGATGTTGTAGACACTTCTCTCAATGTCTCTTAGTTGGCTTTCTAAATCCTCAACGTGGGATATTAACTCCGGTGGTTGTAGCTTCCAAATATGATGAGTTTTACAAAATCGTATCTGGCCTCTAAGATGAGATTGGACACGTTGAAGTCTTCTAAGGATGTTCAAGAGGAACTGTCTCATGATTAAAAGTGATAAAAGAAAACTTAATGGTTAAACAACACACTTATGCACAAACAATTTCAATTAGCAGAAGAATAATAATAATAAAAAAAAAATAAATAAATAAAACAAATCACCGAAAAGACAGAAAAATCTTAATTCAAATGTGGTGGGTCACTCAAATTTATTTCGGTGTCCTCTCCATGTGGTTGGTACTCTAGATATGGCTTTAATCTTTGACCATTAACTTTAAACGTGACACCGTTCTTTGGGTCCTTAATTTCAATTGCCCCATGTGGAAAAATAGTATGAACAATGAAGGGACCAGACCATCGAGAACGCAACTTACCTGGGAATAAGTGCAAACGAGAATTGAATAAAAGTACTTTCGACACTGGTGAAAGATTTTCTCATAATCTGCTTATCATGAAAGACTTTCATTCGCAGCTTGTAAACCTTGGCATTTTCGTATACGTCGTTGCGAATTTCTTCAAGTTCTGCTAGTTGTAATCGTCTTTCTGAGCCAGCTTGCTGCATGTCAAAATTGAATTTCTTGATGGCCCAGTACGCACGATGCTCGAGTTCCACAGGTAGGTGGCAAGCTTTTCCATATACTAGCCTGTAGGGTGACATCCCAATTGGGGTTTTGAACGCCATTCTATATGCCTATAACGCGTTATCAAGTCTTAATGACCAATCTTTTCTGTCTGGCCTCACGGTCTTTTCTAATATGTGCTTTATTTCTCGATTGGAGATTTCAACTTAGCCACTGGTTTGCGGATGATACGGAGTCGCCACTTTATGAGTGATGGAGTACTTTGTCAAAAGTACTTTGAATGATTTATTGCAAAAGTGGGTACCACCATCACTGATTATTGCTCGAGGGAATCCAAAGCGTGAAACAATGTTGCTTTTCAAAAACCCTATCACCACTTTATGATCATTAGTTCTGCATGGAATTGCCTCTACCCATTTTAATACATAGTCAACAGCAACCAATATGTAATGATGGCCAAAAGAAGCAGGAAAGGGTCCCATGAAAATCGATATCCCACACATCAAAAATCTCAACCACTAAAATTGGATTTAGTGGCATCATGTTTCTTCGTGTAATGCTCCCCATTCGTTGACACCTATCACATGAAGAGCAAAAGTTGTAAGCATCTCGAAATATAGTCGGCAAATAGAAACCACTTTTTAGAACTTTTGTGGCTGTTTTCTTAGCGCTGAAATGGACTCCGCAAGCTTGTTCATGGCAGAACGAAAGGATGTTCTGAAATTCATTTTCTGGGATGCATCGTCTAATAATTTGATCTGCACAATACTTGAACAGATAGGGGTCATCCCAGAAGAAATTCTTTATTTCTGCAAAGAATTTAGCCTTGTCCTGCTTGGCTCAATGCTCTGGAAGTTTACCTGTAACAAGATAATTAACGATATTAGCATACCAAGGTAATACTTCCACACTCATTAATTGCTCATCCGGAAATGACTCATTCAATATCAAAGGTTCTGTTATTGTGTCAAAATGGAGACGAGAGAGATGGTCAGCCACAACATTTTCTATCCCTTTCTTGTCTTTGAATTCCAAGTCAAACTCTTGCAAAAGCAACACCCAACGAATTAATCTAACTTTTGCATCTTTCTTTGTGAGAAGATATTTCAGAGCAGCATGATCGGTGAACACAATAATTTTACAACCAATGAGATAAGATCGAAATTTTTCTAATGCAAACACTACTGCTAGCATTTCTTTTTCAGTAGTTGAATAGTTCAACTGTGCACCATTTAATGTCATACTAGCATAGTAAATAACATGGGGAATTCGATCTACTCTTTGTCTTAATACTGCTCCTACTGCATAATCAGATGCATCACACATGAGTTCGAATGGTAAGCTCCAGTTTGGTGGCTGAATGATGGGTGATAACGTCAACAATTGCTTTAACTTTTCAAATGCTACAAGACATGAATCATCAAAGACAAAATGTACATCCTTAGCAAGTAAATTGCATAAGGGTCTAGAAACTTTGCTAAAATCCTTAATGAAACGTCTATAAAAACCAGCATGCCCAAGGAAAGATCTTACTTCTCTGACTGTTTTAGGTGGAGGAAGATTGGAAATGAGATCGACCTTAGCTTTGTCAACCTCAATACCTTTGCATGAAATGATGTGACCGAGAACTATACCTTGTTTTACCATAAAATGGCACTTCTCCCAATTTAAGATCAGATTTTTCTCGATACATCTCTGCAAAATTTTTGTCAAATGATGTAAACATTGATCAAATGAATCTCCAAAAATAGAAAAATCATCCATAAAGACCTCAAGAAACTGTTCAACCATATCAGAAAAAATGCTTAACATACAACGTTGAAATGTAACAGGTGCATTAAATAATCCAAACGGCATTCTCCTATATGCAAAAGTGCCAAAAGGGCAAGTGAAAATGGTTTTCTCTTGATCTTTTGGTGCTATGAGAATCTGATTGTACCCTGAATAGCCATCTAGAAAGCAATAAAATTCATGGCCTGCTAATCTATCAAGCATTTGATCAATAAATGGTAAAGGAAAATGGTCTTTACGTGTGACAGAATTTAACTTTCTATAATCAATGCATACACGCCATCCTGTAGTCCCTCTAGTGGGTATCAATTCATTATCAGCATTGGTAACTACTGTAACTCCTGACATTTTGGGGATAACTTGCACAGGACTGACCCATGAACTATCAGAAATTGGGTAAATGATACCTGCATCTAATAGCTTGAGGACTTCTGTTCTAACAACTTCTTTCATGTTAGGATTTAACCGACGTTGCATTTCCTTAGTAGATTTAGCATTTTCATCAAGGTGAATGTAATGCATGCAGTCTGCTGGGTTTATACCTTTTATGTCTGCTATGGTCCATCCTAATGCTCCTTTGTGCTCTTTTAAAACATCCAACAACTTACCTTTTTATTTATCATTTAGGGATGATGAGATGATTACCGGTAGAGTGCTTTCTTTTCCCAAGAATGCATATTCCAAAGTGTTGGGTAATGGTTTGAGCTCGAGTTTTGGTGGTGATTCTGATGATGGGATGATTTTCTTCTCTGATGGTGCTAGTTGCTCAACTCTTAACTTCCATTTATTAGTGTCCATGGATGGTGCTGAGTCAAGTAGGGCGTTGACCTCATCGACTGATCTGTAAATATCAAAATCCAAACCAAAGTGAGTTAAACATGTTTGTAAAGGGTCATCACTAAGGTTTGAAAGAAAAGTATCATCAACTAATGCTTCAATTAAATCCACATCAACAATTCCATCATCTGCATTGTGAGGTTGTTTGGCAATGTTGAAGATGTTAAGCTCCATGGTCATATTGCCGAAAGACAACTGCATATTTCCAGTCTTGCATTGAATGTGAGCATCGCCAGTTGCCAAGAATGGTTGGCCTAGGATAATGGGGATGTGCTTCCTTGAATCCTGTATTGGTTGTGTGTCAATTACAATGAAATCAACAGGAAAATAAAACTTGTCTACCTGTATAAGCACGTCCTCCACAATACCACGAGGTATTTTCGTGGACCGATCTGCAAGCTGTAACACCACTGGAGTTGGGTGTAATTCTCCCAATCCAAGTTTCACAAATACTGAATAAGGCAAGAGATTAACACTAGCTCCTAAATCCAACAAAGCATTCTCAATTGTGTGGTTCCCTATACTACATGAAATAGTGGGGGAGCCCGAGTCTTTACATTTTAGAGGAATTTTGTGTTAGAGTATAAAACTAACGTTTTCTGTTAAAAATGCCTTTTTTTGATCATGAATGTTTCTCTTTTTAGTACAAAGGTCTTTAAGAAACTTGGCATAAGATGGAATTTGTTTTATTGCATCAAGTAAAGGGATGTTAACACTTACCTGTTTGAAGATCTAAAAAATCTCACCTGTGGATTTTCCCTTCTTTCCTTTAGCTAACCTCTGAGGAAATGGAGCTTTTGGAACATATTCTCGTGTGTTGGTTTCTTCTTTCTCCTCCGGTGGTGAGTCTTCAACATTTACAGGTACAATTTGATTTTCTTTGGTCGCTGGCATCTCCACTTTGTTGTCGACTTCTTTTCCTTTTCGTAAGGTCATAACGGCTTTGACCTCTCCATGCTGTTGTGGTGAACTGGTACTTGCTTCATGCACTCCTTTAGGATTAGGCACGAGTTGACTTGGAAACTTACCTTTTTCAACAGTCATTGCCAAAGTTTGCACTGAAGAGGCAAGCTGTCCCACCATCTTTTCAAGGCTTGAAACTGATTGGGCTTGTGAGTTGAAGCCTGCTTTCATCTTATTCCGTAGTCCATCAATGGTGCGGTTCTGTTGCTCGATTGTAGATTGAGTAACATTCTTGAAATTTTGGAATGAATCCTCCCATGGTCTAGGTTGAGAGTAATTCTGGTTCTGATTATATGGTCTAAATGTTGGCTGAGAGGCTTGAGGAACTTGAGGGATTGGTTTCATCGGTGGAGCTGGAGCTGTTGGTCCATTCTGTTGAAATCCTTGAGACCATGAAAAATTGGGGTGGTCTCTCCATCCAGGGTTATATGTGTTGGAGTATGGGTTGTAATTTGATGGTTTTCTCATTACACCTATGGCATTGGCTTGATCCGAGTACGACTCATGGTCATGTGGCTCCGTTGATTTGGCAGTCGTCAACGATGCTATTTGTCGAGAAAGACCTTCAATTATCTCTTTGACTTCTTTAATTCCCGAACTTGACTCGCCAATGTGAACCTCATTCACTCCTTTAATTCTTCTAGGATTCTTGAGAGATCGACTCCGTTGTTGGAAATTATCTGCTTGTCGCTGGAAGAAATCCCAAATCTCTGTTGCACTTTTTGACATTAGCTCTCCTCCACTTGTTGCCATTAGCCATTCTTGCACATTTGGCAATAATCCCTCCAAGAAGTATTGGCATTGGTGCCATTTTTCGTACCCATGATGTGGACACTTCAAAAGTAGCCCATTAAATCGCTCCCATGCTTCGAAAAACTGCTCGTCTTCTCTCTGGGTAAACTTTGAGATTTCCCTGCGAATAGCATTGGTTTTATGCACTGGGAAATATTTATTTAAAAATTTTGTTACCATTTGTTCCCATGTTGTAATGCTATTAGCAGGCAATGTATTGAACCATGAACGAGCTCTATCCTTTAAAGAAAATGAGAATAGTCTAAGTTTAACATCATCTTCTGAAAAATTCTCATATTTAAAAGTTTGACAAATTGTATGAAAATCATTCAGATGATTATATGGGTCCTCATTTTCTAGGCCATAGAATGTTGGGAGACAATTTAGCACATTAGGTTTTAACTCAAAACTCATAGCTGCTACATTTGGGTATCGTATGCATGATGTGCTTAAGTTAGCTAAGGGACTGAAGTAGTCTTTAAATGGCCTCTCCTGTGGTTCTGGTTGTTGTAAATCCATTTTAATTTTTTCTTTAAGTGCGATGTGTTTGTGTGTGCGAAGTGTTCTTTCTAATTCAAGGTCTATAGGTTCAAGATTAGGTAATAATGACCTACGACCATGCATGCAAAGAAAATAAAAATGAGAACAAAATAAATAAAAATAAAGAAGAAGGAGAAATTATAATACTAACCTTATTGCGCTGTTACAACCTTTCTATGAAAATACACAAAAAAATACGTGAAATGAAATAAATAAAATAAAAATAAATTAACAAGATAAATGAAAAATTACAAAGAAAAATAACTTAAAAATTAAATTGCAGAAATTTAAAGAAAAAAAGAAATTCTTACCTAAAATGTAGATTCGCTTTTTTTTAATTAATTAAGAAAAAAATTACAAGGAAACAACTAAAATAATAATAATAATAATAAATTATTTACAAAAATTAATTCTACAAATTAAAATACTTACCTCCCCGGCAACGTGGCCAAAAACTTGTTGTGCAAATTTTGTTGAACTCGCAAGCGCACGAATCTACTGTAGAATAGATTAACGGTGACGAGTGTCGATCCCACGAGGAGGTGGATTTTAATTAGGTGTAGAATTAATTTTGTAAGTGGGTGATTTGATTTGTGGGGAAATTGATTTAAACTATGCTGGAAATTAAATTGGAATGGCAGGAATAAATTAAACTGGAAACTATTATAATAAAGTGCTTGGGTATCTGGATCTATATCAACATGCATCATGGGCTAAATAATCCTTATTAATACCAATTAAATCATGAGGGGGGAATCCACACCTCATCAACCACGCTCTAATCAATATGGTGCTAAGGGCTTATCGTGCCAAATAATAATAACCTTATACTAGGGTGTCGGTAAAACCAAGGCGGTAACTTGACAAGATGATTATTATTTGTTGACGAAAAGTTAAAACATCCACAGAAATTAGAGGGGAAGAGAAAATAAATTTACCAATTAAAGCCCATGACATATTTTGAGACTTCACCTTCAACCCAAGCTTGAAAGAAAATTAGTTACTCATTATTGAACTAGGGGTAAAATGGAAATTTTATTAAAATACGTAGAAAATACAAGATGGAAAGAGAATTACAGAAAATTAAGCTCAAAAAATGGATTCAGGGGTGTCAAATTAGGGGAGGGGGAGGCCCCCTTTTTATAAAGACATTGAGTGAATCATAGCCATCGGATTAAAAATAGTTTGGACGCACAGGATTGCGCCACGTCATCAGTGAACAGTAACACGGTTTGATCACGGGTTTGACCACGCGGTTTGAACAGTAACACGGTTTGCACACGGTTTGAACGATGAATGCAGCGAATAGTCGTCGTCGATGCCCATGAACGATGCATACATGTGAATAGTGCCGTATGTGTGAACAATGCCTTTTTTCCTTTTATGCTCTTCTTAAGGTTTTCGACTGTCCTGAGTTCAAAAGTGACGTCCGTTTTGCTATCCGATCTCTCATTCATTGTGAAATGACCATGATGCCCCTAAAATACATAAAATACTTAATTAAAACAAAACACACATAATTAAATAACAAGAGACTTAAATAAATAAAATTACAGATGTTATTGAGACTTGAAGTGTAAAATAACGATTTTCTCCTTTATAAATATACACTTTCTAACACTTAACATAAATCCGTAACATTACAACTTACACTTACATTATAGTCACCTGGAAGATCTAGTTTATAAGCATTGTTATTATTTCTTTCAATTACTTGAAATGATTCATCTCCACTTTAAAGTAGTTTTTGTTGAACCAAGATCAGATTTATTCTCCAATAAAAAATACCAGGACCTAGCTAAACTCTCTGATAATTGATCAAGAAGATAGCAAAACAAATTCCCACAAAAGAATCACATAGAAACAGTAATCAAAGAACAACAAATTTAAGTGGTTTGGTTGAAGGTAGCCTACATCCACTGAAGAATACAGCAGCAGCTTTTATTCACTCATCAATAACAAGATACAAGCTTTGAGACGAAGCAGTAAGAAATACATCCCCTGATTTCATATCCCTTAAGACTATTTATACAAGCTTAAGGACCTCTAGAAAGATCCCCTGCCAGCCAGTTGTGTTCTGGGTTTGATAGAAACAAAACCCATAATTTTCCCTCTTTAATAACAGAAAATAACAGCCTTGATGACACGTGCTAGTTTCTCCTCAATAATAATAGCCCAAAACGATAGCTATCATCGCCGTATTGAGTAAGTAAAAAACATGTGATGGACACATGCTTTAATAACTTTAATCTGGCCGACAAAGTAAGGTTGTCATACAGGCTAATTTGATTCCAGTTGACATGTCACTCTCTAACACAACATCAAACCAACATGACAGTTGATTCACTGAAATGAGTTTCAAAGTTCACACTTTAACAGTTTTGAACGTCTTTAAATAAGAAACTATTCCTTCTTCATATGCAAGCAAACCCAATATCTCGGTTTAAATACAACTTTCTTGCGCCTTTTATTAGCTTGATTAGCCTATTATTTTGTTCACTTCTCAATGTTTTGCCTTCCTTTTTCATGGATATGACTATAAAGTCAACTTTTTTCTTTTTGTCTAAATTAATTCGCTCATCCAGAGGTAAAAGGGTTAAATCCAAAGGAGTTAATGGATTGACACCTTACACAATTTCAGAAGGTGAAAACTTAGTTGCTGAATGTGTACTCCTATTATTTGCATATTCTACATGCGGCAAGCATTCTTCCCATGTTTTCAAGTTCTTTTGTGTTATAGCACATAACAAGTTAGACAAGGCCCTATTAACTACTTCAGTTTATCCATCAGTTTATGGATGACAAGTAGTAAAAAACAAAAGTTTAGTTCCTAACTTACCGTATAAAGTTTTCCAAAAAAACTTAAAACTTTGTATCATGCAATCTTACAATCTCTTTGAAAAACAATGGTTAAAAATATATGAAGTATTGTTAATTTTGTGATGTGGCATAACACGCGTCATTTTAGAGAACCTATCGATGACCACAAATATAAATCCCTTCCTTTTTTTAACCTAGGTAAACCTAACATACAATCTATACATATGTCAGTCTAAGATTCACTGGGCAGAGGCAAAAGAGCATATAACCGTGAGGCTTAACTTTAGACGTAGCTTATCTACAAGTAACTCACTTCTCATTAATCCTTTCTACATGATGTTTCATATGAGGCCAAAAGAAGTATTCATAGAAAACACCTAAAGCCTTAGACATACAAAAATGCCCCATCAAACCACACACCCCATATAAGCTTCTCTAACAAGCAAGTCATGCAATGAACATTTAGGCACACATAATTTATTTTCCCTAAATAAAAAACCATTATGCATTGAATACATACCCAAGCACTATATTTAAAACTTAATGTTTTTACATCTAAAGTAGAAAGTAAGACATACTTTCGAGATAATGCATCAGTGTTGAGTGTTAGAAAGTGTATATTTATAAAGGAGAAATTCATCATTTTACACTTTAAATCTCACTAACATCTCTAATTTTATTTATTTAAGTCCTTTGTTATTTAATTATATATGTTTTGTTTTTATTAAGTATTTTGTGTATTTTAGGGGTATCATGGTCATTTCACAATGAACGAGATTTCGGATAGCAAAACGGACGTCACTTTTGAACTCAGGACAGTCGAAAACCTTAAGAGGAGCATAAAAGGAATCACGACACTGTTCACACGTACGGCACTATTCACATGTACATGTATGCATCGCTTCATGGATATCGCTTCACGACACTCGCTCGCATCACGTTCTTCGTTCAAACCGTGTGCAAACCGTGTTTCTTGTTCAAACCGCGTGGTCAAACCCGTGGTCAAACCGTTTCTTGTTTCACCGATGACGTGGCGCATCTTGTGCATCCAAACTATTTTTAATCCGATGGCCATGATTCACTCAATGTATCTATAAAAAGGGCCTCCCCCTTAATTTGATACCCCGAATCTATTTTTGAGCTTAGTTTTCTGTAATTCTCTCTCCATCTTGTATTTTCTACGTATTTTAATAAAATTCCCATTTTACCCCTAGTTCAATAATGAGTAGCTAATTTTCTTTCAAGCTTGGGTTGAAGGTGAAGTCTCAACATGTGTCATGGGCTTTATTTGGTAAATTTACTTTCTCTTCCCCTCTAATTCTGTGGAGGTTTTGACTTTTAAATCGACAAATAATAATAATCTTGTCTAGTTACCGCCCCCGGTTTTACCGACACCTAGTATAAGGTTATTATTATTTGGCACGATAAGCCCTTAACACCATATTGATTAGGCGTGGTTCATGAGGTGTGGATTCCCCCTCATGATTTAATTGGTATTAATAAGGATTATTTAGCCCATGATGCATGTTGATACGGATCCAGATACCCAAGCACTCTATTTCAATAGTTCCCAATTCAATTTAATTCCGCTATTCCAATTTAAATTCTAGCATCCTTTAAATCAATTTTCCCATTCTAGCATCCTTTAAATTAATTTCCCTATAGATCCAATCACCCATTTACAAAATTAATTCTACACACAATTAAAATCCACCTCCTCGTGGGATCGACACTCAACACCATTGATCTATTCTACAATAGATTCGTGCGCTTGCGAGTTCAACAAAATTTGCACAACAAGTTTTTGGCGCCGTTGCCGGGGAGGTAAGTATTTTGATTTGTAGAATTAATTTTTTGTAAATAATTTTTTTATTATTATTATTACTATTAGTATTATTATTATTATTTTATTTGTTTCCTTGTAATTTTTTTTTCTTAATTAATAAAAAAAAAGGCGAAATTACATTTTCTAGGTAAGAATTTCTTTTTCTCTTCTTTAAATTTCTACAATTTAATTTTCAAGTTATTTTTCTTTATAATTTTTCATTTATCTCATTAATTTATTTTATTTCACGTATTTGTTTTAGTGTGTTTTTTTTTAATAGAAAGGTTGTAACAGCGCAATAAGGTTAGTATTGTAATTTCTCCTTCTTCTTTATTTTTATTTGTTTTGTTCTCAATTTATTTTCTTTATTTGCATGCATGGTCGTAGGTCATTATCACCTAATCTTGAACCTATAGACCTTGAATTAGAAAAAACACTTCGCACACATTACATTGCATTTAAAAATAAAATTGAAATGGATTTACAACAACCAGAACCACAGGAGAGGCCATTTAAGGACTACTTCAGTCCCTTAGCTAATTTGAGCACATCATGCATTAGATACCCAAATGTAGCTGCTAGGAGTTTTGAGTTAAAACCTAGTGTGCTAAATTGTCTCCCAACATTCTATGGCCTAGAAAATGAGGACCCATATAATCATTTGAATGATTTTCATACAATTTGTCAAACTTTTAGATATGAGAATTTTTCAGATGAGGATGTTAAACTTAGATTATTTCCATTTTCTTTAAAGGATAGAGCTCGTTCATGGTTCAATACATTGCTAATAGCATTACAACATGGGAACAAATGGTAACAAAATTTTTAAATAAATATTTCCCAGTGCATAAAACCAATGCTATTCGCAGGGAAATCTCAGAATTCACCCAAAGAGAAGACGAGCAGTTTTTCGAAGCGTGGGAGCGATTCAATGGGCTACTTTTGAAGTGTCCACATCATGGGTACGAGAAATGGCACCAATGCCAATACTTCTTGGAAGGATTATTGCCAAATGTGCAAGAATGGCTAATGGCGACAAGTGGAGGAGAGCTAATGTCAAAAAGTGCATCAGAGATTTGGGATTTCTTCCAGCGACAAGCAGATAATTCCCAACAGCGGAGTCGATCTCTTAGGAATACTAGAAGAATTAAAGGAGTGAATGAGGTTCACATTGGCGAGTCTGGTTCGGGAATCAAAGAAGTTAAAGAGATGGTTGAAGGCCTTTCTCGACAAATAGCATCGTTGACGACTGCCAAATCAACAGAGCCACATGACCATGACTCATATTCAGATCAAGCCAATGCCATCGGTGTCATGAGAAAGCCATCAAATTACAACCCATACTCCAACACATATAATCCTGGATGGAGAGATCACCCCAATTTTTCATGGTCTCAGGGATTCCAACAGAATGGACCAGCAGCTCCAGCTCCACCAATGCAACCAATTCCTCAAGTTCCTCAAGTTCCTCAAGCCTCTCAGCCACCATTTAGACCATACAATCAAAACCAGAATTACTCTCAACCCAGACCATGGGAGGATTCATTCCAAAATTTCAAGAATGTTACTCAATCTACAATCGAGCAACAAAACCGCACCATTGATGGACTACGGAATGAGATGAGAGCAGGCTTCAACTCACAAGCCCAATCAGTTTCAAGCCTTGAGAAGATGGTGGGACAACTTGCTTCTTCAGTTCAAACTTTGGCAATGACTGTTGAGAAAGGTAAATTTCCAAGTCAACCAGTGCCTAATCCTAAAGGAGTACACGAAGCAAGTACCAGTTCACCACAACAGCATGGAGAGGTCAAAGCCGTTATGACCTTACGAAAAGGAAAAGAAGTCGACAACAAAGTGGAGATGCTAGTGACAAAATCAACTCAGATTGTACCTGTAAATGCTGAGGACTCACCACCGGAGGAGAAAGAAGAAACCAACCCACGAGAGTATGTTCCTAAGGCTCCATTTCCTCAAAGGTTAGCTAAAGGAAAGAAGGGAAAATCCACAGGTGAGATTCTTGAAGTCTTCAAACAGGTAAGTGTTAACATCCCTTTACTTGATGCCATAAAACAAGTTCCATCTTATGCCAAGTTTCTTAAAGACCTTTGCACTAAAAAGAGAAACATTCATGTTCAGAAAAAGGCATTTTTAACTGAAAATGTTAGTTCTATACTCCAACACAAAATTCCTCTAAAATGTAAAGACCTGGCTCCCCACTATCTCATGTAGTATATAGGGAACCACACAATTGAGAATGCTTTGTTGGATTTAGGAGCTAGTGTTAATCTTTTGCCTTACTCAAGATTTGTGAAACTTGGATTGGGAGAATTACACCCAACTCCAAAGTGGTGTTACAAACTTGCAGATCGGTCCACGAAAATACCTCGTGGTATTGTGGAGGACGTGCTTATCCGTAGACAAGTTTTATTTTCCGTTGATTTCATTGTAATTGACACTCAACCAATACAGATTCAAGGAAGCACATCCCCATTATCCTAGGCCGACCATTCTTGGCAACGCCGATGCTCACATTCAATGCAGATCGAAACATGCGATTGTCTTTCGGCAACATGACCATGGAGCTCAACATCTTCAACATTTCCAAACAACCTCACAATGCAGATGATGGAATTGTTGATGTGGATTTAATTGAAGCATTAATTGATGATACTTTTGTTTCAAACTTTAGTGATGACCCTTTACAAACATGTTTAACTCACTTTGGTTTGGATTTTGATGTTGACAGATCGATCGATGAGTCAACGCCTTACTGACTTCGGACCATCCATGGACACTAATAAATGGAAGTCAAGAGTTGAACAACTAGCACCATCGAGAGAAAATCATCCCATCATCAGAGTCACCACCGAAACTCGAGCTCAAACCATTACCCAACACTTTGGAATATGCGTTCTTAGGAGAAGAAAGCACTCTACCGGTAATCATCTCATCATCCCTAAATGACGAGCAAAAAGGTAAGTTGTTGGATGTTTTAAAAGAGCACAAAGGAGCATTAGGATGGACCATAGCAGAGACATAAAGGTATAAACCCAAAGAGATCGCATGCATTACATTCACCTTGATGAAAATGCTAAATCTACTAGGGAAATGCAACGTCGGTTAAATCCTAATATGAAAGAAGTTGTTAGAACGGAAGTCCTTAAGCTATTAGATGCAGGTATCATTTACCCCATTTCGATAGTTCATGGGTCGATCTGTGCAAGTGGTCCCCAAAAAGTCGGGAGTCACATAGTTACCAATGCTGATAATGAATTGATACCCACTAGAGTGACTACAGGATGGCGTGTATGCATTGATTATAGAAAGTTAAATTCTGTCACACGTAAAGACCATTTTCCTTTACCATTTATTGATCAAATGCTTGATAGATTAGCAGGCCATGAATTTTATTGCTTTCTAGATGGCTACTCAGGGTACAATCAGATTCCCATAGCACCAAAAGATCAAGAGAAAACCACTTTCACTTGCCCTTTTGGCACTTTTGCATATAGGAGGATGCCATTTGGATTATGTAATGCACCTGCTACATTTCAACGTTGTATGTTAAGCATTTTTTCTGATATGGTTGAACGTTTTCTTGAGGTCTTTATGGATGACTTTTCTGTTTTTGGAGATTCATTTGATCAATGTTTACATCATCTAACACAAGTTTTGCAGAGATGTATAGAGAAGAATTTGGTCTTAAATTGGGAGAAATGCCATTTTATGGTAAATCAAGGTATTGTTCTCGGTCACATCATTTCATGCAAAGGTATTGAGGTTGACAAAGCTAAGGTGGATCTCATTTCCAATCTTCCTCCACCTAAAACAGTCAGAGAAGTAAGATCTTTCCTTGGGCATGCTGGTTTTTATAGACGTTTCATTAAGGATTTTAGCAAAGTTTCTAGACCCTTATGCAATCTACTTGCTAAGGATGTACATTTTGTCTTTAATGATTCATGTCTTGTGGCGTTTGAAAAACTAAAGCATTTGTTGACAACATCACCCATCATTCAGCCACCAAACTGGAGCTTACCATTTGAGCTTATGTGTGATGCATCTGATTATGCAGTAGGAGCAGTATTAGGACAAAGAGTAGATCGAATTCCTCATGTTATTTACTATGCTAGTATGACATTAAACGATGCACAGTTGAACTATTCAACTACCGAAAAAGAAATGCTAGCAGTAGTGTTTGCATTAGAAAAATTTCGATCTTATCTCATTGGTTGTAAAATAATTGTATTCACAGATCATCTTTGCTCAAAATATCTTCTCACAAAGAAAGATGCAAAAGCTAGACTAATTCGTTGGGTGTTGCTTTTGCAGGAGTTTGACCTGGAGTTCAAAGATAAGAAAGGTTCTGAAAATGTTGTGGCTGACCATCTCTCTCGTCTCCACTTTGATATCAACACAGAACCCTTAACATTAAATGAGTCATTTCCAGATGAACAATTAATGAGTGTGGAAGTATTACCTTGGTATGCTGATATAGTTAATTATCTTGTTACAGGTAAACTTCCAGAGCATTGGACCAAGCAGGACAAGGCTAAATTCTTTGCGGAAATAAAGAATTTTTTCTGGGATGACCCCTATCTGTTCAAGTATTGTGCAGATCAAATTATTCGACGATGTGTCCCAGAGAATGAAGTTCATAACATCCTTTCATTCTGCCATGAACAAGCTTGTGGAGGCCATTTCAGCGCTAAGAAAACAGGGACTAAAGTTCTACAATGTGGTTTCTATTGGCCAACTATATTTCGAGATGCTTACACCTTTTGTTCTTCATGTGATAGGTGTCAACGAATGGGGAGCATTACCCGAAGGAACATGATGCCACTAAATCCAATTTTAGTGGTTGAGATTTTTGATGTATGGGGTATCGACTTCATGGGACCCTTTCCCCCATCTTTTGGCCATCAATACATATTGGTTGTTGTTGACTATGTTTCGAAATGGGTAGAGGCAATTCCATGCAGAACCAATGATCATAAAGTGGTGATAGGGTTTTTGAAGAGCAACATTGTTTCACGCTTTGGATTCCCCCGAACGATAATCAGTGATGGTGGTACCCACTTTTGCAACAAATCATTCAAAGCACTTTTGACAAAGTACTCCATCACTCATAAAGTGGCGACTCCGTATCATCCGAAACCAAAGGCCAAGTTGAGATCTCCAATCGAGAAATAAAGCACATCCTAGAAAAGACCGTGAGGCCAGGCAGAAAAGATTGGTCATTAAGACTTGATGATGCATTATGGGCATATAGAACGGCTTTCAAAACCCCAATTGGGATGTCACCCTACAGGCTAGTGTATGGAAAAGCTTGCCACCTACCTGTGGAACTCGAGCATCGTGCGTACTGGGCCATCAAGAAATTCAATTTTGACATGCAAAAGCAAGTGCTCGAAAAGACGATTACAAAATGTGAGAACTTGAAGAAATTCGTAATGATGCATACGAAAATGCCAAGGTTTACAAGCGGCGAATGAAAGTCTTTCATGATAAGCGAGACATGAGAAAATCTTTCACTCCAGTCGAAAAGTACTTTTATTCAATTCTCGTTTGCACTTATTCCCGGGTAAGTTGCGTTCTCGATGGTCCGCCCCTTCATTGTTCATCTTGTTTTTTCCACATGGGGCAATTGAAATTAAGGACCCAAAAAACGGTGTCACGTTTAAAGTTAATGGTCAAAGATTAAAGCCATATCTAGAGTACCAACCACATGGAGAGGACACCGAAGTAAATTTAAGTGACCCACCAGATTTGAATTAAGATTTTTGTGTCTTTTCGGTTATTTGATTTTTTTTTTTTTTTTTTTTTTTTTTTTTTTTTGCTAATTGAAATTATTTATGCATAAGTGTGTTTGTTTAACCATTAAGTCTTCTTTTATCACTTTTAATCATGAGACAGTTCCTCTTGAACATCCTTGGACGACTTCAACGTGTCCAATCTCATCTCAGAGGCCAGATACGATTTTGTAAAACACATCGTATTTGGAAGCTACAACCACCGGAGTTAATATCCCACGTTGAGGATTTAGAAAGCCAACTCAGAGACATTGAGAGCAGTGTCTACAACATCCAGTTGGAGCTTGAGTTTGTGTGTTTCAGTTTGTCACCCCGGTCAAGTGGCGGATAACGGTACTCCGTGACAATCAAGTCGGTTACTTCAGTTTCCCATAATTACTGATCTTCTGAGGCGAAGGTATGGATAGAAACGAGATCTTAGCAAAGCTTCATAGTCGATTCCCTTCACTTCCTCAGAATGCCCTCCTCACAATCTATAAAGCTCGATCTGAACGCATGCGATTGCTCATGAGGAATAACATACCTGCTGATATTCGCTGGTTAATTGAGGCTAAAGTACGCTTGGCAGGTGAGTTGCCTCCTAAATTTATTGCATACATGCCTGGTTGTGGTAAAGGAAATTATGCAAGAAAGCGAAGAGCTCGAAAGATTTCGGTTGCTTGTCATAAGTGTGCCAGAATGATATGCAATAAAAAACGATGTTCTTTAGGAATGGTGTCTGATAACAGAGAAGATAAGATTCAATTCATTAGGGATGGCTTGAATAAGGAGTCATTGGATGATATCCTTTTGTCTCTTGAAACGCATCCCAGTGGATATGTGCAAGGAGCGATTCTCCAGTTATGGCCATCATTCCAGAAAGAGCATGCACGATACTGATCTCGAATCGACTATAAACGACCCTGTTTGCCAGTTTATAAGAAAACTGGATGGGAAGCCTATCCTCGACCCATAGAGGGCGTTGAAGCCGTTTCTGGACATAAAACCAGAGGAAGATGTGAGCCACAGTCGCAACTACCTGTAAATATCCTTTTACTTTACTGTTGTTTTATTTTACTGTTGTTTTACCATTTGCATTATTGTCTTTAATAATTTTATATTTGTCATTATTTGCTTTTCCTTTTTACTGTTTCCTTTTTTACTCTCAAGCCATGTGCATTACACGATTAATTGACATAGACATGACACCTCATTCACAACAGACCCATTGCCGCCAAGATCCTTAAATATGATTCTTTTCGTTTACACTCACAAATTATTTTTGAGAAGTATCATAATGGCAGCTACTCCCAATAAACAATTCAAGAACATTTGTGTGCTTTCCGGATTTAACTATGGCAAATATAAAGAGTTCTTTGAGGCGACCATTGATCTTGGTCGATGCATGTGAGAGAAAATTACACTTAGTATGCGGCGGAGGTGACCGGGGGTTATCAAAATTGGTCTCAGAAACTGCTTTTGTCAGAGGAAGTCAAGTGTTAGGCATCATACCACAAACCCTAAAACCTTTAGGTCTTGTCTAACTCACCGACCTGAGAAGAGTTAGTTGTCTCAGGTATGCAAGAAAGAATAACCGAAATGCTTAATCATGCTGATGCTTTTATTTTCTTACCAGGAGATCTTGCAACTCTAGAGGCACTTATCACTTTAGCATCTTGGGCCCATCTGCACATTCATCAGAAACCCATCGGTTTGTTAAATGTCAATAATTTTTATGATGGCTTTATCGCATTTCTTAACCATGCAATAAAAAACTACTTCATTCCTTCCTCAGTGAAAAAGCTTTTTATTTGTGCTCACACTAATGAGCTACTTGATCTGTTACAAGCTTATCGACCAGAGCCAGATCCCAAGACCTTGGTGTTGGAGTGTACAAATAACGATGGTAACAATAGCAGCTGTAAGAAGTACAAATTAGATTTAAATCTCCGCTTTGTAAATATTTTATTCTGTGTTGCACCACCCAGGTGATGTCTTCTAAACTCTACTTCTTTCCTTTAAAACATTGAGGACAATGTTTAGTTCTGGTTGGGGGGAGGGGATAGTTGACAATTGTGGAATGTTGGTTAAGTTTTTACTAATTTTTTGTTGTAGAAACTAATCATGTTAATCGCTTGTTTGTGTTGAAGATGGCTGAATATGGAGTGTAGTTACTCTAGAAACGCATCTTCTCAGTTAAAAAAAAAAAAAAATAATGAAAAAAAAAAAAAAATTTCTTATTTTTCGTGTGATCTTTCTAACTTTTTGACTTCTCCTTTATAAATATGCATTTTCAAATTTTGAGTCAAAGATGGCTGAATATAGAGTGTAGTGTCTCTAGAAACGCATCTTCTTAGTTAAAAAAAAAAAAATCATTTTTCTATCATTTTAAGTGCAACATTTTCAATTAGTTTTTCTGCATCATTTTCACATTTCTGCATGCATATTTTCCTTTCATGTTTAGAATAGGTTGGGGGGTAGAATGTTGTTTAAAAAAAAAAAAAAATAGTGTGATTTTGTTTTTATTTTTGGATGACATGATGATTTTCGAATTTTAGTATTTGTATTATCTTTGGTTTTGAGTGATGTTACACTATGTTTGCTACTCTACATGTTGATGTCGGAGATAAATATGAGTTGCTTGAAAAAATTGACATGTCATAATGAATACCAAGTGAGCTTTTGAGCCTATTATTTTTCTTGGAGAGTAACCCTTTTTGCCCATTCTTTATACAGCTTAGCAGTATTATTATTTTATACATGATCTTTAGATTTCCTTGGAGTCAACCCTTTAAAAAAAAAAAAGTTAAAAAAAAAATGCGTTGCTACATCTAAAGGTCCATTTAACTAGTAGATATGGAGGATTATCTAGAGCCCTAAAAGATGATGGAAAGGCCGTTTTTGACCCGTTTGAGCCTTTCTAGCCATCCCTTATGTGAAATATCCATAGTTAGCCCTTTTGAGCCTTTTATTAAAAAAAAAAAAAAAAACTTTTCTTTGTCAACTTATCGTCTTCACCCACTCCAATTTGGAGTATTACCCAATATCTTACAAGTTCCATCACCTATTCATGTTTGAGAAAAATATAAATAATTGTTTTGTTTAGTAAAGTTGTGCAATACCGAAAAAAAAAGGAAAAAAAAAGAGAAAGCAAAGAAAAAAAAAAGAAATTCTCTAAAAAAAAAAAAAAAAAAAAAAAAAGAGAGATATATAATACAATAATAAATAAGTAAAATGCACTTACTTTTTAGTTTCCAAAAGATATTATTTTTCTCAAACATATATTTTGTTTCCTCTATTTTCCTTTCTTTGTTAGCCATGTCCCTAGCCTACGTTACATCCTAATAAAAGTCCTTCTTGATTTTAGGGAACTATAGTCTGAAGTAGAAGCTAGTTATATGGGCCAAAAGATGTAGTAATGCATAATAAAAAAAAAAAAAGAGAAAAAAAAATAAGTAAATAAATTGGGTTGACTAGCATTTTGTTTGACTTGAGATCATGTTATTTCTAAGTTGTGGGCATATTCTTTTCATCTTGGTGAGAGTGTGTGATAATGCATGTTTATTATTTTCTCTCAATTTATCATTCATAGAAGTGACAATTTATATTGGGTTTAATTTCTTTGTGAGAGTGTCACTATTACCGGTGAGATGTTGGGGTTTGACATGTCATTTTTGAAAGTAGCTGTATTTACTTGGTTGATTCATGTGGATGGTTGATGTGAGTGTGATGTTTCTTTAGACTGGAGATAATGCTTATACGTTTATTTGATTGCTATCATTAGTCTGATTGAATAAACAAGTTTGTTTAAAAAAAAAAAAAAACAAAACAAAAAAAAAAAATTTTTTGGGTTTGAATTTTATTTTCGCTTTATTTGCTAGGGACTAGCAATAAGCTGGTTGGGGGGTGTGTTGAGTGTTAGAAAGTGTATATTTATAAAGGAGAAATTCATCATTTTACACTTTAAATCTCACTAACATCTCTAATTTTATTTATTTAAGTCCTTTGTTATTTAATTATATATGTTTTGTTTTTATTAAGTATTTTGTGTATTTTAGGGGTATCATGGTCATTTCACAATGAACGAGATTTCGGATAGCAAAACGGACGTCACTTTTGAACTCGGGACGACGAAAACCTTAAGAGGAGCATAAAAGGAATCACGACACTGTTCACACGTACGGCACTATTCACATGTACGATCGTTTGTTCATGGATACGCTTCACGACACGCTTTCATTGACCGACACGTTATTCTTGTTCAAACCGTGTGCAAACCGTGTTACTGTTTAAACCGCGTGGTCAAACCCGTGGTCAAACTGTGTTACTGTTCACTGATGACGTGGCGCAATCTTGTGCATCCAAACTATTTTTAATCCGATGGCCATGATTCACTCAATGTATCTATAAAAAGGGGGCCTCCCCCCCTAATTTGATACCCCTGAATCTATTTTTGAGCTTAGTTTTCTGTAATTCTCTCTCCATCTTGTATTTTCTACGTATTTTAATAAAATTCCCATTTTACCCCTAGTTCAATAATGAGTAGCTAATTTTCTTTCAAGCTTGGGTTGAAGGTGAAGTCTCAACATGTGTCATGGGCTTTATTTGGTAAATTTACTTTCTCTTCCCCTCTAATTTCTGTGGAGGTTTTGACTTTTAAATCGACAAATAATAATAATCTTGTCTAGTTCTGCCCGGTTTTTACCCCAGGCACCCTAGTATAAGGTTATTATTATTTGGCACGATAAGCCCTTAACACCATATTGATTAGAGCGTGGTTCATGAGGTGTGGATTCCCCCCTCATGATTTAATTGGTATTAATAAGGATTATTTAGCCCATGATGCATGTTGATACGGATCCAGATACCCAAGCACTCTATTTCAATAGTTCCCAATTCAATTTAATTCCGCTATTCCAATTTAAATTCTAGCATCCTTTAAATCAATTTTCCCATTCTAGCATCCTTTAAATTAATTTCCCTATAGATCCAATCACCCATTTACAAAATTAATTCTACACACAATTAAAATCCACCTCCTCGTGGGATCGACACTCAACACCATTGATCTATTCTACAATAGATTCGTGCGCTTGCGAGTTCAACAAAATTTGCACAACAATCAGCCATAATGTTTTCCTTAATGCGCTTATTTGATCCCATAAGGAAAAGTTTCAATCAACTATATTCACTAGGCATGGCATTTTTCTAGCTTGTGTTGGCCTTGTAAATGCTTCAAAGATTAATGATCCGTATGGATCACAAACGTTTTTGGCCAAATATAGTGCTGCCAAGTTTCTAAAGCCCTAATTAATGCATAAATTTTTTTTTTGTCACAAGTAGGGTAATTTAAGGCCGTCCAACTTATCTTTTCACTAAAATATGCAATGAATGTCCTTCTTGTAGGACAACATTTGCCCATGAGGTTCCTAAAAAAGTAACTTTTGTGCAGTAAAATTAAAACAGATGGCGGAAGCTCTAGAAACCTCGGATCGACTTCATTCAAAAACAAAAATCAAGAGGAAAGATTGAAGTGTGTTTACCTCACTTGTAGTTTCAGAAACGACTTCGTGAGGTGGGAGAAAATTACTGAAAACAGCAAGCTACGAACACTGTCCAGGAAATAGACCAGTGCATGAACAGCTTCTGTTTTGCCACGATTTGAGATCCTTAAAGCACCCCAATTATGATGCCTCCAGTCCACACTTACAAATGTTCTAGGAGTTCATAGGATTTGGAATCACTAAATTTCGTTGAGAAATGAGAGAGATAATGAGGAAACATGAATGCTAGTTCATGATAATTCATTCCACCAAATAAAGCTACCATTATATTTTCAATAATGGCACCAAACATTATCATGTTATGAAACCAGTCCACTAAGCCACTATTTATTGAAAGTGATCTCATCATTTCACTAATTTATTCAATCAAATTATTATGAATAAATTAATAGCTAAATTAATTAATTTTGTCTTTAATTAATTAATCCCATTTTGATCAAATCAAAATAGTTAAATGTGGGCTTCTTTTGTGACATGTTCTTATGTCTTCTCCTAATCCATATTAGGTCCAATAAAAACCCAAAATTCTAAACCCAAAATTGGTCTAGAAGTCCATAATCATTTATGAACTGGAACATGTCTAAAACGGTCATTTAACGTGCTCGATATTATACATAATGTTTGAGGATTTATGAAATTTATTTTGTTCCTTAAATTTCTTTGATGAGTTGATTGACTCTGAGTCTGTATCAGATAGCAGTAGTGATTCTGAATTAGAATCCTACTTAAAGAAAATCAATGTGTTAACTAGAAATTTTAAGAAATTTTTCTTGAATTAAAATTCAAATTTTGAAAAAGTCTCATTCTTGGTTATTTTTCTTTAACTCAAAAATAACCGTACAAAGTCTTCCAAATTGGTTCCAACAATGGTGGAACTATTTTGGACCAACCCCACATATTCTAACTCCAAATGCCATAAACTATTTAAACCTCTTTAAAGCCCATTATATCCCTTCTGAGTCCGAGAAAAGGTTTCCTTCTTTTCTTTGTTTCTGTACAAATTTCTTCCTCTCTTGGGTTTGGATGTGAAATTTCCAGTACCACACTCAAGATGCCCACTTAATTCTTCAAAGAACCTTTAAAGTCAAATGGTGATCAAAGTTTGACAAAAAGTCAAAGCTATCTGAAGCCACGGTCCAAGCCTGGCTTTCTTCAAAAGGTCCCCTTGCCCCTTCTGTTGAAGATGTCAAAGCCCAAAGCACTTTCCTCACCCAGAAGTCAAAGGCCCAATCTCTGTTGGCCAGTGCAAAAACTGAAGAGGAATATTTCAAAGTAATGCAGCAGCTAAGACGTCCGTTGCTAGTTCTTCAGATGATGAGGAGCCGTTCATTTCCATTGGAGATGATAACGAAGACGATTGCTTCGGAATCTTGTCTCCAATAAAGCATTGTAAATAGTTTATTGTATTTATTATTAAAAAAAGTATGAATTTCCATTTCTGTAATTTTATTTGTATTTACCACTCATATTTTCTTTGTAAAGCCTCCATTGTCGCGTTTACAAAGAAGACAAAAGCTTCAAGCATCTTATCCTTTGAAAACGTCTTTCGGGACACAAGTGTAGCCGCACATGTGCCATGTTTTCAAAAGATATTACTATTTCCTCGTGATGCCTCAAAGTAAAAGAAGCCAAGAGTATCTTACCTTTTGAAAACGTCTTTCGAAACACAAGTGTGGCCGCACATGTATCATGTTTTCAAAAGTTATGACCTTTACCTCTTGGGATTCCCTTTTCGAAAAGATCAAGGACCCACTCACAAGAAAGTCTACAAAGTTGAAGATGTTGTCTCCCATGTTCCAAAAGCATAATTTGCTTTTACTGTTGATGGCCCCATTCTCCACCAACCCACGTGAAGAACAATTATAGCATTTTCTTTTGTAAAGCAATTTTTGTATATAAGGGTGATTGAAGACTAAGACTGAACACCTTTTCTTCGAACCACTTCTTCTTCCATTCAACTCTCTCTCTCTCTCTCTCAAAAGGAAATCTGGAGAAAAACTTAGAAGATTTAATCCTGTCTTTTTAATTTTCCTTTTCTTTATAAATTTCTTTTCTTTTCTGGATTCAAGCAAAATCAAATGTAAGCATTTAATGTTTAATTTAAAGAAGTTGAAATTTATTCTAAAGCATTTTTAAAGTTTTAGATCTAAGGGTGTATGTATACGTTCTTCCAAGGCATAGAGACCTGATCTCTCCCCTTAGTCGTATTTCTATTCTCCCTCCATCTAATCAGAGTGCTATTTCTGGGATCAAGATCTAGTACTATCTATGAGCCTTGAGTTGCTTAGGTTTGTTTAAAGAATTTCGGTATATCGGTTGGAAATCAGAACATGCGGGATATTGATTTGTTCTAAGTCAGATCTGGTCCCTAAGGCAGATTAAGTTCTACATTAATTTGGTAAAACAACGCCACATACCACTATTCATTAAAATTTAAATCCTTTTATAATTCTTATTTGTTTAATAAATCTTCATTTATTAAGTTACCTGAAAACACTATCTTCTTATATATATATATATATATTCATTCTCAATGAATTATTATATAAATACCGATTTTTCTAAAATTAGGAAATTTAACTTCTCATTTTCTAGTAACTCTTTTTTTTTTTTCATTTCTATTAGGTGTGTGACCTTTTAGGTTCTTTGTTATAAGGTAGTAGAACTATTTTAATGATAACTCTTTATTCATTAAATGATGCTAAACTCTTTAGTCATCAATTAGAACTTTTTTAATGACCTTAAAATACATTGGTAATACGCTTTACCAATAATGATCTTAAGGTTTCTACAAGTCATGAGTGACACCTAGTAGTATTTCACAACCACCCAAATAACAAGAATTGCTGGGTCTATAGAACCTATTCCATTGTATCTCTATGTCTTGGGTTCTTTATCATCCATGTCCAGAGAAAAGCACGGCTTATGGTTTAATATGTTAAGCATTTATGCTTTATCTCAAAATAAATTTAAATGAACTTGGCATGAAAATATAATTTGAACTCCTTCAAATATATTTCACCTTGGCCAAGGATTTCTCATGCCAATTCATATGATCTCACAGGGACATCCTTTTTGTGTATTACAAAGTGATGAATTCCATATTGGCCATACACTTGTCTCCATACATAGCCAACCATGACAACTATTGCTAGATCTCTTCCTTGATTAGGAATCAATCATTATGCTTTCACATATCAGAGATATCTATGTACAAGACATCTGTGATGCCTCAGGTCTAAAGACCATTACTAGACATAGTGTCTATTATAATGTATAATAAGCCATTAACACTCAAAACCATATGGCTTATTATTATTTGGTCAAGTTCAGTAAACTTGTTCTTGCAACAAGTACTTATGTGTTTGACTTGACATCTCATGTCAATGATATGAAACTTACCATCCATTTTAGTATCACATACCATAAGGAGTCATAACACATACTAGTGTTTGTAGGAATTTATAACGTCCAATTATAAATCCACCACTAAGAACTATTTTAGAAGTATAGTACAAAGGATACACGTTTCATATTCTTGACAAACTCGAGAATGTGTTCCTTAACTATTTTACTTCTTGGACTATATTCAAAATATCAAAATGTTATTTAAACACAACAATTCCCTAAAAGCAAACACCATTCGATTGACCTTTAGGGCATATTACTAACACTTCTTGCAATAGAATAGCTCCAATATATATCCATGAAGCATCACACTCAATTTCAAAAGTTTTAACAAAGTTAGGTAAAGCAAGTAGAGGTGCATTAACTAATTTCTTTTTAATCAAATTAAATGTGTTTTCTTATTTTTTCCCCCCACTTAAAACCCACGTTCTTTTCAATTACTTCCATCAAAGGTGTAGCTAAGCAACTAAAGTATTTCACAAATCTTCTATGAAAGCTAGCCAATCCATGAAAATTTCTAACATTACCCGCAATTGTAAGCTTTAGTTAATCCTGAATTGTTATCACCTTTTCTTCATTTACCCCAATTCTTTTAGCACTAATAACAAAACCTAGAAATATAAGCTTATCTGTGCAAAAAAGTACACTTTTTGAGGTTTGCAAACAGCTTTTCTTTATCTTAAAACATCTAAAACAAGATTTAGATGTTCAACATGTTCATCTAAGTTTTTGCTATAAATTAGAATATCATCAAAACATAAAATCCCAACGGCATAGCTAACTACTCATATAAGCCATATTTTGTTTCAAATGTATTTTTCCATTAATCACCTTCTTTTATCTTAATTTAGTAATATCTACTTTTAAGATCAATTTTGAAAAAACACAAGAACCATATAATTTGTCAAGCATGTCATCTAATCTAAAAATGAGATGTCCATACTTTATAGTGATATTGTTGATAGCGTGACAATCAACACACATCCTTCATGGGCCATCTTTTTTAGGCCCAAGCAACACTAAGAACCATACATGGACTTATGCTTTCTGGCATATACCCCTTCTCTATAAGCTCACTCACCTGCCTTTGATGTTCCTTTGTCTCATCAGGATTGCTTTGATAGGCTGGCTTATTTGGAATTGATACTTTAGATAAAGACAATTTAATGCTTAATTCCCGTTATTGGTAGTAAGTCAATAGGTAGTTCTTTAAGAAATACATCTTCAAATTCCTATAAAAGAGAAACATAACACTAGGCAAAGAAGGATTAAGTTCATTAGTACTTAAATAAATCTCTTTGCACATAAGTAAAATCATATGCTATTTTAAAATTAAAGCTCTTGTAATAGTACTCTTTTTTTGCATATAAATTTACTTATTTTCTCTATTTCGTTTTCTCACTAATTGAAACTTTCTTTTTCTTTTTTTTTCACTATTTTTTTTCTCTTTTTTTAGTTTTAGCCCTTCTTGATTTTGAACTCTCACTCTCCATTTTTCAAGTCACTCTCTTTTTTCAACCATATTTGATCATTATACATTTGTCTTGGGGATAGAGGTACAAGAGTAATGGATTTTTCATTAAGTATAAAAGAGTATCTATTGGTATAACCATCATAAACAACACATCTATCAAACTGCCATGGTCTCCACAAAAGAATATGTCTTACATGCATGGGCACCACACTACACATAACCTTATCTTTATACTTCTCAATTAAGAATGAAATTAACACTTGTTTATTTACTTTAACTTATCTACAATCATTCAGCCATTATAGCTTGTATCCTAGGATGTTTCAAAGTTGTTAAATTCAATTTTTTAACTAAAATAGTGCTAGCCACATTTAACTTGCTTTAATTTGTACATTAAGAGATCTTTTTGCAACCCGAAGCTCTCCATCAACAGGATATTCAACTTCACTTACATCCTCTAAAGGTGGCATGAACTTATCATTATATTCACTAGTCTTAATTTGCCCACTATCTTCAAAACCATCTCTTTGTTTGGGCATTGAGATGTAATATAGCATGTTCCTAAACACTTAAAACGTTTGCTATCTCTATTTTTAATTGGTTGGGAATCAGTTTACCTTGCTTTGGTTTGCCTTCATCTTTATAGTCTTTGGAGGTTTCCTCCTTAGGCTTGAAACTAGGCTTTTCATCTTTTTTACTCTAATTCAGTTTCCTTGTTGAAGAAGACCCTGAATTCTATCTAATTCATATGGCACTCTTTCTTTTTAATTGTTGCCCCACTTTTATGGCCATATATACCATGTCATCCAACTTAAAATAATGTGTAATTCCACCATATTTGCAATATCAAGGTTTAAACCAACTAGGAACCTAGCCATAATAGCTTCTCGGTCCTCTTCCACATTGGCTCATATCATGGCTATGTCAATTTTTTTTTCAAGATTTTAGACCTTTGAGTAAGGATTTTTAACTTTTGAAACAAGTTCCTATAGTAATGACTTGGAATAAATCTTTTCTTCATAATAGCTTCATCTCTTCCCATGTTTCAATGAGCATTTCATGATTTCATCTCCTATTTAAAATAATTTGATCTTCCCAAACCATATTATAGTCAGTGAATTCAGTGGCGACTAACTTTACCTTTTTCATTTTGTAGTTGTGGCAATCAAATATCAATTTTACCTTTTTTTCCCATTCTAAATAAGCTTCCGAATCCTTTTTACAGTGAAAAGATGGAATCTTTAATTTTATATTTCCCAAACAATTATCAACTCTATCTTTATATCTAACCTCTTTATTTTTTCATTCCCTTGCCTAAATCTGCTTAAATTAATATGAGAGCACGATCTTCTTCACCTAGGTCTTCTCTAGAATCATCTTCATTAGCATACCTATATGGATTCCTCCTTCTTTGTTGCACATTAGGAGTATAGTTGGCTGCCACTTTTATAAACTAGATTCAACTTTATCTATTGTCTCATTCATCTTATCAAAACTCAACTCTAAGCACTCAAATTTTTGTGTGAAATACTTAAAGAAGAGTTTAAAGTTTATCTTTTCCTAAGCATCATTGGAAATAAACTGATTTTTGTCTTGAGACATATTTAATAACTTTAGAAAACCTCGCAAACACTCCCTCACCTGTTTCCACTCAAGATTAATAGTAGTCACACTCTTATTTACTCAGATATGGCTTTTACCCGTTACACTCTCTTGCCTTTTTACATTCTTTAATTTTCTCTTTTAGTTTTTCATTGAACTAAATGAACTCAATCAAAATTCACTTACAGTAATCTAAACTTAAAAAATATGAACTCAAATAAAGAAAGATAGAAGAAAATGAATCTTGATAAAATTAAGATTAGCCCCCTTGTTTGGTTTTATATCTCAGAAAATTGGAATAAGCAAGAGTTAAATAGCAAGCTACTCTTTAAATTCAATTGATTTTAAAATATTTTTTTTGATTTTTGATTTTTTTTGTTTCTTTCTTTCTTTTTTATTTTTATTTTTTTGGTTTTTTACTTTTTTTTTTTAGTTTTGGAATGAGAAAGAGCATAACTTAAAGTATTAGGGCCAAGTCGAGGAAACAACGAATTAAAAAAGATAGGTTTATGAATTCAAAAAAAAATTAAAGAATAAAATTAGGTGGAATTAGAGAAACTGAATAAATTCATAATTGATCAAACTTAATCTATAACCTAAGCTTTGATACCAATTGATGTGAGCCTTACAAAAATAAGTGAGACCCTACACTCAATGAGGTTCTTTTACCAAGGATTACTCTAATTCAAATTCAAACAATCATAATATAAAGAACCTGACCCTTTGTCACTAAAGATAAGAACCAATGGTATAAGAAATCTGGGATTAACGCCAAAAGAAGAGAAGATTGTGAGTGATAAGTTAAGAAAGAAGCAACAAGATGAAATCTTGATAAGTTTTGAAAGTTCTTTGAAGAACCAAAGAGAAAATCTATCATTGTTATTATAAACTATGATATAAAATTCCCAAAAGGGTTATATTGTTGAATTTTACTAATGGAATAAGGTTTTCCTTGTTGGTGGATATAACCAGAGTAAAATTATATTGAAAATTCTTATTGATCCTAAAGTAAAAAGGAAATAAAATATCCTATTTTTAAAGCATATTAGTAAACAAGATTTTGCCTGATTTTTCTTCCTAATTTGATAAGGAATTTTTTGTTCATCATGCAAGTCACTCCAAATCAAATTTAGAAGCTTGAATATGTATTGACAAAGTATTGATTATCTTGAATACTTAATTTAGGTAGATTAGTGTTTTGGACAAGGTGTGAATTTAAGATGTGCTTAATTAATCCATTTAATGCTTCCTTCATTTTCTTAGTGCTTTCCCTTGTCATTAGACCTCTATAGAAGCTTAATAGATCTTGTCAAGCATTAACAACCTGGTTCTCATCACTGCCACTAGTATCAAAATTTAGGTTTTCAGCGGACTCTTTAGGTTATTCCTCTTAGTGTTCTTTACTTTCTTTAGTGTCGAAAAATAAGCATTTACTACATTCTGTCATACAGTGCCTATTTTCCCTACAATCGAAGCAACATAATCCCGATCCCAAGTATTGGGTCTTATTGCTTTGATAATTTTCACTAGATTACTAGTTTATTTAAAGGATTTTTTGAGGAGTGAAATTACAAAATTAGGAAATTAGTTTAAATTATTGAGAATAATACTTCAAGAACCCTGAAAGTTTTAATCACTAGTATTCTGACTAAATTGTTTCTGGAACTAGAAATCTTGATGGTGTGCTTCTGAGATAGATTACGGATCAAGGAAATTCAATTCATCTTGAAACTATGATTGCAAACCCCCAATTTAATGGGAAAACTGTTGTTTTTTCTAACTTTATTAAGTTTTGTGGTTTGATCATTCATCGATCGATTATCTTGCCTCAGGTTATATAATTGTTAATATAACACTTTAGCATACTTATGAGGTAAGAATATGAAATGCAAGTGCCTTTTCAACTTTTCTTATGAGTCAATCTTTTTTTCGCCTTGCCTGGTCTTTATTAGTTTTGTTTGGTGCTACCAAGCTGCTGCCCTTCCATAAAATTGAGTTGCCATAAGCAAGGCTAGTTATTATTAGAAACTTCTTTGTGTTTAAAAACTTCTTGAATGGTATTAATCTAATCCAATAAATTCTTCTTGCCATTGGAATTTAGAAATGCCAATTCTCAACCTAGATTTCCATCTTCTATCTTTAGTAGATTAAGTTCTATATTGAATGGATTATCAAAGCTTTAATTGATTTTCTTCTCCTTCTTATGTACGATGACATTCAACGAGTTACTCTGCCATTTGTGCAGCTAATATATCAATTCTAGCTGTATGCTAGCTAGAGCTTCATTCATAAGAACACTGTCCTAGCCATAAGCTGTTGCATGAGGGGCATAATGCCCAGAAGCTTTTCTTGGAGTTTTGTTCTCAAAATGGTTAGGTTAACTAAAATTTTTAAAATTGGGTGGGTTTTAAAAAAGCTATAGGATAAATTAAAAATTGAGTAAAATTGCTAGGTGAAATAGTAATTAAGTAAAAGTTTAGGTAACTGGTGACGGTGGTCAAAAATTTGGCAAGAATGGATGGATTTGAAAGATTTAGGATTGGTGAGTATAATGCTAGTGATTTGTCTAAAAACACTATTGTTTGACTAAAAATTTGAGATAAGTGGCACCGCTTTGTGTTGGCTTTGATTTTGACAATTGGTGCATGATCGGCAGCGGTGAATGGTTGGAAAGATTATGTTGGTAGAGAGAAGTTGGTGTTGGTGTTGGCCAACGCAGCCGAAGAAGGCGGTGGTAATGTACAATTTTTGGTAAGTAGCAGCGAAAAGGTGGCAATTGTAACTACACTTTGGTGGCCAGCTTCCTCAGACCCCAATGGAAGTCTTGATCAATGGAAAAAGATTTAGCAAGGCAGCGGTGCCGCTGCAAGCGGTGGTAATAGCGATGGTTCGGGTTCTTGTTCGGTGTTTTTTAGTTTTTCCATTTTTGTCTTTTTTGTTTTTAAATAGAAATATATAAATGAGAAAATAAGAAAAGATAATAAAGGAAAGTGTTTGGGTAGATGCTGATGTTGGTGTTGATGGCATTTTGTAACAATTTCAACAAGGCATTTAGCTTTGATACCAAATTGATGCAGTAGAAGTTTAATAACAACAAAATTTAACTGTCAAAGGTGCAGAATGATTCGATGACTTACAAAATATTAAAGGTTTATGTTGAGTGCTAGAAAGTGTATATTTATAAAGGAGAAAATCGTAATTTTATACTATAAGTCTCACTAATTTTCCTACTTTTATGTATTTAAGTCCCTTGTGATTTACTTATGTTGTTTTATTATAATTAAGTATTTTGTGTATTTTAGGGGCATCATGGTCATTTCACAATGAACGAGAGATCAGATAGCAAAACGAACAACAATTCTAAACTCAGGACTGTCGAAAACCTTAGGAGAAGCTTAAAAGGATAAAGGCCTCTGTTCACATGGACGGTACTGTTCACGACTTTATTCACATATACGGACCAATGACGTGGCACTGAAAAATGATGTGGCAACATTCTATTAGACGAATAATGTGGCATTGATTGCTTATGTGGCGTTGAATGATGACTTGGCGTTGATTGATGATGTGTCACGATTCTATTGGACTAAAAAGTTGACTGGTGACGTAGCAGTATGTTAGTGGGTCCGAAAAATGCGCATACGGTACATGCATATAGACGAATAAGAGCCTTAATGGTGTGTTCTATCTAATCAAAACTTGCCACATGTCCCAATCCATAGCGTCTAAATTGTTTTAATTCGATGGCCCCGATTTACTCATTATATCCATAATAGGGGGCTCCCCCCTAATTTTACACCCCTGAATTTATTTTTGAGCTCCATTTTCTTTAATTCATTTTCCATCTTGTATTTTTTACGTATTTTAATAAATTTTTATTTTACCCCTAGTTCAATTATGAGTAGCTAATTTTCTTTCAAGTTTGGGATGAAAGTGAAGTCTCAACATGTTCCATGGATTTTCTCTTCTCCTCTAATTTCTATAGATGTTTTGACTTTTCGTCGACATATAGTAGTAATCTTGTCTAGTACAAGGTTATTACTATTTGGCTCGACAAGCCTTTAGCACCATGTTTATTAGAGCAAGGTTCATGAGGAGTGGAAACCCCTCTCATGATTTAATTGACACTAATAAGGAATATTAAGCCCATGGTGCATATTGATGCAGATCCAGAGACTCAAGCGCTTCATTTCAATAGATTTTACTTCAATTTATTCTCGCCATTTTAATTTAAATTTTAGGATAATATAAATCACTTCCACCACAAATCCAATCACCTACTTAGAAAATTAACTTTACACATAATTAAAATCAACCTCCTTGTGGGATCGACACTCATCACCATTGATCTATTCTATAATAGAGTCGTGCACTTGCGAGTTCAATAAAATTTGCACAAGTTTTTGGCACCGTTACCGGGGAGGTAAGTTATTTTAATTCTTAAAATTAATTTTTGTAAATAAATTTTTTAGTTGTTTTCTTGTAATTTTTTGTTTCTTATTAAAAAACAAGAAAGGGAATTTATATTTTAAAGTAAGAATTTTCTTTCTTTTTCTCTTCTTTAAATTTATGTAATTTAATTTTCAAGTTATTTTTCTTAGTATTTTTTGTTTATCTTGTTAATTTGTTTTAATTTTAGTTATTTTATTTCACGTATTTTTTTAGAACTTGAATGTGTTTTCATAGTGAGGTTGTAACAGCGTGATAAGGTTAGTATCGTAATTTCTCCTTCTTCTTTATTTTTATAAGTTTTGTTCTCATTTTTTGTATTCCTTGCATGCATGGTCGAAGGTCACAATTATCCAATCTTGAGCCTATAAACATTAAACTGGAAAAAAATACTTCGCGCACACAAGCACATTGCAATTAAAGATAAAATTGAATTGGATTTGCACCACCAACAACCAGAACCACATGAGAGGCCATTTAAGGACTACTTCAGTCCCTTAGCTAACTTGAGCATATCATGCATAAGATACCCAAATATAGCTGCTAGGAGTTTTAAGTTAAAACTTAGTGTGCTAAATTATCTCCCAACATTCTATGGCCTAGAAAATGAAGACCCATATAATCATCTGAATGATTTTTATGCTATTTATCAAACTTTTAAATATGAGAATTTTTCAGATGATGATGTTAAACTTAGATTATTCGCATTTTCTTTAAAGGATAGAGCTTGTTTATGGTTTAATATATTGCCTGCTAATAGCATTACATCATGGGAACAAATGGTAACAAAATTTTTGAATAAATACTTCCCAGTGCATAAAACCAATGCTATTTGCAGGGAAATCTCAGAGTTTACCCAGAGAAAAGATGAGCAGTTTTTTAAAGCATGAGAGCGATTCAATGAGCTACTCTTGAAGTATCCACATCATGGGTATGAGAAATGACACCAATGCCAATACTTTTTGGAGGGATTATTGCCGCATGTGCAAGAATGGCTAATGGCAACAAGTGGAGGAGAGCTAATGTCAAAATGTGCATAAGAGATTTAAGATTTCTTCCAGTGAAAAGCGGATAATTCCCAACAACAGAGTCGATCACTTAGGAATACTAAAAGAATTAAGGAAGTGAACGAGGTTCACATTGGCGAGTTAAAGTTGAAAATTAAAGAAGTCAAAGAGATAATTGAAGGTCTTTCCCGATAGATAGTACTGTTAACGACTGCTAGATCAATAGAACAACATGACTATGACTCATACCCAGATCAAGTCAATACTATAAGTGTACTAAAAAAGCCATCAAACTAGAACTTTTACTCTAACACATATAATCCTGGATGGAGAGACCATCCCAATTTTTCATAGTCTCAAGGATTCCAACAGAATGAATCAGCAGCTCCAACTCCACTAATACAACCAATCCCTTAAGTTTCTCAAGCCTCTCAGCTACCATTTAGACCTGAACTACTCTCGACCTGAACTACTCTCAACCCAAACAGGTAAGTGTTAACATCCCTTTGTTTGATGCTATAAAACAAGTGCTATCTTATGCCAAATTTCTTAAAGACCTTTGTACTAAAAATAGAAACATTCACATTCAACAGAAGGTCTTTCTAACAGAAACGTTAGGTTTATATTCGAACATAAAATTCTTCTAAAATACAAATACTCAGGCTCCCTCACTATCTCATGTAGTATAGGGAACCACACCATTAAAAATTCTTTGTTGGACTTAGTAGTTAGTGTAAATCAGTTGCCTTACTTAGTATTTGTGAAACTTAGACTGGGAGAATTACACCCAACCTAGTGGTGTTACATCTTACAGGTCGGTCCATGAAAATACCTCGTAGTATTGTGGAAGACGTGCTTATCCAGGTATATAAATTTTATTTTCTTGTTGATTTCATTGTAATTGACACTCAACCAATCTAGAATTAAAGGAAGCACATCCTCATTATCCTACGCCGACCTTTCTTACCAATTGCCGATGCTCACATTCAATGCAAGACTGAAAATATGTAGTTGTCTTTTGGCAATATGACTATGGAGCTAAACATCTTCAACATTGCCAAACAACCTCACAATGCAGATGATGGAATTATTGATGTGGATTTAATAGAAGCATTAGTTGATAATACTTTTCTTTTAAACCTTAGTAATGACCCTTTATAAATATGTTTACTTACTTTGGTTTAGATTTTGATATTGACAGGTCAGTCGATGAGGTCAATGGCCTACTTAACTCAGCACCATCCATGGACAGTAATAAATGAAAGTTAAGAACTGAACAACTATCACCATCAGAGAAGAAGCTCAACCCATCATCAGAATCACCACCGAAACTCAAGCTCAAATCATTACCTAACACTTTGGAGTGTACGCTCTTGGGAAAAGAAAGCACTTTAGAAGTTTTAAAAGAGCACAAAGGAGCATTAAGATGGATCATAACTGACATAAAAGGTATAAACCCAGTAGACTGTATGCATTACATTCACCTTGATGAAAATGCTAAACCTACTAGGGAAATGCAATGTCGATTGAACCATAACATGAAAGAAGTTGTTAGAATTGAAGTCCTTAAACTATTCGACTCAAGTATCATTTACTCTATTTTTTATAGTTCATGGCTCAGTCCTGTGCAAGTTGCCAAAAAAACTTAAGAGTCATGGTAGTTACCAATGCTGATAATGAATTGATACCCACTAAAGTAACTATTGGGTGGCGCGTATGCATTGATTATAGAAAGTTGAATTCTGTTAAACATAAAGACCATTTTCCTTTACCATTTATCGATCAAATGCTTGATAGATTAGCAGGTCATGGATTTTATTGCTTTCTAGATGGCTACTCAGGATATAATCAGATTCTTATAATACCAAAAAATAAAGAGAAGACCACTTTCACTTACCCTTTTGGCACTTTTGCATACAGGAGAATGCCATTTGGATTATGTAATGGACCTGCTATATTTCAACGATGCTCTGATATAGTTGAACGATTGCTTAAGGTCTTTATGGATGATTTTTCTATTTTTGGTGATTCATTTGACCAATTTTTACATCATTTAACACTAGTTATGCAGAGATGTATAAAGAAAAATTTGGTTTTGAATTGGGAGAAGTGTCATTTTATGGTAAAGTAAGGTATAGTTCTCGATCATATCATTTCAAGTAAAGGTATTGAGGTTGATAAAGCCAAGGTGGATCTTATTTCCAATCTTCCTCCACCTAAAACAGTTAGAGAAATAAGATTTTTCTTTGGGCATACTGATTTTTATAGATGTTCATTAAAGATTTTAGTAAAGTTTCTAGACCCTTATGCAATTTATTTGCTAAGGATATACCTTTTGTCTTTGATGATTCATGTCTTGTGGCAGTTGAAAAAATAAAGCAGTTGTTGACATCATCATCCCTCATTCAGCCCCCAAATTAGAACTTATCATGTGAGCTAATTTGTGATACATCTGATTATGCAGATGTGAGCTCATGTGTGATACATCTGATTATGCAGTAGGAGCTGTATTAGAACAAAGAGTTCATCGAATTCCCCACGTTATTTACCATGCTAGTATGACATTGAATGATGAACAGTTGAACTATTCAACCACTGAAAAAGAAATGCTAGCAGTAATATTTGCATTAGAGAAATTTTGATCTTATCTCATTAGTTGTAAAATAATTGTACTTACAGATCATGCTGCTCTTAAATATCTTCTCACAAAGAAAGCTGCAAAAACTAGAGTAATTCGTTGGGTATTACTTTTGTAGGAATTTGACTTGGAATTCAAACATAAGAAAGGCACAGAAAATGTTGTGACTGACCATCTCTCTCGTCTCTATTTTGACACAATTATGGTACCAAATCATTGAATGAATCATTTCCAGATGAACAATTGATGAGTGTGAAAGTATTACCATGGTATGTTGATATAGTTAATTATCTTGTTATAGGTCCATTTCCAGAGCATTGGACTAAGTAGGACAAAGCCAATTTTTTTTTTGTGAAAATAAAGAATTTTTTTTTGGATGACCCTTATCTGTTCAAGTATTGTGCAGATCAAATTGTCAGATGATGTGTCCTAGAAAGTGGATTTCAAAATATCATTTCATTCTGCCATGACCAAGCTTGTGGAGGCCATTTCAGCGCTAAGAAAACAACTACTATAGTTTTACAATGTAGTTTCTATTGGCCAACTATATTTTAAGATGCTTACACTTTTTACTTTTCATGTGATAGGTGTCAACGAATGGGGAGCATTACACGAAGGAATATGATACCACCAAATCCAATTTTAGTGGCTGAGATTTTTGATGTGTAGGGTATCGATTTAATGTGTGAGGTACAATTTTCTCACTTAAATATAATAGAATCTATTTTAAGTTAACAAGCTCCCTTAAGTATTATTATTATAATAATAATAGTATAAATATTTAATGAATGATGACATAAGCAATAACATAAGAAATGATGACATAAGCAATGAAATAAGTGATGATGTAAAAGAAGTTTGTAGAGATCATTAAGATTTCTGGAATTTAGTAAGATATTTATGAAAGATAATCTCATCTTTACTTAAATATTTAATTCTAAGTGAAGATGACATAAGTAATGACATAAGTAATGATGTAAGAGAAGTTTGTAGAGAAAAATAAGAATTCTGGAATTTAGTAAGGTATTTATGAAGGACAATTTTAACCATTGATCAAGAGTTATAGTGCAAAATCCTAGCCATCCATTAGCCTTAAGAAATCCTATTAATACCCCCACCACCTTTCATTTTCAATGCAACCTAGAAATTTCATTCTCTTCTATTCTAAGTCATAATAACAAGAGTAGAGAAATCCTTAATTTAGAAATGTCAAGAAAAGTCAAGATCCAGAGGTAAGTAACACTTCAACTGCAATGTAGGGACAAAATTCTTTTCATACTTAACTTCAGTTTTAACCATTCCTTTTTATTGTGATGGCTATTATGATGTGATTAGTTATAATCTAAATTCTTATATGGTCGACTATGCTGCCTAATCTATGATTCTTAATTACGTTATAGTCGGCTTTGCCACCTAATCTATAATACTTAGTTACGTTATGATCGGCTCTGCCGCCTAAGCTATGATACTTAATTATGTTATGGTCGGCTCTGCTGCCTAATCTATGATACTTAGTTGTGTTATGGTCGGCTCTGTCGCCTAAGCTATGATTCTTAATTATGTTATGGTCAGCTTTGCCACCTAATCTATGATACTTAGTTATGTCATGGTCGGCTCTGTCACCTAATCTGTGATACTTATAATTAATTATGCTATGGTCGGTTATGCCGCATATATTAAAGAATCTTGTTCTTAAATAGTGTTGTGTGTTGTTTCTGTTATGCATCTAAGAGCTTCAAATGTTATGACATAAGTTGTATTGGATATATACATATCATAGATTACATTATGAAGAAGATATTTCAGAAAATGAATTTATGAAAAATAGGTGGTTGTACTACCAGATGACAAAGTTTCTAAAGAGGGCAAGCCCTCAAATCTAAGTAAAATGAAATCTTTTGGGGACGGTGATACGTAACGCCCAAAAGATCAACTAATGAGGTGCAAGGGCATATCGTTTAAAGAGTAAAAGTACTAGCCTTGTAGTGCAATATACCTAGGGCCTTAATTAAGTTTTTTTTTTGTAATTTCTAAGTTTCTATTTATACATGAATCAAAGTGTTTTCTTACTCGGTGTTAGCTCATAAAGTCCTAACCAAGATGAAGTGCATACGAACATAACCGACCTTGGGATTTTATGACGGGTTCATTTTTATTTTAATTAAGTTTTGAAATAAACTATGGAATCATTGTATGACTTTTACTTTATGTAAGAAAATTTTTTTTGTTGTGTTAAACTTTTAAAATTCGTATTAAAAGTAACCAAGTTTTAAACTTTTTTCAAATAGATATTGAAGTGAAGTGTTACATCATAGAACCCTTTCCCCTTTCTTTTGGCCATTAATATATATCGGTTGCTGTTGACTAGTATCGAAATGGGTAGAAGTAATTCTATGTAGAACTAATGATCAGAAGGTGGTGATGTGATTTTTGAAAAGCAACACTGTTTCACGCTTTGAATTCCGTCGAGCAATAATCAGTGATGGTGGTGCCCACTTTTATAACAAATCATGCGATTGCTTATGAGGAATAATATCCCTGCTAACATCCATTGGTTAATTGTTGAGTGTTAGAAAGTGTATATTTATAAAGGAGAAATTCATCATTTTACACTTTAAATCTCACTAACATCTCTAATTTTATTTATTTAAGTCCTTTGTTATTTAATTATATATGTTTTGTTTTTATTAAGTATTTTGTGTATTTTAGGGGTATCATGGTCATTTCACAATGAACGAGATTTCGGATAGCAAAACAGACGTCACTTTTGAACTCAGGACAGTCGAAAACCTTAAGAGGAGCATAAAAGGAAAAATGACACTGTTCACACGTACGACACTATTCACATGTACGGTACTGTTCATGGATACTGTTCACGACAATTTGCTCGCAGACCGCGTTCTTGTTCAAACCGTGTTCTTTGTTCAAACCGCGTGGTCAAACCCGTGGTCAAACCGTGTTCTTGTTCACGATGACGTGGCGCAATCTGTGCATCCAAACTATTTTTAATCCGATGGCCATGATTCACTCAATGTATCTATAAAAAGGGGCCTCCCCAATTTGACACCCCGAATCCATTTTTGAGCTTAGTTTTCTGTAATTCCTTCTCCATCTTGTATTTTCTACGTATTTTAATAAAATTTCCATTTTACCCCTAGTTCAATAATGAGTAGCTAATTTTCTTTCAAGCTTGGGTTGAAGGTGAAGTCTCAACATGTGTCATGGGCTTTATTTGATAAATTTATTTTCTCTTCCCCTCTAATTTCTGTGGAGGTTTTGACTTTTAAATCGACAAATAATAATAATCTTGTCTAGTTACCGCCCGGTTTTACCTAAGACCCTAGTATAAGGTTATTATTATTTGGCACGGTAAGCCCTTAGCACCATATTGATTAGAGCGTGGTTCATGAGGTGTGGATTCCCCTCTCATGATTTAATTGGTATTAATAAGGATTATTTAGCCCATGATGCATGTTGATACGGATCCAGATACCCAAGTGCTTTATTTCAATAGTTTCCATTTAAATTTAATTTCATCAATCCAATTTAAATTCCAACATCATCTAAATCACTTCCACACAAATCCAACCACCCATTTATATAATTAATTCTACATATAATTAAAATCCACCTCCTCGTGGGATCGACACTCAATACCATTAATCTATTCTACAATAGATTCGCAACTATGAGTTCAAAAATTTGCACAACAAGTTTTTGGCGCCGTTGCCGGGGAGGTAAGTATTTTGATTTGTAGAATTAATTTTTTTGTAAATAATAATAATAATAATAATAATTATTATTATTATTATTATTATTATTATTATTATAGTTGTTTCCTTGTATTTTTTTTCTTAATTAATTAAAAAAAAGTGAATTTATATTTTAGGTAAGAATTTCTTTTTCTCTTCTATTTTTTTTCTGCAATTTAATTTTTATGTTATTTTTCTTTGTAATTTTTCATTTATCTTGTTAATTTATTTTTATTTTATTTATTTTATTTCACGTATTTGTTTTAGTGTGTTTTTTTTAACAGAAAGGTTGTAACAACGCAATAAGGTTAGTATTGTAATTTCTCCTTTTTCTTTATTTTTATTTGTTTTGTTCTCAATTTATTTTCTTTATTTGCATGCATGGTCGTAGGTCATTATCACCTAATCTTGAACCTATAGACCTTGAATTAGAAAGAACACTTCGCACACACAAACACATTGCACTTAAAGAAAAAATTGAAATGGATTTGCAACAACCAGAACCACAGGAGAGGCCATTTAAGGATTACTTCAGTCCCTTAGCTAATTTGAGCACATCATGCATTAGATACCCAAATGTAGCTGCTAGGAGTTTTGAGTTAAAACCTAGTGTGCTAAATTGTCTCCCAACATTCTATGGCTTAGAAAATGAGGACCCATATAATCATCTGAATGATTTTCATACAATTTGTCAAACATTTAAATATGAGAATTTTTCAGAAGATGATGTTAAACTTAGACTATTCTCATTTTCTTTAAAGGATAGAGCTCGTTCATGGTTGAATACATTGCCTGCTAATAGCATTACAACATGGGAACAAATGGTAACGAAATTTTTAAATAAATACTTCCCAGTTCATAAAACCAATGCTATTCGCAGGGAAATTTCAGAGTTCACACAGAGAGAAGACGAGCAGTTTTTCGAAGCATGGGAGCAATTCAATGGGCTACTTTTGAAGTGTCCACATCATGGGTACGAGAAATGGCACCAATGCCAATACTTCTTGGAAGGATTATTGCCAAATGTGCAAGAATGGCTAATGGCGACAAGTGGAGGAGAGCTAATGTCAAAAAGTGCATCAGAGATTTGGGATTTCTTCCAAATGACAAGCAGATAATTCCCAACAGCGGAGTCGATCACTCAGGAATACTAGAAGAATTAAAGGAGTAAATGAGGTTCACATTGGCGAATCCAGTTCGTGAATTAAATAAGTCAAAGAGATAATTGAAGGTCTTTCTCGACCAATAGCATCGTTGACGACTGCCAAATCAACAGAGCCACATGACCATGAGTCGTATTCAGATCAAGCCAATGCCATTGGTGTCATGAGGAAGCCATCAAATTACAACCCATACTCCAACACATATAATCCTGGATGGAGAGATCACCCCAATTTTTCATGGTCTCAAGGATTCCAACAGAATGGACCAACAGCTCCAGCTCCACCAATGCAACAAATTCCTCAAGTTCCTCAAGCCTCTCAGCCACCATTTAGACCATACAATCAGAACCAAAACTACTCTCAACCCAGACAATGGGAGGATGCCTTCCAGAATGTCAAGAATGTTACTAACTCCATGATCGAACAACAAAACCGCACCATTGATGGACTACGGAATGAGATGAGAGCAGGCTTCAACTCACAAGCCCAATCAGTTTCAAGCCTCGAGAAGATGGTGGGACAGCTTGCCTCTTCAAAACTTTGGCAATGATGTTGAAAAAGGCAAGTTTCCAAGTCAACCAAAGGCCTAATCTTAAAGGAGTGCATGAAGCAAGTACCGATTCACCACAACAAAGATGGAGAGGTCAAAGCCGTCATGACCTTGCGAAAAGGGAAAGAAGTCGACAACAAAGTGGAGATGCCAAAGAACCAAAGAAAATCAAATTGTACCTGTGAATGTTGAAGACTCACCACCGGAGGAGAAAGAAGAAACCAACCCACGGGAATACGTTCCTAAAGCTCCATTTCCTCAAAGGTTAGCTAAAAGAAAGAAGGGAAAATCCACAGGTGAGATTCTTGAAGTCTTCAAACAGGTAAGTGTTAACATCCCTTTACTTGATGCAATAAAACAAGTTCCATCTTATGCCAAGTTTCTTAAAGACCTTTGCACTAAAAAGGGAAACATTCATGTTCAGAAAAAGGCATTTTTAACTGAAAATGTTAGTTCTATACTCTAACACAAAATTCCTCTAAAATGTAAAGACCCAGGCTCCCCCACTATTTCATGTAGTATAGGGAACCACACAATTGAGAATGCTTTGTTGGATTTAGGAGCTAGTGTTAATCTCTTGCCTTACACAGTATTTGTGAAACTTGGATTGGGAGAATTACACCCAACTCCAGTGGTGTTACAGCTTGCAGATCGGTCCACGAAAATACCTCGTGGTATTGTGGAGGACGTGCTTATTCAGGTAGACAAGTTTTATTTTCCTGTTGATTTCATTGTAATTGACACTCAACCAATACAGGATTCAAGGAAGCATATCCCCATTATCTTAGGCCGACCTTTCTTGGCAACTGCGGATGCTCACATTCAATGCAGGACTGGAAATATACAGTTATCCTTTGGCAATATGACCATGGAGCTCAACATCTTCAACATTGCCAAACAACCTCACAATGCAGATGATGGAATTGTTGACGTGGATTTAATTGAAGCTTTAGTTGATGATAATTTTGTTTCAAACCTTAGTGATGACCCTTTACAAACATGTTTAACTCACTTTGGTTTGGATTTTGATGTTGACAGATCAGTCGATGAAGTCAACGCCCTACTTAACTCAGCATCAGCCATAGACACTAATAAATGGAAGTCAAGAATTGAACAACTAGCACCATCAGAGAAGAAAATCATCCCATCAGAGTTACCACCGAAACTCGAGCTCAAACCATTACCCAACACTTTGGAATATGCGTTCTTGGGAGAAGAAAGCACTCTACCGGTAATCATCTCATCATCCCTAAATGACGAGCAAAAAGGTAAGTTGTTGAATGTTTTAAAAGAGCACAAAGAAGCATTAGGTTGGACCATAGCAGACATAAAATGTATAAACTCAGTAGACTGCATGCATTACATTCACCTTGATGAAAATGCTAAATCTACTAGGGAAATGCAACGTCGGTTAAATCCTAATATGAAAGAAGTTGTTAGAACAGAAGTGCTTAAACTATTAGATGCAGGTATCATTTACCCCATTTCTGATAGTTCATGGGTCAGTCCTGTGCAAGTGGTCCCCAAAAAGTCAGGAGTCACGGTAGTTACCAATGCTGATAATGAATTGATACCCACTAGAGTGACTACAGGATGGCGCGTATGCATTGATTATAGAAAATTGAATTCTGTCGCACGTAAAGACCATTTTCCTTTACCATTTATTGATCAAATGCTTGATAGATTAGCAGGCCATGAGTTTTATTGTTTTCTAGATGGCTACTCAGGATACAATCAGATTCCCATAGCACCAAAAGATCAAGAGAAAACCACTTTCACTTGCCCTTTTGGCACTTTTGCATATAGGAGAATGTCATTTGGATTATGTAATGCACCTGCTACATTTCAACGTTGTATGTTAAGCATTTTTTCTGATATGGTTGAATGATTTCTTGAGGTCTTTATAGATGATTTTTCTGTCTTTGGTGACTCATTTGATCAATGTTTACATCATCTAACACAAGTTTTGGAGAGATGTATAGAGAAGAATTTGGTCTTAAATTGGGAGAAATGCCATTTCATGGTAAATCAAGGTATTGTTCTTGGTCACATAATTTCGAGCAAAGGTATTGAGGTTGACAAAGTCAAGGTGGATCTCATTTCTAATCTTCCTCCACCTAAAACAGTCAGAGAAGTAAGATCTTTCCTTGGGCATGCTGGTTTTTATAGACGTTTCATTAAAGATTTTAGCAAAGTTTCTAGACCCTTATGCAATCTACTTGCTAAGGATGTACATTTTATCTTTGATGATTCATGTCTTGTGGCGTTTGAAAAACTAAAGCATTTGTTGACAACATCACCCATCATTCAGCCACCAAACTGGAGCTTACCATTTGAGCTTATGTGTGATGCATCTGATTATGTAATAGGAGCAGTATTAGGACAAAGAGTTGATCGAATTCCTCATGTTATTTACTATGCTAGTATGACATTAAACGATGCACAGTTGAACTATTCAACTACTGAAAAAGAAATGCTAGCAGTAGTGTTTGCATTAGAAAAATTTCGATCTTATCTCATTGGTTGTAAAATAATTGTGTTCACAGATCATGCTGCTCTGAAATATCTTCTCACAAAGAAAGATGCAAAAGCTAGACTAATTCGTTGGGTGTTGCTTTTGCAGGAATTTGACTTGGAATTCAAAGATAAGAAAGGGACAGAAAATGTTGTGGCTGACCATCTCTCTCGTCTCCACTTTGACATCAACACAGAACCCTTAACATTGAATGAGTCATTTCCAGATGAACAATTAATGAGTGTGGAAGTATTACCTTGGTATGCTGATATAGTTAATTATCTTGTTACAGGTAAACTTCCAGAGCATTGGACCAAGCAAGACAAGGCCAAATTCTTTGCGGAAATAAAGAATTTTTTCTGGGATGACCCCTATCTGTTCAAGTATTGTGCAGATCAAATTATTCGACGATGTGTCCCAGAGAATGAAGTTCATAACATCCTTTCGTTCTGCCATGAACAAGCTTGTGGAGGCCACTTCACTTGCTAAAGAAAACAGGGACTAAAGTTCTACAATGTGGTTTCTATTGGCCAACTATATTTCGAGATGCTTACACCTTTTGTTCTTCATGTGATAGGTGTCAACGAATGGGGAGCATTACACGAAGGAACATGATGCCACTAAATCCAATTTTAGTGGTTGAGATTTTTGATGTATGGGGTATCGACTTCATGGGACCATTTCCCCCATCTTTTGGCCATCAATACATATTGGTTGCTGTTGACTATGTATCAAAATGGGTAGAGGCAATTCCATGCAGAACCAATGATCATAAAGTGGTGATCGAGTTTTTGAAGAGCAACATTGTTTCATGCTTTGGATTCCCTCGAGCAATAATCAGTGATGGTGGTACCCACTTTTGCAACAAATCATTCAAAGCACTTTTGACAAAGTACTCCATCACTCATAAAGTGGTGACCCCGTATCATCCGCAAACCAGTGGCCAAGTTGAGATCTCCAATCGAGAAATAAAGCACATCTTAGAAAAGACCGTGAGGCTAGACAGAAAAGATTGGTCATTAAGACTTGATGATGCATTATGGGCATATAGAACGGCGTTCAAAACCCCAATTGGGATGTCACCCTATAGGCTAGTGTATGGAAAAGCTTGCCACCTACCTGTGGAACTCGAGCATCGTGCGTACTGGGCCATCAAGAAATTCAATTTTGACATGCAGCAAGCTGGCTCGAAAGACGACATTACATTTGTAAACTTGAAGAAATTCGTAATGATGCATACGAAAATGCCAAGGTTTACAAGCAAAATAATGAAAGTCTTTCATGATAAGCAGATTATGAGAAAATCTTTCACTCCAGGTCAGAAAGTACTTTTATTCAATTCTCGTTTGCACTTATTCCCAAGTAAGCTACGCTCTCGATGGTCTGGCCCCTTCATTATTCATACTGTTTTTCCACGTGGGGCAATTGAAATTAATGACCCAAAGAACGGTGTCACGTTTAAAGTTAATGGTCAAAGATTAAAGCCATATCTAGAGTACCAACCACATGGAGAGGACACCGAAATAAATTTGAGTGACCCACCACATTTGAATTAAGATTTTTCTGTTTTTTTTTTTCGTGATTTGATTTTTTTTTCTTTCTTTTTACTATTCTTTTGCTAATTGAAATTATTTGTGCATAAGTGTGTTTGTTTAACCATTGAGCTTTCTTTTATCACTTTTAATCAGGAGACAGTTCCTCTTGAACATCCTTAGACGACTTCAACGTGTCCAATCTCATCTCAGAGGCCAGATACGATTTTGTAAAACACATCGTATTTGGAAGCTACAACCACCGGAGTTAATATCCCACGTTGAGGATTTAGAAAGCCAACTCAGAGACATTGAGAGCAGTGTCTACAACATCCAGTTGGAGCTTGAGGTAAATTCCATAAGAGGACGATTGTGATTTTCTTTGTGTGTTTTTGTTTGTTACTCTGTTTGTGTGTTTTAGTTTGTCACCCCGGTTAAGTGGCGGATAACGGTACTCTGTGACAATCAAGTCGGTTACTTCAGTTTCCCATAATTACTGATCTTCTGAGGCGAAGGTATGGATAGAAACGAGATCTTAGCAAAGCTTCATAGTCAATTCCCTTCACTTCCTCAGAATGCCCTCCTCACAATCTATAAAGCTCGATCTGAACGCATGCGATTGCTCATGAAGAATAACATACCTACTGATATTCGCTGGTTAATTGAGGCTAAAGTACGCTTGGCAGGTGAGTTGCCTCCTAAATTTATTGCATACATGCCTGGTTGTGGTAAAGGAAATTATGCAAGATAGCGAAGAGCGCGAAAGATTTCGGTTGCTTGTCATAAGTGTGCCAGAATGATATGCAATAAAAAATGATGTTCTTTAGGAATGGTGTCTGATAACAGAGAAGATAAGATTCAATTCATTAGGGATGGCTTGAATAAGGAGTCATTGGATGATATCCTTTTGTCTCTTGAAACGCATCTCAGTGGATATGTGCAAGGAGCGATTCTCCAGTTATGGCCATCATTCCAGAAAGAGCATGCACGATACAGTCTCGGGAATCTGACTATAAACGACCTTGTTTGCCAGTTTATAAGAAAACTGAATGGGAAGCCTATCCTCGACCCATAGAGGGCGTTGAAGCCGTTTCTGGACGTAAAACCAGAGGAAGATGTGAGCCACAGTCGCAACTACCTGTAAATATCCTTTTACTTTACTGTTGTTTTATTTCACTATTATTTTACCATTTGCATTATTGTCTTTAATAATTTTATATTTGTCATTACTTGCTTTTCCTTTTTACTGTTTCCTTTTTTGACTTTCGAGCCATGTGCATTACATGATTAATTTGACATAGACATGATACCTCATTCACAGCTGTGATCCACTGCCGCCAAGATCTTTAAATATGATTCTTTTCGTTTGCACTCACAAATTATTTTTGAGAAGTATCCTAATGGCAGCTACTCCCAATAAACAATTCAAGAACATTTGGGTGCTTTCCGGATTTAACTATGGCAAATATAAAGAGTTCTTTGAGGCAGCCATTGATCTTGGTCGATGCATAGCAGAGAGAAAATTACACTTAGTATACGGCGGAGGTGACCGAGGGTTATCAAAATTAGTCTCAGAAACTGCTTTTGTCAGAGGAAGTCAAGTGTTAGGGGCATCATACCACAAACCCTAAAACCTTTAGGCTGCTTGTCTAACTCACCGACTGGAGAAGAGTTAGTTGTCTCAGGTATGCAAGAAAGAATAACCGAAATGCTTAATCATGCTGATGCTTTTATTTTCTTACCAGGAGATCTTGCAACTCTAGAGGCACTTATCACTTTAGCATCTTGGGCCCATCTGCACATTCATCAGAAACCCATCGGTTTGTTAAATGTCAATAATTTTTATGATGGCTTTATCGCATTTCTTAACCATGCAATAAAAAACTACTTCATTCCCTCTACGGTGAAAAAGCTTTTTATTTGTGCTCACACTTGCTAATAATGAGCTACTTGATCATTACAAGCTTATCAACCAGAGCGATCCCAAGACCTTGGTGTTGGAGTGTATAAATAACGATGGTAACAATAAAGTGCATAGAAGTACAAATTAGATTTAAATCTCCGCCTGTAAATATTTTTTCCTGTGTTATACCACCCAGGTGATGTCTTCTAAACTCTACTTCTTTCCTTTAAAACATTGAGGACAATGTTTAGTTACAGTTGGGGAGGGGATAGTTGACAATTGTGGAATGTTGGTTAAGTTTTTACTAATTTTTTATTGTAGAAACTAACTGTTGCTAACTGTTTGTGTTGAAGATGGCTGAATATGGAGTGTAGTTACTCTAGAAACGCATCTTCTCAGTTAAAAAAAAAAAAGAAAAAAAAAGAAAAAAATAATGAAAAAAAAAATTTCTTATTTTTCGTGTCATCTTTCTAACTTTTTGACTTCTCCTTTATAAATATGCATTTTCAAATTTTGAGTCGAAGATGGCTGAATATAGAGTGTAGTGCCTCTAGAAACGCATCTTCTTAGTTAAAAAAAAATCATTTTTCTATCATTTTAAGTGTAACATTTTCAATTAGTTTTTCTGCATCATTTTCACATTTCTGCATGTATAATTCCCTTTCATGTTTAGAATAGGTTGGGGGGTAGAATGTTGTTTAAAAAAAAATGGTGTGATTTTGTTTTTATTTTTGGATGACATGATGATTTTCGAATTTTAGTATTTGTATTATCTTTGGTCTTGAGTGATGTTACACTATGTTTGCTACTCTACATGTTGATGTCGGAGATAAATATGAGTTGCTTGAAAGAATTGACATGTCATAATAAATACCAAGTGAGCTTTTGAGCCTATTATTTTTCTTGGAGAGTAACCCTTTTTGCCCATTCTTCATACGGCTTAGCAATATTATTATTTTATACATGATCTTTAGATTTCCTTGGAGTCAACCCTTTAAAAAAAAAGTTAAAAAAAAATGTGTTGATACATCTAAAGGTCCATTTAACTAGTAGATATGGAGGAGTATCTAGAGCCCTAAAAGATGATGGAAAGGCCGTCTTTGACCCGTTTGAGCCTTTCTAACCATCCCTTATGTCAAATATCCATAGTTAGCCCTTTTGTGCCTTTTATTAAAAAAAAAAAAAACTTTTCTTTGTCAACTTATCGTCTTCACCCACTCCAATTTGGAGTATTACCAGATATCTTACAAGTTCCATCACCTATTCATGTTTGAGAAAAATATAAATAATTGTTTTGTTTAGTAAAGTTGTGCAATACCCAAAAAAAAAAAAGAGAAAGCAAAGAAAAAAAAAGAAAAAAAAGAGAGAGAGATATAATACAATAATAAATAAGTGAAATGCATTTTTTTTTTAGTTTCCAAAAGATATTATTTTTCTCAAACATATATTTTGTTTTCTCTATTTTCCTTTCTTTGTTAGCCATGTCCCTAGCCTACGTTATATCCTAATAAAAGTCCTTCTTAATTTTAGGGAACTATAGTCTGAAGTAGAAGCTAGTTATATGGGCTATAAAGATGTAGTAATGCATAAAAAAAAAAATACATTGGGTTGACTAATATTCTGTTTGACTTGAGATCGTGTTATTTCTAAGCTATGGGCATATTTCCTTCATCTTGGTGAGAGTGTGTGATATTATTTCTTTACTATCTTCACTCCATTTATCATTCATTGAAGTGACAATTTTTATTGGGTTTAATTTCCTTGTGAGAGTGTCACTATTACCGGTGAGATTTTGGGGTTGGACATGTCATTTTTGAAAGTAGCTGTATTTACTTGGTTGATTCATGTGGATGGTTGATGTAGGTGTGATGTTTCTTTAGACTGGAGATAATGCTTATACTTTTATTTGATTGCTATCATTAGTCTGATTGAATAAACAAGTTTGTTTAAAAAAAAAAATTTGGGTTTGAATTTTATTTTCGCTTTATTTGCTAGGGACTAGCAATAAGTGTTGGGGGTGTGTTGAGTGTTAGAAAGTGTATATTTATAAAGGAGAAATTCATCATTTTACACTTTAAATCTCACTAACATCTCTAATTTTATTTATTTAAGTCCTTTGTTATTTAATTATATATGTTTTGATTTTATTAAGTATTTTGTGTATTTTAGGGGTATCATGGTTATTTCACAATGAACGAGATTTCGGATAGCAAAACAGACGTCACTTTTGAACTCGGATAAATAAAACCTTAAGAGGAGCATAAAAGGAAAAATGGCACTTTTTCACGCACGTCGACACTATTCACATGTACGGTCTTCGTTCATGGATATCGCTTCACGACAATCGCTCGGACAGCGTTCTTCGTTCAAACCGTGTGCAAACCGTGTTCTTGTTCAAACCGCGTGGTCAAACCCGTGGTCAAACCGTGTTACTGTTCACTGATGACGTGGCGCAATCCTGTGCATCCAAACTATTTTTAATCCGATGGCCATGATTCACTCAATGTATCTATAAAAAGAGGGCCTCCCCCTCTAATTTGACACCCCTGAATCCATTTTTGAGCTTAGTTTTCTGTAATTCCTTCTCCATCTTGTATTTTCTACGTATTTTAATAAAATTTCCATTTTACCCCTAGTTCAATAATGAGTAGCTAATTTTCTTTCAAGCTTGGGTTGAAGGTGAAGTCTCAACATGTGTCATGGGCTTTATTTGGTAAATTTATTTTCTCTTCCCCTCTAATTTCTGTGGAGGTTTTGACTTTTCGTCGACAAATAATAATAATCTTGTCTAGTTACCGCCCTGGTTTTATCGGCACCCTAGTATAAGGTTATTATTATTTGGCACGATAAGCCCTTAGCACCATATTGATTAGAGCGTGGTTCATGAGGTGTGGATTCCCCCCTCATGATTTAATTGGTATTAATAAGGAATATTTAGCCCATGGTGCATGTTGATACGGATCCAGATACCCAAGTGTTTTATCTCAATAGTTTCCAATTTAATTATTTCTGTCAATCCAATTTAAATTCCAGCATCATCTAAATCACTTCCACACAAATCCAACCACCCATTTACATAATTAATTCTACATATAATTAAAATCCACCTCCTCGTGGGATCGACACTCAACACCATTAATCTATTCTACAATAGATTCGTGCGCTTGCGAGTTCAACAAAATTTGCACAACATTAATCGAGGCCAAAGTATGATTGGCAGGTGAGTTGCCTCCCAAATTTATTGCATACATGCCTGGTTGTGGTAAAGGAAATTATGCAAGAAAATAAAGAGTTCGAAGACTTTTTGTTTCTTGTCATAAGTCTGCAAGAATGAGATGCGATAAAAATCCATATTCTTTAGGAATGGTGTCTGATAACAGGAAAGATAAGATTGAATTCATTAGGGATGGCTTGAATAAAGAGTCATTGGATGATATTCTTTTGTCTCTTGAAACGCATCCCAATGGATATGTACAAGGAGCAATTCTCCAGTTATGGCCATTATTCCAAAAAGAACGTGCACGATATAATCTTGAGAATTTGACTATAAACGATCATGTTTGACAGTTCATAAGAAAACTGGATGGGAAGCCTATCCTCAACTCATAGAAGGTGTTCAAGTCGTTTCTAGACGTAAAACTAGAGGAAGATGTGAGCCACAGTCACAACTACCTATAAAAATCCTTTTATTTCACTACTGTTTTATTATTTGCATTCTTGTCTTTAATAATTTTATTTTATCATTGTTTGCTTTTTCTTTTTACTATTTCCTTTTTAGTCTTGAGCCATGTGCTTTATGCGTTAATTGAAACAGACATGGTACCTGATATACAGCTGTGCACCATTGTCACTAAGATCCTTAAATATGATTTTTTGTAAGCACTCACAAATTATTTTTGAGAAGTATCCTAATGGTAGCTACTCCCAATAAACAATTCAAGAACATTTGTGTGCTCTCTGGATTTAACTTTGGAAAATATAAAGAGTTAGTTGAGGTGCAAATTACAATAGCCGTTGTAAGAAATGCAAATTAGATTTAACTCTCTGCTTGTAAATATTTTTTTCTGTGTTGCGACGCCCAGGTGATGCCTTCTAAACTTTACTTCTTTCCTTTAAAACATTGAAGACAATGTTTTGTTCTAGTTAGGAGGAGGGAATAGTTGACAATAGTGGAATGTCTCAATCTTGGTTAAGCTCTTACTGATTTTTTGTTGTAGAGACTAATCATGGCTAACTTTTTGAGTTGAAGATGGCTGAATATGGAGTGTAGTGACTCTAGAAACACATCTTCTTGCTTTGGAAGTTCAAAAAAAATTCCAAACATTTTCTTTTTCTTTATTAAGTTTTGACAATCATTTTTTTTCTAACTTCTTCTTTCTAACTTCTCCTTTATAAATATACACTTTCAAAATTTTTGAGTTGAAGATGGTTGAATATGGAGTGTAGTGACTCTAGAAACGCATCTCCTTAGTTAAAAAAAATTTACTTTCTGAACATTTTCTTTTTCTTTATTATCTTATTATTAAGCTTTAACAGTCATTTTAAGTGTGATCTTTCTAACTTCTTCTTTTACCAATTAGTTTTTCTACACCATTTTCACCTTTCTGCATGCATATTTTTCATATTTAGAATAGGTTTGGGGGTAGAATGTCATAAAAAAAATTTTTGATCTTTTAACATTGGATGACATGATGACTTTCAAATTTTAGTATTTGTATTATCTTTGGTCTTGAGTAATGTTACACCAAGTTTTCTATTCTACATGTTGATGTTGAAGACAAATATGAGTGACTAGAAAGAATATACATGTCATAAAAAAATACTAAGTGAGTTTTTGCGCCTGTCATTTTTCTTGAAGAGTAACCCTTTTTGCACATTCTTCATACAGCTTAGCAGTTTATTACTTTATACATGATCTATAGATTTCCTTTGAGTCAACCCTCTAAAAAAATTTAAATAAAAAAAAAAGTGCTTTGCTACATCTGAAGGTTCATTTAACTAGTAGATATGAAAAATTATTTAGAGCCCTAAAAGACCATGGAAAGGCCATCTTTGACCCGTTTGAGCCTTTCTAAGCCATTCCTTTTGAAATATTCATAGTTAACCCTTTTGAGCCTTTCATATATAAAAAAAAACTTTTCTTTGTCAACTTACACTACAACAAAAATGTATATTACCGACTATTTATTTTCGAGAAAAATGCACATATTATTACCTAAGGTAATATTTCCCTCGGAAAAAATAACAAAAATCTCTCGATAAAGTGAATTTTTTTTTGCAAGTATTATAGTGCCAAAATTTAAAGCGACGACATTATTAAGCTCTTGGAAATAGGAATTTTTTAATTTTTTTTAGTTTTCATATCGAGCGATGACACCCATGTCATGCTTTAGCCCAACACTTTGGGATTTTTCCCCGCACATCCATAAGTAAACATTTTGTAATTTTTTTAAGAAAATCATCTCCAAATTGAGGTAAAGAACGTGAATTATAGAAATGAAATTCCTGACCTCCATCAAAATCCCTTAATTTGCTCCGATGAGAATGATGAAAATATACCATCAATTTCGTAGATCGACGGTGGCGGAGTTCCGATGGTTTTGTTGCAAATCATGTCGGGTCTGAGTGATTTGAAGAAATGCCAGAAGTTGGGATTGCCGAATTAAAAGAACTGCATATGATTTGAAGTCTTAGATGACATCAAGCTGCACCTAACGCTATGTAATAAAATCCAATTAATTTTTTAATACTTTCATAATGCATGTATAGCTTTGATTTAGATGAATTCTAATTGTGATTTGGACTATTTGTATTGTTAATTTTGTTTATTTCCCCCCTTTTTTCAAACCTGCTTACATGAATTCGAGAGCTAATTCTTCTTCTTCTCCTGTTATTGTTGCTTTTGTTTCTACTATCAAGAGAGTTGTCGTCTCTGTTCCTTATACGGCTGGATCATCACCTCTCGATGACAAGTTAGTTTTTGAACAGCCAATATTTATATTTTATATGAAGATTTTGTTTGTTTGTAGCTTGGATAATAAAAAGTAAATTTTTATTTTGAAAGAGTGCAGAAGTTCTAGGCTTAATTGAGAGGAAAAACTTTATCTCGATTATAAATAATGGGCCCATAGAAATCAAGCTCTTGATTTCTCTGATATTTTGGTTCAACATCTTTTGTGAGTTGTCTTGTTTTGATATTTTTTTAATTTTTTATATTCAGATTATGACCATCATTAGTTTGATAGCTTCTAGTGTATAATAAGATATTTTAAAGTTGTAAAATCCTATTGTTACTAGGGATGACGATTTTGGGGGGAGGGGAGGATCGACATTCTCATATCCATCCCCAATTCTACTTATGTCCCTATACCCTCCTTGTCCCCGTCGTAATTACTTAAGGGGAGGGGATGTGGATTTCTCAGGATACCCAATCCCTGAAACTGATACTTACACTCAGAAGATATATATTGCATTCGTGCCCATTTCATTGAGATAATGCCATATAAATTGAATGAACACACGTGGTTTATTGAATATAAGCTTGTAGTTTGATTACTTATTGATTCATTTTAATGGTTTATGACTGAAGTACATGTAATTTGGCTTTAAATAATATTTAAACTAGTTAGAACTATTGACTAGCTTTTGAAGTTTATATTTAAAAACTCTGTTTTTGGACTAATTTGGCTGGCAATTCCCAGTAAACTTTAGCTAGATAAATTTGGGAAACAATTATTATACTGGTCTATTGTTGAAATTGCGAAACTTTGCATTAACTAAGTAAAATGTCCAAGAAAACTGCTAAGGATTAATTCGTGATTAAAGTTTCAAATGTTACTTCTGTTCAGGTTAAGTTCATGTTTAATTCAATTCTATAACATTAAATTATTATGGCCTTGTCCCTTGTTACAGAGATAAAGTGAATTTCAAGAAGGCGCTCAACTTTCTATTAGTAATCATTGACGCAAGGGAGAGACGTCAATCTATATTGTTTTATTTCTTTCTTTTCTTTTTCAATTTTTTTTAATTTAGTTCTTTTACGTTTTAAGCAAACATAAATATAAGGAAGTTTTTGCCGGCTAAAAGTGTTGCATACTTCTTCCTCCGTTTGGCCTAATTAATATATGTAAAATATATAGCCAAATGGGGTTTTGACATCTACATTTCTTGAACATGTTAAAAGCTGCATATGGTAATTTTAATTTGTTTATGTTGCTCCATATTTCAGCCAAATGAAGATGTATATACTTGAAATATCCTTAAACATGACACAGATAAATGACTTAAAAATTTTATTGATGGGTAAAGTTTATGAATGTAGATTTTTTTAAGGCTGATTGAGGACTTTACACTTGTAACAAGGAGCACGTTTGTAGAAATTAAAGGTATGTATGTTGGGAAATTATTGTTACATATTCTGATCATGTGTATTTAGCATAGTTAAAAATCATATTTTGCATAGTTCATTAACTATTTTATGATCCCATGCATCAAAATAGAATCCAGATTCATTGATGAATTAGTTTGACAGTGCTTGTTCAGAGGATTTGACTTAAGTAAATTTGGAGTAATCGAAGAGGATTTGACTTAAGAAAATTTGGAGTAATCGAACATGATTGATATACATTTAGAACAGTTTATTACCGTTGCTAAGGAAAATTGTGAAATGCCCTATGCTTGCTTGGTAATTGTTATACGCTAAAAGAGTACTAGCATACTATTAATATAGTTTTCAATTATGTTGATAACTAAATACTATCAACGTGGTTTTCCAATAATGCAGGATCTTATTGTAGATTATGAAGATGAGGAATAAAATTGCAAGTGATGATCAGAATATTTGATGGAATATTTGAGAAGTAAGAATGTATAATCCAACTTCTTGAAGTGTATGACCAAATGGAGATGAAAAATCATTTTATGTATATGAAGTTGAATAATGAATGAATTGCATTTATATTTGTTACATGTACTGGATTATTATTTTGATAATGAACTTATTAGATTTCTTTTAGTAATTGTTTTAATTTTATTACACTTTGATTGTATAATTCATGTAAAAATTGATTAACGTAATGGCAAAAAAATTATATATTTCCAAGGGACTATCCAATATTTCTAAGGGTTTAAAATATGGTTGGAGTCTCATTTTTCCAAGGGTTACGAATTTTTACTGATGGATATATTCCATTGGAAATATGCCATTATCAAGAAAATATGTCACCAGGCAATATTTTTATTCATCGTTTGAATAAAATTCCGACGGAAGTATTTGCTCTCTATCGAGGGATATTTCCCTCGATAATAATTCATTTTTCCGAGGGACTGTGGAAATTATAGAGTTAACGACAAGCGTTTTCACGACGAACTCCGACAGACATTTTCCCTCGGTAATATGTATTACCGAGGGATTTTTATAGTTACCGAGGGATTATGTCCCTCGCTAATACATGTTTTTTTTGTAGTATTATCATCTTGACCTACTCCGATTTTGAGTATTACCCGATGTCTTACAAGTTCCATCACCTATTCATGTTTAAGAAAAAGTAAATAATTATTTTGTTCAGCAAAGTTGTGCCATCCAAAAAAAAAGTTTAGTTAAAAAAAAGAAAAAAAGAAGAAAAAAGAAAAGATAAAAAAATGATATAATAATAATAATAATAAATAAGCGAAATGTACCTTGTAATTTTCAAAAGATCTATACTTTTTCTCAAACATATATTTTGTTTTCCCTATTTCCCCTCCTTTGTTAGCCATGTCCTTAGCCTACGTTATGTCCTAATAAAAGTCCTTATTAATTTTAGGGAACTATAGTATGAAGTAAAAACTAATTATATGGGATAAAAAGATGTAGTGATGCATAAAAAAAATAAATAAAAAATACATTAGTTTGACTAGCATTTTGTTTGACTTAAGGTCGTATTATTTCTAAACTGTTGACATATTCCTTTCATATTGGTGAGAGTGTGTGATATTACTTCTTTATTATTTGTGATATTACTTCTTTATTACTTTCTTTCAATTTACTATTCATTAGAATGACTATTTTTATTGGGTTTAATTTTTTGTGAGAATGTCACTAATACCGGTGAGATTTTGGGGTTTGACATGTAATTCTTAAAAGTTGCTTGATTACTATAACTGTGACAAAGTCTGCTGGACTGATGCATGTGGATGGTTGACGTGGGGGTGGTATTTCTTTAGACTGGAGATAATGCTTCTACTTTTATTTAATTGTTATCATTAGTTTGATTGAATAAACACAACTGTTTAAAAAAAAATTGGGTTTGAATTTTGTTTTAGCTTAATTTGCTAGGGACTAATAACAAGTTGGTTGAGGGGTGGGTTGAGTGCTAGAAAGTGTATATTTATAAAGGAGAAAATCATCATTTTACACTTCAAGTCTGACTAACTTCCCTACTTTTATGTATTTAAATCATTTGTGATTTAATTATGTGTGTTTTATTATAAGTATTTTATGTATTTTAGGGGCATTATGGTCATTTCACAATGAATGAGATATCAGATAGCCAAATGAACAGCAATTCTGAATTTAGGACAGTCAAAAACCTTAGGAGAAGTATAAAAAGATAAACGGCACTGTTCACATGTACGGTATTGTTCATAGTACTGTTCACGACACTATTCGCAAATACGGACCGACGATGTGGCATTGACCGATGATGTGGTAGTATTTTATTGGGCGAATGATGTGGTGTTGACTGCTGATGTGGCGTTGACTGATGACTTGGCGTTAACTGATGATGTGTCACGATCCTATTGGACTAAAGAGTTGACCGGTGACGTGGCAGTATGTCAGTGGACTAGAAAAATATGCGTACGGTACATGCATATACACGAAATAATAGCCCTAATGATGTGTTCTATTCAATCAGAACTTGCCACGATTTACTCATTATATCTATAAATAGGGGGCTCCTCCCCTCATTTGACACCCCTGAATTCATTTTTGAGCTCTATTTTCTATAATTCCTTCTCTATCTTGTATTTTCTACGTATTTTAATAAATTCTCATTTTACCCCTAGTTTAATTATGAGTAGCTAATTTTCTTTCAAGTTTGGGTTGAAGGTGAAGTCGGAATATGTTCCATGGGCTTTCTCTTCCCCTCTAATTTCTGTGGATGTTTTGACTTTTCGTTGACATATAATAGTAATCTTGTCTAGTGCAAGGTTATTACTATTTGGCACGATAAGCTCTTAGCACCATATTGATTAGAGTGAGGTTCATGAGGAGTGGAAACCCCCCTCATGATTTAATTGACACTAATAAGGAATATTAAACCCATGGTGCATGTTGATGCAGATCCGGAGACCTAACCGCTTCATTTTAATAGATTTGACTTCAATTTATTCCTGCCATTTTAATTTAAATTTTAGGATAATCTAAATCATTTCCACCATAAATCCAATCACCCACTTAGAAAATTAACTCTACACGCAATTAAAATCTACCTTCTCGTGGGATCGACACTCGTCACCATTGATCTATTCTACAATAGATTGTGCACTTGCGAGTTTAATAAAATTTGCACAACAGTTTTCTGATTGATATGAATAATATTATATTAAATACTTGTGGGTTGTTTTGGAACACTAGATTGGACTATTATAATTATATTGTCTTTTGTTTGTGTATAATGTGGACAATATTACATTAAATTTAATTTAATGAAGTTGAAATAATTATTCAAATAGTATAATTTTTTTTAAATTGTAAAAATATTTGTTGATTTAATTATTTAATATAATTTTGTAAATAAATAATTCAATAATTTTGTTATTTTTAATATTAAACACTAGTTTAGATAAGTTATTAAATTAAAATTTTGATATGTAGCTATAAATTATATACAAGTTAAAAGAAAAAATTATTGGGTGCGATAATTCTAAAACTTATGCATGAGATTCTATCAAAACATCACAGTTAAAAGTGCTTGGTCAAGATCAGTACTAAAATAACGAGAGCAAATACTAAGATGAGTAACTTATTGAGAAGTACTTTTGTTACAACCCCCTCTTTTTTATTTTAAAAGAAATTAAAAGAAATTATTGAATTAAAATTTTATTATTTAATCTTAACTTGAATACAAGTTAAAGTAAATTAGTAAATAAAATTTTGAAATTGGTAGCAAATTTGGATTAAAATAAGATATTTAATTTGACTTAAACTCACGTGAAAATGTAAACTAGTAATTTTATGAGATTTGGACTAATTTGTTAGTCCTGATAGCCAAATATGGCCTTGGATGAGATAAATTTTTTTGTTCTTCAAAAGCGTGTAATCCTACCTTTTATCCAGCATTTAAATATGGACCTAAGGGTTTGAAAAAGCATTAGGGATTCAAAGAAAACGTTTCAAACCAGGCTTTTAGTGCAATAGTTTTAAGTTTTGGTGATGGAGCTTTGAAGGAAGTCATTAAAGAAACTACAACAATTGCGTTGTGGAAGAAATAGCCAAGAGCTTTGAGGGAAGTCTTTTAAGAAACTACAACAATTGCATTGTGCAAGAAATAGGCAAGACTTGTACATGACCAAGCTATTGCTTCCAAAACAGACAATAAGGACAGGCTTCACACACTTCATAATGAAGAAGGCTTTTCCTTGAAAGCTCACATTGCCGAGTTCAATAAGATTACTTTTAATCTTGAAAACATTGCAAAATTATAACTAAACAATTAAGAGAGGGATGAATTGGTTTTAAAAATTTCTTTAATAACAACATCATTCACCATAATCCAATGTGAACAACTATCACCATACAACAACAAGAGTAAAGTAAAAGATAAAGGTAAAGAGAGCATAAAAACACCAAATTTTTACATGATTCCAAGCTACGTCCACACATCCAAGGTATTTGAGCTTGAGGATTCCACCAAAATAAGCCTTATATCTCGATGCTCTAAAAATAATTATTGACTTAAAGGTGTTAAAATACCTTTACAAATCATCCAAGGTGTATACCCGACACCTTCTTTGCTCAAGTGTTTCCTGACACTCACTCAATTTGAGAGAGATGAGTTTTATAGATAGTAAATCCCTCACAATGTTATATGTACAAATGTAAGCATAAGTTTATATATTATTACGAATGAAAGCAAGTGAAAACTTAAGAGTGTTTCAAAGTTGAGAGAATAGATAAATTTTCTGCTCAACCATGGTTCTAACGGATAGAAGATGGGTTTATATGGATTGGAATAGAAACTAGATGTTAGACACAAAATTCAAAATTTTAGCTTCTAAAAAAATTTTAGCTTCAAAATTCAAAATTGGAATAGGCCAACCAGTTATCATAATAGGACATCCGCTTAGCTTCTAAAAAAATTGCCAATTACATGCTTTGCATTTTAGTCCATTGAAATCTTTTTAAAATTATAAAAAGGCTACAGAGCTTTTAAGTATTTTCAAAACATATTTATCACCAAACCAAAATGTAATATGATCGACACTAAAAAGTGTACATTTAACAAGGATAAAATTATTAGTTTTTCACTTGTTGTGTCGAATAATGCGCTCATTTTTTATAAATTATCTTAACACTCCCCAAAAATATTTCTATGTTAAATTAATTCGAAATATGTTAATTTTTATCTTGTAAATATTTTTCAGGAACAAAGATAGAATTGGAATTGAAAGTGGGACCAAAGAAAGACTGCTGGAGCAATTTGGAATGCATCATTAAGGAGTTGTAATAAATAATAATGAATCTAAAAAATAAAAAAAGAAAAAAGAAAAAAGAAAAAAGAAAAAAAGAAAAGAAGAAAAAAAGACAAATGATGGGTAACCATGTTGGTGATGGTCAAGAGGCGCGATGGTTGTAGATAAAACACATCTTTCAATATGTATATAAATATTAAGTGTTAGAAAGTGTATATTTATAAAGGAGAAAATCATCATTTTACACTTCAAGCCTCACTAACATCTCTAATTTTATTTATTTAAGTCCCTTGTTATTTAATTATGAGTGTTTTGTTTTAATTAAGTATTTTATATATTTATTTAAGTCTCACACGTACTACAATATTCACATGTACGATACTGTTCTTTAATACTGTTCACGACACTGTTCATACCGCGTCACTATTCAAACCGTGTGCAAGCTGTGTTACTGTTTGAACCGCGTGGTCAAACCCGTTGTCAAACTGCGTACTGTTGACTGATGACGTGGTACAATCCTGTGCGTCCAAACTGTTTTTAATCCGATGGCCATGATTTACTCAATGTATCTATAAAAAAGGGCCTCTGCACACTAATTTGATACTCCTGAATCTATTTTTGAGCTTATTTTTCTGTAATTCTTTCTCCATCTTGTATTTTTTTACGTATTTTAATAAATTCCCATTTTACCCTTCGTTCAATTATGAGGAGCTAATTTTCTTTCAATCTTGGGTTGAAGGTGAAGTCTCAACATGTATCATGGGCTTTATTTGGTAAATTTATTATCTCTTCCCCTCTAATTTTTGTGGAGGTTTTGACTTTTCGTCGACAAATAATAATAATTTTATCTAGTTACCGCCCTGGTTTTACCGGCACCCTAGTACAAGGTTATTATTATTTAGCACGATAAGCCCTTAGCACCATATTGATTAGAGTGTGGCTCATGAGGTGTGGATTCCCCCCTCATGATTTAATTGGCATTAATAGGGAATATTTAGCCCATGGTGCATGTTGATACGGATCCAGACACCCAAGCACTTTATTATAATAGTTTCCAGTTCAATTTAATTCCGCCATTCTAAATTAAATTCTAGTATAGTTTAAATAAATTTCTCCACAAATCCAATCACCCACTTACAAAATTAATTCTACACTTAATTAAAATTCACCTCCTAGTGGGATTGACACTCAACACCATTGATCTATTCTACAATAGATTCGTTCGCTTGCGAGTTCAACAAAATTTGCACAATAAGTTTTTTGTGCCGTTGCCGGGGAGGTAAGTATTTTAATTTGTAGAATTAATTTTTGTAAATAATTGATTATTATTATTATTATTATTTTAGTTATTTCCTTGTAATTTTTTTTTCTTCTTAAAAAAAACGAAGTGAATTTACATTTTCTAGGTAACAATTTATTTTCTCTCTTCTTTAAATTTCTGTAATTTAATTTTCATGTTATTTTTTTCTTTGTAATTTTTCATTTATCTTTTAATTTATTTCTTAAATTATATTTAGTTAATTTATTTCACGTATTTGTTTTAGTATTTTTTTTATAGAAAGGTTGTGACAGCGCAATAAGGTTAGTATCGTAATTTCTTCTTCTTCTTTATTTTTATTTATTTTTGTTCTCATTTTTATTTTCTTTGCATGCATGGTCGTAGGTCATTATTACCTAATCTTGAACCTATAGACCTTGAATTAGAAAGAACACTTCGCACACACAAACACATTACACTTAAAGATAAAATTGAAATGGATTTGCAACAACCAAAACCACAGGAGAGGCCATTTAAGGACTACTTCAGTCCCTTAGTTAACTTGAGCACATCATGCATACGATACCCAAATGTAGCTGCTAGGAGTTTTGAGTTAAAACCTAGTGTGCTAAATTGTCTCCCAACATTCTATGGCTTAGAAAATGAGGACCCATATAATCATCTGAATGATTTTCATACTATTTGTTAAACTTTTAAATATGAAAATTTTTTAGAAGATGATGTTAAACTTAGACTATTCCAATTTCTTTAAAGGATAGAGCTCGTTCATGGTTCAATACATTACTTGGTAATAATATTACAACATGGGAACAAATGGTAACAAAATTTTTGAATAAATATTTCCCAGTGCATAAAATCAATGATATTCGCAGGGAAATCTCAGAGTTCACCCAGAAAGCAGACGATCAATTTTTCAAAGCATGGGAGCGATTCAATGGGCTACTTTTGAAGTGTCCATATCATGGGTACGAGAAATCGCACCAATGCCAATACTTTTTGGAGGGATTATTGCCAAATGTGCAAGAATGACTAATGGCAACAAGTGGAAGAGAGCTAATGTCAAAAAGTGCATCAGAGATTTGGTAGTTTTTTCAGCGACAAACGGATAATTCCCAACAACGGAGTCGATCTCTCAGGAATACTAGAAGAATTAAGGGAGCGAATGAGGTTCACATTGGCGAGTGAAGTTCGGGAATTAAAGAAGTCAAAGAGATGGTTGAAGGTCTTTCTCGACAAATAGCATCGTTGACGACTACTAATTCAACAGAACCACATGATCATGACTCATATTCAGATCAAGCCAATGTCATCGGTGTCATGAGAAAGCCGTCAAATTACAACCCATACTTCAACACATATAATCCTGGATGGAGAGACCACCCCAATTTTTTATGGTCTCAAGGATTCCAACAAAATGGACCAGCAGCTCCAGCTCCACCAATGCAACCAATTCCTCAAGTTCCTCAAGCCTCTCAATCACCATTCAGACCATACAATCAGAACCAGAACTACTTTTAACCCAGACCATGAGATGATGCATTTCAGAATTTCAAGAATGTTACTCACTCTACGATTGAGCAACAAAACCGAACCATTGATGGACTACGAAATGAGATGAGAGTAAGCTTCAACTCACAAGCCTAATCAGTTTCAAGCCTCGAGAAGAGGGTGGGACAGCTTACCTCTTCAGTGCAAACTTTGGCAATGACTGTTGTTGAGTGTTAGAAAGTGTATATTTATAAAGGAGAAAATCGTCATTTTACACTTCAAGTCTCACTAACATCTCTAATTTTATTTATTTAAGTCTCTTGTTATTTAATTATGAGTGTTTTGTTTTAATTAAGTATTTTATGTATTTTAGGAATATCATGGTCATTTCACAATGAACGAGATATCGGATAGCAAAACGGACGTCACTTTTGAACTCAAGACTATCGAAAACCTTAAGAGGAGCATAAAAGCAATAATGGCATTATTCACACGTACGGCACTATTCACATGTACGGTACTGTTTATGAGTACTGTTCACGACACTGTTCATACCGCGTCACTGTTCAAACCGTGTGCAAGCTGTATTACTGTTGACTGATGACGTGGCGCAATCCTGTGCGTCCAAACTGTTTTTAATCCGATGGCCATGATTTACTCAATGTATCTATGAAAAAGGAGCCTCTGCCCCCTAATTTGATACCCCTGAATCCATTTTTGAGCTTAGGTTTCTGTAATTCTTTCTCCATCTTATATTTTCTACTTATTTTAATAAATTTTCATTTTACCCTTAGTTCAATTGTGAGTAGCTAATTTTCTTTCAAACTTGGGTTGAAGGTGAAGTCTCAACATGTGTCATGCCCTTTATTTGGTAAATTTATTTTCTCTTCCCCTCTAATTTCTGTGGTGGTTTTGACTTTTCGTCGACAAATAATAATAATCTTGTCTAGTTACCGCCCTGGTTTCACGGGCACCCTAGTATAAGGTTATTATTATTTGGCACGATAAGCCCTTAGCACCAAATTGATTAGAGTGTGGTTCATGATGTGTGGATTCCCCCCTCACGACTTAATTGGTATTAATAAGTAATATTTAGTTCATGGTGTATGTTGATGCGGATTCAAATACCCAAGCACTTTATTATAATAGTTTCCAGTTCAATTTAATTCCGCTATTCCAATTTAAATTCTAGCATAGTTTTAATCAATTTTCCCCATAAATCCAATCACCCACTTACAAAATTAATTGTACACCTAATTAAAATCTACCTCATCGTGGGATCGACACTCGACACCATTGATCTATTCTACAATAGAATCGTGTGCTTGCGAGTTCAATAAAATTTGCACAACAACTGTTGAAAAAGGCAAGTTTCCAAGTCAACCAGTGCCTAATCGTAAAGGAGTATATGAAGAAAGTACCAGTTCACCACAATAGCATGGAGAGGTCAAAGCCGTCATGACCTTGCGAAAAGGGAAAGAAGTCGACAACAAAGTGGAGATGCCAGTGACAAAATCAACTCAGATTGTACCTGTAAATGCTTAGCACTCACCACCGGAGGAGAAAGAAGAAACCAACCCACGGGAATATGTTCCTAAAGCTCCATTTCCTCAGAGGTTAGCTAAAGGAAAGAAGGGAAAATTTACAGGTGAGATTCTTGAAGTCTTCAAACAGGTAAGTGTTAACATTCCTTTACTTAATGCAATAAAACAAGTTCAATCTTATGCCAAGTTTCTTAAAAACCTTTACACTAAAAAGAGAAATATTCATGCTCAGAAAAAGGCTTTTTTAACAGAAAACGTTAGTTCTATACTCCAACACAAAATTCCTTTAAAATATAAAGACCCAGGCTTCCCCACTATTTCTTGTAGTATAGGGAACCACACAATTGAGAATGTTTTGTTGGATTTAGGAGCTAGTGTAAATCTGTTTCCTTATTCAGTATTTGTGAAACTTGGGTTTAGAGAATTACATCCAACTCCAGTAGTGTTACAGCTTGCAGATCGATCCACGAAAATAGCTCGTGGTATTGTGGAGGACGTGCTTATACAGGTAGACAAGTTTTATTTTCTTGTTGATTTCATTGTAATTGACACTCAACCAATACAGGATTCAAGGAAGCACATCCTTATTATCCTAGGCCGACCTTTCATGGTAACTGCGAATGCTCACATTCAATGCAGGACTGGAAATATGCAGTTGTCCTTTGGCAATATGACTATGGAGCTCAACATCTTCAACATTGCCAAACAATCTCACAATACAGATGATGGAATTGTTGATGTGGATTTAATTGAAGCATTAGTTGATGATACTTTTATTTCAAACCTTAGTGATGACCCTTTACAAATATGTTTAACTCACTTTGGTTTGGATTTTGATATTGACAGATCAGTCGATGAGGTCAACGCCCTACTTGACTCAGCACCAGCCATAGACACTAATAAATAGAAGTCAAGAGTTAAACAACTAGCACCATCAGAGAAGAAAATCATCCTATCATCAGAATCACCACCGAAACTCGAGCTCAAACCATTACCCAACACTTTGGAATATGCGTTCTTGAGAGAAGAAAGTACTCTACCGGTAATCATCTCATCATCCTTAAATGACGAACAAAAAGATAAGTTGTTGGATGTTTTAAAAGAGCACAAAGGAGCATTAGGATGGACCATAGTAGACATAAAAGGTATAAACCCAGTAGACTGCATGCATTACATTCATCTTGATGAAAATGCTAAATCTACAAGGGAAATACAACATCAGCTAAATCCTAACCTGAAAGAAGTTGTTAGAATGGAAGTCCTTAAGTTATTAGATGCAGGTATCATTTACCCAATTTCTGATAGTTCATGGGTCAGTCCTATGCAAGTTGTCCCTAAAAAGTTAGGAGTCACAGTAGTTACCAATGCAAATAATGAATTGATACCCATTAGAGTGACTACAGGATGGCGTATATGCATTGATTATAGAAAATTGAATTTTGTCACACGTAAAGACCATTTTCCTTTACCATTTATTGATCAAATGCTTGATAGATTAGCAGGCCATGAATTTTATTACTTTTAGATGGCTATTCAGGATACAATCAGATTCCCGTAACACCAAAAGATCAAGAGAAAACCACTTTCACTTGCCCTTTTGGCACTTTTGCATATAGGAGGATGCCATTTGGATTACATAATGCACCTGCTACATTTCAACGTTGTCTGTTAAGTATTTTTTCTGATATGGTTGAACGATTTCTTGAGGTCTTTATGGATGATTTTTTTATTTTTGGAGATTCATTTCATCATTGTTTACATTATTTGAGGAAAGTGCCATTTTATGGTAAAATAAGGTATAGTTCTCGGTCACATCATTTCTTACAAAGGTATTGAGGTTGACAAAGTCAAGGTGGATCTCATTTCCAATCTTCCTCTACCTAAAACAGTCAGAGAAGTCAGATCTTTCCTTGGGCACTCTGGTTTTTATAGACGTTTCATTAATGATTTTAGCAAAGTTTCTAGACCCTTATGCAATTTACTTGCTAAGGATGTACATTTTGTCTTTGATTATTCATGTCTTATAGCATTTGAAAAGCTAAAGCAGTTATTGATGTCAACACCCATAATTTAGCCACCAACCTGAAACTTACCATTCGAACTCATGTTTGATGCATCTGATTATGCAGTTGGAGCAGTATTAGGACAAAGAGTTGATTGAATTCCCCATGTTATTTACTATGCTAGTATGACATTAAATGATGCACGGTTAAACTATTCAACTACTGAAAAAGAAATGCTAGCAGTAATATTTGCATTAGAAAAATTTCGATCTTATCTCATTGGTTGTAAAATTATTGTGTTCACAGATCATGTTGCTCTGAAATATCTTCTCACAAAGAAAGATGCAAAAGCTAGATTAATTCGTTGGGTGTTTCTTTTGCAGGAGTTTGACTTGGAATTCAAAGATAAGAAACGGACAAAAAATGTTGTGGCTGACCATCTCTCTCGTCTCCATTTTGACACAATTACAGTACCCTTAATATTAAATGAGTCATTTCCTGATGAGCAATTAATGAGTGTGGAAGTATTACCATGGTATGCTGATATAGTTAATTATCTTGTTATAGGTAAACTTCCAGAGCATTGGGCCAAGCAGGACAAGGCTAAATTTTTTGCGGAAATAAAGAATTTTTTCTGGGATGACCCCTATCTGTTCAAGTATTGTGCTGATCAAATTATTAGACGATGTGTCCCAGAAAATGAATTTTAGAACATCCTTTCGTTCTGCCATGAACAAGCTTGCGGAGGCTATTTCAACGCTAAGAAAACAGCGACAAAAGTTCTACAATGGGGCTTCTATTGGCCAACTATATTTCGAGATGCTTACAACTTTTGCTCTTCATATGATAGGTGTCAACGAATGGTGAGCATTACACGAAGGAACATGATGCCACTAAATCCATTTTTAGTGGTTGAGATTTTTGATGTGTGGGGTATCGACTTTATGGGACCCTTTCCCGCTTCTTTTGGCCATCAATACATACTGGTTGCTGTTGACTATGTATCGAAATGAGTAGAAGTAATTCCATGCAGAACCAATGATCATAAAGTGGTGATAGGGTTTTTGAAAAGCAACATTGTTTCACGCTTTAGATTCCCTCGAGCAATAATTAGTGATACTCGTACCCATTTTTACAATAAATCATTCAAACCACTTTTGACAAAGTACTCTATCACTCATAAAGTGGCGACCCCGTATCATTCACAAACCAGTGGCGAAGTTAAGATCTCCAATCGAGAAATAAAGCACATATTAGAAAAAACGGTGAGGCCAGATAGAAAAGATTGGTCATTAAGACTCGATGATGCATTATGGGCATATAAAACGACTTTCAAGACCCTAATTGGGATGTCACCTTACAGGCTAGTGTATGGAAAAGCTTGCCACCTACCTGTGGAACTTGAGCATCGTGCGTACTAGGCCATCAAAAAAATTCAATTTTGACATGCAGCAAGCTAGCTCAGAAAGAAGATTACAGCTGGCAGAACTTGAAGAAATTCGCAACGATGCATACGAAAATGCCAAGGTTTACAAGCAGCGAATAAAAGTTTTTCATGATAAACATATTATGAGAAAATCTTTCACTCCAGGTCAAAAAGTACTTTTATCCATTCTCACTTGCACCTATTCCCAGGTAAGCTACGCTCTCGATAGTCTGGCCCTTTCATTGTTCATACTGTTTTTCCACATGGGGCAACTGAAATTAAGGACCCAAAGAGCAGTGTCACGTTTAAAGTTAATGGTCAAAGATTAAAGCCATATCTAGAGTACCAACCACATGGAGAGGACACTGAAATAAATTTTAGTGACCCACCACATTTGAATTGAGATTTTTTTGTCTTTTCGGTGATTTGATTTTTTCTTTCTTTTTATTATTCTTTTGCTAATTGAAATTATTTTTGCATAAGTGTGTTTGTTTAACCATTAAGTTTTCTCTTATCATTGTTAATCATGAATATCATAGCTAAACATTTCCTTCTGGACATTCTTAGACCACTTCAACGTGTAAAATCTCATCTCAAAAGGTAGATTCGATTTTGTAAAACACATCATATTTGGTCTTTGCAACCACCAGAGTTAGTATCCCACGTTGAGGATTTAGAAAGCCAACTCAGTGACATTGAGAGAATTGTCTACAACATCCAGTTGGAGCTTGAGGTAAAGTCCATAAGAGGACGATTGTGATTTTCTTTGTGTGTTTTTATTTTTTACTCTGTTTGTGTGTTTTAGTTTGTCACCCCGGTCAAGTGGCGGATAGCAGTACTCCGTGACAATCAAGTCGGTTACTTCAGTTTCCCATAATAACTGATGTTCTGAGACGAAAGAATGGACAACAACGAGATTTTAGCAAAGCTTCACAATCAATTCCCTTCACTTCCTCAGAATGCCCTCCTTACAATCTATAAAGCTCGGTCCGAAGGCATGCGATTGCTCATGAGGAATAACATACCTGCTGATATCCGCTGGTTAATCGAGGCCAGAGTACGCTTGGCAGGTGAGTTGCCTCCTAAATTTATTGCATACATGCCTGGTTGTGGAAAAGAAAATTACGCACGAAAGTGAAGAGCTCGAAAAATTTTAGTTGCTTGTTATAAGTGTGCCAGAATGTTATGTGATAAAAAATGATGTTCTTTAGGAATGGTGTCTGATAACAGAGAAGATAAGATTCAATTCATTAGGGATGGCTTGAATAAGGAGTTATTGGATGATATCCTTTTGTCTCTTGAAACGCATCCCAGTGGATATGTGCAAGGAGTGATTCTCCAGTTATGGCCATCATTCCAAAAAGAGCATGCATGATACAGTCTCGGGAATCTGACTATAAACGACCCTGTTTGCCAGTTTATAAGAAAATTGGATGGGAAGCCTATCCTCGACCCATAGAGGGCGTTGAAGCTGTTTCTGGACGTAAAACCAGAGGAAGATGTGAGCCACAGTCGCAACTACCTGTAAATATCCTTTTACTTCACTGTTATTTTATTTCACTGTTGTTTTACCATTTGCATTATTGTCTTTAATAATTTTATTTTATCATTGTTTGCTTTTCCTTTTTACTATTTTCTTTTTTACTCTCGAGCCATGCGCATTACACAATTAATTGACATAGACATGATACCCCATTTACAGTTGTGACCCACTGCCACCAAGATCCTTAAATATGATTCTTTTCGTTTGCACTCACAAATTATTTTTGAGAAGTATCCTAATGGCAGCTACTCCCAATAAACAATTCAAGAACATTTGTGTGCTTTCTGGATTTAACTATGACAAATATAAAGAGTTCGTTGAGGCAGACATTGATCTTGGTCGAAGCATAGCCGCAAGGAAATTACACTTGGTATATGGCGGAGGTGACCGAGGGTTATCAAAACTGATCTCAGAAGCTGCTTATGTCAGAGGGAGCCAAGTGTTAGGCATCATCCCAACAACCCTAAAACCTTTGGGCTGTTTGTCTGGCTCACCGGCTGGAAAAGAGTTAGTTGTCTCAGGTATGCAAGAAAGAATAACTAAAATGCTTAATCATGCTGATGCTTTTATTTTCTTACTAGGAGATCTTGCAACTCTAGAGGTACTTATCATATTAGCATCTTGACCTCATCTGAGCATTCATCAGAAACCCATCGGTTTGTTAAATGTCAATAACTTTTATGATGGTTTTATCGCCTTTCTTAACCATATCAATAAAAAACTACTTCATTCCTTCCACAACGAAAAAGCTTTTTATTTGTGCTCACACTGCTAATGATCTATTTGATCTGTTACAAGCTTATCGACCAGAGCCAGATCCCAGGACGTTGGTATTGGAGTGTACAAATAACGATGGTAACAGTAGCCCCAATAAGAAGTACAAATTAGATTTAACTCTCTGCCTGTAAATATTTTATTCTGTGTTGCACCACCCAGGTGATGTCTTCTAAACTCTACTTCTTTCCTTTAAAACATTGAGGACAATGTTTCGTTCTGGTTGGGGGGAGGGGATAGTTGACAATTATGGAATGTTGGTTAAGTTTTTACTAATTATGGAATGTTGTTGTAGAAACTAACTGTGGCTAAATTTTTGAGTAGAAGATGGCTGAATATGGAGTGTGGTGACTCTAGAAACGCATCTTCTTAGTTTGAAAAAAACCCATTTTCTTTTTCTATCATTTTGAGTGTAACTTTTCCAATTAGTTTTCTACATAATTTTCATATTTCTGCATGCATATTTTCCTTTCATGTTTAGAATAGGTTAGGGGGTAGAATGTTATTTAAAAAAAAATAGTGTGATTTTGTTTTTATTTTTAGATGACATGATGTCTTTCAAATTTTAGTATTTGTATTATCTTTGGTCTTGAGTGACGTTACACTATGTTTGCTACTTTACATGTTGATGTCGAAGATAAATATGAGTTGCTTAAAAGAATTGACATGTCATAATGAATACCAAGTGAGCTTTTGAGCCAATTATTTTTCTTGGAGAGTAACCTTTTTTGCCCATTTTTCATACAACTTAGCAGTTTACTATTTTATATAGGATCTCTATATTCTTTTGAATCAACCCTCTAAAAAAACTTGCTTTAAAAAAATGTGTTGCTACATCTAAATGTCCATTTAACTAGTAGATATGGAAGATTATCTAGAGCCCTAAAAGATGATGGAAAGGCCATCTTTGACCCGTTTGAGCCTTTCTAGCCATCCCTTATGTGAAATATCCATAGTTAGCCCTTTTCAGCCTTTTATTAAAAAAAACGTTTCTTTGTCAACTTATCATCTTGACCCACTCCAATTTAAAGTATTACCCGATATCTTACAAGCTCCATTACCTATTCATGTTTGAGAAAAATATAAATAATTGTTTTGTTTAGTTAAGTTGTGCAATACCAAAAAAAAAGAAAAAAAAGAAAAAAAGAAAGGAAAAAGAGAGAGATATAATACAATAATAAAAAAGTGAAATGCACTTTTTAGTTTCCAAAAGATATTATTTTTCTCAAACATATATTTTGTTTTCTCTATTTTTCTTTCTTTGTTAGCCATGTCCCTAGCCTACGTTACATCATAATAAAAGTCTTCTTTGATTTTAGGGAACTATAGTCTGAAGTAGAAGCTAGTTATATGGGCTAAGAAGATGTAGTGGTGCATAAAAAAAAAGAAAAAAAGAAAAAATAAGTAAATAAATTGGGTTGACTAGCATTTTGTTTGACTTGAGATCGTGTTATTTCTAAATTGTAGGCGTATTTCTTTCATTTTAGTGAGAGCGTGTGATATTACTTCCTTATTATTTTTCTCTCAATTTACCATTCATTAGAGTGACTATTTTTCTTAGGTTTAATTTCTTTATGAGAGTGTCACTACTACTGGTAACATTTCGGGGTTTGACATGTCATTTTGAAAGTAGCTTTGACAAAATCTACTAGGTTAATTCATGTGGATGGTTGATGTAGGTGTGATGTTTCTTTAAACTGGAGATAATGCTTATACTTTTATTTGATTGTTATCATTAGTCTGATTGAATAAACACAATTGTTTAAAAAAAAAATCATTTTGGATTGAATTTTGTTTTCACTTTATTTGCTAAGGACTAGCAATAAGGTGGTTGGGGAGTGTGTTGAGCGTTAGAAAGTGTATATTTATAAAGAAAAAAATCACCATTTTACATTTCAAGTCTCACTAACATCTCTAATTGTATTTATTTAAGTCCCTTGTTATTTAATTATGAGTGTTTTGTTTTAATTAAGTATTTTAAGTATTTTAGAGGCATCATGGTTATTTCACAATGAACGAGATATCGGATAACAAAACAGACGTCACTTTTGAACTCAGGACAGTCGAAAACCTTAAGAGGGGCATAAAAGAAAAAATGGCACTATTCACACGTACGATACTATTCACATGTACTGCATCTTGTTTATGAGTCTCGCTTCACGACATCGCTTCATACCGCGTCACTGTTTAAACCGTGTGCAAACCGTGTTACTGTTCAAACCGCGTGGTCAAACCTGTGGTCAAACCGCGTACTGTTGACTGATAACGTAGCGCAATCCTGTACGTCCAAATTGTTTTTAATCCGATGGCCATGATTTACTCAATGTATCTATAAAAAAGGGGCCTCTCCCCCCTAATTTGATACCCCTATATCCATTTTTGAGCTTAGTTTTCTGTAATTCTTTCTCCATGTTGTATTTTTTACGTATTTTAATAAATTTCCATTTTACCCTTAGTTCAATTATGAATAGCTAATTTTCTTTCAAGCTTGGGTTGAAGGTGAAGTCTCAACATGTGTCATGAGCTTTATTTGGTAAATTTATTTTCTCTTCCCCTCTAATTTCTATGGAGGTTTTGACTTTTCGTCGACAAATAATAATAATCTTATCTAGTTACCGCCCTGGTTTCACCGGCACCCTAGTACAAGGTTATTATTATTTGGCACGATAAACCCTTAGCACCATATTGATTAGAGTGTGGTTCATGTGATGTGGATTCCCCTCTCATGATTTAATTGGCATTAATAAGGAATATTTAACTCATGGTGTATGTTGATACGGATCCAGGCACCCAAGCACTTTATTATAATAGTTTCCAGTTCAATTTAATTCCGCCATTCCAAATTAAATTCTATCATAGTTTAAATCAATTTCTCCACAAATCCAATCACCCACTTACAAAATTAATTCTACACCTAATTAAAATCTACCTCCTCGTGGGATCGACATTTAACACCATTAATCTATTCTACAATAGAATTGTGCACGTGCGAGTTTAACAAAATTTGCACAACAATAAAATATACAAATAAAATAAAATATTAATATTAATAAAATAAAAGAAAAGAAGATGCTTCTCTTGCCTATAAAAGGCAAGGGGATGCAAGCGAAGGAGGAGGGAGTTGAACCAAAGCTGAAAGTGTAACACCCCAAATCTAACACGTGCGGAGTACGTGAAGAATAAGGTTATTTAAAAAACGTAATCCTTACTCATAAATTCCAAACTGAAATACCTCAAATTCTTATTCAAATAAATCCACAAATTCATACGTCTAACACTAAAAAATCTCTCCCGAAACATAGAAATAATAACAAAAGTCTCAAACTCCAAATTACAAGTTCACAACAGAAATAAACTAAATAGAAATATGAGTCTATTCCCCTTCTTATTCAAATAACAAACAGAAACGAAATCTCTAACTCCAAACCTACACACACCTCTTAAAAGAAATTTAATCTGCAAAAAATAATGACAAGGTGAGCCATCAACTCGGTAAGAAAAACCATTCCTAATACACTAGCCCTACCGATACCCAAAAATATTGCAAGCCTTCTTTTATTTAAAACATATATTATAATTCATAAATTTCATAAAACAACATATTTCAATAAGATGACATAAATTCATGGTAATTCAAAATATCAAAATAATAATCAATTATAAAAGCAAATCGTATAACGCGTACAACGAAAGCAGATAGTTAGCTCATGTTACATAGTGTCACCTATAGTCCGGGTAACTCGGCCAGAAACAGAATTAGAATATTGTGTGCACACTCAGAATAGAAACCCAGTACTGGTCCAGAATATATATGCTATATTATATTATCAGAATTAGAATCAGAATAACTATAGACAATGAGCCAAAATATAATGACTTATACATGGCACTTTGCACTATATGTGGCACTTTGCGACGTTTTGGCCTTTAAGAGGTGGCCCCCATATAGTCTCAAGAGGTGGTCCCCGTACAATCATAAAATAATTGAAATCATACATAGATACAAAACATTCTTATCAGTTTCATGAAAGTGCATAACCACAATTTAGGCTTGCAAACATTTCATAAACAAAATTATAAAAGGTAGTCATGTCATAAAATAATTTGCATATTAAAAAACATTTATAAAATACTTTGTTAAAAAGAATTTAGGTTTGAAAACATTAACATAAAACTAATTTTGTTATCAAAATCAATTAATCCTTTAAGTAGTATAAAAACATTTATACTTATAATAGTATCAAAATAATCATATATATATATCTAGTACATTAAGAATAAAGTTAAGTACCTCAACAAAAGAATTTAAATTAACACACCTCTAAGCCTCTAAGAGCCTCAATCACCTTCAACACCTTCAACAAATACAAGATATGACAATTAATAACTTATTCTAAGAACTTGGTTTTTTCTAATTCATACCCGTATAGGTCTGATTCGTAGAATTTTAACTCTTAATCTAAAACTCATAATAACATAATATTCTACAAGGCTATTTTGGACATCCATAGGTACCTCATGTAAAGTTTTCAAGAGGATCCGATACCAAAAAAATTTTCAAAACTATTTATTACTTGACAAATTTGAAACTGTTTTCATAGTACCTTAATTGAATAGAATGGGTTCTGAGATTTTTATAATATAAAATAATAATCAGGAAATTATGAAATTAAAAAGAGAATACTAGAAACATATATGAACTTCCATATAAAATTTCAGAATTTTTAGAATTCATTTGATGGTACAAATAATTTTGTGAATCTGATCGCATTGCTGGAATCACAGTTTTCCAGTGCAGTGGTGTCTATTTCGAAAATAGATATAAAATTGAAAGCGAAGTTGAATTTAATGAAACAAAATTTATTCAAGAAACTCTACATGTCTAGATACTCACACTGTTCAGAATTATCCTGTGTGCTTAATGCATCAAGGATTAATTAACTAGACTCATAATAATTCAGAACCCTAACAAAGCCTAAACACATCCTAAATCATACATTATGATCGATAACAATTTAAAATCATGCCAATATAAACCCTAGATAGAGTGATTGAAAATCTTGTGGAGAATAAAGAGAATAAACTTACCAATCGCTTTAAGTCTCTCCTAACTAAAGGTTTGAATCCTAAGGTTTGGGTAAGTGTAATGAGCAGAAGAAGGAGAAACATCGTGGGCTTAGGGTTATAGAAGGGGGAAAATATAAATTTATAGGGAGTCTTAAGAAACCCTATTGAATTTGGAAAAATAATCATTTTCTAAAATTATCTCATAAATAACCCATATTTATAATTTAATATTCCTTTCTAACAAAGGTTATAAGCCTACGCATGATTCTCAATGAAAGCCCAATTCCAATATTTAATATTGGAATTTTTTGGCGTTATAGAGAGTGAGAGTTGTAGCCAAGAGGGAACTGAAGAATTTCTGTCTTTCTTTCTTTTCTTTTCTTTTCTTTTCTTGTTTTCTTCTGTATCAATTTTGCTTGTAACATATTTCAAAAGTGTATGAAATAAAAAGAGTGTTGTGTTTTCTTTCAATATGAATGACTAATTTTTCTAAGTCGAGGTGAAGGGTGAAGTTCAATGTTTCAAACTATTAAACTTATTATTTTCTCAAATGAGTCTTTAAGTTTATTTTATTATTTTATTCTTTTCTAGTTATTTTTATGTCATGTTTATTTATAGATTTTCTTGGATCTATATGGTATTTTGATATAATATCGACACATTAAAATAGTTGTGGCATTTAGGTTATTTATTCCGTATTTATCCACACACATAGTTAGTTAAGAATTAAATGATATAGTAATTAACTAGTAAAAGTGAGGTAAAATATAAAAATGAGAGAGCATTAAAATTATAGTTTGAATACTGAGAGTGGATCCCGTAACCTTAACATATTTTTAAACCGATTTTAAATAATTTTTTTTTCCCACAATTAATTTTTTTTGTTTTAAATTGACTACTAGATTATTAAATTTCCTGTGGTTCGATCAGGACTTACTGGGTTATATTATAACTAGACACTCTTATACTTGAGAGTAATAATACTTTTAAGTCGTGTCAAGTTTTTGACGTTGTTGCTGGAAAGTTTTCTAAATTTGGTATCAGTTTATCTTCATTTATTTTTATTTTATTATTATTATTATTTTTTGTCGTTACTATCTTTCCGTCATTCTATTTTATTCTCTTTTTGAAAAACTTCAGTTGGCACCCCTCTTCTCTTCAAATCTTAACATTATCCATCAAATTTATGAGAAACTTCAGTTTTACAAATCAATCCTCAAACTAAATTTTTAATTAAATTTCTGTAATTTAATTATTGCATTTATTTTAAATGGTTGGTTCAACCGCCTGATTGTTATTTAAATTTTGTTTATTAATTTATTTTTGTTTATATGGTCAGTTATATCGCCTAATATTTTAATTTCAATTTATTTATTCTTGAACATTAATTTATTTAATTTAATATTCTATTATATGGATGGTTTTAAAATACTGCCTAAATTATTTTCTTTAATTTCTTTGTTTTCTGGCTTGTTCTAAAATACCGCCTATTTTTTAATTTTGTTTATTTTTTATTTCGCACTTTTTTTCATGCTCAATTTTCAGTTTGTTTTTATTTCTGTAATTTTCATTTAGCGTTTTATGCATTATTAATTTGTTTAGCACGCATCATTAATTTGTTTAGCGCACATCATTAGCATTGCATGCGTTGTTGGTCTCGTACAAATAGTAGTAGATTAACTAGGAGATCACCTTTACTACTCTTAGATTTGGCTGACATAGGAGCTGAAAAATTTTCAAAGCATAGAGATAACCAAGCCTTGCAAAATCTTCATGAACAGCCTAGAATCCTTAGAGACTTCATGCATCCTACTAGAACAAGATCACCAACATGCATAGTTTTTCCTCCTGATACATCACGTTTTAATCATCCAACTTCTGCCTACTTTTCATGGTTTTGAGTCTGAAAATCCATATCGACATTTAAGGGAATTTGAGGAAGTCTGTAACACATGTACTGATCAAAATTGTAGCATGAACATAATCAAGCTTAAGTTTTTACCTTTCTCAGTAAAGGATAAAGCTAAAACTTGGCTATAAAATCTTAGGTCAGGATCTATCAGCACTTGGGATGAAATGCTAGCACAATTTAAAAAAAATTCTTCCTACCCCACAGAACAAATTCTTTCAAAAGACAAATCACCACCTTCATTCAAAAACCAGGAGAAACCCTCTACCAATGTTGGGATAAGTTTAAAGAACTACTTAACATTTGCCTCCACCACAGTTTTGAAACATGAAGATTAGTTTCTTATTTCTACGAGGGATTAACATCCTAAGGTAGACAAGTCGCTTAAATGATTTGTAATGGTGTCTTTATGGATAAAAGTCCTGAAGATGCATTAGATTATCTTGACTATATAGCAAATAATGCACAACATTAGGATACAATTGGTTTGGTTCTTATAAGTCATCAAGTAAACCTTAGTCATCTCCATCTGGTGGATGTATGCATAACCTTGGGGAAGACCATGATTTTCAAGCCAAATTTGAATCCTTAGCTAGAAAAGTTGAAGCATTAGAATAAAAAAAAGAATGATCATGTAAAGTCTGTTCAAAATATTTCATGTTATGTTTGCAATTCTATTGTCCATTCTACGAATGACTATCCAACCTTCCTAGCTCTGAGAGAAAGTTTGCACGAACAAGTAAATGTCGTTGACAATTTCAAAAGGCCAAATCCAAATCCATACTCTCAAACTTACAACTATGGTTGGAGAAACCACCCAAATTTCAGTTGGAAAAATGACAACCATGCACAACCTTCACAACCAATTCCTCTACATTAAAATCCCCAGAGTTATCCACCATATGTCCCACTACCAAGAAAAACTCTAGAAGACACATTGCATTCGTTTATTGAAAAACAAGAGTTGATCAATAACCAAGTAATTCAAACCTTAACCAATTTGATAAAAACTATCTCCAAACTTACATCTCCAACCTTGCATGAAAAAGGAAAGCTTTCTACTCAACTTGACCCAAACCCCAAGAGTCAACAACATCCTCAAATAGGGAATCCAGGAAACCAAAATATGAGACAAGCCAAATCGATTATAACCCTTTGTGGTGCTAAAGTTGTCGAAAAACATATCCTCGACCCTCGTGAAACTAGAAAGATTCAATTTCAGAGAATAAGGAAGAGTCTGTCGAACCTTTAAACCATGAAGAAATAACCAACTCTCCTCCTGTACCCACATTTCCTCAAACACTAATCAAGCCAAATAAATCAAACCGTAGTCTAGAAATTTATGAAGTTTTTAAACAAGTGAAGGTCAACATTCCTCTACTGGATGCCATTAAACAAATACCTTCTTATGCTAAATTTCTAAAAGATCTGTGCACTGTGAAAAGAAAACATAAGGTGCAAAAAAAAGCTTTTCTAGTAGAACAGGTAAGTTCCATTCTCTCAACCAATAATGATTTGAAATACAAAGATCTTGGTTGTCCAACTATTTCTTAATTATTGGGGATCATAAAATTGGACATGCTTTACTTGATCTTAGTGCTAGTGTTAATTTACTTCCTTACTTAGTGTACCGACAACTCAATCTCGGTGAGTTAAAACCAACTTCTACCACTCTTTTACTTGCTGATAGATCGATTAAAGCTCCAAAAGGAATAATTAAAGATGTATTAGTTCGAATCGATAAATTCATATACCCTATGGATTTTATTGTTTTAGAAACGGAACCAATTGCTAATGAATGCAAACAAATTCATGTTATATTGGGTCGACCATTTTTAGCTACTGCTAATGCTTTGATTAATTGCAGGAATAGATTAATGAATTTATCTTTTGCCAACATGACATTGGAACTCAATGTGTTTAACATGTGTAAACAACCTCACCACCAAGAGGATGATGATAATGAGACTGAGGAGATTGATCTCATCGAGCCAATCATCGAGGAACACATTCAGGATGAGAGTTTTACAAACTCTATGGAAATTTTTTTTACTGGTTCTTTTGAATTAAGTAAGGAATTAGATTGTGAACACATTATATTTTTTTACTAAAATATGCCTTACACTTAATTCTATGCAAGTACCTACAAGTGACGATGACCAATCGAACTTTGAAGATACGGTACGACCTAAAGAACCAAATGAAGAGGAAGCACTAGAACTCGAATTAAAGCCCTTACCAGAAGAATTGAAGTATGTTTATCTTGGAGAATAACAGACTTATCCGGTGGTAATTTATTCCCAGCTCATGCATGATCAAGAAGGTAAGTTGTTGTTTGTACCAAAAATGCATAAAACTGCATTTGGTTAGACTTTAAAAGACATAAAAGGCATTAATCTTTTAATTTGCACACACTGAATACACTTAGAGGAAAATGCCAAAATAACCCATCAACCAAAAAGAAGACTAAACCCTCATATGAAAGAAGTGGTAAAGAATGAGGTTCTTAAACTACTAAATGTAGGAATTATCTATCACATCTCTGATAGTTAATGAGTAAGTCCAACACAAGTAATAGTAAAGAAATCTAGAATAACCATTGTAAAAAATGAAAAAGGGGAACCAATCCCAACACGAATTCCATCTAGTTGGCGTATGTGCATTGAATACAAAAAATTAAATGATGCCATCAGAAAAGATCATTTTCCCCTTCAATTTCTAGACCAAATTCTCGAAAGAGTAGCTAGAGGCCCTTACTACTGCTCTCTTGATGGCTATTCTAGCTATTATCAAATCCCTATAGCCTTAGAAGACTAGGAAAAGACCACATTCACATGCCCATTTGGAACATTTGCATTTAGGAGAATGCCCTTTGGACTTTGTAATGCTCCTGCAACATTTCAAAGGTGCATGCTAAGCATTTTTAATGACATGGTTGAAAATTGTCTAGAGGTTTTTATGGATGACTTAACTGTAATTGATAATTCTTTTGATACATGTCTTGATAATCTAGAATTTAAAGTTCTTATAACTGTTTTAGGCCAACAATTTAAGCCAAGGCTTCCATAATCTCTTTCTCTAAATACGGTTGACTCAAGTATTCATTCATTTCTGGTGACACTTTTCTGACCATTCTTCTCAGTAGATACTTCATTTGATCTTGAATGAGGCTGGAAGTAGAGAATAAATTTTAAAATTATCCACAAAATTCTTTCTCAATGTCTTTATTCTCTTTTGTCCATTTTCCTTGTGCATCTTCTATGCCTCAAATTTTGTTCTTCCTCTTTCTAGATAAAGCTTTTAAGTCGAAGAATTTTTTATTTTCATTTCCTCTCTAAGCTAGTTTTCCCTGGAGCTCTACTTTTAAAAAGTCTCCTCATCTAACAAAATGTGGTGCATCTGTCTTTCAATGCTTTTCAATTTTTCACCACTTTCATACTGTCCTTTATGTTGCAAGAGCTATTTTACTTTGTGCATTAACTTCTCCAATTTCTTCTTGCTACCCTCGAAAGTCTTCTACTCCAATGCATTAGGTCTACTAACGAAGCTTTACTGGTTTGCTTAAAGAGCTGGACTGTGACGGTGCAAAAATATTTAAAGGTTAAAAATAAACAAAACAAAAGTTTCAGAATAATGATGTTTATTGAATAATTCTGAATCGAAAAAGCTAAGGTTTTCGGGCTCTTTATATAATAACCCTAAATATTCTGAATTTAGTAAAATAGGCAAATTTAAAATATTATTTTATAATAAAATTCTCCCAAATTAAATAAGAAAAAGGAAAACAAATGGTGTTTAATTTCCACTTCTAAAAAAAGATAAAAATCCTAAAAGAAATAAGAAAAATAAGAAAATATTCTAAAATTGGGAAACAACCAAGAAAGGGCTAGAATTTTCAGCTCGATAATAGGGCAGAACATCATAAGAGGCTTTGGGTTTGATCTTCTTGTCACAAGCTTTCAAACAATTTATTATATGCAAAAAGCAAACACCTGCAACCGAAGTTATGCCCTTTGAAAGGTATCCCACTCATAGCACGCAACCATTATACATCAATCCCACTCATTTAGAAAAGAACTCGTACTCGACTTTGGCTCATACAATGCCTCATCATCCAGGTGATAATTGAACAAATCAACCACATTGAATGTGTAAGAGGTATTCCTATTAACTGGCAGCTGGAGCGCATAGACATTATCATTAATCTTCTATTCTATAAGAAATTGTCCATACTTATGCTTCTCCAATTTAGTACGAATGGTAAGAAAATGACTTTGGCGCAAAGCTGTCACTAAATCACCTTCCTAGAATACTTTTCTACATCGATGCTTGTTTGTGCTAGCCTTGTACTTAGCATTGGCAACTTCCAAATAAGCTCTTACCTCGACCTAAATCTACGAAGCCTTTTCTTCTGCTGCTATGGGTATAATTGCCAGACCACAAACATGGCATGGGAAACAAGTGTAGATAGTTTGTAAAAAGGGTCATGCCAGTAGATCGATTCACCATTCTATTGTAAGCAAACTCAACCTGGGGCAAGGTAGCTTCTCAGTTCTGTTGCTTATCACCATAATCAAGCGTAACATGTTGCCTAAAATACGATTAACCACCTCCATTGGCCACCTATCTGTGAATAAAAGGCACTACTAAATTGCAATTGGTTACCGAACTTAGCCCAAAGATGTTGCTAAAACTTACTGATAAACTTCACATCCCTATTAGAAGTAATACTCTTCAGAATACCATGCAAACGTACAACATCTCAAAAGAATAAATATGCAACTGAAGTAGCACGTTTAATCTTCTTACAAGCAATAAAATACGCTATCTCGAAAAATTATAAACGACAACCAATATAGAATCTCGACTGGTCCTTGTGCATGGTAACCCTAATATAAAATTCATGTATAGATTGAACCAAATATTTTATGGAAGAGGTAGTAGCATGTACAATCCCATGTTCTGCATATGTCCCTTGCCTTCTTGGCAAATGTGACACCTCTGCACAATCTTGTGCATACCTTTATTCAATTGTGGCTAATAATATCGATTCTCCACAAATGCTTTGGTTTTATCTCAACCAATATTTCCGGTCAATCCTCCTTCATACAACTCAAGGATTGTGCAAGGTAACTTCGAGGAATATACAACAGAGTAACTTTCGAACAAATACCCATCTTGAATAAAGAAGTTTCTGCATTTTGATGATTAATGCATTGATCTTAAATATTTACAAAACCCTCATTCTAAGCGTACAACTCCTTCAAGCACTCAAATCCAATAACTTATGTTGGTAAAAGCATCCTAAGCGTACAACTCTTTCAAGCACTCAAATCCAGTAAAGTCTGTTGATAAAAGTTACTAATAAAGTTACATGCTTGTTGAGTGCAAATGCCACATTGTTATGTTGCCAGATTTATGCTTCACAACAAAAGTGAACTTCTGTATATAACTTACATATCTCGCATGCATCTTACTTAGATTTTGCTGGCTATTAAAGTACTTTAATGCTTGATGGCTACTGTAAAGCACGAATTCCTTCTGAATCAAGTAATGCTGCCACAACTTCAAAGCCCTAAGAATAGCATAAAATTCTTGGTTGTAAGTTGAACACTTTTGTCACGCTTCATTTAACTTCTCACTCATATACTCAATAGGTTAGTACTCTTGAGAAAGAACAGTACTAATACCCGTACTAGAAGCATCACACTCGACCTCAAATAACTTGTCGAAATTTGGAAAGGCTAATACAAAGGCAAGGACAATTTCTACTTTAATTAAATGAAGCTTGCTTCTTGCTCTTCTCCCTACTTGAACTTCCGCTTCTTCAGACATCCTATAATAGGTGTGAGTATAGTGCTAAAATTTCGAATAAATCTCCTATAAAATGTTGCTAGCCCATGAAAACTCCAAAATTCACCCACTGTCTTAGGCATAGCCTATTCTCTAATGGCTTGTATCTTTGACTCAATAGCTTGTATCCCATCTACATCAACTATGAAACCTAAAAACTCCACATTACTCTGTAAAACGCTACATTTTTTAAGATTAATGTAAAGTTTGTTTCTTCACAATACCTCTATAACTATTCTCAAGTGCTCTAGGTGTGTCACCACATAAACAGAATAAATCAATATATCATCAAAATACGCCACAACCAATTTGCAAGAAAATGGTTTAAAACATAATTCATTAAGTGCGTAAAGGTACTAAGGGCATTCAATAATCCGAATGGCATCAGAAACAACTTATACAACTATTTTTTCATCTTGAACGTCGTCTTCCATTCATCACCAAACTACATTTTGATTCAATGACATCCGCTGCGCAAGCCTACCTTTAAGAAAACTGAAGCACTATCCAATTGGTCTAACAAATCTTAAAAGGTTAGAATAAGAAATCGATACTTCACTATAATCTGGTTAATTCGCCTAATGTCCACACACATACGTCAACTCTCATCTTTTTTTTGAATAATGAAGTTTATTAAATAATTCTTAATCAACAAAGGCAATGTTATTAGGCTCTTTATATAATAAACCTAAATATTGTAAATTTAGCAAAATATACAAATATGAAATATCATTTAATAATAAATTCTTCTAATTTAAATAAAAAAGAAAAAAGTGTCCAAATTCAATTTCTAAAAAAAATAGAAATACTAAAAGAAACAAGAAAAATAGGAAAATATTTCAACATTGACAAGTAAGAAAGAGCCAGAATTTTTTGCTCCACCACGGGGCAAAATGGCAAAAACAGTTTTGGTTTTGGTTTGTTTCATTACAAGTTTCAAAACAGTGTATCATACACCAAAAAAGGACACTTGTAGCCCAAATTATGCCTTCTAACAAGTATCCCGATTGTAACACGCAATCATCGTACATCATATTGCATTGCTCCCTGACTAAATCTTAATGTTTGAACTATGTTTCTTAACAATGTCTTGAAACTCGTCACAAGAGCTCCATATGTCTTCATAACGAACTCTTGAAAAAATTCTTTTATTTTGTAGTGCCTTCAATTACCCATGCCTGTTGCTTTTATCAAAACTACATTATGATCAGAACTAGTGACCAAGTTTCTTGCAACTTGGTCTTGATAGCAATTTGTCCATTCTTTGTTATACAAAAATCTATCCAATCATTATTCAATAAATAGAGGCTAAACCTCCTATTAAACCATGTAAAAGGGTGGCCTGTACAACCTAAATCCCTCAAATTATAGTCTTGAATATCATCTCAAAATTCACCAATCATATTAGCCTCCCTATCATTTCCTCCATTTTTCTGATACAAATGCAATATTTCATTGAAATCTCCAAAGCCTAGGAACAAAGATGAAGACAAACCTACCAATTTTCTTAATAAAATCCATGTATGTAGTGCATCTTATTTATTTCCCATCTTAAATTTCTAACTTAGCATTAATATTCACCTTTGTTTTAAAATTCCATAACATAGTTAGGTGTTGTGAAAATTTTATTGAACTTGCAAGCGCACGAATCTATTGTAGAATAGATCAATGGTGTCGAGTGTCGATCCCACGAGGAGGTAGATTTTAATTAGGTGTAGAATTAATTTTGTAAGTGGGTGATTGGATTTATGTGAAAAATTGATTTAAACTATACTAGAATTTAAATTGGAATAGCGAAATTAAATTGAACTGAAAACTATTATAATAAAGTGCTTGGGTATTTGGATCCGTATCAACATGCACCATGGGCTAAATATTCCTTATTAATACCAATTAAATCATGAGGGGGGAATCCACACCTCATGAACCATACTCTAATCAATATGATGCTAAGGGCTTATCTTGCCAAATAATAATAATCTTATACTAGGGTGCCGGTGAAACCAGGGCGGTAACTAAACAAGATTATTATTATTTATCGACGAAAAGTTAAAACCTCCACAGAAATTAGAGGGGAAGAGAAAATAAATTTACCAAATAAAGCCCATGACATATGTTGAAACTTCACCTTCAACCCAAGCTTGAAAGAAAATTAGCTACTCATAATTGAACTAAGGGTAAAATGGAAATTTATTAAAATACATAGAAGATATAAAATGGAGAAAGAATTACTGAAAACTAAGCTCAAAAATGGATTCAGGGTGTCAAAATAAGGGGAGAGCCCCCTTTTTATAGATACACTGAATAAATCATGACCATCGGATTAAAAATAATTCGGACGCTAAGGATTGCGCCACGTCATCAGTCAACAGTACGCGGTTTGACCACGGGTTTGACCACGTGATTTGAACGATGAGCGGTATGAAACAAGATACATGAACAATGACATGACATGTGAACAATACCGTATGTGTGAACAGTGCCATTTTTTCTTTTATGCTCCTCTTAAGGTTTTCGACTGTCCTGAGTTCAAAAGTGGTGTCCGTTTTGCCATCTGATCTTTCGTTCATTGTGAAATGACCACGATGCCCCTAAAATACTTAATGAAAATAAAACACTTAATTAAAATAAAACACACATAATTAAATCATAAAAAGTTTAAATACATAAAAATAAGAATGTTAGTAAAACTTGAAGTACAAAATGACGATTTTCTCCTTAATAAATATACACTTTCTAACACTCAACACACCCTCCAACTAGCTTATTGCTAGTCCCTAGTAAATAAAGCAAAAACAAAATTCAAATCCAAAAAGATTTTGTTTTTTAAACAATCGTGTTCATTCAATCAGACTAATGATAGTAATCAAATAAAATTATAAGCATTATTTGTAGTCTAAAGAAACATCACACCTACATCAACCATCCACATGAATCAGCCCAGTAGACTTTGTCACAACTGCTCTCAAGAATGACATGTCAAACTCCAAAATCTCACTAGTAGTAGTGACACTCTCACAAAGAAATTAAACCCAAAAAATTAGTCACTCTAATGAATGGTAATTGAGAGAAAATAATAAAGAAGTAATATCACACGCTCTCCCCAAGATAAAAGAAATATGCCCTCAACTTAGAAATAATACGATCTCAAGTCAAACAAAATACTAGTCAACCCAATTTATTTATTTATTTTTTCTTTTTTTTATGCACCATTACATCTTTTTAGCCCATATATCTAGTTTTTACTTCAAATTATAGTTCCCTAAAATCAAGAAGAATTTTTATTAGGACGTAACGTAGGCTAGAGACATGGCTAACAAAGGAGGGGAAATAAGGAAAATAAAATGTATGTTTGAAAAAATATAGAGAGATTTTTTTTTTGAAAGTTGCAAGATTGATTTCACCTATTATTTATTTTTTTCTCTTTTTTTCTTGAAACAACAAATTTTTTTTTTGTTTTTGTTTTTTTTTTGGCACAACTTCATTGAACAAAATAATTATTTATATTTATCTCAAACATAAATAGGTGATGGAGCTTATAAGATATCGGGTAATAGTCCAAATCGAAGTGGGTCAAGATGATAAGTTTGACAAAGAAAAGTTTTTTTTTTAAAGGCTCAAAAGGGTTAACTATGGATACTTCATAAAATGGATGGCTAGAAAGGCTCAAACGGGTCAAAAATAGCCTTTCCATCGTCTTTTAAGGCTCTAAATAATCTTCCTTATCTATTAGTTAGATGGACTTCCAAATGTAGCAACACACATTTTTTTTCTTTTTATTTAATTCTTTTTTTAGAGGATTGACACAAAGAAAATCTAGAAATTATGTATAAAATAATAAACTGCTAAGTTGTATGAAAAATAAACAAAAAGGGTTACTCTCCAAGAAAAATGATAGGCTCAAGAACTCACTTGGTGCTTATTATGACATGTTCATTCCTGCAAGAAACTCATATTTGTCTCCGACATCAACATGCAGAGTAGCAAACATGGTGTAACATCTCTTAAGACAAAAGATAATACAAATACCAAAATTTGAAATTCATCATGTCATCCAATGTTAAAACAAATCACACAATTTTTTTTTTAAACAACATTCTACCCCCCAACCTATTCTAAACACAAAAAGAAAATATGCATGCAGAAATGTGAAAATGATGCAGAAAGACTGAGTAAAAATGTTACAATTAAAATAATGGAAAAAGAAAATGTCTGGAATTTTTTTTATTAAGAAGATGCGTTTCTAGAGGCACTACACTCCATATTCAGCCATCTTCGACTCAAAAATTTTATAATGTATATTTATAATGGAGAAATTAAAAAGAAGAAGAAAAAAAATGAATATCAAAACTTAATAAAGAAAAAGAAAATGCCTGGAATTTTTTTCTCTTTTGGTTTTTGTTTTTGTTTTTTTTTTAAACGAAGACGATGTGTTTCTAGAGTAACTACACTCCATATTCAGCTATCTTCAACACAAAAAGTTAGCAACAATTAGTTTCTACAACAAAAAATTAGTAAAAACTTAACCAAGATTCCACAATTATCAACTATCCCCTCCCCCCAACCAGAACGAAACATTGTCCTTAATGTTTTAAAGGAAAGAAGTAGAGTTTAGAAGACATCACCTGGGTGGTGTAACATAGAAGAAAATATTTATACGCGGAGAGTTAAATCTAATTTGTACTTCTTACTGCGGCTACTATTACCATCATTATTTGGATACTCCAATACTAAGGTCCTGGGATCTAACTCAGGTTTATAAGCTTGTAATAGATCAAGTAGCTGATTAGCAGTGTGAGCACAAATAAAAAGCTTTTTCGCTGTGGAAGGAATGAAATAGTTTTTTATTGCATGGTTAAGAAATGCGATGAAGTCATCATAAAAGTTATTGAAATTTAACAAACTGATGGGTTTCTGATGAATGTGCAGATGGGCCCAAGATGTTAATGTAATAAGTGCCTCTAGAGTTGCAAGATCTCCTAGTAAGAAAATAAAAGCATCAGCATGATTAAGCATTTCAGTTATTGTTTCTTACATACATGAGACAACTAACTCTTCTCGAGTCGGTGAGTCAGACAAACAGCCTAAAGGTTTTAGGGTTGTTGGGATGATACCTAACACTTGGCTCCCTCTGACATAAGCAGCTTCTGAGATCAATTTTGATAACACTCAGTCACCTCCGCCATATACCAAGTGTAATTTCCTTGCTGCTATGCTTCGATCAAGATCAATGGCTGCCTCAACGAACTCTTTATATTTGCTATAGTTAAATCCAGAAAGCACACAAATGTTCTTAAATTGTTTATTGGGAGTAGCTGCCATTGGGATATTTCTAAAAAATAATTTGTGAGTGCAAACGAAAAGAATCATATTTAAGGATCTTCGCAACAATGGGTCACAGTTGTGAATGAGGTATCATGTCTATGTCAATTAACGTGTAAAGCACATGGTTGGAGAGTCAAAAAGGAAATAGTAAAAAAGAAAAAGAAACAATGATAAAATAAAATTATTAAAGATAATAATGCAAATAGTAAAACAACAATGAAATAAAATAACAGTGAAGTAAAAGGATATTTACAAATAGTTGCGACTGTGGCTCACATCTTCCTCTGGTTTTACGTCCAGAAACGGCTTTAACGCCCTCTATGGGTCGTATGGGTGTTCGCGGATCGGATTTTACGGATTGGACATCAATCCATATCCGATCCATAATTTTACGGATTATAATTTTTCAATCCAATCCAATCCACGGATTGATTAAACTCAATCCAAATCCAATCCATATATCTGCGGATCGGATACGGATTTGACTCAATCCATATCCAATCCATACGTCTGCGGATCGGATGCGGGTTTAACTTAATCCATATCCAATCCATTATTTTGCACATCAGTTTCTGAATTAAAAATTTTTAGTTCTCCCCAATCCATGAACTAATGAAATAAAAAAAATCTAATATAAAAATAAATTTACTACTAATTAAATTTAAAATTGAATAAAGTTTAAACAAATTAATTGTTTAAATAAAACTAAAATAATACATTCAAAGTTTCAAAATATAGCACATTGAGATTAATTATTCAAATAAAGCTACAATAATACATTTAAAGTTTCTAAATATAACACACTAAGATTAATTGTTCAACTAAATTTACAATAATACATTAATATAACACCAAAATTAATTGTTTAAATAAATCCACAATTAATTGAAATGACGAAGTTTTTGAAACCAAATACAGTCTGATCCTTCACCAAGCCGGTTGCACTTGTCGAAAAGTGATGATTTCGGAGCCGTCAACGATGGGAACCAAGAGAAGTACGAGTGGCGATCTTGAAAGTTGTGATAGTGCAATTGTTTGGCTTGAACTAGTGATTGTGAAGTGACTCAATGGACTCGAGGAAGAAGAAGGCTTGCTCTCGCTGGAATCGCGCAGCCGACGTCTTTCAAATCGGTGTCGAGAGTGTATCAAACCAGTATTAGGTGTTGCTAGTATGGATGATAATTTTTCTCGATGGGATGGGATTGAGACATATTTTTGTCCCATAAAAAAATTTAGGGACTGGAGTGAGATATTTTTTTATCCCATTTGCATATACGAAACGGGAGTGAGATTGACAAATTCCGTCCCATCCTATCTCATAGCTGACTAAGAAAATAAAATTTTCCAATTGGATGCGGGATCCCATCTCTTTTGGGACGAGATCGGGACATATTTTTATCCCAAAAAAAATAAAAGGATAGGAGTGTGACGTTTTTTCATCCCACTTGCATATAGGGGGCCGGATTGGGATTGATAAATCCCATCCCATCATGTCTCATTACTAACCCCAGTTGTTAGTGCGTGTGACAGCCGGGAAGCTTAGAGTTTTTTGTTTGCAAATTGTTGGTGACTTGTCGTTATATTACTTTACTTTTGGGTGACTTTACAAATTGTTGGTAACTTGGTGTTATGTTATTTTGTTTTTGCTAGTGCGTGTGATTTTGTTTTTATTTTGTTTTACAATTTTTACAAGTTATATTTGTATATTTGATTATTTAATTATTTTTTTATTTTATATTATTATTGGGTAATGGGTAAGATATATTATAGTACTTATGTAACTATGTAATATCACATTTATAATAATTTTTTAACTAAATATATATATATATATATATATTTTTTTTTTTGCAGATGCACGGATTTTTGCGGATTTACAGAAGTAAATCCATATCCAATCCATCGACTGCGGATTTTTAAATTTTCAATCCATATCCAATCCACGGATCCACGGATCGGATTTATACGGATTGGATTTTCACGGATCAGACGGATTGAGCGGATCGGATTGGATTCTGAACACCCCTAATGGGTCGAGGATAGGCTTCCCATCCAGTTTTCTTATAAACTGGCAAACAAGGTCGTTTATAATCAGATTCTCGAGATTGTATCGTACATGCTTTTTCTGGAATGATGGTCATAACTGGAGAATCGCTCCTCGCACATATCCACTGGGATGCGTTTCAAGAGACAAAAGGATATCATCCAATGACTCCTTATTCAAGCCATCCTTAATGAATTGAATCTTATCTTCTCTGTTATTAGACATCATTCCTAAAGAACATGGTTTCTTATCGCATCTCATTATGCACACATATGACAAGCAACCGAAATTTTTTGAGCTCTTCGCTTTTTTGCGTAATTTCCTTTACCACAACTAGGCATGTATGCAATAAATTTAGGAGGCAACTCACCTGCCAAACGTACTTTGGCCTCGATTAACCCGCGGATATCAGCAGGTATGTTATTCCTCATGAGCAATCGCATGCGTTCGAACCGAGATTTATAGATTGTAAGGAGGGCATTCTGAGGAAGTGAAGGGACTCGATTGTGAAGCTTTGCTAAAATCTCGTTGTTGTCCATTCTTTTGTCTCAGAATATCATTTATTATGAGAAACTGAAGTAACCGACTTGATTGTCACGGAGTACCGTTATCCGCCACTTGACCGGGGTGATAAACTATAACACACAAACGGAGTAACAAACAAAAGCATACAAAGAAAATCACAATCGTCCTCTTATGGAATTTACCTCAAGCTCCAACTAGATGTTGTTGACACTTCTCTCAATGTCTATGAGTTGGCTTTCTAAATCCTCAACGTGGGATATTAACTCTAGTGGTTGTAGCTTCCAAATATGATGTGTTTTACAAAATCATATTTGACTTATGAGATGAGATTGGACACGTTAAAGTCGTCTAAGAATGTTCAAGAGGATCTGTCTCATGATTAAAAGTGATAAAAGAAAACTTAATGGTTAAACAAACACACTTATGCACAAATAATTTCAATTAGCAGAAGAATAGTAAAAAGAAAGAAAAAAAAATCAAATCACCGAAAAGACAGAAAAATCTCAATTCAAATGTGGTGGGTCACTCAAATTTATTTCGGTGTCCTCTCCATGTGGTTGGTATTCTAGATATGGATTTAATCTTTGACCATTAACTTTAAACGTGACACCGTTCTTTGGGTCCTTAATTTCAATTGCCCCATGTGAAAAACAGTATGAACAATAAAGGGACCAGACCATCGAGAACGCAACTTACCTGGGAATAGGTGCAAACGAGAATTGAATAAAAGTACTTTCTGACCTGGAGTGAAAGATTTTCTCATAATCTACTTATCATAAAAGACTTTCATTCGCTACTTGTAAACCTTGGCATTTTCGTATGCATCGTTGCGAATTTCTTCAAGTTCTGCCGGCTGTAATCTTCTTTCTGAGCTAGCTTGCTGCATGTCAAAATTAAATGTCTTGATGGCCCAATACGCACGATGCTCGAGTTCTACAGGTAGGTGGCAAGTTTTTCCATACACTAAGCCTGTATGGTGACATCCCAATTGGAGTCTTGAAAGCCGTTCTATATGCCCATAATGCATCATCGAGTTTTAATAACCAATATTTTCTGTTTAGCCTCACTATTTTTTCTAATATGTGCTTTATTTCTAGATTGGAGATCTCAACTTGGCCACTAGTTTGCGGATGATACGGGGTCGCCACTTTATGAGTGATAGAGTACTTTGTCAAAAGTACTTTGAATGATTTGTTGCAAAAGTGGGTACCACCATCACTGATTATTACTCGAGAAAATCCAAAGCATGAAACAATGTTGCTTTTCAAAAACCCTATCACCACTTTATAATCATTGGTTCTGCATGGAATTACCTCTACCCATTTCGATACATAGTCAACAGCAACCAATATGTATTTATGGCCAAAAAAAGCGGGAAAGGGTCCCATGAAGTCGATACCCTCACATCAAAAATCTCAACCACTAAAATTGGATTTAGTGGCACTATGTTCCTTTGTATAATGCTCCCTATTTATTAACACCTATCACATGAAGAGCAAAAGGTGTAAGCATCTCGAAATATAGTTGGCCAATAGAAACCACATTGTAGAACTTTTATCGTTGTTTTCTTAGTGTTGAAATGTCCTCCGCAAGCTTGTTCATGGCAGAACGAAAGGATGTTCTGAAATTCATTTTCTGGGACACATCGTTTAATAATTTGATCTGCACAATACTTGAACAGATAGGGGTCATCCTAGAAAAAATTCTTTATTTCCGCAAAAAATTTAGCCTTATCCTGCTTGGCCCAATGCTCTGGAAGTTTACCTGTAACAAGATAATTAATGATATCAGTATACCAAAGTAATACTTCCACACTCATTAATTGCTCATCCGGAAATGACTCGTTCAATGGTAATGGTTCCATTATTATGTCAAAATGAAGACGAGAGAGATGTTTAGCCACAACATTTTCAGAGCTTTTCTTATCTTTGAATTCCAAATCAAACTCCTGCAAAAGCAACACCCAACGAATTAGTCTAGCTTTTGCATCTTTCTTTGTGAGAAGAAATTTAAGAGATGCATGATCTGTGAATACAATTATTTTACAGCCAATAAGATAAGATCGAAACTTCTCTAATGCAAACACTACTGCTAGCATTTCTTTTGCAGTAGTTGAATAGTTCAATTGTGCATCGTTCAATGTCATACTAGTATAGTAAATAACATGGGAATTCGATCTACTCTTTATCCTAATACTGCTCTTACTGCAAAATCAGATGCACCACACATGAGCTCGAACGATAAGCTCCAATTTGGTGGCTGAATGATAGGTGATAATGTCAACAATTACTTTAGCTTTTCAAATGCTACAAGACATGAAACTTTGCTAAAATCCTTAATGAAACGTCTATAAAAACTAGCATGCCCAAGGAAATATCTTACTTCTTTGACTGTTTTAGGTGGAGGAAGATTGGAAATGAGATCCACCTTGGCTTTGTCAACCTTAATACCTTTGCGTGAAATGATGTGACCGAGGACTATACCTTATTTTACCATAAAATGGCACTTCTCCCAATTTAAGACCAAATTTTTCTCGATACATCTCTGCAGAACTTTTGTCAAATGATGTAAACATTGATCAAATGGATCTCTAAAAATAGAAAAATTATCCATAAAGACCTCAAGAAATCGTTCAACCATATCAGAACAAATACTTAACATACAATGTTGAAATGTAGTAGGTGCATTACATAATCCAAATGGCATCCTCCCATATGTAAAAATGCCAAAAGGGCAAGTGAAAGTGGTTTCCTCGTGATCTTTTGGTGCTATGAGAAACTGATTGTATCCTGAGTAGCTAGAAAGCAATAAAATTTATGGTCTGCTAATCTATCAAGCATTTGATCAATAAATGGTAAAGAAAATGGTCTTTACGTGTGACAGAATTTAACTTTCTATAATCAATGCATACACGCCATCCTGTAATTACTCTAGTGGGTATCAATTCATTATCAACATTGGTAACTACTGTGACTCCTGACTTTTTAGGGACAACTTGCACAGGACTGACCCATGAACTATTAGAAATTGGGTTTATGATACCTGCATCTAATAGCTTAAGGACTTCCGTTCTAACAACTTCTTTCATGTTAGGATTTAACCGACATTGCATTTCCCTAGTAGATTTAGCATTTTCATCAAGATTAATGTAATGCATGCAGTCTGCTGGGTTTATACTTTTTATGTCAGCTATGGTCCATCCTAATGCTCATTTGTGCTCTTTTAAAACATCCAACAACTTACCTTTTTGTTCGTCATTTAGGGATGATGAGATGATTACCGGTAGAGTACTTTCTTCTCCCAAGAACGCATATTCCAAAGTGTTGGGTAATGGTTTGAGCTCGAGTTTTGGTGGTGATTCTGATGATGGGCTGAATTTCTTCTCTGATGGTGCTAGTTGTTCAGCTCTTGACTTCCATTTATTAGTGTCCATGGATGGTGCTGAGTCAGGTAGGGCTTTGACCTCATCGACTGATCTGTCAATATCAAAATCCAAACCAAAGTAAGTTAAACATGTTTGTAAAGGGTCATCACTAAGGTTTGAAAGAAAAGTATCATCAACTAATGCTTCAATTAAATCCACATCAACAATTCCATCATCTGCAATGTGTTTGTGTGTGCGAAGTATTTTTTTTCAATTCAAGATCTATAAGCTTAAGATTAGAAAATTGTGATCTTTGACCATGCATGCAAAGAACATAAAAATGAGAACAAAACAAATAAAAATAAAGAAGAAAGAGAAATTACAATACTAACCTCATTGCGCTGTTACAACTTTACTATGAAAACACATAAAAAAAAATATGTGAAATTAACTAAAATTAAAATAAATTAACAAGATAAATGAAAAATTATAAAGAAGAATAACTTGAAAATTAAATTGTAGAAATTTAAAAAAGAGAAAAAGAAATTCTTACCTAAAAATGTAAATTCACTTCTTTTTTTTAAAAGAAAAAAACTACAAGGAAACAACTAAAATAATAATAATAAATTATTTAAAAAATTAATTCTACAATTAAAATACTTACCTCCCCGGTAACGGCGCCAAAAACTTGTTGTGAAAATTTTGTTGAACTCGCAGGCGCACGAATCTATTGTAGCATAAATCAATGGTGTCAAGTGTCGATCCCATGAGGAGGTGGATTTTAATTAGGTGTAGAATTAATTTTGTAAGTAGGTGATTGGATTTATGGGGAAATTTGATTTAAACTATGCTAGAATTTAAATTGGAATAGCGGAAGTAAATTGAACTGGAAACTATTATAATAAAGTGCTTGGGTATCTGGATCTGTATCAACATGCACTATGAGCTAAATATTCCTTATTAATACCAATTAAATCATGAGGGGGGAATCCACATCTCATGAACCACACTCTAATCAATATGGTGCTAAGGGCTTATCGTACCAAATAATAATAATCTTATACTAGGGTGCCGGTGAAACCAGGGCGGTAACTAGACAAAATTATTATTATTTGTCGACGAAAAGTCAAAACCTCCACAGAAATTAGAGGGGAAGAGAAAATAAATTTACCAAATAAAGCCCATGATACATGTTGAGACTTCACCTTCAACCCAAGCTTGAAAGAAAATTAGCTACTCATAATTGAACTAAGGGTAAAATGAAAATTTATTAAAATACGTAGAAAATACAAGATGGAGAAAGAATTATAGAAAACTAAGCTCAAAAATGGATTCAGGGGTGTCGAAGTAAGGGGGGAGAGTCCCCTTTTTATAGATACACTGAATAAAATCATGGTCATCGGATAAAAAATAATTCAGACGCTCAGGATTGCGCCACGTCATCAGTCAACAATATGCAGTTTGACCACGGATTTGACCCCACGGTTTGAACAGTAACATGGTTTGCACACGGTTTAAACAGTAACGTGGTATGAACAGTAACATAAACAGTACCGTACATGTGAACAGTGCTGTATGTGTGAACAGTACCATTTTTTCTTTTATGCTCCTCCTAAGGTTTTCGACTGTCCTGAGTTCAAAAGTGATGTCTGTTTTGCTGTCTGATCTCTCGTTCATTGTGAAATGACCACGATACCCCTAAAATACATAAAATACTTAATTAAAATAAAACACACATAATTAAATCATAAAAAGTTTAAATACATAAAAATAAGATGTTAATAAAACTTGAAGTACAAAATGACGATTTTCTCTTTTATAAATATATACTTTCTAACACTCAACATTAGACCTTCACTTTTTCCGTTATTACTTACAGCAAAGCAATTATCAATCTTTTACTTCTTGCCCATATTATTCATGTGCACAATCGTCAGTTTAGTTTCACATAAGAAATCAACTGAGGCCCATACAATTGGAGGAAATTATGTAGAGCTATAAACATCTAGTCAATGTTTATCCCTCGGACGTTCCAACTTAATATTTTCATGGCTGTTGGCCGGGCTAATCCTCAGCATCTACCGATTGAGTTGCAATTTGAGTGGTTTTAACTTTTATCTATATTCTCGAGCCTTCCCAATTCAATTTGTATCTATATGGAAATAGATTGCAGGAGTTTGTTCTAGCTATAGTAGCTTTGTGGAGGCTATAAATCCATATCTTTTTGTAGTTTAGACTTGGCCTTGATGATTTACAAGCTGGCATTTTTCTTCCAATCGACCCCTCTTTTATATGCCCTTAGATACTTGCATTTCAGGCTTCTAACTTCTATTTTCTTCTTTTGGGCTTGGTAGTTCTTATGTCAGGCCCATCATATATTACTTCATCTTTACTGGAGTTGCTTTGATCTTGACGTGAGCTTGTGTTTGGAGTTAAATTTGGCTCTAAATTAAGTGCTACTTTAAAATTTGTTCCCTCCCAATTCTATGTTCCCGCTTCTTCTCCCTGCTTTCCATAATCATTTGAGCTGTCAACTATGTTAGATTGCTTCTAACTATTGTCTTATTGTTTTCTGAGTTCCAAAGTCATTGCTTACCAGTCTTGGTTGTTTGGCCATCATTCTCACCAAATTGGATTGGTTTTACCCGAGTTCATTTTCATATAGGTCTAAATCAATTTGTTGTAACTACCTTCTTCCATGGCATGCAGATTCTGTGAAACTATTGTTAGGCTGCTCAAACCTTCTATTCCACCTATCTTTTCCTCGATTTAATCAATTTTTTTAGCTTTGGACAATGCCTTCATATAAAATCCATAAGGCAATTTTTCCTTTTGTTGCCCATCATATGTCAAACATTCTTTAAACTGTGCCTAATAAGTCCACAGCTAAAGCAAAAGCTTGGGAGCCATTCATACAAAACTGGCAATTTCACCTCATCATCATTTTCTAACTTCAAAAAAATTATTTCCTTTAACGGTATCATAATGTCAATAGATATTCTAACTCTTGCATATCGGTCAATGCATTCCCCGTCATTATCGGTTTCTACTTCCAAATCACTCCATGCAATTCCCCTGGCTTTTGAACATTAATATTGTCCCGCTCCATGCATACTTTAAGTACATTGTGAATTTGTATGCAAAAGGCTGCATGTGTGAACTCTTCCTTCCTCATGTTTCGAATCCCACTGGGTTCTTTTAACACAATCAACACCTTGCCAAAGTGCCATAGCCTTCCAGCCATCACTTTTCATTTATTTACTTCTAAGCCAAACTTAAATAGAAAGATATTGTTGCCCAGGCTTTCAATTTTTACCTCTTTGGATCTTCTCCATGCTTTTGCTAATGCAATCCTAATTCCTTTCATGTGTATACTCTTTGCCAATAAAATTTTTCCAACTAAAGAGTTTGCCATTATGCTTCCTCTTTTTCCTTGCATTTCGCTTTCTGAAAGATAGCTTGCATTCACTACCTTTTTGAATAGAGATAGCTTTGCATTTTTGTATTAAGTCCTCTGTGTCCATGGATGTTGGACTCAAATTAACTCTTTACTTAATAACTATCCTATGTGTCGAAACCCCAGTGTTTTAATCATCCTTACCCACTCTCATAGATTCACTCCCTTGATTTAAAACCCATAACAAAAGTTAACAAAGCACTCAAACTAACGAGTGAAATATAGAGCCATTAAAGCTCCAACCTACTTCATTCTTTCATTCTTTTTCAGAGAAAAAGAGAGCATTATAGAAGGAGACTATTTAACTGATGCACACGCTTACTTTAAAGTTGAAACTTAATTAGTTTTATTTTTACAAACCTCATTAATGGATAACACATAAGATATCATATTAATCAGGATACAAACAGAGTATTTTAATTCAGTAAGACCCTATTTGTATTAAGGTTGCGTGGCTTAAAAATTCATAGCTACTGTGAAACAAAAGTTGTAGGTATGGAATAAAAATTGATAGTGTGTGATAAATATGACTTTTAAATAATAATTTTGGTAAAATCGTAAAGATATGCGTGGGATACAGTTAATTTTTTTTTCAATGAATGGTGAGAAATTTTTATCAAGAGAAATAAGAGAAAAAATAAAGAGAATTATAAATACAAATAAGTCATGAAAACCTATATTTATGGAGTTGCCACGAGTTCTCATGTAGAAATTTATGAATAGGAGCTAGTCGAACATCCGTCAAACATACGAGGATCAAATAATTACCAACCACAACCTCAAGTAGTTAGTAAATATGTCCTACCGCCATACTAAATAAGGCCTAAGTTTTAGCATTGTTCAAAACTTCAAATTGTGTATTCCAACCAAGTAAGTGTAGTATTAATCAAAATACACTAATGAAAAGAATTTTCTTGATCATCTAAATATAGTTGGGCAATATTGAAAATATAATTTTTAGCAATATTAAAAAATATAATTTTTTAGCATTGTTCAAAACTTCAAATTGTGTATTCCAACCAAGTAAGTGTAGTATTAATCAAAATACACTAATGAAAAGAATTTTCTTGATCATCTAAATATAGTTGGGCAATATTGAAAATATAATTTTTAAATATTTGTTATCATAACTTACCATTTGACTTTTTGTTGTTGTTGCTATTTTTCATACTCTCAATGAATTGACTTTTCATGTTCAGTTTGCCCAGCCAGGGGAGTCTGGTTGTACTATTGATTTGCATAATCTTTCATTGATAAATGTCAATATTAGTAGTATATAATCCATCCTTCACTTGCACAAGCACACTGTTTCAGAAACAAAATAAATATGATTTTCTCGCATAATCTAAAAGTCAGTTAATGTCGTAAAAAATTAGACGCACACATTTATTGTACACACCAGCTTGGAGCTATCCGAGGCTTCGAGCCAGCCGGCTCAATACTTTTGTTTTCCCAAAATATCCCTACCTGAGAGCACCAAGTTAGTGAATCAAAGAAGATCAACAATATGGGTAAAACAGTCATTCAATACAGGCCAGCTCCATTGCCGATCAAAACACACAGGACGCTTCCTCCTCCATGGCTTTGTACGAAACTTCGATTTCGATTTCGATTTCCAGCCCCAAATCACACAAATTTTCTAATTATTTAATTAAAAATTCACAATTCGCTGATTAATTAATGCTCCACAACACGTACAGCCAATACTGAGACACATGATTTTCACGATCCTAGGTAGATTCACGTACGTCTATTTTCATGCTGATTCAAGTTTTATGGTTTACTTTTCCAGCTTGCAAGTTGCTTTTATTGTTAATTCGAGGTAGATTCTGCTTTCGTTGTAAGGCTTTGTATGTGTTTTAGTTCTAGGGTTTTCTTTAATGATTATTATATGTGGAATTGTTTGTTTAATAGTTTGTAACATTTTTATTAAATGAAGTTAGATTGAGAAATCAAATAGATGAATTAGAAAGGAAGAAGTGATTGTGAAGTTAGAGAATTTTTTTTTTTTTTCAGATGAGCTTGTAATTTCACGAAGGTTGTTTGTGTTGGTTGATAAATGTACGAGGAATGGAGAAATTTAAGGCAACTGAAATCAGTGCTTTGTTACGCTGTCATTGTGCTTAAAATTAGTTTAGAATTTGTTGAACTGGGAATAGGCAATTGGCTGTTCATTGAGAAAGAAGTGAATATAGTATGAAAAATAGTATCCAATATGCTGGTCAGCTTGACAGTTAAAAGACATAAATTATTCCAAGTGATGTTGATACATTGCAACTGAACTACTGGGATCCAAATGGTCATTCTGTCTATAGGTTAGTTGAGATACAATGAGCCAATGGAAGGTATAATAAATTTTCACAGTCATCATAAACCCTTTTATACGTCAGAAACAATTGTTTTAATGTGTGCATCTGGATTACTTCTTTTTTGTTTATTGCTCTTCTAAATTGAACTTTTCTTTTTCAGTAAACTCTTCTTTGGCTGGTTAAGTTTAAGACTTATGCTCCTAGTTGCACTGTTGTTGATATGGATTTGAGTATATTAATTGATTTTAGTTTTCCTCTATTATTGTCAATGTGTCTAACTTGGTTGCGTCTAAATTCAGAACCGGGAAGAGTAACTTTTATGGAATATTGGCTAGTGTAAGTATATTGGAAATAAAAGAAGGGAACTATCTGCTAAATACTTAGCAAAAGAAGTTTTACAGCAAAAGAATTGATGTATCATTGAGCAAGGTCAACCAACAGAAAATTAGATGTTTAGATTTCACAATATGGACCTGTTTGCGTAAGAATAGCTAGTGGGCATTAGTCTTGAGGAACGAGGAGGGATTTGATTCTACTTGAAACCTTGACAAGGATTAATAGAAGGTAAGATGTTATATAGCTAGTGGGCATTAGTCTTGAGGAACAAGGAGTGATTTGATTCTTCTTGAAACCTTGACAAGGATTAATAGAAGGTAAGATTTTAGTCAAAGTGGGGTAAGAAGACATGATGACCTAAATCAAATCAAGGATATTGTCCAATGTGGATTTATGTTGAGAAAACGTAAAACAAAAATAGGATAGGAGTGAGTTGGCGGCGGTGGTAGTTTGAAGCTTTATTTTGTTGACTTGTATTTTGTTTAGTGGTGGCTAGCTGTGTCGGGGCCATTGACCATCTAGGTTAAGTAACAGAAGAAAACCTGCAATGTTTTGAAAGAGTCCTCTTTTGGTCGAGAATAACATTGCCCCTTGTATTGGGTGGGAGGTTATGAATGGCTAACTGTGTATTTACTGGAGGAAAAAGAAGAAAGTTGGGTTAACTCTGTAGAATTGTATTTTTTTTACCATTTATGTAAATGAAATTCTGCGCATCTACACTTGACCTTCTGCCTCTGCCTTCACCCTCCTGCACCCAGAAAAGGAAATCAAACTATTAGAGTTCTACTGTAGGCAGGAACTTCATGCTTTAGCCGGCTTAAGAGGCAATCTGAGCTTAGTGTCATGGTCCTAGATTTCTGCGATTGAAATGTTTGTGGCCTGTTGATGTAATGATTCAACTCGCTAATTCGTCTTATAGCTGTTGTCAGCATTAAGTGCTTAAAACATATCATGTGAAATGGTTTGAAATTTCAAGGAATTAGGACTTGGACGCTTATCGTTGATATCTCAAGTAATTAGGACTTGGACGCTTATCCTTGAGGTTTTCCTCTTTGCAGGTGTATTGTCCTGACATTTTCCTTGGGACTTCGATGTTGGCCTCTATGTTTTGTACAGCTACACTATTGTGATGCAAAGCTGCTTTCTGTTGGTTTCTAAGTCGGGGGATGTGCAGAAACTGATTCAGTGGCAATGTCTAGCAAGTTTGATCTGCCTTCTGGAAGCCCAGATAGGCTTTTATACACCAGTGGGCAGCGTGGACCCCACTTAGCTGCTGCACCGGACAGATCAAGTAGCTTTCGTGAGAGCATTGAGAATCCAGTCCTCTCTTCTATTCCAAACACTTCAAGAGGCCCTGCTGCTACACCTGGAGAGGTGTCAAATTTCTTACAATGCTTGCGTTTTAACCCAAAGGCTGTTGCTGCAGATCATAAGTCTAATCGTCAAGTAGACTTCAGGCGACACATGAATGTTGCTCTTGGCCTTTCAGCGGATGATTCTCCAACTGGGTCATCAAAAGGCAAGCTGCTGCCATGTCCTTTACCAGAGGAAATCAAAAGGGTCAAGAATGGTCTGCGTGACAACACTGTCAAGGCTAGGTGGTTTTTTTTAACTTCTGCACTTTGGTTAAGATTTGTAATTAGTTTATTAAACTGAATGTCTTAACAGGGAACGTGTGAAAATTTTCAATGAAGCCTTATCTGTTTTCAACAAGTTTTTTCCTAGTGTACCATCAAAGAAGAGGTCTAGATCAGAAGTTTTTCCTAATGAACGATCAAATTCCTTGTTATCAAGTGAACATGCTGCCCTGGGGCCAAACCTTGGTAAGATAGGTATTCAAAGTCATGCCCTTCCTGGTGGTTTCGAACTTGAGCAGCAAAAGTCAGAAGAACGAATAAAAAATGCTGTTCCAAACAAACGCACTCGAACCTCATTGGTGGATGTTAGGGTTTGTATCTTGAACTTCTTTCTAAATATTTCTTTCTTCTGGCTTGCTTTTTCTTCTTCTTTTTCTCACAATATGTTTCAATCCCTTATTAAGTACTAAGTTATTCTCTTTAAATTTACTTCTAGTGACTACTTTAGCGTCTTATTGGTTATTGAATTTGTTCTGGTGTTATTTCAGTTTCCTTTTCCTTTTGAGAGTTATCAGATTCTGATACAGTTTTTATCACTAATTCCTGCTGTTCTTACTTTACTGGAATACTAAAATGCTTTTCCTTAATGTAATGTGGAACCTCAGTTTATTTTCCATTTTGTGTCCTTCCACTTCTCATAGATACACCAACTGCGCCCCTCCACATGAGTTTGATGCAGTTTTCCCGATAATGATTTGAACATGGTTTAAATGTTGGAATTTCATACTTTATGACTTAGTGACCTCTTTAAACAGTACGATGGTTGTCGAGATTAGTTTGCTGTTGATTGATGCTGAAGTTGTTTGTAACATGCTGCTTTCTGATTGTCCAACTGAACATAAACTGACATTTGCATGCTAATAAATCTACATGCAGGGTAATGCTATTGTCAGGCCATCTGGCACCATAGATAGGGATAAGGAAATGCTAAGGCTTGCAAATAGTGGTGGAGCTCAAGGTGAGGATCGAACTTTACCAATTGGTGTTGATGGATGGGAAAAATCAAAAATGAAGAAAAAGCGTTCTGGGATAAAGCCAGAAGCTTCACCAAGTTTTGTGTCATCTAAACCCACTGATGGCTATCGGGACCAGAAACAGGGAATGCAACAAAGGCCAGTTACTGATGGCAGACCCAGGTTAAATAATGACTCCCATGGATTCAGGTTTGTCTTCTGTAACTGCCGGTTATCCGGCCATATTCCCGTTTGACTGTTTGAACAATTGGCATTATAACATCCATGAAGTGTCTCCGTAAGGGAACTTTTAACAGCAGGCCCTTAGATTTTTGCTGCTTTTGTTATGATCAGAATCTTCTAATGTAATAATATAAAAAGTTCTTCAAGTTACTTTATTGGTAACCAAATTAAGATGTGATATTTTCATGTCTCCAGTTTATCTAGAATATATTTACATTATACCCCTTCCCATAGCAAACTAAATGTTTCCCCTTGGACCTGAACTCGTGACCCCATGCTTCCACAGCAAGGGTTAAGCCAACTAGGTTATCCTTTAGGGATAACCATCATCAAAATGTGGTCACATTTTCTTTTTGCTTCAATTCACATGGAAGTTACGGTTTTTAAAGTACTTAAGCTTCATGTTAATTGTGATTGTGTTGAACATTTATTCTCTTGAGTTTCTTATTCTATTTGTAGAGTTGTTTTTTCGTTTTTATTTAATTTTTTATAAATTAATAAAGACAACTTTTACATCTATAGATTTTGACTCATTTTTGAACGTTGTCCGATATTAAGGACTTTGAGAGAATCCAGGAAATAATGATGGACCATGTATGGAAAAACTAGTTTAATCATTTTGTATTTATTTTTATATTTGGAGTTTTACATCACCCAGCATTTTTCCTGTAGAGTAAGCCTCAACACATTAATGCATTAAATTATGTGTGGATACTTTTTTGCTATTGCCAAAGGATGTTACTAATGCTTTGAGTGCTTCAATAAAATTTCATGCTTTAAAGAAGTATGTATAGGTGGCTTGCCAATATTGAACAAAAATTGTGCTTTCTGTTTTTCAAATTTGTAAGTATAAATTGATGTCCTCTCTTATGTGGAGGTTTCAATGCTCATCTCCAAGAGAAATTTAAATTGTGTATTTTGAGTTCTATTAGTTACATGCACTGAAATGTTTTAGTATTTGACATCAAAGATCACTCCGATGATGCACTGAAATGTTTTAGTATTTGACATCAAAGATCACTCCGATGATGACCTCAATAGATATTATCTGCATGGCATAATAGCTGCCATTTTGCAGCTATTTGATTCTCATGGATTTCAGTTATTAAAAAAAAAAAAATGAAACGGACTCTTTTAAAGGTTTTTGACTCAAAATTTGAAGGCAAAAAGTATTCCTGTCAAAACCATGATCAAAACTGCGGTTGTCAGAATTTTATGAGTTAGATTTTCTGTAGAGACATTTTGCAGGAAATTTCTGATTTCAAAAATCCACATACATGTATGTGTTTGTGTGTGTATCTATCTATCTATTTATCTATCTATATAAATATGTGTATATGTATATATGTTCTGTAAGGTGATACTAACATGTTCTGTAATATAGGCCAGGAGTTGCTAATGGAGCCATTGGAGTTGGAAAGTCTGATGGTATATCACAACAGACAGGTTTGGGTGTGCGTTCATCCATTCCTAGGACTGAACTAGATAACAGTTCCCTTCTTAATGATAGGAGAGATCGTCCTATAGGTTCAGATAAGGAAAGGGTGAACCTCAGAGCTGTTAATAAGTATGCAATGTATCCTTAGTATATCTTATGTTGGCCATAAAAAATTGCATTTGTTGGCCCCTTACACAACCCTATATTATTTTCCATAAGGTCCTTTATTAATTTATAATACAAAACTTTCTGAATAATGCTTAGGACAAATGTTCGAGATGAATTCAATTCAGCTAGTCCTACTTCAAATACAAAAATGACTGCATCTGTTCGAGGACCGCGATCAGGTTTGGGAGTTGCACCTAAACTGTCCCCAGTTGTCCACAGAGCTGCTGCTCCCAATGACTGGGAGGTTTCTCATTGTATGAACAAGCCAACTGCTTCTGTTGGTCCCAACAATCGGAAACGCACAATGTCAGCTCGGTCTTCATCACCACCCGTAGCACATTGGGCTGGCCAGAGACCGCAAAAGATCTCTCGCACTGCTAGAAGAACGAACATTGTCCCTATTGTTTCAAATAACGACGAAACTGCTGCTTTAGATTCTTCATCTGATGTTGCAGGTAGTGAAATTGGAGGGGGATTTGGAAAACGGTTGTCTAGCAACTCTCCTCAGCAAGTTAAGTTGAAAGGCGATTCCTTGTCGTCAGCTGCGTTATCCGAAAGTGAAGAATCAGGGGTTCCTAGCATTAAATCTAAAGACAAGGGCAGAAAATCTGATGAGATAGATGAAAAGGCTGGACAGAATGTCCAAAAGGTATCGACTTTAGTCCTGCCATCAAGAAAGAATAAGCCGGTTTATGGGGACGACCTTGGAGATGGTGTACGGAGACAAGGGAGGACAGGACGGGGTTTTGCTTCCGCAAGGGCTCTCTTGCCAATGACTGTTGAGAAGCTGGGTAATGTGGGGACTGCGAAACAGCTTAGAAGTGCCAGATTTGGTTTTGATAAGATTGAAAGGTTAAACAGTTTCTTCTTGTATTTTTTTTCAGCTAATCTAAAATGTGTTTATCTAATTTTGCTTTTGCTACTTTGTCTCTTCAGCTTGATCACTTATAGTTTCTTTTGAAATATTTATATTCAGCAAGGCAGGCCGTCCACCAACTAGGAAACTTTCTGATCGCAAAGCTTATAAACGTCAAAAGCCTACAACAATTAGTGCAGCTGTGGATTTTATTGGTAGTCATGCTGGATTAATAGAGAAAAATTTCCCAGGATGTTGTGACGTTTTAGTTACTAATTCTTCTATTCATTGTGGTTATATTGTCTTAGTTGGTTCAGATGATGGGCATGAAGAGCTGCTGGCTGCTGCAAATGCTGTTATAAACTCTGGTATTGCTGTTTTTCATATTTGGGATTCATTTTATTCTGAGAAGCTTGTCTTATGAATTCGTGCATTTATTTTGCACTATAGCTCATACACTGTCCAGCTCATTCTGGAGGCAGATGGAGCCACTCTTTGGTTTTATATCTGATGGAGACATTGCTTACTTAAAGCTACAGGTGATGCTTATTATGGTTCATATAACCATTTGATTCTTCTCTGATACTGATTTTTTTTATGTGATTAGTCGGACAGTTATCCTGTTGATTTTTTTTTTTTGGAGGGGGGTTAAGAAACAATAGATTATAAATTAAACTATAAGAGAAATATAAAAGGATTGGTGGACTAGAAATTCACAAAATCAAGGATGAGAAGTCCTAACAAAAGCAGAACACTCAAAAACCCGACGTAGACCAAAAATAGCCCAAAACCCATAAACAGCACAGCTCACTATGAATGCAATCCCTTTTAGGATACAGCTGCTTCCTAATTAAGCAAAATAAAAAAGAAAGATATCTTTGAATCAACAGTGATAGAAGCCCAGAGGGAAGCCTGGAACTTCACTTTGTCCCATGGATGCAAACGATCTTCCCCAACTTTGTTATATCAAAGATTCTCAGGTTTCTTTCATTCCACAATACCGCAAAAATGCCGAGACTGCACAGTCCCATAAAAGATAACACCTGTACTTATCGTGTTGAAAATTGGTGTGTTGGGTTTTTCCTCTGAAACTTGTAAGGCAGTTGTTTGAGAATGGACATTTGTTTACCCAGAATATGGGCAAATATATGAATTTTAATGTGGAATTTCTTGCACTAGGAAGCTTGCTTTTACCCTATATGCTTGATCTACAAGCAACACTGAAGATGAAAATAAAATGGTATATGTATCTGATGTTATGAATTTATCGAACATACTTTTGTTTAGCTATGTTCTCGTGTATGGATATTTTAGAGTTGCTATATCCTGCACCCACTTGTTTCATGTCAAAATATGATTCTTGCGTCCATAGCTAAATTATAAGTATGCATGCATACATGTACATTAGTAAGTTGTTTCGCATTTTATTGAAGGCATGGATGCCTTGGCCCCTCTCTATTTTTTGTATTAGTTTTGTCTTCTCTAGTCTCTTTCACATTCGACAATCTCTAGGAATTCTCTCTCTTTTGGTTTTCTATATAAGCCCTTAAAGCCATCCCCTTTCCTAATTTTTATTAAACCAATCCATGGCAATCCCTTCACCTTTCTTTTTGTAGATTACAGAACAACCCTAAAATTGAAGAGGCCATCTGTTTGTTTTGGCTCTGTATTTGAAATAGATATACCATAAAGAAAAACTGATCTTGAGTTCACATGCTCATATTCAGAACATTGTCTTAAACTGCTTAGGATTATATGTATATAAAACTCCGTTGTTGAACCCAGATTGTGCAAGGTCCGGCAGTACCAAATTTTGGATAGATTCCAATTGTTTTTTCTTATCTTTTTTAGAACATCATGGTTATATTCTTTGTCATACCTCTTTTTTCACGTCAACCGCTTTTTCTCTCTCTTTTTCTTCTTTTTGTCCTTTTGTTTCCATTTCTCTTCAGAAGAAAAATGAACCTGTGTTATTTTTCTTTTTCTAGTACTCTTTTTTTTGGTGGCTACTTATCTCATATTTGAAAATTAAAATTCAAGTCAGTCGAACTATAAATTTTAAGACTGAAGATTCTGTTTTCTCATGGAAATTATGGGTAAACATTGGAGGGAATGCTGAACCATTAGTTCCTGATGTGGGATGGCTTCGCTTTAGGTTGTTTGGGAATAAAGCAGTAGAAATTTGGAAAATTCTAGAGGAGAAGATTCTGATTTTCCTTATGGAGTTTGGCATTCTTATGTGCTATCATGTTGCATAAGTTCCAGGACATATCCATTTTTATCATCCTGAATAAGTGGGATTGGAATTCTGTTCTAGCTCAAGTTTAGAATTTTTTTTTTTTTTTTTTTGTTTCATTGGGATTTTCTTTTTCTTTAGAATTTTGGAGCTGACTTCTGGTTCAATTCATTTGTAATGGCTTATTCTCACAATAAAGTTTCTTTGTTTCCTATGAAATTGTTCTGATTCTCCCAAATTTTCAGGAAAATCTTCAACCCATTGTGCCATCGACAACTCTGTTTCTTTCTGATACGAATGCTTGCATTTCAACCCCTAATGGATATGGGTTGATAAAACAGGAGAGAGATGTGGGGCCTGTTACTGGAGCAGGGAGAGTTGAGCAGTTAGTTCCGAGTCCTAGGGGTTATAATACAGTTCCCCTCTACCAGCGGCTTATGGCCGCTTTAATTACAGAGGAAGATTGTGGCAGCGGGGATGAAGACCTGAAAATTGATACTTATGGAACTGGATTTGAGCTAGATGAAGAATTTGATTCTAATAGCTCAGTTCACCAATTTAACTTTCATTCTACTGGAATTACTGCATTTAATGGTTGTAGGATAACTGGAAAGGGAGATATTGATGATGAGGCAGAAGGTGATTTATTGGGAATATCAAACTCTGGGATTACATCAAACTTTAATGAATCCCTAAATGGTGTATTTCCTGATCAAGCATTGATGTCTGGCATGGCTTTTTCCGAATTTCAGTATGATAATATGCGGGTAAATGAGAAACTTCTTTTGGAGACTGGAAGTATTGGTATATTCCCAGATCCAATGGTAGGTTTATTTTGATATTAGCTCTTACACTTGTTTTTTCCTTTTTGAATAATATTGCTTCATTATGGGGGGTTTATCCAAATCTGTTCTTAACTTGAGCATCAATAGCTAATTCCTGTGAAGCTTCTTTCATTCTGTCTACTCTTCTCATTGCTTTTCTCTTCCAGAGCTTTTGTGTGTTTCTATTTGTGTTGTGGAAAAGGAATCTAGTCTTGGGATATTTGAGTTTCTTTGGCTCGGGAGTTAATCTTATTTATTAGGAATGCATGGAATCTTGTCATGTGCTATTTCTGCCCGGTGTTAGGTTAAGGGTTCATACTAATTCAACATTTCCTTTCTATTCAGTCTGATAAAGCAGAGACAGATGACGGAGTCAGTGAGGACATCAAAAAATTAGAAGATAAATATCATGAACAGGTAGCTTATGATGGTATTATAAGAGCCTTATGAAATCCCTTTTCGCTTATCTACATAATATTCTTTTTCAGCCTTCTTTTTGGTTGGCATCAGATATTCTACAAATTTAATCTGTTTGTACCCTGGGGAATGTTATTTCATGTTGCATGTCCCTTCTTGTCATCAAATAAATTTTATTCTTGAGGATTTTGTCTCTATGATTTCCGGTGTTGATAAATAGGTTTGCAAGAAACAAGGATTGCTTGATAGGCTTTTGAAATATGCTTCTGATATTAAAGAACTTCAAGAAAGGTATTGGATATTGCTTTTTCTCTTCAGCTTAAGTTGCATTACCCTTGTTTTTATGGCGTAAACACAGAAACCTTGTCTTTTTTTGTAGGGAGTTTGAGCAACGTGCTCTTGACAAACTTGTGACAGTGGCTTATGAAAAGTATATGGTAATTTCTCCAACAATTCAAAAAGTTTCTTTTGTTTCAAAATTTTTATTTTTTTTGGCCCTGTTCTTGATGTAAATTTGAAGTGCTGTAATATACCTACTGCAGTCCTTTGAAGTGCTGTTGTACAATATTGATCTTTAAATTTTAAATAATCAAGACTGGGTTGTCTTGAAAGCAGGCTTTGGTATAGAAATGGCCTGTTATGGATTTATTTTCAAAGCAGGTAGAAATGTGGACAAAAGATAAAAAGGAAACAGGAAGGAAAATGGAGACAGCATAGAATGAAGACATTGCAAGTCTTGAATCCCTGTACTTGAATCAACCAACGGTTTTCATGGATCAACGTCAAATGCTGGAAGGACGTTGGCCAATACTTCAAATAGAGAAGGTCTAAACAGTGTGGCAAAATGTCTCATACAAAAGTTAACCTAAAATTAGAGCACTGTATTTTACCATCCCCATTTGTGCACTGCATGCATACAGAGTTCTCTCCCTGCCCCATGACTGTTCTGGGAATGGATATCATTCCCCATGTCATCCCTCTGATCTCTCTCCCCTGGGAAGGTGATAGTGATTTGGCCGTAGAAGCAAAACATAGGTTGGCCTTGAGTGGGTGGGTTGTTTCAAACCAAGATGGATGTTCATTAACGTTGAACTGCCACACTTTCTTTTATGTTCTATTTAATTGTTAGTTTTGAGATCACCATCTCCACAACTCCTCTACTATCCACTGAATTGGGATCCTTGATCAAAGGACTCCATTTCTCTCTTTACAACCCTGGTGTAGATGTAAAACTTCCTGTGAAGTATTAACTAGTTATGGTCTGTTAATCATATCCTTTTAAGAAATGCTTTCTACAGTCTCGCCTCTTTGAGGTAGATGAAATGTTTCATACATTATTTCCTCTTTGTGGTAAAATAACTAAGTACAAAATCTGAAAAGATGGCTCTTAGATGCATTATTTTCTATTAGAAAAGAAGAAAAATTTTGTGGACATGTTTCTTTTGCGGTGGATTTGACTGACTGACTACTGATCATAATCAAAAACTGCTCACTGAATGAACTTTTTATCATATGGATTATTTTCATTTTTGCTCACTTTTAGCATTTCCTATGAGATTTGTAGTTAAACTAAAATGGATTCCCTATTTCCTCTCCTAGTTGTCATATTGGATGTGTTATATCAGAAAGTGTTACCATCTGTTTTGATGATTGATATATGCATTTATGTTTGATAGACTTGTTGGGGTCCAAATACTGGTAAGAGTTCCAGTAACAAACTTGCCAAGCAAGCTGCACTAGCATTTGTGAAACGGACATTAGACCATTGTCATAAATTTGAAGATACAGGTAGGAGCTGCTTCAGTGAGCAGTTATTCAGGGATATGTTTGCTTCTGGGCTTGCCAATCCAAATGGTGGAAGATCTGTAGATACTTCTACAGAGAGTGAATTTGTGAAACCCTACAGCACCTCTTCCCATTCATTGGAAGCTAGAGTTTCAGGTATTTTTATTTGATGTTTACTGGATAATATACTTGGAAAATGCCATGTTATCATGTCTGGATATTTTTGGCCAATAAGTCCTCTGGACACTTCATGGAATTTCATGCATGCCTTCTATTTCTTGTTCTTACTTCTCTTTCTGTATCCTTTTGGTCACATTTAGATTATTATTTTGGATTTCTGCAGCTTCCATGTGAACAGGATTTCTGCAGCTTCCATGGGTTCACAGACATGTCTTGATGTTTATTGGATAATATACTTGGAAAATACCATGTTATCATGTCTGGATATTTTTGGCCAATAAGTCCTCTGGACACTTAATGGAATTTCATGCATGCCTTCTATTTGTTGTATTTCATGCATGCCTTCTATTTGTTGTTCTTACTCCTCTTTCTGTATCCTTTTGGTCACATTTAGATTATTATTTTGGATTTCTGCAGCTTCCATGGGTTCACAGACATGTCCTCTTGTATCAACAATGGGTCAGAATGGGGAAATCTTTGATATGCTTCCTCCAATAAATCGTTCATCTGAACTGAGCACTGGTAAAGAAGATACATGGTCGAATAGGGTGAAGAAGAGGGAGTTGTTGCTTGATGAGGTAGTTGGTGGTACTATTGGTACTTCAAATGCTCCATCAAGCATTGGAAGTTCTCTATCAAGCAGTACAAAAGGAAAGAGAAGTGAGAGAGATAGAGAGGGGAAGGTACATAGCAGAGAGGTTTTATCTAGAAATGGGGCTAATAAAATTGGTAGGCCTACGTTATCTAATACTAAGGGGGAAAGGAAATCTAAAGCAAAGCCTAAGCAGAAAACAACTCAGCTTTCTGTTTCAGTGAATGGCCTTCTTGGAAAGATGTCAGAGCAAGCCAAACCAACGTTACCTTCTGCTTCGAAATCTAGTGAAATGACTACAAACAGCAATGCAAAAGATAAAGATGAGTTTGGCTTGGATGTATTGGATGGCTCGGAGCCTATTGACTTAGATGTCTTAGGTGATGATCAAGGGCAGGATCTCGGATCATGGTTGAACATGAACATTGATGATGATGGATTACAAGATCACGACTTTATGGGCCTTGAAATTCCAATGGACGACCTATCAGACTTAAACATGATGGTTTGAAGTTGCATTCTTTGTATAGTCTTGTTCCTTATACTTTTGACAAATCAAACATGATTGCTGTTGTCAAGGAATGACAAGTAAATTGGACGGTAATATGGCCATCCTGTTCACGACTAGGTTACATAGATTCTTTTGTAGGCTCCTCCTCAAGTTGATTTTCTGGTGAACCCTTCGGATGTTTTGGATTTTGCTTCTATATGAAGTTGGCAACATCGGCTGTAAAGATATTTTGTTCGAAGGTGCAAGTTAGTACTTCCTAGTGTTATATTTTAGCATATATTGTATTCTGGCTGTAGCTTTTACAAATCAGAGAACAACGCCTCCTGTACATACATTTAATATTTTAAATAAAATAATCTTTTATTCAGTGTAATTATATCTTTTGGAAATATCATTAGGCAGGGCTTCTTCTTACCTTTATTGTTGCATGATTCATGGATACTTTTCATTCTGGCTAGTGCTGGTGTTGCTGCTGTAGTATAAATTGACTGATATCCAATATGCAGCAGTTTCTACAGGCAGTCTGTTTCGCTTTCATGGCTAGAAGGTACTTGATAAGCAGTGGCCAGCGAGGATGTGAATATTGTCAAGGCTAGAATGTAAATGATAAGCAGCGCTGGTGTTGCCATTGTAGTACAAATCGACTAGTATCCAATATGCAATAGTTTCTACAGGCAATCCATAAATTCAAGGATTTTTCTTTCATGGCTGGAAGGTAATGATAAGCAGTGAGGATGTGAATATTGTCTGGGTCTGAGATTGGTGCTCACTTTTCACTCGACTCTTTCTTGGTTTTACTCTTATTTTGATGCTGTTTCAGGTTTCTGGTTGTACACAATCAATCAGGGTACGCCAGATGCTTCTTTTCTTTTTCTTTAAATGTCATTTGCTTCATATTTGAAACTTTTCTGTGTACTTTTTGCGGGCTGGTACAGGTTTGTTCTGGTAACTAGCAGTGATTTTGTGATGTTATGTTCTCACCCATTCAAGGGCGTGACTGATTGCTGGATCTCCTTTTTGCCTTGTTATTAACCATATATTTTCTTTCTGTTTTGGAATTGAAGTGCTTCATGATTGCAGGAAATACTAAGGAAAGGAAAAAAGAATTGAGTTGTGCCTGTGAGGTTTAGTGTGGTGTCATCATGTAAGTCTAATTACTAGGCTCCACTGTGTCATTGGGGAAATTTTTTTTCTTTTTCCAACTTTTTACTAGTTTCTGGTAGGGGCTCTTTACCATGTTTCTACTCATTGTTGTTCTCCCACTCGTTTTCTTCTACTTTTACATTTTATTTCTTGTTTATGGACTAGGTAGTTGGTAGCAGCAGCACTTCAGGAAAATAGCTGGGCCTTGCAAACAGGTTTGGGATTCTCTTTGGGGATTTATGCTGTGAAGCTTTGTTGTACCCCAAGCTGAACTTAGTGTATGTTTGGATTGAGGTATTGTGGCTTCAAAAGCACAGCCCTTCCAGGATGGAAGCACTAGGTGTCAAATATTAGAGAGAGAAAGACGGGTAAAAGATAATTTTTACCAAATACTTTAGTTGTTTTGTTTTCTAAGTTAAGGAAGTTGTCCAAAAATCAGTGGGTGGGTGGGTTGGTGGGTTGTATATGACCTTCAAATTATCTTTATTGTGCTGGGGATATAATGATGCATGCAAATTTATTATAAATGGCAAGCAATGGAGTTGCTCTTTTGCTTTTCATTTATTTAAATTAGCATGATGGTAACTCAATCTCCTCCTTATCATATTCATGCAAATGAATTTTGAACTATAGAACTTCTATTCCACAACCAGAGATTTTAGTTGTGGAACTGACTAGCAACTATGGACAGATTGGCTTCTAGGGTATTTTACAATATTGCAGCTTAATAAAGTATTCCTCTGAATGAGGACTCATTGTTTTTATGGTTTACATATTTTTGTATTTACTGCTCTATTTATGTTAATATATTTCCTAATGATATGATTTTCTAATTCCTAATAAAATTCTAGAAAATCTAGGTCATACCTTTTTGTAATTGATCCTGTATCTTAATGCTTGAGTGAGAAACAATAATATTTCATTCCTACATATTGGATTATTGACAAAGAATAAGAAATTTATATGGGATTTTCCCCTTAACAACATGACACCGAGCTGACTTCGCAAGTCTTGTGTGGCTGTGCCAACCTGAGTAGGAAACTGTATCGCTTCATGTCGCTTGAATTAATTTTTTTTGTTGTTCTTTATCCTTTTCGATGATTCAATATGAAGGTTTCCAAGCAAAGACCTACCATTACCTCATCATCTTTAATTGAGATGGTGAAATGTAAAATCAGCATCTAGAACATTTTAGGGTGCGTTTGGAATTGAGGTTGGGCAGCTGTAATTTAAAAGTTACAATATTAAAGTATTTGGTAAAAAATTATCTGTTGTAACTTATAAGTTATGTTGATATGATTTTTCACTTGTACAATGAAAAATCTACTATATCTTTAATAATTTTGTCAAAATTATTATTTAAAATTTATATTTATTACATATTATTTAACTTTTGTTTGATAGTTACAGTTTTTTTTCTATAGTAGCTGTAACTTAAAAGTTACAATACCTCCATACTAAATGGGACTTTACTTTCTTCAATAAGTGCAATATGCATATGGTATAATTTAGACTATTCGATGCTTTGATAATGTCAAATATATGCTTCAAAAGCATGTGTACTCATTTTGTAGACTTATGCTTTCACTAGAACATACTAAAATGGAGTTCGTGTTTCAAGCTGGCTTCTTTGCTAGCTTATGTTTGCAGTTGACAAAAAGTCGTTCGTGCTATTTGCTTTTTACTGTATCTTAGTATCTCGTGATAAATCATGTATTTAGAATTTTTCATATTTATTTTTCACAATTGGCAATCTTTCTATCAAATTGTGCTTCTCTATGTAGATAAAGATGTTAGAATTAAAAGAAATAGATGGAGAATTTTTTGTACAAAGCATAATCTAATATCTACTTGCATGAGAATGTGGTTTAGTGGACATGGGATTTTCAAGGAGATATATACTTGGTCAAATAAGAGATATGGCCAGCAATTTGTGGAAGAGCTGTTGGACTACTGCTTATGATGTACTATGACTTGCTGGCTATTCATTTAGAGTCGTGGACATCTGACCATAGCCCAATTATGATGGAGGTTGTTGATAGAGGCAGTAAGCTGAGCTACACAAGGGGAAGCTTTAAAAGAAGTCACTATGAAGACTTTTGGAGGCCTTACGAAGCTTGTCAAAAGATCATTGAAGAAGAATGGTTGAGAAACAGGGATTGGGCTAATGAGCAGGCTACACAGTCTTTTTAGAAAGTAGCCAAAACATCTATGCTTCAATTAAAAAGGTTGAGCAGTTTTGCGTTTGGAGGGAAGAAGAAGAAGTTGAAAAACTTAGTAAGCAAGCTTGAAGTGCTGAAACAGAACCCAAATCAGAGGGAGAACGGTATGGAGATAAAGTTAGTTGAAAAGCAAATTGATAACTTGCTACTTGAGGAAGAAATTTACTGGAAACAGCGCTCGCGAGCTGACTGGCTAAAAGAGGGTGATAAAAATACAAATTTTTTTCATTCTAAAGCTTCATCTAGAAAGAGTAAGAACAAAATCTAGGGAATTAATGATGAAAATGGAAATGGATGGATGACGAAGGGGATGTGCAGAAGGAGTTTTGTTCTTATTTTGCAAAGATGTTCACCTCTACCAAGCCCACCCAAGAACACATGAAAGATGCTCTTGCTGGTTTACATCTTAAGATATTAAATGAGATGGATGAAGAATTGGAGCAACCCTTCATAGAGGATGAAATCTCCGCAGCCCTTGCCCAAATGTGCCCTACAAAAGCCCCCGGTCCTGATGGTCTTCCTGTTGTATCTTTTCAGAGACACTGGAAGCTAGTCAACAAAGGTGTAATTTCCACATGTCTTTATGTGCTTAATGGAAAAGGCAGTCCTGCCCCTTTGAATCACACCTACATTGCTTTAATTCCTAAAATAGGGAAACCTAAGAAAGTATCAGATTTTAGGCCTATAAGCTTGTGTAATGTCATATATCAAATTATGGCAAAAACTATAGCAAATAGACTTAAAACTATACTCCACCAGATTATATCTCCCAACTCAAAGTGTATTCATTCCTAATAGGTTAATAACCGACAACATTATCATTGGTTATGAATGTCTTCACAAAATTAGGCATAGTAAGGGTAAGAAGCAATGCTTGGTTGCTCTAAAATTAGATATAAGTAAAGTCTATGATAAGGTGGAGTGGAGTTTTGTTAAAGCATCAATGCTAAAATTGGGTTTTTCTCATAGTTGGGTAGATTTGATAATGAGGTGTATCACGTCAACATCCTTCTCGGTGCTTATCAATGGGGTGCCTAAGGGACTGATTACTCCTTGAAGAGGTCTAAGGCAGGCTTTCCGCTTTCTCCTTATTTATTTATTATGTATGCGGAGGTGTTTTCCAACTTACTGCTACAGGCGGAAGAACAAAATCTGATTCATGGTTTAAGATTTGGGAGTTCTACCACTATATAACAACTGTTATTTGCAAATGATAGCTTGATTTTTATGAGAGCAACTGTGGTGGATTGTCAACATTTAAGAATAGTCTTTGATTGTTACACTATAGCACAGGTCAGCTTTTTAACCTAGACAAATCATCGATGTTTTTTAGTCGAAACACTAAAGCTGAGGAGGTGTCGGCAATTAAAGGAATATTTAAGCTCAATGTTGTTTCTAGGCATGAGAGATATTTGGGGTTACCATCTATGGTGGGCAAAAATAAAAGAAGCTTCTTCAATTATGTAAAGCTAAGGGTTCTCAGCAAAATATCAAATTAGAAGAATAATTTTTTCTCGAGTAGGGGGAAGGAAGTGTTGATTAAGGCTGTAGCTCAAGCGGTACCTTGCTATACTATGAGTGTGTTTAGAATCCTAATTAGCTTATGTGATGATATGCAAAAGGCTATAGCAAAAGGCTATAGCAAAGTTCTGGTGGGGATCCAAAGATGACAAAAGGTGTATCCATTGGGCTAAATGGGAAAGAATGTGCAAAGCAAAAATAAGAGGAGGTATAGGGTTCTGAGATTTTGTTTGTTTTAATCAGGCGTTGATAGCAGAGCAAGCTTGGATAATTTTGTAATTTCCCAACTCACTGGTGACCAAAGTTTTGTAGGCAAGATATTTCAAACAAACAGATTTCTTGCATGCAAAACAAAGGTAAAACATGTCCTATATAAGGAGATGCATTCTATGGGGAAAACATGTTATTCACAAGGGCTGCAGATGGAGGATTGGTAGGGGTAACAATGTTCAAATTTACAATAGCAACTGGATTCCAAGAGGGGAAACTTTCAGATTTATATCAATTCCATCCTTGCCTACTGACAGCTATGCAACTGAGCTAATTGGGTCTGATAACAAATGAGATGTGGCGAAGATTTACCAGAATTTTGTTAAGCATGATGCTGAGCTAATTATAAGTATTCCTTTTCCAAAAGAGCCCGTTGATGATCAATTGCTTTGGCATTATGATAAGTAAGGAAATTATTATGTGAAAAGCAGATTTCAGATGGCCTAAAAAATTAGGTTTCCATCTCCTCCTAGTGGTTCAAAGACTAATTCAGAGATATGGAAAGCTTTATGGAATTTCACCTTACCAGCCAAGGTGAAGAATTTTATGTGGAGGGTCGTCCAGAATCTGCTCCCGACAACAGAAAATTTGTGGCATAAGAAGATTGTTGCTGATCCTATCTGTCAAATGTGCAAAAGGTAGGCTGAAAGCATCTCTGATGCTCTTTTTAAATGCAAGATGGTAAGGAAAATTTGGAATTCGATTTCGTTTTCTAGAAAAATTTTGGAAGTTATAGAGCAACCAATGATGCGTGTTGTGCAAGACATGGAAGAAAGTCTAAAAAGAGCAGAGATGGAGTTACTAATCGCAATTTGCTGGGCTGTTTGGCATGCCAGAAACTTATTCATTTTTTAAGTAAAGTAGGTGGATCCACTGACTACTTTGGCTAAGGCAAAAGCCATCATAGACTCTTACAATCATTTAATGATCAGGGAGGAAACAAGTCAACCAATTTGGTGTCCCCCACCAATTCTTTGGGGATGTACAACAAGCTGAAGCAGAAGCTATTGCTTGGGGATGTCAAGTAGCAAAGGAGATTAGTCAATCATCAGTACTTTTAAATACTGATTCTCAAGGGATAGCTGATTTTGTAAACAAGAGGAAGAATAGCAAAACTCCTAATTTTTGGGTTATATCTGAGATTCAAAAACTTATTTATGAATTTGGTGAGTGCAAAGTTCAGTTTACTCGTAGAACTTCTAATGTGCAGGCTCATCAGTTAGCAAAGCTTGCGCTGAAGTATGAGGAAGTTGTAATCTGGGTGGATTCTCCCCCTGAATATGTAATGAGTTTTCTTCAAGTTTCGTGTTAATGAAGGTTATAATTCCGTTTAAAAAATATATATATATATCTAATTATAATTCCGTTTAAAAATAATATATATCTACTTGCATGCTTACACTGAAAATATTAGCCGGAGTACTCTAGATCTGCTCTTTATGATAAAATTAGCTTTTGTAGAAGTCTGACAATTTCCATTTTTTAGTTGATTAGATAGCGGATACATAGCTGTGGATTTAAAGTCTCTTATGCATGAGATAATACTCATCGGAATGCTCTTGCACCTTTTTTTATTTTTTTATTTTAAATATTCGGTGCAAGCTTAATATGCTCTTTGTTGCTTGTTCTTTTGTGTTGGTAGAAGATTTCTCACAGATACATTTGTTATCTTTGAATGTTATATCTTGAAATGAAATCATGAGACTTTACGTGTAATGTTTCATTGATATCAATATAGAGATGTTGATTCTGATAAGGATCTTCTCATGAGTTGACTTTCTTTTAAATGGTATTACTTAAAAAAAATAAAAAATAGTTAAATCTTAAATTATAATCATAAGAAGTAATAAAAGATAGGTGGCACCGGATTTTTAAAAGTTACAGAGAACTCAGAAGATAGGGTCCTAATCCTTTATTTGGGTAAAACTACGTTGCAACGTGCGTTTGGCACCCCTTTCTTATGTCTTTTTCAAGGTCAATTATAATGAAATCCTGTTATTTGTTATAAAATAAAATAGTTAAAAACTTTTAAATTTTCATACATTAGTCCAACACCAAAAAAATTTTAATTGCATTAATGCTTTTGGAAGCCATGATTTGTTTAGAATTCAAGCATCTATAAATTCAAGCACTTACTCTCTTTATACACACAAACACCAATAAATTAAAAGAAAAGCTTTTTGGGTTGTGTGATTGAATTTGAGGCGCAATAACTTTAATAAGAAATAAAGGAAATTGTCTGCTTTCTTTTCTACTTTATAAAACTCCTAATTTAACAATTAATTATACTAATTGACTTATATTTTAATTGATAGATAGGTGCTGAATTGTTATCTCTATTGTTGTGCATAAAGAATAGAAAATGCTTATTTTTTAGTTTATTTTTACTAAGGAAATATTTAAATTATTTTCAAATAAAGTAATTGTTTATAATTTTTTTTACCCTTCTCTTAGTTAAGTTAATGAAAGATCTCAACCATATGGATGTGTGCTAATGACTATTTAAACTGCTGGGTGGAGTAACAAATATCAATTTATTTAAGTGTGCAATTAAATTTATTCTTTTTATTTAAGGACAAAAACTAAACAAAAAATACAAACTCATTATTCAAACAAACAAAATTTATTTTACAAATTCATAAACTAACACTTTATTATTATTAGTAAATTAAAATATTTTTACTACATAATTAATTAATCGATAGTATGTTAAATAAATCTTATGTTACAAAAAAAAAATTAACTACATAGAATAACAAATTACATTTATTTTCGTATTTTGCACATTACATTTACGTAAAATAGTAAAATAGTAAAATCTCTTGTGTTGGAATAAAAAAGGTTATGGGGTTTGAACCTTGGTCACATGGGTGAGAGGAAAATTGGTTGCCGTTGTGTTAAATTAAAAAAATCATATTTATATTTATCATTAATTATAGTTTGTAAGTAATATATTGTATATACATAGTTTAACTATATAATAAATTAATTAATTTGTTAATTAATTAGTAAATTTATTATTTAAAATAGATATTATTAAATGTAAGAATAAGTTATTTAATTAGAAATCTAATTCAATAGTGTAAAAAGAAAAAGAATATTATGGACTTATATGTCCAAATTTAAAACTTCTGATTTTTCTTATTTTGTATGAACAAGAGGGACTTTTAATGTTAATAACCTAAAATCACATCTAAGCTATAATACAACTCCTGCGTTACATCCAACGGTAAATTTGAAAAAGACAAAAAAAAAATGGGGCACCAAACCCCAGGGATAATGTAGCTAGACCCTCCTTTATTTATGTCAATACCTGATACAATTTTAGGTAGATATTTAAGAATTATTTTTAGGGCAGCAATTTATAAAGTGTAACAAAAACTTTGCAACTGCACCACACAATAGGCAGAGGTAGACCCACCTAATGACCACTAGGGCTCAAGCCCCTATTAGGAAAAATAATTTCAAAAACAATAAAGAAAAAATCACTTAAGTTACTGATTAACCCTATTATAAATTTTAACACAATTTTCTATCTCTAAACATATCTCTATAATTCTAATATACCCATATCATTAGTATAATCCTTTTACACACACTTCCTTAGTTTCTACCTGCATCTATAATAATGATGCGAACTCAGAAAGATAAATGAAACTTGCACTCAATGAGGTTCCTTCGCCAAGTATTATTTTAATTATATCCAAACAACCATAAGATAAAAATCTCGACCCTTTATCTATAAAGACAAGAACCAATGGTATAACAAATTTATTGTTGATGCTACACTCAAAATAGAAGCGAAAGATTGTGAGTTGTAAGTCAAGAAAAAATACCACATGATAAAATTTTGATAAGTTCTGAAAGTTGTTTAAAGAACCAAAAAGAAAAGCTCTCATTATTATTAGAAACTCATATTTGAAATTCCCAATAGGCTTCGATGGGTTTATAAAATTGAATTTTATTAATGGAATAAAGTTCTCCTTATTACTAAATATAACCTAAAGCAAAAAGAAAATAAAAAATCTTGTTTTCAGAACATATTAGGAAACAAAGATTGCGTCAGATTTGTTCTTCATACAAGTCCCTCTAAATTTGATTTAGAAACTTGAATAATATTGACAAAACATTGACCATCTTGAATACTCAATTCGGGAAGATTAGTGTCTTGAATAAGGCATGAATTTGAAATGTGCTCAAGTAATCTATTTAATGCTTCTTTTATTTTCTTGGTTCTTGCCATTGTCATTGGACCTCTATGGATGCTCAATGGATCTTGCAAAGCTTTAGCGTCCTGGTTCTCATCAAGTAAGAGCAACAATTATGATCTCTCTTTCCTTTCTTTTTTTTTTTAAACCATGCCTAATCTAGCCATCATTTCTTCTAAAGATGAGATTGTTGCATTAGTGAATGTTGAAATCGAATTAGTTGGAAGAATCTCATAACACAATTAAACAGTATCTGAATAATAGAATATTGTATCTTTCTCGCTCTTTCAATAACTAGAACCATTTTTAGAAAAATCCATATCAAATCAAATCTCTCTAATCACACGTTCGGATTCAAGAACCCCAAACAAAAAGCCTAGGAACTTATTAACACCATTTTGGGATACTCGATTCTACATTTTCATGCTTGGATTATGGCTTTTGCTTGGATTCCTCTCCAACAATTCCAATCTTTTCAAGCAATTGATTAATGGCACATGCTTAATCAAGATTTTGAGCCTGGCATAATTGAACAGTTTTAAAAGTTAAAAAGGTGGGGTGAATGAAAAATGATAAAACTAATAAGAAGGGCAATTTTAGAATTATGGAGATTATGTTGGGAAAGAAAACATATTGTAAAGTTAATGATGGGTTAATTAAGAAATGGAGGCTGTTAAGAGAATAAAAGGGGTTCAAATGTCACACTCGTAAACTTTAATTTTAAAAATTATAAAAACCCACGCTTTAACTACAAAATAAAAATCTATAGTAACACATATTTGTGGTTTTATAATTATTTAATTTAACCCTCATTAGAATTTATTAATATAACATCTATAAATTCATTAACCTACAAAAGTTTAGTTTTCACATCTTGTCATTATATAATTTAGCCCTCGTTAAATTATTTTTGTTGATTTGCCACTGATAATAGGGATTGTGTATGCCTCAAATCAACTCTATTATTTAATGTATTCGTTAACTAACAAATTGAGCCAAAATTTTAAAGTAAAATAGCTCGCACATATTTCGTGAGGCAGTAGATTTGAAAATTTGTTTCATAAAAATATCATACCGAGATTTGTAATTAAATATTCATAATCAATCTTTTTTGTAACTAAAGGGTAGGTTATATAATATTTGTGTAATATATGACTTAATTGTGAAAGAGGGCTGATTACTTGGATTTTGTTGGGTTAAGTGGGGTTGGCCACTGTAGCTACCACTTCTTATTTGTGAATTTCATTGTTAATCATTTGTAAATCATTTTTTTTTAGTTTAGGATATACCCTCTTATTATTCTCAAAGACGACGTTTAAATCTTTCCATACATTAAGAGGGTAGTTTATATGAATGTTTCTAAATTGGACTTCTAATGCAATCATTTGGGATGGGATTCAGATATGAATATGTAGCACAACTACAGAAATTAAGTATGTAAATATAAATTATACTTAGAAACATTATTATTAAATAAGAGAATTCTCTCCTTCAAATTGTCTAAGGTTACGAAGAGCAGGGCTCTCTATTTATAGAATTTATCAACCAATCAAACAATGCCAAGCCTAGATACATGGCGTTTGTGCAAAGCTCAAGTACCTTTCACATGATATTTATTTCTTCGCTAAATTTTCATATTTGAGTCGATTAAGCTTAGGTCCTAATAGATATAGTTTTTTAAATAGTGTTGCTTAGGTCCTAATAGATATAGTTTTTTAAATAGAGTTTATTCAAGTATAATTTTTATTAATAAAATTTTTATAAATAAAATTTTTACTTTAACAAAGGGTAATTTTTAATTGAGTCTTTATTATTTATAAAAAAAATTCAAAGACTAGAAGTTTATAAAATAAATCAATTAAATCCTTTCAAATACAAATTTATGTCATTCAAGTCCTTCACCTAATTCTTCCGTTATAAAAGTTAATGAAAATGTTATCTAAAACATAAAAAGACAACTATATCCCTATATATCATATCAGTGATTGAAAGTATAATTTTACCCTTGGGCGTTCTTTTTTTGTTTCAAGTCTAACAGCCTATTCACCAATTTGAGTAACTAGGAACAAAATTCTATAGCAATTTAAACAAAATCTTTTGTCAGTTTTTATAAACTAATTCAAATATAAAGAGCACCATTATAAAACATAACCATCATAACTCTTGGAATTAGACATGAAAATGTAATTTGCTATCCATATAATTCCATCACATCTATAATATATGATGAAAAGTATGGAATATAATATTAGATAAACCACAATAGCATTCAGTCTAAAAATGAAACTAAATGTAAGGTTCAATTCTCTCATTTAAATATAATAGAATTTATTTTGAGCTAACAAACCCTTTTAAATATTAAAATAATAATAATAATATGTAACATTTAATTCTAAAAGAAGTAATAACATAAGTGATGATGCAATGACTAAGTAATAATGACATAAGTAATGACATAAGTGACGATGTAAGAAATATTTGTAGAGATATATAAGAATTCTAGAAATTAGTAAGGTATTTATGAATGATAATATCAACTGTTGATCAAGAGTTATGGTGGCAAAATCTTATCCATTCATTAGCCTTAAGAAATCTTATAAATACCCACTAACCCGTTTCATATAATATCAACTTAGGAATTAAAATATTTGCTTAGGAGAGAATCAAATCAATTGGTAAGTTTACTCTCCTTATTCTCCACAAGATTTCCAATCACTCTATCTAGGATTTATGTTAGCATGATTTTAGATTGTTACAGATCATAATAGATGATTTAAGGTGTGTTTAGGTTCTGTTTAGAGTTCTGATTTATTGTGGGTTTTAATAATCAACCCTTGGTGCATTAGGCACACTAGACAAATTCTTGACAATATGAGTGTCTCGAATTCAAACATATATTTTTTGAACAATTTTTCTTAAGAACTTTATATTTCTGAAAACTAGACATGTAGGACTTATTGATTAAATTTTGTTTCATAAGAGTTGACTTTGTTTTCAATTTTATATGGATTTTTGAAACTGACACTAATACACTGGAAAATTACAATTCCAACAAAGCGATCAGATTCAAAAACTTATTTGTACTATTAAATGAACTCGAAACATTCTAAAATTTTATATAAGAGTGGATAAATGTGTTTAGTATTAATAGTTTTAATTTCATAATTTTCTTATTAGTATCTGATTTTATAAAAATATTCTATTCGGTTAAGGTACTGTTAAACAATTTCTAATTTGTCAAGTATTAAATAGTCTTGAAAATGTTTTGGTATCGGATCCACTTAAAAATTTTATATGAGTTATTTTGATTTTTGTACAATGGTTCCATAGAATATTATCTCATTTTGATTTTTAGATTAAGAGTTAAAATCCTGAGAATTAGACTAGTACGGGTATGAATTAGAAAATCATATTCTTGGGATAAGTTATTGATAGTTATATCTTATATTTGTTAAGGTGTTGGAGGTGATTGAGGCTTTTAGAGGCTTAGAGGTGTGTTAGTTCAAATTCTTTTCTCGAGATAAGTATCTTCATTCCTAATATACTGGTTGTATATAAGTATTTTGATGTTATTATAAGAGTTTTTATATTACTTAGAAGATTAATGGATTTTCATACCAAAATTAGTTTATGAAAATGTTTTCAAACTGAATTCTTTTGATAAAATATTTTATAAATGCGTTTCAATATGTAAATTATTTTATGATATGACAGCGTTTTATAATTTTGTCTATGAAATATTTTTGCAAGCCTAAATTGTTGCTATGGACTTTCATTAATCTGATACGAATGTTTTGTGCTTATGTATGATTTCAATTATTTATGATTGTACGAGGGCCACCTCTTGAGACTATATAGGGGCCACCTCTTGAGGGCCAAAGTGTTGTAAAGTGCCACATATAGTGCAAAGTGCCACAAATAAGTCATTATGTTTTGGCTTATTAGCCGTAGGTATTCTAATACTGATTTTGATCGTATTATACGACATATCTGTTTTGGTCCAGTACTGGGTTTCTATTCTAAGTGTGCACATGATATTCTGATTTTGCTTTTGGCTGGGTCACCGAAACTATAGGTGACTCTATGTGACATGAGCTAACTATCTGCTTTCTGTGTATGCGTTATATGATTTGCTTTCATAATTGATTATTCTTTTGATATTCTGAATTACCATGAATTTGTGTCATTTATTAAAATCTATTGTTTAATGAAATTTATAAATTATAATATATGTTTTAATTAAAAGAAAGCTTGCAGTATTTTTAGTATGAATATGCCTAGTGTGTTAGGAATAATTTTACTTACGGAGTTGACGGCTCACCCCTCGTCATTACTTTTTTGTAGATTAAGTTCCTTTTGAGAGGTATGCTTAACTTTGGAGTTAGAGATTTCATTTCCTTTTACTATTTAAATAAGAGAAGGAGTGGACTCATGTTTCTTTTTAGTTTATTTCTGTTATGAACTTGTAATTTGGAGTTCTGAGACTTTTGTTATTTTATTTTATGTTTCGAGAGTGATTATCTAATATTAGACATATGAATTTGTGGATTTATTTAAATAACAATTTGAGGTATTTTAGTTTGGAATTTATGAGTAAGAATTACGATTTGTAAGTAACTTCCTTCTTCACATGCTCTGCACGTGTTAGATTTGGGGTGTTGCACTAAACGTATGAAAGTCAATTAAATTGAAACTAACAAACACATTGACAATATATAAGGTAAACTGAAATTGAAGCACAAGAAATAGCTAATTGTCTTCTAGGTTCTATAATGAAGAATTAAATGCCACCCAAGGTGAATATTGTACTATCCTACTCCTTGTTAACAATGGCAGGTTCTCGATTTTGAGGTTGAGGTACAATCCACAAAAGTTGTGCATGCCATCCCACTAGTTGAGTGACATTGATTGAAGCCTAACTGGCTTGTTCAGAACTATTGCGAATTGCTTGTTCATTGACATCTACTTCTTAATATTCTGGGCTAGTTCCATGCTATCTAGAAAAGAAAGGAAAAAAAGACTTCAATTTCTTTTAATTAAAAACAACGAATCAATTACTTCTTAAGATTGTAGGCTAGTTCCATGCTGTCCAAAAATGAAAGGAAAAAAAGAATTCAATTTTTTTAATTAAAAACAATGAATTAATTTATTTGATAGAATTGCACGATTAAATCAAACATATATAGCAGTTGATGAAGTGATATTGGTTGATTGCACATTAGCTAACCTTTTTCTTTTTTGAAAGAACATTAACTTAGGTTAGTTGAGTTTACTTTAACCTATTGCCACTTGTCAAAAATAAAGAATGAGAAGGTGCTTAATTGTTTTATTTGACTGAAATGTCCTTAATGTATTTAATATTTTTAACGGAGAAATTAAGTTAAGGACTTGGATGACATAAATTTGTACTTGGAGGAATTTCATTGATTTATTTTATAAAATTTTGGTCTCAGAAATTTTTTCTACAAATAATAAGAACTCAATTAAAAATTACCCCTTAACAAATTATTTATTTGGTTATCGATGAGAGCTTTTATTAAAACTTGTAAAGTTACTTTAATATATAAGTTCTTAAAATTATAATGTGAAGTAAATGAAATAAAATTTGTGAAATAAAAATCAATAACTTTAGTCCCCTTATAAAACCTCTGTCTATGGCTAATAGTGTGGGAGTTTAGTGAGTCTTCATGCTCTTTTTTCAATTTTAGGTTCGTGTTTTGTTTCTTCTTCTTCGGTCTTTCATATACTTTGTTGTTGTTATGGATAATTTAGATATTTTTTGTTTTATGGTTCACTTTCTTTGAAGGAAAGGGTTGCCACAGTGGTGGTTCCAGATGAGATGTAATGAAAGGGAGATTCTACGATGGCAACTAGTTTAATTGGAAAGCTTTTGACGTTGAAAAAGGCTTTAAAACCTCCACTCATGAGATGCAAGATAATTTGAAATATAGTAATTAAGAATGATATACACTTGATTCCTCTTAAGTACTCTAGATTAAATTTTGGAATTGACCCCAAAAGTTCGTTTTTCGATCTTTTGGCTCCTATTTTATAGACTAAGAAATGACAGATGGATGGGAAAATATTTTTTAGATCTAAATCCTTGCCATTCATTCTTTTAGCTTAAATAAAGCCATTAGACTTAATAACCGTTTTTCCTTGTGTGCAAAGTCTCAACACCAGGTTCTAGTAGTAACCATATGTTGTCACTTATTAACTTTTCTGGCTTGATTGTCATTATCTTCCTTTGGGATTTTTATCTAAATTATCCGATAACCATTAATCTTAAATTTGGGTTTACCTGCAAGTTTCATCCAATATTGACTTGTAATCCAATGTGAATCAGGTTATAACGATCTTTAATCTAGAATCAATACAAAATGAACCTAATTTTAAAATTAACAAAATTTAAAAAATACACAGTGCAATGTAAGTGGCTCTATTTTCTAGCACTTACACCACTCCCCTTTTAATGTATTCTACACTAAAATTTAGGTTATATCGATCTTTAATTTGGAATCACTATGAAACAAACTTGATGTTTAAATTAACAAATTTTAAGGGATATATGGTGCGGTGTAAGTGGCTATATTTTCTAAAACTTACAACACTCCTCCTTTAACTTATTCTATACTGAAATTACTCTATTGTGACACGTATGTGTAGGATATAGGTGTTGTTTCACTTAGCAATACATACAAGTTCGTTTCTTATTCACACAAAAATTACAAGTTGTGGGGTTTGCCACTGTAAGGTTCAATTCTCTCACCTAAATATAAAATAACTTATTTTGAGCTAACAAGCCCCTTTAAGTATTAAAATAATAATAATAATAATAATAATATATAATATTTAATCTTAAGAGAAGTAATGACATAAGTGCTGATGCAATAACTAAGTAATAATGACATAAGCAATGACAGAAGTGATTATGTAAGAGAAGTTTGTAGAGATGGATAAGAATTCTAGAAATTAGTATGGTATTTATGAAGGATAATCTCAACCATTGATCAAGAGTTATGGTGGCAAAATCCTAGCCATTCATTAGCCTTAAGAAATCTTATAAATACCCCCTAACCCTATTCATTTTCAATCCAACCTATGAATGAAAACATTTGTTTCGGAGAAAATAAAAATAATTTGTAAGTTTACTCTCCTTATTCTCCATAAGATTTTTAATTACTCTATCTAGGGTTTATATTAACATGATTTTAGATTGATACAGATTATAATACATGATTTTAGGTGTGTTTAGGTTCTGTTTAGGGTTCTGATTTATTGTAGATTTTAATAATCAACCCTTGGTGCAGTAAGCACATTGGACAAATTTTGGACAATATGATTATATCGAATTCAAACAAATATTTTATGAATGATTTTTCTTAAGAACTTTATATTTCTGAAAACTAGACATGCAGGGCTTATTGATTAAATTTTGTTTCATAAGATTTGACTTTGTTTTCAATTTTATATGGATTTTTGAAGCTGACACTAATACACTGGAAAACTACAATTCCAACAAAGCGATTAGATTCAAAAACTTATTTGTACTATTAAATGAACTCGAAACATTCTAAAATTTTATATAAGAGTGGATAAATGTGTTTAGTATTTCCAGTTTTAATTTCATAATTTTCTTATTAGTATTTGATTTTATGAAAATATTCTATTCGGTTAAGATATTGTGAAACATTTTCGAATTTGTCAAGTAATAAATAGTCTCGAAAATGTTTTTGGTATCGGATCGTCTTGAAACTTTTATATGAGATACCTATGGATGTCCGGAATGGTTCCATAGAATATTATGTGATTTAGACTTTTAGATTAAGATTTAAAATTCTAAGAATCAGACTAGTGTGGGTATGAATTGGAAAATCAAATTGTTAGGGTAAGTTATAGATAGTTATATATTATATTTGTTAAGGTGTTGGAGGTGATTGAGGCTTTTAGAGCTTAGAGGTGTGTTAGTTCAAATCCTTTTATCATTTTAAGTGACTTCATTACTAATATACTAGATATGTATAAGGATTTTGTGTTATTATAAGAGTTTTTATACTACTTAGAAGATTAATGGATTTTCATAACAAAATCAGTTTATGAAAATGTTTTCAAATCTAAATTCTTTTACCAAAATATGTTGTAAATGCTTTTAAATATGTAAATTATGTTATGACATGACTACCTTTTATGATTTTATCTATGAAATATTGTGCAAGCCTAAATTTTTGTTATGGACTTTTATGAATCTGATATGAATTTTTTATGCTTATGTATGACTTCAATTATTTATGATTGTACGGGAGCCACCTCTTGAGGGGCAAAGCACCGCAAAGTGCCATATATAGTGTAAAGTGTCACGTATAAATCATTACATGTGAAAAACTAATTTGAATGTTTTGGCTTATTGTCCGTAGTTATTCTGATTCTGATTCTGATTCAGATCGTATCATACGATATATTTATTCTGGACCAATACTTAGTTTCTGTTCTGAGTGTGCACACGATAATTTGATTCTGTTTCTGGCTAGGTCACTAGGACTATAGATGACACTATGTGACATGAGCTAACTATCTGCTTTCTGTGTACGCGTTATACAATTTGCTTTCATAATTGATTATTCTTTTGATATTCTGAATTACCATGAATTTATGTCATCTTATTGAAATATGTTGTTTTATGAAATTTATGAAAGAAGGCTGCAATATTTGTTTTAAATGAAAGAATGCTTGCAACATTTTTGGTATCGGTAGGGCTAGTGTGTTAGGAATGGTTTTACTTATGGAGTTGACGGCTCACTCCTCATCATTACTTTTTTACAGATTAAGTTCCTTGAAAGGTGTACTTAGCTTTGGAGTTAGAGATTTTGTTTCCTTTTACTATTTGAATAAGAAGAGGAATGAACTTATGTTTCTTTTAGTTTATTTTTGTTATGAACTTGTAATTTGGAGTTATGAGACTTGTTATTTTATGTTATGTTTCGGGAGTGATTATCTAATATTAGCCGTATGAATTTGCGGATTTATTTCAATAAGAATTTGAGGTATTTTAGTTTGGAATATATGAGTAAGGATTACGATTTGTAGATAACCTCATTCTTCACGTGCTTCGCATGTGTTAGATTTGGGGTGTTACAACCACAATCATTTTGCTCACCTCTGAGTATGCCTCTGTTTATTGTTTGTTAGTTTTGTACCATTTAATGTTGATTTGACATCAACTTGTCAGTTACGTTTTGAATTTTAACTATTGCTGCTTCAACTTTTCCTCCACTTTTATAGGAATTTTTTTTCATAGCTCTCTTGGGTACATCTCTTCGTTTCTTTTATAAAGGGATTTCGACTTGTCCACTGTTCCTTTATCTTCTCTATTGATTGCATCTGATTTCTCTTTTCCCCCCCCCTTTGAACTCTTTGCCTGTCTCTTCAATGTTTGTGAAAATGATTACACCTGATTATGAGCGTTTGTCATATGGCAAGCTCGGCCAAGCTTTAAACCTCCATCCTAGTTTACCACGGCAACATCAGGTCTATCCCTGAAGGGACTAGTCTTACAAGGAGCATTACGTTGGTGTTTCAGCAAGTCTTCTATCTTACTTTTTTTTCTCCTTTAGTTTTAGAATTCTTCGATATTTGCAAGGTTATAGTGTCTTCAACTGTATCCTCGAAGCAAATCATTATTTCATGTTGTAGGACTTCTTATTCATGTATTGCCTTCAGCGATTCCGGGCAAGGAAACTAGATAAAAAAATAGTTATTATGTCGTCCCCTTTGTGAAGGACTTCCCATTCACTTTGAATTCTTTTCGCAAGGACAATTACAAGCAATGTATTGAATTTATGCCATTGATTGTCTAGTATTGGAACTTCCTTGGTGCAGGCATTGGATTTTTAATCTAGTATTGTTGGATCTTTAATCCAACGTTGGACTTATATGTGAATAATTAAGTGTTACCGACTATTATATAAGATTAAACCCAATTAAAAGTGATATGTTAAGATTTTCAGTAATATTTGCTTTAATGTATAGAGACTTGTTAATTTTTATTTCTACGATTGACTAAAATAAGAATACTTAAAGACAACAGAAAACATTATCTATATAAGTGGTCATAGTCCTTAGGTCAAATATATTTTTCTACTCTTTCTGACATCCCATCATCAAAGAGAGAGCACAGAGAAACTTAAAGGATTCTTTAAGCACAGAGAAACTTAAAGGATTCTTTAAGTGAACATATAGATCTAGAATGCCAACCACACAACTCCAGATAATAATTAAGCATCACAGATTTATGTAAGCTTTTGCATAATTAGTTATTGATTCTTGATTATACAACATGAATGTTCTTAGATTATAAGTGATGGTTTTCACCAAAAGATTTCTTATTTACTACTAGAAAAATAGTCTTTACTGATATTAGAATCGTGTCAATAATGACTTTTAGTGACACTTGTTAATTGTGTAAGTAATTTGGAAGTCCAAAAAATAGTGACACTTCTTTGTGGTGTCACAAATATTGTGTCAGTAATTACTATTACTACAATATTAACATATTTATGACACCATGGTATTAGTAGTTATTGGTATTATATTACCAGATGGTATCACAACCAAACAAATAAGAAAGATATGGTATCATTAGTACTTTCAGATAACATTATTTGAACTCCTAGAAGAAGATTTCAAAATATGGAAACAGTTCCTTCGACTTCAGTACCTTCTTCCTCTTCATCCACTTACATCTCTTTATCTTCTACTCTTTCTTTACCAAAGAATTGTCGAAAGCATGTCGCCTCAAAAATTAAAAATTTAGTTCAATATTCCTATATCCCTGAGTCTGCTCAAATCAATAAATCACAATTCCTAATTATGAGTCCGTATAGCCTCTACAAACAAAAAACTTCCTTAACCAGAAGTATCCATACTTTAATATGCACCAAAAGACTACTTCCAAAAGAATACATCCAGTCATCAAGACTAGATCTGTGTGCCCTTTAAGTATCTCAAAGTGAACAATATGTCACTTTGGAGATTCCACCTGATCTCGTGACCTCTTGGAAACGAGAAGGGTATACACATCTTTTTCTAGGCGGTGTTAGATTAATTCTTACACTCCATGGTAGAAAAGACTTACCTGTTACGGCCATGATAGCTCTTCCAGACACAAGGTTCAAACAGTACCAACATGTTGTTATTGTTATTATCTTGACAACACTCTATATCGATAGTGTTTTGTTAACCTTTTACCCAAATTTCAACATGTCTCTAGAAGATTCCAATCTGCCAACAGCTTTGAAAGTTTAAGTTCAGCTCCAAGGAGCAGAGCAAACTCCAACCTCAAAGATCGCAACCCTTCATCACCAAATAGTGTATCGATTACAGAATCATGCACTAGACCTACCTACGGCCCAAACCACATCAGATGCTCTAATGATCCTTGCTGATACAGACACCATTCCAACCATAATCCAAATTCCCAAACAGATTCAAAAACAAGAATTGCTCAAACTCATGCCTTTTGAATGGCTGACCAATTATGAGCATTTTCACTAAAATTCTGAACCAGTTCAAACCATAGAAGCCACCTTTGACAGAAGAAATGATGGATAGGTCAAACTGTCTTTTCAAAAACCTGAGACTAAATCAGTTTCAGAATCTGCAAGGCTTTCTTATACTGTAATGATCACTATAGTCCAAACTGGTCAAGAAAAGAAACTTCCAATACATGGTTTTTCTTCAGAAGGGTATCTAGTATATCCTGACAAACTCAATTGTCATTTCCTATGGGATGTTCCTGAAGCCCACATGTGCAATCCAGATTGTCCTTGTTTGGATGATACGAATATAGATGAGGAAATTGAGATTATAAGAAGAAGAAAAATGAAAAAGAAAAAACCTTCTCATCCTAAAACACCTTGTAAACCGATCTTCTCTCAACCACCAGATCCCAAACCTCTTACACAAAGTGTTAAGCCCAAATTAAGATCATGGCTAATGTTCTCAGGCCAATCTTATGATGAATCCTTTCCTCCTCTTGAAAAACAAATTGACCCACAAACCAGTGCTGTGTCAAAACCATTTGTCCAATCCCCAGTCACATCCTCTGGACAAATTGAAGAACCAAAACAGTATGAAGCTGTTTTGAACTGGCAAACAAAAAATGCCAGCGCCTAGAATCAAATAATTCACCGGTTAGGAAAAAAGATTGATCGAGTTACCAACTAAGTCTCATAGACTGAAACAAAAGTTGATTCTATCAGTAATCGTCTTGATCAGATTTATATAAATCTACAGGATAGAATTTCTGAACTAGACACATATCTCAGAAGAATGATTAACAATCACATCTGGGGTACAGAGTTCAACAGAAAAGAAGCAAAAATCAGAAAACTTAAAATTGAGTTAGCCAGAATTGATACTGAAAAAACTCGACCATCACTCTTTACCAAGACACAATCTATACCAGTTCCCCCTCCGGTGTTTGATACCTACCAACCTTTCTACACACCATCCCGATCTCAACCAGTTTATAACCAATTCTTTGGTTTTTCCCACCTTCAACCTCAACAAAAACCTTCTTCACCAAAGAAATCAAAATCTAAAGTAAAAATCTCAGAACCAAAACTAAAGGCCACTCCTTCTTCTTCTGTCCCTCCAGAAGACTCACCAACAACAACCCCTAAACCTCCGAAAAAAGACAAACAACCAGCTGAACAATACCATTACTGTGGTATTCAAACCCAAATTTCATCCTTCGAATCTGAACCAAAAAATGATCATGAGTCAAACTCATCCTTATTTTCCTCATTATCATCCACAGACTTAAACATTACCTCATCAGATTCAAAATCAGAATATGCTGACATCTCTGGCATACTCATGGCAACCAAAACTAAAGAACCAACTGCCTCAACATCAACACCAATTGTCGAGAGTTCTGATGATGAAAACAATGCTAATACTCAACAAACAGAACCTGTTCCACCAATGCCTTTACCCACAAATAATGGTTCAACAAAACCATCATCATCTTCCTAGTTTACATTTGATGACATTCCTCGTCACAAATGGTCTGCTAGACATCAAGAATTTGCTGCATGGATTGATCTCCAAATAACAAAGCCAAATGCTCAGTCAGAATCAGTTCTTAGAGAATTCATGGCCTGTTCAACGGGATCTTTACGAGACTGGTTAGAAAGCTTGGGAGAATACAGACAACTCCAATTCATGCAAACCATAGTTGCTACAGCTCTTTCTATTATCCATGAACAATTTATTGGTGAAAAGTCAGCTACCAATGAAGCAGTAAGAAAAGAATATCACTAAATGAAATGTTGTTCCCTCAAATGACATCTTTTGGAAACTCATTACAAAAGAATGAATGTGTTGTTCTACAAGTTAGAAGAGTTTAATGATCCAACCCTCAAACATGTTTTCATAGCCCCTATTCCCTCTAAACTGCAGCCTGAACTACAAAGACAACTCACAGCCTCTAATCTTGACATAGCCAACATTTCTCTTGGAAAGATTTTTAAAATGGCCATGTTATGCTTAGACAAAAATTATGAACAGAAAGAATTTTTCAATGATCTTATGGAAAACAAATAGCCATTTTCCTCAGCTTGTAAAAACCCCTACCTTAAAATTGAGTGTAAGGATGACAAGAAGTGTGTTTGCCAAACCAAAAAGAAAAAGCATTTCCAGAATCACTTCCATAAAAAATCCAGAAAACATTTCTGTTACTTCAAGAAAAAAAAACCTTCCCAGTACAGGAAAAAGAAGCACAAACGTTGTTTCATCTGCAAGAAACCTGGTCACTTTGCTTGAAATTGTCCAAATCTACAAAAGCTGTTCGACTCATCCAACACCTTCAACATTCTTTAATGCTTTTTGAAAACGAAGATGTTGAGTCTAATTTTTCAGAACAGTCAGAACAAGATGAACAGATTACATTCATTATCACAGAGTCCTCTGACTCTGATGATATTTCAGAGATCTCCATAATTCAAAAGGTCAATCAAGTCTCAAATATACTCAGACCTTTACTCAAAATGTCAATTCTTCCTTCTAAATTTTATAAACCTATTCCTATTATCGGGTTTATTGATACTAGTGCAGGTACTAGTATGATTGATCCTACTGTTCTACCCTCAGAATGTTAGGAAAACTATACAAGACTTTTCAGAGCAGTCAATGGAGAAACCTTTGAAACCAAGTTGATTACCAAAAGACCCATTGGTATTCAATTCTTTCCAAATTGTATAATTTGGAAAAAAGTCATAGCTTCTCATCTTCCAGACAAAAATCTTACAGTTAGTCATAGGATTTGATATCCTACAATTAGTCAAAAATCTTTTCATCACCAACTTTGGAATTCGGTACAAACAAATGTTCTTACCTTATACAGATACTTTATGTCTGTATACATTATCCGACACACTTTCTTCATACACACATATTTCCCAAAAACTCCTACAATTTTGTCTAGAAAGTCATTCACAATTTCATCATCCCTCACCTCTCTGGAAAAATGAACAGTTCTTCATTCACCTTCCTTTCAAACTTAATAAAGACATAAACTCTACAAAAGCATCTCATCCGGGTATGTCTCTAACTGACCTCTTACTTGCTAATTAAGAATGTTCACAATTACTTCAACAAGTTCTTATTGAACCCTCTAATTCAGATTGGGTTTGTCAAGCCTTCTATGTTGAGAAAAGGTCTGAATTAGTTCGTGGTAAAAAAGGTTAGTTATTGATTACCAGCCACTTAATTCATTTCTTAAAGATGATAAGTTTCCCCTTCTAAAAATACAGTCACTATTTGTCCATCTTCAAGGGGCTCGTATCTTCTCTAAATTTGATTTAAAAGCTGGTTTCTGGCAACTTGGTATCTCACCAGTTGATCGTCCTAAAACAGCCTTCTGTATCCCTGATGCTCATTATTAGTGGACTGTCATGCCATTCGGTCTCAAAGTAGCTCCATCTTTGTTTCAAAAAGCAATGCTCAAGATCTTTTCTCCGATCCTCCATCATGCTTTGATCTACATCGATGATGTACTATTATTTTCACCAGACATTGAAAGCCACAAACAACTTCTTTTTGATTTCTTTCACATCATTCAGACATATGGAATCATGCTTTTTGAAAAGAAAAGCAGCATAAGAAATGAATCAATTGACTTTCTTGGCATGGTGATTAAAGACGGCCACTACCATCCAGGACCACACATTGCGGTAGAATTATTAAAATTCCTAGACGCAAATCTCAACAAAAAGCAGATTCAACAATTTCTTAGAATTGTTAATTATGTTCGTGACTTTATCTCGAAAGTTGTGGTCCACACCACTAAGCTTTCATGTATGCTCAACAAACAGTGTCAACCATGGGGACTAGAACAGACAGAAGCTGTCAAACAACTAAAGGTGATAGCCCAGTCACCTCCTCCACTCAGAATTCCCACTAATGTCCAGCGCATCCTCCAGACTGATGCTAGCGATGATTACTGGAGTGCCATTCTTCTCGAAAGAATTGATGGATCAGATCACTTCTGTGCTCATGCAAGCGGACAATTTAAAGATTCAGAAAAGAACTACCATGTGATCTACAAAGAAATCTTGGCGGTGAAATATGGAATTAAAAAATTTGAGTTCCACCTAATCAGCCACAAATTTCTCATCAACATGGACAACTCTTCTTTTCAAAAAATCTTTGACTTCAAGAACAAATTGCTTCCTAACAAGCAATTACTCAGTCTAAAAAATTGGTTCGCAAAATATGACTTCACATTCCAGCATATAAAAGGTAAACAGAATCCTATCCCTGATTTTCTCACCGGTCCACCTATAAATAAACCTTCACTTATTTCCTCCATACATACCATACCAGTAATAGCCATGAATCGCTCACTATCTTTCAAAGCTCTCACCCAAAAATCCTTTCTCATGAGTATCCCTTTTCAATCAGCCTATCAAATCCAAGATTTTGTTAAGAAATTCCTTTACAGGTATTTCTTCAGTGTCCAAAGCACTAAACTTGACCTTTTTTCTTCGCTCTGTTTGGAAAACCTATTCTTCACAGGGCTTACCCTCTACAACCTAACCATCTCTAAAGATGAATTATGGTATATGGGTGTCTCACCACTCTCTATGCCACAAAGCTAGTCATCCCTGTCAAACCAGTCCTCTATCACATCAGAACCCCTGAGTTTGCACCAGACCTTCTATGGACACTCCTAGAATGGTTCTCGCCACTCACATGGTGGCGCAAACAGCTGAAAAATTTGTGTACTTTTCACGGATTAGACAGAATCCCTGACCAAGAAGCCAACATGTTCACTACAGTCTTCATCGTCCACAGGCCTTATTTCCAACACCTAGAAACAAAAGATTACTGGACACAAGATATGGCCTACGAATGGAGAACTTACCCACATCCATTTCCACTCATATATGACCCATCTATTACATCCATCATAAAAGCCTATCTCATAGAGGTTAACAATGTTCAATCCCCTGTCACTGACATCCACCACATATCTATTGGACCATCTCACACTCTTGAGATAATCCCAAAAGTCTAAACTTGTACTCCAGGTTCAAGTTTCAGTCCTCAAGGAATCATTGTTACAAAACAACGTCCTGATTACACCAACGTCATGTTTTAAGACGCTCAGGATCCATGGGAAGATTTTCAGTCACTCCTTCCAATATCACAGTCTCAATACACCGTCATTGAACCTGATCCTCCAAGTCAAAACAAGAGAAAAAAACTCATTGCTAAAGACGAAGACTATCTGACCCACTTACAGATAACACGAGCAAAAAAGGAAGATGAAAAAGAGACTGGGGACGTGTCTCTGTCACGTTTCCCATCCACTCCATGATGTTTATCAAGCTTTATCTTTATTAAAGTTTTCTTTAATAATTTAAACAAGGGTCATGTCTTGTCTAAAATATGGCGTGATTTTTGTTTTGCTTTTACCTTTGCTTTTGTTAAAGATAAGTATCCCACCTTATCTCTTTAGCTTTGTAATAATTAGTTTTGTAAAAGATAAGGATCCCACTGAAAAACTTTGATTCTAGCAAGGCAATCAGATTCATAAACTTATTTGTACTATTAAATGAACTTGAAACATTCTGAAATTTTATATAAGAATTGAACATGTGTCTACTATTCGCAGTTTTAATTTTATAGTTTTCTGATTAGTATCTGATTTTATAAAAATCTTAGAACACGTTCTGTTCGGTTAAAGTAGTGTGAAATAGTTTCAAATTTGTTAAGTAATAAATAGTTTTGAAAATGTTTTTGGTATCAGATTCTCTTGAAAATTTTATATGAGGTACCCATGGATGTCCAGAATAGTTCCATAGAATATTATGTCATTTTGAGTTTTAGATTGAGAGTTAAAATTCTGAGAATCAGACATGTTCGAGAATGAATTAGAAGAACAGATTCTTAGAGTGAGATATTAATAGTTGTATTTTATATTTGTTTAAGGTATTTGAAGTGTTTAAGGCTCTTAGAGGCTTGGAGGTGTGTATTTCGAATTCTTTTGCTAAGTTAAGTAACTTCATTCCTAATATACTGGATATGTATAACTGTTTTGATATTATTATAACAGTTTTTATATTACTTAGAAGATTAATGGTTTTTCATAACAAAATTAGTTAATGAAAATATTTTCAAATCTAAATTCTTTTGACAAAATATTTTATAAATGCTTTTGAATATATTTTATGACATGACTACTTTTTATAATTTTTTCTATGAAATATTGTGTGTTGTACAAATTTTGTTGAACTCGCAAGCGCACGAATCTATTGTAGAATAGATTAATGGTGATGAGTGTCGATCCCACGAGGAGGTGGATTTTAATTGTGTGTAGAATTAATTATGTAAATGGGTGGTTGTATTTATGGAGAAATTGATTTAAAGGATGCTAGGATTTAAATGGGAATAGCGGAATTAAATTGAATTGGGAACTATTGAAATAAAGTGCTTGCGTATCTGGATCCGTATCAACATGCACCATGGGCTAAATATTCCTTATTAATACCAATTAAATCATGAGGGGGGAATCCACACCTCATGAACCACGCTCTAATCAATATGGTGCTAAGGGCTTATCGTGCCAAATAATAATAACCTTATATTAGGGTGCCGGTAAAACCAAGGCGGTAACTAGACAAGATTATTATTATTTGTCGACGAAAAGTCAAAACCTCCACAGAAATTAGAGGGGAAGAGAAAATAAATTTACCAATTAAAGCCCATGACACATGTTGAGACTTCACCTTCAACCCAAGCTTGAAAGAAAATTAGCTACTCATAATTGAACTAAGGGTAAAATGGGAATTTATTAAAATACATAGAAAATACAAGATGGAGAAAGAATTACAGAAAACTAAGCTCAAAAATAGATTCAGGGGTGTCAAATTAGGGGGGGAGGCCCCCTTTTTGTAGATACATTGAGTGAATCATGGCCATCGGATTAAAAATAGTTTGGACGCACAGGATTGCGCCACGTCATCAGTGAACAGTAACACGGTTTGACCACGCGGTTTGAACAATAACACGGTTTGCACACTTTTTGAACAGTACATGATCTGAACAGTGTCGTGAACAGTACCCATGAACAGTACCGTACATGTGAATAATGCCGTATGTGTGAATAGTGCCATTTTTCCTTTTATGCTCCTCTTAAGGTTTTCGACTGTCCTGAGTTCAAAAGTGACGTCCGTTTTGCTATCCGAAATCTCGTTCATTGTGAAATGACCATGATGCCCCTAAAATACATAAAATACTTAATTAAAATAAAACATTCATAATTAAATAACAAGGGACTTAAATAAATAAAATTAGAGATGTTAGTGAGACTTGAAGTGTAAAATGACGATTTTCTCCTTTATAAATATACACTTTCTAACACTCAACATTGTGCAAGCCTAAATTGTTGTTATGGACATTTATGAAATCGATACGAATATTTTGTACCTATGTATGATTTTAACTATTTATGATTGTACAGGGGCCACCTCTTGAAGGCCAAAGCGTCTCAAAGTGCCACATATAGTGTAAAGTGCCATTTATAAGTCATTATATTTTGGCTCATTGTCCGTAACTATTCCGATTCTGATCATAATATACGATATACCTTAGCAACTTAAAAATTCTTGCCAAAATTTATTGAGAAAAATTGATGAGTGATGATTGATTATTATTGACGTTGGCATGCTATGAAGTATCGTGAACCCTTCAATAAATTTTTCAGCTATTATCTTAGTAGTAAATGGGTAATCCATATTAAGCAAATGGCCATCCACCACCACTAAAATAGTATCGTCACTATAAGTGGAGGAATTCTTCAATAAAATCTAATGTCACATAATCCCAGACCTGATAAGGAATTAGAAATAGTTCAAGAAGACCTGCAGGTGATAGTATCTCGGTCTTGGATTTCTGACAAACATCACAAGTTGTAATGTAGTCTTGCATGGTTTGATACAGAAAAAGCTAGTAGAATTGTTCAACAACATGTTTGTATTGTTGGGATTATGTGCTCGTTTAAAGCATATTAATTTATTTTCTGATTAATAAAATATTTGAGATATTTTTCAATTGCATAAATATATTGAATAAGTCCGTTTATTCATATTATATGTATTTATGTGATTATTATATGGATTCACAGAAGACATAAATACAAGTTATCTTATGATTAAATAAATTAAGTTCCCAGTTGATAAATAGAGTTGGGTGCTCTATTTAAGTTTACGCTGTAGTAAATTCATTGAATGATTTGTCTTAATCATGTATGAATTTACTGATGTAGTTTGACTACATTGAGCTGGATCAAATATGAGATTTAATTAATGTTGAAATGATTGTCAGACTTATTAAATCTCATAGACATTGATTTTACTGTAATCTTAATTTTGAGTTAGTTATGATTTCATGATTGTAATTGTTATTCCATTTGAGTTACCGATAGGCACGACACACAATTGTGGTCAGGATTACCCAGTATCTTGGTGGGAGCAATAATGAATATTGGAGTTATAGATTAACAATATAGAATTTGTACAACACATCTCTTGATGAGTTTTCGGCACTTGATCATAGAAATCTCTGGTCAGAGTGTGTCAACATATTTAGTATGATGAAAATAATCACTAGAGAAAACCAGTAAGTATCAGGGAACAAGATTTAATTAAATTGATTGGACAGTTGAGATTCGATTTAGTTAATGATGTGGTACAAAAGATTGAGTTGTAAAAAAACTAATGTGGCTTGGGACGAATTATTATTCGAACATATAATTATGGAGGTCAGTTCCAATCTTATAGTGGAGTAGAGTTGGAATTAAATGATTAGGCTTATTTAATTATAGACTTAAAGATTGTAGCCACTATTGTATGTTTCCAAATGATTCCCGGGTTAGCTCATTTAATTGACTGCACCACTGTTGGATTAATAAGCAAGATAATTAGTTATGTGGGTCAAAAACCTAAATATATCATTCAGTGAGAGGCTCCATTTAATATGCTTGTGTATAAGGGGCCTTATGTTATTTTACAAGGTAGACCCTATAGAAAAAGCAAGTAACGTGACTTTTGGTTTTTATTTTTTGGAGCTTAGGATTTCACTAAAGGGAGATATAGAAAGGCTTATTTTCTCTAACGAAAATAGTAAAAGCCACATTATACAGATCAAGAGAAAAAAAATTTTTCTCTCTAATTTGAAGAGAAAAATTTTCTCCTGCTAGTTGCTTTAATAGTGATAAAGGCACCCACACATCAAGTGCAAATCAAACCTAAGTCATAACCTAGAAGATCATTGGTGACGGATCGTGATCTAACAAGCGTAGTGGTGACGGATTGTGATCTAACAAGCGTGGTGGCGACAGAACGTGATCTGGGAGACTAAATCACTTCAGCGGAAAAAGCAAGGATTGTTCATCTTCTCAGATTTTCAAGGTATGATTTCTAGATTACGAATTCTTATATATTGTATGAGATCGGTCCTAAAAAGTTTTATAATTATTTTAAGAAAAACAGATTTTTCTCTAACATGTATATCCTTAAATACCTAAGTTGCCACCAATATATGAATCATAGAAGGGAAATTATCCACCGTCCACCCGTTTTTTCACCATTTTTCAAAAATACTCAATTTTTTTTTGTTGGAATCCACCTGAAGTTACATTTCTTTTTACTTTTCCACTTTCGTTTGGAGATTATTATAACTTTGCTAACATCATAAGGGTAAAATCATCATTTTACAATGACATAGTGGTGGATAGGTGTAAAACAATATGACTTCAAGTGGAGTTTATGCAAACAAAATTAAGAATTGTGTATTTCTGAAAAAATATGAAAAAAAACAGGTGGTCGATAGATAAACTATCTTTTACATTTGAGGGTAAAAAAGTTATTTAAGTAATATTTCGTTAGTTTTCTTAATGGTTCCCAAACTGAAGTGGAAAAGTAAAAAGAAATGTAACTTTAGGTGGATTCTAGTAAAAAAAAATTATGTATTTTTGAAAAAGTTGAAAAAAACAGGTGGACGGTGGATAATTTGCCATCATAAAACTTATTTAACCACTTAGAGGAAGTACCACACAATTTTTACAAAAATTGAGGCATCGTAGATATCTGGAAAATTTTATTGATATAGAGATGACTTACGACCTTTTTTTTCATTTTATCTCGTAGATAAGCTTGAGGCATCGATAATACTTGTAGATAAGACTTTTAGCCACGCTTGGAAAGTACATCTATAGCAACATTTTCTTTACCATGACGATATAAAATATCATAGTTGTATCCTAGTAATTTCGCCATCTACTTTTACTATTTAGGAGTGGCTATATGTTGTTTAGAAATTTGAGGTTGTGCTGATCTATTTGAATATAAAATTTCCTCCCTAATAAATATGGCTTCCAAGTACATACTGCTTTCATGATGACTAACATCTTTTTTTACATTAATAGGATAATTTTGTTATGCTTAAAATTCTGCTCATGTAGGCAATTAGCTTCCCTTATTAAGCAAGAACAGCTCCAATCATCCCTCTAGAGGCATCGGTCTCAACAATAAAAGGCTCATTCAAATTTGGCATGGCTAAAGTAGGCATAGCAATCATGGCATGCTCGAGAGAAAAGAATGTTGCCTTAGCATCATTCCTCTACCTTAATTGCCCTTTCTTTAAGAGATTGGTTAGTGGTTGAGCCATCACTCTATAATTGCGTACACATTTTATGTAATAGCCTATGAAGCCTAAAAAGCATGCAATGTAGAGATATTAGTAGGAAAAGGCCAATCCATCATGCCCTTAAAATCTTATTTTTGTCCACCTTGACTCCCTAAAGGTAACAATATGCCTTAGGTATTCTTCATAAGCACGCTAGCTTTGATAAAAAATTGATGATGCCTTAAAATTTCCAAAGCTTGATGCATAGATAGTTGGAACTATAGACTAGAATATCATAAAAGAAGACCAAAATAAATTTTCAAAGATAAGGTCGAAATATAGAGTTCACAATGGCTTAAAAAGTATATGGAGCATTGCAAAGCCCAAAAAGGCATAATGAGAGATTTATAATGACCATTATGAGTACGAAAGGCAATCTTATGAATATCCTGTAGGTGCACATGCACTTGATGGCAGCCAAATCTTAAATCTAATTTGGTATAATAGGTAGCCCCACAGAGTTTGTTTAACATGTCATCTACAGTGGGAATGGGAAAACGATCTTTGATTGTGGCTACGATAAGGGCTTAACAGTCAATACAAAAACGCCAAGTACCATTCTTTTTTTTTAAAACAAAAAGACAGGAGATAAGGAAGGACTGGTATTAGGTATAATAAAGCCTCAAATCAAGCATACGATGAACTTGTTTTTCAATTTCAATCTTTTGAAAGTAGCCATACCTATATGGTCAACAATTAGTGCGTTCGGTTCTTTTCTTTAATGGGATTAAATGATCAACTTCACTTCTCGAAGATAACTTGGTAGGCTCCTGGAAAAGATTCATATAATCTTCCAATAAAAATTGAAGGTCGGGATGAATATGCTGATTTCTTTCTTTTTTCGTCGAATGCACCACATAGCAAATATGGCATTGAATTAAGGTAATTTCTTAGAAACTACCCCAAGTGACACAGCTTGAATCGAATGGTCATTGCTCCCTTGAAACCTATTAGCTTGATTTTCCTATTGAATGTCCATAGCGATCTGCTTCTGATTGCATACAATTAGCCCAAGCAATCCAAACTATTGTATGCCTAATACTAAGTTTAATATTGTTAATGGTGTAGAGTATAGTGTAAGTGAAAATGGGATACCTAGTAGAAGGATTTGCACATTTTTAAATCTACCTTTGCAATAGAGTTGATTTCCATTAGTGACGCGAACTAGAAGTACTTTGGTGGAATCACTATTAATCAAAGCATGTTGGCCACTTTGTCGCTGAGGAAATTATAGGTTGACCTACTATTAATAAGAACAATTAACTTATGATCATCTAGCTTTTTTGTAACTTCATAGATTTTTAAGCCAGCCACCTCGTTAAAACATGCAATGAAATTTCTGGTTTGGCATGCTTTGCAGGGATAACTTCTGTAGCAATTTCTTCCAAGATTTCTTCATACACAATATCTTTTACATTGATACTTCCTTTAAGCAATAATAGCTGAGGGCCTTCATATTTGTGATCTAGGATAAACTTCTCTAAGTAGTTAAAACAAAATCCTTGAGCACTACGTTTTTGTATCTCGTCCCACGCCAAGCATTTGACATTAGAGATTGATGGAGATTGTGTAAGAGCAGGCAATGCCATTGGTGTTTTACTAACTAAGAATAACTGAGAAGCTTACGTTGGCATAAGACTTGGTTTGCTTACATGCATGTCAAACTGATGGCTTCTATCAAAAACTTGTTTTTTTGTATCCACCTGTTGAACTCGATTGCCCAATCTCTTAAACTCCCATTGGTAATCAAGTAAAGTGCCTACCTTTCACATCTTGGATAGAGGTTCATCAAAATCTTTGCATTTGGTATGTCCGAAATGTGCCCATAATTCTTCTTCAAAAATTATCCATGTCATTGTTCTTCCCTTCTCTTTATAAGCTTTGTGAAACAATTGCCACCATTGGTTGGCTTCGTCTTCAAGGCTGAATGATGCTGATATGACCTTTTGTATTTCTATGGTTCCCTGGTAGTCAAAAAACTGGGAAACTTTATTAGACCACTCTATAGGATCATCACCCAAGTACTTTGGAAATTCTAGCTAAGCCATTTATAATGAGAAAATCATTCATCTTCCAATTGATCCCTCCTTGGTATTCTTTTTGTAAGAATGGCTACAGTTACCGATGTTGTGGCTGGACCCATCTTTGTTTGAAAATAAAGACATGCGGTCGATGGTTTGTTCGAGCTGATATAGTTTATCAATAATGCGAATCTCAATTTGCTGCATTCCATTTTGAAGTCTACTGAGCCCAGCTTCTAAACTATCAATCCTTTCTTTGTTTGTTGCCATGAGATCAATGTAGTGTTTAAACAAGATAAGACATCTATGATACCAACGATAAGTCCCATTTAAAACTTCACTTATAAAACGTACATTATTCTCTTTGGATAAGAATAAACTGCAGTACTTGGATAAAATATTTTTTTACTTGATTTTACCGATGCATCAAATAAAATTTAAATAACAATAAAATAACCATTTTTATTACACTTGTAACATGAATCCTACATTATCGACTCAAGAAATAGACTCCAAACAGACTTAAGTAACATAATGCAATGCAATAATTAAAAATGTGAACACTGGATAACAGGCTAGACCATATCTTCACGTAGAACTCAACCCTACAACTTGGCCATGTCTTCTGTGCATACATGCAGACCTTGTTCCCATGCATGTATGCAGGCCTTGTTCCCATGCATGTATGCATCTCATACATAATCTTCCTTTACCCCACATATTAAACATTCTTCACTGGTAGCTATTGAGACCTTCTAGGTTTATTAGGAACTGTGAGATTAGTGCTACATATGATTTCTTTTTACAAGTTTCCTAGTTGGAAAATTTGTTAAAAAACTAATCGGCTCTGTATGTGATTTTTGATGATGCTGATGTTTGTGACTTATTGTAAAATTTGTAAAAGAATAATTTTTTGTTAGAGATTATTGATGGTGTTATGTGACTTTTTTTTTTCTTTTTGTGTTTGATTTTGATCTTTTTATGTTTAGATGACTGGCCATTCACGATCAAATTCATTGATGACAAAAAACCCAAGTGCACAACTTGAATGATTGCTAATCTGAACACGATTTGAATTTATCCAAATTGACCTGTATTTAAGTTTAATATGAATCTAATGCAGTCAAATTCAATCCAAATTTTTTTATCTAATCTGTATGACATTCAGATTAGATTTGATTGAATTACATCCTTAGATTAAGTAAGAATGACTTTTTCCTCACTAGACCAACCCAAAATTTGATTGATTTTGTTCAAATCCAAAAGTGCGCACCTAAACAAACTAGTCAAGCATTGCAAAATTAGAGTTTGATGAAATTTTGGGCAGGTGTCAATAGTTTGATAAGAAGCTCAATGAATTGTATGATTTTCGAATCAATTTTGACTGATCGGTTGCAATTGAGAGCTACAGAAAGAGGAATTAATAGGTTGTTGTTGGAGAAGGAGCTTTGTTCGAAGCAATGATTAAAGCTTTCGTGGTTGCAAGAGGGTGACTAGAATACTAGGAACTGAGAAATACTATTATGAAATGCGTCCTTTAATTCTAACTAGACAATGTAAGAGTAGGGGTGAATTAGGTTTTTTAAAGTTTTTGGACTTATACTCACAATTAAATAACTTCAATCATGAAAATCCAACAATAATAAATGAGATAATTAATAGAAAGTGATGAGGGTAGAGAAAATGAGTACAAAGTATTTTTTGCAGTTCGATTAACCCACCTACATCCACATCTCCAAGTGATTCGAGCTTGAGGATTTAACTAACCAAACCTTATAATTCAAAGCTTCAAAATGAGTATATTGACTTTAAAAGTGTCAATAAACCTTTACTGTATGAGATGATCCCACATCTCTTTCCTAAATATTTCCCACACTTACAACTTCTCAATCTTACAAATAAAGATGATTCTCACAAGATCAAACTCCTCACAAGACTGAATAAATAATTTATAGCTCAATAATAATTTAAAGTGTGTAAGCAAGTTAAAATTTAGTGGTTAGCTGCTCTAAGTAGCATGCTTACTGCTTTGCCAGCGATAAGCCGCTGGAAACTTAGTAGTTAATTGCTTTAAATGGGCATGCTTATTGTCATTAATTTAGTTAACTACTAGAATGGAACCAATTAGCCATTTGCCCTATTTTTTGTGCACCAAGTTGATTTTTGGCCAAAAATTGTTCCACTCCAAGGACATATCTTAGTTTTGGAATGCCTAAGGTCACATTGATGCATGAAACATGAGGATTAATAATCAAAATGAAAAAAATTTATCATGATAACTTGACATGCTTTCATCAAGGATACATAAAGAGGTAATCAATGAATAAAGTTTAATTTTCTTCAACAAGCTAATAATCTTAATATAATAAACAAATATGCAATAGTAGAGTTACCATCATTCTAAGTTCATATAATATTGCAAAATTACTCTTCAAAAAGGGGTTTAGTCAAGATATCCATAAGGTTTTTCTCAACTGGGATAAATTTTAAAGCGATGACCCTTTTTTTATCATGGTCTCTAAAAAAGTAATGTTTTATCTCTGCATGATTAGATCTAGAATGCTGAATATAATTCTTTTGACAAGTTTATGGAGTTAGTATTGTCACACATGTTAGAGACATGGCCAAGGTTAATCTTATAATCTCTAAGAGTTTGTTTCATCCAAATGGTTTGAGCATAAAAATTGTTGGCGGCAATGTATTTGGCCTCAATAGTTGAAAGTGCAACTGAATTTTGTTTTTTATTAATGTATAAAACGAGTGAATGTCTTAATAAATACAAGTTCCACTAGTATTTTTTTTATCAATTTTGTAACCACCAAAGTTAGTATCGGAGTAATATGTTAAATCTATATATGTTCAACTAGGATACTAAAGACTAAGATCAATAGGCCAACTCAAATAAAGAAATATGCTTTTTATTGCAAGCAAATGAGATGCCTTTTGAAAAGATTTAAATCTTGCACATGTTTGTACAATAAACATGATATCGGGTCTGGTAATGACCAAGTACAGTAAAGATCTAATCATACCTCGATATGTTTTGATGTCAACCATTTTACCATTTTCATTATTGTCAGCTTTACTTTGCTTTTTGTGCTTTCAAAGCCATATCTTTTGAGTAGATCCTTCACATATTTAGATTAATTGATAAAGGTTCCTTTACTTTTTATTTTATTTGAAGTCCAAGGAAATACTTCAATTCCTCTATCATACCATTTCTAAAGTCTTACTCATACAAGATAAAAATTCCTTGTACATACACTTATAATTAGAACCCAAAATAATATCAACAATAAAAATTTGAACAATAAATATATTTTGGTCTTCATGCTTAGCAAACAGTGTAATGTCTTCTTTACCCATTGAAAAACCATTATCTAAGGGAAATTTACTAAGCATATGATACCATGCTCTAAATTCTTATTTGAGGCCATACAACATTTAGAAAACTTATAAACATGATTTGAAAATTGCTTATTTTTTAAACCAAGGCGGCTGTTTAACATAAAATTCCTCTATAATGTAACAATTTTATATGATATCTTGCTCAATAAGGGTTAGAACTTTATGTCATCAAAATGTTAATAGCATCGTAATAGATTCCACTATGGCTTTAAGTGTAAATGTTTCATCAAAACCATTTGGTGGTGGGCCTAAACAAATTGTTTAGTCTTGATCCCATGCCTGCCTTTGATTAACAAGCTCTAATCACGATATAGTTCTATAGCCTCCTTTTTGCTCTCATTTGCGGCTCAACTTGCTATTGTCCAATGATTCTTTCTACCATAATAGGGCATTCATGAACAAGCCCTGCTAACAGCTTTTTGTCGAATTCCATTCCTATTTCCTGCTGGATATGAGTCAGAACTCGATCCGAGAATGAATCACAATGCCGTTTTACTTATTAGGATTTGAAAGGCTAGATTATAAGCCCACTCCCCACAAATGCGATAAAAGAGCAAAGCTGATAAGGAAATTTTAAAAGCAATAAGAAATGGGAACTTGACTAGTGCGATGTTATGCTGCCCCCAGCACCTATTTTCTTTACACTTTTTGATCAAAAGATAAAAGGCTTTTTTTTATATACAGACTTTCTTTCCCTTGAGCCACCAATCTAGTTTTATTCCTTACAACCACACAAGACTCATCTATCTTATGTTTAAATACCTGTTTATTTCACATTATGAATTGATGTTCTAGTTTAGAGACTAGTTTCCATACACAATTTCTCTCAAATCGATTTAGTTCTTCTTGCATAGCCATAATCCAAGATTCATTAATTTTGGCATAAAAAACAAGAATTAGGTTCAATCTGAGACATAAATGCCTTATGCTTGTAAATGTTCCTAAATGATGATTTTGTGGTTATGCCGTGTGATGGGTCACCTAAAATTAAATGTTTAAGGTGAGAAGGAGCACATGTCCACTCTTTAGGGAATGCTAGAGGATAACCATCATTTTGATTGGATTAAGCTTGTTCTCCTTGTTGCTTTTCTCGATTTTCATCATTTGCATGTGAAGGATCATCTTGTCTTTCTTTTAAGGATTCATCAAGTTGCAAATCTTATTTTTTTTCCTTTTTCCATAACTACATCATCATTAACAAGAACCTTCTTCATAGAAGAAGGATTAGATTGATCAAAATGTGACATGCGTGGATTCCTTAACGACCAAGTGAATATAAATATATATTCATATATTTATATTTTACCCTTTATTATATATTTGCTAGTTATTTTTATTTGTTATTTTTAGTTAACTGAATTATTTTATTAAACAAGGTAATAAATTGAAGATTAGGAATAATCTATGCTTAAAAGGATCAAAACCAAAGAGAATTCAAGATTATTTAGGTTTGTTGCCATGGGAATTAAAGCCAAATTACAATTAAATTCATTGGCTTAATTTATAAAAAAAAATGACATGAGAAATAATTGCCAGATTTAAATGGCTTTATTAGAAGTCCAAATGGAGGCAAGTGAGGAGATCAAATCAAAACAAAATAAAAACCAATCCTTTTGGCTTCAGAATTTTAAATGTTAGCAGGTGATTTTGGTCATTATAAAAGCAAATGAATTTGAAGAGAAGAAAAGAAAATAAAATGGGAAAGACAGGAAAAAGGAGAGACAGACACAACAAGATAGATATAAAAAATAGAGTGGCAGTCGCATGATGGGTTCTATTAACTCCATCGTCCTCAATCTCTTTATGTCTTTCTAATCTTATATACTAAAGGTTAATGATGAAGCCATGTTCAATGATATAAATTACTTTTTATTAAGTTAATTCCCCACTTATGTGCTTCAATGTTTATGGCTCTTATTTCACATATCTGGTTGAATATAAATAAATCTTTTAATCAATTCTGTTATGCATTATTGATTATTAAGATTAAAATTTGACTAAATCTATGCTTGGATCCATAAAAATTTGTATGTGATTATCTTTGATTTTGTGTCTTTCATTAAATATTTTATACAAAGTGATTAGAAAAAACTTTGACTCTTTATTGTTCAATATATTTACAATAGATGCTTAGATATTATATTGTTAAGCAGGAAAAGAACCTATATAAGATTAATTTTAATTGGGTTTAATTGCTATATTTATGAGTAGACATAAATTAATTTTGAGTTGTCACTCCGAAAGTGGAAATTGATTGGTAATTGGATATTTTTAAGTCAAAGTGTGGTAGATTCTGAAACATTAGTATCCTCAATATCTTGAATTCTTATGTTAATTTATTAGATTTAATTTTAATTGCATCTTTAGTTTTAATTATCTCAAAAAAATATTTTGTTTTCAATTAGGGTAGAGTTTTAATTGGCTTGGAATATATTTAGCTTTCCTAAAATTTAATAGTCTCTATGGGTTCGATCTCATTGTTCGTAGTCTATATTTTAATAGACTTGTACGTTTGTGAGTACATTAAAATTTGCACAACACCAAGTCTCGTTTATTAGAAACTATATAAGCTTTAAAATAGCTAAATCTAAAGACTCTGAAATAACTGATGTTAGGCTTTCAACCTTTCCCAAGCTTATGGGGTTTTTGTTGAGAGATGCCTAGTTAACACATGGTTTAAAACATAGCACATGATGTTAATGGCTTCAACCCAAAAGTATTTAAGTAAAGAGTTTTCATTCAACATAGTCCTAGCCATGTCTTAATAGACTTGTTATTTTTCTCAATTACTCTATTTTATTGAGGAGTCTTTTAGCAATGAAAATTGATGTTCAATGCCATACAATTACAAAAATTTTCACAAGCATGATTTTGAAATTCCCTACCATGGTCACTTTTAGTATAACCTCTTTCATTTTTAACTCTTTTACAAAAGATTTTAAAAGAATTAAAGGCATCATCAACTATAACAAATGCATAGTATTTTACACTATTGCTTGCATTTCTGGATGGCCCAAATAAATCCATGTGAAGAAGTTGAAAAGGTTTTAAGGTAGAGATATGATTTTTATCTTTGAAAGATGTTTTGACTTGCTTTCCCAATTGACATGCATCACATACTGTCTTTTTGAAAACCAATTTTTAGAAAACCTTTGACTAAATCATTTTTATAAATCTTTGAAATCAATTCCATACTTACATGCCCTAGTCTTTTATGCCACAGCCAACTATCATCGTACAAAGCCAAATAATATTTATTATTAGATGATGCACAATCTATGTCAATGCTATAAACATTTATGCATCTTTTTCAAATAAAGAGGGTTTTACCATCATGTAAGTTCCCAATAACACATTTTAATTTATCAAAGATAAATTTATAACTTTCATTACATAATTGACTAATGCTAAGCAAATTATCCTTTAAATTATCAACCAAGCAAACATTTCAATAGCGGTAGAAAAATGCTTACCAACAATACCAACTCAAATGATTTTTCCTTTTAAATTGTCTCTAAAAGCAACATTTCCACCATCTTCAACATGTTGAAGCTTAAAAGCCACAAGTAGTCATTGGTCATGTGTCTTGAGCATCCACTATTCAAATATGATTTATTTCTTTTCTTCTTTGAGCCTTATGAGAAAGTTTTAATTTGAGTTCTTAGCTATCTAAATCTTTTTGGTATTTGAGTGTTAGTAATAGTTCTATTTGGGACCCAAATCCTTTTAGCACTAACAAATGTGTTCTTTTTAAAAGAACAAACATAGATTTTATGCTTATTTTCTTAACAATAATTACGAGTGACTTGAAATTCAGTGAATGAGGTAGCGTTAACAAAATAGCTTTTGCTTTACATTTGTTTTGTTACGCTTATGCCTAATGCCTTCTTTAACAAAAACACACCTTTGAGAACCAAGAAAATTTTCCAAATTCTTCTGCTTATCGATAATGTCATTTGAGCTATTGCTCATCTCTTAAGATTTTTATTTTCTTGAGTTAAATCAAGCTAGTGAACTCTTATGCTCAAGTGAAATGCTTGGTTTTTCATCAAAGGAAATGGTTTTCTTTTGCAAGACACCATTATCATTTTCAAGACACTTGATCTTTTCTTTTAAAGAATTATTTTCATTCTTCAAATCCTCATTTTTCTTTTGTAGATCATCATTCTCATTTGAAAAGGCTAAAATTTTCCTTTCAAAACAAGCATTTTTCGAACCTGTTTTCTTCAAATCATAATGTAATTCTTGAAAAATTCTAAATAATTCATACAGGAAGGAATTTCATTTACCTCATCAAGCTCATCAAATGGCTCATCCTATTGCCATAAGTGCCAAGTTTGACATCTCACAAACTTGCTCTTCATCGACGGATTCTTCATCACTATCATCCCATGTTGCCACCACTGCTTTCTTTATTCACTTAGGGCTATTGAAAACAAGGCATTATGTGAATGGGATTTTTGCACTCAAAATAAATAATTGTCTTATTCTTTTTTTTCCCACTTAAAGTTTTCTTTTTTTAAATCTTTAAATCTTCTTCTTTCACTTGGCTTGTTGAAAAATCTTCTATACTTTCTAATGATCATGGCAATGTCTTCATCTTAAAAATCATTGTTGTCAACATAGGAGATTTCAAAATGATGCTCTTTTTTTTCTTATCTTTATCAACCTTGCCATTTGTAAGTATTCTTCATATAAGATAAGTGAGCTAATAAGATCATCAAGAGATAAAGTATTAAGATCCTTTACTTCTTCTATGACTGTTTTCTTTGGTCTTTACTCTTTTTACAATGACCTAATGATCTTCTTCAGATTTCACTATTTGTAAAGGTCCTTTTTAGTGCTCCATGAGTGTTTACATTATTGGTGAATCTAAGAATGACCATTTTGATTAAAAAAAAGCTAATTTTCATTTTTCTTCAAATTTAGAAGCTTTATAATGTGAAAACAATGATGGATTTAAATGACATGATCATGATAATAATTTGAACTTTTAAATGTTAATCATGTATACATTTAATCATGCTAGCTTTACAAGAAATATGACAAGAAAGATCACCTAAGCTAGTATCCTTAATACTTATCCTTGACTTGATAAGATTTGTCCATTGAATGCTTTGAACTTGATCTTACATGGATGATTTTGTCCCTCAAGAGTTAATGAGATTGAAAGGATATGTTTTGCACTTTACCCTTGAAATGTGGTTTGTTGTCATAAAAATAAAGGTCAATATAACCTTTAGGTCAAAACATTCGACTATGGCTCTAGAGTTGGATGGTTTGTCTCTGGCATTTTTTTAAGACCATTGGTTGGTAGTGTGGTGACAGATAGTTAAAGACTTGATTTTTTATTTAAACTCTACAACTTGGATACTAAATCTTCGAAGTATATAGAATTTTACAAAAGTGCTTGTAATCACTTAAAGATGGTTTTTGGTGATGTCATCTTGTAGAAACAAGTGCTTTTATCCTAAATAGATTAATTATGGACAATGCAATGTAATTGTAGATTATGAATGTTTCCGCAAACTATGCTTTTGTAAGGCTTATAAGAATAGGGTTTTTTAGAGCAATGGATTAGGTTAATTATTTCTTGCATATCGAAACTTACATTCTCTTTTTTAATTAAAGGTGTTACATATGGTATGGTTTGCTCAAATTGTAAGTTTGCGCCAAGGCTATGCTAAGGATTTCTCTACTTTGATACAAAAGGCTAAAGTAGCATTGCCTTTTCATATGAAATCTAAATGGGTATGAATTTGGCTGAAGGCTGAATAGGATTTAGGGTTGACAAAATCTAGATTCGGATTCGGATGTAGGTGCATCCGAATCCAGATCCGGATTAATAAATTTAGATCTGCATCCACATCCAGATTCGCAAAAAAAGATACGGATCCAAATGCGGGTAATAACTGCAACGAATGTGGGCGGTTATTCTGAATATCCGGATCCGTAAAAATTAAAATTTAATAATTTAATATATAATTTAATAATTTCAATAATTTATCTAATAATATTAAATAAAATCCAATCATAATTTTACAATGAATAACCTACAAATAATCTCATAAATTTAAAAATAAAATTTAATTTTTTATTTAAAATAAAATTCAATAATTTACCTAATAATATCAAATAAAATTCAATCATAATCTATCAATTATTAATTCAACATGAATAAGATACAACAACATCATAAATTCACAAATAAAATTTAATTTTTAATAAATATTTTTAATTTAATTTTTAATTTAAAATAAAATTCAATAATTTACCTAATAATATCCAATAAAATTCAATCATAATCCAAAAATTAATAATTCAACATGAATAATATACAACAACATCATAAATCCCCAAATAAAATTTATTTTTAATTTTTCATTTAATTTTTAATATATTTTTTAATTTAATTTTAATTTAAAATAAATTTAACCAGATCCAGATATCCGATTTTCTGGATGCACTTGCATGCGAATCCAAATCCAAATCTGTGCAGATCCCCACCTTTCATATTCGGATCTGCTTTTTTTAAAAACTAGATCTGGGCCAAATCAGGATTTACTTGCCATCCCTGATAGGATTGAATAGCAGATGTTTGAATGACATTTTTTTCCCAAATATCTAAATATAAGTGGCATCTTGTTTGTTTTTATAAATTGAAAATACAGAAAATATGATTATTTGATATTTATGTCCTTGTAAGAATTTTGTATACTTGTTATAAATTTTAAGAGAAAATCAAAATTACATCCTTGAAAAGTTGATTTGTGTATAAAGGTTAACCAGTAAGACCTTGTATAGCTTAGGGCCAATTACAACATTTTTCTTTCCATCCAACTTTGAGTATCCAATAAAAATAAAACCCAAATAGCCTTGAAACGGATAAACTGGCCCTCTATATTGATCTTTTTAACCTTGGACTCTACCTACTCCTTTAGCCTTTTTATAGAAAGATGTTTAGCTTCTTTCAAATTACCCTATATTGCACTACTTAGTTGAGAGTTCTTAATGGCCTTTAAGTAATATGGCTAGAATTGTTCGGTAGTGATATCACTGTTTGTTTGCTAATAAGGCTTTAACAACTGAAAAGGCCTAAAGGTTTGTCTACTATTAACTTTTCCACACGGGCTACCAATGGTAACCTAGAAAAAATGGATCTCTTTCTAGAAAATGGTACAAACATGGCTGCTTTCGTGGCGGATGATGACTAGAGGTGAGATACCCGAGTTGATGGCGAGAATATAAGGGTGAAAAACTCGTTCAATGTAGACTATATATACTCTTTTTCTTTTATTTTCTCTTATCTTTGTTTTCCATATATAAATGTCCTTCTCACTCAAGGCTGCTCGTAACCTTGTGGATATTACATGGATCAAAAGGAAGTACCCTATTTAGAAGGTAGGTAGAGAGGTGTGTAATTTTGGGAAGAGTATATTGCCGCTTTAGAAAAAGAGTGATGTATTAAGTGAAAATAAATTTTTGAAGATAGGGCTGATTGATCAAAATCCCTTATCAACTTCTAGAGAAAAACCATGTATGGATAAAGCGTGTTTCGAGGATACCCAATATCACCTATGTTTTGCTTTTTCAAATTTCAAGTTTCTTTATTACTCATTTATCTTTTCATTTCTTTTTGCAAGATCACATGCTTGATTAGCTGACCTTTTCTATTTATTATGTATGGTGGTTGGAAGATATAGATCTATCTAACAAGAATTTTGATGCTTTCTTTAGTTAAAGGAGTGGCAATTTCTAAGGTGGCCTATCCACCACTTCTTTTGTTAAAAGTACCAAGATACTTGATTTATTTACCCATTTCACCACTCTAGGAACCGTTTTGATCCAAATCTCGATCATTAATAGGTGAAGGCGCTATTCACTATTTCCTTCTGTTGAGACAACAATTCTTCACATGCAGATTACAACTACTCATGATCTTTTGTCATGCGGATTATTTCCCTAAATAGGGCATCAAGCGCCCCTTTAAAGCTTTGATCTCCTATGTAAGCTTTTTTTTTTTTATCGAGATCAGTGGCTTTAAAGTTCACTTTTTATCAAGATGTGAGACTTTCTTATTTGCCATCCAGACAAGTTCCCCCTTCAGCAAAATCTTTAGGCAGAGAGAAGATTGACCTCAATTTTTCTTTTCAGTAATTGGGGTACCTTAGAGCTACTTAAGGATCCACCCTGCAACTTAATAGCAATTGAGGCTAGAAAGGAATCTTATACACTTCTAATCTAGTAGGAAATATAGGTCGTCTAATGTGCCCTAATTGAAGCTCAGACCAAATGTCCCTACAACCAATCCTCATACTTCCTTAACCTCTGCCAATCCTCACGCATAGAAAGATAACGACAGAGATAATTTGTCGATTAAGTGACTATTTTGGTGCAAGTTTTCGCTTAATGGCATTCTTTTGATCATGTACTCAAAGCTTGTTTTCCTATTTCCATGTTATGCCCCATTGTACTAGGGTATCTAAACTGACACACTTTTCTTTTCTTTTTTCCCTTGCTCTTGATTGTAATGGTTTTTTCAAATTTTTATGTTTTTTATTATATCACCTACAGCTTAGTGTATGGATATTTAGCTAAGTAGGTACTTTAGGTACTAACAAGGTACTACGTTGGAATTAAAGTGAAACTGCATTTCATCAATCTCATTTCTAAAACCACCAAAATAATATGCAATGATAAATGCTCCCAAACCTCCAAAAGAAAATAAATTCTGAAAGAACATATCCTCAGATAAAAATCATCCAAAAGAAAACTAAATTATTCTTAGATTATGAACGTAACATTAATCCCCTAAAGAAACTAAGCGCTTGTTCTTCCTCCTAAGACCATGAGCTCATATCGTCTCATTCTATCTACAAAAATGTGATAACGAAGGATGAACCGTCAACTCAATAAGTAAATTCATGCACAATACTAAAAACCATTAAAATATAATTTAATAAAATTTCTTAGATATACATAATTATAAGAGAAATTATCTTTGTAAATCATGATTTAGCAAAAATAAATCACATTATCATAAAGTCATTTAAATCTTTTAAACACAACAAAAACATTTTAAACACATAAAAAGTAATTAGCTCATGCCACATAGTATCACTTGTAGACCCGGTGACCCTGCCATATAACATCATTGAGGGTGATGCACCCCACGGGAATCATTGACATTAACATCATATGTGCACAAAATCCAGCTAGCCTTCCATAACATAACATTACTACAGAAAATGTGCCAAAATATATAAAATCATCCTTGAACTTTTAAATCATTTGTAAACTTTCATAGATTACATTTAAATAATTCATAATTATTTCAAAGTATTTGACTTAAAACAATTTAATAAAAGCTTTCAATTTTAAGACAAATTTTCAAAGTATTACTTGATCCTCAATAATAAAAAAGAACGGTAACATCAACCACGAGCTCACTCTCGTCCTAAAACACCAAGACACATTCTTATCAATATTGCTCATTCTAACCTTGATATAAGTACTAAACTATCAAACCTAGTCTAAACTTGACCATCCTATGCAAGCAAATTTTTACCAAGCTAATCATATGAAACGACCCGCCCCGCACCCTCAGGGTGAGTCTATCTAATCTCGACCAATCGAATCGATAATAAACTAATATCTAAGAATAATAATATAATTAATAAAGATTCTGCCGAAAATTTGGCAGAGTCTCCTTTGTAAATTCAACAATCCCAAATCTGCAAATATGTAAAGCAAGCACTCCCAAAATAATTCACTATACAACAACTCCAGTAATCAACATCCTCAATAAATTCTTAATCCCAAAGAAATAATATAACAATATTATACAATCCCAAAAGAACAAGATAACCATAGCATCCTAACAAAAATCATCTGTATCTCTAGCACCATCATGTGGCCAAGACTCAAAATATATCTACAGTCGCTGGGTCGGTCTGGTGTACCTGCAACCTCTTGGTGAGGGGAGGAAAAATATAATAAAAATGGGGTGAGTATAAAACTCAGTGAAAATCAGTGAGTGGATAGTAGTTTTTGAAAATGAATTCTTACTTTAAAAGAAATAATCATATCATTTCCAAACACGATTTTATCAAACTATATGCGAGGAACCAGCAATAAATCATTTAACATTTAAATCATATTTCTAATCATGAAAAGGATATATATAATATTGTACCAAATAATCATGAAAATCATATCACAATATCGTAAAGAATACACAAATCTGAAAATAATCACCAAACAAGTACCCAAGGGAATAATCTCATATCCGGACCTCGACGGACGGGCAATGATGTACTGTTTGGGTACCGTCACGCCCCGGAGCTACACGGATAGACAGAGAAGTACCATCTCATATCTCATCATTTGTATCTCAATATCTGTATCACTGTAATCATCACACTGCATGCATATGCCCCCAAAAGACAAAAGCGCCCAAACACACGGCCCATAGCCTCAATGTGTGTTCAGACGGGCCCCAAAGGCCTCTCATCTCATATCATCTGTATCATCATCATCTCATAACTCATATATCTCATTTGTATCATCATATCTCATCTGTAACACTGTATCTGGAGGGGATGGGTATTGTTTAATGCTTTTAAAAATAATATCTATACTCATGTATATAAATATATAATCATATCTGAAATCTCATTTTCTTTTTATTCAACATATCTCAAATTCACTCAATTCTAATATCATGCATTTACTCAAAAATAACAATAAAGTCACATCGCATTGAAATCCACTTTTTTCGTTTTTAAAATACTATCGTATTCCATTTAAAATCAATACGGAAAATCATTGACCAAACATTTTAATATAACATCAATGCATATATAAAATCCATTTCGAGAAAATCATTAAATCCGAATATTCAAAATACTTATTTCGTAAACATGCTTTACTATGATAATCACTATGAAAATAGGTTTTGTATATTCCACTCAAAGTGACAACACCCAGACTCGCTATCTACAACGTCCGCGGTTAGATTCTCGTTCACGGGTCCCCCTAATAAAGTAAACGACGTAATCATTCTCCCGTAAATATAAATATAACTAATTTTACACATTAGAGCTCGAAACAAATATTCATTCATAATCAACTCTTCTCGTATGCCTCAAATTACCAAAATACGCCTACATGCCAAAATTACCAAAATGCCCCCAACACCAATATATACCAAATTATCCTCAAAATCTTCAACTATCAAATTGTCTCAATTCATGTCATAAAAATAACCACAATATCACAAATTATGAAATTACCCTCGGGAGGGTAAAATTACCAAAATGCCCTTGGATTCAATATTACCGAAATACCCATAAAATCATAATCTACCAACTTAACCTCAACAATTTAAATTACCAACTTATCCTCAATTTCTACAATTACAAAAATACCCCAAAAATATGAAATTACCGAAATGCCCTTGCCGGTTAACGGTCACCGAAATTCAACCGGCAGCGACGGGAAGCTCAAGACTGAATGTTCTGGCCACGCTGAGTCCAACGGTGGCAGTGGTGACCTCCCATGCGCGGCGACGGCGACGGCGACGGATCAAAGCTCCAAAGGCCGTGAGTTTTTCGGTGGTCGTTTGCGGCCAAGACGGCGTCCCCGGTGGTCGTGGTCGGAAAGTGATGCTGGTGACGTGAGGAACAAGATCCAAGCGGTGGCGCAGCTGAAATCCGACGAGATCAATGGCGAAAAAAAATGAGTGGAGCCGCGATCTTTTCGGACTAAATCGTCGGCGTTCTGGCTGCTTTCTGGCGACGAGGACGGTGGGAGTATGACCGGCGTCTCACAAGCTTCAGATTGGTACCAAGCTCGGCCGGAGTGGTGGCCGGAATTGGGAGATATGGTCGGGTCACAGTCGCTGTCAGATCCAGGTTTCCGAGTTTGTTTTCTCTCTCTCCCTATAAGCTTCTCTTCTTCTTTTTTCTATTCTCTCTCTTCTTTCTCTTTATAAAGGGTTGGGAAAAAGTCCAAGAAATGGGTGTGGGGTGTAAAAATTACAAAAAAAAACCATTAACATGTGTAACATTTCATATAAAAATTCAAAAAAAATGAACGAAGGTTAAAAACATATTGTAAAAAGAATTTTACATGTAAATGTTCACACTATCCAAAGTGATAAAAACAGAGATAGCTGAATTATAAAATTCGTAAAATATTTAATAAAACTTGTAAAAATTAGACAACTTGATTTTACAACAGTAGAAACATCAAGAAACAGTATAGAAATGTGGGCACATGCATACATGATATTTCTATAAAATGAGAGTTATCCGGGTACTTTTAGACTTAAATCAAGATTACTTTAAGAGTAAATGACATGTTTTTATTATATTTTATTTTATTTTGCATAAACATTCAATTTAGTTTAATCTTAATAAATTTTGTTTGATTTAGAATAATTCATGCTTAGATTGTGTGCATAAATTGTAGGTGTTCAGAAACTCAAGTTTCAAGGAAGAAGTGCTGACGCAATAGGTGTGCAGAACTGAGGAAAGAGCATGGTTACAAAGGAATTGAAGCAAATCTGAAGCAGTGCAGTTGTTGCAGCCAATGATATAGCAACCAGTGCTATAGCAATTCTGGAGCAAAGACAAAGGAAATTCCACGCGAGATATCTACAGAATCGTGATCTGCAGTTTCCTAATATGACTCATACACATCCTAAGTTTGTCTTTACCCGAATTCTCAAGTATAAAAGGTGCACGCAATATATGAAAAAGGCGGCAATGAATTACATTAAGAAAATTAGGAGAAAAAAAAAGAAAAAAAGAAGAATTCAAGGAGAACAAATCTGCACCATTAAGGAAACCGCATAACTCTTTGGACTTATTTTGTTATCAGTCTTTACTTATTTACTTCATTACTCTTTGATTGAAACAATGTATTTTATGGCTGATACTTCGCTGTTAGTTTTTCTTTTCCAAGTTATGAACTAAATTTTATTGTAGTTGGGTGACAAACAATCTAAATGGGATCATGACTATTCTTATGAGTTGCTGCACGTTTGCTGCAGCATTTTGCTCTAATAGATTTTATTTAAATCATTATTTCGGTTGAACTCTCATTTGATGATTCAAGTTAAGATAGAGCCATAAAAGAGCCTGTCTTAGTGGAACTTATTAGAGTAATATTTGATCTTAATTTAAGTTTTCTAAATTGAGTTTTAACTTAAGTCCTAAAAAGATTTTATTTGAGTTAAGATTGTGAAGAACTAGATATGGGGATTCACCTAGTAGGGTAGAGATATTAGATGTTTGTAATGCCATTTATGAGATAACAACTGGTCATTGTTAGATTGTGTAAGGGTATGAGAAGTCCAACAAGTGATAGCTGAAGATGCAAAACAATTCTATCCAGTGCTATAAGAGTTGCTGCAGCAACTGGAATTAGTTTGAACAAAACAATTGGCGCATAAGGAGAGTTTGATCATTCAACTACTTGATTCTTAATAAATTCTTTTCGCATAATTTATCTAATTGTTCAATTACTATATTCATTTTAGTAGACTATTAATTCCAGTGGTTATTTAGTTTTACTTAGAATTTTCTTTAGTTAGAAGGAAGTTGCACTATTGTGATTGTTGTAGTATTTCTAGTAACATCAGTCCCTGTGGAGATGATCTTGATTACTCATCACTTTATTACTTGTTGTGTACACTTGCACATTGGCACCAATAGTAATTGAATTAATTTACCAACAATACCTTAATAGAACCTCATGATGCTAGGATACGATTGTTTACTTTGCCTTTAGATCTTCTTTGATTCTCCCATTATTCATTCAAATAGCCTTTATAGAATTGGTCGAAATTGCCATTAGGCTTTGACCTTAAGTACATTGTCATGATCAGGGTAAGTTAGGTATCCTCGTTTATTCTGCAATAAAGCAATCCTTTGATATTATGTTGTATCCTAATAAACATTACACAACAATAGGCATGGAGTTAAACAAATAGCCATGACATTCAAATTGAATAGAACTTCAAACCACTCATCCACATTCCATAACATAAAAATGAAAAAAAGAGCATATATTATCATATTCTAGAAAAGAAATTCAAAGTTATTGGAAGCATAGATCATTACATTAATCAACTTTGTTATCCTAAAGAGAATGGGGTTTCCTTAGACCTCTAGTTCTTGTCATAAAAACCATAGAGAATTGAAAAATATGATGGACTGCTGCAGGGTGCACTGGATTCCCACAAGGCCTATAACGTATTATAAAGACATAAACATTGTTAATGCCTAATTTTTTCCCCGCCTCAGGTCGAACCAAGTGCAACAGATGGAGGTAACCTTCACACACCGTAACAAACAAAAAAAAGGTGAAATGGTAGCCGAAAATGGTGGTTTTCGGTATGCCCACTCCGATGCTTAAGTCAGTATTGTCCTTTTTGGAGTTGAATCTAAGTGGTTTCAGTTTAGTAAAGTGTCCATACCTCTTTTTTTAGGGGTGTTGTGGGTGTAGTAGCTTTGTAGCCAACTTCTTTACCCACTTTTGTAGTGCTTCCTTGATTCTTTCTTAGTGATAAGTGTTATTCTAATATTCCAGTCTTCTTGGTGTGATAAAGTTCAAATCAATGTCTCCTTATCTCCCATCTTAAAGGTTTAAAAAATCTCTTATTATGAATTAAAAAGTTTAAGAGGTTTTTATATAGATTTGAAATTCAAAATTAAGTATTACTCTTGAGATACATATCGTTCTCAACCTTAACTCTTCCCTTTAACTCTTCCCTTTTTCTTTCTCACAGTATCTGGACATTCACCGTTTTATCTTAGCAAGGTATGTTTTCTCTTCTTTCTCATATTTTCTTTTTCTTTATTTCATTTTTTCTTTGTATTTTCCATAGATCTGCCCAAAATTGAGCATAGCAAAGCTGGTAGATGTGTGTAGTCATACACGTGCGTCACTAGGAGTGTTACATGTTCGATCCATATTGCTAATGATGAAACCAAGACGTTCCTCTAGAGAGATTTTCTGCCAGCCGGTGGGAGTCTAAAACTACTCCTCGCACCATTATAAATTGAGGAAAGGTTTTCACATCCTTCATCCCATTGAGCTTAAGCTCCCCAACCCTAGCAAAAGCATGACGACACCTCCTAAGGGTTCTGTAGCCTTATACCCGTCTATGTTCAAGACCGGGATTAGGCTTCTTTTACATACCTTTGTTCGAGGTCTCTCAATGTTACCCTAAACCAACTCAATTTGGCTATCTATAAGGCCATTGTTGGTCATTACGTACTCTAAAAACATTTAAGAATCCAATATGACTTCTCTTTTGATGAGTTTAGAAGGTTATATCAGATTAAATAAGTGGCCAAAGGTAGTGGTTGGTACTACTTGCTGACTGGGCTTACGTTGACGTTATTATTCCCCTTGACTTTCTTGGCCAAACTAAGGGTTGGAAAGACTCTTGGTTCTTTGTTTTTGGAAATTGGTGCTCTATCGACCTCAACATCGACAATCTTGTCCCCACTTCCTTTCAAACTCCAGGTTGTTGTTTTACCTTCATAAATTACAATTTGCTAGTTTCTTCATCTAATTTTATTTTTATTGCAGCAACTTGGAGCTCTCCACCTGTTTTGTCTATAGAACTACTCGGTAATATTGAGTGCGTACGGGCCACTATTCCTCAATTGGACGTGATTTATCTATTTAGTATGACCTTTTATCAAGAATTTGTATACAAAACATAAGCATCTTTTTGGCGAGTACCTTAGGGTACCTAGCCACATGCCACCTCGCCCACTTTTATTGGTATTTTTCTCTCTCTGCATAAGAGTATCTCTGTACTTTGGCATTTGAGATGTTGAAGCCTTAGGAGCATGCTTGGAGAGTAAGTAGGCTCGTTATTTGTATAATTTATCCACACTTATGTAAACGAATCTATTGGATGGTATAGCGTGCCTCTACAGAGGCTGTTCTGCACTGGCTGGTGTGTTAGGTAAGGACATACGGTTCTAGTGTTTTGATGGGGTGCTTCGTCCTTTTCACATACGTAGGAGGTTGCTTCCTCCTCTTTTTCATCAAAATATCTCTCTTGATTCCTCAATTTTACCTAAGAAATCAATATTCCTTTTTAGTGATAATGACACTTCATGTGACTGATATTTTGGATATTTTCTCTAATTGTTATGCCCTTAACATGGTGAATCCACATATCATTTTATTATCTAGCATACCCCATATAAACTAGCTTCCTTATGGTGATATTTCCATTGTTAAACTTTATTGACACATGTTGCTTTGCCGTTACCCTTCCATTTCTTCCTTAAAAGAATTCATTCCAATAAATTAAATAATTAATATGTTAACTTTTGTGCTCTCCCCATTTTCCATCTAGCCAGTCAAATGTTTAGGTTACGAGATTGTAACAATGTCATGTTACTGTAGTTATCTTAATCCATGTTAATTTTTTTTTAATAGTCCCAACCATTTTTTATTTGTTTTTATTTTAACCTTCTTGCAAGTGTCTTAAATATTTCTTCTCTAATTCGAACCCAAGCACTTGGCTTTAGAGTTCCACCTGATCTAAATCCATTATTCAGCTCAATGAGACAGTGATCAATTAATTGCTTTCTTTTGGCAGGATCACTCTAACTTTCTCTTCAAACTCTAACATTTTCTGCTGTCTATGAACGAATCATATACATGTTACAATTTGAATTAAAAATAGAAAATAATTTTGTTAATGGTTATTAACTTCTTCAAAGTAGACAACCTTGTCTTCTATTTCTAGAAGTGAAAACAAATATTTCACAATAAAAATTGATATCCATGATATCAATCATCTAACATTTCAAATTTCCTAAACGTAAAATTAGTAGCACATGCTAAATAGATTCAAACATTACATAAGCATAGTATATACACACCTGATTCATATTTTACGCATGACACCAATCACAACAAATCAATATAAAATTGATGAGCTAAACAACCTAGACAAAAAATTAAGAAGCTTTAGAATTTTTGTCAATTCTTTTCTCAAACCATTAATACAAATCACGTTGTTCAGATAAAAACAAGTTTCAAAAATTACTTACTCACTTCAATTGTATTACAAAAGTTAGTTTTGTTATAAACATCTTTCACTTCTCGAAAGGATCACTAATGAAATACCACATCTAGAAGCGAGGTTACTCTATAAATTTTATCCTTAACATTAAATTATAATGATAATTTTTATTTCAAGAATTCATTGCTTAAATAAAAACTGTTGTTGGATAATGAACCTTCAACAAAGTACAATGTAGAATTTAAAGAGGCTTTTGGCGCTTGGGTTAATCAAGGCTAATCACGATGATAGTTGCAATTGAATATTGAAACAATCAAATCTATAAAATTTTATAAGACAAACTTGTTAAATCGATAACGAGCACCTGCGCAAGTTATTGATTAGTGTTAAAAATTGTTTAATTATCAAGCGATAATAATGTTATTTTGTGTTTAATTTATAATTTATATTTGTGTTTATGTAATTTATTAAAAATTATTAAGTATGTTTTAAATATATCTAATTTTATGTATTTTTGTGCGTTTATTAGGAAAAATATTAATTTCATGTAAATCGAGATTCCAAACAGTTAAACCAAGGTCAAATTTGGATTTCGGAGGTCCGAAAACTTTAAGATCAGTCAAGATCAGCTTAAAATTAGGCTTGTGCAAAAAGAGTTGACTTTTTCTATTGACCGAGCACTGATTGGATGATAAAATGCTTACAATAGACATGAGTGCATCGGACAGCTGGTAATTTTGACTAAATCTCAACCGTTCATGATTCAATGGCCATGATTGTGTCACGTGGCAGTAGTTGGTGAAACAAGTTGTAGGATCTGAATCATTATTTATTTTATTTTGTATTTATTTATTTTTGCTTTATTTTTTTATTGGTGGGTTCAACCACCATTTTTTTAGTTATTTTATTATTTTACATTTATTTTTGTTTTATTTTATTGTTAATTGGTGGGTTCAACCACCATTTTTTTCTTTCTTTCGCATTTATTTTATGCCTTATTTTTTTATTAATTTAATTGGTGGGTTCAACCGCCAAAATTATTATTTAATTTTGATTTTAATTTTCTTTATTATTTTGTTAATAATGCACAATCTAAACAAGCACCACCTCCACAAAATTTTCAAAATGCTCAGCCTTATGCACTATATGTTCCACCGCTATGGAAAAATCTGGAAGACACTATGCACTCATTCATCAGAAAGCAAGATGTTATTAACAATCAAAATGCACAAACTTTTTATGATTTGAAAGATACTCTTACTAAAATTGCTTCTGCACTCACCATTCAAGAAAAAGGAAAATTTCTATCCCAACCATAACTAAATCCTAAGATTCAACAAAATCCACCCATAGACCAAGTCAAGTCAGTTATAATTCTTCGTAGTGATAAGGTTGTTAATAGACCTATGCCTAAACCTTGTGAAAATGATAAAAATTCAAAGGGTAAGGAATGACTAAATGAACTTACACCTAATGAAGAAATAACTAGTGTTCCACTTGAACCACCATTTCCGCATGCATTGAATAAACCAAGGAAATCAAACCATTCTTCTGAAATTTATGAAATCTTTAAGCAAGTGAAAGTTAACATTCCTCTATTAGATATAATCAAGCAGGTACCTTCATATGCCAAATTTTTAAAAGACTTATGCACTATTAAGAGGAAATTGAAGGTAAAAAAGAATGCTTTCATGGCCGAACAGCTAAATACAATTCTATCTACTAATAATAAGTTGAAATATAAAGATCCTGGTTGTCCTACCATTTCTTGTATTATTGGTGATCACAGAATTGAGCATGCTTCACTAGATCTTGGTGCTAGTGTTAATTTACTTCCATATTCAGTTTATCTTCAACTAAATCTTGGTGAGATAAAATCAACTAAAACTACACTTTTGCTTGCCGATAGATCAGTTAAAGTACCAAAAGGAATAGTGGAAGGTGTTTTAGTACAAGTTGATAAATTCATATATCCTGTGATTTTATTGTCGTAGAAATTGAACCTGTTGTGAATAATTATAAACCAATTCATCTAATTTTAAGTCGACCATTTTTAGCAACTACTAATACTTTGATTAATTGTAGGAATGGTTTAATGAATTTACCCTTTGGAAATATGACTTTGGAATTGAATGTTTTCAACATGTGCAGGCAACCTAATTGGTTAAATCTTGTATTGAGCAAAATATTCAAAAAAGGAATTTTTCTGCACTCTCTAATGTTTGTTTAGTTAATTCAATTGAGTCAAATAAGCAACTTGAACTTGATATTTCTAATATAAATTCGTTACTTGATTTTGTGCAGACTTCACAAAACTATGATGATGAGCCAAAATTTGAGGAACTTGGAAGTATAGAAAAGACAGAACAACCAGGAGCACCTAAATTGGAATTGAAACCTTTGCCTAAAGGATTGAAGTATGCTTTTCTTAGAAAAGAACAAACTTATCCTGTTGTGATTTCCTCTACTTTAACAAGCGACCAAGAAGGTAAGTTACTAATTGTTCTTAAAAAGTATAAAAATGCAATTGGATGGACTTTAAATAATATTAAAGGCATTAATCCTTTAATCTGCACACATAGAATTAATTTGGAAGAAAATACTAAAACATGTCAACAACCTCAAAGAAGATTAAACCCACACATGAAAGAGGTAGTCAAAACAAAAGTCCTTAAATTGCTTGATGTGGGAATTATCTACCCTATTTCTGATAGTAAGTGGGTAAATCCTACACAAGTAGTGCCTAAAAAGTCTGGAATCACTGTTGTTAAAAATGAAAAAGGTGAATTAATTCCAACACGAATTACATCTAGTTGGCGCATGTACATTGATTATAGAAAGTTAAATGAAACCACTGGAAAAGATCATTTTCGATTACCATTCATTAACCAAATCCTAGAAAGAGTAGATGGACATCCCTACTACTGCTTTTTAGATGGAGATTCAGGTTATTCCTGTAGCACTTGAAGACCAAGAAAAGACCATATTTACATGTCCTTTTGGAACATTTGCATTTAAAATAATGCCATTTGAGCTTTGTAATGCCCCTGCAACATTTCAAAAATGTACGCTAAGCATTTTTTGTGATATGGTTGAACATTGTTTAGAGGTCTTTATGGATGATTTGACTGTATTTGAGAATTCTTTTGATGATTGCCTTGATAATTTGGAGAAAGTTTTGAAAAGATGTGTTAAAAAAAACTCATGTTAAATTGAGAAAAATGTCACTACATGGTTACTTTGGGAATGATTTTGGGTCATGTTGTTTCTGTTAAAGGAATTGAAGTTGCCAAAGCAAAAATTGAAGTCGACAAAGCAAAAATTGAAGTCATATCTAAATTGCCACAACCAAAAACAGTTAGAGATGTGCGATATTTTTTAGGACATGCATGATTTATATGAGGTTTATAAAAAACTTTAGTGCCATGTCTAAACTACTTTGTAAGCTCTTATTAAAAGATACACCGTTTAAATGGAATGATGATTGCCAAAAATCTTTTGAAAAAATAATTTGTCTTTTAACATCTACACCTATTATGTAATCTCCTGATTGGTCTTTACCTTTTGAATTAATGTGTGATGCATGTGATTTTGCTGTTGGTGCTATTTTAGGACAAAGAAGGGATGGTAAGTCTTTTGTGATTTATTATGCAAGTAAGACTTTAGATAGTGCTCAAATGGATTATTCTACAACTGAAAAAGAATTACTTGTTGTGATATTTGCATTAAACAAATTCCGTTTATATTTACTTGGCTCTAAATCTGTTGTGTTTAGTAACCACGCTGCTGTGAGATATTTGATGAGTAAACAGGATGCCAAACCGAGATTAATTTGTTGGATTTTGTTACTTCAAGAATTTGACCTTACCATCAAAGATAAAAAGGGTGCTGAAGATATCGTTGCTGATCATCTATCAAGACTCACATTAGAATTCTGCATTGATATAACACCCATCAATGATTATTTCCCTGATAAATTTTTATTTTCTATTACTTCAATGCCATGGTATGCTAACATTGTTAATTTCTTTGTTACAGATAAAATTCTTTTGCAATAAAATGCTTAAGAGAAGAAGAAATTTTTTTATTGAAGTAAAGAAATTTTATTGGGATGACCCTTACTTGTTCAAATATTGCCCAGATCAAAATTTTCAGCGATGTATTCCTGATAATGAGGTAAGTAGTGTCATTAATTTTTGTCATTCTGAAGCATGTGGTGGACACTTTTCTTCAAGAAAAACTACTGCTAAAATTTTACAGTGTGAATTTTATTGGCCTACTATATTCAAAGACACATATGAATTTTGCTAAACTTGTGAAAAATGTCAAAAATTGGGATCAATTACTAAAAGAAACATGATGCCCTTAAATCCCATACTTAAAATTGAAATATTTAATTGTTGGGGAATTGATTTCATGGGTCTGTTTTCATCATCTTTTGGATTTGTGTATATATTAGTTGCAATTGATTATGTTTCAAAATGGATTGAAACAATTTCTTGTCGAAATAATAATAGTAAAACTGTGGTTAAATTTTTAAGAGAAAACATTTTAAGTCGATTTAGAATCCCTTGAGCCATCATCAGTGATGGAGGTAAGCATTTTTGTAATAAGTCATTTGAGTCTTTAATGAAGAAATATGGAATTACACATAAAATTGCTACCCCTTATCATGAAATGCAAGTTATGCAATCCAAGAGGGGGAGTGAATTGGCATTTTTAAGAATATGCTAAAAAATTTGTACAACAAATCAATCTAATGCCTTAATGGAATAGAAAAATAATATATTTAAACAAGCATAATATTAAAAGAGTAAGGGAAAAGAAAAACAAACACACGGAATTTTACGTGGTTCAGCAATCCCCGCTTACGTCCACGCCTCCAAGCCAACCAAGCTCGAGGATTTCACTATTCAAGCCTCCCAAGTCTTCAAGTTCTTACAATTAACTTCCAAGGTGTCAATGAACCTTACAAACAAGAGATGATCTCACAATCTCTTTAGATAAGTGTATCTCCACTTATACACTCACAAATTTGATGACAAAAAGAAGATTACAACAAAAACTCTCTTTAAGAGTGAATATGCAAATAATAGCACAAAAATGATTTTGAAGCTCAATATATATTATATGATCTTATTTATACTTACATTAATTCTTAAAATGAAATTGGAGTTGAGTTTTTATTGTTAAAATTCAAAAACTAGCCGTTGTAGGCAAATTCCAGTAACCAAGCGGTTAGCTGCTTAATTTATCCTGCTAGCCGCTTGTAACAGTGATATTACCATTATTTTTCAATTTTGCTACAGTAATACTGTTCATAAAAATTACACTTTGACCCCAAAATTTCTATTATTATATTATGGCCTAAAACGTCATAAAACTTTACAAATAGGTCCAATTTCAGAATTTCTAAATAGCAATTGTATTCCAAAACTTTCTAAAATTATGATATGACCCTAAATATATTTTATTTCTCAAAGAGGTCCTTTTTAACATAATACCCATATTTTTCAAAGTTTTCAAAATCTTCTGCTTTAGTCCCAAATGTTCATAACGTATAGTATGGCCCAAACCATTTCAAATGTTTGCAAAAAGGTCTAACTCCGAAATTCAAAATACTTATTGAAATCAAAGATTACAAAACTTTTTTCTTTTAAGTCCAAATTACTCAAATCCACAAAATACCTTATCTTATAAATATAAAATATTTTAGTTTATGAAAAGTAATTATTGAATTAATCTTTAGAGCTTTTCAAATGCTAAATCACGCATTAATTAAATCATGCCGGCTTTACAAGAATTTATCGCAATAATTTATCCTTTGAGCTCTAAATATTATTCTTGATTTCGCCGTTGTCCACTGAGTGTCTTGAACTTGATTTCACTTGATTCACTTGCATAAATATTATCCTTCAAAAACTAGTGAAAATGTGAAATACAATATTTATTATTTTTACTTAAGACACATGTTTGTTATCATTAAAATTACATTATGTGTAGCCCTTTAGGCTAACATATCATTCTCAAACAAATGGTCAAGTTGAATTAACAAATAGGGAGATAAAATAAATTTTAGAAAAAACGGTTAACCCAAATCGAAAAGATTGGTCTCTTAGATTTAATGTTGCACTTTGGGCCTACTGTACTACATTTAAAACATCATTAGGAATGTCACCCTATCGGTTAATTTATGGTAAACCTTGTCATTTACCTATTGAACTTGAACATAAATCACTTTGGGCTATTAAAGTTTTTAATTCAAATTTGGATGATGCTAGTAATGTGCGAAAATTGCTATTGAATGAACTTGAGGAATTAAGGAATGATGCATATGAAAATTCAAGAATTATTGAGGCAAGAACAAAAGCATTTCACGATAAAAGAATTTTTCAAAAAACATTTGAGATTGGTCAAAAAGTGTTGCTTTATAATTCTCGTCTTAATTTATTTACAGGGAAGTTAAAGTCAAAATGGAGTAGCCCATTTATTGTAAAAAATGTATATCCACATAGGGCTGTAGAAATTGAGAATCCCAAAAACAGTGTCACATTTAAAGTTAACGGAAAAAGAATAAAGTCCTATCTGGAATACCAACCACGTGAAGAAGACACCAAAATCAATTTGGGTGACCCACCAATTCTTGATTGAGTCATTAATGAATGGTTGATTTTTTTGTTTTACTGTTATTTTTTCGTTTCATTGTTTGATTTTTTTTCCTTCTCTCTTGATTGATGCACTGTACATATTTTTTTTAGTATTATTTTTCTTATGTAAGCGTATTTGTTTGACAGTTGTACTTTCTCTCATCAATTTTCATTATACATCATGAGTACCTTAATAAGAAAGATTTTGTTAACACATCTTAAAAGACTTTTACGAGTGAGATTTAATTTGAGAAGATTGATACAAAACTGTAAATCACATCCAATTTGGGAACGACAACCATCAGAATTAGTGGCCTACATTGAGGATCAAGAAAGACAACTCAGAGCAATAGAGTGTGGTATATATGAATTTCAATTGGAGCTTGAGGTTAACTCAATGAGAGGACGAATGTAAGATTATTTTTCTTTGTACATGTTGTGTTTCTTTTTGTTGTTTGCTTTCACTTTTGATTTGATTTTGCAGATTTCATTTTGGTGTGTTTTGATTTATTTTGCTGTATAAATGGTAGATAACGGTACTCCGTGACTCTTAAGTCGGTATCTTCAGTTTCCCACAATAACTGAAACTCCAAAATCAAACATGGAAGAAATACAACATAAATTGCATACGCATTTTCCCCCTCTCCCTCAGAATGCCGTCCAAAAAATTCACAAAGCTCGTTATGAACGACTGCGTTTGTTAATGATCATTTGCATTCCTTCTGACATTCGTTGGTTAATTGAAGCAAAGGTCCAATTAGCAGGTGAGTTTTTTGATCCATTTGTTTCTTACATGCTTGATTTTGGTAAAAGTACATTTGCTAAAAAAATAAGAGCTAAAAGACTTGGCTCAAAATGTCATAATTGTGTACGACTTAGTTGCAAATGAGAAGTTTGTAAATCTTTAGGAATAGTGTCTGATACTCGTGAAGATAAAATTAAATTTGTTAAAGGTGGCATGAGTAAAGAATCATTGGATGATATTTTACGATCTCTTGAGACGCATCGAAGCGGACATGTGCAATATGTGATACACAGGTTATGGAAACTATTCCAAACAGAAAGTGAACAGTTTAGTCTTGGGAATCTGACTCAAAAAGATCTTGTTTGCCAGTTTATAAGAAAACTGGATGGGAAGCCTATCCTCAACCCATAGAGGGCGTTCGAACCGTTAATGGACATAAAACCAGAGGAAGATGTGAGCCACAATCACAACTACCAGTAAATATCCTTTTACTTTGCTGTTATTTTATCATTTGCATTACTGCATTTAGCAGTGTGATTTTGTATTTAATAATATTTGTTTTCTTTTACTGTTTGCTTTTTAATCACTATTTTTTTTTCACTGTTTGCTTTTGAATTATTGAGCCACGGGCTTTGCTCATCATTTGACAAATATGTCAATTCATTTACAGCTGTTTCTCACTATTTTTATCACCAAGATCTTTAAATATGAGCTCGTTTTTCAAACACTCACAACTTATTTTTGAAAGATTAGTCCAATGGTAGCATCTTCGAGTAAATAATTCAAAAATATTTGTGTGCTATGTGGGTTTCGTTTAGGCAGCTGTAGATCTTGGTCGTGTCATAGCAGAGAGGAAATTGCATCTTGTATATAAAGGAGGTGAACGAGGGTAATCAAGACTTGTCTCAGAAGCTATTTTTACTATAGGAAGCCAAGTACTAGGCATTATCCCAAAAGCCATGAAAGCGCTAGTATGCATATCTGACCCACCAATTGGAGAAGAATTAGTGGTATCAAGTATGCAAGAGAGAATATTTGAAATGTTAAATCATGTTGATACTTTCATTTTCTTGCCAGGAGATCTTGCAACTTTTGAGGCACGGATTACATTTGCATCTTGGGCCCACTTGAATATTTATAAAAAAACTCATCGGTTTGTTAAATGTTAATAATTTTTATGATGGCTTGCTAACTTTTATTAACCATGCAATAAAGAATCATTTTGTTCCATATTCTGTAAAAGAACTTTTTATCTCTACTTCTACTGCTAATGAGCTACTTGATCTTTTACAAGCTTATACACCAGAGCCAAATCCAAAGACTTTTGTGCTGAATTGGTCGACTGATAATGGTAGCAAAGAGAGTGTGAATAAGAAATGCAATTAGATTTAACTCTCCGTCTGTAAATATTTTTTGTTGTAGTGTTCATGTGCTGTCTTCTAAATTCTTTCTCTTTTCTTTTAAAACATTGAGGACAATGTCTCTTTCAGGTTGGGGGCAGGGAATAGTTGATAATTATGGAATGTCTTAGTCTTGGTGATGTTTTTACAAAATTTGTTTTTGTAAAGACTAACTTTGGACTAAATTTAAGTCGAAGATAGCTGGATATGGAGAGTGTAATACCTCTAGAAACGCATTTTCTTAACTTAAGGTTGACTAACTTAGGATAAATTTGGGTCGAAGATGGCAGGATATAGAAAATGTAGCACCTTTAGAAACACATCTTCTTAATCTTAAGAGTGTTATTTATAAAAAAAAAAGAGACTAAAAAAATTGACTTTTTCTTGTTCTTTGTTATCTCCTTTTAAGTTTCTGTGTCAAGTTCAGGTGAGATTTCCTTTTCTTTTTCTTTATTATTATTTTTTTATGCATATCTGTAAAATTATAAAATGTTAAGATAATGTTTAGATTAGGTTAGAGGGTGGGGACAATTGACGTATGTTTTTAAATATGTGTGTTTGTTTTTCTTTTTTCTCTTATCTTTAAAAAAAACAAAAAAAAATGTTTTTGTTTTTGTCTAGGATGGCTGTGTAAAGAGTTACGAAAAATGTTTTTGTTTTTGTCTAGGATGGTTGTGTAAAGAGTTACGACTTTTGAGACGCATCCTAATAGTCTTGTTATATTATATTTTGATTTTGAAATTCATAGTAAATTATTTTTGTTCCCTTTTCTTTGAATTACTCAAATTTGTGAACTTTCCACTTGATTATTAAGTCATTTAATTGTTTACTCATTTAATACGTATTATTGAATCATTCTTCACACACACACTATAACACGTATTAGTGGGTTGTAAGTTAAAATTTTTACAGTATTTAGTTCTTTTGATTTATTGGGGATAATATCTAAGGTAGTAGAAGTGTATATTGCCAAAAAAAATGAAAAAATAAACAAAAACAAAAAAATGAAAAGAATGAATATTTTTAATTTTGCTATATCTAGAACTCGAGTAATTAAGTTCGTAGGGGTGTTTTAACACCTAGTGCCCTAAGGCCAACTAGTCTGGGAGTCACTGCCCTAAAGCTCGCTACATGGGTTATAGATATATTGTTTGCTTATTTATTAGAAACCCGAGTAATTAAGTCCGTTGGGGTGCTTCAACACCTAGTGCCCTAAGGCCAAATAGTCTGGGAGTCACTGACCTAAAGCTCACTATATGGGTTAAAAATGTAATATTTTAAAAATATATGTGAATAATCTATTGCCTAAAGATATAATTTCTAATGAATTTTGAAACGAAAATGTTGTTTTTCTTTTAATGAAGCCACATAAGTATTGCGTTAATTACTTGAGCACAAAAGAATATTTGATGATATTCTGGATAATGAGTGAACATCAACGAGGTAAAGAAATTTGGGAGAGTTCATTTATTTGGTAGTTTAGAGGATAGATGAATAACTATTAATTTGCATGTGACTTTTGTAAATCTTAATTTAATATAACGCTTTAATTGCTAGGGGGTAGCAATAAGCTGGCTAGGGGTGTGATTAGTGTTAAAAATTGTTTAATTATCAAGCGATAATAATATTATTTTGTGTTTAATTTATAATTTATATTTGTGTTTATGTAATATATTAGAAATTATTAATTATGTTTTAAATATATCTAATTTTGTGTATTTTTGTGTGTTTATTAGGAAAAATATTAATTTCACGTAAATCGAGGCTCCAAACATTTAAATCAAGGTAAAATTTGGATTTCGCAGGTCCGAAAACTTTAAGATCAGTCAAGATCGACTTCAAATTGGGCTTGTGCAAAAAGAGTTGACTTTTCCTGTTGACCGAGCAATGATTGGATGATGAAATCAGCTTACAATTGACATGAGTGCATAGGATAGCTGGCAATTTTGACTAAATCTCAATCGTTCATGATTCAATGGCCGTGATTGTGTCACGTGGCAGTGGTTAGTGAAGCAAGTTGTAGGATCGGAATCTTTGTACTCGGGTCGATCTGATCCACCCATTAACCCACCAAATCTCAACCGTTTTTTGGCCAGATCGGACAAGTCAAATGATGCCACGTGTAATGTTGACTTTTGAAGTTTGACTAGCCATTGGATCTTGATCCAAAGATTATGAGAAGCACATGCATGAAGCTTATGATGGACCGCAAAGCACTGGATTATGAATTTATTTGTTTATAAATAGAGCCTCATTTTTATGTTTTTAATCATCTCTCTACAACTCTCTTCTTCTCAAATTCTCTCCATCTCCTTATAATCTTGATTCTCAGGTGTGTTTTAAATATTTTGTATAATTATTTTTATAAATAAAATTAGTTTTATTTTAAATTTTAGTTGTTTTTATTACTTTTGCAAGATCTAATTGGTTGGAACACATTATCAGGTCTAATATAATGCTGCCACATCAGTATTTCTCGATCCAATAAGATGTGCCATGTCATAGATCAACACCATATCATTGGTCAACACCGCATCATCGATCAACACTACATCAGCATTTTTTGATCCAATAGGTTTTGTCATATCATCGGTCAAAGCCACGTCAGTTGGTCAATGCCACGTTAACTATGCCCACCAAAATTCCAAAATTATAATTTTTCCTTTTATGTCTTTCCTAAAGTTTTCAGTTGTAAATTCCAAAATTATAACTTTTCCTTTTATGTCTTTCCTAAAGTTTTCAGTTGTTCTAAGATCAAAATGCTATTCATTTCGTTGTACAACCTCTTATCAATCATGAAATACTCAAATGATCACAACACATACACAATCAAACTTTAAAAGACTTAAACACATAAAATTAGAAATAGTAGTGAAACTTGGAGCACAAAATAACAAGTTTACCCTTTATAAATATATATTCTCTAGTACTCAACACACTCCTCAACTAGCTTATTACTAGTTCCTAGTGAATTAAGCAATAACATCTAGTAAAGTCCAAACCAAACTGAAATCTATTTACCAAATAAATGAACTCTCTAAAAATTTTATTCTTCCCCTTCACCACTCAACCATCAATCATCAATTCAGCAAACCTTTTTTCTATGCTTGGTGATAGTTAATATAATGATTACGAGGTTTAGATAAAATAAAGTAATATTTTCGCTCTTACCATTTCATCAAAGTTTCTTCCTTAAGCAGTAGGTTTATTTAATCTTTTTACACAAACATTCTCTCCTTGCTTATGAAGAAGGCCTGATTACTAAGAAAAATCTGGATTGGACAAATCGAACTCTCATTGTTAATGTAGACACTCTCCGCTTGCTTAGGGAGGACGCACGGTTACTGAATAAGAGTTCACACAATCTTCATCAACTCTTACCATTTTATGCAAATATCTTTTACTTGGTTAAGAAGGAGGCCTGATTACTAAGAAAAAAGCTTGATTGGACAAATCGAACTCTCATTATTAATGCAGACACTCTCTCCTTACTTAGGGAGGACGTATGGTTACTGAATAAGAGTTCACACAATCTTGATCAACTCTCATTGTTTTACGCAAATACCCTATACTTGCTTTAGCAAGAGACCGGGTCGCTAAGTGAGAATGTCTCTTTTTTTCTCTTTTTTTCTTCTTTTTTTTCTCTTTTTTGGGTAAAATGACTACTATCTCTAGTTGTTGCTTACGATTAAAACAAAAGGACTAGCTATTATAAAATCTCAATTTACCACCATCACCGCATGTTGTGTGTGTGTATGTCCAAAATGGTCTGTTGAATTACTCAAGATGGTCAAGGAAGACAAAAAGGATTAGTCAATAGTATCGGAATGGAGAATTCAAAATTTTATTTTTTTAAAGTATTATTTAGACTCCAAGACTAAGAATATGCATGTCTAGAGTAACTAAGCCCAATATTCGACCATCTTCAAACCTATCCAAGGTTAGCCTTTATAACAAAAATTAGTAAAAAAAATCACTAGGATTGAAAAGAAGCATTTCTATACTAAGCCATCTTTTGAAAAAGATGTTTCTATACTAAGCCATCTTTGACTAAAAAAATAAAATAAAATAAATAAATAAAAAGGTTTACTAAGAATACAAGAACAAACTATCATTTATTCCACAATTGTCAACTATTTCTTCCCCCTTACCAGAACGAGACATTTTCCTCAATGTCTTGATGGGCAGAAGTAGAGTTTAGAAGACATCACTTGAACACTACAATAAAAAATGTTTACAAATGAAAAGTTAAATCTAATTTGTGCTTCTTAGTATTACTATTACAATCATTAGTCGACCAATCCAATGCAAAAGTCTTAGAATTTGGCTCTGGTCTGTAAGCTTTTAAAAGATCAAGTAACTCATTAGCGATAGGAGTACAAACAAAGCGTTTTTTCCTGTAAATAAAATGCAATGATTTTTAATTGCATGATTAATAAATGCTATCAAGTTATAATAAAAGTTATTAACATGAGCTTCTGATGAATGTTCAAATGGGCTTAAGAAGCAAATATAATCAATGCCTTTAGAGTTGCAAGATCTCCTAGTAAGAAAATGAAAGTGTCAGCATGTTTTAGCATTTTGGTTATTCTTTGTTGCGTATTTCAGACAACTAAGTCCTCTCCAGCTGGTGTACCGATAAGGCATCCCAAAGGTTTTAGGGCTTCTGGTATGATGCTTAACACACTTGACTTCCTACAGTAAAAGCAATTTCTGATACTAGTTTTGATAACCCTCGGTCACTTCTTTTATATACCAAGTGAAGTTTTCTTTTGACTATGGCACGACTAAGATCTATAACTGCCATAAAAAAACTCTTTATATTTGCCATAGTTAAACCCAGAAAGCACACAAATATTTTTAAGTTGTCCGCTTGAAGTTGCTACTACTGGGAAAATTCTCAAAAATATTTGTGATTTATTTTAAAAATAAGTTGTCTGCTTGAAATGGCAAATCAATTTTATAATAATTTTATGTAGTTTTGATTCTGAAAGATAACGGTGAATCATTTATTAGAAAATGGTTAACCAAAAAATTTTAGAGAGTAATTTGACTGAAAACAGTGAACTGTTTAGCACAAATAGATAGCCGATATTTTTTACAGGTCTCTGGAATTAAACAATGAACTGAATATTCAAAATCTGCATAATGGTAACTTTGACAAAGTCAAACGGTGATCTAATGGTAGTTAATGGCTATCCAATTATGACTAAAAAGTCAAAAGCGACTAATTCTCTTCTTCATCCATAAAAAGGATCAATGAAATTGAAATTACAACAGATTCTACAATCATCATTCAACTTGTTATTGTGCATTAAATCCTTCTTATTCTTAAAACTTGATAGATCATATTTTGAGCTTTCATTTGTAGACACATACATTGAGTGAAGCAAAATTTGTATAATTTTTATCAAATTAAGTGTTTTAGAGTGTGGGAAACACTTGAGTTAAGAGGTTTGGGATAACATCAAATTGTAAAAGTTGATTAACACCTTTGAAGTCAATTGTAAAGGTTTTGAAGTCTTAGCATATAAAGCTTAGATAGTAGAATCCTTAAGCCCAATGAGCTTGGAGGTGAGGGCATAGACAGACCTTGCCGAACCACGTAAAAATCTCATGTTTAATTCTTTTTCCCTTCTCTCTTTGCAGTTTGATTGATATTATTTATTTTTTATTTGCTTAACTTTATTAGATATTTGTATTAGAAATTTTATTTAAATTACTCCATATTTTTTAGAAATCCAATTCACCTTCTCTTAGATTGCATAACTAGTATTTCATTTGGTATAATAGCAAGGTTCTCTTGTTAGGACTTAACTATCTAGAGTAACATATTCATGGCAACCCAAAACGAATCCACCTTTAGGGAAAGTCAATCGACCACTAGACCACCGTTCTTTGATAAGAATGATTATTCATACATGAAAACTAGGATGAGAATTTACTTGCAAGTATTAGATTATGAAATATGAGAAATTGTTAGTGATGAACCATTCATGCCAACTACTAAAAATGAATAAGGGGAAGAAATTCCAAAACCTTCATGTGAATGGAGTGAAGCGGAAAAGAAAAAGGCTGCTTTAAATTCTCAAATCATGAATCCCTTGTTTTGCGCCTTAGATAAGAAAGAATTCTATACAGTTTTAGGTTTTTCTAATGCATATGAGATTTGGAAGAAACTTGAGGTAGTTTATGAAAGTACAAATCATTTCATAGAGTCTAAAATCAGTAGATATACTAGGCAATGCGAATTATTCCAAATGGAACAAAATGAGAGTGTGCATTCTATGTATACTAGATTTACGGATATCGTAAACACTTTAGAAGCTCTAGGAAATACCTTTTCAAATAGCGACAAGGTAAAAAAAATCATTAGGTCTTTATCAAAAGAACGGAGACCCAAGAGAACTGCTAATGAGGAAGCCAAGTATTTAAATACTTTAACTATTGATAATTTAATTAGCTCACTTTATTTCTTATAAAGAAGATTTAGTAGCCGAAAGAAGCGATGAAGATAAAAAGAAGAAGAGTATTGCCCTGAAGTTTTCAAGATCGAAAAGCGAAGATGAAAGTGAATTCAAAGATGAAGATATGGCTATGATAGCTAGCCAGAAATTCAAGAAGCTTTCCAAGAAATCACGTGAGTGAAGAAATATCAGAAACTTCAAAAATCAAAAGGAAAAAAAAAGGAAGCAATTATATGCTTTGAATGCAAGAAGCCTGGACACATAAAATCAAATGTCCTCTCCTCAACAAGGCGAAAAAGAATGCTATGGTGGCCACATGGGATGACAACGATAATGAGACCTCATTTGAGGAGGAATCACATGAAGTGTCAAACTTGTGACTTATAGCAATATATGTAGAACTTGATGAGGCAAATGATCTCCCTTCTTATGATAAATTGTTCGAAGCCTTCATTGAATTGCATAATGATTTAAAGAAGATTGAAATGAAAAATGTTTCTCTTAGAAGGAAAAATGTAGAACTTTCAAATGAGAATGAATCTTTAAATGCAAAAATTGAATGTCTAGAATTAGAGAATAAAAGTTTATGTTGAGTGCTAAAAAGTATATATTTCTAAAGGAGAAAATCATCATTTTACACTCCAAGTCTCACTGACATCCCTACTCTTATGTATTTAAGTCTATTGTGATTTAATTATGTGTATTTTATTATAATTAAGTATTTTATGTATTTTAGGCGACATCATGGTCATTTCAAGTGAATGAGAGATCAGTTAGCAAAACAAACAGTAATTTTGAACTCACGACAGTAAAAACCTTAGGAAGAACTTAAAAGGATAAACGACATTGTTCATGGTACTATTCACAACATTGTTCACATATACGGTATGATGATGTTGCACTGCCCGATGACGTGGCAGTATTTGATTGGAAGAATGATGTTGCATTGACTGCTTATGTAACATTGACTGATTATGTGGTATTGATTGATGATTTGTCACAATCCTATTGGACTAAAATGCAGATGTGGCGTTGACCAGTAATGTGGCAGTATGTTAGTGAACTAAAAATGTGCGTATGGTACATGCATATACACATAACGTCAGCCCTGATGATGTGTTCCATCTAATCAGAACATGCCACGTGTCGTAATCCTAAGCATCCAAATTGTTTTAATCCGATAGCCATGATTTACTCATTGTATCTATAAATAAAGGGCTCCCTCACCCCTTAATTCATTTTTGAGCTCTATTTTGTGTAATTCTTTTTCTCTCTTGTATTTTCTATGTGTTTTAATAAATTTCCATTGTACCCTAGTTCAATTATGAATAGCTAATTTTCTTTCAAGCTTAGGTTGAAGGTGAAGCCTCAACATATGCCATGGGCTTAATTTGGTAAATTTACTTTCTCTTTCCCTCTGATTTAAGTGGATATTTTGACTTTTCGTCGACAAATAGTAATAATCTTATCTAGATATTGCACTGGTATAACCGTCTCCCTAGTGCAAGGTTATTACTATTTGGCACGATAAGCACTTAGCATCATATTTATTTGATTGAGATTCATGAGGAGTGGAAACCCCCCTCATGATTTAATTGACATTAACAAAGAATATTAATCCTATGGTGTATGTTGAGTGCAGATTTAGAAACCCAAGTGCTTCATTTTAATAGTTTTCACTTTAATTTATTCCCACCATTCTAATTTAAATTTTAGGATAGTCTAAATCACTTTCACCATAAATCCAACCAACCACTTAGAAAATTAATTCTACACGCAATTAAAATACACCTCCTTGTGGAATAGAAACTCGTTATCGTTGATCTATTCTATAATAGATTCGTGCACTTGGGAGTTCAATAAAATTTGCGCAATAAGTTTTTGGCGCCGTTGCCGGAGAGGTAAGTTATTTTACTTTGCAAAATTAATTTTTGTAAATAATTTTTCTTTTAGTTGTTTTCTTGTTATTTTTTTCTTATTAAAAAAAAAAGAAGAAGAAAGTCATCTGCATTTTTAGGTAAGTATTTTTGATCTTTTTCTCTTCTTTAAATTTCTGTAATTTAATTTTTATGTTATTTTTCTTTGTAATTTTTCGTTTATCATGTTAATTTGGCAGGTTCAACCGCTATTAATTTATTTTAATTTTAGTTAATTTATTTCACATATTTTTTTATAGCACTTGAGTGTGTTTACATAGTAAGGTTGTAACAGCGTGATAAAGTTAGTATCGTAATTTCTCCTTCTTCTTTATTTTTATTAGTTTTGTTCTCATTTTTTTGTGTTTTTTTCATGCATGGTCAAAGGTCACAATTACCTAATCTTGAGCCTATACACTTTGAACTGGAAAAAACACTTCGTACACACAAACACGTTGCAATTAAAGATAAAATTAAAATGGATTCGCAACAATAACAACCAGCACTATAGGAGAGGCCATTTAAGGACTACTTCAGTCCCTTAACTAACTTGAGCACATTATGCATAAGATAGAGCTTGTTCATGGTTAAAACCTAGTGTGCTAAATTGTCTCCCAACATTTTATGGCCTAGAAAATGAAGACCTATATAATCATTTAAATGATTTTTATGCTGTTTGTGAAAAAAGAATAATTTTTCAGATGATGATGTTAAACTTAGATTATTCCCATTTTCTTTAAAGGATAGAGCTTGTTCATGGCTCAATACATTGGCTACTAATAGCATTACATCATGGGAACAAATGGTAGAAAATTTTTTTAATAAATACTTCCTAGCGCATAAAACCAATGATATTTGCAAGAAAATTTCAGAGTTTATCCGGAGAAAAGACGAGTAGTTTTTCAAAGCATGGGAGTGATTCAATAGGCTACTCTTGAAGTGTCCACATCATGGGTACAAGAAATGGCACTAATGCCAATACTTTTTGGAGGGATTATTGCCGCATGTGCAAAAATGGCTAATGACAATAAGTGGAGGAGAGCTAATGTCAAAAAGTGCATCAGAGATTTAGGATTTCTTCCAAAGGCAAGCAAATAATTCCCAACAACGGAGTCGATCACTCAGAAATATTAAAAGAATTAAGGGAGTGGATGAGGTTCACATTGGCAAGTCAAATTCAGAAATTAAAGAAGTCAAAGAGATAGTTGAAGGTTTTTCCCAACAAATCACTTCGTTAATAGCTGCTAAATCAACAGAGCCATATGACCATGACTCATACCTAGATCAAGTCAATGCCATAGGTTTAATAAGAAAGGCATAAATTTCCAATAGAATGGATCAGCAGCCCCAGCTCCACCAACGCAAGAAATTCTTCAAGTTCCCTAAGCCTCTCAGCCACTATTTAGATCATACAATCAAAACCCGAACTATTCCAGAATTTCAAGAATCTTACTCCACGAAATGAGATGAGAGCAGGCTTCAACTCATAAACCTAATCAGTTTTAAACCTCAAAAAGATGGTGGGACAGCTTGTCTTTTCAGTTCAAACCATGGCAATGACTGTTGAGAAAGGCAAATTCTCAAGTCAATTAGTGCCTAATCCTAAAAGAGTGTATGAAGCAAGTACCAGTTCACCTTAGTAGCATGTAGAGGTCAAAGCTATCATGACCTTACAAAAAGGAAAAGAAGTCGACAACAAAGAGGAGATGCTAGTGCCAAAAACAACTGTACCTGTAAATGCTAAGGACTCATCATTCGAGGAGAAAAAAGAAACCAACCCACAAGAATACATTCTTAAAAATTCATTTCCCCAAAGGTTAACTAAAGTAAATAAGGGAAAATCCACATGTGAGATTTTTGAAATCTTTAAACAGGTAAGTGTTAACATCCCTTTGCTTCACGCTATAAAACAAGTGTCAGCTTATGCGAAATTTCTTAAAGCCCTTTGTACTGAAAAGAGAAACATTCACATTCAAAAGAAGGTCTTTTTAATATAAAACGTTAGCTCTATACTCCAACACAAAATTCCTCTAAAATATAAAAACCCAGGCTCCTCCATTATCTTCTGTAGTATAGGAAACCACAAAATTGAGAATGATTTATTCGACGTAGGAGCTAATGTATTGGCTTACTCAGTATTTGTGAAACTTTGACTAGGAGAATTACACCCAACCCTAGTAACGTTACAGCTTACAGATCGGTTCATGAAAATGCCTCGTGGTATTGTGGAAGAAGTGTTTATCCAGGTAGATAAGTTTTATTTTCTTGTTGATTTCATTATAATTGACACTCAACCAGTCCAGGATTCAAGGAAGCACATCCCATTATCCTAGGCCGACCTTTTTTGGCAGCTATCGATGTTCACATTCAATGCAGGAATGGAAATACGTAGTTGTCCTTTGGCAATATGACTATGGAGATAAATATCTTCAACATTGCCAAACAACCTCACAATGAAAATGATAGAATTTTTTATGTGGATTTAATAGAAGAATTAGTTGATAATACTTTTCTTTCAAACCTTAGTGATAACCCTTTACAAACATATTTAACTCATTTTGGTTTGGATTTTGATATTGACAGATTAGTTAATGAAGTCAACGCCTTATTTGATTCAACACCATCCATGGACACTAATAATGCAAGTCAAGAGTTGAACAACTAGCACCATCAAAGAAGAAACTTAGTCCATCATCAGAATCACCACGAAAACTCGAGCTCAAACCATTACTCAACACTTTGGAATATGCATTCTTGGGAGAAGAAAGCACTTTGTCAGTAATCATTTCATCATCCTTAAATGACAAACAAAAAGGTAAGTTGTTGGAATTTTTAAAAGAGTATAAAAGAGCATTAGGGTAGACCATAGCTAATATGAAAGGTATAGGCCCAGTAGACTGCATGCATTACATTCACCTTGATGAAAATGCTAAACCTACAAGAGAAATGCAACGTCAGTTGAACCATAACATGAAAGAAGTTGTAAGAACTAAAGTCCTTAAACCATTAGATACAGGTATCATTTACCCCATTTCTAATAATTCATGGGCCAATCATGTGCCAATTGTCTCCAAAAAGTCAGAAGTAACAGTAGTTACTAATGTTGATAATGAATTGATACCCACTAGAGTGACTACAGGGTGGCGCGTATGCATTGATTATAGAAAGTTGAATTCTGTGACACGTAAAGACCATTTTTCTTTACCATTTATTGATCAAATACTTGATAGATCAGCAGGTCATGAATTTTATTGCTTTCTAGATGGCTACTCAGTATATAATCAGATTCCCATAACACCAAAAGATCAAGAAAAGACCATTTTCACTTGCCTTTTTGGAACTTTTCCATAAGGAGGATACCATTTAGATTATGTAATGCATCTGCTACATTTCAACGATGCATGTTAAGCATTTTTTCTGATATGGTTGAACGATTTCTTGAAGTCTTTATGGATGACTTTTCTTTTTTTGGGTATTCATTCAATCAATGTTTACATCATCTAACACTAGTTCTACAGAAATGTATAGAGAAGAATTTGGTCTTAAATTGGGAGAAGTGTCATTTTATGGTAAAACAATGTATTGTTCTCGGTCACATTATTTCGAGCAAAGGTATTGAGGTTGATAAAGCCAAGGTGGATCTCATTTTCAATCTTCCTCCACCTAAAACATTCAGAGAAGTAAGATCTTTCCTTAGGCATGTTGGTTTTTATAGACGTTTTATTAAAGATTTTAGCAAAGTTTCTAAACCCTTATACAATTTACTTGCTAAGGATGTACCTTTTGTCTTTGATGATTCATATCTTGTGGCATTTGAAAAACTAAAGTAGTTGTTGACATCATTACCCATCATTTAGCTCCCAAACTGGAACTTACCATTTGAGCTCATATGTGATGCATTTGATTATGTAGTAGAAGCAGTACTAGGACAAATAGTTTATCGAATTCCCCATGTCATTTACTATACTAGTATGACATTGAATGATGCACAGTTGAACTATTCAACGGCTGAAAAAGAAATACTAGCACTAGTGTTTGCATTAGAGAAAATTCGATCTTATCTCATTAGTTGTAAAATAATTGTCTTCACAGATCATGCTGCTCTTAAATATCTTCTCACAAAGAAATATACAAAAGTTAGACTAATTCGTTGGGTGTTACTTTTGCAGGAATTTGACTTTGAATTCAAATATACTTGGAGGCTTGCTTTGTGAAATTTTCAAGTCTGGTAAGCTTGGAACTGTGGATGTAGGCAGGGTTGGCTGAATCACGTAAAAATCAAGTGTTTGCTCTCTGTTACCCTATCTCTTTATTTTTCATTGCGCATTAATTTATTTATTTCGAATTTGGTTGCTTAGTTTATTTTGCATTAAATTTTAGTTGCTTAAATTTTTAGAATCCGAATTCACCCCCTCTTGGGTTGCTTAGATATTATTTCACAATACTCTAGAAGTTGACATTTAACAAGATAGTCAATTATATCATCATACCATAGTAATACTTCTACACTCGTCAATTGTTCATTAGGAAATAATTCATTCAATGATAATGGTTCTATAATTATGTCAAAATTGAGACGAGAGAGAGATGGTCTGCCACAATATTTTCTATGACAACTTTTATAATTGACTTCCAAAATGTCAATAGACCTTTATAATAAGAGATTATCCTCAACTCTTAACCCAAGTGTATCTCAACACTTACAACCTCTCAAGAATAAAGATTACAAACGAATTTCTCTCACACAATGTATTTGATTACAAATGAATGTTCAATGTGTGAATCAAAGAAACAAAAACAAGTTTAAAGCTCAATAATGGTTATATGCTTAGTGTTGTGCAAATTTTGTTGAACTCGCAAGCGCACGAATCTATTGTAGATTAGATTAACGGTGACGAGTGTCGATCCCACGAGAAGGTGGATTTTAATTGTGTATAGAATTAATTATGTAAATGGGTGATCGGATTTATGGGGAAATTGATTTAAAGGATGCTAGAATGGGGAAATTGATTTAAAGGATGCTAGAATTTAAATTGGAATAGCGGAATTAAATTGAATTGGGAACTATTGAAATAAAGTACTTGGGTATCTGGATCCGTATCAACATGCATCATGGGCTAAATATTCCTTATTAATACCAATTAAATCATGAGGAGGGAATCCACACCTCATGAACCACGCTCTAATCAATATGGTGTTAAGGGCTTATCGTGCCAAATAATAATAACCTTATATTAGGGTGCCGGTAAAACCAAGACGGTAACTAGACAAGATTATTATTATTTGTCGACGAAAAGTCAAAACCTCCACAGAAATTAGAGGGGAAGAGAAAATAAATTTACCAATTAAAGCCCATGACGCATGTTGAGACTTCACCTTCAACCCAAGCTTGAAAGAAAATTAGCCACTCATAATTGAACTAAGGGTAAAATGGGAATTTATTAAAATACGTAAAAAATACAAGATGGAGAAAGAATTACAGAAAACTAAGCTCAAAAATGGATTCAGGGGGTATCAAATTAGGGGGGGAAGCCCCCTTTTTATAGTACCGTACATGTGAATAGTGCCGTACGTGTGAACAGTGTCATTTTTCCTTTTATGCTCCTCTTAAGGTTTTCGACTGTCCTGAGTTCAAAAGTGACGTCCGTTTTGCTATCCGAAATCTTGTTCATTGTGAAATGACCATGATACCCCTAAAATACATAAAATACTTAATTAAAACAAAACATATATAATTAAATAACAAGGGACTTAAATAAATAAAATTAGAGATGTTAGTGAGATTTGAAGTGTAAAATGATGAATTTCTCCTTTATAAATATATACTTTCTAACACTCAACACTTAGTAGCAAGCTCAATGATAGCTCTTGAATCTCTTCTTGTTTGAATTTGATTGAGGTTATTCATAGTTGAAATTGACAACTAGCTGTTATTCACTTTCTACCAAAAATTGAATCGTCATTAATAGCTATCGGTTTACAATTTTGATTAGTCCAAATGATCGTTGGGCTAAAATTCAAATAATCGATTAACCAATTTTCGTAAACAGTTCACCGTTTTCCATGAACAATTCGCCGTTATTTTCCAGAATCATCATTTTAACAATCCTTTGTACGACATGCCTTTTGGAAATTATCGGTTCACCGTTTTCCACAAACGGTTAGTCGTTTGCTACAGTGACTGCTGTAATGACATTATTTTCCAAAATTATAGTTTTCCCCAAACTGTTCTATAATTATAATATAGCTCAAATCTTCATAAAACTTTACAAATAAGTTCATTTCCGTAGTTTTAAAACTTTTTTTAGTTAGACCACGAACTTAAAAAATAACCAATTTTATAAAATCATTTTTCCTTTAAGTATAAAACCTTATATTATCAAAATAATGATTTTTTTAAAATGTATGAAAAATAATTCGAGCATTTAAAAGATTAATCATTCTTAATCTTGTTTGTTATCATCAAAATCAACATTATAAATACATATATGTTAACAAATTGGACTAAACAGCACAAAGCCAAATTTTTTGTGGAAATAAAGAATTTCTTTTGGGATGACCCTTATCTGTTCAAGTATTATGCAGATCAAATTGTCAAACGATGTATCCTAGAAAGTGAATTTCAAAATATCCTTTTATTATGCCATTAACAAGCTTATAGAGGTCATTTCAGCTCTAACAAAACAATTACTAAAGTTTTACAATGTGGTTTCTATTGGGCAACTGTATTTCGAGATACTTACACTTTTTGTTCCTTATGTGATAGGTGTTAATGAATGGCGAGCGTTACACGATAGAATATGATGCCACTAAACCAAATTTTAGTGGTTGAGATTTTTTATGTATAGGGTATCAACTTCATGGGACCCTTTCCCCCTTCTTTCGACCATCAATACATATTGGTTTCTATTGACTACATATCGAAATGGGTAGAAGTAATTCCATGTAGAACCAATGATCACAAGGAGGTGATAGGATTTTTTAAAAGCAACATTGTTTCACACTTTGGATTCCCTTAAGCAATAATCAGTAATGGTGGTGCCCACTTCTGTAACAAATCATTCAAAGCTCTTTTGACAAAATATTTCATCACTCACAAAGTGGCGATCCCATATCATCCGCAAACCAGTGGCCAAGTTGAGGTCTCCAATCGAGAAATAAAACACATATTAGAAAAGACAATGAGACCAAATAGAAAAGATTGTTCATTGAGACTTGATGATGCATTATAGGTATGAAGAACAGCTTTCAAGGCCCCGATTAGGATGTCAAATTATAGGCTAGTGTGTGGAAAAGCTTGCCACCTACCTTTGGAACTCGAGCATTGTGCATACTAGGCCATCAAGAAATTCAACATTGACATGCAGCAAGTTAGGCATAAAGAACAGCTTGATGTATACGAAAATGCCAAGATTTACAAGCAGCAAATGAAACTTTTTCATAACAAGCAAATTATGAGAATATCTTTTACCCTAGGTCAGAAAGTGTTTTTATTCAATTTTCGCTTGCACCTACTCCCAGGTAAGTTACGCTCTCGATGGTCCGACCCATTTATTGTTCATACTATTTTTCTACATAGAGCAATTGGAATTAAAGATCCAAAAAACGATGTCACCTTTAAAGTTAATGGTCAAAGATTAAAGCATATCTAGAGTATCAACCACATGGAGAGGACACCGAAATAAATTTGAATGACCCACCAAATTTGAACTGAGATTTTCTTTCTTTCTTTTTAGTGATTTAATTTTTTTTCTTTTTTTTCTTTTTACTATTCTTTTCTTATTGAAATTATTTTTGCAGAAGTGTGTTTATTTAACCATTAAGTTTTCTTTTATCATTTTTAATAATGTGTGCCTCAATTAGATAGAACCTCTTGAACCTTCTTAGATAACTTCAAAGTGTTTAATCCCATCTCAAAAGTCAGATACGATTTTGTAGTGTTTGGGATCTACGACCACTAGAGTTAGTATCCCATATTGAGGCTTTAGAAAGACAACTCAGAGAAATTGAGAGAACTATCTATGACATCCAATTGGAACTTGAGGTAAATTCAATAAAGGGACGATAGTGAAATTAATTTTCTTTGTGTGTTTTAGTTTGTTATCCCAATTAAGTGGCGGATAATGGTACTTCATGACAATCAAAGTCGGTTACTTTAGTTTCCTATAATAACTGATATTCTAAGATGAAGATATGGACAAAAACGTGATTTTATTAAAGCTTCACAATCGATTTCCTTCATTTCTTGGAATGCCCTCCTTACAATCTATAAAGCTCGGTCCGATGCGATTGCTTAAGAGGAATAATATCCCTAATGATATCTGTTGGTTAATCGAGGCCAAAGTATGATTAGCAGGTGAGTTACCTCCCAAATATATTGCATACATGCCTCGTTGTAGTAAAAAAAATTACTCAAGAAAACAAAGAGCTCAAAAACTTACTGTTGTTTACCATAAGTGTGCCAGAATGAGATGCGATAAAAATCCATGTTCTTTAAGAATGGTGTCTCATAATAAGGAAGACAATATTCAATTCATTAGGGATGGCTTGAATAAAGAATCATTGAATGATATCCTTTTGTCTCTTGAAACACATCCCAATTGATACATACAAAGAGCAATTCTCCAGTTATTACCATTATTCCAGAAAGAACATGCACAATCTAATCTTGGGAATCTGACTATAAACGACCTTGTTTGCCAGTTTATAAGAAAATTGGATGAGAAGCCTATCCTCGACCCATAGAGGGTGTTCAAGTCGTTTCTGGACGTAAAACCAAAGGAAGATGTGAGCCACAACCACAACTACTTGTAAATATCTTTTTATTTCACTGTTGTTTTATTTCACTATTGTTTTATTATTTGCATTCATGTTTTTCATAATTTTATTTTCTCATTGTTTGCTTTTTCTTTTTTTACTATTTTCTTTTTTTAATCTCGAGCCATGTGCCTTTCACATTGATTGACACAGACATGCTACCTCGTACATAGCTGTAAACCATTGTCACCAAAATCCTTAAATATGATTTTTTTTAAGCACTCACAAATTGTTTTTAAGAAGTATCCAATGGCAGCTACTCTCAATAAACAATTCAAGAATATTTGTGTGCTCTCTGGGTTTAACTTTGGCAAATATAAAAAGTTCATTGAGGAGGTAACCGAGAGTTATCAAAACTAGTCTCAGAAACTGCTTATATCAGAGAAAGCCAAGTGTTAAGTATCATCCCAAGAACCCTAAAACCTTTGGCCTGTTTGTCTGACTCACCAACTAGAGAAGAGTTACTCGTCTCAGGTATGCAAGAGAGAATAACTAAAATGTTAAATTATGTTGATGCTTTTATTTTCCTATCAAGAAATCTTGCAACTCCAGAAGCAATAGTTACATTAGCATTTTGGGCCCATCTGAACATTCATTAGAAACCCATCGGTTTGTTAAATGTCAATAACTTTTATGATGGCTTTATGACATTCCTAACCATGCAATAAAAAATTATTTCATTCGTTTCACAGCGAAAATTTTTTTTATTTGTGCTCGTACTACTAATAAGCTACTTGATCTGTTACAAGCTTATAGACCAAAGCCATATCCTAAGACCTTTGTGTTAGAGTGGCCAACCAATGATGATAGCAGTAGCCGCAGTAAGAAATGCAAATTAAATTTAACTCTCTGCTTGTAAATATTTTCTTCTATCTTGCAGCACCCAGGTGATGCCTTTTTAACTTTACTTCTTTACTTTAAAACATTAAGGACAATCTTTCATTCTGGTTGGGTGGAAGAAATAGTTGACAATTGTGGAATGTCTCAATCCTGGTGAAGTTTTTGCTGATTTTTATTGTAGAGACTAATCATGGCTAAATTGTTTAGTCGAAGATGGCTGAATATAGAGTGTAGTGACTCTAGAAACACATCTTCTTAATTTGGAAGTTAAAAAAAATTCACTTTTCAGACGTTTTCTTTTTCTTTATTATTTTATTATGAAGCTTCAACGGTCATTTTAAGTGTGATCTTTCTAACTTCTTCTTTTACCAATTAGTTTTTCTACATCATTTTCACTTTTTTGCATGCATATTTTTCATGTTTAGAATAAGTTTTAGGGTAAAATGTCATTTAAAATTAAAAAAAGTTATTTTGTGTGATCTTTTAACATTGGATGACATGATGACTTTCAAATTTTAGTATTTGTGTTATCTTTGGTCTTGAGCTATGTTACACCATATTTTCTACTCTACATGTTGATGTCAGAGACAAATATGAGTTGCTTGAAGGAATGCACATGTCATAATAAATTCCAAGTGAGTTTTTGGGCCTGTCATTTTTCTTGGAGAGTGACCCTTTTTGCCCATTCTTTATACAGCTTAGCAGTTAATTATTTTATACATAATCTCGAGATTTCCTTTGAGTCAATCATCTAAAAGAAAAAAAAATGTGTTACTAAATTTGAAGGTCTATATAAAAGATTATTTAAAGCGCTAAAAGACGATGAAAATGCCATCTTTGACCCGTTTGAGCCTTTCTAGCCATCCCTTTTGTGAAATATTTGAGCCTTTTATATAAAAAAAAATTATACTTTTCCTTGTCAACTTAACATCTTAACCCACTCCGATTTGGAATATTACCTGATGTCTCACAAGTTCCATCACCTATTCATGTTTGAGAAAAATGTAAATAATTATTTTGTTCAGTAAAGTTGTGATATAAAAAAATAAATTTAGTTTAAAATAATAATAATAATAAATAAGCGAAATATACCTTGTAATTTCCAAAAGATCTCTACTTTTTCTCAAACATATATTTTGTTTTTCCTATTTTTCCTTATTTGTTAGCCATGTCCCTAGCCTATGTTACCTCCTAATAAAAGTCCTTCTTGATTTTAGGGAACTATAGTCTGAACTATAAGATAGTTATATGGGCTAAAAAGATGTAGTGGTGTATAAAAAAATGAATACATGGGTTTCACTAGCATTTTATTTGACTTAAGATCGTATTATTTATAAGCTGTAGGCATATTTCTTTCATTTTGGTGAGAGTGTGTGATATTACTTCTTTATTATTTTCTCTCAATTTACCATTCATTGGAGTGATTATTTTTATTGGGTTTAATTTCTTTGTGAGAGTGTCATTACTATCGATGAGATTTTAGGGTTTGACATGTCATTCTTGAAAATGGCTTGATTATTGTAGCTGTGACAAAGTCTACTGGACTGACTCATGTGGATGATTGATGTGGGGGTGATATTTCTTTGGATTGGAGATAATGCTTATACTTTTATTTGATGCTATCATTAGTCTAATTGAATAAACACGACTGTTTTAAAATATATATATTTTGGGTTTGAATTTTATTTTCACTTAATTTGCTAAGGACTAGTAACAAACTGGTTAGGGGGTGTGTTGAGTGCTAGAAAGTGTATATTTATAAAGGAGAAAATCATAATTTTACACTTCAAGCCTCACTAACATCTTTATTTTTATGTATTTAAGTCCCTTGTGATTTAACTATGTGTATTTTATTATAATTAAGTATTTTATGTATTTTACGGTCATCATGGTCATTTCACAATGATTGAGAGATCAGATAGCAAAACGGACAATAATTTTGAACTCAGGACAGTCGAAAACCTTAGAAGGAAGATAAAATGATAAACGGCGATGTTCACATATACGGTATTGTTCATGGTATTGTTCACAACAATGTTCATATATACGGTACGATGATATGGCATTGAACGACAACATGGCACTAACTGATGACGTGGTAGAATTCGATTGGATGAATGATGTGGCATTGACTGCTTATATGGCGTTGACTGATGATGTGGTGTTGACCGATCTATGTGGATGTTTTGACTTTTCTCTTCCCCTCTGATTATGTGGATGTTTTGATTTTTCATCGATAGATAGTAATAATCTTATCTAGATATTACACTGGTGTAATCGTCTCTAATCGTCTCCGTAGTGCAAGGTTATTACTATTTGGTACAAGAAGCACTTAGTACCATATTTATTTGACTGAGGTTTATGAGGAGTGGAAACCCCCCCTCCCTCATAATTTAATTGGCATTAATAAGGAATACTAAGCCCACAATGTATGTCGAGTGTAGATCCAGAGACCCAAGCACTTCATTTTAATAGTTTTCACTTTAATTTATTCCCGCCATTCTAATTTAAATTTTAGGATAGTTTAAATCAATTTCACCAGAAATCCAACCACCCACTTAGAAAATTAACTCTACACGTAATTAAAATCCATCTCTTCGTGGGATTGACACTCGTCTCCGTTAATCTATTCTACAATAGATTCATGCACTTACGAGTTCAATAAAATTTGCATAATAGTTTGCATGGTGAGATTATGTCTTACAAAGAAAGCATTGTATTTAAGCATAAAAGATTACATATTGATGATTTGAAAAAGAAAAATGAAATATTTAGGAAAAAGAGCAATGAGCTTAATGATATTGTCTCAAAATTTGTAAATAGGGAAAAGATTTTAAATAACTTGCTTAGGTCTCAAAAATGTATTTTTGACAATAAAAGAATTGGTTATAAGCCAAATTTCAAACAAAAATATTACAAGTATTACTTTGTGAAGGCTACCTTTATTAATGATCAAATTGTATGTCACTATTGCAATAGAAATGTTCATATGAGTTATAGATGTCCAGTTAAGAAAAATGCATATTATGAATCAAATGTATTTAGGTTTTAAAAGGAATCATTACCAACACTCAAGGACCCAAAAAGCTTTAGGTACCTAAAACTTGAGATTTCTTCTACATGGTTTAAAGAAGAATAACAAGTGGTGCTTGGACAGTGGATGCCCGAGACATATAATAGGCAATTACTCTTGCTTTTCGAGTTTTACAAAGATCGAAAACAATGGACAAGTATCTTTTGGAGATAATTTAAAAGGAAAGATTATCGGTATTGGTAATGTCGGTAAAGATTCTTCTACCTTTATTGAAAATGTGTGTTTAGTTGAAATTTGAAATAGAACTTGCTTAGTGTTAGTCAATTGTGTGATAAAGGTTATAGAGTTATTTTTGACAAAACAAAATTTGTTATTGAGAACGTATGTGACGGCAAAGTTTTGTTTGCCGAAAAAAGATGTATTAATGTATACACTATAGATATAAATTGTGTATCAACTCTTGATAAATGTTTTTATGTATTATATGATGATAGTTGGCCATGGCATAGAAGACATGCAAGCATGGATTTGATTTAAAAATTTTCAAAAAATGATTTGGTTAAAGGTCGTCCAAAAATTGGTTTTAAAAAAGATAGAATCTATAAAGCTTGCCAATTTAAAAAGCATACTAAAACTTCTTTCAAAAACAAAAATCGTGTTTCCACTTCAAAACCATTTCAACTTCTTCACATGGATGTGTTTGGACCTTCTGAATATGCTACTCTTAGTGGCAAATACTATACAATTGTAATTGTTGAGGATTATTCTAAATACAAGTATTGTTCTTAGTTAATAAGGATGATGCCTTTGGTACTTTTAAAATCTTTTACAAAAAGGTTCAAAATGAAAAAGGCTATGCTATTTCTTATCTTAGGGGTGACCAAGATGAAGAAGTTGAAAATCATGATTTTGAAAATTTTTGCAATACCTTTGGCATAGAACATCAATATTCATCACCAAAGCCCCACACCAAAATGGAGTTGTTGACAGAAAGAATAGGTCTGTTAAAAAATTGGCTAGGACCATGTTGAATGAAAATGCATTACCGAAATACTTTTGGGCTAAAGCCGTTAATACAACATGCAATGTTTTGAATTGTGTTTTGGTCACACTCTAACTTAATAAAACTCCCTATGAGCTTTAGAAAAATAGAAAACTCAACATTTGTTATTTCAAAATTTTCGGATGCAATTGTTTTATATTGAATACTAAAGACAATCATGGTAAATTTGATCTAAAATCATATGTTGGTATTTTTCTTGGATATTCAAATACAAGCAAAGCTTGCATAGTGTATAACAAAAGAACCGTGGTTGTTTAAGAATCTATGCATGTTACATTTGATGAAACTAATACTTCCTCTACAAATAAAGTTATTGTTAATGATGATGCAAATGAAGAGTTATAGAAAGAAAAGTCTTCAAATGACAAACAAGATAATGCACTATGTAAGAATCAAGAGGAGCAAAATAAAGATAATTATATATCACTCTCTAAGGAGTTGAGGTATTTTTTTTCACCCTAAAGAATTAATATTAGGAAATCTTTCACGAGGTGTAACTATACGATCATCATTTAGAAATACTTGTGAGCATGCTTCATTCATATCTCAAATTGAACCAAAATCTTTTTCGAATGCGGAAAACGATGAATCTTAGAATATGGCAATGCAAGAGGAGTTATATCAATTTGAGAGAAATACAGTGTGGAAATTAGTTCCTAAACCAAAACATTAATGTATTATAGGTACAAAATGGGTATTCAGGAATAAGATAGATGAATCCAGTGTGATTGTAACGAACAAAGCTAGACTAGTAGGTCAAGGATACAACTAAAAAAAAGAAATTATTTGATGAACCTTTTGCACTTGTGGTTAGATTAGAATCAATTAGGATGCTTTTAGCATTTCCATGTCATAAGGATTTCATTTTGTATCAAATGGATATTAAAAGTTCCTTTCTAAATTATTATATTATGGAAGAATTTTATGTCCTTCTAGCTTTGAAAATGAAAAATTTAGAAATCATGTTTACAAGTTGTCTAAAGCATGGTATGAAAGTCTTAGTAGATTTCTTTTGGAAAATAGTTTTTCAATGGAAAAAAGAGATACTACACTTTTATTAAGCATAAAAATGAAGATATACTCATTGTTTAAATTTATGTTGATAATGAAGATACACCTATTGTTCAAATTTATGTTGATGATATTATCTTTAATTCTACTAATGAGTCTTTGTGTGAGGAATTTTTATCTTGTGTAAGCAAAGAAATTGAGATGGGCATGATGGGAGAGCTGAAGTACTTGGACTATAAAAAAAAATAAATAAAGAAGGAACAATTATCAATGAAGCCAAATATTTGAGAGATTTACTTAAAAGATTCCAATTTAAAGATGGAAAGGCTAAAAGCACTCCAATGAGTGCAACAATCAAGCTCGACAAAGATGAAAAAGGTAAAAAATTTGATGTCAAAGTATATTGAGGTGTGATTAGATCTTTACTTTATTTGACTGTTAATAGACCAGACATTATGTTTAGTGTGTGCTTGTGTGCAAGATTTTAATCATGTCTGAAGGAATCTTATTTGCTTCCTATTAAGAGAATTTTCCATTATTTGAGTTGAACCATGGATTTTAGACTTTGATATCCTAAAGGAACTCACATAGATCTAACTTGTTATTCGGATACCGACTTTGTCGGTTATAAGGTTGATAGGAATAGTACTAGTGGAACATGTCACTTTTTAGGTCCCTCACTTGTCTCTCGATTTAGTAAGAAGCAAAACTCAATTGCACTCTCAACCATCGAGTTGAATATATTGCCACCAGTAGTTGTTGTGCACAAGCCCTTTGGATGAAACAAACTCTTAGTGACTATGATATTAACCTTGATCATATACCTTTCATGTGTGACAATAATAGCATTATAAACCTGTCAAAGAATTCCATTCAACATTCTAGAACCTAGCACATTATGATCAAATACCATTTCTTGAGAGATCATGTTCAAAAAGGGGATATTACATTAGAATTTTTAACAATCGAAAAACAATTTGCGGGTATCTTCACAAGACCCCTTAGCGAAGAATAGTTTATTAAAATTAAACGTGAGCTTAAGATGATGAAGGTTTCATATTAGCACAACTTTATATGATATCAAGGCTATCTTGCTCTTTATGATGTGATTATTGCCTTAAGAATGTGTTATTGTTAGGATGGGTTGTTATGTTTTAGCTGCATGCCCATATAATATACATGCATTCATGAATGATGCATTAAAATAGCCTTTAAAATATTTTAGATTAATAAAATGATCTTGGAATGGATCAATTTTGGCCCAAAGATTAAAATAAATGTGCGAATCATAGTTTAAAATAAATGGATAACTGTTTACTCAATAAACGAAAAACTGTTTTGTGACAGAAATTTAAGGGATATGTTCTACAAATTAATGGTTTACCAATTAAATTTATCAGTTTTCCGTTTAAAAATAAATAAGGTATTTGAGTGATTAATCAATAATGGTTAATCGATAGCTCTAAACGGAAAACCGTATGCAAATTGTTAGTTTCTGGAAATTATCGGTTTGCCGATAACTTAAGTCGGCTCACCGTTATCGTGTGACAAGTTACTGTTAACATGTATGTGCTTATAATGATGATTTTGATGATAACAAACAAGATCAACAATGATTAAGTTTTAAAAGCTCAAATTATTTTTCATACATTCTAAATAAATTATTATTTTGATAAAATAAAGATTTTATTCTTAAAGGAAAAATGATTTTATGAAATTGGTTGTTTTTCAAGTTCATGATCAAATTGAAAAACTTTTGAAAACTTTGAAATCAACAAGTATTGCTTAAAATTCTGTAAATAGACTTGTTTGAAAAGTTTCATAAAGTTTTTAGCCATAGTATAATTATAGAAAGTTTTGAGGCAAAGCTATAATTATGAAAAATAGTTTACTGTAGCAGTCACTATATCAGACGGTGATTCGACATCTTGATAACGGCTAACTGACATCAAACAAAGTTGAAGATTAGATTTTGAACACTAACGGCGATCCAACATCTTGATAACGGCTAACCAACATCGAACAAAATTGAAGATTAGTTTTTGGACACTAACGGTGATCCGACATCTTGATAACGGCGATTCGAAATTTTGAATTTTTGTCACAACAATCACTTGCTCAAGTCAAAACAACGATCCGATTTTCTTTTTAAAAGGAAGAGTATGATCAAGGGAAGAGTATGATCAACCAGTTCTTCAATTGAATTCACATCAACGATTCTATCATCTTTATCAGGGGGGTTGTTTAGCAGTGTTAGAGATATTCAACTCCATAGTCATGTTGCCAAAGGATAATTTTGGTGCTTGTGGTTATTGTTATAAATCTATTTCAATTTTATCCTCAATTTTAACCTTTGATGTAATGTGCGTATGTGTACGAAGCGTCTTTTCCAATTCAAGATCTATAGGTTCTAGATCATATGATTGTGACCTTCGACTATGCACGCAAAGAACACATAAAAATTAAAAACAAAACTACTGGAAATAAAGAGAAAGGAAAAGTTATAATACTAACCTTATCACATTGTTACACAATTACTATGAAAATACACTCTAAACCTACACACAATGGTATTTACACAATATTTACAAAGAAAATATTTAGTAACGGCGCCAAAAAATTTTTATACAAATTTTTTTATACTCACAAGCACACGAATCTATTGTAGTATTGATTTATGTAGACGAATGTCGATCCCACAAGGAGGTAAATTTAATTATATGTAATGTTAATTTTCTATGTGCGTTTATGAATTGGCTAGAGATGAATTTTGAGCAATACTAAGATTTAAAAATAAAAATGGTGGGAATAAATTAAGGATAAAAATAATTCAAATAAAACATTTGAATATTTTGATTTACACTCAACACCTAACCATGGGCTTAATATTCCTTTTTAGTTCCAATTAATTTATACAGTGGTATTTTCACTACTCATAAACCTTACTCTAATAAATATGATATCAAACGCTCAGTGTGCCAGAGGATAATGATCTTTTGCTAAATGTGGTGTCAAGTACATGTTGTACCAGATGATAATAGTCATTCTATCGACAGTGTGGTAAGACCATCCACTAAATAACTTAGCTATACTCTGTCAACATTGAGTCAAGACTACCCACAAATACAAGACAAGATTCTCTTTCTAATAAATATGGTGTAAAGTACTCATTGTGCTAGATAGTAACGATCTTTTACTATAGAGCCGGTACACCGTGCAAAAACTAGACAAGATACACTATTCATTGACAATGAGTCAAAATAATCATATAAATCATAGAGGAAAAGAAAATAAACTTACTAAATTAAGCTCATGGATCATGTTTAGGCAACCCAAGCTTGAAATTAAATTACCTACTCATAATTTTTTTTTTGAGAAGTACCTACTCATAATTACAGGAAACTAAGCTCAAATTTAGATTCAAAGCTATCAAATTAGAGGGGACCTTTCTATTTATAGATACAATGAGTAAATTACAGTCATCCAACGAAAATAATCTGGATGTTCAGAATTATGCCACATGACAAGATCTAATTGGTTAGAACACATCATTAGGTCCAACAATATCTGCCACATCACCATCAATGTCACATCATCATTTTTGTCCATTAAGATGTTGTCATATCATTGATCAACGCCACATCATGGGTCAACGCCACATCAGCATTTCTCGATCGAATAGGATACTATCACGTCATCAATCAATGCCATATTAGTTAGTCAATGCCATGTTAGGTGGGCCTCAGCAAAATCCTAAAATTATAATTTTGCTCTTTATGTCGTTCCTAAAATTTTCAGTTGTTTTAAGCTAAAAAATGCTATACGTCTTGTTGTCTAATTTTTTATTAATCATAAAACAACCAAAATACCCTTGAAATATTTAAAATAGTCAAATTATAATAAAACATACACAATCAAAGTTTACAGGACTGTGATGTGATCCAGAGTGCTTAGAGCATTAAAGATCTGTTGCTTATTCTAGTGGGGCCAATTACGAGAGCATGAGCTAAAAAGATCAAGGAAGCAATGCAAGTATTTGTTCAAGCTACTTTGGATGAATTCAATACAAATCAATTTGCAAGAGACCAATGTTCAAGATGAGCTTGAAAAAGGAGGAACCAGCCTTGATAGACTTGATTCAAGCTAACGAGGTGGTGAGCATCAGAGAAGATGATTTTTGAAGTAGAAGAAGAGCTAGAAAAAACAATTCTAAAGTTATAACTGCATTACTTACGTCGAGGGCTTCGAAAGGGTATATTGGGGGCCCAAATCCGACATCATATGCGCATGTTACGGTCCGTTTAAAATCAATGGCTCTGTAGGCCAGGGCCCATACCACTTCGGGATTTTAATTTGAAGGTTATTTTTGTGTTTTAAAGTTAAATTAGGGTTAGCCACCTTATATAAACATTCTTTTATGTTTTTTTAATAGACTTTTTTGACAATCTTGAGTTTGATATCGTTGGAGAGGATTTTCTCAACTTGTTCTTGAAAGAGCTTCTGACTTATCAAAGGAATAACTAACCTTTATGGCATCTTATTTAGCAATCCGGGTTCTTAAGACTTAGCTTCTCAAAGGTTTGGATCTTTTATCTGAATTCTGATCATATTGGCTTTATTGGGTTCTTATGAATTTAGTTGTGGGTTTTTCTAGCTAGATCTAGGGGGGTCCTCATCAGACTTGAACACATAAAAGTAGAAATATTAGTGAGACTAGGAGCAAAAAATGATAATTTTACCTTTTATAAATATGTATTCTCTAGTACTCAACAATCATTTCTCAAGCAATATCAAATATATTCCGATTTTCTAATACACTATATCTCTGTATGTATTACAATATATGAAAAAATATTAAATTCTATGGTATTCTAGATTAACTGCATGAATTAAGTTAGTATATCTCTATCTCTCGTATAATTTATAAAAGTATTAAGCACAGTAATAAACACTCAATCATAGAATAATAAATTAAAAATAACACAAATTTATGTTAGGCTACATTGTGACCCTAACAAAATAGATTAGTTCTTGAGAAAATTAAGGGAACTCATAAATATACTGGAGAACATTCTAACAAGACAATTAGAAAACGAAAAGAAATACTCAAGAAAGTAATCTCAGCATCTTCTTTTTCTAAATTGCTCCTGCAGCTCTTGGATTCAGCTTCTAATTGAGTGTGTGCTGCTTCTCTTCTCTCAACTTCAGTTACTTCGGCTCTTTTTAAGTCTCTTTTTTAATATGCCCCCTATACTTCTCTTTTTTTATTGTAATAAAGGCTGATAAACCCTTATTAAATAGAAATACTCCTTGATTGAGGATTTTCTAGCCTCATACCTATATAATACGAATCTACCAACCTCCTGTTTAAGCTATAAAGCTTATACCAAATTCTTTAAGTTTCCATGTGCCATCTTTATGATATAACCTAATTCGATTGCCTAGTGGTGCTCCACGTAAATGCATGCATGATGGTTAATTTAATTGCACCTTCTTTAACTTGTTTCAATTAAATTTCTATATTCTTTCTCTTTTGGATTCTTTAAAACAAATTTCTTCGCAAATGTTCGAATTTAATTTATGTTTTAGCTCTTTTTTTATTTTGATATTAACTACATAAATAAAAACATAAAATCAAGATAACAATTGTTGACGTCTGATTTTTTTCCTACTTGAAACGAATCGAGTACAACAGGTAGAGGTAACCTGGACACACAGTCACAAACAAAGAAAAACAGTGAAATGGGAGTGGAGATGGTGTTTTCCAGTGAGCCCATTCTAATGCTTAAGTCAGTATGCTATTTGGTAGTTGAAAAATAGAATAGTTCATTCAGTCTTTCATACCTTTCGACATTTTTCCCTTAAAAATTACCTTTATTTAAAAAAAAATAGGGCATGATTTTAGAAGTGGATTGTGCTCCTACTTTTTACGTGTGTATTGGCCTTGTAACCAACTTCCTTACCCACTTTCTTCGTGTTCCTGTAATTCTTTCTTAAGTGATAAACATTGCCACAATATTTTAGCCCTACTGGGTCAGTGTTTTTGACCAATTCAAGGCCTCAGCTGAGAGTTCTGTACTTTCCACCTCCACGGATCCTTAATGCCCACCTAATAATCTACATTCCTGCCTTCAAGAGATCTAATTTTTCCTCCAAGAGACCCTGAACCCCTTTGAAGTGGTAAGAATGATTAAATTCTATATCAACACGAGCCCCCAGTTCATGGTAAGAGTTTTCAAAATTCAAAAATCTCTTATTAAGAACTAGGAAGTTAATGGGCTCTAATGTAGATTTTAAAATTTGAAATTAAACACTACCTTGAGATACATATCGTTCCCAATCTCTGCTCTCCTTTATTTCCTTCTCACGACGTTTGGGTCTTCATTCTCTTACCTAACCCACGTATAATTATCTCCTTTCTCTCCTCTTCTTTTTCTTTTCTTCATTTTGTGGCTTTCATGGATCCATTCAGAGTTGAGCATAGCGAATCAAGCAAAAGTAAAGGGTCTTATAGACAAGTCACCAGGAGTCTCACGCGTCATTCCTCCTGTGTTTCTCCTCCTCCTACGACCACAATTCATATTGCTGATGATAAGGACCGAGACGTCTCAATAGATGGGTTTTCAGCCAATCGGTAGGAATCTAAAGCCACTCTTCGCATGATCAACAAATTGAAAAAGGATTTTTAGATTCCAAACTCCGTAGAGCTTAGGATTCTAAACCCTAACGAAAATATGGCAACACCTCCAGAGGGCTCTGTAGCCCTTTACACTTCTATGTTAAAAGTTAGGATAAGGTACATTACACCATTTTATTTGTTTGTTTTTGTGATCCTTCAACGTTGCTCCAGCTCAACTTAACCTTGTTGTTTATAAGGCCCCTCTTGGTCATTATTCAATCCGGAAACTTTCGGGAAACCTATCTAACTTCTCTTTTAGTGAGTTTAAAAGACTGTATCAGATCAAATCAGTTGCCAAAGGAAGTGGTTGGTACTATTTGGCCGACTGGGCTCGCATTGATCCAATTATCACCCCTGATTTCCTTGGTCAACTAAGGCTTGGAAAGATTCTTAGTTTCTTGCTTCTGAAAGTTGGTGTTCTAGTGACCCCAACACTAGCGATTCTTTTTCCACTTTCTTTCAAACTCTAGGTTGATTTTTGTCTTCCTGGTTGGTGGTTTATTACTTTTATCATATAATTTTAATTTTGTTGTAGTGATTTGGCATTCTTCGCCTATTTTATCTGTGGAATCACTTTTAAACATTCAATGTGGTCAAGTTAGCTTTTTGCAATTTGATGTGATTTCTTTATTCAACACAACTTTATACCAAGAATTTGGTCTCATTCCTGTTGGTATGTATCGTACTATTTTGCACTGTGACCAATTTTAGTTTCTCTCCATTTTACTTCTTTACATTTTTTTTTCTTAACCACGAGGTATTTTGGAGAGGGCCCCAACTGTAGGAAACACCTTTAAACCCGTACCACAACTCAGATTATAAGTCTCCGCTCGAATCGGGAGGCATAGGTTCTCCCAACAAAAGCGACTTCCCCGCGACTCAAACTGGGAAACAAACTCAGTCAAGCCACTTAACGGGACTCCCTTGCCAGTGGAACCAACACTTTGTTGGTTATTCTTTACATTTATTTGGTGTTTGGGACGCACAGTTATCATGTCTCAAATTGGTAGTAGAAAGAGAACAAGGCCAACAAACTTACCTCCCGGGGATTCTTCGACTCAATCTCAGTCCTTGAAGCCCCCTCAAATCAATCTGTCCCTCATGGCACCTTGCAAGCCGGGAAAAGAACCCAACTGCCAACCAATATAAGATCACCTGAGCACACTTTAGCTGTCTTGTTTGATGATTTGGCTAACTAGACTTTTTAGCGTAGCGAGCTCGAACATGACCTAGCCACCTTTCGTCTTTGAAGAGAACACTTTCTCACAAGAATGTCTTCATTCAAAGCAGACTGACCCCGAGGTCCTATTGTCTGCCTTCATAAGTAATGCTCACAAGGTTGGCTTTATGATTCCCTCTTGGGTTTATTGTTGCTCTCTTTATTGGCCGACACCGATAAAATTTCTTTATTCATTCATAGGTCACTATGAACATGATCCAAGCATACAATCTATACCGAAATTCAGAAGGTGAATGTTCTAAAGCTAGAAGTGAGAAAACTAAGGTTGCAGTGAAGTAATCCAGCTAAGGATTGAGCTTGCAGCCCTCAAATCCATTCATGAATCTCTCAAATTGGAGTATAGCATCAACAGCGATGTAATCAAGAACAAAGATGAAGAGCTATCTCGCCTGAGGCAACAACGTCAGAACAGTTATTAGAGCCATGTCAAAGCTTATCTCCAATTGGCTGAATTTAAGCAAGTGCAGGAGGTGGAATTCTTTGCTAGGGTTGATGATTGCAAGAAAGTGATGTAGGACCACTATCCTGAGTAGTATTTGAAGTTCATGGATGATTATTATTGTGAGGCCCCTCATGTGGAAGATTTTGACTTGCCTCCAGAAGACAAGTCAGCTATAAATTATACGTAAGATATATATATTTTGGACAAAATAAAAGAAAAAAACATGGATTTCAAAGGCACCACAATGATTTTTTTTTCATCCTTTAATTTATCCTTAAATTTAATATAGTCAAGATAGATAAATAAATAATCAATATTGTTATTCTATAGCAAGCAAACACAAATTCCTTCATTCACTTAAGAAAATACATACTAAGGACAATGATTCTCAATTAAAAAATTATTATTATCATTATTGTTGTTGTTGTTGTTATATATAAAAATTTAGTTGGCTTCATTAAAAAAATTTGATTAACAATACATGTGCAAGTGCCGAGTGCGTGCGCTGCATATTCTTTAGTGTTATTTTTGTTTTGTTAAGCTACCCTTAAATTGTAAATTTATATAAAAATTCAGATGTTATTTAATTGTTCTTGAAACTTTTATTTTAAAATGGTTTGCAATTATTTAACTCAATATCTTATTTTGTCCTCAATGAATTATAGAGTAAACTTAACTATAAATTTATAGATAGGTATTTTGTACTAATATTTGAAAAATAAGGATAAAATGGATTAAAAAAAATGAAATGTACTGTTGTATCGAATTTCAGCAGTAAAAATGACTTTTTCCCTTTTTATAAATAGTGAAACGAGCTTAACAACTCATCTTAAAATTGTAACTCTATCATCTATATTATTTTCTTAACATTGTTGATCGGAGATAGCCGCTAAAAGGGGAGAACTTTGTTAGTACAGAGAATAATTTTATTTATGAATATTAATCTTCTGAAGCTTGGAGTTTTTTGTTTTTTATTTGAGTGACTCAAATTTAATTTATTTATTATTGTTGTGGCTAGATTTTCATCGTTGCATCTGTCTCGTTCTAAGAAGGGGCAGAACACACTCTTCTAGGCCAATTTGAGTTGGATCGGTCACAGCGAGTGGTCTGTGAACTAAGGGCTTCAGTGTTCCTCAAGTGTGCCGGCTTTAAGTTTATTCCATTCACATTTCACATTACTGCTTCTCGCATATTAATCACATAATTCGGCCTTTTCAATAATATTAAAACAATAATCATTAATTCATTGTCAACAACATCATCACAATAATCTCCATTCAAAAAAATATATATATATCAGCACAATAATCATACAAGTCAACTCCTTTTGTATCTTTCTTAAAAGATGATGATGATGATGATGACGACCTACTTCGAGTGCATCAACCCCAAAAATTAACTCATATATATTGAAAGTACGTAAAACAAGCCAATAAATTTATCACAAATTTAAATAAAAATGTACATATACCACAAATGTATTAATTAATAAATCTAACAAAACTTCTCGATATTCATAATATTGGGGCTAAATTAACTTTATTATTAGGAAGAGATTATAACTTAATAACAGTATAGTTACAAATATTATTATTTTGACTTAATTATCATTGGTATAGTGATACGAGGGTAAAATATAAACTACATTAATAATTAACAAATGAAGGCTGTCAAATCTAATTTATAAAAGTGATGGTGACAAAAAAAAAAAAAATACATGTATCCATGCAGCGTTTGAAAATATTCAAAATGCAAAGTGCAAGTCTAAATGTTTGTATTCTTTCAAATAATAATTTCTTATAACTTTAAAGAATAAATTATTGTCTCAAAAAACTTTTTCATTCTGTATTATATCATTAGTGCAACATAGCAAATACTTTTTTAATATACAGATAATTACTGTTGCAGAGAGATAATTTCCTTAATATGGGATCCAAAAAAGTTATTAAAACATTGAGTTTATTTTTATTTATAAGTAGCACAAATTGAAGCCATAATTTTTCATGATTACCTAGAAATTATTCCTATATAGAATATCACTGTAGAGAGGTTTTGTAGTATATATAGTAATTAATTTTATAATAAGAGAATCTTTTACTTTATTCAATATAATACATGTCAAAATACGATGTCCTGAAGTATAGATTTTTCTGTCTTTGAACTTATCTATATATTTATATAAAGTTTGGACTACAAGAAGTGATGTGGCATCACCATTTCTCATCTTTGTATATTCTCTATTATCTAATAAATAGAGAAATTTTCTTTCAAATTTGGTTTTTCATCTTCTCATAATTAATTTGACTGTTATTACATAATTAATATGTAACAGTTCATCAAAAGACTCACTATCTTCTCTAATTGAAACCTTCTTGATTATAAATTAAGCAATAATTTATAAACATTTTTAATCACTCTTCTTCTCTGCCTCACCTTAATTTATAAATAGCAGCAAAAAATATAATATCCCACGTAAACATAAACACAACATAAAAGAATAGAAAATAGAAATGGCTCTAAAACATGTGTTTTTCATTTTGGCTCTCACTTGCCTGATCATGACAAATATTGCAAATATAAAATATTGCCTGATCGCTTCAACAACAATATCAAACTAGACTACGATCTTGTGACAAGACTTGAAGTTAGCGGAGGCCTGACGAAGTGCTGGAACCCGTTAATGGAGCTAAAATCATGCTTAAATGAAATTGTTATATTCTTCCTTAATAGCCAGGCTTATATTGGCCCGACTGTTGTCGCGCTATTAATATCATCACCCGTAATTGTTGGCCTGCAATGCTCACCTCTCTCGGATTCACTGCTGAAGAAGGGAGCATACTAAGAGTGAGAGGCTACTGTGATGCATCTTCTGCTATATCCACAAGGGGGCCTCGCGGTGATATATCAGCCTCAGGTTTCCAAGATTTTAGCTTAGACAAGGTGCATCTATGGCACTTCTATTTCTGTGGTGTTAATTTAGCTAATGCAATTTTAAATAATTAAAAAAAGTCTTTTTACTTTTAGCTTTGCTTTATTTTTTTCATTTTTTTTGGAAGTTTTGCCTCTTAATCGAATAGAATAAATTGTTAAAAGTAGAATAAGAAAAAAAAGATAATACTAATTTCTTTTTTCAAAACCGTGCGAAACGCGAATCTATTTCCTAGTTTATTATATATAAAAGGGTCGGATTGAGAGTACCTGATTTCAAATTACCTATTCATTCCAATTGATATGTCAACAATCATTTGTTATAATATGTATGAAAATAATTGATTTTATTATTAATTATTTTATAAATATAATCAATAGATGCTATATAAAAATATACAAATAGGTAATTTGAAAATGTCACTAATTATTAATTATCATAAATATAAAAATAATTAATTGCATTATTAATTATTTTACAAATGCAATCAAATGGATGCTGCATAAAATATTAAAATGTATATAAGATAATTTGTATTCCAGCTGAATAACATCACTCCCATAGTCCCATTTCACATTTTTTTTTTTTTTTTGACATGATAGTCCCCTTTCACATTTGACATAATCACTCACGTGAATCACATATTTTCAGTTTTCAAGGAAAAAAAAAAATCTCACACACGCCGTGGTAGATTAAACTCTCTTTCTCGGAATTTTCCTTTCACATTTTAATAAATAATAAAAAAATAGATCCACCTACCTTGCAACCAGTAAGGATCCTCCTACCTTGCGAGTCCGGTAAACTTGTTACTTTGTTAGGAGTGGGGTCTTTACCCATCAAGTTGAAAAGACACTAAATAAAAGTAAATGAGAAACACATATTACCGATTGATTTTAGAAGACCAAAGAGGTATTGAAAAGCTTCTCACTTGGGTATTGTGTCATATCATTTTTCTTCCCGATTTCGCTATCTTTAAAATCCATCCAATCCAACAGAGACGGAGAATTGGAAATAAGATAAGCAGAAAAAATGGAGGAGCTAAAGCCCAGTCCTGCGAATTCAACCCCACTAACTCCTCTTGTTTTCTTAGAAAGAGCCGCCACCGTCTACGGTGATAGCCCCTCCATCATCTACAACAACGTAACTTACACGTGGTCAGATACTCACCATCGATGTCTCCAGCTGGCTTCCTCCCTTTCATCCATCGGCATCTCCAGAGGCCACGTCGTCTCAGTTGTTTCCCCTAATGTTCTCGCTTTATACGAGCTCCACTTTGCTGTCCCCTTCGTTGCTGCCGTCCTCAACACCATTAACACTCGCCTTGACGCGCGGACAGTCTCCTTGCTCCTTCAGCACTGCCAGTCAAAGCTTGTCTTCGTCGATTTCCACTCACGCGCTCTTGTACTCGAAGCTGTTTCCCTTTTCCCACCCGATCTCAAACCTCCCCCCCTGGTCCTCATATCTGACGATGACGATGCTGCCGCTTCATTACAGAGTCATCATCCCAATATTTCCAACGATCAGTTCTTCTCTACTTATGAGAGCCTCGTGGCGAAAGGGGATCCTGAGTTCGAGTGGATCCGCCCCAGGACAGAGTGGGACCCAATTGTACTGAACTACACATCCGGTACGACGATGTCCCCAAAAGGAGTGGTCCACTGCCACCGCGGCATCTTCATTGTAGCCGTTAATACCTTATCTGATTGGTCAGTACCCACACAGCCCGTTTACTTGTGGACACTACCCATGTTCCACTCCAACGGGTGGTGTTTCCCGTGGGCCATGGCGGCCGTTGGTGGCACCAACATCTGCATACGCAAGTTCGACGCTTCAATAATCTTTGACTTGATTAGACGTCATGGTGTCACTCACATGTGCGGAGCTCCCGTTGTCCTCAACATGCTATCTAACTACCGGGATCCCGGCAAGAAGCCGTTAAAATTAGCAAAACCCGTTCACCTCGCCACAGCCGGGGCCCCACCACCTGCTGCAGTGCTCTTAAGGACCGAGTCCCTGGGTTTTAAAGTGAGTCACGGATATGGGTTAACCGAAACGGGAGGAATCGTGGTGTCGTGTGCATGGAAAAGTAACTGGAACCTGTTGCCAGCAGCGGAGAAAGCTAGGCTTAAGGCTAGACAAGGAGTCAAAACGACAGCGTTGACGGAAGTTGACGTGTTGGATCCAAAGTCGGGAGTGAGTGTAAAACGTGACGGGTCAACGCTGGGTGAGATTGTACTGAGAGGAGGATGCATAATGCTGGGTTATCTTAAAGATCCTATTGGGACCCGTAAGTGCATGACGGATGATGGCTGGTTCTACACCGGAGACGTTGGAGTGATGCATAGTGATGGGTACTTAGAGATAAAGGATAGATTAAAGGATGTTATAATCAGCGGGGGAGAGAACCTGAGCAGCGTGGAGGTTGAGTCAGTGCTGTATACGAACCCGGCAGTCAACGAGGCGGCGGTGGTGGCTCGGCCGGACGAGTTCTGGGGCGAGACGCCTTGTGCATTTGTCAGTGTGAAGGAGGGGTCGAAAAGTAAACCAACCGAAAAGGAGATGATGGAGTATTGCAGGGGTAGGTTGCCCCGCTACATGGTGCCCAAAACTGTTGTGTTTATGGATGAATTGCCCAAGACTTCTACCGGTAAGATTCAAAAGTTTGTGCTCAGAGAGATTGCTAAGAACATGGGCTCCTCCTCCTCGTCTTTCTCCAGATCATTGACCAGTCGAATGTAGTAATATTAAACTTGAATCGATCGACGAACTGCAAGTTAGCATTATTTGCTCCTCCTATAAAATTAAATTTCCAATCGTAATCATTTTTATCATTATCCTTTATTATTATTTGTATTGTATTGCACAATTTTTCTCCTCCGAGAGGCGCTACGGCATGGATTTCTAATTATTTACGTTTTCTATTTTTATTTGGAGTAGGGATAGTAAAAATGACCGTGAATGTAACGCCAAATTCCATAATTTTAACTTATGGAAATTCGGTCATTATTAGAAATCATATGCGGCTATAACCCTTATATTAATAAGAATATTAAAACTATAAATAGGATTATTCATGACATAATTTTTTAAAAAGTTGTTTTTCTAAAATTAATAAGGTTTCTTAAAACTCTAAATAAATTCATAATTTTTTCTCTTTCATAATCTTAAGTTCATAACTTTTTCTTCATTTTTTTTTTAGCTGCTCATTACTCTCACTCATACTCTAGAATTTAAATATTTATTTAAGAGAGAATTATAACGGTTGGTAAGTTTTACTCTCTCTATTCTTCACAATTTTTTCTATCACTCTATTTAGAATTTTATTGGTATGATTTTAAATTGTTACAGACCATAATGCATGATTTAGGATGTGTTTAATAAGTCATTTTATGAAATTTATGAATTATAATATATCTTTTACTAAAAAGAAGGCTTGTAATATTCTCGGTATCAATAATAAGCCTAGCGTATTGGGAATAGTTTTATTTATCAAGTTGACGGCTCACCTTTGATCATTACTTTTTGCAAATTCAGTACCTTGTTGAAAGTTGTGTTTACCATTATAGTTAGAGGTTTGTTTCTTTTTCCTAGTTGAATAAGAGAAAGGAATAAACTCATGTCTTTTTTAAGTTTATTTATTTTATGAACTTGTAATTGGGGAGTTTTGAGACTTTCGTTATATTTATGTCATCAAGAGAGATTATTTAGTATTAGACATATAGATTTGTGGTTTTAGTTGATTAAAAATTTAACGTATTTCAATTTGAGATTTTTTGTGCAAGGACCTTGATTAGTAACTAACTGTTGGAGAAAAATCAGCTTTTTAATTTTTATAAAAACTTTTTAGGATTGATCTCATACAATATACAAGAATTCGTGATCTAGAAATTGTACCTTAAAAATCTGAGAAGATGAACAATCTTCGTTTTTTCCACTGAAGTGAATTAGGCTTCCAGATCACGAGCTGTTACCACCACGCCTATTACATCACGATCCGTCATTACCACGTTTGTTAGATCACGATCCGTCACCAATGATCTTCCACATTATGACTCAGGTTTGATCTGCACTTGACGTGTAAGCGCCTATATCACTACCCAGGTTTGATCTGGACTTGATGTGTAAGCGCCTTTATCACTACCAATAGCAACTAGCAGGAGAAAATATTTCTCTCAAGATTAGAAAGAAAAAAATTTTTTTTTCTGATCTGTATAAAGTGGCTACACTCTTTTCTTTTGGGATAAAAATAAGCCTTTTTATATCTCTATTTAGTGAAACCTTAGGCTCCATATTTATTTATTTATTTCTATTAAATCACATTTGATTTAAATTAAAAAATAATAAAACAAAAAGTCACGTTACTTGTTCTTGTGTTATAGGGGCCCACCTTATAAAATAACACAAGGCTCCTTACACTCAAGCATATTAATGGAGCCTCCCACTAAATTATATATTTAGGTTTTTAACCTAAATAGATAGTTATCTTACTTATTAGTCCAATAGTGGTGCAATCAATTAAATGAGCTAACCCGGGGATCAATTGGGTATATACAATAGTGGATACAATAATTAGGCATGTAATTAAACTAACCCAATTATTTAATTCCAAATCTACTCCACTAACAAATTAGAACTGACCTCCATAATTGCATGCGATCTAGGATAGTATTCTCGAATAATAATTCGACCCATGCCACATTGATTTCTTTACTGCATAATCTTTTGTACCACATCGTTAATTAAATCGATATCTCAACTGTCTAATCGATTTAATTACATCTTGTTCCTTGATACTTACTGGTTTTCTCTAATGATCATTTTCAACATACTAAATATGTTGACACACTCTTGTCAGAGAATTCTATGATCAAGTGCCGAAAACCCATCAAGAGATGTGTCGTACAAATTCTATATTGTTAATCTATAACTCCAATACTCATAATTGCTTCCACTAAGATACTGGATAATCTTGACCACAAGCGTGAGTCGTGCCCATTGGTAACTCAAATGAAATAACAATTATAATCATGAAATCATAACTAACTCAAGAATAAGATTACAGTAAAATCAATGCCTATAAGATTTAATAAGTCTGATAGTTATTTCAAAGTTAATTAAATCTCATATGTGATCCTGTTTAATGTAGTCGTAGTACAACAATAAACTCATACATGATTAAGATAAATCATTCAATGAATTTATTACAGTCTATACCTAAATAAAGTGTCCAACTTTATTTATCAACTGCAAACATAATTTAGTTAATGATAAGATAACTTGTATTTATGTCTTCTGTGAATCCACATGGTGATCACATAAATACATATAATATGATCAAATGGACTTTACTCAAAATATTAATGCAATTAAGATACTTGAATAAAATACCTCATTTATTTTATTAATTAGAAAAATTATTTATTACAATTGAATAAACACATATGCTTTTAAAGAGTACATTTTCCCAATAGTAATCTCCTTTATCGGGTGCATCACACGTTTTAGATTTGAGGTGTTACAATTGTGGTATCAGAGCGGCTTTGCTTGTACTCTTGAGCGATGGTGGGGCAAACCTCAGTGAGGACACTAAGTTCTGAAAGGAGGCGTGTGCAACACCCTAGGCAAATCCCACGTCGGTAAAGAACAAGAGAGATGCTAGGTTTATAAGAAGTGATACACACCTTAATTGACAAGAAACGTTTTGGGGTATATGGGCACCCCAAGAACAAAACCGTGCAGGCCCTGTCAAGGTTCAAAACGGACAATATCTTACTAGGTCTGGGTTAGGTCACGGTAGCAACTCGGTAAGTAAAACCATTCCCAACACACTAGGCTTATCGATACCAAAAATATTGCAAGCCTTCTTTTTAGTAAAACATATATTATAATTTATAAATTTCATAAAACGACATATCATGAAGATGACATAAATTCATAGTAATCCAGTACATCAAAAGCATAGTTAATTATGCAGTATAACACATACACTAAAAATAAAAAGTTAGCTCATGTAACATAGTGTCATCTATACTCCTGGTGACCCGGCCAGAAATAGAAATAGAATCAAAATAAAAAATTCACCAAAATTTACTTGAAATTAGCCCGCTATATGTATTGTGCGGGTTATGAGTAGCTTAAGTATTTTAAATTTAAACTCGCTGCAGGTTGCGAGTCAAGGTTGTATTGAGAAAAAATCCAACAAGTATACATCGACCTGCATTTTTTTAAATTATTTATGTTTTTAGTGTGGTTTATGTGTGAGATTTTGTGTGTGTGTGTGTGTGTGCACTCGTGTGCTCGTGTGTGTATGTATTTATGTATGTATATGTGTGTGTATGTTTTATTTAATATTACTTATATTTTATTTTAATTTGATTAATTTTGTTTGTTTTGCTTTAATAACTTGAACCTAATAATTACTTACTAAAGTTGGGATGTTTAATTAATTATTAACTATAATTTTTCAAAATTTACTTGTTGATATTAATGATAATACTTGTATACTAATTAAAAGATAGAGTAAGACATTGACCTTAGTGATGATGATTTGTCTACAACAGAAAGATTTTTGTGTTAGATTAATATATTATGTGTATTTGTTTTGAAACTTTAACTTTTCATTTACATTAATAAAATTTAGAACTGAGTATTTTATGCGAATTTTTTAGGCTACTGTTACAAATTTATATTTTAAATTATATAATTTAATTTTGATGTAGTATTAAAAGTATTTTTTAATATTATGATTTTAATTATGGGTAATTAAAAGCCCATTGCTAGTTACAGGTGGATTCGGTAATTATTAAAACCAGCAGCATGTGAGTTTGACAATTTAAATTTTTTGCAGTTGTGGATTTTTGGTAATGACAAACTAACAACATGTGGTACCCATTGTCATTCCTAGTCACGAGTTAGAGATGGAGGTGTCGATTACTATGTTTGCAAGTGAAATTTTAAAAAAAAAATTGTACAAGTGAAATAGCACATCATTACTAGTAGTTAAAAAAATTAATTACAAGAAAAAAAATTTACCACTAGGACAAGATTTTTTTTTAAATCTTTTCTGTCTTTTGTACTAAATTTTATACTTCTTTTTAGTACATATAGGATACATTTGATTCATCGGATTGGATTATATTATATTTTGACTATGTTGTATTTTGTATAATATAGGTTGGACTAAATTGGTAATTGGACTAAATTAGTACCTTGTGTATATAATTTAACATTAAATTATTGGAAAAATAATAAAAATGGACTACAAGTTTAGATGTTAATTTAAATTGGGAAATTATCTATGCACCACTTTTATTTTGTCATATGTACATCTAACCACTACAAAATTTTAACATATTCTTTGCACAACCTTTGTTTTTAAACTTCTATCAATTAACCACTTTGACGCTAAGAATTTAAATAAATGACTGTTTTACCCCTAGATGAATTAGCAGATCATTTTATTCTACAAAATTTTTAAAAATAAAAAACTATAATTATCATTTAATTAATCGATAAAATATTACTGAAAAATTGGTTATGTGAATAACATTTAATTAATTGACAAAATATTATTGATTCTTTTAATCCTTTGGACGTAAGAAACATGAAATACTCTTACAAATATTTTTATTTTTTTTTATCAATTATACGATCAAAATCATGAAACGATTTTCATTACTTAGATTAATCACTAAAACAATAATAGTCTAAACCAACTTTGAATAATAAAAAAATATAATTATAAAAATTAACATGTTGGACTTTGAGATTTATTTATTTTATTAAATTCAAAGGTATTTTTCTTATGATAATTTTATTTTTAAAAATTTTGTAGGATAAAATTATATTTTAATTCATTTAGGGTAAAATAGTCATTTTACCTAAATTCTTAGTATTAAAATGGCTGATTGATACAGTTTAGAAATAAATATGGTACAGAGAACATATTAAAATTTTGTGATAGTTAGATGTACATATAATAAAGAGTAATAATACAATCACAAACTCTTGTACAAACTGATGTGGTATTAATTCATTGGTTGAATAAAAATATAAAATAATAGAAATAACTAATGTGGGCGAAGAGATATTTAATTCAATGAATTTTATCATACCACATCACTTTGGACAAAATAAGTTTGTACAAGAATTTGTGGCTATATCATTACTCTATAACTAAACAAAGATGGTGCAAAGATAATTTTCCATTCAAATTTAATGGAAAAATATCTAACCATTACTATTAGGGGTAGGCGTTCAGGTCGGATTGATCTGAACCAAATCGAGCCCGAAATTTTATTCGGTTTTCGATTTGGTTCGGGTTGACCCGAACCGAATTTCAAAACCGATCGATTTTTAACTCTTAAAAAAACCCCAAAAACCCAATTCCTAAACCCGTTTAACCATTTCCATCTTTCCAATTACATCATATAGTCACACACAGCCAAATAACCAATTGAATTTCTTACAAACCTGATTCTAACAACCTACCCAAAATCCCAATTTCCAAACCCTAACTGTAAGGCTCAATTCTCTCAGCTAAATATAGTAGAATTTATTTTGAGCTAATAAGCCCTTTAAGTATTAGAATAATAATAATATATAATATTTAATTCTAAGAGAAGTAATGACATAAGTGATGATGCAATGACTAAGTAATAATGACATAAGCAATGACATAAGTGATGATGTAAGAGAAGTTTGTAAAGATGGATAAGAATTCTAGAAATTAATAAGGTATTTATAAAGAATAATCTCAACCACTGATCAAGAGTTATGGTAGCAAAATATTAGCCATCCATTAGCCTTAAGAAATCCTATAAATACCCCCTAGCCCCTTTCTTTTTCAATCCAACCTAGTAATTAAAACATTTATTTAGGAGAGAATCAAAGCAGTTGGTAAATTTACTCTCCTTATTCTCCACAAGATTTTCAATCACTCTATCTAGGGTTTATGTTAGCATGATTTTAGATTGTTACAGATCATAATAGATGATTTAAGGTGTGTTTAGGTTCTATTTAGAGTTCTGATTTATTGTGGGTTTTAATAATCAACCCCTAGTGCATTAGGCACACTAGACAAATTCTTGACAATATGAGTATCTCGAATTCAAACATATATTTTATGAACGATTTTTCTTAAGAAATTTATATTTCTGAAAACTAGACATGTAGGGTTTATTGACTAAATTTTGTTTCATAAGATTTGATTTTGTTTTCAATTTTATATGGATTTTTGAATCGAACACTAATACACTGGAAAACTGTGATTCCAGCAAGGCGATCAGATTCACCAACTTATTTGTGCTATTAAATGAACTCAAAATATTTTGAAATTTTATATAGGAGTTGATACTTATGTCTAGTATTCCCAGATTTAATTTCATAATTTTCTAATTAGTATCTGATTTTGTAAAAATCTCAGAACACGTTCTATTTGGTTAAGATACTGTGAAACAGTTTCAAATTTGTCAAGTAATAAATAGTCTTGAAAATTTTTTTGGTATCAGATCCTCTTGAAAATTTTATATGAGGTACCCATGGATGTCCAAAATAGTTTCATAGAATATTATGTCATTTTTAATTTTATATTAAGAGTTAAAATTCTGAGAATCAGGCTAGTATAGGTAAGAATTAGAAAATCATATTCTTAGGATAAGTTATTGATAGTTATATCTAATATTTGTTAAGGTATTAGAGGTGATTAAGGCTTTTAGAGGTTTAGAGATGTGTTAGTTCCAATCCTTTAATCGAGATAATTAACTTCATTCCTAATATACTGGATATGTATAAGTATTTTGATATTATTGTAAGAGTTTTTATACTACTTAGAAGATTAATGGATTTTCATAACGAAACCAGTTTATGAAAATGTTTTCAAATCTAAATTCTTTTAACAAAATAATTTTTAATATGTAAATTATTTTATGACTTGACTACCTTTTATAAATTTGATATTCTTGAGACTATATGGGGGCCACCTCTTGAGGGCCAAAACATCGCAAAGTGTCACATATAGTGAAAAGTGCCACGTATAAGTCATTATGTTTTGGTTCATTGTCCGTAGTTATTCTGATTCTGATACTGATCGTATTATACGATAAATCTGATCTGGACTGGTACTGGGTTTCTGTTCTTAGTGTGCACACGATATTCTAATTCTGTTTCTGTCCGGGTCACTGGGTTATAGGTGACACTATGTGACACTATGTGACATAAGCTAACTATCAGCTTTCTATGTACGCGTTATATGATTTGCTTTCATAATCGATTCTTTTGATATTCTGAATTACCATGAATTTATGTCATCTTATTGAAATATATTATTTTTATGAAATTTATGAATTGTAACATATGTTTTAAATGAAAGAAGGCTTGCAATATTTTTGGTATCGGTTGGGCTAGTGTGTTAGGAATGGTTTTACTTATAGAGTTGACGGCTGACCCCTCATCATTACTTTTTTTTACAGATTAAGTTCCTTTTAAGAGGTGTGTTTAGCTTTAAAGTTAGAGATTTCGTTTCCTTTTGCTACTTGAATAAGATGAGGAATGGATTCATGTTTCTTTTTAGTTTATTTCTGTTATGAACTTGTAAATTGAAGTTCTGAGACTTCTGTTATTTTATGTTATGTTTCAGGAGTGATTATCTAGTATTAGACGTATAAATTTGTGGATTTATTTGAATAAGAATTTGAGGTATTTCAGTTTTGACTCTATGAGTAAGGATTACGATTTGTAAGTAACTCATTTCTTCACGTGCTCCGTACGTGTTACATTTGAGGTGTTACACTAACCAAAATCAATCCCAGCCGACAGTTACTCTACCGCTCCACATCGATATCGCTGCACCATGCCAATACACCACTGCATTACACGTCACACCCTCACTATCCAAATTCCTCTCGGCTCTCTCACACGAGCCATGACCACGCCTTTGCCATTACCTTGCTATCGCCACTCGCTAGCACAGCAAATCACCCATAGCCACGTTGTCGCAGCTCGCCGTCCACTCTTCTCGCACAGTAAGTCAATTATAAATTTTGCTTGGCTGCATTTTCTTGCATTGTTGTGTACTGTGTTGTTTGACTTGATTATTTATGTTTAAAATTTCTTGCATTTTTGTTTAGTGTGTACTGTCAAGTGTGAATTATAAATTCTTATATTTAAATTTTTTTGCATTGGCTGGTGACTGATTGCATACTTGTGTATTGTCAATTATAAATTTTCTATTTGGCTGATGACTGGTTGCATTGTTGTGCAATCCGTACTGTATTTGGCTGCACTTAAAATTTATGACAAGTTATTTGTTGTACATTTGTAATGTTGTGTACTTGGTCTAATACTATAATGGGGATGGTCAACTGCAACTAAAATATATAGTATTATGTTTAGTTTTTTCTTGTAAATGTTAAAAAATTTGGATAGAATATAGTTTATAAATTTATTTATTGATTAGCTTTTCTTTTTTGATGTAGTCATCCATGGAGAAAATTAATTTCTACATATTTATTAGTTTAATTAACTATAATATTTAATGATTTATATATAGTGGCCGCTGCTTAGTTTGTCAATTATGATATTAAATAACTTGATTAGAAAAGTAATCAATTTACATGAATATATATATGTCTAATTTAGTGTTATGCGTTATGATAATTAAATTTTCTAAATAATAGCTTGATGTAAGAATAATAATTACGGAAAAATTGATTGTACATGAATGTATTATTATTTCAGATGTCCATATCAAATAATTCAAGAGTTCGCAACAACTGCCAATCAAATAAATCTGATTTTGATAAAGTTAGTGGTGTGCCACCAAAAAAGAGGAAGAGGTCTTCAATGACGGCATCGAAACCACCTAAACCAAGAAAAAAAATGGCTCCAATATTAATGGTGTGGAAACATTTCACTCGATTGGCAGAAAATCAAGACCGGTGCAAATGCAACTATTGTGGTCAAGAATATGCATGTAAGAGTTCGTTGGATGGGACTAGCACTTTGAGAAACCACACTGAAAGGTGTGAAGAGTACAAGAACTATCAAGACAACCAACCAATTTTAGCTCAAAAACCTACAAGTGAGAGTGAAGATAGTAGTCAGCTTGTGGTTAGAGGGTTTAGTCAGGATGCTGTTAAAAGGGCAACTGTTAAAATGATTATTCTTGATGAGCTACCATTTTCACATGTGAAAAATATCAGATTTCAGCATTTTTGTAGTGTTGCATGTCCAAGATATGTTGTCCCATCACGTAGAACCATTACTAAGAATATCATTGACTTGTTTTTGGCTGAAAAGGCTTCTTTGAAGAGTTTATTGAGTGATAGTAAGCAAAAAGTCTCTTTGACCATATATATTTGGACTTCGATTACGATAGCTAGTTATATGGTAATAACAGCTCACTTTATTGACGATAATTGGTGGTTGCACAGAAAGGTCATTAGTTTTAACACGGTTCCTGATTATAAAAGGGAGACTTATGGTAAGTAGATCAAAAAATGTTTGCTTGATTGGGGTATTGAGAGGTTGTTCACAATCACCATGGATAATGCAAGTCGTAATGATAGTGTCATTCAATATTTGACGAATAAATTAAAGACTTGGAGAGATGCTGCCTTATTGTTAGATGGTGAGTTTTTGAATGTGCGTTGTGCACACATTTTGAATCTTATTAGTTGGGCAAGGTAGACAAGAGCATTGTTAGTAGCTGTAATGCTGTGAAGTATGTAAGGTCATCCACCGCAAGGTTACAAGCATTTAAAATCTGTGTTGAGCAAGAGAAGATTTTAAGGCCAAATGGTCAGATTTCTCGAGGAAGTGCCATTTTAGATTGTCCTACTAAGTGGAATTCCACCTATATCATGTTGATGACTGCTTTGAAGTTTAAGCTGGCTTTTGATCAAATGGCAAACGAGGATAAGCTTTATGATGCTTATTTACATGAGAAGAGGGTACGACTGGGAGTGGTAGGAGAAGGATGGGACCTCCAAGAAGTGATGATTGGGAAAATGCTCGATGAATGGTTAGGTTTTTGCGGACTTTTTATGATGCGACATTGGCATTTTCTATTTCTTTGAGGGTGACATCGAGTAATTATTACAATGAGATATGCAAAGTTGAAAAGGCTTTGAATTCAATGTCTAAAAATGTTGATCCACATTTGAAAGGGATGACATTAAGCATGAAGGAAAAATTTAACAAGTATTGAGAGGGTACACTAAAAATAAACAAATTGTTGATTGTTGTGACTGTACTAGATCCATGGAGCAAAATGAATTTCATAATAGTTTGCTTTGAGAGTTTATATGGCAAGGATAGTGCAAAATGTGGTGAGATGAAAGCATAATGAAAAACACTTTGCACAGGCTTTATGAAGCATATAGTGCAAAACACCCGAGTGCAAGTGCTAATGCGAGTGTTAGTGCAAGTGCAAGCCATGCTAGTGGTTGTGGGTTTAGTAGTGGGCTGACTTTTCTTAATTTTGGTGATGCCGATGATGATTATGAGAATCCTTTCTCTAAATACATTGAGATGGTTGCTAAGACGAGAGATAACATAAAATTGTCAAATGAGTTAGACCTTTTCTTAATAGAAACAATTGAATTTCAAGTTCCTAATTCATTGGGTACTCAATTTAATATTTTGCTATGGTGGAAGGTTAACATTCGAAGTACCCAATTTTATCGCAAATAGCAAGAGATGTCCGTGCCATTCTAGTATATACTGCTGCATCTAAGTCCGCCTTTAGTAAGAAAAGTCGTACTAAATCTGAAGCCAAGATAATGGAACTTCATTATGAGATGAATGTTGCTTAGGAAGGATTCCATGTCTGTTGAAGAATATTGTTTGAAAGTCAAAATTCTTGCCGATAAACTTGCTTGTGCTGGTAATCCTATGCTAAAGAGGGATTTGTTAATGCAAGTTCTGAATGGATTAGGGCCTGGTTATCTAGATCTTGCATCTATTATTACTACTAATAAGATGTTTTATGATGATGCTTATGCATTACTTTTAACACATGAGGCTAGATTGGAACAAAATTATAATGCTAAAGTGATGTTTAATGCTAACTATGGAATGGTGAATTCTAATTATTCTCAAGTTAGAGGTAATAATAGAAGAGGAGGTTTGGTTATGGAGGATATCGTGGACATATTCATAATGGAAATAGAAATGCTGGAAAAGGACTGTTATTTCATACATATCCTGAGGGCTTTTCTACTGGTGGTCTTAAGTTTGGCAGAGGCAATTCACTACAAATGCCAATGCAATTTCATAAATCTGTATCACATCTTAAGTCTTCTTTCAATATATCTTATGGTCAAGGTTTTATGTCTACTAGAGCTGAATCAGATGAAAATATCCCTGTTTGTCAGATCTACACAAATCAAGTCACACAGCTGATACTCGTTGGCACAGATATGAAGATGAAATAAGTATCAGTCCTACAATTTGGAAGAGGATCTAAGTCAGTATATATGACTACTTTTGAGCCACATGCTGAATTTGCAGTATATTTTGATGATTCTTATGCTATGAACTGCTCCAATTATCAGTCCTACAATTTGGATCCAATGACATATTCTTTTATGCCTTATTGTTCATCTGAAACATCTTTTGCACTTGTAGCTGCTTATCTTGCTAATTTTGAATGGTCTACTGATGAAGGATGGTATCTTGATAGTGGAGCAACTCATCACTTAACCAATAACATGGCTAATATACATGTCAGAGAGGAATTTAATGGTTTTGATTAGCTTATCATTGGAAATGGATAAGGTTTGCCTATAACTCATGTTGGTGATGCATATTTTATTTTTAAAACCTTATCTACTCAACACAAACACCCACATACAGCACTGAAAGATATTCTTCTTATTCTTTCAATTACCAAAAACTTATTAAGTATTTCCAAACTTACATATGTTAATATTTGTCTGTTGAATTTCTTGGAAATATTTGTTATGTGAAGGATGCCCTGAAGGAAGAAGTACTACTGCAGGGTGTTGCTAAGAAAGGACTATACTGGTTGTTATTCAAACCACTGTTATCCTTTAAATTATTCTCATCCTCTAAGTCATCATCATCATCATCTTTTGTGTCTTAGATCTATTCAAATAAACCATTGTCTATGTTGTCTTGTTTCCATTTCAATTATGAAACTGGTGTTCAGACTTGAGATACTTGAAATCTTGTTATTCATCTACTACATCCTCTTGTAAAACATTAGTGAATAAAGTTTCTTTGTTTTATAATAGAATTAGTCATCCCAATCAATAAATCTTAAAGCATGTTCTCAAAAATATCAAGTCTGTATATTTTTCTAATAGTCAAATACAACAAGCACTGTAGTACGCTTGTGAAGCATGTCAACTTTACAAAATTCATAAACTTCACTTCTCATCAACTACAACCAAAACATCTAAGATCCTAAAACTCATACACACAGATCTCTGGGGTCATTCACCTGTCTATTCCAGGGATGGTTTGTTAGTAATATGCCCTAAAGGCCAATTAAATGATGTTTGCTTTTAGGGAATTATTGTATTTGATTAGCATTTTGATATTTATAAAATGGCAAAGTGATTAACATTCATAAATTAATTTAATGAATATAGTCCAAGAAGTAAAATAGTTAAGGAACACATTCTCAAGTATGTCGAGAATATGAAACGTGTATCCTTTGTACTATACTTCTAAAATAGTTCCTAGTGGAGGATTTATGATTGGACATTATAAATTCCTATAAACACTAGTATGTGTTATGACTCCTTATGGTATGTGATACTAAAATGAATGGTGAGTTTCATATCATTGACATGAGATGTTAAGTCAAACACATAAGTACTTGTTGCAAGAACAAGTTTACTGAACTTGACCAAATATAATGAGCCGTATGGTTTTGAGTGTTAATGGCTTATTATACATTGTGATAGACACTATGTTTAGTAATGGTCTTTAGACCTGAGGCATCACAGATGTCTTGTACATAGACATCTCTGATATGTGAAAGCATAATGATTAATTCCTAATCAAGGAAGAGATCTAGCAATAGCTGTCACGGTTGGCTGTGTATGGAGACAAGTGTATGGCCAATATGGAATTCATCACTTTGTAATATACAAAAAAAGGATGTCCCTGTGAGATAATATGAATTGGCATGAGAAATCCTTGGCCAAGGTGAAATATATTTGAAGGAGTTCAAATTATATAATCATGCCAAGTTCATTTAAATTTATTTTGAGATAAAGCATAAATGCTTAACATATTAAACCATAAGCCGTGCTTTTCTCTGGACATAGATGATAAAGAGACCAAGACATAGAGATACAATGGAATAGGTTCTATAGATCCAACAATTCTTGTTATTTGGGTGGTTGTGAAATCTTTCTAGGTGTCACTCATGACTTGTAGAAACCTTAAGATCATTATTGGTAAAGCGTATTACCAATGTATCTTAAGGTCATTAGAAAAAGTTCTAATTGATGACTAAAGAGTTTAGCATCATTTAATGAATAAAGAGTTATCATTAAAATAGTTCTACTACCTTATAACAAAGAACCTAAAAGGTCACACACCTAATACAAATGAAAAAAGAAAAGGAGTTACTAGAAAATGAGAAGTTAAATTTCCTAATTTTAGGAAAATCGGTATTTATATAATAATTCATTGAGAAATATGATTTAAGATAGAAATTTAGATGTTCCATAAATAGTTTAAGGAACAAAATAAATTTCATAAATCCTCAAACATTATGTATAATATCGAGCACGTTAAATGACCGTTTTGGACATGTTCCGGTTCATAAATGATTATGGACTTCTAGACCAATTTTGGGTTTAGAATTTTGGGCTTTTATTGGACCTAATATGGATTAGGAGAAGGCATAAGAACATGTCACAAAAGAAGCCCACATTTAACCATTTGATGTGATCAAATGGAATTAATTAATTAAAGATAAAATTAATTAATTTAGCTATTAATTTATTCATAATAATTTGATTGAATATATTATTGAAATGATGAGATCACTTTCAATAAAAAATGGCTTAGTGGGTTGGTGTATCACATGATAATGTTTGGTGCCATTATTGAAAAGATAATGGTAGCTTTATTTGGTGGAATGAGTCATCATGAACTAGCATTCATGTTTCTTCATTATCTCTCTCATTTCTCAACGAAAATTGGTGATTCCAAATCCTATGACCTCCTAGAAAATTTCTAAGTGTGGACTGATTAGAGGCATCACAATTGGGGTGCTTTAAGGATCTGAAATCGTGGCAAAACAGAAGCCGTTCGTGCAGTGGTCGATTTCCTGGACAGTGTTCGTAGCTTGCTGTTTTCAGTCATTTTCTCCTACCTCACGAAGTCGTTTCTGAAACTACAAGTGAGGTAAACAAACTTCAATCTTTCATCTTGATTTTCGTTTTTGAATGAAGCCGATCCGAGGTTTCTAGAGCTTCCGCCATCCGTTTTAATTTTACTGCGCAAAAGTTGCGTTTTTCAGGAACCTCATGGACAAATGTTGTCCTTCAAGTGGTATCAGAGCCATCTTCATTCAATTTTGAATTTTTTTTGAAGCATGATTTATGTTATTTCCATTTATAATAGCATGAAGGATGATCATGGAAAGACCTAGATATTTTATGATATATTTATGTCATGTGATGATTGAATATATGTGTGATTGAATGAGCTATTGATTTATTTGTTGACTTGGCCGATTTGTAAAGGCTTAAATGGTTGTAATATTTTTAAATAGGGACTTGCATGTCCCTCCCTCTATTAAGATCTGATTGTATCCCCTTACCCCAAAATTTATACCCCGATTCTTCAAAATATGTAATTTCTACAAGATGATTGTAAAAGGAGGGACGACGTTTTTTCGATGCCTTGGAGCAAGAAGACTTTATGGATCATTGCAGCACTTCCAATAATGTTTTGGCCTCTCAAATAGAAATTAATAATTGTAATAATTTGAGGCATAAGATGTCTCATAATCATTATTGCTTGCTTGATACCTAGGTGGACCTTAAAACCAATTTTGGCTCAAATTGGTTTTATTAGAAAATTCCATGATCATCCTTGATTTGTTTGTCTATAATATGCATGAGATGTATATTAGGGTGCTTAGACATATTTTATTATTGAAAATGGAATAACATGCTAAAAAGTGAGACCATAATAATGACCAAATACTCCCTATTAAAATAAACATAATTATTGTTAAGTTGTAATGATGGATATTGAGAATATCTATCATGGCCTACTAATACCAATGGAATGTTTAAAATATTTTATGCTTGGGTTAGTTGTCATGGATACATGGGCTACTCTTTCATTAAAATGTTGAAAACAAACTATATATCATATGATGATGCATAATTCATACATTAAGCTACCAAGAACTGTCAGGTGAGGTTAGTAAGATGTTTTTGAACTATGCAAGGGTATTAGGGTAAACTTAACTAAATCATTTTTACTAAGAACTGTTAGGTGAGGTATTAATGATTTAGAGGCCGAAAGATAATCGGTACATGCATGAGATGCATTTGGTAAGAGTTACCTACTCATTATAATAAGTAAACCAAGAACTGTTAGGTGAGGTAAACTTAAGCTAATGAGAATCCGATTCCTACTAAAAACTTTTACCAATGAGAGTTTCCGTTTCTTACATATGGGAGTGTAATGAAATGAAAAATAGTGGGAGATGCTATTTGGTTTAAAGGCCAAAATCAAATAGTTTATAATTAAATAAAATGCTAATAATTTAATTTATATTTTCTGCAGAAATATTTAACAATGAATAATCCGTTGGCACGAATTCTGGATAACAACCGTTTGACGGGACCCAATTACATTGATTGGTTCAGAAATTTAAAAATTGTTCTTAATTATGAGAAAATTAGCTATGTTCTTGACACACCTAAGCCAAATATAATACCTGAGGGAGCAAGTGAGGAAGAACGTGTCACTTATAAGAAGTGGCAAGATGATGACCTTACAGCTAAGAGCTATATATTGGCATCGATGACCAATGAGCTACAAAGGCAACATGAAAATATGCCTGATGCAAGTTCCATGATACTTCATCTACAAGAGTTGTATGGTGAACAAAGCAGGACAGTTAGATATGAGATATCTAAGAAACTGTTCAGAATGAGAATGACTGAAAGATCGGTCAATGAGCATGTACTCAAAATGATTGACTACATAGAGCAACTAGAAGCTCTTAATTTCTCAATGGATGGGGAATTAGCTATCGACCTTATCCTACAGTCCTTGCCAGACTCATTCTCTCAATTTATCATGAATTTTAATATGAATAAATTGAGTGTAGTCTTACTGAATCAAAAGATGCTTATCTACCGCTGAAACTTGCATAAAGAAGCCAAAAGATGTTATGGCTATAGAAGGTCCCTCAGTTAAAAAGGGTAAAAAGAAAAAGTTTCAACCCAAGGCTAAAGGTGGGATTAAGAAGGGGAAGGCTAATAAGCCCAATGACAAGGGAAAATGTTTCCATTGTGGTAAGGATGGGCATTGGAAGAGGAATTGTAAAGCTTACCTCAACAGCTTGAAAGTCAAGCCTAAAGAGAATCCTTCTGAAGGTATGCTCATTATTGAAACTAATATTTCAATTATTCATTCTACTTCTTGGATTTTGGATTCTACTGCAACCATACATATTTGTATGTCAATGCAGGATCTGAAAAGAAGTAGAAGACTTAAACAAGGAGAGGTGTCTCTTAGAGTGGGAAATGGAGCAATGGTTGCTGCCTCAGCTATAGGAACATTTTTCTTAAAAATGCCATCTGGGCATGTAATAAGTTTGAATGATTGTTTATTTGTTCCTTCTGCTGTAAGGAACATAGTTTCAATTTCATGTTTATGCAAAGACAACTATGAATTTTATTTCAGAAATAAAATTTGTGAAATTTATCACAAGAATAAATATGTTGCACATGGTACTTTAGATAATGATCTTTATGTACTAAACATGAAAGAAAATAATGAGCATGTTGTGAATGTAAATACCATAACACATAAACGTGAAAGAGAAGAAATAAGCCCCAAATATAAGTGGCATTTAAGGCTAGGTCATATTGGAGAAGATAGAGTCACAAAATTGGCTAAAGATGGACTAATAGGTCCATTTGGTTTAGAACCTTATCCAACTTGTGAATCCTGTCTTCAAGGAAAAATGACTAGGGCACCCTTCGTTGGACGAAGTACAAGAGCCACTGATTTACTTGAACTCATACATAGTGATGTATGTGGGCCATTTAATGAAATGGCAAGGGTGGATATTACTACTTCATAACTTTTATCGATGATCACTCAAGGTATAGTTCAGTGTACTTAATGAAGTATAAATCAAGCTTTTGAAAAGTTCAAAGAATACCGAAATGAAGTAGAGAAACAGACGAAAAGTTATTAAAATCCTACGATCGATCGAGGTGGTGAATATCTCGGTGGAGAATTCGGTCTTACCTTAAAGAAAATGGTATTGTTTCACAATGGACACCTCCAGGTACACCAGAGCTTAACGGAGTATCTGAAAGGAGAAATCGCACACTGTTAGACATGGTGCGATCAATGGTGAGTTATACAGACTTACCAATTTCTCTTTGGGGATATGCTCTCCTTACTGCAACATATGTACTAAACAGAGTACCTTCCAAGTCTGTACCTAAAATACCATATGACATATGGCATGGTAAACAACCAAGCCTAAATCATCTTAGGATTTGGGGATGTCCTGCTTTTATCAAGAGACTCAAAAGTGAGAAGCTTGAAGCTAAAGCAGATAGTGAGAGGTTCATTGGATACCCAAAGGAAACTTTGGGTTATTACTTCTACATCCAATCTGACCAAAGGGTATTGGTTAGTAGAAATGCCATATTTCTTGAAAAAGAGTTTATTCAAGAAGGTGGACAACGAAGAAAATTAGAATTTATTGAGAATTCTAATGAGAAACAATCCAATGAAGAGCATGTTCAAGTACAAACACAAGGAACACAGCAGCTCCGTAGATCTAGTAGGGTAATTCACCCACCAGAAAGATATAGTTTAGTTCATGAGATGAACGATATATTTTTATTGGGTGATACAGATCATAGAGATGATCCTACTAGTTTCGAAGAGGCAATATCAGATATTGACTCTAAGAAATGGCTTGAAGCCATGGATTTAGAGATGGACTCTATGAGAACCAACCAAGTCTGGACTCTAGTCGATCCACCCGAAGGTATTATACCTATCGGATGCAAGTGGATCTTCAAGAGGAAGATAGGCTTAGATGGAAAGGTAGAGACCTATAAAGCAAGGTTGGTAGCTAAAGGTTATCGTCAAATACAAGGTATAGATTATGAGGAAACCTTTTCACCAAGAGAGCTTCTTTGAAGTCCATCAGAATCTTATTGGCTATAGCAGCATATTATGACTATGAGATTTGGCAAATGGATGTCAAAACTGCATTTCTTAATGGGCACATTGAGGAAGATATCTATATGATTCAACCTCGTGGTTTTGAATCAAAGATAGGTCCTCATAAAGTATGCAAGCTAAAAAGGTCCATTTATGGGCTAAAACAAGCCTCCAGGAGCTGGAACATCCGATTCGATGATGCAATCAAATCGTTTGGTTTCATCAAGAATGAGGATGAACCATGTGTTTATAAAAGGTCGAGTGGGAGTGCAATAACTTTCCTTGTGCTATATGTAGATGACATATTGCTGATAGGAAATGACATTGGACAAATGTCTTCTGTCAAAATTTGGCTTTCTCAAAACTTCTCCATGAAAGACCTAGGAGATGCAATGTATATCTTGGGAATCAGGATTTATAGAGATAGATCCGAGAAGATTGATAGGTCTATGTCAAGATAAGTACATAGAAAAGATATTAAAGAGATTTAATATGTGGGATTCCAAAAGGGGTTTTTACCCTTCGGACATGGAATTCATCTCTAAGAGCATGAGTCCTAAAACTTATGATGAGAGAGAGCGAATGAATAAGATTCCATATGCTTCTGCAATAGGAAGTCTTATGTATGCTATGCTATGTACTAGACCGGATATAGCTCATGCGGTGAGTGTCACTAGCAGATACCAGAGTAATCCGGGTGAGGAACATTGGATCGCAGTTAAGAATATCTTTAAGTACTTAAGAAGGACTAAGGATTTATTCTTAACATATGGAGAGAGTGAGCTAAAAATAGAAGGCTTCACAGATTGATTTCGGTCGGATGTAGATGACAGAAAATCTACATCGGATTTTTATTCACTATCAATGGTGGAGCAAGAAGTCGGAAAAGTTCTAAGCAAGCAACTCTGCATTCCACCACCGAAGCGGATATATAAATGCATCGGATGCGGCAAAAGAAATTTTTGGATAAGGAAGTTTATTCAACAACTTGAAGTGGTTCCAACCATTGCGTTACCAATCTCATTATATTGTGACAACAATGGAGCTATAGCACAAGCTAAGGAACCAAGGTCTCACCAGAAGTCCAAACACATTGAAAGAAGATATCACATTATCAGAGAAATCATTGGAAAGGGTGATGTCACCATGCAGAAAGTAGCCTCCGCCGATAACATTGCGGATCCTCTCACTAAAGCACTGACTCAACAGCAGTTAGATCGTCATCTTGAGAAGATGGGTATGAGATACCATAGCGATTGGCTTTAGTGCAAGTGGGAGATTGTTAGTAATATGCCCTAAAGGCCAATTAAATGATGTTTGCTTTTAGGGAATTATTGTATTTGATTAGCATTTTGATATTTATAAAATGGCAAAGTGATTAACATTCATAAATTAATTTAATGAATATAGTCCAAGAAGTAAAATAGTTAAGGAACACATTCTCAAGTATGTCGAGAATATGAAACGTGTATCCTTTGTACTATACTTCTAAAATAGTTCCTAGTGGAGGATTTATGATTGGACATTATAAATTCCTATAAACACTAGTATGTGTTATGACTCCTTATGGTATGTGATACTAAAATGAATGGTGAGTTTCATATCATTGACATGAGATGTTAAGTCAAACACATAAGTACTTGTTGCAAGAACAAGTTTACTGAACTTGACCAAATATAATGAGCCGTATGGTTTTTGAGTGTTAATGGCTTATTATACATTGTGATAGACACTATGTTTAGTAATGGTCTTTAGACCTGAGGCATCACAGATGTCTTGTACATAGACATCTCTGATATGTGAAAGCATAATGATTAATTCCTAATCAAGGAAGAGATCTAGCAATAGTCAATCATCACGGTTGGTCGTATGGAGACAAGTGTATGGCCAATATGGAATTCATCACTTTGTAATATACAAAAAAAGGATGTCCCTGTGAGATAATATGAATTGGCATGAGAAATCCTTGGCCAAGGTGAAATATATTTGAAGGAGTTCAAATTATATAATCATGCCAAGTTCATTTAAATTTATTTTGAGATAAAGCATAAATGCTTAACATATTAAACCATAAGCCGTGCTTTTCTCTGGACATAGATGATGAAGAGACCAAGACATAGAGATACAATGGAATAGGTTCTATAGATCCAACAATTCTTGTTATTTGGGTGGTTGTGTAATCTTTGCTAGGTGTCACTCATGACTTGTAGAAACCTTAAGATCATTATTGGTAAAGCGTATTACCAATGTATCTTAAGGTCATTAGAAAAGTTCTAATTGATGACTAAAGAGTTTAGCATCATTTAATGAATAAAGAGTTATCATTAAAATAGTTCTACTACCTTATAACAAAGAACCTAAAAGGTCACACACCTAATAGAAATGAAAAAGGAGTTACTAGAAAATGAGAAGTTAAATTTCCTAATTTTAGGAAAATCGGTATTTATATAATAATTCATTGAGAAATATGATTTAAGATAGAAATTTAGATGTTCCATAAATAGTTTAAGGAACAAAATAAATTTCATAAATCCTCAAACATTATGTATAATATCGAGCACGTTAAATGACCGTTTTGGACATGTTCCGGTTCATAAATGATTATGGACTTCTAGACCAATTTTGGGTTTAGAATTTTGGGCTTTTATTGGACCTAATATGGATTAGGAGAAGGCATAAGAACATGTCACAAAAGAAGCCCACATTTAACCATTTGATGTGATCAAATGGAATTAATTAATTAAAGATAAAATTAATTAATTTAGCTATTAATTTATTCATAATAATTTGATTGAATATATTATTGAAATGATGAGATCACTTTCAATAAAAAATGGCTTAGTGGGTTGGTGTATCACATGATAATGTTTGGTGCCATTATTGAAAAGATAATGGTAGCTTTATTTGGTGGAATGAGTCATCATGAACTAGCATTCATGTTTCTTCATTATCTCTCTCATTTCTCAACGAAAATTGGTGATTCCAAATCCTATGAACTCCTAGAACATTTCTAAGTGTGGACTGATTAGAGGCATCACAATTGGGGTGCTTTAAGGATCTGAAATCGTGGCAAAACAGAAGCTGTTCGTGCAGTGGTCGATTTCCTGGACAGTGTTCGTAGCTTGCTGTTTTCAGTCATTTTCTCCTACCTCACGAAGTCGTTTCTGAAACTACAAGTGAGGTTAACAAACTTCAATCTTTCATCTTGATTTTCGTTTTTGAATGAAGCCGATCCGAGGTTTCTAGAGCTTCCGCCATCCGTTTTAATTTTACTGCGCAAAAGTTGCGTTTTTCAGGAACCTCATGGACAAATGTTGTCCTTCATGGTTATCACTATTATATCAGTTTTGGGGATGAATTCAATAGATATACTTGGATTTATCCTTTAAAATTCAAATCTGAAGCTCTAGATGTCTTTAAGTTTTTTAAAGTGCAAGTTGCAAATCAATTTCAAGCAACTATCAAGAAGTTACAGTCTGATTGAAGAGGTGAGTACATATATTTTACTGATTTTTTGAATCAATCTGGTATCATCTTTAGACACTCTTGCCCATACATTCATCATCAAAATAGATTGGTTGAGAGAAAACATAGGCATATTGTTGAAATGGGGCTTACATTATTTGCTCAATCTCAATTACCTTTAAAATTTTGGTGAGAGGCCTTTCATACAGCTGTTTATATCATCAATAGGTTGCCTTCTGTTGTTCTCAATCTTTTATCTCCATATCGTAAACTTTTCAAACACCAACCTAACAATGACATGCTTCAGTGTTTTGGTTGTGCATGTTAACCTTATTTATGGGACTGTAACAAACATAAATTTGACTATCATTCCAGAAAATGTATTTTTCTAGGTTATAGTCCATCACACAAAGGATATAAGTGTTTGCATTCTTCAGGTCAGCTCTATATAGAAAGAGCTGTCATTTTTTATGAATTCAAATTTCCTTATTCTACTGATTCTAAATTTCATAGTCTCACTGAATCGTCATCATTTTCGTCTACTTCATTCTCTCCTGAGCAAATATATCATCTCTCTATTTTACCTGTTATACAATCCTTTACTGATAACAGAACTGGTTATTCCATCTCGACAAACTTTGATAGCAGCAACTCAACTCACTCAGATAATCTTACACAATCAACAACTGACCAGAATTCATAGCAAATTATTCCCCATACTTATTCAATTATCAATATACAACAATTCTTATCTGTTCATGCTCCTGATAATATTATACCACTAACAACTCATGATAATATTGTGCCATTGACACCTCCTGTTAACTATGTGTATGGATAAATATTGAATCAAGTACCTAATGTGCCATAACTACATTAATGTGTTGACATTATATTAAAATACCCTACAAATCCAAGGAAATATATGAATTAATATGACATAAAAATAACCAGAAAAGAATAAATTAAACTTAAAACTCACTTGAGAAAGTAATTAATTTTATAATTTAAAAATTTGAGATTCACCATTCACCTCAGCTTAGTAAATTAGCCACTCATATTGAAAGAAAACAAAAGACTCTTTATATTATTTGACAAACTTCTGGAATATATTACAAGAAAATTGATATAGAAGAAAACAAGAAAAGAAAAATAAGAAAGAAAGAAATTCTTCAGCTCCTCACTCCGTTTCACCTTGGCTACAGCTCTCTCTCTCGGCTTAATCCCCTTAGCTCTTACACCACCCCTTTTTTATAAGCAACAAATGCCTTTAACTTTATTTATTTTATTATTTATTTATTATTATTATTATTTATGTTATCACCTAGAGGAGTGTGATAGTCATGGTGGCAACTTTCACCCGTGACTATCACACTTTGTCATTTATTTTTTTATTAATTATATCTCCTCAATAATGCATTCCAAGTGACTCTAGTAATTCTTCTTTGTTCCTTCTTCTAGTTCCAACTCCATCTTTATTATTGAAAAATATTTACAAGATAAAATTAACATATTGCGAATTAATTTAACATAAAAATTTATTAGGGGAGCATTCATATAATTTATAAATTACAAGCGCATTAATCAACACTTCAAGTGAAAAACTAATAATTATATCCTTATTACGTGTACACTTTTTAATGTTAATCATAGCCCCCAACCAGCTTATTGATAGGTCTCAGCAATTTAAGCGATAAAAATTTAGCAAAAGTTCAAACCTAAATTGAATTTTTTTTTGAAAAATTGTGTTTACTTTTTTCATCAGATTAATGACAACAATCAAATAAAATTATAAGCATTATCTTCAGCCAAAAGAAAATCACACCCACATAAATCAGTTAAGTAAAATCATGTAAAATGGTCAATCATCAAACTACATTAATCAAGCCAGTTTTAAGAATGACACGTCAAACCCCAAAACCTTATGGTTAAGAGTGACTCTCTCAAAAGAATATATACCCCAGAAAAATTGTCACTCTAAAAAGTGGTAGACTGAGAGAATAGTAAAACAATATTACATGCTCTCACAAAAAATAATGCCTACAACTTAGAAATGAAATGATCTCAAGTCCAATGAATTACTAGCCAAATTTATTTTTATTTTTATGCAACATCACATCTTTTAGTCCATATTATCAGCATTTACTTCAGACTATAGTTTTCTAAAATCAAGAAAGACTTTAATTAGGATGCTATGTAGGTTAGGATCATGGCTAACAAAAAAGGGCAACAGGAAAAATAAAAATATATGTTTGAGAAATAAGGAACTTTTTGGAGATTAAAAAGTGTTTTTTCGCTTGGAAATTTTTCTTTGTTTTTTTCATTTTATTTATTTATTTATATATACATATCTTTTTTTTTTTTCATAGCACCATTATTAGGAATACATAATCATCCCTATTTTCAAACATAATTGGGTGGTGGAAAATATAAAACATAAGGTGATACTCCACATTAGAGTGGGACAAGATGGTAGGTTACCAAAGAAAAAGTTTTTTTTTTTTAATATATAGGCTCAAAGGGGTTAACTATGGATACTTTATAATAGGGTTGGCTAGAAAGCGTTAAATGGATCAAATATGGCCTTTTGTCATCTTTTAGAACTCTAAATAATCTTTCACATCCACTAGTTCAATAGACTTTCAAATGCTGCTGCAAAAACTTTCTCTTTTTTTTTTTTTACCTTAAAGAAAATATAGAGATCTTGTACAATAAATTATGAAGTTGTATAGGGAAACATGTTTACTCTCCAAGGATAATAGGCTTAAAAACGCATTTGGACTTTTTATCATATGTATGTTCCTCCAAATAGCTTAATCAATTTGACTTATCAAATTTCTCAATTTACGTTTCAACACGCAAAGGAGAAAACATAGTGTAACATAACTCAAGGCCAAAGATAATATAAATACCAAAATTTGGAAATCATCATGTTATTCAATGTTAAAAGATCACATAGAAAAATAATTTTTTTTTGTATTTTTTTTAAAGTTAAAGAAATCACTAAAAAAAATTGGAACTGATTGCAGAAACTTAAGGGAGATGATTAAGAGAAAAAGAGGAAAAAAAATAAGTTAGAAAACAATTTTTTTTTAAGAAACAAAACACTAAAATTAAGAAAATGCATTTTTAGAGACACTACATTCTATATTCTACCATCTTCGACTCAAATTTTTATCTAAAGTTAGTCTTTACAACAAAACTTAGTAAAAATCTCACCAGACTGATACATTCAACAACTGTCAACTATTCCTTCCCCCAACCTGAAAGAGACATTGTTCTTAATGTCTTAGAAAAAAAGAGTAGAGTTTAGAAGACATTACCTGACCACTGGTGGAAAATATTTACGAATGGAGAGTTAAATTAATTTACACTTTTTACGAGGGTTACTACCATCATCATCAGTTGCCCAATCCAACGCCAAAGTCATAGGATCTGGCTCTATTTTGTAAACTTGCAAAAGATCAAGTAACTCATTAGTAGTAGGAGCACAAATAAAGAGTTGTTTCGCTGATGGTGGAATAAAATAATTTTTAATTGCTTTATTAACAAATGCTATTAAGCCATCATAAAAGTTACTAATATTTAAAAAACCAATGGGTTTTTTTATGGATATTCAAATGAGCCCAAGAAGCAAATATAATTAGTGCCTCTAAAGTTGCTAGATCTCTGTTGAGTGTTAGCAAGTGTATATTTATAAAGGAGAAAATCGTCATTTTACACTTCAAGTCTCACTAACATCTCTAATTTTATTTATTTAAGTCCCTTGTTATTTAATTATATATGTTTTGTTTTAATTAAGTATTTTGTGTATTTTAGGGGTATCATGGTCATTTTACAATGAACGAGATTTCGGATAGCAAAACGGACGTCACTTTTGAACTCGATAAATAAAACCTTAAGAGGAGCATAAAAAGAAAAATGGCACTGTTTACACGTACGACACTATTCACATGTACGGTACTGTTCATGGATATTGTTCACGACACTGCTTCGACAAAGCATACATCGTTCAAACCGTGTGCAAACCGTGTTACTGTTCAAACCGCGTGGTCAAACATGTGGTCAAACCGTGTTACTGTTCACTGATGACGTGGCGCAATCCTGTGCATCAAAACTATTTTTAATCCGATGGCCATGATTCACTCAATGTATCTATAAAAAGAGGGCCTCCCCCCCTAATTTGACACCCCTGAATCCATTTTTGAGCTTAGTTTTCTGTAATTCTTTATCCATCTTGTATTTTCTACGTATTTTAATAAATTTCCATTTTACCCTTAGTTCAATTATGAGTGACTAATTTTCTTTCAAGCTTGGGTTGAAGGTGAAGTCTCAACATGCGTCATGGGCTTTAATTGGTAAATTTATTTTCTCTTCCCCTCTAATTTCTGTGGAGGTTTTGACTTTTCGTCGACAAATAATAATAATCTTGTCTAGTTACCGTCTTGGTTTTACCGGCACCCTAATATAAGGTTATTATTATTTGGCACGATAAGCCCTTAACACCATATTGATTAGAGCGTGGTTCATGAGGTGTGGATTCCCTCCTCATGATTTAATTGGTATTAATAAGGAATATTTAGCTCATGATGCATGTTGATACGGATCCAGGTACCCAAGTACTTTATTTCAATAGTTACCAATTCAATTTAATTCCGCTATTCCAATTTAAATTCTAGCATCCTTTAAATCAATTTCCCCATAAATCTGACCACCCATTTACTTAATTAATTCTACATATAATTAAAATCCACCTCCTCGTGGGATCGACACTCGTCATCGTTGATCTATTCTACAATAGATTCGTGCGCTTGCGAGTTCAACAAAATTTGCACAACAAGTTTTTGGCGCCGTTGCCGGGGAGGTAAGTATTTTAATTTGTAGAATTAATTTTTTTGTAAATAATTTTATTATTATTATTATTACTATTAGTATTATTATTATTATTTTAGTTGTTTCCTTGTAATTTTTTTTCTTAATCAATTAAAAAAAAAGAAGTGAATTTACATTTTTAGGTAAGAATTTCTTTTCCTCTTCTTTAAATTTCTGCAATTTAATTTTCAAGTTATTTTTCTTTGTAATTTTTCATTTTTCTTGTTAATTTATTTTTATTTTATTTATTTTATTTCACGTATTTGTTTTAGTGTGTTTTTTTTAATAGAAAGGTTGTAACAGCGCAATAAGGTTAGTATTGTAATTTCTCCTTCTTTTTTATTTTTCTTTATTTTGTTCTCATTTTTATTCTCTTTGCATGCATGGTCGTAGGTCATTATTACCTAATCTTGAACCTATAGACCTTGAATTAGAAAGAACACTTCGCACACACAAACACATCGCACTTAAAGAAAAAATTGAAATGGATTTGCAACAACTAGAACCACAGGAGATGCCATTTAAGGACTACTTCAGTCCCTTAGCTAATTTGAGCACATCTTGCATAAGATACCCAAATGTAGCTGTTAGGAATTTTGAGCTAAAACCTAGTGTGCTAAATTGTCTCCCCACGTTTTATGGATTAGAAAATGAGGACCCATATAATCATCTGAATGATTTTCATACAATTTGTCAAACATTTAAATATGAGAATTTTTCAGAAGATGATGTTAAACTTAGACTATTCCCATTTTCTTTAAAGGATAGAGCTCGTTCATGGTTCAATACATTGCCGGCTAATAGCATTACAACATGGGAACAAATGGTAACAAAATTTTTAAATAAATATTTCCCAGTACATAAAACCAATGCTATTCACAGGGAAATTTCAGAGTTCACACAGAGAGAAGACGAGCAGTTTTTCGAAGCATAGGAGCGATTCAATGGGTTACTCTTGAAGTGTCCACATCATGGGTACGAGAAATGGCACCAATGCCAATACTTCTTGGAGGGATTATTGCCAAATGTGCAAGAATAGCTAATGGCGACAAGTGGAGGAGAACTAATGTCAAAAAGTGCATCAGAGATTTGGGATTTCTTCCAGCGACAAGCAGATAATTCCCAACAACGGAGTCGATCACTCAGGAATACTAGAAGAATTAAAGGAGTAAATGAGGTTCACATTGGCGAGTCAAGTTCGGGAATTAAAGAACTCAAAGAGATAATTGAAAGTCTTTCTCGACAAATAGCATCATTGACGACTACCAAATCAACAGAGCCACATGACCATGAGTCGTATTCAGATCAAGCCAATGCTATCGGTGTCATGAGGAAGCCGTCAAATTACAACCCATACTCCAACATATATAACCCTGGATGGAGAGACCACCCCAATTTTTCATGGTCTCAAGGATTCCAACAGAATGGACCAGCAGCTCCAGCTCCACCAATGCAACCAATTCCTCAAGTTCCTTAAGCCTCTCAGCCACCATTTAGACCATACAATCAGAACCAGAATTACTCTCAACCCAGACCATGGGAGGATTCATTCCAAAATTTCAAGAATGTTACTCAATCTACAATCGAGCAACAAAACCGCACCATTGATGGACTACGGAATGAGATGAGAGCAGGCTTCAACTCACAAGCCCAATCAGTTTCAAGCCTCGAGAAGATGGTGGGACAACTTGCTTCTTCAGTTCAGACTTTGGCAATGACTGTTGAGAAAGGTAAATGTCCAAGTCAACCAGTGCCTAATCCTAAAGGAGTGCATGAAGCAAGTACCAGTTCACCGCAGCAGCATAGAGAGGTCAAAGCCGTCATGACCTTGCAAAACGGGAAAGAAGTCGACAACAAAGTGGAGATGCCAGTGATAAAATCAACTCAGATTGTACCTGTAAATGCTGAGGAATCACCACCGGAGGAGAAAGAAGAAACCAACCCACGGGAATACATTCCTAAAGCTCCATTTCCTCAGAGGTTAGCTAAAGGAAAGAAGGGAAAATCCACAGGTGAGATTCTTGAAGTCTTCAAACAGGTAAGTGTTAACATCCCTTTACTTGATGCAATAAAACAAGTTCCATCTTATGCCAAGTTTCTTAAAGACCTTTGCACTAAAAAGAGAAACATTCATGTTCAGAAAAAGGCATTTTTAACAGAAAACATTAGTTCTATACTCCAACACAAAATTTCTCTAAAAAGTAAAGACCCAGGCTCCCCCACTATTTCATGTAGTATAGGGAACCACACAATTGAGAATGCTTTGTTGGATTTAGGAGCTAGTGTTAATCTCTTGCCTTACTCAGTATTTGTGAAACTTGGATTGAGAGAATTACACCCAACTCCAGTGGTGTTACAGCTTGCAGATCGGTCCACGAAAATACCTCGTGGTATTGTGGAGGACGTGCTTATTCAGGTAGACAAGTTTTATTTTCCTGTTGATTTCATTGTAATTGACACTCAACCAATACAGGATTCAAGGAAGCACATCCCCATTATCCTAGGCCGACCATTCTTGGCAACTGCCGATGCTCACATTCAATGCAGGACTGGAAATATGCAGTTGTCCTTTGGCAATATGACCATGGAGCTCAACATCTTTAACATTGCGAAACAACCTCACAATGCAGATGATGGAATTGTTGATGTGGATTTAATTGAAGCATTAGTTGATGATACTTTTATTTCAAACCTTAGTGATGACCCTTTACAAACATGTTTAACTCACTTTGGTTTGGATTTTGATGTTGACAGATCAGTCGATGAGGTCAACGCCTTACTTGACTCAGCACCATCCATGGACACTAATAAATGGAAGTCAATAGTTGAACAATTAACACCATCAGAGAAGAAAATCATCCCATCATTGGAATCACCACCGAAACTCGAGCTCAAACCATTACCCAACACTTTGGAATATGCATTGTTGGGAGAAGAAAACACTCTACCAGTAATCATCTCATCATCCCTAAATGACGAGCAAAAAGGTAAGTTGTTGGATGTTTTAAAAGAGCACAAAGGAGCATTAGGATGGACCATAGCAGACATAAAAGGTATAAAACCAGCAGACTGCATGCATTACATTCACCTTGATGAAAATGCTAAATCTACTAGGGAAATGCAACGTCGGTTAAATCCTAATATGAAAGAAGTTGTTAGAACGGAAGTCCTTAAACTATTAGACGCAGGTATCATTTACCCCATTTCTGATAGTTCATGGGTCAGTCCTGTGCAAGTGGTCCCCAAAAAGTCAGGAGTCACAGTAGTTACCAATGCTGATAATGAATTGATACCCACTAGAGTGACTACAGGATGGCGTGTATGCATTGATTATAGGAAGTTAAATTCTGTCACACGTAAAGACCATTTTCCTTTACCATTTATTGATCAAATGCTTGATAGATTAGCAGGCCATGAATTTTAGTGCTTTCTAGATAGCTATTCAGGATACAATCAGATCCCCATAGCACCAAAAGATCAAGAGAAAACCACTTTCACTTGCCCTTTTGGCACTTTCGCATATAGGAGAATACCGTTTGGATTATGTAATGCACCTGCTACATTTCAACGTTGTATGTTAAGCATTTTTTCTGATATGGTTGAACGGTTTCTTGAGGTCTTTATGGATGATTTTTCTGTCTTTGGTGACTCATTTGATCAATGTTTACATCATCTAACACAAGTTTTGCAGAGATGTATAGAGAAGAATTTGGTCTTAAATTGGGGTTTACATCATCTTTGAGTGATGTTACACTATGTTTGCTACTGTACATGTTGATGTCGGAGATAAATATGAGTTGCTTGAAAGAATTGACATGTCATAATGAATACCAAGTGAGCTTTTGAGCCTATTATTTTTCTTGGAGAGTAACCCTGTTTGCCCATTTTTCATACAATTTAGCAGTTTACTATTTTATATACGATCTCTATATTCTTTTGAATCAACCCTCTAAAAAAAATTGCTTTAAAAAAAAGAAAAAAAAGTGTGTTGCTACATCTGAATGTCCATTTAACTAGTAGGTATGGAGGATTATCTAGAGCCTTAAAAGATGATGGAAAGGCCATCTTTGACCCGTTTGAGCCTTTCTAGCCATCCCTTATGTAAAATATCCATAGTTAGCCCTTTTTGAGCCTGTTATTTAAAAAAAAAACTTTTCTTTGTCAACTTATCATCTTGACCCACTCCAATTTGGAGTATTACCCGATATCTTACAAAGTTCCATCACCTATTCATGTTTGAGAAAAATATAAATAATTATTTTGTTTAGTAAAGTTGTGCAATACCAAAAAAAAAAGAGAAAAAAAAAGAAAAAAATTCTCTAAAAAAAAAAGAAAAGACAAAAAAGAGAGAGAGATATATAATTCAATAAGTGAAATGCATTTTTTTTTTCAAAAGATATTATTTTTCTCAAACATGTATTTTGTTTTCTTTATTTTCCTTTCTTTGTTAGCCATGTCCCTAGCCTACGTTACATCCTAATAAAAGTCCTTCTTGATTTTAGGGAACTATAGTCTGAAGTAGAAGCTAGTTATATGTGTTATAAAGATGTAGTAATGCATAAAAAAATAATAAATAAAAAAAGAAAAAAAAATAAATTGGGTTGACTAGCATTTTGTTTGACTTGAGATCGTGTTATTTCTAAGTTGTGGGCATATTCTTTTCATCTTAGTGAGAGTGTGATATTATTTCTTTATTATCTTCACTCCATTTATCATTCATTGAAGTGACAATTTTTATTGGATTTAATTTCCTTGTGAGAGTGTCACTATTATCGGTGAGATTTTGGGGTTTGACATGTCATTTTTTAAAGTAGCTGTGACAAAATCTACTTGGTTGATTCATGTGGATGGTTGATGTGGGTGTGATGTTTCTTTAGACTGGAGATAATACTTATACTTCTATTTGATTGATATCATTAGTCTGATTGAATAAACAAGTTTGTAAAAAAAAAAAATTTGGATTTGAATTTTGTTTTCGCTTTATTTGCTAAGGACTAGCAATAAACTGGTTGGGGGGTGTGTTGAGTGTTAGAAAGTGTATATTTATAAAGGAGAAAATCGTCATTTTACACTTCAAGTCTCACTAACATCTCTAATTTTATTTATTTAAGTCCCTTGTTATTTAATTATATATGTTTTGTTTTAATTAAGTATTTTGTGTATTTTAGGGGTATCATGGTCATTTTACAATGAACGAGATTTCGGATAGCAAAACGGACGTCACTTTTGAACTCAGGACAGTCGAAAACCTTAAGAGGAGCATAAAAGGAAAAATGGCACTGTTTACACGTACGGCACTATTCACATGTATGCAGTCGTGTCGTTCACGATCATTCACGACACTTTGTTCGCTCGCGTTCAAGTTCGTTCAAACCGTGTTACTGTTCAAACCGCGTGGTCAAACATGTGGTCAAACCGTGTTACTGTTCACTGATGACGTGGCGCAATCCTGTGCATCCAAACTATTTTTAATCCGATGGCCATGATTCACTCAATGTATCTATAAAAAGGGGGCCTCCCCCCCCTAATTTGACACCCCTGAATATATTTTTGAGCTTAGTTTTCTGTAATTCTTTCTCCATCTTATATTTTCTACGTATTTTAATAAATTTCCATTTTACCCTTAGTTCAATTATGAGTGGCTAATTTTCTTTCAAGCTTGGGTTGAAGGTGAAGTCTCAACATGTGTCATGGGCTTTATTTGGTAAATTTATTTTCTCTTCCCCTCTAATTTCTGTGGAGGTTTTGACTTTTCGTCGACAAATAATAATAATCTTGTCTAGTTACCGCCTTGGTTTTACCGACACCCTAGTATAAGGTTATTATTATTTGGCAAGATAAGCCCTTAACACCATATTGATTAAAGCGTGGTTCATGAGGTGTGGATTCCCCCCTCATGATTTAATTGGTATTAATAAGGAATATTTAGCCCATGATGCATGTTGATACGGATCCAGATACCCAAATAGTTTATTTCAATAGTTCCCAATTCAATTTAATTCCGCTATTCCAATTTAAATTCTAGCATCCTTTAAATCAATTTCCCCATTCTAGCATCCTTTAAATCAATTTCCCCATTCTAGCATCCTTTAAATCAATTTCCCCATAAATCCAACCACCCATTTACTTAATTAATTCTACATATAATTAAAATCCACCTCCTCGTGGGATCGACACTCGTCACCGTTGATCTATTCTACAATAGATTCGTGCACTTGCGAGTTCAACAAAATTTGCACAACAATCTCTTGGCAAGAAAATGAAAGTGTCAGCATGATTTAATATTTCGGATGTTCTTTCTTGCATACCTAAGACAACTAACTCTTCTCCAGTTGGTGGTTTTGATAGACATCCTAAAAGTTTTAAGGCTTTTGGAATAATGTCTAACACTTGACTTTCTCGAACGAAAGCAACTTTAGAGACAAGCTTTGATAACCCTTAGTCACCTCTTCCATATACAAGATGTAGTTGTCTCCCTGCTATAGCACGACTAAGATCTATGGTTGCCTGAATGAACTTCTTATACTTTCCATAGCAAAATCCAGAAAGCACACAAATGTTCTTAAGTTTCCTGCTTAAAGTTGCTACCATTAGAACAATTCTAAAAGGAAGCAATTTGTGAGTGCTTGAAAATGAGCTCCTATTTAAGGATCTTGGTGACGGACACAATGATACACATTAGTAAATAGGGTGGTGTGTTTGTCAAATGTCGCGTAAAGCTTTTGGCTTAATAATTCAAAAGCAAACAGTGAAAAGAAAAAGAAAACAGTGATTAGATATAAATCACACAAAATAATAATAATAATAATAATAATGAAAAAGATAAAATAAAAAATATTTACTGGTAATTGTGATTATGGCTCTTATCTTCCTCTGGTTTTACGTCTAGTAACGGCTTGACGCCCTCTATGAGCCGAGGATAGGCTACGAATCCAGTTTTCTTATAAACTAGTAAACAGAGTCTTTTACAGTAAGATTCCCAAGGCCAAACTATGCACTTTCCTTTTGGAACAACTTCTATAAATTATGAATTTCACGTTGAACATATCCGCTCGGATGCGTCTCAAGAGATCGTAAGATATCATCCAACGATTCTTTACTCATGTCATCCTTAACGAATTTGATTTTATCTTCACGATTTATAGAAATCATTCCTAAAGTCTTACAACGTAGTTTTTTGCAAGCAAGACTTACACAGTTAGGACATTTAGAGCAAAGCCGCTTAGATCTTCTTTTTTTAGCAAATGTACTTTTACCAAAACCAGGTATGTAAGAAACAAATGGATCAGAAAACTTACCTGCTAGTCGGACCTTTGCTTCAATTAATCAATGAATGTTAGCAAAAATCCCATTGATCATTAACAAACGCAGTCGTTCACAACAAGCTTTGTAAATCTTCTTAAGAGCATTTTGAGGGAGAGAAGAAAAACGCTTATGCAGTTTATGTTTTATTCCTTACATGCTTGATTTTGGGGTTCAGTTATCGTGGGAAACTGAAAATATCAACTTAAAAAGTCACGGAATATCGTTATCCGCTATTTATACAGGAGAATAAATCAAAACAAAACGAATCAAATCTGTAAAATCAAATCAAAAGTAAAGAAGAAAAACACAAAAGGAATATAACTCAGGTTCGTCCTTTTATTGAATTTACCTTTAGTTCTAATTGTAGTTCATAAATACCATCCTTTATTTCTTTGAGTTGTCTTTCTAGATCTTTAACGTTGGATACTAACTCTGGTGGTTGTAGATCCCAAATAGGATGTGATTTGCAAAATCAGAGCAAGTTCCTCAAGTAAAATTTTACATGTAAAAGTTCTCTAAGATGTTTGAGCTAAAGTACAATTGTACTTTATGACACGTATAAAAAATGGTGAGCTAAAGCACAATTGTCAAATAACACACTTAAACAAGAAATAGCATAATGCACTTTATTCAAGACATAGGGAAAAGAAAAAAAGAAAATTAAACAGTTCAAACAATGACGTAAGTCAAACAAATTCATAAAAGGTTAAAACAGAAAGGCTTAATCAAGAGTTGGTGGATCACTCAAATTGAATTCTGTAGCTGCTTCACGTGGTTGATATTCCAGATATGATTTCAATCTTTCAACATTAACTTTAAATGTGACATCATCCTTTCGATTCTTTATTTCTACAGCTCCATATGGATATACATTTTTTACAATAAATATACCATTCCATTTTGACTTTAACTTCTCTGGAAACAAATGAAGACGAGAATTATAAAGTAATACTTTTTGACCAATTTCAAATGTTTTTTGAAAAATTCTTTTGTTATGAAAAACTTTAGTTCTTGCCTTAATAATTCTGGAATTCTCATATGCATCATTCTTTAATTCCTCAAGTTCATTCAATTGCAATTTACGCACATCACCAGCATCATCAAGATTTGAATTAAAGTTTTAATGACCCAAAATGATTTACGTTCAAGTTCAACCGGTAAGTGGCAAGGTTTACTATAAACAAGCCAATATAGTGACATTCTTAAAGATGTTTTAAAAGCAATACGATATACCTAAAGTGTATCAGTTAATCAAAGAGACAAATCTTTACGATTTGAATTAACTGTCTTTTTTAAAATTTATTTTATCTCCCTATTTGCTAATTCAACTTGACCACTTGTTTGAGGATGATAAGGGGTAACAACTTTATGTATAATTCCATATTTCTTCATTAAGGACTCAAATGGCTTATTAAAAAAATATATACCTCCATCACTGATAATGGCTCGAGATATTCCAAATTCGTTCAAAAGATTTTCTTTTAAAAAGCAGATCACAATCTTGTGATTATTGTGCCAATAAGGAATTGCTTCGATCCATTTTGAAACATAATCAATAGCAACCAAAATACATACAAATCCAAATGATGATGGAAAATGGCCTATAACATTAATTCCCCAACAATCAAATATTTCAATAATAAGGATAGGGTTTAAAGGCATCATGTTTCGCTTTGAAATAGACCCTACCATTTGACAATTCTTACATACTTTGCAGAATGAATGTGAATCTTTAAATAATGTAGACCAATAAAATCCACACTACAATATTTTTGCAGCTGTCTTTTTTTAAGAAAAGTGGCCACCGCATGCTTCAGAATGACAAAATTGAATGACTTTACTTACCTCGTCATCTGGTATACATCTTCAAAAAATTTGATCAGAATAGTACTTGAATAGGTATGGATTATCCCAGTAAAAGCTTTTCACTTATGTTAAGAATTTCTTCTTGTCTTGGGAACTTCAGTCACATGGCATTTCATCTATTGCAAGATAATTAACAATACCAAAGCATTTTGTTTATAGAAAACAAAAATTCATCAAGGAAAGAATCATTGATGGGTGTTATTTCAATTGAAGACTCATTTGTAAGTCTTGAAAGATGATCTACAACAACATTTTCGACGCTCTTTTTGTCCTTGATTGTCAAGTTAAATTCTTGAACAAGCAAAATCCATCGTATCAACCTTGGTTTGGCATCATGTTTCGACATTAAATATCTCACAGCATCATGATTAGAATAAACAATAGTAGATGAACCAATTAAATATGAATGAAATTTATCCAATGCAAATATTACAGCAAGTAGTTCTTTTACAGTTGTAGTTTAATTCATTTGAGCACTATTCAAAGTTCCACTTGCATAATAGATGATAAAGGGTTTACCTTCCTTTCTTTTACCTAAGACAATGCCAACGGCATAATCACTAGCATCACACATTAGCTTAAAAAGCAAAGACCAATCAAGGGGTTGCATTATTGGGGCTTATGTCAAAAGACTAATTATCTTTTTAAAAGCTTGTTGACAATCTCTAGTCCATTCAAATTGTGTGTCTTTTATTAAAAGGTTATAAAGTGGTTTAGATAAGGTACTAAAGTCTTTTATAAACCTCTTATAAAATCCTACATGTCCTAAAAAGGAACAGACTTCTCTAATTGTCTTTGGTAAGGATAATTTTGAAATGACTTCGACTTTGACTTTATCAACTTCAATTTCTTTTGAAGACACAACATGGCCCAAGACAATTCCAGAAGTGGTAATGAAATTGTATTTTTCCCAATTTAAAACTAGTCCTTTTTCTTTACATTTTTCCAAAACTCTTTCTAAATTACCAAGACATGTATTAAAAGAATTACCGAATACAGTTAAATCATCCATAAAAACCTCTAGATAATTTTCAACCATGTCACTAAAAATGCTTAGCTTGCACTTTTGAAATGTTGCAAGAGCATTACAAAGATCAAAAGTCGTTCTTCTAAATGCAAATGTTCCAAATGGGCATATGAATGTGGTCTTTTCCTGGCCTTCTAAGGCTATCGGGATTTGATAATAGGCAGAGTAGCCATCAAGAAAGCAGTAGTAGGGATGTCCAGCTACTCTTTCGAGAATTTCATCTAGAAATAAAAGGAGAAAATGATCTTTTTAGTGGCATCATTTAATTTTTCGTAATCAATGTACATGTGCCAACTATATGGAATTCGTGTTGGGATTGATTCACTTTTTTTAGTTTTTTACAACAGTGATTCCAGATTTTTTTGTACTACCTGTGTTGGACTTACTCATTTACTATTAGAGATAGGATAGATAATTCCTACATCTAGTAGTTTAAGGACCTTATTCTTTACCACTTCTTTCATATTGGAGTTTACTCTTCTTTGTGGTTGACGAGTTGTTTTGGCATTTCTCTTTAAGTGTATTCGGCGTGTGCAGATTAAAGGATTAATGCCTTTTATGTCTTTTAAGATCCAACCAAATGTAGTTTTATGCCGTTTTAATACAGACAGCAACTTACCTTCTTGATCATGTGTAAGTTGGGAAGAAATTACCACCGGATATGTTTGCTGCTCTCCAAGATAGAAATGCTTTAATTCTTCTGGTAAGGGCTTTAATTCGAGTTCTAGTGCTCCCTTTTCGTTTGGTTCTTCAAGTTGTTTCGTATTTTCAAAGTTCGATTGGTTATAATCACCAGGTACCTGCCTAGAATCAAGTGTAGGGTATATGTTCGTAGTATCACAATCTAACTCCTTGCTTGATTCAAAACAATTAGCAAAATAAATTTCCACAAAGTTTGTAAAATTCTCATCCTGAATATTTTCCTCAACAATTGGCTCGATGATATCAATCTCCTCATTCTCATTCTCATCATCTTCTTGGTGGTGAGGTCGTTTACACATGTCGAACACATTGAGTTCTAACGTCATGTTGCCAAAAGATAAATTCATTACTCCATTAGCAGTAGCTAAAAATGATCGACCCAATATAACATGAATTTTGTTTGCATTCATTAGCAATTGGTTCCGTTTCCAAAACAATAAAATCCACAGGGTATATGAATTTATCGACTCGGACTAATACATCCTCAATTATTCCTTTTAGAAACTTAATCGACCTATCAGCAAGTAAAAGAGTGGTATAGGTTGGTTTAAACTCACCAAGATTGAGTTGTTGGTACACTATGTACGAAAGCAAATTAACACTGGTACTAAGATCAAGTAGAGCATGTCCAATTTTATGATCCCCAATAATGCAAGAAATAGTTGGACAACTAGGATCCTTGTATTTTAAAGCACTATTGGTTGAGAGAATGGAACTTACCTATTCTGCTAAAAAAGCTTTCTTTTGTACCTTATGTTTCTTTTTCACCGTGCACATATCTTTCAAAAATTTAGCATAAGAAAGCACTTGTTTAATGACATCCAACAGAGGAATGTTGACCTTTACTTGTTTAAAAACTTCATAAATTTATGGATTGTGGTTTAATTTCTTTGGCTTGATTAGTGCTTGAGGAAATAGGGGTACACAAGGAGAGTTAGTTATTTCTTCATAGGTTAAAGGTTCGACAGACTCTTCCCTATTCTCTGAAATTGAATATTTACTAGTTTCATGAGAGTCTAAGATATGTTTTTCGATAATTTTACTACCACGAAGGGTTATAACCAATTTGACTTGGCTCATATTTTGGTTTACTGAATTTCCCATTTAAGGATGTTTTTTACTCTTGGGGTTTGATTCAGATTGAGCAGGGAACTTTCTTTTTTCATGCATGGTGAGAGCAAATGTAAGTTTGGAGATAGTTTCTTTCAAATTGGTTAAGATTTGCATTGTTTGGTTATCGATCGACTCATGCTTTTCAATAAACGAATGCAATGTGTCTTCCAGAGTTTTTCTTGGTGGTGGGACATATGGTGGGTAATTCTGGGGGTTTTGAAAATTTTGACGTAGAGGAACTAGTTGTAAAGGTTGTGCATGATTATCATTTCTTCAACTGAGATTTGGGTGGTTTCTCCAACCAAAGTTGTAAGTTTGGGAGTATGAATTTGGATTTGGCCTTTTGAAATTATCAACGACATTTACTTGTTTGTGTGAACTTTCTCTTAGAGCTAGCAAAGTTGGACAATCCTCCATAGAATGGTCAATAGAATTGCAAACATAGCATGAAATATTTTGAACAGACATTACATGATCATTCTTTTTTGACTCTAATGCTTCGACTTTTCTAGCTAAGGATGCAAATTTAGCTTGAAGGTCATAGTCTTCCCTAAGGTTATGCATGCCTCCACTAGATAGAGATGGCTGGGGTATACTTGATGACTCATAAGACCCAACTATATCCCAGTGTTGTGCATTCTCTACTATATAGTCAAGATAATCTAATGCATCTTCAGGACTTTTGTCCCTAAATTCACCATTACACATCATTTCAATAACTTGTCTACTTTGGGATGTTAATCCCTCGTAGAAATAAGACACTAACCTCCATGTTTCAAATTCATGGTGTAAGCAAATGTTAAGTAGCTCTTTATACCTATCCCAACATTGGTAAAGAGTTTCTCCTAGTTTTTGAGTAAAGGTGGTGATTTGTCTTTTAAAAGAATTTGTTCTGTGAGGTGGGAAATTTTTTTTCAAAAATTGTGCTTGCATTTCATCCCAAGTTCTATAGATCCTGACTTAAGATTTTGTAGCCAAGTTTTAGCTTTATCCTTTAGTGATAAAGGAAAAAACTTAAGCCTAATTATGTTCATACTACAATTTTGATCAGTACATATATTACAGACTTCCTCAAATTCCTTTAAATGCAAATATGGATTTTCAGACTCAAAACTATGAAAAGTAGGCAAAAGTTGAATGATACCAAATTTGAAATTAAAACGTGATGTCTCAAGAGGAAAGACTATACATGATGGTGACCCTGTTCTAGTAGGATGCATGAAGTCTCTAAGGATTCTAGGCTGTTCATGAAGATTTTGCAAGGCTTGGTTATCTTCATGCTCTGAAAAATTTTCAGCTCCTATGTCAGTCATATCTAAGGGTGGTAAAGGTGATCTTCTAATTAATCTGCCACTATTTGTACGAGACCAACATCGCATGCAATGCTAATGATGTGTGCTAAACAAATTAATGATGCTTAAAACACTAAACGAAAATTACAGAAATAAAAATAAACTAAAACATTAAATAAGCAAAAAAAAATATGAAATAAAAATAAACAAATTGAAATAAAAAAAATTAGGCGGTGAAACCAGCCATAAAAATAAGGTAATTAAAAGAAACAATTAACAAAATATCAGGCGGTATTGTAGAACCAGCCATAAAACAAAGAAATTAAAAGAAACAATTTAGGCGATATTTAAAACCAGTCATATAATAAAACATAAAATTAAATAAATTAATGTACAAGAATAAACTAACTGAAATTTAAAATGTTAGGCAGTAGAACCAACATATAAATAAAAATAAATTAATTAACAAAATTTAAATAACAATCAGATGGTTGAACAACCATTAAAAATAAATGCGAAAAGTAAATTACATAAATTTAAAGAAAGAGAAAAAAATTACAATTTTTTTAAAATTTTAAAATTTACCAGCCAATTAAATTTCAATTATTTGGCCTTAATGGCTATTTTAAAAGTCCAAGTCCTTATTCGCCAAGTCCAAAAGTCCAACAAATTTGGTTTGAGGATTGATTTGCAAAAGTTTTTGGGCTAAAATGAAGTTTCTCACAAATTTTATGGATAATATTAAAATTTCAAGAAAAGAGAGGTGCTAACTAATGTTTTGCGAAAGAGAATAAAATAGAATGTGGAAAAGAAAGTAATGACAAATAAATAAATAAATAAATAAAATAAAGACAAACTGACACTAAATTTAGAAAACTCTCTAATAATGGCACTAAAAACTTGATATAATTCAAAAGTGTATTACTCCCAAAAATAAGAGTGTCTAGTTATAATATAATCTGGTGAGTCCAAGGTCGAACCACAGGAAATTTAAATCTAGTAGTTAATTTAAAACAAAAAAATTAATTGCGGGAAAAGAAATTACTATAAAACAATTTAAAAATAGGAGAAGGTTACCGGATATATTCTCAATTTTAAAACTATAATTTTAGTACTCTCATTTTTATATTTTGTCTCACTTTTACTAGTTAGTTATTATCTCATTTAATTCTTAACTAACTATGTGTGTCGATGAATATAGAATTAAGTACCTAATATACCACAACTACATTAATGTGTCGACATTATATCAAAATACCTTACAAATCTAAGGAAATTCATGAATTAATATGACATAAAAATAACCAGAAAAGAATAAATTAAATTTAAAACTCACTTGAGAAAGTAATTAATTTTATGATTTGAAACTTTGAGCTTCATCCTTCACCACAACTTAGTAAAACTAGCCATTCATATTGAAAGAAAATAAAATACTTTTTTTATTATTTAATAAACTTCTGGAATATATTACAAGAATTAAAAAAAAAATAAAAGAAAAGAAAGAAAGAAATTCTTCGACTTCTCACTCTGTTCCCTCTTGGCTATAGCTCTCTCTCGCGACTTGCTCCCCTCAACTCCTGCACCACCCCCTTTTTATAGGCAATGAATGCCTTTAACTTCATTTATTTTATTATTTTATTTTTATTTTTATTTGTGTTATCACCTAGAGGAGTGTGATAATCATGGTAGCAACTTTCACCTGTGACTATCACACTTTGTCATTTATTTTTTTATTATTTTTTAAAAATATTATTTTTTTATTAATTACATCAAAAATGCATTTCAAGTGGCTCCAATAATTCTTCTTTGTTCCCGCTTCTAGTTCCAACACCATCTTTATTCCTGAAAAATATTTACAAGATAAAATTAACATATTGCGAATTAATTTAACATAAAAATTTATTAAGAGAGTATTCATATAATTTATAAGTTATAAGCGCATTAATCAACACTTCAAATGAAAAACTAATAATTTTATCCTTATTACATGTGCACTTTTTAGTGTAAATCATGGCTAAATACAAAGGCATGCTTGTTGCTAAAGGTTTCTAGCAAGTTGTTGGGGTAACTACTTTGAAACCTTCAAACGAATAATCAAACTAGCAACTGTTAGAGTGGTACTGAGCTTAACAGTCATGAACAGATGGAAAATTAGGTAAGTTGATGTCAATAATGTCTTTCTTAATGGGGAATTAACAGAAGAAGTCTATATGTCACAACCAAAAGGCTTTATTGATAGCACAAAGCCTAATTACGTGTGTAAATTGCAAAAATCTCTATATGGACTTAAACAAGCTCCTTGAGCTTGATATGATAAACTTAAAAGTTGCTTGTTGAAGTGGGGATTCACTAATACTGCCTCTGATACATCTCTGCTTTTTAGAAAGAGTCACACTTCTATGATTCTTGTTTTTATATATGTTGATGACATCTTGATTATAGGTCCTAGCAGTGCTGAATTAGAAAATTTTATAGCTACACTAGGCACAACTTTTGCCTTAAAGGATCTTGGCACTTTATCTTATTTTCTTGGGATTGAAGTCTTATATGATGTAAACTACATATTTTTGTCCCAAAGAAAATATATCAAAGATTTGTTGGCTAAGGTCAATATGGTTGATTGTAAGGGCATTGATACTCCTCTAAGTAAAGGTTTGAAATTACAAAAATTTGTTCAAGGGCAACTTGGCTGTTTTCTTGAAGATCCTACACACTACAGAAGTATTATTGGAGGCATGCAATATCTAGTTTTGACAAGGCCTGAAATTGCATTTGCAGTCAATAAACTTAGTCAATATGTATCTGCTCCGACACTACAACATCTCATGGCCTGTAAAAGGGTCTTAAGATACCTAAAGGCTACTCAAGACTATAGCTTAAAGTTTATCAAAGAAGACAATAAGGAGCTTACTGGATTTACAGATGCTAATTGGGCATGTGATTTAGATGACCAGAAATCAGTGAGTGCATATTGCATCTATTTGGGTAATAATATGATATCATGGTCTTCTAAGAAATAATCTGTCATAACTAGGTCAAGTGCAGAAAGTAAGTATAGAGCATTGGCATCAACTAGTGCAGAATTAACTTGGCTGCATTCCTTGTTTACTGAAATCAGAGTGTGTTGCAAATATAAGCCTACAATTTGGTGTGATAATATCAGTGCAACTGAATTGGCTAAGAATCCTATTTATCATTCCAAAATAAAACATATTGAAATTGATTTACAGTTTATCCGCAACAAGGTTCTTAATGGATAGCCCAATATTTAGTATATATCAAGTACAAATCAAATAGCAAACATAGTGACCAAGCCTTTCTCATTCATACAGTTCAATTACTTAAGAGTTAAACTCAATGTTCATCCTTACCCCTTGAGTTGGAGAGGGGCTGTTGAAGAAGCTCATTGTACAGAAAGAAAGAAGATGCTCAAGTTGAGGAAGACCAACAAGCTTGTGACGTCAGATGATTGTAAGCAGAATAACAGCTCAGTTGCCACCTCAGCACGAGTAGTTAAAAGATTGTTATGATTTACTTTGTCTATTGAGCTGAAGATGAAACGTTCTGAGTTAGTTAGCTATTAGTTATAGTAATACTTAAGCATCGAGTATAAATAGAATGAAATTGTAACATTTCTTACCAAGTGAAATAAAAGCAAGAATTCTGGTGAAAATTTTTTGAGATATTTTCTCAGTAACCAAACAACATCTTTCGTAATTTCTTTCAGATAGGGATAGAATGAGAGACAGGAGAGTGTGAGACTAGACAGGAGAGGAGCTGCTTGGTGTTGGTACGGCTACGGCGGCTTGATGTTTTTTGCTGGGTGCGTTGTGTGCAAGCAAAAACTATATTATATGTTTCATTTAACTTGCCACGGTTTTTTCATTTAATTTGCCAAAGTTTTAGTCAAAGTTTTTCTTTTTCACTTAACTTGCCAGCCCACTCAGCCGCCTGCTCTTCTTTTCCTTCTTTTCTTCCGCCGCTGCTAAATCTTTCTTCTTCTCCTTCTTCCTCAAGTCGTCTTCTTCTTTTTCTGATCTCCCCATTAACTATTGTACGTTAATTGTTAAATATAGACTTCTTTAGATTTAATTATTTAATGTTTGGATGTATGATTATGAGAATTTTGTTTGCTAATTAATTAATTAATTGATTTTTAAATAGTAGATGAGAAAGAATAAGCCAGTGCACTTGAGATTTATAACTAAATTGAATCGGAATTTGTAATCTGAATCAAATTGAATTAAATTCGACTCAATTTGATTTGGGTTTATAATTCAAATGTGATTTGGTTTTCTTTTTATATAGTGATGTATTACAATTAAAACTTTATTAATATGTATATAATTAAATATCAATTGAGATTTTTTTTTATAATTTTAAGATAATATAACTTGAATAACAACGCTCATTTTATTATGAGAAAAAAATTTATTTTACTCTCAAAATGGTGAGATGAATAAATTCAAAGTTAAGTCTTAATAATTACTGAAAATCAAACACATATGTTTAAAATTATTGGACGTACGAGTTATTAATGGGTTACAAGCACTGGTCAAATGTGATTGGTTAGAATACTCTAAATCAAATAAATAATAACTCATATCGAAACTTAGAAAACCGGAACCAAAATTCAATTTGCGCACCCAACACGTGATTCCAAGTTTTGAGACACATGATCTTTAAATAACAATAATAAAAAAAAATAAAGTGTAGAGACGCGTGGCGAAATTCCATAAGGGTTAGGGGAGTCAGGTTTTGGAACAAAATTTATTAAAAGAAGGGTCTGTCTAACATGTTGAAAAGAAGGACAAGGAATACAAAATGAGTTGCAGGAAGAGAGGATAAGCCATGAGTCATGAATCAATCCAAATCCAAATCAATACACGTCATTCAATTCGGTCACCGACCCCAGTTTTTGAAACCTTTACGTGGCACATCTACAATGCTGTTGGACCCACTTCTTTTTAAAGATATTTTTTAATTTCAATAACAATAAATATTTATGCAGATCATTACTCTAATATGTTTTATTAAATCATTGGCACAAAGTAAACAAATAGAAAGAAATTTTCCTTTCTCTTTTCCCATTGGTTAGTTTACGGACACGTTTTCAAGTCAAGTCTAGTCTCTGTCGTTTGCCATCTTGCGGCCACTTCGCTTTAATAAAAAATGTGAACTAAACATGCACTTAGTGTTTCAAAACTGTAAGAAACTCAACTCAAATTCAAAGCAGCTTTTGTATGTTTTCTGAAAATTCTTTCGCGGTTTTGTTTTGATGATATTAGTTTTGAGCTGAGAATGTATGAGAATAGGTGCCAAGTGGTAACTTTGGTTAGTTGAGAGTAATTGAACAGAGAGTTGCCATATTTCAAGAGGTTGAGATATGTTGCTTCAAATCCAGGGAATCCAATTTGGGTCTGTTTTTGTTTCTGGGTTTTTCTATTTTGTTTTGTTTTTCATGAACTTATTTTACCTCTTGTTGTTTCTGGTACGGATGGGACATTAAATCACCGCCATATCATATCAAATCATATCTTCTCATTGATTAAACAGGTACAAAAAGAAAAATTTTCTCTCTTCTTTCTGATTCTCTTTTATATCTGGTTCATGTTTAGATAAATACAAGAGTCTCGAGAGGCATCCATTATTCATTAGTCAATTACTATATTTATAACTGTTAGTGGTTAGTGAATTCCGTCTTGGGATATTAATAATTTTATTAGGGAAAGAGTTGAAAGATCAAAGGTTGTGAATATGATTTTGGACCATTTAGGAGATAGAAAAGAGTCAATGGAGGAAGTATCAACGGCAATTGCTATGCCATTCAAGTTCAGCAACATAATTTCAAACGAATCAACTGCAATGGAAATTACGGGTCTCAAATTCATGGCAGACACGGCGAACCTCTTATCAAACACTGCTCATAGTGACAACAAGTCAAAAATGGTCAATCCGGGCAGTAAGGAAGAAGATTCCACGTCATTAGTTGATAGTTCAGGTCCTGATGAGTTTCTTACACCAGTAAATAGGAGAAGCGTTGCTGATGATGTTGAGATGGAGATTTTCGCAGAGAGAGGAAAAAAGGAGTCTGATGAGTCCAATCCAATGATACCTGAGCAGCATGAGGAGACGAAGAGAGCTGTGATTCAATTAGATCAAGTGCCCCGTTGGGGAGTCAATTCTGTTTGTGGTAAGAGACCAGAAATGGAAGATGCTGTAGCCGTTATTCCTGGGTTTTTGCAAATTCAGACTCACATGCTGATGGATACTGTCACCGATCAGTTTCCAGATCAAGTACTTGCCCATTTCTTTGGTGTTTATGACGGACATGGTGGTTGTCAGGTATTGTTTAGCACATTCCAATTATGTTTTGCTCAATTCAGTGACAGAATTTTTATGTTTTGATAGTCTCGATTACTTATTCAATACATACAGGTCCCAAATTATTGTTGTGAACGAATGCACTTGGCTTTGGCAGAGGAGTTGGTGACTGCAAAAGCACGATTACAAGATGGTGGTAGTTGGCAGGAGCAGTGGAAGAAAGCCTTTGCCAATAGCTTTCTGAAAGTTGATTCTGAGATCGGAGGAGCTCTTGGAGGTCAACCTGTTGCCCCGGAAACTGCTGGTTCAACTGCTGTTGTTGCCATTATATCTCCAACACTGATAATAGTAGCAAATTGTGGAGATTCAAGAGCAGTTCTTTGCCGTGGAAAAGTACCCGTGCCACTGTCTATAGATCACAAAGTAGGGACAAGTGCCGCGACCCCCGGGGTCGGGCCTTCACAATCTTATTGCTCAATCATTGTATTAACTTAATTGTTTGTTTGTAGCCAGATAGGGAGGATGAATTGGCAAGAATAGAAGCTGCTGGAGGCAAAGTCATACGGTGGAACGGATCACGTGTTTTTGGTGTCCTTGCCATGTCAAGATCCATTGGTATAGTCTTTCTAATCCCTGATTTCGTTGGCTTTTGCTTTTTACAAAAACTTGGATTAATTTCAGCTTAAACTTACCCTGGTTGGTACATTGATGTTCCTTTGTAATCAGGTGATAGATACTTGAAACCATGGATTATTCCAGACCCAGATGTGATGTTTGTTCCTCGAGCGAAAGAAGATGACTGTCTTATTTTAGCCAGCGATGGCTTGTGGGATGTGATGAATAACGAGGAGGCATGTGATGTTGCTCGAAGACGAATCCTTCTCTGGTACAAAAAGCACGGCGATATTTTGCCGGCAACAAGAGGCGACGGAATTGATCCTGCAGCTCAAGCAGCAGCGGATTACCTTACAAAGCTTGGTATGCACAAAGGAAGCAAAGACAATATCACTGTAATTGTGGTAGACTTGAAAGCTCAAAGGAAAATTAAGAGAAAAACATTGTGCTAAAAGTTTCTTGCCAGCCCATCTTTTTTTATTAGTACGGTAAGTTACTGAAAGTAGCATACTGAAAAGCCCATTAGTTTTTCAAATGGGCAATAACAGCGTTGACGCCATAATAGCTTTGTATACTTAAATCGACAATATACTGATATCAATATTATTTTAAGAATGTTCATCTGTTGTTTGCTGTCGGCATACCCATTCATCAATCCGTCGGTCACCCAAAAGACATTTTGGAATTAAAAAAAAATTGATATCTTTCCGTTGGGAATAAGCTGCAGCCTTATGGAATCTCAGAAAATTTAATCATATCATCGCGTGCTGTCCCAAAAAAAAAAAAAAATCATATCATTGTGTACCGTAAAAGCTGGATTACCATGGGATAGCGATAACATCGACAAAGCATCTGGACTCACCAACAATGAACAATCCACAACCCAGAGTTTGCTGCCGCAATGTTGCAGCGACAATGCAACATATTATCACCTTCCAAACAGGAGTTGATGCGAAGGCAGCCCCAAGCCTCAGACAAGCAAATAAACAAATTTTCTTGAATACATTTGTTTAACTTGGTACTACATCTCTACGAATTCATTGCATTGATTCCACTACCAGATTTTCAATCAGCATCTCTGTGATTACAAAATCTCACTAACATGCTTAGCTGAACACTCCTAGGCTTCTGGTGTTACAATTCTTCTAGAGTGCAACTTTGTTTTGTTGCTCATCTTGCTCAAAAGATAAACTATCAGCGCAATGACAAGTAAGAATCTTTCACCAGCTCACTAAATGTTCTTGCTAATTTCTCCTACGTGGTTGAGTCTCAAGTTGTTTGCAAGCATGAACTCCATCAAAAATTAAAATCCTGTGTTAATTATGAATCAGATTGAATCCTGTGTGTTAATTATGAATCAGATTACAGATAGTAAAAATTCAAAATAAAGAATAACAAGCACCATTCATGAAACAAATAAGATGGAAGAGGAAACGTATTTAAAAGCACTGGCCGACGCAGCTTACGTGAACAATTGGTTTTCAAGGACAATGGATTCTGAGAATCTTTCCCAAAGTTTCAAAATAACTTGCAGGGTAGCTGCCCCCCATGCATATCAGCTGGATACAAAATATATGGGTGGTTGCAGATCGAAAAAGGAAAAAGAAAAAGAAGCCAGCAATCAAATCATTCCATCTTTTTCTTTTTCTTTTTCTTTTTCTTTTTGAAAATGGAAATTGCCTTCTGTAAATAAAAATTTTTGTTAATATTATATATAGCCTCATTTCAAGGCAGGAGTCAAGTACAGACACTGAAGACCGCCAGTTCTCATGAAAAATATGATTTACTGGGCTCAAGATCTTATACCATATTATTCACGGGAAATGCATGCAGGTAAGATATGATCTATTTTGTGTTTCATTGACCTTTAAAGTACTTGGTGACATATGTCCACTGTTACATTTATTGGAAAGAACTACCAAGTGAAAACTATCAATCTGAGATTGCAAAATTTTATTGACCCAAATGAGATGCAAAATCTTAAACAGGTCAATTGGGCTTAAGAAACTTGTGTGTTAAATGAACCTCGGAAAAAAAAAATTTGAGAAAAATCAGAAGCTTTTATCGAATAAGTGCTGATCTCTAATTGATTTGAGTTAGATTTTTGTGTAGTTTCCCCATCGAATTAAAAGATCCTGGACTAAGTTGGATGAATAAATTTTTACATGAGTTAGATTCAGAATAAACTATTAATTAAAAAAAAAAACCTGTGTCCGCTCAGAAAACATAGACTAGCACTATTTATGCTATACAAAAGTATGCCCAATCATCCTTATACAAGGCTAGAAACAGTTATAACTCCCTATCTCAAAACCCCATCCCAGTCTAGAATCAGTTATAATTTGACATTGCAATATGGCATAACAATAGCAACAATGTCATTTGGTGATTAACAGACCAGAGACCCCATCACAGGTTTTGTTACATTAATATATTTCTCTGCCTTCTTATTTGTTTCAACAGATTTTGAGAAAAATGAGAATTTTCTCCAAAATATGCCTATTTGTAGAATATTTCATGCAAAATCAGGGAGAGTAGGGAAAAAAGATTTATCCATCATAGTAAACAAAAGTCATAGGTAAGAACAGAGTAGAAAGATCTAAACTAAGGGTTAGTCATCCTCAAAAGCACTCAATACAAGGAAGTCAGATATTTGTATTTTCACAAGTTGAAATTGGATGCAAGCAATGGACATACCAGATAAATTTGAAAGGGTTGCAAGCGGGGACCCTGCATCAGTGAAGTACTCTGACAGATCTACATTCAAGTCTCCATACATTTTCAGGAAGGGATGAGTCTGGATTTTACATTAAGAAAATCAAAGTACAGTTAAAACATCCTTTCAACTCACATTCTACAGAGTATGGCTTGGATAAACAGGCAAAAGAGACAAGACGATTTATTACCATAAGTTCCTGTGCTGACAGTCTCTGTTGTGGTTCCTTCTGTACACTGAAATACAAACAGAAGCCCTGAGCATGAATTAAAAACCTCACAAGTTCAAGAGTTAACTGGAATACAGGCAAATAAAACACACCGGCCAATGCAAAATGACTTTGAAAACTATAGATTTTAGATTTAGATGTAACATGAAAGGGATTTAGGATTTGACAATTCATTAAGGTTTCAAAAGAAACTAGTTTGGTTACAAAGACTTCAAGAATAGTGAATTTGAAGGTTAACGGTAGACCCGTTTTAAGGGTGAAAAAGAAAACAAAAGAAGAAGAAGAAGAAGAAGAAAAGTGCTCTCAAAGAGGAAAACGAATTTCTTTTTTAAAAAAAAAAAAAAGCATTCAAAGGGCCACAAAATAATATCAAAATTCTTCTTCCTCAATTCTATCCTTCTCCTAATAAAGGAGAATTAGTTATCTTTCATTGCAAAGTTTAACCTAAATAAATATGTAAATGAACTATACTCTACATAGAATTGACCTAATTACCAAAATATTACTACTCAACAGGAAGAACATTAAAGCACAATCCCCGAATTAAAGCTCCAAATTAATAACTGATTTACCCCTTGAAAAATGACGACTCAATCTTTAAAATCATGTAATCTCCCATAAATCAAACATCATATGGAACCCACAAGATAAAAATTCTAAATTACTGCAAGAGGGAAAAAAAAAATGATTAGTGTAGTGGAAAGCAAGGAGCCTGAGCCCCCAACTTGACCAACATTTATGACGTTTCTGGCACTATATGACTCTTTAACATTCAAAACTGACAAGTGACAAGAATTGGCTAATATACAAGCATGTAAGATTACAGACACCTACATAAAACTTCAACGAAGTCCCTTGCACAATTTGAAATCTCCAACTCAAAAGATAAATTTCCAACTTGAATCCAACAAAGTGTTGAAAAACTAAATTGAGAAATCTAACAAAACGCTTTGTATACAAAACAACGAACAACTTTTTGAAAGCAAGCCCAACATCTTACTCCACTTTGTAAACCAACTAATGTCATAATTGAAAACTTAGACTCTGATTTGTATAGTAGATATCCCAAACAGAAGACATTACATTTAAACCTATGTTTCCATCATTTCATTAAACAGTCAATTAAAGATGCAAACAAAGAAAATGGGACAAAAAGATTATCTTTTCATCTTCATAATTTTTACCATGCAGAAATAAATGAGCAAAATTCCGGAGAAAATTGATCTGAAGGTGCAGAAGGTGGCGGTTGGTCAACTATGGCTTCCATAAGCTCATAAAAACTAGTCCACCCGTCCTGTTGCTCTGGAGGGGAATATGGAAACTGACCAGTTGCACACTCCAGCAATACCAATCCCAAGCTCCAAATGTCACTTTTGTACCCATATTTGCCTCCACTAATCCTCTCAGGCTGAGATAACAGGACCCAGATGATAAGTTACAACTATATGTTTCAATCACAAGAGGAAGAAAGGTTCACAACTTCACGACACGGCAGAAGTAAAAAACGCAAATTGACAAGCAATAGACATGACATTGTAAGAATGCTTAATTAAATTACTCACAGACATATAATTGTATGTGCCAACAAAAGTATTCGCCTGCCCGGAGGTGCTCGCCATTATAGCACTCACCCCAAAATCAGTAATCTTGACTTCCCCTCTGTGATTTATCAACAAATTAGAAGGCTTTAAATCCCTATGGATAATGTGTTTTTCATGATGAAGATACAACAAACCCTTGAGCACCTGCATTGATTAGAGAAGGTAAAAGATTGGAAATGTATCACAACAGAGCAATTGTACTTATGATAATCAACAACATAAATCACATATAATTTTCAACCTGCTCACAAATGGCAGCCAGATACTCTTCTGGAATAGTTTTAACTTTTTTCAGAAAATCAGCTAGAGACCCACCATCCATGTACTCCAAAATAATTGAAATGGCACCATTACTGTAGAAAGATTGATAACAAACGACAACATATGGACATTGAGATGATTGATTAATTTTCAACTCCTGAGCAATCTGCCTTCGTGCTGACTCCTCAACATTCATTTGAATAACCTGAAAAGGGAGAATTTGTTACAATTCAAGAATAAGTACAAAGGAGACTGTTGTTAAGAATCATATTACATACATGATAGAATTTGAAAGAAATATATAGTTAGGGAGCTTAGAAATCAAACAAAGGAAGTTGACACATAGTCTAATATGTGGGTTCACAGTAAACATTATTTATTTATTTATTTTAGAAAAGACTAGTGCATCTAGTCAGTCAGTCGTTGCTACTAGCAACCATCATAATTCATAATGAAATACTGTTGCATCCCCAAGAAGTTACAACAAAAATGAGAAGTAATTTTTTAGAATAGTTTGATTAATGGTAGTTCCGTGTTAGGTGTTCCTTAACAGATAACATAAATAGAAAAAGATCCTTGGTGCTTTCTGCATATGTCTTTATCTGAGTGAAAAGTAATAATGATGTAATAAATTTAAGACCTGAGATACAAAATAAAATGGATTTATCAGTTAAAAAAAGAAAAATGATAAAAAGTTTTTTAAGTGATATCTTTCACCTCAGGTTGATACAATCAGACAACTAAAAATCTCTTCTTTGTCTATAATAATTGAAACTTAAATTATAATAACAACTGTATTGAGCTACAAAAACTGAAGAAGCCATCACACAAAAACCAGGATCACACCACCTTAAGCAAAAGAAAACTGACCCCACTAATAGCCAAATGACTGACATAATATTATGATGCAACTAAAAAGGATCACACTACTTATATACCATTCTACAAAGTTGTGATATCAATTTAGATGATATTCCTCCCAAGGTTCTGACAAATACTTTGGCCTTAATGCTTGTAAAAAGTATTACAATCAGTGGTCTGCTTGAGACAATAGAAGACTTAGTAAGAGATCTCTACTTAACTCATCTTGAAAATGAGTACGGGACTAGCAGCAATTTGGAACCTTTATTTCTAAGTGATCGGATATGACATCTGAAAAATCCACTTCCAGAAAACTCAATAAAAATATTGCAGAGAATTTCTACAATCCTAAGTAAACAGAGCAAAAGGATTCCAAATGATAAATGAAGACCCATATTTTGCCAAAAAAAATGATAGAAAACATTTTTCAGCATTTCCAATGTTCAGTGCAACATTGGAAAATAAGTTAGTGGTAAAAATCGTCCAAGTAAGCAAAAATCAAGCTTAAATTTATAAATGACAGCTTGTCTTAATGTTCATAAGCTACTTTAGAAATGCATTGATACCTTTGATGATTACAGATGACAACCATTAATCATCAGTTACCTTTAAAAAGAACCATCCAGTTCCAGCCACTCACAATCACCGACAGAAACAATTGTCATACTGACTAAAAGTGACTGCCCTACCAAAAATTACATTAAGAAAACATTTTCCTTAAAAATTCTCCATTAAAAACATTATTTTTAAGATAAAAGTTACAAAAAAAAATTTACCAAACAAACGAAGCTCTAAGTATGTGAAACTGTTAGGTACAGATCTTGCAGAAAAGATAGCTGTTAAAAAAAAAAAAAAACTGTGATAAGAAATGCGATATCTTTTTGCCGATACAGCCTAATGAGAACTTAAAGAGCAATAACAAGCAAAAAGAACCTTCGAAATCCTTAAAGTGCAAAAGCAATGCAGATTAACATACTTGCACAGAGAATACATGATGATGAAGTGAGAAAAAAGCAAATGTAAATTGTATATACCTTTAAAGCAAAAAACTGGCCAGTCCATTTGTGTTGCACCAATTGCACAATTCCACCACTTCCCTTTCCAACAACCTTAATTGTGTCTATATCTTCCAAATTCAACTGGTTGTCAGATGGCTTAATCGGCGGTGGCTGAGCAAACAGGCATACACAAACAGATGAGGCAAGAAATTAGTCAGATATAGTCAGAGATCCAGAATTCAGAGATGCAAAATTGAGATTCCAAGCACAGAATTATATAAACAAATACAAGTGTTCACTACATTAAGACAATGTCACAAAAACCATCCATAAATACTATCTAATTATAAATGAATTCGACAAGAAAGTGAGTTCAAGTTTCTTTTTTATTTTTCATATTTCTCCTTCTTTTTCTATTAGTTCCACTTTAATTCAAGCATAAAAAATCTAAAATCCTAAAATATCTAAGAACAGATATTCAAAGAAAGGAACAATACCATTCATTTCAATATAGTTATCACAATAGAAATATCTTACAGCTTCAGTTTCAGTCTGGGAGACAATCCGAACACCGTCTTTGTTAACGAGCAGATCACCGTCCATGAACGTACCGCTCTTGGTCCTAGAAAAATTCATTGGCAAAAAATTAGGCAAACGAACGGTTTCTAAAATAACGACGGAAAGACAAGAGAATTACAGAAATTTGGTGAAAGAGGCTTCCTCAGAAGAAGGGAGAGAGAGCTTGAGCTTCACGTTAGGGTTTAAGCCTCCCTTCTTCATGATCGGCTCGTGTCTATTATGATTCTTCTGAAGCGAAGTCGTCGTTGCACAGTCTTTGATGATGAAAAATCAAGTCTCTAGGGTTTTAGAACGCAAAAATTTTCTTGCATAGCATAAGAATGTCTACTTTCAGGTAATTAAAAAAAAAGACAGAAAAATAATTATTGAATTAATATGAAGTTAGACTACGAACAGTGTGTTTTGGTGGGTAAAGACCAGTCACATCACCAACGTACTATCGGAGAAGCCAGCAGGAAGAGGGGGAAGACTTTTCGTTCCTCAGTTTACCCCCTTTTCTTTTTTCTTTCAATTTTTTTAAATTTTTCCCTTGAATGCACTTCCTTTGTTCTAAAAAAAATCATATATCATTTATTTTGTTTTATTTTATTAAAATGAGGTCAAATTAAAAAATAAAAAAACACACTTACCTTTTTGATATAAAATATCTAATCTTGTAATATATTAAAATTTTATTCTATTATTTTAACTTGATCGTATTATATATTAAAAGAAGTTGGATATTTTAATTTAAATTTCTAACTTAAAATTTTTACAGTAATTGATTTTAAAAAAATTTAATAATAAATAAATAACTAATATTAAATAGTACTTTAATTTTAAATATTTACCGATGAATTTATTGAGTCAGACTAATTATTGATGGTCCCATTTTTTTTTTCATAAAAATAACGCAAAACCATATTGCCATTAACTCTCTTTTTTGTCTTTTTTTTTGTTAATTATATTGCGATCATAATTTTACTATAAAATTAAAAAAGATTGAGATATTTTTAAATTTTAACTCATTAGTTTTGGTTATTTTAATTTTTTAAACTAAAATCAAAAGGTGAGGCTATTTTTTTATTTTAAATTAGTAACTCACATATCCACCATCAAAGTTCTGAATGAAAAATCGACTTTATACACCTACCTAAATATTAAATATATCCTTCCTAAAGTTAATGTTTTATTTTTACAAAATAAGTTAATTAGAGTAAAATATGAAAATTTTGATTAAATTGTTTGCACATTCTCTAGTTTTAGTTCCATAACTCCAACAATTAGCAATTGAATTTTATCATCAAATCAAGGTTATTGACCATGAGATGTGGAAAGAATTTTCAAATAAATGCGGAGTATAAAATGATTTTGCTTCCACATCCTTATTAAAAAAAAATTCTAAATTTATTCATTAAGTTCTTATTGTGTAACAATAAATGAAGTAAAGTGGTTTTTTTCCCCGACTTTTTGATACCTTCTTAAAAAATTTAAAAGAATACATTATAAATATTATTGGTAAATTGATATTTTTTTTCATTAGATATTCAAATTATTGACTTTGTATTGAATAATATTATGAAACAAAAAAAATTAACTACAAATTAATAATGTAAAATTAAATTCATATTCACATTTATCTTAATATACAGTTTGTAATTAATACATAGTTTTACTACATTTTACATTAATCAATTAATAAAAAAAATTAATTTGAATATATCAATAGTATTAATTTGAATACATTAATGTGAATGTAAGAAGAATAAGTCATTTTAACAGTAAAATTAACTAAGTTAAGTGTAAAAAAATTTAAAATATTATCGAGTTATATGTTAAAATTTTAAACCTTTTCACTTTTTTAATTTTCTAACATACAATAAGGACTATAGTGTTAATAACCTAACAAAAGCATCTTAGTTATTGAACTAATTTTTATTTAATCTTTGGGGCTTTTTTTTTATTTAATGTCAATCAGCTAAGTTATTAAGTCCCTTTATACTTTCAACTCAGTGAAAATTTTCAGTCATTAAATTATTAAGTTAATTTTTTATTTTTTCACTTAATTTAAAAAGTTTGAATAACATCATGAAAATATATTCTCCAATATTCACACCTAATTAATTAGTTTCATTCATACCTAAATTTACTAATTAGTGTTTTACACATCTTTATAACTTGCAGGAATATAGTGTTGGACTATTATTTTTTTTATTTTTTTATTTTTTTCAAATTAGTATATTATCTTTATAATTTTATAAATGTTTTTCATCTCAAAAATTAGAAACTACAATAAAATTGAATAATATATAAGAATTTAGAATATTAAAGAGTTGTATTCAATTCAAAATAATTTATTTTATAATAGTTACTTATCTTATTTATGTTTTTTGAGATATCTATTATTTGTTTAACATTTATAATTTATAAAGGTACAAATGTAAAAATATTAATTATCAGATTTTTTAGCTAAAGAAACAAAAAACTTAATACTTATTTTTAGTGATTGAGAAAAAAATTAAACATTTTATTTAGATTCAAACATTTAACTCTATTAAAAAATCATGACTAATTTAAGTATATTTCAATTTCAAATAAAAAGTAAACGCCACCTTATTGATGGATTAGAAAAAGAAAAAAAAATGTTAACTATATGGTAACATAGCTGTACTCCATATATATGGTTCATTTTGTTAATTTTTGCACAATTTGGTTTGTTAAATATAATATTTATCTCATGTATCACAATAAATTTTTGATAAGGGAAGAAAATGAAGGAAGAGAGAATAGGGTCAAATAAATAATTAATCAAATTATATTTTCATAACAAAAATTTTTTATTCAAAAAAAGGTGCTGTAAGGAATTTAATAAGTTCAAATAGTCATATTCAAATTTTAATTTATTTTAATTATTTAGTGGAACGATGTTAAAAAAGAGGTTTCAAAATATTTTTGAAGGGGTGCCAATAGTTCAAGAAGACCCTATTTTCTTAATTCTTTTAACGTGCGCAATGGCCTTTGAATGGAAAAAGGAAAAAAAAATGTACAAGGTGTTTATTTAATAGATATCTAATTAAGAGGGAGATTTTCATTTATGTGTGCTAGAAGTTCCAAAACCCAATATTGCTTCAGGGGTGCCATTTTCGAAATAACAGTAACAGAAATGCGAGATAGTTGTAGCACTGAAAGAGTACGCGTACCAAGTTGACGCTTCAAACATGACAAATGAAAATTTTCGAAATAACACTAATAGAATGTGAGGTAGTTGCAACATTGAAAGAGTACGAATACCAAGTTTGACGCTTCAAACATGAAAAATGAAAAATAGATCCTACCCTACTCTCAGATGGTAAACCTGATTTGTGAGTGCAAGAACTTGATAAGGCCTAAAAAATCAAGAAGACAACATATGTCTTGTTACAAACACACATACGAGTACAACAGACAAACTACAAAAGGACAAGGGTACTGCATTTGAAAATCCATCCTTACATTGAACATTGCAGGCTCTCTTCGGTGTGTTCTCTTAACCAGGCCTAATATAGTCTTTACGGTTAATAAGCTTTGGCAGCTCCTACAGCCTTTCACTGGCAAGCTTGCAGAATGGTCTTACGACATCTTCAATGTACATCCAATTCTTTCACTTAGGGACTCTAGCTTTAACTGCCTACTCTGATGTTGATTTTGATTCTGACCATGATGATCGAATTTCCTAGTCTTGAAAGAATCAACGATGGTATTCATGATCACATTTTCTAATCAAATTTCCTAATCTTCACTCAGGGACTCTTAGTTTTAAGTGAAGTAGAGTATATTTTTACAACTAAACATCAATCGGGACTCTCTTTTATAATTTTAAGATGATACAACCCGAACAATAACCCTCACTTTAATATCACTAAAGTTTCCGATTGTAATATATCAGTATATAAAAAAAACTTGTAATAAAGGAATGCCTTGGATTAATAAATTACCAAATAATTCCATACCGAGATGATGCGGAATCCTAACATAAGAAGAGACTACTTTGAAATTGATAAACCAACTAATTCCATACCTAGTCTTTGTGGGATCCTAAACTAATTGATCTGATACCTAGTCTATGTGGGATCCTAATACCATTGAAGGCGAAGATAAATTCAATCACTCACAAACTCATATTTTGAACTATGTGTATCAGCAAAGAATTTCATTTTAGGCAAACGAATTGTAAGTTGTCTTTGAGAATTCATATAACAACATGTATCTGCAAAGAATTTCATCCTATGCCGAGTGAATTGTAAGTTGTCTTTGAAAGTTCATATAATAACTCCACGCTCTCATTAGGAGCAGAGAATAAGAATGAGAATTTCATTTAATCTCACTATATTCTTGAAGACTTAAGGCGTTCAGTATTATTTTCAAATTTCGTTTTCTATTTTTTGAATTTAGAAAACACTAAATACGTATTCAGTAGATCATTTTGAAAATATTTTTGAAAATGAAAACAAGAAAACAATTTTTTCTTATTTTCATTATTTTTCAATACAGTATCAAGTTTCAAAATGAATAATTTTCTTCAATCATCTTACAAAATAATAATAATATCAACAACATTATTATCATTATTATACCCAAAAAATCAATTTCCCTCACAATAATCTTTTATTTTTATATACATTATAATATTCATGTTTTATATATTAATTAAATCCAATATGTTGAGTTTATCATTTTTCTTTAAATAAAAAAATTAGTAAGATCACCTAATTTATTCTTAAAATTAAAATAATCAAACTAATTGAATAAAAAATTGATTATCCATTGTTTAATTTTAAGTTTATAGAAATTATTCCAATAATAATTCTTTAAAATATTCCGACTAACGTATTTTACTATTTTTCATTTTCAAGATTATTTTTGAAAATGATGCCAAACACATTTTTAAATTTTAAAAATAAATTTAAAAATAACATTTTCAGTCTATTTTTATTTCATGAAAGCAATATTTGGAAAACAATACCGAACGGCCTTTAGTTTACAATCTTCATGAAAAACGCTAAAACGAGATTAATCTCAGATAAAAGTTGCTACTCCGTCTATTCAACAACATTATAATGGTCGGACGCTAAAAAAATTAGCATTAAAAGATTCTCAGTCTCTAACTAAACTGTCAATGGGAAAAAGAAAATTCCATTAGATTAACAAAAAAATTTGTCAATGAACTTGATGGCTAGACAAGTATACTCAGTACAGGTAATAACAGATACTATTTGTCGAAGCTCTTAATGAAACTCAGAGATAGGACCCAGATTCTATACATATATAAAAGATTCACTCTCCAATACAAGCTCTATTGTTGAATTTTACATTAAACTGCCCATTGTTGCTCACCGGTAAAATCTATACCACATACAAGCTTCTGTCAGAATTTCAAGGTTAAATCCAACCGACATCACTCCTAGTACTCGCAGCATGCTTTAACCTCATAACACACACTACTACAACAGACAAGCCTATTTTAAGAGTCAATAATGTTGAAGGAGAATTTGGACAGCAGCTGTGGAACTCCTGATATAATCTGCCCATACGTCTACAAAGTTCAAAAATTTAAAAGCATCAGCATTTGTGTGCAATATGGTCATCCAGGAGATTGAATAGTTAGCTAAAATCATATAACTGAATGTCCAAGGAGATTGACTAGTTCAGTGCATCACTTCGAAAGCACAACAGCAATATGGTCATCCAGGTAAAAGTAAGGAAGTCATCTCTACTATCCCGAGATGCCATTATCTTTAAATTCAATTAATTATGAACTTACTTAGGTGCAGTTATAAAATGGCTCATATCTTACAAAAGGTGAAATAATATGATGATGTTTTAATCTATGTGGGAGATTGCAACAGCCATCAACATTAGTTTCATAATGAAAATTGTACCTTGTGATTTTCATGAATCTGGCACAAAGGAACTGCAAGCAATTTCAGGTTTTTTGGTACAAAGAACTTTTGACTTACTGGTAACTTCACAAGAAACAGTTTCGTGCATTCCTACATGATAGGATAAATAAAAGAACTTAGGCAGTCATGTTGCTGCAATAAAAAAGGGTATAGTTTCACCGTTTCAACTACCTTTGGTCGCTTTACATTAGGAGGGAAGTACGGAAACAACAGTGTTTCGAAATCAGGCTTCCACCACATCCCTAGGCATTCCCCAACCTGCAGAATGAAAATAGTTTCAATCTCCCATTATGAAAAAAGTAGACGACAATAGAATCACAAGTGGAGATGTTAGTTGTACCTCCCAATCAACTTCACCACCATCTTCATTCAAAGAAAGCTTCCTTGTGAGCTTACGTTTCAATCCATCAATGTCTAAAACATCAGAAACTCATAGTTCAGTAAATGCTCAGAAAAACAGCATTTGGCCCCAAGTTTTTCAAGTTTTGTGGGAAAGCTTGATGTAAATACCTAACTGGTGATTTACCTGATTCACCAGGCCTCAGACGACCACCAGGAAGCTTAAAGATGGAATTTCTTACTTGCAGCAGCAACAGGTGTGGGTGTTTGAACAACTCAACCTGATGTAACAAAGTTGTATCCCGTCAACAAGATATCATATCCAACATTTGATCCGTCAATGGGAAGATAGATGAAAATATAACATGGTGGCAAATTAATCATCTGAATATATGAAGAAACCTAATGATTTGAGGAGTTTGTGTAACCTCAAGTTGGCTTTTAGGAACATGTTACCTAACCAGTACTCTGCTCCAAAAGAAATAAAGAGTTATAAAGCCAAAATTTCCTAATTATTCAATAATAGAAACAATTTGCATAATAACTTTAAAAGGGGAAATAGAAACTTCTACTAACAGTCACCATCTAAATGAACTTCATAAATTTAACACTACTTTTAGGTACCACAAATCCTATAACTACACTATCTAATGTAACTTAAATAAATAAAGCTGATACCCATAACGTAAATCCATACACCCGTGTCCAATACTTAAGGATCCCCCTACGTCCAACTACCCAATCATATTCATTTAAAGAAATCATCTCCTAGAAGTATGGCACATCAGAAATTTGGCAAAAGAAACACTCCAATGGGCAGCAAATCAACTTACAAAGTAAAACTGGTGTACGGCCCCTATGTAAAAAGATAGGTAATTTTCTAACCAAGATTTCAAAATCCAGCTACCTTGGCCTAGTATTGGGTAAATTAGTTAACATGTTCCCAAGAAAGTAGCTTCATGCCTGGGTGTTTGATAGAAGTTTTTCCTTACAAAAGCCGCCCTATCCCAAGGCCTACAAAAGAACTTAAATCTAAAGTAATTTGGCTAATTATTACAACCTCTTTACAGTTGTCATCAAAATTATGGACTTTTGCAACACATTTGTTTCTACTTAAGCAAGCTAATGCAGTTCATAAAACTTCATGAAATACTAAGCATGCTAAACACTAGAATCTTTATCTCAAGGAACTCCTATCAAAACTAATACAAATATCAAATACTCTTATTCCTCAACTTAGATTCCATTTGGGACGGCCATTCAGCAGCTGTAGATCTTACACCACAGCCGTAAACGATTGACACACCACCAACAGTTGTTTGAAAAAAAAAAAATCTATATGATCCTTACTATTTTATGAAAATTATTAACTTTTATCAGTGTTTATTTATTTCATATTAGCTATATCGTTTAAGCCACAGCACCACAGTATCAAATGGAGGATTAGAATCCCAATAATTCCAAAGTGATATCTTTGTATAACACAGATAGAAAAATAAAATAAAATAAAATTAAGGAATAGAATTGAAAGAGAGCAAAGAAGTAACCAGAAGAACTGCTTCCACACAAGTCCTCAACCCATGAGCATCATAGCTACAAAAGAACCAAAAAAAAAAAAAAACTTAATCATTCCAATAGCGAACAAATTGAAAACGGGAAAAATATAACAAAGGCACTTAAAATAATAGTAAAAAGTTTAATACTTGGATTTCATTCTCAGAACACGATTGTATAGAGTCTCGTCTTTAAAAGAAATGGCCTCTTTGGATCCAAAGTAATAACTACTAAGTGGGTAGATGTCAACAACGTAACCGTTGCGATCGCTGCCGTTATCGTTGCTGTTAATGTTGCCGTTAATTGGCAATGAAGCGCCCATTTCATCTGACATATTCAATTCAAATTCAATTGATTGCTCAGAGCGATAAGGGCTTAAAATATATGACTATGAGAGAGAGTTTAGAAGAAGCAGGAAGAATGAAAGGGAGAAGAAGAAGAAGGTGCAGTCACGAAGTCACTGTGTCAGGTGCGTAACGTGGCGCTCTGGAAGAACCTGGACGGCTATTGAGTTGCAGTGATTTTGTCATAAGCAATAGGCCGTGTATAAGCGGCAGTAAATACAAAATTACTAAAATAAAAATTGATTAATTTAAAAAAAAAATTAGTTATATAGGTGCAAAATGAAATGTTTTCAAGCATTTGGGTGCATACTTTAATGGTGTGAAATATTTAGATTATTTTGCAAGTTACCAAGTTAGGGGTTTGACTTTCTTCTATTAATTGACTATTAAGAGAACGTGCAATTATCATTTGGATTTTGGAGCCTCTCCAATGTAGCGTCAATTGATCCAAGTCGTGTGATTATACAAACTTGATCTGATGGTCAAGATCACATGAACTTAAAACACAGGATATATGTAGGATTAAAACAGGATTAAAGGTCCAGGTGCAGGTGGCGTTACCAGCTTGCAGAGTTTCTTTCTTCTTCAATTTTTTTTTTGTCCGATGCTAAATTTGCAGAAGTTAGTGTAAGGTTTGTATTAGTAGATCATTCTCGAATCTCTGGTTCGTTTGTATTTCTGATTAAACTAAAAAATAAAGAAACAATCATGGAACCGCACCGTCTTCTCTTCACTCTATCAAGTCAACAAAATCAAGACTTGGTTGCTGCTCCATACACAGTCGCAGAGAACTATGGCCCCCTACCTCACAACCACACACACTTACGATCCCCGCTCCCTTGTCCTTGGACTTCGTCCTCCGCTCCTCCCATTCCACTCTTCTCTACACCCTTTCACCCTCCAAGTTCTCCTTCTTGTTTGACCCCCTCCCTCTCACTTGACACTAAAGCTAAAAAAATTTGACACAATCTGAATACCCGACACGAACTCGATATAAATAAATGGGTTTGGGTAGTTAAATTTAACACGATTATTAAATGGGTCGGGTTCGGATCAACACGACTTTTTTCCGTGTCGGGTTAGGGTCAAAATTTTTAACCCATTTACCCGATAAATGACACGTTTATTAAGTGGGTAAACGGGTCGTGTCAACCCGAACCCACTGACACGACCCACTAAAATATGACATTTTTGACATTTTAAAAAAATATATAAGAATACACTTATAATTAAGATAAACAAAATAACATTAAGAAATAAGCTTTAACTTATTGCACGCCAATTTATAAAAGTTTCAAGCCACTAATTAAAAAAATAATTTCGGCCTAAAAAATTTAGATTGTTGCCAATTAAAAATTAAGATTAAAAAATTATCAATGCCACAATTGATATACTGATTTACCTTCGATCTTATCCACCCACCATCTCCACTTTCTTTTTCATCAGCAAACACTTGATTAAATCTCAAGTTTCAATTCTAGCAAGTTGCAAGACTTTGATCGGCAACTCTTGAGATCAAACATTCATGGTTAGGTTAGTTTAAAAAGTAATTTCTCAATTATTTAAATATTGTTTTCATTCTTTAATGAGTTTTGTTTTCTATTGCTTCATTCACTTGTGTACTGATAGCTTTTGCAGTTTGATTTGAAAGTAATTCTTTTTAAATTTGTTTAAATTTTTTTGACACTTAATTGCATTCCTCTGTTATAACTTAATGTTACAATCATTATTGATATGAATTTTTTTGGGTACCGTAGTAATATGGAATGGATCCAAATAATGATAATTACACTAACATTGAAGCCCTCTTACATGGACATCGAGTGAATTTGGAGGAATTAGAGCAAGATGGTGACACTGATATTCCAAAGAAACAATGCAAGAGGAAAGGAACATCTAAAGCATGAGGTATGTTCACTAAATTGCCATTAGATGCACATCAAGATGGAAAGGAAAGCTCTATGTGTGTTTGTGGAAAAGTTTACATTAGCGAAAGTAATTATGGGACTAGTAACATGCTTAAGCATATTAAAAAATGCCCTAAATTAAAAAAGCCACGTGACCCCCATCAAATGATTTTAGACCATTCAGGTTCTATAGGATCATGTTCTTCAGAATTTGATCAGGTTGTCTTTCATGAGTTGTCTACAGCAATTGTGGAGCATGGGTTGCCTTTCAGTTTGTTGAGTTTGATGCAATTAGAACTTGTTTTGAGTTTCTGAATTTCGAAGTAGAAAATATTTCTAGAAATACAGCAAAGCAGATATCCTAAAGGCTTATAATGCAGAAAGACTTAGGATTAAAGCTATGTTAGAGGAGGTTCCTGGTAGAATTTGTTTCACCTCTGATTTGTGGACTGCCTGCACTATTGATGGATACATGAGTCTGACTGCACATTTTATTGATAAAAATTGGGTTTTACAAAAAAGATTGTTGAACTTCACCTTGATGCCATTTCCACATACTGGACTTTGTTTGTCTAAAAAGTTATTTTCTTTATGGACAAAATAGGGTGTTGAGAAAAAGTTGTTTTCTATAACATTGGACAATGCTTCAGCTAATGAGGCATGTGTTACTATGTTGAAATCTTAGTTGAAAATTAGGAAAGCTTTACTATCTAATGGTGATTATTTACACATGCATTGTTGTGCTCATATTATCAATTTAATTGTTCAAGAGGGAGAACTTTATAAAATTCGTGAAAGTGTGAAATATGTGAAAGCATCTCAAGGTAGAAAACAAAAGTTTTTGGAGTGTGTTAATTAAATGTCCTTGGATACGAAAAAAGGCTTAAGACAAGATGTCCCTGCAAGATGGAATTCCACTTATATTATGCTTGATTGTGCACTTTATTACAAAAGTGCTTTTTTTCACTTAGCTTTAAGTGATTCTAATTATAAGTACTGCCTTTCAGAAGATGAGTGGAATAAATTGGAGAGAATTAATAATTTTTTGGTATTTTTTTTTATGAGATTACTTGTATATTTTCTGAATCAAAGTACCCCACTTCAAATTTGTACTTTCCAAAAGTATTTGCAGCTTATGTAACTTTGAGGGAATACTCAAAAAATGGGGATGGGTATATGGAAGACATGGGGAAGAGGATGTTTGAGAAATTCTTAGAGTATTGGTCTGACCTTTGTACAATTTTGACAATAGCTGTTATTTTGGATCCTCGTTACAAGTTATAATTTGTTGAATGGGCATACAAAAAGGTTAATGGTGAAAATTCCAATGAGTTAAAAAAATTAGAGAGAAGTTGTTTTTATTTTTTAATGAATATATGCTCATTTCGACCCAATCTACCGATACATTTTCCATGCAAGGTTCTGTTTCTCACTCAAAAGAAAATGATGACAGAAAAGGCAAAGGAAAATTGGATTCATGTCTTGAGGTTAGTTTTATTTATTTATATAGATATTTTTAATCGCAACTTATTCTTGTTTACTTCATAATTACATTTTATGTTTGATGAATTTTAGTTACATTTCATGTTTGTTGAATTATTCCTTTTTTTTTTCATGTACAACAGGAATTTGATAATTTTGAGAGTATGGAATCTATTTGTACCCAAAAAACTCAACTGGAGCTTTATTTGAGTGAACCACGAGCTGATAGGAGCAGTCACTTGGACATTTTAAGTTTTTGGAAAGACAACCAAGTTTGTTATCCTGAGCTCGCTTCTATGGCTCGTGATGTCTTAACCATTTCAATATCAACAGTTGCATCTGAATCAGCCTTCAGTGTAGGTGGTCGGGTTCTTGATCAATTTCGGATCACTTAAGCCCGAAACAGTGGAATCAATAGTTTGCAGTAGAGATTGAATTTTTTGACAAGGAGGTTATCTTTTTTTTTTTCTCAATTCTTTTGTCTTTATGAATATAATATTTGTTATGGTAGATTCTGAATTATGTTTATTTACAATTTTGAGGCTGGATTTTGTTTGTTTCTTTGGCTTATAGTGTTGCTGGCTTGCTTCATGTCCTTCCTGATTTGTGTTGCTTTTTTTTTTATTCACTTCAGTAAATGCAATGGTTTCTATGGATGACCTAACCACTGATATACTCGAGCACAACAATTAATAGTCTTCCATCCAAAGCAGATGTTATTGATAACTAATAACTGACAGGTTTAATCATTTATTAATTTTTTTAAATTCATATTTGCATTAAAATATACTTATATTTTTCAATTTTAAATCAATTTGCAGGTGCTAATTATCAGAACTCGCATATTAAAGATGATTCTCCATCTTTTGTGAAGGATAAGCATATATGTGAACTGTGGTAGTCTATTTTGTAAAATTCTATATAGATTTAGAACTTTTGTTTTTTTTATAGATATAGATTTAGAACTTTCATAGTCTAAATGTGTAATATTTTGGTATATATATATATATATATATATATATATATATATATATAGTGTAATATTGTTGTAAAGAATCTGTGTTGTCTGATTTTTGAAATTGTTTTCTTTGTGTGTGTTGAATTTTTACTGGTAGTAAGTCCCGTTTTAGGACAGAGATCCGTTTAGGGCAGTAAAACCATACCTGTAGGCATCCACATAGGATTCGATTAAAGATTTTTAACAACATGGACTCTCTACTCCATAGAACATCATCTTTCTCTAGCTCTTCTTCCGAGAAGACTACTGTATCAAAGAACATAGTAAATTCAGAAGAATTCATTATTGAAGATTTTAATAAAGCAATTGATAATTGGGATTTACCAAAAGTTTCTAAAGATAAAATTTATAAAATGAAAAAACTTGATTTTTTAAAAACAGATTGTGTAATAAAGACAGAAGAAAGAGACATCACACTTTCAAAGCCATTTGAAACAATTCATCTGTTTACTGAAAAGTCATTAAAAAGGCTAAAAGAAAAGAATTTTAATTATGTCCACATAGGTTTAATCCAAGTAGGCATAAAACCCTTAACTAAAGAAGGATTAAATACTTCAATTCTTGCTGCCCTCAGGGATGGGAGGTTCATCTCCTTTGATGATTCCTTACTCAGTAGTATTGAATCTAGTCTCTGTAAAGGACCAATTTCTTTTGACTGTTATCCAAACATAACAGTTTCATTAAAAGATAAAAATATATTGAAAAGCATGATTTTACAAATCAAAACTCATAACTATCACATGTTAGAAGGATCTGTTCCGGTCGCATTAATTTTCAAAATATCATACAAAGCCATGATCTCAGCGTTTAATACGCAACATAAATTCCAGTCAAAAAGAGATGAGACTCTTCTCTTACAGACTGACCTTTCCAAAGCAAACACTGTTATTCCAAAACCCATTCAATGGAAAGATGTCAACCTTCCTGATGAATGGATTCTTGAAGGAGCTACTGCTCCGACAATACCAAAACATCTTGAGCCAAATACAGAGTTACAAAATGTGACTCAATATTCAGATGGTAAAGTCAAACTTTCATTCAGGAGATCTACATCTTCTAGATTCTCCGATAAAGATTCTAATGCTAGTGTTTCCTCACTAGAAAGAAAATTTACAAAAATCCCTTCAGTTATAAATCTTCCTTTCCAACCTATAAAGAGTCAGCTTAGGTTTTCCACTTCGGATATACCTAGTTCTTCCATACATTCTGTTGACTATACCACTAGTGTACCACACCCAATTTACACTAGTCGTCAACAGGAACAAAGACATGAAGAGAAGGAACCTTCTCCTCCGACATCTCCCACATTTTCTGCGGTTACGGAAAATGTGATTAATGTCATAGAAAAGGAATTTGAATTAGATAAAACTCTTCTTCATAATGATTTTTATTCTGACATTAATAAAGAAAAAAGACTTTGGTTTTTTAAACATTTCTTAAACCAAAGAAGAAAAATATAAGAAGGTTATTATGAATTTATAAATTTACATAAAGTCCATATTTTGTTTTTTGATTGGTTTGAAATGTATGCTTTTAAAAACAACATTTCTTATCCCTTTAAAGATTCAAACCCTATTACTGTTAGAAAGAAAATTCTTGAATGGAACATTTTCGACAGTGATAAAACCATAGAATCTGAGCATCCACCTTTTAGGAGTATATCCATTGACCATGGTGAACCACCTATTAGGATTAAGGCCTCACCTTACAAAATTCATAAAGATCCAGAAACGAATTTAGATAGCATTATCCAACAGAATAACTTTTGTAATGCTAATCTAAATACGATAGGAAAACAGTTAATTAGGATAGAAGACCAAATCCAAAAGTCAACCATAACTGTTTCTCCTGTTTTACCAAGGCCTATTCCAACAAAATAGGATTCTGATAAAAAGCTTAAAGAACCTATTTTCAAACCTTTTCAGGTTTCGAAACATAGTCAGAAGCTTGTTCAAGAATCAAAATCAGATTTTGTTAGAGCTATTAAAGAATAACTTGATAGAATAGAAACATCCTCTTCTACTCCAATTTCTAAAGAAGCATCCTCCTCTATTCCTATTTCTAAAGTCCAAATAGCTCCAGATAGTGCTCAATCTAGTAAGATTGCAGTACTAGAACAAGATCAATCCTCTATAGCCTCTTCGGATATAGAAGCCTTTAAAGAAGAGCCAACTTCAAAAGTCAATAAAATTCATTGGGAATTAGCACTCCCAACCACTAAAAGTCCACCAGATCTAACCATAGATAATAGACCAAATGCATTAAATCAATCCCGTTATAATGCATCTTCAGTCTATGAGTGGAATTTAGATGGAATGTCTGAGTATAATATCTTAGGATTATTGCAACAAATGACCATGGCAGCTAATGCCTATAAAACCCAATCAGGAACTTCTGACAAAACCATTGCAGAAATCCTAATTGCCGGTTTTACTGGTCAATTAAAAGGTTGGTGGGATCATCTTCTCACTATACAACAACATTTAAATATTCTAAATTCTATTCAAATAGATGAGGATGGAATCCCCATTCTGGATGAAACCAATAGTCCGATTCAAGATGCTGTTGCTACCTTGATTTTGACTATATCTCTTCATTTTATAGGTGACCCTTCTTACCTCAGAGACAAAAATGCTGAGCTTCTACATAACTTGAGATGTAGAAAACTTAGTGAATTCCAAAATTATAAAACCACTTTCTTTACCAGACTTTTCCTTAGGGATGACGCAAATCATATAACTTGGAAGGAAAAATTCCTTGCAGGTTTACCTACCCTATTAGGAGAAAAGGTTAGAAATTCCATCAAAGCCTTGTATGATAACCGTATTCCGTATGATGAGCTCACCTATGGTGAACTTGTCAGTTTCGTTAATAAAGAAGGTTTAAAGATATGTCAAGATTTGAAATTACAGAAACGACTTAAATGGGAGCTTAGGAAATCTAAGCAAGAGTTAGGAAGTTTCTGTAAACAATTCAATTATGACCCCTTTAAAACTTCTACTTCCAAAGATTGTAATGGTAAGTGTTCTACCAAACCTTACAAGAAACATTACAAGTCCAAAAACTATAAGAAATTTTTTCATAAGTTTAGAGAACCTTTTTATAAGAAGCCTTCGAAGCCTTATAAAAAATAATTTTCTAAAAAGAAAGATTTCAAACTAAAACAAAAAGCCCATTTTAACTTCAAAGAAGCCACATGTTTTAAATGTGGAATGAAAGGCCACACTGCAAAGTTTTGTAGAATGAACAGAAAGCTTCACGAGCTTGGCCTTGATGAAGAAATATTTTTAAAAATAGCCTCTTAAATGATAGAGTCTTCTGACTCTGAGTCTTCCATGTCGGGAGATGATGAATCCTTACAGATTGACGAGTTAGTTGACTCTGATTCTGTAACTGATTCCAGTAATGATTCTGACTCAAGCCAATCAGAATCTTACTTAAAGAAAATCAATGTTTTGACTAAAGATCAAGAAACTTTTCTTGAGTTGGTTAAACACATTTCTGATCCTATCTTACAAAAAGAATATCTTGATAAACTTTTAAAAACCTTAGAGGTAGGAGATAAATCAGAAACTTCAAAAATTCCAATAATAAAGAAAAACAATTATGATTTGACTCAAACCTTGGATAAAAAGAAAACAAAAAAGAAAACAGTTCCTAATATTCAAGACCTTCAAAAAGAGATTAAAGATATTAAACTCGAGATTAAAGAATTAAAAGAAAAACAAAAGAGTGATTCAGAAACTATTCAACTTCTATTACAAAAACAATTAGAAGACAATTCTGATAAAGAATCAAGTTCAGATGGCGAAAAAGAAATTGATTTACAACTTGAAAACATTGAATCTGTAACCAATGATTTTCTTTTTATTTTAAATCAAATTACTACAAGAAAATATTTAATAAAGATTACCTTAGTCTTTTCCAAAGAACTTGAAATTGATACCATTGCCTTATTTGACACTGGTGCCGATTTAAATTGTATTAAAGAGATTTTTGTTCTAGATAAATTTAAAGAAAAAACAAGAGAAAAACTTTCTGCCGCCAATAATTCAAAATTGAACATCCATTCTAAAGTAGAAGCATCTGTTATTAACAGTGGTTTCGAATTTAAAACTACTTTTTTCCTAACAAATGACATCCATCATGTTGTTATATTGGGAACACCTTTTATAAATCTTATAACTCCCTATACTGTAAATTATAATGGTATATCTTTTAAAGCAGGAAAAACCAAATTAAAATTTCCTTTTATAGAAAAGCCTAAAACAAGAAACTTAAATATTATAAAAGCTAACTCTGTTCATCAGAACCAAATAAATGTCTTGCTTAATTCAAAACAGGTTAATCTAACTTGTTTACAAAAGGATTTAAATCTACAAAGAATAGAAAATCAATTGAAAGATAATTTTACACAAAGAAAAATTTCTGAATTTAAAGCATTAATTGAAAAAGAATTATGTGCTGATCTACCAACTGCTTTTTGGAATAGAAAACAACATTTGGTTGATTTGCCATATGAAAATTCTTTTGACGAAAAACAAACACCCACTAAAGCTCGTCCTATTCAAATGAATATGGAACTAGAAAAACACTGTAAAGAAGAAATCAAAGACTTAGAGAACAAAGGACTTATTGTTAAATCAAGGTCCCCATGGTCTTGTGCCGCTTTTTATGTCAATAAAAATTCTGAGATAGAAAGAGGAACACCAAGACTAGTAATAAATTACAAACCCTCAATAAAGCATTAAAATGGATTAGGTATCCCATACCTAATAAAAAAGATTTACTCCAAAAACTCCACTTTGCATTCATATTTTCAAAATTTGACATGAAGTCAGGATTTTGGCAAATTCAAATTCACCCTAAAGACCGTTACAAAACTGCTTTCACTGTTCCATTCGGCCAATATGAATGGACAGTAATGCCCTTTGGTTTGAAAAATGCACCTTCAGAATTTCAAAGAATTATTAATGACATTTATAATCCTTTCATTGATTTTTGCATTGTTTATATAGATGATGTATTGATTTTTTCCCAATCAATAGATCAACATTTTAAACATCCAAAGACTTTTTATTTTGCAACTAGAAGAGCAGGCCTAGCCATCTCTAGTTCAAAAATTTCCCTATTCCAGACTAAAATCCGATTTCTTGGACATTATATCTCAAAGGGAACTATCACACCAATTGAAAGATCCCTTGCTTTCACTAACAAATTTCCTGATAAAATTCTTGACAAAACTCAATTGCAAAGATTTTTAGGAAGTTTGAATTATGTTCTTGATTTTTGCCCTAACATCAACAGGATGGCAAAACCATTACACGATAGGTTAAAAAAGAACCCTGTTGTATGGTCAAAAAATCATACTAAAGTCGTAAAACAAATAAAAGGCATTGTTAAAGATATTCCCTATTTATTTTTTGCCAATCCCACATTACCTAAAATTGTTGAGACTGATGCATCAGATTTAGGTTACGGTGGAATATTAAAACAAGTTGAGAATAATAAAGAACAAGTAGTACAATATGTTTCTGCCCACTGGAATGAATGTCAGAAAAATTATTCTACTATTAAAAAAGAAATTTTATCTATTGTTTTATGCATTTCAAAGTTTCAAAGTGATCTACTAAATCAAAAATTTCTACTTAGAATTGATTGCAAGGCTGCAAAACATGTTTTAGAAAAAGATGTTCAAAACATTGCATCAAAACAAATATTTGCACGTTGGCAAGCTATTGTAAGTGTTTTTGATTTTGATATTGAATTTATTAAAGGTGATACAAATTCACTCCCTGATTTTCTAACCAGAGAGTTTCTTCAAAACAGATAATACCTCCCAAAAAGACAAAAGATAAAGGGAAAGGGATCCTCAAAGACCCTGTGTCCCAGACACCTTCCAAAGCCTCTTCTCCCCCTAAAGAAAAATTGTTATCATCAGCCATGCCGATCAGATCTTGGATTGACATGATTGAAGATGATGAATCAAGAGTTAAAGCCCTTGCCTCTCAGGATCAGGTAAATGAATGGAAGAAATCCATTTTTAATTCCCCTGATTTTTTACTTGCTCTACAAAGTTTTTCACAAAGCCAAATTTCTCCAAAAGAAAACCCTGTTTCTAAAGAAATTACTACAAAACCCTCTTCTCAAAAAGTTGTTCTTTCTGGTGAAAGTTCATCCTCCCAGATTGTTCTTTCACAATCAAAGCTGTCAAAGAAAACCTCAGATTGGTTTGATAAAACCTACTTCCAAAATATTTTGACTGTGGAAGAAGAATTTTACCATTCTGACCCATTTCAAACAATTTCAAAGTTTTTTTCCCCTGGATGGTTTTTTAAACCATGGGATTTAACAAAACCTCAATCCTACTATGAATCCATTCTTGAAGCCACTGAGTCAGTAAAATTTAAACATTTCTTTCTTAGTGAAACCCATAAAGAACCCGCCTATTCCACTGCTACTATTTTAAATGTCTTGAACCCAAAACAGTGGAATGATCATCTCCACAACCAAAAAAGATTCCCCGCCAATTTTCAAATGTGTCTGCCTCATTGTGTGACCTATTCCTATTGGGATTATCAACCAGCCTGGTTTAACACATTCTTTATTCAAAACCCTAAAAAATCTCACTCATGGTTATTTTTCTTTAATTCCAAAATAACTGTACAAAGCCTTCCAAATTGGTTCCAACAGTGGTGGAACTATTTTGGCCCAATACTAGATATCCTAACTCCAAATGCCATCCAATGTTTAAACCTTTTCAAAGCCCATTACAAACCTTCTGAGTCTGAGAAAAGATTCCCCCCTTTTCTCTGTTTTTGTATAAATTTCTTCCTACCTTGGGTATGGATGTGGAACCTCAGATACCACACTCATGATTCCCAATTAATCCTTCAAAGAACTTTCAAAGTCAAATAGTGGAACAAATTTGATGAACAGACTAAATTGACCACACACCTAATCCAAAACTGGCTCTCTGCCAAAGGTTTCCTTGCCCCAACCATTAAAGATGTTAGAGCCCAAGGAACCTTCCTCACTCAAAAGTCCAAAGCCCAATCTCTTCTTGCAGGTGCTAAAACAGAAGAAGAGTATTTCAAAGTCATGGAGCAGCTACTTGCCTTCAGGTCCGAACCATCTATACAAAGCTCAACTGATGATGAAGAATCTGAACCGTTCATCTCCCTTGGCGACGACAATGAAGATGACTGCTTCGGATTATTGCCTCCTATAAAGCAATGTAAATAAGTTATTTACTTTAAAAAAAAAGAGTTAATTTCTTTATGTTTGTATTTTTCTGTATCGGGTGGTCCTCTGGACACAAGTGAGAGCGCACATGTCTCTTCACCCGATTTTGTATTTTGTATTTTGTATTTTGTATAAAGCTACAGTAAAGACGACGTATAAAGCTACAGCTCCGCTACAGTGCCAATTTCCAAAGTTTACTATGCACTTAAAGCCCCGCTACAGTCTACAGTGCCAATTTCCAAAGTTTACTGTGCACTTAAAGCCCCGCTACAGTCTACAGTGCCAATTTCCAAAGTTTACTGTGCACTTAAAACTCCGCTATAGTGAACAGTTTAAAAAATTTTGTATAAAAACCAAGAGGAAGACTAAGACTCCTCAGGTTTTTCATTTTCGAGTTTAGAACCTCTCTCTCTCTCTCTCTCTCTCTCTCTCTCTCTCTTCTCTTCTTTCTCTCTTCTTTCTCTCTAGAGACAAAAGAAGTCTTCTGTATTCAAGGAATTTCCCTATCATCGGTTAAGTTCCTTGTTTTCAGAATTTTTCTGGAATCTCGCTTGTAATCTTTTAAAGCTGTCGGATTAAAAGAAATAAATGTAAATATTTTAAATCTTTAAAGCTTATGTAATTTTAATTCAAAGCCTGTAATAATTTTAAAGTTCATGCGCATTTAAATTTCCGCAATTTACTTTTAAAGCAATTTAATTTTCTGCAATTTATTTAAAGTTTTATGCATGTTTGGCGATCTGATCTTCCATATCAGATCTGCTCATAAAAATTGTACGTTCCTTAGAAGCAAAGAGACCGGATCTCTGTCTTCTGTTGTATCTTCTCTTCTTCCCCAACCAATCTAAATATTAGTTCTGGGATCCAGATCTAATATTTCTGTTTGAGCCTTTGTTGTAATCAAGATTGCTAAAGCCTTAATAAAATTATTGATTGAAAATAATTAAAGCAAGGTATATAGGCTGGAAACCAGAACGTGTGGGCTATTGATCTGTTCTAAGTCAGATCTGGGTCCAAAAAAGGTTTAAATATCTTGGTTCTCCAAGGACCTCATCGATCTGGAGGGACAACGCCACGTACCTCAACTTGGTAAATTTATATTTATTTAAAATCAACAATAGTTAATTTTCCTGTAACCACTATCTTCGTATTATAATATTAATATATTATATTATTTACACATATATATACATGATGGAATGCAATTTGCGTAAATTGGGAGTGCAATATTTGATGTAAATATTGTTTAATATAGAAATATTAAACGGGTTATTGGGTAACCCGTTTATTTTCTGTGTCGGGTTTAGGTCTTAATATTTTGACACGATTATTAAATGGGTTGGGTTTGGGTTAGCTTAAATTTGACACGACACGAACACGACACGATGACCCGTTTTGCCACCTCTACCTGGCACCACGTAGACGCCCCTCATGTGTGGAGGACCGACCTTGTTGTCGCCTTGGTTGGAGATAAAGTCGTCTTCGCTAGCAGCGCCTGTGACTTCAAAGACGACCAGCTGGGCATCGAGATGTACAACCTCGACACTCAAAGTTGAAACGTCGATGAGATATTATTGAAGTGATAGTGAAGTGGAGATAACCTATAATCGTGTGCACATCTTATGTTTTGAATTTATATGATTGTGACCATCAGATCAAATTTGTATGATCGTACAGTTTGTATCAATTGGCACTATATTGGAGATGCTCCAACGTAGCCAAAGCCTTATCATTTTATTATTTTGACCATTAAAATTGAGGAGCTAGCTATGGTACAGGTTTTTTACCTTACAGACCAGGTTAGCCAGCCCCTCAAGGGTGCCATTTGATTGCTTTGTTTCCACATGTTGGGACACGTGGAGTGCATGGAGTGGGGGATGTATGTTACAGAACATGTAACATAGACTTCTCCTAAAATTGACACTTAGAAGAGAGATAACAGTTTTTTGGTGGGCAATTTGTGGTTTATAATAATTTAAGAGTATCTTGAAGATTGTTATTTTAGTTGGGTTTGTAATTCAAAATTAGCCTTTTATTTAATGTATAAAATGTCATATTATATATTTTTTTTATGAGTAGTATTTTCTAAATATATATTTCATACCCTTTGGTGTTTTATCTTATAAAATCTAATAAAAAAATGAAAATTTAAAAGACTATTATAGATAAATTTAAAAGTCTATTCAAAATTTGATATTGTTACGTAATCAATTTTTTAGGGAGTACGGGTGATTTGTTTTTTTGATTGAATATTAAAATTGATTCAGCTTCATAAGTGCATTTATCTTTTGTATAAAAAAAAAATGTGTTTATCCTTTGAAAATTTACTAAATGTAGAATGCTAATTGAATTATCTATAGAAAATACCCTTACACAATCAATCTATTCCCTACTATATAAGTGATTAATTATTTTTATTCTTTTGTACAATCAATTATTTATGATAAAGATGTATGATTAGAATTTTAAGTCTATTTTAATAGTCAAAATGGTGAACATCATAGATTATTCTTGTAAATTATATTAAGCACAAATTAATTTATATTTTATTTTAAATAATCATAACTTATTCAATTTGAAAGAGGAAAATTATATGTCTAACATATAATTCAACAAACCTTATTTATTTTACCGCATTATGTGAAGAGCATAATTGCCAAATTACTAACTTTCAGATATTTAAAAGTTAAAAAAAGAAAAAAACATATCATTTAGATATATGCACTGAGATGACTTTAGGCCTTCTCTAAATTCAATTTTATTTAGTATTTAATAAAAAAAAACACCATCTATGACTTGTAATTGCTTTTATACTAGATTTCTTAAGGTTCATTAATTTGAAATATTAAAGGATAAATTAGTATTAAGTTATATTTATTTTTATTTACATAAAATTACAGAATAAACTACATACATATTACATATTTTTTAAATCGTATGAATAGTATTTTTTCTTTAATATCTTAACAACAAAAATGACAAATTACTAGTTTTTAGACAATTTTCATCAATTTTTATAAAATAAAAACAAACTTGATCATTCAAATAAACATAGCATATATACTTCAGAAAAAACAAAGAATTATTAATACAAAATAATGACTATTATATAACAATCATTGTGATATTTTTTATTTATTAATTGCAAGGTTGTTTTTATAGCCGTAAAAGAAAAAGAGAAAAGTACTGATACACCCCAAACGTTTAGGGAAAGGGACATAAAAATCCTTAACGTTTTGACACTTAAATCCCTCTTTCTTAACATATTCCATTTGTTTAAGTAATTAAAATGTTAATATTGTAAATTCACTTCGGTATAATATGTGGCTTGCCACATCAGAAAATTCACAATCAATATATTTAAAATAATGACACTCATTTTAAGTTTATTTGTGTAGATCTTTTCGCGCTTAGAAGCTAAGTCAAACGATTCATCTTTATAACCTAAATAAACCAAAAACTCACAAACCCTCCCCCCCCCCCCGGGGGGAAGTCACAAACCCTTTATTTTAGTTCATGTTCCTGTTCTGGCATCAACACGGCTAGAGGTGGCCAATGGGCCGAACGGCACGAGGCATGGTTCGAGCTCGTTTAGTATGCAGCGTGGCACGGCACAGCACGCATGTGGGCCGTGTGCCGCACCAAGCTTAGATTTTAGGGACGTGGACCTTAAAAGTACGGCACAATTAGAGATGAGCCAAAACACGGTACGCGAAAAAGTACGCAATAAGCACGTTTCATTTTTTAATGAATGTAAACTTCAAATTTTATGATTTTATAAATAACTTGAAATTGAATCTTTTAATATATTTTATTGGCTCAAGTTTTTTAATATTATTTAATTCTTAGTTTCAAAAAAATTATAATTGATTTATGCTTATAATTTATTAAATAAATATTGATATATGATTTTAATAAATAAAATTATAAATATCATGATTTTATAAATATGTATTAATATTACTATAAACTATAATATATGACTCTACGTAATTCTAAGTTAACAATTAAATTAACCCTTAAAAAAATTATTGTTGTTGTTGTTAAGTACTAAAAAAGAATTCTAATACCATAGAGTCAAACTTTGCAAATAATATTACATTCTCTTATTATTATTAATTTATTATTATTGAATATGCACTTGAGTTTTGAATTTTTTATTCTATTAAATTTAAATAAAGGTACATGAATCCAAAAAAAGTATATAAGCTTACAAAAAATAAGACAATAACTTGGCACATACTCTTAAAAAAATAATAAAAAAAAAGCTTAGTGGGCTATTTTTCCTAGGCAAGGCACGAGTGGGCACGGCATGTGTGCCGAACTAGCACAACACGTGTCCTGGCTGGCACGGCACGGCACTGCATGAAACGCATAGTGGGCATGGCACGGCACGAGCACGAGCATGCGTGGGCTTCCTTTGATGGGCCATCTCTAAACACGGCTGCTGTTAGCGGTGGTAGTTTCACTCTTTGCAATTGTCGGTGGTGGTATTTTTGTTCTCTGTGAAAAATTCTAGTTAGTATTTATGTTCAAAGCATATCAATTTTTTCTTTTGTTTTAAACTTTTTCATCAAAAAAGAAATATTACCTAAATATTTCGTGATCATAACAACAATATATGTTCAAAATTGAACAATGTTTACATGAATAAGTTTTAAGTTTCTATGATTTGAGGGCAACTAATATATTATTATAGTTCTAAATTTTTTTTTTGGCAGTAAAAGAGAAGTTTTATTTTAAAAAAAAATAGAAGCTTGAATCGGAATTTACATTTATATTTGATAGATTGAAATCACGATGCCTACGGACAAAAGCTATGCTTTTTCTCATCAAAATAATTAATTTTTTTTAATTAATTGAGTTTGCTTCACCATACATGTTAATTCTTTCTGTAGTGATTTAGTTAGAGATGAGCTTTCGCCATAACAAAAATAAAGGAATAATTTAATCATGTTATAATTTTAAATGATTGTCTTTGCTATTATAACTTATTTCTTTGCATGATTGTAGAAACTATACATCTAATGACTTTTTAGCTTTAGTATCCAGAAAATAATACATCTAATAGCATAATGTGGAACTTTGTTTCATCAAAAATTTCACTTTGAATTATTTTTTTACATTTTATAGCTATACATGTATCCGTAATTGAACATATGTAATTAAATCTATATTCTTTCACCTATGTGCTTTTTTTCTTTTCGTTAGAATACTCACCTAGGTGCTATATTATGCATTTTCTCCTTTTTGTTCATGGTCATGAAGCATGTGAATTTCATGCTTAACTTTACAAATGAAAAAGCATGTACTAGTGTGCAGATGGCAACAAATAATGGCCAACCACAATAGCAAAGATCGACTTTCATGACATTATTAACCCACTTTATTTTGTTGAACAAGAAGATGATGAAGCATAGTGGTCAAATGATGACAATGAAGAGATAACACTTGTTGATGATGAAAGTGAATCAAATTGGGATGACAATAGAAGGCCTGTTAGACACATTGAAGGTGGTGAAGAAGTGAATTGTGAGGATAGTGAAGAAAGAGATGAAATTCTTTCCAACTGTGAGTAAGATGATAGAGAACATGGCCTGCTTTCAGATTCTGAAGATGAGCAAACAATCAATAAGATAAATGAACATAATATAAGTAACTATAACATTACTAATCCTAATGAAGTAGCTGGAGTGGCTATTGGGTAGGAGTTTGAAAATGTCCAACATTTCATAAGAGTACTTTAAAACTATCGTCTTAAGAGTGGGTTTGATCTTAACAGGATCAAGAATGACAACAAAAGGTTTAGGGCAAAGTGTTCGAACAAGGTTTGTCCTTGGTTTATTTATGCAGCACAAGTAGAATCTGGGACCAAATCCAAAATTCAGAAGCTGAATAATGTACATGAGTGTAATGGAGTATCAGAGACCAAAGAGGCATCATATAAATGACTTGCCTCTCAATTTGAGAGAAACTCGAAGAATAACCCCAAAATGCCTGTGAAGGCAATGAAAGATGAATTAGTTAGCAACCTAGGGATTAAGACAAACATGAAGAAAATGTATAGGGCCAAGAAAAGAGCAATGGATAAATTAAATGGGAACTATGCAGATTCTTATCAGAGGCTAAGGGATTATGCCCAAATACTTAGACAGAGGAATCCTGTTGTGTTAGTAAAGATGAAATTCATCTATGGTTTTTGTCGAGTGTTAGAAAGTGTATATTTATAAAGGAGAAAATCGTCATTTTACGCTTCAAGTCTCACTAACATCTCTAATTTTATTTATTTAAGTCCCTTGTTATTTAATTATTTATGAGTATTTTGTTTTAATTAAGTATTTTATGTATTTTAGGGGCATCATGGTCATTTCACAATGAAGGAGATATCGGATAGTAAAACGGACGTCACTTTTGAACTCAGGACAGTCGAAAACCTTAAGAGGATCATGAAAGGAAAAATGACACTGTTCACATGTACGACACTGTTCACATGTACGACACTGTTCACATGTACGGTACTGTTCACGACACTGTTCACGACACTGTTCATGCCGTGTCACTATTTAAACAGTGTGTAAACCGTGTTACTGTTCAAATCGCGTGGTCAAACCTGTGGTCAAACCACATACTGTTGAGTGATGACGTGGCGCAATCCTGTGCGTCTAAACTGTTTTTAATCCGATGGCCATGATTTACTCAATGTATCTATAAAAAAGAGGGCCTCTCCCCCCTAATTTGATACCCCTGAATCCATTTTTGAGCTTAGTTTTCTGTAATTCTTTCTCCATCTTATATTTTCTACGTATTTTAATAAATTTCCATTTTATCCTTAGTTCAATTATGAGTAGCTAATTTCCTTTTCAGCTTGGGTTGAAGGTGAAGTCTTAACATGTGTCATGGACTTTATTTGGTAAATTTATTTTCTCTTCCCCTCTAATTATGTGGAGGTTTTGACTTTTCGTCGACAAATAATAATAATAATAATCTTGTCTAGTTACCGCCCTGCTTTTACTGGCACACTGGTATAAGATTATTATTATTTGGCACGATAAGCCCTTAGCACTATATTGATTAGAGTGTGGTTCATGAGGTGTGGATTCCCCCCTTATGATTTAATTGGTATTAATAAGAAATATTTAGCCCATGGTGCATGTTGATACGGATCCAGATACCCAAGCACTTTATTATAATAGTTTCCAGTTCAATTTAATTCCACTATTCCAATTTAAATTCTAGCATAGTTTAAATCAATTTTTCTCATAAATCCAATCACCCACTTACAAAATTAATTCTACACCTAATTAAAATCCACCTCTTCGTGGGATCGACACTCGACACCATTGATCTATTCTACAATAGATTCGTGCGCTTGCGAGTTCAATAAAATTTGCACAACAAGTTTTTGACGCCGTTACCAGGGAGGTAAGTATTTTAATTTGTAAAATTAATTTTTGTAAATAATTTATCATTATTATTATTATTATTATTATTATTATTATTATTATTATTATTATTATTATTTTAGTTGTTTCCTTGTAATTTTTTTCCTTAAAAAAAAGTGAATTTACATTTTCTAGGTAACAATTTCTTTTCTCTCGTCTTTAAATTTCTGTAATTTAATTTTCATGTTATTTTTTTTGTAATTTTTCGTTTATTTTGTTAATTTATTTCTTAAATTATTTTTAGTTAATTTATTTCACGTATTTGTTTTAGTGTATTTTTTTTATATAGAAAGGTTGTAACAACGCAATAAGGTTAGTATCGTAATTTCTCCTTCTTCTTTATTTTTATTTATTTTGTTCTCATTTTTATTTTCTTTGCATGCATGGTCGTAGGTCATTATTAACTAATCTTGAACCTATAGACCTTGATTTAGAAAGAACACTTCGCACACACAAACACATTGTACTTAAAGATAAAATTGAAATGAATTTGCAACAACCAGAACTACAGGAGAGGCCATTTAAGGACTACTTCAGTCCCTTAGCTAATTTGAGCACATAATGCATACGATACCCAAATGTAGCTGCTAGGAGTTTTGAGTTAAAACCTAGTGTGCTAAATTATCTCCCAACACTTTATGGCTTAGAAAATAAGGACCCATATAATCATCTGAATGATTTTCATACTATTTGTCAAACTTTTAAATATGAGAATTTTTCAGACGATGATGTTAAACTTAAATTATTCCCATTTTCTTTAAAGGATAGAGCTCGTTCATGGTTCAATACATTGCCTCCTAATAGCATTACAACATGGGAACAAATGGTAACAAAATCTTTAAATAAATATTTCCTAGTGCATAAAACCAATGCTATTCTCAGAGAAATTTCAGAGTTCACCCAGAGAGAAGATGAGCAGTTTTTCAAAGCATGGGAGCAATTCAATGGGCTACTCTTGAAGTGTCTACATCATGGGTATGAGAAATGGTACCAATGCCAATACTTCTTGGAGGGATTATTGCCAAATGTGCAAGAATTGCTAATGGCAACAAGTAGAGGAAAGCTAATGTCAAAAAGTGCATCAGAGATTTGGGATTTCTAAAATACATAAAATACTTAATTAAAAATAAACACTCATAATTAAATAACAAGCGACTTAAATAAATAAAATTAGAGATGTTAGTGAGACTTGAAGTATAAAATGACGATTTTCTCCTTTATAAATATACACTTTCTACCACTCAACATACCCCCCAACCAGCTTATTACTAGTCCCAAGTAAATAAAGCGAAAACAAAATTCAAATCCAAAATGATGTTTTTTTAAAACAATCGTGTTTATTCAATCAGACTAATGATAACAATTAAATAAAAGTATAAGCATTATCTCCAGTCTAAAGAAACATCACACCCATATCAACCATCCACATGAATCAACCTAGTAGATTTTGTCACAGCTACTTTCAAAAATGACATGTCAAACCCCGAAATCCCACCAGTAGTAGTGACACTCTCACAAAGAAATTAAACCCAAGAAAAATAGTCATTCTAATGAATGGTAAATTGAGAGAAAAATAATAAGGAAGTAATATCATACGCTCTCACCAAAATGAAAGAAATACGCCCACAACTTAGAAATAATACGATCTCAAGTCAAACAAAATGCTAGTCAACCCAATTTATTTACTTATTTTTTTCTCTTTTTTTGTATGAACCACTACATCTTTTAGCCCATTTAATTAGCTTATACTTCACACTACAGTTTCCTAAAATCAAGAATGACTTTTATTAGGATGTAACATAGGGTAGGGACATGGCTAACAAAGAAAGAAAAATAGAGAAAACAAAATATATGTTTGAGAAAAATAATATCTTTTGGAAACTAAAAAGTGCATTTCACTTATTTCTTATTGTATTATATCTCTCTCTTTTTTGTTCTTTTCTTTTTTTTTTAAAGAACTTTGTTTTCTTTTTTTCTTTTTTTTTGGTATTGCCCAACTTTACTAAACAAAACAATTATTTATATTTTTCTCAAACATTAATAGGTGATAGAACTTTTAAGATATCGGGTAATACTCCAAATTGGAGTGAGCCAAGACGATAAGTTGACAAAGAAATTTTTTTTTTTTAATAAACGACTCAAAAGGGCTAACTATTGATATTTCACATAAGGGATGGCTAGAAAGGCTCAAACGGGTCAAAGATGACATTTCTATCATCTTTTAGGGCTCTAGATAATCCTCCATATCTACTAGTTAAATGGACATTCAGATGTAGTAACACCCTTTTTTTTAAAGAAAAAATTTTTTTTAGAGGGTTGATTCAAAAGAATATAGAGATCGTATATAAAATAGTAAACTGCTAAGTTATATGAAAAATGGGCAAAAAGGGTTACTCTCCAAGAAAAATAATAGGCTCAAAAGCTCACTTGGTATTCATTATAACATGTCAATTCTTTCAAGCTACTCATATTTATCTCTAACATCAACATGTAGAGTAGCAACATAGTGTAACATCACTCAAGACCAAAGATAATACAAATACTAAAATTCGAAAGTCATCATGTCATCCAAAAATAAAAACAAAATCACACATTTTTTTTTTAAACAACATTCTACCCCCAACCTATTCTAAACATGAAAGGAAAATATGCATGCAGAAATGTGAAAATGATGCAGAAAAACTAACTGGAAAAGTTACACTGAAAATGATAGAAAAAGAAAATGGTTTTTTTTTTACCTAAGAAGATGTGTTTCTAGAGTCAATACATTCTATATTCAGCCAGCTTCGACTCAAAAATTTGAAAATACATATTTATAAAGGAGAAGTCAAAAAGAAAAAATTAGAAAGATCACAATTTTTTTTTTAACTTCCAAACTAAGAAGATGCGTTTCTAGAGTCACTACACTCCATATTTCAGCCATCTTCTACTAAAAAATTTAGCCACGGTTAGTCTCTACAATAAAAAATTAGTAAAAACTTAACCAAGATTCCACAATTGTCAACTATCCCCTCCCTCCAACCAGAACGAAACATTGTCCTCAATGTTTTAAAGGAAAAAAGTAGAGTTTAGAAGACATCACCTAGGTGGTGCAACACAGAAGAAAATATTTACAGGCAGAGAGTTAAATCTAATTTGTACTTCTTACTGTGGCTACTGTTACCATCGTTATTTGTACACTCCAACACCAAGGTCCTGAGATCTGACTCTGGTCGATAAGCTTGTAACAGATCAAGTAGCTCATTAGCAGTGTGAGCACAAATAAAAAGTTTTTTTTACTGTGGAAGGAATGAAGTAGTTTTTTATTGCATGGCTAAGAAATGCGATAAAGCCATCATAAAAGTTATTGACATTTAACAAACCGATGGGTTTTTGATGAATGTGCAGATGGACCCAAGATGCTAATGTGATAAGTGCCTCTAGAGTTGCAAGATCTCCTGGTAAGAAAATAAAAGCATCAGCATGATTAAGTATTTCAGTTATTCTTTCTTGCATACCTAAGACAACTAACTCTTCTTCAGTCGGTGAGTCAGACAAACAGTCCAAAGGTTTTAGGGTTATTAGGATGATGCCTAACACTTGGCTCCCTCTAACATAAGCAGCTTCGGAGACCAGTTTTGATAACCCTCGGTTACCTTCTCCATACACCAAATGTAATTTTCTCTCTGCTATGCTTCGACCAAGATCAATGGCTGCCTCAAAGAACTCTTTATATTTGCCATAGTTAAATCCAGAAAGCACACAAATATTCTTAAATTGTTTATTGGGAGTATCTGCCATTGGGATACTTCTGAAAAATAATTTGTGAGTGCAAACAAAAAGAATCATATTTAAGGATCTTGGCGGCAGTGGGTCACAGCTATGAATGAGGTATTATGTCTATGTCAATTAACTTGTAAAGCACAAGGCTCGAGAGTAAAAAAGGAAACAGTAAAAAAGAAAAGCAAACAATGATAAAATAAAATTATTAAAGACAATAACACAAATGGTAAAACAACTAGTGAAATCAAATAACAGTTAAGAATCTCATTCTCATTCCTCATTCCCATTCCAGCCCATTCTCATTCCCAGTCAATTCCCATTCCAGCCCATTCTCATTCCATGAAGTAAACGCACCATAATTGTACTCATATTGAATAAGTCAAATCCCAAAAGAGAAATTACTTATTCATTAAATATGAATCTTACTAAATAAGAAAATATCCTAAAAAATCTTTATTGGAAAATAAGACATATTTCCTAACAATCTCTACTTTGGCAAAATTTTCAATTAAGTAACGAAACATGATCTATCGTGTTTCCACACAACCATGTCATCTCCATCTTCTTTATTTGCCTAAAACTACACTCACATAGGGCTGATGAGAATCACTAATCTTGTCCTTTATCCAGCAGCTATAATTCTCTACATCAAGAATTATCATACTCTATCTTATCCGGAGTATACAAATTCGACACATGTCGATCATCTTGCTGAAAAACCTACTCTCATGTTTGTCTTCCTCGAGAGCCTTTAGCCATAAACAAAAAATTCCACCACACACCTTGTATAAACGCCAAGCCATGCCTTGTGTGCAAATCTTGCAGACTCGTTAGCATTAACACATCCTTTTCCATAGTATATTAAAAAGGATAAACCAGTCCCTCATGTAGAAAAGTGACACACCACTAGTTAAAATTATCAGTATCTCCATCTACTGATTTAAAACTATTTACTGAACTTGCTTTATTTCGACAATCTGTTATGAGGTGTCTTGATTAAAATTATCAGTATCTCTATTCCGACAATCTTTTCAGGGGTATTTTGGTCATCTCATGATTAATAAGAAGTCAAACAGTAGAACGAATATAATTTTTTTTAACTCAAAATAACTAAAAACCTCAAGAAGAACATAAAGGGAAAAATCGTATATGTGAACAGTACTATATATATGAACAATATGCAAGAAAGATCACACTTTGACATAATTGATAATGAGTTGAAGGTTGCAGAAACTATTTTAAAGCCAGCGCCAGTTGTTCATTTAACTCAGGGCAAATCTTTTTATTCTGGCTCTAATCCTAAAGAAAAGGACAGTAAGAAAAAAGAAGAAGCATACATCCAAGAAGGCATTAAACCCAGGGGTAATGAAAATTCAAAAAAGGAAAAGAAACACAAAGGAAAGTGATTTCATTGCAGACAGAAAATGGTATTGGAAGAGAAATTGCCCAGCTTACTTAGCTAAGGTTCTCAACCTACGGGGATAATTTCATCTTCAGGTAATGTTCTTTTCATTGAGACATGTTTAGTGGTCGATTCTACAGATTCCTGGATAGTAGATTCTAGAGCCACTAATCATAATTGCAATTCATTGCAGGGGTTCTAAGAAACCAAGTCACTTAGTAATGGAGAGATCAGTTTTAGGCCAGACACTAGCATAACTGCTGCAGCTAGAGTAGTGGGAGTAGTTCATCTTTATTTTGATGATTTTAGGAGTTTAATATTAGATGATTATTTTTTTATTCCAGAACTTAAACGAAATTTGATTTCAATTAGTTCATTGAGTAAATTTGGTTAATATGTTATTTTTTACTTAACAATTTATATTGCTTGTATCCTAAAATAAACTCTCTACATGATATAGAATTAAATAATGAATCTAATCACCATAATTAAGTTATTTTCTATTGAAACGTATCTATGGCATTTGCATTTAGGCCATTTAAGTCTAGATAAGATCCAAAGACTAGTTAGGGATAGGCCTTTGAGTTCATTGGTTATTAGAACTATTACTTGACTGTGAATCTTATTTAGAAGGTAAAATGACTAAAAGAGCATTCAATACAAAAAGAAATAGAGTAATAGAGCCATTAGAATTGGTTCATTTTGATGTATGTGAGTCTATGAACACACAAGCAAGAGAAGGTTATGAATATTTCATCACTTTCATTAATGATTATTCAAAGTATGGTTATGTATTCTTAATGCACTGTAAGTTTGAAGCTTTTGATAAATTCAAGAAGTTTCGGGTAGAAGTGGAAAGGCAATTAAGAACATACTTAAAGACAATTCGATCTGACCGAGGTGGTGAGTACTTCTTTAGTGAGTTTAGGGCTTATTTATCAGAATATGGGATTCTATCTCACTTAGTTACACCAGAGACCTTCCAACAAAATGGTGTAGCCAAAAGGAGAAACATAACACTCCTTTATACGGTCAGGTCTATAATGAGTTATTCAAATTTGCCAACCTCGTTTTGGGGCTATGTTTTAAAAACAACCATGTATCTTCTTAACTTAGTTCCATCCAACTCAGTTCCTAAAACACCCTTGGAAATGTGGAATAAACGTAAACCAAGTTTACGCCATATACACATTTGGGGTTAGTAGATGTGCTAAAAGGAAAGGCAGATAAGTTGGAATCTAGGTTTGAAGTTTGTTTGTTTAGAGGCTACCCTAAAAGAACGAGATGATGTCTTTTCTATAGTCCTGTATAAAAAAGGTTTTTGTTAGCACAGTTGCAACCTTTCTTGAGGAGGAATATATAAAAGATTTTAAGCCAAAAAGTAAAAATAATTTTAAATGAATTGTCTAAAAATACAAATATTGTGCTTGAACAAGTTAGTGAAGAGATTCTACATCCAAAATCCGAAAAACAACTTACTCTTAGTTACAGAGCAACAACCACTAGTGCTTCGTTATAGTGAGAAGACTATTAAATGTCCTACTAGATATATGTTACTTGGAGAATCTTTTCAAGCAGTCTCTACAAAACATGAAATAGATCCCATTATTTATGATGAAGTGGGGACTGATGTAGATGCAAACTATTAGCATAAAGATATGACATCTAAGATAGATTCTACGTTTTCCAATAAAGTTTGGGAGATTATAGAAATACCTGAAGGGATAAAACCCATTGGTTATAAATGGGTTTACAAGAGAAAGAGGGGAATAGATAGGAAGATGGAGACCTTAAAAGCTAGCTTGTTGTAAAAGGGTACACTGAGAAAAAAAGTATAGATTATGAGGAGACTTTTTCGCCAATAGCCATGCTTAAGTCTATCATAATTCTCTTTTCTATTATAGTAAATCTTGATTATGAGATTTGACAAATGGCTATCAAGACTGCATTCCTTAATGGGAATCTTGATGAGAGCAATATATAATTTGGCTAGATGATTTTGTAACTAGTGGCCAAAAGTATATGGTTTGTAATCTATAGAAGTCTGTTTTTTGCCTAAAATAAGCCTATAGATCTTGGAACATAAAATTTGATCAAATGATCAAATCGTTTGGTTTTGATCAAAATCCTGATGAACCTCGTATCTATAAAAGGATAGACGGTCGTTTGATTGTATTTTTAGTCATGTATGTAGATGATATCCTACTCATTGAAATGGTGTATGAGTGTTATTATCGATTAAAATTTGGTGATCTAACCAATTTGATATGAAAGATTTGGAAGAAGCCAATTACATCCTTGGGATTAGGCTTTTGCGAGATCTCAAGAACAAGATGTTAGGTTTATCCCAAGTTGCTTGCATTGACAAAATTTTGGTTAAGTTTGGTATGCAAGATTCCATGAAAGGATTTCTTCTTTTTAGATATAAATTACGTTTATCTAAAGATTAGTCTCCTAAGAATTATGAAAAGATAGATCATATGAGATAATATCTTTATGCATCTGTAATAGGTATGAGATAATATCTTTATGCATCTGTAATGGGAAGTGCGATGAATGTTATACTGTGTATTAGACCAGGCATTTGTTTTACTGTAGGTATGGTCAGTGGATATCAATCAAACCCAGGACCAGAGCACCAGATTGCAATAAATCAGATACTTAAGTATCTTTGAAGAACGAGAGATTATATGCTTGTGTACTTTAGTAAAGTTCTTGTACCAATAGGGTATACATATTCAGATTTTCAAGGAGATAAGGATACCCAAAGATCCACTTTTGGTTGTGTGTCTACCTTAAGTGGTAAAACTATAAGTTGGAGGAGTGTAAAACAATCATGTATCGTAGACTTTACCATGGAAGCTAAATATGTAGCAACTTTAGAAGCTGCTAAAGAAACTGTATGGCTCTAGAAGTTCCTTACAGAACTTAAGGTGGTTCCTTATGTGCTAAGATGCCTATTGTGCTTTATTGTGATAATAACGGGGTAGTTGCACAGTTAAAGGAACTTAGGTACCAGAAAAAAGGGAAACACATTTAGAACAAATATCACATAATACGAGAATTAGTGCATAAGGGTGAAGTCATGGTTTCTAAAATTGCGTCAACAAAAAATCTAGCAGATCCGTTCACCACGGTCTTGCCTTCTAAGAGCTTCGAGAGTCGTATATATGAAATGAGAGTTCGATAAGTACCTAATATACTTTAGAACAAGTGGGAGATTGTTAGGCTTAGTGTTATTATTATGCTCTTGGAACATTAGTTGTAATAACATTTTCTAATTTTAATAAAACTTATTTATTCATAATTCATATTGAGCATATATTAATAGCCCTTATTTATAAAGTATGTGATTTATGTATTGGCATATTTTGTCAATACTACAAGATATAAATCACAGATTCTTTATAAATTAAAGATTGTTTATAGCTATTAATGAAATGGGCATTTGATTATGTAAGGTTGTAACTTTTCTACTTCTATCGTGAGTGATTTTATCTTGATCACTAAACTCGAGACTTTGAGTAGAATAGTCAATATGTACATGTGATATGCATATTGAACTGGACTATCGTGAATTATGACTAGTTTAACAAATGTCGTTGATCATAATTCACATAAGCTTTACTAAGCTTGATCGACTGTAATCCTGAGTTGGTAATGAAATTACATTCATGTGTTATATCTTTTGAATTATTATGGAGTGAGATCCATATAAATGGTCAAAACATTGATAGCTTGTTGATGTAATTTTTTGGATCGTAGGAACATATACTTATAAGATGGAATCTATACTATTGATGTTTACCTAAATTGTTTGTGGTACTTGATTATTTAAATATCTGGCCCCAATTTATTCAATAAATTGTTTGTTGAATAATAATATTTATTTGTAAATTTATTTACAAGTGTAGATATATTGATAGTGATCATTAGAACAAATAGTGAGGTAGGGGTAAATATATAATTAATAGAGAAACAACATTTATCAACAACCAAACTTTAATTATGAGCATCATATAGAGAGTTAATTAAGTGGCTATTATTGGTCAAAGACAAGGCTAAAATTAATTAAAAGGAGTTTTAATTAGTTGGGGTTTTATTTAATTACATGGGTTACTAGAGTGCAACTTTAGACTTTTAATGGAATAGCCTGGGGTTAACTTAATAGTTTCAGTATGTCATGAGATAACTAGGCCTTGACTATTAAGTTGGAGTTGGAAAGCCCATAGGTTTCTAGTCCCTTTACTAGCTCAATTTCTAGTGAAACTTTGACTCTAATAAGTGCCCCATCCAAATTCATCGATACAAATCATCATCGTCATCAATTTATCATCAATCATCATCAATTTATCATCAATCATCATCTCTGTTAATGGTTTAAGCTCTCTTAGATAGCCAAAATCTAGAGTAAAAGAAGATTACAAACGCAATGGGAAGTGTTTGAACTTTAAGCAAAATAGCCAGCCATGTAATTTAAGGTAAATGGTTTAAGTTTTGTACTTTTTGATTTGAATCTTACTTTGTTGCCTTATAAATCAAGAACAAAAAAAAGATTACAAACACAATTGGATGTCACGCTTAATTTATTTATCTTTTTTAGTATAAATTAATTTCATAAAAGGAAGTCGGACTTGATTGATTGATTTATTTATCTTTTCAATTTATTCATGATTTGAATGTTAATTCATAGGCAAAACTCAAACCAACAACATACATCAACGTCGATAAAACCAAAAAGGTCCCTGAGGATTAATCTTGAAAGATTATAAGCTGTAAACACTTGATGCTTTTTTGTTAGTTGAGGTCGTTTTATAGTAAGCTGATTTGCTTTTGTTGGACCAGACCTTGCTAAGCTCATGCATTTAGACATTTATCACTTGCTTTATTACTTTGTTTGTCATATATGTATCTAGTCTAAAGCTTGGTCAATATTTAGTAAGCGAATTTGCTTTCGTTTGACAAGACCTTAAATTATAAAGATGGTGAAGATTTTAGACTTTAGACTTTAGACTACTTGTTTGAATTGTAAACTTATGTTAGTTGATTTTTTAGTTTGATTTATTTTTTTATTTTATTTAAACTTTAAACTTTAAACAAAAACAGATTCATTTAAAAAAAATTGTTTGACTTCATTTCATAAAGTTATCTGGGTTTAAAATCCGTAATTCAAGAACCCAAATCTTTCTGGGTTTAACCCAACCTACACTTAGAATTTAAAAATCTGGGTCTACATCCAAAATTGAAAAGGCCAAACCTAGACTCGAACCTAGATTTTTCCATCCTTAGATTAGATGATGAGTCACCTTTAAATTGTAAGCATTGAAATGATGAAGACGTTGTATAATCTTTTATCACTTAGCATTAGATGTGTGTTTGAACTTTTGTATATTTTATGTATGGTAAGAAGTTGTTAAACTCACTAGCTTGACAAGGCCAACGTAGCCATTCTTAGTGATAACCATAACAAGCTTTTAATAGGTACTTATCGGTACAACTTGATTTGATTGCTTAAACTAATATTGCTACTGAAATGAAATATTGCGATTCCTTCTTTTGGTTTGTATGTTTTAAAGAATGATGTCCAGGTTATTCAGCCTTTGATTTATTTGTGTGTTAGTGATATTTTAGTACAAAATATATTGACAATTGAGTTTTCTCATTAAGAAAATATGTGGGAAGCATTGACTTAGTTGTTATATTCTGACTTTAAGTTGGTAAGCTAAGCTTTGCTTAGGATTACAAAATATCTGATATCTACGAATATGCATTTGTTTTCTCTTATTTGAATAAAGTTTCAAATGAGCAAATTTCCTTCATTTTCTTAAATAGCATTTAGTACAACCATATCTTGTCAACATGCTACATATGTGTATAAAAGCATAATATTGTTAGGCACAATACCATTTGGCATAATATACTACTAGATTGAATTCAAAAATGGTAAATGTAGAAGGTTAACATTAGGTACATGTTGAGTGTCAGAAAGTATATATTTATAAAGGAGAAAATCGTCATTTTACACTTCAAGTCTCAATAACATCTGTAATTTTATTTATTTAAGTCTCTTATTATTTAATTATGTGTGTTTTGTTTTAATTAAGTATTTCATGTATTTTAGGGGCATCATGGTCATTTCACAATGAATGAGAGATCAGATAGCAAAACGGACGTCACTTTTGAACTCAGGACAGTCAAAAACCTTAAGAAGAGCATAAAAGGAAAAAAGACACTGTTCACATGTACGGCAATATTCACATGTACGGTACTGTTCATGGGTACTGTTCACGATACTATTCAGACCGCGTTACTGTTCAAACTGTGTGCAAACTGTGTTACTGTTCAAACCGCGTGGTCAAACTCGTGGTCAAACCGTGTTACTGTTCACTGATGACGTGGTGCAATCCTGTGCATCCAAACTATTTTTAATCCGATGGCAATGATTCACTCAATGTATCCATAAAAAGGGGGCCTCCCCCCAAATTTGATACCCCTGAATCCATTTTTGAGCTTAGTTTTCTATAATTCTTTCTCCATATTGTATTTTCTACGTATTTTAATAAATTCTCATTTTACCCTTAGATCAATTATGAGTAGCTAATTTTCTTTCAAGCTTGGGTTGAAAGTGAAGTCTCAACATGTGTCATGGGCTTTATTTGGTAAATTTATTTTCTCTTCCCTTCTAATTTCTGTGGAGGTTTTGATTTTTCGTCGACAAATAATAATAATCTTGTCTAGTTCTGCCTGTTTTTACCTCTAAGACCCTAGTATAAGGTTATTATTATTTGGCACGATAAACCCTTAGCACCATATTGATTAGAGCGTGGTTCATGAGGTGTGGATTCCCCCCTCATGATTTAATTGGTATTAATAAGGATTATTTAGCCCATGATGCATGTTGATACGGATCCAGATACCCAAGTGCTTTATCTCAATAGTTTCCAGTTTAATTGTTTCTACCAATCGAATTTAAATTTCAGTATCATCTAAATCATTTCCACACAAATCCAACCACCCATTTACATAATTAATTCTACATATAATTAAAATCCACCTCCTCGTGGGATCGACACTCAACACTATTAATCTATTCTACAATAGATTCGTAAACGCCATGAGTTCAACAAAATTTGCACAACAAGTTTTTAGCGCCGTTGCCGGGGAGGTAAGTATTTTAATTTGTAGAATTAATTTTATTATTATTATTATTGCTATTATTATTATTATTTTAGTTGTTTCCTTGTAATTTTTTTTAAAAAGTGAATTTATATTTTTAGGTAAGAATTTCTTTTTCTCTTCTTTAAATTTCTGCATTTTAATTTTCAAGTTATTCTTCTATATAATTTTTTATTTATCTTGTTAATTTATTTTAATTTTAATTAATTTCACGTATTTGTTTTAGTGTGTTTTTTTAATAGAAAGGTTGTAACAGCGCAATAAGGTTAGTATCGTAATTTCTCCTTCTCCAGTTATGGCCATTATTCCAGAAAGAGTATGCACGATACAGTCTCGAGAATCTGACTATAAACGACCCTGCTTGCCAGTTTATAAGAAAATTGGATGGGAAGCCTATCCTCGACCCATAGAGGGCGTTGAAGCCGTTTCTGGACGTAAAACCAAAGGAAGATGTGAGCCACAGTCGCAACTACCTGTAAATATCCTTTTACTTCACTGTTATTTTATTTCACTGTTATTTTACCATTTGCATTATTGTCTTTAATAATTTTATTTTATCATTGTTTGCTTTTCCTTTTTACTGTTTCTTTTTTGACCATCGAGCCATGTGCATTACACGATTAATTGACATAGACATGATACCTCATTCACAGCTGTGACCCACTGCCACCAAGATCCTTAAATATGATTCTTTTCATTTACACTCACAAATTTTTTTATTTTTTAGAAGTATCCCAATGGCAGCTACTTCCAATAAACAATTCAAGAATATTTGTGTGTTTTCTGGATTTAACTATGGCAAATACAAAGAGTTCTTTGAGGCAACCATTGATCTTGGTTGAAGCATAGCAAAGAGAAAATTACACTTGGTGTACGGCGGAGGTGACCGAGAGTTATCAAAATTGGTCTCAGAAGTTGCTTTTGTCAGAGGAAGTCAAGTGTTAGGCATCATACCACAAGCCCTAAAACCTTTAGGCTGTTTGTCTGACTCACCGACTGGAGAAGAGTTAGTTGTCTCAAGTAAGTAAGAAAGAATAACTGAAATGCTTAATCATGCTGATGCTTTTATTTTCTTATCAAGAGATCTTGCAACTCTAGAGGCACTTATCACTTTAGCATCTTGGGCCCATCTGCACATTCATCAGAAACCCATCGGTTTGTTAAATGTCAATAACTTTTATGATGGCTTTATCGCATTTCTTAACCATGCAATAAAAAAAATACTTCATTCCTTCTACGGCGAAAAAGCTTTTTATTTGTACTCACACTGCTAATGAACTACTTGATCTGTTACAAGCTTATCGACCAGAGCCAGATCCCAAGACCTTGGTGTTGGAGTGTACAAATAACGATGGTAACAATAGCAGCAGTAAGAAGTACAAATTAGATTTAAATCTCCGCCTATAAATATTTTATTTTGTGTTGCACCACCGAGGTGATGTCTTCTAAACTCTACTTCTTTCCTTTAAAATATTGAGGACAATGTTTCGTTCTGGTTGGGGGGAGGGGATAGTTGACAATTGTGGAATGTTGGTTAAGTTTTTACTAATTTTTTGTTGTAGAAACTAACTGTTGCTAACTTTTTGTGTTGAAGATGGCTGAATATGGAGTGTAGTTACTCTAGAAACGCATCTTCTTAGTTAAAAAAAAAGGAAAAAATAATAATGAAAAAAAATTTTCTTATTTTTCTTGTAATCTTTCTAACTTTTTCTTTTTGACTTCTCCTTTATAAATATGCATTTTCAAATTTTTGAGTCAAAGATGGCTGAATATAGAGTGTAATACCTCTAGAAACGCATCTTCTTAGTTAAAAAAAAATCATTTTTTTCTATCATTTTAAGTGTAACTTTTCCAATTAGTTTTTCTGCATCATTTTAACATTTCTGCATGCATATTTTCCTTTCATGTTTAGAATAGGTTTGGGGGGTAGAATGTTGTTTAAAAAAGAAATAGTGTGATTTTGTTTTTATTTTTGGATGACATGATGACTTTCGAATTTTAGTATTTGTATTATCTTTGGTCTTGAGTGATGTTACACTATGTTTGCTACTCTACATGTTGATGTCGGAGATAAATATGAGTTGCTTGAAAGAATTGACATGTCATAATGAATACCAAGTGAGTTTTTGAGCCTATTATTTTTCTTGGAGAGTAACCTTTTTTGCCCATCTTTCATACAACTTAGCAGTTTACTATTTTAGATATGATCTCTATATTCTTTTGAATCAACCCTATAAAAAAATATTACTTTAAAAAAAAAGTGTATTGCTACATCTGAATGTCCATTTAACTAGTAGATATGGAGGATTATCTAGAGCCCTAAAAGATGATGGAAAGGCCATCTTTGACCCGTTTGAGCCTTTCTAGCCATCCCTTATGTGAAATATCCATAGTTAGCCCTTTTGAGCCTTTTATTAAAAAAAAAAATTTTTCTTTGTCAACTTATCATCTTGACCCACTCCAATTTGGAGTATTACCCGATATCTTACAAGTTCCATCACCTATTCATGTTTGAGAAAAATATAAATAATTATTTTGTTTAGTAAAGTTGTACACTACCAAAAAAAAAAGAAAAAAGAGAAAGAAAAAAAGAAAAAAAGAAAAAAATTCTCTAAAAAAAAGAAAAAAGAAAGAAAGAGAGATATAATACAATAATAAATAAGTGAAATGCACTTTTTAGTTTCCAAAAAATATTATTTTTCTCAAATATATATTTTGTTTTCTCTATTTTCCTTTCTTTGCTAACCATGTTCTTAGTCTACCTTACATCCTAATAAAAGTCCTTCTTGATTTTAGGGAACTATAGTCTGAAGTAGAAGCTAGTCATATGGGCTAAAAGGATGTAGTGGTGCATAAAAAAAAAGTAAATGAATTGGGTTGACTAGCATTTTGTTTGACTTGAGATCGTGTTATTTCTAAATTGTGGGCATATTCTTTTCATCTTGGTGAGAGTGTGTGATAATATTTCTTTATTATCTTCACTCCATTTATCATTCATTGAAGTGACAATTTTTATTGGGTTTAATTTCCTTGTGAGAGTGTCACTATTACCGATGAGATTTTGGGGTTTGACATGTCATTTTTGAAAGTAGCTGTGATAAAATCTACTTGGTTGATTCATGTGGATGGTTGATGTGGGTGTGATGTTTCTTTAGAATAGAGATCATGCTTATACTTTTATTTGATTGATATCATTAATCTGATTGAATAAACAAGTTTGTAAAAAAAAAAATTTGGATTTGAATTTTGTTTTCGCTTTATTTGCTAGGGACTAGCAATAAGCTGGTTGGGGGGTGTGTTGAGTGTCAGAAAGTGTATATTTATGAAGGAGAAAATCGTCATTTTACACTTCAAGTCTCAATAACATCTGTAATTTTATTTATTTAAGTCTCTTGTTATTTAATTATGTGTGTTTTGTTTTAATTAATATTTTATGTATTTTAGGGGCATCATGGTCATTTCACAATGAATGAGAGATCGGATAGCAAAACGGACGTCACTTTTGAACTCAAGACAGTCGAAAACCTTAAGAAGAGCATAAAAGGAAAAAAGACACTGTTCAGGACACTGCTCAGACCGCGTTACTGTTCAAACCGTGTGCAAACCGTGTTATTGTTCAAACCGCGTGGTCAAACCCGTGGTCAAACCGTGTTACTGTTCACCGATGACGTGGCACAATCCTGTGCATCTAAACTATTTTTAATCCGATGGCCATGATTCACTCAATGTATCTATAAAAAGGGGTCCTCCCCCCCTAATTTGATACCCCTGAATACATTTTTGAGCTTAGTTTTCTGTAATTCTTTCTCCATATTGTATTTTCTACGTATTTTAATAAATTCCCATTTTACCCTTAGTTCAATTATGAGTAGCTAATTTTCTTTCAAGCTTGTGTTGAAGGTGAAGTCTCAACATGTGTCATGGGCTTTATTTGGTAAATTTATTTTCTCTTTCCCTCTAATTTCTGTGGAGGTTTTGATTTTTCGTCGACAAATAATAATAATCTTTTTTAGTTACCGTCTTGGTTTTACCGGCACCCTAGTATAAGGTTATTATTATTTGGCACGATAAACCCTTAGCACCATATTGATTAGAGCGTGGTTCATGAGGTGTGGATTCCCCCCTCATGATTTAATTGGTATTAATAAGGATTATTTAGCCCATGATGCATGTTGATACGGATCCAGATACCCAAGTGCTTTATCTCAATAGTTTCCAGTTTAATTATTTCTGCCAATCCAATTTAAATTCCAGCATCATCTAAATCACTTCCACACAAATCCAACCACCCATTTACATAATTAATTCTACATATAATTAAAATCCACCTCCTCGTGGGATCGACACTCAACACCATTAATCTATTCTACAATAGATTCGTAAACTACATGAGTTCAACAAAATTTGCACAACAAGTTTTTGGCGCCGTTGCCGGGGAGGTAAGTATTTTAATTTGTAGAATTAATTTTTTGTAAATAATTTTATTATTATTATTATTATTTTAGTTGTTTCCTTGTAATTTTTTTTAAAAAGTGAATTTATATTTTTAGGTAAGAATTTCTTTTTCTCTTCTTTAAATTTCTGTATTTTAATTTTCAAGTTATTCTTCTTTATAATTTTTTATTTATCTTGTTAATTTATTTTAATTTTAATTAATTTCACGTATTTGTTTTAGTGTGTTTTTTTAATAGAAAGGTTGTAACAGCGCAATAAGGTTAGTATCGTAATTTCTCCTTCTTCTTTATTTTTATTTATTTTGTTCTCATTTTTATTTTCTTTGCATGCATGGTCGTAGGTCATTATTACCTAATCTTGAACCTATAGACCTTGAATTAGAAAGAACACTTCGCACACACAAACATATTGCACGTAAAGATAAAATTGAAATGGATTTGCAACAACCAGAACCACAGGAGAGGCCATTTAAGGACTACTTCAGTCTCTTAGCTAATTTGAGCACATCTTGCATAAGATACCCAAATGTAGCTGCTAGGAGTTTTGAACTAAAACCTAGTGTGCTAAATTGTCTCCCAACATTCTATGGCCTAGAAAATGAGGACCCATATAATCATCTGAATGATTTTCATACAATTTGTCAAACTTTTAAATATGAGAATTTTTCAGAAGATGATGTTAAACTTAGACTATTCCCGTTTTCTTTAAAGGATAGAGCTCGTTCATGGTTCAATACATTGCCTCCTAATAGCATTACAACATAGGAACAAATGGTAACGAAATTTTTAAATAAATATTTCCCAATGCATAAAACCAATGCTATTCGCAGGGAAATCTCAGAGTTCACCCAGAGAGAAGAAGCGCTTTTTGAAGTATGGGAGCGATTCAATGGGCTACTTTTGAAGTGTCCACATCATGGGTACGAGAAATGGCACCAATGCCAATACTTCTTGGAGGGATTATTGCCAAATGTGCAAGAATGGCTAATGGCAACAAGTGGAGGAGAGCTAATGTCAAAAAGTGTATCAGAGATTTGGGATTTCTTCCAGCGACAAGCGGATAATTCCCAACAATGGAGTCGATCTCTCAGGAATACTAGAAGAATTAAAGGAGTGAATGAGGTTCACATTGGCAAGTCCGGTTCGGGAATCAAAGAAGTCAAAGAGATGGTTGAAGGCCTTTTTCGACAAATAGCATCTTTGACGACTGCTAAATCAACAGAGCCACGTGACCATGACTCATATTCAGATCAAGCCAATGCCATCGGTGTCATGAGGAAGCCATCAAATTACAACTCATACTCCAACACATATAATCCTAGATGGAGAGACCACCCCAATTTTCATGGTCTCAAGGATTCCAACAGAATGGACCAGCAGCTCCAGCTCCACCAATGCAACTAATTCCTCAAGTTCCTCAAGCCTCTCAGCCACCATTTAGACCATACAATCAGAACCAGAATTACTCTCAACCCAGACAATAGGAGGATGCATTCCAGAATATCAAGAATGTTACTAACTCCATGATCGAGCAACAGAACCGCACCATTGATAGACTACGGAATGAGATGAGAGCAGGCTTCAACTCACAAGCCCAATCAGTTTCAAGCCTCGAGAAGATGGTGGGACAACTTGCTTCTTCAGTTCAAACTTTGGCAATGACTGTTGAAAAAGGCAAATTTCCAAGTCAACCAGTGCCTAATCCTAAAGGAGTGCATGAAGCAAGTACTAGTTCACCACAACAGCATGGAGAGGTCAAAGCCGTCATGACCTTGCGAAAAGGGAAAGAAGTCGACAACAAAGTGGAGATGCCAGTGAAAAAATCAACTCAGATTGTACCTGTAAATGCTGAGGACTCACCACCGGAGGAGAAAGAAGAACCCAACCCACGGGAATACATTCCTAAAGCTCCATTGCCTCAGAGGTTAGCTAAAGGAAAGGAGGGAAAATCCACAGGTGCGATCCTTGAAGTCTTCAAATAGGTAAGTGTTAACATCCCTTTAATTGATGCAATAAAACAAGTTCCATCTTATGCCAAGTTTCTTAAAGACCTTTGTACTAAAAAGAGAAACATTCATGTTCAGAAAAAGGCATTCATACTCCAACACAAAATTCCTCTAAAATGTAAAGATCCAGGCTCCCCGACTATTTCATGTAGTATTGAAAATGTTAGTTCTATACTCCAACACAAAATATTAGTTCTATTCTTCAACACCATTAATCTATTCTACAATAGATTCGTGCGCTTACGAGTTCAACAAAATTTGCACAACAGTACATTACAACATTGAATATGAAAAACACCACATCTAAGATCATAAATATTTTCATAATAGTTATGATCCACAAATGTTGCCATACACCCTTAAAAAATAGATCAATTGTTAAAGTTAGTCCTCTTTATTATCAATTATCTAAAATATCCACACCATTCTTCTTGGCACAATGATAATACAGCTTGTGTGGATTGCCATTAGATTCAGAAACCTTCAGATAAGCTCTCATTAGACATTTGTACATTCTGTTTGAATACTAATGATCTTGCCATTGACATAATTCCTCCAATTTGGCTAGTAAAATGTGTTTGATCTGCTTGAAGTGTTTGAGCTTTGAGATTCTATGTATGCTTAAGTGCTTATCATTGTGTTCAAGAAATTAATGGTTGATAATTCTTTGTAAAAATTGAGTTGGATGATGAATGAGAATAGGGAGATGATTTTGTAGTGAATGAGTTTTGTTTTAAGTTTCAGATTGTGATGCAAATTTCAGGCAAACTACTCATGAACGATGATATTAAGGTGATGAGTATATAACCAAAATCATTGCCAATATAGCAGTTTAGATTCAATGGTAATATTGGCAATGTTCTTCAATATTTTAAGAGCCTTTTTTTTGGTTGAATTTTGATTTCTAGATCAACAAAGGCAAATTGATATCTATTAAGGATAGTATGTCATTTCATATTGTTTATAAACTTTGGCACCAATTTTTACAAGAAGCTATTGCTCAGTGGATCTTTCTTAGCTTCGGTTTTAATGGTACAAGGTCATTTTGGGTTTTAACTCAATCATCAAATCAACCTTTAAACAATATACTAATGGCAAGGGTGGAAAGTAGAGATGCGCCAATACTTTCTATCAAAGTGGAGATGCACTAAACCTTAAGCAAGGAAATTAGAAATTACCCATTGCTTCAGCCCTTGCAGCCATTGTTGACTAAGGCCTGACCTTCATTTGTCTGATATTTTTAAAATCTTTAGGAAAAATTGTGCATCGATCACCTGATGTGTGTGTGTATGTATGTATGTATGTGTGTGTGTGTGTGTGTGTGTGTGTATGTTGCAGCAACTTGCTTGAAGTTTATAAAATGTCTGATTCCTCCTCTATCGTTTTAACATCATTAGATAATTAATAATGTCAAAAGAATAAAACTATCATTTGACTTAAAAAAATGCCATTTCATTCATTTAAAAATGGAAAGGGCATAAATGTCAATTCATTAATTCTAGAAAGATTTTATTTTAATTTTTTTATAAAATAAAATATTTTGATTTCAATTTCTGGAATACCAAAATCTGCAAAACCTTGGTCTATATTCATCTGAGACAACTTGAACTGAGAACGTAAGAAATCTAATCCCTAACCAATCAAACAACCAAATTTCTCACTAAGCTTAGCAACTTACTGTCAAAAATTCCAATTTTTAATATCCAATTTCTACTCCTATATCCCAATTTTTGAACTTCTCCACAATATTTAACTTTTGGCCATAAAATACAAGCATTAAACATTTAACCCAAATTTATTAAACGAGATAATTTCTTTTTAAGTTTATAATAATCAAACTTAGAAACATAAAATTCACAAATAACCAAATAAAATTTAAATAAAAAATACCAATGCTCAAAAAATAAGAGTGGCATTAAATGTCCCTTCTTTTACATAAACTTTTCTAAGTTCTCAATTTTCATTTGTTTGTTTTATTGTTAAAACTCAAAGTATTATTGTGCTATTTTTTAATTATTTTCAATTTTATTATTACTCTACACACAAATTAAAAAGTTGTATGGGTGATAAGTCTTTTAGTGTTAATTATTGGTTGAAATAACAGATATTTCAAATTATAATTTCAAAGCAATTTTAAGTATAAAAATATTTAATCAATAAGAAATTAAAAGAGAACAATAAATTATTCTAAATTTGTACAATTTATTTTAGTTAGATAGAAAGTAACATATAGATTTTTTTTTTGAAAAGGTTGAATATGAATTAAGTAATTTGCTGGAAAAAAAAAATTTATATGTGTTTAGTTTTCAATTGTCCTTAATTGAAACTTTATTTAAAGTGGGCTTTTGTAAGAATAATGTAGGGGTGCCAATAGCTCTACTCTTAAACTAAACTTAAAATTTATTTCAATTTTCAGTTTAGTTTGCATTAATCCTAGATCCTCTTTAGGTTGAATTTTACAATTGGATTGGGTTAAACTTTTGGTTCAAGTTAAAATTGAATGGAATTAAAAACTCAATTGGATTGTTTAAAATTAAGAAAAAATAAATTCCTAAATTTTTAAATCTAGTTCAGTAATTCTAGATCTCCTCCACCTCTCATTTTTCAGTTTCAAAATAGAAAAAAAAAACTCAAAATGTGATAATAACCCAAAACACACAAAGTAGTCACTGGCTAATCCTCCTCCTTGTCCTCTTCCTTCTTCTTTTTCTTCACACAAGCACACACACTATAGCCGGCCAACCAAATCTTTCTTCTTCTTCTTTACACAAACACACGCGCTGCAACTATTGTCGTTGTCCTTGCTCGCCACTACATGCAGACTTATTGCCGGTGCCTCCTTGTTTGTGGAAGGTCGGCTTCTAGTTCCAGTTCAAGGCAATTTTGACAAATTTTTTGTACTTGAATCATCACACTTTTATTCTTACTTTGATATGTTACTATCACTATATTTTCAATCTACCCTTTGTGGTTAATTTTTATTCGTGTTGCGATTATGGTTGGTTGATGGAAAAATTGCGAAAGATAAAAAATAAATAGAAGCTCTTACGAACCCAAATTTGTGATTATGTTTGGTTGATTGCGTTGAATTCTACAACAAGAACAACTTATAACAAAAATCAACACCCGAACAACCCCAACTGAAAACTTATTTGCCCACTCCTAATGGATCTTTGTTAATTAGGCATATGATTTTTTAACATAATCAAATGAAGCATATAACATGCTTAATGCTTTTGCTTACTTTCTCTCCATATTCTCTGGCTTCTTTCATTTTATCAGCCCTAAAGTTTTCTTTATTTGCAATTACTTTATAATTAGTAGGATACTTTAATCCATAAAAAAATGAAAATTTTTGAATTTAATTACACATGCATATATTTAGAAAAAAATATAAAATTTAAATATATAGAAAATAAAAATAACAATTTAAGATCGATAATCAAACCAGGTCAGGCTTGGGACTTTTTTATAAGAGTCTGCGCAGGTCCAAGTGGGTCTACGCTGGGATTTTTTTTTTTTGGTTATCCTTATGACCATGGATCAAAATCTATGGTTATTATAAGATCGTGTATAACTCTTTTATTTATGAATACAAGTTCTCTATAATATCTCATTATTTCTATTTGATTATTGAATGATTGATTTTCTAATTTGTAATTCAAATTTGAGATCCATTTGAAAAGTGCAGTATTACTCTTTATTATTATTGTTATTATTAATATCATTATTATTATTATTTTATAACTACCAGAAATGACATTTATTTTTTCATTTGAAATATGAATGAATCTAAATTTGATTGGAATCTTAATAAACATGAATGTATAAACTATAATAAAATGAGTAAAATGAGTGAGTTTTGTTTTTTTGTTTTTAAAAGAAAAACCCTAGCCACTGCAAGCTATCATTATTGCGTTTTGTTACTCACAGATAATTACCATTTTCGCCTTATTTTCCACTTTTGCCTAGATGGATATGCAAAACGATTTAGCACAAAAATTTTTGAGCATGACAATAAGATTTTTAACTTAAAGAAAACTCACTCGCTAAGGTTGGCTCTCAATTTGTAGTGTGTTACCAAATAAATGATAGTTTTATAAAGTTAGAAGATTCTCCTGACAAAAAGAGGATAATAATATTTTCTTTTGTGATCATTTGAGCTGGAAAATTTCCTTGAAAAAATATGTAACAACACAAGCCCAATAACCGAGTAGATATTGTCCATTTAGGCAGACAACCCATCATGCTTTTGTTATTGAGCTTTGCAACCCAAAACACATTTACTTAATTAGGAGAGCCCATGACTTACAAACTAGTCCAAGAATTTACTTGCTATTGACGTGAGATACTGCATACTTTCTCTCTTGAGGACAAGGTCCTCCTGAGGGTCAATAAAAATAGAACGAAAATCGAAAATATATCCAATCACATATTGGGATGCGAGTTGTCTTTGATACTAATTGTAATAACCCAAGCCCAATGACTAAGCAGATATTGTTTGCTTTGAGTGGACAACACGTCATGATTTTGCTTTGCAACCTAAGAAACACCTACCTATTTAGGAGATTTCACACTTATAAACAAATCCAGGAACTCATTTTAATAGCCTAAGACCAAAAGTCAAGTAATATCGTCTATTTTGGGCACACAGCTTGTCACGATTTTGTTGTTAGACTTTGCGACACAAAATGTGTTTACATAGTTAAGAAAGCTCATGACTTATAAATCAATCTAGGAACTTACTCACTAGCATTATCGGATATCTCATACTTTCTCCATTGAGGATTTCACATCCTTATGAGGGTCATTGGGTGCAGAATCCACAATAGGAATAGAATGGAATGAAATCATATCATTAAAATATGCATCTGTATATAGATTGATCATATCGTTAATATATCCATCCACACATTAGGTCATGAGTTAGCTCTAATACAAATTGTAACAGCTCGAACATAATAACGAAGTAGATACTATCCATATTGAACACATAGCCTATCATGGTTTTTTATTAGGCTTTGTAACCCAAAATGTATCTATTTAGTTAAGTAAGACTATGACTTATAAACTAATTCAAGATCTACAATAGGAACAGAATGGAATGAAATCATATCATTAAAATATCTATCCGCATATAGATCGATCATATCATTAATATATTCATCCACACATTAGGTTACAAGTTGGCTCTAGTACAAATTGTAACAACCCAAACATAATAACCAAGTAAATACTATCTATATTGAACACATACCCTATCATGGTTTTTTATTAGGCTTTGTAACCCAAAACGTGTCTACCTAGTTAAGAGAGACTATGACTTATAAACTAATTCAAGAAGTCACTCCCTAGCAAAGTAAGATATTATACACTTCCCTGTTTGAAGACCTCGCATCCTTATGAGCGTCATTGGAAATAAAACAAAATGAAATTATATCATTATCATATCCATCCATATATTAGATTATGCGTTATCTTTGATAGCAATTGTGACAATCGGAGCCCAAAAACTAAGTAGATGTTGTCTATTTTGGGCATTTGTTGAGTGTTAGAAAGTGTATATTTATAAAGGAGAAATTCATCATTTTACACTTTAAATCTCACTAACATCTCTAATTTTATTTATTTAAGTCCTTTGTTATTTAATTATATATGTTTTGTTTTTATTAAGTATTTTGTGTATTTTAGGGGTATCATGGTCATTTCACAATGAACGAGATTTCGGATAGCAAAACGGACGTCACTTTTGAACTCAAGACAAATAAAAACCTTAAGAGGAGCATAAAAGGAAAAATGGCACTTTGTTCACACGTCACGGCACTTTTCACATGTACGAGTCTCGCTTCATGGATATCGCTTCACGACACGCTCGCACCGCGTTCGTTCAAACCGTGTGCAAACCGTGTTATTCTTTTCAAACCGCGTGGTCAAACCGTGGTCAAACCGTTTCACTGATGACGTGGCGCAATCCTGTACATCCAAACTATTTTTAATCCGATGGCCATGATTCACTCAATGTATCTATAAAAAGGGAGCCTCCCCCCCTAATTTGATACCCCTGAATCCATTTTTGAGCTTAGTTTTCTGTAATTCTTTCTCCATCTTGTATTTTCTACGTATTTTAATAAATTTCCATTTTACCCTTAGTTCAATTATGAGTAGCTAATTTTCTTTTAAACTTGGGTTGAAGGTGAAGTCTCAACATGTGTCATGGGCTTTATTTGGTAAATTTATTTTCTCTTCCCCTCTAATTTCTGTGGAGGTTTTGACTTTTCGTCGACAAATAATAATAATCTTGTCTAGTTACCGCCCTGATTTTACCGGCACCCTAGTATAAGGTTATTATTATTTGGCACGATAAGCACTTGACACCATATTGATTAGAGCGTGGTTCATGAGGTGTGGATTCCCCCCTCATGATTTAATTGGTATTAATAAGGATTATTTAGCCCATGGTGCATGTTGATACGGATCCAGATACCCAAGTGCTTTATCTCAATAGTTTCCAATTTAATTATTTCTGCCAATCCAATTTAAATTCCAGCATAATTTAAATCACTTCCACACAAATCCAACCACCCATTTACATAATTAATTCTACACACAATTAAAATACACCTCCTCGTGGGATCGACACTCAACACCGTTAATCTATTCTACAATAGATTAATGCGCTTGCGAGTTCAACAAAATTTGCACAACAAGTTTTTGGCACCGTTGCCGGGGAGGTAAGTATTTTGATTTGTAGAATTAATTTTCTGTAAATAATTTTATTATTATTATTATTACTATTAGTATTATTATTATTATTTTAGTTGTTTCCTTGTAATTTTTTTTTCTTAATTAATTTAAAAAAAAAAGAAGTGAATTTACATTTTTAGGTAAGAATTTCTTTTTCTCTTCTATTTTTTTTCTGCAATTTAATTTTTAAGTTATTTTTCTTTGTAATTTTTCATTTATCTTGTGAATTTATTTTTATTTTATTTCACGTATTTTTTTTATGTGCTTTCATAGAAAGGTTGTAACAGCGCAATAAGGTTAGTATTGTAATTTCTCCTTTTTCTTTATTTTTATTTGTTTTGTTCTCAATTTATTTTCTTTATTTGCATGCATGGTCGTAGGTCATTATCACCTAATCTTGAACCTATAGACCTTGAATTAGAAAGAACACTTCGCACACACAAACACATTGCACGTAAAGATAAAACTGAAATGGATTTGCAACAACCAGAACCACAGGAGAGGCCATTTAAGGACTACTTCAGTCCCTTAGCTAATTTGAGCACATCATGCATTAGATACCCAAATGTAGCTGCTATGAGTTTTGAATTAAAACCTAGTGTGCTAAATTGTCTCCCAACATTCTATGGCCTAGAAAATGAGGACCCGTATAATCATCTGAATGATTTTCATACAATTTGTCAAACTTTTAAATATGAGAATTTTTCAGAAGATGATGTTAAACTTAGACTATTCCCATTTTCTTTAAAGGATAGAGCTCGTTCATGGTTCAATACATTGCCTGCTAATAGCATTACAACATGGGAACAAATGGTAACAAAATTTTTGAATAAATATTTCCCGAAAGGTGCATAAAACCAATGCTATTCGCAGGGAAATTTCAAATTCACCTGAGAAGACGAGCAGTTTTTCGAAGCGTGGGAGCGATTCAATGGGCTACTTTTGAAGTGTCCACATCATGGGTACGAGAAATGGCACCAATGCCAATACTTCTTGGAAGGATTATTGCCAAATGTGCAAGAATGGCTAATGGCGACAAGTGGAGGAGAGCTAATGTCAAAAAGTGCATCAGAGATTTGGGATTTCTTCCAAATGACAAGCAGATAATTCCCAACAGCGGAGTCGATCTCTCAGGAATACTAGAAGAGTTAAAGGAGTGAATGAGGTTCACATTGGCGAGTCTGGTTCGGGAATCAAAGAAGTCAAAGAGATGGTTGAAGGCCTTTCTCGACAAATAGCATCGTTGACGACTGTTAAATCAACAGAGCCACATGACCATGACTCATATTCAGATCAAGCCAATGCCATCGGTGTCATGAGGAAGCCATCAAATTACAACCCATACTCCAACACATATAATCCTGGATGGAGAGACCACCCCAATTTTTCATGGTCTCAAGGATTCCAACAGAATGGACCAAAGACTCCCACTCTACCAATGCAACCAATTCCTCAAGTTCCTCAAGCCTCTCACCACCATTTAGACCATACAATCGAACCAAAACTACTCTCAACCCGCACAATGGGAGGATGCCTTCCGAATGTCAAGAATGTTACTAACTCAATGATCGAGCAACATGAAACCGCACCATTGATGGACTACGAAATGAGATGAGAGCAAAGCCAACTCACAAGCCCAATCGGTTTCAAGCCTCGAGAAGATGGTGGGACAACTTGCTTCTTCGATTCAGACTTTGGCAATGACTGTTGAGAAAGGCAAATTTCCAAGTCAACCAGTGCCTAATCCTAAAGGAGTACATGAAGCAACTACCAGTTCACCGCAACAGCATGGATAGGTCAAAGCCGTTATGACCTTGCGAAAAGGAAAAGAAGTCGACAACAAAGTGGAGATGCCAGCGACCAAAGAAAATCAAATTGTACCTGTAAATGTTGAAGACTCGCCACCGGAGGAGAAAGAAGAAACCAACCCACGGGAATACGTTCCTAAAGCTCCATTCCCTCAGAGGTTAGCTAAAGGAAAGAAGGGAAAATCCACAGGTGAGATTCTTGACGTCTTCAAACAGGTAAGTGTTAACATCCCTTTACTTGATGCAATAAAGCAAGTTCCATCTTATGCCAAGTTTCTTAAAGACCTTTGCACTAAAAAGAGAAACATTCATGTTCAGAAAAAGGCATTTTTAACTGAAAATGTTAGTTCTATACTCCAACACAAAATTCCTCTAAAATGTAAAGACCTAGGCTCCCCCACTATCTCATGTAGTATAAGGAACCACACAATTGAGAATGCTTTGTTGGATTTAGGAGCTAGTGTTAATCTTTTGCCTTACTCAGTATTTGTGAAACTTGGATTGGGAGAATTACACCCAACTCCAGTGGTGTTACAGCTTGCAGATCGGTCCACGAAAATTCCTCGTGGTATTGTGGAGGACGTGCTTATCCAGGTAGACAAGTTTTATTTTCCTGTTGATTTCATTGTAATTGACACTCAACCAATACAGGATTCAAGGAAGCACATCCCCATTATCCTTGGCCGACCATTCTTGGCAACTGCCGATGCTCACATTCAATGCATGACTGGAAATATGCAGTTGTCCTTCGGCAATATGACCATGGAGCTCAACATCTTCAACATTGCCAAACAACCTCACAATGCAGATGATGGAATTGTTGATGTGGATTTAATTGAAGCATTAATTTATGATACTTTTGTTTCAAACCTTAGTGATGACCCTTTACAAACATGTTTAACTCACTTTGGTTTGGATTTTGATGTTGACAGATCAGTCGATGAGGTCAACGCCCTACTTGACTCAGCACCATCCATGGACACTAATAAATGGAAGTCAAGAGTTGAACAACTAGCACCATTAGAGAAGAAACTCATCCCATCATCAGAGTCACCACAAAAACTCGAGCTCAAACCATTACCCAACACTTTGGAATATGCGTTCTTGGGAGAAGAAAGCACTCTACCGGTAATCATCTCATCATCCCTAAATGACGAGCAAAAAGGTAAGTTGTTGGATGTTTTAAAAGAGCACAAAGGAGCATTAGGTTGGACCATAGCAGACATAAAAGGTATAAACCCAGCAGACTGCATGCATTACATTCACCTTGATGAAAATGCTAAATCTACTAGGGAAATGCAACGTCGGTTAAATCCTAATATGAAAGAAGTTGTTAGAATAGAAGTGCTTAAACTATTAGATGCAGGTATCATTTACCCCATTTCTGATAGTTCATGGGTCAGTCCTGTGCAAGTGGTCCCCAAAAAGTCAGGAGTCACAAAGAGTTACCAATGCTGATAATGAATTGATACCCACTAGAGTGACTACAGGGTGGCGTGTATGCATTGATTATAGAAAGTTAAATTCTGTCACACGTAAAGACCATTTTTCTTTACCATTTATTGATCAAATGCTTGATAGATTAGCAGGCCACGAATTTTATTGCTTTCTAGATGGCTATTCAGGATACAATCAGATTCCCATAGCACCAAAAGATCAAGAGAAAACCACTTTCACTTGTCCTTTTGGCACTTTTGCATATAGGAGAATGCCATTTGGATTATGTAATGCACCTGCTACATTTCAACGTTGTATGTTAAGCATTTTTTCTGATATGGTTGAACGGTTTCTTGAGGTCTTTATGGATGACTTTTCTGTTTTTGGAGATTCATTTGATCAATGTTTACATCATCTAACACAAGTTTTGCAAAGATGTATAGAGAAGAATTTGGTCTTAAATTGGGAGAAATGCCATTTTATGGTAAAACAAGGTATAGTTCTCGGTCACATCATTTCATGCAAAGGTATTGAGGTTGACAAAGCCAAGGTGGATCTCATTTCTAATCTTCCTCCACCTAAAACAATGGAAGTAAGATCTTTCCTTGGGCATGCTGGTTTTTATAGACGTTTCATTAAAGATTTTAGCAAAATTTCTAGACCCTTATGCAATTTACTGGCTAAAGATGTACATTTTGTCTTTGATGATTCATGTCGTGTAGCGTTTGAAAAGTTAAAGCAATTATTGACGTCATCACCCATCATTCAGCCACCAAACTGGAGCTTACCATTCGAACTCATGTGTGATGCATCTGATTATGCAGTAGGAGCAGTATTAGGACAAAGAGTAGATCGAATTCCTCATGTTATTTACTATGCTAGTATGACATTGAACGATGCACAGTTGAACTATTCAACTACTCTTGAAAAGAAATGCTAGCAAAGAGTGTTTGCATTAGAAAAATTTCGGTCTTATCTCATTGGTTGTAAAATAATTGTATTCACAGATCATGCTGCTCTGAAATATCTTCTCACAAAGAAAGATGCAAAAGCTAGACTAATTCGTTGGGTATTACTGTTGCAGGAGTTTGACTTGGAATTCAAATATAAGAAAGGTTCTGAAAATGTTGCGGCTGACCATCTCTCTCGTCTCCACTTTGACATCAACACAGAACCCTTAACATTGAATGAGTCATTTCCATTTAACAATTAATGAGTGTGGAAGTATTACCTTGGTATGCTGATATAGTTAATTATCTTGTTACAGGTAAACTTCCAGAGTATTGGACCAAGCAAGACAGGGCCAAATTCTTTGCGGAAATAAAGAATTTTTTCTGGGATGACCCCTATCTGTTCAAGTATTGTGCAGATCAAATTATTCGACGATGTGTCCCAGAGAATGAAGTTCATAACATCCTTTCATTCTGCCATGAACAAGCTTGTGGAGGCCATTTCAGCGCTAAGAAAACAGGGACTAAAGTTCTACAATGTGGTTTCTATTGGCCAATTATATTTCGAGATGCTTACACCTTTTGTTCTTCATGTGATAGGTGTTAACGAATGGGGAGCATTACACGAAGGAACATGATGCCACTAAATCCAATTTTAGTGGTTGAGATTTTTGATGTATGGGGTATCGACTTCATGGGACCCTTTCCCCCATCTTTTGGCCATCAATACATATTGGTTGCTGTTGACTACGTTTCGAAATGGGTAGAGGCAATTCCATGCAGAACCAATGATCATAAAGTGGTGATAGGGTTTTTGAAGAGCAACATTGTTTCACGCTTTGGATTCCCTCGAGTAATAATCAATGATGGTGGTACCCACTTTTGCAATAAATCATTCAAAGCACTTTTGACAAAGTACTCCATCACTCATAAAGTGGCGACTCCGTATCATCCGCAAACCAGTGGCCAAGTTGAGATCTCCAATCGAGAAATAAAGCACATCTTAGAAAAGACCGTGAGGCCAGACAGAAAAGATTGGTCATTAAGACTTGATGATGCATTATGGGCATATAGAACGGCGTTCAAAACCCCAATTGGGATGTCACCCTACAGGCTAGTGTATGGAAAAGCTTGCCACCTACCTGTGGAACTCGAGCATCGTGCGTACTGGGCCATCAAGAAATTCAATTTTGACATGCAGCAAGCTGGCTCAGAAAGACGATTACAGCTGGCAGAACTTGAAGAAATTCGTAATGATGCATACGAAAATGCCAAGGTTTACAAGCAGCGAATGAAAGTCTTTCATGATAAGCAGACATGAAAAATCTTTCACTCCAGTCGAAAAGTACTTTTATTCAATTCTCGTTTGCACTTATTCCCAGGTAAGCTACGCTCTCGATGGTCTGGCCCCTTCATTGTTCATACTGTTTTTCCACATGGGGCAATTGAAATTAAGGACCCAAAGAACGGTGTCACGTTTAAAGTTAATGGTCAAAGATTAAAGCCATATCTAGAGTACCAACCATATGGAGAGGACACCGAAATAAATTTGAGTGACCCACCACATTTGAATTAAGATTTTTCTGTTTTTTTTTCGTGATTTGATTTTTTTCTTTCTTTTTACTATTCTTTTGCTAATTGAAATTATTTGTGCATAAGTGTGTTTGTTTAACCATTGAGCTTTCTTTTATCACTTTTAATCATGAGACAGTTCCTCTTGAACATCCTTAGACGACTTCAACGTGTCCAATCTCATCTCAGAGGCCAGATACGATTTTGTAAAACACATCGTATTTGGAAGCTACAACCACCGGAGTTAATATCCCACGTTGAGGATTTAGAAAGCCAACTCAGAGACATTGAGAGCAGTGTCTACAACATCCAGTTGGAGCTTGAGGTAAATTCCATAAGAGGACGATTGTGATTTTCTTTGTGTGTTTTTGTTTGTTATTCTGTTTGTGTGTTTTAGTTTGTGTGTTTTAGTTTGTCACCCCGGTTAAGTGGCGGATAACGGTACTCCGTGACAATCAAGTCGGTTACTTCAGTTTCCCATAATTACTGATCTTCTGAGGCGAAGGTATGGATAGAAACGAGATCTTAGCAAAGCTTCATAGTCGATTCCCTTCACTTCCTCAGAATGCCCTCCTCACAATCTATAAAGCTCGATCTGAACGCATGCGATTGCTCATGAGGAATAACATACCTGCTGATATTCGCTGGTTAATTGAGGCTAAAGTACACTTGGCAGGTGAGTTGCCTCCTAAATTTATTGCATACATGCCTGGTTGTGGTAAAGGAAATTATGCAAGAAAGCGGAGAGCTCGAAAGATTTCAGTTGCTTGACATAAGTGTGCCAGAATGATATGCAATAAAAAACGATGTTCTTTAGGAATGGTGTCTGATAACAGAGAAGATAAGATTCAATTCATTAGGGATGGCTTGAATAATGAGTCATTGGATGATATCCTTTTGTCTCTTGAAACGCATCCCAGTGGATATGTGCAAGGAGCGATTCTCCAGTTATGGCCATCATTCCAAAAAGAGCATGCACGATACAGTCTCGGGAATCTGACTATAAACGACCCTGTTTGCCAGTTTATAAGAAAACTGGATGAGAAGCCTATCCTCGACCCATAGAGGGCGTTGAAGCCTTTTCTGGACGTAAAACCAGAGGAAGATGTGAGCCACAGTCGCAACTACCTGTAAATATCCTTTTACTTTACTGTTGTTTTATTTCACTATTATTTTGTCATTTGCATTATTGTCTTTAATAATTTTATATTTGTCATTACTTGCTTTTCCTTTTTACTGTTTCCTTTTTTGACTTTCGAGCCATGTGCATTACATGATTAATTTGACATAGACATGATACCTCATTCACAGCTGTGATCCACTGCCGCCAAGATCTTTACATATGATTCTTTTCGTTTGCACTCACAAATTATTTTTGAGAAGTATCCCAATGGCAGCTACTCCCAATAAACAATTCAAGAACATTTGTGTGCTTTCCGGATTTAACTATGGCAAATATAAAGAGTTCTTTGAGGCAGCCATTGATCTTGGTCGATGCATAGCAGAGAGAAAATTACACTTAGTATACGGCGGAGGTGACCGAGGGTTATCAAAATTAGTCTCAGAAACTGCTTTTGTCAGAGGAAGTCAAGTGTTAGGCATCATACCACAAACCCTAATATTGAATGAGTGTGGAAGTATTACCTTGGTATGCTGATATCGTTAATTGAATAACCGAAATGCTTAATCATGCTGATGCTTTTATTTTCTTACCAGGAAATCTTGCAACTCTAGAGGCACTTATCACTTTAGCATCTTGGGCCCATCTACACATTCATCAGAAACCCATCGGTTTGTTAAATGTCAATAATTTTTATGATGGCTTTATCGCATTTCTTAACCATGCAATAAAAAACTACTTCATTCCCTCTACGGTGAAAAAGCTTTTTATTTGTGCTCACACTGCTAATGAGCTACTTGATCTGTTACAAGCTTATCGACCAGAGCCAGATCCGAAGACCTTGGTGTTGGAGTGTACAAATAACGATGGTAATAATAGCAGCAGTAAGAAGTACAAATTAGATTTAAATCTCCGCCTGTAAATATTTTATTCTGTATTGCACCACTCAGGTAATATCTTCTAAACTCTACTTCTTTCCTTTAAAACATTGAGGACAATGTTTAGTTCTGGTTGGGGGGAGGGGATAGTTAACAATTGTGGAATGTTGGTTAAGTTTTTACTAATTTTTTGTTGTAGAAACTAACTGTTGTTAACTGTTTGTGTTGAAGATGGCTGAATATGGAGTGTAGTTACTCTAGAAACGCATCTTTTTAGTTAAAAAAAAAAGGAAAAAAATAATAAAAAAAAATTTCTTATTTTTCGTGTGATCTTTGTAACTTTTTGACTTCTCCTTTATAAATATGCATTTTCAAATTTTGAGTCGAAGATGGCTGAATATAGAGTGTAGTGCCTCTAGAAACGCATCTTCTTAGTTAAAAAAAAATCATTTTTCTATCATTTTAAGTGTAACATTTTCAATTAGTTTTTCTGCATCATTTTCACATTTCTGCATGCATAATTCCCTTTCATGTTTAGAATAGGTTGGGGGGTAGAATGTTGTTTTAAAAAAAAAATGGTGTGATTTTGTTTTTATTTTTGGATGACATGATGATTTTCGAATTTTAGTATTTGTATTATCTTTGGTCTTGAGTGATGTTACACTATGTTTGCTACTCTCTACATGTTGATGTCGGAGATAAATATGAGTTGCTTGAAAGAATTGACATGTCATAATAAATACCAAGTGAGCTTTTGAGCCTATTATTTTTCTTGGAGAGTAACCCTTTTTGCCCATTCTTCATACGGCTTAGCAGTATTATTATTTTATACATGATCTTTAGATTTCCTTGGAGTCAACCCTTTAAAAAAAAAGTTAAAAAAAAATGTGTTGCTACATCTAAAGGTCCATTTAACTAGTAGATATAGAGGAGTATCTAGAGCCCTAAAAGATGATAGAAAGACCGTCTTTGACCCGTTTGAGCCTTTCTAGCCATCCCTTATGTCAAATATCCATAGTTAGCCCTTTTGTGCCTTTTATTAAAAAAAAAAAACTTTTCTTTGTCAACTTATCGTCTTCACCCACTCCAATTTGGAGTATTACCCAATATCTTACAAGTTCCATCACCTATTCATGTTTGAGAAAAATATAAATAATTGTTTTGTTTAGTAAAGTTGTGCAATACCGAAAAAAAAAAGAGAAAGCAAAAAAAAAAAAAAGAAAAAAAAATTCTCAAAAAAAAAAGAAAAAAAGAAAAAAAGAGAGAGAGAGATATAATACAATAATAAATAAGTGAAATGCATTTTTTTTAGTTTCCAAAAGATATTATTTTTCTCAAATATATATTTTGTTTTCTCTATTTTCCTTTCTTTGTTAGCCATGTCCCTAGCCTACGTTATATCATAATAAAAGTCCTTCTTGATTTTAGGGAACTATAGTCTGAAGTAGAAGCTAGTTATATGGGCTATAAAGATGTAGTAATGCATAAAAAAAAATTAAAAAAAAATACATTGGGTTGACTAATATTCTGTTTGACTTGAGATCGTGTTATTTCTAAGCTATGGGCATATTTCCTTCATCTTGGTGAGAGTGTGTGATATTATTTCTTTACTATCTTCACTCCATTTATCATTCATTGAAGTGACAATTTTTATTGGGTTTAATTTCCTTGTGAGAGTGTCACTATTACCGGTGAGATTTTGTGGTTGGACATGTCATTTTTGAAAGTAGCTGTATTTACTTGGTTGATTCATGTGGATGGTTGATGTGGGTGTGATGTTTCTTTAGACTGGAGATAACGCTTATACTTTTATTTGATTGCTATCATTAGTCTGATTGAATAAACAAGTTTGTTTAAAAAAAAAAAAATTTGGGTTTGAATTTTATTTTCGCTTTATTTGCTAGTGACTAGCAATAAGCTGGTTGGGGGGTGTGTTGAGTGTTAGAAAGTGTATATTTATAAAGGAGAAATTCATCATTTTACACTTTAAATCTCACTAACATCTCCAATTTTATTTATTTAAGTCCTTTGTTATTTAATTATATATGTTTTGTTTTTATTAAGTATTTTGTGTATTTTAGGGGTATCATGGTCATTTCACAATGAACGAGATTTCGGATAGCAAAACGGACGTCACCTTTGAACTCGGATACGATCGAAAACCTTAAGAGGAGCATAAAAGGAAAAATGGCACTTTGTTCACACGTCACCTTTGTTCACATGTACAGTCGCTCATGGATATCGCTCATTCACGACACTGCTTCGACCGCTTTCTTTTTCAAACCGTGTGCAAACCGTGTTTCTTTTCAAACCGCGTGGTCAAACCGTGTTCTTGTTCATCGATGACGTGGCGCAATCCTGTACATCCAAACTATTTTTAATCCGATGGCCATGATTCACTCAATGTATCTATAAAAAGGGGGCCTCCCCCCCTAATTTGATACCCTTGAATCCATTTTTGAGCTTAGTTTTCTGTAATTCTTTCTCCATCTTGTATTTTCTACGTATTTTAATAAATTCCCATTTTACCCTTAGTTCAATTATGAGTAGCTAATTTTCTTTTAAGCTTGGGTTGAAGGTGAAGTCTCAACATGTGTCATGGGCTTTATTTGGTAAATTTATTTTCTCTTCCCCTCTAATTTCTGTGGAGGTTTTGACTTTTAAATCGACAAATAATAATAATCTTGTCTAGTTACCGCCCGGTTTTACCTAAGACCCTAGTATAAGGTTATTATTATTTGGCACGATAAGCCCTTGACACCATATTGATTAGAGCGTGGTTCATGAGGTGTGGATTCCCCCCTCATGATTTAATTGGTATTAATAAGGATTATTTAGCCCATGGTGCATGTTGATACGGATCCAGATACCCAAGTGCTTTATCTCAATAGTTTCCAATTTAATTATTTCTGCCAATCCAATTTAAATTCCAGCATAATTTAAATCACTTCCACACAAATCCAACCACCCATTTACATAATTAATTCTACACACAATTAAAATCCACCTCCTCGTGGGATCGGCACTCAACACCGTTAATCTATTCTACAATAGATTCGTGCGCTTGCGAGTTCAACAAAATTTGCACAACAGTATTCAATCCATCACATATGTAATATCTTAAATCGATGGAGCGAGTTCTTGAATTGTTCTATAAGTTTGAACAATATTTACCAATCTAAGAACTCATTCACTAGCGACGTGGGACATTACATACATCAACTAAAAGTGAAGAATAGGGACGTGCCTAAGACAACGTTTCAAACTTGGTATAGGCATTATGAGTTTTGTGTGATGCCTGTTGACTTTTATGAACTTGATGAATAGAGTCTTTATCATTGTTTTTATCAATGAAATTTTGATATACTCTAAAACTGTAGAAGAGCAAAGAGGAACATTTAAGGGTGGTTCTTCAAACACTCTAAGAGAAGAAGTTCTATCTAAAGTTTAAAAAGTGTGAGTTTTGGTTCAATCCAATAGTTTTTCTAGGGCATGTCGTCATTAAGGAGAGCATCTCTGTTGATCTAGCCAAGGCTAAGGCCATGGTAAATTGGCCAAAACCAGCTAATGTTACTGAGATTAGAAGATTTTTAGGTTTAGCTAGTTATTACAAGCAGGTTTTTAAATGGATTCTCTAGTCTTGCAACTCGATTAACAAAAGGGATATTATCATTTTACTACCAAAGTTATTCTGACATATCATGTTAGTACCATAGTTTGCCGAAAAGTGTATTTTACTACCAAACATTTGCTCGTTATCAATTCACTAGCATTCTGTTAAGAACGTTAAAAATTTGCTGATGTCATAAGGGCATCAAGGACATTTCCAGCTGTAAAAGTAAAACTGTCTGTTAATTTGATAGATAAATTATCATTTTACTATCAAGTTTTTAAGGGATTTATCATTTTACTACCAAACTCTTGGGGTAAAATCGACTTTTAACTAAATTTCCGTTAAACATTAACTTTTTCTTCATGGAATAGTAGTAAATTGATAACCGTGCAAACGTTCAGTAGTAAAATACACTTTTCGACAAGCCATGGTACTGACATGATATGTTAGAATAACTTTGGTAGTAAAATAATAATTTCCCTTAACATAATTGACTAAAAAGAATGTCAAGTTTCAATGTAGTGATGAATGCATAAAGAGTTTTCGAGAATTAAATAATAGATTGGTTTTTACTCTATTTTGACAGTTTCTTCTAAAGGTGGTGGCTATATCATTCATAGTGATGCTTTTAGAAAAGCGGTGGGGATGTATATTATTGCAGCATGGTAAGGTAGTTGCATATGTATCTCGACTATTAAAGAATTATGAGCAGAATTATCCAACTTATGACTTAAAGTTAGTAGCTATGATATTTGCCTTAAATATTTGGAAACATTATCTTTATAGTAAAACTTGTGAAATCTATAAAGATCACAAGAGTTTGAAATACTTGTTCACCCAAAAAGAATACAATTTGAGATAAAAGAGATGGTTAGAGCTAGTGAAAGATTATTGTTACTCAACTAATTATCATCTTGGTAAGGCAATTATAGCGGTTGATGCTCTTAGTAAGAAGTCTTCAGTTGCTTGGCTCAGGGTCACATACTTGAGGATTTGAAAAAGATAAGGATTGAAATAGTTTTCCTGGACAACCTGATGTTTTCTCCCATTTGAGTGTTCAGCTTATCTTGATTGACAAGATTAAGGCTGCATAGAGTCAGAATCCACAATTCAGAAAAATTGATAAGGCACTAAAGGTTAGAGGTTCAGAGTTTAGGAATGATGAAAATGTTGTGTTGTGGTTTGGACAAAGACTTTATATACCTAAAGCAAACAATATCTACTTGGTTATTAGGCTTGTGCTGTTACAATTAGGCCATAATAATATCTGATATCACTAGCGAGTGAGTTTCGAAACTGAGTTACAAGTCATGGGCTCTCTTAAATAAGTAGATGTATTAGCCCAATAACAAAATTGTGACAGACAGTGTGCCTAAAGCGAAGAGTACCTATTTAGTTGTTAGGTTCGAGCTATTACAATTAGTATCAAAGCTAAATCGAGACTTGATATGTGGATGGATATGTTAATGATATGATTTTGTTTTATTCTGTTTCCAATAACTCTCAGGGGGACGCGAGGTCCTAAAAAAGAAAGTATATAGCATCGCATATATCGCATATCGCTAACAAGTGAGTCCCCAGATTGATTTGTAAGTCATGGCCTATCCTAGCTAAGTAGATGCATTTTAGGTTGCAAATCTTACTTGGTTGTTGGGCTTGAGCTGTTAAAATTGGTATCAAGTTATAAGATTCCATAGACTCTCTATTATTATTAGTAGAGAATAAAATGCTTGTCGTTCTATTGAGGTTAAAGTTAGGTTTGAGGCCTACAACCTATTATTAATTATTTGTCTTTAATGACCTAGAGTAAAGCCTCTCTAGGTAAGAGTGTTGGTCACGTAGGAATTTACAGAGAATTATCCTGACAGAGTTTGTTGTGAAATTCATAGTAATTCGTACACACCAATTTTGAGTCTAGATTTTTGATACGTTTAATTGGACATCTAAACTAATGTTTTGAAACTTTCTTAAAATGAATTTGGATATGAACCTAATTTTTTATAATTTTTCAAAATGAAGTCTGAAATTTTAAATATTTTAACAATTTTATGATGAAACGATATATTGTTTTGCATTTTTAAAGCATGTATGTTCTAAATAGAAAATCATTTGACAACCTTAATGAGGCATGAAACAAGAACTATTTTCAACAGTTCAGAAAAGAAATAAGCTATGAAAATCTTAATTTTAGAAATTTATATGTCAAAATGATCATTGTAAAATTTATTAAAAATTGGAGACTAAGTTATATATTTTTTTTTATGGAGATGATCCTATGAATTTTTTAATGTTCAGTTATTAAGGCACTTATTGTTTGATTATTGGAAATAGAATCAAGTATGCTTGTGATAGGAGTTATATGTAGATATGTGTTTTAAGGATCAGCATTCTAGCAAAGATTTCAAATTAGGATTATCATAAACGTGATTCTTTGATGAGTTTTAGAATTCAAAAGCTTATATTGATTTTTTTAAAATAATATGCTACTTCTCCTTATATATGTTTATATTAAGCTTTTATGTTTTGAAGTTTTTTATCAAAAGCTTTTGTTGTTAAAGTAGACATTCAAATGATTTTTTCAAAAACTATTTATTGAAAATGATTATGATTAAATTTTCACTAATTTGTACCACTTTTTAAAAGATAAGTAAACTGTAAGCCTTGAAAATAGAATTCGGTTAGGATATTTTTTGTTTGTGGCAACATGAACTCTATAAAGGTAATAAGTTTTGTGTCTGATTTGGTTTTTGAGTGAAAATGGTGATTTTTCTTTTGAAAGAATTTGTTCTGTAGGGTGGGAAGAATTTTTTCAAAAATTGTGCTTGCATTTCATCCCAAGTTCTGATAGATCCTAACCTAAGATTTTGTAGACAAGTTTTAACTTTATCCTTTAGTGAGAAAGGAAAAAACTTAAGCCTGATTATGTTCATGCTATAATTTTGATCAGTACATGTGTTACAAACTTCCTCAAATTCCTTTAAATGCAAATATGGATTTTCAGACTCAAAACCATAAAAAGTAAGCATAAGTTGAATAATATCAGGTTTGAAATTAAAACGTGATGCATCAGGAGGAAAAACTATGCATGATGGTGACCCTATTCTAATAGGATGCATGAAGTCTCTAAGGGTCCTAGGCTGTTCATGAAGATTTTGCAAGGCTTGGTTATCTTCGTGCTCTAAAAAATTTCTAGCTCCTATATCAGCCATATGTAAAGGTGGTGAAGGTGATCTCCTAATTAATCTGCCACTATTTGTACGAGACCAACGTCGCATGTAATGCTAATAATGTGTGCTAAACAAATTAATGATACATAAAACACTAAACGAAAATTGCAAATATAAAATAAACTGAAAATTAAATAAGCAAAAAAAGCGAAATAAAAATAAACAAACTGAAAATAAATAAAAAATAAATTAAGTGGTGAAACCAGCCATAAAAACAAAGTAATTAAACCAAAAAATCAACAAAATATTAGGCGGTATTTTAGAACCAACCATAAAATAAAGAAATTAAAGGAAACAATTTAGAGGGTATTTTAAAACTCGACATATAATAAAACATAAAATTAAATTAATTAATGTACAAGAATAAATAAACTGAAATTAAAATGTTAGGCGGTAGAACCGACCATATAAGCAAAAATAAATAAATTTAAAAAATTTTAAATAACAATCAGGCGGTTGAACCGACCATTAAAAATAAATGTAAAAAGTAAACTGTAGAAATTTAAAAAAAGAAAAAAATTACAATTTTTTTTAATTTTAGAATTTACCAACCAATTAAATTTCAATTATTTGGAGTTAATGATTATTTTAAAAGTTCAAGTCCTTGTCCGCCAAGTCCAAAAGTCCAACAAATTTGGTTTGAGGATTGAATTGCAAAAGTTTTGGGCTAAAATGAAGTTTCTCACAAATTTATAGATAATGTTAAAATTTCAAGAGAAGAGGAGTGCTAACTAAAGTTTTGCAAAAAGAGAATAAAATTGAATGACAGAAAGAAAGTAACGAAAAATAAATAAATAAATAAAACAAAAATAAAATGAAGACAAAGTGACACTAAATTTAGAAATATCCCGGTAATGTAGCAAAAAACTTGACATAATTTAAAAGTATTATTACTCCCAAGTATAAGAGTGTCTAATTATAATATAATCTGGTGAGTTTGGGGTCAAACCATAGGAAATTTAAAATCTAGTAGTCAATTTAAAACAAAAAAAATTAATTGCGAGAAAAGAAATTACTAGAAATCAATTTAAAAATATGCTAAAATTACGGGATCCACTCTCAGTATTCAAACTATAATTTTAATACTTTCTCTTTTTTATATTTTGTCTCACTTTTGCATGTTAATTATTATATTATTTAATTCTCAACTAACTATGTCTGTGGATAAATATGCAATCAAGTACCTAATGTACCACAACTATATTAATGTATCGACATTATGTCAAAATAACATATAAATCTAAGGAAATCTATAAATTAACATGACATAAAAATAATCAGAAAAGAATAAAATAAACTTAAAATTTAAAAATCACTTGAAAAAGTAATTAATTTTATGGTTTGAAACTTTGAGCTTCACCCTTCACCTCAGCTTAGTAAAATTACCCACTCACATTGAAAGAAAACGAAACACTCTTTTTATTATTTGAAAAACTTCTAGAATATATTACAGGAAAATTGATACAGAAAAAAACAAAAAAAAGAAAAGAAAGAAAGAAATCATCAGCTGTACTCTATTCACTCTCGGCTTAGCTCCTCTCTTATTTTATTTTATTTTACTTTATTTTATTTTATAATATATATCTTTTTGAAAGGTGTGAGATGGCCACTTGACCATCACGAGCATTGTTACTCTCTTCTTCCTTTTTTATTTTTTAATATTTATTTATTTAATCCCTTTAATGATGCATTCCAAATTAGTCCAGCAGTCATTCTTTGTTCCCGCTTTCAATTTCAATTCCATCTTTATTCTTGAAAAATATTTACAAGATAAAAATTAACATATTGCGAATTAATTTAGCATAAAAATATATTTGGGGAGTGTTGTGTAAATTTTGTTGAACTCGCAAGCGCACGAATCTATTGTAGAATAGATTAACGGTGACGAGTGTCGATCCCACGAGGAGGTGGATTTTAATTATATGTAGAATTAATTAAGTAAATGGGTGGTTGGATTTATGGGGAAATTGATTTAAAGGATGCTAGAATGGGGAAATTGATTTAAAGGATGTTAGAATTTAAATTGGAATAGTGGAATTAAATTGAATTGGGAACTATTGAAATAGAGTGCTTGGGTATCTGGATCCGTATCAACATGCACCATGGGCTAAATATTCCTTATTAATACCAATTAAATCATGAGGGGGGGAATCCACACCTCATAAACCACGCTCTAATCAATATGGTGTCAAGGGCTTATCGTGTCAAATAATAATAACTTTATACTAGGGTGCCGGTAAAATCAGGGCGGTAACTAGACAAGATTATTATTATTTATCGACGAAAAGTCAAAACCTCCACAAAAATTAGAGGGGAAGAGAAAATAAATTTACCAAATAAAGCCCATGACACATGTTGAGGCTTCACCTTCAACCCAAGCTTGAAAGAAAATTAGCCACTCATAATTAAACTAAGGGTAAAATGGGAATTTATTAAAATACGTAGAAAATACAAGATGGAGAAGGAATTACAGAAAACTAAGCTCAAAAATGGATTCAGGGGTATCAAATTAGGGGGGGAGGCCCCCTTTTTATAGATACATTGAGTGAATCATGGCCATCGGATTAAAAATAGTTTGGATGCACATGATTGCGCCACGTCATCAGTGAACAGTAACACGGTTTGACCACGGGTTTGACCATGCGGTTTGAACAGTAATACGGTTTGCACACGGTTTGAACAGTAACGCGGTCTGAACAGTGTCGTGAACAGTATCCATGAACAGTACCGTACATGTGAATAGTGTCGTACGTGTGAACAGTGCCATTTTTCCTTTTATGCTCCTCTTAAGGTTTTCGACTGTCCTGAGTTCAAAAATGACGTCCGTTTTGCTATCCAAAATCTCGTTCATTGTGAAATGACCATGATACCCCTAAAATACACAAAATACTTAATTAAAACAAAACATATATAATTAAATAACAAGGGACTTAAATAAATAAAATTAGAGATGTTAGTGAGATTTGAAGTGTAAAATGATGAATTTCTCCTTTATAAATATATACTTTCTAACACTCAACACACCCCCCAACCAGCTTATTGCTAGTCCCTAGCAAATAAAGCGAAAACAAAATTCAAATCCAAATCCAAATTTTTTTTTTTTACAAACTTGTTTATTCAATCAGACTAATGATAGCAATCAAATAAAAGTATAAGCATTATCTCCAGTCTAAAGAAACATCACACCCACATCAACCATCCACATGAATCAACAAAGTAAATACAGTTACTTTCAAAAATGACATGTCAAACCCCAAAATCTCACCGGTAATAGTGACACTCTCACAAGGAAATTAAATCCAATAAAAATTGTCACTTCAATGAATGATAAATGGAGTGAAGATAGTAAAGAAATAATATCACACACTCTCACCAAGATGAAGGAAATATGCTCATAACTTAGAAATAACACGATCTTAAGTCAAACAGAATATTAGTCAACCCAATGTATTTTTTTTCTTTTTTATTTTTTATTTTTTATTTTTTTTTAATTTTTTTTATGCATTACTATATCTTTATAGCCCATATAACTAGCTTCTACTTCAGACTATAATTCCCTAAAATCAAGAAGGACTTTTATTAGGATATAACGTAGGCTAGGGACATGGCTAAGAAAGAAAGGAAAATAGAGAAAACAAAATATATGTTTGAGAAAAATAATATCTTTTGGAAACTAAAAAAAATGCATTTCACTTATTTATTATTGTATTATATCTCTCTCTTTTTTTTTCTCTTTTTTTTTAGAGAATTTTTTTTTCTTTTTTTTCTTTGCTTTCCCTTTTTTTTTTCTTTTTTTCTTTTTGCACAACTTTACTAAACAAAACAATTATTTATATTTTTCTCAAACATGAATAGGTGATGGAACTTGTAAGATATCGGGTAATACTCCAAATTGGAATGGGTGAAGACGATAAGTTGACAAAGAAAAGTTTTTTTTTTTTAATAAAAGGCTCAAAAGGGCTAACTATGGATATTTGACATAAGGGATGGCTAGAAAGGCTCAAACGGGTCAAAGACGGCCTTTCCATCATCTTTTAGGGCTCTAGATACTCCTCCATATCTACTAGTTAAATGGACCTTTAGATGTAGCAACACATTTTTTTTTTAACTTTTTTTTTAAAGGGTTGACTCCAAGGAAATCTAAAGATCATGTATAAAATAATAATACTTTGCTAAAAATTTGTATGAAGAATGGGCAAAAAGGGTTACTCTCCAAGAAAAATAATAGGCTCAAAAGCTCACTTGGTATTCATTATGACATGTCAATTCTTTCAAGCAACTCATATTTATCTGCGACATCAACATGTAGAGTAGCAAACATAGTGTAACATCACTCAAGACCAAAGATAATACAAATACTAAAATTCAAAAATCATCATGTCATCCAAAAATAAAAACAAAATCACACTATTTTTTTTTTAAACAACATTCTCCCCCCCCAACCTATTCTAAACATGAAAGGAAAATATGCATGCAGAAATGTGAAAATGATGCAGAAAAACTAATTGCAAAGATTACACTTAAAATGATAGAAAAAGAAAATGATTTGATTTTTTTTTTTAACTAAGAAGATGCGTTTCTAGAGGCACTACACTCTATATTCGGCCATCTTCGACTCAAAAATTTGAAAATGCATATTTATAAAGGAGAAGTGAAAAAGAAAAAAGTTAGAAAGATCACACGAAAAATAAGAAATTTTTTTTCATTATTAATTTTTTCCCCTTTTTTTTTTTTACTAAGAAGATGCGTTCTAGAGTAACTACACTCCATATTCAGCCATCTTCAACACAAACAGTTAGCAACAGTTAGTTTCTACAACAAAAAATTAGTAAAAACTTAACCAACATTCCACAACTGTCAACTATCCCCTCTCCCCAACCAGAACTAAACATTGTCTTCAATGTTTTAAAGGAAAGAAGTAGAGTTTAGAAGACATCACCTGGGTGGTGCAACACAGAATAAAATATTTACAGGCGGAGATTTAAATCTAATTTGTACTTCTTACTGCTGCTATTGTTACCATCGTTATTTGTACACTCCAACATCAAGGTCTTCGGATCTGGCTCTTGGTCGATAAGCTTGTAACAGATCAAGTAGCTCATTAGCAGTGTGAGCACAAATAAAAAGCTTTTTCACCGTAGAGGAAATGAAGTAGCTTTTTATTGCATGGTTAAGAAATGCGATAAAGCCATCATAAAAATTATTGACATTTAACAAACCGATGGGTTTTTGATGAATGTGCAGATGGGCCCAAGATGCTAAAGTGATAAGTGCCTCTAGAGTTGCAAGATCTCCTAGTAAGAAAATAAAAGCATCAGCATGATTAAGCATTTCGGTTATTCTTTCTTGCATACCTGAGACAACTAACTCTTCTCCAGTCGGTGAGTTAGACAAGCAGCCTAAAGGTTTTAGGGTTTGTGGTATGATGCCTAACACTTGACTTCCTCGGACAAAAGCAGCTTCTGAGACCAATTTTGATAACCCTCGGTCACCTCCGCCGTACACCAAGTGTAATTTTCTCTCTGCTATGTTTTGACCAAGATCAATGGCTGCCTCAAAGAACTCTTTATATTTGCCATAGTTAAATCCAGAAAGCACACAAATGTTCTTGAATTTTTTATTGGGAGTAGCTGCCATTAGGATAATTCTCAAAAATAATTTGTGAGTGCAAATGAAAAGAATCATATTTAAGGATCTTGGTGGCAGTGGGTCACAGCTGTGAATGAGGTATCATGTCTATGTCAATTAATCGTGTAATGCACATGGCTTGAGAGTCAAAAAGGAAACAGTAACAAGGAAAAGCAAGTACTGACAAATATAAAATTATTAAAGACAATAATGCAAAGGGTAAAACAACAGTGAAATAAAACAACAGTAAAGTAAAAGGATATTTACAAGTAGTTGTGGATTTGTGGCTCACATCTTCCTCGGTTTTACGTCCGAAACGGCTTCAACGCCCTCTATGGGTCGAGGATAGGCTTCCCATCCAGTTTTCTTCCAAACTGCAAAACAGGGCGTTTATAGTCGATTCCCGAGATCGTATCGTGCATGCTCTTTCGGAATGATGGCCATAATCGGAGAATCGCTCCTTGCACATATCCACTGGGATGCGTTTCAAGAGACAAAAGGATATCATCCAATGACTCCTTATTCAAGCCATCCCTAATGAATTGAATCTTATCTTCTCTGTTATCAGACACCATTCCTAAAGAACATCGTTTTTTATTGCATATCATTCTGGCACACTTATGACAAGCAACCGAAATCTTTCGAGCTCTTCGCTTTCTTGCATAATTTCCTTTACCACAACCAGGCATGTATGCAATAAATTTAAGAGGCAACTCACTTGCCAAGCGTACTTTAGCCTCGATTAACCAGCGAATATCAGCAGGTATGTTATTCCTCATGAGCAATCGCATGTGTTCAGATCGAGCTTTATAGATTGTGAGGAGGGCATTCTGAGGAGGTGAAGGGAATCGACTATGAAGCTTTGCTAAGATCTCGTTTCTATCCATACCTTCGCCTCAGAAGATCAGTAATTATGGGAAACTAAAGTAACCGACTTGATTGTCACGGAGTACCGTTATCTGCCACTTAACCGGGGTGACAAACTAAAACACACAAACGGAATAACAAAAAAATAAAAACACACAAAGAAAATCACAATCGTCCTCTTATAGAATTTACCTCAAGCTCCAACTGGATGTTGTAGACACTTCTCTCAATGTCTCTGAGAAATCCTCAACGTGGGATATTAACTCTGGTGGTTGTAGCTTACAAATACGATGTGTTTTACAAAATCGTATCTGGCCTCTGAGATGAGATTGGACACGTTGAAGTCGTCTAAGGATGTTCAAGAGGAACTGTCTCATGATTAAAAGTGATAAAAGAAAGCTCAATGGTTAAACAAACACACTTATGCACAAACAATTTCAATTAGCAAAAGAATAGTAAAAAGAAAGAAAAAAATCAAATCACAAAAAAAACAGAAAATCTTAATTCAAATGTGGTGGGTCACTCAAATTTATTTCGGTGTCCTCTCCATGTGGTTGGTACTCTAGATATGGCTTTAATCTTTGACCATTAACTTTAAACGTGACACCGTTTTTTGGGTCCTTAATTTCAATTAACCCATGTGGAAAAACAGTATGAACAATGAAGGGGCCAGACCATCGAGAGCATAGCTTACCTGGGAATAGGTGCAAACGAGAATTGAATAAAAGTGCTTTCTGACCTGGAGTGAAAGATTTTCTCATAATCTGCTTATCATGAAAGACTTTCATTCGCTGCTTGTAAACCTTGGCATTTTCGTATACATCATTACGAATTTCTTCAAGTTCTGCCAGCTGTAATCGTCTTTCTGAGCCAGCTTGCTGCATGTCAAAATTGAATTTCTTGATGGCCCAGTACGCACGATGCTCGAGTTCCACAGGTAGGTGGCAAGCTTTTCCATACACTAGCCTGTAGGGTGACATCCCAATTGGGGTCTTGAAAGCCGTTCTATATGCCCATAATGCATCATCAAGTCTTAATGACCAATCTTTTCTGTCTGGCCTCACGGTCTTTTCTAAGATGTGCTTTATTTCTCGATTGGAGATCTCAACTTGGCCACTGGTTTGCGGATGATACGAGGTCGCCACTTTATGAGTGATGGAGTACTTTGTCAAAAGTGCTTTGAATGATTTGTTGCAAAAATGGGTACCACCATCACTAATTATTGCTCGAGGGAATCCAAAGCGTGAAACAATGTTGCTTTTCAAAAACCCTATCACCACTTTATGATCATTGGTTCTGCATGGGATTGCCTCTACCCATTTTGATACATAGTCAACAGCAACCAATATGTAATGATGGCCAAAAGATGGGGGAAAGAGTCCCATGAAGTCGATACCCCATACATCAAAAATCTCAACCACTAAAATTAGATTTAGTGGCATCATGTTCCTTCGTGTAATGCTCCCCATTCGTTGACACCTATCACATGAAGAACAAAAGGTGTAAGCATCTCAAAATATAGTTGGCCAATAGAAACCACATTGTAGAACTTTAGTCGCTGTTTTCTTAGCGCTGAAATGGCCTCCACAAGCTTGTTCATGGCAGAATGAAAGAATGTTCTGAAATTGATTCTCTGGGACACATCGTCGAATAATTTGATCTGTACAATACTTGAACAGATAGGGGTCATCCCAGAAAAAATTCTTTATTTCCGCAAAGAATTTGGCCCTGTCTTGCTTGGTCCAATGCTCTGGAAGTTTACCTGTAACAAGATAATTAACGATATCAGCATACCAAGGTAATACTTCCACACTCATTAATTGCTCATCCGAAAATGACTCATTCAATATTAAGGGTTTTGTTATTGTGTCAAAATGGAGACGAGATAGATGGTCAGCCACAACATTTTCAGAACCTTTCTTATCTTTGAATTCCGAGTCAAACTCCTGCAAAAGTAACACCCAGCGAATTAGTCTAGCTTTTGCATCTTTCTTTGTGAGGAGAAATTTAAGAGCAGCATGATCTGTGAATACAATTATTTTACAGCCAATGAGATAAGATCGAAATTTTTCTAATGCAAACACTACTGCTAGCATTTCTTTTTCAGTAGTTGAATAGTTCAACTGTGCATCGTTTAATGTCATACTAGCATAGTAAATAACATGAGGAATTTGATCTACTCTTTGTCCTAATACTGCTCCTACTGCATAATCAGATGCATCACACATAAGCTCAAATGGTAAGCTCCAGTTTGGTGGCTGAATGATGGGTGATGTTGTCAACAAATGCTTTAGTTTTTCAAACGCCACAAGACATGAATCATTAAAGATAAAAGGTACATCCTTAGCAAGTAGATTGCATAAGGGTCTTGAAACTTTGCTAAAATCCTTAATGAAACGTCTATAAAAACCAGCATGCCCAAGGAAAGATCTTACTTCTCTGACTGTTTTAGGTGGAGGAAGATTAGAAATGAGATCCACCTTGGCTTTGTCAACCTCAATACCTTTGCATGAAATGATGTGACCGAGAACTATACCTTGTTTTACCATAAAATGGCACTTCTCCCAATTTAAGACCAAATTCTTCTCTATACATCTCTGTAAAACTTGTGTTAGATGATGTAAACATTGATCAAATGAGTCACCAAAGATAGAAAAATCATCCATAAAGACCTCAAGAAATCGTTCAACCATATCAGAAAAAATGCTTAACATACAACGTTGAAATGTAACAGGTGCATTACATAATCCAAATGGCATTCTCCTATATGCAAAAATGCCAAAAGGGCAAGTGAAAGTGGTTTTCTCTTGATCTTTTTGGTGCTATGGGAATCTGATTATATCCTGAATAGCCATCTAGAAAGTAATAAAATTCATGGCCTGCTAATCTATCAAGCATTTGATCAATAAATGGTAAAGGAAAATGGTCTTTACGTGTGACAGAATTTAATTTTCTATAATCAATGCATACGCGCCATCCTGTAGTCACTCTAGTGGGTATCAATTCATTATCAGCATTGGTAACTACTGTGACTCCTGACTTTTTAGGGACAACTTGCACATGACTGACCCATGAACTATCAGAAATTGGGTAAATGATACCTGCATCTAATAGCTTAAGGACTTCCGTTCTAACAACTTCTTTCATATTAGGATTTAACCGACGTTGCATTTCCCTAATAGATTTAGCATTTTCATCAAGGTGAATGTAATGTATGCAGTCTGCTGGGTTTATATATTTTATGTCTGCTATGGTCCATCTTAATGCTCCTTTGTGCTCTTTTAAAACATCCAACAACTTACCTTTTTACTCGTCATTTAGAGATGATGAGATGATTACCGGTAGAGTGCTTTCTTCTCCCAAGAACGCATATTCCAAAGTGTTGGGTAATGGTTTGAGCTCGAGTTTTGGTGGTGACTCTGATGATGGGATGATTTTCTTCTCAGATGGTGCTAATTGTTCAACTCTTGACTTCCATTTATTAGTGTCCATGGATGGTGCTGAGTCAAGTAAAGCGTTGACCTCATCGACTGATCTGTCAACATCAAAATCCAAACCAAAGTGAGTTAAACATGTTTGCAAAGGGTCATCAGTAAGGTTTGAAATAAACTTATCATCAACTAATGCTTCAATTAAATCCACATCAACAATTCTATCATCTGCATTGTGAGGTTGTTTGGCAATGTTGAAGATGTTGAGCTCCATAGTCATATTGCCAAAGGACAACTGCATGTTTCCAGTCCTGCACTGAATGTGAGCATCAGCAGTTGACAAGAATGGTCGGCCTAGGATAATGGGGATGTGCTTATTTGAATCCTGTATTGGTTGAGTGTCAATTACAATGAAATCAACAGGAAAATAAAACTTGTCTACCTGGATAAGCACGTCCTCCACAATACCACGAGCTATTTTCGTGGACCGATCTGCAAGCTGTAACACCACTGGAGTTGGGTGTAATTCTCCCAATCTAAGTTTCACAAATACTGAGTAAGGCAAAAGATTAACACTAGCTCCTAAATCCAACAAAGCATTCTCAATTGTGTGGTTCCCTATACTACATGAAATAGTGGGGGAGCCTGGGTCTTTACATTTTAGAGGAATTTTGTGTTGGAGAATAGAACTAACATTTTCAGTTAAAAATGCCTTTTTCTGAACATGAATGTTTCTCTTTTTAGTGCAAAGGTCTTTAAGAAACTTGGCATAAGATGAAACTTGTTTTATTGCATCAAGTAAAGGGATGTTAACACTTACCTGTTTGAAGACTTCAAGAATCTCACCTGTGGATTTTCCCTTCTTTCCTTTAGCTAACCTCTGAGGAAATGGAGCTTTAAGAATGTATTCTCGTGGATTTGTTTCTTCTTTCTCCTCCGGTGGTGAGTCCTCAGCATTTACAGGTACAATCTGATTTTCTTTTGTCGCTGGCATCTCCACTTTGTTGTCGACTTCTTTCCCTTTTCGCATGGTCATGACGGCTTTAACCTCTCCATGCTGCTGTGGTGAACTGGTACTTGCTTCATGCACTCCTTTAGGATTAGGCACTGGTTGACTTGGAAATTTGCCTTTTTCAACAGTCATTGCCAAAGTCTGAACTGAAGAAGCAAGTTGTCCCACCATCTTTTCGAGACTTGAAACTGATTGGGCTTGTGAGTTGAAGCTTTCTCTCATCTCATTCCGTAGTCCATCAATGGTGCGGTTTTGTTGTTCGATCATGGAGTTAGTAACATTCTTGACATTCTGGAATGCATCCTCCCATTGTCTGGGTTGAGAGTAGTTTTGGTTCTGATTGTATGGTCTAAATAGTGGCTGAGAGGCTTGAGTAACTTGAGGAATTGGTTGCATTGGTGGAGCTGGAGCTGTTGGTCCATTCTGTTGAAATCCTTGAGACCATGAAAAATTGGAGTGGTCTCTCCATCCAGGGTTATGTGTGTTGGAGTATGGGTTGTAATTTGATGGCTTCCTCATGACACCGATGGCATTGGCTTGATCTGAATACGAGTCATGGTCATGTGGCTCTGTTGATTTAACAGTCGTCAAAGATGCTATTTGTCGAGAAAGACCTTTAATTATCTCTTTGACTTCTTTGATTCCCGAACCGGACTCGACAATGTGAACCTCATTCACTCCTTTAATTCTTCTAGTATTCCTGAGAGATCGACTCCGTTGTTGGGAATTATCTGCTTGTCGCTAGAAAAAATCCCAAATCTCTGATGCACTTTTTGACATTAGCTCTCCTCCACTTGTCGCCATTAGCCATTCTTGCACATTTGGCAATAATCCTTCCAAGAAGTATTGGCATTGATGCCATTTCTCGTACCCATGATGTGGACACTTCAAAAGTAGCCCATTGAATCGCTCCCATGCTTCGAAAAACTGCTCGTCTTCTCTTTGGGTGAACTCTGAGATTTTCCTGCGAATAGCATTAGTTTTATGCACTGGGAAATATTTATTTAAAAATTTTGTTACCATTTGTTCCCATGTTGTAATGCTATTAGCAGGCAATGTATTGAACCATGAACGAGCTCTATCCTTTAAAGAAAATGGGAATAGTCTAAGTTTAACATCATCTTCTGAAAAATTCTCATATTTAAAGGTTTGACATATTGTATGAAAATCATTCAGATGATTATATGGGTCCTCATTTTCTAGGCCATATAATTTTGGGAGACAATTTAGCACACTAGGTTTTAGCTCAAAACTCCTAACAGCTACATTTGGGTATCTTATGCCAGATGTGCTCAAATTAGTTAAGGGACTGAAGTAGTCCTTAAATGGCCTCTCCTGTGGTTCTGGTTGTTATAAAACCATTTCAATTTTTTCTTTAAGTGCGATGTGTTTGTGTGTGTGAAGTGTTCTTTCTAATTCAAGGTCTATAGGTTCAAGATTATGTAATAATGACCTACGACCATGCATGCAAAGAAAATAAAAATGAGAACAAATTAAATAATAATAAAGAAGAATGACAAATTACAATACTAACCTTATTGCGCTGTTACAACCTTTCTATTAAAAAAAACACACTAAAACAAATACGTGAAATAAAATAAAAATAAATTAATGAGATAAATGAAAAATTACAAAGAAAAATAACTTGAAAATTAAATTGCAGAAATTTAAAGAAGAGAAAAAAATTCTTACCTAAAATATAAATTCGTTTTTTTTAATTAATTAAGAAAAAAAATACAAGGAAACAACTAAAATAATAATAATAATAATAATAAAATTATTTACAAAAAATTAATTCTACAAATTAAAATACTTACCTCCCCGGCAACGGCGCCAAAAACTTGTTGTTCAAATTTTGTTGAACTCATAGTTTACTTGAATCTATTGTAGAATAGATTAACGGTGACGAGTGTCGATCCCACGAGTAGGTGGATTTTAATTATATGTAGAATTAATTAAGTAAATGGGTGGTTAGATTTATGGGGAAATTGATTTAAAGGATTCTAGAATGGGGAAATTGATTTAAAGGATGCTGGAATTTAAATTGGAATAGTGGAATTAAATTGAATTGGGAACTATTGAAATAGAGTGCTTAGGTATCTGGATCCGTATCAACATGCACCATGAGGTAAATATTCCTTATTAATACCAATTAAATCATGAGGGGGGGAATCCACACCTCATGAACCACGCTCTAATCAATATGGTGTCAAGGGCTTATCGTGCCAAATAATAATAACCTTATACTAGGGTGCCGGTAAAACCAGGGCAGTAATTAGACAAGATTATTATTATTTGTCGATGAAAAGTCAAAACCTCCACAGAAATTAGAGGGGAAGAGAAAATAAATTTACCAAATAAAGCCCATGACACATGTTGAGACTTCACCTTCAACCCAAGCTTGAAAGAAAATTAGCCACTCATAATTAAACTAAGGGTAAAATGGGAATTTATTAAAATACGTAGAAAATACAAGATGGAGAAGGAATTACAGAAAACTAAGCTCAAAAATGGATTTAGGGGTATCAAATTAGGGGGGGAGGCCCCCTTTTTATAGATACATTGAGTGAATCTTGGCCATCGGATTAAAAATAGTTTAGATGCACAGGATTGCGCCACGTCATCAGTGAACAGTAACACGGTTTGACCACGGGTTTGACCACGCGGTTTGAACAGTAACACGGTTTGCACACGGTTTGAACAGTAACCCGGTCTGAACAGTGTCGTGAACAGTATCCATGAACAGTACCGTTCATGTGAATAGTGCCGTACGTGTGAACAGTGCCATTTTTCCTTTTATGCTCCTCTTAAGGTTTTCGACTGTCCTGAGTTCAAAAGTGACGTCCGTTTTGCTATCCGAAATCTCGTTCATTGTGAAATGACCATGATACCCCTAAAATACACAAAATACTTAATTAAAACAAAACATATATAATTAAACAACAAAGGACTTAAATAAATAAAATTATAGATGTTAGTGAGATTTGAAGTGTAAAATGATGAATTTCTCCTTTATAAATATACACTTTCTAACACTCAACAGGGAGTATTAAGATAATTTAGAAATAATGAGCGTATTCGTCTACAAAATAAATGAAAAAGTAATAATTTTATCATTATTAAGTGTACACTTTTTAGTGTCAATCACCCATAATCTTTGAATTGGTACCAACATTCTAATAAACATAACAACAAATCATTATATCATAGTCCTATATCAAATTGGTACCCATAAACATCACAACAATAACCATAATCTTTTTTTTAAAAAAAAATCTGTTCACAAAAATACTAATCATAATAATAACTAAAATCCTAAAAAGTTATCGTGATTCATACACGAAAAAAAAAATAGTGGATTGAAAAATAAATCAAAATGAGTTCACTAAAAAGAAAAAGAAAAAAAAATGCCACAATTTATCAAGCATAATTTTTTTAAGGAAAGTTCATCAATAGAATTTCACAAACTTTGCTAGATTTCAGATGATCTATGATTTAGTAAAATATCCTAGTGAGATGTAGCCAACAGCTGCATAAAAAATGAAAAAAAAATCAATATCTCAAAAACATATATAGATAATAAACAAAATAAACCATCCCACCTAACATATATGTCTCATTCGCATATGTTTATCAAATGTAAATGAGGAAGATTGAGTTTTTACCTTGATCTGATATCAAATTGGAATCACATCCATTTTTAGTGATGACTTGAATAGGGTTGTTTTTTACTCATGCTAGGCTGTTGCTGACTTGAAGATCGGTGATATTGTTGCTGACATGAATGCAAACTTAAAGAGCGGTGTTTTTGATGAGTTAAAGAAAAGTAATCTTGATGTTGAATTGAAGAAGGTTGATGGTGACGTTGACTTGAAGAAATGTGATACTGAGGTTGAATTAAAATGTTGACTCGAAGAGAGCATATTATAGTTCGCAATTGATTGTAAGAGTGAAGGATGTCATTTTGAAATGTTGTTTTGAATTGGCAAACTTGTATGACGATTCTGTTTACTAGTTTGTTAGAGCTTTCACTCATAACTTGTGTGTTTGCTGTAGCATGATTAGTCTATAAAGACAACAACCATAAAAAAGAAAAAGATAGTTTTAGACTTACCTGATGGGTGTTGAAGATATTCTAGTGTAGTTGTGCTCTCTGCTGCATTTCTAGTTTTTTTCATGGTGACCTACAAGGGCAAATGATAATGTAAACTACCTACAAGGGCAAATGATAATATAAACTATTCAGTAATGGATACTAAGCATTTTATCTACTAAGTAACCTATGAGTGCAAATGATAATGTAAACTATTGAGCAATGGATACTAAGCATTTTAGCTACTAAGTAACCTTCGAGTGCAAATGATAATGTAAACTATTGAGCAATGGATACTAAGCATTTTGGCTACCATACTAAGCATTTTAGCTACTAAGTAGTGAATATTAAACATGCTTTTGTGCAAAATAAGTAGGCGCAAATGTAAATAACTCATAACCTGTCCAGTGGCATCAACAGGCTCATTTTTGCATGCTCATTTTTTATGGCCGAAAATGGTACAATTGCTACATCTTTGCTTGGTCTTTCTTTTCCCTTGTTGTTCCTCTGGCTCTCTTCTCCTCACTATTTTAGGCCTACCAACTCTTGCTTTAACATATGGTGGTACGATTTTTAGGCCTTCAATACTAGGCCAAGTAGTTTAATTTGGAAGTAAATGTATGATATTTGCATATGTGGCCAAAGACGCTTCCACTATCAGTCTTTTATCCATAGAATCAGCAGCATCCTCATGTCTTTGAGCAATACATGGCATCATTTGATAGACAACATAGTCACAAGTTTTATTCTGCAGGCTAACTATAAATGTTTTATTATTCTCATCCATGACCTCAAATTCATATTCACTAGCCACAAGCACTCTTACGAATCTTCCTTCTTGCCTGGAAACATTCAACTTTCTCCTCACGATTGGAGGTAGCTTCCCAATCCATTTTCTTGCATCGGAATACCTTTTGTACAAACTTTTCATAACCTTTTTCCTAATGAATTCCATAAGTGTCAACACAGGCTTGTCTCTATATTCATTCTATAACTTAGTTAAGTTATTGGTTACATGATCAACTTTTACATCATGCGCAAATGCATGTCTAGCCCACTCTTTCTTGTCAATCTTGATCAAATAATCGTAAGCGGCCTGTGTGTCTTTTTTAGCTATTTTTATCTTCTTTATGTTGTCTTGCCATTCATCTGCACTAGTGGCTCTTACTGCAGCCCAAAATAGGTTTTTGTCAATCATATCAGGATGATTACTTCTTAAGTTAGCAAACATATGCCTGGCACAATTCCTTACCATGCCAATATGCTTCCAAGCCTAGCAATATTCCTTTTTGCCTATATATCATAAATGTCACTTGACTTTGATTCCTTATATTCAGCCACTCACTCAATATTGCTAAAAACCATTTTCATCTATCAGCACATTCTGATTCACAAATACAAACTGCAATTGGAAAAATTCCATTTTTTGCATCTAATGCTACTACTAACAATAACACACCTCTAAAAGGCCCTTTTAAATGACAACTGTCTAATCCTATAAACCATCTACATCCATTAATGAATGCATTCTTCAAAGATGGCCTTCTATCTTTATCAAAACCGTTGTGTAAATTTTGTTGAACTTGCAAGCGCACGAATCTATTGTAGAATAGATCAATGGTGTAGAGTATCGATCCCACGAGGAGGTAGATTTTAATTAGGTGTAGAATTAATTTTGTAAGTGGGTGATTGGATTTATGGGGAAAATTGATTTAAACTATGCTAGAATTTAAATTGGAATAGCGGAATTAAATTGAACTGAAAACTATTATAATAAAGTGCTTGGGTATCTAGATCCGTATCAACATGCACCATGGGCTAAATATTTCTTATTAATACCAATTAAATCATGAGGGGGGAATCCACACCTCATGAACCACACTCTAATCAGTATGGTGCTAAAGGCTTATCGTGCCAAGTAATAATAACCTTATACTAGGGTGAGGTGAAAGCAGAGCGGTAACTAGACAAGATTATTATTATTTGTCGACGAAAAGTCAAAACTTCCACAGAAATTAGAGGAGAAGAGAAATAAATTTACCAAATAAAGCCCATGACACATGTTGAGACTTCACCTTCAACCCAGGCTTGAAAGAAAATTAGCTACTCATAATTGAACTAAGGGTAAAATGGAAATTTATTAAAATACATAGAAAATACAAGATGGAGAAAGAATTACAGAAAACTAAGCTCAAAAATAGATTTAGGGGTATCAAATTAGAGGGGAGAGGCCCCTTTTCTCATAGATACATTGAGTAAATCATGGCTATCAGATTAAAAATAGTTTGGACACACAGGATTGCACTACGTCATCAGTCAACAGTACGCAGTTTGACCACGGGTTTGACCACGCGGTATAAATAGTGTCGTGAACCGTATGTGTGAATAGTATCGTACGTGTGAACAGTGTCATTTTTCCTTTTATGCTCCTCTTAAGGTTTTCAACTATCCTGAGTTAAAAAATGACATCCATTTTGCTATCCGATATCTCATTCATTGTGAAATGACCATGATGCCCCTAAAATACATAAAATACTTAAATAAAACAAAACACTCATAATTAAATAACAAGGGACTTAAATAAATAAAATTAGAGATGTTAGTGAGACTTGAAGTGTAAAATGACGATTTTCTCCTTTATAAATATACACTTTCTAACACTCAACACACCCCCCAGCCAACTTATTGCTAGTCCCTAACAAATAAAGTGAAAACAAAATTCAAATCCAAAATGATTTTTTTTAAAAAACAATTGTGTTTATTCAATCAGATTAATGATAACAATCAAATAAAAGTATAAGCATTATCTCCAGTCTAAAGAAACATCACACCCACATCAACCATCCATATGAATCAAGCTAGTAGATTTTGTCACAGCTACTTTAAAAAATGACATGTCAAACCCCGAAATCTCACCAGTAGTAGTGACACTCTCACAAAGAAATTAAACCCAAGAAAAATAGTCACTCAAATGAATGGTAAATTAAGAGAAAAATAATAAAGAAGTAATATTACACGCTCTCACCAAAATGAAAGAAATACGCTCACAATTTAGAAATAACACGATCTCAATTCAAACAAAATGCTAGTCAACCCAATTTATTTACTTTTTTTTCTCTTTTTTTTTTGCACCACTACATCTTTTTAGCCCATATAACTATCTTCTACTTCAGACTATAATTCCCTAAAATCAAGAAGGACTTTTATTAGGATGTAACGTAGGCTAGGGACATGGCTAACAAAGAAAAGAAAATAAATAAAATAAAATATATGTTTGAGAAAAATAATATCTTTTAGAAACCAAAAAATACATTTCACTTATTTATTATTGTATTATATCTCTCTCTCTTTTTTGTTCTTTTCTCTTTTTTTTTAAAGAACTTTGTTTTCTTTTTTTTTTTTTTGGTATTGCACAACTTTACTAAAACAATTATTTATATTTTTATCAAACATGAATAGGTGATGGAACTTGTAAGATATCGGGTAATACTTCAAATTGGAGTGGGTTAAGATGATAAGTTGACAAAGAAAAGTTTTTTTTTTAATAAAAGGCTCAAAAGGGCTAACTATGGATATTTCACATAAAGGATGGCTAGAAAGGCTCAAACGGGTCAAAGATGGCCTTTCCATAATCTTTTAGGGCTCTAGATAATCTTTCATATCTACTAGTTAAATGGACATTCAGATGTAGCAACACACTTTTTTTAAAAGCAATTTTTTTTTAGAGTGTTGATTCAAAAGAATATAGAGATCGTATATAAAATAGTAAACTGCTAAGTTGTATGAAAAATGGGCAAAAATGGTTACTCTCCAAGAAAATTAATAGGCTCAAAAGATCACTTGGTATTCATTATGACATGTCAATTCTTTCAAGCAACTCATATTTATCTCCAATATCAATATGTAAATTAGCAAACATAGTATAACATCACTCAAGACCAAAGATAATACAATACTAAAATTCGAAAGTCATCATGTCATCCAAAAATAAAAACAAAATAACACAATTTTTTTTTAAACAACATTCTACCCCCCAACCTATTCTAAACATGAAAGGAAAATATGCATGTAGAAATGTGAAAATAATGCAGAAAAAATAATTGGAAAATTTATACTTAAAATGATAGAAAAAGAAAATGGTTTTTTTTACTAAGAAGATGCGTTTCTAGAGGCACTACACTCTATATTCAGCTATCTTCGACTCAAAAATTTGCAAATGCATATTTATAAAGGAGAAGTCAAAAAGAAAAAGTTAGAAAGATCACAAAAAATTTTTTTTAACTTTCAAACTAAGAAGATGCGTTTCTAGAGTCACTATACTCCATATTCAGCCATCTTCTACTAAAAAATTTAGCCACAGTTAGTCTCTACAACAAAAAATTAGTAAAAACTTAACCAACATTCCACAATTGTCAACTATTCCCTCCCTCCAACCAGAACGAATATTGTCCTCAATGTTTTAAAGGAAAGAAGTTGAGTTTAGAAAACATCACCTGGGTGGTGCAACACAGAATAAAATATTTACAGACAGAGAGTTAAATCTAATTTGTACTTCTTACTGCGGCTACCGTTACCATCGTTATTTGTACAGTCCAACACCAAGGTCCTGGGATCTGGCTCTGGTCAATAAGCTTGTAACATATCAAGTAGCTCATTAGCAGTATGAGCACAAGTACAAAGCTTTTTCGCTGTGGAAGGAATGAAGTAGTTTTTTATTGCATGGTTAAAAATGTGGTAAAGCCATCATAAAGGTTATTGGCATTTAACAAACTGATGGGTTTCTGATGAATGTGCAGATGGGCCCAAGATGCTAATGTGATAAGTGTCTTTAGAGTTGCAAGATCTCCTGGTAAGAAAATAAAAGCATCAGCATGATTAAGCATTTCAGTTATTCTTTCTTGCATACCTGAGACAATTAACTCTTCTTCAATCGATGAGTCAGAAAAACAGCCCAAAGGTTTTAGGGTTATTGGGATGATGCCTAACACTTTGCTCCCTCTGACATAAGCAACTTCTGAGACCAGTTTTGATAACCCTAGGTTACCTCTTTCATACACTAAGTGTAATTTTCTCTCTGCTATGCTTCAACCAAGATCAATGGCTGCCTCAAAGAACTCTTTATATTTGCCATAGTTAAATCCAGAAAGCACACAAATATTCTTGAATTGTTTATTGGGAGTATCTGCCATTGGGATACTTCTCAAAAATAATTTGTGAGTGCAAACGAAAAGAATCATATTTAAGGATCTTGGTGGCAGTGGGTCACAGCTATGAATGAGGTATCATGTCTATGTCAATTAACGTGTAAAGCACATGACTTGAGAGTCAAAAAGAAAAAAGTAAAAAGGAAAAGCAAACAATGATAAAATAAAATTATTAAAGACAATAATGAAAATGGTAAATCAACAGTGAAATAAAATAACAGTGAAGTAAAAGGATATTTACAAGTAGTTACGACTGTGGCTCACATCTTCCTCTGGTTTTACGTCCAGAAACGGCTTCAACGCCCTCTATGGGTCAAGGATAGGCTTCCCATCCAGTTTTCTTATAAACTGACAAACAGGGTCGTTTATAGTCAGATTCCCAAGACTGTATCGTGCATGCTCTTTCTAGAATGATGGCCATAACTGGAGAATCGCTCCTTGCACATATCCACTGGGATGCATTTCAAGAGACAAAAGGATATCATCCAATGACTCCTTACTCAAGTCATCCCTAATGAATTGAATCTTATCTTCTCTGTTATCAGACACTATTCCTAAAGAACATGGTTTTTATCGCATATTATTCTGGCACATTTATGACAAGCAACCGAAATTTTTCTAGCTCTTCGCTTTCTTGCGTAATTTCTTTTACCACAACCAGGCATGTATACAATAAATTTAGAAGGCAACTCACCTGCCAAGCGTACTTTGGCCTCGATTAACCAACGAATATCAGCAGGTATGTTATTCCTCATGAGCAATCGCATGCGTTCGGACCGAGCTTTATAGATTGTAAGGAGGGCATTCTGAGGAAGTGAAGGGAATCGATTGTGAAGCTTTACTAAAATCTCGTTGTTGTCCATTCTTTCGTCTCAGAATATCAGTTATTATGGGAAACTGAAGTAACCGACTTGATTGTCATGGAGTACTGTTATCCGCCATTTGACCGGGGTGACAAACAAAAACACACAAAGAAAATCACAATCGTCCTCTTATAGAATTTACCTCAAGCTCCAACTGGATGTTGTAGACACTTCTCTCAATGTCTCTGAGTTGGCTTTCTAAATCCTCAACGTGGGATATTAACTCTGGTGGTTGTAGCTTCCAAATACGATGTGTTTTACAAAATCGTATCTGGCCTCTGAGATGAGATTGGACACGTTGAAGTCGTCTAAGGATGTTCAAGAGGATCTGTCTCATGATTAAAAGTGATAAAAGAAAACTTAATGGTTAAACAAACACACTTATGCACAAATAATTTCAATTAGCAGAATAGTAAAATGAAAAAAAAATCAAATCACCGAAAAGACAGAAAAATCTCAATTCAAATGTGGTGGGTCACTCAAATTTATTTCGGTGTCCTCTCCATGTGGTTGGTATTCTAGATATGGCTTTAATCTTTGACCATTAACTTTAAACGTGACACCGTTCTTTAGGTCCTTAATTTCAATTGCCCCATGTGGAAAAACAGTATGAACAATAAAAGGGCTAGACCATCGAGAACGCAACTTACCTGGGAATAGGTGCAAACGAGAATTGAATAAAATTACTTTCTAACCTGGAGTGAAAGATTTTCTCATAATCTGCTTAACATGAAAGACTTTCATTCACTGCTTGTAAACCTTGGCAGTTTCGTATGTATCGTTGTGAATTTCTTCAAGTTATGCCAACTGTAATATTCTTTCTGAGCTAGCTTGCTGCATGTCAAAATTGAATTTCTTGATGGCCTAATACGCACGATGCTCGAGTTCCGCAGGTAGGTGGTAAGCTTTTCCATATACTAGCCTGTAGGGTGACATCCCAATTAGGGTCTTGAAAGCCGTTCTATATGCCTATAACGCGTCATCAAGTCTTAATGACCAATCTTTTCTGTCTGGCCTCACCGTTTTTTCTAATATGTGCTTTATTTCTCGATTGGAGATCTCAACTTGGCCACTGGTTTGCGGATGATACAGGTCGCCACTTTATGAGTGATAGAGTACTTTGTCAAAAGTACTTTGAATGATTTGTTGCAAAAGTGGATACCACCATCACAGATTATTGCTCAAGGGAATCCAAAGCGTAAAACAATGTTGCTTTTCAAAAACCCTATCACCACTTTATGGTCATTGGTTCTGCATAGAATTGCCTATACCCATTTCGATACATAGTCAACAGCAACCAATATGTATTGATGGCCAAAAAAAGCACGAAAAGGTCCCATGAAGTCGATATCCCACACATCAAAAATCTCAACCACTAAAATTGGATTTAGTGGCATCATGTTCCTTCGTGTAATGCTCCCCATTCGTTAACACCTATCACATGAAGAGCAAAAACTGTAAGCATCTTGAAATATAGTTGGCCAACAGAAACCATATTGTAGAACTTTTGTCGCTGTTTTCTTAGCGCTGAAATGGCCTCCGCAAGCTTGTTCATGGCAGAACAAAAGGGTGTTCTGAAATTCATTTTCTGGGACACATCGTCTAATAATTTGATCTGCACAATACTTGAACAGATAGGGGTCATCCCAGAAAAAATTCTTTATTTTCGTAAAAAATTTAGCATTGTCCTGCTTGGCCCAATGCTCTGGAAGTTTACCTGGAACAAGATAATTAACGATATCAGCATACCAAGGTAATACTTCTACACTCATTAATTGCTCATCCGGAAATGACTCATTCAATATTAAGGGTTCTGTTATTGTGTCAAAATGGAGACGAGAGAGATGGTCAGCCACAACATTTTTTGTGCCTTTCTTGTCTTTGAATTCCAAGTCAAACTCTTGTAAAAACAACACCCAACGAATTAATCTAGCTTTTACATCTTTCTTTGTGAGAAGATATTTCAAAGAAGCATGATCTATGAACACAATAATTTTACAACCAATGAGATAATATCAAAATTTTTCTAATGCAAATACTACTGCTAGCATTTCTTTTTCAGTAGTTGAATAGTTCAACTGTACATTATTTAATGTCATACTAGTATAGTAAATAACATAGGGAATTCGATCAACTCTTTGTCCTAATACTGCTCCTACTGCATAATCAGATGCATCACACATGAGTTCGAATGGTAAGCTCCAGTTTGGTGGCTGAATTATGGGTGATGACGTCAAAATTGCTTTAGCTTTTCAAATGCTACAAGACATGAATCATCAAAGATAAAATGTACACCCTTAGCAAGTAAATTACATAAGAGTCTAGAAACTTTGCTAAAATCTTTAATGAAATGTCTATAAAAACCAGTGTGCTCAAGGAAAGATCTTACTTCTCTGACTGTTTTAGGTGGAGGAAGATTGGAAATGAGATCCACCTTGGCTTTGTCAACCTCAATACCTTTGCATGAAATGATGTGACTGAGGACTATACTTTGTTTTACCATAAAATGACACTTTTTCTAATTTAAGTCCAAATTTTTCTCGATACATCTCTGTAGAGCTTTTGTCAAATGATGTAAACATTGATCAAATGAGTCACCAAAGACAGAAAAGTCATCCATAAAGACTTCAAAGAATCGTTCAACTATATCAGAAAAAATGCTTAACATGCATCATTGAAATGTAGCAGGTGCATTACATAATCCAAAAGGCATCCTCCTATATGCAAAAGTGCCAAAAGGGCAAGGGCAAGTGAAAGTGGTTTTCTCTTGATTTTTTGGTGCTATCGGAATCTGATTGTATCCTGAAAAGCCATCTAGAAAGTAATAAAATTCATGGCCTGCTAATCTATCAAGTATTTTATCAATAAATGGTAAAGGAAAATTGTCTTTACATGTGACAGAATTTAATTTTCTATAATCAATGCATACACGCCATCCTGTAGTCACTCTCGTGGGTATCAATTCATTATCAGCATTGGTAACTACTGTGACTCCTGACTTTTTAGGTGCAACTTGCATAGGACTAACCCATGAACTATCAGAAATTGGGTAAATGATACCTGCTTCTAACAGTTTAAGGACTTCAGTTCTAACAACTTCTTTCATGTTAGGGTTCAACCGACGTTGCATTTCCCTTGTAGATTTAGCATTTTCATCAGGATGAATGTAATGCATGCAGTCTGCTGGGTTTATACCTTTAATGTCGGCTATGGTCCATCTTAATGCTCCTTTGTGCTCTTTTAAAACATCCAACAACTTACCTTTTTATTCGTCATTTAGAGATGATGAGATGATTACCGATAGAGTTTTTTCTTCTCCCAAGAACGCATATTCTAAAGTGTTGGGTAATGGTTTGAGCTCGAGTTTCTGTGGTGATTCTGATGATGGGATGATTTTCTTCTCTGATGGTGCTAGTTGTTCAACTATTGACTTCCATTTATTAGTGTCCATGGATGGTGTTGAGTCAAGTAGGGCGTTGACCTCATCGACTGATCTGTCAATATCAAAATCCAAACCAAAGTGAGTTAAACATGTTTGTAAAGGGTCATCACTAAGATTTGAAAGAAAAGTATCATTAACTAATGCTTCAATTAAATCCACATCAACAATTCCATCATCTGCATTAAGAGTTTGTTTGGCAATGTTGAAGATGTTGAGCTCCATAGTCATGTTGCCAAAGGACAACTGCATATTTCCAATTCTGCATTAAATATGAGCATCCGCAGTTGCCAAGAAAGGTCGGCCTAGGATGATAGGGATGTGCTTCCTTGAATTCTGGATTGGTTGAGTGTCAATTACTCTAGCTCCTAAATCCAACAAAGCATTCTCAATTATGTGGTTTCCTAAACTACATGAGATAGTGGGGGAGCCTGGGTCTTTACATTTTAGAGGAATTTTGTGTTAGAGTATAAAACTAACGTTTTCAGTTAAAAAGGCCTTCTTTTGAACATGAATGTTTCTCTTTTTAGTGCAAAGGTCTTTAAGAAACTTGGCATAAGATGAAATTTGTTTTATTGCATTAAGTAAAGGGATGTTAACACTTACCTGTTTGAAGACTTCAAGAATCTCACCTGTGGATTTTTTCTTCTTCCCTTTAGCTAACCTCTGAGGAAATGGAGCTTTAGGAACGTATTCCCGTGGGTTGGTTTCTTCTTTCTCCTCTGGTGGTGAGTCTTCAACATTCACAGGTACAATTTGATTTTCTTTTGTCGTTGGCATCTCCACTTTGTTGTCGACTTCTTTTCCTTTTCGCAAGGTCATAAAGACTTTGACCTCTCCATACTGTTATGGTGAACTGGTACTTGCTTCATGCACTCCTTTAAGATTAGGCACTAGTTGACTTAGAAATTTTCCTTTCTCAACAGTCATTGCCAAAGTCTGAACTGAAGAAGCAAGTTGTCCCACCATCTTCTTGAGGCTTAAAACTCATTGGGCTTGTGAGTTGAAGCCTGCTCTCATCTCATTCCGTAGTCCATCAATGGTGCGATTCTGTTGCTCAATCGTAGAGTGAGTAACATTCTTGAAATTTTGAAATGCATCCTCCCATGGTCTGAGTTGAGAGTAATTCTAGTTCTGATTGTATGGTCTAAATGGTGGTTGAAAGGCTTGAGGAACTTAAGGAATTGGTTGCGTTGGTGGAGCTGGAGCTGCTGGTCCATTCTGTTGGAATCCTTGAGACTATGAAAAATTAGGGTGGTCTCTCCATCCAGGATTATATGTATTGGAGTATAGGTTGTAATTTGACGGCTTCCTCATGACCCCGATGGCATTGGCTTGATCTGAATATGACTCATGGTCATGTGGCTCTGTTGATTTAGTAGTTTTCAACGATGTTATTTGTCGAGAAAGGCCTTCAACCATCTCTTTGACTTCTTTAATTCCCGAACTGGACTCGCCAATGTGAACCTCATTCACTCCCTTAATTCTTTTAGTATTCCTAAGTGATCGACTCCGTTGTTGGAAATTATCTGCTTGTAATAAACGAGTTATCAAATAGCAAAACGGACGTCACTTTGAACTCAGGACAGTCGAAAACCTTAAGAGGAGCATAAAAGGAAAAATGACACTGTTCACACGTACGGTACTATTCACATGTACGGTACTGATGACGTGGTCAAACCCGTAGTCAAACCACGTACTGTTGACTGATGACGTGGTGTAATCCTGTGCGTCCAAATTGTTTTTAATCCGATGGCCATGATTTACTCAATGTATCTATAAAAAGGGGGCCTCTTCCCCCTAATTTGATACCCCTGAATCCATTTTTTAGCTTAGTTTTCTGTAATTCTTTCTCCATCTTGTATTTTCTACGTATTTTAATAAATTTTCATTTTACCCTTAGTTCAATTATATACAACAATAAAGCAAAACTTGTATACAAGTTGAAGAAAAATTTGTACGAGCTAAAACAAGCACCAAGATAGTAGTACAAGAAGTTTGATTCTTTTATAGAGAATCATGGTTTTAACAAGACAATGTATAATCATTGTGTTTTCATGAAGAAGTTTGGTGATAATGATTTTGTCATTCTTCTGCTTTACGTGGATAACATGTTGATTGTTGGCTAGGATGCTAGTATGATTGACAATTTGAAGAGAGAGATTAGCCATGCTTTTGCAATGAAGGATTTGGGACTAGCAAAACAAATTTTTGGCATTGAAGATTTCCCGCAATAAAAAATCTGGGAAGTTATGGTTATCTCAAGAAGCATATATTGAAAGGATTTTTGAAAGATTTAACATGAGCAAGGAAAAATCTGTTTATTCTCTACTTGCAAGCCATTTCAAGCTTAGTTCTGAGCGTCATTCTACAAGTGTTTGAGAGAAGTAAGAGATGAAAAAAGTTCCTTATACTTCAGCAGCAGGTAGTTTGATGTACACAATGATCTGTACAAGACCAGATATTGCTTATACAATTGGTGTACTCAACTGGTTTTTTTCTAATATGGGAAAAGAGCATTAGATAGTAGTGAAATGGATTCTCAGATATCTCAAAGGCACTTCCAAGGCATGTTTATGTTTTGATAGTGACAAACCTTTGTTATAAATGTACACAGATGCAGATATGGAAAGAGATATTAATTCTAGAAAATCCCTATCAGGATATTTGCTCACCTTTGTAAGGGGAGCAGTCTTATAGCAATCTAAACTTCAATAGTGTGTTTCTTGTCTACCACTGAAGTAGAGTATATTGAAATCATTAAAGGTTGCAAAGAAATCTTGTGGATGAAGAATTTCCTACAAGAGTTTAGTGTGAAGCAAGACAGCTTTATTGTGTAATGCGAAAGTTAGAGTGCCATTCACTTGGCAAGGAATTTGACATACCATTCGAAATCCAAGCATATTAATATGAGGTATCATTGGATACGAGACATACTTGAGAAGAAACAGTTGCAGTTTGAGAAGATACACACACCAGAGAATAAGTCAGACATGATGACAAAGTCATTACCCAAGGAGAAGCTGAAAAGCTGTATACAAAAAGCGAGCTTGGTGGTGACCACTATATGATCTAGAGGAAGAGATTTGTCAGGTCCATGACATTTGGGTGGTCTAAGCCTAAGTTTCATTAATTTAGGTATTTAAATAATTAAAGAAAGATTGAGGGGCTAAATGAAATTTTACAATAAACGTAGGTTTTAAAAGTGTATTATATAAAGAAGAATAATTGGAGGCAGCCGCATTATTAACAATCACAAAAGACAAAAGCAAAAAAAAAAGGAAAAGACGAGATTGAGAAGAGGGGGCAACGATTTCAATCTTTGATTGCACGATTGGATTGTAAATTTAACTCCTAAATTTGGACGATAAGTGTCTAGCATTGCCCTCTACAATCCTACTAGTCTTGATTTTTATTTTATCCTCTCATTGGCTGTTATTTGAGATACCTTCTTATTAGCATGATAGATATAAGGTTGTTACTGTAAGCCAAGAATATTAAGATTCTTGATGTTGTTAGCCTATAGTATTATCTAAAGAGGAATTTGTGTTGTAATCTCATTAATATATTGGAAGATTATATCGAACTACAATTACGTTGTTTTTTTCGTTTTGGGTTTTCCATGTAAAAATTTGTCTCTTATGGTTGATTTATTGCTTTGAATGGTGTTAGATTATTTTCTGCCTATTTATTTGTGATACACATGCTATGTTAATCATATTAAAAAGAAAAGAATTTTGTTTGTATTTAATTTACATCTGTTTGTGTGAATTCCTTTCCCAACAATTAATGACTAAAATGTCATTACTGGTTTTACCTATTATAAAAAAAATGCTATAGTTTCGTCTAATTAAAACAAAAGTATGTCAATATATTATATAAACTGGCATTTGCACAAAAATTACAATAAATTTATGATTTAAACTAGATTGATCAAAGTCCCATTTTTGCCCTTAGTACAATTTATCCATAACTTCACACTGTATACCACTGTAGATTCATCCACTAATGGATTGCATAAAATCAATGACCTCGAACTTGTGTTAAAATTTTAAGCTAAAATAGCTTATTCATTAACTATGCTCTTCTGAAACACTAGAACCTCATATTGACAAATCAAATTGAATATAATATTATCTAACACATTTCTATAACTATTTTTAGTTAATAGTTGAAACGTTTCATTAAAATTTATATGTACAATTACATTAACAAATTCATATTAATGTTCTTTTGTCAATTGAAAACAAAAAAGAAAAGAAGAAAATCTCTTCTATACATAAAACAAATAAAGTAAAATAAGCAACAACTTACATCTAATAAAACATCAAATATGAATAACAAGACATGAAATATTAAACCTTGCATATACAACATTAACCTCGAACATAAGGCATCAAAATGAAAATGGATAGAAAACAAATCTTTTGGGGACATTTAGAATATGTAAATCTTAAAAATATACTTAAAACATAAAGTGCTAAACGTGAAATTACAACGTCAATCATGCAACCACCAAATGTGATATTAAACATGAGAACTACCAAATGTGAAACATTCAACATAGAATATGAAAAATTGAAAGCTATACATGTAACATAAACGTAAAAGATAAAATGTTAAAGCGAAAATAGCTAAAAAAAATATGGGGCATTCAGAACATGAAATTGGGGAAAAAGAAAAATTTAGGGGCATTTCGACTATAACTATATAAAACATAAAAAAAATGAAGCATTTTACTTAAAATATGCAACAGTTAACGTAAAATATGAGTCCTTTGTAACATTAAATATAAAACTCTAAATTTTGGATGTAAACATGTAATCGAGAGGAAAAAGAAAAATTTCAAGATATTTGGATTATAACTACATGAAACATTTTTATTTAATAGAAAATAATGAATGTAACACATGAGTGCCTTGTGACATGAAACATAGAAAGCTAAATATGAAATTTTAAATGTGTGATATGAATTTTGAGTGCAAATGGAAATGGGTAAAAAAAGAAAAAAAGAAAATTTTGGGTGTATTGGGATTATAACTGTTTGAAGTATATAAGAACAGTTATGAAATAATTTAGTTAAAATATACAATGATGAACGTAAAATATGAGTACTTTGTAACATAAAATATGAAATGCTAAACATGAAACTTTAAATGTGTGATTTACAACCTAAACACAAACATGAAATAAGGGAAAAACGAAAATTTTGGGTTTATTTGAAATAAGCTACATGAAACATAAAACAAAATACATGAAACTTTAAACGTTAGATATGATAGATTTTATATAACATGAACTGTACTTTTGTCTTTTCGTGAAAATTAATTTTGTCTTATTTTTCATGATATTTATAATAAAAAATATTTATTTCATTTTTACTTTATTTTCTTATTATTATTATCATTACTATTTTTAGAAAATTATTTATCTTATAAATTTTTTATTTTAATTTATTTAAAATAAAAATTTAATTATAGTAATTTATTGGAAAAACCTATTGCTACAAGTTAGAAAAGTTGTTTGGCTGCCATCTGGCAACAAAATAAGAGGGAAAATTTAATTGTCCACTTTAATGGAAAGTGAGCAACTCTCAAAAGGTCAAGAGAGAGAAATTAATCTTGTTAACCTCTAATACTTGCAATGAAATTAGACTAATGAAATTGCTATGCATCAAGGTATGTTTTCTCTCAATTATGATGATGTGAAAATCATGATACTTTATGACCTTAGGGATTGAAGTTTGTGCAAATTAGGGTTTACTTGCTTATAAAAATTGTAGAAATTTCCCAACAAAAGTTCTATTAACTACTTTAATTTAACCATTAGATTGTGGATGACAAGTAATAGAAATCAAAAGCTTATCTCCTAACCTACCTTACAAAGTTTTCCAACAAAAAAAAAAATTAAGAACTTTGCATCCCTATTTAAAACAATACTTTTAGGCATGCCATGTAATCTCACACTCTCTTTGAATAACAAATCAGTAATATGTGATGCATCATCAATCTTATGACATGTAACAAAATGTGCTATTTTAGAAAATATCAATAACCACATGTATAATCCCTACCCTTTTTGACCTAGGTAAACCTAGCACAAAATCTGTAGATGTCAATCTAAGGTTCACCGGGTATATGCAAAAAAGTATTACACTTCTTATAATTTTTTTCTACATTACGTTTCATATGAGACCAACGAAGTATTCCTGCAAAACACCTAAAGTCTTATATATAGCAAAATATCCTATGAAATCACCTTTCTGAGCTTCTCTAACAAGCAAATGATGCAATGAATATTTAGGCACACATAACTCATTTTCTCTAAAACAGAAACAATTATGCCTAAAGAATTTTTCAAATGCCACTTTCTCTCATGTATTAAATACACTACCAAAATCAGAATCAGGAGGATATAAGTTTTTAATATATTCAAAACCTAATCTTTTTTTATTTTCTTACAAGGCGCACATTTAAGATAATGCATCAGTCACAATGTTTTAATAAACTTGCTTCTACTTGATCTTATAAGGAAAAGTTTTAATGAACTCCACCCACTTGGCATGCCATTTATCTAGCTTGTCTTGACTTTTTAAATACTTCAAAGACTTGTGATCTGTATGAATCATAAACTCTTTTGGCCAAAGATAGTGCTGCCAATTTTGCAATGCTCTAATTAATACATAAATTTCCTTGCCATATACGAGGTAATTTAAGGAAGGTAATTTAAGGTTGCCTACTTAGCTTTTCACTAAAATATGTAATGGAATGCCATTATTGCATTAAAACAGCCCTAATATGTATTCTTTAAGCATCATACTTAATTTCAAAAGTTTTAGCAAAATTAGTAAAGCAAGTAGAGATACATTAGTTAATTTCTCCTTAATCAAATTTAATGCCTTTTCTTGTTTATCCCCTGACATAAAACCAACATTCGCTTTAATTACTTCAGTCAAAAAAGTAGTCAAGCAACTAAAATCTTTCAAAAATATTTTATAAAAGCTAGCCAATCCATGAAAGCTTCTAACATTACCTACAATTGTAAGCTTTGGCTAATCTCAGATAGTTTTTGCCTTTTCTTCATCTACCTCATTTCCTTTAAGAACAATAATAAAACCAAGAAATACAACCTTATCTATATATTAATGATACACATTTTAAGGTTGGAAATGACTTTACTTTTCTTAAAACATGAAGCATACAAACAAAAATTTACCAATAAAAGCACGTAAAACATAACTCATTAATCTCATGAAAGCACTAGGTGGATCGGTTAATCCCATAGCATAGTGAGTCGCCACTGATATAAACTATATTTTTTTCTAAATATAGTTTTTATTTTATCACCTTCTTGTATCCTAATTTGATAATGTACACTTTTAAGATCAATTTTAGGAAAAACGCAAGAACCATATAATTCATCAAGCATGTTATCTAATCTAGGAATGGGATGTGTATACTTTACAGTGATATTATTGATAGAGTAGTAATCAACACACCTCCTCCATGACCCATCCTTTTTAGGACAAAAGCCACTGTAACAACACAAGGACTCATGTTTTCACACATACACCCCTTTTCCATGTGCTCATTCACATGCCTTTAAAGTTTATTATGTCCTCAAAAATCCTTTTATAGACAAGTCTATTTGAAATTGATCCTTAAGCCATGAAGTCAATTTAATGCACAATTCCTCTTATTGGTGATAAACTATTAGGTATCATTCTGGGAAATACATCTTTAAACTCCTATCAAAGAGAAACAATAATACTAGACAAAGATGGATTAATTTCATTAGTAATTAAACAAGCCTCTTTGTACATAAGCACAATCGTAAGCTATTTTAAAAGTAAAGCATCTCTAATATTCCTCTCTTTTGCATATAATTTCACTTGTTTTCTCTAGTTTCTTTGACACTAACTGAAACTTGCTTTCCTTTTTCACTCTTTTTTTTCTCTCTTTATAGTTTCAACCTCTCTTGATTCTAAACTCTCACTCTCCTTTTTTATTTCACTATTTTTCCTCACTTGATTATCATATGCTTATGTTAGAGTTAAAAGTATAAGATTTTCATTAAGTACAAACAACCAACATGTCTACTAAACTGCTATAATTGCCTCAAAGAATATTCCCCACATGCATTGGCACCACATCACATATAACCTCATCTTTATACTTTCCCAATTGAGAACGAAATAAGCACTTGTTTGTTTATTTTACCTTCTCTACAATCATTCAGCCATTGTAGCTTATATGGTCTAAGATGTCTCTTATCAAATTCAATTTCCCTACAATATTAGAACTAGTCACATTAGTACAACTTTCTCCATTAGTAATCATGCTATATTCCCCTATCAATAATCATGCTACATACTTTATTAGTGAAATGACATTTAGTATGTAAGATGCTTTCCGTTGCACCTTTTTATCCTCTTTGATTTGTATACTGAGAGCTTTTTTATAACTAAAAGCACTCCATCAACCAGATTTCAACATCGCTTATATTCTCCAAAGGTGGCATAAACTCATCATTAGATTCACCTTCAGCCTTAATATCTCCATAATCCATCAAAATCAACACTCTTTTGTTTGGGCATCAAGTGCAAAATGTTATGTTCCTAAATACTTACAACATTTGATATCTTTATTCTAGTAGATTGGGAATCATATTTACCATGATTGGTGTGCCTCAATTCTTGATGTCTTTGGAGGTTTTGGCTTTAGGTTTAAAATTAGGCTTTCATCCTTTTTGCCTTAATTTGATTTCTATATTAAAAAAATAACTCAAACTTTGCCTTATTTTTATGGAGCGTTTCCTCTTTAATTGTTGGCCCACTTTTATGGACATATGTACCATATCATCCAACTCAACATAATGTTGTAACTTCACAATGTTCACAATATTATGGATCAAGCAATCTAGAAACTGGGATATAGTAGCTTCTTGTTCCTACTCCACATTGGATCATGGCTATTTCCATCTCCTTGCGGTAGTCTTTAATGGTTTTAGACCCTTAAGTAAGGCTTTGCAATGTCTTAAATAAGTCCTTATAGTAGTGACTTGGAATAAATATTTTCTCCATAATAGCTTTCAGCTCTTCCCATGTCTTAATGAGTCTTTCACGATTTCATCTCTTATTCAAAAACAAGTTGACCCCATCAAATAATAGCATTGTTTGTGAGTTCAACAACAGCTAACTTTACCTTTTTTTAATTAAAGTAGGTGCGACAATCAAACACGAATTCCACCTTTTTCCACTCAAAATAAGTTTCAAGATTTTTTTTTCTTGGAAAGATGGAATCTTTAACTTAATAGTACACAAGTTATTGTCAATTCTATCTTTATGTATTTAAGTCATTTTAAACTTTGGTTTTGTGTGCTTTGTTATAATTAGGGCATTTTATGTATTTCAAGGTATTTTGATTATTTCATGATTATCAAGAAATCAGAGAGCAAAATAGACTGCATTTTTTAGCTTAGAAGAGTTAAAAATCTTTTGAGGGGCATAAAGGGTGAAATTATAAGTTTACTCATGTTCGAGGCCCCAGATGGTAGCAACGACTTCATTAATGGATTCATAAACACTAAAAACCTAAGAAATGACAGAAACTAGGGTAAAATAAACTTCGATTCCATGAAACAAGAGGTTTGAATCGAGTATGGTAGGATGTATGCTAAATTTGGCGAGCCTAGTTGATGCAGCATTGACAGATGATGTAGTGACATTTTATTCGCATGTTCAATGCGCTTATTGTAGACCTACCCAAACTGAAACAATACCTATTGACCTTGCGTTTTTCCTAGTGACGTGGTAGCATATTAGTGAACCGAAAAACGCATGTGTTGTACATGCACATGCATGGAATGATAGCCCTGACAATGTATTCCATCTAATTTGAAAGTGCTACATGGCACAATTCTGTACGTTTGGATTGTTTTCGTCTGAAAGCAATGATATAATCATTATATTTATAAACAAGGGGCTTCTCCTCCCTAATTTGGGGGTACTGAATGTGATTTTCATATTTATTTTGTGTAATTCTCATTCTATCTTGTATTTCTAAGTATTTTAGTATAAAATTACTATTTCACCGCTTTTTCTACTCCTTTATTCTCTTGTTTTTCTCCAAACTCTCCTCCTTTTCTTTCCTAAATAATTTTTTAATGCTTTGTAAAATAATTTTCATAATAAATTTATTGCTATTTTATATTTTACTTATTTATTTTTAATTATGTGTTATTTAATTTTAACAATTATTTTTATTTCAATTATGTTTATAATTAAATAATAATAGTTAGGGTAAGGTGAAGCTCTTTGGAGAAAAATATGATTTAATCAAAATAAATTTTTAATTATATAAATTAAAATATTTTCTCTTTAATTTTATCCATATTTTGTATTTAGAAATTTTGATGTATTGTAGACAAATAAAGGAGTTTGGCACAATAAATTCTTAATATATTAATATAAGATATGGTAAAATGGCATTTTCACTTATTTTAGATAAATTAAATTTTGGCACGCTAAATCCATAATAAAATTAATTCAAAAGTAATGATAGTTTATGTAATTAATCATTTCGGCAAATAAAAGGAAATAACAAAAAGAATTTGTTAAAATTAAAGTTACTACTAAGAGTGAATCCATAGCCTAGTTAATTTATTTTCAATGCTTCACTTAAATTAAATAGTGTGTATTTAAATTATACTTTTAGTTTTAGATAATTAAAGAAAATTAACAAAGTAAATCTTTTCTATGTAGATCAACCTTCAACTCACCAAGTTATATTATAATAAGACACTCTTATATGTGGGAGTTATAAATAACTTTTGAATGGTGTCAACAAACACTCTCTTACATATTTTTCTTTGAAGATTGTAGCACTGTGTTTTCTCAAATTTAGCTTTTACCCTATTATAAGCTTACATTCTCTTGTGTTTTTGCATTCTTTAATTTTCTCTCTCAATTATTTATTGAACTCAAACAAACTCAATCGAAATGTAGTTGCAACAATCCAAACTTAACAAATTAGATCACAAACCAAGAAAGACAAAGAAGAATTGGATTTTAACACAATCAGGATTTGTCTTTTATTTTTTTGGTTTAAGTCGAACTGCAAGAAACATGAATAAACAAAACTTGAATAGCAAGTTGTAGAATGGAACAATTAAAGAAGATGGATTTGTGGAATCAAACAAAATTTAAGATACTAGGAAAAAAAAAGTTCAAAGTAGATCAAGCCTAATTTAAAACTTAAGCTCTAACACCAATTCATGTGAGGCTCTTAGAGAAAAGTGAGACCCTACACTCAATAAGTTCCTTTTGCTAAGGATCGTTCTAATTCAAATCCAAACAACTAAAAAATAAGAACCTTGACCCGTTATCTAGAAAGATAAGAATCAACAGTATAATAAATCAAGAGTTGATGCCACACTCTTACAATAATATTTATTTTTTGGATATTAATAAAAAATTGGATTATCAAATTAAACCCAAAAATAAAATTAAAAAAAAAGATATATATTAATTTTTGTGGAAGCTCAAGTGTGTCCAAAAAAAATTAATTTTGTAAAAATTAAATTATCAATTTTTTAGAAAAATTAATATTTTAACTCCTCAACAGAGTGTTCCACAAAAATTAATATATATATTTTTTATTTTTTTGTGTTGAACTGGTAATTTAATTTTTCTTTTTAATAATGTCTAAAAAAAGGAACATTATTATAATATGGTAATATTTTAAAAATAAGCCAAAAAGAACAAAAGGTAATGGCAAGGGTGTCAATAATTTAATGGTAGGAATGGTTTAAGGTTTTTTTAAAAATATAGGGACTAAACGGACACTAACCTCAAAATATAGGGACTAAACGAGCTTTTACCCCATTAACAAAGCATTAACCATCTCGAATACTCAATTTAGGTAGATTAGTATCTTGAAGAAGGCATGAATTTGAGACATGCTCAATTAACTATTTAATGCTTCCTTTTCTTCTTGGTTCTTGCCCTTGTAATCGGACATTCATGGATGCTCAATGGGTCTTGTGAAGCTTTAGTGACTTGATTTTTATCATAAGGCTTGAATTACGATCACCATACGAATTATCATATGATTATATCCTCTTCAAATAATGACATAAAAATATTCGAGATCATCACTTTTAGGAATTCTTAATAAATATTTGAGTTAAATTGACAATTTATCTCAAAATTTAATAATTAGAAAACATTTATATTTACCCTTACTCTTGTAGGAACAAATTTGCACTACAACATCAATGTTTCATGAGCCTTTGAGCATATGTTTTTCAAACATATATTAGTTATTGAAAAACAATAATCTCTTAAGGTTATTAATAATTATACCCTTTCAGAAGATGATAATAGAAGACAATCATAATTTCTTATCGTTCTTCAGGGATTTTGATTTCACTAATATTTTCGTTCGCAGAATAATTCATATTAATTATGAAAAAAAATAATTCATATCAATCATGAAAATAAAACTCATTTGCCGAAATATATTTATGATGCACGTTCTTTATATCAAACTAGGCATACAAAATAAGACTAGCGAAAACTCTCAACTATGATTTTCTTTAATTGTAACTTGAAATAATATATCTATGACATTGTTCACATATACTGAACGATATCGTGGCATTGATTGATGAGGTGTCACAATCCTATTGGACTATAATTCTTATACACAGTTGATCGATGACGTGGCAGCATGTTAATGGATCGAAAATCGTGCGTACGGTATATGCATATACACGGAATTATTTATAACCAAACCATGTACTATTCAAGCCACCTCACTGTTCAAACCGTATGGTTAAACTGCATCACTATTCAAACCGCGTCGTCAAACCGCGTACTGTTGACACGTGGTGTAATCCTGAGCGTCCAAATTATTTTTAATCTGATGATCATGATTTATTCATGTATTTATAAATAGAGGGCTTCCCTCCTAATTTGACACCTCTTAATTCATTTTTAAGTTCCATTTTTAGTAATTCCTTCTCCATCTTGTATTTTTTATATATTTTAATAAATTCTTATTTTACCCCTAGTTCAAATATGAGTAGCTAATTTTCTTTCAAGTTTGGGTTAAAGGTGAAGTCTCAACATATTCCGTCGGTTTTATTTGGTAAATTTACTTTCTCTTCCCCTCTAATTTTTGTGGATGTTTTGACTTTTTGTGACAGATAGAAATAATCTTGTCTTGATACCGCACTGGTTTAACTGGCTCCCTAATACAAGGTTATTACTATTTGGCACGATAAGCCCTTAGCACCATATTGATTAGTGTGGTTCATGAGGGGTGGAAACCCCCTCATGATTTAATTAGCAATAAAAATGAATAGTTAGCCCATGGTACATGTTGATGTAGACCCATATATCCAAGCACTTCAATTATAATAGTTTCCACTTTAATTTACTTTCATCACAAATCCAACTACCCCACTTAAAAAATTAACTCTACACACAATTAAAATCCACCTCCTCATGGGATCGACACTCTTCACCATTAATCTATTCTACAATAGATTCGTGCACTTGCCAATTCAATAAAATTTGTACAACAAGTTTTTGGCGCCGTTGCCGAGGAGGTAAGTTATTTTAATTTGTAGAATTAATTTTTGTACATAATTTCTTTTAGTGGTTTTCTTGCAATTTTTTTATTTGTTATTTAAAAAAAAAGTGAATCCGCATTTTGAAGTAAGAATTTCTTTTCTTTTTCTATTCTTTAAAATTCTGTAATTTTATTTTATTTTTTTGTAATTTTTCATTTATCTTATTAATTTATTTTAATTTTAGTTAATTTATTTCACGTATTTTTTTTAGTGCGTTTTCATAGTAAGGTTGTAACGGCTCAATAAGGTTAGTATCGTAATTTCTCCTTCTTCTTTATTTTTATTTGTTTTGTTCTCATTTTTTTTATATTCTTTGCATGCATGGTCAAAGGTCACAATTACCTAACCTTGAGCCTATAGAGCTTGAACTCGAAAAAACACTTCACACACACAAACATGTTGTAATTAAAAATAAAATTGAAATGGATTTGCAACAACAACAAAAACCACCACAGGAGAGGCCATTTAAAGACTACTTCAGTCCTTTAGCTAACTTGAGCACATCTGCATAAGATACCCAAATGGTACTGCTAGGAGTTTTGAGTTTAAACCTTATATGCTAAATTGTCTCCCAACATTCTATGGCCTAAAAAATGAAGACCCATATAATCATCTGAATGATTTTCATGCTGTCTGTCAAACTTTTAAATATGAGAATTTTTCAAATGATGATGTTAAACTTAGATTATTCCCAATTTTTTAAAAGGATAGAGCTCGTTCATGGTTTAATACATTGTCTGCTAATAGCATTACATCATGGGAACAAATGGTAACAAAATTTTTGAATAAATACTTCTCAGTGCATAAAACCAATACTATCGCAGGGAAATTTCAGAGTTTACCCAGAGAGAAGACAAGCAGTTTTTCGAAGCATGGGAGCGATTCAATGGGCTACTTTAGAAGTGTCCACATCATGGGTACGAGAAATGACACCAATACCAATACTTTTTGGAGGGATTATTGCCGCATATGCAAGAATGACTAATGGAAACAAGTGGAGGAGAGCTAATGTCAAAAAGTGCATCAGAGATTTGGGATTTCTTCCAGCGACAAGCGGATAATTCCCAATAATGGAGTTGGTCACTGAGGAGTACTAAAAGAATTAAGAGAGTGAATGAGGTTCACATTGGCGAGTCAAGTTCAGAAATTAAAGAAATCAAAGAGATGGTTGAAGGTCTTTCCCGACAAATAGCATTGTTAATGACTGCTAAATCAACAGAACTACATGACCATGACTCATACTCATATCAAGCCAATGCCATAGGTGTAATGAGAAAACCATCAAATTACAACCCTTCCTCCAACACATATAATCCAGGATGGACAGACCATCCCAAATTTTTATGGTGTCAAGGATTCCAATAGAATGGACCAGCAGCTCCAGCTCCACCAATGCAACTAATTCCTCAAGTTTCTCAAGCCTCCCGCTATCATTTAGACCATACAATCAAAACCAGAATTACTTTCAACCCAGACCATGGGAGGATGCATTCAAGAATTTCAAGAGTCTTACTCACTCCACGATTGAGTAACAAAACTACACCATTGATGAACTACGAAATGAGATAAGAGTAGGCTTCAACTCACAAGCCCAATCAGTTTCAAACCTCAAGAAGATGGTGGGACAGCTTGCTTCTTTATATCAAACTTTGGCAATGACTGTTGAGAAAGGTAAATTTCCAAGTCAACCCGTGCCTAATCCTAAAAGAGTGCATGAAGTAAGTACCAGTTCACCATAGCAGCATGGAGAGGTCAAAGTTGTCATAACCTTGTGAAAAAGAAAAGAAGCCGACAATAAGGTGGAGATGCAAGTGACAAAAACAACTCAAATTGTATCGGTAAATACTGAAGACTCATCATCAGAGGAGAAGAAAGAAACCAACCCATGAGAATACGTTCTTAAAGCTCCATTTCCTCATAGATTAGCTAAAGGAAAAAAGTGAAAATCCACAGGTGAAATTTTTGAAATCTTCAAATAGGTAAGTGTTAACATCCCTTTACTTGATGCTATAAAATAAGTGACATCTTATGCCAAGTTTCTTAAAGATCTTTGTACTAAAAAGAGAAACATTCACGTTCAAAAGAAGACTTTTTTAACAGAAAACATTAGTTCGATACTCCAACACAAAATTCCTCTAAAATATAAGGACCTGACCTCCCCCACTATCTCATGTAGTATAGGGAACCACACAATTGAAAATACTTTGTTGGACTTAGGAGCTAGTGTAAATCTGTTGCCTTACTCAGTAGTTGTGAAACTTGGACTGGGAGAATTACACCCAACTCCAGTGGTGTTACAGTTTGCAGATCTGTCCACGAAAGTACCTTGTGGCATTCTGGAGGACGTGCTTATCCAGTTAGACAAGTTTTATTTTCCTATTGATTTTATTATAATTGACACTCAACCAGTCTAGGACTCAAGGAAGCACATCCCCATTATCTTAGGCCGACCTTTCTTGGCAACTACCGATGCTCACATTCAATGCAGGACTGGAAATATGCAGTTGTCCTCCAGCAATATGACTATGGCGCTAAACATCTTCAATATTGCCAAACAACCCCACAATGTAGATGATAGAATTGTTGATGTGGATTTAATAGAAGCATTACTTGATAATACTTTTCTTTCAAACCTTAGTAATAACCCTTTACAAACATGTTTGACTCACTTTGGTTTGGATTTTGATATTAACAGATCAGTCGATGAGGTTAATGCCCTACTTGACTCAGCACCATCCATGGACTCTAATAAATGGAAGTCAAGAGTTGAATAACTAATACCATCAGAGAAGAAACTCAACCCATCATCAGAATCACCACCAAAACTTGAGCACAAACCATGACCCAATACTTTGGAATATGCGTTTTTGAGAGAAGAAAGCACTTTGCCAGTAATTATTTCATCATCCCTAAATGACGAACAAAAAGATAAGTTGTTGGAAGTTTTAAGAGAGTACAAACGAGCATTAAGATGGACCATAGCCGACATAAAAGATATAAACCCAGTAGACTACATGCATTACATTCACCTTAATGAAAATGTTAAGCTTACAAAGGAAATGCAACGTCGGTTAAATCCTAACATGAAAAAAGTTGTTAGAACTGAAGTCCTTAAGCTATTAGGTGCAGATATCATTTACCTAATTCTGATAGTTCATGGATCAATCATGTGCTAGTAGTCCCCAAAAAGTCAGGAGTCACAGTAGTTACCAAAGCTGATAATGAATTGATACCCACTAGAGTGACTACAGGATGGTGTGTGTGCATTGATTATAGAAAGTTGAATTTTGTCACACATAAAGACCATTTTCCTTTACCATTTATTAATTAAATGCTAGATAAATTAGCAGGCCATAAATTTTATTGCTTTCTAGATGGCTACTCAAGATATAATTAGATTCCTATAACATCAAAAGATCAAGAGAAGATCATTTTCACTTATCCTTTTGGCATTTTTGCATATAGGAGGATGTCATTGGGATTGTGCAATACACCTACTACATTTCAATTATGCATGTTAAGAATTTTTTCTAATATAGTTGAACGATTTCTTTGTTACAGGTCAACTTCCAGAGCATTGGACCAAGTAAGACAAAGCCAAATTTTTTGCAGAAATAAAGAATTTCTTTTGGGATGACTCTTATTTGTTCAAGTATTGTATAGATCAAATTGTCAGACGATGTGTCCCAGAAAATAAAATTCATAACATCATTTCATTCTGCCATGAACAAGCTTGTAAACGCCATTTCAGCGTTATGAAAACAGCTACTAAAGTTTTACAATGTAGTTTCTATTGGCCAACTATATTTCGAGATGTTTACACTTTTTGCTCTTCATGTGATAGGTGTCAACGAATGGTGAGCTTTACACGAAAGAATATGTTGCCACTAAATCCAATTTTAGTGATTAAGATTTTTGATGTATGGGGTATCAACTTCATGGGACTCTTTTCTCCTTTTTTTGGCCATCAATACATATTGGTTGCTATTGACTATGTATCGAAATGGGTAGAAGCAATTCCATATAGAACCAATGATCATAAGGTGATGATTGGATGTTTTTAAAAGTAACATTGTTTCAAGCTTTGAATTCCCTCGAGCAATAATCAATGATTGTGGTACCCACTTTTGTAACAAATCATTCAAAGCTCTTTTGACAAAGTATTCCATCACTCACAAAGTGGTGACCCCATATCATCCGCAAACCAATGGCCAAGCATATATTAGAAAAAATGGTAAGGCTAGACAGAAAAAGTTGGTCATTAAGACTCGATGATGCATTATGGGCATATAGAACGGCTTTCAAGACCTCGATTGGGATGTCACCTTACAAGCTAGTGTATGGAAAAGTTTACCACCTACCTGTGGAACTCGAGCATCGTGCGTACTGGGCCATCAAGAAAATCAACTTTGACATGCAGCAAGCTAGCTCAAAAAGAAGATTACATCTGGCCGAACTTGAAGAAATTCGCAATAACGCAAACGAAAATGCCAAGATTTACAAGCAGCGAATGAAAGTCTTTCATGACAAGTAAATTTTGAGAAAATCTTTCACTCCAAGTCAGAAAATGCTTTTATTTAATTCTCTCTTGCACCTATTCCTCGGTAAGTTACGCTCTCGATGGTCTAGCCTTTTTATTGTTCACACTGTTTTTCCACATGGAGCCATTGAAATTAAGGACCTAAAAAACAATGTCACTTTTAAAGTTAATGGTCAAAGATTAAAGCCATATCTAGAGTACCAACTACATGGAGAGGACACCAAAATAAATTTGAGTGACCCACCAAATTTGAATTGAGATTTTTCTTTCTTTTAGGTTATTTGATTTTTTTTTCTTTTTACTGTTATTTTGCTAATTGAAATTTTTTACATAAGTGTGTTTGTTTAATCATTAAGTTTTCTTTTATTATTGTTAATCATGAGTACCTCAGCTAAACAGATCCTCTTGGACCTTCTTAAACTACTTCAACGTGTAAAATCTCATCTCAGAAGCTAGATTTAATTTTGCAAAACACATCATATTTGGGATCTACAACCACCACAGTTAGTATCCCATGTTGAGGCTTTAGAAAGATAACTCAGAGACATTGAGGGAGATATCTTTGACATCCAGTTGGAACTTAAGTTAAATTCAATAAGAGGGCGATTGTAATTTTCTTTGTGTGTTTTAGTTTATTACCCTGGTTAAGTGGCAGATAACGGTACACTATGACAATCAAGTTGGTTACTTCAGTTTCCCATAATAACTGATCTTCTGAGGCGAAGGTATGGACAGAAACGAGATTTTAGCAAAGCTTCACAATCGATTCCCTTCACTTCCTCATAATGCCCTCCTTACAATTTATAAAACTTGGTCTCAACGCATGCGATTACTTATGAGGAATAACAAACCTGCTAACATTCGCTGGTTAATCGAGGCCAAAGTGTAATTGGCAGGTAAGTTACCTCATAAATTTATTACATACATGCCTGGTTGTGGTAAAAAAAATTACGCAAGAAAGCGAAGAGCTCGAAGACTTTATGTTGCTTATCATAAGTGTGCCAGAATGAGATGTAATAAAAAAACACGTTCTTTAGGAATGGTGCTTGATAACAGGGAAAATAAAATTCAATTCATTAGGGATGCCTTGATTAAAGAGTCATTTGTTGATATCCTTTTGTCTCTTAAAATCCATCCCAATAGATATATACAAGGAGCAATTCTCTAGTTATAGCCATTATTCCAGAAAGAGCGTGCATGATATAGTCTCGGGAATCTGACTATAAATGACATTGTTTGCCAGTTTATAAGAAAATTGGATGAGAAGCCTATCCTCGACCCATAGAGGGCGTTCAAGCCATTTCTAGATGTAAAACCAACGAAAGATGTGAGCCACAGTCATAACTACCTATAAATATCCTTTTATTTCACTATTGTTTTATCATTTTCATTATTGTCTTCAATAATGTTATTTTATCATTGTTTGCTTTTTCTTTTTATTATTTCCTTTTTAACTTTCGAGCCATGTGCTTTACGCGTTAATTGACACAAACATGCTACCTCATATACAGTTGTGACCCACTGTCACTAAGATCCTCAAATATAATTTTTTGTTAAGCACTCACAAATTGTTTTTGAAAAGTATCTCAAAGACAGCTAGTCCCAATAAGCAATTCAAGAACATTTGTGTGCTTTCTAAATTTAACTATGGCAAGCATAAAGAGTTTATTGAGGCAACCATAGATCTTAATCGAAGCATAGTAGAAAGAAAATTACACTTGGTGTATGGAGAAGGTAACCGATTGTTATCAAAATTAGTCTCAGAAGCTTCTTTTGTAAGAGGAAGCCAAGTGTTTGGCATATCCCAAGAGCCCTAAAACCTTTGGGCAGTTTGTCTAACTCGCCGACTGGAGAAGAGTTAGTCGTCTCAAGTATGTAAGAGAGAATAACTGAAATGCTAAATCATGCTGATGCTTTTATTTTCCTACTAGGAGATCTTGCAACTCTAGAGGCACTTATCACATTAGCATCTTGGGCCCATATGAGCATTCACTAGAAACTCATCGATTTGTTAAATGTCAATAACTTTTATGATGGCTTCATAACATTTCTTAACCATGCAATAAAAAACTATTTCATTCCTTCCACAGCGAAAAAAATTTTATTTGTACCCACACTGTTAATGAGCTACTTGATCTGTTACAAGCTTATAGACCAGAGCTAGACCTTAGGGCCTTTACGTTGGAGTGTCCAAATAATTATGGTAACAGTAGCTGCAGTAAGAAGTGCAAATTAGATTTAACTCTCCGCTTGTAAATATTTTCTTCTGTGTTGCAACACCTAGGTGATGTCTTCTAAACTCTACTTCTTTCCTTTCAAACATTGAGGGCAATGTTTCGTTTCACTTGGAGGGAGGGAATAGTTGATAATTGTAGAATCTTGGTTAAGTTTTTACTATTTTTTTTGTTGTTGAGACTAACTGATGCTAACTTTTTGTGTTGAAGATGGCTGAATAAAGAGTGTAGTGACTCTAGAAACACATCTTCTTTATTTGAAAAAAAAATTAAGAAAATTAAAAAATTAAGCTTTGAGAATCAATTTTTTTCTTCCTTCTAATTTCTCCTTTATAAATATACATTTACAAATTTTTGAGTCAAATATGGCTGAATATGGAGTGTAGTGACTCTAGAAACGCATCTTCTTAGTAAAAAAAAAATTCCAAACATTTTCCTTTTCTGCCATTTTAAGTGTAACCTTTCTAATTAGTTTTTCGGCATCTTTTTCACCTACATGCATATTTTCCTTTTAAGTTTAGAATACGTTGGGGGGTAGAATGTCGTTCGAAAAAAATAAAATAAAATTTGTGTGATTTTTTTTTAACATTGGATGACATGATGACTTTCAAATTGTAGTATTTTTATTATCTTTGGTCTTAAGTAATGCTACACCATATTTGCTACTCTACATGTTGATGTCGGAGACAAATATGAGTTACTTGAAGGAATGCACATGTCATAATAAATATCAAGTGAGTTTTTGAGTCTGTCATTTTTCTTGGAGAGTAAACTTTGTTGCCCATTCTTCATACAACTTAGCAGTTTATTATTTTGTTCATGATCTCTAGATTTCCTTTGAGCCAATCCTCTAAAAAAAGTTAAATAAAAAAAAAAGAAAAAATGTGTTGCTACATATGAAGGTCCATCTAACTAATAGATATGGAAGATTATTTAGAGCCCTAAAAGACAATAAAAATGCCATCTTTGACCCGTTTGAATCTTTCTATCCATTCCTTTTGTGAAATATCCATAGTTAGCCCTTTTGAGCCTTTTATTTTTTTAAAAAAATACTTTTCTTTCTCAACTTATCATCTTGACCCACTCTGATTTTGAATATTACTTGATGTCTTATAAGTTCTATCACCTATTTATGTTTGAGAAAAATGTAAATAATTATATTGTTCAATAAAGTTGTGCCATACAAAAAAAAAATTATTTCAAAAAAAGAGAAAAAAATAACAATAGTGATAAATAAGCGAAATGCACCTTGCAATTTCCAAAAGATCTCTACTTTTTCTCAAACATATACTTTGTTTTCCTTATTTTCCCTTCTTTGTTAGCCATATCCCTAGCCTACGCTACAACCTAATAAAAGTTCTTGATTTTAGGAATCTATACTTGGAAGTAGAAGCTAGTTATATAGGCTAAAAAGATATAGTGATTCATATATATATAAAGAAGAAAAAAAATAAATAAATTGGTTTGACTAGCATTTTGTTTAACTTTAGATCGTGTTATTTTTAAGCTGTAGGCATATTCCTTTCATCTTAGTGAGAGTGTAATATCACTTCTTTATCATTTTCTCTCAATTTACCATTCATTGAAGTGAATATTTTTATTGGATTTAATTTCTTTATGAGAGTGTCACAACTACCAGTGAGATTTTAGGGTTTGACATGTCATTCTTGAAAGTGGCTTGATTACTAAAGCTATTACAAAGACTGTTGAACTGATGCATATGGATGGTTAATGTAGGTGTGATGTTTCTTTAGACTGGAGATAATGCTTATACTTTTATTTGATTGCTATCATTAGTCTGATTGAATAAACACAATTTTTTTAAAAAAAAAGCATTTTGGCTTTGAATTTTTTCTTCGCTTTATTTGCTATAGACTAGCAATAAGTTGGTTTGGGGGTGTGTTGAGTGTTATAAAGTGTATAGTTATAAAGTAGAAAATCGTCATTTTACACTTCAAGTCTCACTAACATCCCTACTTTTATGTATTTGAGTCTCTTGTGATTTAATTATGTCTGCTATATTATAATTAAGTATTTTATGTATTTTGAGGGCATCATGGTTATTTCACAATGAACGAGAGATGAGACAGCAAAACGAACATCACTTTTGAACTCATGACAGTCGAAAACCTTAGGAGGAGCATAAAAAGAAAAATGGCACTGTTCACATGTACGGTACGGTACTGTCCATATTACTGTTCATAACACTATTCACATATACAGAACTATGAGGTGGCATTGACCAATGATGTGGCATTGACTGATGAGGTGTCACAATCCTATTGGACTATAATTCTTATATACTGTTGATTGGTGATGTGGTATCATGTTAGTGGACCGAAAATCGTGCATACGATATATGCATATACACGGAATTATTTATAACCAAACCATGTCACTATTCAAGCCGTCTCACTGTTCAAACCGGTGATCAAACCGCATTACTATTCAAACCGCGTGGTCAAACCGCGTACTATTGACATGTGGCACAATCCTGAGCGTTCAATTGTTTTTAATCCGATGGCCATGATTTACTCAGTGTATTTATAAAAAAGGGGCTTCCCTCCTAATTTGACACCCCTAAATTCATTTTTGAGTTTCATTTTCTGTAATTCCTTCTCCATTTTATATTTTCTACTTATTTTAATAATTCTTATTTTACACCTAGTTCAAATATGAGTAGCTAATTTTCTTTCAAGCTTAAGTTAAAAGTGAAGTCTCAACATGTTCCATGGGCTTTATTTGGTAAATTTACTTTCTCTTCCCCTTTGATTTTTAAGGATGTTTTGACTTTTCATCGACAGATAGTAATAATTTTGTCTAGATACCGCACTGGTTAACTGGCTCCCTAGTGCAAGGTTATTACTATTTGACACAATAAACCCTTAACACCATATTAATTAGTGTGGTTCATAAGGAATGGAAACCCCCTCATGATTTAATTGGCAATAAAAAAGGAATAGTGAGCCCATGGTGCATGTTGATGTAAATCCAGATATCCAAGCGCTTCAATTATAATAGTTTCCGCTTTAATTTAATTCTGCCATTCCCATTTAAATTCTAGGATAGTCTAAATCACTTTCACCACAATCCAACCACCCATTTAGAAAATTAACTCTACACACAATTAAAATCTACCTACTTGTGGGATCAACACTCATCACCATTAATCTATTCTACAATAAATTTGTGCACTTGCGAGTTTAATAAAATTTGCACAATAGTTGGTAATGAACTTGCATTCATGTATTATGTCTTTTGAGTAATCATGTAGTAAGATCTATATAAACAGTCAAAACATTGATAGCTTGGAGATGTAATTTCATGGATCGTAGGCAAATACTTAAAAGATGGAATCTATACTACTGATGCTTACCTAAGCTATTTGTGGTACTTGATCATTTAAATATGTGGCCCAATTTATTCAATAAATTGTTTATTAAATAATAATATTTATTTGTAAATTTATTTACAAAAATAGATATATCAAAAGTGATTGTTAGAACAAATAGTGACTTGGGGGTAAGTATGTAATTAATAGAGGCACGGTATTCATCAAAGGCCTAACTTTAATTATGAGCATCAAATAGAGAGTTAATTAAGTGGTTATTATTGGTCTAAGACCAAGGCTAAAATTAACTAAAAGGAGTTTCAATTAATTGGGCTTTTATTTAATTTACATGAGTAACTAGAGTGTAACTTTAGGCTTTTAGTGCAATAGCCTAGGGTTAACCTAATAGTTTTGGAATGTCATGAGATGATTGGGCCTTGGCTATTAAATTTGAGTTAAAAAGCCCATAGGTCTGCAATCCCTCTACTAGTACAGAGCGAGTAAAAATCGATCCCACGAAAATTATACTAGTTATATTTATTATCAACTTTAAATCAGGACTTAAAATAAAATATTATAATAATAATAATAATAATAATAATAATTTAAATTAATCAAACTAAAAAAATGTCAACTAAAAATAAAAAGGAGGTTTTATGAAATTTTAAATAAATAGCCAGAGATAAATAAATTAAAACTACAAAAACAATAATTTAATAAAAACTTATTTAAGGAGAAATAAATAATAACGATAAAAACTCTGGTTCAAGGATTATTCGCCACCACCAAACATGCACATAATATATCAATTCTATTATCAATTTCTATTGAAACTATCAACTATAAACAACAATAAGCTCTGTTAATCTCAATCTTTCCTTAATGTGTCGTTAGGCAAAACAAGCTCTTCAACTAATCTCTAACAATTAAATAATTTAAAACAAGCTCTTTAAATTTAAGATAATGGATAAGTAGAGAAAGATATTAGGTTCATTTAGGCAATAAAAACACAAGCTCGGATTATTTAACCTAGGTTATGTTCTCCAATTGAAATCATTGATTCCAACCTGTTACTAATAATTAAAATATCAAGACAGTTACGGATCAAGAATTTTAATCTAGTAATAGAATTTATCCAAATCCTACCTAATTGGCCACTAAAACAAAACGAGAATAAAATCACAAACATTAATTATAGAAGAACATAAACAATCTCAATTAAATAAATTGAATGATAGAAATTGAATATTAATCATCTGACATGTTTGGGGTTTTGAATTCACCCTCAACCAAATAGAAAATTTAGCCTAATAAAGTTAAATTAGGAATAGGAGAGTTGATAAAACAAGTCATGGAAATTAATTCAAAAGCAGACTCTACTTTATTTCCTTTCAGCTTCCCCTTTTCTTTTCTTCTCTTCTCTTCTTGTCGTTGCTATTGCATATGTGTGGTTGCTGATTGTAGGGATGGCAATGGGGAGGGGAGGGGAGGGGACCAATCTCCCCGTACCCATCCCCGATATTTTGCGTATGTCCCCGTCCCCTCCCCGTCCCCATTAGAATTACTTGAGAGAATCCCCATCCCCTCCCCGAATAATAACAGGGGATCCCCGAGGGTCCCCGATCCCCGAATAACTAATACATTTTTTTGTTTTCGATTTTGAGTTAATCATATTAAAATAAAAAATTCAAATAAAAGTAAAGTTCGAAATATATATTACATTAATATTGATTACAAAAGTCACATACATTAAATTAGTAAGTAAAGCAGCATGCAAGGGATACAAACTTCTTTTACAAACTATCATGAACAAATTAATAGGCTAATATAAAATTGTTACTAATAAAATCGAATTTATATTCAAAATTAACTTTTTCAATGGTGGCGTGGGCACTTTATAAATGTGGACTATTCCCTTTACAGTACAATAGTTAAGTCGGAGCAAATCAAGAACAAATATTAAATTAGATTAGATTAGATATTAAAATTATGATTCGTTGTGGGTAATTATAACATCTAAAAATAAATAAAAAATAGATTTAAGTTTAAAATATTTAATGAATATTAAAATTAAAACAAAATTTTTGGGCTAATAGAATCTACCTGGTCTTTTTAATGTCATAAATAAAAATTTAAGATTTTAATTAGTTAATTAGGCCTAAAAGTTTAATAATATAAAGATTTTGATATTTTTTATTTTTACCAATATTTATAATCTTATAATTCAAATTTTATTATTTATTTACTAGTAATTTTAAAAAATAAAAATAAAATTAAAAATTAAAAATTAAAAATTAAAAATTAAAATGGGGAAATGGGTAGGGGATGGGGATTCCACCTCATCCCCGTCCCCTCCCCGAATAAGAAATTGGGTATGAAATTGTCCCCATACCCTCCCCGAATGGGGAAAATCCCCGAGGGTACCCATCCCCGTGGGGATTTTTGCCATCCCTAGCTGATTGTGTGTGAATCAAAAGCCAAAAGTTGGCTTCTTATTATGCCCATCGTTGGCCAAATCCTTATTGGATTTTATTTCCAATTTAAAGCAATTAATTTGCTTCCCTTAATTGCCCTGCACATGCCAATTTCAATTCTTTATTTCCTAATGCATTGTGTACCAATTTGTTTAGGCAATTCACATGCATGCTTAATGAAATATGGCCATTTCCTTTTTTGTTTAATTTGCTTCCCATATTAACCAATGAGCTAGCCAACGCCGCTTTAAGGCTTGCACATGCTTATCTATGTTATTATCCTTTAAGATTCTTGATTCCAATTGAATTAAGCCACCAAATTGAATTAAATTCAATTTCTTCTTTAATCTCCATATGATGGCCATAATCTACTGAATATGCATGAATTAATTTTGTTGGCTTCAGTTTTCTCGATTTCGAAATATCTTCAATTATTTCCCTTTTCGATTCTTTCAATCAGAATTTTTTCGTAAATATCCCGATTTAATTCCTCTTCAATTCTAGAATATACCTAAAATAAAAATTAAGATAAAAATTAACATAATAAAATATAATTTAACAAAATAACTAAATAAAAATTAACTAAAGTAATTAGAATATTTAAGACAAAAACAAGTAAAAGATGTAGAAATTAATAGTAAAATATATGGAAAATATGCACTGATCACGGAGCGATCTTGATTTATGATACACGCTTAGTTAATTTTATGCATGATTGTGAGACACTGTCATATTGCAAAAATCTTTATTGTTGTTATTCTTAATTGATTATGAAGATTAATCATAACCCATGACAGTTATGTCCGTGTATTGGTTTTCTATTTTGTTTCAAAATTTTCTTCTAAAATCATATAATCATTTCTGATCTTGTAATTTTAAAAACAAAAAATAAAAAATAAAGGAAACTGAAAAAGTAATTGGCGTTGGTTGTACAACCCACTCAAGCTGGCGAGTAAGTAGCATATGTGGGCTATGTTTAACATGACAAGGAGTGCAATTGGGCTCGCTAGCGAAGCAAGTTGGAGTTGCAACAGTGGCGCTGCTGCTGCCTCATCTTTACAGTTGATTCGGTGACTAAGGCAACATGCTGATTCTTGTGAATGCTAGTGGCATCTAATACGCGCGGGCTAGTAGTTCACAAGAAGCCACGATGTACTGGTTGATGGGGCAAGCAGTGGCATGAGCTGCTGGCAGCAATAGATGACGTGGTGTACAATTAGTGGCATGTTTGTTAATTGAATATAACTTTCTAATTTTGAAGAGGATTTTAAATATTGTCCTCACAGCTAAAGGTGCATATGTTTGATTAAGAATACCCTTATACTCTTATTGAAATTACACCTTAATTTGAAATTGATGCTGAGTAAGTTGATTAATTCCCTAATTTGAAATTGATGCTGAGTAAGTTGATTAATTCCGATGAGATGACAAAGTAGTATATGAGAAGACTGGACCTTGGTTATTAAGTTGGAGCTAAAATGCCATGGGTCTACAGTCCCTCTACTAACTCAATTCATAGTCAAACCCTGACTCTAATAACTGCCTATATAAAGGAGATGAATTTAAAATAGAATAATAACCTTTATGTATGATTTTCTTGAATAAGAAAAGTATAGTTTTAGGATTTCCATCTCCTGCACAAAATGAGGATTCTCTACATGCCCAATTATGTGAGGAAGACTATGGAGGATAGTAGAGAAGATTGCAACCATATTCTGCAGCTCCTAACAATGGTAGTGGAAAAGATGTCGTCTTCTTCAATCTTCATCAGGAAATCAATGTACTTCCCTATACCTATGCTTGTATACATATTCAAGAAAAATTCCTAGCTTTCACTGATTTTATAAAACAAAGAATTTGTATTTCTAAGAACTATTTTTTACCAATACTAGAATCTACAATGACCAATTTCATTCTAGATTCGTCCAATTTGCCTTCTAGATCAACATATTTTCCTAGAGAATCATTTCACATTCTTTCTACACTCTCTTTAATGATAGGATATTAGAAAAGAATAGAACGTAATGTATGATATGGTGACCATAACCATTAAATATTGATAACTTCCCTATTATATTTTGGAATTTCTATTTTATCCTATCATAAAAATATAAAAAATCCTTAAATCTTTACACATTAAAGGCCTACACCATACCAGATACATTAAAGTTCAAGTTACCGAAAATCTTAATAGATCACTTTTAATTAGGCTTAATTGTATATGACAGTTCATAACAAACAATTATCCACATATAAGCCTAGTATCGGATTAAGAATCCAAAGATCTCCCACTTGGGTTGTATGTGTAACTTCATTATCATGCTTGGTAAAAGTTAACCGCATGAGCTCAACTTTGTTGTCATTATCGAAATATATCTATAACCAGTCCTACCCATTAATTATATCAACATAGGATCAAAGCATTATCTGTTGCAATAGTTATAACTCGATCTCAATTGTCACTATGCCAATACAACTAGATGATAAAGATCATGATCATGGTGTAAATAATGTGTCTATTTCCTAGTGGTCCAACTTAAACCTGACCAAGATCAAACCATACTAAGATCAAAGTGTAAATAAAGTAAAATTTTATTTCTATAGAAAATGACCACAAATATTCATAAATTGAAATAACTATAAAAAAAGTTTAAATTACAAAAGCAACTAAAATTACAAAGTCTTACTAAAATTGAATATCCTTTAATGACATGACACATATACGAGCAGTGTGTTTTTGAAACACTTTGGGTAGCAATCTCTTAGAAAGCAAATCCGCAATTATAGAGTTTATGCTAATGTGCTCTATAGACAATTGTGCATTCTAAACTCTTTCTGTAATAACTAGGAACTTGGTGTCTTTGTTCTTTAACTTTGGCGAGCTCCTATTGTTATCAGAATACAACATTGATGATTAATTATTCATAAAATAACTTGAGTGGTCTTTTGATACCATCTACTATGTGCAGCCCCATGAAAAACTTTTCCAACCATAATCCATGATCAAATGCTTCATAACATATTTTGAACTATGTAGCCATCATAGAAGAGGTTATAAGAGACTATTTAGCACTCGTTCAGGAGACAACACCCCCAGCTATTAGAAAGATGTAGCCCAACATAGATTTCATACTATCCTAACATCAGGCAAAATTGAAGTCAATATATCCAACAGTCTCAAGGTGATCCAACCTCCGATATGTAAGCGTATAATCTTTTATTCTCTGTAAGTGTCGTAAGACCCATTTGGCTGCTCTCCAATAATCTACCTCTAGATTGTTACCTAACAACCCAACAATGTACATAATATTCGATCGTGTACAAACCTGAGCATACATCGAATCTTCTACTACTCACCATAAGGAATCTTCTACATTATCTTTTTCTCAAAATTATTTTTAGGGCACTGATTGAGACAAAGCTTGTCTTTTTAGCCATAAAGATATCACTATCTTGCATGTCATATCTATTGAGAACCCTTTAGTTATAGTTTTTTTTTATAATATAACAAAACCGCGTAAGCGATCCTGGTGCATCTATATGCCTAGTACAAAAGAGGTATCACCAAGATCTTTCATCTCAAAATTCATAGCTATAGATGTCTTGGTGTCATGTAATAGCCCATCTTGCTACTAGCAACCCAAAGAACTTATGGTATATATAATTATGGACTAAATTTATCTCAAAACTGAATAAGATAATCACATGATGAAATTTGAAATATCATTACCAAAATACTTCTTTGATTCCATAAATGACTCTTTTAAGTTTGCAAGTCATATTTTTTAGGTCTACTGACATAAAGTTTGTTTTATTGCATTATATCGATTGTCACATCCATGTTACCATTAAAAAACACTCTCTTCACATCCATCTCACATAACTGGATATTTAAATGCGTCGCTCATGCCATTATCATCCTAAAAGAGTTTTTGAAAGAAACCGAAGAGAAAGTCTCTTTATAATCGATGTCTTCTTTCTATGTAAAGCCTTTTACGATAAGATGTACCTTTCAAATCCATATCACCTTTCAAATCCCTGTTGATATTAAATGTCCACTTTTGCAATGGGACAAGATCTTACATGTCATTGTCATAAGAGTTATAACATCCTATGTCTTAATGCTAATTCATCGAATCATCTTCCTGTTTTGTAAATTTTATTGTACTCGCAAGCACATGAATCTATTGTAGAATAGATTTTGTGGTGACAAGTGTCGATCCCATAAGGGTAGATTTAATTATGCGTAGGGTTAATTTTCTAGGTGTAATGTGAGTTAGTTGGAAATGGATTTCATTTTTAGGATTTAAAATAAAAAGGCAGGAATGAATTAAAGATTAAAACAATGCAAATAAAATGCTTGAATTTCTAGATTCACACTCAAAATTCACCATGGGACTAATATTTCCTTTTAAGTTTAGATTAATTCATGAGGGGGCATTTCCACTCCCCATAATCATCACTCTATTAAATATGGCATCAAGCGCTCATAATGCTAGAGGTAATAATCTTCCACTAAGTGTGGTGTCAAGAACACATTGTGCCAAACAATAATAATCCTTCTGTCGACAACATGGCAAGACCATCCACTAAATAGCTTAGATCTGTCGACACTGAGTCAAGATGACCCTCAAAATACTAGAGAGAATGTAACAGTCCACTTAAATATTTATTTTTAAAAAATATTTAACACACTGTTACTTTTTTAAAATAAATACAAATTCTAAAAAAATATTTTACACAGCAAGCAAAACTTCCTTACAATAAGTAAGAGACATATAAAGATTCCTTAATATATATCTTAAAAATTTATTATCACTAAAGCGAAGATATTTATTTTGATTGAAACAAAGCTGAGCCCATAATAAAACCCAAGGTTTGTTATGCTCATATGCACTTCGGCTCAGTTAGGACATGGTGCCAGCTTGTCCTACTCATTGTTACCTGCAATGTAAGTTACTTCCTTTTCCTTGCAATCTATCTTCTGCCTCTCTAGGATTATTAGGTTAACACATAGTTTATAACCACTAATATTGACCTTGCATGCCTTAACTAATTGTCCCAAGTTCAATACTTCACCCGATGATACCATAATACTAAAAGGCCTATTTATTATATCAGGGACCTTTTTTCTTTTCCTAATGAATGCTTGTGAGGCAAATGAATGTGTTGCTCCTAAATCTATTAGCATATATGTAAGAGTTTTGGAGATAAATAGTTCACCTGATATTACTAAGAGGTTTCCTTCCGCATCTATTTTGGCAAGCGTGAATACTCGAGCATTAGTCTTTTCTTGTTGCATACCATTCTCTGGGCAGTCTTTGATGATGTCCTTTCCTTTCACATTTGAAACATGTTCTGGTATTGGCTCGACATTCCACAGGGTGAGCTTTACCGCACTGATTGCACCTTGGCTTTTGTAAGACTTCCTTTTAATAATTCTTTGGGCGGTTGTTTTTATTCTGATTTTGAACCACTGGCGTTCCCTTTATCTTACTATTAATATTTACCGTTGTCGTTCGTGGTTAGCTAAAAAATTAACCTAGTCCATACTTCCTTTGTTTCTTCATTTTTCTTCCTTCTTTTCTTTATCTACTTACTCAATTACCAAGGCTCGATAAATGAGTTCATTGAAGGAAGCATCACGAACTCCAGCCACCTTTAAGTCTTTTGCGAGATCTTTGCGCAATCCTTGTATAAAATGGTCCATTTTCAAGTCCACCGTTGCAACCATATGTGGGGCATATCGAGAGAGCTCTTAAATTTTCAGATGTACTCTAGCATAAACATTCTTCCTTGTTGTAAATAAATAAAATCTCTTCTTTTGGCTGAATGAACAGTCTCTGAAAAGTATTTGTTACAGAAGTGTTCTTTAAATTCCCTCTATTATATTGTTGCTTCATTATAAATTCATTTGATAGAGTCCCACTAATATTATGTCGCTCCTTATAGTATAAAAGAAACACAAAAGAATTTCTCTTCTTCTGGCACTTTGGCTACTTTTATCATTCTTTCCATGGTTCGCAACCATTGGTCTGTTGCGATAAAATCTACACCTCCTTCGAATATGGGTGGATTTAATCTTCTAAATTCGCTCTCTACGTTGTTCATTGCCCGAGCATGTTCATCCTTTCTAACTTCCCTTTCCAAGAGTCATGCCACAATGTTTGTAATTCGATCAATTGCAGATTGCTCCCCTGAAGTTCCTTCTGCCCTTCTGCTTGTGTTACCCCTAGCACTTGACATCTCAACAAGTTTTTAGCCTAATTTCTACGTGTCAGATAAATCAAATGTAAGATTTCCAATTATCTTAATTTTAATTTTTAACTAAAAAGTCGAGCTGGGCGGTCTACAGAATCGCTTTAAATCTTGGGCTTTGATACCAATTTGTAACACTCCACTCAAATATTTATTTTAAGAAAATGTTTAAAACACTGTTATTTTTTTAATATAAATTCGAATTCTAAAAAAAAGTTTTACATAGCAAGCAAAACTTCTTTACAACAAGTAGGAGACATACAAAGATTCCTTAGTATATATCTCAAAAACTTTATTATTACTAAAGCTAAGATATTTATTTTTTATTGAAACAAAGCTGAGCCATAAAACCCAAGGTTTGTTATGCCCATATGCCCTTTGCCTCGGCTAGGACTTGGCGCCAGCTTGCCCTACTCATCGTTACCTTCAATTTAAGGACTTTATAAGCGAATGCCTAATAACATAACACTTTGATGCACATATAAATTATTATGCATATAGATTATCATATTAAGTTTTTAAAAGAAACTTATAAAATACAAAATAACTTTATTAGGGCCCTAGGTATGTTGTACTACAATGTTTGCATTTTTATTCTTTAAATAATATGCCCTTAGGCCTAATTAGTTGATCTTTTGGGTTTTACGTATCGCCGTCCCCAAAAGATTAACTTTTACTAAGCTTGGAGGGCTCACCTTCTTTGGGAACTTTATCATCTTGCAGTATAACAACCCATTTTTTCATAAAGTCATTTTCTAAATGTCTTCTTATAAGGTAAACCATGAAAAGCATGCATTCAATGCAACATATATCATAATATGTGAAGTTCCTAGACGAACAACAAAATTAACATACAATGGTATTTAAGGACAACATTCTTTAATGCAGGCTGCAGTGCCGTCTATATAGAGATTAAATAAAATGGGATTATAATTAAGGCGGCACAGCCGACTATAGTATTACAAATTAGGCGACTTAACCGACCATACAAGGAGTAAATAAAAAAAATCATAATATAGGCTGCATAGCCGACCATATAAAAATTTATATTATAATTAATCACATCATAGTAGCCATCACAAAATAAAGGATTAGTTAAAATTGAACTTAAGTATAAAAACAATTTTGTCCCTACATTTCAGTTGAAGTGTTACTTACCTTTTAACTTTGACTTCTCTACACTGTTCTAACTTGAGGATTTCTCTACTCTTAATGTTATAATTTAGAATAGAAGAGGGTGGAATTTTTAGGTTACATTGAAAATGAAATGAAAAGGGCTAGGGAGTATTAATAGGATTTTTAAAGGCTAATGGATGGCAAAGATTTTGCCACCATAACTCTTGATTAATGGTTGGGATTATCCTTCATAAATACCTTACTACGTTCTAGAATTCCTAACTATCTCTACAAACTTCTCTTACATCATCACTTATGTCATCATTGCTTAGAATTAATTATTATTATTATTATTATTATTATTATTATTATTATTATTATTATTATTATTATTATTATTATTATTATTATTATTATTATTATTATTATTATACTTTGGGGGCTTGTTATCTTAAAGTAAATTCTACTATAATCAAGTGAGAAAATTGTACCTCATAAGAGAATTTTCTCTCTAATTAATATGGTGTTAAGTGTCCATTGCGCCAAACAGTGATGATCCTTCGTTAAGGAACCGTACACCATGCAAAATCTAGACAAGATACATTGTTTGTCGACCATAAGTAAAAGCAGACACATAAATCAAAGAGGAAGAAAAAAAAACTTATCGAATTAAGTCTGTGGATCATGTTGAAGCTTCACCTTCAACCCAAGCTTGAAACTAAGTTAGCCACTCATAATTGAACTAGGGCTAAAATGGTAATTTTATTAAAATATATATAAAATAAAAGGATGAAGGGAGAATTACGGAAAATAGAGCTCCAAAATGCATTCAAGGGCCTCAAATTAGAGGGGGAGTCCTCCATTTATAAATATAATGGATAAATTATGGCCATCGGATAAAAATAATTCGGACGCTCAGGATTGCGCCACGTGGAAAATTTTAATTGGTTGGAACACATCATCAGTCAACACCACATTAGCATTTCGATCCCACAAGATGTTACCATATCATCAGTCAACGCCACATTAGTATCTTGGTCCAATAACATCCTGTTATATCATGGGTCAACGCCACATCATCAGTCAACGCCACATAATCAGTCAATGCCACATTATTGATCCAATAAGATTATGCCACATTATCGGTCCACATATGTGAACAATGACATACTCGTGAATAGTGTCATATATGTGAACAGTACTGTATACGTGAATAATACCAAATACCCTTTTACATTTCTCCTAACGTTTTCGACTGCCCTAAGTTAAAAAACTTCATCTGTTTTACTGTCCGACTTCTCGTTAGTCATGAAATAGCCAAAATATCTCTAAAATACATCAAATACTTAAATTATAATAAAACACATGTACTAAAAGTTTAAAAGATTTAAACACATAGAAATGAAAATGTTAGTGAGACTTGCAGTGTAAAATGATGATTTTTCCCTATATAAATATACATTCTCCAGTACTCAACACACCTCCCTCAACCACCTTATTGCTAGTCCCTAACAAATTAAGCAATGAAATCTAACACAATTCAAATTAAAATATGTTTACCAAATCAATGAACTTTTCCAACAAATTATGTCCTTCTCTTTTGCTACTTAACCATCAATATAAAAATTAACAAATCGTCTTTAGTGCTTAGCAATATTTGACATAATGATTATGGGGTTCAGTCAAATGAAAGCAATACTTTCATTCTTACCGTCTTATCAGAGTTTCTTTCGTAGGCAGTAGATTTATTTACATTATTTCTTTAACCAACTCCATCTGTTTTATGCGAACACTTTCTGCTTACTAAGGCAAGAGGCCTGGTGAGTAAGAAAGAGCTGGGTTGAATAAATCAAACTCTCACCATTTAACGTGAACACTCTCTACTTGTTGAGGCAGCAAGCCCGGTTACTAAGTAAGAGTTCTCACAATTTTGATCATCTCTCACCGTTTAATGCAAATACTCTCTGCTTACTAAGGCATGAGATCCGGTTACTAAGTGAGAGTGTCACTTATTTTTCAATAATTTGGTTTTTTTTCTAACAACACCAAGATTAGGAAGATGCGTTTCTAGAGAAACTAAACTTCATATGCAGACATCTTTGACTCAAAAATTCAAAAATGGTTAGTAACTACAATAGCACAACTATCATTTATTCCACAATTATCAACTATTCCCTCCCTCCAACCAAAACGAGACATTGTCCTCAATGTCCTGAAGGAAAGTAGAGTTAGAAGACATCACCTGGACATTAGAATAGAAAATATTTACAAACGGAAAGATAAACCTAATTTGGTCATCTTACTATTACTGCTACCATCATCAGTCGACCAATCTAACGTAAAAATCTTGGGATCTCTCTCTGGTCTATAAGCTTCTAAAAGATCAAGTAACTTATTAGCAATAAGAGAACAAACAAATAGCTGCTTTGTTGAAACTAAAATGAAATGATTTTTAATTGCATGGTTAATAAAAGCTATCATGCCATCATAAAATTTTTTAACATTTAAAAAATTAATGGGTTTCTGATGAGTGTTCAAATATGTCCAAATACAAATGTAATTAGTGCCTCTAAAGTTTTAAGATCCCATGGTAAGAAAATGAAAACATTAGGATGTTTTAGTATTTCAGTTATTTTTTCTTATATACCTAAGACAACTAATTCCTCTCCAATTGGTGGGCTAGGTAAGAATCCCAATGTTTTTAGGTCTTCTGGGATTATGCCTAGCACTTGCCTTTTTGTCCAATAAAAGCAGCTTGTGAGACAAGTCTTGAGAATCCTCGGTCACCTCCTTCATATACTAGGTGTATCTTTCTCTCTATTAGTACTCAACGAAGATCTCTAGCTGCTTGAACAAACTCTCTATATTTACTATAGTGAAACCCAAAAGGCACACAAACATTTTTTAGTTGTCTGCTCAAAGTTTTCTTATAAACTAACAAACAGGGTCGTTTATAGTCAGATCCTGAGATTGTATCGTACACATTCTTTTTAGAACAATGGCTATAATTGGGAAATTGTTCTTTGTACATATCCATTAGGATGCGTTTCAAGAGACAAAAGGATATCATCCAACAATTCCTTATTCAAGTTATCCCTAATGAATTTAATTTTATCTTCTCTATTATCGGATATCATTCCCAAAGTGCATGGTTTTTTAACGCATTGCATTGTGGCACATTTATGACAAGAAACTGGAAGTCGTGCAACTCTTTATATTCTTGTATAATTTCTTTTCCCACAACAAGCATTTAAGCATTAAATTTATGAGGTAATTCCTCTACTAACCGTACTTTGGCTTCGATTAACCAACTAATGTCGACAGGGATGTTTGTCTTCATGAGCAAGCACATAGGTTCAGATCGAGTTTTGTAGATTGTGAGGAGTGTATTTTGAGGAAGAGAGAGAAATCGCTTGTGAAGCTTTGCAAGAGCTATGTTCTTATTGTTGTGCAAATTTTGTTGAACTCGCAAGCGCACGAATCTATTGTAGAATAGATTAACGGTGACGAGTGTCGATCCCACGAGGAGGTGGATTTTAATTGTGTGTAGAATTAATTATGTAAATGGGTGGTTGGATTTATGGGGAAATTGATTTAAAGGATGCTAGAATTTAAATTGGATTGGCAGAAATAATTAAATTGGAAACTATTGAGATAGAGTGCTTGGGTATCTGGATCCGTATCAACATGCACCATGGGCTAAATATTCCTTATTAATACCAATTAAATCATGAGGGGGAAATCCACACCTCATGAACCACGCTCTAATCAATATGGTGTCAAGGGCTTATCGTGCCAAATAATAATAACCTTGTACTAGGGTGCCGGTAAAACCAGGGCGGTAACTAGACAAGATTATTATTATTTGTCGACGAAAAGTCAAAACCTCCACAGAAATTAGAGGGGAAGAGAAAATAAATTTACCAAATAAAGCCCATGACACATGTTGAGACTTCACCTTCAACCCAAGCTTGAAAGAAAATTAGCTACTCATAATTGAACTAAGGGTAAAATGGGAATTTATTAAAATACGTAGAAAATACAAGATGGAGAAGGAATTACAAAAAACTAAGCTCAAAAATGGATTCAGGGGTATCAAATTAGGGGGGGAAGGCCCCCTTTTTATAGATACATTGAGTGAATCATGGCCATCGGATTAAAAATAGTTTGGATGCATAGGATTGCGCCACGTCATCAGTGAACAGTAACACGGTTTGACCACGGGTTTGACCACGCGGTTTGAACAGTAACACGGTTTGCACACGGTTTGAACAGTAACACGGTCTGAACAGTGTCGTGAACAGTATCCATGAACAGTACCGTACATGTGAATAGTGCCGTACGTGTGAACAGTGCCATTTTTCCTTTTATGCTCTTCTTAAGGTTTTCGATTACGAGTTCAAAAGTGACGTCTGTTTTGCTATCCGAAATCTCGTTCATTGTGAAATGACCATGATCCCCCTAAAATACACAAAATATTTAATTAAAACAAAACATATATAATTAAATAACAAGCGACTTAAATAAATAAAATTAGAGATGTTAGTGAGACTTGAAGTGTAAAATGACGATTTTCTCCTTTATAAATATACACTTTCTAACACTCAACACACCCCCCAACCAGCTTATTGCTAGTCCCTAGCAATTAAAGCGAAAATAAAATTCAAACCCAAATTTTTTTTTTTTTTTAAAACAAACTTGTTTATTCAATCAGACTAATGATAGCAATCAAATAAAAGTATAAGCATTATCTCCAGTCTAAAGAAACATCACACCCACATCAACCATCCACATGAATCAACCAAGTAAATACAGCTACTTTCAAAAATGACATGTCCAACCCCAAAATTCTCACCGGTAATAGTGACACTCTCACAAGGAAATTAAACCCAATAAAATTTGTCACTTCAATGAATGATAAATGGAGTGAAGATAGTAAAGAAATAATATCACACACTCTCACCAAGATGAAGGAAATATGCCCATAGCTTAGAAATAACACGATCTTAAGTCAAACAGAATATTAGTCAACCCAATGTATTTTTTTTTTTTTTTAATTTTTTTTTATGCATTACTACATCTTTATAGCCCATATAACTAGCTTCTACTTGGACTATAGTTCCCTAAAATCAAGAAGGACTTTTATTAGGATATAACGTAGGCTAGGGACATGGCTAACAAAGAAAGGAAAATAGAAAAAACAAAATATATGTTTGAGAAAAATAATATCTTTTGGAAACTAAAAAAAAAAAAATGCATTTCACTTATTTATTATTGTATTATATCTCTCTCTTTTTTTTCTTTTTTTTTTAGAGAATTTCTTTTTTTTTTTTTTTTTTTTTTTTTTTTTCTTTTTTTTTTTTTTTTTTTTTTTTTTTTTTCGGTATTGCACAACTTTACTAAACAAAACAATTATTTATATTTTTCTCAAACATGAATGGGTGATGGAACTTGTAAGATATCGGGTAATACTCCAAATTGGAGTGGGTGAAGACGATAAGTTGACAAAGAAAAGTTTTTTTTTTTTTTTTTTATAAAAGGCTCAAAAGGGCTAACTATGGATATTTCACATAAGGGATAGCTAGAAAGGCTCAAACGGGTCAAAGACGGCCTTTCCATCATCTTTTAGGGCTCTAGATACTCCTCCATATCTACTAGTGAAATGGACCTTTAGATGTAGCAAAGCATTTTTTTTTTAACTTTTTTTTTTTTTTTTTTAAAGGGTTGACTCCAAGGAAATCTAAAGATCATGTATAAAATAATAATACTGCTAAGCTGTATGAAAAATGGGCAAAAAGGGTTACTCTCCAAGAAAAATAATAGGCTCAAAAGCTCACTTGGTATTTATTATGACATGTCAATTCTTTCAAGCAACTCATATTTATCTCCGACATCAACATGTAGAGTAGCAAACATAGTGTAACATCACTCAAGACCAAAGATAATACAAATACTAAAATTCGAAAATCATCATGTCATCCAAAAACAAAATCACACTATTTTTTTTTTTTTTAAACAACATTCTACCCCCCAACCTATTCTAAACATGAAAGGGAAGTATGCATGCAGAAATGTGAAAATGATGCTAATTGAAAATGTTACAAATAAAATGATAGAAAAATGATTTTTTTTTTAACTAAGAAGATGCGTTTCTAGAGGCACTACACTCTATATTCAGCCATCTTCGACTCTAAATTTGAAAATGCATATTTATAAAGGAGAAGTCAAAAAGTTAGAAAGATCACACGAAAAATAAGAAATTTTTTTTTCATTATTTTTTTTTTTTTAACTAAGAAGATGCGTTTCTAGAGTAACTACACTCCATATTCAGCCATCTTCAACACAAACAGCTTGATTAGCAAGATTAGTTTCTACAACAAAAATTAGTAAAAACTTAACCAACATTCCACAATTGTCAACTATCCCCTCCCCCCAACCAGAACTAAACATTGTCCTCAATGTTTTAAAGGAAAGAAGTAGAGTTTAGAGGACATCACCTGGGTGGTGCAACACAGAATAAAATATTTACAAAGCGGAGATTTAAATCTAATTTGTACTTCTTAACTGCTGCTGCTATTGTTACCATCGTTATTTGTACACTCCAACACCAAGGTCTTGGGATCTCGCTCAGTCGATAAGCTTGTAATGATCAAGTAGCTCATTAGCAGTGTGAGCACAAATAAAAAGTTTTTTCACCGTAGGGGAATGAAGTAGTTTTTATTGCATGGTTAAGAAATGCGATAAAGCCATCATAAAAATTATTGACATTTAACAAACCGATGGGTTTCTGATGAATGTGCAGATGGGCCCAAGATGCTAAAGTGATAAGTGCCTCTAGAGTTGCAAGATCTCCTGGTAAGAAAATAAAATTAAGCATTTCAGTTATTCTTTCTTGCATACCTGAGACAACTAACTCTTCTCCAGTCGGTGAGTTAGATAAGAGCCCTAAGGGTTTTAGGGCTTGTGGTATGATGCCTAACACTTGACTTCCTCGACAAAAGCACTTTCTGAGACCAATTTTGATAACCCTCGGTCACCTCCGCCGTATACTAAGTGTAATTTTCTCTCTGCTATGCATCGACCAAGATCAATGGCTGCCTCAAAGAACTCTTTATATTTGCCATAGTTAAATCCGGAAAGCACACAAATGTTCTTGAATTGTTTATTGGGAGTAGCTGCCATTATGATACTTCTCAAAAATAATTTGTGAGTGTAAACGAAAAGAATCATATTTAAGGATCTTGGCGGCAATGGGTCACAGCTGTGAATGAGGTGTCATGTCTATGTCAATTAATCGTGTAATGCACATGGCTTGAGAGTCAAAAAGGAAACTATAAAAAGGAAAAGCAAGTAATGACAAATATAAAATTATTAAAGACAATAATGCAAATGGTAAAACAACAGTGAAATAAAACAACAATAAAGTGAAAGGATATTTACAGGTAGTTGCGACTGTGGCTCACATCTTCCTCTGGTTTTACGTCCAGAAACGGCTTCAACGCCCTCTATGGGTCGAGGATAGGCTTCCCATCCAGTTTTCTTATAAACCGCAAACAGGTCGTTTATAGTCGATTCCCGAGATCAGATCGTGCATGCTCTTTCTGGAATGATGGCCATAACTGGAGAATCGCTCCTTGCACATATCCACTGGGATGCGTTTCAAGAGACAAAAGGATATCATCCAATGACTCCTTATTCAAGCCATCCCTAATGAATTGAATCTTATCTTCTCTGTTATCAGACACCATTCCTAAAGAACATCGTTTTTTATTGCATATCATTCTGGCACACTTATGACAAGCAACGAAATCTTTCGAGCTCTTCGCTTTCTTGCATAATTTCCTTTACCACAACCAGGCATGTATGCAATAAATTTAGGAGGCAACTCACCTGCCAAGCGTACTTTAGCCTCAATTAACCAACGAATATCAGCAGGTATGTTATTCCTCATGAGCAATCGCATGCGTTCGGATCGAGCTTTATAGATTGTGAGGAGGGCATTCTGAGGAAGTGAAGGGAATCGACTATGAAGCTTTGCTAAGATCTCGTTTCTATCCATACCTTCGCCTCAGAAGATCAGTAATTATGGGAAACTGAAGTAACCGACTTGATTGTCACGGAGTACCGTTATCCGCCACTTGACCGGGGTGACAAACTGAAACACACAAACTAAAACACACAAACAAAGTAACAAACAAAAACACACAAAGAAAATCACAATCGTCCTCTTATGGAATTTACCTCAAGCTCCAAATGGATGTTGTAGACACTGCTCTCAATGTCTCTGAGTTGGCTTTCTAAATCCTCAACGTGGGATATTAACTCCGGTGGTTGTAGCTTCCAAATACGATGTGTTTTACAAAATCGTATCGGCCTCGAGATGAGATTGGACACGTTGAAGTCGTCTAAGGATGTTCAAGAGGCTGTCTCATGATTAAAAGTGATAAAAGAAGACTTAATGGTTAAACAAACACACTTATGCATAAATAATTTCAATTAGCAAAAGAATAATAAAAATAAAGAAAAAAATCAAATAACCGAAAAGACACAAAAATCTTAATTCAAATCTGGTGGGTCACTTAAATTTACTTGTCCTCTCCATGTGGTTGGTACTCTAGATATGGCTTTAATCTTTGACCATTAACTTTAAACGTGACACCGTTTTTTGGGTCCTTAATTTCAATTGCCCCATGTGGAAAAAAACAAGATGAACAATGAAGGGGCCAGGACCATCGAGAACGCAACTTACCGGGAATAAGTGCAAACGAAATTGAATAAAAGTACTTTTCGACTGAGTGAAAGATTTTCTCATAATCTGCTTATCATGAAAGACTTTCATTCACGCTTGTAAACCTTGGCATTTTCGTATGCATCATTACGAATTTCTTCAAGTTCTCCACGCAGAATCGTCTTTTCGAGCCACTTGCGCATGTCAAAATTGAATTTCTTGATGGCCCAGTACGCACGATGCTCGAGTTCCACAGGTAGGTGGCAAGCTTTTCCATACACTAGCCTGTAGGGTGACATCCCAATTGGGGTTTTGAAAGCCGTTCTATATGCCCATAATGCGTCATCAAGTCTTAATGACCAATCTTTTCTGTCTGGCCTCACGGTCTTTTCTAAGATGTGCTTTATTTCTCGATTGGAAATCTCAACTTGGCCACTGGTTTGCGGATGATACGGGGTCGCCACTTTATGAGTGATGGAGTACTTTGTCAAAAGTACTTTGAATGATTTGTTGCAAAAGTGGGTACCACCATCACTAATTATTGTTCGAGGGAATCCAAAGCGTGAAACAATGTTGCTCTTTAAAAATCCTATCACCACTTTATGATCATTGGTTCTGCATGGAATTGCCTCTACCCATTTCGAAACATAGTCAACAAAGAACCAATATGTATTGATGGCCAAAAGATGGGGGAAAGGGTCCCATGAAGTCGATACCCCATATATCAAAAATCTCAACCACTAAAATTGGATTTAGTGGCATCATGTTCCTTCGTGTAATGCTCCCCATTCGTTGACACCTATCACATGAAGAACAAAAGGTGTAAGCATCTCGAAATATAGTTGGCCAATAGAAGCCACATTGTAGAACTTTAGTCCCTGTTTTCTTAGCGCTGAAATGGCCTCCACAAGCTTGTTCATGGCAGAACGAAAGGATGTTATGAAATTCATTCTCTGGGACACATCGTCGAATAATTTGATCCGCACAATACTTAAACAGATAGGGTCATCCTTAAAAATTCTTTATTTCTCGCAAAGAATTTGGCCCTGTCTTGCTTGGTCCAATGCTCGGAAGTTTACCCGTAACAAGATAATTAACGATATCGCATACCAAGGTAATACTTCCACACTCATTAATTGTTCATCTGGAAATGACTCATTCAATGTTAAGGGTTCTGTGTTGATGTCAAAGTGGAGACGAGAGAGATGGTCACCACAACATTTTCTCGTCCCTTTCTTATCTTTGAATTCCAAGTCAAATTCCTGCAAAAGCAACACCCAACGAATTAGTCTAGCTTTTGCATCTTTCTTTGTGAGAAGATATTTCAGAGCAAAGTGATCTCGTGAATACAATTATTTTACAACCAATGAGATAAGACCAAAATTTTTCTAATGCAAACACTATCTTCTAGCATTTCTTTTTCAGTAGTTGAATAGTTCAACTGTGCATCGTTTAATGTCATACTAGCATAGTAAATAACATGAGAAATTCGATCTACTCTTTGTTCTAATACTGCTCCTACTGCATAATCAGATGCATCACACATGAGTTCGAATGGTAAGCTCCAGTTTGGTGGCTGAATGATGGGTGATGACGTCAACAATTGCTTTAGTTTTTCAAACGCTACACGACATGAATCATCAAAGACAAAATGTACATCCTTAGCAAGTAAATTGCATAAAGGTCTAGAAATTTTGCTAAAATCTTTAATGAAACGTCTATAAAAACCAGCATGCCCAAGGAAAGATCTTACTTCTCTGACTGTTTTAGGTGGAGGAAGATTAGAAATGAGATCCACCTTGGCTTTGTCAACCTCAATACCTTTGCATGAAATGATGTGACCGAGAACTATACCTTGTTTTACCATAAAATGGCATTTCTCCCAATTTAAGACCAAATTCTTCTCTATACATCTCTGCAAAACTTGTGTTAGATGATGTAAACATTGATCGAATGAATCTCCAAAAACAGAAAAGTCATCCATAAAGACCTCAAGAAAACGTTCAACCATATCAGAAAAAATGCTTAACATACAACGTTGAAATGTAGCAGGTGCATTACATAATCCAAATGGCATCCTCCTATATATGCAAAAGTGCCAAAAGGGCAAGTGAAAGTGGTTTTCTCTTGATCTTTTGGTGCTATGGGAATCTGATTGTATCCTGAATAGCCATCTAGAAAGCAATAAAATTCGTGGCCTGCTAATCTATCAAGCATTTGATCAATAAATGGTAAAGGAAAATGGTCTTTACGTGTGACAGAATTCAATTTTCTATAATCAATGCATACACGCCATCCTGTAGTTACTCTAGTGGGTATCAATTCATTATCAGCATTGGTAACTACTGTGACTCCTGACTTTTTGGGGACAACTTGCACAGGACTGACCCATGAACTATCAGAAATGGGGTAAATGATACCTGCATCTAATAGTTTAAGCACTTCCGTTCTAACAACTTCTTTCATATTAGGATTTAACCGACGTTGCATTTCCCTAGTAGATTTAGCATTTTCATCAAGGTGAATGTAATGCATGCAGTCTGCTGGGTTTATACCTTTTATGTCTGCTATGGTCCATCCTAATGCTCCTTTGTGCTCTTTTAAAACATCCAACAACTTACCTTTTTGTTCGTCATTTAGGGATGATGAGATGATTACTGGTAGAGTGCTTTCTTCTCCCAAGAATGCATATTCCAAAGTGTTGGGTAATGGTTTGAGCTCGAGTTTCGGTGGTGACTCTGATGATGGGATGATTTTCTTCTCTGATGGTGCTAGTTGTTCAACTCTTGACTTCCATTTATTAGTGTCCATGGATGGTGCTGAGTCAAGTAAGGCGTTGACCTCATCGACTGATCTGTCAACATCAAAATCCAAACCAAAGTGAGTTAAACATGTTTGTAAAGGGTCATCACTAAGGTTTGAAATAAATGTATCATCAATTAATGCTTCAATTAAATCCACATCAACAATTCCATCATCTGCATTGTGAGGTTGTTTGGCAATGTTGAAGATGTTGAGCTCCATGGTCATATTGCCAAAGGACAACCGAATGTTTCCGATCTGCATTGAATGTGAGCATCGGCGATTGCCAAATGAATGGCCCTAGGATAATGGGGATATGCTTCCTTGAATCTGTATTGGTTGAGTGTCAATTACAATGAAATCAACAGAAAATAAAACTTGTCTACCGGATAAGCACGTCCTCCACAATACCACGAGGGATTTTCGTGGACCGATCTGCAAGTCAGTAACACCACCGAGTTGGGTGTAATTCTCCCAATCCAAGTTTCACAAATCTTGAGTAAGGCAAAAGATTAACACTAGCTCCTAAATCCAACAAAGCATTCTCAATTGTGTGGTTCCCTATACTACATGAGATAGTGGGGAGCCAGGTCTTTACATTTTAGAGGAATTTTGTGTTGGAGTATAGAACTAACATTTTCGATTAAAAATGCCTTTTTCTGAACATGAATGTTTCTCTTTTTAGTGCAAAGGTTTTTAAGAAACTTGGCATAAGATGGAACTTGCTTTATTGCATCAAGTAAAGGGATGTTAACACTTACCTGTTTGAAGACTTCAAGAATCTCACCCGTGGATTTTCCTTCTTTCCTTTAGCTAACCTCTGAGGAAATGGAGCTTTAGGAACGTATTCTCGTGGGTTGGTTTCTTCTTTCTCCTCCGGTGGTGAGTCCTCAGCATTTACAGGTACAATCTGATTTTCTTTTGTCGGCATCTCCACTTTGTTGTCGACTTCTTTTCCTTTTCGCAGGTCATAACGGCTTTGACCTCTCCATGTCATTGCGTGGTGAATCGGTACTTGCTTCATGCACTCCTTTAGGATTAGGCACTTTGGTTGACTTGGAAACTTGCCTTTCTCAACATCATTGCCAAAGTCTCGAATCAAGAAGCAAGTCATCCCCACCATCTTCTCAAGGCTTGAAACTGATTGGGCTTGTGAGTTGAAGCCTGCTCTCATCTCATTCCGTAGTCCATCAATGGTGCGATTTTGTTGCTCGTTTGTAGATTGAGTAACATTCTTGAAATTTTGGAATGAATCCTCCCATGGTCTGGGTTGAGAGTAGTTTTGGTTCTGATTGTATGGTCTAAATGATGGTTGAGAGGCTTGAGGAACTTGAGGGATTGGTTGCATTGGTGGAGCTGGAGCTGGTGGTCCATTCTGTTGGAATCCTTGAGACCATGAAAAATTGGGGTGGTCTCTCCATCCAGGGTTATATGTGTTGGAGTATGGGTTGTAATTTGATGGCTTCCTCATGACACCAATGGCATTGGCTTGATCTGAATACGACTCATGGTCATGTGGCTCTGTTGATTTGGCAGTCGTTAACGATGCTATTTGTCGAGAAAACCCTTCAATTATCTCTTTAACTTCTTTAATTCCCGAACTTGACTCGCCAATGTGAACCTCATTTACTCCTTTAATTCTTCTAGTATTCCTGAGTGATCGACTCCGCTGTTGGGAATTATCTCGCTTGTCATTGGAAGAAATCCCAAATCTCTGATGCACTTTTTGACATTAGCTCTCCTCCACTTGTCGCCATTAGCCATTCTTGCACATTTGGCAATAATCCTTCCAAGAAGTATTGGCATTGGTGCCATTTCTCGTACCCATGATGTGGACATTTCAAAAGTAGCCCATTGAATCGCTCCCACGCTTCGAAAAATTGCTCGTCTTCTCTCTGGGTGAACTCTGAGATTTCCCTGCGAATAGCATTGGTTTTATGAACTGGGAAATATTTATTTAAAAATTTCGTTACCATTTGTTCCCATGTTGTAATACTATTAGCAGGCAATGTATTGAACCATGAACGAGCTCTATCCTTTAAAGAAAATGGGAATAGTCTAAGTTTAATATCATCTTCTGAAAAATTCTCATATTTAAATGTTTGACAAATTGTATGAAAATCATTCAGATGATTATATGGGTCCTCATTTTCTAGGCCATAGAATGTTGGGAGACAATTTAGCACACTAGGTTTTAGTTCAAAACTCCTAGCAGCTACATTTGGGTATCGTATGCATGATGTGCTCAAGTTTGCTAAGGGACTGAAGTAGTCCTTAAATGGCCTCTCCTGTGGTTCTGGTTGTTGCAAATCCATTTCAATTTTTTCTTTACGTGCAATGTGTTTGTGTGTGCAAAGTGTTCTTTCTAATTCTAGGTCTATAGGTTCAAGATTAGGTGATAATGACCTACGACCATGCATGCAAATAAAGAAAATAAATTGAGAACAAAACAAATAAAAATAAAGAAAAAGGAGAAATTACAATACTAACCTTATTATTAACATTTATTACAACCTTTCTGAAAAGCACATAAAAAAAATACGTGAAATAAAATAAATAAAATAAAAATAAATTAACAAGATAAATGAAAAATTTACAAAGAAAAATAACTTGAAAATTAAATTGCAGAAATTTAAAGAAGAGAAAAAGAAATTCTTACCTAAAATATAAATTCGCTTTTTTTTAATTGATTAAAAAAAAATACAAGGAAACAACTAAAATAATAATAATAATAACAATAACAATAATAATAATAATAAAAATAAAATTATTTACAAAAAATTAATTCTACAAATCAAAATACTTACCTCCTAACGGCGCGCAAAAAACTTGTTGTGCAAATTTTGTTGAACTCATGTTTACCTAATCTATTGTAGAATAGATTAACGGTGACAGTGTCGATCCCACGAGGAGGTGGATTTTAATTGTGTGTAGAATTAATTATGTAAATGGGTGGTTGGATTTATGGGGAAATTGATTTAAAGGATGCTAGAATTTAAATTGGATTGGCAGAAATAATTAAATTGGAAACTATTGAGATAGAGTGCTTGGGTATCTGGATCCGTATCAACATGCACCATGGGCTAAATATTCCTTATTAATACCAATTAAATCATGAGGGGGAAATCCACACCTCATGAACCACGCTCTAATCAATATGGTGTCAAGGGCTTATCGTGCCAAATAATAATAACCTTGTACTAGGTGCCAGAAAACCGGGCGTAACTAGACAAGATTATTATTATTTGTCGATTTAAAAGTCAAAACCTCCAAAGAAATTAGAGGGGAAGAGAAAATAAATTTACCAAATAAAGCCCATGACACATGTTGAGACTTCACCTTCAACCCAAGCTTGAAAGAAAATTAGCTACTCATAATTGAACTAAGGGTAAAATGGGAATTTATTAAAATACGTAGAAAATACAAGATGGAGAAGGAATTACAAAAAACTAAGCTCAAAAATGGATTCAGGGGTATCAAATTAGGGGGAAGGCCCTTTTTATAGATACATTGAGTGAATCATGGCCATCCTGATTAAAAATAGTTTGGATGCATAGGATTGCGCCACGTCATCGATGAACAAGAACACGGTTTGACCACGGGTTTGACCACGCGGTTTGAACAAGAACACGGTTTGCACACGGTTTGAACAAGAACACGGTCTGAACAAAGTGTGAAGCGATATCCATGAACGATCACTGCATACATGTGAATAGTGCCGACGCGTGTGAGCAGTGCCATTTTTCCTTTTATGCTCTTCTTAAGGTTTTCGATTACGAGTTCAAAAGTGACGTCTGTTTTGCTATCCGAAATCTCGTTCATTGTGAAATGACCATGATCCCCCTAAAATACACAAAATATTTAATTAAAACAAAACATATATAATTAAATAACAAGCGACTTAAATAAATAAAATTAGAGATGTTAGTGAGACTTGAAGTGTAAAATGACGATTTTCTCCTTTATAAATATACACTTTCTAACACTCAACACTTATCCATACCTTAGCTGGAGAATATTAGTTATTGTGGGAAACTGAAGGAACCGACTTTAATAGTACAAAGTACCATTATCTGTCACTTACCTGGGGTGATAAATGATAACACACCAAAGAAAAGAATAAATTTAGTAAAAACACAACACACGTGAAAGCAAACAAAAAAACACCCAATGCAAAAAGTGGGATATTAACTCAACATCGTTCTTTTATTTAGTTTACCTTAAGTTCTAATTAGGTTTCATAGATACCACCTTCTATTTCTCTAAGTTGTCTTTCTAGATCATTAACATGGGACCCTAACTCTAGTGGTTGTAGATCCCAAATAAGATGCGATCGACAAAATTTAGATCAAACCGTTTAGGTGACGCTTCACACGCAGAAATCGCTCAAGGTGGTTGAAAAGGATTTGTCTCGCTGAGGTATTCATGATTTATAACATAAGTGATGAGAGAGAAAGTACAAACATCAAACAAACAAGCTTTAGCAAAAAAAAAAAACAAATAAACTAGTAAAGAAAAAAATAACAAAAGGTTAAGTCACCAAAAACAGATGGAAAAAGTTTCAAAGTTTATGGGTCACTTAAATTTATTGCGCTGTTTTCTCCATATGGTTGGTACTTGAGATATGACTTTACATCTTTGACCATTAACTTTAAAAATTACACTATTCTTTGGATTCTTAAGTTTAATGGCTTCCTGTGGAAAATAGTGTGAATAATAAATGGACCAAACCATTGAGAGCAAATTTTACCTGGAGTGATGTGCAAGCGAAAATTGAATAAAAACACTTTCTAAATTGGTGTGAAAGATTTTCTCATAATTTACTTGTCCTGAAAGACTTCCATTCCCTTCTTGTAGTCCTTAGCATTTTTATCGTTGTGAATTTCCTCAGGTTTTACCAGTTGTAGTCTCCTTTTTTACCACAAATGACGTCTGCATTCCTTTTGTTTAACATTAGGGGAGGATAAGATGATTTCTAACAATGTGTTTTCTTCTCGCAAAAATGTATACTCTAAAATGTCAGGTAATGGATTGTGCACGAGTTTTGGTGATCATTCCAATATGGGATAAGATTTTCCCCTGATGGTGCCAATTGCTCTATACTTGACTTCCATTTATCAATATCCATGCATGGCGATGAATCAGATAAGGTATTGACCTCATCAATTGATCTGTCAATATTAAAATTTAAACCAAAGTGAGTTAAAAATGTCAGTAAAAGGACACTAACAGGAAAAGTCAACTAATTTATCAATTAAATCCACATCTATAATTCATTCATCTTTATCAAAGGGTTGTTTGGTCATGTTAAATATATTTAGCTTCATAGTCATATTTCCAGTTCTGCATTGGATCTGAGCATCGACAATTGCCAAAAAAGGTGGGCCTAGGATAATGAGGATATGCTTCTATGAATCCTGCACTTGTTGAGTGTCAATCAAAATGAAATCAATAGGAAAATAAAATTTTCTATCTAAATGAGCACATCCTCCACAATACCGTAAGGTATTTTCATGGATCGATCTGTAAGTTACAACATAACTGGAGTTGGTGTAATATTCCCAGTCTAAGTTTCACAAATACTGAGTAAGGCAAAATATTTACACTAACTCTTGGATCCAACAAAGCATTCTCAAATGTGTGGTTCCCTATGCTATATGAGATAATAGGATGGCCTAGGTCTTTGTATTTTAGAGGAATTTTATGTTGGAGCATGGAACTAATGTTTTCTGTTAACAATGCCTTTTTCTAGACATAAATGCTTCTCTGTAGTGCAAATGTCTTTAAGAAATTTGGCATAAGAGGACGCTTGCTTAATAGCATCAAGAAAAGGGATGTTAATATTTACCTGTTTAATCTCCATAATCTCACTTGTGGTATTTCCCTTCTTTGCAAAGAAAATTAACTCTACAAATTAAAATGACCTACCTCTCTGGCAGCGGCGTCAAAAACTTATTGTGCAAGTTTTATTGTACTCACAAGCGCATGAATCTATTGTAGAATAGATTTGTGGTGACGAATGTCTATCTCACAAGGAGGTAGATTTAATTATGCATAGGGTTAATTTTCTAAATGTATTGTGAGTTGGTTGAAAGTAAATTTTTTTTTTAAGATTTAAACTAAAAAGGCAGGAATGAATTAAAGATGAAACCAATGCAAATGAAATGCTTGAGTCTTTGGATTCACTCTCAACATACACGATAGGCTTAATATTTCCTTTTTGGTTCCGATTAATTCATGAGAGGGTTATTTTCACTTCTCATAATCCTCACTCTAATAAATATGGTATCAAGCGCTCAGTACTCCAAAGGTAATGATCTTCCACTATGTGTAGTGTCAAGAACAAGTTGTGCTAGATGAAAATAATCCTTCTGTCGACAACATGGCAAGACTATCACTAAATAGCTTAGATACACTCTCTGTTGACATTGAGTCAAGACGACCCATAAAATACTAAAAGGGAATTTTCTCTCTAATTAATATGATGCTAAGTGCTCATTGTGCCAGACAGTAACGATCCTTTATTAGGGAGCCAGTATACTGTGCAAAATCTAGACAAGATACATTGTTTGTCAACAATAAGTCAAAACAACCATATAAATTAGAGAGGAAAAGAAAATAAACTTATCTAATTAAGCATATTGATCATGTTGGGACTTCACCTTCAACCCAAGTTTGAAACTAAATTAGCTACTCATAATTGAAAACTAGGTAAAATAATAGTTTTATTAAAATATGTAGAAAATACAAGATGGAGGGAAAATTACAGAAAATAAAGTTAAAAAATGCATTCAGAGGTCTCAAATTAGGGGGGAGTCTTCCATTTATAGATATAATGGATAAATCATGGCCATTAGATAAAAATAATTCGAACGATCAGGAATGCGCCATGTGGCAAATTTTGATTGGTTGAAACATTCCATCAATCAATACCACATCAGCATTTCAGTCCAACAAGATGTTGCCATGTCACCAGTCAACGCCACATCAGTATTTTGGTCCAATAACATCCTGTCACATCATCAGTCGACGCCACAACATCAGTCGACGCCACATAATCAGTCAATGCCATATCCTTGATCTAATAGGATGATGCCACATCATTGGTTAATGCAATATGATCAATCAATACCACGTCATCGTACCGCATATGTGAACAGTGTCATATTCGTGAATAGTATCGTATATGTGAACAGTATTAAATACCTTTTTATGCTCCTCTTAAGGTTTGCAAACGTCTTGAGTTCAAAAATACCATCTGCTATTCGACTTCTCGTTAGTCGTGAAATAGCCAAAATATTCTTAAAATACATAAAATACTTAAATTAGAATAAAACACACATAATACAAGCTTATAAGATTTAAACACGTAAAAGTGAAAAAAATGTTAGTGAGACTTGAAGGATAAAATGACAATTTTACCTTGTGTCAATGTACATTCTCTAGTACTCAACACTTTTGTTACTCCAATGTTCACCTCATGATTTTAGAGAAATACAATATAGTTATCTGACACTATATTTCTCTTTTCTCTAGTGGATCACCTAAATGGCATAGTCCTTAAGTCGGCAGAGTTGGTTCTTTTGGAACAATTTCTTGTATAGGGGTTCTCCAACATTGTCTTCATTTATTATGTCTTGAACAAAGTCAGAAATAAGATCGTGATCAATGCCAATAACACCTATGAGAATATGAACACATTCCTCTTCAAAGACAGTTTTTAACTGCATCTCCCCTTGCAAGCTCGACATCCTTAAAGAACTAGGTATTTCCTTACTTGAAAATTGACTTACTCATGGGATCATAAAGTTTGTACCCTTAGATCTTTCAAAGTATTCAATAAAATAAAACTAACCGCCCTTAAGTCCAATTTTTTTTTCTTAGGCCTTTAAAGCTTTGCCTTAGCCAGACATCCCAAAAATGCAAGTGCTTTAAACTAAGCTTTTTACCTATCCGAAGTTCATAAAAGGTTGTTCGTTGATTTAATTAAAACTCTACTAAGGATATATGCTACAGTATTAATTGCTTCTCCCAACATTAATTTTGGTAAAGTAGAATGATAAATTATACTCCTTACTATGCCCGTAAGTGTTCTGTTTTTTCTTTTAGCAACACCATTCACAGTGGGCGAAGCCTGTATAGTGCATTATGGGATGGCATCTTTTCTTATAAAACTTATCAAATAGTCCTAGATGTTATTTACTTAAACCGTCGTATTCGCCATAGTACTCACCACCATGGTCGGATCTGACACTTTTTATTCTTTTGCTGAGTTGATTCTCAAATCTAACCTTAAAATTTTTGAACATATCTAACTATTATGACTTTTCATGGAGATATATATAGGCATATCTAAAAAAAAGTTGTCTATGAATGTTATAAAACATTGTTGACCATTCCAAGCAATCATATAGAATGGCTCACACATATTTATATGTATTAGTTTTAAGATGTCCAAGACGTGTTACTTCAAATTTCCTTTTTATTGATTTGTTTACCTATTAAAAAGTTAACGCAAACAACAAAATCTATAAGATTTATGGGGTTTAGAATTTCGTTTGACGTATGTCTCTCTATTCTATGTTTGGAGATATGACATAATCTCTTGTACCATAACGTAACCGAATTCTCATTGATTAATTTTCTATTTATACCGTATGTACTTAATTGTAAGGATTCATTAAATAAAGCAATTGTATCAATTAAATAACTAGAACTAACTAATTTTGAATCATGAAAGAAACTGAATTTTTGATTTCCAAATCAACAAGAAAAACCATATTTATCCAAAGTAGAAATAGAAATCAATTTTCTTCTAAAAGACAATACAATAAATGTTTCATCAAGATCTAAATGAAATCTAATTTTTAACAATAATCTAAATTTTCCTATTACTTCAACTTCAACTATCTTGCTATCGCCCACATAGATTTATCTTTCACCATCAGTTAGCTTTCGGTAACTTAAGCAACCATACATAAATACACTAATGTGAGTTGTTGCACCAGAATCTATTCACAACATATACCTAGGTATTGAAGTTAAATTAACCTCATAAAAACCAAATTAAGAAGAATACTTTTCTTAGCATGCCATATATGATTGTTGGCGCAATGCTTCTTCTTATGCCATTAAGCTTCATAAAAGTAATAACCAATACTTTTCAGATCAGGCGATTTCTTCTATTATTTCTTTTAAGGTGGTGTATCAGCGGCTTCATTATCCTTTTTTTGTTTTCCTTTGTCCTTATACTTAGGGGTTGAGGCCAGGTGAGCACTTTCTGTCTTATCTTTCTTTAGCCTTTCTTGTTTTTCAACATAGTGTAATATGAGCTCATTCAAAGACCAAATCTCATTTTGATAGTTATAGCTCACCTTAACTGGTTAAATTGTATTAGTAAAGATATCAAAACTAGATGCACTAGCAAGTCCTCTAAGAGTTTAAACTTAAGTATTTCCAGTTTAAAAGCATGAGACATCTCCAAGATGTACTCCCTAGTATTGCCTTTGCTTGTATATCTCATTGAAATTAAAATTGTCAAAAGCATACCTATTTATGCTTTTTTATTATTGACAAGTATCACTTCATTGTCCACAAGGAACTCCTTAGTCGTAGTTATCTTTACAAACATAGAGCCTTTGAATGCTTTTAGAATGGCCTTCTTCATGATCATCATATACATGCGCTTTGATTTCTCCCACTTTTCCATATTTTTCTTGACATCAAAAGTACTCTCATCCATAAGAGCTAGGGGACAATCAATCCTTAACATAAGGTCAAAATTCATTATTGCCAGAACTATTAAGTGAGTTTCTTACTATGACTTGAAATTAGAGCTATTTAGTATAGGAATAGAATTGATATCAGCAGTAATACTGCCAGGAGCCATAGCTAAACAAAAACAATAAACAAACAAAACAAGCTCATATAAGTTCAAATAAAGGTAAACCCCATCGCAAGATATAAGACACTCCATTAACGTTTCATCTTCAAACAAGATACTAACTTGTAAGTAATATCTTGATGTAGCAATAAAGAATAATATTGATAACAAGAACATATCAAATAATAAACCTTTTTTGGGCTGATATATTGTTCGCATATAAAACCAAATAATTATCATACTTTTATTACCACAGTTGCACATACAATTTTGTTAAACATGGATATTCCTTTGGGGTGATTAGCATTCATATAAATTATATACACACAACGTTTATATTCTAAAATAATTCAATTTTCACAAGAAAGGTCACTTTCATGATATGTTGCTTCAATTAATTTATTTCAAGATGGATATAAACATAACAATATTTGAATTTAAAAATGTTTTGGGTCAAAATAAATATCAATAGTCAACTATCAATGATCAAAGTCAATAGTCAACTACTGACCTAGTCAGGGCTAGACCAGGTTGAGTCAACCCAACTGGGATCCTAAACCACCCCATATCTTTCCTAAGTCATGGGTTGAGCAACCCAAATCCTAATTTCTTTTTCCTTTTTCCTAATGCGACAGCTATGGTCATCGCTTTTACCTAAGCTGCCATGACTTGGTGCCTACAACTTGCTTGCTAGCACAGTTGTCGCCCTACCTAAAAACTTAAAGCTAGCAACGATAAAAACTTAAAGAGAAAAAAATAATAATTTTCATCAAATTTTCATATATATTTTCTTATCCTAGAAGACAGCCACCAATTGTTCTCAAACTTAATAATACCAGATTTATTAAATTTAAGAACACCAAATATTTAATCATTAATTGAAAATAAATTCAATTCTTAATAATTGAACATGAAGAGGCTATGATACAGCTTGTTAGAAGATTACCTTCATTTTAAATTCTAGCAGCATTTATGTTGCATCACAAGTCAATAAGTTGAATATGCGGAAGAGTACCTAAATCCATAATGATCAATTATTTTCTAAACTTGTATGGTTTACCTTCCAAATCAACACGTTTTCCTAGGTAGTTCTTTAACTTTCTCTCTGCATTCTCTCTAAAGTTGGGATGTAAGAAAAGAAAAGAACGTAATGTGTGATCTAAGGATCATACCCGTTATTCATAGATAGCTTTCCTGTTATATTTTGGCACTTTTATTTTAGTCTACACATTAAAGGTCTACACTCTATCAGATATATTAAGGGCCAAATTACCAAAAACCTTAATAGAGTATCTTTAATTGAGCTTAACATTATATGACGGTCCACAATATAGAATTATTCATATATAAGCTCAATGTTATACTAAAAATCCAACATAAGCATATAATAGTATGATATTTACAATATCGAGATTTTTAAATATATTAAGAAACAATTTCATATATTGTATAAATTTAGTAAGAAATAATCAAAGTGAGAGATCGATCATACTATTGTGGGAGAGGCTCGTGTTGATAACGTGTTAAATTATTTATCATTTAAGAGCACAATAAGATAGTAAGAGAAATACAAAAAGTAATTAAGAGACACAATATTTAGAGATGAATTTTATTCAATTTTAAATATATTCAAATAGGAAAATGAACACTTCTCTTATAGGCACATAACAATACAAATAAAGTAAATAGTTAGTAAATGAATAAATAATTAGTTATAGGTTCTTATGAAATCATGAGAGTTAAAAGATATGTAGACTTAAATAAAAATTGCTGTGATAGTCGCCCACATAATTATTGTTATTTCTTATCAATTTTTTTAACACTTGTCACGCCCCCTACAACTGAAGTTTCCGGCTTCTGCACCTGATTTGCAAAATTATACATTTAAGAAAGAAAACGTACGAAAATTAATAAAATTCCGCTTGTATAATTAATAAATAAAAACAGAAAATACTTTAACAAATTAAAATTTCTATAACCCACAATCATGATGCCGATCCGCCAACCAACTTGCTTCTCCCGCTGAATAGCACCGTTTTTGAAATACCGACAACGCAAATTAATCACACGAAGTAGTACGTACGTGTCAAAAAAACAAAAATGGCACTGATTCGTGACAATCGAAACGGCGCCGTATCAGTTACTAGTTTTAAGGATCACACAAACAACTGGACAAACAACTGACTACACAACACGAGCACCGTTTGCATCGAGCACAGAGATACCCAAAACGACAGCCGCTGTGAGCATTTATCAAACATGGCATCTTGCTCACTGTTTCACCCCCAAACCAAAATCAAACCGTTCAATCAAAACCACCCTCGCCTCACATACGGTCCGCCCACCGTTATCTCTTGCAGCTTCTCCACATCCAATCCCTCCTCTCCTCCTTCACCAGCAGCGGCTTCAAAAAATCGCCGCGCAGCCGATGAGAACATTCGTGACGAAGCTCGACGACAACGTTCCACTACAAATAACACTTTTTCCGCGAAGTACGTACCCTTCAATGCGGCTCCTGATTCACCCGAGTTCTACTCGCTCGACGAGATTGTCTACCGGAGCCGCTCCGGCGGCCTTCTCGACGTTCAGCACGACATGGAGTCGTTGAAGAAATTCGACGGCGCCTACTGGAGAGACCTCTTCGACTCTCGCGTGGGTAAGACCACTTGGCCTTATGGTTCCGGAGTGTGGAGCAAAAAGGAGTGGGTCCTACCTGAGATCGATCCCGACGACATTGTTTCGGCCTTTGAAGGGAACTCCAACTTGTTCTGGGCGGAGCGTTTTGGCAAACAGTTCCTGGGCATGAATGATTTATGGGTTAAACACTGCGGTATTAGCCACACTGGGAGTTTCAAAGACTTGGGCATGACCGTTTTGGTCAGCCAAGTCAACAGACTTCGTAAAATGAAACGACCCGTCGTCGGAGTCGGCTGTGCATCCACCGGTGACACATCAGCTGCTCTATCTGCTTATTGTGCCTCGGCAGGTATTCCTTCCATTGTGTTTTTACCTGCCAATAAGATTTCAATAGCTCAATTGGTGCAGCCAATTGCCAATGGGGCTTTTGTTTTGAGTATTGATACTGATTTCGATGGTTGCATGAAGTTAATCAGAGAAGTTACTTCTGAATTGCCGATTTATTTGGCCAATTCATTGAATAGTTTAAGGCTTGAAGGTCAAAAAACTGCTGCCGTAGAGATATTGCAGCAGTTTGATTGGGAAGTGCCAGATTGGGTGATTGTACCTGGTGGCAATCTTGGTAACATTTATGCCTTCTACAAAGGTTTCAAGATGTGTCATGAATTAGGGCTTGTAGATAGAATGCCTCGGCTTGTTTGTGCTCAGGCGGCAAATGCTAATCCACTTTATTTGTATTATAAATCGGGATGGAAGGGTTTTAAGGCCGTCAAAGCGAGTACAACCTTTGCATCTGCTATTCAGATAGGTGACCCGGTGTCTATAGATAGGGCTGTTTATGCCTTGAAAAATTGTAATGGGATTGTTGAGGAAGCAACTGAGGAGGAGCTGATGGATGCAATGGCACAGGCAGATTCCACTGGAATGTTTATATGCCCCCATACTGGGGTGGCGTTGACAGCCTTGATTAAGCTTAGGAATTCTGGGGTTATTGGCCCCTTGGATAGGACGGTGGTGGTTAGTACAGCTCATGGGTTGAAGTTTACTCAGAGTAAAATTGATTATCATTCCAAGGAGATTAAGGATATGGCTTGCCAGTTCGCTAATCCACCTGTGCAAGTAAAGGCTGATTTTGGAGCAGTAATGGATGTGTTGAAGAAGTATTTGGGAAGCAAAGCTCCAATATAGCTGATGGAGACAGTAAGTTAACATTTGTATTCTTGCTAATGTTTGGTTTTTGGAGTTTTGATGCTGCATTTTGTGGCAGTTTGCTTCGTTTCATTTATAGAATACAGTGAGTAGAAATAATCTGTAAGGCTCAATAAATTCTTTTGAATTACTAGTATAAGTTTTACCATCTGGGTCAGTTTTTATTGATGTGCGTGTTCTTCTTTTGGAATGAACTTGTAGAAAATGTTTTCTTTGCTCTACTAGTAGATCAGCAAGTTTAATAAATTGTAGATCTCGCCTTGCCTCAACTTATACATTTCACCTTCTGACTATATACAGTACAAATTTGGTCTATGTTTAGGTGGTTGTAATTCAAAGTTTAGTGCCCTCATACGGTACCTCACTATTGCTTTGAGTAATTAAGTTTTCTAAAAGATCCAGAAGAATGGATGTGAAATTGGAGAACAGCATGAATAGTTTCAGTAGCACTGATACACTTTGCAACCGTCTGAAGTCTGTAATCATGAAGAATGAAGGTTTGTTGTATTTTCTGCTCCACTCTTCACTGGATTAATTTTGTAACAGCGAATTTTCGTTGACAAATTTTCTACTTACCTGACAGAGAGATAAAAGGAATGAATTAGCAGTCATTTGAAAGGAACAACTCACATGCCCATCGAAGCTTGAAGGCTGCTCTTTCCTACTAGAGTTAGACATTGACTTAATAAAGGAACAAGACCTTATATCTAATGATTGGTATGTCGTTGGTTAACATCGTGACCATGTTTATTTTGTATATGGATGGATGGATGTGTTGAAACAACCAATGTATTTCAGCCGCATCAGATAGCATATGATTTTAGCTTTTTAGTGACCGCATATTGAAGTTGTATCAATGATAAAAGTCCTCATTGAAAAGCTGGCCTTTCGGCCACCTAAGAATATTTTCACTATTTTGGATCTTTACCCTATTCTTAAAATTTAAAATTTAAAATTTTCTTTTACTTCTGTGGGAATTAAGGTGGTGGCCTATGTGCTATTATCGTATCAGTCTGGGAGCTAAGAATTGTTATGATTACTATTGTTTTTGAAATATCATCACCTGTTACACAGTACACTGCTGAGAATTATTTAATTGGCTCAAAGAAATTAAAACAAAAATCCAACAAATATTTGTAACCATTATTGGAGATTAATTTAGTGAAAAAGTGGCTATTATAGAGATGGAATACCTGTAACGTGGTGTACCAGCTTAAGAATGTAACAAATTTCTTTTTAAAAAACATATATTTCAATATACTAACAGACAAAAAAAATATAATTTTTAATGTATTAAAATATGTATTTTTTTATATTTTAGTAGTATCCTCACTAAAAGTTATATTTTTTCTTATCTGTTAGTGTATTAAAATTTATATTATATATATATGTGTGTGTGTGTGTGTACACAATCATTTTCTAGTATTAATTACAGATTCTTGATAATATTAAAATCAGAAATAAGTTAAAAAACAAAAAAATAGACTCCAATATGTGTATTTGTCATGTAGTATATTAATATATGTGGTTTTTTTTTTTTAGCTTTTAACTTATACATAACTTTAATATGATCGAAAATTCCTAATGTGAAAACCACTCATAAAAATGTGAAGGGAGATTGTCTTTTTTAAAAAATATTTAAATCCCTATTGTTCTTATAATGGTAAATACCCCAGCATGTAATTTTACAATATTAGCTTTATTTTTAAATACATTTCTATTTCTATTTATTATTAATTAAATAAATTACATAAATAAAAATTAAACTAAAAGAGTTAAATATTAAAATAAAAAATAAAAGTTTAAAAAATTAATAAAAAAATATTTTTTCTAAATTAATATAAATATTTTTCTTATACTTTTTACTATTTTTAAATATTTTTTATAATAAATATATATTTTATATTCTTAAAATAAAATATCAAACAAACAACACATTTATCCTTATTTTGCTTAAACCTTTTTATACAATGAAATTATTGCCTATTACGAAAATAGTATGCACATAAATAGTCTATATTGGTTTGAATATGACAAAACTAACAATTGGATTAATAATCAAAGCTTTTGAATAGGGGGAAAAAAAGATAGGGTAATGTAGATCTATCTCATGGCATCCAAAGCAAAGTGAGAAGACTTTACCACCATGCCAACTACTTGTGCACAACTACTAGACATCAGTACACCAAATGTCAGCGAAGATCAGATGATGAAAATTATCAGAAAACAAGTTAAGCAGAACACTAATATACTCGGAAAGTCATACAATTTCAGACCAATGCAGTTAAGAACAACAATAGCATTAGCATTTTCAAATAACAAACAAAAACTTTGCAATAGTCTTATTCTGAAAATGCCTTATCATCAGGAGTATTCATAGAGTGATATGCTTTTGTCATCTGATACGCTAACAACCTGACCTCCTAGTGGTCTGAATGACACTCCCCAGACCTGATCTGTGTGGTTAGTCATTGACTGCACGGCTGCTCTCATGTTAAGATCCCAAAGCTTTACAGTTCTATCACTTGAGCCTGTTGTAATAGCTGCTCCATCGGGGCTTGCATCAACACTCAACACCCAACTAGCATGACCAGACATTGCCGTTACCAGACTTTTACCCTCAGCATCATACATGTGCACATGAGTATCATCTGATGCAGAGAAGAGAACACGTGGATCAACAGGGGAATAAACGAGAGAACGCACAGGCATGAAATGGCCTTCCAGATGATGCAGGAATTTGGCACGGGCAACATCAAAAACGGAAATTGTGCCATCCATTGAACCACAAGCAATTCGTCTGCCATCAGGACTCCATGCAACTGATAGAACAAACTTCTTGCTGCTACTTTTATCTGTCGGCTTCAGTCCTTCTGGACGAGGAATCGACAGGGTGGCAATCAGATTCCAAGTGGCTGTGTCCCAGAGCTTTACAGATGCACTACCCCCTCCAGCAACAGCTAGAGTGGTACCCTGATGGGAGAAAAACCATTAGCACCAAGTATCAGTAAAATTTACAAAAGGAGCTTAAAGACTTCCACTTTCCACTATAATCAACTGGTGCACAAAGCACATCTGTACTCATAGTAAATAAATTCTTCTCTATTTATCAAGTATGAAAGAAACAATGGCATATTCACCAATAAAAATTAAATAGGCAGAGCCAACCACTGTAAAACACACATATATACAAAGACTAGAAAAGGATTGAAACAGACAACATACACATTCATTTTAATACAATCAAAAAGTAAATTGTGTACCTGATCGATAACAAAACTAACAATAATAATAATTGAAATAGCAACTACAATAACAACTATGTTTAATCAAATGGATCTTCAAGAGGGTAGAAGTTCTTGTGAAGTCAAGACCCTCTTCTGATAGGACCTTAAAAGTCAACACTGATGTGAATGCTTCAGTTTTAAACAATTTGTGTAGAGCTTACCCAGCTCTACATGAATCTTGGGAATCAAGACATCAGTCATTATGATAGACCAGACCAGTGTAATGATGGATTCAAGTTAAATGCACGAACATTGCAACTGTTAATAGTTTTAATGTTGGTAAATTATACAAATCAACAAGGAAAATTATCATAACCCAGATCCCGTCAATTGCCATAAAGATATTCTTCTATATAGAGATAAAATAGTCTTGACCCAGTCAAAGAAAACACTCCCATGCACTATAAAGAAATAAAAAATGTTGCAGATGTTAGCTGTATTTTACAGCTGTGTGTTGACTATTGTCGTAGATGTCAGCTGTATTTTATAGCTATGTGTTGACTTAAATACTAGATTTTAGGACATTTAATCCCTAATTTTCAGGGATACTGATTTGCAATATCCTAGCTGTTTTTACCATTTCGTTCCTAGGGTGTAATGTATATAAATAGGTATTCTTCTCTATTGTATAAGATGAGAAAATAGAGATTAAAACAGAAGAAATCTGAATTTTCGCATGGTATCAGAGCAGTTCTTTTGAACTGAGCCTCTGAATTTTTCTCCTCTTCCATTCTAAAGTCTCAAGCCTCCTAATGGAGAAGACAACAAACCCTACGCAAGAATCTGAGATTTCCTCCAGTTCTGTAACAAGGCAGGACATCTCTTCGGTCTCTACTGAAAGCCCCTCTTTGCAAATAACTCTGCACAAGATAAATGGCAGAAACTTTTTGCAATGGTCTCAATCCATCACCTTATTTTTCGTGGCAAAGGCCGATTAGGGTATATTACAGGGGAAACCAAAGCCCCTGATGTCTTGGATCCTGGTTATCCGCAGTGGGATGCTGAAAATTCAACGGTGCAAGCTTGGTTGATCAACTCGATGGAAGTGGATATTGGTAGGACTTATCTCTTCCTACCATCTGCGAAGGAGCTTTGGGAAGCCGTGACAGAAACCTACTCTGACCTTGGGAATGCGGCTCAGCTCCTTGAAATCAAGTCACAATTACGTGACCAGAAGCAAGGGAGTCTTTCAGTGACTCAATATTTCAATTCTCTAAACAATATATGGCAGGAACTCGACCTTTACTATGAATCGCAGCGGCATTGTTCTGAGGATGCCATCAAATATAAGAGTATGTTGGATAAAGAACGCCTCTTTGATTTCCTTTGTGGACTCAACAAAGAACTTGATGAAGTTCGTGGCAGAATATTGAAAAAAAAAATCCTCTACCCTCCATCCAAGAAGCTTCTGCTGAGGTGAGGTGTGAAGAAAGTCGAAAGAGAGTCATGATGGGATTGGTGAAGGAACCCGAGACAGAGAGATCAGCGCTGGTGACCAAAATACAGATCTGTCAGCTGACCAAAGGGACAAAAACATAGAGAACGTCCCTACTGTGACTATTGCCACAAGAAAGGACATACTCGAGACTCATGCCGGAGGCTTCATGGAAAGCCAGCAGATTGGAAACCAAAACGTCAGCAGGAACTGAAGGGAATGGTGACAGAGAAAACTAATCAGTTTGCCCTCACAAAAGATCAATTTGAGATGCTGCAACAGCTTCTCATACAAAATCAGCAAGCAAAAGGAAATGACTTGACCTCATCTAGTTGTAATGTAGTCCATACAGGTAACCCATTAGCCCTTAGCATCCAATCCCTTAAATAAGGTCCTTGGATTGTTGATTCAGGGGCCTCAGACCATATCACAGGGTCTTCTCAATTTTTCTCTACTTACACTCCATGTCTGGGTAATTATAAAGTGAGGATTGCTGATGGATCATTATCCACTGTTGCTGGAAAAGGAACAGTAAAACTATCAGATTGTTTGACTCTTTTTTCAGTTTTACATGTCCCAAATCTTAAATGTAATCTTCTTTCAGTTAGTAAACTTACCAAGGACACAAACTGTGTAACTAAATTATGTGGTTCTAAATGTCTATTTCAGGATCCAATCTTGGGGAGGATGATTGGGAATGCGAAGGAATATGAGGGACTGTATTATCTCGAGAATAAAGGACCCGTGAAAGGACACGCTCAGGTCTCTCAATGTGAATTTGGTTCTTCTGAAATAATGTTGTGGCACTATAGGTTAGGCCTCCCTAGCTTTCCATATCTAAAAACCTTGTTTCCTTCCTTATTTAAAATTAAAGATTTGAGTTTATTATATTGTGATTTTGGTCAAATGGCTAAACAAACACGTGTTCCATTTCTTGCCCGTACTTATAAACCATCCCAACCTTTCTCTTTGATTCATAGTGATATTTGGGGCCCCTCAAAGGTCAACAACCTGTCAAAAGCAAAATGGTACATTACATTCATAGATGAGCACTCTAGTACAGATAACGGAACTGAGTATTTCAATTCTATTTTAGGGAGTTACCTATCACAAGAAGGAATTGTCCACCAAAGTTCATGTTCCGGAACACCACAACAAAATGGGGTTGTGGAACGTTAAAAACAGACACCTTTTAGAGGTTGCTAGGGCTATTATGTTCACAACTAATGTACCAAAAATATATTGGGGAGAGGCCATTTTTACAGCATCTTATCTCATAAACCGTATGCCCTCTCATGTTCTTAAATTCAAGACACCTATTTTTGATTTCCTTGATAGCTATCCACAAAATCACCTTGTTACCTCTAATCTTGCATCAAAACTTTTGGTTGTACAGCCTTTGTATAGCTTCTGAGTCTTCAAAGAACAAAGCTATCTCCGAGAGCCATCAAGTGCATGTTTCTAGGATATTCTCCTATCAAGAAAGGGTACAAGTGCTATAATCGTCTTACAAAAAAATTATTCATCACCATGGATGTCAAGTTTTTTGAAAATCAGCCTTTTTACCCAAGTAATTCTCTTCAGGGGCAGAATTTGAGAGAAGATAATTCTTGGGATCTTCTTGACATTTTAGAACCTAAGATGCTTAGTAATTCCAGCCTAGAAACCCAATATGTCCAATAATTCCAGCCTAAAACCCAATATGCCCAGTAATTCCAGCCTAAAACCCAATCTACTCAATAATTTCAGCCTACAACTCAATCTACCAAATACCTCCTCCCTCTGTCCAGACATTCATCCTAACCTACCTAACACCATAGAACTTAATCAACCAATAGTGTCACCAAGGAATGAAGGGATAAAAACCAATTCACATTTGGAGGAACCTATAGGCGAGTTTCATGTCTATTCACGAAGGAAGAATAAAACTCAAGAGGTACAGCCACTTATAAACCAAGCAGAACCAAGATCTGAACTGAGGGAGGATCAAAACCCAGCTGCTGAATATGCTGAGAATGAAGCTCAAAGTCCACAGATTTGCCTATTGCGATAAGGAAAGGGGTGAGAAATTGCACCAAACATCCTATCTACAAGTTCTTGTCATATGCAAATCTATCTAAGGAGTATACGAATTTTGTGGCTAATCTGTCTAATACCATTTTTCCAAGAAACATCCATGAAGCCCTTGAGTCAAATGAGTGGAAGAAAGCTGTTCTAGAAGAAATGGCAGCCTTAATAAAGAATCACACATTGAAGCTTGTACCAAGACCTAAAGACAAGAACACTGTGGGGTGCAAATGGGTATTTACAATCAAATATAAGGCTGATGGAAGTGTGGACAGGTACAAAGCAAGACTCGTGGTGAAGGGTTTCACACAAACCTATGGGGTGGACTACCTAGAGACTTTTGCCCTAGTGGCAAAGCTTAATACTGTAAAGATCCTTCTCTCTCTTGCTGCAAATTTAGATTGGCCTCTCAACCAGTTTGATATCAAGAATGCTTTTTTGAATGGAGAATTGGAAGAGAAAGTTTACATGGATATGCCTCCTGGTTTTGAAGAAAAAGAACCTGCTGGAAAAGTTTGTCTGTTAAAAAGATCTCTCTATGGCCTTAAACAGTCCCCTAGGGCCTGGTTCGACCAATTTGGAAAAGTCTTGACGAACTATGGTTATTCTCAAGGACAAGTCGATCACACTATGCTCTACAAACGGTCTAAAGAAGGGAAGTTAGCTATTTGATCATGTATGTTTACGACATTATACTAACGGGGAATGACAAAGAAGAGATGGAAGGATTAAAGGCAAAATTAGCTTGCGAGTTTGAAATCAAGGATCTTGCACCACTACGTTATTTTTTGGGAATGGAGGTAGCTAGAACAACTAAAGGTATTCTAGTTACACAGCGGAAATACACCCTAGATTTGCTAAAGGAAACTGGTATGACTGACTGTAAACCTGCTGCCACACCAGTTGAACCAAATAGTAAGTTGGGTCTTGAAGAAAATAGTGCACCCGTGGATAGGGGGAGATATCAAAAACTAGTAGGGAGATTAATTTATCTTTCCCATACTAGACCTGATAATGCTTTTGCGGTTAGCTTAGTGAGCCAGTTTATGCACTCTCTAAGAGAAGCTCACTTAGTGGCAGTAAACCGGATACTTCAATACCTGAAGTCAATACCGGGAAAGGGACTTTATTTTGAGAAGGGAGAAAAAAGGAATGTAGAAGCTTTTGTTGATGCGGATTGGGCTAGAAACGTCATCGATGGGAAGTCCACAACAGGTTATTGTACTAAGGTGTGGGGAAACCTTGCAACTTGGAGAAGCAAGAAGCAAACTGTAGTGTCACGAAGCAATGCAGAAGCAGAGTTTCGAGCACTAGCACATGCAATATGTGAGCTTTTGTGGATAGAACGTGTTCTCAAAGAACTGCAGTTAATCAAAAACAATCCTATGCAACTTTATTGTGACAATAAGGCAGCAATTAATATTGCTCATAATCCTGTCCATCATGACAGGACAAAACATGTGGAGGTGGACCGACATTTTATTGAAGAGAAATTGGAAACTGGAGTTATCTATTTGGTGTATATTCCTACAGGACAACAAACTGCAGATATGTTGACAAAAGGAATACCTGGACACGAATTTGAAGAGTTTGTATGCAAGCTGGGCATGAAGAGCATCTATGCTCCAACTTGAGGGGGAGTGTTGCAGATGTCAGCTGTATTTTACCGCTATGTGTTGACTATTGTTGTAGATGTCAGCTGTATTTTACAGCTATGTGTGTCAGCTGTATTTTACAGCTATGTGTTGACTTAAGTACTAGATTTTAAGACATTTAATCCCTAATTTTCAGGGATACTGATTTGCAATATCCTAGCTGTTTTTACAATTTTGTTCCTAGGGTGTAATGTATATAAATAGGTATTCTTCTCTATTGTATAAGATGAGAAAATAGAGATTAAAACTGAAGAAATCTGAATTTTCACAAAAAATATATAAATGGCAAACAAGTGACAGCTACATGGAATTTTCAGTGTAACACCCCCCCCCAAAAAAAACCAAAAAAAACATATGAAGCGAAATTTCATAGAAGAAATTCTTTCAAAACACATCCTCTGGAAGTCTAACAAGGGAAAAATAACCAATCACTAAAGTAACACATCTTAACATGAATGACCCGGAAAAACGTGCCAATAAATAAACATTGTAAAATGTAGGGGCAAAAAAACACAAAATACAAATTTTACTTTCAGCTAGCAAGCATCTTCTTAGCAACTTAGCTATAGTAAGTGGACAATATTTTCTTTGAATCAGTGAATTGATGACCGAAATAAAACTTTAAGTTAGAGAAGCCTCCTCCGAGCCTAGCAAGTAGAACACAATCCAGAGCAAACCATATCGGAAAGTGAAAAGCTTGTCCTGTATATTTGTTGTATGTTTGTTGCATCAGTTAAATATCTGCTCTGTAGTGACCCGTAAAATGTTTCATTTTATATTGATTTAAAAAAAAAAACTAATTAAGGAGTTATACAGAAAAGCACAAAATTTCTCAAAAATTGGATTCTCAGAAATGAAATCAGTCTTCATCACTCACACTCAAACTCAGCCTCACCCACATGTTTGAATAAGAAAATTGAATAAGAAAGGAGGGAGAAATTAAAGAAGGCAAAACCTTAGGATCGAACTGCATTTGCCAGACTTCAGAAGGAGGAGCTTCGAGAGTAGCAATAGAGGCGTTGGTGTCGACATCAAATACTCGAACAAAGCTGTCGAGAGAAGCAGAGGCAGCTATAATACCAGACGGGTGAGCTGCCACAGAGACTACGCCCAAACAGTGGCCAGTGTTGGTCCGCTCCAGCTGCATGTCGTCGGGCCGCCACAGTTTTACGGTCTCGTCCAACGATCCCGTCAGCAAGAGCGCCGGTCGAGTATCGGTGGCCGGTACCCACGTGACCGCCCATACTGACTCCTCGTGCGCGTTCTCGACGGATTTTAGACCAGCAAATTTCATTTGGTATGGTGGACACAACCCTACAAATTTGCGTGAATTGTGACGATCCTTTTGCGTGGTTTGTTTGGTGGTCCCCTCCTTTCGAGCTCGAGGTTTTGAAGTGTAATTGACGAGGGTTTGGTTGACTTTGGGCCTCAACTGTGTGAATTTCTATGCGCCCTCCAGCCTGTCCAGCTTTGTTTAAGTATTCTTATTGATTACTTATTCGTTGTTTCATGCATGCTGGGATCCTTACCACTATTGCTTACTTTATAGCACTACTAATTGATTAAGGGTCAATTTACATCGTTCACTGTTGGTGACTGGAAATCGTCACTAATTTGGTAACTCAATGAAGATAATTCTGTGGGATTGTTCTCAATAATGTTGAAGATATCAATTTGAGCTCAATCTTTCACTTTTTTTTTTGAAAAAATAAAATAGGGATATATTTACCCCTAGTATTATTATTGAGAGTACATTTCTAAGTTGGTATCAATAAATTTTGCAGTCGTACTATAAATGTTTGAATACAGAGTCTTTGCAAATAAATCTTATATTCTATTACATTTATAGTGACCATTAAAAAAAATTCTAATAGTTAAAACATATAATTTTTAGTTAAAAAGCACATAATTAGTGACAATTTAGGATGTCAAATATAGCCTCTGCTCGAGTGATATGGGCTCGGTAATATGCAGCTCGAGGATGAGGCATATCGGATTAGGGCTTTACTTGATATGCCCTGGATTTGTTTCAAAAATCGGATTTTATAAAAAAAATAAAATGTATATTTTTAAATTATTATATTTATTTGCCTATATATGTTTAAAATTTTAAATTTTTAAAGCTCATATTTTCAAGCTCAATTTCATTAAAAATAACATTTAAAAATTATAAAATAAAATAAAATAAAAATATACACATATAATATTATAAAATATAAAATCCAAACTTAAAATATCCATATAAAATTATTCAACCTACATGTCTAAAAAGTATATCCATACCAAATTTGGACATTGTCATACCTAGGTCTTGCCTGGGTGTTTTTCATCTCTAGTTAGAAATGGCAATGGGCATCGCCTACAGTGGGTTTGTTATTACGAAACCCAAACTCACACAAATTTTAAATTAGTAAACCCACCCACAACCTGCAATGGATTTTTTTTTTAAGAAAACTCACCCGCTATGAGTTTTGATAATTACCAAACCCGTAATGGTATTCAACGGGTTTTTTGTGGGTTTATACATTTAAAATCACAAATGTTCAATATATAAATTTACAATAATAACCTCAAATTCGACATAACATACTCAATTTTAAATTTAATCAATGTAAATGAAAAATTAAAATTTCAACATCAATCAATCCAACACAAATTCTCAAATTTAAGTACAAAGTACACAAATCCATTAAAAAACCCACAAATTAGTATCTAAAAATAACAATTATATTTCATATTATCATTCAATACAAGTCTCCAAGAGAAAATTTTCATTTCATTCACCATCATTAGCACTCATCCAACATGATGCCTACAATAATGATTAAGATTAATATTTTCCAAAAAATAATACATTTCAAATATTAATTCGAAGAAAAAATTATAACAGTGAAATAATTCATGCATTAAGTTAAAGAAAAATAGACCATGCAAAAACACTTTGGTTATTTGGCACTTTACATAATTGTATTATTTTCTTTATATATTTTTTGAGTGCTGCTAGGCAGCGAGAGGGACGAGAGAATGACGAGAGAAACGACAGCAGTTGCTGCCGTTTCGCCTCTCTTCCTCTCGCTCGTTAAAATATTTAAAAAATAATAAAAAATTGAATAAAGAAATGGCGCGTGAAATCTAGCAAGCTTTCACTTTCCTCACGAAGGCTTTCACTTTCCTCTCTCGCGCAAATCACCGTCTTCTCAACTTAGCAACTGTTCAAGGCTTCTCTCTCTAGCCAGAGCAAAAATTTTCTGTTTCACAAGGATACTTTATTTTTGGTTATCTATTTCTGCATGCAATGTCATATGTCAATTTTGAAAATGATTCTGCTTCTGGAGTTGTTGCGGTTTATGTTATGAATTTTGTTTTATTTCAATTCTATTTGGTTAAGAAATTTTGTAAATTTAATTTTTTTGAAACTGAATATAAACTGAATATAAATGTTAATGGCTTATTGTATCGAAGTCTTCGAAGGATCAATTTCACGAGGCACTTTTGGCATATAAAGAAATCATCGCTGCCTAGAACTTATCTCAATCTTTGAACTATCTGACAAGAAATGGGCAAGAGAAGCTTCTCTCAAGTGTAGTTTTTCTAAGATTTAAGTCAAACTTGAGAGTATAATTACATTGCCCGTTGTTGTTAATTTCTCAAGAGCAATACATCATCAAGCCACTCACAGCTATTTCAAATTTTCATCAAGTGGGGTTAGCTGAAAGCAAAAATAAAAACCCAACAAATTAACAATAGATTCAAACTTCCCATTACATTGCAAAACAATTTTTCATACCAATTTCTTAGAAACTAAAACACTAAAACCCAAATCAGATCTAGATACAAATCAATTTTGCCGATAAAATGCAAGAAAAGTACAAGAAAAAGAACAAGTTCAAAAAAGGCACCATTTTGCTTATTTAATTTTGTCGAGAGAGAGGAGGAAACAGTGCTGCTTGCGGTGAAAGGCTGGCTGGAGAGAGAAGCCGTGACCAGTTGAGTTGCCGGAGAGAAGCCGTGACCAGTTGAGTTGCCGGAGTTGAGAAGATGGTGATTTGCGTGAGAGACTAGCGTGAGGAGGTGATGGTGATTTGCGTGAGTGAGGAGCGTGAGGAGAGAGGAAAGTCGAGATAAGGTTTGGTTGTGTGAGAGAGGAGCATGAGAAGAGAGGAAAGTCGAGATAAGGTTTGGATTTCCTCTGAACGCACCCATTTCTTTATTCATTCTTTATATTTTTTTAATGTTCTAACGAGTGAGAGGAACAAGTAGCGAAATGGCAATAACTGCTGCCGTTTCTCTCGTCATTCTCTTTTCCCTCTCGCTCCCTAGTATTTTCTATATTTTTTAAATTTAAATATTTTTTTAATTAAAATTTAATTACAAATATTTAAAAAAATTATAGGTAACCACCAAATACGAATTTTAATTTATAATATCAAACTTACATGTAACCTGCAAAATTATCTACAATGAGTAGATTTTAACGAATAGATTTAGTCAGATTTACAGAAATAATTATCATCTCTATCTCCTATCTCCAGTGATGCGTAAATGGTTTTCCTCGCAACTTTGTGGAAAACTAAAATTGAAGTCGGTGGCTTTCCGGCCAGAGGCGGCTTGTCCATGCGAAGGTCTTTGCCTGCCGCTGCCCACATGGACGAGAGTCTCTTTTATTCTCTACTGTCGTGTATTTCACCGATTTCCCAATTAATAACTCTTACGTGTAATCATTATACACGTTATTAATAGCATTATGCAATCGTGTCACACTTTAAATGGGTGATCAACAACAAAAGTGCACCCATGCAGGCTGTAGCACAGACAAGCATCTTTAGTCATAATAGCGTACATTGGACGGTTGTAATTAATCTACATATGAAACCTCCGTTATGATTTTCGCTTGGCCCCACAGAAGATGCAGTAAAGTGGTCTCCGACTGCTTCACGTTAGGATATCCCGAACCAAATATTTAGCGAAAATATTTACGCGCCATCAAATTGGTCGGCGGATAGCAGATTGTGACAGTGTATAGTCATAAAGTATTGTTATTATCATATTTTTATTCTTGGTCGGAAAATGCATTGAATCTTAAGAAATCCATAATTACATATTTACCCTCCAAAGCCCACAGTCTCCTAACAGACTTATTCAAATTCTCAAAATTTCTTACATTGTTTTAGGACGGGATTATCTTGAGAGTATCTTTGACATTCATAATTCCCAAAAATCTACTAAATTTGATAAATAAAATGATTTTTGGAAGATAAAAATATAAAAAAAGTTTCCAATTGAGTATAATTTTTTTTTGGCGGATGCATAATAAGATTGTTATTTTAAATAAATTAATAGTCAAATATTTCAGTCAATGACGTACTGCTTGAATTAGAGGATAATACATCACTAATTTAATTGCACCACTTTTCCTTCCCTCAGAGCAATGATCACAATGGTGGATCCCGTAAATAACACAAAAGGAAAACCCAAACGAAAACACAAAAGCACGAAAAGACATACTTATCCCCTTAATCTCTGTTCAATGTCGGTTTTAGTGAAATGCTCCCACTATGTGGCGACCACGAATGTCCAACTAGTTCTCTCCCTCATTTGGACCCCAGCTGACCAGTACGACTACAGTGAGCGAAAGCTTTAACATTACTTTTTGTATATAAATTTGACATCTCTTCTTTTAGAGAGAGAGATGCCATTACCAAAAACTGAAAGCTTTTGCAATTTCTCTTAACCAAAAAAAAAAAAAAAAGCTTTTGTTTTCTTCTCATTATCGTTTCCATTTTATCTCATAAACCGCACGCCTTTTTTTTTTTGGTTATTTTCTTGTCAATTTTTATTGGGACTTTACAGCTGCCTCTCCGATCTGACTCAGTGATTTCGTCTTTCCTGAACTCGGTCATTTCTTCGATGAGTTAGAGGAGAAGATCTCTGCACACAATCGTAATGGTAATTTTGAAGATGGACTGATTGATCACTTTTATTTAACTGATTGATTTGTTTAGTTTGATCAGGCTATTGGTTGCTGTTTGTATCTTTTAAGTTGTTTTAAAATTATAATATGATATTGAAATTTGATGATTGCATTATCTGAGTAGAAATTTTTGATGAATATTGTGATAGGTCATGTACTGAGCATTGTTGAATTGTTATTTGCGAGAGGAAAATATGAAGGAAGAGCTTGGAGATTTATTTGAATATTTATGTTTTACATTGCTGATCCATGATCCTGATAATCAAGCCATCCTGTATTTGCTGTTGTAGTATTTAAATTTTGTCTTAGAGATGCAGTTACATTCTTTTTCTTTTTGGTGGTAATTAGATAACTTCTAGTAGAAATAACAAGTCCTTTGCTCATTGAGAGTGAAAAATGGTTTACTTTCTAAAGGCTTATGACAGGGGTGAAGAAACCTATATTCTTTGATCCTTTGGTCTGGTCTTGGAATTAGTGAGTCAGACAACAAATTTAAATTCACATTTTTGTTTCGTAGGATTGTTCGTAGATGGTGGTAGTATTGCCCTTTAATGACTATTTTTGTAATGGTCCGGCCCAACAACGAAGTAGGGAACAAAACCATATCATCAATATATCTATCTGCACATTGAGTTGCAAGGTCTGCTACCAGTCAGTCTGTCAGTTTTGTTATTTCTTTGCAACCCAAAATTTGGCATTGGTTAGGAGAGCCCATGACTTATAAACCAGTCCAGGAACTCACTCACTAGCAATGTGGGATATTACAATTTTCTCGGCATGGACTTGGTTTTGGCTGTGCAATTCCGAAGTCAACGAATGAGATAGAGATTGAGAATGCTGTGGTAGTGCCTGCAAAAGCTTTGGTTATGGTCTTCAGTTTCTTGACCAACTGCAGTTCACTGGCTATTTTTGTTGTACAATGTAATTCTTAGTCTGTTAGAACAGAAATTGTGACTTCAACTTTTGACTTATCTAACATGCATGGCAGACTAGTAAATGGCCTATCATTGAGGACTTATGTCCTTAAAAACAAGCTCAAGACTATTATTGTTGTAGAATTCCTATGGAACCTCTCAACTAGTTTGTTTATCATGAAGTGTTATTAAGTTTGTTTTTATCACCCTGCCTCTTTGTTTTCCATAATGATGTGATACCTTTCGAAAATCAGATGAGAAATTTAAAAACATGTGTCAATCCTTATAAGTTTCACCACCCACTCCTTCGGGGCTTGCCAGTAGAAACTATCGTTACAACATGGATTGGCTGCTAAGTAGAACATTATTTATTGAAGAACCTATCATTAGTTGGAAATAAGAAATAGTGATTCTTGATGCTTCCATTGATTTTTTTAGAGCGAATATATGGTGGAGAAATATTAAGTTTTTCTGGCATCCTTCGACTAACATCATTCTCCATACATCCTCCCAAATATTTTTTTTTTTGACCTTTACATTCTTCTTTTTGCAGGCTGCACCAGTTAACATTATTGTTGGTTCTCATGCCTGGGTTGAACATCCTGAGCTGGCATGGGTTGATGGAGAAGTTTTTAAAATCAGTGCTGAAGAAGTTCATGTTCACACCACAAATGACCAAACAGTGAGTTGACCTTAACTGCCTAGTTTCTTTTGCAGTGTATATTTCTATAGCTATTTTTCTATATAGAGTACAAATGGCGTCTCGTATGCATGTATCATTAGCTTTGTTCTACTTAGGATAAAATGATATCTCTTTTGAACACATCAATATTTACGTTATTTGAATTCTACAATCATAAATGATTGGTTTTAGGGAAACTGTTAAAATTTATTTTTTGAAAGGTTAATATACAAATTCTAATATTAGCGTTGGTCAGTAATTTTCAGTTATACATCTAGTTTGCGGTTATGCTTCTTAAGTTCATTGTTATTTCTCAGTGCAACATGAATATTTCACAAATTATAACTTGAACTTTCCTCTTAGTCATCTGTATTATCATAATTTTAAGTATCATCACTCTGAGCGGCAGCACCGTGGCAGGTTATCACAAATATTTCAAAGGTATTTCCAAAAGATACTGAAGCACCCCCTGGAGGTGTAGATGACATGACAAAGCTTTCATATTTGCACGAACCAGGAGTGCTTCACAACTTGGCAGCAAGATATGAACTTAACGAAATCTATGTAATACATTTTTTTCTGTTTTCCCTTTCACAATTTCATATGCTGAAATAGAGTTATTTATGATATTTGCTGATATACAACGAAAATATTTTTTTTATTTCTCACATGATAAAGTATTGTTTAATATAATTGACAGACATACACCGGGAATATTCTGATCGCTATAAACCCATTCCAAAGATTACCGCATTTGTATGATACTCACATGATGGAACAGTACAGAGGAGCTCAATTTGGAGAGCTAAGTCCTCATGTTTTTGCCGTTGCAGATGTTGCATATAGGTAAACTTCATGGCCATTTGACATCATTTTTTATAGGAAACAGAGAAACTTTTATGGAAAATTGAAAGGGAATAAACATTACAAAAGTGAGCAAGAGGTCCACAAACTAAAAACTTCCCTATAGTGTAGAACACCAAAATCTGTACAAAACATTGAAAAAAGAAACCTTGAAACTGGAGACATGGGAATAAGATTGCAAACCAACAAAATAGACGCAAAACTGCATCCCAATCAAGCTGAATGTAAAAGAATGGTAATATTGAAAATTCTTGTATTTGACGTCCAATAGAAGGGAAGAATCAAATCCTGTTCCATAACCCATTAATATCTCCATTTGACATCATAGTTTTCCTAGTCATGCATTCTCTCATTTGCTTTTTTATCTTATGGTTAATAGGGCAATGATCAATGAGGGGAAGAGCAACTCTATTCTGGTTAGTGGAGAAAGTGGTGCAGGTAAGACTGAGACAACAAAGATGCTCATGAGATATCTTGCTTACCTGGGTGGTCGATCTGGAGTAGAAGGACGGACTGTTGAGCAGCAAGTTCTAGAAGTATGATGAAGATATCTTTTTGGTTTAGAACTGTCTTTCTTATGTACCTCCTGTAGTCTTTGTGATTTATCATCTAATTTTAAGAGGGGGGAACAAATGTCTGGATTGATGTTTCTGATTATTAATCTACAGTCAAATCCAGTTCTTGAAGCTTTTGGCAATGCCAAAACTGTCAGAAACAATAACTCCAGGTAAGTGTATTGTGACAATGGGGTTTGTCAAATCTGGTGCCACTTCGATAAATTTGTGGGCTTATTTCAGTTTTTCCTTTTTGTCCATCTTGTTGAATATAGTCGATTTGGTAAATTTGTTGAGCTTCAATTTGATAAGAATGGGAGGATTTCTGGGGCAGCTGTACGAACTTATTTGCTTGAAAGATCTCGTGTCTGCCAAATTTCACATCCCGAAAGAAATTATCATTGCTTTTACCTTCTTTGTGCAGCACCACCTGAGGTATTGATGGTCAACATCTATATTGATATGTGCCCTGTTCGTTTTCATGTTTATCAATGTGCAAATTCAGGATGTCCCTTGTTGTTGCTGACTTGTTGTAAGCTCTAATCTGTTATTATCCCTCTAAATCTCTAGGTCAGAGAAAAGTTTAAGTTGGGAGACCCTAAATCATTCCATTACTTAAATCAGTCCAACTGTTATGCACTGGACGGAGTAGATGATACTGAGGAGTACCTTGCAACCAGAAGGGCCATGGATATTGTTGGAATCAGTGAGGAAGAACAGGTTAGTGTTTCCATTAATATCGAGAATTAGTGAGTACTTGCTGTTACACTCAGATTTTCTGATGATTAATATTTATTTTCTCTTTTAAGGATGCAATTTTTAGAGTTGTAGCTGCAATTCTGCATCTTGGAAATATTGAATTTGCAAAGGGGGAGGAGGTGGACTCATCTGTGATCAAGGATGAGAAATCTAGGTTCCATCTCAATACGACAGCTGAACTTCTCAAGTACGATCTATATGTTCCTTCTTTTTCTGGGGACGATCTTTCTGGTTGTCTGTCCATTTTTCTTCTTTTGGTTGGATTTAATTTCCTTATTAACTATGTTGAACTGTAGGTGTGATGCCAAGAGCTTGGAAGATGCTCTGATAAAGCGTGTGATGGTAACACCGGAAGAAGTTATTACAAGAACTCTGGATCCTGTTGCTGCTGTGGGTAGCAGGGATGCCTTGGCTAAAACTGTTTATTCTCGCTTGTTTGATTGGTAGGGGACTTCCTTGGCCTGGGTGTTTCTCGTGTTCTATTGTCCTTTGTAAACATATTGGCCAAAAATGATAAATTTAATGCTCATTGAGAAAGTTAAATATTTTATTCGGGTCAATTAATTCATAATTTGATCATTCCTCCACCCCCACAAGAGTGGCTGTATTTGAGATTTTTGACCTAGCCTTTTTATCCTCATATGGTCATAGGCTTGTGGACAAGATTAACTCTTCGATTGGCCAAGATCCAAACTCAAGAACAATCATTGGAGTTCTTGATATTTATGGATTTGAAAGTTTCAAGTTGAATAGGTAAGAAACTGACTTCAAGTTTTACCTTTTAATTTTATGTATATCACTGAAGCTGACGGATTTTCATGTTTTATAGTTTTGAACAGTTCTGCATCAATTTTACGAATGAAAAACTGCAACAGCATTTTAATCAGGTTTGGTAACTTTTGGCACGGTTTTTCCCTTGTTCTCAGGATACTATTTTGAGCCTCTCTTGATTTGAATGTATGGTAATTCTATTTGCAGCATGTCTTTAAGATGGAACAGGAAGAATATACAAAAGAAGAAATCAATTGGAGTTACATTGAATTTGTTGATAACCAAGATGTGTTGGATTTGATTGAGAAGGTATGTTTGGGTTGTATTTTCCTCTCTATGTATACAATTATATATATATATAAAGAATTGTGTTGGATTGAAAGCAAATCTTGAATTCTGATGCATCAATTCAGATATTTATGGATTAACGTGTACAACTTTTGCAGAAACCTGGAGGGATCATAGCTCTTCTTGATGAAGCCTGGTATGCAGCTGTTGATAAACTTTATTGATCTAGTTTCTTTTAACTTTATCTTGAGTAGCATTCTCCGTTGCGCATATCGGAATTTGTATGTCTGTCTGTCTTATGTAATCTGATATAATAATGAATAACAGCAAACTTTATACACTGTTAGCAACAATGATTCTATGATTTTATTTATTTATGTTGGTTTCCATGTGTGTATGTCCTTGCTTTTGACAGTATGTTCCCCAAATCCACACATGAAACATTTGCTCAGAAGTTGTACCAGACATTCAAAAACAACAAGCGGTTTATTAAACCTAAGCTATCTCGTACTAGTTTTACTATATCTCACTATGCAGGGGAGGTAAACTTATTGTTCTTTAACATAATTATCCTCGTTTATTTTTGCCTTGCTTCTCTCTGCTTTGCATTTGTTGATTTTTTTTTTATATTTATTTTTTAGGTAACTTATCTGGCTGATCTATTCCTTGACAAAAACAAAGATTATGTAGTGGCTGAACATCAGGTTCTGTTGACGGCCTCAAAGTGCCCTTTTGTGTCTGGTCTATTTCCTCCACTTCCAGAGGAATCATCGAAATCCTCTAAATTTTCTTCCATTGGATCCCGCTTTAAGGTGTGCATGGTTTGCTTGGCTTTTAGTGTCTTTATTGGATGAGATGTAATTTGTTTTGGTGTTCACTTCTTTCAGATCCAGATATTTCTTCCCATTGTCACTGATAGATAAACATAACTGTATGGTCAATGACATGATACTGACAATTATGCAATACTCTTACAAAGACATACATCCTTTTCATGTATGTTTGATCAAGTCCAATGGCGAAGAATTTGACTGCTGCTATTTATGTAATATAAAAGCTAGCTTATAAACTTGCATTCAAGTTTTTGCCTAGCTTATAACTGTTTCAGCACGTATGATATCCAATGCATGATTACAACCAGGAATAAAAAAAGAAAAAATGGAAAATTCCCTTTGGTCCCTAGTGTTCATTTTCCTAGTGTAGTTACTTTTAGGGAGAAAAAGTAACTCAGTTTTCATGGTGCTGCTTTAAATTGATGAACAGCTTAAGATATGACTCAATTTTGGATTCTGTAAATTTTTTTTGGGAGATTGTGCACAAATTCGACATTTAGCACTCTTCATGAAAATGCATTTATAATTGATGAACAGCTTAAGATATGACTCAATTTTGGATTCTATAATATTTTTTTGGGGAGATTGTGCACAAATTTGACATTTAGCATTCTTCATGAAATTGTATTTATAAGTAAAATGCAGCTATTCACCTTATGCTCTCAAGATTTCTGGTGATACATTTGTTTTCTAACGGGTGAGATATGTTCTCAAAACTGTAGCTACAACTTCAATCTTTGATGGAGACCTTGAATTCAACAGAACCTCACTATATCAGATGTGTGAAGCCAAACAACGCCCTCAGGCCGGCTATTTTTGAGAACGCCAACATAATTCAGCAATTAAGATGTGGTGTGAGTATAGTCTGGCTGCAGTTTTCTTCTTTGTTTGTTATTCATTATTTAATTCGTCAAATATGCAACACTTAACTACCATGTTTTATGAAACCTACAGTTCCAGTTACCCTTTTTTTTTTTTGTTGTGCCTTTGTTCCGTTTTTAGGGTGTTCTTGAGGCAATTAGGATAAGCTGTGCTGGATATCCAACAAGACGGACATTTTATGAGTTTCTTCACCGTTTTGGTGTTCTTGCTCCGGATGTTCTAGATGGAAAGTAGGTTATGTAACTTTTTTTCTTTTCCTGTTATTTGAAATTCAGGAATTGATTTAAAATTTTTGCTTTCAGCGGGTGATTATCTGCATAGCATGTAAATGAATGCATCATCATCATTATTATTAGTTCCTCGTCATATATTGAATGACTTCTTTTTCATGAAATTTTGTTTATGTGCAGTTATGATGACAAGGTTGCATGCGAAAAGATTCTGGATAAAATGGGACTGAAGGGTTATCAGGTAACTTAAGCACCTAAATATATATATATTTTTTAAACTTGTCATCTTGATGATATTAATGGAAACTGCAATGCCCTGAGCTTGAGAATAGGAGACCTAAGCCTCATCTGGAATATGTACAGAATAATACATTCCTAGGGTGACAAAATATGAAAATTTCAGAAAGCCAAGGGGCATTTGATTTAATTGAGTATTATCTGAAAACAAGAGGCTATGGGCTGATTGATTCATTTGATTTGTGGCTGATTTCCAAAGCTACAGACACTGGTGTGCTAAACAAATGAATCAAGCATCCTTGGAGAGTCAGAAAGAGGGTGGCGGGAGGCTGGAATTGTGGACAGGGAATGACTTATTAAGGACCTTTTTTCCATTACCTTCTGTAGTTGATGATAATACGTTGAGTAGTTGATGGAAAGTTTCCCCCCGTCGTTTTAGGACCCCATATGATAGGAGATTAAACTTAAAGATCATGCTCATTATACTCCTGGCAGGGTGTTCCAAGGTGGAGACTAAGACCCAGCCCCTTCCTGAACCTTTATTGTTTGGCAGTAAAGGTCTTTATCAGCCAGCTAGGTTATAGGCCTGTAGTTCCTTACCCAAATGGCTGGTTTGATTGGAAACCCGGCTGATACAGCCAATTGCAATTTTTACGTTGCTTAGTAGCTCGAAGAATATTTTTAGATTTAATTTCAATGGCTAGCTAGACATTACTCACAGCATCTGTGACACTTGTAGCTAAAACTTCAATGATTATCATTTAAAATTGTTTGCATAATCATCCATATAGAATACAGGGAACTTGCGAAGTGCTTTATTGTTGGCTCTGACTTCCAGATGGCTGTTGAATGTAATTGGCATTTCAGATAGGTAAGACAAAAGTGTTTTTAAGAGCTGGCCAAATGGCTGAGCTGGATGCAAGAAGAGCTGAGGTGCTAGGCAATGCTGCCAGAATCATCCAAAGACAGATTCGTACTTATATTGCACGAAAGGAGTTCATTGCATTGCGCAAAGCTGCTATTGTGTTGCAATCTTATTGGCGAGGTATCTTCTTAAGCTGTCAAGCTATGCTTGCTCAATTTATTGTTTAACTTGTGTAACTTGAAGTTTGTCTTTCATAAGTAATGAAAACCCATACTGTTATTGTTCTGATTATAACTTGTAGGAGTTTTGATGTTTATCCCTACATAATTACAAATTAATATTTCCTATTATGACATCTCTTGGCCCTTCAAAAATGGGATACGGATGGTTACTCTTTTCTATGATTTCCAATTGTGAATAGGCATATTGGCTTGCAAACTGTATGAGCAGTTGCGGCGGGAAGCAGCAGCCTTGAAGATTCAGAAGAATTTCCGTAGTTACACTGCCAGGACATCCTATTTAACTGCACGGTCATCTGCAATTCAGTTGCAGACAGGGTTAAGAGTGATGGTTGCTCGCAATGAATTTAGATTCCGAAAGCAAACGAAGGCCGCAATTATCATTGAGGTCTTGTTCGCCTCCTTGGCTGATTATATGTTATAAGAAATTGGAATAGAAGACATTTGACCTTTAGAAGTGATTTGTGATTTTAGCTGCGATGGTGCAGTGGAAGCAAAGTAATTTATAATAAATCATTTTCATCAGCAATGAGTGTTAAGTGATGATTTTTGTTGGTCACTTTCAGGCTTATCTGCGTCGTCACATAGCATGTTCTTATTATAAGAGTCTCAAGAAGGCAGCAGTAATCACCCAGTGTGGTTGGAGGCGAAGAGTTGCTCGAAGAGAGCTTCGAAATCTTAAAATGGTCAGATGACTCTCCTTGATGTGTTTTTGTTTTAGTGAACATGTTAACATCTTGCTTTTACGTATAACAAAAATAAAGTTACTTTTGTAATTCATTTAGGCTGCAAGAGAAACTGGGGCCCTTAAAGAAGCAAAAGACAAACTAGAAAAGCGTGTGGAAGAACTTACATGGAGATTGCAGTTTGAGAAACAACTAAGGGTAATTAAATATGTTAAAATCTCATATGCTGTGATGTCAAAATGCATTGGATTATATTTTTACATAATCTGGTTGCATTGCAGACTAACTTGGAAGAGGAAAAGGCCCAAGAAATTGCCAAGTTACAGGATGCTTTGCAAGCAATGCAACTTCAAGTAGAAGAAGCAAATTTCAGGATCCTGAAAGAGCAAGAGGCGGCCAGGAAAGTTATTGAAGAGGCACCGCCAATTGTTAAAGAAACTCCTGTAATAGTTCACGACACAGAAAAGATCGAGTCATTATCAGCTGAGGTGGACAGCCTAAAGGTGTGCACTCTGAACTGGGTGATCATAATTGTTAAGTTACTATTTGACCTACAAGTTTAAGCCAGTAGGTGAGGGCCCAAACAATAGTATTAAGCTTTACTAGCCCTCATAGCCCTCATATTCAGGATCGAATTTGATCAATGGTCTTGTCACATGAACAAATCGCAAGCACAATCAAATGCACAACATATATTGAAACAAATACAATGCTATCATGTAGGGGATTTGCACATGAGTTCTTGGTCAATACCTGCTTGTATACCTTATTTAGTTGGCAGTTAAATCTAAAAGCTAAGGCTTATAGGAGGTAAGGACATCCTGTTCTCTAGCAATGACAAATTGACTTTGGTGCTATGGTTACATGCAAAAGAAGCTCAACCAAAACGACTAAATTTGAATTTGTTGCTTCATTGAGCAATCATTTTTCCCTGCCGTGCAAATAAGTTTGCTATATATTAGCACATGACTATGACGGCTTATTAACTTCCAAAAATATTTTATTATAATTGCAGAAGTGTCTTCAAATTAATATTCTGTCTTGCTAGAATTCCTCTTAAGCTACAATCAGGCATCTTTTGTTTTTTTTTTTTTTTTCATTTCTCGGACTTAATCCATCTTATCATCATCTTGGCGTTAGTTATTAGCATAACAATTGATATCCATAAATCTTAACATACAAAATGTAGTAGCTTTTATATGTGTCTAGGGTTTAATTATGTTTTAACCTATTGGGCTGATAATTTTGATCGGTACGTAGCTGATCCGTCAATCCATATTTTTGTTTTCCCGAGTCTTTAAAAGTTTAAGAACTTCTGGTGGATATTCATTCTTTAGTTTCTCACTTTTCAAACATTGGATAAGTATGATGAGTGGATAATTGATGATTATCGAGTTGTGACCGAGAGATTGGATATGTGAATTTAGTGTCTTATGATCTTTCATATTCACAGGCTTTGCTGCTATCAGAAAGGCAATCAGCAGAAGAGGCCAGAAAGGCTTGCGTGGATGCTGAGGTCAGAAATACAGAGCTGGTTAAGAAACTTGAAGATACAGAAGAAAAAGTGGGCCAACTTCAGGAATCTATGCAGAGGTTTGTGGATGCTATTGAAAGCAGTTCTTTTTATTTTGTATTATTCATGCAAATAAATACCTTTGTTATTGTTAATCACCATTTTTGCTTCCAATGTGGCTGCAAGAATAATTATGCTTCTCCCTATCTGAATTTGCTTTTATATCATCATACATTTTAAACATTTTTTTCTTTCATTTTTGTATGATCAGGCTGGAAGAGAAACTTTGCAATTCAGAATCAGAGAATCAAGTAATTCGTCAGCAGGCATTGGCAATGTCCCCTACAGGGAAATCTTTGTCTGCACGACCGAAGACTTTGGTTATTCAGGTATAAATGTGCATGATTAATTAACAATCCGTTGCATTATTACATAGAAGCTTATGAAACTGTACACTCATTAATTTGCAGAGAACTCCAGAGAATGGAAGTGTTCAAAATGGAGAAATGAAGGTTACTGCAGTAAGGAAGCATTGTGCTTCTGAAGTTCTAATAAATTCGCTTAGACAAAGCTCTCAAGAACGGAATTTTTTAATTTTTCTATGGCTTACTCTTGGTATGCAGGACATGACTCTTGCTGTAACCAGTGCACGTGAGCCTGAATCTGAAGAAAAACCTCAAAAATCTCTTAATGAAAAGCAGCAGGTTGGTGGCCCATGAAACAAAATATTTGGGTGAAATGCATCAGAAAATTCGCACCATAATGCATGCTATTGTATATCATGGCATTTACTTATAGTTTTTTTTTTAATATTTTGGTTCTTTTTTGTTTTTATGTATTCTACTCTTTTGTTTCAGGAGAACCAAGACCTTCTGATCAAGTGTGTATCACAGAACTTGGGATTCTCTCGTCGCAAACCTGTTGCTGCTTCTGTTATATACAAGTGTCTTCTTCACTGGAGGTCATTTGAAGTTGAAAGAACTACTGTTTTTGACCGTATCATCCAGACAATAGCTTCAGCTATAGAGGTATTCTTTCTGGTGGCATTATAGTTCTTTATTCAGTTCCATTCATCAACTTGAAATGCAATCCAAATTGCGTTGCATTTGAAGTCAGCGCAAGGAAGTGCAGACGCATGGTTTATATAACACTAATTTTGGCAACATCCACCTTATTGAAGGTCCAGGATAATAATGATGTATTAGCCTATTGGCTATCTAATTCATCAACATTATTGCTGCTGCTTCAACACACACTCAAAGCAAGTGGTGCGGCTAGCCTGACCCCGCAACGGCGTAGAACAACATCAGCTTCTCTTTTTGGAAGGATGTCTCAAGTGAGAAGCAACAGCTTTCCCATTAACAAGTCCCTCATTTTTTTTTTTCGGGGGAGGGGGGTTTTCTGGGGTTGGGGGGGTGGGGCAGGTTTCCCCTTTAAAGTAATTTTTTCTGGTTTTGTACATTTTTCCTAACCCTTCATCTTTGAATTTTTCTTCTCCCTTCTGCAAATGTTAGGGGTTGCGTGCTTCTCCTCAAAGTGCAGGACTCTCATTTCTTAATGGTAGAGGGCTTGGTAGGCTGGATGACTTACGACAGGTCGAGGCCAAGTATCCAGCTTTGCTCTTTAAGCAGCAGCTTACTGCCTTCCTTGAAAAAATATATGGGATGATAAGAGACAATCTAAAGAAAGAGATCTCTCCATTGCTTGGTTTGTGTATTCAGGTTCGAGTGAAGTACCTTTTTCCTTCCCCCTCAATTTTGTATATGTCTTGTTTTTACTTTTTAACAAAACGATTATTTAGAGAAAGGGAAAAGAAATTCCTGCAAATTAATTAGTCAGTACCAAGGAATATCAACAACAGCATGTTTAAGAAAACCAGAAACAAGGCTTGCTTCTACTGGGTCCTAACATTAGAGAAAAAGTAGGAAAATAGTTGTAATAACCCTAGTGAACTTGTCCCTTCCTTGAAATGCTAGTTTGCTGATTACAGAAAAGGAAGAAGAAACATTCTTTTCACCGTTGCTAGCAGACGTGGACCTACACCTTTAGGTCTAGCCCAAGAAAAAATCATCTATAGCCTCTTATGTTTTATTCATTTTTATATTATAATAGAGTTTTTATTTTATTTTGAAATATGTCCCTAATTCTTCTTCAATTGGAGTTAATGACTTATTTTATAAAATGATTAAATTAATATCTATTGAAAAAATTAAAATCGTTAGGGGGCTAAAATGTTATTATTGCGTTAATGTATTATACAAATGTTCTAATTAAAAGAAAGGCGTGTCAATATATTATAACATTGACACTAATATTATTGTAAAACCTCTCTATAGTGATATTCTATATAAGAATAATGTTTGTATAATAATAAAAAGCTCTAATCCAAATTTTGGTTAGTTATAAATAAGAGTGAACTCCACATTTTAATAAGTTATAATTTTTTTTAATAGATCCACTGTAAGGAAACTTGCCCTCTCTTGGTTAAAAAAATAACATTTAGTGACAACTTACATATTCACAATTTCATGGTTTATTTTTTTCATAGTCATATTTGCTCATTTCCTTTCCATTGTATCTAATTTCAAAGACTTCACTTTCTCAATCAATAAAATTGAAAGGGATTTTAAAATTTTTTTTAATGGTACAATTTTAATAATATATATTATAAGCTTATGTGTGATATTGTTGTCAATCTTTTATTATAATTTTTTTTAATAGATCCACTGTAAGGAAACTTGCCCTCTCTTGGTTAAAAAAATAACATTTAGTGACAACTTACATATTCACAATTTCATGGTTTATTTTTTTCATAGTCATATTTGCTCATTTCCTTTCCATTGTATCTAATTTCAAAGACTTCACTTTCTCAATCAATAAAATTGAAAGGGATTTTAAAATTTTTTTTAATGGTACAATTTTAATAATATATATTATAAGCTTATGTGTGATATTGTTGTCAATCTTTTATTAAATATATATATTGTGCTAAGAGTTTTGATATCATGTTGTTTGATATGTGAATTTTTTACTTATTTATATGCACCCAGCGGTCACATAAATATTGATAATAATTTTACAAATTAGCCCGGGGTGATGAAAAAGTTTTGGGTCTGCCCTTTGCTACCAGGGCCTAAATCCAATAATGCTCTCTTACTAATGATGTATTTTCTTAAAAGAGTTTGGGCATCTATGTGCGCTGATTTAAGGTCATTCCACTCCAAATGTGGCTGAATACCTCTTGGGTAGGATTAAAAGCAATAATCTTTCATTCTTTTAAATATCTTTATACAATGCAGGCACCCAGGACCTCACGAGCAAGTTTAGTTAAAGGGCGTTCACAAGCTAATGCTGTTGCTCAGCAAGCATTAATTGCCCATTGGCAAAGCATTGTGAAAAGCTTGAATAGTTATTTGAAGACTATGAAAGCTAACTATGTGAGTTATGAGTTCCATTGAAAATGACTTGACACTTGTGATTTTACCCCTAGAAATAACATCATTCCATGTTCTGGATTTTCAGGTTCCCCCCTTCTTAGTCCATAAAGTATTCACTCAAATATTCTCGTTCATCAATGTCCAACTATTCAATAGGTTCGTTCTCTCTCTGCGTGCGCGTGTGTGTGTGTGTGCGTGTGCGTGCGCGTGTGTGTGACAGGGCGTATGGCTATCTGCCTGTTTGTATACACCAAATATGGAATTATGTGAAATATATCTCATAACCTTTGCAGTCTTCTTCTGCGGCGCGAGTGCTGCTCATTTAGTAATGGGGAGTATGTAAAAGCAGGCTTGGCTGAATTAGAACAGTGGTGCTATGATGCAACTGAGGAAGTAAGCACCTTACGATCATCCATATCCTTTAATTTCCCTGCATCATCACTTTGGCTTACCTATATTCTTTGTGTGCTCAGTATGCAGGTTCTGCTTGGGATGAGTTGAAGCATATTAGGCAGGCCGTAGGGTTCCTTGTAAGATTCTTTTCTTTATGCATTCAGTAGCTGATTGTCATAATTATCATTGTAATGTGCTGATTACTATTTTTCTTGTTCACTTTACGACTCAGGTCATACATCAAAAGCCCAAGAAGACTTTGAATGAAATCACGAAAGAACTTTGCCCTGTTAGTGCCTTCTCCTGTTCAAGCTTGTAGAAAGTTCATGTTCGATTTTATGTTTTCTTGTTATACCTTTGTGGTTATATTACATTCTTATTTTATCTTCTGGCTTGTGATTTACTCAGGTACTCAGCATACAACAGTTATACAGGATCGGTACAATGTACTGGGATGACAAATATGGTACCCATAGCGTCTCTTCAGAAGTAAGTAACTGAAATTGGCAATAGCAAATAGCAATTTTAATGCCCATGTTAAAGTTTCTTTATGAGCAAACTTATTTTTGGCTTTTTCTGATTGCTGAACTCCACATAAGCATGAATATAATTCTGAAAGTGCTCTAATGCAGGTTATTTCGAGTATGAGAGTTCTTATGACTGAGGACTCAAACAACGCTGTCAGCAGTTCCTTTTTGTTAGATGATGACTCGAGGTAATATTTTCTTATGCCTTCTGTACCTACTTGTTTGTCTATTTTCGTACTTAACACAATCCATTGTCGGTCTGTTTACAAATTAATTATCAATACAGCATCCCTTTTACGGTTGATGACATCTCCAAGTCATTGCAACAAGTGGACATAGCTGATGTTGAACCTCCAGCAGTAATTTGTGAAAACTCAGGTTTTGGGTTCTTGCTACCACGCACAGAGTGATGTTCACAATATTCAAGTCAAATTTTCAATCCCATGTTCGTGGTGTCCTAGCAGCCCAGCACGCTTTGCATATCTGTGCATATAATCTCATTGTCTGCCACCATCATGTGTATAATATATTCTCTATCAACCCATGCTACAATCATTGACATCTGGGTCAATTTATTCTTTCCCTCACGTTATTTCAACAGGAGGGCTGTTTGTTTGAGGCCATATCACTCGGTGTGATAATGTGCAGTTTTTATATAACCAGGCATCGGTGTTGGGCAAATTCTGACATGCCTGGATTGCTTTCTTTTCTTTTTCGATTTTTCCGATTCATTTTTGTTTTAGGCTTCTTTCATATTGTTATTTGTGGGTTTACATGGTTTTGTAGTGCGCTTTTTTTTTTTAAATATTTTTTCAAAAGCCTTTTTTCCCTTTTTTTTTAAAACACAATAGCTGTATTTTGTAGGCTATTGTGTTGTACGAGGAAGCATTTGTAGTGAATGTAACATTTTATTTTCTTTCAATACCGGAAGCAAAGGAAATGAGATTTCTGTCTTATGTACGTAGCACTCTGGCATTACATTTAAATTCTAGTACTCCAAAAACGGCATCAATCACTTCGTTAGGGCAGTAATACATCTCTTCACTGACATTGAAGAAGCCATTGTGAGTTGTTTCTAAAGAGTAAGATTACACTCGGGATTCTAGATATGTTTTTCGTGGATGCATTTGACTCTCGAATTTTTGACAGTACAAATCTTTTTGTATGTACAATGGAGGTTCGAGAGAGATTCCCAAATGAGAAAAACAGTAGCACATCTCTTTACTGGCAATTTGAAGCAGCTATGAATCACCAAGAAAAGATTAATGTTGCTCTTATGATGTTGAGAGCAGTATGTTCTGCTTAGAGGTAAGCCAAATAGCAAGCAATTATAACTATTTGTTTGGTATGATTTATTTAATGATCATAAGTGTTTTAATTTCATAAGTTTTTATCATAATTTTTGTTATTGTTTGGTTGTTTTTCTAGTAGAGTTTTTAAAGCTTAAATAAACTATTTTACCTATATTAGTAAAAGTTTAAATTTTAGACTTTTAAAAATAGAGATTGATTTTTTTTAAAATTATTTATTCTTTTCATAGTATAACTTTAAAAAACGTACATATTAAAATAATTTTATTAATTTTTAATAAAAAATTTTATTGACAATCAAATAATTAAAATTTTTTTAATAAAAATTCTACCAACAAAAATTATATTTAAATAAGTTTTACTTAAAAAAGTAAAACTTATTGGTGCACATGATGATAAGAAGCAGGCATGCTAATTTGTTCGTACTATTGATTTATAAAAAATAATAAGTCAGAAAAGACCTGTAGTTCATACCCCGCAGAGCCACTTTTCTTTCTGTGGAAATTCTTTCGATTGAAACATCCATACTCAGAGAAATTTGAGCAGTGAGCAAGTTAGAAATTTGCCATCAGCTTTTCACCGCACAAGTACTTGCTGGAAATGACTCTCAGTTCCCTTGTTTGAATATAGCAACATATGATGAAAAAATCTCGTACCAGAGTGCTCAATATTTGCTGATGATATCAATCATGTAATACCATCTAGAAGAACTTCTAAATCTAGTCACCATAATCAATATTTGCTGATAATATCAATCATGTAATACTATCCAGAAGAACTTCTGAATCTAGTCACCATAATCCATAATACATCCAATTAACTAAGTACGAAGAACTTCTAATTTCTGATGTTCCAGCAATTGTGTAATGGTGACGGAAAAGCAGAACCCTGTAAGTTACCAAGAGATTATCATGACTTGATCCAAAACACAACTATTCAACCATGTCATTTTCAAATATCAGATGATCAGATTTTGAATGCAATTTCTACAAAATATGGGTTTCATTGTGAGCATACAACAAAGTACTATACAAATTACAAGATAATCAAAATTTCTGTCAGGACATGCTTAACAAAACAATGTAACTGCTTTTAGTGAGAAACAGGAATGTAGTCATTTTCTCCAAATAGGAAGTGCCAAGAACGAGTAGAGGGAAAAACCTGCAAAGCACGATAAAAGTACTACATCTATTACACTGGTATACAACGGATAGGACTAAGTCGCCTCAGTAGACCTGTTGGTTTCAATTGAATTTTCCATTAAAACCAAGGATTGATCCTGTGGTCGTTGAGGCTGTGCCGGCTGTATCTCTGCTTTCTTCTTCTCTTTCAGAATCACCTGTTTAGGCATTACTTCAAGCAGAAAGCTTCCTCCATTCCATATGGCTGCAGAAACCTTGAGTATTTGAAAAATCACATGCAATTTATATGACAGAAAAATTGGGACAGTGGGTGCCATGGTTGCAACAGTGAATATGGCTTGAAATGCAATATACATGAACATGCGATTCTGATCGCCAAGCAGCCCACTTAAACGCCACCATATATTATTAGCTTTCTGCGCCTTTTTCGAGAGCTCCCTACCAAACCAAGTCACAATTAGAATGTAAAAGAATAGCAATCCTTCTTGATTTGTGGAAGCAGCTGTATCAATACAACAGATCTTATGTGGGTAGAAAAGTTAAGAGGGAGTTGAGAACCTGTAAGAGGTCATGACTTCAGGATCCCTTAACAGCCTCTGTTGACGTAGTACATTGACAATGAGAAAATAAAGAACCTGCCAGAGGGTGTAAGCCCCTAATGGAACCAGAAATAGCCAAGTCAAAAGGTAGGATTTGTCTTCCACATAAGGCCACGACGCTCTTCGAGAACTTCCTTCAGGATGCATGGCAGCAAAGCTTTCTGGATTCCACCAACGAATGGTGAAAAAAACTAACCCTGACAAGATATTGCATCAGAAATGTGAAAATAGATTGTCAAAAGTATACCAAATAGAACAAACCTTCTCTATTTGGTCCAATTGATTTGCTGGTGGCAGTGAACCTTTATTAATATTAATATTGTTTTTTTTTTTTTTTTTTGGGTGGGTGTGGTTTAATGAAATAGAGCTGACATCAATATTCAATGACTCCAGCACCCCTTTTTCTACTTGCAACCACTTCAATCACAACTCTAAATTCTTCAACTCGCAACAAACTAAATTGTACATCATTAAAATAAACTAAAAGTTACTTTATTATAAAGATCTATATTTTGCTAGAAGCAGATAACTTCAGAAAGCCAAGCTTGATGTTGAACTCCTTATAAAAGAAGAATGGCAAATTTGATATAAATAAGAACTAATAGAATGAAATGAACAGGCACAACCACGGAAAATTCTGTTCTATTAACAAATAATGGCTCATAAATTTATCAAGTGTAACTAGTAAAAGATCCAACTCACCAGGTAAAAGATGGATTAGGACACTAACAATTTTGTCAACGGAATTGAAAACCAAGCTACAACGCCAAACAATTAAAGCCCACGCTAATGGCCCCTAAAGAAGAATTCAGAGGATGAAAAAAGTTAAGAAAGTGAATCATTCATCACTAGAATGGGTAGAGGTAACTCAAGACTCTTAGCTTACCTCTGCAAATGAGAAGCACACCATGAAAAGCTTCTCATTTTTTGGATACAGAAGAAGATCAACCAAGAAGATTGTATTGGCATAATAACAAAAATCCTGACACACGAGAGCATACATGTCACCTTTCTCAATTGTCATCTTTCTGGGACATGGTAGAAACTTCAATAAAGTGAACATAGCAGGCAAATACTTAAGATTACATAAATAGAGATGTTCTTCCCTTGGTCTTGGAAGAAACAGACTAAATGGGAGCCCTAAATTTAACATTCGAGAAAGCCAACGAGATGAAAGTAGTTCCTCCGAGCTTTCTATTCAACATACAAACAACAGCATGTTGATTTTGCTTTCAGTAGTAATAGGCATTGAACAATGTTGAATATGAAAAAATTGACTACTCCAGCATCTTTAGCATATCATAAGAATAATCACAATTTCCTTCCATATCTATCCTCTGTTATTGCCCAATCTCCACCTTACTGCTTCTAAAAAGAACAGACACCATAACCTAACTTTGCATACTGTAATAAATAAGTCATTGTTGCAATAATAAAGCAAGAGAACTTACTTACCAGAAGATAGTAATGCCATTTCTTGAACCGATAATAAATCCACCGAAGAGGAACAAAGATGATATAGAACAAACAATATACATAATGAATATCATGAGGTCCTGTGAATTGAAAATTAACAAACAAATTATTCTAAAAAACTTGTCAAAGGAGCAACGGTTTTAATGCATATTGAAAATCAATCAAACTGTTGTACTTACTTGCTCCCAATAGGAAACAAAATCCTCCAAAACCAAGAACCCCCAGAAGATGTGTCACCTAAAAGGATACATATTAAATACAAATCAAATTAAAAAGTTCAATCCAACACCAACATATCAAACGATGAAGGATGATATGTAATAGTAACTCTAATACTAACCTTGTTAATGAATCTTTCATGTTCCTCGGCTTGTTTAGCGATCTTAACGGCTTGTTTGGATAACATCTCCTTTGTCTGAACAGCCTTTTTAGACATGATCTCCTTGGTTTGAACCACTTTCTACACAAAACAAAACATACCCAGATCATAGGCAACATACAAAAGGCAAAAGCAAAGCGAAATCATCAACTTGAGAATTAAAAATTACCTGAGATCGATCCTTGAATCTCTGCTTCGCCTTTCCAAATGAATCCCCATTTGTCTCCTCCACCGCCTCATCGCTTAACATTGTTCCTTTTCTCTTTCGCAATCCAGAAACCAAATGATAGAAAAGCGTTTTTTGCTTTATACGGGGACAAAAATCAGTATTTCTGCTTCTCCCTCTACACATAAAATGAAAACAAAACGCTTCTTAAACAACTTTGATTAATAAGTGCACATCCCTAATTCTTGTAATAATGAAATTAAGAAAAAGAATCTGATCATTTTATTTTTATAGATTCGAAACTCGACGTGGGCCATAATTAATTTCGTGATTCAGAGGAGCTTCTGATGATCCCAACTCTTTCCTTTCACGGCAAAAAGCATGAATCGCAGTATTAATGATGATGAGTTCATCATTTTGGGCCTATTTGTTGGGTTGGGACCATGGGTTGAACCCAAGGAGGATGTCATCTTGATTTCTTTTAACCATGTATAATTAAAAAAAAAAAAAATACATGTATTTGTGAGATCTTTTATTTAACTTAGATTTACATGTGAATAATTATGTGTTACTAACTGTTTTAAAAGGTTAAGCCTAACTAAGAATGATCTATTAAGACTTTTGATAATTTAAACTCCAATGTATTTGATAGTGCGTTACATTTTAATGTGTAAAGATTTAAAAGTAATTTTTTATTTTTATAATGGCTAAAATAGAATTACCAAAACGTAACAAAGAAGTTATAAAGTAATTATAGTTCCTAGATCAGACATAATATTTTATTACTTTATAATATTCCATTATTAGAGAGAGTACAGAGAGAAGATTAAAGGATTGTACTAGAAAATAAGGCAAACCACACGAATGTAAACAATAATTAGTTATTATAAATTCAAGTAAGCTTTCACATTTTTTTAATTATTGATTCATGGTGGTACCATATAATGTTCCATGATTTTAGATGATGGTTTCACCAAAGGGTTATTTTCTGTTGGTTTGTATATGTATAGTTGTTTACATGTGTGAGCTATTTATATGATTCTTTTATTTGTTGTGAGCTGTTTTGATGTAACAAGGTCATGAATACATTTTACATCTATGATTTGTTGATCATTCGAATGACAATTCTTTTAATATAGCAGATCCTTTTGTGTTTATGATCAACTAAACTAGAATAGTAATAAAAAAATTGGAAATACATTAATAAGCTAAATTAGATTGATCAACTTAATTATAACTGATTTGGACACTCTTAATTGTTGAATCCAAATCTTACAAGGCTAAGGGCTAGTTTGGTGATGTTCTAACTTTTAAAATAATTGTTGTTAGTTGTACTGTAGAAATAATCAACTATAAACAAAATCAGTTAAATGTGTAATAAAATTCATTTTTGAAAGTGCTGTAAGTTTTAAAAGCAACAGTAAATTTTTATAAATCTTACCGTGAAACTGCTGTAAAAATGTAAATAATTGAATTAAATATAATGCTTAGTAAAATTTATTTACATTTATAAACATGTCTATAAAATATTTTTTATCATGTACATATAATAATTAATAACTAAAATAAATATTTTACATTATCAATTATATTTTTTTATTTTGTTATCTCAATATAATTAGTAATAATAATAACCTCTTTAAAGTTAATAATTTTATTTCTTAATTAATAAGGATAATTTTAGATTTCTATAAGATACATACATACATACATATGCGCGCGTGTGTGTATCAAGTACAAAACTAATTCTCATAATTAGACTCTCAAAAACTACTTCTTTTTTTATTTTCAAAATCTTCTATTAGGATGGGGTGATTTTGTCAAAAACGATTTCTAACAAAATTTACTAAATATTAAAATTAATTTTTAGCATTTCAAAATTAATTTTAAACCTTCCAAAAATAATTTCAGATGAACCCTTGGTAGAAAAAGTCAATGTACCAATCCAATTTAGATGTAAGTCATGTTGGATCTTTAATTCAACATTATTGGATCTTTAATCAATATTGGGTTTATATGCGAATAATTTATGTATTGTAGACTGTCATATAAAATTAAGTCCAATTAAAAGTAAACTGTTAAGGTTTTGATAATTTGGCCTTCAATGTATTTGATAAAATGTGGGCTTTTAATATGTAGGATTTAAAGGTAATTTCTATTTCCATAATAGGTTGAAACAGGAAGACTTAAAGGTAATTTATATAAATTGTTATGGTCTCAAGTCACACGTAACATTTTATTTTTTTCTAATATTTCATCATCAAAGAGTGTGCATGAGGAAAATTAAAAGATTCTCTAGGATAATGTGCTAATCTAAAAGGCTAAGCACACGACTCAAGGGACTGATTCAGCATTATGGATTCGGGTATGCTTTGACAAATTTAATTGTTGATTCTAGGTGATACAACATCAATGTTCTTGAATTTTAGGTAATAGTTTTCACCAAAGGATTTATTGTTCTAACGAATGGTATCAAAACTTATTCATGTTGAATCACTAAGAATGCTTGGTGGTTGTCTTATGAGATTAAGAAAAATATTTGGAAATTCTGAATTTTAGAATTTCTTTTAAGATTTGAAAATTTTAATTGTTTAAGATTTGAAAATTTTAATTGTTTAAAATTTTTGGAAATTCAGGTTGATTAAAAAAAACAGGTTTCGAGCTAATGATCAGTGGCAACCACTGCCATCGGCAACTTGGACTTCAGCCTAGGTTGTCCAAGCCGCGATGCAAAGGAATAGCCACGGCTAAACACTGTGGTAAAAGGAAACGGGCTATCGTGACATTAAAAAAAAATAATAATGGGTAGTTGTGCCAGCAGCCAGCCTAACAAATCAACTTGAAATGGTGGCCATGAAGTAAAGTCACATGAGGAGAGAAAAGTAAAAAAAAAAAAAAGTTTCAAGATTTAGGGCTAGTTTCGGATCATGGTTGACCTTGACCCGGCCAATAATTGACCGATCACCACTTGACTGTTGATCGTTGACTTTGACTTTGACCTTGGTTTAATTTTTTTGGAGGGTAATTTTGGTATAATTTTGTATTCAAATATTGGCTTTTTTGTACGAATTAATTGAATCAACATGTCACCAAAGTTACCTCTCTTCAGGAAAAAAAATCTATTAATATTGATCTACCCAAATGTTTGACATGTTAACAGAATTGCATGTGCACATGTGGTAGTAAACGTGTGATGATTATTCAGTTTTACATGTGAACAATAAATCAATCCAAAGGAAGGTTTATTATTTGACATGTTATTATTATTTGTGTTTAATTACTATGCCAACATATCATTCAATTTAATATTTTGTCCAAAATTTAAATATTAATGGAGTATCAAGTATCTTGAGATAGGATTTACCTTTATTTGAATTTATTTTTGTTCATATTTATATGAGCTTGTTTTATTTATTTTTTTGTTCTCTATTTAGTTATGGCTCTTGGGACTACTACTGCTAACATCAATTCTATTCCTATGCTAAGTCACTCTAACTTCGAGTTATGGTAAGATAACTTCTTAATAATTCTTGTAGTTATGAATCTCTGATGACAGGAGGGATTTGGAAAGATGGGAGAAATCAAATCAAATGTGTATGGTGATCATGAAAAAGGCCATTCCGGAAGCATTTAGCGGCTCAATATATGAAAAGATAACTACGACTAAGGAATTTCTTGTGGACATGGAAAAGAAGTTTATGAAGAATGAAAAGGCTGAAATAGTACTCTTGACAAGTCTAATTTCAATGAGTTATTGTTGTGTAAATTTTATTGAACTCGCAAGTGCATGAATCTATTATAAAATAGATCAATGGTGACGAGTGTCGATCCTACGTAGAGGTAGATTTTAATTGTGTGTAGAATTAATTTTCTAAACGGGTGATTGGATTTGTGGTGGAAGTGATTTAGATTATTTCAAATTAAAATGGCGGGAATAATTGAAGTGAAATCTATTAAAATGACGTGCTTGGGTGTAACACCCCAAATCTAACATGTGTAGAGCACGTGAAGAAGGAGGTTACTCACAAATCGTAATCCTTACTCATGAATTTCAACCTGAAATATCTCAAATTCTTATTCAAATAAATTCACAAATTCGCACATTCTACACTAAATAGTCTCTCTCAAAAACAAAAGTCTCAAACTCTAAATTACAAGTTCATAATAGAAGTAAACTAAATAGAAACATGAGTTCATTCCTCTTCTTATTCAAATAGCAAACGGAAATGAAATCATTAACTCAAAAGCTAGGCACATCTTTTAAACGGAACTTAATTTACAAAAAGTAATGACGAGGGGTGAGCCGTCAATTCTGTAAGTAAAGCCTTGCAAGCCTTCTTTCATTTAAAACATATGCTATAATTCATAAATTTCATAAAACAACATATTTTAATAAGATGACATAAATTCATGGTAATTCAAAATATCAAAAGAATCATTTATAAAAGCAAATCATATATCGCGTACACAGAAAACAGATAGTTAGCTCATGTCACATAGTGTCACCTATAGTCCCAGTGACCCAGCCCAGACAGAATTAGAATATCGTGTGCACATTCAGAACAGAAACCCAGTATTGGTCCAGACAGATATATCATGTATTACGATCAAAATCAGAATCAGAATAACTACAGACAATGAGCTAAAGCATTAGGAATCACATACAATCATCAATAACTGAAATCACACACGAGTACAAAACATTCTTATCAGATTCATGAAGTGCATAAAAATAATTTAGACTTGCAACCTATTTTATAGATAAAATCATAAAACGTAATCATATAACAAAATAACTTACATATTTAAAAAGCATTTATTAAATACTTTGTTAAAAAGAATTTAGGTTTGAAAACATTTTTCCATAAACTGATTTTGTTATGAAAATCATTTAATTTTTTCAATAGTGTAAAAACATTTATACTTATAATAATATCAAAGTACTTATACATATCTAGTATATTAGGAATAAAATTACTTACAATAATATCAAAATAATCATACATATCCAGTATATTAGGAATGAAGATACTTACCTCGATAAAAGGATTTGACTAACACACCTCTAAGCCTCTAAAAGCCTCAATCACCTCTAACACCTTAACAAATATATGATATAACTATCAATAACTTATCATAAGAATCTAATTTTCTAATTCATACCCATATTAGTCTGATTCTGAGAATTTTAACTCTTAATCTAAAACTCAAAATGACATAATATTCTATGGAACCATTCTGGACATCCATGGGTACCTCATATATAATTTCGAAGAGAATACGATGCCAAAAAAATTTTCAAAACTATTCATTACTTAACAAATTTGAAACTGTTTCACAGTACTTTAACCAAACAGAACGTGTTCTAAGATTTTTATAAAATCAGATACTAATCAGAAACCATGAAAATAAAACTGGAAATACTAGACACATGTATCAACGCCTATATAAAGTTTCAGAATGTTTCGAGTTCATTTAATAGTACAAATAAGTTGGTGAATCAGATCATCTTGCTGGAATCACAGTTTTCAGTTGTATTAGTGTCCGAATCAAAAATCCATATAAAATTGAAAAATAAGTCAAATCTTATGAAACAAAATTTAATCAATAAGCCATACATGTCTAGTTTTCAGAAATATAAAGTTCTTAAGAAAAATCATTCAGAAAATATATGTTTGAATTCGAGATACTCGTACTATCCAGAATTTGTCTAGTGTGCTTAAAGTACCAAGGGTTGATTATTAGAACCCACAATAAATCATAACCTTAAACAGAACCTAAACACACATTAAATCATGTATTATGATCTGTAACAATCTAAAATCATGCTAATATAAACCCTAGATAGAGTGATTATAAATCTTGTGGAGAATAAAGAGAATAAACTTACCAATTGTTTTGATGCTCTCCTAAACAAATGTTTTAATTTATAGGTTGGATTGAAAATGAAAGGGGTTAGGGGGTATTTATAGGATTTCTTAAGGCTAATCGATGGCTAGGATTTTGCCACCATAACTCTTGATCAATGGTTGAGATTTTCCTTAATAAATACCTTACTTCTCTTACATAATCACTTATGTCATTGCTTATGACATTATTACTTAGCCATTGCATCATCACTTATGTCATTACTTCTCTTAAAATTTATTATTATTATTATTATTATTATTATTATTATTATTATTCTTCTTCTTCTTCTTCTTCTTCTTCTTCTTCTTCTTCTTCTTCTTCTTCTTCTTCTTCTTCTTCTTCTTCTTCTTCTTCTTATTCTTCTTCTTCTTCTTCTTTTAATACTTAAAAGGGCTTGTTAGCTCAAAATAAATTATATTATATTCAGGTGAAAGAATTGAACCTTATATTGGGTATCTAGATCTGCATCAACATGCACCATGGGCTTAATATTCCTTATTAATACCAATTAAAACGTGAGGGGAGTTTCCACTTCTCATGAACCACACTCTAATCAATAAGGTGCTAAAGACTTATTGTGCCAAATAGTAATAACCTTGCACTAGGGAGCCGATTTTACCAGTACGATATCTAGACAGGATTATTACTATCTGTTGACGAAAAGTCAAACATGCACATAAATCAGAGGGGAAAAGAAAGTAAATTTACCAAATAAAGTCCATAGCACATGTTGAGACTTTACCTTCAACCCAAGCTTGAAAAAAAATTAACTACTCATAATTGAACTAAGGGTAAAATGAGAATTTATCAAAATACGTAGAAAATACAAGATGGAGAAGGAATTATAGAAAATGCAGCTCAAAAATGAATTTAGGGGTGTCAAATTAGGGAGAGCCCCTTTTTTTATAGATATACTGAGTAAATCATGGCCATCAGATTAAAAACAATTTGGACGTTCAGAATTGTACCACGTGTCAACAGTACGTGGTTTGACCACACAGTTTGAATAGTGACGCGCTATGAACAGTGAGGCGGCTTGAATAATGACGCGGTTTGGTTATAAATACTTCTGTGTACATGCATGTACGGTACGCACGATTTGAAATACAAGTGTGCAACCCAAGAGGGGGGGTGAATTGGTATTTTAAAAATTATCCTAGCAAAACACACAACAATCCAATCTAATGCCTTAATAAATTTGAAAACAATAAATTCAATAAATGCACAATAATAAATGAGTAAGGGAGGAGAAAGCAAACTCAAAGATTTTTACGTGGTTCGGCTATCCCCGCCTACGTTCACGCCTCCAAGCAACCCAAGCTTGAGGATTTCACTATCCAAGCCTTTCCAAGGCTTCAAATGTTTACAATTGACTTCCAAGGTGTCAATGAACCTTTACAACAAGAGATTATCTCCCCAATCTCTTCACCCCAAGTGTTTCTCACACTTGTACACTCACAATTTGATGAGAAATGAAAAATACAACAAACAACTCTCTTTTAGAGTGGATATACAAATGATAGCTCAATGAAGATTTAATCTATAATGATTTTCGAATTTGAAGCTCAATATATGTTGTGTGCACTTGTTTATGCTTGCCAAGATTACCAAAAATGATTTGGATTTGAGTTTATATAGATGGAGCTAAAAAACTAGCCGTTATGCACTTTTTGCTCATAACCGGATTACTGTTTATCGTTTAAATTCCGCTTGAATGTTACCGTTAAGGCAAAAATTTGAATTTTTGAGTATCCGGAATGCCGCTTGTGATATCCGGATTGCCGTTTATGCTCCAGAACCTTTCTGCCTCGTAACCGGATTGCCGTTTAGCAGACAACCGGATTGCCGCTTATGCTCCGAAGCTTTACGCCCCATAACTTAGGACTTCCGTTTAGCCGCTTAGCACAACCGGATTGCCGTTTATGCTCCGTGGCTTTACGCCCAATAACCGGATTACCGCTTTACGAAATCCGGATTGCCGCTTTTCATCCGGAGAGTTTCTGCCCCATAACCGGATTGCCGTTTAGCATAACCGGATTGCCGCTTTCCATTCGGATGAATTCTGCCCCGTAACCGGAATTCCGTTTATCATATCCGAATGCCGCTTGCTACTGATAACATACAGTGCACTGTTTGCCAAAATTACATTTTGACCCCAAAAGTTTATGAAACTATAGTATGGCCCAAAATGTTATACAAATTTGCATTAAGTCCAATTTCAGAATTTCTTAATAATAATTTGTGAATCCCAAAACTTTCTGAAATTATGATATCGCCCAAATGTTATGAAATGTTTCAAATAAATCCTTCTCTAAAATTTCAAGCAATACTTGTTGATTTCAAAGTTTTCAAAATTCTTTCAATTAAACCATAAACTTGAAAAACAAACAATTTCATAAAATCATTTTTCCATTAGATATAAAACCTTTATAATGTGAAAATAATGATTTATTAAAATGTATGAAAAATAATTTAAGCTTTCAAAAACTTAATCATTCTTAATTTTGTTTGTTATCATCAAAATCAACATTATGTTAACATAAATGTTAACAATCTCCCCCTTTTTGATGATGACAAACCTTTCATGTATTTAAAAAATGATTCCATAAATGTTATCCTTAAATGTAAGCTTCTTTTACAATTTGCCAATTAACAAATTTAAATACATGTATTCTTCTCCCCCTCATCATCAAAAAGAAAAACTTAATTGGCAAAAAAAAAAGTAGAAAATTTTTATAAATTTAAAAACATGTATTCTTCTCCCCCTTCATCATTAAAAAGAAAACTTAAAGGAAAAGAATAAGAGTAGCAAATTTTTATAAATAAAAAAAATGTATTCTTCTCCCCCTTCTCATCAACCATCACCTCAAATACAAGTTTAGCAATATTACTCCCAAATTATCATAAATCATCATACAAATAAACTCTATACATAAATCATCACATAATCCATCAACCATAAAATGATCATGAACCATCATTCCATCAATTACCAAGTCAATAACTCATAACACAAAATTATCATATAAAACAACCATGTAATCAAATTATCATCATATCTTTAAAATTCATCAAAATCAACATCATAATCACATCTCAAAACAATACTCAAAATGCATATTATTCTCCTCCTTTTGAAAACATCAAAAATGAAATATTATTTTGTCTCCCCCTTTGGACAACAAAAAAATTCAAAATGCATATTAACAAAAATCATATTGTATGCTCCCCCTAAATATATGGCCAATTTAAAATTTTAACCAAAATGATTTTATCCAAAAAAAATCATATTTATCTCCTCCTTTATCATAAAAAATAAATAGATGTAATCGAAACAAAATAATTAAAAATAATTCGATGAAGATATTACCCATTTTGTGCGAGCAAAAATTTCGGCAAAGTCTCTCCTAAAAAATGAACAAATCCTCGAATACGCAACATGGTTAAAAACACTTCCAAATAAGCTTAAACAATTATAACAAACCAACAACTCCATCAATTTATCAAGTAATACATATATAACCATCAATTATCAAAATTACTATAAATCCATGCTTACACCAAAAAAAAAGAACATCTCAATGATTAATCAAGAAACAAAAACAATAAGCATGCAATTAACTAAAAAGTTATAACATAACAATTATCATCCTCAAAAACAACAATGCATATGAAAATGTAGGTGCACAATTTAATAAAGAACCAAGGTAAAATCTATAAGGTGAGCACACATGGAAGAGGTACTTTAAAATACCCGAAATACACAAATTCGGTTTTGTAAAATAATGAGTGAAATGGATAAATTTAAACTGATTGTATTGATCCAAGAAATGATTTAAGGTAAGATATAATATGATTGAATCAAAAATTGGTGAAAGAAAGCTTAGATTTGAAGAGAGAGAAACGGAGAGGTACTGTTCACGCATGAGAGATGATGATGAAATGATGAAGAACAAGTGAAGAAATAATGATTGGAAAGTGCTTAATGAAGGTTAAATGCATGGGTAATGGTTTGAGAGATTGATCTTGGCATGAAATGAAGTGAGAAATAAAGGAAAATTGAATGAAAATAGAGGAGAGCCACTCACGGTTTTGGAGAGAGAGAGAACATGTGAAAAATGAAGAAGAAAAGATGAATAGCTTACAAACAAACGAATCCGGCTATCCGGATGTGCTTAACCGTTATCCGGTATGTCCAAACAAATGAAGATTGCGAATCCGGTATACCGGTTTGAAATAACCGTTGTCCGAATGTGTTCCGAGAAGCACCAAACCAAATCCGGTTTGCCGGATTTAATAACCGGTTGACCGGTTTTTGTCCAGAAATAAAACTCTCTCAAACGGCTTACCGATTTTTGCCAATCCGGTTATCCGAAATTTAATCCGAGAGCAACCAAAGCCAATCCGGCTTTCCGTTTGCTGAATCCGGTTATCCGGATTTAATCTAGAGAATAATCAATAAGAGAAACGGTTTTTTGGTTGATAGGAAGCGGTATACCGGTTAATACTTGGAAATAATTTTAACTCTTATTGAATTTTGGTAAGCTCTTAGACATGTATTATACACACCAATTTATTTTTGGCTTAAAAATTGATTGATTTTAAATCATTTTGTGATTTAAAACAATTCAATAAGCCTTTTAATGCATGAAATATAAATGCAAACATATAACTCATCTATCATGCATACACATCATACAATCATCAAAATCAAACACACCACTTATCTATCATGCTTAAACACTTCAAAAACATTAATATCAAACAAATCCATCATAATGAGTTGATAAGCTATGATCATATATATATATAACCATACATCATAATAAAGCACTCAATGTTATACATAATGATAATTCCATCATGTAAGCATACAAGCATACTTTCACAAATTCAAGCTATTATCTATTTATCATGATCCATTCAACAAAATCAATATGGCAAGAATTGTTACCAAAACAATTAAATCATCTTGCCTCATCATTTTCTCCTAGTTCATGATCAAGTGATTACACTCACTAGCTTTCATCAAGGAACTCTCCACCATTCCTTGATTGTGGTACCTACAAAGAAAATATTCAAGTTGTGTGCTTTGGTACCCAAATACTCTTGGGTCCTTGAATGTTAGCAATGGTTCCTTTTGGAACCCAAATACATTTTGCTCCATAATATGCATTTCTTTTAACATGGCATCTATAACTCATGTGACCATTTTGATTGCAATAATGACAAACAATTTTATGATCGCTTGTGGAGGTAGCCTTAACAAAATAATTCTTATAATATTTTTGTTTCAAGTTAGGCTTATATCCAAGTCCTCCTTTATCAAATACACATTTTTGAGAGTTGAGCAATTTGTCTAAGTTCTGTTGACCATTTGTGAATTTTAACACAATTTCATTAAGCTCATTACTCCTCTTCTTAAGCACTTCATTTTCTTTCATTAATTCATCAACATGTGATTTCTCATGCTCATATGAAGTACTTTGTTTACATGTAAATGATGCAATCCTATCATGTAGCATTTCATTATATAATTCCAATTCTTTGATCTTTTCATTTAATGAAGCATTGGATTTTTGCAAGGCATCTTTTTCATTTTTCAAGTCATTTACATGTGATTCTAGATGCTTGTGTGAAATGCTAGGTTTCTCATTTGATAATGCAATTCTATCATGCAATGTTTTATTTTCTAATTCTAGTTCATTTATCTTCTCATTCAATGAATCAATGCATTTTTTCATGGCATCATTTTCATTTGTAAGTTCTAGCATTTTCTTCTTAAGGCATGCATTCTTTTTACCAAGTTTCATCAATTCATCATGCAATTCTTTAAAGGCATCATGTAATTCATCATATGTAGGAAGATCACTTACCTCATCAAATTCATCATCCGATTCATCTCCAATTGCCATAAGTGCCAAATTCGACACTTTATGAATTTCTTCCTCATTTGTAGTCTCCTCATACACAACTTCAAGTTTCTTCCAAATTTCGTAAGCATTAGAACAATTTGAAACTCTATCAAATTCCTTTTTATCTAAGGCACAAAATAAAGCATTCATAGCCTTAGAATTTAAAGACATATTTTTCCTATCCAACTCACTTAAAGCATTTTTCCTAGGAATGAATGAATCATTACAAACAACTTCCCAAATTTCATAATCTAAAGCTTGTAAATAAATTCTCATCCTAGTTTTCCAATAAGGATAGTCATTACCGTCAAAGAACGGTGGTCTAATTGTGGATTGTCCTTCCCTAAAGGTTGAGTCATAATGGGTTGCCATGGATCTTTAACTCTAAACGGTTAAGTCTACACAAGAGCACCTTGCTCTGATACCAAATGAAATACAAGTGTGCAACCCAAGAGGGGGGGTGAATTGGTATTTTAAAAATTATCCTAGCAAAACACACAACAATCCAATCTAATGCCTTAATAAATTTGAAAACAATAAATTCAATAAATGCACAATAATAAATGAGTAAGGGAGGAGAAAGCAAACTCAAAGATTTTTACGTGGTTCGGCTATCCCCGCCTACGTTCACGCCTCCAAGCAACCCAAGCTTGAGGATTTCACTATCCAAGCCTTTCCAAGGCTTCAAATGTTTACAATTGACTTCCAAGGTGTCAATGAACCTTTACAACAAGAGATTATCTCCCCAATCTCTTCACCCCAAGTGTTTCTCACACTTGTACACTCACAATTTGATGAGAAATGAAAAATACAACAAACAACTCTCTTTTAGAGTGGATATACAAATGATAGCTCAATGAAGATTTAATCTATAATGATTTTCGAATTTGAAGCTCAATATATGTTGTGTGCACTTGTTTATGCTTGCCAAGATTACCAAAAATGATTTGGATTTGAGTTTATATAGATGGAGCTAAAAACTAGCCGTTATGCACTTTTTGCTCATAACCGATTACCGTTTATGGTTTCCTAATTCCGCTTGCATGTTACCGTTAAGGCAAAAATTTGAATTTTTGAGTATCCGAATGCCGCTTGTGATATCCGGATTGCCGCTTATGCTCCGAACCTTTACGCCTCGTAATCGGATTGCCGTTTAAAGACAACCGGCCGGGATTGCCGTTTATGCTCCGTAAGCTTTACGCCCCATAAGGACTTCCGTTTAGCACAACCGATTGCCGTTTATGCTCCGAAGCTTTACGCCCAATAACCGGATTACCGCTTAAAATCGGATTGCCGCTTTCATCCGGGAGAGTTTCGCCCATAACCGGATTAGCTTTATTTAAGATAACCGGATTGCCGCTTTCCATTCGGATGAATTCTGCCCAAATCGAATTCCGTTTATCATATCCGAATGCCGCTTGCTACAGTAATACAGATACAGTGCACTGTTTGCCAAAATTACATTTTGACCCCAAAAGTTTATGAAACTATAGTATGGCCCAAAATGTTATACAAATTTGCGATTAAGTCCAATTTCAGAATTTCTTAATAATAATTTGTGAATCCCAAAACTTTCTGAAATTATGATATCGCCCAAATGTTATGAAATGTTTCAAATAAATCCTTCTCTAAAATTTCAAGCAATACTTGTTGATTTCAAAGTTTTCAAAATTCTTTCAATTAAACCATAAACTTGAAAAACAAACAATTTCATAAAATCATTTTTCCATTAGATATAAAACCTTTATAATGTGAAAATAATGATTTATTAAAATGTATGAAAAATAATTTAAGCTTTCAAAAACTTAATCATTCTTAATTTTGTTTGTTATCATCAAAATCAACATTATGTTAACATAAATGTTAACACGATTTTCGTTCCACTAACATACTGTTACGTCACCGATCAACAGTACATAAGAATTTTTGTCCAATAGGATCGCGACACCTCATCAGTCAATGACACTTCATCGGTCAATGTCGCGTCATTGTTCCGTAAATGTGAACAAAGGTCGTCGTGAAACGATATATGGACATGCAGATGCATATGTCAATAGTGTCAATTTTCCTTTTATGCTCATAAGATTTTTGACTGTCTTGAGTTCAAAAGTGATGTCCGTTTTGCTGTCTGATCTCTCGTCCATTGTGAAATGACCATGATGTTAGCCTATAGGGCTATAAATATTGATTTTGATGATAACAAATCACGTGTTGGTTAAACAAAGATTTATGAATTGTGCTTTTATGATAAGAAAATGATTTTATGGAGTTAAGTTGTTGTGGACTAAAATGAAAGAATTTTATAATCCTTGATATTGTTTTAAATTTCAGATTTGGATATATTTGAAAATATTTAAATATTTTGGGCCATTTTATAATTTCACATAATTTGGGTAATATTATAATTTCAGAAAGTTTTAAGATTAACAAAGTATTATTTTGAAATTATGAAATTGGACCTCTTTATAATATTTATAACGTTTTAGGTCATATTACAGTTATGAAAAGTTTTGGGGTCGAACTATAATTTTGGAAAATAGTGCACTGTACCGGTTACTGTAGCAAGCGGCTAATCGGATGTGACAAACAGCTAGCTGGATTTTGGACAGTAAGCTATCCGGATTTCAAAAGCGGCTAGCCGGGTATGGAAAGCGGCATGCTGGATATTCTGAAATTCAAATTTTTACTGTAACAGTATCATAAAGCAGCTAACCGGATTCCATAAACGGTAAGCTGATTATGATTAAAAAGTGAATAACAGCTAGTTTTTTAGCTCAAACTATATAAACTCAAATCTAATTCATTTTCAAGTTCTCTAGCAAGTAAAATAAAAAAGCACACAACATTCATTGAGCTCTCATTTCGCAAATCATTAAATATTGAATCATCTTTTGTTGTTCAATTTGTATATCTACTCTTTGAGAGAATTTGTTGTAATTTTTATTTTCTCATAAAATTTGTGAGTGTTTGAGTGTGTGAGACACTTGAGTGAAGAGATTGAGAGATAATCTCTTTGTTGTAAAGGTTCATTGACACCTTAGAAGTCAATTGTAATCATTTAATGTCTTAGAAGGTTTGGATAGTGAAATCCTCAAGCTTGGATCGCTTGAAGGCGTGGACGTAGGCGGGGATTGCCGAACCACGTAAAAATTCGTGTGTTTGTCTTTCTTTTCCCTTAGTTATTTATTATCTTTCTTTTATTGAACTTATTGCTTTTGAATTTATTAAGGTATTAGATTGGATTATTGTGTGGATTTGTTAGGATAAGTTTTAAAATATCAATTCGTCCCCCTCTTGGGTTGCACAACTTGTATTTCAATTGGTATCAGAGTAATATGCTCTTGTTTAGACTTAATCATCTAGAGCTAAAGATCAATGGTAACTCAAAATGATTTCACATTTAGGGAAGGACAGTCCACCACTAGATCACCATATTTTGATGGAAACGATTACTCATATTGTAAAACTAGGATGAAATTTTCTTGCAAGCTTTAGATTACAAAATTTGGGAAATCGTTAATGATGGTCGTTTCATGCCTTTGACTAAAAATGAAGTCAGGGAAGAAATTCCAAAACCTTCATGGGGATGGAATGAATTGGAAAAGAGAAGTTTCTCTAAATTCCAAAGTTATAAATGCCTTGTTTTGTGCACTAGATAAGAAAGAGTTTCATAGAATGTCTAGTTACGAAAGTGCTAATGAAATTTGGCATAAACATAAAGTTGTTTATGAAGGCACGAATCAAGTGAAAGAGTCTAAAATAAGTAGGTACACTCGACAATATGAATTGTTCTAAATGGAACAAAATGAAAGTGTGTATTCTATGTATACTAGATTTATGGCATGAATCAAGCGAAATAGTCTAAAATAAGTAGGTACACTCGACAATATGAATTGTTCCAAATGGAACAAAATAAAAGTGTGTATTCTATGTATAATAGATTTACAAACATAGTGAACACTCTAGAAGCCCTACGAAAGACCTTTTCATATAGCGAGAAAGTTAAGAAATCATTAGGTCACTACCTAAGGAATGGAGACCAAAAAGGACTGCCATTGAGGAAGCTAAAGATTTAAATACATTACCTGTTGATGATTTAATTGGTTCTCTTATTTCATATGAAGAATGTTTGGCAGCAGAAAAAGGGCATGAGGAAAAGAAGAAAAGCATTACTTTCAAAGCCTCAAAACGTGAGAGTGATGAGGAAAGCGAGATGGATGATGAGGAGTTGGCTATGTTGGCGAGAAGATTCAGAAAATTTTACAAGAAGACTAATGAGCAGAGAAAGTTCAGAAGTTACAAAAATAAAAAGGAGAAGAAAGAGCCAATTACTTACTATGAATGCAAGAAGCCCGGACACATACGACCGGAATGTCCTCTCCTCAACAAATTCAAGAAGAAAGCTATGGTGGCCACTTGGGATGACAACGATGAGGAAACAAGTGATGATGAAGAGCAACAAGAGATGACAAATTTAGCTCTCATGGCCTTTGGAGAAGAATCATGTGATGAACTTGATGACGTAAGTGATCTTCCTACATATGATGAATTACATGATGCCTTTAAAGAATTGCATGATGAGTGGATGAAGATTGGTAAAAAGAATATATGTCTTAAAAAGAAAATGATAGAGCTTAAAAATGAAAATGAATCATTTACTAGAAAGATTACATGCCTAAAATTAGAGAATAAGACAAAGCTTGATAGAGTTGCATTATTTGAGAATTCTAGCACTTCACATGAGCACTTAGAATCAAACATGAATGACTTGAAAAATGTAAATGAAATGCTTAGAAAGAAGAGTAGTGAACTAAATGAAATTGTGCTAAAATTCACAAATGAGAAAAAGATGTTGGATAACTTGCTAAATTTACAAAAATGTGTGTTTGACAAAGGAGATCTTAGCTATAAGCCTAATTTGAACCAAAAGTAGGGATATTATCATTTTAGTACCAAAGTTTTACTGACATATTATGTCAGTACCAAAATTTGTCGAAAAGTGCATTTTACTACTAAGGTTTTGTGCCTTTATCAATTCACTACCATTCCGTTAACAATGTTAAAAATTTACTGATGTCATAAGGGCATCAAAAAAGTTTCCAACTGTAAGAGTAAAATTGTCTGTTAATTTGATAAATAAATTATCATTTTACTACCAAGTTTTTAGGGGAATTATCATTTTACTATTGAATTTTTAGGGAAATTATCATTTTATTACCAAACTCTTGGGGGTAAAATCGACTTTTAACTCAATTTCCGTTAAATATTAACTTTTTCTTAACAGAATGGTAGTGAATTGATAACGGCGCAAAATTTTGGTAGTAAAATACACTTTTCAGCAAATCTTAGTACTGATATGATATGTCAGTAAAACATTGGTAGTAAAATGATATTTTCCCGTAAAAGTATTATAAGAACTATTTTTTGAAGAATACATCTATTAACAATCAAGTTGTATGCCACTATTATAATCAAGATAGTCATATGAAAAATAGATGTCCAGTAAAGAGAAATGCATATTATGGTATGAAATGTATTTGGGTCCCGAAAGGAACCATTGCTAACTTTTTGGCATAAATTAACAAGTGTACTAGTCGGCACAAGTAATATAATGAATAGTAGAGTATCGTTCCACAGAGATTATATATCCTATTAGCTATCGAGATTATTCTAACCCTAATTTATTTGAACAATTAAATAAGCAAATTTACATTAAAAATTAAAACAAAATAAACTAACTAAAAATTAAATAAAGATGCAAACAATAATAGAAATCACCAAGAGATTGAAACACTAGGACATCCGATTTCAGCATAACTAATCCAATTTAATCCTCCATCTATGCTATTAAAATTTATTACCAATGTTGACAGTGAATTTCCGTAGTCTATTTAATATCCTCTCTCGAGTAATATCAAAAATACCTTTACATATTAACCCACTATATCTCTATGTGAATTTAAATATGCAAAGATTCATTAAGCTCTATGGAAATTCTTAGAAAAACTGCACGAATCACGTTGGCACATCTCAGTCTTTCGTTCAATTCATGACATTCATTACACAGAGCAAAAATATATAAATCTCCTCTCGGTCTCATTATGTATCCTCAAATTATTCAAAAATTGGCCAGATATTTAAAAACATTAAACACAATAACGAACACTCAACCATAGAATAATAAATTAAAAATAACACAGATTTACAGAATTAAATTTTCATAATTAGGCTACATCGCAGCCCTAGTAAAATAAATTAGTTCATGAGAATATAAAGAGAATCCATGAATTTAATTGGAAACATTCAAGAAAGACAATTAAAAATAGAGAAAGAAAAACTCAAGAAATTGTCTCTGTCCAATATCTGCAATTAACTTCTCCAAATTCTTGTTCCCAGATTTGCAGCGACTTCTCTTATTCTTCTTCTTGCTCTCGATTTTCTCTTCAATTTCTGCAATTTGTGCGGCTGCTGCTTTCTAATTCTCCCTCAAGTATAGCATTTATATTAGCTTATATTGTGCGCCATAAATTCTCACATGAAAAGGAAAAAAAAAAAAAACAAAAGCCAAGCCGCCACTTTTAAGCCCATGCACGCTTAACTAAAATTTAATTGGCCAATTTGCAAAGCCAAAGCCCATCACGTGAATCATTTAAATTGCCATTTGCCAATTCATTCTTTAATGAAGCCCACGTGCTTGCCATATTTGTCAACCAAAAATTCAAAGCTTCCTTATTTGGCTTTTTATTTCTTTCCCTTTTTTGTTTTCATAATATTTTCATTATACTCTAATTTATTTCATCTTTAAGCTTCTTTTCTCATGAATATTCCCAATATTCATACAATGATAAAATATAAAAATTAAGATAAAATTAATATAATAAAATATAATTTAACATAAAATTAAGTTATGGAAGCATTAAAATAATAGATAAATATGAGCACATCAACTCTCAAGTACCCAAAAAGGTTTGGGTACCTAAAACTTGAGATTTTCTCTACAGGGCTTGAAGAAGAAGTGGTACTTGGACAGTAGTTGTTCAAGACACATGACAGAGAATTATTCTTGATTTTCAAGTTCTACCAAGATCGAAAATGGTGGAGATGTATCATTTGGAGATAATTCAAATGCTACTCAAACCAATTTATTTATTTTTTTCCTTATATATATATATATGTATCACTACATCTTTTTAGCTCATATAAATAGCTTCTACTTCAAACTATAAATCCCTAAAATCAAGAAGAACTTTTATTAAGACGTAACATAAGTTAAGGACATGGCTAATAAAGGAGGGGAAATAAGGAAAACAAAGTATATGTTTGAGAAAAAGTAGAGATCTTTTGGAAATTACAAGGTGTATTTTGCTTATTTATTATTATTGTTATTTTTTTCTCTCTTTTTTTCTTTTTTCTTTTTTTTTTGAAACATTTTTTTTTTGCATGGCATAACTTTACTAAGCAAGACAATTATTTATATTTTTCTCAAACATAAATAAGTGATGGAACTTGTAAGACATCGAGTAATATTCCAAATCGGAGTAGGTCAAGATGATAAGTTGACAAAGAAAAGTGCTTTTTTTAAAAAAATAAATAAAAGGCTCAAAAGGGCTAACTATAGATATTTCACGAAAAGGATGGCTAGAAAGGCTGAAACGCGTCAAAGATGGTATTTCCATCATCTTTTAGGGTTCTAAATAATCTTCTATATCTACTAGTTAGATGGACCTTCAGATGTAGCAACGCGTTTTTTTCTCTTCTTTTTTATTTCACTTTTTTTAGAGAATTGACTTAAAGGAAATCTAAAGATCATTTATAAAATAATAAACTGCTAAGCTATATGAAGATTTGGCAAAAAAAGTTACTCTCCAAGAAAAATGACAGGTTTAAAAACTCACTTGGTATTCATTATGACATGTGCATTCCTTCAAACAACTCATATTTGTCTTCGACATCAACATGTAGAATAGCAAACATGGCATAACATCACTTAAGACCAAAGATAATACAAATATTAAAATTTGAAAGTCATTATGTCATAAAAAAAAACCACATAATTTTTTTTAATGACATTCTACCCCCAAACCTATTCTAAACATAAAAAGAAAATATGCATGTAGAAAGGTGAAAATGATGTAGAAAAATTAATTAGAAATGTTACACTTAAAATGATAGAAAAAGAAAATGTTTGGAAAATATTTTTTTGACTAAGAAGATGCGTTTCTAGAGTTACTACACTCCATATTCAGCCATCTTCGACTCAAAAATTTGAAAGTGTATATTTATAAATGAGAATTCAGAAAGAAAAAGTTAGAAAGATCACACTTAAAATAAGACAATTTTTTTTACTAAGAAGATGCGTTTCTAGAGTCACTACACTCCATATTCAGTCATCTTCGACTTTAAAAGTTAGCCACGGTTAGTCTCTACAACAAAACATAGTAAAAACTTAACCAATATTCCACAATTGTCAAGTATTCCCTCCCCCCACCTAGAACGAAACATTGTCTTCAATGTTTTAAAGGAAGTAGAGTTTAGAAGACATCACCTAGATGTTGCAACACAGAAGAAAATATTGACAAGCAGAGAGTTAAATCTAATTTGTACTTCTTACAACGGCTACTATTACCATCATTATTTAGACAGTCCAACACAAAGGTTATGGGGTCTGGCACTAGTTTATAAGCTTGTAACAGATCAAGTAGCCCATTAGCAGTGTGAGTACAAATAAAAATTTTTTTCGCTGTGGAAGGAATGAAATAGTTTTTTATTGCATGGTTAAGAAATGCGATGAAGCCATCATAAAAGTTATTAACATTTAACAAACTGATGAGCTTTTGGTGAATGTTCAGATGGGCCAAAGATGCTAATGTGATAAGTGTCTCTAGAGTTACAAGATCTCCTATCAGGAAAATAAAAGCATCAGCATGATTTAGCATTTTAGTTATTCTCTCTTGCATACTTGATACGACTAACTCTTCTCTAGTCGGTGAGTCAGACAAACTGTCCAAAGATTTTAAGGCTCTTGGGATGATGCCTAACACTTGGTTTCCTCTGACAAAGGAGCTTCTGAGACCAATTTTGATAACCCTCGGTTACCTCTTCCATACACTAAGTGTAATTTTCTCTCTGCTATATTTCAACCAAGATCTATGGCTGCCTCAACGAACTCTTTATGTTTGCCATAGTTAAATCTAGAAAGCACACAACTGTTCATAAGTTGTTTATTGGGAGTAGCTGCCATTGGAATACTTCTCAAAAATAATTTGTGAGCGCTTAACAAAAAAATCTTATTTAAGAATCTTGGTGAGAGTGGGTCACAGCTGTATATGAGATAGCATGTCTGTATCAGTTAACGCGTAAAACACATGACTCGAGAGTAAGAAAGGAAACAGTGAAAAGGAAAAAACGAACAATAATAAAATAAAATTATTAAAGACAACAATGCAAATGATAAAACGACAGTGAAATAAACTAACAGTGAAATAAAAGGATATTTACAAGTAGTTGTGACTATGGCTCACATCTTCCTCTAGTTTTACATCCAGAAATGGCTTGAATACCCTCTATAGGTCGATGATGGGCTTCCCATCTAGTTTTCTTATAAATTGGTAAATATCGTTTATAGTCAGATTCCCGAGACTGTATTGTGCATGCTCTTTCTAGAATAATGACAATAACTGGAGAATTGCTCCTTGTACATATCCACTGGGGTACATTTCAAGAGACAAAACGATATCATCCAATGACTCCTTATTCAAGCCATCCCTAATGAATTGAATATTGTCTTCCCTGTTATCAAACACCATTGCTAAATAATATGGTTTTTTTTTATCACATTTCATTCTGGCATACTTATGAAAAGCAACAGAAATTCTTCGAGTTCTTTGTTTTCTTGTATAATTTCCTTTACCACAACCAGGCATGTATGCAATAAATTTGGGAGGCAACTCACCTGCCAATCGTACTTTGGCCTTGATTAGCCAGCAGATGTCTGCAGATATGTTATTCCTCATAAGTAATCGCATACGTTTGGACTAAACTTTACAGATTATAAAAAGGGCATTCTGAGGAAGTGAAGGGAATTGATTGTGAAGCTTTGCTAAAACTCGTTTCTATTTATACCTTTACCTTAGAATATCAGTTATTATAGAAAACTGAAGTAATCGACTTAATTGTCATGAAGTACCGTTATTCGCCACTTAACGGGGGTAACAAAATAAAACACACAAACGGAGTAACAAACTAAAACACATAAAGAAAAGTACAATCATCCTCTTATTGAATTTACCTCCTTCAATGTCTTTGAGTTGTCTTTCTAAAGTCTCAACATGAGATGCTAACTCTGGTGGTTGTAGATCCCAAATATGATGTGTTTTACAAAATTGAATCTGACTTTTGAGATGGATTTTACACGTTGAAGTCGTCTAAGAAGGTCTAAGAGGACTTGTTTAGCTGAGGTACTCATGATTAACAATGATAAAAGAAAAACTTAATGGTTAAAAACACACCTATGCAAAAATAATTTCAATTAACAAAAGAATAGTAAAAAGTAAGAAAAAAATCAAATCACTGAAAAGAAAGAAAAATCTTAATTCAAATTTGGTGGGTCACTCAAATTTATTTCGGTGTCCTTTCCATGTGATTGGTACTCTAGATATAACTTTAATCTTTGACCATTAACTTTAAAAGTGACACCGCTCTTTGGGTCCTTAATTTCAATTGCTATATGTGGAAAAATAGTGCAAACAGTAAATGGGTTAGACCATCGAGAGTGTAACTTACCTGGGAATAAGTGCAAGCGAGAATTGAATAAAAGCACTTTCTGACCTAGGGTGAAGGATTTTCTCAAAATTTGGGAATAAATACAATATGTGTTGATGGCCACAAAAAAGGAGGAAAGGGTCCTATGAAGTCGATACCCCACACATAAAAAATCTCAACCACTAAAATTAGATTTAGTGGCATCATATTCCTTCGTGTAATGCTCCCCATTCGTTGACACCTATCACATGAAGAAAAAAGTGTAAGCATCTCAAAATATAGTTGGCCAATAAAAATCACATTGTAAAACTTTAGTAGCTATTTTCTTAGCGCTGAAATGACCTCCACAAGCTTGTTCATGCCAGAATGAAGGGATATTTTAAAATTCATTTATGAGGACACATCGTTTAACAATTTCATCTGCACTATACTTGAACAGATAAGGGTCATCCCAAAAGAAATTCTTTATTTCCGCAAAAAAATTGGCCTTGTCTTGGTCCAATGCTCTGGAAGCTTACCTGTAACAAGATAATTAACTATATCAGCATACCATGGTAATACTTGCACACTCATCAATTGTTCATCTGGAAATGACTCATTCAATGTTAATAGTTTTGAAATTGTGTCAAAATTGATACGAGAGAGATAGTCAGCCACAATATTTTCTAAGCCTTTCTTATCTTTGAATTCCAAATCAAATTCCTGTAAAAGTAACACCCAACGAATTAGTCTACCTTTTGCATCTTTCTTTGTTAGAAGATATTTAAGAGCAGCATGATCTGTGAACGCAATTATTTTACAACCAATGAGATAAGATCAAAATTTCTCTGATGCAAGCACTACTGCTGGCATTTCTTTTTCAGTGGTTGAATAGTTCAACTATGCATCATTCAATGTCCTACTAGCATAGTAAATAACATGGGAAATTTGATAAACTCTTTGTCCTAATACTGCTCCTTCTGCATAATCAGATGTATCGCACATGAGCTCGAATGGTAAGCTTCAGTTTGGGGGCTGAATGATGGGTGATGATGTCAACAACTGCTTTAGTTTTTTAAATGCCACAAGACATGAATCATCAAAAACAAAAAGAACATCTTTAGCAAGTAAATTGCGTAAGGGTCTAGAAACTTTGCTAAAATCTTTAATGAAACATCTATAAAAACCAGCATGCCTAAGGAAATATCTTACTTCTCTAACTGTTTTAGGTGGAGGAAGATTTGGAATGAGATCCATCTTGGCTTTATCAACCTCAAAACCTTTCCTCGAAATGATGTGACCAAGAACAATACCTTATTTTACCATAAAATGACATTTCTCCTAATTTAAGACCAAGTTCTTCTTTATACATCTCTACAAAACTAGTGTTAGATGATGTAAACATTGATTGAATAAAACACTAAAGAAAGAAAAGTCATCCATAAAAACTTCTAGGAATTGTTCAACCATATAAGAAAAAATACTTAACCGCATCGTTGAAATCTAGTAGGTGCATTACATAATCCAAATGACATTCTCCTATATGAAAAAAATACCAAAATGGCAAGTGAAAGTGGTCTTCTCTTAATCTTTTGGTGCTAAAAGAATTTGATTATATCCTGAGTAGCCATCTAAAAAGCAATAAAATTCATGACCTGCTACTATCAAGCATTTGATCGATAAATGGTAAAGGAAAATGGTCCTTACGTGTGACAGAATTCAATTTTCTATAATCAATGCATGCACGCCACCCTGTAGTTACTTTAGTGGGTTTCAATTCATTATCAACATTGGTAACTATTGCGACTTCTGACTTTTTGGGGACCACTTGTACAGGACTGACCAATGAACTATCAGAAATGGGGTAAATGATACTTGCGTCTAATAGTTTAAGGACTTCAGTTCTAACAACTTCTTTTATATTAGGATTTAACCGACATTGCATTTCCCTAATAGGTTTAGTATTTTCATCAAGGTGAATGTAAGGCATGCAGTCTACTGGGTTTATACCTTTTATGTCGGCTATGGTCAATCATAATGCTTCTTTGTGCTCTTTTAAAACATCTAACAACTTACCTTTTTGTTCGTCATTTAGGGATGATGAGATGCTTACTGGTAGAGTACTTTCTTCTCCCAAAAACGCATTTTCCAAAGTGTTGGGTAATGGTTTGAGCTCGAGTTTCGATGGTCATTCTGATGATGGGCTGAGTTTCTTCTTTGATGGTGCTAGTTGTTCAACTCTTGACTTCCATTTATTAGTGTCCATGGATGATGTTGAGTCAAGTAGGGCACTGACCTCATCGACTGATCTGTCAATATCAAAATCCAACCAAAGTGAGTTAAACATATTTGTAAAGGGTCATCACTAAGGTTTAAAAGAAAAGTATTATTAAATAATGCTTTTATTAAATTCAAATCAACAATTCCATCATTTACATTGTGAGATTGTTTGGCAATATTGAAGATATTTAGTTCCATAGTCATATTGCCGAAGGACAACTGCATATTTTCAGTCCTGCATTGAATGTGAGAATCAACAGTTGCCAAGAAAAATCGGCCCAAGACAATGGGAATGTGCTTCCTTGAATCCTGGATTGGTTGAGTGTCAATTACAATGAAATCAACAGGAAAATAAAACTTATCTACCTAAATGAGTATGTCTTCCATAATACCACGAGGTATTTTCGTTGTCCGATCTGCAAGCTGTAACATCACTGAAGTTGAGTGTAATTCTACCAGTCTAAGTTTCACAAATACTGAATAAGGCAAAAAATTTACACTACCTCCTAAGTCCTACAAAGCATTCTCAATTATATGGCTCCCTATACTTCATAAGATAGTGGGGAGCCTGACTCTTTGTATTTTAGAGGAATTTTATGTTGGAGTATAAAGCTAACATTTTCTGTTAACAATGCCTTCTTTTGAACGTGAATGTTTCTCTTTTTAGTACAAAGATCTTTAAGAAACTTAGCATAAGATGACACTTGTTTTATAGCATCAAGCAAAGGGATGTTAACACTTACTTGTTTGAAGATTTCAAAAATCTCACCTGTGGATTTTTCCTTCTTTCATTTAGTTAACCTCTGGGGAAAAGGAGCTTTAGGAACGTATTCTCGTGGGCTGGTTTCTTCTTTCTCTTCTGATGACGAGTCCTCAACATTCACAAGTACAATTTGAGTTGCTTTTGTCACGACATCTCCACCTTGTTGTCGACTTCTTTTCCTTTTCGCAAGGTCATAACGACTTTGACGTCTCCGTGCTAATGTGGTGAAATAGTACTTGCTTCATGCACTCCTTTAAGGTTAGACACAGGTTGACTTGGGAATTTTCCTTTCTCAACAGTCATTGCCAAAGTTTGAACTGAAGAGGCAAGTTATCCCACCATCTTCTCGAGGTTTCAAACTAATTGGGCTTGTGAGTTAAAGTTTGCTCTTAACTCATTTCGTAGTTCATCGATGGTGCGGTTCTGTTGCTCAATTGTGGAGTGAGTAAGATTCTTGAAATTCTGGAATGCATCCTCCCATGGTCTGGGTTGGGTGTAATTCTACTTCTGATTGTATGGTCTAGATGGTGGGTGAGAGCCTTAAGGAACTTGAGGAATTGGTTGCATTGGTGGAGCTAAAACTACTGGTCCATTCTGTTGGAATCCTTGAGACTGTGAAAAACTGGGATGGTCTATCCATCCAGGATTATATGTGTTGGAGTAAGGATTGTAATTTAATGGCTTTCTCATTATACCTATGGTATTGGCTTGATCTGAGTATGAGTCATGGTCATGTGGTTCTGTTGATTTATCGGTCGTTAACGATGCGATTTGTGGGGAAAGACCTTTCACCATCTCTTTGACTTCTTTAATTCCTGAACTTGACTCGCCAATGTGAATCTCATTCACTCCCTTAATTCTTTTAGTACTTCTGAGTGATCGACTCTGTTGTTGGGAATTATCCGCTTGTCACTGGAAGAAATCCCAAATTACCATTTATTCCCATGATGTAATACTATTAGCAGGCAATGTATTAAACCATAAACGAGCTCTATTCTTTAAAGAAAATGGGAATAATCTAAGTTTAATATCATCATCTGAAAAATTCTCGTATTTAAAAATTTGATAAATAGCATGAAAATCATTCAGATGATTATATGGGTCTTCATTTTCTAGGCCATAGAATGTTGGGAGACAATTTAGCACACTAGATTTTAACTCAAAAATCCTAGCAATTACATTTGGGTATCTTATGCATGTTGTGCTCAAGTTAGCTAAGGGACTGAAGTAGTCCTTAAATGGCCTCTCCTGTGGTGCTTGTTGGTATTGTTGCAAATCCATTTCAATTTTATTTCTAATTGCAACGTGTTTGTGTGTGAGGAGTGTTTTTTCGAGTTCAAGGTTTATAGGCTCAAGATTAGGTAATAGTGACCTTCGACCATGCATGCAAAGAACACAAAAAAAGAGAACAAAACTAATAAAAATAAAGAGGAATGAGAAATTACGATACTAACTTTATGACGCTGTTACAACCTTCCTATAAAAACACACTAAAAAAATACGTGAAATAAATTAACTAAAATTAAAATAAATTAATAAGATAAACGAAAAATTACAAAGAAAAATAACTTGAAAATTAAATTACATAATTTTAAAGAACAGAAAAAGAAAAGAAATTCTTATCTCAAAATGCAGATTCACTTTTTTTTCTTTTCATTTTTTAAATAAAAAATAAAAAATTACAAGAATATCACTAAAAGAAATTATTTAAAAAAATTAATTCTATGAACTAAAATAACTTACCTCTCCGGCAACGGCGCCAAAAACTTGTTGGGTAAATTTTATTGAACTCGCAAGTGCACGAATTTATTGTAGAATAGATCAATGGTGAGAGTGTCAATCCCACGAGTAGGTGGATTTTAATTGTGTGTAGAATTAATTTTCTAAGTGGGTGATTAGATTTATGGTGGAAGTGATTTAGATTATTTCAAATTAATGGCGGGAATAAATTGAAGTGAAATCTATTAAAATGGCATGCTTGGGTATCTGGATCTGCATCAACATGCACCATTGGCTTAATATTCCTTATTAATGCCAATTAAAGCGTGAGGGGGTTTCCACTCCTAATGAACCACACTCTAATCAATATGGTGCTAAGGGCTTATTGTGCCAAATAGGGAGCCGGTTTTACTAGTGCGGTATCTAGACAATATTATTACTATCTGTTGACGAAAAGTAAAAAAAATCCATATAAATCAGAGGGGAAGAGAAAATAAATTTACCAAATAAAGTCCATGGCACATGTTGAGACTTCACCTTCAACCCAAGCTTGAAAGAAAATTAGCTACTCATAATTGAACTACGGGTAAAATGAGAATTTATTAAAATACGTAGAGAATACAAGATGGAGAAGGAATTACAGAAAAAGAAGCTAAAAAATGAATTTAGGGGTGTCAAATTAGGGGGAGCCCCCTTTTTATAAATACACTGAGTAAATCATGGCCATCGGATTAAAAACAATTTGGACACTCAAGATTGTGCCACGTGTCAACAGTACGCGGTTTGAATAGTGACACGGTATGAACAGTGATGTGGCTTGAATAGTGTGTGGTTTGGTTATAAATAATTTCGTGTATATGCATGTATCGTATGCACGATTTTCAGTCCACTAACATGCTGCCACGTCACCGATTAACAGTACATAAGAATTTTAGTCCAATAGGATCGTGACACCTCATTAGTCAATGTCACGTCATCGGTTAATGCCACATCATCATTTTGTATATGTGAATCGGTTAATGCCACGTCATCATTTTGTATATGTGAACAGTGTCGTGGACAATACCGTACATGTGAATAGTACCTTACATATGAACAGTGCCATTTTTCCTTTTATACTCCTCCTAAGGTTTTTGGTTGTCTTGAGTTCAAAAGTGATGTTCGTTTTGCTGTCTGATCTCTCGTTTATTGAGAAATGACCATGATGCTCCTAAAATAAATAAAACACTTAGTTATAATACAACATACATAATTAAATCACAAGAGACTTAAATACATAAAAGTAGAGATGTTAGTGAGACTTGGAGTGTAAAATGACGATTTTCTCCTTGATGAATATACACTTTCTAACACGCAACACACCCCCAACTAGCTTATTGCCAGTCCATAGCAAATAAAGTGAAGGCAAAATTCAAACCCAAAATAACTTTTTTTTGTGTCACTTTAAGCCATACAATGTTTGAGCATTTTGCTAGTGAAGCAGGCCTATTGTTCGTGTTGCCCAGCCAATAACCTATGCGTGGCTATGCGATGGGGGCAAGACACCTGCATTGCCTAAGCTTGGCATGGCCAAATTTTGGGCACCACAGGCATCTATCCACGTTCTTAATTGGTCGGCACACTAACCATCTTTTTAACCTTAAAATAACATTAAGTTTAGATAAATAATTTCTTAGAGGTATTTAAACAAATACTTAGTGTTCCTTTTATTATAAATCTTAATCTTAAGAAAGTTCTAATATTTTCATGCCCAATACATATCTTAATGCTTAAGTATCATCAATGATCAATCAATCAAGCAATTTAAACAACATTTAATCTAAATTAATGATAAAAATCAAGGTAATAGAACAATACCTAAGCCAAATTTTGTTAAAAATTGAAACTATAGTTCGCACAAAATCACCCATTGAAAGTAAAAGAACTTGGCGAAATTTAAGAAACACTGGAACTGGACGTGGTGGTAGTTGGGGTGATCAAAGATGTTGGGTGAAAGAATAGGTTTATAGGTATTTTGGTCTAAAAAGCTTGCAAATGGTTGATATTGTAAGAAAAATTGAAGTTTTTTTTTTTATATTGAAAGTTGAAAAGTAATCAAATAGGTAAATTTCCCTTATATCTATTGTATCACTTTATGAATATGTTACTATGTTGCAGTATGTCAGAGTTTATTTCTTCAATAGACTGCCTCTTCACTGCTAATTCATTTTCATTAAAGATGACATATCTGCTTATTATGCATTTTGTCTGCTTATTATGCATTTTGCAGGATTTAGGTCAATACACTAACTTTTGTACCCTTTCACTTCTTCTGATACCCTATGAATACCCCTTTCAATGCTCTAGGTGCAAGCTTCCCTTGTCTAACATGAACATAAGCATCACAACCAAAGGCTTTCAGGTTACTATAACTAGCTGGTTTGCCTCCCCACATCTCAAAAGGTGTTTTAAACCCTATAATTGATGAAGGGTCTAAATTCACTAGATATGTTGCTGTCATCAAAATTTTTGCCCACATTGACTTAGGTAGCTTATATTGAATGAGCATACAACTTACCCTTTCCATAAGTGCCCTGTTAATTCTCTCTACCAACCCATTTTGTTGAGGAGTTAGCCTCACAGTTCTATATCTGGCTATGCCATAATTTGCACAATAGCTCTCAAACTACTAGTTACAAAATTCTAACATATTATCTGTCCTCAACTTCTAAACCCTCTTACCAGTTTGATTTTCAACCAAACTTTTCCACTCTTTGATTTTTTCAAGTACTTGATCCTTATAATTTAAAGACCAAACCTTCCTTGAAAAAGCATCAATGAAGGTAACAAAGTATTTGTTTCCACCTAAAGATAGTTCTTGAGCTGGTCTCCAAAGATCAGAATATACATAGTCTAAGATAGTATTTGACTTATGGACTGATATATTAAAGCTAGATCTTGTTGATTTCCCCAACACAATATTTATAGAACTCTATACTTCCTATCTTATCTTTTCTTAATACACCTTGCTTCTCAAGCTTTTTGAGTCCCCTCTCACTCATATATCCCAACCTACGGTGCCATAGCTTAGTTTTATCTATGCTGCTATCGATAAAGACACCATATTCCCTAACTATTACTTCACCATCTGGTACATAAACACCATTTCTTCTAATACATTTTATAATAGGGGTAGAGCTATTCATCTCCATCATATTACCTGATTCAAGCTTAACAATATGCCCCATTTGATCAAACATCCCTAAAGAAATCAAGTTTGTTTTTAGATCAAGTATATGCCTGACTTGTTCAATCTCTGTCATTGTTCCATCATGTAATTTAAGTCTTACACTCCCTAAACCAATGACTCTCCACATGGCATATTTCCCATAATTACTCTACCCCTATCAAACTTTTGACACTCAGCAAAGTAAGGGCTCATATGAAATGTGCACTATTAATCTAAAATCCATTTACCTTCTTGGCTACTATCCGTTGCAACACATACACCAGTAGACTCATATCCTTCATTTTCCACAGTAACTGTATCTCCATTCTGACCTTTAGAATCTTTAGGCTTATTCTTTCTCTCAGAGCAATCCCTTTTTAAGTGATCTTCTTTATGACAATGAAAACATTTCCAAGTCTTTGTTTTATTCTTCTGTTTTCCTTACTTCTTTTTCTTGTCCTCTTTTTTTTTGTCAAATTTACCCTTTGCTGCTAATCCTTCCTAGTGCCATTCTCCATCACATCTTGTTTCTCTTATAATTATCTTGTATTAATTGCAGCCTTAATATCATCAAGAGTCAAGGTTTGCCTTCCAGACATCATGGCATTAACAAATGTTCATAGGACTTAAGAAAAGAACTGATTGATAAGAGAGCTTTACCTTCATCATCTAAACCTTTATCAATTGTTTCCAAGGTGTCACATACCTTATTGAATTCATCTATATGTTGTTTCAAAGATGTGCCTTCAACCATCCTAAGTGTAAACATTCTCTTTTTGATGTAAAATCTATTTGCCAGGGATTTGGTCATGTAGAGACTTTTGAGTTTTGCCCATAACCCAGCCACAATCTTTTCCTTGGCCACTTCTCTAATGACTGAGTCCCCTAGACTCAAGATTATAGTTCTCCTAGCCTTCTTATTAATTTCAGCTAGTTCCTCTGGAGTCTTAGATGATGAAGCCTCTTTCCCTTCTACCTTTGATACTGGTTCAATTGCATTTCCTAATCCTTAAGTAATAAGCAAGGCTTCCATCTTGATTTTCCACATATTGAAGTAATTCTTCCTATTAAATTTCTCCAGATCAATCTTTGGTGTAGCCATACTTGAATCTTGTCAAAGAACCCCAAAGTTCTTATACCAGTTATAGTGAATTGATCTACTTTACCACTGTCCTGGAACTTGAACAGGATTAAACCAGGTTGTTGATTTACAAGACTGAATCCAGAGAACTTAAGTAAGAATTCCAAAAACAACAATCAAGATTCGAGGTCAAGTTTAAAGAAAATAAACTAACAAACCAACAAAAAGAAATAGAGAGAGATTTACATGGCTCAGTTGTCCCTATAATGGAACAACCTACATCCACAGGAGAAGCATTTTGATTGTCCTTTATTGATTAACAATGGAGAATCTGTTACAGCGTAACACTAGAGTATACTGAGAATTATCTAGAACCAATCCTTTTCGCTCTCTGATTCCTATCACTCTAGAGTCATTGCCCTAAGGAACCCCGTTACTCAGCATTATAACTACATCAATAACAAGAACCATAAATCCAGATTGCACAACTTGCTGACATGTGGATAACGGAAATTATGACTCCGAGCTAAAGCTACTCACATGACTCTCACATGTACCACTTAAGTGATGCTCAAAACAACAAGTCTAAGTTACCGTTTCAAAATTAATTGGTTATAAGTGAAACATGTGTTCAATTTATAACATCCACACAAAAACGCTGTCGTTTTAACCTCCTCAGTTTGATTCGTTAACAACTTCACATGCTGATACTCCATGCCGTTTCAAACATTACTAATTTGCTTCACTTGTTACACAACCATTATTATTATTATTATTATTATTATTATTATTATTATTATTATTATTATTATTATTATTCTTACTATAATAATTATTATTATTTATTACATTATTATTATTAATATAATTAATCATAGTAATTATTATTACATTATAATTATTATAATAGTAATTATTATCAATATAAGTTGTACGTGGTGCTGTTACACCGGAACTACAACAGTTCAAAGACTGTCCTTAGGGCCAGTAGCCCGCAAGTTCTGGTTTCCAGCCGATATATACTTATCCATCAAATACCAAATCCGAAAATCGTAATAGAAAATAGTTTTTTAAGATATCACTTGAAAACACGGTCACTTTAGACCTTCAAAAAGGGTGAACGTGTGAGAAAACAATTTTATTTTTACAAAATCGGTTTTGGAGGATAAAATCAGGACTTTTTAATGCACAGGATCCTTAAGCTTAAGGCAAGTGCAGAGCATACTCAGTGTAGAAAATTAAAGGTGAATGTATCTTTATTAATTCAAATAACTTCTTTGATTCCTAGAAGAGAGAGGAGATTTAGGGAGACATGATCAGAGATAGAAAAAAGCTTAATTTTATTATGTCTTGAATTTTACATTGGAGGAAGAGGCCTTTATATAGAGACCCCGAAGCAAAGAGATAAGATGGGATCCTTATCTTTTATAAAAGCTTAGAAATGATTAAAGTAAAAGCATAAAAGCATACACACAAATCACGCTAAAAAAAACACACTTTAGACAAGACAAGACCCTTGTCTAATTATTAAAGCAAACTTTAATAAAGCTTTACGTGCTTGGTTATCATCATGGAGTGGATGGGAACCTTGATGGAGACACGTCACCGGTTTCTTTTCATATTGTTTTCTTGCACGTAATATCTAGATACGTCACCAGTTTCCTTTTCATACTGTTTTCTTCTACGTAATATCTATTGTCGGATCAGATATTCTTTATCTTCATCATTGATTTCTTTGGGAGCTGGAGGGTTTGGTTCGGGTTCTGTGACTATGTATTGCGTACTTTCAGAGGGAAGAAGAGATTGGAAATCTTCCCATGGATCTTGAGAATCTTGGAATAGGACGTTGGTGTAGTCAGGACGTTTTTCTGTGATAAGAATTCCTTGAAGACTAGAACTTGATCCTGGAGTACAAGCTTAAACTTTTGGTGCAATTTAAAGGTATGAGCTGGTCCAATAGATGTGTGGTGAATATTTGTGGTAGAAGGTTGGACATTATTGAGTTCCCATAAGATAGGCTTTGAGGATTGACGTTATTGATGGGTCGTGTATAAAAGGAAAAAGGTAAGGATATGTTTTCCATTCATATGCCATATCCTGTGTCCAGTAGTCTTTTGTTTCTCGATGCTGGAAATAAGGCCTATGGATAATGAATACCAAAGTGAATAAATCTGCTTCTTGGTCAGGGATTCTGTCTAGTTGGTAGAAACTAGAAATGTTTTGCAACTGTTTGCGCCACAATGTGAGTGGTGAGAACCACTCAAAGAGTGTCCATAACATAGTGGAGGTAAATTCTGGTATTGAGATGTGTCGAAGGACTGGCCTGAGAGGGATGACAAGTTTTGTGGCATACAGGGTGTTGAGACACCATATGTACCATAACTCATCTTCAGAAACAGTTAGGTTGGTGAAAGTGAAACCTGTAAGGAACCGATTTTTCAAACAGGGAGAAGGGAACCGTTCAGGTTTTGTAGTGTAGACATTGAAAAAAATACCTATAAAGGAATTTCTTAGCAAAGTCTTGAATCTGGTAGGCTGAACTAAAAGGAATGTTCAAAAGGAATGATTTTTGGGTGAGAGCTTTAAATGGAAGTTAGCGATTCATGGCTATTACCGGAATGGTTTGAATGGAAAAAATAAGAGCAGGTTTATTTATAGGAGGTCGGATGAGAAAATCAGGGATGAGATTCTGTTCACCTTTTATGTGTTGGACTGTAAAAGTCATATTTTGCAAACCAATTTTTAAGACAGAGTAGTTGCTTGTCAGGAAGCAACTTGTTCTTGAAATCAAAGATTTTTGGAAAAGAAGGGTTATTTATCTTGATAAGGAATTTGTGGCTGATTAGATGAAATTCGAACTTTTTAATTCCATACTTTACTGCCAAAATCTTTTTGTAGATCATGTGATAATTATTTTCTGAATCTTTGAATTGTCTGCTTGCATGGGCACAAAAATGGTCTGAGTCAGCAATTCTTTCTAAGAGGATATCACTCCAATATTCATCACTGGCATTTGTTTGAAGGATGCACTGGCCATCTATAGGAATTCTGAGTGGAGGAGGTGTCTGAGCTATCATCTTTAATTGCTTTACTGATTATATCTGTTCTGGACCTTATGTTTGGGACTATTTCTTGAGCATGCGTTAAAGTTTGCTGGTGTGGACAGTAACTTTTGGGATAAAGTCTCGGACATAATTAATAATTCCAAGGAACTGTTGTATCTACTTTTTGTTGAAATTTATGTCTGGAAACTTTAATAATTCTTCTGCAATGTGTCTGGTAATGACCGTCTTTTAACACCATGCCAAGAAAGTCAATAGATTCCTTTCCTATGCTGCTTTTCTTTTCAGAAAGGATGATGCCATGTGTTTCCACGATGTGAACGAAATCTAACAGAGTTGTTGGTGACTCTCGTGGTCTTGTGAGAATAACAACACATCATCGATGTAGATCAAAGCATGATGAATGATAGGAGAGAATATCTTGACCATTGATTTTTGAAATAAGGATGGAGCAACTTTGAGGCCGAAAGGCATGACAATCCATTGGTAATGAGCATCAGGGATGCAGAAGGTTGTCCTAGGCTGATCTATTAGTGAAATGCCAAGTTGCCAAAAACCAGCTTTAAGATCAAACTTAGAGAAAATTCGAGCCTCTTGAAGATGAACGAACAATGACTGTATCTTTGGAAAGTGGAACTTATCATCTTTAAGAAATGAATTAAGTGGCTGGTAATCAATAACTAATCTCTTTTTTCCACGAACTAACTCAGATCTTTTGTCAACATAGAAGGCTTGACAAGCCCAGTCTGAATCAGTGGGTTCAATAAGACCTTGTTGAAGCAATAGTGAGAGATTAGTAGGAGACATTCTCGGATGAGAGGCTTTTGTGGGATTAATGTCTTTATTGAGTTTGAAAGGAAGATGAATGAAGAACTGTTCATTTTTCCAAAGTGGTAAGGGATGCTTAAACTGTAAATGATTTTGTGGACAGAATCGAAGAAGCTTTTGAGAAATGTGTTAGTATGGAGAGGGTGTATCTGATAATGCATACAGACGTAGAGTATCTATATATGGTAGAAACATCTATTTGAATTTGATTCCCAAATGGGTGATGAAAATTTTTTTTACTAGTTGAAGAATGTCAAAACCTATAAACAAGTCTTTGTTTGGGAGATGGGAGGCAATGAGTTTTTTTTCCAAATAATGCAATTCGAAAAAAATTGAATACCAATGGGTTTTTTGGTGATCAATTTGGTTTCAAAGATTTCTCCATTGACGGCTCTGAAAAACATAGAATGATTTTTCCAATATCCTGAAGGAAGAACAGAGGGATCTATCATACTAGTTTCTGCACCAGTATCAATAAAACTAATGACAAAAATGGGTTTAATGGAACTTAGAAGGAAGAATTGAAAGCTTGATTGAAGGACCGAAAGGTTTGGAAATTTGGTTGACATTTTGGACGGTGGAAATGACTAGATATCATCGGAGTCAGATGACTCTGCAATGATGAAAGAAGTTTGTTCATTTTTTCTGACTGTTCTGAGAAATTAGACTCAACATCTTCATTTTCAGATAGCATTGAAGAATGCTAGAGATGTTGTATGAGTCGAACAGCTTTTGCAGACTTGCGAGGACAATTCCTAGCAAAATGACCCCGTTTCTTGCAAATGAAACAACAGTTGTGTTTCTTTTTTCTGTACTGGGATGGCTCTTTCTTTTTGAAATACCGGACAACGGCTCCCTTTGGATTTATAGGATTGAGAAGGGTCCTTTTTTTTCTAAAAAATCGGTAGGGTTTTTTAGGTTTAGGGTAGGAATATTTTTTCTTTCTGTAGGGTTGAGGATATCTTTGAAAATGGGATTTTTTCTTTGTAAAACAGGTGCAATTTTTTTCATCTTTGCACTTGATTGCCAGATGAGGTTTTTTACAGGCCCTCCTGAAGGGCTGCTTATCATTCATGAGGTCTTTAAAAAACTCTTTTTGTTCACAGAGTTCCTCAAGACAATTGACAGCAAGTTGGTAAATCTTTCGTAAAGAAAGATTGTTTATATCCAGATTATGAATATTGATTTGCTGCTAAAGTTCTGGTTGGATCTCTTTGGGAAATGACGCCACAAACACATGCTTCAAAGATGGATCATTGAAGCCATTAAGTTTGTAATACATCATGGACATTTTTTGTAATGGAAATCCAAGTCTCTGATCTGGAGAGAACAACATTTCATATGGTGAAGTTCTTTTTTTGCTTGTTCATTTGTTGTTGTTAGTTCTCCTAGTTATTATTTATAAATGATTCCAAGACCCATTGTAACCTGAGAAACTTGCACGAACTGTAATTGTCTATATTGTCTAAGACTTTCAAACCTGTCCCTTAAAGAACCAATAAATCTTAAACTGAATTCTTTTAGGACCTTCTGTGCAGTCGTCTCAGGTCTGATCATTTGAACATCAATCCAAGCTATGAATTCTTGGAACCTTCCTGGCCATTTTGTTTTTGAAATGTCATCGAAAGTAAACCAAGGACCATTTGAAGATTTTGATGAAGTTTCCTGAGTTGAAGCAAATGATGGAGTACTTTCTTCTTCTTCAGCTTCTTCAACAACTGGAGTGTCTGGTGGAGGAGAAGAATGAGTTTCATTTAAACCCGTAGAAGGTTGAACCATGAGCAATTTTGAAACATCAGCAAATTATGTTTCTCAGTCAGAAGTAGAGAGGGACTCAGGTGAAGAATCTTGATCAGATGATTCTGGTTCAAAACTGGAAGAAGATACTTGTACATGCATAATTGCTTGTGAAGAGAATTGATGCCTGGGTTCTTTTTCTTTGGAGAGTGGTGTAGGTTCCGGGATGGATTTAGGTAAGGCTTGTGGATTTGTTGTAGGGACTTTTGAGGTCGTAGGAGCACTGGAGGATGGTGTTTGTTTGGAAGCAGTCGGTTTAGGTTTTGTCGGTGTTGGTTTAGACAGGGTATGGGACATGCCAAAGAATTTGGCATAATCTGTAGTTTGGCAATATGGAGACGGTGTGTAAAATGACTGTTACGTGTTGAAAGAGGGAGTATATAATAGAATATATGGTGATTTAGAGAGTAAAGCTGGCTGCTGTTGGTATTTTTTTGCATCTATCCGGGCAAGTTTAGCCTTTAGTTGTCTAATCTCTGCTTCTTTTTTATTGAACTCTAGTCCCCAATAGCGATCCTTGATCATTGCCATGAGTTCTAAGTCAAGCTGAGCAATCCTGTTTTGAAGGTTTAAATACATCTGTTCTAGTTGAACAGTAATTGCATCCACTTTTTGTATCAGTTTGCTTTACTTGTTTAGTAACATTTTCAATTTTTGCATTTAGATTTTGGAGAACGGTATTCTAAGCTTTGGCATTTTGAGTCTGCCAGTTAAGAACCGCTTCAAACGGTCGGGGATCTTCGAGTTGACTCGTTGGTGTTACTAAAGCCTGGACATAAGGTTTAGTAACAACCTTTGTCTAAGGATTAATTTGTTTTTCCAAAGAAGGAAAATGCTTTTGGTAGGAGCCAGATGAAAACATCATGCAAAATTGCATCTTGTGAAGTAGGACAGGGTAATCTACTTTTTGTTTGCATTGGGTTGAAGAAAATTCGTTTAGGAATTGTAATCCTTTATTGTAAATAGGAAAGAAGAGTGAAGGAATCTACATTATCTGGGGGTAGAAAGGGCTCTTGTCTACATGAAGATCCTCTTGGATTTTTTTTCTTTTTTCGTCGCCTTTGACGACTGTAGTCATCTTCTTTATCTGATTCTTCCTCAAGGCATGGACAGTTTGGATTACACATATGGGATCTAGGGACATCCAATAAAAAATGTCCATCTATCTTATCAGGATAGACGGGAAAGCCTTCCGAAGAAAAGCTATCGATGGGAATGTCTTCCTGACCTGTAGAAATAGCTTTGATCATTGAGGAATAAGAACAAGATACTCGAGGTTGTTGGTCCGATAATGGCTGAAAAGTCATTTTTATGGTGCCATCATTTCTTTTTTCAAATTGTGCCTGTAAAGTCTGGATTGACTGAGAGTTCTGGTGGAAATTTTCATAATTTGAAAGCCATTCTAATGGCATGAGCTGAAGAAGCTCTTGCTTTTGGATCTGTCTGAGAATTTGGACTATGTTGGGTATAGTTTCTGTATCTGCAAGTATCATCAGTGTGTCTGACGATGTTTGAGGAATTAGAAGGTTAAAAGCATGATTTTGAAGTCTGTATACTAATTGATGGTGTAGAGTTGCCATTTTTGCATAAATGGTTTGTTCAGCTCCTTGAAGCTGGATCTGAACTTTCAAAGTTGTGGGTAAATTTGGGTCTTGTAAGGAAATGTTAAAGTTTGGGTAAAAAGTAAGCAATACACTTCCAGCATGGAGTGTAGTGAGGATAGTACCTATCACTGCGTGTTGGTATTCTTTGAACCGAGTATCAAGTAGGGCAAGTCTGGCTTTGACAGGCAAACCTTTTCTCCCGTGTAAGGTAAGGATAAGGCATACTCCTCCCAAATGGAGATGTGTGTAGCCTTCTCTTTTCCATTGTGCTATAAGATCTGTAGGGATTTCAAAAGTGACATATTGTTCACTTTGAGTAGCCTGGAGGGCACACTGATCCAATCTAGACGACTGAATATATTCTTTCGGTGCTGGCCTCTTGGTTGAGATTAGAGTTCTGATGCTACGGGTAAAAGAGTTTCCTCTTTTGTATAGCTGATATGGGCTGATAAGGGGCATTGATGACTCACTGATTTGGGTTGAATCTGGTATATAGGAATATTCTACAAGGTTTTTTTATTTTTGAGGCTGAATGCTCAGTACAGGACTTTGGAAAAGATAAAGTGGAAGAAAGGGTAACAAGAGAGTTCGAAGTTGATGATGAAGTCATGGTTGAAGATTTTCCCCAGTTTTCAAAAGAAAAACAAGTTCTCGTAAGTACTACTTCTACTAGTCCCCATTTGGGTTGACCATCAAAATATATATCATTAGTTTCCCGCCAATATATAGATATTTTTCAGAGTTTTCAGAGATGGCTCTGATACCACAGTAGCGAAACCTAATTACCATTTTTGGTCCAGAATCTTGTCGAAAGATGTCGGTTATCCATTTGCCATAAACAGTTTACTGTTTACAAGATGATTACTTTTTAGACTGTTATCGGTTTGCGTTATCTATAAATGGTTTACCGTTACCTGAGATTTACTCTCTAGAATGGAATCGGTTTATCGTTATCCATAAACGGTTTACCGTTATCTGAGATTTGCTCTTTGGAATGCAATCGGTTTTCCATTATCCATAAATAGTTTACTGTTACCTGAAATTTGCTCTTTGGAAAGCAATCGGTTTATCGTTATCCTTTAACGATTTTCCGTTATCTGAGATATGCTATCTGGAATGCATTTGGTGTATCGTTAGCCATAAATGGTTAATGCAATCAGTTTGCCATTTTCTAAAAATGATTTGCCGTTTTCTAGAAATTCACTCTCTGGAATGTAATCGGTTTGTCGTTTTCTATAAACGGTTTGCCGTTTATTTTCCAAAAAGTTTTTATTTGCTTTCAATATTATACAGCTTAAAAAAATTGATCCAATTAACAACAATTTTTCAAACTTATCAAATTAAAAAATGTTTGTTATCATCAAAATCATAATTATGGAAACAAAAGAGTTAACATTATAAATCCTCGTGTTTGATCTTCTTTGACTTTATTTATTTTAATTTTCTTGGTGTTTAGTATTATTGAACTTTGGTTCTAAACTTTACTAATCATTTTTTTTAATACTAGGATTACGTCTTGGGGTTAGTAGTTTGGTAGTTATACACCAAATTACTCTCAACACCTAGCTTTCCAAACATGATATATGACCAACAAAAATAAGACATCCCACAACAAAGAATCATGGCCATTCAATTGTGTAGTGAAAAACATATCACAACACCATACCTCCAAACTCCTCATCCACAAGAAAATGAACTTGAACCAAATCCTCCATTTAGCACTAAATTTTATAAGCATAAGGACATTCAAAGAAAAGATGTTGTATAATTTCACAATAAGTAAAACATAAAGAACAAACAGAAGATGTAGAAATACCCCTTAATCCCAAAACATCATTTGTGGCGTGTTGATAATGAAAACAAAACACCAAGGCTAGATTAAGAACTTTGGAGGAATTAAGGGACTCCATCACTTCTTAAACAAGTCCAACGACGATAATAAAGGACCATGAAAATATTTAGATTCAACCAAACATAAAGAACCATCCATAGAATGAAGCAATGTAAGTTTGCCCAGAAAAGATTCTAAAAGAAGGCAAATAGTTACTATCATGCATAGGTAGGGATGGCAATGGATATCACCCACAGTAGGTTTGTAATTACAAAACCCGTACCCGTAAAAAATTTAAATTACCAAACCCACCCACAACCCATTGCGATTTTTTTTTCAAGAACAAGAAAAAAGCCCTCTTGACACTGGCTTTAAAAATTATCAAACCCACCTACAACTCTTGGCGAGTTCTGCTAGTAACCCTCAGTAGTAGTAGTAGTAGTAGTACCATCAAATTTATTTCAAATCAACTGGTTTTACTCGTAACCCATAATGTTTGCAGCAGCAAAAGACTTTTTTCAAATCACAACGCCATATCCAAAATCATAATACCACATCTAAATAATTAGATTTATGTAAACATTTATATAAAAATATACTTTTATTATTGCATACAAGTACACAATAAAATTTGCACTAAAAGTTATGCTTATTCTTGAGTTTTTTATTAGATTAGTAGCCAAATTTAGGTGCATTCACTAGAAGAAAGCATGCAATAGATAACGGGAAATAGCTGTCATAAAAGGGGTGTATGACAAACAGTTCATTTGTCATCTACGTCACTATCATTAATTTATGACAAAATATTTTCCGTCATGAATTCATAATAGTGTTTCATAGTCATATATCTGTCACACAATATTTTAATGTAAAAAATAATTAAATTAAAAATTAAATTTATTTGAAGTTTCACGCCATTTTTTTAATTTTTTGGTGGGAAATTCAATTATTATTTGAAAATTTATTATTCAATTTTGGCGGAAAATTATTTATGATAGAATATATGATGGCTTTTTCCATAATAAAGTTTTGATTTTTTTTCTAAAATTATATTATAATTATAATTTATTGATGAATTCCTGTTTACAAATTTAATTAATAAAAAAAATATCATAAAAAATTAATATCAATTAACATTTATTCAATCCAAAAATTAATTTCAAAAGAAATATATCTAATATCCAATGTGATCTCCACCAATACATAATAAAACATCCCAAAATGAAAAAGTCATCGCAAAGTATAAAATTGTTGTCAAACTCTAATCAAACTCTAAAAAAAACAATAAGAATTTCGGCCACCAAGCCAAGTTACCCAACAAAACTTTCAAAGATTAATGCAAGTACTCCAACAATAAGATTTCCAGCAAGACTTCCTGTAAAAATTCCAGCAACAATACCATCTTTCGATAGCACTCTAAATGGAAATTAAAACTTACAGAGCGACCTGCAAGCTTCCTATGAACAAAATTGATTCAAACACCAAGCATAATAAGGAAAATTAAGAGGATGCAATACATGTGGGTATCAAATATAGTAATCTAGGTATCTATTAACACTAAATATTTCATGGAAGTATTAACAAATAAATTCCACTACATAAAATTGTGTCAGTGTGTATGTATAGCTCTCCAATTATGAAAAGACTGAAGCCAAAAATTTTCCATCATATTATTACTCAATCAAGTAGGTTAAACTCTAAACTCAAATAAAATCTCATTTGGAGGTTGGTGGGGGATAGAAAAGAAAAGCATTACATCAAAAAGAAAATATATATTAATAAATTAAGCTACTATTTTATATCTAGAACTTAAAGAATTCTTCGGCTAATTTAAGCTAGCCAATGTACTTCCAATTGTATATGTAGTACCAATAGTTTCATCACACAGAGACAGGAGAAAAAAGGGAAAAAAAGATAACATTAAAAATTAAAAAAAAAACAAAGAAGAATATAAGCAATAACCAATAATACCAATATTTTCATACCTGTGCTGAAAGAGAGAAGAGATAACCAATATTTTCAAGAAGTAAGATTATAAAAAAGATGTAGTTTTTTTTTTCAATCCCTTAAAATTCACCATATAACAAGCTTGTTAATCATTTAAACTGACTTCACTTTTATGGAATGAGCAAAATGTACATACTCAATGGATTAAAATTACTTTTGGTGAATGGGAATTCATCAAAATCAGTAAGCTAGCTACAAATGCAAAGGAAGCCACAACAATAGACCAGTGTGAGGAGACAAAAATAGATCATAAAGTCATAAAGAGCATTGGCATCCAGATCCAGCTGAACTGATCAACCAATGAAACGAAAACCAAACAACCAACTTTGACAAGCTTATCTCAACCAACAGCACCAATTCTAGGCTTGTAACCTGCCTACATATTTAGAGCCTAATTGTAATTTTACCTCATCAAAAATTCAGCACAAAATCAAGAAAAAGGAAAAAAAAATCTCATGCTGTTGAGTAGGTAACTAACAATCTCATGTTGCCCAAATTTCAACTGATGGAAGCAATTTTGCTGAGTCATTGTTTTGCAGTCATGTACTAAACAGACTATTAAATATAACAATTAGTCTCCTAATTCATCAACTCAATTGTATTCATCAGATTTGAAAATTTAGAATGAAGAAAAGCTTACGCACTCTGACACTAGTAAAAATGATCACAGGATATAGGATCTTATAGCAAGCTTAAAAAATGATAATTAATTTGGATAATCACATAATTAAGAAAAAGAAAGGTAAAAAATTATCGGTTCGAACACCAGCACAGGTGACAAGAACAATACTCTTAGCCATTGATAAAACTTTCATTGCTTTACTTTTACTAAAGCAACTCCTTCGGCATCTTGTTCTCGCAAGTGATGTTAGTGAAGAAGGAGAATAGCGAGCGCGGAAAGTGTGAGAGGAAAATTTTGGAAGGCCGTTGAGGAACGATATTGATCTCAGCAAGAAACTAACAGTGCTGGTAAAGCAACGACGGCTGGTTGGGCTGAAGCTTGATGTGATGGTAGAGGAGCGACAGTGATGACCAAGATAAGTGGCGGCAACAAGTCAACGACGTATAGAATGGTGGCTAGTTTGGCAGTTGGTGGCTGAAGCTTGATGACGGCAGAGTAGTGGCAGTAGTGAAATCGAAGAGCAGCAAGGGAGCGGCAGGAACAACTTAACAAGTAGTGTGTTTAATTAGGTTAGATGTAGGGTTCATTTTTTCATTTTATACTTTAGAAATTTTATAAATTGTTCACATATTAAGTAACGAATTATAAGTCGACACGTGGCTAAGTAAAAAATAATAATTTGTGATAAAAAATAATTCTATCATAAAACCATCATTAATTCATGATAAAAAATAATTCTATCACAAACCCATCATTAATTCATGATAAAAAATAATTTTATCATAAAACCATCATTAATCCGTGATAGAAAATAATTCTATTATAAAGCCATCATTAATTCATGATAGATTGAAAATTATGTCACAAGTCTATTATAATTTTATGATATACCCTCTGTTAGCAATTTTCTTGTAGTGAATTTTAGCCAAAACCGATAATTTAAGATAGAAAAATGTCAGTTAATATGGTTATCTTTTTAATAATAGCTACACAAGTGTCTTAAAATATATACGTATATACATACACACACATAATGTGAAGAGAATGACGTGAATCAAGCTAGCGACGGTAGTTACATATTTTTATAATTAAGACGATTAGGTTAGGTCTGGAGCAACAAATGACTACCAATAACTTAGTTTACTCACTTTATAATTATATATTTTTAATGTAATTTTAATAAGTAAAATTTATGAATAATAATTAAAATAAAATTTATGAATAATAATTAAAATAAAATTACAGATTGGTATACTCAGCCGCAATCTATTTAAATTTGTAATACCAAACCCAACCATAATCTACAAAATTACCTACAATGACCAGTTTTGCAATATTACCCATAATAAGAAAAAAAATTGTTTAAAGATATTTTTTTTAAAGAAAATTACCAATTCTCCTCTCAAGTTTTAGTGAAATTCTAAAAAGACGTAGAGGTGTCATTTGTGTTTTTTACATATATTTTTACAAGTTAAATAATTTGATAATTTATCTTACAATTTTTAAAAATGGATAATACTATTTATTTCACGGTCGTAATTCACTGGGTTTAGTTTATCTAGCCATGACTGTGAGCATGTTTTTCACTTGCGGCTACCCAAATTCAAGTTATATTAGAGGGGACGAGTGGTGTTCAATGGGTGAGGTTTATCATTCTCATGCCAAAACAATTAGTTATTTATAACAAAAAATGAAATAAAAATATAATCACAATAAGGAAAAAATCAATTTCCTCTTAAGATTTTAGGAATGTTTGAAATTACTCAAATTTTTTGAAATTTTAGCAGTTTGCCAAGGGAATGTGCTTCAACAGTTCTTCTTTATCAACAACATAAAATAACTATCCTATCATGACCAAGTGTATTTAAACTTAAAAAGACAACTATATTATCAATAATAGTCTACTCAAGATTGAGCAAAAGTCAATAGAAAATAATTTTCTTTTATTGTTTTCCCATGAGCTGCTCATTTCTCTATTAACAAATGTTAGAATCTTATAGGAAATCTTATCATTATGACCATTTTATCTTTGAAGTGTATTTAAACATGAAAAGACATTTCAAAATAATTGAAATATGAAATGACCATATAACCTTCGAAATGTATTAAAAATTGTATTTCTACTAGATTGCCCTTGAAGGAAGCATCATTCAACGTTATTGTCCTTGAAGTATCTATAACCCTATCATTAATCAACATTTTTGTCCTTATAACCCTAGCATGAATATATGAGTTGCTTCGTTTCGAGCCCCACGATGAGTTCAATGTTATTATCTTATGATGTGAATGCCATTAAAATAAGGAGATAAAATTTCTTGTTTTTTTTTTTTTGATAGATAAAATTTCTTATTTTAAAAACAAGAGTTTAAAATTCGACTCCCCTCATATATTTAGGGAGGACCGGAGGAGAGTAGGTTGTTGTTAAAAAAATAATAATTATATAAATTTTAAATTTCTGGGCCCCATTCAAGATATTTCCAATATCTATTGTTTACTGAATTTATTCTCTTAAATATAAATATAAATATCTTCTCACCTTACCCAGGCTGTAATATGAAGCAGAGCCCTAGTTTATGAATCATCAACATTGTTTACTCTTCCTGCTATTTTATAAGCATTATTTACTTAATTTGATACTTTTTTCAGCACTTGAAAAGTGATGGCAGGTGTTTGGCATGCTATAATTTTTTTCGTCGTAGCGGCAGTTGACGGCACTGAAGAAGCATCCAATTCCAATGACATTGGATTTTGCTATGGAAAGCTTGAAACTGACCTACCATCTGCAACGGGTGTGATCAATCCTTATAAAAAAATATAGCATTGGCAAGATTAGGCTCTTTGATCCCAACGATGCAGCACTCAATGCTCTATGAGGCAGCCAAATTGACGGTACTTTAGGTGTAGGAAATGAAGATTTGCCTGATCTGGCAGCAAGCCAAGATGCCCCAAACTCATGGTTTGCTACGAATATGGAGCCTTACCTCAAAGATGTTGTCTTCTCACTTATTGCAGTTGGTAACCAAGTCATCCCAGGAGAATTTTTCCAATACGTTTTACCTGTAATGCAGATTCTGAACAACATCCTCAAGCCTAAAGGTTGAGCTGGTATAAGGGTTTCAACTGTGCTATCAGGAGCCACTCTAGCAAGTTCTTGTCCGCCGTCTGCTGGTGCATTTACAGCTGAGGCAAGCAGCACACTTAGTGGAGTTGTACAATTTCCCTCACAACAGGGGTTAGCCCTTTTGATCAATGTCTATCTTTATTTTGCATATGCATCAGAGCCAGGAAATATATGCTTAGATTATGCTCAATTCACTGCAACCGAAGCAGGGCCGGCTTTAGAGTGGTGGGGGCTTAGGTGAAATTGTTTTTAACGAGACCTTTTTACTTTTAATAACTTCAATACTCAAATAAATACAAAAGAGCATAAGATTCAATAAATTTTTAACTATATATTAAATATCAACAATTAACAAAATAGTAAGAAAATTAAAAAAAAAGTAATCAAGATACCTTTTTTACATTTTTTAGAACTATTATTTGAAGAAACCCTCTTTTTTTACTTTAAAAAGAAAATAATAAATGTAATAATTTTCTTTATAGAGAAGAGCGCATTAAATTTTATAATATTAAATAATTAAGGATTTTTTTAAACAGATAAAGAATTTAATCTTTTTCTTAGAAGAACGAATAATGAATTAATGGTTAGATAATACTATTATTTATAGTTTTTTAACATTAAGGATAAAATTCTATAAAAATTCTTAATTGTATGATAATTATTCATTAAAAAGAGGCTTAAAAATAAATTTTCTTAATATAAGTAAATTTTAAAAAATCCATTAATTTGAGCATATCAAGGAAAACCAAAAAAAAAAAAAAAGAATCTTCCTAATATATGGAGTCTAAGTAATTATATTGGGGCCTTTTTAATATGTGGGGTCTTTTGCGACAGTTTAATTCGCCTATACTTAAAGTCGCCCGTGAACTGAATCTCTAGTTACCGATGCGAACTTGAATTATTATGACTTGTTTGATTCCATGGTTGATGCATACTTTTCAGCCATGTAAAAAAAAAAAAAAAGAGTGCGTGATGCAGATGCAGTAGTTTGCGTCTTTCTGAGACTGGTTGGCCTTCATGGGAATGTCAATTTTACAACCCCGAACTTGCTAGCAACCTTTAATCAGAATCTAATGAAACACGCCATGAGTAAACAAGGGGACACCGAAAGAGCCAAATGCTTGCATAGAAGCGTTCATATTTTCCACGTTCAATGAGAATCTCACCGCTGTGGAACAAGTAGTCGGACTTTTCTATCCCAACATGCAGCCCGTTCATCCCTTATTTACAATCTCCCAATAGGACTGAAAAACTCTAATTAAATTGCACAGAGACCATTTTGGGGATGGCTAAATAATATTTTCAAATTTGTGCATCACTAATTATAAAGGTCCCACTATAATATTTCTCCAATCTGTCAAAATATTTGTTCTCTTGATTAGCATCCATTTTTCCTTTATTGATAATGTAAATAATCAAGTTCCTCGCCAAATATTAGATATTTTACACTCTTGATTAATATAACCCGCTCAAAGGCGTGATAGTGTTGCCTGGCCTTCATTTGCTTTGTTCAGGAAAGGATAGTCCGTGTAACCAACAATCGGATCATGAGTGTAGAATGTCTTCCTGACATAATTGTTTAAAGGTGCATTAAGCTTGAATCTCAAGACTAAGTCTGGGTTTGAGATAAAAAGACGACCATAGGCTACCAAATCAGCACCATCTTCTGCCAAAGCTTGGATCCCTAGCTCCCGAGTGAAGCCACCACTACAGATAAAAGTTCCCTGATAAGACCTTCTCCAAGTCCTCAATAGCTGAGCTTCTTCATCTTCAGTGCCAGGTCTGCCTGATTCTGTCTGGCCATAAGCAGTGTATCGAGGCTGTGTCACGTGCAAATAAGTGAATTTTGCACCCTGATCCATCTGGAGCTTGTTAAGTCCTTGAATAACGGCCAAGCCTAGACCAAGTGGATCAGAGTCTGTAGCATCAAGGTGGTCAATTGCAGGCGACATTCTCACACCAACTCGATCTGCACCAATAGCTACAGTAACTTCTCGAACCAACTGCATTAAGAATCTGCAACGATTTTCAATTGATCCACCATACTCATCTGTTCGGTCATTGATTCCATCCTTCAAAAATTGGTCAATTAGATAGCCGTGTGCTCCATGGATTTCAATTCCATCAAAACCTGTAAATCATTAATTATGAAATACGAATGATACAAGATCATAATTTGGAGAGTAAACAAATGAATTAATAACCTGCTCGAATAGCATTGAGTGCTGCCTGGCGGTATTGGTCTATCACCTCAGGTATTTCAGAGGTTTGCAAGACTCGCGGGTTGGGGTATGTGGCATAAGACCCATCTGGCATAAGAATTCTCCACCTCCTTGAAATGGGCTCGTTCGTTGATGATATTGGAGCAGCTCCACCAGGTTGATAAACTATTCCAAGAAATGCTCATATTAATTAATGATTAACAATAACCAATGTCATCAATTCAAGTCAAATCTTGAATACCTTGATGAGAAGCACGGCCAACATGCCAGAGTTGACAGAAAATGATGGCCCCCTTAGCATGAACTGCATCTACCACCTTCTTCCACGCCTCTACTTGTTCCTCTCTGTAAATTCCTGGGACATGCGGAAAACTGCATGTTCCACAAATGTCATTTATTTATAATATTAGCAAATTAAAATGTTATTTTAATTTACAGAAATAGATAGAGTGAAAAATATATATATAAAAAGACAATTGTTGAACAGCTAGGCCCTGTAGGAATTAACGGAAAAGAAGAGTATCAAAGGATAGTGATTGGTGCTTTTTCTTTTTCTTAATGAAAATAATCAAAGATATTTTATTATTACAGTATTTCTTTTTAATGAGATTGAAGGTCAATGTTATTCAACTTGTTCGCCACTATTTGTGCTTCAAGGTCCAAAAAGAAAGTAATCAAAAGAAGATCCCAAGACATTAAAAAGAAATAGGATGTGTTTGATTTCTAAGGGTACTACTGAAATGACCAGCTTCAAATTCTGAAGGGTATGTCTTTTAGTTTCATCTAATATTATTGAATAAAATCAGTCCTAAATATCTTATTGAAATTCCAATAAGTTCTCCCTACAGTTCTGATATTTCCAATCAATAAATATGTAGATTAACACTCACAGAATTTTTTGTTTAATTTTTTTTCTTATATCTAAGAAGATCATTGGATTTATTTAATCCTAGCCCCCTTTAATAAGGCCTGAACACTCACAGAATATTCTAACATTTAACCTACAGCATTGATTTATTTCCTAAAAAACATATAATTATAGATCATTGAAATTAAAATGCAATCAATAAAGGGACAAATAAGTTTAAAACATAACATTATATACATCATTGAAATTGAAATGCATCAATAATCTCATCCAATTACGAAGCATGATATCCGATAGTATCAAATAAGTTTAATGTAAACACTAAAATCCTTAGTTGGAAATCTATAATAATCATATAGCAATTCAACAATCCAAAATAAGATACCATGGTACTTCAACAATATAGTTAATCTACCTCGTAACACTAAAAAAGTAAAACACTAAAATCCATTGGGTTGACGGGTGTACTTGATGAAATCTAATGTGAGGGAAAAAATTATGTAATAAAGCAGGTGAATATAGAATTAAATGAGTAGATAACATATAGGTTTTGCAAATAAAATTACTTTCAAGTAAGAAATACTTACATCCAAATTCAAATAGGCTGTGATAGTTATCCCCTTCAAATTTAAAAATGCCACACTTGGTCACCTTATACTAATAGAAGTTGGTATTATGTTAAATTATAATAAAAAGTCTATATCAATTCTAATCAATTTAAGTTAGTTTACAAATCATAAACATCCATTAAATTGAAATATTCTTTGTGATATGACAAAATCGTAATTGATAAATTAAGTTAATTACCTAATTTATTTTTTTAATTTAGAATTCTAGCGTTAACATAAGCTATTTATATATTGTATTTTCTTATAAAATCTTCATTTTATTCCATTTTCATCACATCATAGATTATTTATTAATTTTCTTTCTTACATAAGAAAATGCATTCTCTCACTAATAATACATAAAATAAACTTCCCCAAACCTTCAAATACTATATCGCCCAATTTATTTACATTTTTCAATTTTTAAGCCAAGAAAATATGAAAATAAACAAAATTAAAAGTTACATAAATTAGATAATTAACTCAATTTATGTTTATGATTTATAAACTAAATTTATTTAATTGATTGGGGCAATGTGGAATTTTTATTATAATCTAACATACTATATCAACTTCTGTTAATGAAACAAAAAGCTCATGTAATAAAAAGGTTTTACAAATGAAAATCCAACCTAACTGACTGGAGATCCTAAAATCTAGATTCAAAGGGACAACCTAATTGTAAGACCTAGGAGGATCACTGTGTGGATTACCCTTCTATCCATTCCTATGACGAAAAAGTGATGCACGTAGAAGGAAGAGTTGTGCACTTAATGATTCTTATTCTTTGAAAATCCAAGTAGAGTAATGCAGGTTATTCTTGATTAAGGAACTATCTATGTGAGAGAGAAGTGGGGCCATTTCAAAGGGAATTGTTTAGAGCTCAATCCCTGGAAACTCTTGCAGAACCAAGCAAAAGTTCAAGACTGAAACAAACATAACAATGAGAACTCCAATGCGTTAGAAAAGATTCTTGTGTAAAATATATCATCGTTTACATAGACGACAATGGTTCAAAAAAATCACATCTACTAGTTATCCAGTAAAGCTAAGTATCTTTTCACAAAAGAAGATTCAAATGTTAAAATAAAAAATGATTGATTCGTTGAACTTTATCACAAAGATAAAAAATGATTGTGATATTAAAAATGTCCAGTTTTCTATTTCTGCTAATTTTCATTTACGCGGGGATTGTTAGAAAAATAACACAAAAATAGTTATATAAGACCAATTTTGAACTAAATGTATAATGAGGAAATATGCTTGCAAGGATGATTCGAAATCTCCTTCATGAGCTCTTCACAACGAATCATATAATGATCAAATCGGTGCTTCGGTGAATGAGAAATTGGATCTCAAAGAGAATCCACTGGTTTAAAAAATGAAGGAGATTAAATGTGGTTTTTTCCATTATCTATTTATTGAATTTAACTGGGAATCAAATCTGTAATATAACAACAATATCAATATCAATATTTATCATAACAATAAGAGATTAAAAAGCTATTAATGGATGAATGTGGCTATATTTCAAGGGAAAGTAAAGCTTAAAAGGCTGTTACAAATAATTAAAAGTTATAGATTTCAAACAATAAATTCAAGAGTTAAGTCTTAAATTTTGTTTTACCAAAATGCCCTCCATGAATTCTATAAATTGACTACCAATTTTATTTGCAAAAAACACTAAAAATTCAAGTGCTTTCTACTCGTCTCTCTAGCTTTAGGCTTCAGTATGGTAGAGTTCAAACAATAGTTTGAAGTTTGTTAGAATAGTAAAGTTGTGCTACCGAGACTATTCGAATCTACTGTCTTTGGGAAATAGACACCAATATAGCCTTAGCATCGTAGAAAATGTGGCAAATCTGTTTTTAAGCACATTGTAACTTTAAGACCTCGAGTTTATGGCTTATTTGTTATTATATATTGTTAGCAATTTTTAATAATATATTATTTCTATTTCAATTTTATTATTATAAGCTTGTGATGAATGTGTAAATAGCTTATTAGTAAGCTTAAGTGCATTAGAAAGATTGTCACAAAAACTACACACTGCCTAAAGATTTTGAGTTTGAACTAGAACTATTTATGACCCCTCAAGTCTTCTCTAGAAAGATAGTTAGTGTATTTTTGCAAATAACATTTGCTGTCTAATTTCACCTACAATTATATCAGTAGCTAATAGTGAGTTTGTAACATATGTATTATGCCCTATCAACCTAGGCAAAATGGTAGCGTCCCTTCCTAATACAACAAAACAGTTGGCGTCTCCTCCAAATACAACAAAACAGTAACATGCCATGTTACTTTTGGCATACAAATGAAAATATGAAAAAAAAAAGAATTAAAAAGAACTCTTATGTTTCCACCTGAAACATAGTAAACACAAAAATTAATGCTTTTCTTTTAGTTTACAATTCCAAATTAATTAAAGTTAAAAAGAAAAAATAATCATAACTTAGGCTCCATCCGCCACTGCTGTCAGGCAGCTTGGCTGCAGATTGCTGCTGCCACAACAAGAGAAGTGGCATAAATTCTTGTTTTGCAGCTGCCCTGTGGTAGCCAAAGCACAGTACTCCCAAACAGGCCCTTAGTTTTCAGTTTTGAAAAGTTTTCAGTTTTGAAAGTAAAAAAAAAAAAAAAAGTAATTTCAAATTTTTATTTTAAAAAAAAATAACATTCAAATTCTTAACTCTAGAATTTGATATACAGTAAAACCTCTTTATAATCATATTATTGGGACCAAACAAATTTATTACTATGAGAACATTAAAACTTTATAGATGTGTAACTAAAAAAATTAATGTTTTGACTTAGTTATTCTTAGAGCAACTAACAGCAAGGTAAAATATCCACTGCATTAATAAATAATTAAAGGAACATGTCGTATCTAATCTATAGATATTGATAAAAGAGATAGACATAGTTTAAAATAAAAAATAATATATGTATCTATGTTGTGTTATGCAACGTCATCCCAAAAGTCTAAACATTTGCATTCTCTTTAATGTTTTTCTCTCAATATAAAATCTATAAATACTATATATTGTACAAATCATTGCCCCAAACAACTTTAAAAAATATATTTTTTTCCATCTTAATCCTTTAGGGCCTGTTTGGTACTTGGAATAAAATAAGATAAGATAGAATGGGATAGAACGACATAGCATTATATTTATGGTGTATTTATTCGTAGGAATGAGAATGATTGATGGAGTTTACTAATAAGTAGAAGAGGCAATGTGAATGAAACACATGGGATCTATATCTTTTGGGCATTCCCCAATAAGAACTTGGCGAATCAAGTTCCCATTCTTTGAACTCCTCATTTTACCCTCATTGAATTTTCATAATCATCAAATTACCCTCCATTAAGTTTTGTCACATTTGCATTTTGGCCTCTGTAGGAGTTTTGTAATATTTACAAATAGGTCTCATTATTTATTAGTAATAATAATAATAATAATAAGGGAAATTATCATTTCACCACCTTTATGTTGCCTTATGTTCATCCAACCACCAAAAAATTTTAACATGTTCTCTACACCACTTTTTTTTTTAAATTTGTATCAACTATCCACTTTTGTACTAACACCGTTAAATAATTTAAACGAAATGATAATTTTACCCCTAAATAAATTAAAATACCATTTTATTTTATAAAAACCTTGAAAAATAAGAAAATTATTATTATAAAAGTACCCCTAAGTTTAATAAAAAATAAATCCCAAATAGAGATGCCCAGCTGATTTTTATTAAAATTAAAATTTTGCAAAATTTTAATAAAAGTAACTGAATTTATTTATTAAAAATTATAATTTTGCAAAATTTTAATAATTTAGGGGATTTTTATTAAATCCCAAAATTTTGTAATTATTTTTATAATTATAATTTTTATTTAGATTTTTATTAAAAATAAAAATTATAATTTTGGGATTTATTTTTTTTATTGAATTTAGGGGTATTTTTATGATAATAATTTTCTTATTTTTTAAAATTTTTATAAAATAAAATAGTCTTTTAATTTATTTAGAGATAAAATTATATTTTCGTTTAAATTATTTAACGGTGTTAGTGCAAAAGTGGCTAGTTGATACAAATTTTAAAAAAAAAAATGGTACAGAGAACATGTTAAAATTTTTTTATGATTAGATGAACATAAAGCAAATAAAGGTGGTGCAATGATAATTTCTCTAATAATAATAATAATAATTTTATTATTATTATTATTATTGTCGTCGTTTATAATTATTTATTATTATTATTAAATTTTATTAGTTTTATTATTTAATTATTACTTATTATTATTATTGTCATTATAATTATTATTAATCTTATTCTTATTAAAATTTATAAATTTTATTATTATTAGAAAATTTATGTTGAATAATAAAATTCATAATCACAATTATTATAATAAATAATGGCAATAATAAACTAAGGTCATTTTACTAACTTGTAATAATCAATTTCGATTCCAAGACAAAGTAAACACATCAATAGTAATATTGCTCATTCCGATTCTGATTCCAATTCCTAAGGTAAAGTAAACAATTTATTCTGATTTTGATTCTCTATTATGATTTCATTCCATTCTGATTACCGATTAGTAAATGCACGATTAGTGTTGTCTCATATTGCACAGGATTGGGCTAAATTGTATTTATGGTTTTCACATTAAATTAATTAAAAAATAAAAACTAACTAAATGTTTGGATTTTTTTATTACTAGTTATTTAATTCACATTAAATTATGATATTTATAATTTAAATTAAGTGAAATTTGTTGAGTATTTCCTTTCAATAATCTATTAATAATTTATTTTTTGTATTATTGTTATTTATATTTTTAATTATAGTATTTTATATTTTTATAAATATACATATTACTATTGATAAATTAGTAAATATATTTGAGTTATATAAATGTTGCAACAAATTTTTATATCATGAGGGTTATGGGATAAATTTTCTTAAGCTTTTGGGATTATTCTGTGGGCTCATAATATCATTATTCTAATTCTATGTATGCACACACAGGAATTGATAAAATTTTAATGAATTAATTCAAATCTCAACCTTGTTATCCTACCACCAACTGCACCCTTAATATAACATAATATAACATAGTATGTATTTTTCAAAATATGCAAATAACTAGTATTATGTGAAAGAAAGTTCTTTGAGACAAAATTTTAAAAAACTATAATTTATTACAATATAAAATTTCCTTTTATTTATAAGTAGCTTAAGTAGGATCATATATTTTTTTAATTATACGAAATTTATTCTTTTATGGAAGAGTATCAAATACGATATTGCTGGTTTTTTCCGCATCTAACGGATGTTGCTAAAGAGCACGTACAGTAGATCACACACATCACATTGACACGTGGGAGAAGTTTTGGTCTCTGACGGTGACGGAGGACTTTGGTGGGCTTGGGTCCCATTAACCATTAACTCATTAAAGAAGTGGGACGCAATAACCACTAGTTGATAACTCAACCAATCAAATTAGACACGGTCGCCTTTAGCTTTAGGCACATGCGTTTAAATAGAATTACGAAAATACCCGGGAGCCGTAGGAGAGACCGCAGTGCCTTCAGAGATGAGAAAGCCGCCAGGCGTTGACCTCTGCTGATAGTAAGTAGCCAAAGCTGGCCCTGGAATCCCATTCAAAGCTCTGCATCTTGTCATCGGCGCAAGCACCAACCTGCCCACCACCATCAAACACACCCAAGACAAAGCCTGAATCCTTAATAAAATCAAGGATGAATTCGTCATGTCAGGATAAATCCCAGTGTTAATTTGCTGACCTGTGAGAGAGGTTGAACTTGCCCATATTGTATGGAGAAAAGAGCCTGCTGTCTTTCGCTGTAGTTTCTGCCATTTCTATTCCTGAAGAAATAGAAATTAAAAGATGATCTGATGCTTCGGAGTTTTCTGCGGACGATGATCTATTGATGAAACGAGGACATATAGTCACAAACTATCAAATTAGAAGAGAGAGGCCATCCGTATTTTAATAGTGGGTTTTTAGAAGGAAAAAAAAAATTCAAGGAATATGATTAGACGGTGCCGGGTATCTTTCGATTTTTGTCGTTTGATGAGTAGTGGACTAGCGGGTCAAAGATGTAAAAGATGGACATTGATTAACAATAGAATGCGTCGGTGGGCTTGGTGATTCCGCACGCAATGTTTAACAGGGGACATGGCGTTCACGTGTTTGGATGGTCCACGTCTGCCGGCATGCACGTGTTGTTTTTCTGAAAGATGGGTCTGACTGTTCTTGGACCGCTTGTTATTTAGAGACTTTGGGGCCTCAAGCCTGAATTTCAAGGCAACAACCATGATCCGACCGATCCAGCGATAGATGCGCCCATGTATTAAAAAGCAGGGGTGGACATTCTACTGTTCGGTTCAGTTTTAAACCAGAATCGATTCAAACCTAAATCGAACAGGTCTCAAGAAATAAAACAGGTCTCAAGATTGAGCTTGAATGGTTGAGATGAAGGAGCTAAGGTATGCTAAGACCAAATCAGTTTGCTCTCCAGCATGGAAATTCCCACCCAATTCCTCCATTTGTCGAAACAGTGTTATCATTTTCATCATATGATCTTGCACTCGTGTTCCTTCGAATTGTTGAGCATTCATTATCTCTTTGATGATAGCTAACTTCTAAGTCCTATCCTTTTCAATGAACATCTCCGATAAGCTTAACATCATTTCAGCGGCTATGGGCATGTCCTCATGTTGCTTAGACAAGGAACTAGAAATTAAAGCTAGTATATAACACCTTGCCATCTTGTCAAAATTTTTCCACTTGCTGTGAGCATCATTTTTAGCTTGGGTTGCATTGTCACCAGGCGTTGGGGGGGATTTTTGAGTCAATACAAATTTGTGTTCTTAAGCTGTGAGGACAATATTAAGATTCCTTTTCCAATCTAGGTAGTTAGGCCCAGTTAACTTATTCTGGGTAAGAATTGTTCCAAGTGGACTAAACGATATATTCTTAGTTCAACATAAACTAAATAAATCATACGAGCCTACATACATTTTAAAACATGAAAGTTTAGGATAATAAATATGAATGCATGAAAAGCTTAAGTCTCTAAAACTACTTTAATTATGGATCGGTAATCTAATCCCGCATTAAATAAGCCTCTGTATGGTGGTCACATTTATTACTAATCAGACAAGCGTACTTACAAATTTATTATTACCATCTAGATATTTCATACCAAATAATAATAAATTACTTATTAATTCAACCTCTTAGGTTTAATTAATAAGAACTCCGTAAGGGGGATTTTTTTTTTAATAACAAAATTATCACTTAATAGAACTGATATGACCGAAGGCCATGAACATCTTAGTAGAAGCAGCATCCCACCAAATAAAATTATCCACTCTAGAATCTATATTAATATCATATCTGCAGCATCATTACCCATATACTTGGTTAATAGAAGTTATTGTTTGCTAATCTGACATTTAAACCAAAATTTATATTTTGGTTATATATTTGCGACTAATTACTACTTAGATTTAATCAATGGGAGGAAAATCCGCAAGAAATTTCCTGGAAACCCGAAAGAGGAAGGTCATACATGTACGCTAAATAAATATGCTCATACCACCAACAAAGTGTTGGCTTTCCATTTGTGATGGAGGTCCCCTTTGTGGTTTGGTGGTTTTTTCACAGGTTCAGTCGCGGGAAGTCGCTGTTGTTGGAGAACTTGTGCCCCGGTTTGAGTGGGGACTTAGTCCGAGTTGTGGTAGACGCTTAAAGGTCTCCCACATTGAAGGCCTACCCAGGATACCTCGTGGATAAGACCAAAAAAAAAAAAATATGCTCATACCAGCAAATTATTCTCTAAAATTACCTTCATGGCCTCTTCTTCTTGTTCTTCATCTTGCAGATACGATGTCTTCCTCAGTTTCTCAGGGGAAAGATACCTGTGATAACTTTCTAAGCCATCTAGTTGAAGCTCTTCGTCAAAAGAAAATCAAATCCTTCATTGATAACGAAGAGCTAAGTCGAGGAGATGGGATTTCATGTTCCCTTTTGAAAGCAATTAAGGAATCAAAGATTTCAGTCATCGTTTTCTGAAAGAACTATGCTGCGTCAAAATGGTGCTTGGATGAGCTTGTCAAGATTCTTGAATGCCATGCAAAGAATGGCCAATTGGTTATACTAGTTTTCTATGTGTAGACCCGTTCCATGTGCAAAAACAGGAAGGGAGTTTTAAGAACGCGTTTGCTAAGTGTAAGAAGCAGTTCAATAAAAAGATACCAGAAATGGTTTAGAAATGGAGGGCAGTATCGACACCCGCATCCAATCTATCTGGATGGGATTCTAAGATAACCAAGTACACACTTAACTCTTATATCTTTCGTGTTTCTGCCTTTTTTTCATTATCTCTTTCGTGTCTCTGCCTTTTTTTCATTTTGTATCTACAATTACTTAAATCATGCATCTAATAATGCAATTTGTGTGGTTAATTAGACTTTCGTAAGGAGGATATTAATAAATTTAAGTTGAGTGAAAAATCACTATTTCAATCTTTTATATTTCTCAAATAAAGCAACTGTCATAGAGCAGTCAGTTTTAATGAGTCATACTCAAGATTTTATCTTTTAGAGAAGTCTTACCTAGTAGCCAATTTTAATTAATGTCCTCCGCTAAGAGTGTATTTAACTTGAGGCGAGATATTAATCTACTTTACTATAGAACCAATAATGGAGGCTGTGGGCTTTATGCCTAGAACCCTCAGCCACTCAACTTTTTGTAAGTTAGAGATTCCTTTTGATATTCTCAATTGATTATTTAATTGACATTCCACTAATTAATATTTAATTTTATAAAAAATAAAATAATTAATTAAGTTTGATTATAATATTGGAACATGATAATAATCTTATTCTAATCTCTTTAGATTATTAATATCAAATTTTATGTATATGCATGAACATGTGAATGTGGCGCCCTCTTAATTTGAATGACATGTTGTGCATCCACTCAATTAATTGAATAATTAAACAACTCTTAACCCATAGGTTGTTAGAAAAAATCACATTAACTTTATGTCTAATTTTCATTAGACTTCATGCTAATGTTCTTTTTTCAAATACTTGATTAATGGTTAGGGCTGCTTGGGTTTTAAAATTTATTATTGGTCCATTTAATTTTATTTTAAAACACTAGAACCATAATTTTGAAATAACTTTCAATAAAACTTTTGAAACAAAATAAAATTTAATATGTTAAACTTTAAATATATATTTTAATCCATCAAACTCAATTTATAACGGACCTAAAATTAGGATTCGTTGGCCTTAAAAGGGATTTAAGACTTAAATGCAAGTCTCCTTTACCATTCTGCCCAAAAAGCCAATTATTTTGAAATTCAGGGACCATAGTGATAAAAATCCCCAAACCCCATGTCCAGCCTTTTCTTTTTCAGCCGCCGGCATCAAAACCAGCCACCATGCACAAAATTCGCGATCCAGCAGGAGCTTTGCCGCGCTCCTCGTCGCTGGAGGCAACCCGTGAAGCCACTGAGCTGCCTGAGGGAGCCGTGACACTCGCGCACCGCCAGCGGCGACACGCAATATCCCGTGACAAAACACAGCCCACGCCGGAGCTTTACACTGCCGTCCTCACAAGGTGCACCACATCATACATCGCTGCCAGCAGCTCAAGCCACCAGCCCACGACCAGACGCGCAAGAGAGCCAGTCGTCAGCGTCACCACTCCCGAGCACAAATTGCTCCACTGCCGCACGCAATTTTCGCTTCTGGCTATCCGTGCTAACGCTGACGACATCGCGGCTCTGTGCATGTGTTGGCTTTGCTGTTATTGTTATAGGTTTTTAAATATTAATTTTTTTTATTAAGTAGAAACAGAATTAAAACCCAAAACTGAACAAGAACCAATACGAGCATTAACCGTGGAACAGAGCAAACTACAAGTTATAATTGAATATAAATAACAGCATAAAGATTAATGCGGCACCATAATCTATTACAATCATACATAAAATTAAATGATACATGTATCATGAATTAGGATGGTTATGATACGATCTTCGAAAAATAATTTTTTTTATTTTATAAAATAAGCAGAAGCCAGGAATTTTTCTTAATTATGTATACATTTATAGGATAAGAGAAATACCTCAGATTTCTGTTGAGTGTTGAAGAACTAAAGAAGAAGATTGCAATCTTCTCTGCTATACTCAATTTGTATGTAATCTTCTCTATTATATTGAATTATCTCCCTCACACGTGTGGGTGTGTAGAAAACCGTAATTTGTGTGCCGAACATGGAAATCCTATAACTGTATTTTTTTAACTAAAATAATCTATACGTAACGGTTATACTTATATTCTAAATTCATCTTCTTTATATAGGCGCTTATTAGAATTAGTTTGATTATAAATTGAGTTAGTAGAGGGACTGCAGACTCACTGGTGCACCTTGTGAGCTCATGACATACCGAAACAACTAAGTTAACCCTAGACTATTTCATTAAAAGCTCAAAATTGCACTCTACTAACCCATGTATTAAATAAAAAAATCAACTAATTAAAACTCATTTTAATTAATTTTAGCCTTAGTCTTTGACCAATAATAACTAGTTAATTAACCCTCTATATGATGCTCATAATTAAAGTTAGGACATTAATAAATGTCGTGCCTCCATTAATTACATATTTACCCTAACTTGCTATTTGTTCTAATGATCACTTTTAATATATCTATATTTATAAATAAATTTACAAATAAAAATTATTATTCAACAAATAATTTATTGAATAAACTACACTATTACAGCCACAAATTTAAATGATCAAGTATCACAAACAGCTCAGGTAAGTATCGATAGTATAGATTTCATCTTATAAGTATATGTTCTTACGATCCACGAAATTACATTTCTAAGCTATTGAGTTTTTGACTGTTTATATGGATATCACTTTGTGATAACTCAAAAGATATGACACATGAATGCAAGTTCATTACCGAATCAGGTTTACGGTCGATTAAACTTGTTAAAACTTATGTGAATTATGATCAACGACATTTGTTAAACTAGATCATAATTCACTGTAGTCTGGTTCAACATGCACATCACATATACATATTAACTATTTTATTTAAATTCTCCTCTTCAGCGATCAGGATAAAATCACTCACATGGAAGTAGACAAGTTATAGCCTTACATAATCAGATGCTCATTTCATTAATAGCTGTGAAAAATATTTTATTTATAAAGAACTTGTGATTTATATCTTCTAGTATTGCCATCATATGCCAATACATAAATCACATACTTTATAAATAAGGGCTAATAATAAATGCTTAATATGAATTATAAATAAATATGTTTCATTTAAAATAGAAAATGTTATTACAACTAATTCTTTAAGAGCATAATAATTACACTAAGTCTAACATATACAACTGGAATTTGCTTTAGTCAGTAGTGTGCTACAAGATTGATGCTCTATAACTCTAATATATGATTATGGAATTCAGTTGAGTTAGAGCTCTACATGCTTTCCAAAATGAGAACTTCAACGACAAACCAAGGAACTTCTCCTTGAAGTTGGCATCAATATGCCAACAACAATACTTCCTTAATGAATCAGGGAAGATCATCTCCAACACCGTCAAACAACAATTTTGTTTATCACTCATAAAACACAGACCCGTACCACATTACAGCCTATTTGCTCATACAACCTCTTTAAAGAACGCATCCATGACTCTATGATTTCACTTTTTACAATACACATACCAAGTGGATAGATACCATAAATTGGCATTACTATTAATAGCCATCAACAAGGTGTCGTTGTACAGACCCTTTGAAAACAAACCCTTAATATAAATGCCATCAATTCCTATAAATTTTCTTCATCCTTCAAATAATCCTCTTGTATTTGCATCAAATATATAAAAAAAAAAAAAACCTCCTAAAAATGAGGGTACTAACCACCAACTAATGAATCTCTATCTAATGAAACAGTTGACCTAAGATTAAAGTCCAATATTGCATGAATATACCTAAATAACTTATTGTAGCTTGCCTTGTGATCCTTTCGCAACAGCTCTAATGATTTGTTCTTTGCCCTGTAGAGCCTTGTATTATAGCATTTGATCCCAATTTAGCAGTTATAATATCTACGGTAATTTGGTTTTTGTCTTTGACTAGATGAAGAAATATCAGAGCAATCCAAGTAGAAATAGCTTTATGATTGTCATTATTTCTTAAACGTGTGCTTAGGTTGGGAAGACTTGATCTAGAAGTGTCTTTTATTCTAATTAGGGTTGGCACATATTCTCTATATGCTGCCTGTAGTTGCACGTTTTAGGGTGACCATTAGCTTTTCATTTTTTATCCTTTGTAGCCTAAAACTATTTTGAATTGCAAATGCCTTGCTTGTTTTTTTAAACTCATCAGTGTGTTTGTATAGTTGACCGCACTCTAAGTTAATTTTCATTCTATCTCTGTTGAACACAAACCCCCCTGAATTTTCCTCATATCTGTTATAAGCTTCCCTCTCATCATCCTCATATTGGCATTTGATTCAGCTCTATTGTTATTTCCTGACCAATTGTCATCAAGACTAGTGGCCCGTCCATCATTAATATAATTTGCAAGATCAGATCCACCAACACCTCAGCGTCCCTTTTGTAATCTCCATCTTCTAGTGCATCCACAACTTCACCATTGGAATCTTCAACAATTGGTTGCTCATGAAATGAACCTTGAAGTATTTTAGGTGTAGCCTCTAGATCGTCATTGAGGTCTGGCACAACAAACACATTTAAATATGCAAAATCAAACTGCTCATTTAAATGAGCAGGAATTTGATCTTTAGGTGATATCAAGTTTCATCCTTCTCTCCAATAATAACTTCATTTGCTTGTTTAGATGTATTTGATGCACAATCCAACGTACTTGTAACTATGAAAAATGCTTATTTATAAGGCTTTTCCCTTAATTACTTAAAAGCATCTTGGAGATCTGAGTGTAGCTGCAAATCAATATTTTTTGTTTCCGATGGTAGCATAACCTTAAATTTCACTTCTTTGACTTGTCTAATTAGACTGTTAAAATAAATATCCTTGATATCTTCCCAAAGTTTCTTGACTATACTGTTCTAAAATTATTGACTATCAACTAGGGGTGGGCATCAACCCGCCCAACCCGTGAAACCGACCCAACCCGTTTGATTTTTTGCGGGTTGGGTTGGGTTGATAAAATACACGGGTCGGGTTGGGTTATTAACTTCCCAACCCGTACTGTTTGCAGGTTGGGTCGGGTTGAAAATTTTTAACCCAACCCGACCCGTCAACCCGTATATATAAAAACATATTTAACAATTTTCTCATAACCCTAAACTCAAATTATTTTGTCTAAAGAACAGTCGCTTATCCGCTCATCTGCTCGCGCATAGAACACGCACAACTCACAAGTTTTCTTGAAAAGCTGCTCAACTACACACAGGTTCTTTCTTCTTTCTTCTTTCTATTTTACTAATTTAGTATTATTTTGAAACAAGTTGATTAATTTTTTATTGTTAAAATATCTAGCCCATTTGATTTCATGATTTGTGCTTTATAATTTTTTTATTGATAAGAGTTAGGTCAATTTTTGGTTGTTATCATGGTGTCAAGCTCAATCGGATTAACATAAATATAATAATAATTATTATTATTACTATCTTTGGGAAAAGGCTCTTCGACAAATATTTCCTGGGCAATGGGCATGTTCTGCAGAAATTCTTTGAGTCCTAAAATGGTAGAGAACTTGATATGTGGGCAAAATTGGCTTTGTTCTTCTCGTATTGCTGTAGAAGAAGATACATTTTTAGTTGAAGATATGGCATTTTATGAATCAATTACATTAGGTAAATATTTGTATTATGATTTTTATTTTTATTCTATTTTTATTTTCCTTGTATTTATTTGTTATAACATATATGCCTAATATTTTTATTTTTATTGTTTTGTAGAGTCAAGATTGGCATCAGATTTTGATATCATTAATTTGGAATAATCTGGATTTTGATATCATTGGACTGATCTTCATTACACTCTTGTTGGTTGGTGTTGAGCAATGGATTCGGGAAACTCTCTTCCTATGTAATATGTATGGAAGACTTATAAATTTTTTCACTCTTTATAATTTAATGTTTTGTACTAAACAAGACTTTAAATTTATGAATTTTTTTTCATTAATTATATACTAATAATTTGATTGTTAAATTTTAAAATATTGTATTTGTTGTAAGGATTTTAGTATTTGTGTTTTTTTAATTTTTCAATTAATTAAATTATTTTTGTTTAAACCATAAAAATGGGCTTTTTCTAAAGCCCAACCCAATCAACCCAACCCGACCCAACCCGCAGAATTACGGGTTGGGTTGGGTTGGGTTGAAAAATGTAATGGGTCGGGTTGGGTTGAATTTTTTCAACCCGTTCTATATGCGGGTTGGGTCGGGTTGATAATCCACCCGACCCAACCCAACCCGTGCCCAGCCCTACTATCAACCACTTCTTCTAAATCCCTGTATATGAGGGTGTAAAAAGACAACAAATCCATTTAGTAAAAGCAATTGTCACAATTACTAATATATTGCTTATAATATCAACACAACTCAACAATGCATAGTTTCTTTACATTTACTACTATGTCAACTTTACTCAAGTCAATACTCTAATAACAATACTGTCAATTTCAAGTTCAGTGCATTGCATATATCTCGTATAATTCAATAAACGTTCTGAGCACCACAAACATTATGAGTATGTCATGTCATTTTCTCAAGCTTTGCGAAACTCCATCAAACACAAACATTTGATACTTGCAAAATTCATACCATCACCAAATATAAAACCAACACAATCGCTGCAGCAACTAAGCATATATACTAAACAAATGCCAAAAAAAAAAAAAAAAAAGCGGAACTCCATTAACTTAGCTTTTGACAAATGCGTGCGAAATTCATATTATCACCTAAAATCAAACCAACACAATCATTGTAGCAACTAAGCATATATGCCAAACAAATGTCGTAAAATCTATAACTCAATAAACCCAGTATCCAACAAATGCATGCAAAATTCATGTTATCACCTCATCTTTAGCTTAAAAAAATCCATCTCCAATGAAATAATAAGCAACTAAAATGCCGATTTCTGTCATGCATTTTCATACTTTTAAAAAAATGTGTAAAAATCATTCCCACAATCTCACATCGTCAATACCAATAACATTCCCATCTTCACTTAACTGATCTCATGACCATTATAAGGCCAAAAAAAAAATAAATAAATACATAGAAGGAGAAGTTACAGTTACCTGTCTTACGGCTCTAATGCAAGTGGGTGGTATCTAGGTTGTTGTCAGTATTTGCTTATGGTAGTCTATTCAGCTGCATTTATTGAATTTGTCCCGCCTGTTATCAATTAAGATTAATTCATGTTCATCCTATTAATAGCAATTTCAAATTTCTTCAAGCCACTTGTAAGTAATTGAAAGGGGTTATGAGATTTTTTGCAGCTTCAATTAGTGTAGATGAAAGAGAAGAGCATGGATTTTGTTTTGAGTAAAAACACAATAGATAAAAGGATGCATTTGTTATTATTCAATGGGAATTAGATTGTTTCAATGAGTCCATATTTCCCAAAAGTAAAAACTCTTAAATTTAAATTTGTCGAAGGAAGGACCCAATTGCCATCTGAGTCTATTCATATACGAAACAACATACCAACGGTAGAAGAGAAAAATACAGATATGCTAATACTTTCTATAAAAGTAGAGATAGACCAAAACTCAAGGAAGAACCCAATTGCCATTATTGAATAAGCAGCTTTAGGACTCGTAAGGCACAAGTTCGTTAAAATATTCTAAAACAGCAGTGAGGGCACGTAAGTAAATATAATGAATAAGAAAGGGCTAAATGTTTAGGCCAATGGCTGCCGGCAACAATGTCGCTGCCTAATTGCCAAAAGTTGACCAATCAAAAATACATATTTTCAAGACTCAACGTAAGGGCAACTTCAATCCTCGGTTTAAAAAGAAGGGATGGGTTTCAATTAAGCCTAAATTGATAAATAAATGAAATAAAACAAAAACGTGTCTTTCAGTAAAATTAATATTTGAACAACCGCTCCCGTATAAATTCCTAGTAAAAATAAAACGTCCAAAACAAGGAAGGAGGCAGCATTTGTCAGCTTTCGTTTCAACAAATTATTACTGAATTAAACATTTGCTTCGCATTTAAAACACTTCTTGGGATATTACCAAACAAGTAAACAGACGAGAAACAATCCTCTTCTCTTCTGATTTCAGGACTAAAATCAGAGGACTAATTAAATTAATCCAGATTTCGAGTCCCAGCCGCCGGCCAGCTATTTTTCTTTACGCCCAGGTCAAGTTTCTACATCTTTATCTTTTATCTTTCTGTTTTTTTTTTGGGTTCATTCATTGTTTGATGGGAATTGTAAATCACGTAGCTGCTGACCTTTTAATTTTGGTCTTTGATAGCTTGATGCTTATTAATTGAATTATCTTATTATGATTTGTTTCTCCGGTTTATAGTTGTGTTTTTTTTAACACTTATGGAGTTTCTTTTATTAACTGAATCATGTTGTAGCTGATTGGTTTAAGCAATATGGGTTGAGATGGAAATCAACCATAGAAGGAAATTATAAAAAGAAAGGAGAATAATCTCTTTTTTTTGGGTTCAAAATGAAAAATAGTTTTTGAAAAAAAAATTGAGAAAACGAAACGATTCCAGTTATGAGAGACTATAAATCATTATTTTGCAAGAGCTAGTTAAGATTTTACACTCATTAGCAGTTAGATTCCTGATTGGTCGGTCATATATTTTCCTTTATTATACCTTGATTCTGGATCGAGTAGCTGCTTAGGGTTAACATATAATCTGAAAATTGAAGACTGAAATGGTCGTTAACTTTGAAGCATGATATTTTTGCAGGTGAGGTCTTCACCGGGACGTACACATTGGATCCGGCACACCATGGACGATAGTATTCAACCTTTCTTGACTATGAGTGTTTACTTACTTTTTTTAATAAATAACTGCATGTTATTACACTGATTAATTTGGAAACTGAGTAACATCTGACTTATTGTCTAGTCTTCAGCATCTTTGAGATGGTAATAGTTGAAGGAAATGGGTTTTTTTTTTTTTTGACAGTAGATGGGTTAATAAATAACTGCATGTTATTACACTGATTAATTTGGAAACTGAGTAATATCTGACTTATTGTCTAGTCTTCAGCATCTTTGAGATGGTAATAGTCGAAGGAAATGGGTTTTTTTTTTTTTTTTTTTGACAGTAGATGGGTTAATAAATAACTGCATGTTATTACACTGATTAATTTGGAAACTGAGTAATATCTGACTTATTGTCTAGTCTTCAGCATCTTTGAGATGGTAATAATTGAAGGAAATGGGTTTTTTTTTTTTTTTTGACAGTAGATTTTCTAAACAACAATTTTATGACCTTCTTGATGTCACAGGTACTAATATCGGTGAGACAGAGGGTTTAAAAAATGGCCTCGAGTTGGTGAAATCAGTTTCTGGTAAACATCTTGATCTTTTGAGGCCATCTGTTCGATATTCAATATCTAAAGGTAATGAACCTTCTAGTTGTTTCTTTCCAAGTCAAAAATTAGATCAACATCATCCTTATTTGCTTGTTTCATTTTCTATCTGTTAATTCTTGTATTTCTCCACGATTTTCCATTTGTATAGCTCCCCCCACTGAATTGAAAATCTTGGAATCAATGCAGAGTGTTGTCATATTAGAGAGTCCTATATGTGTGAAGCCACCTAGACTCTGTTGTATTATTCTAGAGATGAATTGTTTTTTTGCTTTGAATGGAAAGATGTCAATATTCGTTTGTTTTGTGATATTTTCCCATAAAAATCTAGCTTAATTTCTTCTCTGCATGTAATGAAAATGCATCTGCACCAGAGAGCTCCTTTTTCCCCTTTCAATTGCATTGATCTTACTGAATTCTGCTTGTTTTTTGTTTTTTTATTCCCTGTCTACACTTAGAATTTCATCAATTTGCTCCAATGGTCTATTAAAGCCCTTATTTTTCTTGACCTTACACATCTTTATAGCATCTTGTGCATTTTATTAAATGCTTGTTTAAGTGTACTGAGAAAAACTTTTGTAATGGTGAGGAAAGCACCTGATGTTGCTGATCGTGAAAAAGGGAGATATACCCTTATTAGAGATCCGGAGGACTTCCAATTTGGGATTTATGACAAACCCCTCCCGTGCTTTGGCTGTGGGGTTGGGTGGTTTTCGTGAGTATTTTTTATTCATTTTCCTATCCAAACCTAATTATTGCAGTCTCATATTTGTATCTTTTGTTGCAGTTTTCTTCTGGGTTTTGTGTTTCCGCTGATGTGGTACTATGGAACATTCCTTTATTTTGGAAATCACTGCCGCAAAGATCCTAGGGAGCGAGCAGGCCTGGCTGCTTCTGCAATTGCTGTGAGCAGCTCTCTCTCATGTTAACGCTCAGCTATTATCACATCTAATCATTGATTTAGAATAGTGGATTCTTATTATACTTCTCTTGCACCCATTTCGGTGATGTAACACTGGCATCTTCAATGGCGTAGTTATTTATATATTTTATTGTTATTGCAGGCAATGGCATGTTCTGTTGTGATGTTGGTCATAGTGGCTTTTCGACTAATGTAATCTTGTTTCCAATTCCAAGTCTCCAAAACTTGCAAGTGAATAGAGATGAGAGTCGAATGTAGATAACAATGTACGGTCGAGCACAAAGAAAATGGTGGCATTCGAGATGAACAGTTATTCGTGAAACTAAACCTTCTGGTCCCAGCAGTTGAGGTTCCTTGGAAACATGTATATTAAGCGAATGTTTCAGTTTATAATTCTACAGGAAGTTACACAAGAATTCGTTATAGGCCTTTGTAGATAGATGAAATTTCAAAACCTGCATTTCATTGTGAACAATCTGATGAAATCATAAACTGAAATATCTCAGCTTGATTATATACAGTTCTGGATGCCCTTTATCTCAATTCTCATTGCAGATCCGGACTATAATGTGAAATTGTGGTTAGTGACACACCCCGGCCCATCAAAGAAAGGCCATGCGAGCTTGTGCGAGTGTTGTGCCATGCCCACCACGTGCTATGTGCTGTGCCGTGTTGTCTATTTTTTTTTTTAACTTAGGCTTGGCCTGGCACATGCGTTGTTCCCACACGTGCCGCGGGCCGGGGTAGGTTGTGTTGTGCCTTGGCTAAGAAAAAATTGTAAGACAAGCTTTTTTCTTTTTTTTTTTTTTAAATTTTTTTTAAGAGAGCATGTCAAGCTATTAGCAAACTTTTTCAAGTCTATGCATATTTTTTGGGTTTACGTGTCTTTAGTCAATTCAATAAAATTAAAAATTCAGAATTTAAGTTCATATTCAATAATAATAAACTAATAATAGTAAGAGAATGTAATGTTAACTAGAGGTGGGCAAAATATTTGACCCGATCCAAAAAATTTTGGGTTTGAATAGGATGAATAAAACTTGATTGGGTGCATTTGTGTCAACTCGATTGGATCGTGAACTGTAAAGTGTAAACCGCTAAGGCTAAAAAAACAACTAAACTCCAAATTTTATACACCACACAGACACCACACACACAAACCATTACAAACAAACACTGCCATTAACAACAGCAGCACACGGCACAAGCACTCAAGCAGCTAGCCCACTGCCGACTAGCAACGTACACAGCCACACCTATCCACAGGCTTCGTCACTCGCATCCCACTGCCAACAGGTGACAGCCACATGGCCCACACCCAAATCCAAACAAACAAAACACAAACAGTCAAATATACAAAGTTCACAGAGCAAGCTTTATCTGGTCACCATACACAGCAACTGCCGCCGATAATGATGTTGTGCAAATTTTGTTAAACTCGCAAGCGCACGAATCTATTGTAGAATAGATCAATGGTGTTGAGTGTCGATCTCACGAGGTGGTGGATTTTAATTGTGTGTAGAATTAATTTTGTAAATGGGTGGTTGTATTTGTGGAGAAATTGATTTAAAGGATGCTAAAATTTAAATTGGAATAGCGGAATTAAATTGAATTGGGAACTATTGAAATAAAGCACTTGGGCATCTGGATCCGTATCAACATGCATCATGGGCTAAATAATCCTTATTAATACCAATTAAATCATGAGGGGGAATCCACACCTCATGAACCATGCTCTAATCAATATGGTGTCAAGGGCTTATCGTGCCAAATAATAATAACCTTATACTAGGGTGCCGGTAAAACCAGGGGCGGTAACTAGACAAGATTATTATTATTTGTCGACGAAAAGTCAAAACCTCCACAGAAATTAGAGGGGAAGAGAAAATAAATTTATCAAATAAAGCCTATGAATCAATATGGTGTCAAGTGCTTATTGTGTCAAATAATAATAACCTTATACTAGGGTGCCGGTGAAAACCAGGGGCGGTAACTAGACAAGATTATTATTATTTGTCGACGAAAAGTCAAAACCTCCACAGAAATTAGAGGGGAAGAGAAAATAAATTTATCAAATAAAGCCTATGACACATGTTGAGACTTCACCTTCAACCCAAGCTTGAAAGAAAATTAGCCACTCATAATTGAACTAAGGGTAAAATGGAAATTTATTAAAATACGTAGAAAATACAAAATGGAGAAGGAATTACAAAAAACTAAGCTAAAAAATGGATTCAGAGATATCGAATTAGGGGGGAAGACCCCCTTTTTATAGATACATTGAGTGAATCATGACCATCGAATTAAAAATAGTTTGGATGCACAGGATTGCGCCACGTCATCAGTGAACAGTAACACGGTTTGACCACGCGGTTTGAATAGTAACACGGTTTGCACACGGTTTGAACGAACGCTGGCGAACAAAGTGTAAAAATCCATAAAATGCGATGCAACATACATGGGAATAGTGTCGTACGTGTGAACAGTGCCATTTTTCCTTTTATGCTCCTCGTAAGGTTTTCGACTGTCCTGAGTTCAAAAGTGACGTTCGTTTTGCTATCCGAAATCTCGTTCATTGTGAATTGACCATGATGTCCCTAAAATACATAAAATACTTAATTAAAACAAAACACTTATAATTAAATAACAAGAGATTTAAGTAAATAAAATTAAAGATGTTAGTAAAACTTCAAGTACAAAATGACGATTTTCTCCTTTATAAATATCCACTTTCTAACACTCAACACACTCCCCAACCAGCTTATTGCGAGTCACTAGTAAATAAAGCGAAAACAAAATTCAAATCCAAAATGATTTTTTTTTTAAACAATCGTGTTTATTCAATCAGACTAATGATAACAATAAAATAAAAGTATAAGCATTATCTTCAGTTTAAAGAAACATCACACCCACATCAACTATCCACATGAATCAATCAAGTAGATTTTATCACAGCTACTTTCAAAAATGACATGTCAAACCCCGAAATCTCATCAGTAGTAGTGACACTCTCACAAACAAATTAAACCTAAGAAAAATAGTCATTCTAATGAATGGTAAATTGAGAGAAAAATAATAAGGAATTAATATCACACGGTGAGAGAAATATGCCCACAACTTAGAAATAACACGATCTCAAGTCAAACAAAATGCTAGTCAACCCAATTGATTTACTTTTTTTTTTTAATTATGCATCACTACATCTTTTAGCCCATATAACTAGTTTCTACTTCAGACTATAGTTCCCTAAAATCAAGAAGGACTTTTATTAGGATGTAACAAAGAAAGGAAAATAGAGAAAACAAAATATATGTTTGAGAAAAATAATTTTTTTTTTAAACTAAAGAGTGCATTTCACTTATTTATTATTGTATTATATATATCTCTTTTTTTCTTTTTCTTTTTTTTAAAGAACTTTGTTTTTTTTTTTTGCACAACTTTACTAAACAAAATAATTATTTATATTTTTCTCAAACATGAATAGGTGATGGAACTTGTAAGATATCTGTAATACTCCAAATTGGAGTGGGTCAAGATGATAAGTTGACAAAGAAAAGTTTTTTTTTTTTAATAAAAGGCTCAAAAGGGCTAACTATGAATATTTTACATAAGGGATGGTTAGAAAGGCTCAAACGGGTCAAAGATGGCCTTTCCATCATCTTTTAGGGCTCTACATAATCCTCCATATCTACTAGTTAAATGGACATTCAGATGTAGCAACACACTTTTTCTTTTTTTTCTTTTTTTTTAAGTAATTTTTTTTAGAGGGTTGATTCAAAAGAATATAGAGATCGTATATAAAATAGTAAACTGCTAAGTTGCATGAAAAATGGGCAAACATGGTTACTCTCTAAGAAAAATAATAGGTTCAAAAGCTCACTTGGTATTCATTATGACATGTCAATTCTTTCAAGCAACTCATATTTATCTCCGACATCAACATATAGAGTAGCAAACATACCGTAACATCACTCAACACCAAAGATAATACAAATACTAAAATTCGAAAGTCATCATGTCATCCAAAAATAAAAACAAAATCACACTATTATTATTATTTTTTTTTAAACAACATTCTACCCCCCAACCTATTCTAAACATGAAAGGAAAATATACATGCAGAAATGTGAAAATGATGCAGAAAAACTAATTGAAAAAAATTACACTTAAAATGATTGAAAAAGAAAATGATTTTTTTTTAACTAAGAAGATGCGTTTCTAGAGGTACTACACTCTATATTCAGCCATCTTTGACTCAAACATTCGAAAATGCATATTGATAAAAGAGAAGTAAAAAAAAAAAGTTAGAAAGATCACATGAAAAATAAGAAAATTTTTTTATTATTTTTTTCTTTTTTTTTTAACTAAGAAGATGCGTTTCTAGAGTAACTACACTCCATATTCAGCCATCTTCAACACAAAAAGTTAGCAACAGTTAGTTTCTACAACAAAAAATTAGTAAAAACTTAACCAAGATTCCACAATTGTCAACTAGCCCCTCCCTCCAACCAGAACGAAACATTGTCCTCAATGTTTTAAAAGAAAGAAGTAGAGTTTAGAAGACATCACCTGGGTGGTGCAACACAGAATAAAATATTTACAAGCGGAGATTTAAATCTAATTTGTACTTCTTACTGCTGCTATTGTTACTATCCTTATTTGTGCACTCCAACACCAAGGTCTTGGGATCTGGCTCTGGTCGATAAGCTTGTAACAGATTAAGTAGCTCATTAGCAATGTGAGCACAAATAAAAAACTTTTTCACTGAAGAAGGAATGAAGTAGTTTTTTATTGCATGGTTAAGAAATGCGATAAAGCCATCATAAAAGTTATTGACATTTAACAAACCGATGGGTTTCTGATGAATGTGCAAATGAGCCCAAGATTAGAGATGGCAAAATCCAGATCCGAATCCAGATTATATTTGTGGCATCCGGATCCGCATCCGGATCCGGAAAAAAATATGCGGATCCGGATGCGGGTAATATCCGCACGGATTGCGGGCGGATATTCCGGATATCCAGATCCGCATAATAATAAATTTAATTTTAATTTTAAATTTAATAATTTACATAATAACATTAAATAAAATTCAATTATAATTTAACAATCAACAATTTAACATCAATTAAACATAAATAACATACAACAACACCATAAATTCACAAACAATAATTTTACAATATAAATCAAACATTAAAAAAAAAGGTAAACTGATTTATTATAATATTCTCTAATTATTACTATTATTATTATTATTTAATATATTTTTCATAGTTAATGAAGATTATAGAGTTAATTATGCTTATACATGTAAATAAATAATTTATTTTATATATTTTTCAATTAAAATTTAATTAAATAAATAATATAATTATAAAATAATGCGGATCCGGATATCCGGTTTTCCGGATGCAAGTGCATCCGGATCCGCACGGATCTTAATCTTTAAGATCCGGATCCGCATTTTTTAACATGCGGATCCGAATTTTTTCGGATCTGGATCTTCCGGATCTTTGTGGATCCGGGCCGGATCTTTGCCCGGGTCCGGAGTTTATTGCCAACCCTACCCAAGATGCTAATGTGATAAGTGCCTCTAGAGTTGCAAGATCTCCTGGTAAGAAAATAAAAGCATCAGCATGATTAAGCATTTCGGTTATTTTTTCTTGCATACCTGAGACAACTAACTCGTCTCCAGTCGGTGAGTCAGACTAACAGCCCAAAGGTTTTAGGGTTGTTGGGACGATGCCTAACACTTGGCTCCCTCTGACATAAGCAGTTTCTGAGACCATTTTTGATAACCCTCGGTCACCTCCGCCATATACTAAGTGTAATTTCCTTGCTGCTATGCTTCGACCAAGATCAATGGCTGCCTCAATGAACTCTTTATATTTGCCATAGTTAAATCCAGAAAGCACACAAATGTTCTTGAATTGTTTATTGGGAGTAGCTGCCATTGGGATACTTCTCAAAAAATAATTTGTGAGTGCAAATGAAAAGAATCATATTTAAGGATCTTGACGGCAGTGGGTCACAGCTGTGAATGAGGTATCATGTCTATGTCAATTAATCGTGTAATGCACATGGCTCGAGAGTCAAAAAGGAAATAGTAAAAAGAAAAGCAAGTAATGACAAATAAAAAATTATTAAAGACAATAATGCAAATGGTAAAACAACAGTAAAGTAAAAAGATATTTACAAGTAGTTGCGACTGTGGCTCACATCTTCCTCTGGTTTTACGTCCAGAAACGGTTTCAACGCCCTCTATGGGTTGAGGATAGGCTTCCCATCCAGTTTTCTTATAAACTGGCAAACAGGGTCGTTTATAGTCAGATTCCCGAGACTATATCGTGCATGCTCTTTATGAAATGATGGCCATAACTGGAGAATCGCTCCTTGCACATATCCACTGGGATGCGTTTCAAGAGACAAAAGGATATCATCCAATGACTCCTTATTCAAGCCATCCCTAATGAATTGAATCTTATCTTCTCTGTTATCAGACACCATTCATAAAGAATATCGTTTTTTATCGCATATCATTCTGGCACACTTATGACAAGCAACCGAAATTTTTCGAGCTCTTCGCTTTCTTGCATAATTTCCTTTACCACAACCAGGCATGTATGCAATAAATTTGGGAGGTAACTCACCTGCCGTTCGTACTTTAGCTTCGATTAACCAATAGATATCAGCAGGTATGTTATTCCTCATGAGCAATCGCATGCGTTCGGATCGAGCTTTATAGATTGTGAGGAGGGCATTCTGAGGAAGTGAAGGGAATCGACTATGAAGCTTTGCTAAGATCTCGTTTCTATCCATACCTTCGCCTCAGAAGATCAGTAATTATGGGAAACTGAAGTAACCGACTTGATTGTCACGGAGTACCGTTATCCGTCACTTGACCGAGGTGACAAACTAAAACACACAAACTAAAACACACAAACGGAGTAATAAACAAAAACACACAAATAAAATCACAATCATCCTCTTATGGAATTTACCTCAAGCTCTAACTGGATGTTGTAGACACTTATCTCAATGTCTCTAAGTTGGCTTTCTAAATCCTCAACGTGGGATATTAACTCAGGCGGTTGTAGCTTCCAAATACGATGTGTTTTACAAAATCGTATCTGGCCTCTGAGATGAGATTGGACACGTTGAAGTTTTCGAAGGATGTTCAAGAGGATCTGTCTCATGATTAAGAGTGATAAAAGAAAACTTAATGGTTAAACAAACACACTTATGCACAAACAATTTCAATTAGCAGAAGAATAATAAAAAGAAAATAAATAAATAAATCAAATCACCGAAAAGAAAAATCTCAATTCAAATCTGGTGGGTCACTCAAATTTATTTCGGTGTCCTCTCCATGTGGTTGGTAATCTAGATATGGCTTTAATCTTTGACCATTAACTTTAAACGTGACACCATTCTTTGGGTCTTTAATTTCAATTGCCCCATGTGGGAAAACAGTATGAACAATAAAGGGGTCAGCCATCGAGAGCGTAGCTTACCTGGGAATAGGTGCAAGCGAGAATTGAATAAAAGTACTTTCTGACCTGGACTGAAAGATTTTCTCATAATCTACTTATCATGAAAGACTTTCATTCGCTGCTTGTAAACCTTGGCATTTTTGTATGCATCATTACGAATTTCTTCAAGTTTTGCCAGCTGTAATTGTCTTTCTGAGCCAGCTTGCTGCATGTCAGAATTGAATTTCTTGATGGCCCAGTACGCACGATGCTCGAGTTCCACAGGTAGGTGGCAAGCTTTTCCATACACTAGCCTGTAGGGTGACATCCCAATCGGGGTCTTGAAAGCCGTTCTATACGCCCATAACGCATCATGAAGTCTTAATGACCAATCTTTTCTGTCTGGCATCACGGTCTTTTCTAAGATGTGCTTTATTTCTCGATTGGAGATCTCAACTTGGCCACTGGTTTGCGGATGATACAGGGTCGCCACTTTATGAGTGATGGAGTACTTTGTCAAAAGTGCTTTGAATGATTTGTTGCAAAAGTGGGTACCACCATCACTAATTATTGCTCGAGGGAATCCAAAGCGTGAAACAATGTTGCTCTTCAAAAACCCTATCACCACTTTATGATCATTGGTTCTGCATGGAATTGCCTCTACCCATTTCGAAACGTAGTCAACAGCAACCAAAATGTATTGATGGCCAAAAGAAACGTGAACGGGTCCCATGAAGTCGATACCCCACACATCAAAAATCTCAACCACTAAAATTGGATTTAGTGGCATCATATTCCTTCGTGTAATGCTCCACATTCGTTGACACCTATCACATGAAGAACAAAATGTGTAAGCATCTCGAAATATAGTTGGCCAATAGAAACCACATTGTAGAACTTTAGTCGCTGTTTTCTTAGCGCTGAAATGGCCTCCACAAGCTTGTTCATGGCAGAATGAAAGAATGTTCTGAAATTCATTCTCTGGGACACATCGTCTAATAATTTGATCTGCACAATACTTGAACAGATAGGGGTCATCCCAGAAAAAATTCTTGATTTCTGCAAAGAATTTAGCCTTATCCTGCTTGGTCCAATGCTCTGGAAGTTTACCTGTAACAAGATAATTAACTATATCAGCATACCAAGGTAATATTTCCACACTCATTAATTGTTCATCTGGAAATGACTCATTTAATGTTAAGGGTTCTGTTATTGTGTCAAATGGAGACGAGAGAGATGGTTAGCCACAACATTTTCTGTCCCTTTCTTATCTTTGAACTCCAAGTCAAGCTCCTGCAAAAGCAACACCTAACGAATTAATCTAGCTTTTGTATCTTTCTTTGTGAGAAGATATTTCAGAGCAGCATGATCGGTGAACACAATAATTTTACAACCAATGAGATAAGATCGAAATTTTTCTAATGCAAACACTACTGCTAGCATTTCTTTTTCAGTAGTTGAATAGTTCAACTGTGCATCATTCAATGTCATACTAGCATAGTAAATAAAATGTGGAATTCAATCTACTCTCTGTCCTAATACTGCTCTTACTGCATAATCAGATGCATCACACATAAGCTCAAATGGTAAACTCCAGTTTGGTGGCTGAATTATGGGTGATGACGTCAACAATCGCTTTAGCTTTTCAAATGCTACAAGACATGAATCATCAAAGACAAAATGTACATCCTTAGCAAGTAAATTGCATGAGGGTCTAGAAACTTTGCTAAAATCCTTAATGAAACGTCTATAAAAACCAGCATGCCCAAGGAAATATCTTACTTTTCTGACTGTTTTAGGTGGAGGAAGATTAGAAATGAGATCCACCTTGGCTTTGTCAACCTCAATACCTTTGCATGAAATGATGTGACCGAGGACTATACCTTCTTTTACCATAAAATGGCACTTCTCCCAATTTAAGACCAAATTTTTCTCGATACATCTCTGTAAAACTTTCGTCAAATGATGTAAACATTGATCAAATGAGTCACCAAAGATAGAAAAGTCATCCATAAAGACCTCAAGGAATCGTTCAACCATATCAGAAAAAATGCTTAACATGCATCGTTGAAATGTAGCAGGTGCATTACATAATCCAAACGGCATTCTCCTATATGCAAAAGTGCCAAAAGGGCAAGTGAAAGTGGTTTTCTCTTGATCTTTTGGTGCTATGGGAATCTGATTGTATCCTGAGTAGCCATCTAGAAAGTAATAAAATTCATGGCCTGCTAATCTATCAAGCATTTGATCAATAAATGCTAAAGGAAAATGGTCTTTACGTGTGACAGAATTCAATTTTCTATAATCAATGCATAGACGCCATCTTGTAGTCACTCTAGTGGGTATCAATTCATTATCAGCATTGGTAACTACTGTGACTCCTGACTTTTTAGGGACAACTTGAACATGACTGACCCATGAACTATCAGAAATGGGGTAAATGATACCTGCATCTAATAGCTTAAGGACTTCCGTTCTAACAACTTCTTTCATGTTAGGATTTAACCGACGTTGCATTTTCCTAGTAGATTTAGCATTTTCATCAAGGTGAATGTAATGCATACAGTCTGCTAGGTTTATACCTTTTATGTCTGCTATGGTCCATCATAATGCTCCTTTGTGCTCTTTTAAAACATCAAGCAACTTACCTTTTTGTTCGTCATTTAGGGATGATGAGATGATTACCGGTAGAGTGCTTTCTTCTTCCAAGAACGCATATTCTAAAGTGTTGGATAATGGTTTGAGCTCGAGTTTTGGTGGTGATTCTGATGATGGGATGATTTTCTTCTCTGATGGTGCTAGTTGTTCAACTCTTGACTTCCATTTATTAGTGTCCATGGATGGTGCTGAGTCAAGTAGGGCGTTGACCTCATCGACTGATCTGTCAATATCAAAATCCAAACCAAAGTGAGTTAAACATGTTTGTAAAGGGTCATTACTAAGGTTTGAAAGAAAAGTATCATCAACTAATGCTTCAATTAAATCCACATCAACAATTCCATCATTTGCATTGTGAGGTTGTTTGGCAATATTAAAGATGTTGAGCTCCATAGTCATGTTGCCAAAGGACAACTGCATATTTCCAGTCCTACATTGAATGTGAGCATCGGCAGTTGCCAAGAATGGTCGGCCTAGGATAATGGGGATGTGCTTCATTGAATCCTGTATTGGTTGAGTGTCAATTACAATGAAATCAACAGGAAAATAAAACTTGTCTACCTGAATAAGCATGACCTCCACAATACCACGAGGTATTTTCGTGGACTGATCTGCAAGCTGTAACACCACTGGAGTTGGGTGTAATTCTCCAAATCCAAGTTTCACAAATACTGAATAAGGCAAGAGATTAACACTAGCTCCTAAATCGAACAAAGCATTCTCAATTGTGTGGTTCCTTATACTACATGAAATAGTGGGGGAGCCTGGGTCTTTACATTTTAGAGAAATTTTGTGTTGGAGTATAGAACTAACATTTTCTGTTAAAAAGGCCTTCTTTTGAACATAAATGTTTCTCTTTTTAGTGCAAAGGTCTTTAAGAAACTTGGCATAAGATGGAACTTGTTTTATTGCATCAAGTAAAGGGATGTTAACACTTACCTGTTTGAAGACTTCAAGAATCTCACCTGTGGATTTTCCCTTCTTTCCTTTAGCTAACCTCTGAGGAAATGGAGCTTTTGGAACATATTCTCGTGTGTTGGTTTCTTCTTTCTCCTCCGGTGGTGAGTCTTCAACATTCACAGGTACAATTTGAGTTGATTTTGTCACTGGCATCTCAACTTTGTTGTCGACTTCTTTTCCTTTTCGCAAGGTCATGACGGCTTTGACCTCTCCATGCTGTTGTGGTGAACTGGTACTTGCTTCATGCACTCCTTTAAGATTAGGCACTGGTTGACTTGGAAACTTGCCTTTTTCAACAGTCATTGCCAAAGTCTGAACTGAAGAAGCAAATTGTCCCACCATCTTCTCGAGGCTTGAAACTGATTGGCTTGTGAGTTGAAGCCTGCTCTCATCTCATTCCGTAGTCCATCAATGGTGCGGTTCTGTTGCTCGATCATGGAGTTAGTAACATTCTTGACATTCTGGAATGCATCCTCCCATTGTCTGGGTTGAGAGTAATTCTGGTTCTGATTGTATGGTCTAAATGGTGGCTGAGAGGCTTGAGGAACTTGAGGAATTGGTTGCATTGGTGGAGCTGGAGCTGCTGGTCCATTCTGTTGGAATCCCTAAGACCATGAAAAATTGGGGTGGTCTCTCCATCCAGGATTATATGTGTTGGAGTATGGGTTGTAATTTAATGGCTTCCTCATGACACCGATGGCATTGGCTTGATCTGAATACGACTCATGGTCATGTGGCTCTGTTGATTTGGCAGTCGTCAACGATGCTATTTGTCGAGAAAGACCTTCAACCATCTCTTTGACTTCTTTGATTCCCGAAATGGACTCGCCAATGTGAACTTCATTTACTCCTTTAATTCTTCTAGTATTCCTGAGTGATTGACTCCGCTGTTGGGAATTATCTGCTTGTCGCTGGAAGAAATCCCAACTCTCTGATGCACTTTTTGACATTAGCTCTCCTCCACTTGTTACCATTAGCCATTCTTGCACATTTGGCAATAATCCCTCCAAGAAGTATTGGCATTGGTGCCATTTCTCGTACCCATGATGTGGACACTTCAAAAGTAGCCCATTGAATCGCTCCCATGCTTCGAAAAACTGCTCGTCTTCTCTCTGGGTGAACTCTGAGATTTCCCTGCGAATAGCATTGGTTTTATGCACTGGAAAATATTTATTTAAAAATTTGTCACCATTTGTTCCCATGTTGTAATACTATTAGCAGGCAATGTATTGGACCATGAACGAGCTCTATCCTTTAAAGAAAATGGGAATAGTCTAAGTTTAACATCATCTTCTGAAAAATTCTCATATTTAAAGGTTTGACAAATTGTATGAAAATCATTCAGATGATTATATGGGTCTTCATTTTCTAATCCATAAAACGTTGGAAGACAATTTAGCATACTAGGTTTTAGCTCAAAACTCCTAGCAGCTACATTTGGGTATCTTATACAAGATGTGCTCAAATTAGTTAAGGGACTGAAGTAGTCCTTAAATGGCCTCTCCTGTGGTTCTGGTTGTTGCAAATCCATTTCAATTTTTTCTTTAAGTGCGATGTGTTTGTGTGTGCGAAGTGTTCTTTCTAATTCAAGGTCTATAGGTTCAAGATTAGATAATAATGACCTACGACCATGCATGCAAAGAAAATAAAAATGAGAACAAAATAAATAAAAATAAAGAAGAAGGAGAAATTACGATACTAACCTTATTGCGCTGTTACAACCTTACTATAAAAAAAAGATATACTAAAACAAATACGTGAAATAAAATAAAAATAAATTAATGAGATAAATGAAAAATTATAACGAAAAATAACTTAAAAATTAAATTGCAGAAATTTAAAGAAGAGAAAAAGAAATTCTTACCTAAAAATGTAAATTCACTTCTTTTTTTTTAAAAAAAAAATTACAAGAAAACAACTAAAATAATAATAATAAAATTATTTACAAAAAATTAATTCCATAAATCAAAATACTTACCTCCCCAGCAACGGCGCCAAAAACTTGTTGTGCAAATTTTGTTGAACTCGCAAGCGTACGAATCTATTGTAGAATAGATCAATGGTGTTGAGTGTCGATCCCACGAGGAGGTGGATTTTAATTGTGTGTAGAATTAATTTTGTAAATGGGTGGTTGTATTTGTGGAGAAATTGATTTAAAGGATGCTAGAATTTAAATTGGAATAGCAGAATTAAATTGAATTGGGAACTATTGAAATAAAGCACTTAGTTATCTGAATCCGTATCAACATGCATCATGGGCTAAATAATCCTTATTGATACCAATTAAATCATGAGGGGGAATTCACACCTCATGAACCACGCTCTAATCAATATGGTATCAAGAGCTTATCGTGCCAAATAATAATAACCTTATACTAGGGTGCCGGTAAAACCAGGGCGGTAACTAGACAAGATTATTATTATTTGTCGACGAAAAGTCAAAATCTCCACAGAAATTAGAGGGGAAGAGAAAATAAATTTACCAAATAAAGCCTATGACACATGTTGAGACTTCACCTTCAACCCAAGCTTGAAAGAAAATTAGCCACTCATAATTGAACTAAGGGTAAAATGAGAATTTATTAAAATACGTAGAAAATACAAGATGGAGAAGGAATTACAGAAAAATAAGCTAAAAAATGGATTCAGGGGTATCGAATTAGGGGGGGAGGCCCCCTTTTTATAGATACATTGAGCGAATCATGGCCATCGAATTAAAAATAGTTTGGATGCACATGATTGCGCCACGTCATCAGTGAACAGTAACACGGTTTGACCACTGGTTTGACCACGTGGTTTGAATAGTAACACGGTTTGCACACGGTTTGAACAGTAACGCGGTCTGAACAGTGTCGTAAACAGTACTGTACATGTGAATAGTGCCGTACGTGTGAATAGTGCCGTACGTGTAAACAATGCAATTTTTTCTTTTATGCTCCTCTTAAGGTTTTCGACTGTCCTGAGTTCAAAAGTGACGTCCGTTTTGCTATCCGAAATCTCGTTTATTGTGAAATGACCATGATGTCCCTAAAATACATAAAATACTTAATTAAAATAAAACACTCATAATTAAATAACAAGAGATTTAAATAAATAAAATTAAAGATGTTATTAAAACTTAAAGTACAAAATGACGATTTTCTTCTTTATAAATATCTACTTTCTAACACTCAACAAATGACGCCAACCGAAACTGATTCTCAAGGATCGTGATCTAATTTATCGATCTGCTATTACCAAGCACCGGATCTGCTGTGCCACCTCCACACCTCCAATCCTCCACTCTACCATCACCCGATCTGATTGAAGCTCCATCTGGCAAGCTCCCTCCAATTCAAGCTCCATTTGGCTGTTGACTTTGAGTTTTGGAAGCCTTGGTCTTTGATACTTAGTAGTGATGGTATATATGCATTAATTACATATTATATGTTATATGTGAAAGTGAAATGTTAATTGTAATTTGGTATGTTAATGATATGTAATTATATATTGTTAAATTTTAACAATAAAATGAAAAAAGATCAGGCATTGGTTTTTTTTGTCACTTATTAGTAATTGATTTTTTTTGTATGAATAGATTAGGTAGATTAAAAATTAAAATTAAATATTTTGTTATAATATATATATGTCTATGTATGTGCACTTGTGCAGTAGCTTCAACTTGAACAAAAAATTAATCAATTTAATTAATTGTATGATAAGCAATAAGCAAATGTTAAGTGGTTACATAGTAAATACATGTAACGTCGGCGGGAAATTTAAGGGTTTATAATAAGAATTAAGATACAGATATGCAATTAATATTATATTATTTTGGCCAATGGATAATCGGATATTATAAATTAATTATTACATTAATTTCTTGGTTTTATTTTATGGAGTATGCATCTTAATCATATAGAGATATTATGATGGAAAATTGGCAATATCGAATTCAAAAAGTTTCATAAAATTAAATTAATAATTATTTGAATTGATTTGTAATACTAAGTAGATTATGTCAATAATATTTTTGTGTTTTGATTTTTGAATTAATGATTATAATTATTTGCTTGTATGTTTAGATGACCGGACACTCAAGATCGAATTCAATAAGTGATGATGACGATCAAAGTGTTCAAATGGAAGGAACTCAAAAGGGAAAGGAAAAGGCAAAGCAAAAGGAAAAGGCAAAGCGAAAAAGATCACCGATGAAGAAAAGATCTGAGACACAGAATCATTTCACTTTACTTGAGGACAATCCAAATAAATGAAAGTGCAACTATTGTTGTAGCCAATATCATTACAAATATGAGAAATCATATAAAGGTCTGTGGTATACAAGACATTCCGGGAACAACAAAATGGAAGTCAACAAAACATGACAGCTGAGGGCGGCGAAGAAAATTCAAGTAATATGGTTTCTGCTAAAGGGTGGAGTCAAGATACTTGTAGAAGGGCAGTCACCAAAATTATCGTTATGGGTGAGTTGCCACTTAGTTTTGTAGATAACAAAGGGTTCAAGCATTTCTGTACTGTAGCTATTTCGTAATTCGTTATGCCATCTTGGAGAGCTATTGGTAGGGATGTTATGGATTTATTTTTGGAGGAAAAGACAATGTTGAAGAGTTTGATTTGCAACAACAAGCAACGAGTGTCTTTTACCACTGATGTATGGACTTTAGTTCAAAATATGAGTTACATGGTGATCAAAGCTCATTTTATTGATAGTGACTGGTGTTTGAATAAGAGGATTATTAGTTTCAGCATGATTAAAGATCATAGAGGGAAAACAATTGGTAAAAGGATTGTAGCTTGTTTACAGGATTGGGGGATAAAGAGGTTGTTTGCAGTAACCACTGATAATGCCACTACAAATGATGTTGTTATTAATTATATGACTATGCAATTGCTTGCTTGGAGGAATGATGATGCATTTGCGTTGGCGGGGACAATATATGCATGTGCGTTGTTGTGCACATATTTTAAATTTGATTGTTGTTTCAGGATTGAATGAGTTGCATGTTAGTGTTGCCACCATCCAGAATGCTCTGTAGTATGTGAGATCCTCCGCTACGAGACTACAGACATTTAAACAGTGTGCTCAACAAGTAAAAGGTCTAAACAGAATTGTTGTTTTAGATTGTCCTACTAGGTGGAATTCCACCTATTTAATGTTGATGACTGCGATGAAATTTCAAGCAGCATTTGATAGAATGGTAAAAGTGGATAAACCGTATGAGGCATACTTCCTCGAGAAAGAAAATAATGCTAACAGGATAGGCCTGCCTAGACTTGAGGATTGGGAGAGTGCAGAACGAATTGTGAAGTTTTTGAAGGTATTTTATGATGCAACATTGTTATTTTCTGCCTCTTTAAGTGTGACGTCTAATCTTTGTTATGGAATTATTGGCTTAATTAAGAGCTTATTTATTGTAATCGAAGCGAGTAAAGATCCTTGGGTGGTATTTATAGCTTATAATATGAGAAAAAAATTTGATAAATATTGGGAGTCTTTAGGGAAGATAAACAAGTTGTTGATTGTTGTCTCTATTCTTGATGCACGAGCTAAAATAAACTTTGCCAAACATATTTTTTAGATCATTTTTGCCAATGATGGTTCGAAAGTTGAAGAAATGACCAAAGTAATGAAAATTTTGTTGAATGAGCTTTATAATGCATATAGTGCAATGTGTTATAGTTCCACACCACCAATGTGTAGTGAGAGTGTTCCTAGTGGCAGCCATGGTGGTACAAGTTGTTCTCCACATATTACAGCTAAAGTTGCTTTGGTGGAGGATCCTAGTGGTGAAGGTGATGATACTTTCCGAGTTTCTTGCCCTTTCCCTAGTTATGCTAAGAAAGTCTCTGTTTAGAATGAGGGTAACAGAGTAGCATCTGAGGTGGAACGATATTTGAGTGTCCTAGTTGAAGATCCGAGCAATCTTAAGCTCAGTGTTTTACTTTGGTGGAAGTTGAATGGATCGAAGTATCTGATATTAGAGAAAATTATAAAGGATATCCTCACTGTTCTTATTTCCATAGTGGCATCTGAATCTGCCTTTAGCACTAGGCGTCACGTAATTGACAAGTATAGGAGTTCTTTGACCCTTTCTATGATTGAGGCATTGATATGTACCGAAAATTGTTCACAAGCTAAACATTTTGTTAATCTCGTCTACAACCATCCAGAAGATATTAAGGAGCAGATATTCCATATAGAGCTATAAGAAGGTAACATTTTTCTCGTACTTCATAAAGTTATTAAAGCTAAGATGTATTATAACTTTATAAATTGCATCTATATATAATTAAATTACTTACTAATTTCATTTTTTTTTGGCATTTTAAAGAGTTTGTAAGATCACAAGCTTCAATGGTGGAAACAGTGAGCGCTGACATCAGTGTTATGAATATTTGAAAGGTAATTCTTAATAGATATTATTATCATAATTTCATATTATACGTTTAGGTTGTAATTTAAACTATAATAATAGTTGTTATAGTTTTAACTTTTAAGTCAAATTGTAACATTATAATTGTTTTAGTTAGACACATTGAATTGGCGGAATGATATTGCCTATGATTATTATTAACTTTACTTGGTGATGAACGCCATATAATAAGTCACGATTGACTAAAATTTGTTTCTTGTATTTAATCAAGTACACACACGAATTGGGCTTATGTGTTTGTGTTTAATATGCATTTATTTGCAATGCGGCCTAAAGAAAGTAGTTAACTAGTTATTACATATAATTTCTTTAATTCTTTTTTAGGGGATCGATGTTTCAACTTGGAGTACAAGAAGTTGAAGTTAAGGTAGCGTTTACATTTTATATTAGAGTGAGAATCCTAAGGAGTGAGAATCCTGGGATTTTGAGTGTGGAGTGGGAGTGAGAGTATGTTGTTTACTTACACTGAAATGAGAGTATGGAATTGAAATCAAAATCCAATTTATTGCTGCGTTTACTTGTCAGCAATCGGAATGAACTGGAATTGGAATAGGTTGAAATCAGAATGAACTGGAATGAGAATCAAAATAAATTGTTTACTTGAACTGTAGGAATCAGAATCGAATGAGTTAGAACTCCATTAATGTGTTTACTTTATCCAAGAATCGGAATCGGAATAAGTTAAGTTGTTTTAAGTTACTAAAACGCCCGTAGTTGTTAACAATAATAATGATAATAATGATGATGATGATAATAATAATAATAATAATAACAACAACAACAACAATAATAATAATCCCAAATAATAATGATAGTTGTCTTTTGGTATTAATGATAATAATAATAAATTTAATAATAACATTATAAATAAATAATAGTAATAATTAATGATAATAATGAAATTAAATAACTATTACTACTACTACAATAATAATAATAATAATAATAATAATAATAATAACAATAATAACAATAATAACAACATTAATAACAAATAAGCAAATAATGAAATAATAAAAACACCAATCTATATAATTTTATTATACAATCAGTGGCCAAACAATAAAGAAATTAATAATTTAAAATATAAAATTATAATTCCGAAAACAAACATTGTGCTCCTCTTCACCGGAGGTAGCAAATGACGACGACAAACGGCGGCGGACGAGCGCGACCACGGCAACAACAGATCGATCGCGACCACAGTGGCAAATCTCGACGAATCGCAGCAGCAGGTCGCGACAGCAGCAGATCGCGACGAACGGCAGCAGAAGATCGCGAGTACAGCAGCAGATGAAGAACGGAAGCTTCGGTGACCGGCAACGACAGAACCCACACCAACGGCGATGGCATCTAGCTTTCGAAGAGAGAAATGGGTCACAGGTTCTGGGGATTTTGCTTTTTTTTTTTAATTTTCGGTATTTATATTTTTGATTTAAATGAGGATAGTTTAGGAATATTTAAATATGGTTGGGGATAAAATGGAAAGTCTCGGGAATGGGAGACTGATTCCCACCTCCCCCCATGGGAATCAATCTCCCATTCCCCATTCCCAAATAGTTGTGGGCCCCACCATTCCGATTACAATTCTTGCTTCATTTTTACGAAGTAAACGCGTCAATCATTCCAATTCTGGATTCCGATTCCCCAATCTGGGAAGTAAACGCAGCATGTGTGTTTACATAATTTTGGATTGAGAGTAAATGATTTCAAATTATAACTTTACCCTTATTTAAAGAATTGTAGTTTTTAATTACAAAATTAATAAAAAATATATTTGAAAAATAAAATATTTATTTTATTATATTATATTTGTAAATCAATAATAATTAATAATATTCTTAATTATGTAAGTCACAATTTTTATTCATTTTAATTTTAATTATGTAAATAAAAAATTATTATTAGGAGCAACACAAATGAAACATTATTATTAATAATATAATAAAAAATTAATATTTTCTCATAATAAAATATTGATTATTATTAATTACTAATATTAAATAAATATAATACTATTATTTTTAAATAAATATAATAATATTACATTTTCAAATAAAAACAATATATAGTAATATTATTATTAATTCTCTATGAGTATAATAATATTAATTTTAAGTAATTTTAACTTAGAATCAATGTAAATTATTATTTTTAATAATTATAATAATATTATATTTAAATATGTTTAATAATATTATTTTTAATAAATATAATTTGTAAAATAATAAAATAATATTATTTAAACAAATATGATATTATTTTTTTATTAAATATAAAGGTAAAAAAGGAATCCACTACCCTTCCCATGGGAATGGGAATCCTACTCCCCACTCCAAAAAAAAGTGGACCCCATGGCATGAGATCCCCACTCCTCTCTTAAAATTGATAAGTAAACAATGGAGTAGGAGGAATTGAAAGCCTTCACTCCCACTCCAGGAAGTAAACACTACATAAAAGTTGTCGAAATGCTTGCGAGGAACGATGGAGCTGTAGAGGAAGTTTATCTAGTATTTACGTTTAAACTTCGTTGTGTTTTGGAAAATGGAAACTATTTAATTATGTTTTAAATTTGTGACTTTGTTTCTAAAAATTAATGTTTGGAAATTGTGCTTTGGATGGAGACTATTAAGTTTAAACTTTGTGTTAATTTTAATTTTTATTAAGTTTATACTTTGTGTTAATTTTTAATTTTCATTCATTTGAATTTGATTCTATAGTAGGTTCTTTTTTTGTTGGTTGAGAATTGGTAAAAAAATTATTATAATTAAGAAAAACAATTTAATAAACAATCTAAAAATGTCAAGAAAAGAAAAAGTAACTCAAAATTGCATAGACCCGAATTGACTTGAATTAACCCAAATTGACCCGAATCCTATTTGATATGATTTTACTCGACCGAAATTAACCCAAATCCAATCTGAGCCCTATCTAATCCAAATCCGATCTGATTTGAACTCAACTCGATTTTTTAACTTGGATCGGATCGAATTGGGTTATAAGTTTGGGTGGAGTTCGGATGAATTTTTATCTAACCTGACCAAACCAAAACCCAATCGAGTTGATCCGAACTCGACCCGAACCTAATTTTGCCCAGCCCTAATACTAAATATTAAATTAGATCTTATGGTATTCTAATTCTTTTTTAATTCTTAACAACAACAACTACTACAACAATAATAAGTTTTTCTTGAGGGTTAATTTATTTGTTAATTTGGCTTATATAAAGTCATAGATCATAGTACATAATAATATTAGTACACACATTTTATGGAATGATGATATTTATAATTTTATTTATTAAAATTATGAAAGGCCCGTAATAAGCACGTTTTACTTTTAATGAAAATAAATTAAAAATTTTATAATTTTATAAATAACTTGAAATTTAATCTTTTAATATATTTTATTAGCATAAGTTTTTTATTTTCATGTGTCGTGCTTAACCCATCTCTAATCGTACTATGTTTTTAATAGGGGTGTTCGCGGATCGGATTTTACGGATTGGACATCAATCCATATCCGATCCATAATTTTACGGATTATAATTTTTCAATCCAATCCAATCCACGGATTGATTAAACTCAATCCAAATCCAATCCATATATCTGCGGATCGGATACGGATTTGACTCAATCCATATCCAATCCATACGTCTGCGGATCGGATGCAGATTTAACTTAATCCATATCCAATCCACTATTTTGCACATCAGTTTCTGAATTAAAAATTTTTAGTTCTCCCCAATCCATAAACTAATGAAATAAAAAAAATCTAATATAAAAATAAATTTACTACTAATTAAATTTAAAATTGAATAAAGTTTAAACAAATTAATTGTTTAAATAAAACTAAAATAATACATTTAAAGTTTTAAAATATAGCACATTGAGATTAATTATTCAAATAAAGATACAATAATACATTTAAAGTTTCTAAATATAACACACTAAGATTAATTGTTCAACTAAAGTTACAATAATATATTAATATAACACCGAAATTAATTGTTCAAATAAAGTCACAATTAATTGAAATGGCGAAGTTTTTGAAACCAAACACAGTCTTATCCTTCACCAAGGCGGTTGCACTTGTCGAAAAGTGATGATTACGGAGCCGTCAACGATGGGAACCAAGAGAAGTGCGGGTGGCGATCTTGAAGGTTGTGATAGTGCAATTGTTTGGCTTGAACTAGTGATTGTGAAGTGGCTCAATGGACTCGAGGAAGAAGAAGGTTTGCTCTCGCTGGAATCGCGCAGTCGACGTCCTTCAAATTGATGTCGAGAGTGTATCGAACCAGTATTGGGTGTTGCTAGTATGGATGACAATTTTTCTCGATGGGATGGGATTGAGACATATTTTTGTCCCATAAAAAAATTTAGGGACTGGAGTGAGACATTTTTTTATCCCATTTGTATATACGAAACGGGAGTGGGATTGGCAAATTCCGTCCCATCCTATCTCAGTGCCGACTAAGAAAAGAAAATTTTCCAATTGAATACGGGATCCCATCTCTTTTGGGACGAGATCGGGACATATTTTGTCCCAAAAAAAATAAAGGGACATGACTTGCATATACGGGGCCGGATTGGGATTGATAAATCCCATCCCATCCCGTCCCATTGCCAACCCCAACAGCAGTGCGTGTGACAGCCGGGAAGCTTAGAGTTTTTTGTTTGCAAATTGTTGGTAACTTGTCGTTATGTTACTTTACTTTTGAGCGACTTTATAAATTGTTGGTAACTAAATGTTATGTTACTTTGCTTTTGCTAGTGCATGTGACTTAATTTTTATTTTGTTTTACAATTTTTACAAGTTATATTTGTATATTTGATTATTTAATTATTTAATTATTTTATATTATTATTGGGTAATGGGTAAGATATATTATAGTACTTATGTAACTATGTAATATCACATTTATAATAATTTTTTAACTAAATATATATATATATATTTTTTTTTTTTTGCGGATTCACGGATTTTTACGGATTTACAGAAGTAAATCCATATCCAATCCATCGACTGCGGATTTTTAAATTTTCAATCCATATCCAATCCACGGATCCACGGATCGGATTTATATGGATCGGATTTTCACGGATCAGACGGATTGAGCGGATCGGATTGGATTCTGAACACCCCTAGTTTTTAAGGCCTCCACGTGCCTATAATTCTCAGCCCAACGTGACATGCCTTGTACGGGTAATTTTTAAGGACCTCCCTTGAGGTTTGGCCTATTAACACTTATATGAAAAGTATAACCGTAATTACAGAAACCTCTCCCGCCCTTTATACTCAGTTTCGTATATAGTGAGTACATGAGGGTAAACTAGTAAAAGCGCATTTAAAATTAAAATAGACAAAAAGTTGCTTTGAAGATATATGCACTGAAACACCCAAAATCATTTTCTCTTTCATCAACCGAAGCACGTATCAACAAGATGGTCTTGGATCAGCAAATTTTTATTCATTCATCAAGTTATAGTGCAAGTTGTAGTAATTAGGGAGAGAACTGATGAGGATGGAAAAAGATCCGAGTGTCTTATTGTTAGTATTATGGACAAATTAATTCTGTTAACCCAAAGCTGCAATCTGATTTTTGTTCTCCCAAATGGAGTCCAAATGCTGAATTCGACAACTGCAAAGAAGCCTGAACAATTTCCATTCCATGCCCTCTCAATGGTCAATGGCCAATTTGTGCACTTACAAGTATCAACTGCAAAGTTGCTTTCGTCAGTCTGTTGGAGTGGTGGTCGTCAGCACCAAACTCAGATCTCATCGGCACCGAATGCAGATTTCTCGGCTTTCAAATAGCAAACCGCAGGTTTTATTTTATTACTTGTGTATGATAATATTGCTAGGGATTACGAGGATCATGGAACCCATGTGGCCTCTATAGCTTTTGGAGATGAAGTAAAGGATGCTAGTTTCTTCGGAGTGGGACAAGGCACTGCCAGAAGGGGAGTTCAATTGGCAAGAGTTGCTGCTTATAAAGTCTGTTCTCCTGCAGGGTGTACGAAACTTTATTTTTTTGCTGCTATCAAAATTGGAGTTCTGACGCTGGGGAAAAGGAAATGGCCACTTTTCTTTTTTAAGCTTTGGAACAACAGTAGGAGTAGAGCAGAGCTGAGTGCCATCGAACAAATGCCTCCATTTTTAATCATTAGTTTAAACTTTATTGTTCGCCATTGTTTATTTTGTTGAACTCAAACATTATTTTTGCGCCATTTTTTTAGTCATTATTTTAAAATATTTGTGGGCCATGACTGAGAAGGATGCGTGAAACGGCAGCACTGTCGTCATTCTTTCTTCTTTACGGCTAAACAGCAAAACTCAATAATTAATATTTGGCACCAAAGACATTTTAGTCTTTTTGCAGAGGTAAGGGTAGTTTTGACTTATAGTTAGTCAACTGATGGTCAAGAAAAATGAGTGTAAATGATAGGGGAGGTCTTTGTAATTATAGTCATACTTCTTATTCAATTGTCAATATGCCAAACCTCAAGAGGTCCCTAAAAATCACCTTGCCGTGTACCCTGTTAAAATATACTCATGCCGTGTTAAGCACGCCATTCACGTTCCATATGCCATCTCTAATTGTGATGTCAATTTAATGCAAATCTCTGTTGGTTTGTATTTATGCAGACGTTAAATGCTTCGCGAGCGAAATTGATTGATACAAAATGGTTCAAAATTTTCTAAACAGAACAAAGTTAAGGGATTTTATGTAGATACTTGGATGATAAATTTATAATCTAACTTGATATTTGATTAAAATTTTAGAATTCAATCAAATTTCAGTAACCTAATTTTTTGCAAATCAATACAGGCCTAGTTTTGAGCAGAAGTTTTTGGTGCATTCTACAAGAGTTTTAACATAAAATTTATAACATAATACTGAGAGTAGACTGGAACAATTCTCCGAAAGATGCTTACCACCAATTAGATTCATCTATATCTAAATCAAATTGTAAGATTAATCAATTAAATTTATCCTTTGTATTAATTGGTAGGCTAGAAGCAATTGAATAAATAACAAAAAGGGATTCCACCAGCATGAGACTGAAAATCAATTTCATTCTGAAAATTCAAAGGAAGCTTGCAATTACACTATCTTCTCTAATATCATCACATCAAAGGGATTTAGTCCCTATATTTCTCCTGAAAACTTTTCTAAATTTTCTAGCAAATAAAAAACACAGAACAACAACTCATCGAATGAGCTCCATGTCTACTATTTGTGTCTGCTCAACTGCAAAAAGAACCACTGAAAGCCAATTATATAAATCAACAGATAATTAATAAAATACCCTGCAAGACTGTGAAGATTACAGCAATGATGCTTGTAATAATAGCAATCCTGTTCATTCTTTGGCAGCTAGGCGGACGTATTTACCGTCAATTATAAATCTGGGGCTTGAATCAATCTGCACCAGATAAACAAGGAAATGATGATCAAGAAACAAACTCAGTAGGGTAAGATAACGATTCAGTTCTTCATATATAAATGATCCAAAGAAAATGATAACTGAAAGGGGAACGAAAAGTAGAACTATTTACACTTTAAAAATTATTCTGAACACTCTTATTTTAATAAAATTAATTTATTACAAATTTTAATAAAACAATTTATTACAAAAAAATACCCATCATGTAAATTACTATTTAAGAGCCAATATAACATAATGACTATGAACACATATATGGCACACCTATTATTTAACAAATAATTCTCATGTCTATAAACCATAAAAAAATTATTTCTAACATCTTAAACACTACTTAGTTAACAAAGAAAAAATCAATATTTTGAAAGATTCTGACTAGAGCCTTGTGATCCTTTTAATTTTTCAAAAATTATAATAGAAGTACAGTAAGAAACATGTTCATCTTTTTTTTCCTTTCGATATAAAAATAATATAAACAAAAATGTCTTAAACCTATCCCACTTCTTCGTCCTTCCTCTTCTTGGCATCACGTTCTCGGTTGATTGCCAATTGTATTTTGGGTGCACTTTTCCAATATCGAATATATTCATTAAATTAATTAAAAACTAATTATAGCTAAAATTAATTAAAGAATCCGTGTACAACTTGAATTGACCATTGCTGTATATATATATATATATATATATATATATATATATGTCAATTTTTTTAAAAAAATGAATAATTTTATTGATGTTTTGATTAAATAAAGATAATTAATTTAAATGACTCAAGGATCTTTCTTTTTTTTTTTTTAAAAGTTTAAGAGTGTAGAGAGTGAACTTAATTTTTCAAACTTAGTGGATGAGTGCATAGAGTGTTCAAAGAAAATTTTTGATGCAAATAGCCCCACCCAAAACAAAACCATTGTCCCTTCCCTAAGCTGACCTTGTGCTCCATCACATTACTGAGTTGTGTTTCATCTTCCTGTATGCCAGATTCCTGCAGAGCCTTCAGGACTAGTTTTTTCAGTTTTTTCAACTTCAAAACCCCATCAGGAGTCTGCATCACAAACAGCAATGAAGAAAAAGTCAATGCACGTGTGCGAACAACAATGAAATGCATGGCATTCCCAGATGATAGCTCACTAGGTTTGGCCTCTTGCAATGTAAGTGAGAGGGCATGGGTTCAATTCCAAGAAGTTACATCTAATTCAGTGTGGGTGGGTGGAGTGGGGTGGAATGTTTGGTAACTAGAAAGAAAAAAAATGAAATGCAGGATAAACTGTGACTTCTAAGTCCAAGGGAAAGGAAAGTATTACTTTCACATAGCCAGGGTTAGGTTAAAGATGAAAATATATAGCTGACCAAATATAAGTAGATCATTAAAATATTTTTAGCTACCCCATTTGAATAATACTGAAACGTAAGAATAGCATCCATAGAAACATACCGATTCCAGAGCTGATGTTATCAACTTCTTCCATTTTATTTTGTTTTCGGTCTCTTCTATAAGCACATTATGTTTGGCTCTCTTTGATGACCTCTCTGTGTCCCCTGGCTTTTCTTTTTCCACTTGAATGACTTCCCCATTGACAGCTTCAACTGGAGTATTACTGCCAGTCTTAATTCCAGCACCATCTTTCTCCCATGCATGATGTTTTCTCTTCCTAGAGGATGGCAAGTTCACATTCAATGTGTCCGGGTCAATATGCTTTGCTTCTTTAGAGAGATTTTGCACTTTTGGTTCCTCAACATGTTTATCGTTGGCCAATTCACCAGTTGAAACCTTCATTTCAGGAGCTGCTTCTGTTTGTTTAGCTTGTTGGTTAGCAGCATGGTAAGCTCGGGCCTTTGACTTATGCTTCTTTCCTTCAGCATGTAGAAGCAGGGTTTGCTTACTGGTTGCCTTAGTGTTGCAGAGACTGCAGAAACAGATATATACAGAGTAATATTCAAGAACCCAATCATAAGATTAGAAGTACTTGCAAATAGTAATGTGCAAGCTAAGTTCTATGCATGAACAATCTCACAAATTTAATGAAATCAAATAACTCTCTTCAGTGTTAGTGTTCTATGTATAATACCGAAATTTGAGAAGAAATGGATCAAATTCAACCTAGCAACAACTTAGTTGTCTACCATTTTATTTTCCAAGTAATATCTGTAAGGCAAATAGGGCACAGCGATAGGAGATACAAAAGTACACATACTTACAACCTAGTTAATAGAATTCCAAAAAGAAAGGAGATGGTTGTTACTTTCTACAATCCAGTATCCACAAAGAGACTTTTATTATTAGTCTGATCACCATATCTTTGAAAGTAAAGTAGTATATATCACCATATCTTTGAAAGTTAAAGTAGTATATATTTATTTGCATCTGTAATTTCTAAAGTAAAAAAGACATAAAATTATATTTAAATATGTTTTATTCTTCCATTCCCTTTGGAAATTGAAGGAGCATCCTTCAATGTTCCTTCCTAATATCATTTTCTTTCAACAAATCAGGAAAATGGTCTCACCAAAAAAGCTTTTTCCTACCTAGTAACATAAAGTAGAAATGACAATATCCTGAACCCAAAAGGGATTAAAAAAAGAGTGGAAAAACTTCTAAAGTTTTGGGCAAGAGGTTAAGTTAATTACATAAGCTGAAAATGATAGTCAATTATTAAATCAGAACTAAAGAAAAAATTCAGCCTTTGACAAAAGAGAGGCTTGTATACTGAACAACTATGCTGTGCATCAACATAAATAGATTGCAAAGCTCAATGCAATTACTGCGGTTCTTAACATTATCACCATCAGTCATAACCAGCCTTCCTATTGGTTCCTTATTTATAAAATGGAAAAGACATGGAAAGTAAGCGCGATAAAAATGTACATACCTACAAAACCAAGGTGGGCGTTCAGATAATCCAACATTTATATCAATATCAGGTTGCTGCTTTGATTCCTTGTTCGACTTGGCATTCATCCCATTCGACACTTTGCCTTCACCCTTAGGACCATATTTCTCCTGAGTACAAAAGTTTCAAATCCAAAGCCAAATGTCATAATCTGGCTGGACTCTTTAACACTTAAATATCAATCCAATATATCCTGGATTACATAGAACTCAAATCTGAAGCGAAATTATATGAAGCCTGGATTCGGAAACTAACACATGGTAGAACAAATAACATTCTAATTAGAGGTGAGAAATGCATGCCCATAATTCAATAACATTAATTAATCAGTGATACAGTAGAATTGGAAAGATAAGAAATGAGAAACACACCGCTTCAGTAATGCACTGTGTGTGGCTCTGAACATTTTGCTGCCCGAATATTTCTCCACAATCGATGCATGATAACTGAGCAATTAGCGAAAGCCAAAAAAGCTAATTATGATTATTATTCGAATATCTTAGTGGCAATGAAACTGCTGAATATTTCTCCCAAAAAGAAAAGAAAAACAACAAATAAGAGAAACGGAGACCTTGGAGGCAGAGCAAATTCTGAAGTGATTGGAAAGCTTCGGCTTCTTCAGATTCTCGCCACAATCTTCACACTGAAACCACACCATCTTTTTTCTAGGGTTTAAGGGACGGAGAGAGCTCTGCAATTAGAATGAAGAGTAATTCAGGGTTTTAAAATATTAGGGTTTAAATGACATACATGATATGTCTTCTTTGGTGGGCTTTGGACATGTTTGGTTGCATTATATAATTTTTACAATTTGATAATATATTGTACAATCCCAACCTCAACCTTATTTGACAAGATTTTTAGTTTGGACGCAGTAATCTTCCAAATGAATGGCATAAGTTATCAACAATTTAACTAATTAATTAAAATTAGTTTGTAATAATAAATAATTCATTCTTAAATAACAATATTATGATTGTAATTAACTTATTTCATAAAAAAAATGTAATTACATTTAATTAATTTTCATTCACGTTAATTTAAATAATTGTTAGGAAATTTTAATCCTACCAAAGATTTTACAAGCAACAATATTAAACAAATAATTAAAAGAAATATAAATTGAAAATAAAATCAATCACACAACATAAGAATATACATAAAAAACTCTTATATTGAAGAAAAAACCATGAGCGCCAAGGATGATGACAGAAAAATCTACTATATGAAAAATTATTACAATCACTCTATTATTTCTCCTCACACTCAAAACTATAATAACACACAATCTCTCAATACACCTACTGCTTCTCTCACACTAAAAATTGTCTACTTGTAGAGAACTGATTGTTGTGTTATGTTAATAAATGAATCTAACCTCCTTATATATAGTGATTTTTTTTTGTAAGAGATGTATTTTTTTTCTTAGACTAATGGTGTGTTTACTTGTAGGTTTGGGTAATGAGAATGAAACCTATATTTATTTAGCAAAATATAATTTGAGAATGAGAATAAAATGTCTGGGTCCCACATAATTTGAGAATAAAAAATGAGAATCTCATTCCCATGGGGGTTGGGAATGAAAATATGAGAATGGGAATGGGAATGAAATATATATTTACTTTTCTATCCTTCTAATTTTTTCATATTCCTAAATTACTCTTATTCAAATAACAAATAATTTCATTATTTTAAATATCATTAATAATAATAATAATAATTAAATTTATTATTTTAGTTATTATTAATTATTATTATTATTATTTTTATTAATATTATCATTATTAACATTTATCATTATTTTTATTAATAAAAATAAAAATAACAATAATTAATAATAACTAAAATAATAAAGTTAATATAATTTAATTTTAAATATAAGTAATTTAGGAATATCAAATGCAGTAAGGGCAACTTCGGAATAAAACTGGTATTGATTGAGCCCGAAGTAATATGCAAGCTATATACCGTTGGAAAGATAATTAAGTTAGCTTTCCAATACATTTTACAGAGCTGGATTTGGAGTTCTCTAGAAGGAGTTATGACCAATTCATTACAGCTTGTTCAGACTTGGGATTTTCAACGACTTCTTTGTTTTCAACTTCATTTGTTTGTTTTGTTTCAAGTTTTTCAATGTGTAAGATAAGTCTATCATCAATAATGGTGGGTTAACAATAAGTTTTTCAATGATAGCATTAATTATGGTAGGTTAGCATTAAGTTTGTCAATGATAGCATTAATTATAGTTGGTTGGTGAAGACTTTTTGAAGCATCCTTTGACAAACCTATACTTGGAGGGTTGTTCCAATGTTTTCATTTGTATTTTTAAGATCTTAGGTTTCTATTGGTGTATTTAAACTCAGAAACCTTGCTATGTAAGAAATTAGAGATTAATGTTATTTGAATTTGAAAGATTATTCTTTCTTTGGTTCTTTTGAGAACTAGTGAACTTACCAAGAATTAGCATTCTTGTGGTGTTCCAAATTTAAACTTATCACTCAGCTTCTCATCTATTTCTTGAGTGTGGCATCAATATCATTCTCTATACCTTTGGTTCATGTTTTCTTAAGCATTGGGTCAACGTTTTGTTTGTTTTAAATCTGTTTAGAACTTTCTTGGGAAGTTGAAACTTCAATTTAAGTGTGGGTTTCAAAATTCATTGTGGAATTTGCATCAGATTGAGAATAACAGAGCTTATTGTTGTTTACAGTTGATAGTTTCAATATAAATTGATGATAGAATTGATATATTATGCGCATATTTGGTGGTGGCCAATGATTCTTTAACCAATGTTTTTCTCATTGTTATTTCTTTATCCTTTAATTAGAGGTTTTTATTAAATTATTGTTTTCGTAGTTTAATTTCTTAATTTCTTGCTATTTAGTTAAAAATTAAAAAACCTCCTTTTTTATTTTTAGTTGGAATTTTCTTTAGTTAGATTAATTTATATTATTATTCCTATCATTATTTTATTTTAAGCCCTGCTTTAGAGTTGATAATAAATGCAGTTAGCATAGTCTCTGTGGGATCGATCCTTACTCACTATGTACTAATTATTTATAGTAATTGTAAGGTTTTAAATTTGGTATACCCTAAAGACACTACCAAATTTTTGGCACCGTTGCGGGGGCCTAGCATTTCGTTTGTTTATTATCACTCATTTTATTTTATTAATTTTCTTATATTTTTTCTCATTTTATTTTATTTATTTATTTTAATTAGTTATTTTGTTTCTATATTTAGATTTTCATGAGCATAGAAGACATTCAATTGAAACTCGAACAATTTAGAGCAACCTCATCATATTCAGAACTCGATTTTGCCATCCCCATTCCACTCCCAAAGACAGAGCCAGACTGCCCAGAACCTGAACCAATGGCTCAGAGTTGGCAGCTCCTAATTTGGACCAGCAACCGTTATGGATTGAGAATCCAAACCCTCAAGTAAACTTTGAACTCAAATCTAGGATAATTCATCTTCTTCTTACTTTTCATGGTTTTACAGGAGAGGACCCAAATAAGCACTTGAAAGAGTTCCACGTGATATGCTCCACAACGAAACTAGCCGGAGTTTTTGAAGAGCAAGTTAAGCTAATGACCTTTCCATTCTCTTTGGCGGATTTAGCCAAGGAATGGTTGTACTATCTTCCCTCTGGTACTGTCACTACATGGAATGAGATACGTTAGCTATTTTTAGAGAAATATTTCCCAACTTCAAAAGCTGGCAGCATTCAAAAAGAAATTTATGGAATCCGGCAGTATAATAGAGAGTCGCTCTACAACTATTAGGAACAATTCAAAAAGCTATGTGCTAGCTGCGCCTACCATCAGATAAGTGATCAGCTCCTTATTCAATACTTTTATTAGGATCTACTGCCTATGGATAAGAGTATGATTGATGCCACTAGTGGAGGGGCACTCGTAGATAAGACACTAGAAGTAGCCCGAAATCTCATTGCTAATATGGCTGCTAATTCCAAACAGTTCAACACCAGGAATGATCTATTGCCACCACCTAGGCGAATCAATGAGGTAAGTACTACTTCCCTCGAATAACAAGTTTCAAATCTTACTTCTTTGGTGCAACAATTAGCCCTAAGGCAACAAGTGATACCGTGTGGCATTGTTCCATCATCGGGCATGCGACTGATATGTGCCCTGCTCTCCAAGAGGGTTCACATGAGTAGGCCAATGTAGTTGAGGGGTTCCTAGGCCAACCAAGACAAAAGTATGATCCATACTCTAATTTTTATAATGAAGAGTGGAAGGATCACCCTAATTTTAGGTATAGAAACCAACAACAAAGCATTCCTAATGTGGCACCGTCTCGACCACCGGGCTACCCCCAACAGCAGGTGCAATAGCCTTACCAAGTTCGGCCACCTCCACCTCCTCAAAATCAAGGTACGTCTTTGGAAGATCTTGTAAAAGCTCTCACTACTATCTCCATGTAGTTCCAACAGATTACCCAAAAACAACTCCAACACTTAGAGAATAAAATTGGCCAACTGGCCAAATCTATGAGTAGGATAGAAGCTAGAACTTCAGGAAAGTTACCTTCTCAACCAGACATTAATCCAAAGGAGAATGCTAGTGCTATGTCTCTTAGGAGCGAAAAGTAATTAGAACCATTATTAGCTAAGCTATTAAAAGTGTCAACAACATCATCGCACTTTGTGACTAATCCCTTCCCTAAGCCTCTTCCTTTAACAAGAAAAGACGATTCCCACTTTGCATTGCCAGTTAACCCATTTGGCCAGGTAAGTACCCCTTCACCTCGAATTAAGACTCTTTCCATTCCTTCAGCATTTCCTAGCAAGTTTAAATAATTCAAAAAAAAGGAGCAAGAAATGGAGATCTTTGATACTTTTCGTAAAGTAGAGGTAAATATTTCTCTACTTGATGCTATTAAATAGGTGCCGCGTTATGCAAAGCTTTTGAAGGAATTATGTAGCAACAAACGAAAGTTGAGCGGTAACAAAAAGGTAAGTGGGAAAGAATATTTCTATTGTACTTCAAAGAAAACTTCCTCTTAAGTTCAAGGATCCAGGTACTTTTACTATCCCCTACACTATTGGCAATACCATATTCGAAAGATGTATGCTAGATTTAGGGGCTTTAATTAATGTTATGCCATATTTGATTTGTAACTCCTTGAATTTAGGTCCAATGGAAGAAATTGGTATAATTATTCAATTAGTTGATAGATCTAATGCTTACCCCAAGGGGGTTGTAGAAGATGTTCTTGTACAGGTCAATAAATTGGTCTTTCCAGTTGATTTTTATATCATTGAAATGGAGGATGAGTCATTGCCCAATCCCACTCCTATTCTGTTGGGGCGACCATTGCTTAAGAAAGCCTGAACCAATATTGATGTTCATGATGGAACTATCACAATGGAATTCGATGGTGAAGTGATCCACTTCAATATCTTTGAAGTCATGAGGTATCCTAGTGATGTACATTCTATCTTTGCCATAGATGATATTAATACTTTGGTGCAGGATTTCTTTGAATTATCCAGTAATGACAGCTTTGAAATTGCCATAACAAAAATCTTAAGGAACAGGCAAATTTGATAAAGTTGGATGATGAGGTAGAGGAAGCTATGGCGATCTTAGATGGAGTAGTCCTAATACACATCAATGGGTATAATGTTTCTTACCTTGAATTACCTTTATTAAACGAGAAACTATTACCTTCAATTATGCAGCCACCTACCTTAAAACTTATTCCACACCCAGAGCACCTGCAATATATTTGCTTGGGTGAGAATCAAACGCTTCCAGTAATAATTGCTAAAACCCTCACTTTAGTTCAACAAGAAAAGTTAATTAGGGTGCTTAAGGATCATAAGACGGCGATTGGTTGGACAATTGTTAACATTAAGGGAATTAGCCCTTCCATGTGTATGTGTCGCATTTTACTAGAGGAAAAGTCTAAACCAACGAGAGATGCACAACGTCACCTTAATCCACCAATAATGGAAGTCGTAAAAAAAGGAGATACTGAAACTCTTTAATGTGGGAATTATCTATCCATTTTTAATAGTAAATGGGTGAGTCCTGTGCAGGTAGTTAAAAAAAAACAGGCATCACAGTGGTCAAGAATGAAGACAACAAGCTTGTACTAACCAGAGTTCAAACTGGGTAGAGAGTTTTCATTGACCATCGTAAACTGAATGCAGCTACTCGCAAGGATCATATTCCTTTGTCATTCATTGATCAAATGCTTGAAAGGTTAAGTGGTCATTCTCATTATTGTCTTCATGATAGTTACTCACGTTATAATCAGATCATTATCGCTCCGGAAGACCAAGAGAAAACGACATTCACATATCCTTTTGGCACATTTGCTTATTGGCGAATGCCATTTGGTCACTGTAATGCTCCTGCCATTTTCCAAAGGTGTATGATGAGTATTTTTTCTGATTATGTGGAGAACATCATTTAGGTATTTATTGATGATTTTATGGTTTATGGTGATTCTTTCGATATATGTTTAGATAACCTTACACTTGTGCTTAAATGATGCATTGACACTAACATTGTAATTAATTGGGAAAAATATCATTTTATAGTTAATCAAGGTATTGTACTAGGCCATGTTATTTCTGAAAGGGGAATTGAAGTTGATAAATCTAAGATAGATCTTATTCGCTCCTTACCATCTCTCACTAGCGTGAGGGAGGTTCGTTCTTTTCTTAGTCATGCAGGTTTCTATCGTAGGTTTATCAAGGACTTCTTCAAAATAGCATTACCCCTCTACAACTTACTTCAAAATGATGCAACTTTTGACTTTAATGATGAGTACCAAAAAGCATTTGAGAAGTTAAAAGAGGTTTTGACATCGGCCCCTGTGATTCAACCACCAAATTACAATTTACCATTTGAGATCATGTGTGATGCCAGTGACTATGTTGTTGGAGCCGTGTTGGGCTAGCGTGTGGGCAAGCTTCCTCATGTCATCTACTATGCCTCCCATACATTGAATGATGCACAACTCAACTACTCTACCACAGAGAAAGAACTTTTAGCAGTTATATTTGCCTTAGAGAAATTTCGTTCTTATTTGATTGGATATAAGGTAATTGTTTATTCAAACCATACAACTGTTAGGTACTTGCTTACAAAAAAGGATGCCAAACCGTACATCATTCGATGAATACTTCTATTGCAAGAATTTGGCTTAAAGATTCTGGATAAGAGAGGTTCTGAGAATTTGGTGGTAGATCATTTTGAGTCAACATACCTAAAACGAAGATGCACTTCCATTGCATGAGAACTTTCCAGATTAGCAGTTATTACAGGTAGGCACAATTACTCTTTGGTATACAAATATTGTCAATTACTTGGTTACTAGGATAGTACCAAAAGAGCTAACCCGTGCACAAAAGGCTAAGATTGAGTAATGTCAAGTACTATGTGTGGGATGAGTCATACTTCTGAAAGCATTGTTCTGATCAAGTTATTAGAAGGTACGTACCCGAAACTGAATTTTCTTCTATTTTCACATTTTGTCATACTCTAGCTTGTGGAAGACATTTTGGACCTAATAAAACAGCCCTTAAGGTACTTGCAAGTGGTTTTTATTGGCCATCACTATTTAAGGATATATATTTTTTTTGCAAATCTTATGATCGTTGTCAGAGGACAGGTAATTTGAGACCTAGAAATCAAATGCCACAATCTCTCATTCTTATATTTGAGATTTTTTATGTTTGGGGCATCGATTTAATAGGACCATTTCCTTCATCATTTGGTAATCTCTATATTGTTCTTGTGATTGATTATGTTTCAAAATGGGTGGAAGCAAAAGCCCCCCGAACTGACGATTCTAAGATTGTGGCAGATTTTATAAAGAGTAATATCTTTGCAAGGTTTGGAACACCAAAAGCAATTATCAGCGACAGAGGCACTCACTTTTGTAATAGCTGAGTAGAAGCCCTCTTTTGAAGATGCAACATCACTCACAAGGTGTTTACATCCTACCATCCACAAACCAGTGGGCAAGCTAAGGTGTCTAATAGGGAAGTGAAATAAATTCTTGAAAAGACAGTTAATCCGAATAGAAATGACTGGAGCCTACGGCTTGATGATGCACTTTGGGCATATAGGACCACATAAAAAATGCATATTGGTATGCCACCCTACAGGTTGGTATTTGGTAAAGCTTGTTATCTTCCGGTGGAACTTGAACATAAAGCATGGTGGGCTGTGAAACAATGTAACATGAAACTAGATGCCACCGGCCAACACAGAAAACTCCAATTGCAAGAATTAGAGGAAATTTGAAATGATGCCTATGAGAATTCACGAATCTATAAGGAAAAGACTAAGGCTTTTCATGACAAGAAAATCTTGAGAAAGAATTTTAAAGTTGGACAGAAAGTTTTACTATTCTATTATCGCCTTAAGTTGTTTCTGTGAAGCCAAAGGTTAGTTATATTCCGTTATGAGCGTGCTGAGGTGGCTGATGAGCTGGCATTAGTGGGGTCCAAGAGAATAAGCTATTAAGTTGTTACAGCTTGGTTCTGTTAAGTGAATACACACGTGTGAAAAGCAGTACATATAAGCTTTTTCTGAAGCCAGAGGATGACACTTTTGAGTTGTTGTATTACAGAGAGAGAAATGCTAAGTCTAGAGAGTTGAATCTGTATTGTGGTGTATCATTGTAATCAGCCATTCTTGGTTCAATAAAGTTTTTGCCGTAGCTAGCATTTTCAACCGTGGATGTAAGTTCCTTTGTGGAGCTGAACCACGTTAGTTTCTTGGTGTGTTAATTGTTCTTAATTACTCTGTCTTTCTTGCTTCTTTTCTAGTCTTGCATTTGTTAATTCTAGGATCGTGAGTTAGTAGTTCTTGCTCAAAGTATCAGATATAACTCAGTTATCATAACAAATTGGTATCAAAGCTTGGTGTTGATTGAGATCGAATTTTAAAATGGCAAGCACTAGAGTTGATCTTGAAAAATTTAATAGAGATAATGACTTTTATCTCTAGAGTTTAAAAATAAGAGCAATTCTGATTCATCAAGGGCTTGACAGTGCCCTCGATGATGAAGAAGATCCTATGGCCAGAGAGTCAAACTATAGCCATAGCACGATGAAGAAGATCCTCGAAAAGGGAGAAGGTTCTTCAAGTCTTGGTAGAGACCAGAGAGTCATAAATAACAAGGCTCATAGCACGATTATCTTGCATCTCTTTGATAAAGTCTTGAGAGAGGTGTCGAAAGAAAGAACTGCATCTGGCTTGTGGGCCAAACTTAAAGAAATGTTTTTGAAGAAATCTTTAGCAAAAAGGTTGTATATGAAGAAGAGATTATACACATTCTCGATGAAAGATGATGTAGCCATGAAGGATCATGTGGATGAGTTTAATAAACTCATTATTGATCTTGAGAATGTCAACATAATTCTTGAAGATGAAGACAGGGCACTCATCTTACTTAGTTCCCTTCTAGAATCTTATGAACACTTTGTAGATACTATTTTCTATGGAAGACAGACTCTCCCATTGAAAGATGTCAAAAATGCTCTAGAATCAAAGGATTTGAAGAAAAGGGTAGAAGTGAAAAATCAAAGTAGTGCAGAAGGCTTAATTGCCAAAGGAAAATCAAAAAAGAAAAACAACAAGCAGAAGAAGAACAACAGCAGAAGAAGAACAATAACCAGAAAGATAAAGCTGAGAAAAAGAAGAAAAAAAGGAAGTGTTACTTCTGCCAAAAGGAGGGGCACTACATCAAGGATTGTTTTGAGAAAAAGAAACTAGATGAACTGCAAAAGAAGTCAAGTGGGAAGGATGCTGTAGCTTCTGAAGATGAAGGTGACTATGATAAAGCAGATGTCCTGGTGGCTACAGAGAGGCACTCAATAGGTGAATGGATATTAGATTCTGGTTGTTCCTTCTATATGTTTGTAAATAAGAGCTTCTTTAAGACCTTTGAAAATGTGAATGGTGGGAAGGTACTGTTAGGGAATAATTTAGCTTGCAAGGTGGCTGGAATAGGAACCATTAGCTTAAAAATGTTTGACGGTGTCACTAGAGACTTACACCATGTGAGATATGTTCCTGAACTCAAAAGAAATCTAATATCCCTAGGAATGGTTGATCAATCAAGGTGTACAATTAAGGCTGAAAATGGAGGAAAACATGTTACAGATAAAGGTAAAACTGTTATGAAGGGAGTTAGAAAAAATGAACTGTATATACTGCTTAAATCCTCACCTATGTATGGGATCTCAGCAAGTGTAACCAAAGATAAAACTAAGCTCTTGCATATCAGAGTAGCTCATATCAGTGAAAGAGGCCTCAGGGAGTTAAGCAACCAGGGCTTGTCTGGTAATGACAAAATCTCTTTTTTAAAATTTTGTGAGAAATATGTATTTGGCAAATCTACAAGACTAAAATTCAGTATAGGGAGAAAAGAAACCAAACAAACCTTAGATTACATTCACTCAGATCTTTTGGGGCCATCACAAGTTCCATCTTTAGGTGGAGCTAGGTACTTTGTGTCCTTTATAGATGACTTCTCAAGGAAAGTATGGATTTATGTGTTAAAGCACAAAAATGAAGCATTAGAGAAGTTTAAACAGTGGATAACTCTAATGGAGAATCAAACTGATAAGAAAATAAAGAAGCGAAGGACAGATAATGGGCTGGAATATTGCAGTAGAGAGTTTGAAGATTTCTACAAGTCAAAGGGCATAGCAAGGCATAGAACTGTTACCTATACTCCACAGCAAAATGGACTAGCAGAAAGAATGAACAAAACCTTATTAGAGAGGGTTAGATGTATGCTGCTGAATGCAAGTTTATCTAAAGGTTTTTGGGCTGAGGTAGTCTCAACAGCTACCTACTTGATAATCAGAAGTCCATCATCAGCCCTAGGCTTCAAGACACCATAGGAGATTTGGTCAGGAAAGCCAATAGACTTGAGTAATCTAAGGATTTTTGGGTGCCCAGCTTATGCGCATATAAAGCAAAGTAAGCTTGAACCAAGGGCTGTCAAAATATATTTTTTGGGTTATTCAGAGGGCATTAAGGGATACAAAATATGGACTCTCAATGGCAAACCATCCAGAATACTTATCAGTAAAGATGTTACTTTTGATGAAGAGCTAATGCTTGTGTCAAAGGTAGAAACCGAGATTGAAGTTATAGAATCAAAGGAAGCTGAAAGTGCTGGACAGAAGGTGGAGCACTCTGATAGTTGCAAGAATTTTGAGGAGCCATCAGAACAATTCAAAGAAGGGAAGAAATCATCATAACTAAAAACATACCAACTTGCTAGGGATAGAGAGAGAAGAGCTATCAAAATGCCAAAGAAATATGGCATGGTTGACCTTATTTCCTATGCACTGACAGTTGCTGATTAAGTAAATGGTAGAGAGCCTTTGAGTTACAGAGAAGCTATGTACAATGATGATAAGCTGAAGTGGTATACTACAATGAAGGATGAAATAATCTCACAAAAGAAGAATAACACTTGGATTTTAGTTGATAAACCTTCTAACAAGAAACTAGTTGGCAGTAAGTGGATTGTCAAGTTGAAGACTGAAGCTTCTGAGAAGGAACCAGCAAGGCACAAGGCCAGACTTCTGGCAAAGGGATTTACACAAAGAGAAGAAGTTGATTTCAATGAAGTGTTCTCACTTAAAGTTAAATACAGCTCCATTAGGATGTTGTTGGCCATCTCTGCATATTATGACCTAGAACTGGAGTAGATGGATGTTAAAACTGCTTTCTTACATGGCAGTCTTGATAAAGAAATTTTCATGGCACAACCAGAAGGGTTCATTGAGAGAGGATCAGAAGACAAGGTGTGTTTGCTTGAAAAGAGCTTGTATGGCCTCAAGGCAATGGTATTTGAAATTTGATGAGTTCATGTTAAGCCATGGATACTGCAGAAGCAAATTTGATAATTGTGTGTATTACAAATTCCTATCAAGTGGTGGTGGCATCTACTTACTTCTCTATGTTGATGACATGCTTATTGCATGTAAACAAAAGGAAGAAATAAAGAAGCTCAAGGTTGAACTTAGCACTGAATTTGAAATGAAGGATTTGGGTGCAGCTACAAAAATTCTGGGCATGTAGATAATAAAGGACAGGGACTCAAAGACTTTGTATCTGTCTTAATCTGATTATGTGCAGAATGTATTAACCAGGTTCAAAATGGAAGATTCAAAACCTGTTACAACACCCCTATCAGCTCACTTTCAGTTATCTAAATCTCTGGAACCTACAACTGATGATGATCTTAACTATATGAGGAAGATTCCATTCTCCAGGGCAGTTGGCAGCATCATGTATGCCATGGTATGCACCATACCTGACTTGGCTCATGGAGTTAGTGTTATCAATAGGTTTATGGGAAATTCTGGTAAAGATCACTGGAATGCAGTGAAATAGGTACTTAGGCACCTTCGAGGGACTGGTGTCACTGCTATTGTGTTTGGAAAAATAAGTGGAGCATCATCTGAAGTTGCTGAATTTGTGGATTCTGACTATGCAGCAGATAAGGATAGAAGAACATCTATTACAGGGTTTGTGTTTACTATGTGTGGAGGTGTTGTAAGTTAGAAGTCCTCTCTTCGATCAGTGTTTGGTCTCTCAATGACAGAAGCTGAGTATATTGCACTCACAGAAGCTGTTAAAGAGGCAACATGGCTGAGAGGGTTGGTCTCTGAATTGGGGTTTAAACAAGAAGTTGTTAAAAGTTAGCTGTGATAGCTCAAGTGCCATTCAGCTAAGTAAGAATCCTAAGGATCATGAGAGGACTAAACATATTGATGTTAGAATGCACTTTATAAAGGATGAAATTGGCAGAGGAGTAGTGAATGTGGTTAAGGTGCCTTCTGAAGACAACCTAAATGACATGTTAACCAAACGTTTGTCATCAATCAGGTTCAGGAACTTGCTAAACTTGATTGGGAGTGTTAGATTGTGATTCAAGCTTATTGTTGTTGTTGCAGTAAAGGGAGAAGCATGAACATAATAGAACTAAGGTGGAGATTTGTGAAGCCAAAGGTTAGTTATATTCTGTTATGAGCATGCTGAGATGGCTGATAAGCTGACGTTAGTGGGGTCCAAGAGAATAAGCTGTTAAGTTGTGTTAAGTGGATACACACGTGTGAAAAGCGGTACATATAAGCTTCTTCTAAAGCCAGAGGATGACACTTTTGAGTTGCTACATTACAGAGAGAGAAACGTTAAGTCTAGAGAGTTTAATCTATATTGTGGCGTGTCATTGTAATAAGCCATTCTTAGTTCAATAAAGTTTATGCCCTAGCTGGCATTTTCAGCCGTGGATATAGATTCCTTTGTGGAGCTGAACCACGTTAGTTTCTTGGTGTGTTAATTGTTCTTAATTACTCTGTCTTTCTTGCTTCTTTTCTGGTCTTGCATTTGTTAATTCTGGGATCGTGAGTTAGTAATTCTTGCTCAAAGAGTCAGATATAACTCAGTTATCATAACAGTTTCTAGGTAAGTTACGTTCTCGATGGGTTAGGCCTTTTGTTGTTGTTAATGCTTTTCCTCATGGTGCAATTGAGATCAGGAGCTTAAAGACAAGTAAAGAGTTCAAGGTTAATGGTCATAGATTGAAGCCTTAGTATGAAAACTTTCAGACACTCAATGTAGAGGAGGCTCCACTTTATGAACTTGCGTATGTTGATAAGTGAAACTTGAGAACCATATCAGGCTAAAGACAATAAACCACGCTCTTATTGGGAGGCAACCCAATGGCTGGAGAAAAGATTTTGAGAGCATGCCATAACAGATTTGATCTTTCTCTCTCTCTTTCTCAGTTACTTTATCTACTCTGTGTTGAATTTTGTTTGTTTCTATTTGTGTGTCTAATCTCATTTCCCCATGTTTAATTCTTTCTTTTATTAGCTTAGGCTTACATTAAGGACAATGTAAGAATTATGTGTAGGGGGTGGATTTAGAACTTAGTTTTTGTGGCTTTGTCTTTTTCCTTTTTCCCAAAAAATAACAACATTGCTTTGAATATTAGCCAATGATAAGAATTTGATTGACAATGAATATGGTTCTTAGAAAGGGTTGAATATTACCTTAATTTATACTTGATTCTTGTGTTGATTTCCTCTTAATTGAGATTCTTTAAACCATGAGCACTAATATCAATTCTTTCATAGTTTTGAGTTAGAATTTGAGATTAATGCAGCCTGAGTTGAGAATTTTAGATTGAGTAAATGACTGCTTGTCTTGATTCCTATCTCCATAATACAGTGTAGTATACACAGGCACCATAGTTAGAAATAACTACCTATAACCCTTAAGAGTGAAGCTATCCTTCAGTAATTTTGGCCTATGTACCACCATTATGTAGAGGATAATCTACCATGAGAAGAAGGCTACCGTAAGGGATAGAGTGAAAGCTCCTGACTATGAAAAAAAAGAGAAAAAATCAAAAGAAAAAAATTAGAGATCAAAATGATAAGATTAGTTTAACGTACTGTTTTCTTTCTTCAAGGCAAAGGCTGGTGATATTGAAGATTTTGTGAATGGATTTTGATTGAATTGATTCACACACACTCTATAAGAATTAAAAGAGAGATGAGATTGATTATTGAATTAAAGTTAGAACTTCGATAATATTTGAAATTTTCTTTGAACTATATGACTTATGCAATCTTTGAGGCTAGTTTTATTTTAAATTCTTTTATTCTTTTTTTTTTTAAAATAATGTTTGTGGGTATCATCACTGAAACCCTTACAGGACTATAGCTCGTCCACTAGGGCCACCTAGGGATTTAAAAAGTGGACTAATTTAGATTTTATTTTATATTATTTTATTTTGGTTCTAGGTTTGCTCGAGGATGAGCAAAGGGTAACTCTATAAAATGAGAGTTATCATGACACTTTTAAACTTAAATCAATAATACTTAGAGAGTAAATGATGTGTTTTTATTATATTTTTGTTACATTTTGCATAAACATTCATTTTAGTTCGGTATTAATAAGTTTTTCTTGATTTAAAATAATTCGTGCTCAAATTTTGTACATAATTGTAGGTTTCCAGAAATTTATAATTCATAGAAGAAATGCTGATGCAATAGGCTAGCAAAGATGGAAAAGAACGTGGCTACAAAAGAATTGAAATAAATCTAGAACAGTGTAGTTGCTGTAGCACCTATTGCTGTAACAAATTTGGAACAATTCTGCGCGGGACACTTAAAGAATTGCGATCTGCAGTTTCCTAAATTGACTTATGCGAGCCCTAGGCTTTTGTTGACCCTAATTTTTAGTATAAATGGAGAAGTGCACCACATGAAACGGCGGCAAGGAATTAACATTGAGAAAATCAAGAGGAAAAGAAGGAAACAATTGGAATTCAAGGGAACTGAGTCTGCATCAGTGAAGAAATCAGCAGAGTTATTTGGATTTAGTCTTTTTCATCTTCTACTTGTTCTTTTCTTTACTCTTTAGTTGGACCAATGTATTTCGTGACCATTAGTTTGATGCTTGTTTTTCTTTTTCAAAGCATGAACTAAACTCGCTTGTAGTTGAGTGACAAACACTCGGAATGGGTTTTTGACTGTTCTTATGAGTTGCTGTGTGATTGCTATAGCAATTTACTCTAGTAGCTATTATTGTTATAACTATTATTTCGGCTGACCACCTATTTAATGGTTCAAGTTAAGATAGAGTAGTAAAAGGACCTGTCTTAGTGGATAATATTAGGGTAATACTTGATCTGAATTTGAATTTCTTGGATAATTCCATAAGGTTTATACTTAAAGTTAAGATTTGTAAAGAACTAGACATAGTCATTCACCTTGTAGGGTTAATAGAATGGATGTTAATAATGCCATACCTGTTATAGAATAACAACTGGTCATTGTTAGGATACTTAAAGGTATGGGTAATCCAACATGCGACAACTGAGGATACAATATAATTCTGCCCAATGTTGTAGGAAATACTGTAGCAACTAATATTAATTTGATGAAAAGCAGTCAGCTCATGAAGAGAGTTTGATCATTCAACTACCTTATTCTCAATTGATTCATTTTCGTTATTCACTTAGTTTATTTTACTATTGTAATTATTTGTTTTATTCCTTTATAATTGTTCATTTCAGTAGTAAACAACTTTGAATTTATTCATCTTGAAATTAAGATAAGCGTTGTTGCAATTGCTGTAGCATTTCTAGTAACATCAATCCCTGTGGAGACAATCTTAAATACTCATCACTTTATGACTTGTTGTGTACACTTGCACATTGGCATCATTAGCAATTGAGTTTAAAATTAACCAATAGTAAGTGTGGAGGAATTTGATAAGTGTATATTTTCCATATATTTTGCTATAAATTTCTTCATCTTTTTCTTGTTTTCGTCTTAAATATTCTAGTTATTTTAGTTAATTTTTAATTTAGTAAATTATATTTTTATTGTGTTAATTTTTATCTTAATTTTTTTATTTTGTTATTTTAGGTATATTCTGGGATTAAAGATGAATTAAATTGAAGCATTCAGGAAAGAAATCTGATTGAAAGAATCAGAATAGGAAAAGAATTGAAGATTGAGAGACAAAAGTGCACAAGAGATCAAGAATTGGAAAGAATAAGAGAAATAAAGAATATTTTCCAATTAAAGCCTGTATGGGCCAAGAAAAATTAATCTTGCACATGAGCTAAAAATAGACAAAGGAAGTAAAAAAGAAAGCCAAGCCAATTACAAGCTAAGCCATCACATGGAGCCAAAATTGGAAAAAAAGAAAGTTTCAAAGTGGCCAGTTCAATTATGTTATGCTAGATCTTCTATTTGGTTGGGGGTGAATTCAAAACCCCAAACATGTCATATGATTAATTTTTAATTTCTATCATTCAATTTTTTTAATTGAGATTGTTTATGTTCTTCTATAATTAATGTTTATGATTTTATTCTTGTTTGATTTGAGTGACCAATTAGATAGAACTTGAATAAATGCTATTACTAGATTAAAATTCTTGATCTAGATATTTTAATCATAAGTAGCAGGTTGGAATCAGTGATTTCAATTGGAGAACATAACCTAGTTTAAATAATCCGAGCTTTTGTGTTTATTGCCTAGACCAATCTAATATCTTTCTCTGCTTAATGCTTCCATTATCTTAAATTTAAAGAGCTTGTTTTAAATTATTTAATGGTTAGAAATTAGGTGAAGAGCTTGTTTTACCCAACGACACACTAAGTAAAGATTGAGACTAACAAAGCTTATTATTTTTTACGGTTGATAGATTCAACATAAATTGATAATAGAATTGATATATTATGCACATGTTTGGTGGTGGCAAATGATCCTTAAATACTCATCACTTTATTACTTGTTGTGCACGCTTGTACATTGGCATTATTAGCAATTGAGTTTAAAATTAACCAACAAGTTTTTGGCGTCGTTGCTGGGATTTGATTGTTTATCTTGAAGTGTGAAATCAATTTTAACTGTCCTAATTTAATTTAATTCATTCTTTATTGGCAAATCAAGACTTGCATGCGCAAGGACAAAATTGTTGAATTTCAATTTGATCCTGAGATTAAAAAGACTTTAAGAAGATTGCGAAAAGAGCAAAGAAATTCAAACACTGTTTCAGAAACGGATAATTTGCAAGATGGGGGAAATTTGAACTCTCACGGGCCACTACAACCTATCAATGTTCAAGAGGGGCAAAATGAACACATTAATCAGAGACAACCAGGCAACAATAACATCAATTACATGGCAGATGACAGAGACAGGGCAATAAGAGATTATGTTGTGTTAACTCCTCAAGTTGTACACCTTGGGATAGTCAGACCTGAAGTGGAAGCTGCAAACTTTGAACTAAAACCAATGATGTTTCAAATGCTGCAGACAGTGGGACTATTCAATGGACTGCCAAATGAAGATCCTAACCTCCATCTTAAGTTGTCTTTGGAAGTAAGTGATGCTTTTAAAATTGCTCGAGCAACACAAGATGCTTTGAGATTAAGGCTTTTTCCTTACTCCTTAAGAGATCGAGCAAGGACATGACTTAATTCTTTACCATCTGATTCCATCAGTACATGGGATGATTTGGCTGACAAGTTCTTAATGAAATATTTTCCACCAACAAAGAATGCAAAATTGCAGAATGAGATCACTTCTTTTCATTAACTTGAAGAGGAGAGTTTGTATGAGGCTTGGGAAAGATTCAAAGAACTGCTCAGAAGATGTCCTCATCATGGCATTCCTTGTTGCATACAATTAGAAACTTTTTGTAACGGGTTAAATCCAAGTACAAGATTGATGGTTGATGCTTCAGCGAATGGAGCTTTTTTATCCAAATCTTACACTGAAGCTTATGAAATTTTGGGGAGGATTGCCAACAATAATTATCAGTGGCCATCAACTAGACAGTCAATAATAAGAGGAGCAGCAGGGGTACATAATATAGATGCAATTACATCTTTATCAGCACAAGTAACCTCATTGACTAACATGGTAAAAGCTATGACATCTGCTCCAGTAGCAGTAAAGCAAGTTGCTGAACTGCCCTGTGTGTACTATGGTGAAGAACATGAATTTGATAACTGTCCTACAAATCCAGCATCAGTAAATTATGTGGGTAATTATAATCGACAGCCTCAGAACAATCAGAATCAAAATGCTCCAACACTAAGTGGATAAAACAGAAATGCTTAACCACCTGGGTTTCATCAGCAGAATCAAAGGGAAAAACACACCAGCCATAATCCTCTTATTTCACTAGAAACATTGATCAAAGAATACATTGCAAAGAATGAAGCAATTGTACAGAGTCAAGCCATATCTCTAAGAAATTTGAAAAACCAAGTTGGCCAGCTTGTTACAGCGATGAGTAGCAGATCTCAAGGAAGTTTGCCCAGCAACACAGAAGATCCAAGATGAGAGGGAAAGGAACATTGCAAGGCCATTCACTTAAGATCTAGAAAGAATATTGATATCCATGTTAATGTGACTAAAAAAAGGAGGTGAAACTTAATTTTTCACAGGAACTACCTTAGAAGGAGAGTGTGTTACAGCAACCCAGTCATCAAGATACTGATGTGAGTGGTCAAGCTACAGCAACTATGGAAAGGAATCAACCAATAAATGCTAAAAAAGAAGTTACAACACTAGTGGTAACAACTTACGACAAACCAAATGATCAGAGATTGGTACCTCCTGAAACTACCTAGCAATTTCGGCATCCACCTCCTTTCCCACAAAGATTCCAGAAACAAAAACAAGACAAACAGTTTGGTAAATTCTTGGAAGTACTGAAGCAATTACACACCAACATCTCTTTTGTGGAAGCATTAGACCAAATGCCTAATTATGTGAAATTTCTAAAAGACATCTTGGCAAGAAAAAGAAGATTGAGAGAATTTGAAACTGTTGCTTTAACAAAAGAAAGCAGTCACATGCTCCAAAGTAAGATTCCTCAAAAATTAAAGGATCTAGGAAGTTTCACAATACCATGTTCCATTGAAACTAGGTATAATGGCAGAGCACTTTGTGACGTGGAAGCAAGTATTAATCTGATGCTATTATCTGTATTTAAGCAGTTGAGAGTATGAGAATACAAACCAACAACAGTCACTCTACAATTAGTTGACAGATCCCATGCATATCTTGAAGGAAAAATTGAGGATATACTGGTGAAGGTTGACAAATTCATCTTTCCGGTAGACTTTATTGTTTTAGACTTTGAGGCTGATAAAGAGGTACCCATTATACTTGGAAGACCCTTCCTAGCAACCGGGAAAAATCTGATGGATGTGCTAAAATGAGAGCTCACAATGAGGGTAAATGATCAACAAGTCACGTTCAATGTGTTAAAAGCTATAAAGAACCTTGATTAGGCAGATGATTGCAATTTCTTGAGTGTTGTGAATTTTGTTGTAGCAGACAGAATCAACAGATGCAACAGTAAAGAGATCATCAAAGTTACCACCTTTGAGAGCTTTGAAGAAGAAGACGTTGCAGCAAACCAGATATACTGGATGGGAGGAAAGCAAATTGATAGACATAACAGATTTGTTGAGCATCTGAATCTTTCACAGTGAAGTAAAAACAACTTTACCATCTACTACATCACCTCTTAGTCTTGAATTAAAATTGTTACCATCTTATCTGAAATATACTTATCTTGGTCATAATAACACACTTCCTGTAATTATTTCATCTACTTTGGATGCAGGTCAAGAACAGAGCCTAGTAGATGTGCTTGGGAATTATAGAAAAGCAATTGGATGGACTATGGCAGACATCAAAGGGATCAACCCATCCATATGCATGCATAAAATTTTGTTAAAGGATTGTTACAGTAATTCAGTGGAGCTATAGAGAAGGCTGAATCCCATTATGAAGGAGGTTGTGAATAAGGAATTATAAAATGGTTAAATGCTGGAATCATATACCCAATAACAGACAGCTCACGGGTAAGCCCAATTCAATGTGTTCCAAAGAAATGAGGAATAACAATGATAACAAATGAGAAGAATGAACTTATTCCCACAAGGACAGTGACTAGTTGGAGATTATGCATAGATTATAGGAAGCTCAACAAGGCTACTCGAAAGGATCACTTCCCACTTCTATTCATATATCAGATGTTGGACAGACTTGCTAGAAAACAGTACTATTGTTTCTTAAATAGGTATTCAGGCTACAATCAAATTGCTATAGCTCTAGAGGATCAGGAAAAGACTACCTTTACCTGTCCGCATGGAACTTTTACCTTCAGAAGGATGCCCTTTGGCTTGAGCAATGCTCCAACAACTTTTTCAGAGATGTATGATGTCTATTTTCTCTAATATGGTGGAGAAAACATTGGAAGTTTTCATGGATGATTTCTCAATTTTTTGAGAGTCATATGCTGATTGTTTACACAACTTGGAAGAAGTTCTTAAAAGATGTGAGATGAAAAACTTAGTAATCAACTGGGAAAAATGCCATTTTATGGTGCAAGAAGGCATAGTATTCGGTCATAAAGTGTCTAAGAATGACATTGAGGTAGATAAAGCAAAGATAGAAGTGATAGATAACCTGTTACCTCCCACTTCAATCAAGGAAATTTAGAGTTTTTTGGGCCATGCTGGGTTTTATAAAAGATTCATTAAAGATTTTTCTAAGATTGGCAAACCATTATGCTTATTGCTGGAACATGATAAGCCTTTCATTTTGATAAAGAATGTCTTCAAGCCTTTAGAGAGTTAAAGAAAGCCTTGATCACTACACTAGTGGTTATATCACCAGATTGGACTCTACCTTTCGAACTGATGTGTTACGTCAGTGACCATTCCATTGGGGCAGTGTTAGGACAGAGGAAGGATAAGATTTTTCACTCTATATACTATGCCAACAAAACTCTTACTCAAACTCAGAAAATTACACTACTACAGAGAAAGAGTTGCTAGCAGCAATATTTGCTTTTGATAAATTCAGAGATTACTTGGTGGGTACTAAAGTGATAGTGTACACAGACCATGCAGCCATCAAGTACTTAATCTCAAATAAGGATGCTAAGCCAAGATTAATCAAGTAGCAGACCATTTGTCGAGGTTAGAAGCAGACTTGAGCACATTGACAAGAAAGGACATCACTGAAAGTTTTCCTAATGAACATTATACAAACCCCGTCAAGAACTGACACAACCCTAACCAAATTAGTTCCCAAGATCGAATCTAAACCCAGGAATAGAATGGAACCTTGACCTAATGCTTATTGGAAGCACGAACCTTGGTATGTGAAGACGCCACAATCAGCTATGGAAGGTCTGATTGATAAGTCAAGATATTGGCAAAGGGGTGTATAAGCCATAAGGTTGCACTTTCGATTTGGCTTGCCTACAATTAATGCATTTACAACAAAGTCTTTCCACATCTCGCTTCATATATGGCCAATAAAAGTGTTCCTGTAATACTGCTAGAGTCTTTACAACTTCAAAATACCCCATTAACCTTCCTCTATGGGATTCTCTCACTAGCAAATCTCTCAAAGAACAGTTAGGCACACACAGTTTATTCTCCCGAAATAAATAGCCATCATGCCTATAATATTTACCGACTGCGATCTTTTCACAAGCTTGATATTCAACACTAAAATCATGGTCATCAGCATACAATTCCTTAATATGTTCAAACCCAAGTAATTTAGCATTAAGCGTTGAGATTAAGACATACCTGCGGGAAAGCGCATCTGCAACAATGTTTTCTTTACTTTGCTTGTAACGAATGACATATGGAAATGTCTCCATGAATTCTATCCATCGAGCATGTCTCTTATTCAGCTTGTGTTGGCCTTTAAGGTGTTTCAAAGACTCATGATCGGTATGAATCACAAACTCCTTAGGCCATAGGTAGTGCTGCCACGTTTCTAATGCTCGAACTAATGCATACAACTCCTTATCGTAAGTAGGGTAGTTTAAGGCTGACCCACTTAACTTTTCATTAAATTAAGCAATTGGTCGTCCTTCCTGCATTAGGACTGCACCCATACCAATACCTGAAGCATCGCATTCAATTTCAAATGTTTTATTAAAGTTAGGTAAAGACAATAAAGGAGCATTGGTCAGCTTTTGCTTGATTATTTGAAATGCCTTCTCTTGCGTTTCTCCCCATTTGAATCCAACATTTTTTTTTATTACTTCAGTAAGCGGTGCGGCTAATGTGCTAAAGTCTTTCACAAATCGTCGATAGAAACTAGCAAGCCCATGAAAGCTTCTCACATTATTTACACTTGTGGGACTCGGCCACTCTTGGATTGCACGTACCTTTTCCTCATCCACCTGTATACCCTGTGCACTCACAACAAATCCTAGAAACACAAGTTTGTCTGTGCAAAAAGTACACTTCTTCAGATTAGCAAACAACTTTTCTTTTCTAAGCACATCTAAAACATATTTCAAATGTACTACATGATCATTTATATTTTTGCTATAAATAAGGATATCATCAAAATAAATAACAACAAACTTGCCAATAAAAGCTCACAAGACATGATTCATAAGTCTCATAAAAGTGCTCAGGGCATTAGTTAGACCAAAAAGCATGACTAACCATTCATACAAACCATATTTTGTTTTAAAAGCAGTTTTCCATTCATCTCCTTCTTTCATTCTAATCTGATGATATCCACTCTTCAAATCGATTTTGGAAAATACACTAGACCCATGTAATTCATCAAGTATGTCATCTAGTCTAGGAATGTGATGTCGATACTTTACCGTTATATTGTTGATGGCTCGACAGTCAACACACATCCTCCACGTCCCATCCTTCTTAGGAACTAATAAAACGGAAACTGCACATGGACTCATGCTTTCTCTCACGTACTCTTTTTCCATCAATTCATTAACTTGCCTTTGAAGTTCCTTGGTCTCCTCTGGATTGCTCTTATAGGCTGGTCTATTTAGAATGGTTGAACCGAGTACAAAATCAATCTGATGCTCAATTCCTCAGATTGGAGGTAAACCATGTGGTGTTTCCTCAGGAAAAACATCCTCATACTCTTGCAAAAGGAAAGTAATAGAACTAGGCAAAATAAGGTCAAATTCGTTAGTGTTAAAAAATGCCTCTTTGTACAAAAGTACAATCATCGGCTGATGCGAAAACAATGTTTTTTTTTATCTCACTTGCTCTCGTATAGAAATTATTTTGTTTTCCATATAATTTTCGCTCAATGGCCGTATTTTTCTTTGTTTTTTCTCTCATATTTTCCTCGGCCTCTTTTTAAATTTCACTCTTTTTTCTCTCTTTTTCTTTTCCTCACTCTCTCTCTGTAAGCTCACTTGGTCTTCGTAAACCTGCTTTGGTGTCAATGAAACAAGAGTGATGTTGCGTTGATTAAATACAAATGAATATTTGTTGGTGAAGTCATCATGCTTCATACGTCTGTCGAATTGCCAAGGCCGCCCAAGTAACAAGTGTCTAGCCTGCATTGGCACTACCTCACAAAGCACCTTATCTTCATACTTGCCAATCCGAAAAATCACTAGTACCTGCTTGTTCACTTTCACCTCACCACTGTCATTTAACCATTGTAATTTGTATGGTCGTAGGTGTTTAAGTGTCGAAAGCCCTAACTTCTCTACCATTATAGTACTAGCAACATTAGTACAACTTCCTCCATCAATAATCATACTACATACTTTGTCTTGAACATAGCACCTAGTATGGAAAATGTTTTCCCGTTGCACTGCTTCGTCTTCCTTTACTTGAACACTCAAAGCTCTCCTCGCTACTAAAATCAATTCCCCAGGGGCTACATATTCTTCATCTTCGACTTCCTCTAATGGTGGCATCTCATTCTTTTCCGACTCATCTTCAGTTACAATCTCACCATTGTCCCGCAACACCATAACTCTTTTATTCACACATTCACTTGCAATATGCCCCCTGCCTTGACATTTAAAACACTTAATGTCACGATTCCTACTAGTTGGAGTCACGGTGTTACGTTGTGAATTGTGCTTGGAGTGCTCGGTTACTTACTTAGGTGTAGTAGATATTTGTAGCCTCTCATCTCGTTTCGCATAGCTCGGCTTCCAAGGAGTGGAACTCGAGCTTGGGGCTGCACGAGTGTTACCCCTCCTCTTGAGTTACTGCTCAATCTTGATAGCCTTGTGGACCATCTCCTCAATCTCCATATAATGCTGCAACTCAACCTTATCTGCAATCTCCCGATTAAGACCACTTAAGAATCTTGCCATGGTTGCTTCTCTATTCTCCTCCACATTTGCTCTAATCATGGCAATCTCCATTTCTTTATAATAATCCTCAAAACTTCGGCTACCTTGTTGAAGACGTTGTAATTTTTTGTAAAAATCTCGATAATAGTGGTTAGGTACAAAACGCCTTCTCATTAATGATTTCATTTCATCCCATGTCTCAATTGGACGTTATTTATTTCGCCTTCTACTTATAACAAGTTGATCCCACCAAGTAATGGTATAGTTAGAAAACTCAATCACAACCAATTTAACCTTTTTTGCCTCTGAGTAATTATGACAGTCAAATATGAACTCTATTTTCTTCTCCCATTCAAGGTATGCTTCTAGGTTGGATTTACCTTGAAAAGATGGAATCTTCATCTTTATGCTACTCAATCCATCATCTTTATTCCTAGCTCTCCTACCTTGTCCGTCTCTCCTATAGCTACCCGCTGAGTCCTCACTCTCATCATACTCATCCCTATAATAATCATCAATCTCTCCTCTAACTGGAGCTCTTTCTCTTCTATGTGCTTGGGGAACGGGTTGTGGCTGCCCTGGACGTGTGTTCTCCACTTGATCCAAACACTCGTGTATAAGCTCTAATTCAACCCTCATCATCCTTCTCATCTCTCCCATGAATGCTTGAATTTGTAAATTCTGAGTAGTTGCAGATTGATCCTCTTCATTTGTGTTTCGTTCTAGGTTATGAGACATAGCTATTATCTGCAAAAGAAAGTTAAAAATAATGTGGAAGGACCTCACCTCACTCTCTTACGTGTTTCACTCAAGAAAAATGAATCACTCAATTCCACTCGTGTTTCACTCAAATTAATTGGCTTTTACCCTCTAATATGCTCACACTCTTTTTTCTTTTTCCACTCTTAGTAATCTTTACTCGGTTTTAAACTAATATCAGGATTTCAACAGTAATTTACAAAGATCACATTAAAGAGAATTTAATTTCAAGAATAAGAAGGTAATGTGTACGAAAGTTGAGTTTTGATTTTGGACAAAAATTTCACCTATTAGGTAAAACTTATTTTTTTGACTTTCAAGACACAAATAATGGAGAGAAAAAAAATGAAAGATTTTAAGAAAGGGTTGATTTTTTTTTTTTAGGAATAAGTAAAACTTGTGGATTTAAGGAGAATTAACCACAAGGATACAAAATTGATTTAAAAAGAAAACCCTAAAAAAATAATGTTCACGCGGCACTGTTCCCGTCAAGAACTGACACGACCCTAACCAAATTAGTTCCCGAGATCGACTCTAAACCTAAGAATGGAATGGAACCTTGACCCAATGCTTATTGGAAGCACGAACCTTGGTATGTGAAGATGCCACAATCAGCTATGGAAGGTCTGATTGATAAGTCAAGATATTGAACGCCACGAAAATCCGATAAGTTCAAAGAGTTCGTAAAGAACCAAAGAGAATTAACTCTCACAATTGCATAAAAAAGCTTCTCCTTGTTTATTAGATACGAGTACATTATATAGAGTTGGTTACAAGAATTTAAACCAAATCAGAATTCTAATCTAAGTAAATATGAAAGAATTTAAACCAAATCAGAATCCTAATCTAACTAAATAGGAAAGAATTTAAACCAAATCAAAATCCTAATCTAAGTAAATAGGAAGGAATTTAAACCAAATCAGAATCTTATTTGGCTTTAAATGCCTTATATCAATTAAATGGAAACTAAGCAATTAAAATAGAACTAACTGATTTATTTTCCTAATAACCTCCTTAAGAATTGGGAAAGTATCTGAAAAAGGAAAATAATATATTTTCCCGCCATAATAGGCAAACCAACTCCTATTTCATGGAAGTGAATATTTGGAAACTTCAGAAGTCTGAATCATGCATTTATCATGTGCGATTCCTTGAAAGGGTCTCTATGAATTTGATTAAGCCCAAGTTGCTTGAATCAATCAATTAAGCGCTTCTTTGAATTTCTTTGCTCAAGCTCTCATAACGGGTCCGACGGGAACTTGAATAGGATCTGAATATTCCTCATCCCATGTACTTGTGATAGTCTTATCCTTAATCTCATCAGAACAGCTGTTAGGAGTACAGCAAGCACAGATGTTACAACAATCAGGGCCTCTATGGTATGCAGATTTTGCTAACTACTTAGTAAGTAGATTGCTACCACCTGAGTTGACTTAGCAGCAGAGAAAGAAATTTCTTCATGATTTTAGAAGCTACCAGTGGGATGGACCATATTTGTATAAGTTATGCTCAGACTAGGTAATACGAAGATGTGCTTCAGAGGAAGAGATTCCTCACATACTGGAATCATGCCATGCTGCAGCATATGGAGGAAACTTTGGTGGTCACAGAACATCAGTGAAGGTTCTGCAATCAGGTTATTACTGACCTACTCTTTTTAAAGATGCTTATGAATGTGAAGGACAAGAAATATAACTCAAAGACATGAAATGCCATTGACGAATATTCTGGAAGTGGAAGTCTTCGATATATGTGGAATAGATTTCATGGGTCCTTTTCCACCTTCCTTTGGGAACTTATATATCCTTGTTGCTGTGGATTATGTCTCCAAATGGGTCGAAGTTGCAACTTTCCTACCAATGATGCTAAAGTAGTAGTGAACTTTCTGCAAAAAAATATTTTTTCTAGGTTTGGCACTCCAAGAGCAATTATTAGTAATGAGGGTACTCATTTTTGCAACAAAGTATTTTCTACAACTATGGTAAGATATGGAGTCAGGCATAAGGTAGCAACAATATACCACCCACAATCAAATGGCCAAGCAGAAGTGTCTAATAGAGAGATTAAGAAAATTTTAGAAAAAGTGGTGAATCCATCAAGGAAGGATTGGTCCTTGCATTTACATGATTCCTTATGAGCCTATAGAACAGCATATAAAACACCACTTGGCATGTCTCCTTACTGAATGGTATATAGAAAAGCTTGTCCCTTACCAATCGAGCTAAAGCATAAAGCATACTGGGCACTGAAGCAATTGAATTAGGATACACATGCTACAGCAGAATAAAGAAAGCTTTAACTATGTGAACTTGATAAATTAAGTATGTTCTCATATGAAAATTAAGTGCTGAGCAACCAGGGCTGAGTATGTACCCCATATGCAGACTTAAGTCCAAAGGTAACAAGAGCCATGAGCAATGTTGCAGCAACTATATATTAAAAAAAAAGATGAATGAATGAAAAACAAAGATGTCCGCTGCCTAAGATACTAAGTAACCTGGTCAGTTCATAAGCCCCATGTTCAGCCTTGAGTTAAAGGTGTCCAAAGGTAAGACCTAGATATAACATCCTGAATGTGTTGTTACAGCAACTTTGACATGTACTTTGAGTGAGTAATTGGGTGTCGTCATTACAAGTGACAGGCAATCACATGAAAGTTCAATGTTGCATTGAAGGGTTTAACTAAAAAAAATACATAATTATGTTTGTTGTAGCACAACTCGAGTTTATTTGTGAATTTTGCTCCCCCATATGTGAATATATCTATGTTCTACCTTTGAATTATAGATGTTTGTGTAATGTTGTAGCACATCTGGAATTTGATCAAAGTGGCACACACACGCTTTGGACATAATAAGGCCTAAGTCTATAATTGAACTGCTATGGCTATTTTGCATGATTAAGAGTGTGATCTGAGGGTGGAAGAATCCTTGCAAATTTGATGATAGAGCTAAGTTATTTGTTGCATGATTGTGTGATTGAAGTGTTAGCGTTGTTGTCATTACTTGAGGACAAGTAATGGTTTAAGTTTGAGGGTGTGATAACTTTATCAAATGAGAGTTATCATGGCACTTTTAGACTTAAATCAAAAAACTTAGAGAGTGAATGATGTGTTTTTATTACATTTTTGTTATATTTTGCATAAACATTCATTTTAGTTCAATTTTATTAGAGAGTAAATGATGTGTTTTTATTGCATTTTTGTTACATTTTGCATAAACATTCATTTTAGTTCAGTTTTAATAAGTTTTGCTTGATATAAAGTAATTCGTACTCAAATTGTGTACATAATTGTAGGTTTCCAGAAACTTATAATTCATGGAAGAAATGTTGATGCAATAGGCTAGCAAAGATGGAAAAGAACGTGGCTACAAAAGAATTGAAATATATCTGGAATAGTGTAGTTGTTGTAGCCGTTACTGTAGCACCTATTGTTGTAGCAAATCTGGAATAATTCTACGCGGGACACTTGAAGAATTGTGACCTACAGTTTCCTAAACTGACTTATGCGCACCCTAGGCTTTCGTTTACCCTAATTTTCAGTATAAAAAGAGAAGCACACCACATGAAACGGCGGCAAGGAATTAACATTGAGAAAATCAAGAGGAAAAAAAGGAAACAATTTGAATTCAAAGGAACCGAGTCTATATCAGTGAAGAAATCAGCAGAGTTATTTGGATTTAGTCTTTATCGTCTTCAACTTGTTCTTTTCTCTACTCTTTGGTTAGACTAATGTATTTTGTGACCATTAGTTTGATGTTTGTTTTTCCTTTTCAATGCATGAACTAAACTTGCTTGTAGCATTTTACTCTAATAGCTATTATTGTTATAACTATTATTTCCGCTGACCACTTATTTAATGGTTCAAGTTAAGATAGAGCAGCAAAAAGGCCTGTATTAGTGGATAACATTAGGGTAATACTTGATCTTGATTTGACTTTCTTGGATTAAATTTCACTTGAATCCTATAAGGACTATACTTAAAGTTAAGATTTGTAAAGAACTAGACATAGTCATTCACCTTGTAGGGTTAATAGAATGGATGTTAAGAATGCCATACCTATTGTAGAATAGCAACTGGTCATTGTTAGGATACTTAAAGGTATGGGTAATCCAACATGCGACAGCTGAAGATGCAATATAATTCTGCCCAATGTTGTAGGAATTGCTGTAGCAACTGATGTTAATCTAATGAAAAGCAGTCAGCTCACGAAGAGAGTTTGATCGTTCAACTACCTTATTCTCAATTGATTCTTTTACGCGATTCACTTAGTTTATTTTACTATTGTAATTATTTTTTTTATTCCTTTATAATTGTTCATTTCAGTAGTAAACAACTTTGAATTTATTCATCTTGAAATTAAGATAAGCGTTGTTGCAATTGCTGTAGCATTTCTAGTAACATCAATCCTTGTGGAGACGATCTTAAATACTCATCACTTTATTATTTATTGTGTATACTTGCACATTGGCATCATTAGCAATTGAGTTTAAAATTAATCAACAGTAAGTATGGGAGAATTTGATAAGTGTATATTTTCCATATATTTTGCTATTAATTTCTCCATCTTTTTCTTGTTTTGGTCTTAAATATTCTAGTTATTTTAGTTAATTTTTAATTTAGTAAATTATATTTTTATTCCATTAATTTTTATCTTAGTTTTTCTAGGATTAAAGAGGAATTAAATCGGAGCATTCAGGAAATAAATCTGATTGAAAGAATTAGAATAGGAAAAGAATTGAAGATTGAGAGACAAAAGTGCACAAGAGATCAAGAATTGGAAAGAATTAGAGAAATAGAGAATATTTTCCAATTAAAGCCTGTATGGGCCAAGAAAAATTAATCTTGCACATGAGCTCAAAATAGACAAAGGAAGTAAAAAAGGAAGCCAAGCCAATTACAAGCTAAGCCATCACATGGAGCCAAATTTGGAAAAAAAGAAAGTGTCAAAGTGGCCAGCACGTGAAAGGAAGGAGAATCAAGCCTTTTGGCTTTAGGAAATCATGGGCAAATCATTATTGGCTCATTAATTAAAGCATGAAAGTTGCGGTTTGGCTTGGATTTAATTATTCCCATAAAAGCCACAATTGAAGCATTATGAAATGGCCAAGCGAAAGTAACACAAGGGGGGATATTTGGCAGCCACACATATAGAAGAGAAATTTGCAGCCACAAAGGAAAAGAAAAAAATCAGCAGCCGAAAGGAATAGAAGAAAAGGCAGCCGCTTGAATTAATGTCCGTGATTGGTTTTATCAATTCTCTTATTCCCAATTCAATTATGTTAGGCTAGATTTTTTATTTGGTAGAGGGTGAATTCAAAACCCTAAACATGTCATATGATTAATTTTTAACTTCTATCATTCAATTTATTTAATTGAGATTGTTTATGTTCTTCTATAAGTAATATTTATGATTTTATTGTTTAATTTGAGTGGCCAATTAGATAGGACTTGAATAAATTCTATTGCTAGATTAAAATTCTTGATCTTGATATTTTAATTATAAGTAGCAGGTTGGAATTAGTGATTTCAATTGGAGAACATAACTTAGGTTAAATAATCTGAGCTTATGTGTTTATTGCCTAGATCAATCTAATATCTTTCTCTGCTTACTGCTTACATTATCTTAAATTTAAAGAGCTTGTTTTTATTTAATGGTTAGAGATTAGGTAAAGAGCTTGTTTTGCCCAATGAAACACTAAGTAAAGATTGAGACTAACAAAGCTTATTGTTGTTTACGGTTGATAATTTCAATATAAATTGATGATAGAATTGATATATTATACGCATATTTGGTGGTGGCGAATGATCCTTTAACCAAAGTTTTTCTCATTGTTATTTCTTTATCTTTTAATTAGAGTGCTTATTAAATTATTGTTTTCGTAATTTTAATTTCTTTATATCTTGTTATTTAGTTAAAAATTCAAAACCCCCCATTTTCTATTTTTAGTTGGCATTTTCTTTAGTTAGATTAATTTATATTATTATTCCTATTATTATTTTATTTTAAGTCATGCTTTAGAGTTGATAATAAATACAGCTAGCATAGTCTCTGTGCAATCGATCTTTACTCGCTCTGTACTAATTATTTATACTAGTAATAAGGTTTTAAATTTGGTGCACCCTAACAACACTACCATTGATAATAACTTGAATATCCATCTAAAAGCAGTAGTAGGGATCTCCAGCTATTCTTTCAAAAATTTGGTCAAGGAATGATAGTGGCTTCATTTAACTTTCTATAATCAATGCACATGTGCCAACTAAATGTAATTCGTGTTGGAATTAATTCACCTTTTTCATTTTTAACAACGTTATTCCAAATTTTTTAGGCACTACTTGTATAAGACTCACTCACTTACTATCAGAAATAAGGTAGATAATTCTCACATCAAGCAATTTAAGAACTTCTATTTTGACTACCTCTTTCATGTGTGAGTTTAATCTTCTTTGAGATTGTTGGCATGTTTTATCATTTTCTTCCAAATTAATTCTATGTGTGCAAATTAAGGGATTAATATCTTTAATATTATTTAAAGTCCATCCAATTGCATTTTAATGCTTTTTAAGAATAGTTAGTAACTTACCTTCTTAGTTGCTTGTTAAAGTAGAAGAAATCATAACAGGATAAGTTTTTTCTTCTCCAAGAAAAGCATACTTCAATCCTTAAGGAAAATGTTTCAATTCTAGTTTAGGTGTTTCTTGTTGTTTTGTCTTTTCTATAATTCCAAGCTCCTTAAATTTGAGCTTTTCATTATAATTTGTAAAGTCTATACAGAATCAAGCAATGAATTTATATTGGAAATATCAAGTTCAAGTTGCTTATCTGACTCAATTGAATTAACTAACCAAACATCAAAGAGTTAAAAGAAAACCCTTTTTGAATATTTTCCTCTATACAAGATTCAAGCAATTCCTTTTGTTCATCAGTATTATCTTCATTCTCATTTTCTTCATTAGGTTGCCTGCATATGTTGAAAATATTCAATTCTAGAGTCATATTTCCAAAGGATAAATTCATTAAACCATTCCTATAATTAATCAAAGTATTAGCAGTTGCTAAAAATGGTCGACCTAAAATTATAGAAATTGGTTTATAATTATTCACAACAGGTTCAGTTTCTAAGACAATAAAATCCACATGGTATATAAATTTATCAACTTGTACTAAAACATCTTCCATGATTTCTTTTGGTACTTTAATTGATTTTTCAGCAAGCAAAAGTGTAGTTGAAGTTGATTTTAACTCACCAAGATTAAATTGAAGGTAAACGGAGTATCAAATCAAATTAACACTAGCACCAAGATCTAGTAAAGCATGCTCAATTCTGTGATCACCAATAATATAAGAAATAGTAGGACAACCATGATCTTTATATTTCAACTTATTGTACTTACCTGTTCGGTCATGAAAGCACTCTTTCTTTCCTCTATTTCCTCTTGACAGTGCACAAGTCCTTTAAAAATTTGCTATATGAAGGTACCTGCTTGATTGCATCTAATAGAAGAATGTTAACTTTCACTTGCTTAAAGATTTCATAAATTTTAGAAGAGTGGTTTGATTTCTTTGATTTATTCAATGCATGTAAAAATGGTGGTTCAGGTGGAACACTAATTATTTCTTTACTAGGTGTAAGTTCTTTTAATCCTTCCTTACCCTTTGAATTTTCATCATCTTTACAAGGTTTAGGATTCTGTTGAATCTTAGGATTTGGTTATGGTCGGGCTATAAATTTTCCTTTTACTTGAATTGTGAATGCGGAAGCAATTTTAGCAAGAGTGTCTTTCAAATCTAAAAAAGGCTTGTGCATTTTTATTGTTAATAACATCTTGCTTTCTAATAAATGAATACATTGTATGTTCCAAATTTTTCCAGCGTGATGGAACATATGGTGCATAAGGCTGAGCATTTTGAAAATTTTATAGAGGTCGTGCTTGTAAAGATTATGCATTATTATTATTCCTCCAACTGAAATTTGGATGATTTCTCCAACAGGATTATAAGTCTATGAATATGGGTTTGGCTTATTAAAATTGTTAAGGTATTAGCTTGATCATGTCAACATTCTTTAAGTGCAGGTAGAGTGGGACAATCTTGAGTGAAATGATCATTAGAACTACAAATATTAAAGTCTTTAAACCTAGCCTAACATTGGTATAATATTTCTCTATTTTTTTTTTTTTTTGAGTGAAAGAAGTGATTTGCCTTTTAAAAGAATTGGTTCTATGAGGTGGAAAGAATTTTTTCAAAAGCTATTCTTAAATGTTATTCCAAGTTCTTATTAATCCATATCTAAGGTTTTGTAGCCAAGTTTTAGCTTTATCTTTAATGAAAAAAGAAAAGTTTTAATCTAATTATATTCATGCTACAATCTTCTTCTCTTACTAATATTTCATTTTCTTGCTTTAAATAACAAATTTCATCTATTTCTAAATTCTTAAAGTCTAAATTTTTTATAAGTTCCTCGTCTACATCATTATCTATTAATTCGTAGTTGTACACAGTTCTTAAAATATTTCTTGTTTTAAACATTTTTTACGGTTATTAAATATTAAGTCTACATTTAAATTTTCTATAATTAAATTTTATCTCTATTGTGAAGTAAAGTTTTTTGTTTGTCTATATTTAAATTTTCTATAATAGCCCTATATATTTCTATTTCTTCTTCATTTTCTTCTAGTTCATAATTATTTCTCCTCCTATAATTACTTAATGCCTATGCAACTTGATTTTGTCTATTCATATATACGTAATAATTTTCTAATACTTTTAACATATTATTATTTTCTAATTTAGGTAATGTACATTAAAGTCCATTTAATTTACCATTATTCAATTTCTTTAATACCATCATTTCTAAATATTGACTTTCGAAACAATCTACTATATTTTACTTTCAAATCTAAATTTTTAATGATATTTATTATATAACTTTCCCAAAAAATATTTTTATTCTAAGATTTTTATATTTTGCATTCATTTTATATCTTTTAGTTTGTAAAATTAATTTAATATATTTACAAAATTAATTTAAGTGTATATCTATATTAGGTATACAACCTACTACTGTTACTTTAATTTTTAAGTCTATTTCTACATTGGCTATCATGGTCATAAAATCTAGTGTTATATAAATAAAAATGTGCTTTAGTGTCTGGTAGTGTTGTTAGGGTGCACCAAATTTAAAACCTTACTACTAGTATAAATAATTAGTAAAGAGCAAGAAAAGATTGATCCCACGAAAATTATACTAGCTGTATTTATTATCAAATCTAAACTAGGACTTAAAATTAAATAATAACAAGAATAGTAATTAAATTAATCTAACTAAAGAAAATGTCAACGAAAATAGAGAAAATGGGTTTTTTGAATTTTTAACTAAATAGTAAGAAATAAAGAAATTAAAATTACGAAAATAATATTTTAATAAAAGCTCTAATTAAAGGATAAAGAAATAACAATGAGAAATTTTGGTTAAATGATTATTCGCCAGTACCAAACACACACATAATATATCAATTCTATCATCAATTTATATTAAAACTATCAACCGTAGACAACAATAAGCTATGTTAGTCTCAATCTTTCATTAGTGTGTCATTAGGCGAAACAAGCTCTTCACCTAATCTCTAACCATTAAATAATTTAAAACAAGCTCTTTAAATTTAAGATAATTGAAGCATTAAGCAGGAAAGATATTAGGTTGATCTAGGCAATAAACACACAAGCTCGGATTATTTAACCTAGGTTATGTTCTGCAATTGAAATCACTGATAATAACCTGCTACTCATGATTAAAATATCAACACAATTACGGATCAAGAATTTTAATCTAGCAATAGAATTTATTCAAATCCTATCTAATTGGTCACTCAAACAAAATAAAAATAAAATTTCAAACATTAATTATTGCATAGCATGTTTGGGGTTTTGAATTCACCCTCAACCAAATAGAAAATCTAGCCTAACATAATTAAATTGGTAATAAGAGAATTGATAAAACTAATCATGGAGATTAATTCAAGTTGCTGCCGTTGCTTCAATTCCCTTTGGCTGCGATTTTTTTTCTTCTCCTTTGCAGCTCCAAATTTTCAGGTTGTATGCTGTCGATTCTCTCTCTACCGAATACTCTTTCTATACCTTGGCGGCCCCGTGGCTTGCCTTTATATATTGTGGAACTTGGCCGAATTCTTCTCAAATTGTGATCGCTAGGAAACCGCCTCTCACAAGCCAATCAATATCCACGCCACTCAAAATATTATTTCCTTATTAAAATTTGAAAACTGGCCACACGTTTGACTGAAAAGGAAAAGGCCAATTAATAAATTCCTCTTGTAAGGCCCAGCACATGAATTCCAAATTGCCAAATCTTTGTTTCCCCAAATGCATGCCCACTGTTCATTATTTGAAGAGATTGACTTCCAATTTTGGTTCTCTTGACTTCTATTAATTCTTGGCTGTAATTTTGTCTTTCAACTTAATCTTTATTCCTTCCCAATTTGAACTTCCTCATGTACTTTTTTATCCATAATCTCCAATTACTTCCCTATTTAATAAAACAATTCAATCAATTAAAAATAACAAATAAACATAACTAGCAAATATACAATTAAGGATAAAATATGTATATATTATATGCACATCAAATAACTAATTAAAATAAATAAAAAAAATAAAATAAACTAAGATAAAAATTAACACAATAAAATATAATTTACTAAATTAAAAGTTAACTAAAATAACTATAATATTTTAAAGATGGAGAAATTAATAGCGAAATATATGAAAAATATGCACTTATCAGTGTCGAAGCCTTCTCTTACTTGACTAAGAATTCCTATTATTTTTTTCCTAGTTGTATATGAAACGACCCGTCCCACACCCTCAGGACGAGTCTATCTAAACTCGTCTAATCTATTCAATAATAAATCTAATATCTAAGAATTATAATATAATTAATAAAGATTCTGTCGAAAATTCGGCAGTCTCCTTTGTAAATTCAACAATCCCAAATCTGCAAATATGTAAAGCAAGCACTCCCAAAATAATTCAATACAACAACTCCAGTAATCAACATCCTTAATAAATTCTTAATCTCAAAGGAATAATATAACAATATTATACAATCCCAAAAGAACAAGATAACCATAGCATCCTAACAAAAATCATCTATGTCTCTAGCACCATCATGTGGCCAAGACTCAAAATATATCTACAGTCGCTGGGTCGGTCTGGTGTACATGCAACCTCCTGGTGAGGGGGGAAAAATATAATAAAAACGGGGTGAGTATAAAACTCAGTGAAAATCATTGAGTGGATAGTAGTTTTTGAAAATTAATTCTTACTTTAAAAAAAATAATCGTATCATTTCCAAACACGATTTTATCAAACCATATGCGAGAAACCAGCAATAAATCATTTAACATTTAAATCATATTTCTAACCATGAAAAGGATATATATAATATTGTACCAAATAATCATGAAAATCATATCACAATATCATATAGAATACACAAATCTGAAAATCATCACCAAACAAGTACCCAGGGGAATAATCTCATATCCGGACCTCGACAGACGAGCAATGACGTACTATCTAGGTACCGTCACGACCCGGAGCTACACTGATAGACAGGGAAGTACCATCTTATATCTCATCATCTGTATCTCAATATCTGTATCACTGTAATCATCACACTGCATGCATATGCCCCCAAAAGACAAAAGCGCCCAAACACACGGCCCAAAGCCTCTATGTGTGTTCAGACGGGCCCCAAAGGCCTCTCATCTCATGTCATCTGTATCATCATTATCTCATAACTCATATATCTCATCTGTATCATCATATCTCATCTGTAACACTATATCTGGAGGGGATGGGTACTGTCTAATGCTTTTAAAAACAATCTCTATACTCATGTATATATAAACATATAATCATATCTGAAATCCCATTTCCTTTTTATTCAACATATCTCAAATTCACTCAATTCTAATATCATGCATTTATTCAAAAATAACAATAAAGTCACATCGCATTGAAATCCACTTTTCTCGTCTTTAAAATACTATCATATTCCATTTAAAATCGATACTGAAAATCATTGACCAAATATTTTAATATAACATCAATGCATATATATAATATTCATTTCGAGAAAATCATTAAATCTGAATATTCAAAATACTTATTTCGTAAACATGCTTTACTATCATAATCACTATGAAAATAGGTTTTGTATATTCCACTCACAGTGACAACGCCCAAACTCGGTATCAACAACATCCGCGGTTTGATTCTCGTTCACGGGTCCTCCTAATAAAGTAAACAACATAATCATTTTCCCGTAAATATAAATATAACTAATTTTACGCATTAAACAAATATTCATTCATAATCAACTATTCCCTTATGCCACAAATTACCAAAATACGCCTACATGCCAAAATTACCAAAATGCCCCCAACACCAATATTTACCAAATTATCCTCAAAATCTTCAATTATCAAATTGCCTCAATTCATATCATAAAAATAACCATAATATCAGAAATTACGAAATTACCCTCGGGAGGGTAAAATTACCAAAATGCCCTTGGATTCAATATTACCGAAATACCCATAAAATCATAATCTACCAACTTAACCTCAACAATTTAAATTACCAACTTATCCTCAATTTCAGTAATTACAAAAATACCCACATAATCTAAAATTACGAAATTACCCCAAAAGTATGAAATTACTGAAATGCCCATTGCCGGTCAACGGTGACCGGAATCCAGTCAACGGTGACGTGAAGCTCAAATCTAGTAGTTCTGACCACGCTGAGTCTAATGGTGTCGGCGGTGACCTCCAACGCGCGGCAACAGCGGCAAATCGAAGCTCCAAAGGCCGTAAATTTCCCGGTGGTCTTTTGCGGCCAAGACGGCGTCCTCGGTGGTCATGGTCAGTCGGAAAGTGATGCTGGTGACGTGAGGAACAAGATCCAAGCAGTGGCGCAGCTGAAATCCGACGAGATCGACGGCGACAAAAACGGGTAGAGCCACGATCTTTTCGGGCTAAATCGCCGGCGTTCTGGCTGTTTTCTGGCGACGAGGACGGTGGGGGTATGACCGGCGTCTCACAAGCTTCAGATTGGCACCAAGCTGGGCCAGAGTGGTGGCTGGAATCGGGAGATATGGTCGGGTCACGGTCGCGGGTCAGATCCGGGTTTCCGGGTCTGTTTTCTCTCTCCCCCCGTAAGTTTCTCTTCTTTTTTTTCTATTCTCTCTCTTCTTTCTCTTTATAAAGGGTTGGGAAAAAGTCCAAGAAATGGGTGCGGGGTGTTACAGTATATCTATATAATTTTGTTTTCTAAAAAGTCCAAGAAATGGGTGCGGGGTGTTACAGTATATCTATAGCAAAAGTTATTTCTTCTCTTTTTTTTACTACTATAAATATATAAGCTATTATTCATTTTTGACATTATAATTTTATTATATGAATTTTTCCTTCTAATTTGATGAAAACTTTTTTCTAATAATTTATTTGGATCTTGATCATGCATTTTATCTTCTGTCCTTACTATAATTTCTTCACCTTTACTAAAAAATGATATTGATTTTCTAATTCTTTCTTGTTAGTTCCAATGCTTTTTTATATTACTTAAGGTCTTAAAATTTCTTTCATATCTACCTTCCTAAGTACTAAATTGGTCCACTTAAATTTAATCTTTCTACCTATTGGTTAATATATCTAGTTCTTTATCTAAACAACCTAGTGAGTTGTTGAGCTCTAAATGTGATATGGTTTTGTTGCTTTTTCCAAAGTTTTGAAGTTACTTTCTAAAGTAATAAGTCTGTCTTACAAGTCTTCTAATTTGTTTTAAATTTTGGCTAATAATTTAATAATAGTATCAGCTAGTGCTTTTTATGGGATTAATGTTTGGTGATTCACTTTCTAGTTTTGCTAATGTTCTATTAATTGTCTTTCTAAACTTATTCACTTACTATTAATTTTATCGAATCTAATTGTATTCTCTGTATATGTTTAATATTCTCTATTTCAACTTTTAAGGTTCCAACAAGACTTTTAATTTCTAACTCTATAGGTTTAGGTGTTTTTATGTGTAATAATTTGATTAATCTTACAATTCTTTTTTGTTAGAGGAATCTTCTGATTTGGGTATTCAATTCAAATAACAACTCTTTAATATAGTCTGGAATTCTTCTTGATGTATTAATGTTATTGATGCCAAAGAGAAAATAAAGCATGCAAATCCATAGAGCAACATGGAGCATGACAGAAATGATAAAAAGACAAAAGTCCAAGAACCAGGAACAAGAAATCAGGAACCAAGAAAAGTAAAAGTGAAAAGAGGAAAGAGTCAAAAGTCTAAGAACCAAGAACCAGGAACTAGGAACCAAGAAAAGAAAAGTGGAAGAAGACAAAAGTCCAAGAACCAAGAATCAGGAACCAAGAAAAGTAAAAGTGAAAAGAGGAAAGAGACAAAAGTCTAAGAATCAGGAACCAAGAACTAAGAAAAGTAAAAAAAAAGAACCAGGAAAGCAACAAATCAAAGGAAACATGGCCTACAGCATTTAAGGAAGCAAAGCGTAATAAAATTCTAATTAATCTAGAAGCTTCGAAACTTATTTTGAGAAGGAGACAAAAATAGACTCCAAATAAAATTCTAACTAAGTAGGAAAAGTCGATCAAAATAAGGAATTAGTAAAGACTTAGGATACTAAAAATTTGTATTATAAATAAAGAGGTCGAGAGATATAGGGGCAAGCGAAAAAAACTCAATAGGCGAGTCGCAAGAAAGAAAAACCTTGTTGTAATCATTGTTCAATAGTGGAATTTGCTTTCTTGACTCCCATGGACGTAGGCCAAGCGCTGAACCACCTAAATCCTTATTGTTTTACTCTTTATATCGTCTCCTTTATTCAAATTTCTCTGTTGACCAAAAATTAGCGTCAACAGTTACTAGTTTCAAAACATTGTGCATGACCTAGCTTGAGGTCTTTTAGCTTTTCTCAGTTGACTTCTAGGAGCTGTTGATTAATAAGTCTACAATAATGTTTTGTTGACTATTTCTAGCATATGGAATATGCTTAAATTAGTTTTCTAAATGTTCTATGTTACAACTGACTTTATTTCTCTCTATCAAATTCAATTTTTTTTTCTATGGTTGCTAATTTCTAGATCTAAGTGTGCTAATCTATGAAAATTCATGCACAAATGTTTATGAATTTCTTATGTCTTCTAATGAGTTTCTAATTTTTAAAGCGATATTTTCATAATAATCTAATAAATTCAATTTCTTATTATAAGAGTGCTCAAATATAGAAAAATTTAACAAAGCATAATGTCGAACACTTATTTTTCTTTTTATTTCCGTTGCTATTGGAGATGTGTAATCTACTGGAAGTTTTATATTTCCTAACCTTTCTTTTAGAAGACTGTCTAACAACAAATGTCCTATACAAAGTTTTTTTTCTTACTTTATAATTTTTAAAGCAGGTTCTAATATTTCTACATAAGGTTTATTTTGTATCCAAGCATTATAATCATTTTTTAAAGCAACAAATGGATCTTTATAAAAACTATTAAGATAATCATCAAATTTATCAATTGTGAAAATATATCATAAACTAAATGAAGCCTGTCTTGTAACCATTCTTACAAACTATGTTTCAAACAATAACAAAAGAGGTTCTCTGACTCCAAATAAGAGAAAAGGGTGGACAGAGCAGAAAAGACGAGTGGCAAGACTTGTATGTGGCGTGTTATACTAATAGTATAGACTAATATAGTTCCCATTCAAGTTAATCATCAGAACATATGTCATTGGTTTCCTGCCTATAAACAGTGAAATCCCACTTTCTAAAATAAGCAATTGCCTTGGCAAAAACTAGCCTTTCAAAGTTTATTAAACTGATTATGAAAACATGCTAATAAAACCCTTTAAAGCTCCTAAATTACACCCAAAAGTGATTTTGCAACACCAGTGACAAAAGGGGCTAATGGAGACTGTTAAAAAGAAGCTTTAAGAAATTTAGTAGAAACCTTTACTAAGTTCTTATTAGTTTTCTCAAAAATAAAAGCTCGTTTTTAAAAACTTTTTTCTTCAAAAACTCTTTTCCCCTAAAGTGAACCAACCTTTTGTTCATGCTTTAAATATAAATTGTACTTTTGTTAACTTGGTAACACCTCTTAATCCAAAAGATAAATAAATAAAGTAAATAAATTAAATTTACTTTCTTGATAAAAGCTTGTACATTGTGTCTAAAAGATTGTTAAGTGTTTGTGAATAAAAAAACTTTTATTGCTTTCTTTGAATACGAGGGTGGTTGCTATTCAGAGACTCTTTTCTTCAATAACTTGAGAGCTCTATATATACAATTGAGGACTCATTACAATTAATGACTAAGAGTGCAAAAAGATAAGGCCTTGGAGATTACGTTTATAGCTAGTAGTTTGCTAAAGAATTGACTAAAAGTAAATAGTAAAAAAGATTGATTGGCTTCTATTATTTTGTGATAACTTAATATTAGCAAAAAATGATAATACTAAAAAAAATTACAAAACTATAAAGATGCCTCCATAGTTTTTCCTTTATCGAGTACTGAGTGAAGATAAAATCTGACTACTTGACTTTTCCAGATGCTGCTATCTAGGTAATTCTTCCATGTCATCTTCAATGTTTTCTGTTTCTTTTTATCATATCTTCCATGTTAATAGATAGGGCAATTCATAACATGTTATTAACATGCTTCCCGAATTGTTAATGAGTTGCTCAACATTTAGCAAAATTAGCTTTGTTTGTTAATAGATTTATGGTTTGGATAGTTGATTACCTGAATTCTATACGGATATACTTATAAGTTATTGAATGAATGGACGATGCATGAGGTATTGTTAAAAAATAAATGAATAAATAAATAAAATGATAGCAAAGGTACAAATGAGAATTCATTAAAATGTTATTGTTATATAATTAAAAATTATAAAAATTTAATACAGAAATCAAAAGATAATTGTTACTAGCTTTATTGTTTACAATTTTATATGACCCATCTCACCTCATATTTTATTAGAATTGAACTAGGTAAATGTTGAATATATCCCTATCTAGAGTGACCATCTTCAATTTACTAGCAAAAATATAAAGACGTTAATTTATACGCAAATACCATTATTTTTACCATGCTAACATTGATTTTGTAAGGTATGAGAATAGCCATGCTTCTAGTAGAATATGCTAACTAATGCGTAAATTAGCAAGTGTACTAGTCGGTATAAGTAATATAATGAAGAGTAGAATATCGTCCCACAGAGATTGTATATCCTATCAGTTACCGAAATTATTCTAACCCTAATTTATTTGAACAATCGAATAGGTGAATTTAGATTAAAATTAAATTAAATAAAATAAATAAAAATTAAATAAAGAGGCAAGCAGTAATGGAAATCACCAAGAGATTAAAACACTAGAATATCCGATTTCACCATAACCAATCTAATTTAATCTTCCATCTATGCTATTAGAATTTATTATCCATGTTGACAGTGAATTTCCCTAATCTATTCAATATCCTCTCTCAAGTAATATCAAAAATATCTTCACATATTAACCTACTATATCTCTATGTGAATTTAAATATGCAAAGATTCATTAAGCTCTATGGAAATTCTTAGAAAAACTGCACGAATCACGTTGGCACATCTATGTCTTTCTTCAATTCATGGCATCCATTACACAGAGCAAAAATATATAAATCTCCTCTCGGTCTCATTATGTATCCTCAAATTATTCAAATATTGGCCAGATATTTAAAAGTATTAAACACAATAATGAACACTCAACCATGAAATAATAAATTAAAAATAACAAAGATTTATATAATTAAATCTTCATAGTTAGGCTACATCGTAGCCCTAATAAAATAAATTAGTTTATGAGAATATAAAAAGAATCCATGAATTCAATTGGGAACATTCAATCAAGATAATAAAGAAAAGAGAAAGAAGAACTCAAGAATTAATGCGTCTTCCTCCTGCTGCTCTCGGTTTTGTAGTTAAAAGTGCGGCTGCTGCTTCCTTTCGGTTTGTGGTTCTTGTGGCTGCTCTCCCCTCTCGGTTTTGTTTCTCTTCCTATTATATTGCTCAGCCCACGAATCCTTAAATCAAAAGGATTTTAAAACAAAACAATTCTAGCCACTTTTTAAGCTCATGCACGTGACTTGTTCAATTAATAAGGTAATAAATATTTGGCCAAAGCCCATCCCAAGGATGCTTTCTTCTTTTACTTTCTTCTTCATATGATTTGCCTTATTAATTAACTTATTTCCAATGGTAATTCTTCACATCTTCACGTGAACTTCAATTAGGCCTTGGCTGCTCCGATTTTCTTCCATTTTAATTCCAATTACTTTTCTTAAATTTCCGATTAATTTCTTCTTTAAGCTCTCCTTACTTAAATATTCTGATTTAGTTCTTCTTTATTCCCAAAATGCACTTAAAATAAAAAAATATAAAAATTAAGATAAAATTAACATAATAAAATATAATTTAACATAAAATTAAGTTATGGAAGCATTAAGATAATAGATAAATTATGAGCACATCACTAACTACAATATTTTGGTGTTAAGATATGTCATTTTTATTTTTTTTTCCCCATGAGGTTTGGTATATTTTATTTTAAAAAGCCCCCATTAAATTTTGGTATTTATCATATGATAATTGTTAAGAGCAAAATAGTAATAGCAAAATCTTTAAAAAAAAATTCTTTGGCCTCTATTTTAATTAATAAAACAAATATAATAAACTCAAATTTTATATATAATATCAACAAAATCGAAATCAAACCCTACATTTTACCATTTAATTTTTAGAATATAAATCATTAATAATTAGTTAATTTTTAGCATAAGAACACATTTTCATCCTTCAAAGTTTTTCAAAAAGACAAATTAATCCTAAAAATATTTTTACATTCAATTACCATCTACAGCTTACTAATGTAATTGAATAGATTAAAGATTAGGTTACTCTATGATACTATAACTTTTTTTATGAAATAAATAATATAACAAATGTGTACCATTGGATTTAATTAATACTATGCAATATTTATATTAAGGATTTTTCCATGATGCTATACGAATTGTTACATTATTGATAATGGGGTCCTCATAGATTATTGGATTTAAACACTTTAATCATCACCATTGATTTAATTTGATAGACAAATAACTAATTACTTAGCAATTAAGAGCTAATATTGATTTATTTTTATTTTTGATAAATATTTTTTAAATCACCAGCAAAATTAAATTAAATATGTAAATACACATATTAAAAATACATATATTAATTTAGATGCATAAATAATAAATATGAATTATTAAATATCCAACAACATGTGTTAGTAGAGATCTTTTTTGTCATTTATAATTGGAACAATATAACTTTCAATTCTTAGTTTCATTCATTGTCTAGTTTTTATTTTTATTTTAATTACTAATTGGCTAAGATGTAGTTGACCTGATTGTTGCAATATTTATTAATCCAACAATTGTTTGTTGAAGAAGAGATAATAATAAGATGATAAACTAAGATTGAGTTGTGTTAATATTAAAATACATATATTTTTAAAATACATATGTTTAATTAATAGATTTGATAGATAGTAAATTAAATTTTAAACAATCGGAATCAGAATATTATCAAATCTAACGGTATATATTTATGCCACTATTAATATTGTAATCTTTATAATAGCATCCTTGAATGACCCTTACATATTTTGAAAAAAAAAAGTTTATTATAATGGGTCATTCTATAATGCCGTAATTGACGTGGATTGTTAGATTTGAATAAAAAATCTCTACCATTAATTCTGAATAAATGGGTAACATGTTACCTAAGTAGCAGGTAATTACTATTTTTATTCAAGTAACAAGTGACATTTACTAATCTTATGTGGGATTTACAAGTTTTATGCAATATTTACAAGTTAATGTTGATTTACAAGTTTTATATAACAATTACAAGTTTTTGTTTTGTTTACAAGTTCTTCATGCAATTTACAATTCCAACATTAATTTACTCATTTTTCTATCAATTTACTAGTTTTACGTGTAATTTATAAATTTTTTGTTTCATTTCACAGTTAATATCAATTTACAAGTTCTATATCATTTTTCTAAATTTTTGTTAAAATTACAAGTTCTCCATATAATTTACAACTCTAACATTAATTTACCAATTTTTCCATCAATTTATCAGTTTTACGTGCAATTTACAAATTTTTTGTTTCATTTCCCACATAATGTCAATTTACAAGTTCTTTGTCATTTTTCTAAATTTTTGTTAAAATTACAAGTTCATCTTGTAATTTACAAGTTCATCATTAATTTATCCATTTTTTCATTAATTTACTAGTTTTATGTGTGGTTTATACATTTTTTGTTTCATTTCACAGTTAATGTCAATTTACAAGTTTTATGTACTTTTTCTAAGTTTTTTTTAAAATTACAAGTTCTTCATGTAATTCACAACTCCAACATTAATTTACCAATTTTTTCATTAATTTACTAGTTTTATGTGTAATTTACAAATTTTTTGTTTAATTTCTCACTTAATGTCAATTTACAAGTTCTTTGTCTTTTTTGTAAGTTTTTGTTAAAATTACAAGTTTTTCATGTAATTTACAACTCCAACATTAATTTACTCATTTTTCCATTAATTTACTAGTTTTATGTGTGGTTTATACATTTTTTTGTTTCATTTCACAGTTAATGTCAATTTATAAGTTCTATGTCATTTTTCTAAGTTTTTGTTAAAATTACAAGTTCTTCATGTAATTTACAACTCCAACATTAATTTACCCATTTTTCCATCAATTTACTAATTTTACGTATAATTTATAAATTTTTTGTTTCATTTCCAACTTAATGTCAATTTACAAGTTCTTTGTCATTTTTCTAAGTTTTTGTTAAAATTACAAGTTCTTCTTCAAATTTACAACGTCATCATTAATTTACCCATTTTTCCATTAATTTACTAGTTTTATGTGTGGTTTATACATTTTTTGTTTTATTTTACAGTTAATGTCAATTTACAAGTTTTATGTCATTTTTCTAAGTTTTTGTTAAAATTACAAGTTCTTCATGCAATTTACAACTCCAACATTAATTTACTAATTTTTCCATCAATTTACTAGTTTTACATGTAATTTATAAATTTTTTGTTTTATTTCTCACTTAATGTCAATTTACAAGTTCTTTGTCATTTTTTTAAGTTTTTGTTAAAATTACAAGTTCTTCTTATAATTTACAACTTCATCATTAATTTACCCATTTTTTCATTAATTTACTAGTTTTATGTGTGGTTTATATATTTTTTGTTTCATTTCACAGTTAATGTCATTTTACAAGTTTTATGTCATTTTGTTTAAGTTTTTTGTTAAAATTACAAGTTCTTCATACAATTTACAACTTCAACATTAATTTACCAATTTGTCCATCAATTTACTAGTTTTACATGTAATTTATAAATGTTTTGTTTCATTTCTCACTTAATGTCAATTTACAAGTTTTTTGTCATTTTTTCAAGTTTTTATTAAAATTATAAGTTCTTTTTGCAATTTACAACTTCATCATTAATTTATCATTTTTTCTATTAATTTACTAGTTTTATATGTGGTTTACACATTTTTTTGTTTCATTTCACACTTAATTTCAATTTACAAGTTCTATGTTAGTTTTTCCAATTTTTGTTAAATTTACAAGTTCTTCTTGCAATTTACAACTCCAACATTAATTTACTCATTTTTCCATCAATTTACTAGTTTTACGTGTAATTTATAAATTTTTTGTTTCATTTCCCAGTTAATGTCAATTTACAAGTTATTTATCATTTTTCTAAGTTTTTGTTAAAATTACAAATTCTTCTTGCAATTTACAACTTCATCATTAATTTACCCTTTTTTCTATTAATTTACTAGTTTTATGTGTGGTTTACACATTTTTTGTTTCATTTTACACTTAATGTTAATTTACAAGTTCTATGTTATTTTTCTAAGTTTTTGTTAAATTTACAAGTTCTTTTTATAATTTACAACTCCAATATTAATTTTCTCAATTTTCCATCAATTTATATATATATATATATAACAAATTTTTTCAGTCATAGGATCAGGTCAGGTTGGGTCGAGCCGGATCAGGCATATAGGTCTCAAACCCTTATCTGAATTTAATCGGGCTCTAATATTTATGCATGAGCCTATTTGGATTTTTGTAGATTTGATTTTAAAAAATATATACATGTATATAATTTTGAAAATTTTAACGAGTTAATTTTTTTTAAATAAATGTTTAACCGGTTAACAACCGGTTAATGAAAAAATTTACAAATTTTTTTATTATGTTATAGTTATTGTACCCGATTGATTTAATCCAACGGTGTACAGTAACTACGGCATTAATGCCATAATTTTTGTTGCGGTATTATAGAATTTTCCTTATCATAATAGGTTTGTAACTGTTTAAGAAGTAGAGAATTTTTTTAAAAAATAACTTTGACCACCATTAGAGCTTGAAATAATTCCATTAAACAAAATATTTTATTTAAAAAACACTTTACAACCCTCCTTTAAATTTAATATGTTGCAATTTTTTTAACATTAATGTTTCAGAATCTATGATTCTTAAGTGTAAGATATGATATCTAATAGATAATCTAACAAAAATAAAAAAATTATAATTATAAAATTTATACATGGTGTAACACCAATAAACGATGCAACTAACTTCTCGGTGAGATTGTAACTTATAAATATTTTATCACTTATGTTTTAATAAAATTTAATATTATTAAAATATCCGCTATTTTATATATTATTAAGGATCATTATATAATTGATCGTGAAATATATATATTACTTTTGACATCCATTTTGCATATCTATACTATGCAATTATGATTTATTTTAGAATTAAAATTCTTACATGGTAGGAAATTATTCAAACTTTATAAAATTTAAGTTTCACAAGCCTACTTTTATTTTATTTTTCCAATATCACTTGTTGATTTTGTAAAAATTAAATCTCCCTCTCTCACACACGCACGCGCATTAAATTTTAATTTATGAATCATTAAAGATTATTTTTGTTGATATTCTTTGATTTTAATTATAAATTTTTTATGTTACTAACAGTCATTACTTTTACAATGGCAATTAATGGTGACAATTAAAAAAAATTACCTCCAATAGTCACATGTGAATGAATGGGGGAAAAAAATTCTTCGGTCATCTTTATACTTTTATTACAAAAATATGGTTTGAACTATTTTAACTAAAAAATTATTGTTGCAAAATCTATGCCATTAATTATTAACAATCTAATTGTTGATATCGAAAGTCAAAAAAATTTTTCTATGATGTTAAATCATCAACTATTGAATCACATGAAGTAAAAATTCTAAATTTTATGTTAAAGATTTAAGTTAAAATAACTTAACCTTATAATATTTATCCAAGCCATCATGTAGTTTATACATAAATATATAGTTTCAATTAAGGTTGTTGATTAAAATTATTTTTCAATTGTTGTCTGATAGACAACAAATATATGAGCCACGAAGATTTGGAAGAAAGCCAAAGCCAAATCCAAAGTTTACTATGTGAGGGCATGAGTCCCATGCAAGCCATGCATGAGACATGCATCTGCTGATATTGTGAAGATATGTGCTAGAGCTGGAGCCGTGATCTAGTGATAAGCTTACCAACGATTGTGCAGCGATTAAGGAGGGAAGCTGTGACACAAAAGTTGTTTTCGATTATCTTTCGGTTCCAAAATATTAGCTAAGTTGTTACTTTAAAATTCGTTTACTCAGTCGTGATTGTAGGTTGAAAAACCAAAGTCTTGTTATTATAAATAAGCTCCAGAATATGAATAAAGGTAGAGAATTCAAACTTCAATTATTTGGTCTTTTCTCGCCATAAGCAGAAAAACATTACTCGTATTGCTCGTATTCATTGTTTGCATCTGATTGGGACCTAACATTGGTATCAGAGCAGGTTATCAATGACGACCAACAAAGAACGTATTGAGCGACTTGAAGCTGATCTAGAGAGCATGCAGAACCGAATGGAACGTATGGAGATTGGGATCAATTACAAGCTTCAACGATTGGAAGACACCATCAACAAATTAGCAGAAACTTTCAGTGCATCTAAGGGCACCACTAGCCACGGCACCAACGAAAACATTGGTTCACCACGGCCAGTTCGAGAAGAAAGTGAAGAAGGGCGATCACAACTTCCAAGAAGACTAGCCAAGTTGGAGTTTCCTAGTTTCGCTGGCAACGATCCAACCGAATGGTTCAATCGGGTATCTCAGTACTTTGAATATCAAGAGACAACCGACGAACAAAACATAGTATTAGCTGCGTATCATTTGGAGGGCGAAGCAAATCAATGGTGGCAGTGGATGTGTAAGGCTTACCAAGAGGAAGGTCGACCGGTTATATGGGAGACATTTGTAGACGAATTATGGGCACGTTTTGGCCCAACAGATTGTGAGGACTTTGACGAAGCGCTATCTCAGATAAGGTAAACAGGATATTTGAGGGATTATCAAAAGGAATTTGAGCGGCTAGGAAACCGAGTTCATGGACGGTCTCAAGTGGCTTAAAACCTGAAATTTCCGAAGACATACGTATGTTTAGGCCACGCACACTAAAGGAAGCAATCAGCCTTGCACGAATGAAGGATGACCAGATATCTCACCAGCGGAAGTTGCTCCGACCACAAATTGTTAGCCGACCACCAGCAGCCTCGAATCGAGCCTCACCTTCAGTACTTTTTAAACGATTGACATGGGAAGAGATGCAACAGCGGCGTACACAAGGGTTGTGCTTCAACTGTAACGAGAAATTTACCACTGGCCATAAATGCACCGAGGCACAACTACTGCTCCTTGAGAGTGAAGAACTACCAGATAAAGTTGTTCATAAAGAAATCACGGGAGAAGAAATAACGGGGGACCCTAGTGAATCTGTCAAACCTAGAATTTCCTTGTATGCGTTAACTGGATGGGCTGCACCCCAAACAATGCGCGTCATGGTAAGAATCGGGCCGTACAAAATTATAATATTAATAGATAGTGGGTCCACGCATAATTTCATCAATACTAAACTAGCCAACATGCTGTAATTGCCAATCAAACCAATGGCAGCTTTCACAGTTCGGGTTGCCAATGGAGAAAACTTGAGATGCCAAGGAAAGTTTGAAAAGGTACATATCTTAATTTAAGATGTCCCTTTTTCACTCACTGTTTATTCATTGCCAATATCAGGGTTAGACATGGTTCTGGGCATGCAATGGCTTGAATTGTTGGGTTCAGTCGTGTGTAATTGGAAGGCCCTAACCATGGAGTTTGAATGGGAAAACAAAAAGCGATGTTTGCAGGCGATTAATCCACAAACGGTACAGCCAACTTGAATAACAGAAATCACAAAGGAAGTCAAGCAAAGGCACAAGGCCTACACCATTTGTTTGCAAACAACACTGGAAGAATCTGTGAGCATGGCACCACCAACCATACAGCACCTGTTGGCAGAATACGCTGCACTATTCCGAGAGCCAAACCAGCTACCTCTCACACGAGCACTAGATCACAGTATTCCATTGAAAGAGGGAACAGAGTCAATTAATGTAAAACCCTACCGGTATGCTTATTTTCAAAAACTGAAATCGAGAAACAAGTACAGGAGATGCTCAATTCGGGACTAATAAGACCGAGCACCAACTCGTTCTCCTCACCTGTACTACTAGTCAAAAAGAAATACGGCAGTTGGGAATTTTGTACCAATTACCGAGCCCTCAATAAAGTCACCATCAAAGATCGGTTCCCAATCCCTACCGTGAAAGCATGTTGGATGAGCTCCATGGTGCCGCTTATTTTACCAAATTAGACCTAAGGGCGGGATATCATCAGGTTCGAGTAAATCCCGCGAACATCTATAAAACGGCGTTTCGAACCCACAACGGACATTACGAGTACTTGGTAATGCCGTTCGGCTTGTGTAATGCGCCGTCAACATTTCAGGCCTTGATGAACTCTATTTTTCGACCTTATCTTACAAAATTTATACTTGGTTTTTTTAATGACATATTAATTTATAGCCCTACATGGAATTGCCATTTAAAACATGTTAAGCAGACACTTGAAATTCCCAGAAAACAATAATTTTTTATTAAAATAAGCAAGTGCAAGTTCAGGCAATAAGAGCTGGAGTATTTGGGGCACATAGTCACTTGCAATGGCATGAAGGTGGACAAGAAGAAAATTGCTGCAATGGTATCTTGGCCCCGACCGCAAAATATTTCAGAACTAAGGGGATTTCTTGGCCTCACAGGCTACTACCGAAAGTTTGTGCAAGGGTATGGGTTGCTGGCTCGGCCACTTACAAATCTCCTAAAAATGGGATACTTCCGCTAGAGTGATGAAGTTGAGCGGGCATTTGATGATTTGAAAAAAGCTATGACTAGTACCCGAACACTAGCTATGCCTAATTTCAATGACACATTCGCCATTGAAACCGATGCATCCAGAGATGGTATAGGAGCGGTGTTACAGCAGCAAGGGAGACCGATTGCGTATATGGGTCGCGCCCTTGGCATCACAAAAAAATCATGGTCCGTTTACAACAAGGAGATGCTTGCTATTGTGGAAGCCATTAGAGTATGAAGACCCTATCTGCTTGGGCAACACTTACAATTCTAACTGACCAACGCAGTATCAAATTCTTCTTGGAACAACAAGTAGCAACACCAGAACAGCAAAAATGGATGGCGAAATTAATGGGATACAATTATAAAATCATATACCGTCCGGGTCGTGAAAATGCAGTGGCTGATGTGTTGTGTCGGCGGCCTGACAGTCCAATCCTTTTTCATGTATTTGTGCCACAGGTTGCTATATAGGAAGAAATAAGGAAAGTCACCAGCCAAGATGAATACAAGCAGAAAGTGACGACAGTAGCTCGGGCCCAAGCTTCAGGGCTCTACATATTACGGAATGGATTAATTTTCTTTAAGGGCAGGGTGGTAGTTCCACGAATATTGCACGAGAAACTCATGTTTGAAGCACACGACACAAAGATGGGGGGTCACTCTGGGGTCTTTCGCACATTCAAACGCTTATCTCAGCAATTTTACTGGCCATCAATGTTCCAATCTGTCCAGGAGTATGTAAATAAATGTATGACTTGTCAGAAAGCAAAAGCTGAAACATTTAAGCCTGCAAGACTCTTACAGCCATTACCAATTACGTGCCAGGTATGGGATGATATTACGCTAGACTTTATAGAAGGGTTGCCGTGTTCAGAAAGGAAAAATACCATTTTGATGGTAGTAGATCAACTAAGTAAAACAACCCACTTCATGTCTCTCTCCCATCCTTTCTCAGCAAAGATAGTGGCAGAAAAATTTATCGAAGGAGTAGTGAAGCTACACGGTATGCCTAAATCAATAATCAGTGATCGTGACCTCATATTCATCAGTAAATTTTGGCAAGAATTTATTAATTTATCAGGCACCAAATTAAAGATGATCCCGGCATATCATCCTCAAACTGACGGGCAAACTGAGGTAATTAATCGGTGCCTGGAACAGTACTTGAGATGTTTTGTTCATCAGTGGCCACAGAAGTGGCATTTTTATTTACCGTGGGCTGAGTTTAGTATAACACCACTTTCCATATCTCCACCGGGATGATCCCATTTCAAGCTCTATATGGGAGATCACCTCCAACAGCGCCGGCGTAAGAGCTGGGTGCCTCGCCGGTGCACGAAGTTGATCAAACCTTGATATCACGAGATGAACTACTGCGACAATTGAAGAAGAACTTAGCCACTGCAGCTAACAAAATGAAGCACATAGCTGACGCGGGCCACCGTGACAATGAATTCAAACAAAGAGATATGGTATTTTTAAAACTCCAGCCCTACCGTCAATCATCTGTGTTTAAGCCGGCACATCAAAAGTTAGCTTGCAGGTATTTTGGGCCGTATTCAATCCTTCGTAAAATCAGCGCCATTGCTTATGAACTACAACTACCAGAACATGTTAAAATTCACCCGATGTTTCAAGTCTCTTTGCTTAAGAAAGCTGTGAGTGATTTCCTTTCCACCAACACCGAATTACCACCTGTGGATACTGAGAGGTTGGTGATAATGGAACCTGAGGCTGTCATTGACACACACTGGTTGAAAAAAATGGGTAAGCTACTTGAACAAAGTTTGGTCCGTTGGACGCATTTGCCAATCGAAGCTGCCACCTGGGAGGACACCACAATGTTGCGACAATAATTTCCAAATCTGACCCTTGAGGTCAAGGGTATTCTTCAAGGAGGGGGCAATGATAGACATCAAATACATGAGCCACGAAGATCTAGAAGAAAGCCAAAGCCAAATCCAAAGCTTACTACGTGAGGGCATGAGTCCCATGCAAGCCATGCATGAGACATGCATGTGCTGATATTGTGAAGATATGTGCTGGAGCTGGAGCCGTGATCTAGTGATAAGCTTACCAACGATTGTGCGACGATTAAGGAGGGAAGCTGTGACACGGAAGTTGTTTTCGATTATCTTTCGGTTCCAAAATATTAGCTAAGTTGTTACTTTAAAATTCGTTTACTCAACCGTGATTGTAGGTTGAAAAACCAAAGTCTTGTTATTATAAATAAGCTCCAGAATATGAATAAAGGTAGAGAATTCAAACTTCAATTATGTGGTCCTTTCTCGCCATAAGCAGAAAAATATCACTCGTATTGCTCGTATTCATTGTCTGCATCTGACTGGGACCTAACATTGTCAACTTATAATAGTCATATAGTATCATTAATACTATATATTAAATAATTTATTACAATATCTTCAATAAGCTTTAATTTATAAATGTTAATAATTTTGTAAACTAATTCATACAATTTAATTATTATAAGATCTATTGGAATATATTTAAATAGCTAATTATGTATTTTTTCAATGTTGTTTTTTATTTCTAATACTAGATATAAAATAAAAAAAGTAAAATTGTAAAGCTAGATAATACATTACATTATTAACTACAAATTACTTGTATTTTTTTTACTTAAAAATATTTATCAATTGATAAGATATAAAATAATTTAAAATAATAAAATAACCTGTAAATAACTTATCTCATAATTACTTATACACTAAATTAAATAGTTAATATAAAGATCCACAACAACTTTATTATCAATACTATAAAAATTCATTCAACATCATAAAAAAACCTTTAAAGATTTTACGATGTATACAAAAATGAACTTAAATAAAAATATTTCAAATTTGCGAAAGTAAAACCATAAACAAACCTTTTTTTAATCCCAAATTCCAAATTCCAAACCTTAACCCTTAATCTTAATTAGGGGTGCGCAAAAAAACCATGGTCTTAAAAAACCGAATATATAATTTGTAAAAAAAAACCGAATATATAATTTGTAAAAAAAACCAAAATGTTGGTTCGGTATTCGGTTCACTCAGCTGAACCGAAAAACCGAACCAAAAAACCGAATTATTTTTTATGAAGATGGGAGAATGTTGTTGGTGTTTGTTTGCAATTTTTTTTTTTTGGTGAAGATGGGAGAATGTTGTTAGCGTTTGTTTCTAAATTTTCTTTTTATTTTGTGTTATAAGTTGTAATTGTTGTTATTTTTATTTGCCTTTACAACATTATGATTATGTTTATGTAGATGGAGAATTGGAGATTGGTTATGTATTTTGAAATTTTAATATTTCATATTTTGTGAGTACCTTATTAGTAGTTAGTAAGATATTAGTGATAAAATTTGTTTTGAATACTTTGTATTTATTGTTAATATTTGTAATGAAATTAGGATGAACTAATTGTTGAAAAAAATTATTACATTCATGAGGCCCAATGGGCTAAAAAATTAAAAATTCAAAATAGACCCAGAACCGAAAAAAAGGAACTGAACCGAACCGATCCGTTTGAGTTCGGTTCTTATTGAGTTCGGTTTTTATTCGGTTCTTTTTATAAAATAACCGATTTAAATCGGTTCTACTTAATGTCGATCCGAACCGAACTAAACCGAACCATGCCCACCCCTAATCTTAATTCACCTGAATTATCAACAAAGAATTCCAAGGATTAATGGAATGGTGAAATGGCAGGTGGTGGGGTGATGAGACAATGAAGCAAAAGGAGGCAGATGGTCATGATGATAATAAGGTCTTCTACTCAAGTCAATGAAAAGAAGATCTTTACCCAAAATCGGCAACATCCCTTTTAAATGAAACAATATCACCAACATCAAGTTTCTTGTCCTTGACAAAACAGACCCAAATCTTCAGTCACGATATAGCCTTGGCTGCTATCAACAAGGTGTCCTCATTCCTTAATCGCAACACCCAATAAAAATTAAATTTTCATTTCTTAATCTAAAAAACATGTGAACTTCACATGTTTATTCCCATTTTCCTTTTTCATTGAGCAAGTAAGCCACATTGATCATTCTGATCTCATATTATGATTTTTCAATACCATAAATAAACGCACTATTATTTTGTGTGTGTGAGCTAGTGAGCAAGAGTGGTAACTTAGATGATAGTCTTGGCTAATTAGCCATGGTAAGTCTTGGCTTAGTCATGTGAGAAACAACTGCATGAATACTGAGGAAATTTTCTTTCCTTTTTTTTTTGGAAATGGAATACTAAGATAATTTTAATCATGTTTGAATTACTGAATTATGCTACACATGAGAGATAAGCTTGGTCGAGTTGTTGGCCTATTATTGAATAGACTTACACCACTTGGCTAACTTCCTCAATTCTCCTACCTTTTTTTCTTGTTTGTCCACTTGTCAACGCCTCATGATGCTTTAGTTCATACCAGCTGCTAAGTGGCTAACATTTAGCGATGAAACATAATAAACACCTACAAAAATATCAAGTTAATTACTATCTCCAACAATGTTTATGCTAAAATGGGTAATTTTTAGAGGCCTCTCCTCATGATGCTTTAGTTCATACCAGCTGTTAGGTGGCTAACATTTGGCTATGAAACATAACAAACACTTGCAAAAATATCAAGTTAATTATTCTCCAGCAGTGTGTATGCTAAAATGGGTAATTTTTAGAGACTTTTACTGAGGTTTGGTGTATTTACAGTCTGATAGAAAGTATTCACGTAATGATGGGGACCTCCCTTGATGTTAGTATAAAAATACATATAGTGTCAACATAAAAAGGCAAACATGTAAAAGTGAATTTTAAAAATCAAAATTCAAACAAAGCTTGCTTCGATGTTTGAGAAATGAGACATAAACACACTATTACCCAACCACAGTCATTAACCAGCAAACACATAGAAACGAATATTTTCAAAAAGTGTACTCCTCTTCGAAAACACAAATTACAGAATAAAACCCAATTTTATTTTCATTGTTGTAGAAGAAGCATTTGCAACTCGCAAGTAATTTCTAAAATCATTGCTCTATTTTCATCTAATGCACGAGACGATGTCATGCGGTGGTCCAAAGCTTCCACGCAGTGGGTATCGACGGTAGCTAGCATATGTCGCAACTACAATTAGATCGAAAAAGGAGATTAGTCTATGAAACATAGCTTGCTTGCTTGAACAGTAGCTTACGACTTACAAGATATTATTGTTATTTTATTGATTAAAAATAACAATGGGTTTGTTTCAATTAATAAATATGTTGCTGCATGATGTTTTTATTTGGGGCTGTTAGTGTCGAGTTGAAAAAATAACTGGATAATGAAAATTAAGAGCTATTGCCTAATGATCTAGTTTGTAACAGATGGGTTGTTGGATGTAGTTTGCAAAAGATGGGTTTCGATTTGCTTTGTAATGTGCTAATTTTTCAGAGAGCCCACAATGGTTTATGTGATTGCTCATTTTGGGGGTCATGACACTTAGTTTGAGTTATGTGTTAGTTTATGTTTATGAATATATGTTTTGTTTCAAAAGAAGAATGAGCAATTGAAGTGCTACTACTATGGGAGATAATGAATCTGACTTTGGAGATTGACTTAGACCTACAAGATGCATTCAAAAAGCTGAAGAATAATCGTTACTTAGGCAATGTTTATTATTAAGACTGAGTAAGACAATAAATTTGTTCTTGGGTGCAAGATCAAAAGAAAGAGACTCCATCTAATAAGTTTCCAGTTATATAAGATGTTGAACCTGAGCTGGATTGGTTTTATTTTGTTAGGGAAAATGAATTTACGTTGCCTGACTTAAATGCTGAAATCTCTACTGCCACTGTTAGAATTGAAGATTTATTTGAAGCCACACCAGATGCTACGGAGGGTGGTATTACTATATCTATTAGATCTAAAAATGTTATTAATGATGTGAATGATGTTGAGGATGAAGTTTGATTATGGTAATAAAGGGATCCTAGATTGGATGACTATCATTCTGGTGATGATAGCAGGACAGATTCAGATGCTAGTGATGACAAGAATATTGTATCGGTTACCTACAACTAAGAGGCAAAATCTTGTGGATTTGAATTCGCTCCGAATGATGCAAATATTGTGCTTAAAATTGGGTAGTTGTTCAAGACAATTGATGAATTTAGAAAGGTTGTAAAAGTAAGATCAATTCTTTTGATTGCATGATGGACTCCTCTGAAAACATTGGCGCACGTGTAAACGAGGTGCTCTACCTAACTGAGCTATAGCCCTTGTCCTTGTGATACATATTTTATCATATTATGTAGATAATTTCTTGTCAAGATGAATATTCCATGATCCCACACCATATCTCTTTGATCTTTTGGATTGGTATTGCTTAGAAGTCCTATTAGATTTATACTCATCGATGGGATGTGATGGATTTGCAATAAAGGATGGTTTTAGACTCAAATGGGTAAAGAATGAAAAGGAGTAGGGTGACACTTAATTGTGCAGCTCCAGGATGCACTTAAAGGATAAATATAAGTCCAAATTAGAATAAAAAAAACATTTTCATATCAAATCTCACATGATTGAACATACTTGTGAGAGAAAAAATAAGAATTATGAACCAAATTCAACATGGATTGCAAAGCAACCACATTCCTCCATCTATTTTGAGCTAACATACAATTTCTATTGATGTGCTTGACTCAGAACTTTTAGAAACTATGGGATAAAATGCTACAATTATAGATTGTATAGAGCTAAGAACAAAGCCTTGAAACTAATTAGTTAAGATCATAAGGCCAGCTCTACAAGGGTGGTGCAACAAAGCTATCTTATCCTCAAATCCTAATTCAATGGTCTCGTTAGAAAAAGACTGGTTAGGTGGTGGGGTGAATCCCCATTTTAGAAGTGGGAGGGGTTTTTTTAAAGGTTGTAGACAATTCATAAGTGTAGATGGTTGTCACCTGAAGGGTCCGGTATAACCTGTTCACTTAAATATAGTAGAATTATTTTTTAAATTAACAAATCCCTTTAAGTATTAAATGAATAATAATAATAACAGAAAATATTTATAATAGTAAATTCTAGATTAATGATGACATAAGCGATGATGCAATAAGAGATGTTAATAGAAATATTTTAAAATTTTAAAATTTACAAAGACATTTATGGAAGGATAAATCTCAACCATTAATCAAAAGTTATAGTGGCAAAATCCTAACCATTCATGAGCTTTAGGAAATCCTATAAATACCCCTAGTCCTTTCATTTTCCACATTATCTTAGAAATTCTATCCTCTTCTATTATAGGTAATAAAATCAAAGAGTAGAGAAATCCTCAAGTATGAGGGTTTAGAGAAGTCAAGGTTAAGAGATAAGTAACACTTTCAATTGCAATATAAGGACAAAATTCTTTTTTTATACTTAAATTTATTTTTAATTATTTCTTTATCTTATGATGGCTACTATGATGTAATTGTTTATTATTTAATCCCTATATAGTCGGCTATGTCGCTTATATTATGATATTTTCTTATTTGATCTTTATATAGTTGGCTATGTTGCCTATATTGTGATATTTTCTTATTTAATCCTTATACGGTCAATTATGCTACCTACACAGTGATATTTTTATTTAATTATGATATGGCCAGCTCTGTCGCTTATATTATAATCACGTTTTATTTAATCTTTATATGATCGGCATTGCTGCCTATATTAAAGATTGTTATCTTTAAAAAGGTTTGTATGGTTAGCTTTGTTTTATATCTTAGAACTTTACACATTATGACATAGGTTGCATTGAACACATGCATTGCATGTTAATATGTTAATATTACTTTACAAAGAAGACATTTGAAAAATTAGTTTTGACAAATGGGTTGTTGTACTACTAGGGTGACAAAGTTTCTAAAGAGGGCAAGTGCTTAAAGCTAAGTAAAGAATAATCTTTTGAGGACGGCGATATGTAGTGATGTTTTAAAGAATGAAAAGTGCCAACCTTGTAGTGTAACATACGTAGGGCCCTAATGAAGTTGTGTTATATTTCTAAGCTTCTTTTAAAGATTTAATGCTCATAAGCCTATCTATGCACATAATAATTAATACATGTATCAATGTGTTATCTTACTGGGCATTAACTCATATAGTTCTTACATTGTAGGTAATGATGAGTAGTTTAAATTGGCACAAAGTCCCAACCGAGACAAAGTACATATGAGCATATTAAACCATGATATTGTAATGGGTTTAGTTGTGTTTTTATTAAAAAAAAATAAACATCTTAAGTTCATTTACATAATAACAATTTTTTGAAAATTACACTAAGGAATCCCTAGATGTCTTTTATATTTTATAATAAAAATTCTACTTTTCATGTAAAACTTTTAAGAATGTGTTTTTATATTAAAAAGTAATGAAATTTTAAAATTTTTGAAATAAGTCACCTTATTTTAGTTATAAAAATGAAATGTTACAAATTTGGTATTAAAGCCCAAGGTTTAAAGCATTTCTACAGATTGTCCATATGTACAAGTCAAAGAAAGGACAATGGCTTGGCTTTTTAGTGAGAATTTAGAATTAGATTAATTGTAAATCTTACATTTTATTTGTGTGACATGTAGAAATTAGAATAAAAACTCATTGAGATGTCAAGTGCTAGGATTAACAGAAGCAGAAGGGCAAAAGGATCTTCAAGAGAACAATTTGCAATTGATCGACTTACAGACATTGTGGTATTGGAAAGGAAAGTTAAAAGAGAGTAACATGCTCAGGCAATGCAAAGTGCAGGAAGCAAATTTAGAAGATTAAATCCACCCATATAAAAACCATAGAAAAATTACAAAAGTATCAAAGTACCAGAAGAAGAAAAAGTCACTTGTGTCTCCTTTATGCTACGAGGAGTTGCAGAATAATATGTTAGCCTATATGGCTATAAATATTGATTTTGATGATAACAAACTACATGTGTTGATTAAAGAAAATTGAGACTAGTTAAAATAAAGTTTTATATATTGTACTTTTAAAATAAAAATAATAATTTTATGGAGTTAAGTTATTTTTCAAAGTTGTGAGCCAAAATGAAAGAATTTTACAATCTTTGATTTTAATCAGTATTGTTTTGAATTTCGAATTTGGACCTATTTGAAAATATTTATATATTTTGGGTCATTCTATAATTTTACATAGTGTGGGCAATACCATAATTTCAGAAAATTTTTGGATTCACAAAGTATTATTTAGAAATACTGAAATTGGACTTAATTACAAAATTTATAACATTTTGGGCCATAGTACAGTTATATAAAGTTTTAGGGTCAAACTATAATTTTGGCAAACAGTTCACTATACCGGTTACTGTAGCAAGCGGCTAACCGGATGTGACAAACGGCAAGCCGGATACCGGGCAGAAACTCTCCGGATGAAAAGCGACTATCCGAATTTTGTAAACGATAATTCAGTTGTTGGACAACAAGCTACTGGAGCATAAACGGCTATCCGGATATCGTAAGCGGCATGCCGGATGTTCTAAACTTCAAATTTTTATCTTAACGGTAACATGCAAGCGGCTAACTGAATACCATAAACGGTAAGCTGGTTATAAGTAAAAAGTGAATAACAGCTAGTTGTTTAGCTCTAACTATAAAAACTCAAATCCAATTCATTTTCAAGTTCTATAGCAAGCATAAACAAAAGGCACACAACTTATCTTGAGCTCTCAATTTGCAAATCATTATTCTTTGAATCATTTTCTTTCTTCAATTTGTTCATCTACTCTTCAAGAGAGGTTTTATTGTAATTTTCAATTCCTCATCAAATCTGTGAGTGTTTGAGTATGTGAGACACTTGAGTGAAGAGATTTGGAGATAAACTCTTTGTTGTAAAGGTTCAGAAAGTGTATATTTATAAAGGCGAAAATCGTCATGTTACACTTCAAGTCTCAATAACATCTGTAATTTTATTTATTTAAGTTTCTTGTTATTTAATTATGTGTGTTTTGTTTTAATTAAGTATTTTATCTATTTTAGGGGCATTATGGTTATTTCACAATGAATGAGAGATCGGATAGCAAAACGGACGTCACTTTTGAACTCAGGACAGTTGAAAACCTTAAAAAGAGCATAAAAGGAAAAAAGGCACTGTTCACACGTCGATCATCGTTTTTCATGGGTTTCACGACATTGTTCGCATCAGCGTTCTTTCGCTCAAACCGTGTGCAAACCGTGTTACTGTTCAAACCGCGTGGTCAAACCCGTGGTCAAACCGTGTTACTGTTCACTGATGACGTGGCGCAATCCTGTGTGTCCAAACTATTTTTAATCCGATGACCATGATTTACTCAATGTATCTATAAAAAGGGGGCCTCTCCCCCCTAATTTGATACGCCTGAATCCATTTTTTAGCTTAGTTTTCTGTAATTCTTTCTCCATCTTGTATTTTCTACGTATTTTAATAAATTTCCATTTTACCCTTAGTTCAATTATGAGTAGCTAATTTTCTTTTAAGCTTGGGTTGAAGGTGAAGTCTCAACATGTGTCATGGGCTTTATTTGGTAAATTTATTTTCTCTTCTCCTCTAATTTCTGTGGAGATTTTGACTTTTCGTTGACAAATAATAATAATTTTGTCTAGTTACCGCCTTGGTTTTACCGGCATCCTAGTATAAGGTTATTATTATTTGGCACGATAAGCACTTAGCACCATATTGATTAGAGTGTGGTTCATGAGGTGTGGATTTCCCCTTCATGATTTAATTGGTATTAATAAGGATTATTTAGCCCATGGTGCATGTTGATACGGATCCAGATACCCAAGTGCTTTATCTCAATAGTTTCCAGTTTAATTATTTTTGCCAATCTAATTTAAATTCCAGCATAATCTAAATCACTTCCACACAAATTCAACCACCCATTTACATAATTAATTCTACATATAATTAAAATCCACCTCCTCGTGGGATCGACACTCAACACCATTGATCTATTCTACAATAGATTCGTGAGCTTGCGAGTTCAATAAAATTTGCACAACAAGTTTTTGGCGCCGTTGCCGGGGAGGTAAGTATTTTAATTTGTAGAATTAATTTTTGTAAATAATTTATTATTATTATTATTATTTTAGTTGTTTCCTTTTAATTTTTTTCTTAATTAATTAAAAAAAAAAGCGAATCTACATTTTAGGTAAGAATTTCTTTTTCTCTTCTTTAAATTTCTGCAATTTAATTTTCAAGCTATTTTTCTTTGTAATTTTTCATTTATCTTGTTAATTTATTTTCATTTTATTTATTTTGTTTCACGTAATTTTTTTTTTGTGTTTTCATAGAAATGTTGTAACAGCGCAATAAGGTTAGTATCGTAATTTCTCCTTTTTCTTTATTTTTATTTATTTTGTTCTCATTTTTATTTTCTTTGCATGCATGGTCGTAGGTCATTATTACCTAATCTTGAACCTATAGACCTTGAATTAGAAAGAACACTTCGCACACACAAACACATTGCACGTAAAGATAAAATTGAAATGGATTTGCAATAACCAGAACCACAGGAGATGCCATTTAAGGACTACTTCAGTCCCTTAGCTAATTTGAGCACATCTTGCATAAGATACCCAAATGTAGCTGCTAGGAGTTTTGAGATAAAACCTAGTGTGCTAAATTATCTCCCAACATTCTATGGCCTAGAAAATGAGGACTCATATAATCATCTGAATGATTTTCATACAATTTGTCAAACTTTTAAATTTGAGAATTTCTCAGAAGATGATGTTAAACTTAGACTATTCCCATTTTTTTAAAAGATAGAGCTCGTTCATGGTTCAATACATTGCCTCCTAATAGAATTACAACATGGGAACAAATGGTAACAAAATTTTTAAATAAATATTTCCCAGTGCATAAAACCAATGCTATTCGCAGGGAAATCTCATAATTCACCTAGAGAGAAGACGAGCAATTTTTCGAAGCATGGGAGCGATTCAATGGGCTACTTTTGAAGTGTCCACATTATGGGTACGAGAAATGACACCAATGCCAATACTTCTTGGAGGGATTATTGCCAAATGTGCAAGAATGGCTAATGGCAACAAGTGGAGGAGAGCTAATGTCAAAAAGTGCATCAGAAATTTGGGATTTCTTCCAGCGACAAGCGGATAATTCCCAACAACGGAGTCGATCTCTCAGGAATACTAAAAGAATTAAAGGAGTAAATGAGGTTCACATTGGCGAGTCAAGTTCAGGAATCAAAGAAGTTAAAGAGATAATTGAAGGTCTCTCTCGACAAATAGCATCGTTAACGACTGTTAAATCATCAGAGCAACAAGACCATGACTCATACTCAGATCAAACCAATGCCATCAGTGTTATGAGGAAGCCATCAAATTACAACCCATACTCCAATACATATAATCCTGGATGGAGAGACCACCCCAATTTTTCACGGTCTCAAAGATTCCAACAGAATGGACCAGCAGCTCCAGCTTCACCAATGCAACCAATTCCTCAAGTTCCTCAAGCCTCTCAGCCACCATTTAGACCATACAATCAGAACCAGAATTACTCTCAACCCAGACCATGAGAGGATTCATTCCAGAATTTCAAGAATGTTGCTCAATCTACAATCGAGCAACAGAACCGCATCATTGATGGACTACGGAATGAGATGAGAGCAGTGTTCAACTCACAAGCCCAATCAGTTTCAAGCCTTGAGAAGATGGTGGGACAGCTTGCCTCTTCAGTGCAAACTTTGGCAATGACTGTTGAAAAAGGTAAATTTCCAAGTCAACCAATGCCTAATCCTAAAGGAGTGCATGAAGCAAGTACCACTTCACCACAGCAGCATGGAGAGGTTAAAGCCGTTATGACCGAAAAGAAGTCGACAACAAAGTGGAGATGCCAGCGACCAAAGAAAATCAAGTTGTACCTGTGAATGTTGAAAACTCACCACCGGAGGAGAAAGAAGAAACCAACCCACGAGAATACGTTCCTAAAGCTCTATTTCCTTAGAGGTTAGCTAAAGGAAAGAAGGAAAAATCCACAGGTGAGATTCTTGAAATCTTCAAACAGGTAAGTGTTAACATCCCTTTACTTGATGCAAAAGAGAAACATTCCTGTTTAAAAGAAGGCTTTTTTAACTGAAGGCTTTTTACTAAAAAGAGAAACATTCATGTTTAAAAAAAGGCTTTTTTAACTGAAAATGTTAGTTCTATACTCCAACACAAAATTCCTCTAAAATGTAAAGATCCAGGCTCCCCCACTATTTCATGTAGTATAGGGAACCACACAATTGAGAATGCTTTGTTTGATTTAGGAGCTAGTGTAAATCTGTTGCCTTATTCAATATTTGTGAAAGTTGGACTTGGAGAATTACACTTAACTCCAGTGGTGTTACAGCTTGCAGATCGGTCCATGAAAATACCTCGTGGTATTGTGGAGGACGTGTTTATACAGGTAGACAAGTTTTATTTCCCTGTTGATTTCATTGTAATTGACACTTAACCAATACAAGATTCAAGGAAGCACATCGCCATTATCCTAGGCCGACCATTCTTGGCAACTGCCGATGCTCACATTCAATGCAGGACTGGAAATATGCAGTTGTCCTTTGGCAATATGACCATGGAGCTCAACATCTTCAACATTGCCAAACAACCTCACAATGCAGATGATGGAATTGTTGACGTGGATTTAATTGAAGCATTAGTTGATGATACTTTTCTTTCAAACCTTAGTGATGACCCTTTACAAACATGTTGAACTCACTTTGGTTTGGATTTTGATGTTGACAGATCAGTCGATGAGGTCAACGCCCTACTTGACTCAGCACCAGCCATAGACACTAATAAATGGAAGTCCAGAGTTGAACAACTAGCATCATCAGAAATGAAAATCATCCTATCATCAGAGTCACCACCGAAACTCAAGCTCAAACCATTACCCAACACTTTGGAATATGCGTTCTTGGGAGAAGAAAGCACTCTACTGGTAATCATCTCATCATCTCTAAATGACGAGCAAAAAGGTAAGTTGTTGGATGTTTTAAAAGAGTACAAAGGAGCATTAAGATGGACCATAGCAGACATAAAAGGTATAAACCTAGTAGACTGTATGCATTACATTCACCTTGATGAAAATGCTAAATCTACAAGGGAAATGCAACATCGGTTAAATCCTAATATAAAAGAAGTTGTTAGAACGGAAGTCCTTAAGCTATTAGATGCAGGTATCATTTACCCTATTTCTGATAGTTCATGGGTCAGTCCTGTGCAAATTGTCTCTAAAAAGTCAGGAGTCACAGTAGTTACCAATACTGATAATGAATTAATACCCACTAGAGTAACTACAGGATGGCGTGTATGCATTGATCAAATGCTTGATAGATTAGCAGGCCATGAATTTTACTGCTTTTTAGATGGCTACTCAGGATACAATCAGATTCCCATAGCACTAAAAGATCAAGAGAAAACCACTTTCACTTGCTCTTTTGGCACTTTTGCATATAGGAGAATGCCATTTGGATTATGTAATGCACCTGCTACATTTCAACGATGTATGTTAAGCATTTTTTCTGATATGGTTGAACGATTTCTTGAGATCTTGATGGATGATTTTTCTGTCTTTGGTGACTCATTTGATCAATGTTTACATCATTTGACGAAAGTTTTACAGAGATGTATCGAGAAAAATTTGGTCTTAAATTGGGAGAAGTGTCATTTCATGGTAAAAAAAGGTATAGTTTTCGGTCACATCATTTCATGTAAAGGTATTGAGGTTGACAAAGCCAAGGTAGATCTCATTTCTAATCTTCCTCCACCTAAAACAGTCAGAGAAGTAAGATCTTTCCTTGGGCACGCTGGTTTTTATAGACGTTTCATTAAGGATTTTGGCAAAGTTTCTAGACCCTTATGCAATTTACTTGCTAAGGATGCACATTTTATCTTTGATGATTCATGTCTTGTAGCATTTGAAAAGCTAAAGCAATTGTTGACGTCATCACCCATAATTCAGCCACCAAACTGGAGCTTACCATTTGAGCTTATGTGTGATGCATCTAATTATGCAGTAGGAGCAGTATTAGGACAAAGAGTAGATCGAATTTCCCATGTTATTTACTATGCTAGTATGACATTGAACGATGCACAGTTGAACTATTCAACTACTGAAAAAGAAATGCTAGCAGTAGTGTTTGCATTAGAAAAATTTCGGTCTTATCTCATTGGTTGTAAAATTATTGTGTTAACAGATAATGCTGCTCTGAAATATCTTCTCACAAAGAAAGATGCAAAAGCTAGACTAATTCGTTGGGTGTTACTTTTGCAGGAATTTGACTTGGAATTCAAAGATAAGAAAGGGACAGAAAATGTTGTGGCTGACCATCTCTCTCGTCTCCACTTTGACATCAACACAGAACCCTTAACATTGAATGAGTCATTTCCAGATGAACAATTAATGAGTGTGGAAGTATTACCTTGGTATGCTGATATAGTTAATTATCTTGTTACAGGTAAACTTCCAGAGCATTGGACCAAGCAAGACAGGGCCAAATTCTTTACGGAAATAAAGATTTTTTTCTGGGATGACCCCTATCTGTTCAAGTATTGTGCAGATCAAATTATTCGACGATGTATCCCAGAGAATGAATTTCATAACATCCTTTCGTTCTGCCATGAACAAGCTTGCGGAGGCCATTTCAGTGCTAAGAAAACAGGGACTAAAGTTTTACAATGTGGTTTCTATTGACCGACTATATTTCGAGATGCTTACAACTTTTTTTTCTTCATGTAATAGGTGTCAACGAATGGGGAGCATTACACGAAGGAACATGATGCCACTAAATCCAATTTTAGTGGTTGAGATTTTTGATGTATGGGGTATCGACTTCATGGGACCCTTTCCCCTATCTTTTGGCCATCAATACATATTGGTTGCTATTGACTATGTTTCAAAATGGGTAGAGGCAATTCCATGCAGAACCAACAATCATAAAGTGGTGATAGGGTTTTTGAATAGCAACATTGTTTCACGCTTTGGATTCTCTCGAGCAATAATTAGTGATGGTGGTACCCACTTTTGCAACAAATCATTCAAAGCACTTTTGACAAAGTACTCCATCACTCATAAAGTGGCGACCCCTTATCATCCGCAAACCAGTGGCCAAGTTGAGATCTCCAATCGAGAAATAAAGCACATATTAGAAAAAACGGTGAGGCCAGACAGAAAAGATTGGTCATTAAGACTCGATGATGCATTATGGGCATATAGAACGGCGTTCAAGACCCCAATTGGAATGTCACCCTACAGGCTAGTATATGGAAAAACTTGCCACCTACCTGTGGAACTCGAGCATCGTGCGTACTGGGCCATCAAGAAATTCAATTTTGACATGCAGCTAGCTAGCTCAGAAAGACAATTACAGCTGGCATAACTTGAAGAAATTCGTAATGATGCATATGAAAATGCCAAGGTTTACAAGCAGCGAATAAAAGTCTTTCATGACAAGCAAATTTTGAGAAAATCTTTTACTCCAGGTCAGAAAGTGCTTTTATTCAACTCTCGCTTGCATCTATTCCCAGGTAAGTTACGTTCTCGATGGTCTGGCCCCTTTATTGTTCAAACTGTTTTTCCACATGGAGCAATTGAAATTAAGGACTCAAAGAATGGTGTCACGTTTAAAGTTAATGGTCAAAGATTAAAGCCATATTTAGAGTACCAACCACATGGAGAGGACACCGAAATAAATTTGAGTGACCCACCAGATTTGAATTGAGATTTTTCTTTTCGGTGATTTGATTTATTTATTTTTTTCTTTTTAATATTCTTCTGCTAATTGAAATCATTTGTGCATAAGTGTGTTTGTTTAACCATTAAGTTTTCTTTTATCACTTTTAATCATGAGACAGATCCTCTTGAACATCCTTAGACGACTTCAACGTGTCCAATCTCATCTCAGAGGCCAGATACGATTTTGTAAAACACATCGTATTTGGAAGCTACAACCACCAGAGTTAATATCCCACGTTGAGGATTTAGAAAGCCAACTCAGAGACATTGAGAGAAGTGTCTACAACATCCAGTTGGAGCTTGAGGTAAATTCCATAAGAGGACGATTGTGATTTTCTTTTTGTGTTTTTGTTTGTTACTCCGTTTGTGTGTTTAGTTTGTCACCCCGGTCAAGTGGCGGATAACGGTACTCCATCATAATCAAGTCGGTTACTTCAGTTTCCAATAATTACTGATCTTCTGAGGCGAAGGAATGGACAACAATGAGATTTTAGCAAAGCTTCACAATCGATTCCCTTCACATCCTCAGAATGCACTTCTTTCAATTCATTAGGAATGGCTTGAATAAGGAGTCATTGGATGATATCCTTTTGTCTCTTGAAACGCATCCCAGTAGATATGTGCAAGGAGCGATTCTCCAGTTATGGCCATCATTGTAGAAAGAGCATGCACGATACAGTCTTGGGAATCTGACTATAAACAACCCTATTTGCCAGTTTATAAGAAAACTGGATGGGAAGCCTATCCTTGACCCATAGAGGGCGTTGAAGCCGTTTCTGGACGTAAAACCAGAGGAAGATGTGAGCCACAGTCGCAACTACTTGTAAATATCCTTTTACTTCACTGTTATTTTATTTCACTGTTGTTTTACCATTTGCATTATTGTCTTTAATAATTTTATTTTATCATTGTTTGCTTTTCCTTTTTACTGTTTCCTTTTTTACTCTCAAGCCATGTGCATTACACGATTAATTCACATAGACATGATACCTCATTCACAGCTGTGACCCACTATCGCCAAGATCCTTAAATATGATTCTTTTCGTTTGCACTCACAAATTGTTTTTGAGAAGTATCCTAATGGCAGCTACTCCCAATAAACAATTCAAGAACATTTGTGTACTTTATGGATTTAACTATGGCAAATATAAAGAGTTCTTTGAGGCAGCCATTGATCTTGGTCGAAGCATAGCGGAGAAAATTACACTTGGTATATGGAGGAGGTAACCGAGGGTTATCAAAATTGGTCTCAGAAGCTGCTTATGTCAGAGGGAGCCAAGTGTTAGGCATCATCCCAACAACCTTAAAACCTTTGGGCTGTTTGTCTGACTCACCGACTGGAGAAGAGTTAGTTGTCTCGGGTATGCAAGAAAGAATAACTGAAATGCTTAATCATGCTGGTGCTTTTATTTTCTTACCAGGAGATCTTGCAACTCTAGAGGCACTTATCACTTTAGCGTCTTAGGCCCATCTGCACATACATCAGAAACCCATCAGTTTGTTAAATGTCAATAATTTTTATGATGGCTTTATCCCATTTCTTAACCATGCAATAAAAAACTATTTCATTCCTCCCACAGCGAAAAAGGTTTTTATTTGTGCTCACACTGCTAATGAGCTATTTGATTTGTTACAAGCTTATCGACCAGATCCAGATCCTGGGACCTTGGTGTTGGAGTGTATAAATAACGATGGTAACAGTAGCCGTAGTAAGAAGTACAAATTAAATTTAAACTCTACGTCTTTCCTTTAAAACTTTGAGGACAATGTTTCGTTCTGGTTGGGGGGAGGGGATAGTTGACAATTGTGGAATCTTGGTTAAGTTTTTACTAATTTTTTGTTGTAGAAACTAACTGTTGCTAACTTTTTGTGTTGAAGATGGCTGAATATGGAGTGTAGTTACTCTAGAAACGCATCTTCTTAGTTTAAAAAAAAAAAGAAAAAAATAATAATATAAAAAATTATCTTATTTTTCGTGTGATCTTTCTAACTTTTTCTTTTTGACTTCTCCTTTATAAATATGCATTTTCAAATGTTTGAGTCAAAGATGGCTGAATATGGAGTGTAGTGCCTCTAGAAACGCATCTTCTTAGTTAAAAAAAATAAAAAAAAATCATTTTCTTTTTCAATCATTTTAAGTGTAACTTTTCCAATTAGTTTTTCTACATCATTTTCACATTTCTGCATGCATATTTTTCCTTTCATGTTTAGAATAGGTTAGGGGGTAGAATGTTGTTTAAAAAAAATAGTGTGATTTTGTTTTTATTTTTTGATAACATGATAACTTTTGAATTTTAGTATTTGTATTATCTTTGGTCTTGAGTGATGTTATACTATGTTTGCTACTCTACATGTTGATGTCGGAGATAAATATGAGTTGCTTGAAAGAATTGACATGTTCTAATGAATACCAAGTGAGCTTTCGATCCTATTATTTTTCTTGGAGAGTAGCCCTGTTTGCCCATTTTTCATACAACTTAGCAGTTTACTATTTTATATACGATCTCTATATTCTTTTAAATCAACCCTCTAAAAAAAATTGCTTTAAGAAAAAAAAAGAGAAAAAGTGTGTTGCTACATCTGAATGTCCATTTAACTAGTAGATATGGAGGATTATCTAGAGCCCTAAAAGATTATGGAAAGGCCATCTTTGACCCGTTTGAGCCTTTCTAGCCATCCCTTATGTAAAATATCCATAGTTAGCCCTTTTGAGCCTTTTATTAAAGAAAAAAATTTTTCTTTGTCAACTTATCATCTTGACCCACTCCAATTTGGAGTATTACCTGATATCTTACAAGTTCCATCACCTATTCATGTTTGAGAAAAATATAAATAATTATTTTTTTTAGTAAAGTTGTGCAATACCAAAAAAAAAGAGAAAAAAAAAGAAAAAAATTCTCTAAAAAAAGAAAAAAAAAAGAGAGAGAGATATAATTCAATAAGTGAAATGCACTTTATAATTTCCAAAAGATATGCAGGATTATCTAGAGCCCTAAAAGATGATGGAAAGGCCATATTTGACCCGTTTGAGCCTTTCTAGCCATCCCTTATGTAAAATATCCATAGTTAGCCCTTTTGAGCCTTTTATTAAAAAAAAAATTTTTTCTTTGTCAACTTATCATCTTGACCCACTCCAATTTGGAGTATTACCCGATATCTTACAAGTTCCATCACCTATTCATGTTTGAGAAAAATATAAATAATTATTTTTTTAGTAAAGTTGTGCAATACCAAAAAAAAAAGAGAAAAAAAAGAAAAAAAATTCTCTAAAAAAAGAAAAAAAAAGAGAGAGAGATATAATTCAATAAGTGAATGCACTTTTTAGTTTCCAAAAGATATTATTTTTCTCAAACATATATTTTGTTTTCTCTATTTTCCTTTCTTTGTTAGCCATGTCCCTATCCTACGTTACATCCTAATAAAAGTCCTTCTTGATTTTAGGGAACTATAGTCTGAAGTAGAAGCTAGTTATATGGGCTAAAAAGATGTAGTGGTGCATAAAAAAATAAAATATAATAATAATAATAATAATAATAATAAAGAAAAAAATAAGTAAATAAATTGGGTTGACTAGCATTTTGTTTGACTTGAGATCGTGTTATTTCTAAGTTGTGGGCATATTCTTTTCATCTTAGTGAGAGTGTGTAATATTATTTCTTTATTATCTTCACTCAATTTATTATTCATTGAAGTGATAATTTTTATTGGGTTTAATTTCCTTATGAGAGTGTCACTATTACCGGTGAGATTTTGGGGTTTGACATGTCATTTTTGAAAGTAGCTGTGACAAAATCTACTTGGTTGATTCATGTGGATGGTTGATGTGGGTGTGATGTTTCTTTAGACTGGAGATAATGCTTATATTTTTATTTGATTGCTATCATTAGTCTGATTGAATAAATACGATTGTAAAAAAAAAAATCATTTTGGATTTGAATTTTGTTTTTGCTTTATTTGCTAGGGACTAGCAATAAACTGGTTGGGGGGTGTGTTGAGTGTCAGAAAGTGTATATTTATAAAGGAGAAAATCGTCATTTTACACTTCAAGTCTCAATAACATCTGTAATTTTATTTATTTAAGTCTCTTGTTATTTAATTATGTGTGTTTTGTTTTAATTAAGTATTTTATGTATTTTACTTGGTTGATTCATGTGGATGGTTGATGTGGGTGTGATGTTTCTTTAGACTGGAGATAATGCTTATATTTTTATTTGATTGCTATCATTAGTCTGATTGAATAAATACGATTGTAAAAAAAAAAATCATTTTGGATTTGAATTTTGTTTTTGCTTTATTTGCTAGGGACTAGCAATAAACTGGTTGGGGGGTGTGTTGAGTGTCAGAAAGTGTATATTTATAAAGGAGAAAATCGTCATTTTACACTTCAAGTCTCAATAACATCTGTAATTTTATTTATTTAAGTCTCTTGTTATTTAATTATGTGTGTTTTATTTTAATTAAGTATTTTATGTATTTTAGGGGCATCATGGTCATTTCACAATGAATGAGAGATCGGATAGCAAAACGGACATCACTTTTGAACTCAGGACAGTCGAAAACCTTAAGAAGAACATAAAAGGAAAAAAGGCATTGTTCACACGTACGACACTATTCACATGTACGGTAATGTTCATGGGTACTGTTCATGACATTGTTCAGACCGCGTTACTGTTCAAACCGTGTGCAAACCGTGTGCAAAACGGACATTACTTTTGAACTCAGGACAGTCGAAAACCTTAAGAAGAACATAAAAGGAAAAAAGGCATTGTTCACACGTACGATACTATTCACATGTACTGATCGTTCATGGGTACTTGTTCATGACATTGTTCGGACATTCTTCGTTCAAACCGTGTGCAAACCGTGTTACTGTTCAAACCACGTGGTCAAACACGTGGTCAAACCGTTTTACTGTTCACTCATGACGTGGCGCAATCCTATGCGTCCAAACTATTTTTAATCCAATGACCATGATTCACTCAATGTATCTATAAAAAGGGGTCTCTCCCCTCTAATTTGATACCCCTGAATCCATTTTTGAGCTTAGTTTTCTGTAATTCTTTCTCCATCTTGTATTTTCTATGTATTTTAATAAATTCCCATTTTACCCTTAGTTCAATTATGAGTAGCTAATTTTCTTTTAAGCTTGGGTTAAAGGTGAAGTCTCAACATGTGTCATGGGCTTTATTTGGTAAATTTATTTTCTCTTCTCCTCTAATTTCTGTGGAGATTTTGATTTTTCGTCGACAAATAATAATAACTTTGTCTAGTTACCGCCTTGATTTTACCGGCATCCTAGTATAAGGTTATTATTATTTGGCACGATAAGCATTTAGCACCATATTGATTAGAGTGTGGTTCATGAGGTGTGGATTCCTCCCTCATGATTTAATTGGTATTAATAAGGATTATTTAGCCCATGGTGCAGTTGATACGGATCTAGATACCCAAGTGCTTTATCTCAATAGTTTCCAGTTTAATTATTTCTGCCAATCTAATTTAAATTCCAGTATAATCTAAATCACTTCCACACAAATCCAACCACCCATTTACATAATTAATTCTACATATAATTAAAATCCACCTTCTCGTGGGATCGACGCTCAACACCATTGATCTATTCTACAATAGATTCGTGCGCTTGCGAGTTCAACAAAATTTGCACAACAGACGTAAGCGGGGATTGTCGAACCACATAAAATTTCGATTGTTTGTTTTTTTTCTCTCTTACTTATTTATTTTTGTGCTTTTATTGAATTTATTGCTTTCAAATTTATTAAGGCATTAAATTGAATTATTGTGTGTCTTTGTTAGGATATTTTTTAAAATACCAATTCACTCCCTCTTGGGTTGCACACTTGTATTTCATAATAGTGGGACTCTATCAAACAATTCCATAGTGAAGCAACATTGCAGTAGAAGGAACTTAATGTACACTTCTTATTGATTGAATCGCTAGTTTGGTAGAATTGAACTGGAAACTAAAAATCTGAATCGCTAGTTTGGTTTAGTTATATATAAAAAAAAAACTTATTGATTCAATTTTAAAGATATAGAATATGATAGAATTTGAAGATTGTCAATACACCGCCATTGGGCTAGTAGTTACATGCAGAATCTCAAATACACACATTGTAAGTGAAACTTGAGTACTTCAGAGAGAATCTTAAAATAATATTTTCAGATGCAGTCATGCATTTAAATAGGCAACTAAATGACAATTATTTGTTCAAATTTGAACAATTAACTTCCATTAACCGCTTAGAAGTTAAATGTTCAAATTTGAACATGTAAGAATAAGAGACATACTGTATTATCTAGTTCAATTTTGATATTAACATAAGGTATACATGGTTCATCAACTTTGTGATAAATCATGTAAGCTAATAAGTTCTACATGCGACCGTTTGATCACATATATTTATAAAATAATCTAGTTCAGTTTTGATATGCTAAAAAACATACTCTTAAATTTTTGCCTTAAAATTTTATTGAGTATGGTAGTTAGCAAGCTTCAATCTTGTAGAATCACAATTTACCAAGTTAATAACTCAAAACACACAAAACTCAATCTAAACTTAATGAAATGAGCTTAAAATTTCTAGAAACACTAACAATGCGCTAATAAGTACGCATACAAATATTTGGTCAGGTTTGCTATATTAACTAAAATAAATAAATTCAAGTCAAGAATCTAAAATTTTAGAAAGCAATTCTTAAGTGGTTTTAATGTATAATGAGAATTATGGTTAATGAATCATTCTCCACCAATACACATTACATTAAGTCAATATTTAGAATTATCATTCATTCTCTTTGGAAAACAACTATCTTAAGATAACTACAAGCTCAATTATCTTGATCTTCCCATACTTAACTATTAAATAAAATAAGCTCTTTACTTAATCTTTTTCCATGAAATAACCTTGAATAAGCTCTCAAATTTCAATTTAATGAAAGCATTAAAATCAAGAAAGATAGTTTGAATCAAGAAACAAGCACATAAACTTGGTTTGTTCACCTTGAATTATACTCCACATGCAATCAAATGAAAATGTCTCATAATTGTTGATCATAATTTGCCACTTTTATTTAGTTCTTTCACAATTATAGATCAAAACCAAATATAACAATCAAATCATTATTAAATTCATCTAATTTTGTACTTAAACAAATAATATAGTAATTCTTGACATTAAATCAGTGAAATGATGTTAAATCAGTGAAATATAAAATTGTTTTAGAAAGATGAAGAAATTTTTAAACTTTATTAACTATCAACCTTTAAGGTAATCAATCCTTAACCAACATAAAGTTTACTCACACATGTTCCAACTCAATCAATATGAAATTTGACTGACTTAATCCGAACCCAATTTTGTCCATCCATATCTATAGCTCAAATGGACAACTTATTTTCATTCGTATTCTTTATTCATATTTTAACTCATTCTAATTATCAATTAGTAAATGCACCATAAAATAAAAGCTTGTATTAAATATCAAAACTAAAAAAAAAAAGGTATGGGGAAAAGGGAAAAGAGTAGAATTGATGAAAAACTGAATTTTGAACCACCAAAGAAGAGAAGGTAAAGGTAGCCCGCGGTGACATTCATGGGTGATATAGTTGCTAGGCTTTTTCAGGCAACCCAACGCAATTTTCTACTGTTTGATATTATGATGATTCAAAGAGGTTGGTTCATCAACATGTGTCGGACAATTAGTCACTCTATCTAACATGAGGAGAAAGGGAACACTCTTTGGTCTTTATCACTTGCTCTCATCATGCTACATTATAGCTTTTGCATGGTAAATCCATCCCTGTTTTGTTTCTTAGTTTTTTGTTTAAAAAAAAAAACTCTATAGACCCTTTTTTTTTTTTTTCATTTCACTCAAAAAGCAAGACCATCTTGTGTTTTACCAATTTGCTGCCACCTAAAATGATAATGACCACACATGTGACACTAATAATCTTATCGTTGATCCTTATTAAGTTTCTTATAATTTACATGAATAATTTGATAAATAATTTTCGTAAAGTAGTACGTAGATGACAAAAGTTAAATTAATTTTTTCTAGCTACTTATCACTTTTAGAATAAGTAAAATAGAGATACAAATTCTTATATAAATTTATTTTGTACAAATTGATATAACATAATTTAGTTAATTGGATTAAATAACGTTTGACCCACATATTTTATTTTTATTATATTATTTTCACTCAACCAATAAATTTAGACTATATCAATTTGTATAAAATAAATTTATAGAATAATTTGTTCTTGTATCATTAATCTTTTAGAATTCTAGCCCACTAAAGAAAGTTTCTATATTCAATATACATTATGTTTCTTATTTAATTTAAAAAATCTTTCATAAATTTTATCATATATTAATATAAATATTTTGTGTAGCGAGAGCATCCATGAAAATACAAAATTTAGCAAGGTTTAAAATATTGATTAGATCGATTATATCGCGTTATTTGTATGTAAATGAGGTTTCAATACATGGCGTAAATTTATTAGAGATGAAAATATAATTATTCTTGTTTTTTATTTTCTAAAAGATTGTATGATGGGTGTTATTTTTATTGGAATTATTATTTAAAAGTTATGTTTATGAAAAAAATTAATTTTTATTTATAATAAGAACTTTTAGTAGCTAAACAATTTACAAGCCACAATATCGCAGTACCAAAATGAGGCCATAATATCCACAATAATATCAATTAATGCTACAACTATTTGGGTTTTTTTTTGTTCTTCTAATATTTGGTAAGATTTCCTTTATTTGTAAACTAGGATTTTAAGGCTCTTCTACACTAATAGTGTGTTTACTTCTTGGAATAAGGAATGAGAATGGAGAAATGAGAATCAAAGCTATATTTACTTGACAAAATATAATTTGGGAATGAGAATAAAATGTGTGGGTCTCACACAATTTGGGAATAAGGAATGGGAATCCCATTCCCATGGGGGGGTTGGGAATGAAAATGTGGGAATGGGAATGAAACATAAATTTACTTTTCTATCCTTCTAATTTTTTCATATTTCTTAAATTACCCTTATTCAAATCACAAATAACTTTATTATTTGAAATATCATTAATAATAATAACAATTATTATTATTATTAAATTTTATGAACTTTATTATTTTAGTTGTTATTAATTATTATTATTATTATTTTTATTAATATTATCATTATTAACAATAAAAATAATGATAAAAATAATAATTAATAAAAATAATTAATTTGTCATTATTAAAAATATTATCATTATTGTTGTTATTATTATTATATTATTATTAATAAAAATAATAATAACAATAATTATTAATAACTAAAATAATAAAGTGAATAAAATTTAATAATAATAATAATAATAATGTAATTTTCATTATCTAGATACATGTATAAATATTATTATAAAAATGATATTAATTATAATACTAATAATAATAAATGTTAATAATGATAATATTAATAAAAATAATATTAATAGTAATTAATAATAACTAAAATAATAAAGTTAATAGAATTTAATAATAATAATAATAAATGTTAATAATGATAATATTAATAAAAATAATAATAACAATAATTAATAATAACTAAAATAATAAAGTTAATAAAATTTAATAATAATAATAATAAATGTTAATAATGATAATGTTAATAAAAATAATATTAACAATAATTAATAATAACTAAAATAATAAAGTTAATAAAATTTAATAATAACTTCACGCGGCTTTGAAAAAATAATTTAGTATTATCTTTTTTTCTTACTTTACCCTTGATGAAATTAATAAAAAATATAAATTGATTTTTTTTAAGATGAGGCAGCCTTATAAAATTAATGTTATTTATGAAAGTTAATTATTTGTTTGTTAACTTTAAATATATTTATTAATATGTATAGTTAAGTGTACACAACCTTTTCATCAATAAATGAGAGAATATATTATTATAATAATAATATAAAATGAAAGAATATATTATAGAGTGATTTTATTCATTCCAATTGTGTGTGTACAAAACAAAAAGATGAGCTTTTCTTTTATAGTTACATAATCACTCGATGAAATTAATGAAAAATTATGGATCATAATTCCTTGTGAGACAGTGGGAGTTATAGGGAAGTTAAAGGTTGCTAATGGGAGATAGTGAGGAGACTAAGAGATATATGTTATGAACATCCACATTTATTTTAATAAATTTATAACACTTCCCCTTGGATTTTCATTACAAAGAATATGCCTCATTAAAACCTTTACATATTTGTTATTGTGTAATAATAATCAAATTAATTATGAGAAGATGAAAAACCAAATTTGAAAGAAAATTTCTCTATTTATTAGATAATAGAAAATATACAAAGATGAGAAATGGTGATGCCACATCACATAAGATAAAATGAGAGAATATACTATAAAGTAATTTTATTCATTCCAATTGTGTGTGTACAAAACAAAAAGATGAACTCTCCTTTTATAGTTACATAATCACTCCATGAAATTAATGAAAAATTATGGATCATAATTCCTTGTGAGACAGTGAGAGTTATAGGGAAGCTAAAGGTAGCTAATGAGAGATAGTGGGGAGACTAAGAGATATATGTTATGAACATCCACATTTATTTTAATAAGTTTATAATACTCCCCCTTGGATGTTCATTACAAAAAATATGCCTCATTAAAACCTTTACATAATTGTTATTGTATAATAACAATCAAATTAATTATGAGAAGATGAAAAGCCAAATTTGAAAGAAAAATTCTCTATTTATTAGATAATAGAAAATATACAAAGATGAAAAATGGTGATGCCACATCACCTCTTGAAACCCCAACTTTATATATATACTAGAAAGTAGAACCGCGTTTCACGCGGTTTTGAAAAAAGAATTTAGTACTATCCTTTTTTCTTATTTTACACTTGATGAAACTGATAAAAAATATGAATTGATTTTTTTAAGATAAGACAACCTTATAAAAAACAAAAAAAAAACTATTAACCAACAATACAAATAAAGAAGTAACACAAGATAAAGATATATTATAGAGTGATTTTATTCATTCCAATTGTGTGTGTACAAAATAAAAAGATGAGCTCTCCTTTTATAGTTACATAATCACTCCATTAAATTAATAAAAAATTATGGATCATAATTCCTTGTGAGATAATGGGAGTTAGGAAAGTTAAAGGTTGTTAATGGGAGATAGTGGGGAGACTAAGAGATATATATTATGAACATCTACATTTATTTTAATAAATGTATAACATTCTCCCTTAGATGTTCATTACAAAGAATATTAAAGAAAATGTTTAATGTTCAAATTCTAATATTACCTTACAACATCCCAATAAATTATTTTTGTTTGAGGGTGCCCTGCAACCATAACCCCCATCAAACTTTGATTTTTGAAATTTTAATTTAAATTACAAACCCAACACAGTATTACTTATATGCTTTATTTACATGACGCCATGCAATTATAACCCCATCATTAGACATTAATTTTTGAAAGTTTTATTATTAATTACAGGATTTTTTTTTTTAGGGTGAGCATAGGTAGATAATACCTTTTTGTCCTTCTTCAATTCTTGTTCTAGTTCCAATTTCTCATCAGGGGTGAAAAGCTTTGACACAGTAAAATTCTCAAGTCCCTCTTTCAAATTGTAATCATTCAATTTCAATTTGTAAACGAAATCTTTTCCACAAAGGCTTTGAATTTCTGCAAGTACATCCCTACTGTATAAAGGTAGTCTATTAAATAACTTGTAGGCTGATGTATCAAGTAACTTCTCAGCTACATGATTGAATAAGACAAAATTATCTCTGCAGTTTTATCCGTGACTTTTATATGTATTTTGTACCTACATTAGAATAATGAATTAGAGTGAAAAACTAACAACATAATAAGCAATTTAAAAAAATTAATATTTTTTTTCTTACATCAAAAGAGGGTAGTCACATTCCTTTTTGCAAGTGCCACACATATAAATACCATTTGTAGGTATGACCTTTCTTATGCATGTTTTGCACGAAACATAGTACCATCCAAAGGAGTTGTCTATTTCTCTAATCTTGCCCCGCACAGTAACAATATATTCCTACAATTAAACAATAAGCATTTACAAAAATAATAAGGACATTCCAACATTTAGAAACAAATAACACAAATGGATGAGAGGGAAAAAAGAAAAATAAAAAAACCACCTTCACTTCAGAACTCCAATCAGCCTTCAACAATTCTTTAATGCTCATCTTGAACAAAATCCAAATTTGTGTATAATATTAAGATAGCGACATTGCATTTGAAAATGTTAATTAGTGGGATCTAAATAAAAAAAATTACCTTGGAAAGTTTTAATGGTTGTAGAAGTTACTATCATAATACAAGGACCTTCGTCTTTCTTGTACAAGCTTGGATCAAACATCTCCCCTAACTTTCCCCATAAAGTAATTTTTGTTGTTACCGAGCTATCCATAAAAATTAACAAAAGTTAATAATGTAAAGAGAAACAATAACTAAAAAAAACATAAATAACTAAAAAATATATAGACATAGTTTTCTTAATTATATTGAACTTACTAATCTGTTAGAACTTTTATATCTCTTTTCTTCCAACTAGCTCCAATGATCTGAATATCACCCACACTACATAAACTTCCGACAACATCTGTAATATTATGGAAAAGTAACATAAACATGTTAAACATAAGGATTAATAATTTCTAATATACACTTAAAGATTAAAAAAATTAATAATTAAAAAATACCTGAGAGGATTGTGTTATCATTCATACGTAAATCAATCAAATTCGGAGCTAGGAATTGGAATCCATTGACCGGAATCTTAACAGTTCCTCCTTCTAACCTCTTAAGAGAAGTTATAACCAAGAAAATAATCTTATACTGATTTGAAAGTGCTCTAAACTCACCTGTAGTTGAAACAACTTTCAAATTCTTGACACTGTACAAACAACCCTCACTCAACATGTGCTTAAACCTTGTCACTAATTTTTTCCTAATTGTTGCATGCATTAGATTTTCCTACAAAAAAAAAAAAAACACATGCTACATTAAGTGTAAAACAATTGAGGAAAAAATTAGAGAAAATAATGAGAGAATGAATTTTTTATACAACCTTTTCATCAATAAAAATCATGTCCACACTAATCAATTCTCCATTCTTCTTAGTATTAGTAGACTCCCACATCCTACAAAGCCTAACCCTTACCATCCAACTTTCTTTATCATTATTCAACTCATGAAGAAAAGAGTACTCCATGAAGCATACAATACCAAAAATTAAATTAAATCAAACAATAGAAATACAAGAATTTTTGTAAAAAGGATGTTGGTTAAATTAAAAAAAAAAAACAAACATAAAGATGAGCTCTCCTTTTATAGTTACACAATCACTCCATGAAATTAATGAAAAATTATAGATCATAATTCCTTGTGAGATAGTGGGAGTTATAGGGAAGTTAAAGATTGCTAATGGGAGATAGTGGGGAGACTAAGAGATATATGTTATGAACATCCACATTTATTTTAATAAATTTATAACACTCCCCATATTCATTACAAAGAATATGTCTCATTGAAACCTTTACATAATTGTTATTGTGTAATAACAATTACATAATCACTCCATGAAGTTAATAAAAAATTATGGATCATAATTCTTTGTGAGATAGTGGGAGTTATAGGGAAGTTAAAAGTTGCTAATGGGAGATAGTGGGGAGACTAAGAGATATATGTTATGAACATCCACATTTATTTTAATAAATTTATAACACTCCCCATGAATGTTCATTACAAAAAACATGTCTCCTTAAAACCATTACATAATTGTTATTGTATAATAACAATCAAATTAATTATGAGAAGATGAAAAGCTAAATTTGAAAGAAAAATTCTCTATTTATTAGATAATAAAAAATATACAAAGATGAGAAATGGTGATGCCACATCACCTCCCCAAGTCCTAGCTTTATATAGATATATAGATATAGAAGCTTGTTTAGGTTTTTTTGGGCTCTGTTTAGAATTGTTGTATGGTCTTTAATTAAACACTTGCAACTAATTTAGAAATTATGATGATCTTGTTTTATAGTGATTTTACAAGAGAGAGAGAGAGAGAGAGAGAGAGAGAGAGAGAGAGAGAGAGAGCATATAAAATTTATCATTTGTAACAGTTAATAAGTTATTAAGGTCTTAATTAGTATTGTGGTTGAACAATTTTAATTTAAAAATTAAAGCAGTTATGTGTTTGCCAAACACTTATAAATGTAGGCTAAAAGTTTAATTGATTTTATCTTATACTTATATGATGAAAAATTTATAATTTATTATTATTACTTTTATTAAAATTATTATTAAAAATCATATTTACTATATGCTATTAATTTGTTTTTGTAATTATAATTTTTTTATTTCTTGTGACTTTTAAACTACCTCAACACCAAACATGACGTAACTTTAAAAGTCATATTTATTATTGTTATCAAATTTTATGTCAAAACTATACTTTCTATTTCATAATAAATATTATTTTTAATCCATGCAATATACCATATAGTAACCTCTCCTCAAAAAACATTTGTTTGTACTCTCTTATTAAAAATAAATAAATTCAACATTTATATAAAAATAACGCAGCAAATATCTATATCTTACAGAAAGTACGTTTATTATTAGGCATTACTAAATTACAATTAACATAATTTACAGTCCTTATAACATGACAATAAATTCTAGAGCCATATTACAAATTTACATGCCTATAAGTTTTGCATTCAATGTAACTTACCAAAATCCTTATTATAATCATTCGACTTACGCATCGAAAAGTCGCGTGTTGCGCGCCGTACGAATCCGGGGAGAAAAATTGCCGCTTTAGTGGAAAAAAAAAAGTAACAGATAAATTTAAAAATAACACACGTAATTAGACCGAGTGCGACTAGAGGAAAAATAAAGTGAAAAAGTGGGACATTGTGCTTCAGTACCAAACCAAACAGAGCAGTTCTGGTCTGCTCCTCTTTTAAGACATCTATAAAGAAAAGCGTGCGCCCACATGTAATTACATAATACAACACAGCACAACAGAACAAGAAGAAACTGACCGTTCCCGAGTATATTATTTCTGCAGCTTTTTGTATCGACGTATGCGAGGACGCAGATCTTTTTAATATCTGTAAAATCTCTCTTTGAACGGAAAGATCAAATAATCTTAATTTAATATAACTATAAAGAAGCCTTCAGCTTCCATTTTATGGCCACCTGAACTCTCTTTTCTCCCTCGCGCTTAAACCCTATTTTTGTGTCTTCTTGGAAAGGTGCGTTTTTGTCTTTGTTTTTTCAATTGATAATTATTTTTATGCGATCAATCTATTCATTGAGATATTTTCGTGAATGTTTCCAGCTTGATTAATTTGAGTTGTTTTGTTATCTTTGACTTTGATATATTAAGCTTAATTCTGAGTTTGATGTGTGATTTGATGTTTTCTGTTTCATGCTTGAATTAGATGATTTCATTACTAATTTTTTTTTAATTAAGTTTGTGTAACTGAAATATTCAGAAGATGTGAGAGAGGTAACTGATGCAAAAAAAGGAGGGGGGGGGGGGACTCTGCAGAAACCATAACTGCCATGAGCTGTTTGAATCAAAAGTGTAATTTGCTTTAAGTTGATTAGGTGGGCTGCTACTGATTTTGTAACCTGAGGAAAATTTTAAGAACTTCATTTTAACTTGATAGCTGATGTTAACGCTGCTGTTTCTAACAGATTTCTTATAAGCTTTAGATCCATCAGCTATCCCCAGAGTGCAGTATTTGACTTACAGAAGTCTGATATCTGAGTAAAACAAAGGTTTGTATGGTAATATGATTGATTTACTTTTTCCCCAAACTTGATTACCTGTTTGAAAGTTGAGAATTCTGTTCATTTCTTGTGAAATTAGTTCTTTTTTTGTTATTAATTCTTCTTCTCAGACTTGAATTTATGTTTAAACTATATGTTTTGGCAGTTGAGGAGTTTTTGGGATGACTAAGAATGAAGACGCTGGCAGCCCTGGACGGGGTGCCTCATTTTTCTTGCAGACCACAGAAGATGTGGCAAGAGCTGTTGCTGCTGCAGCCTCTGCCGCGACCGCTACTCATTCTCCAAGGCCGTCTGTGGTATTTTCATCAAAAGAAGAGAATGATAACAGCCAGCTTCAGAAACTACAGCACCACGTTGCAAGGGTTCTGAAAGGCTTCTCGCATTCTACTGAAGTGCAGAAGACTGGAACTTATAATCCAGAAGTTTTAACTAGCCAAAAGCGTCAATGGGCAAGCTTTCAGTTACAATACTTGGTATGCGTTTTCATTGAAGTGAATCTCTTGCTGATTATGCCACTATTTTCTGTATGAAGATTTTGAGCGAATGGGTAGTTAAGGTTTCTTCAGTCTTTAGTCCCAGCTTTTATTGCTTATTACCTAATCAAAGCTGTTGCTTGTTTAGTCTAAAATCTTTTCAATTTCTATTACTTATATTTGTTGTAGTCTGATGCTGTTACGATGCTTGATACTTCAAGACATTTTGTTCATATCTTTCTGTGAATTGTGTTATCTGGAAGTTCCGTTTCGGTGTTTCATAACAATCTCTTACCTAAGTTTGCAGGATCACAGGTCCTTGAAAGAGCCAACTAGGCTCTTTGAGAGCATGGTAGTTGTTGGACTTCATCCTAACTGTGACATTAAGGCTCTTGAGAGGCAATGTTTTGCCAGAAAGTCTGAATTTCCTGGAAAACTGCGAAGTGCACGGAATTACCAGAATTATTCTCGTGTAGAACCAGATATTGAACCTCAGGTGGGTATTATTTGAAGTTGAAATTTATGGATTTCTAGATATTTGAAAGTAATTTGAGTTTTGAATTTGTTTTTGTGGGTTTTACTTTCAGGTCTTGTTTGTTTACCCCCGAGAAAAGCAGTTGCCCCTTAAATACAAGGATCTTCTTTCATTTTGCTTCCCTGGAGGGGTGGAGGTTGGGTATATACTTGAAAGTTCTTTGGTTAATTACTTATATTTCGAACTAGTTCCTTATTGCTAATACTTGATAGTTTGTAATTCATATCAGTGTACCTCTTTTGTTCATGTACTGTAAAAGTAGGGACTCGATCCTGTTGCTTCGGATTTTATGTGAATATAACAAAATTACACTGCCTCTTCAACTTTAGTATTCTTAACTAGTAAGAGTGTGAATTCTACTTATAATGAGTTAGGTTAATAAACTTGTGTACTTGTTTGAGAAAGTTGTCTGCTTAATTTTTATTTTATTTTTTTGTGTATTTGTCTGTTGAAATGGGCGTGCTCTTTCGTCTAAGTGTTTCTTGAATCTGTCCTGCCCGGTTTTCAGGTTAATGCTGTTGAGAGAACTCCATCCATGAGCGAATTAAATGAAATTCTTCTTGGGCAGGTATTTATGCTTATGGGTCATATTGTAAAATCTCTTTGCTAGTCTAGGATTAGTGCTTGTGTTACTTCCTCAGATCTTTCTAGGAATGAGGTACTTTCTTGTTGATATTTAATTATTGTTGAGAGAGCTTAATTTGCATAATATTAACAAGGCAAAATGTGTGCTGAACTGGACAAGTTTTGATTGACTTAGGTAATTTTTTTTTTTTTTAATTTGAAATTTGAATAGGCTTAAATTTAATCGAAATCTGCACAGCTTTGATTATTGCCTGAATGAACTGTTTGTTTTTCCTTTTTCAATATTTGATTAAGTAGTTTGTTTGTTTTTAAGAACAACAAAAATTTAAAAATGAGTACTCGACATGTATATCCTTTAGATGGTGCACCTTCACATATTAGAAGTTTAACAAGTTGATTAGTTTGATAGGATTAGAAAGTAATACTTGGCACTATTTAGTTTCACAATTTAATTTCATTATAAAATATGTAATTATGAGATCAAAACTATTTCTTTAGTTTGATTTTTCATAGTGGTAATTCGTCTCTGGATGCGTCTATAATGTGTTGATTTGTTCAATTTTTTTGATTGTTTAATGTAGCAATGCTAACAAAAATTATAACGATTAGAAACAAAAAATCACTCTTAACGATAATACAAAAATGGCAGGTTTATATTCAGGAAATGTAGGAATTATTTAGGGTATTTTTGATATTTGAAATTAAAAATTTCCATCTAGATTTCAGGTATCAGATGACAATAGACTTTTTCTACATTTTTTTTAAATCCTAAAATATGTTAAATGTTTGACAGAAGTTACATTTACACTTCAGACTGAAAAAACAAACAACACCTAATTTGACTGCTCAAGTTATTTTTCACCACTCAGCCGTGTGTGGATCTTCTAGACCGTGTTTCTTGTTAAAGCTCTACAATAATGTGAGGGTTCAGGACCTAATGTGTCATGTTAGTGAGCGATGGTACTTGTAGGCTTTAGAAGCAGCTTTGCTTAAGATACTGACAACGTGGACTGGTTTATCGTTTATTGCATTGTTAAAGCGTTTGCGAGATTTACTGTGTTAATATATGATTCAAAATATTCACCAATCATATACTCATTTACTTCTTAATAATAAGAAACTTAGAATGTGTTGATAGATATCATTCACAAATAGAGGAATCATAGTGCTATGTTGCTTATTTTTCAGGAGCACTTAAAACAAAGTGACTTGTCATTTGTATTCCGACTACAGGTAACTTTTAAATACCATAAATTCTAGCTTGACTTTCTGGTGTTATAGTGTTATGGTGACTTTTTTATTTCTTTTTCATTGTCTTTTTTTAAGAAGTATGTATTTTCTTTCACATGATAATTTTTGTTATAGCTGTTAGTACAGTAGTCTAATTGCTGTGTGTGGGTTACTCACTACATTACTGATTATCCCATTAGATGTGGTGAAGGAGAAAAATTTATAATGAGATGGGATGAATTTGGTGGGTGCAACATGGATTTATTTTTGCCTCTGATTGTTAATTTGATTTGAGATCATTTAAGTCTTGTTGGTAGTTCTTCAACTTGACTGAAAATATATGTCAAATGTTTGGTCGTTTGCATATTTGTGGCTGGTTTATTATCACTTGTTGTTGGAGGGTTAGCTTTTATGAGATCTTTGTTATCTACAAATTAATTTGCAGTGATGCTTGGATTTTTTCATTTCCCCTACATTGTATTTGCTTCAAATGTATCATTAAACCTTTTGTTTTCTTTGTCGTTGGTTATCATTCGTGACCGTTTTACACCACTTTTTTCTGCTAGGTTGCTGATCATTCAACCTTATATGGTTGTTGTATGTTAGTTGAAGAGATAGTGCAAAAGCCCTCTAGGTTGCTTTCCATCATTTCATTAAATCAACCTGCCTGCGCAACTTTGTCCCGTCATGTGCTGACCACACGAAGATGTTATTGCATTCTTTCAAGGCTTCCTTTCTTTGAATTACACTTTGGTGTTCTACATAGGTGCGTCCATATTTTTTGATATTTAAATTACTTTTTGTTATTCTTTTACTGCTTAATGTGAAGTCTTATTTACCTTTTGATATGATTGTGTTCTGGAATATATTTGTAAAATGGATTTTGTGAGTGATGGAAGCCAACTCTTTGTTATGATGCTAGTGGAATAGCTGGTCTGATATATTTTGCATAAAACATTGGAAAATTTAGTTACATTTTACATAGAATTTAGTGAATAGACTATTTGCATGTCCTCCAATGGTGTGTTAAAAATTTGTGGCTGCTGGATTGGGTAAGAACTGGATGTGAAAATTGCGGCTGGCCCCAAAAAAAAAAAAAAAAAAAATTAGGCCTGTACGTGCTTCTTGCTGTGCTTGTTCCAGACCCATTCATAAAATGTTGGCTTGACATGGCTTATTGGCCTATTACTACCTTTGCTGTGCAGGCCTCATGACTCTTTTTCTAAGTTGCATATGAGTAGGCCTTTTTATTACCTAAATAACCGATGACAGTTTGATTGATTTATTGTTTTAAATGGAAATTCTATTAAACGCTTAATTAAATTATTCTTTTACCAAACTTTTTACACCGACACCATTTCAAATTTTAATTTAAAAAAATCTTTTTCTTTTCCTTTTAAGAAAAATAATAGGAGTTTAGAGTTATGGGGGAGAGAAACTGTATAATATGAATATAATTTATTATTTTAGGATTTGTTGGTATTTTATAAATAAAAACTTTAAAGAAGTACTCTTTTGAGGGAGAAGTTTTGTGTGGCTCGATAGTTAATTTTAATATATGGGTTTGTATTTTATAAATTAAACTGGGGTTATTTTATGAAATAAAATTCAAAAAGGGTCTTAATGAAAAAATGTGTGTGTATTAATTACAAGATTACTAAAATACGTCTGAATTTAGTTTTTACATAACTGTTATTGAGGGGTGTTGACTTTATTAATGGTGTGTGGTCCATATACTGATCCATTGGGCTTTCTTGCCTTAAATGTGAGCCGGCCATGCACAAGCCTATTTAGGCTCTCATGCCTGCACATTATTTTTTGTGTCAGGCTTGTGCTGTGCAGCCCTGACTCATTTTACACCCATTGGGGGAACTACAGGAATGCCGTTTTTTAAACTTGCTCAGGTACAGAACAATCTATCAGTAACTACCTTTACTAGTTGACTGTAATTGATTGCTTTCATGTGTCTAATTTGGTCATATATGTCTCAATTTCAAAAGTGTTAAAACTTGACATGACAGTTGTAAAGCATTGTTGAAAGTAGCTGGTTAAAAAATGATAATAATAATAAAATGAAGTAAAAGAAAAAAGAGCTGCACTCAGGTATAAATTTGTTCTCCGACACTATCTCAGTTCTTTTTCGTGATCAAGAAAACAGTACGTGTGCTTTTTCCTGTTATTATCTCAGTTTGCACGGAAAAGAAAAAAGTACTGATGCTTCCTCCTGTGATTATTGTGAAATTGAAATAAAATAAAAAGAATAGATGGATAATACTACATAGGATCGTAAGTTTTCTTGATTCCATAATTGGGCTGATAGAAATAGCTCCTGCATGTAATGCAATTATACTTGTGCAGAGTGCATATTCTTTGCGGGAATAACTTAATGTTTAGCTATCAAAGAGATAGAAACCTCGTGGTTTGGATCCTTTGTCATTAGAATGTGAAATTTTCTTAAATCCTGAAATTTTACTGTTTTAAGAAATTACATTTAGTAACCCTGATGTTTTAACAATTTTTTCACAGCATTTTTGCGGAAGAAAGATTGGAACGGTTAATGAGAGGCATTGGCAACTTAGATTTTGAATCTTCTGACACCTATAGCAAAGAAGAAATTTCAGAAGATATGTTGCTCAATCATGGTGATGAGCATCACATGCATGATGCTACAGTAGATACTGTCCAACTAAATTTACGTGATTCAGCATCTGGAAGATTCACTGATGCTGGTAACCATGTGGAGCATCAGATCCTTGATGGGGATGTTTACTTGATGAAGAAATATGTCAATGATAATGTTGTCACTGCAGTAGACACGGAACCTGCTAAAAATAAAGGAGCATCCGATGGAGCAAGCTTTGAAGATTGTCATACTGTTGATCGTTTCTCAACAAACAAGCGAGCAGTTGATGTACCAAATGCTGTTTTACCACTCCTGCGCTATTATCAGTATGAAAGCTCTGAATCTTCCTCCAGGTGTAGTATTGCACTTTTCTGATATCCTTAATTAACATTTTCATGACTATTGTTTTGCGGTCGCACATTCATTGTTGCTTAAGCATATTATGCGTGCTTTACAAGTTTAAAATGGAATCCCTATTTTGGCAAATGAATTTTGTGAGGACAATAGTAGATTTGATAAAAAAATTGTTGCCTTCTCTTCCTCGCTCTTTTGGGGTTACCTGGTAATTGGTGTTTGCCATAGTATGCCAATTTAATAGTTGTTTTATTGCAGTTTTCAGGGTTCTCCGTCTGAAGACAGGAATTTTCGGAGTCATGTTGATGATACAGAGACAGAAGAGGTGTCTTTCTCTGGGCAGGAATATTCCAGTGATAATATTGACATTCTTGAATGGGCTAAGGTTTCAATCCTTTTTAGATATTCTACGTGTTGTTTTCAAGTTGCATGACTTTTTTCATATTTGAGAAAATTTGCTAAATTTTTAGGCAAACCGCCACGGATCTTTACAAATTCTATGTGAGTATTATCGATTACATTGCCCTGGTAGGGGTACAATGCTCCGATTTCATCCATTAGAGCACCTCCATCCCTTGGAATTTCATAGACCGGATAAAACTGTTTTACACAGTGCTGGATCTACTATTGATTTGAGATCTTGCAGCTCTAGTCTGGAGTTTGTGGAGGTAGATGTGATGCCTGCAAATGGTTGTGGGATTGAATTTTATTCTTTCTCCTATATGATATCAATTGTTCTGCTTTCCATATTTTCAGGCCTAGTAGGTCCTTTTTCATCTTATTGCTATTTGTTTTTTTCCCAGGCACATACTGCACTCTGGGCGGAGGAGGAAGCAACTGCACTATCTGCATGGACTGTTGCTTGCATGTGTGGATCTTTACGGCTTGAAAATGTAAGTTAATGCCCCAGTTTTTGATAATTTCACCTGGCTGTAGGTTAACTTTGTTTTCAGACACACGTAAGTTAATGCCCCAGTTTTTGATAATTTCGCCTGGCTGTAGTTTAACTTTGTTTTCAGACTAACATGTCTGAATTTGGTCAGTGCTGCTTAAGGAGGCTTTTTGTCATGTCATTCATTAGCAGTTGTTGCCACAGCATTTTTTATCTTCAACTTGAGATTAAACTTGAATGGATACAATGTAATCAAAATGATAAAGATGCGGAATATGTTTATTATATGTTTTCGTTGATCAGACTTGTTTCCTCTACCTTGTTACCATGGATATGAAATCCAGATTTGATTTTGTATTGACCTTCTGAGGGATTTACTTATAAAACTGTTGTTATTTCTTCTTGCATCCTGCAGGTGTTAACAATGTTTGCTGCGGCATTGCTGGAGAAACAAATCGTGGTTGTTTGTTCTAATTTGGTACGTATCATTCTTCTTAAATGCTAATGGTGTCTCTCAGTCGGAGATTCATTCCTGATGAATAAGATAATTTGATGCTTTTATGGAGTATAAATTGTAATGCCGTTCATATCTGATGATTGTCATTTTGTAAATTATGTTCGCTCCATATAACTTTTTTAATGTAAATTGTATTGAAGAAAAGTGTTAGATTTATTAGGGCCAATTTCTACTCATTTTCCACCTCACAGAAAGCTCCTTGCACCAATTGCATACTGTGATCTGGATATTGATATTTAGGTTGGTGTGCTGCTTCAGTCGTCGTGTGTTTAAGATTTAATCTCCAATTTTAAGAAGGGTAGCTTGATTTGGTCAGTATAAAATTTGGTGGGGTTGATTAGTAAGGATTAAGGTGGATGTCCGTTGCAAAACCTTCAGAGACTCTTATTGAATAATGGGAAATTCTATTTTGTTTCCCTTTACTAGTCTTATGTGCATAAAGGAATGGCCTTTGGAGTTAAATTGGATTCTATATTTTTTATGCACAGGGAATTTTATCTGCTTCAGTATTGTCTATTATCCCTTTGATCCGTCCCTACCGGTGGCAAAGCTTACTAATGCCGGTTTGGTTTCATTTTGACCTTTTGATTTTTTTTTTCTTTCTATTCCTGGGACAAGTGATTTCATCTATGAATTTACAGGTTTTGCCTGATGACATGCTTGACTTCCTGGATGCTCCTGTTCCTTACATAGTGAGTGATTTTTTATTCTTTTGTCGCTTTCCTCATTCTTGATGTCAAAGAAATATGGTAATTGAAATGAATACGTAGACTTGTAATGTATTGTTGCAAGTTATATGGTTAAAGGAGACATAAGTCTGTAGGAACTAGAATTGTTAGCTCCTGCATTAACTGCCTTTTCAGATACAGTCTGGAATTCATCAAAATTAAGGTCTCTAGAAGGTCGCTCACTTAGAGATTTATCCTTGATGAATAAGATGATTTGATGCTTATCTGAAGGAGTAAAAATTCTGATGCAATCATATCTGGTGATTCTCATTAATTTTTAGGCTTATATTATTTCTGATATGAACTGGCTAATGCAAATAACTTGTGTTTAGGTTGGTGTGAAGAACAAAACCAGTGAAGTACAAAATAAGTTGACCAATGTCATTTTGGTTGATGCTAACAAGAACCAGGTTTGCATCTTAATCTTCAATTTCACTCGTCTACCTTGAATTTTATGCGAGTTATTTTGGTTGTAAACCACTGGCATGGTATATGAAGATCACAGTAATATTACAGGACAGGTAGGCTTGCAAAAGGTCTTCCTGCCTCTTCTCGATCAAGATAGAAGGAGCTCTATCAAGTGAAGGTCATTAGTTAGAGTTCAGGTCATGATTTTATTAATTGTTTCTGGAGAATATTTTGTCTCATTCTGAGAAGGTGTTGGAAAAATGTTGAGTAGCGTTGGAATTACGGTTGCAAGGCCTCCATTTTTCCATTTGTTTATTCCTATGATGAATGGTGGCCTTCATTTCGTGAAAGAAGTGCAACTACTTTTGTGTGAGTAGATCATATTTTTTTCTTTCTTATCCACAGAAGGAAAAGAAAGGGGAAAAAGGGGGTTTATCAACTATTGGAGTTTGATTAACAATAAATTTCTAAGTATATGATGTCCAGATTTGGGATGGGGACAGAATGGGGTGTAATTGTTATCATCAGATGACTAATTTCATTCAATGTGGTAGTGTATCATGAATCACTGGGTGGGAAGTTGTAACAGCCGGCACCCAAACAGTATGATATTGTCTGCCTTGGGCCTGGGCCTGCACAGCTTTGCTTTTAAATCCACCCAAAAACCTCATACTATTTAAGAAAGGACTTATCATACATAGCCCAGTAACCATTTCTAACCGGGCCACGTGGGATTCTAGCACCTCTGACCTTTGGATCTTACTCTCTACCTTCTTTAGGAGACACCCGGCCTTGTGTGTGCTTGGCCCTTGTGGTCACATCACCCACTTATACCGGCCTGTGTGTTCTAGGACCTAAGGGTGACACAACAGCGCCCTGGGTTGAGGGGTGTCAGTATCCCACTTCACCTGCTTAGAAATGGTTATTGGCTCTATACGATGAGTCCCTTCGCAAATAGTTTGGGGCCTCTTGGGTGGATCAATAAAAACCGGGCCCTAGATCCAAATCAGACAATATAATACTGTGGGGGATCAGGCTGTTATAGAAGCATTGTGGCTTCAAGTTGCTAAATAATTTGGAAATGTCTAATGCATGAGTGCACACATGGTGACAATAATAGAATAGAAGGCCAGAAGTCAATATAATAGCTTTCTTGTATTTGTCATCTTCTTGACTTGGCATTCCTCTTTCTTTCTTATTGTCAGTCTTTGACTTTCTCTTGGTAAGATGATGATGATGATGATTGTTGTTGTTATTGTTGTTATTATTATTATTTTTTTTCAAAAACTGCTTTGCTTCGTATGAGTAATATTTTTATCATTCTTGTTCACCATGTGCATTATGTGATAGGTGAAGGCACCATCAATACCACAACTGCCACAGCACAAGCAGTTATTTTCATCCTTAAGTCCTTACCATGCAAAGCTTGTGGGAGAAAGTTATTTGGGAAAGAAAAGACCGGTTTACGAATGCACAGATGTGCAGGTGTTTCTCAAATTTCTTTCCTTATTTTATTTCTGCTTGTCATGGGATCTAAATTTAATATTTGCCCTTAAATTACTGTATGTAACTTTTGAACTTAAAGATTTACTCGAGTTCTGTTATGCAGTTGTTTTTAGTACTTTAATATGTGAACTAGATCTCTTGTTATTCATATCCTATTAGTACTAATTCTTTGTATTGAATTTATACATTGGAACAAAATCCTTTTTCAGAAGTTGTGGAGAGATTCTTGTGCGTTTAAGAATATAATTGTTAGAATTGTTAAGACACTCTTGTCATATTTTTACAAACATGTCAGGTCACGTTCTGCAACTTTTGTTTGTGATTGTTTTCCCTCTCTTTGTAGCCTAGACGGTTAACGTATATACGGTTTTCACACATAATCAATTGATCTCTGTTTTTACCTGGAACCATATTTGTTATAGTTGAAATAGCTTGGCAACTGTCCCCCCAAAAAAATTCCAGTTTACCTGTTGAAAGATGATATACAGTTATATTATTACTGAACCTGATTGGTGGGATTCTTGCTGCTGATTTTGGTATTGCATAAATAAAATAATTGCAATTTGCATCAGATAGATGGAGCCTTTTTGTGCAGGTTGGGTTCCTTAGGTGTGAGTATAGAGTGCCTCACAAATGAAAGGTTTTAGGCTAACACATAGTCAACCTACGGTATTTGTGATAATTTTTATCTGTTAGATGTTTTTTAGCTTTCCTCAACATTAAATTCCACGTTATGCATCGAAAGATCTACAGATTGGCATTTGGATATTGTATGATGTGTTCACTTTTCTTTTGTCAAAAATGCATCTCATATGTATAGATTGAAGCTGCCAAGGGTTTTCTGTCAGTGCTAAGATCTTATTTGGATTCCCTTTGCTCTAATCTGCGGTCTCACACAATTACAAACGTACAGTCAAATAATGATAAGGTTAGTACTTTTTTCCAAATCACAATGTTTCAGCAAAGAATTTTCTTTACTCTTTCAATGTCCTCTGTTAAAATGTTGGAATCCTTCCTCTTCTAGGTATCATTGCTTTTAAAGGAGAGTTTCATCGACTCTTTCCCTAGTCGTCATCGGCCATTTATGAGGGTATGTTACTTCAAGCATCTGACATATACATCCCATTGATTTTAGTTTTTATTTTTACTATTTATTTATTTAGTTTTTGTTCCTTTGTCATTATGCCAAGCAGCTATTTGTGGACACGCAGCTTTTTTCTGTACATACGGATTTAGTTCTCTCTTTTTACCAGAAGCAATAGTGTTACCATGCAAGATGGCCTGGAGTGGTCAGTTTTGTTCTGTTGTAACTTGAACGCAAGTTCAGTAATGTATAAGTTCAAAATTATGGTTATTTGTATCAGTTAAAAAAATTAAATTTCTAGGAGTTCAAAGTTGCTCTTTCTTGTAGTTTACTCTCTGCTTCTTGCATGGTGTATGTAATAAATTAATCTCCTTAATTGCATTCTAGTGCTCGGGTACTGTTATTGTGAATGAGTTGACACCTTTATCCCTAAAATAGTTTCAAAAGTGAAACTGAAAATAGCAAGATCAAATTTTGCTTAATCACTTTCTAGATTGCATTTTTGTTTTAGTAGTCAGTGAGCTTTCGGCACTGACAATTATTATAGACCCTTTACATGTGGCGAGTGGCGATCTTCACATTTTTAATGTGGCCAATAAATCTTCCCTTGAAAAGACGCAGTGGTGAATTTTGCAAATATGCATGTGGCACACTACAAGACAACGGCCCCTGGGGGCCTTGTTTATGGGGATTCTACTTTTATTTGGTTTGTCTTTTTAATTGCTCATTGTTAATGGTCGAAAAAATGAATTTAGATGATATGTGTTTAATTTGTTGTAATTTTTTGTTATAATTTTGTCATTCGAGCATGTTTAATAATATACAATTAAGATTTAATAATTAATTTATATTTTTGCTTGATAATTATTAATTTTATTTTTTAAAAAGGTTAGCAAAAAGATTAATTTACAAAATCTAAAACGTATAAAATTAATTACTTTTATATTCGTCAAATTCTTAATCTCTTAATTCTTGCCTCCACATAGAAGCACGCCAACCTCAGCTAAAATGTCATTCCTTGCGTGTCCTATGGACCTCACTATAACATCTAGGGGTGGGCAAAATCATATTTAGGCCAACCCAATTGGGTTTCGGGTTGCTTCGGTTGGATAAAAATTAATTCGAATGCAACTTGAATTTACAACCTGACCAAATCTAATCTGATATCTATTGGATTAGATCGGGTTAATTTGGGTAGGATCGAGTTCAGATTTTCTTAATTTTATTACTAACATTTAAAATACATAATTACAATAATGAAATACTAAATGTTAATTTGCTATATAGTAAACATATATACCATCAAAGCTTCAAAAGTCAAAACTCAAAGTTTCAAAGGGGAGAAACTCGGGTCGGGTTGGAGGCTTGGAGTAGCAGATCGGTGGCTCTTGGTAGGAGATCTGTAAGGTTCAATTCTCTCACCTAAAAATAGTAGAATTTATTTTGAGCTAACAAGCCCTCTAAGTATTAAAAGAGTAGTAATGACATAAGTGATGATGCAATGACTAAATAATAATGACATAAGCAATGGCATAAGTGATGATGTAAGAGAAGTTTGTAGAGATAGATAAGAATTCTAGAAATTAGTAAGGTATTTACAAAGGATAATCTCAACAATTGATCAAGAATTATGGTTTAAGAAATCTATAAATACCCCCTTAACCCCTTTCATTTTCAGTCCAACCTAGGAATTAAAACATTTGTTTAGAAGAGCATCAAAGCAATAGGTAAGTTTACTTTCCTTATTCTCCACAAGATTTCTAATCACTCTATCTAGGGTTTATATTAGCATGATTTTAGATTGTTACAGATCATAATACATGATTTGAGGTGTGTTTAGGTTCTGTTTAAGGTTTTGATTTATTGTGGGTTTTAATAATCAACCCTTGGTGCTTAAACACATTGGACAAATTTTGAACAATATGAATATCTCGAATTCAAACATATATATTTTCTGAACGATTTTTCTTAAGAACTTTATATTTCTGAAAACTAGACATGTAGGTATTATTGATTAAATTTTGTTTCATAAGATTTGACCTAGTTTTCAATTTTATATGGATTTTTTAATCGGACACTAATACACTGGAAAACTGTGATTCCAGCAAGACGATCCGATTCACCAACTTATTTGTACTATTAAATGAACTCGAAACCTTCTGAAATTTTATATAGGAGCTGATACATGTGTCTAGTATTTCCAGTTTTAATTTCATAATTTTCTGATTAGTATCTGATTTTATAAAAATCTCAGAACACATTTTGTTCGGTTAAAGTACTGTAAAACATCAAATTTGTTAAGTAATAAATAGTTTTGAATATGTTTTTGGTATCGGATTCTCTTGGAAATTTTATATGAGGTACCCATGGATGTCCAGAATGGTTCCATAGAATATTATGTCATTTTGACTTTTAGATTAAGAGTTAAAATTCTGAGAATCAGACTAGTACGGGTATGAATTAGAAAATCAAATTCTTAGGATAAGTTATTGATAGTTATATCTTATACTTGTTAAGGTGTTGGAGGTGATTGAGCCTTTTAGAGGCTTAGAGGTGTGTTAGTTCAAATCTTTTAATCGAGGTAAGTATCTTTATTCCTAATATACTGGATATGTATAAGTATTTTAATGTTATTATAAGAGTTTTTACACTACTTAGAAGATTAATGGATTTTTATACAAAAATCAGTTTATGAAAATGTTTTCAAATCTAAATTCTTTTGATAAAAGATTTTATAAATGTGTTTCAATATGTAAATTATTTTATGACATGACTACCTTTTATAGTTTTGTCTATGAAATATTGTGCAAGCCTAAATTATTGTTATGGACATTTATGAAACCAATATGAATGTTTTGTGCCTATGTATGATTTCAATTATTTATGATTGTGCGAGGGCCACCTCTTGAGACTATATGGGGGCCACCTCTTGAAGGCCAAAACGTCACAAAGTGCCACATATAGTGTTAAGTGCCACGTATTAGTCATTATGTTTTAGTTCATTGTCCGTACTCATTCTGATTCTGATTCTGATCATACCATACGATATATATGTTCTGGACCAGTACTAAGTTTCTGTTCTGAGTTTGGACACGATATTCTGATTCTGTTTCTGGCCGGGTTACTAAGACTATAGGTGACACTATGTGACATGAGCTAACTATTTGTTTTCTGTGTACGCGTTATATGTTTTGCTTTAATAATTAATTCTTTTGATATTCTGAATTACCATGAATTTATCTCATCTTATTGAAATATGTTGTTTTATGAAATTTATGAATTGTAACATATGTTTTAAATGAAAGAAGGCTTGCAATATTTTTTGTATTGTAGGGCTAGTGTGTTAGAAATGGTTTTACTTATAGAGTTGACGGTTCACCCCTCGTTGTTACTTTTTGCAAATTAAGTTCCGTTTGAAATATGTGCCTAGCTTTGGAGTTAGTGATTTCGTTTCCATTTGCTATTTGAATAAGAAAAGGAATGAACTCATGTTTCTATTTAGTTTACTCCTGTTATGAACTTGTAAGGATCAAGAGTTATGGTGGCAAAATCCTAGCCATCCATTAGCTTGATTAATGGTTGAGATTTATTCTCCAATAAATATCTTTGTAAATTCTAGAATTTATGAACATTTCTACAAATATTTCTTATTGCATCATTGCTTATGTCATCATTACTCTAAAATTTACTATCATAAATATTTTATATTATTACTATTTTAATACATAAGGGAATTTATTAGTGTAAATATCTTTGTAGATTTTAGAATTTCAAAATATTTCTACAAACATCTCTTATTGCATCATTACTTATGTCATTGATGATGTCATTATTACTGTAGAATTTACTATCATAAATATTATTATTATTATTATTATTATTATTATTATTATTATTATTATTATTATAATAATTATTATTCTACTACTATATTTATTTAGGTAAGAAAGTTTTGCCTTACAATTTCCTCCCCTTTTAAGAATTTTTTTACTAAATAGTTCAATATACTTATTCTTTATCTCTTCGTCGCATTTTCATGTTGCCTCCTCCACCGAGCTATTTCGTCATAATATTTTAACTAGAGGGATCTTCTTGTTCCTTAACTCTTTTTCCTTTCTATTAAGTATTTAAGTTGGATGCTCTTCATAGGTTAAGTCTTCTTCTAGTTGAAGAGGCTTATAATCTGGCACATGAGAGGGGCCTGGAACATATTTCTTTAACATGGAGATGTGAAAGACATTGTGTATCCTTGATAACGATGGTGGAAGGGCATGTTAGTAGGAAACATTCCCGACACATTCGAGTATTTCAAATGGCCCAATAAACCTCAAACTTAATTTTCCTTTGTTCCCAAACCTCATTGATCCTTTTATTAGGGCAACTTTTAGAAATACTTTATCACCAACTTAAAATTCCTAAGGCCTTCGCCTTTTATCCACATAACTTTTCTATTGACTTTGAGCTGTTTGCATTCTTTAATGTATGTTCTCATTTGCGTTAGATGAGACATCAATTAGGTTAGGTCCAAGAAACCTTTACTCACCCATCTCATCCCAATGAATAAGTAACCTATATTTTCTACCATATAGAGCTTCGTAGGCTGCCATGCTGATTGTTTCTTGATAGCTATTATTGTAGGAAAATTCAGCCAATGGTAGATACTTGCTCCATGATCCTTGAAAATCGATAACGCATCCCTGCAACATATCTTCTAGTGTTTGGATTGTTCTTTTTTACCAGCCATCTGTTTAAGGATGAAATGTTATACAAAATTTTTATTTTGTTCCCATAGCTCTATGTAACTTTTCTCAAAATATCCAAGTGAACCTTATATCTCGATTAGAGATAATAGAAACAAGTACACCATGTAGACTTACTATCTCCTTTATGTATATTTCTGCAAACTGATCCATGGTGTATGTCATTCAAATAGGAAAGAAGTGGGTGGACTTTGAGAGTCGATTGAGGATCACCCAAATGACATCATGCATTTTTGCAGTTTTTGGAAGACTAATAACGAAATCCATTATGATTTCTCCCCATTTCCATTTGGGAATTTGATTGGATTCCAGAAGTCCTATCGGTCCTTGGTGCTTTGCTTTAATTTATTGATAGGTGAAATATTGTGCCACGAACTTGACTATATCCTTTTTCATTCTAGGCTTTGTTGTGCATGATGAAGTGAATATGGAGTTGTATGAGCTTCAAGTAAGATTTCTTTCTTCAGATCTTCGTTATTTGGTACACATATTCTATCTTTGAGCAAGATGATCCCCATTTATGACTTCTTAATTGGCGTCTCTTTCTCTGAGTTGGATTCTATCTTCAAATTCTTCAGGTAAGAATTGGTTTCCCGCCCCTCCTTAATCTTTTTTAGTAAAGTCAAGTGGAGTGTCAAGTAGGCTAATCTTTTTGTTAATAGCTTGATTCTCGCCTTGCATGTATCATTTTGTAATGGCTTAGGTAGGATCCTTGAAGTTGACAAGCTTGACTTCCAACTTAGTGAAGTTGCTACTACATTTGATTTTCCAGGATGGTAGTTTAGTTTGCAATCGTAATCTTTAACAAGCTCCAACCATCGTCGTTGTCGCATATTTAACTCCTTTTGTGTAAAGAGGTACTTGAGGCTCCAGATTGTGTGTTGGATAGTTTTTCTCGTATTCGTTTATACTATCTAGAAACATAAAAAATGACTCTTCCATTTTGCATGAGGAGAGGAATGATGAGATTGAGGACAAAATTGTCATAAGCATATGGAATGAGGTATATTTAGATCCTATTTAAGTTCCCATCAGACCCGTCACAAGAGCTTATGTAAAGAAATTCAAAGAAGCGCTTAACGGGTTGATTCAAGTAACCTGCGCTCAATCAAATTTGTGAAGGCATGTTGAAGGAATCACACATGATCTTTAGACCATTGAATGTGTGATTTAGGCTCTTGAAGTTTCCAAATAATCATTTCCATGAAATCAGCAAGTTGGCTTGTATATTATGGCTGGAAAATATATATTATTTTCTTTTTTAGATACTTTCTTGTTTTGAAAATATACTATTTTTCTTTTTAGATACTTTTCTATTTCTTGAGGAGGCAAGTGGTGAAACAAATAATTTATTTCTCTTTCAATTGCCTAGTTTCCATTTTAATTAATGTAAGGTATTTAAGTAGATTAGGATTATGATTTGATTTAGATTCTTTCCTTATTTGCTTTAGATTAGGATTATGATTTAATTTTGGTTTAGAATTTATTTTCGAAATTACTAGGATTATGATTTGCCTAGTTTCCATTTCTTGAGGAGGCAAGTGGTGAAACAAATAATTTATTTCTCTTTCAATTGCCTAGTTTCCATTTTAATTAATGTAAGGTATTTAAGTAGATTAGGATTATGATTTGATTTAGATTCTTTCCTTATTTGCTTTAGATTATGATTATGATTTAATTTTGGTTTAGAATTTATTTTCGAAATTACTAAGGACAATTATAGGGCGAAATTTCTTGTAACCAGCCCTATATAATGTACTCGCATCCAATAAGAAAGAAAAATCAGTTTTGATACAATTAGTGAAAGATTTAATTCTCTTTGGTTCTTAAACTAACACTTTGAACTTATTGAATTTCAATGGCGTTCAAACGCTTGACTTATCAATCAAATCATCCATAGGTGATTGTATCATCCTCACAAACCAAGGTTCGTGCTTTCATTGAGCATCAAGTCACGGTTTCATTCAATTCCAAGTCTATATTCAATCTTAGAGACTAAATTGATTAGGGTCGCGTCAATTCTTGTTGGGGTTCGTATAAGTTGGTATCATAGCGAGGTTCTGACTAGGTTTTGCTTATCATTATCTTTGGTTTTCAATCCTTGTTGATTGTATATACGCTTTGTATTCTTGCTTTTGAAATCTGAATCTCCTTGGTGTAATCTTTGTAAATTGTTGCTGGAATCTTGATATTGGTTTGATTAGTTTAATAAGAATCGAGTGAGAATTACTACGAGTGAAAAAAACGAAGAGAGTGTGAGCATATTAGAGGGTAAAAGCTAATAAATTTAAGTGAAATATGAGTGGAATTGAGTGAATCATTTTTTTGAGTGAACACGTAAGGGAGTGTGGTAAGGTCCTTTCCACATTATTTTTAATAGTCAACCATGTCTCACAACCAAGAATGAAACAAAAATGAAGATAATGAACCACCAACTGCTCAAAATTTACAAATTCAAGCATTGATGGGAGAGATGAGAAGGATGATGAAGGCTGATTAGAACACATACATGAACGTTTGGATCAAGTAGAGAATACACGTGTGGGATAACCACAACCATTCCCCAATCATGTAAAAGGGAGAGAGCTTCGGTTGGAGGAGAGATTGATGACTATTATAAGGATGAGTATGATGAAGGGGAGGACTCAGTGGGTAGTCATAAGAGAGATGGATGGGATAGAAGAGCTAGGAATAGAGACGGTGGTTTGAATGGCATAAAAATAAAAATCTTATCCTTTCAAGGTAATTTCGACCTGGAAGCATATCTTGAATAGGAGAAGAAAATGGAGTTCATGTTTGATTGCCACTGCTATTCAAAGGCAAAAAAGTAAAATTGGCTGTAATTGAGTTTTCTAACTATGTATTACTTGGTGAGATTAGCTTGTTATAAACAAGAGGTGGAATAAAGAACGTCTAGTTGAGACGTAAGATGAAATGAAAATGTTGATGAGAAGGAGTTTTATACTTAACTATTGCTACCCAGACTTGTACTAAAAATTACGAAGTCTTATATAGGGTAGTCGAAGTGTCGAGGATTATTACAAAGAAATGAAGGTTGCCATGATTCGAGCAAATTTGGAGGAGGATAGATAAACTACCATGACACGATTCTTGAATGGCCTTAATTGGGAGATTATAAATATGGTTGAGTTGCAGCATTATGTGGAGGTTGAAGAGATGGTCTATAAAGCCATCAAGATTGAGTAGCAACTCAAGAGGAGGGATAATGTTGTGCAAATTTTGTTGAACTCGCAAGCGCACGAATCTATTGTAGAATAGATCAATGGTGTCGAGTGTCGATCCTACGAGGAGGTGGATTTTAATTAGGTGTAGAATTAATTTTGTAAGTGGGTGATTGGATTTATGGGAAAATTGATTTAAACTATGCTAGAATTTAAATTGGAATAGCAGAATTAAATTAAACTGGAAACTATCATAATAAAGTGCTTGGGTATCTGGATCCGTAGCAGCATGCACCATAGGCTAAATGTTCCTTATTAATACCAATTAAATCATGAGGGGAGAATCCACACCTCATGAACCACACTTTAATCAATATGGTGCTAAGGGCTTATCGTGCCAAATAATAATAACCTTATACTAGGGTGTCGGTGAAATCAGAGCGGTAACTAGACAAGATTATTATTATTTGTCAACGAAAAGTCAAAACCTCCACAGAAATTAGAGGGGAAGAGAAAATAAATTTACCAAATAAAGCCCATGACACGTGTTGAGACTTCACCTTCAACCCAAGTTTGAAAGAAAATTAGCTACTCATAATTGAACTAAAGGTAAAATGTAAATTTATTAAAATACGTAGAAAATACAAGATGGAGAAAGAATTACAGAAAACTAAGCTAAAAAATGGATTCAGGGGTCTCGAAATAGGGGGGTAGAACCCCCTTTTTATAGATACACTGAATAACGCCGTGTGAACAGTACCGTACATGTGAACAGTGCCGTATGTGTGAATAGTACTATTTTTTCTTTTATACTCCTCCTAAGGTTTTCGACTGTCCTGAGTTCAAAAGTGATGTCTGTTTTGCCGTCTGATCTCTCGTTCTTTGTGAAATGACCACGATGGCCCTAAAATACATAAAATACTTAATTAAAATAAAACACACATAATTAAATCACAAAAAATTTAAATACATAAAAATAGGAATGTTAGTAAAACTTGAAGTACAAAATGATGATTTTCTCCTTTATAAATATACACTTTCTAACACTCAACACACCTACCAACTAACTTATTGCTAGTCCCTAGCAAATAAAGCGAAAATAAAATTCAAATCCAAAATGATTTTTTTTAAGCATTATCTACAGTCTAAAGAAATATCACACCCACATCAACCATCAACATGAATCAGCCCAGTAGACTTTGTCACAACTGCTCTCAAGAATGATATGTGAAACCCCAAAATCTCATTGGTAGTAGTGACACTCTCACAAAGAAATTAAACCCAAAAAATAGTCACTCCAATGAATGGTAATTGAGAGAAAATAATAAAGAAGTAATATCGCACGCTCTCCCCAAGATGAAAGAAATATGCTCTCAGCTTAAAAATAATACGATCTCAAGTCAAACAAAATGTTAGTCAACCCAATTTATTTATTTTTTTCTTTTTTTTTATGCACCACTACATCTTTTTAGCCATATATCTAGCTTCTACTTCAGACTATAGTTCCCTAAAATCAAGAAGGACTTTTATTAGGACGTAACGTAGGCTAGGGACATGGCTAACAAAGGAGGGGAAATAAGGAAAACAAAGTGTATGTTTGAGAAAAATATAGAGAGTTTTTTTTTATTGGAAGTTGCAAGATGGATTTCACCTATTATTTATTTTTTTCTCTTTTTTTTTTTGAAACAACAATTTTTTTTTTTGGCACAACTTCACTGAACAAAATAATTATTTACATTTATCTCAAATATAAATAGGTGATGGAGCTTATAAGATATCAGGTGATACTCCAAATCGGAGTGGGTCAAGATAATAAGTTTGACAAAGAAAAGTTTTTTTTTTTTTAATAAAAGGGATGGCTAGAAAAGCTCAAACGGGTCAAAGATGACCTTTCCATCGTCTTTTAGGGCTCCAAACAATCTTCCATATCTACTAGTTAGATGGACCTCCAAATGTACTAACATAATTTTTTTCTTTTTATTTAACTCTTTTTTTTTAGAGGGTTGACTCAAAGGAAATCTAGAAATCATGTATAAAATAATAAACTACTAAGTTATATGAAGAATAGGCAAAAATGGTTACTCTCCAAGAAAAATGATAGGCTTATGAACTCACTTGGTGCTTATTATGACATGTTCATTCCTTCAAGAAACTCATATTTGTCTCCGATATCAACATGTAGAGTAGCAAACATGACGTAACATCTCTTAAGACCAAAAATAATACAAGTACTAAAATTTGAAATTCATCACGTCATCCAATGTTAAAACAAATCTCACAATTTTTTTTTAACAACATTCTACCCCTCCAACCCATTCTAAACATAAAAGGAAAATATGCATGTAGAAATGTGAAAATAATGCAAAAAACTAATTAGAAAAGTTTCACTTAAAATGATAGAAAAAGAAAATAAGTTTGAATGTAGTGCCTCTACAAACGCATCTTTTTAGTAAAAAAAAAAAAGAAAATAGGTTTTCTTTTTTTTTACTAAAAAGATGCGTTTGTAGAGGCACTACACTCCATATTCAGCCATCTTTGACTCAAAAATTTGAAAATGTATATAAAGGAGAAGTCAAAAAGAAAAAGTTAGAAAGATCACACGAAAAATAAGATAATTTTTTATTGTTTTATTATTATTATTATTATTATTATTATTATTATTATTATTATTTTGAACTAATAAGATGCGTTTCTAGAGTAACTACACTCCATATTCAGCCATCTTCAACACAAAAAGTTAGCAACAATTAGTTTCTACAACAAAAAATTTAGTAAAAACTTAATCAAGATTCTACAATTGTCGACTATTCCCTCCCCCCAACCAGAACGAAATATTGTCCTCAATGTTTTAAAGGAAAGAAGTAGAGTTTAGAAGACATCACCTAGGTGGTGCAACACAGAAAAAAATATTTATAGGCGGAGAGTTAAATCTAGGTTGTACTTCTTACTGCGGCTACTGTTACCATCATTATTTGAATACTCCAATACCAAGGTCCTGGGATCTGGCTCCGGTTTATAAGCTTGTAACAGATCAAGTAGCTCATTAGCAGTGTGAGCACAAATAAAAAGCTTTTTCGCTGTGGAAGGTATGAAATAGTTTTTTATTGCATGGTTAAGAAATGCGATAAAGTCATCATAAAAGTTATTGACATTTAACCAACTGATGGGTTTCTGATGAATGTGCAGATGAGCCCAAGATGCTAATGTGATAAGTGCCTCTAGAGTTGCAAGATCTCCTAGTAAGAAAATAAAAGCATCAGCATGATTAAGCATTTCAGTTATTCTTTCTTACATACCTGAAACAACTAACTTTTCTCCAGTCGGTGAGTCAGAAAAACAGCCCAAAGGTTTTAAGGTTGTTGGGATGATACCTAACACTTGGCTCCCTCTAACATAAGCAACTTCTAAGACCAGTTTTAATAACCCTCAGTCACCTCCGCCATATACCAAGTGTAATTTCCTTGCTGCTATACTTCGACCAAGATCAATGGTTGCCGCAACAAACTCTTTATATTTGCCATAGTTAAATCCAGAAAGCACACAAATGTTCTTGAATTGTTTATTGGGAGTAGCTGCCATTGGGATACTTCTTAAAAATAATTTGTGAGTGCAAACGAAAAGAATCATATTTAAGGATCTTGGCGGCAGTAGGTCACAATTGTGAATGAGGTATCATGTCTATGTCAATTAACGTGTAAAGCACATGGCTCAAGAGTCAAAAAAAGACAATAGTAAAAAGGAAAAGCAAACAATGATAAAATAAAATTATTAAAGACAATAATGCAAATGGTAAAACAATAGTGAAATAAAATAAAAGTGAAGTAAAAGGATATTTATAGATAGTTGCGACTGCGGCTCACATCTTCCTCTAATTTTACGTCTAGAAACGGCTTCAACGCCCTCTATGGGTCGAGGATAGACTTCCCATCCAGTTCTCTTATAAACTGGTAAACAGGGTCATTTATAGTCAGATTCCCGATACTGTATCGTGCATGCTCTTTCTGGAATGATGGCCATAACTGGAGAATCGCTCCTTGCACATATCCACTGGTATGCGTTTCAAGAGACAAAAGGATATCATCCAATGACTCCTTATTCAAGCCATCCCTAATGAATTGAATCTTATCTTCTCTGTTATCAGACACCATTCCTAAAGAACATGGTTTCTTATCGCATCTCATTCTGGCACATTTATGACAAGCAACAGAAATTTTTCAAGCTCTTCGCTTTCTTGCGTAATTTCCTTTACCATAATCAAGCATGTATGCAATAAATTTAGGAGGCAACTCACCTGCCAAGCGTACTCTGGCCTCGATTAACCAGCGGATATCAGCAGGTATGTTATTCCTCATGAGCAATCGCATGCGTTCGGACTGAGCTTTATAGACTGTAAGGAGGGCATTCTGAGGAAGTGAAGGGAATCGATTGTGAAGCTTTGCTAAAATCTCATTGTTGTTCATTCTTTCGTCTGAGAATATCAGTTATTATGGGAAACTGAAGTAACCGACTTGATTGTCATAGAGTACCGTTATCCGCCACTTGACCGGGGTGACAAACTAAAACACACAAACGGAGTAACAAAAAAAAACACACAAAGAAAATCACAATCGTCCTCTTATGGAATTTACCTCAAGCTCCAACTGGATGTTGTAGAAACTTCTCTCAATGTCTCTGAGTTGGCTTTCTAAATCCTCAACGTGAGATATTAACTCTGGTGGTTATAACGTCCAAATACGAGAATTGAATAAAAATACTTTTCTGACCTGGAGTGAAAGATTTTCTCATAATCTGCTAATCATGAAAGACTTTCATTCCCTGCTTGTAAACCTTGGCATTTTCGTATGCATCGTTGCGAATTTCTTCAAGTTCTGCCAACTGTAATCTTCTTTCTGAGCTAGCTTGCTGCATTTCAAAATTGAATTTCTTGATGGCCCAGTATGCACGATGCTGGAGTTCCACAAGTAGGTGGCAAGCTTTTTCATACACTAGCCTGTTGGGTGACATCCCAATTGGAGTCTTGAAAGCCGTTCTATATGCCCATAATGCATCATTGAGTCTTAATGACCAATCTTTTATGTCTGGTCTCACCGTTTTTTCTAATATGTGCTTTATTTCTCGATTGGAGATCTCAACTTGGCTACTGGTTTGTGGATGATACGGGGTCGCCACTTTATGAGTGATGCACTTTATGAGTGATGGAGTACTTTGTCAAAAGTGCCTTGAATGATTTGTTGCAAAAGTGATCACCACCATCACTAATTATTGTTCGAAGGAATCCAAAGCGTGAAACAATGTTGCTTTTCAAAAATCTTATCACCACTTTATGATCATTGGTTCTGCATGGAATTGCCTCTACCCATTTTGATACATAGTCAACAGTAACCAATTTGTATTGATGGCCAAAAGAAGCGGGAAAGGGTCCCATGAAGTCGATACCCACACATCAAAAATCTCAACCACTAAAATTGGATTTAGCGGCATCATGTTCCTTCGTGTAATGCTCCCTATTTATTGACACCTATCACATGAAGAGCAAAAGGTGTAAACATCTCGAAATATAGTTGGCCAATAAAAACCATATTGTAGAACTTTTGTTGTTGTTTTCTTAGCACTGAAATGACCTCCACAAGCTTGTTCATGGCAAAACGAAAGGATGTTCTGAAATTCATTTTCTAGGACACATCGTCTAATAATTTGATTTGCACAATACTTTAACAAATAGGGGTCATCCCAGAAAAAATTCTTTATTTCCGTAAAAAATTTAACCTTATCCTGCTTGGCCCAATGCTCTGGAAGTTTACCTGTAACAAGATAATTAACTATATCAGCATACCGTGGCAATACTTCCACACTCATTAATTGCTCATCCGGAAATGACTCATTCAATATTAAGGGTTCTGTAATTGTGTCAAAATGGAGACGAAAAAGATGGTCAGCCACAACATTTTCAGAGCCTTTCTTATCTTTGAATTCCAATTCAAACTTCTGCAAAAGCAACACCCAACGAATTAGTCTAGCTTTTGCATCTTTCTTTGTGAGAAGAAATTTAAGAGCAGCATGATCTGTGAATACAATTATTTTGCAGTCAATAAGATAAGATCGAAACTTCTCTAATGCAAACACTACTGCTAGCATTTCATTTTTAGTAGTTGAATAGTTCAACTGTGCATCGTTTAATGTCATACTAGCATAGTAAATAAAATGAGGAATTCGATCTACTTTTTGTTCTAATACTGTTCCTACTGTAAAATCAGATGCATCACACATGAGCTCGAACGGTAAACTCCAGTTTGGTGGCTGAATGATAGGTGATGACGTCAACAATTGCTTTAGCTTTTCAAATGCTACAAGACATAAATCATCAAAGACAAAATGTACATCCTTAGCAATTAAATTGCATAAGGGTCTAGAAACTTTGCTAAAATCCTTAATGAAACGTCTATAAAAACCAACATGCCCAAGGAAAGATCTTACTTCTCTGACTGTTTTAAGTAGAGGAAGATTGGAAATGAGATCCACATTGCCTTTGTCAACCTCAATACCTTTGCATAAAATGATGTGACTGAGGACTATACCTTGTTTTACCATAAAATGGTACTTCTCTTAATTTAAGATCAAATTTTTCTCGATACATCTCTACAGAACTTTTGTCAAATGATGTAAACATTGATCAAATGAATCTCCAAAAATAAAAAAATCATCTATAAAGACCTTAAGAAATCGTTCAACCATATCAGAAAAAATGCTTAACATACAACGTTGAAATGTAGCAGGTGCATTACATAATCCAAATGGCATCCCCCTATATGCAAAAGTGTCAAAAGGGCAAGTGAAAGTGGTTTTCTCTTAATCTTTTGGTGCTATGGGAATCTGATTGTATCCTGAGTAGCCATCTAGAAAGCAATAAAATTCATGGCCTGCTAATCTATCAAGCATTTGATCAATAAATGATAAAGGAAAATGGTCTTTACGTGTAACAGAATTTAACTTTTTATAATCAATGCATACACGTCATCCTGTAGTTACTCTAGTGGGTATCAATTCATTATCAGCATTGGTAACTACTATGACTCCTGACTTTTTAGGGACAACTTGCACAGGACTGACCCATGAACTATCAAAAATTGGGTATATGATACCTGCATCTAATAGCTTAAAAACTTCCGTTCTAACAACTTTTTTCATGTTAGGATTTAACCGACATTGCATTTCCCTTGTAGATTTAGAATTTTCATCAAGATGAATGTAATGCATGCAGTCTACTGGGTTTATATCTTTTATGTCTGCTATGGTCCATCCTAATGCTCCTTTGTGCTCTTTTAAAACATCCAACAACTTACCTTTTTGTTCGTCATTTAGGGATGATGAGATGATTACCGGTAGAGTGCTTTCTTCTCCTAAGAACGCATATTCCAAAGTGTTGGGTAATGGTTTGAGGTCGAGTTTTGGTGGTGATTCTGATGATGGGTTGAATTTCTTCCTTGATGGTGCTAGTTGTTTAGCTCTTCACTTCCATTTATTAGTATCCATAGATGGTGCTGAGTCAAGTAGGGCGTTGACCTCATCAACTGATCTATCAACATCAAAATCTAAACCAAAGTGAGTTAAATATGTTTGTAAAGGGTCATCACTAAGGTTTAAAAGAAAAGTATCATCAACTAATGCTTCAATTAAATCCACATCAACAATTCCATCATCTGCATTGCGAGGTTGTTTGGCAATGTTGAAAATGTTTAGCTCCATAGTCATGTTGCCAAAGGACAACTGCATATTTCCAGTTCTGCATTGAATGTGAGTATCGACAGTTGCCAAGAAAGGTCGACCTAAGATAATGGTGATGTGCTTCCTTGAATCTTGGATTGGTTGAGTGTCAATTACAATGAAATCAACAGGAAAATAAAACTTGTCTACCTAGATAAGCACGTCCTCCACAATACCACGATGTATTTTCGTGGATCAATATGCAAGCTATAACACCACTGGAGTTGGGTGTAATTCTCTCAATCCAAGTTTCACGAATACTGAGTAAGGCAATAGATTTACACTAGCTCCTAAATCCAATAAAGCATTCTCAATTGTGTGGTTCCCTATACTACATTAGATAGTGGGGGAGCCTAAGTCTTTACATTTTAGAGGAATTTTGTGTTGGAGTATAGAACTAACATTTTCAGGTAAAAATACCTTCTTTTGAGCATGAATGTTTCTCTTTTTAGTACAAAGATCTTTAAGAAACTTGGCATAAGATGGCACTTGTTTTATAGCATCAAGTAAAGGAATGTTAACACTTACCTGTTTAAAGATTTCAAGAATCTCACCTGTGGATTTTTTCTTCTTTCCTTTAGCTAACCTATGAGGAAATAGAGCTTTAGGAACGTACTCTGATGGGTTGGTTTCTTTTTGCTCCTCCGATGGTGAGTCTTCAACATTCACAGGTACAATTTGATTTTCTTTTGTCGTCGGCATCTCCACTTTGTTGTCGACTTCTTTTCCATTTCGCAAGGTCATAACGGCTTTAATCTCTCCATGCTGTTGTGGTGAACTGGTACTTGCTTCATGCACTCCTTTAGGATTAGGCACTGGTTGACTTGGAAATTTACCTTTCTCAACAGTCATTGCCAAAGTTTGAACTGAAGAAGTAAGTTGTCCCACTATCTTTTCGAGGATTGAAACTGATTGGGCTTGTGAGTTGAAGTCTGCTCTCTCATTTCGTAGTCCATCAATGGTTCGGTTTTGTTGCTCAATCGTGGAGTGAGTAATATTCTTGAAATTATGAAGTGCATCCTCCCATGGCCTAGGTTGAGAGTAGTTCTGGTTCTGATTGTATAGTCAAAATTGTGGCTGAGAGGCTTGAGGAACTTCAGAAATTGGTTGCATTGGTGGAGCTAGAGCTGGAGCTGCTGGTCCATTCTGTTGGAATTCTTGAGACCATGAAAAATTGGGGTGGTCTCTCCATCTAGAGTTATATGTGTTGGAGTAAGGGTTGTAATTTGATGGTTTCCTCATGACAACGATGGCATTGGCTTGATCTGAATATGACTCATGGTCATGTGGCTCTGTTGATTTAGCAGTCGTCAGCGATGCTATTTGTTGAGAAAGGCCTTCAACCATCTCTTTGACTTCTTTGATTCCCGAACTGGACTCGTCGATGTGAACCTCATTCACTCCCTTAATTCTTTTAGTAATCTTGAGTGATCGACTCCGTTGTTTTTGGAATTATCTGCTTGTCGCTGGAAGAAATTCCAAATCTCTGATGCACTTTTTGACATTAGCTCTTTTCTGCTTGTCGCTGGAAGAAATTCCAAATCTCTGATGCACTTTTTGACATTAGCTCTTTTCTGCTTGTCGCTGGAAGAAATCCCAAATCTCTGATGCACTTTTTGACATTAGCTCTTTTCTGCTTGTTGCCATTAGCCATTCTTACACATTTGACAATAATCCCTCCAAAAAGTATTGGCATTGGTGCCATTTCTCATACCCATGATGTGGACACTTCAAAAGTAACCCATTGAATTGCTCCCATGCTTCGAAAAACTGCTCGTCTTCTCTCTGGGTGAACTCTGAGATTTCCCTGCAAATAGCATTGGTTTTATGCACTGGGAAATATTTATTTAAAAATTTTGTTACCATTTGTTCCTATGATGTAATGCTATTAGCGGGCAATGTATTAAACTATGAACGAGCTCTATCTTTTAAAGAAAATGGGAATAATCTAAGTTTAACATCATCGTCTGAAAATTTCTCATATTTAAAAGTTTGACAAATAGTATGAAAATCATTCAGATAATTATATGAATCCTCATTTTCTAGGCCATAGAATGTTGGCAGACAATTTAGCACACTAGGTTTTAGTTCAAAACTCCTAGCAGCTACATTTGGGTATCTTATACATGATGTTCTCAAATTAGCTAAAGTACTGAAGCAATCCTTAAATTGCCTCTCCTGTGGTGGTGGTTGTTGTTATTGCAAATCCATTTTAATTTTATTTTTAAATGCAATGTGTTTCTCTTTCTTCTTTATTTTTATTTGTTTTGTTCTCATTTTTATGTTCTTTGCATGCATGGTCGAAGATCACAATGTGTTTATGTGTGCGAAGTGTTTTTTCCAATTCAAGATCTATAGGTTCAAGATTAGGAAATTGTGATCTTCGACCATGCATGCAAAGAACATAAAAATGAGAACAAAACATATAAAAATAAAGAAGAAAGAGAAATTACGATACTAACCTTATTGCACTATTACAACTTTACCATGAAAACACATAAACAAATACGTGAAATTAACTAAAATTAAAATAAATTAACAAGATAAATGAAAAATTATAAAGAAGAATAACTTGAAAATTAAATTAAAGAAATTTAAAGAAGAGAAAAAGAAATTCTTACCTAAAAATGTAAAATCACTTCTTTTTTTTAATAAAAAAATTACAAAGAAACAACTAAAATAATAATAATAATAATAAATTATTTACAAAAAAAATTAATTCTACAAATTAAAATACTTACCTCCCCAGCAACGGCGCCAAAAACTTGTTGTGCAAATTTTGTTGAACTCGCAAGCATACGAATCTATTGTATAATAGATCAATGGTGTCGAGTGTCGATCCCACGAGGAGGTGGATTTTAATTAGGTGTAGAATTAATTTTGTAAGTGGGTGATTGGATTTATGGGAAAATTGATTTAAATTATGTTAGAATTTAAATTGGAATAGTGGAATTAAATTGAACTGGAAACTATTATAATAAAGTGCTTGGGTGTCTGGATCCGTATCAACATGCACCATGGGCTAAATATTCCTTATTAATACCAATTAAATCATGAGGGGGAATCCACACCTCATGAACCACACTCTAATCAATATGGTGCTAAGGGCTTATCGTGCCAAATAATAATAACCTTATACTAGGGTGCCGGTGAAATCAGAACGGTAACTAGATAAGATTATTATTATTTGTCGACGAAAAATCATAACCTCCACAGAAATTAGAGGGGAAGAGAAAATAAATTTACCAAATAAAACTCATGACACATGTTGAGACTTCACCTTCAACCCAAATTTGAAAGAAAATTACCTACTCATAATTGAACTAAAGGTAAAATGAGAATTTATTAAAATACGTAGAAAATACAAGATGGAGAAGGAATTACAGAAAACTAAGCTAAAAAATGGATTCAGGGGTCTCGAAATAAGGGGGTAGAGCCCCCTTTTTATAGATACACTGAATAAATCATGGCCGTCGGATTAAAAACAATTCAGACGCTCAGGATTGCGCCATGTCATCAATCAACAGTACGCTGTTTGACCATGGGTTTGACCACGCGGTTTTTGAAAGAAGAACGAGCAGTATGAAACGATCTGCATACATGTGAACAATCTTATGTGTGTGAACAGTACCATTTTTTCTTTTATGCTCCTCTTAAGGTTTTCGACTGTCCTGAGTTCAAAAGTGATGTCTGTTTTGCCGTCTGATCTCTCGTTCATTGTAAAATGACCACGATGCCCCTAAAATACATAAAATACTTAATTAAAATAAAACACACATAATTAAATCACAAAAAGTTTAAATATATAAAAATAGGAATGTTAGTAAAACTTGAAGTATAAAATGACGATTTTCTTCTTTATAAATATACACTTTCTAACACTCAACAGATAACACCTATGCAACCACAAGCTCAAGTTCCACTCTTTGGAAGCTGAGCTTTGTGAAGCAGATAAGAGACCACAAGCATCTACTGTACCTTAGCCGAGATTTGAGCCCTCCAAGTGCAATTCATAAGTTAATACCATACCTCCCACTACTCGAAATCATGACATTAATTATTTTAAATGTCAAGGTAGGAGACACATAGCAAGTGAATGTGTGAATAAAAGAGTTAAGGTGTTGCGGGACAATGGTGAGATTGCCACCATTAGAGGACGTTGAAGATGAAGGGTATATAGCCCCTAGGGAATTGAATTTAGTAGTTAAGAGAACTTTGAGTGTGCAAGTAAAAGAAGATGAAGCAGTGCAATTGGAAAACATTTTCCATACTAGGTGTTATGTTCAAGATAAAGTATGTAGTTTTATTTTTTATGGAGGAAGTTATACTAATGTTGCTAGTACTATCAAATGATCAAGAAAAAGTTAATCAATGATTCCTTATTGTCCTCGCCTAACTTTAATAAAACATTTGACATTAAATGTGATGCCTCAAGTATTGATATAGGCGTAGTCCTGACGCAGGAGGGATGACTAATTGCTTACTTCAGTGAGAAACTAAGTAGGGCAACCTTAAACTACTTACTTATGATAAAGAGTTGTATGCGTTGGTTCGGGCGTCAGAAATATGGCAGCACTACATATGGCCTAAAAAATTCATGATTCACACTGATCATAAGTCCTTTGAAACACCTTAAAGGACAACACAAGCTAAACAAGAGGCATGCTCGATGGGTGGAATTCATAGAGATGTTTCTTTATGTCATTCGTTACAAACAAGGTAAGAAAAATGTTGTTGCAGATGCGTTTTCCCACATATATGTCTTAATCTCGACACTTAATGCTAAACTGATTGGTTTTGTAATATATTAAGGAATTTAATGTTGATGACCATGATTTTAGTGTTAAATACCAAGCCTGTGAAAAAACCGTAGTTGGTAAGTACTTCAGACATGATGGCTACTTATTTCGGGAGAATAAATTGTGTGTGCCTAATTGTTCTTTGAGAGATTTGTTAGTGAGAGAATCTGATAGAGGGGGTTTGATGGGAAAGTGGTTTGATAGGGCATTCTAGAGTTGTAAAGACTTTAGTAGTTTTACAGGAACACTTCTATTGGCCACGTATGAAACAAGATGTTGAGAGACTGTAATAGATGTGTCACTTATAGGTAAGCCAAATCAAAAATGCAACTTTATGGCTTATATACGTCGTTGCCAATACCTAGTATGCCTTGGACTGATGTTTCGATGGATTTTGTGGTAGGTTTACCTATGTCTAAACAAAGGAAAGACTTAATTTTTATGGTTGTGGATAGATTTTCTAAGATGACACATTTTATTTCATGCCATAAGAAAGATGATGTTTCCAATGTCACCGACCTATTTTTTAGGGAGATTGTGAGGTTGCATGGTATGCCTATGACAATTGTTTCTGATAGGAATGTTAAGTTTTTAAGTTACTTTTAGAAAACATTGTGGCTAAGTTAGGAACTAAGTTGTTGTTTTCAACAAATTGCCATCCTCAAATTGATGGTCAAATATAAGTTATGAATAGAACTTTATCTACTCTATTGCGGGCTATCAATAAAACAACATCAAAATTTGAGAAGATTGTTTGCCATATGTTTAGTTTGCTTACAATCGTTTTATTCATTATAGTTTGCCCTATAGAAGTTGTGAATAGAACTTTAAAGTTTTCTCACATTCTGGTGTCTATATGAATTTGACATTCTTCTTTGTCAACTAAGCCAATGGCATTGCGATTTTGGAGAAACCTTCCAAAAATCTTTGATAATATCCAGCCAAACCTAAGAAACTTCTGACTTCTTTTGCGTTAGTCGATCTGGAGCATTGGCTTACAGCTTCCACCTTTGAGGGGTCTATTGAAATTCCATCTTTAGATACAACTTGTCCAAGGAATGTAATTTTTTCATTCCAAAGTTCACATTTCTTGAATTTTGCATAAAGTTACTTTTTTGAAAAGTGATCCTTAAATACTCAGTATGCTTTTCCTTTGTCCGCGAGTAAACTAAGATGTCGTCAATAAACACTACTATAAATTTGTCTAGGTAGTCTTTAAATACTATGTTAATAAGATCTATAAAAGCTACTGGGGCATTTATTAAACAAATGACATGACGACAAATTCGTAGTGCCCATATGTGTTCTAAATGTTGTTTTAGAATATCTGCTTCTCTGATTCTTAGTTGGTGATATCCTAATCGTAGATCTATCTTTGAAAATACTGATGCTTCTTACAGTTAATTGAGCAGGTCTTCAATATACGGAAGTGGGTACTTGTTCTTGATGGTCACCTTATTTAGCTCCTGATAATCAATGCACATTCGCATTGATCCATCTTTCTTTTTTACGAGTAGTAGTGGTGCTCCCCATGGTGAATGGGTTGGATGTATGTAGCCTTTATCTAGTAACTCTTGCAATTGACTCTTTAGCTCCTTTAATTCTGACGGGGTTATCCTCTAGGGCATCTACGGTTCCTAGTAACAAATCGATTGTGAACTCAATTTCTTAATGCGGTGACAATCCTAGAAGTTCTTTTGGAAGGACCTCAAGAAACTCATTCACAATTGGAATATCCTCAAACCTTGGCTTTTACCCTTTTATTTCGATGACAACACTTGCCAAGTATTCGTCGCATCCTCCTTTTAATAGCCTAGCTACTTTTAAGACAAAGATGACATGCATTCCTTTCTTTGTATCCTCCTTTGAAGGTAAATGATTCCTTTTGTGGTGGTAAAAAAGTTGCTTCATTTTTATTGTAATCTATCTTGGCATGGTGCTTGGATAACCAATCCATGCCCAAAATTATCTCATAGTTATGCATTTCGAGTATTATTAGGTCAACACATAGTTTATGACCACTAATGCTGACCTCACATGCCTTAACTAATTGTGCTGAATTTAATACTTCATCATACGGTACCATGATATCAAAAGACTTATTTGTTACATGAGGGACCTCTTTGATTTTCCCAATGAATGCTTGTGAAGCCAATGAATGTCTAGCTCTTGATTCTTTTAGCACATGTACAGGAGTTTTGCAAATAGATAATTAACCCGATATCACTGAGGGTTTTCTTTCAGCATCCATTTTGCTGAGTTGAATACCTGAGCATTAGCCTTTTCTTATTGTGTACCATTCTTTGGATAGTCCTTGATGAAGTGCCCTTCTCTTCTACATTTGAAATATGTTCTTGTATTGGATCGACATTCCCCAGGGTGAGTTCTGCCTCACTGATTACACTTTAGCTTTTGTAAGAATTCCTTTTGATGATTCTTTAAGCGTTTGCTTTTATTTTGATATTGGGTCATTGATGTTCCCTTTCTCTTGTTGTTATTTGAGCGTTGTTTTCTATGGTTAGCTAAAAATTCTCCTGGTCCACGCTTCCTTTGTTCCTTTGTTTTTCTTCATCTGCTTGTTAAATAACCAAGGCTCGATTTATGAGTTCATTGAAGGAAGCGTCATGAACCCTAACCACTTTTAAGTCTTTTGCAATACTTTTGTGCAATCTTTGCATGAACTAGTCCTTTTTCAAGTCTTTCGTTGCAACCATATATGGGGCGTATCCAGAGAGCTCATCAAATTTTCAATTATACTCCACCATATACATCTTTCCTTATTGTAAATAAGCAAATTCTTTTCTTTTGACTGAAAAAACAGTCTCTGAAAAGTATTTATTCTAGAAGTGCTCTTTAAATTCCCTCCATTACATCGTTGTTTCATTATATAAAGTCTCACCAATATTTTGCAGCTCCTCATAGCATAAAAGAGACACACAAGTGACTTTTTCGTCTTCTGGTACTTTTGGTTACGTCTATCATTCTTTCCATGGTTCGCAACCATTGGTTTGCTACAATAAGATCAACACTTCCTTCAAATGCAAATGGATTTAATCTTTTAAATTCACTCCCTACACTTTATATTGCCTGAGCATGTTCATCTTTTTTAGTTTCCGTTTCTAAATGTTTGTAAATCGATCAATTGCATATTGTTCTCTTAAAGTTCCTCTTGCCCTTCTACTTATGTTAACCCTAGCATTCAACATCTCAACGAGTTTTTGATCTAGTTTTTACGTGTCGTACAAATCAAATATAAGATTTACAACTAACCTAATTTCGATATTTTTACTAAAAGCCAAGCCATTGTCCTTTCATTAACATGTGCTTATGGATGGTCTACAAAATTGCTTTAAATAAAAATATTACAATATAGGCGGCATAGCTAACATATAAGGATTTCTATACTCTTTGATGTTATTATTTAGAATAAAGAGGATAGAATTCCTAAGGTGATATGGAAAATGAAAGGGCTAGGGGCATTTATAGGATTTCCTAATGCTAATGGATGGCTAAGATTTTTCCACCATAACTCTTGATTAATAGTTATGATGAGATTAAGGATAAAATTATCACAAGCATGTGGGATGAGGCATATTCAGATCCTATTCAAGTTTCCGTCGGACCCGTTATAAGAGCTCAAGCAAAGAAATTCAAAGAAGCCCTCAGTGGATTAATTCAAGCAAGTTGGGCTCAATCAAATTCGTGGGGGCTCGTTGAAGGAATCGCACATGCATGATTCAGGCTCTTGAAGTTTCCAAATAATCACTTCTATGAAATAGGAAGTTGGCTTGCACATTAAGGAGGGAAAATATATTATTTTCCTTTTTCAGATATTTCTCATTTTCTTGAGGAGGCTATTAGATAATCAAATCAGTTGTTTCTATTTTAATCGCCTGGTTTCCATTTTAATTGATGTAAGACATTTAAGCCAATTAGGATCCTGATTTGATTTAGATTATTTTCTATTTACTTAGATTAGGATTCTGATTTGATTTAGATTCTTTCCTCCTTTTTTAGATTCAGATTCTGATTTGATTTTGATTTAGGATTTATTTTCAAAAATTCTTGTAACCAACCCTATATAATGTACTTATATCCAATAAATAGAGATCATTTTTTATGCAATTGAGTGAGAGAGTTAATTCTCTTTGGTTCTTATACAAACTCATTGAACTTACTGAATTTTTGTGGCATTCAAACTCTTAACTTATCAATCAGACCATCCATAACTGATTGTGGCGTCCTCACATACCAAAGTTCGTGCTTTCATTAAGCATTGGGTCACTATTCCATTCAATTTCTAGTTTAATTCAATCTTGGGGACTAAATTGGTTAAGTTCATGTCATTTCTTGACGGGGTTCGTATCAAGTTGAGATTTATCCTGTCATAAATATCTTCGTAAATTCTTGAATTTCTAAATATTTCAACAAACATTTCTTATTGCATCATTACTTATGTCATCACTACTCTAAAATTTACAATCATAAATATTTTAAATTATTAATATTATTATTTTAATACATAAAGGAATTTGTTAGCTTGAAAAAAAAATTAATTCTACTATATTTATTCAAGTGAGAAAGTTGTGCCTCACCCTCACACATGAATAAGTACTTGACCCTAATATAAAATTGAGACAACATTGCGTTACAATGAAAGTTGGAGTATTTTTACAACGAAAGACATAATCTCCATTTCATAAGAGAATTGTTCAATGCAAGGAAGGCTCCAGATTTTGCCATGAGATGCCAAAACAAATAAAATCTAACACCCAAAAAGAAGCAATTCCACACATAGTGAATGGTTTGATGGCACATTCATTTCTTAGTGTTTTGATGACATCTTGTTGGAATCAGAAGCTATTAGAGTTAAATCATCAGGACAAGATATTAAGGTTTCTCTATTCTCTTCCTCCTTTATACAAAACATATATTGCCAACTTTGATGCATGGGAAGGAGACTTGAATTATGAAGAAGTTATGAATGCATTAATCTCGAAAGAAAAAAAACTGAGTGTTGGAACTAAGGGGCCGTTCAGGATTGCTTTTTAGAGGCTCAAAATTATTTTAAAAAACTAAAAGCTAATTTTGGTATTTCGTAAATATTTTTATAAATCACTTTTGGAAAAATCACCACATCTGATTTTGAGAATTACTTTTATATTTAAAACAATTTCATATATATCCTTATATATATTATAAAATTCAAAATTATCCTTATTAATTAGGAAATAAGATCATTAACTTTAAAGAGATTATTCTTACTAGTTATATTGAGATAACAAAATAAAAATAATATTAATAATATAAAATATTTATTTTAGTTATTAATTATTATATATATAATTAAAAATATATTTATACATGTTTCTAAATTTATATAAATTTTATTCAACATTATATCCAATTCAATTATTTACATTGTTACAATAGTTTAACAATAGAAGTTACCAAATACACACAACTACTTTTAAACTCATAGCACTTAAAAAAATAAATTTTACCAAACGTTTAACTGATTCTCTTCACAGTTGATTATTTCTGCAACAAAGTTAATAACAATTATTTTAAAAGTTACAGCATTACCAAACTGGCCTTAATATAGCAACTAAGAGAAAACAACTCCAAAAAGAGAGTATGATTGGGGCGTGGACAACTAAGACACCTTAAAATGAATTTCTAAAAAGGGCGTTGGATTCAAAAAATAGCTAATTTAGTAAATAGAGATATTACCAAAATCATTAGTGGTGTCTCTCATTATCATGGAAGATGACAATCTTGTCTAAAATAGATGATGGTGAAATAGTCATAAGATGTGACATGTAGAGAATTTTAAGTTAGAGAGAAAGCCTATTAAGTATGAGTGCTATTGAAGTTTGGGTGTGAGGGATAAATTCTTGTGGTGTCGAATTTGACAAGAGCCACTAACTCGACATGAATAAATAGATTTAATTGGTCAAATTTGGTGCCATTATAAATGAGTTGTCTATGTCAACCCGATTAATAACTATCTCATATTCAGGTTTAGAATTTCTAACACAACCACCTATTTATGAAATGGTTAATTATTCAATTAATTATATTAAATTGAAATATATTTTAATTAGTATGTGTGTTTATTTTTGTCATATTTTAAAATCATTTATTTATATTTAAAAAAATTTTATTAGAGTTAATTAGATAACATTATAAATTTTCTAGAAAATGTACCAGAAACAAAATTTGTAACTGAAACATGTAAAAAATTTTTTTTTAAGAAAATGTTAAAAATTTATTTTGAAAAATCATGATACAATAATAAATTTATTAGGTTAGGATTCAAGATTCTTGACCAGATTAATGAATGTATTAGGTTTGGGTTTACTTAAATTTGACACTGCACGAACACGGTCTGCCGACCTAAATTGCTACTCTAGATGTGACTGATGAATTTATCTATTCCTTTTGCTCACTTATTTATTTCATAATTTTTTTAATGCAAAATTTGAGAGAAAATAAGGGTATTTTCTTAGGTTTACTCAAATTTGACACTACACGAACACGACCTATCAACCCAAACATTTAAATGTGACTGATGGATACATCTGTAACTTTTGCTTACTATTTATTTGATAATTTTTTAATGCATAACTTGAGAGAAAATAAGGCTTGTTCAGTATTATTTTCTAGGTCATGTTTTCGTTTTCTTTTTAAGAATCCAAGTGTAATACACGATCGATGGGCTAGATTCAAAAAAATAAATTATTCAAAAAATAATACATATTCTCTTTTATAATTATAAAACTAAGAACGTGCATAACACGTTTTGACTGAATTACAAAATAAACTTAGAAATAAATCACAAAATAAATTCCAACTCTCATCTGTCTATTTCTCTCTCCTAAAGTCTTATCACGATCTTCTCATTCTCTCTCCTTTATCACATTCTAAATGTTGTTTCTCTCTATTGCTGGTGTTGCTGCTTCTCTTTGGTGCTATTGCTCTCTCTCTCACTGTTATTGTTGCTCTCTCTCTACAACTATTGCTCTCTTCGTCACTACTGCCTCTCTAAATTTGTAAGTTCTATTAATGCACATGTAACTGCAAAAAATATAGTCACAAAATGCACTATGTTTCCATTAAAAATCATTGATATGGGTAAAAAGACATATTTCACATTGGTCCTCGATTGAAAATCAATTTTCATTAGTTAATTTACATGATGAACCCAGAGAACATGAACCATCAAATCCAGAAATATTGATAAGTAATAGTACGTGATTACTAATGAAACAACATGCTAGGACTTAGATCAAAATTAAACAAAGGGAATGAACAATGAGTCAGATCAAAAATAAAATTTTTTGCCAATCTAGCACATCTTGTTTATAAATAAGAGCCTAGCCAAAATAATGGAGAGAGGATTTTATTAGGCCTAATTTCTTATAACAGGGTCAAAAAGAAATTCATATCTAAATAATTCTCAATTAACAAACACTAATTTAAGTGTCAAAGTGCCTTTTAAAGTTACACACCATAGTTCAATCAATCAAAAACCTATGAGAAATGCAAGATATATTAAAAATCTTCGAACTATCAGGTATAATTCTCTATCATTACATTATTGAATTATCATAAATTGGATTAGTGAAGGATTATGAGAACCTTCAACACCTCTAACAGTTTTTCTTCTAAATTGTGCCTCCATATTACTTTACTTTCATTTCTCTCTATTTCTTATTTTGTGTTTTCCATTTTGCTTTCAAATGGGTTTGTTTTTAAGAATAATGAGGATTTGGAATTTTATCATGAGTTGGTTTTACTTATGTCATTTGTTAAACACAGAAGGAGACCAAACAAAATAATTTTTTTTAAACATTGTTATTCATGATTGTTAGCGGAGAACAAGCTGCAACTCTGTTTTACTTGATTTGATCTTTTCAAGTTATTGACTTTTGATGTGAATTTACTAGATCTAAACTCTAAAGTATTTCTTTATGTATGACACATAAAGTAGACTCTTTTATCTCGAGCTCCCATTAGACTTTGTTCTTCTTTCTCATAGCTTATTGAGAATGCTACAACTTCAGTTTATCTGTGTCAAATTTAGCTATATTTATTGCTTATTTGGAAGTTGATTGTTGAAGTTTTTACTGTTAAAGGACAAAAATACTCTATTTAGTATGTAATTTCTTTAGAGAAAATTATTTCATGCCATAAATTTTTTAAAGTTTCAAGATCAAGGTCATGGTTGTGCACCATGACTTTATACTCATATTATTCTGTTAACCACCTATTATTGTTATACTTTAATGATGCATTAGACAATTGATAAAGACACGTTTGGGTGAGATTTGATAGAATTACAACTTCCATGCGGTATGATTACACACTAATTTCTATAATGTAATTTGATAATTATTCTGTTTAAATAATATGTGTTGTAATGTATATCTTAATTATAGCATAAAAATAATGACAATATAAAACTTCTTTTTATTAATAGTTATACTAAATTATCTATGATATGTTTGTGTGTAAATTTATATAATTTAATAAGTTTTTTTTAATGAATCATTTGTTTAGCTAAGGAAGATTAAATAAATAAAATTATAATATTAGTTAAAAGTTATTTTTTACTATAAGTACGACTTAAATATTTAATAAAAAATATTTTTGGAAAAGGACACTAACAAACATATACTCACTAATTTTATTCTTTTTAATTGTGTCTATTGAACACGTATTATTGTTTTTAGTTTTAGAATACACGATATAGAAAATGATACTAGAAGCATATTTCAATTTGAAAACAACAATTGAAAAACATCATTTTTATCTCATTTTTATGTTCAAAAATTACCAATTTAAAAATAATACGGACCAAGTCCTAAAAATCCCAATAAAACATTGAGAGAACCAGCATGTAGAAATGTAGAGCCATGAGGAAACATTAATTTAGCCCATGTCCATGGCTTTACTGAGAAAGGTTGATGAAAGTTGAATCCCAGTTGCTCACAATGTTAGGGAAAACAATGGCTTCATTTCTTTTTTTTCATAAGCAAAGTAGTTTAGGAAATGTTCTCAAGAAATGCATTAGGATTGTTTTGGTCAAGTGGGCTTTTTGTACGAATTGCCTGGCGGGATAAGAGTAGTAATGCAAGGTTCAATTCTCTTACTTAAATATAATAGAATATATTTTGAGCTAACAATCCCCTTTAAGTATTAGAATAATAATAATAATATTTAATATTTAATTCTAAGAAAAGTAATGGCATAAGTGATGATGCAATGACTAAGTAATAATGACATAATCTATGACATAAGTGATGATGTAAGAGAAGTTATAGAGATAGATAAGAATTCTAGAAATTAGTAAGGTATTTATGAAGGATAATTTCAACCATTAACCAAGAGTTATGGTGGTAAAATCCTAGCCATCCATTAGCCTTAAGAAATCCTATAAATACCCCCTAACCCTTTCATTTTCAATCCAACCTAGGAATTAAAACATTTGTTTAAGAAAGAATCAAAGCAATTGGTAAGTTTACTCTCCTTATTCTCCATAAGATTTTCAATTAATCTATCTAGCATTTATATTAACATGATTTTAGATTGATACAGATTACAATACATAATTTAAGGCGTGTTTAGGTTCTGTTTAGGGTTCTGATTTATTGTGGGTTTTAATAATCAACCCTTGCTCCATGAAGCACACTAGACAAATTCTGGACAATATTAGTATCTGGAATTCAAACATATATTTTCTGAACAGTTTTCTTAAAAACTTTATATTTCTGAAAACTAGACATGTAGGGCTTATTGATTAAATTTGTTTCATAAGATTTGACTATGTTTTCAATTTTATATGGATTTTTGAATCAGACACTAATACACTGGAAAACTGTGATTCCAGCAAGACGATCAGATTCACCAACTTATTTGTACTATTACATGAACTCGAAATAATCTGAACTTTTATATAAGATTTGATAAATGTGTCCAGTATTCCCAATTTTAATTTCATAATTTTCTGATTAGTATCTGATTTTATAAAAATCTCAGAACACGTTATGTTCGGTTAAGATACTATGAAACAGTTTCAAATTTTTCAAGTAATAAATACTCTTGAAAATGTTTTTGGTATCAGATCCTCTTGAAAATTTTATTTGAGATACCCATAGATGTCCAAAATGGTTGCATAGAATATTATGTCATTTTGATTTTTAGATTAAGAGTTAAAATTCTGAGAATCAGGCTAGTACAGGTAAGAATTAGAAAATCAGATTCTTAGGATAAGTTATTGATAGTTATATCTTATATTTGTTAAGGTGTTGGAGGTGATTGAGGCTTTTAGAAGCTTAGAGGTGTGTTAGTTTAAATCCTTTAATTAAGATAAGTAACTTCATTCCTAATATACTGGATATGTATAAGTATTTTGATATTATTATAAGAGTTTTTATACTACTTAGAAGATTAATGGATTTTCATAACGAAACCAGTTTATGAAAATATTTTCAAATCTAAATTCTTTTAACAAAATATTTTATAAATACTTTTCAATATGTAAATGATTTTATGACATGGCTACCTTTTATAATTTTGTCTATGAAATTGTTGCTATGGACTTTCATGAAAATATATTACTGAGGTTTGCCCCACTATTGCTTAAGAGAACACGCAGAGCAGCTCTGATATCATAATGTCATGACCTAACCTAGACCTGGCAAGATATTTTCTGCTTTGGATGGGAGAGATGCTAGCTTTATAAGAGGTGATCCACAACTTAATAGGTAAAACACGTTTTGGGGTGTATGGGTGTCCTAGGAATAAAACCGTGCGGGCCTTGTTAAGGCCCAAAGCAGACAATATCTTGCTAGGTTTGAGTTGGATCATGACAGATGGTATTAGAGCGACTCCGCGTGTCCTCTTAAGCGATGGTGGGATAAAGCTTAGCGAAGATGCTGAGTCCCTAAAGGGGTGTATGTAACACCCTAGGTGAATCCCATATCAGCAAAGCACGGGAGACATGTTGGGTTTATAAGGGGTGATCCACACCTTAATTGGGAAGATGTGTTTTGGGATGTATGGGCACCCCAGGAACAAAACCGTACCGGCCTTATTAAGGCCCAAAACGGACAATATCTTACCATGTCTAGGTTTGGTCATGACAGGATGACAATGTTGTACAATTTCATCTCAAGTTTTAAATGAATTAAATATATTATCTCAATATCAATTAGATGAATTTCAGATTATTTAGAGAATTTGGGATGTCTAACTCTACTCTATATAGTCATTATCTAGTATGAATTCCTTTACTTTAATAAGGTAACAAATAAGAAATAAGTTAAAAGACAAAATATATCAAATATACTATAGGATACGATATATTGTATTAGAGTGCGTGTTTTCTATCTTTCACCTCGATCCTGACTTTTATTTTAGTTAGGGATCTCTTATTGGAAAATTTTATATATATATATATAAGAAGGTGATTTACTGAGGATTAATGCGCATTATATGGTTTGCACCTGGATAGATGGTAAAATTTTGTGACTTTCTACAAATAATCAAACATCGTCACGTAGCACCATCGCTCATTAGATAACTACTACTCTATTTAGAGTAATTTTATAGAAAGAAAATCCCTTACTTTATTAAAGTAAAAGATAAGTTAAAAAATATATACATACACTTCATTGCAATATATTTTATCTTATAATACATATGAATATGAATTTTTCTATCTTTTAACTTATCTCTTACTATATTCAAGTAAATAAACACTTATTAGATACTAACTCAGACACACACACACACACATAGGGGTGGGCCACATTCGGATCGGATTCAGACTACTGTTGTAATCCGATCGGAGAGAAATTATTCAGTCCAATCGGATTGCGATCGGATCATATTGAACTCTTCAAAAATATAAATACAAGAAAAATATAATAGGTAAAGCCTTATAAAGTAAAAACCTAAATTTTCTCCTAAAATCCCAAATCCAAGTACCCAACTAGTCGCTTCAACTCATTATCCCATCGCCAAAGATCTCCAATCGGCCAATTGATTTCCAGCCAAACTATTGCCTCACATCTTCCTTCGTACAACCTCCAGTTGTTGCCTTGAAGCTGGCCAGCCACTATCATCGCTGCAGCTGCCTCACGATTAAGACAACAATGAAATCCATCTACAAAATTCAAGCTTTAATTGATTCGCAATCTTCTTTAACACCCATCATCTTCAACAATACTTGATGAAGCCGATCTCCTTGGTGTTGCTATAGAAGCACTGCCTGTAGCACATGAAGCCATACTTTTTGATAATTACGTGAGGGTTTCTACAAATGCGACAAGTACAAGATCCATGGCCTTAAGTCTTGCGATGCGAGTTCCATACGTTGGAGTGACCAATCTTTTCTCTCCTACTCTACTTTGCTCTGCTGCTACACTATTATCTTCGTTGCAAATGGTAATTGTGACTTTTAGGGGGTTGCTGCTGCCTTACATTTTGCTTTTGGTTTCTTTTTATATTTGCTGGAAAAATATGAATTCTTCTGACAATTTTCAGTGATATACCTGGTAATCATAATGAAAATGACTTATTTTTCTTCTATTTATATGGTTAAACATCCAATTTGAATGTTGATAACAGAGATCTACAAATTATGTCTTTTAGGAGCTGAAAAATCCAAATCAAATTCAAGATTACCAATCCAATCTGAATCTGAATTAATCTGAATTATTCTTCCAATTCAAATCTAATTTAAATATATTTGGATCGGATTCAGGTCAGATTTAAGTTTGAATTACATTTGGATTAGTTTTTATGAATCTGAATAATTTGAAATCCGATCGGATTGATCCAAATTCGATTTTGCCCACCTTTATACATACACACACGGAGAGATTATATGACAAAATACATTGAATTGGAGTATATGTTTTTAATAATTTTTTAACTTATCTCTTATTTTATTAAAATAAAAGATCCCTTATAAAAAGATTAGTCATATATATAGTCTTTCTTTAATGAAAATATCTTCACTTTAAGAAAATGAAAATGATACTAAAATACAAAAAAAGATATATTCCAATATATAAGAGACTATGTTTTCTTTTCTTTTCTTTTTTTGTTTGTTAATTTATTGAATTCATATATATATATATATATATAATTCTCTAAGTAGGCATCCTCATTTTAAAAAAAAGATATTATAAAACAAACAGATTTCAATACATTAACAAAAAAAAAAACACAATATCCAGTGTATTATTTTTTGTACTTTAATGCCATCCTAAGTTTAATAAAGTAAGGATATACAGGCATCTACATTAGAGGATTGATACATAGAATAAAGTGAGAATGTCACTAACAAATAAATAACACAGATTTCAATACATTAGAGAGGGACTATATATATAGAGAGAGAGACATGCACACACACATACATAGAGAGAGAGAGAGAGAGAGAGAGAGAGAGAGAGAGTAATTCTCTATTGAGGACATCCTCATTTTAACAGAGTGAGGGTATCATTAACAAATAAACAATCAATTTAAATACACTAACAAATGAAGAAAATAAAAATTTTAATATATTAACAAATTAAAAAAACAAAGTCTCTAATCTATTGAAATATATACTTTTTTATTTTAATGGCATTTTCACTTTCTTAAAGTGAAAATTCCTTATTAAAGAAGGAAGTAAGGTATAAGTTTAATGATAAGAAAACTATACAAACTTAGAAAAAAGAGAGTAATTTGACGAAAAGGCCTTAAATCTTTGTGTATTAATCCATAATCAAATTGTTTAGGATTCAGAAGTGAAGAAATCATTTTATCTATTAATAGTGGACAAATAGGTATATTACCGAATCATGTGCCTATTGCCATAGCTATAGATATAGGTATTTTAAGAATCCGCTTTAATGATCAATGGTTAATGATGGATCTGATTGGTGGCTTTGCTAGAAAAGAGGTTAATGAAATCACTTGTTTAGTAAATGATGTAGAGAAGAGCAGTGACATTGATCCTTAAAAAGCCTGAAAACTCTTGAAATAGCATAATGTCACGAGATGAGTATGTTATACAGCATCCCGTACGACACTTAGAAAACTTCTAGCACAAAGTTGCTAAGTAAGTCTATTGAACTTCTCAAGCTAGCCAAACAAGATGATTGCTGAAAGGTTAGAGAGGAAAAAGAGTAATATGGCCAAAGATAATTTTATTACTCACAAAGAGAATATACAAGAAAGTTTCTTACAAGAGTGCTTGAGTTGCTTGTGCTAGGTGTCTTATGCATATGGTGTAGTGGCGTGTAGTGGTGTGCAAAATGAAGGATGTCATCCCCTATTGATGAAGTTGTTAGCCTAGGTTTAGATCTACAAGTGTGCAAGTTGCTTAAAAATCTAACTATTTACAAGTTGTATAAAATTCTAGAATTGGGCTGGGCTTTGTTGTATGTGGGCTGTTTGTTTACTAAGCGCACCACGATTTGCTAGCTGTATGAGGCGGCCCATTACTAAGCACACTCTGTTGCTAAGCACATCTTACATTTGAGCAAACTTTTACTAACGTACCCATGCGCGCCAATTTAGCCTCCGTTTGCAGTAAATTTAAGCAACCTGTGACATTCCTTGCCCACTTATGCTCATGACATCCTTGTTTCATGCTCGTGCTTGTATCTTAGGATGTGCTCCGTGAATTGCCATAGGTCTTTTTCGCGTTCCTAAGTGACTTTTGTAAGGTTTAATTCTCTCACCTAAATATATTAGAATTTATTTTGAGCTAACAAGCCCTTTAAGTATAATAATAATAATAATAATAATAATAATAATAATAATAATAATAATAATAATAATATTTAATTTTAAGAGAAGTAATGACATAAGTGATGATGCAATGACTAAGTAATAATGACATAAGCAATAACATAAGTGATGATGTAAGAGAAGTTTGTAGAGATGGATTAGAATTCTAGAAATTAGTAAGGTATTTATGAAGGATAATCTCAACCATTGATCAAGAGTTATGGTGGCAAAATCCTAGCCATCCATTAGCCTTAAGAAATTCTATAAATACCCCCTAACCCCTTTCATTTTCAATCCAACCTAGGAATTAAAACATTTGTTTAGGAGAGTATCAAAACAGTTTGTAAGTTTACTCTCCTTATTCTCCACAAAATTTCTAATCACTCTATCTAAGGTTTATATTAGCATGATTTTAGATTGTTACAGATCATAATACATGATTTAAGGTGTGTTTAGGTTCTGATTTATTGTGGGTTTTAATAATCAACCCTTGGTGCTTTAAGCACACCAAACAAATTCTAAACAGTATGAGTATCTCGAATTCAAACATATATTTTCTGAACTAGTTTTCTTAAGAATTTTATATTTATGAAAACTAGACATGTAGTGCTTATTGATTAAATTATTATTATGGACATTTATGAAACCGATACGAATGTTTTATATTCATGTATGATTTCAGTTATTGATAATTGTATGGGATTCCTAATGTACTGGATAAGTATGAATATTTTGATACTAATATACGTACATGTGTTTTTTATGGTTTATTTGGAAAATCAATTATTTTTTATAACAAGATTAGTTTATGTAAGTAACTTCATTCCTAATGTACCAGACAAGTATGATTATTTTGATACTAATATATGTACATGTGTTTTTATGGTTTATTTGGAAAATCAATTGCTTTTCATAACAAGATTAGTTTATGTAAGTATCTTCATTCCTAATATACTGGATATGTATAAGTATTTTGATGTTATTATAAGAGTTTTTATACTACTTAGAAGATTAATGGATTTTCATAACAAAATCAGTTTATAAAAATGTTTTCAAATCTGAATTCTTTTGATAAAAGATTTTATAAATTTGTTTCAATATGTAAATTATTTTATGACATGACTATCTTTTATAATTTTGTCTATGAAATATTGTGCAAGCCTAATTGTTATTGTGGACTTTCATAAATCTGATACGAATGTTTTATGCCTATGTATGATTTAAATTATTTATGATTATACGGGAGGCCACCTCATTGGGACTATATGGGGGCCATCTCTTGAAGGCCAAAGCGTCACAAAGTGCCACATAGAGTGCAAAGTGCCACGTATAAGTCATTATGTTTTGGCTCATTGTCCGTAGTTATTCTTATTCTGATCGTAATATACAATATATCTGTCTGGACCAGTATTAGATTTCTGTTCTGAGTGTGCACACAATATTCTGATTCTGTTTCTGGCCGGGTCACTGGGACTATAGATGACATTATGTGACATGAGCTAACTATCTGTTTTCTATGTATGCGATATATGATTTGTTTTTATAAATGATTCTTTTGATATTCTAAATTACCATGAATTTATGTCATCTTATTAAAATATGTTGTTTTATGAAATTTATGAATTGTAATATATGTTTTAAATGAAAGAAGGCTTGTAATATTTTTTGTATCGTAGGGCTAGTGTGTTAGGAATGGCTCTACTTATAGAGTTAACGGCTCACCCCTTGTCATTACTTTTTGTAGATTAAGTTCTGTTTGAAAGATATGCCTAGCTTTGGAGTTAGTGATTTCATTTCTAATTTCTATTTGAATAAGAAGAGGAATGAACTCATGTTTCTATTTGTTTACTTCTGTTATGAACTGGTAATTTGGAGTTTGAAACTTTTGTTTTTGGAGAGACTACTTAGTGTAGAGTGTATGGATTTGTAGATTTATTTGAATACGAATTTGAGGTATTTCAGTTTAAAATTTATGAGTAAGGATTATGATTTGTGAGTAACCTCCTTCTTCACGCGCTTCGCACGTGTTAGACTTGGGGTGTTACAGCTTTGCTCTCGGAGAAGTTCCTCCACTTCACCATGTACTCATTGTAGGCTAGTATGTGCCTTCTTTGAGTTACTCGATCGGCAAGGATGTACTCCACATTTTTGTCATATGTAATGATAGTGGTTGTTAAGGCATGTCTTGACTCACCTTGGACTCAGTCTAGACTTTTTGCAAAGTCTTGAATTATTAGGATAGGAGCTTGACTATGACTTGGTCACTTTCTTTATACTTGACGTGGTTTCTCCTTAAGTCAGCCCATTTCTTCATTCGCCATGCGACTTTGTTGACGTATACTCGCATTATGTTCGCTTCCTTCTGCCATTTACGACCCAGCTTGTGAGCAGCTGGTCTTTTCCTTCATATGTCGAGGCTAGAATTTCATGATAATCTCAAACAGACTCTTGTTTGTAACCTCACTTTGTTGAAGATTGTACGACAATTGGGCGACATCTAGTAACTTTACCCAATCTTGTTGATGAACGCCCACATATTGCCTCAAATACATCTTGAAAAGGTTGTTGATGCGCTCGGTCTATCCATCGATTTGTAGGTGGAAGTTTGTCGAGAACCAGACGTCCATTTCCAACAACTTGAAGGACTTTGTTCAAAAGTAGCTAGTGAATGGCGTGTCCCGATCAGTCACGATATTCTTCAAAACTCTGTATAGCTTCACGATGTGTTTGATGAAGAAGCGAACAGTTTCATTTGCTTTATAATTGGTAGATGTGGCGATGAAAGTTGCGTACTTACTTTAGAGATTTACCACTACCATAATGCTTCTGCACCCTTCGAACTTTAGTAAGGCTGAGATAAAATCAATGGTAACACTCTCTCATGGCCTTTATGTTAGCAGCAAGGGCTCCAAGAATCATGCAAGAAGTTGGTGATCGATCTTGTCTTGTTGGCATATAAGAAAAGTTCTCATATAGGCCTCGATATCGTCCTACATGTGTGGCTAAAAGTACAAGGCTTGGACTAGTGCAATCGTGCGCTCTGCTCTGGGGTGGCTAGCCCACTTTGAGTCCTGACACTCTTTAATGACTTTTTTTTTTATAAATTCTCAAGTTCGGGTGGTGTTATGCGATAGGGTGCCAAGGCTAGTGGTTTTGCGCCTTGCTCTAACTTGATCTCATGATCCACTACACGTCTAAATAGAAGCTCCTTTGAAAGCTTCAAACGCATGATGTCCTTGAACTCATTAAGGACTTCTTAGATAAGTAGAGGGACTTGCTCGGCGAGTCTCCACAATCTTCTCCATCATTTAACTCTTTGATGAAAACCAAGAAGCTTGGACCCTTCTTAAAAACCTTCTTGAATTACACGGCGAAGAGCGTTTTCTCCGTAGTCTTGGAGTGCTCAGTGGGTACCATACATGTCATACTCCTATCAATGATGCTTAAGAAGGCATGAACTTGATTGAAGAATTCCATGCTAGGTGGGTGGCTCTTGAGTGCACCAAGGCATTAGAGAGAACCTATGTTAGGTGTTGGGTTAAAGTTCCTTCATTCAATATGTAAAGTGACTCTTGAGTTGCGCGGCAAGGGCATTAAGCGACTTGTGATGGCCATTACATATGAAGCATGGACTTTGAGACTTAGACGGCTCTTTCTAAGATTTAATTTGCTCACTCTTGCTGCTAAGAGACTTTTTTTGCCCCCAATCCTTTCGGTTGTGCTTTATGGCTCTCTACTCACCTTTACCTTGGTTAGGTCTCTTGTCCTTAGGTTTGGCAACGACGATGGCGTCATTAAGAGTTTAAGCACCATGTTTATCAAGTTCCACTTTGATCTAATCACTTGGCCATCTTGAAAGTAGAAGAGAGAATCCTTATCGGACATGTTATTTATCACAAGCATGAGGGTAGTGAAGTCATTGATGTAATCGCGGACGCTACCCATTTCCTTGAGCCAACGAAGGCGCACTCTCGCCTTCTTCTCCGTATTTCTTGAGGCAAAGTGCTTTTGAGGTTCTTGTTAGAACTCAGCCTATGTATGATGGCACATATGCCCTTTCCCATCTTACTATGCTTCCGCCGCTACTATAGTTATACAGCCCCTCGAAAGAACGTAGGTGCGATGCATACTTTTGATGCTTCATCTTGAACACCAAGGCATCGAAGTATTGCTCTAGCCCGAAGAGAAAGTTATCTACAATGGTGGCGTTGCATGCACCATTATAGGTGTCAAGCTTTGGCACGTCGATACGACGGCCATCACTCGAGCTTGTAGAAGTCGGGCTAATGGAGAGTGTGAGCTTGCGTCAAGCTCAATCCGAGCAGACTTCATCAACATCTGCACGAACAAAGTTACGTATTTTAAGCAACTCATCATGTAATACGCGAAACTCCCTTTGGAGGGAGTCAGCTAGGTCTTGAAAGAGGACCTTAGTGGCTATCGTAAATTCGCTATACTCGGCTCCGAGACTGTTGACCCTTACCTTTAAACTTTCAAAGGTGTCTTGAGCGGCGGACATAGAAGTTTCGACCGTAGCAATGCGAGACTCCAAGATATCAATGGAAGCGGCCATAAACTTATTATAGGACTTAGCCTGGGTGCATCCCTCTTCCCAGCCACAATTTTGCTCAAGTGAATCCATACCGACAACGCCCTCTTGTGATGTGCTAGGAGGATTGGCCATTGCTTGCGAGCTAGATTGCGTGGGTGCAAACCTTAGCTTTGATACCACTTGTCACGGGATGAGTATGTTGCGCGGCAATCCATGCGACAGTTAGATAACTTCTAGCACGAATGTTGGCAAGTAAGCTTATTGAACTTCTCAAACTAGCCTAACAAGATGATTCCAGAAAGGCTAGAGAGAAGAAAGAGCAATATGGCCAAAGATAATTATATTACTCACAAAAAAAGAATATACAAGAGAGCTTTTTACAAGAATGCTTGAGTTGCTTGTACTACATGTGTTGTGTGTGTGGTGCGGTGGTGTGTGGTGGTGTGCAAAATGGAAGGTGGCACCTCTTATTTATAGAGTGTGCAAGTTGCCTAAAAATCTAGCTATTTAGAAGTTGTATAGAATTTTAGAATCGAGGCAAGCTTGGTTGTATGTGAGTTGTCCGCATGCTAAGCGCACCATATCTTACTAGTTGTATGAGGCGACCCATTGTTGAGCGCACCATGCTACTGAGCTCATCCTGCCTTTAGACGAACTTTTACTAAGTGTACCCATGCACACCAATTTAGCCTCGTTTGCGGCAAATTTGAGCGGCCCGTGACAATAAGCTATATTCAATATACTACAGGAAAAAATATATTGAATTATAGCATGTGTTTTGCTTGTCTTTTAGTTTATGCCTTATTTAGTATAATGGAGTAGGTAACTTTTTTCTCTTTTAACATAACTATTACTTTAAAAAATTAAAGAATCCCTTATTAAAAAATTATTCACACAAACATATATAATAAGGGATCTCTTAATTTATTAATTTAAGAGATAAACTAGAAAACGAACAAAACGCACACGTCAATGCATGCGTTGAGGGGTGTCTGCCTTTTTTTTTATATATATATCTTTTGTAGATTTTTTTTTATTTTAATAACTTAGGGGGTCCTCATTAATAAATATAATTTGTATTGAAACTTGTGCTTTTATGGCTTTTAGATTAGCTCTTACCCTATTAAATTAAGGGAACCTTTCCTAGATAATGAGCCATATAATGAATAAAGTAGAGGATAAGAAAAACACACATTCAAATATAATGTATTTTATCTTATAATGTATTGTCGTGTATTTTTTTTTTTAATCTTTTAGGGAATTTCTTACTGTTGTGCAAATTTTATTGTACTCGCAAGTGCACGAATCTATAATTGAATAGATTTTGTGGTGACAAGTGTTGATCCCACGAGAAGATAGATTTAATTATGTGTATGGTTAATTTTCTAAGTGTATATGTGAGTTGGTTGAAATTGAATTTTTTTATCGTAAGATTTAAAATAAAATGATGAGAATAAATTAAAGATGAAAGCAATACAAATAAAATGCTTGAATTTCTGGATTCACACTCAATATTTATCATGGATTTCATATTTTCTTTTTAGTTCCAATTAATTCATGAAGGGATATTTCTACCTCCTCATAATCCTCACCCTAATAAATATGGTATGAAGTGCTCAGTGTGCCAGAGGTAATGATCTTTCACTAAGTGTGGTGTCAATAACACATTGTGCCAGAAGATAATAATCCTTTCGTCGACAACGTGGCAAGACCATCCACTAGTAGCTTAGATACACTCTTTGTCGACACTAAGTCAATAAGATCCATAAAATACTGGAGGAAAATTTTCTCTCTAATTAATATGGTGCTAAGTGCTTATTATACCAAACAATAAGGATCCTTCACTAAAGAATTGGTATATCGTATAAAATCTAGATAGGATACACTGTCTGTTGACAATGAGTCAAAACATCCACATAAATTAGAGAGAAAGAGAAAATAAACTTACCTAATTAAGTCCATGGATCATGTTGAGAGAAGACCTTCAACCCAAACTTGAAACTAATTGAATCTAAACTAGCTACTTATAATTTAAACTAGGGGTAAAATGGTAATTTTATTAAAATATGTAGGAAATATAATATGGAGAGAGAATTACAGAAAATGGAGCTCAAGAATGAATTCAAGGGTGTCAACTTCAGGGGGAGGCCCTTTATTTATAGATAAAATGGGTAAATCATGTCCGTCAGATGGAAACAATTCGGACACTCAAGATTGCGCAACGTGGCAAGCTTTGATTGGTTGGAACCACATTAGCATTTCGGTCCAATAAGATGTTACCACATCATCAGTCAACACCACATCAATATTTTGATCCAATAGCATCCTGCCACATCATTAGTCAACGTCACATAATCAATCAATGCCACATCATCGGTCAATGTCACGTCATTGTACCGTATATGTGAGCAGTGTTGTACTTGCGAAAAATATCATATACCTGAACAATACCGTATATATAAACACTACCAAAATACCCTTTTATACTCCTCCTAAAGTGTTCGACCATTCCGAGTTCAAAAATACCATTTGTTTCACTGTCTGACTTCTCGTTAGTCATTAAATGACCAAACTATCCCTAAAATACATAAAATACTTAAATTATAATAAAACGCACATAATAAAAGCTTAGAGAATTTAAACACGTAAAAGTGAAAATGTTAGTGAGACATGAAGTATAAAATGACAATGTTACCTTGTATAAATATACATTATCCATTACTTAACACTTACTTTAATTAAGTATGAGATCTTTAATTGGAACATTGCTTTCTATGTATGTATGTATGTGCATATATATATATATATATGGTGGGTTTTCAATCAGGAATTCCTGGCCATATTAAAATTAGAAATGAATTAAAAGAAAAAAATATAAATTTCAATACACTACAAGATAGAATACACATGCATTGGAGTTTGTATTTTATCGTTTGTTAACTTATCCCTAACTTTGAAGGTTGGGATATCACATTTGATCTCAACAAGCTGCTTTGTGCTCAAAGCAAAAGTTGAAGCTAGGATGTGAGAGCAGTTTAGTGGCTTTGGGTAATCCATTGCATCAAGATTATAGAGATTGATTGGGCTTAAGGACCCTTTTAGCAAATCAAGAATATGTGTGTGTAATACATATTTCATTATATTAGAAAAAAATTCATTATATTAGAAATTGTGTTTTCTGTCTATTAGTGGTATTCTCATTTTAACAAAATGAAGATATATCTCAGAGACTGCGGTTGTTTTGCTGTTAGTGTATTAAGTTTTTTTATTTGTTAATAGCATTCTCAATTTGTTAAAATAACAATTTTCTCATTAGGAAAATATATATAGGGCGTTGTTCCAACGGCGTTAGCTTCAGGGAATTATTTGGACATCGTTAGATTTCAAGTAAAAAATGTAGGGATAAGATTGATTGCTATCAATAGTTCAAAATTTGTATTAAAGTTTTAAATAAAAAAGACAATTAAAATAACTCCACCCATTTATAATTATTGATTAATTTAAATAATAATTTGTCATCACTACAGCGTGGATCTAAATTATTAGATTACTTTTTACTACATGTGATAAATTTATTACGTATCATTTTTATATTTTTATCCATTATCAATAATCATCGATCACCACTTAAAATTTAATTAGTAAAATATCATGAAAATTCTTGAATTCAAAATCTCACGAGAGTAAAAAGAGTCATATCTTTCACTTTCTCAATTTCTCAAATTGCAAAAGGTCAAATAATTAGTGGACGGCACTGGGGAGTCTGTGTTCTGCTCTGAGTTAAAGGAACAGAAAAGTAAAAGAGTGAATGAATAAGTGTAAAAGCCTTCTCAAAAAAAAAAAAAAAAAAGTGTAAAAGCATCGAACCGTACAAAGTTTTATGTAAGGGCAGAGCAGATATTGTGTTGAGAAAGAGATACCAAATGGCAAAGTTCAAAAGTTAAAACAATCTGAAATTAATAAGAGATATTAATATTAAATATTAATAGTTTCGCCCTTTTACTCTGCTTTTTCACAGTCTTTTCCAATCCACTAGCCTTTAGTTTATGGGTTTCCGTAGAGATGTCAGAGACAGGAGCTGCTTAGGTGCAGGACCAGAAGCTACCGACAGGTGTGCAGAGTGAAGTCATAATATTAGCAGGGTAGCACAGTAATCAGAACCGTTGATTTTATCTAGGTACAGGAGATTCTGCAGGCCAATGGTCCCTCAAATAAATATACCTACTACTCTACTTACTTTCTCTTTCTCTTATGTTTAGTGACTGCTGACCGGTAAAGTAATGTTGTAAATAAGTAATGTAATGTTGTAAATGACCATTTCTCATCAAAATTGCTTACACTGAAACTCTCTTTCACAACTCTAGCATTGTGTCTGTGTGTGCACTTGCTTTCCTTTTTATTTGTGAACAATGAATAATGTTAATCATAATATGTGTGGAAGAAACAGATTTCCCTTCACGGCATCTCAGTGGCAAGAGCTTGAACATCAAGCTCTAATCTTCAAGTACATGGTCTCAGGCATCCCCGTCCCTCCTGATCTCCTCTTCACAATAAAGAGAAGCTACTACTTTGACAGATCTCCTCCCTCAGCGGCAAAGCACTTTACACATCAACATCAACATGGTGCATCCTCTCTCTGGCTCTGTGGATATTTTGAATTGAGTTGTTAATGTAACACTTTTTATTTTTTTCCAATTTTCTGATTGGATTTTTTTTGAGTAAATTTTTTCAGTTGAATGGAACTGTTTTCAAGCTGGTTTAGGGAGAAAAATAGACCCAGAACCAGGGAGGTGTAGAAGAACAGATGGCAAGAAATGGAGATGCTCAAAAGAAGCATATCCAGATTCTAAATACTGTGAGAGACACATGCATAGAGGCAAAAACCGTTCAAGAAAGCCTGTGGAACTTAATACTTCTACTTGTACAGCCAATAAGTCAACCTCGGCTTTGTTTTATTCTAGTGCAAAGCAGCAAGAAAGTTTCAACTTAACTCATTTGGTTTTGGACTCTGCTTCTGGTTCTGGTTCTGGTTCTGGTTCCCAGAGCAACACTGATTTGAGGTAGTTTCTGTGGACTTTTTTCCTTTTTTTTTTCCAATCAGGTCACATTTAATCAAATAAAATTTGGTGATGAGTTCTCTCTCTCTCTCTCTGTGTGTTTTTCTTCCCCCTTGTTGTCAACAAAATAGAAGCAGGTATATTGATGGGCCTAAAGAGGAGGTTGATGAGCATGCTTTCTTCTCGGAACCATCAGGAAAAGTAAGAAGCTTCTCTGCTGCATCTATGGATGATTCTTGGCAACTTACTCCACTGACTATGAGTTCCTCTTGTTCTTCTTCTTCATCAAAACAGAGGAGCTTCTCTGGCCTACAAAGTGACTACTCTGACTTGCAGCTTCAAAGCTGTGCTGATAATACACCAAAACAACAAGACAAGCAGCCAGAAGAAATTCAGCAAAAGACTGTTCATCGCTTCTTTGATGAATGGCCGCCAAAATCCAGAGATTCATGGCTTGACTTGGAAGATAAATCATCAAAAAATGCATCACTTTCAACTACCAGCCTATCGATTTCCATTCCCTCTTCACATGACTTTCCCATCTTCAGTTCAAGAGCTCCATGATGATTATGTTTCACAAAGGTTGTTTATTAAATTTTTTTTACTTCCCAGGTTTTGCTTTCAAATAAATTGATCATCATTTACTTAAATAGTTCATACTAATTTTCCTTTTTTCTTCTACTTTATGTTATTTTGCTTTGATGGTTGAACTTTCAGGTGGCGGGCTACTAATTCATGTCCAAAAAATATTGTACTTGGTGGTGTTCACATCCAAGGACTGTCAATGTTTTTCTAAATTTTTGTTCTAGTCTCTTTATTTTCATTTCTAAGTTTTATGTATGTATGTACGTTGCAAAAATTGGTGAAGAATCCACTACGCGTGCTTAATGAAAGATTTCAATGTGAAATGCTTTCTTGGTTGTGTTCTTTCCATATCACTTTATAGCTCATAAATAGATTGCGAATGACTGTTTAAAATCTATTTGATTGCACATTGATGTATTATCTACAGGCAATGACTATTTTACGTGCGTGTAAGACAGGGGATCCATTATCTTCGGGATTTCTTATGGTTGCTTTCGGTGTTTGACACTAATACTCAACCTTCTGCTTTGTGTTTCCCGAGTATTTGCTAATTTAACACTTTTTGTGTTACTAAACTTTAGTTGCTACACAGTAGAGTCGCCTGATGCAAGTATAAAATTGGGAATATCTATTTGATTATTACTATTTTCGGGTAAATTATAGCTTTACTCAACATTATCGGTCATTACTCAATCCTCACCCAATGCAAAACATTAAAGTAACATCATTGATATGTTAATCTTGTAACATTATTTATCAACATTATGGTCCTGTTTGGAATTGAAGTGTTGTAACTTTTAAGTTATAGTTTCTGTAAAAAAATAATCTATAACTATTAATATAAATTAATAATATATAATAAATATAAATTTTAAATAATAATTTTGACAATTATTAAACATATAATAAATTTTTCATTATACAAATGAAAAATTATATAAATATAGTTTACAAGTTACAGTAGTTAGTATTTACTAAAAATTTTAGTGTTGTAGCTTTTAAGTTACAGATGTCCAACTTCAATTTTAAACACAACTTATATATCATAAATTGGAACTGTAAACATAATATTTAATGTGGCACAACACAAAACAAACAAACTAATAATAAGTAAATAAAAAGTTGGCAGCTAGTAATTAATTATTTTCAAAGGATAATTTAGTTATTTGAATCTCAATTTAAGTTTTAATATTATATATGACTCATATATTAAATAATAAATATAAAATTATTTATAAATAGATCCAAAATTATTAAAACTCATTACTTTGAAAAATATGATTAAATCTAAGAGGGTAGAATAAAATGGGGTGCAGGTGCATGGTCACATACGGTAGTTACTTAAGCTCTATCCCAATTATTCTTTGGCAATCCTAAGTTACAGTTAATGTAAGTTACAGTCCGGAAAATCTCAACCACTCAATATGTTAAAATCTTATCCAACGGATGATAGTGAATTTGTCCAAATGGTACGAAACAGAAACTGACTGAATTGGTTTGTTAAGAATGATGAGCAACCGCAACAAATGGTTAAGACTGTTTGTGAAGGGTAAAAATTAAAAACCAAAGAAGAAATAATACTCTAGATTTTATAAAAAGGAAAAAAAATTAAAAACTATGAAGAGTTCTATCGAAGAGTGTTGGTTGGTTGGGCGCAGTTGATAGGCATATCGTCCGAGCGACGGCCCATTGTTGCCCAAGTCTTTGGTTTTAGGCGAAATCAATTTTTTTTTTAAGTTCTATATTGAGAAACTTAGATTTTCTGATATTTCTCTCATTAAGTACTTACGATTTAGTTGTTAGCATAGTTTAACTCTCAAAAAAGTAACCTGAAGTAAAATAAATTTATGGGGCATTTTATCAAACATCTAGTCTACATTATATCTTTGTACCATTTTCTTTTACTACTTATTTTTTCAGATGCACCTTACAACTCTAATATCCTAAACAATTGAAAACAAACTTTACAACTTCATATAGCCATCAATAGAACTCCCACAACAATTCAATCACAACTCCACCGCAACATAATACAAACATCTAGTTCAAAAAACAAAAACGTGTTAAAACGAGATTAGAAACCCTCTCTAAAAATCGAGCTTGATATATGCTTGGTTACTGAGCTTGATGAGCCAAAACACTTCTTTTGTTTTACTAGAAAGCTTGACGTAGATGATGAAAATAAAATTGAGTGAACCAAACTGTAAGAACTTGAACTCAAAATTGACGTTTAGAGTTTCCAAAAGTTGATGCCCTTTGCGAGGCAAGGATATTAATGTCCGAAAGTCATTTGTTTGGTTGTTAAAGTGTGAAAGTTGTGATCGTGGTTATTTAGGTAATTAAAAGGTGAAAAGTGGTTATTTGTGTAAATTTTTTTTTATTCACCCATCTGCAATCATTTAACCGTTTAAGCCGGTTATATTTCCTTTGTGTTTTGTACATGTGGCACATTTTTATTGATTAAGTAGTCAAGTCATAAGGCTGTAAGTTACGATAAACGTAACTTGGGGGAATCCTTATTCTTTTGTTTTCAGAATCCCCCTAAGTTACATGCATGTACCTTATAACTCCTCACATAAATAGTAATTATTTACTATTTATATAAGAGAATTATAAGGTATATGTGCGTAACTTAGCATTAGTCTTGTTTTCATATTAGCTAAAAGGAAACCGTCACAATTCTCAAAGGTTAGAACTAGGATGTGACAAAAAGAATTTATGCTGACCACATGCTTAAAAGATTCTGGTTAGACTGAGGATTTTAAATAATCAAAATGGTGAGCTTCCACAGATGGGAATCAATACGCCATGCTAAAGTTTCATTATTTTGTGTATATGGGCTCAATTGCTAATTGAAGTTAGTTGGTAACTCAAAACCCTGAGAACCAAACACGAAATGAAGATTAGACTAGAGAGGGAATATTGTAAGATTAGACTAAAGAGGGACAATTTGGTCACAAAAGTGGAGTCAGTGAGTTCAGGTTATGACATTGGCCTGAAGTTTCTGAAGGGGTAAGTAAGCGAGTGCGTGGGTCTGAGTTCTGGTCCAAAAAGTCATGAGTTTGATGTGAGTACAGACATAAAAAACAGAGTAATCAGTAAGACAGCAGCTGCAGAGGCAGAACTGAACCAACCTTACGCTTTTAAAATCTTCCTTCCCTTCGCGCACACCCCATCTGATCTGACCCTGTTTAGTCTGTGACTGTCAGTCATTCATAATGAAAAATAAAAAAAGTCTGACAGATTCGTTCACCTCAGCTCTCGTTTTGAACATTAGTCTCCCCAGCAACACGCTGTCGTTTCTTTTAGCAAAATATGATAGAACAGAAACGACGCAGCTTTAGGCTTTAGTCATTATCACGTCCATTAAAACTACACAGGTACATGGCGCAGAGACAGCGTGCTTTAGTATTTGAAGCAAAAAGAACGGGTTTACTATTTACCGAGAGAGGCTTTAGGTCAATGGTTTTATTACAATAAATATCGACGGAAATGATATACAACAATTGATACAAATTTTATAAAAAATAAAAAAATATTTTCCAATAAAATTTTTGTTTGCTGTACCAAATTTTTATTGTCTTGTATGCTGTATTAACTGCAATAATGGGGTATTAACTGCTAAATCATTATTGTATATCCACTAAAAGTTTTCCAAGCCAATAGCCATCATTATTGATTATTCATTCCGGACACATCACCGGCTGAAAAAATCTGTAAATGGATGAGCATTGTTTTGCAACAAAATAAAATCGACTCAGATAAGCAAATCCATTGCTAATAAAACTATAGAACTGAAAAAAGGAAATAATGATGCCATACCTCAAAATGATTTTAGGTTGCACTTATATAACTTCATAATTTATATAACAGAAACTCGAGGAAACAAAAAGTATAAATGATGAAGTGATTCCCCGGGAAAAGGTACCTTGTTGAAAAAGCAAAGTGCGCATTTTAGCTGTTTCCTTGTCACTGCCACGGTTAGTCAAAATCCTAATCATCATCCAAAGCAGCACCTCCATTCGGTTTATGATCATTCTCTCTTAGTTCTCCATCACTATCCTGCAGCTCATCAGTATTATCCCTCAGCTGCCTCTCAAATGGCTCATCATCATCAGATTCCGACAATGCTCGCCTTCGTCGAGCTGCAGTAATTGAAGGTGCCTTCACCACCAAGAAAGATGAAAAGTAACATTTTAGCAAGCCTTCCCTTAATGATAACACTACTCGACTAGATTTCCACAACACTAGATGAAAACAACTAGCTAACATGTGGGATTCCCAGACATTATCAACTCATTTGTGGACGAAATAATCACATAATCATATACAACTCCAGATATGACAGCAGAAAGGCACACTATAGAGAGATTTTTAAATGCAGAAATTGCGTTTCACAATGCAACCTAATTTATTATGTTTAACGGCTGTGTGTCATGATAGTTTGTGTGTTTACTGAAAAGGTGAAATTAGGTTTCAAAATCAGATGCCACATGTTTCATCAAGGTAGACAATAACCAAAAGTAAGACTAAAAATAAAATATTACCATCTCATCATCAACATCAGAATCTTCAAGTCCAGCTGCTGCAAGACGATCATTGGCATTTTCTTCCTCATCGTCATCCTGATCATTCATTTGACCTATGGGCTCCCTATAATTCATGCTGGCATCTTCATCTTCTGGTTCTTCCTGATAATCCATCATGTCAGCTTCTGCATACTCCGTCTCATAATGCGACCTTGAGCTCTTGTCCTTCTTTCTCCTCTTTCCACCTTTTCTCCTTCTCTTCTCACTATGTCCAACCTCATCATCATCGTTTTCAGACCTTTCCCGACGTTTAGATGCAGGTGTGCTACTCCTCCATTGCTCCTGAAGACAATAAAGATGTGGAAAGCTGAGCTAAAAGTTCAGAAAGAGGGCTAAAACGTTCACCCAGCTTTTATCCTAAGCCCCAGAGAATGTCTAATAGAATCTAAAAACTTGGTGGCTAGATATATCTGATACCCAATATGGTTTAAAAACATCTGCTGGCATTACATTATTTCTCAGGCACACCAAATATTTATGAATCTGCTAATGACAAAACAACGCATACAGCCCTAGAATCTATGTGCATGGAAAGCTAGCTGCAAAATTCAATCCAACACACTCCATACCTTTACTCTTTTACCAGCATTAGGGGAGTTGGAGAGTACAAGAGATTTAGAGTACAAATAGACATACATTCTCAATCAGAAGTCCTATTAGATTACTGGCTACAATCAAACTTGAAGATTTTGATGCCGCAAATGTAAAAAATCCTTGCCTTTACACGCTGAAAATGTTCCTCCTGTTGTCTTAACCGTTTTTGCTCATCCTCCAGTTTTCTTTTCTCCAACTGTTCACCAAGGAATCAGCGTCAAGACTTTGAGAAGAGAAGAAATGTGTTCATTCATAAAAATCATCGATATAGATAACAAAAAATGCTTTTATAATTGCAGACCAGATATTTCTTCTGTTCTTCAGCTTTACGACGGGCTTCCTCAGCCAATGCAGCCTGACGAGCAGCTTCTTGTCTCTGACGGTTCTGCTGCTCCTCGCGCTCGGCTGCTTCACGGTGAATTTTTGCAGCATCAAGCAAGTGCTTGCAATATTCAACATGAGTGTTAATTTTCTTCTCATCAAACCCATGAAGATGAAGGTTGGAAGCAGCAGACAAATGACTAAATACACGAACAGCATTCTCTAACTCTGCAACTGTTGAACGCACCTAAAGTATCATGGTAATCAATGGCCAATGAGAAAGAACAAACACAGAGAAAGCATGTAAAACACAACGCAGTCAAGTGTCAATTTATCAATTAATCATCAAAGGTAACCCTATAAATAGCAACGGTATTAACATGCAAGATCCCAAAGCAGATATGTTTCCACTCAATCACTTCAACAAAATCCTCCAAATAATTTCTTGCATAACTTCATTCACCACAATTCCTGGTTAGTGATACAACATACAACAAAATTTTTGCTGTAAACGTCTACTAATGAAAACATTGTTTAATCAATGATTAAGCAAATCATGCCTTGTGTTTTCTTCGCATATTCAGCTCAATGTTTACATGCTCTATTATTCCTGACATAATGATGTGCAGTGCATATCATTATCTAAATAAACAGATTAGAGGACATCACCTCTCAACACAGTATAGTCATGCCAAACCTGACAAAAATGTGTAAAAGAAGCAATTTTTATATATAAAAATTATGGATTTAACAAGTAATGGACACATACCGGCATGAAAACAAATTAAAAAAAATAAAAAACAACCTCATCAGCTGTCCTTCTTGTCTTTTGCAGGGTGGATGCCGAAAACTTCTGCATAGCAACACCTGCATCAAATCTTAATGTGTAATTTGAGGGAGCCAAGTGGATTGCTCTCAGCAATGATTTCTTGCAGTCTTGCCACTGTTCAGCTTCATAATGAGTTCGGGCTAAATAGAGAAGAATTTGGGCGTCCGTATTATAATAAAATTTCCTCAAGCAATTTTGATACTGCCAGATAACAAGTTATCACAATACACATACTTGAAAGTAATTCATGGAAATCTAAAAACAAAATAACCCACCATTTTCATAGCCAAAGCAAAATTTCCTTGAGAAAAATAAACATGCGCCAAATTTATCCACACATCTGGCATCTGGACAAAGACACTTCCACTTGCAGCTTCTTGAACCTACAATGATTAGACATTTGAACCGACTCCAAAAAACCTGGAATGTTATATAAAAAAACCTGAAAGGCCGAACCAGGAGGAATCATTAGTCTCACCTGCGTAAAAAGATCTTTTGAAACATCAAACTGGCCTTTTTCTGCCAAGACCACTCCAGCACCATTGGCAGCATAGAGATTAGATGTATGCTGGACAATAACCTGTAAATGTGAAGACATTGAGGGTTAATGTCCAGGATCAGATTACATTATCAAGCCTACAATCCATTAACTAAAAGGGAAAACAACACTTGGATCCACAATGTTCCAAGAGAGGGTTAAACCCCCAAAAAGATTTCAAAAAAGACCATCAGACCCCCATCTGCGAGTAAATTTCATCAGTTTAGATGGTTATTCTCTTTTTCAAATTAAATGTCATACTTACTCCTCTGACCGTAGTACAAAAGGAAAACAAAAGTTCAACTTCGACAAATAATGATAGAAGGCACAATCTTAACCACTCCATTTCATGTTTATTAAGTAACATCAACTTTTATTATTATGACTGTCACATTCATTCTTTTTATTAATATGACTGACATATTCATTCTTTCTATAATGCTAGAGATCTCACCATTTCAATTCCAACTTGAGTCCTAAGACTAAGTGTCACTCATCTATTGCATGATGAACGTGAACTTGCTTATTACTCTATTCTACCATCCAATAGATGAGTGCCATTTCAGTTGGAACTCAAGTGTTTGGATCCCCAGAATTACACTTTGTTCTTCATATGATAATAATCTTGTGATTATATGATGTGTAATAACAAGGAAAATAATCTTGTATATTTATAAGATGATATAGCTACCTATAAGATAAAATGAATATGAATAAGAATATGTTTCTTGGGAATTCTCAGGCGTAAAGTGACTTATCCTATAAATTGATATAGAAAGTAAATGATACTTTTAACTTAAAGCTATAAAAGATTAAAAATGGAAAAAAAATTAAATATCCCACTGCATGCCACCAGTAATATTGCTGGAGTCGGCGCAACAGTGACAGGCTAAAGTGGCTGAGTGCACTTCAAATTTTTTGATTTATGCAATGATGTTATTTTCAACAAATTAGTACCAAAAGATGGTCAAACAAGACAAACCCCATTATTTTCGACAAATAAGCACCGAAAGATGGTCAAAAAAGACAAACCCTGTAGCCATGGCAAAATCCAATCCAGGTTTGGCCTTGCCAGAACCTGACCCTGATTGGCTTTTATCATCCTGAACCCAGGTTAAAACCCAGATTTTTCAACTCTCTGTCTGGGCAGGATAGAACCCAGAAAAATTGGGTACGCAGAATATTATTTTTTAAGATTCAGATTACTTGTTAAGAGAAACTCAAGATTGAAGTTACAGTTTAGGAAAGGCAAGCAAATATTTTAGTATCTTTCATATTGTAAAGAATTGTTATTTTTTTCTTTCATATGCTGGCAACAAAGACCAGAAGATTATAACAAAGATTACAATGAGACGATAAAAAAGGAAATGAATGTAATGAGAGATTTCAAGAAATTTCCAGTCCAATGGTGTGATTAATATGTTCACCACCAGCACTGTCATTGACACCAGTGATGGCGACTGTGACTCAACCAGTGACTTTTCGTATTATTTTTATTTAATTTAACTACATATAGAGCATTTAAACAATTAATAAAACAATTTTTTTTAAACTTTGCTAAAGTATGCCATGCATTTGCTACATTAAAGGTGAATGTACTACATCTACATTGCCTTTCTTTATTCAATCCAAAGTAACAGAATTTACCAACAGATGGGGATCTGCCAATATTTTTTGAAATTGGGGATTTTCAATCCCTTTGTTGAAACCTTGGTGCAATGTTTGGATTGATGAAATGAAAGGAGACGAGAGGAGAAGAGAGGAGAGCAAGGAGGGGAAAGAAGTAAGAGGATAAGAGATGATTTCTATGTCAAACACCCTATTTTCCTCTCATTTTCTCTTCCCTCCTCTCCTTTCCACCCCTCTCATTTCTATCAATGAGACATGGGCTGAGAGTCTATAAAGTAGAGACAAGGAAAACCTGAAGCCATAGCCTAGATGAGCAAGGGGAAACAGAGGGAAAAGATAGTCTATCTAAGCAAAAATCAAAGGTAAAAAGTGCCAAAATTAAACAAGACAAGGCATCTTCAAATCTTCTTATATTACAAATGCTTTTGTGTTCTCCTTAAAGTTCATCACGTTAAAACACCCATGAAATCTTCTTCTCATAAACATTTCTATGAAGATGGCGTACATAAACCACAATTCAGCCATATAATGATGACAATTCTCCAAAACTATATTGAATCAAGAACATGACCAAAATAAAAGCAAAAAGTTAAGGTGGTCTTTGTTACCGTGTGTTAATCCAAGCAAAAGCTACAGCAGGATGAGCAAATCATAGATAAAAGATGGTGAGAAAAGGACAAAAGGAAACAAAAATTATGACATACTCTCGTGTAGAGTTCCTTCGCTTTTTCCAAATGGGTTGCTTCCAACTTTGGGGCTCTCTTTTCGTTACGAAGGGCGGCGAAGTAGTTCCAGTTTCCCTTACCAAAACCAACCAATCATATGAGATGGATATTAAGCTGCAGTGTAATGATTATAACAACAGTAATGAAATAAATCTTTTACTATGGTAATGAGTTGTACAGGTAGTCGAGAAAAAAAGGACTAAACTCAACAAAAGCATCTCGAGGGACTGGCAGGGCAATAAGAGTGTGAGCTTATAAATATAATACCAAGATGTGCAAAGAAAAGTTGAAAGAATTCCAAAGATGAAAAATATATGCACCAGAGAGAGAGTAGCATAAGAATCCTTCCCATCAGTTGCATCACTGGCAGCTCGGAATGTTTCTTTTGCCTTGACCCAGTCATCATTTTTAAGCTCCAAGTCACCAAGCATAGATAATGCATTTGGGTACTTGCCATTCACCTTCAGAGCCTCATTGACCTATGAGCGAAATAAAGCATATGACCATCAAACATACATCTATATGTATAAGAAACGGGAAGCTGAGATGTTGTGCGGAGTGATAACAACCAGTTCAATGCTCAGTTGAAGATTGTTCCTCGCTTTTGCAATAGCAGCAAGCCTTAGATAAGCATCTACGTAGTCTTGATACTGGAAAAGATAATAAAAGTAAAATGAGAGTCAAACAAAAACAAGGTCAAGTATCATAGAATACTTGAGGAAATGATAAAACATCAAAGTTTCAGCAAAATAATATTCAAGCCAAGAAACATTCACAAAAACGCCAAATTGACAAAGAAAATTCATGAAATGATGCTGGTGAACTTTAAAATATACACGTACATTATGACACGTTTATTATCAGACATCAGGCCTTCCAACTAGTTAACACAGGTACAAAGAAATCCCAAAGTACAAATAAAATAATGCCGAACAATTTGACCTTACTACAATCTAGGTATCACCAGGTGCAACATAGGCTTACAACAGTATTGTTCAAGTTCAATTAAGACATATACACTGCCAAAAATGTAGTTGAAAATTAGAAGTGAAGTTGAATATGTGACGATGAATCAAAATATAATAGGTCCTAGATAAAGAGCAAAGTACTAGGACTGAGGCTTGGCTACACGAAATCCAGTATATTGAGAAAATTTAAGAGAATATGAATCTGGTGCCCTTCCGACCTTAAATGTAGATTGACAGCAGAAACTGTTGCATGATAATATTTTCAACACATCTCTCGGCATCTGTTAAGTATTAACCTAGTTACATGCATCAACTTGTACTTCAAAGAAGAGGTGAATCAGTCACTCATCAAAAATCAAAGAGCTTAACACTATTGACTAATTTTTACAGAACAGGTTCTACTTTCATAATTATTACATGGACGGTTTATCTTCTGATTCAGGTACAGTTAAGTCTGAGTTACATGTGAGCTCGTCATTCCAGTCCACATTATCAAGCTGGAAAAGATGCATAAACAAATTCCCTCAAATTGTAACTCCTCTGTTAGGGAACCCAAAATTAACAGTCTGTAACATCAAAGTTGAAGCCAACAAGCCACTCAGCTAACAGGTCAAATTGCCTGCTCTGTGATCAACAAGGGAAATTTGCATGTACATGCATACCTACCTTAAACAAGATCAAGCGGTACAATACGCTTGCAGCTACTGTGTCATGTATCTGCTCGAGTAATCTGGCCAGGTTAAATAACACAGTGACCTTATTCCATGGTAGTTCCACATGATTACCATCTTTTTCAAATCGATGAAATATCTGCATATCCTTGAATTGAAGCATGGATGCACTAGCATCAATAACATAGGGTTTTGTTTTGCTGTCGAGCAAAGTAAGCCATAAGCCATCACCTAGAGCATCCTTGAAACTTTGATGAGCTGACTGAACCACAAGAACATCAAAGCTATCTGGTGTGAGTGATAAATAACCAAATTCCATAACCCAAAAAAAAATACACAGAACAAAATGCTAACAACTATAATAGATAAAACAGATTCATCGGAGGAGGTTTGTATTAACACCAAACAAGCACTAAGAAACTGCACTAACCTCAAACTCTCCCTTTTCAAAATGTATGACTCCAATATTGTTGAGAACTTCTATTGGAACTTCTTCACCTGCCTTCTTCAAAAGAGTACGCGCCTATAACATATCCAAGTTATGCAAAAATATTATAAAAACCAAGCTTTAGATCTTATTTAGTACAGATCAAATTACAAACTCAAAACGGAGTACAAAATACAAGGCTTACTGCTTTAAAGGCATCAAGAGCAGCACCAGTGTCAGAAGAAATTAACAGTTCCCCCAAATCAATAAATGCCTGCACCATAATTCACTCAATTCTTATAGGGAAAGAGTGTGCAAATCAACCAAGACAACAAACACATCACTGTATATATTTTAATCAATTAAAGGTAAGCATCATGGGTGATACTGTGGTCATGGCCATCCTTTAGGTTATTTGGATAGGAAGACATGAAAAAGTATGATCTTCATGCAAAACCCACAATAAATCATAGTAAATTATTTCACTGTATCCTAGCTAAAACAATATACAAAATTCTCTTAGGATATAATAAGAAATGAAGAGAATAGTGAAGTTCGAAGTTACACAGAATGTAGCTTGTAACAATATATGTTCATCAGCTTCAAACTGACAATGCTGCCTCTTTTCTTTTTTTTCCCTTTATTTATTTTTTTTTTGGGTACTATTTTTGTGTTTATCCATCTATGTACACACACACACACACGCGCGCGCGCGCATATAAAATAAAGCTAGATATCCCAAATGAGGTGGCATGCTAATCAACTTGTGGATGATTTTCGTAATTTCTAAAATAATTTATTGCATAATTTTTTAATGAATGTGACAAGTTGTCACCTCATGGATTTGGGATAAAATTTGGGATATGCAGCATTATTCTCACTCTCTCTGTCTTATTAAGACCTACCCCGATCCAATCCATCTGTTTATCACTTGAGCTTCAGCCCAGGAGCACATTTGCTAACCAGACCTCATCAAAATTCATCAAAATTTAAGATGTGAAGATCATTATCATGTTTTGCAGATGTAACATGAAAGACGACTAAAACTGATTCCTAAAAGCACGACGATTTGACCATTATTATAAACTTATGCATTCCTGTGCCACTGAAGATATTATCAAATGAAAACACTCACAAATCAGCTTTCTTATTACGCATACGACTGAACTAAGCCATCCTAGGCTGAAATAAAATAAAATTAAAGATAGGACGGACTCCAATTGATTTGTGCAGAACCTGTTACATCCTTCAAGAGCCTTAACACAGGGATATGAATCAAGGTCAGCACCTAAACTTATCAAATTTTCAACCTTCTGGGAAAATCAAACTACCTGAGCATCACGTGGATCAATCTTTGCAGCCTTCCTCAAAAGTTCCTGGGCCTTCTCAATCTGCCCAAGCTGAACGTAGATGTGTCCAAGTGCCTGCTTGGACGAGAAAAATCAAGTAAATAAAAGATCCAGGAAAAAAAATCACAAAACAGATGTAAAAATGAAACACAAGTGGTAACACCCTTCAGTCATAACTCACTTTCAATGTCTCACAATTATCAGGGTAAATCTCCAAAACCTTTTCAAAGTTGGTGAGTGCACTTCTGAAATCTCCCAGCTTCAGTTGTACTTGTCCTAAACCTGTGCCAGATACCCATGTTATTATTTGGTTGGGGGAAGGGTGGTGGAATGCAGTAGAACAAATGACGAAGCTCACATTATAAGAATCCTGTGAACTTTCAACATACATTAATAGTAAGTCTCACTTGGGCTGTTCTAATGGTAGTCTTTACATTCCCTCCTTGTAGTACGAAGTAGTGAATCTCGAGAGGTACCATACCACTAACTGAGCTGGGGGTCAAACTGTATCACTTTCTTTTCCTTTTTTTTAAATACTTATAGAATCATTCAAATTAAGAACTGAAGCTTGTTACCTTTTGTTTCGCTATAATTGGAACCCTAGAGCTCTATCCATTTATTCACTTGACCCAACAATTAATTAAATTTCTTTTTTTCCTCGCCAAGAATTAATTTGAATAAGAAAAAAACATTTTCATTGTGCAAGTTAGTGAACAGTTAAATGATCTTTTCTTGTAAGAAAAAAAAATGATTTTGAAACAATTATAAAATCCAGAAAAATAAGTCAACTCATTATCGCCACACAAGTCCCAACCATGCACATCGAGGTCTTAAACATAAGGCAATTAACCCACATGCCACTTGAAAGAAATTATAGTTATGAAAATCAGTAGACTTCAACAACAACAACAAATAAAATCTAGCAATGCTAACCTGGATAGAAACTACAAAGAAACCTGAAAGACAGTTGTTAAGGAAGAAGAGGTAAGTTTCTATACTTCAAACTATATGTCGGAAAGACCTATGTTGGGAAGTGTAGAAATAACAGTTGTTATCTAGCTACAATTAGTAAACTACTGTTAATTAACTACTATTAGTAGTTGGGTGTTCGTAGATAGTGGTTAGATTAATTAATAGTGGGGTGTTAGTAGTTAAGTATGTATATCTATATCTATATATATATATATATATATATATATATATATATTTGTTCATGTAATTACTGTAAATGAGATAAGCAAAGAAATAAAAATTCTTCTCTCTTCAGCATAAGTAGAGCGAAAACTAGTGAATAAACTTTATTTTTACTACTTTGAAATTATTTTCTAGACATTTCGTGGATAACCATCCTTAACCACAACAAACAAGCAGGTAATGCTTGTGGATCGTAGGTTTAGGATAATTTTCTCCTTTCAGGAATTAGTGGCTCATATTAAACTTTTGAATTATTTGATCTGCACCTCCAACCAATAGAAAAGAGTATTGGTCGTAAACAGCATAGAGATTCAAATAGAGATAAAAAGTATGGTTACTGACCGTAATAAGGAAATATAAATTCATGCGGCTTATTGATTTCTTTGACCGATGCCATATAGTAGAGCCCAGCTTTCTCATAATCCCCCTGTTTCAGAGGAAAATTGATCTCGCTAGTGTTAGTAGTGAAAAGACCCAAAAGAACTCAGTATGTCTGACATGTATGATTAGCAAAGACACATGAATATTTTTGAGCATGTGGATGATACTGTTGAGAGTTTAAGGGGCCCATTCAGTGCCATTTCACAAAAATGTAGAAAGCTCTTTTGTAAAATGAAAATGAGAGACTGAATTTTGTATTTCGAAACAAAGAAACACATCATGTATTCTTTCTTTTTTTTTTTTAATTTTAATTTTGTAACTAGTTCAATTTAAAAATAAAAACTGAGAGCAAAAACAATGAGAATGTGCCTCGTATAAGTTTTCCACAAAAGTTTAAAAAAGAAAAAGAAGAGAATAATGTGGTTTTCTGATCCCATTTTTCAAATACATAAAAATGACTCACAGTAGTTTTTGAAGTGAACACCAGCTCTTAGAAAATGATTTAAGTATTCTTCAAGTCTTGTCATCTAAAAAGAACATAAAATGTGTTTTTTTACATATTTCTGGATTTGAAAGACAGAAAATAGACTTCAATATGGCACAAATGGCACTTATGCTCATAAGAGCCGCTTGACCAGTGTGAATATCTTCATCTACTTCTGTCCTTTTCCTTATGAGTGGAATTTAATTCAGAATTCCACCAAATAATGCCATATGAAAATGCAGCTATTAGAATTATATGATAATAAAATGATGGTCTGAAAGACCTTGCTGTGGTAAGATCGTGCTAAATTGTAGTAAGAATGTGACTTTGTTGGTCCATGGTTGGTTACTGCAAGAGCTGTTTCAGTCAGTTGCTCGACTAGGAAATGCTGACCGGTGAAGAAAAAGTGATTAGCCAGATAATTCAGAGCCATTGCACAGTAGGGGTATATCTCAAAGGCTCTTTGCATTTTCTCCATTCCTTTCCTTATTCCAGCAGCTTTGCAGACATGACACAACATTAGAATTAGACAGTTAAATTTGCATAATAAGGATTGCTTTGCTTAAAATAAGGTATTAGTCTGGACGAACAAACATTGATTTTCAAAAAAATTATGGATCTGGAGATATTAACCTTCATTTGCTTGCAGATCCATAATTGCAAGTGCAACAAGAGCCTCAACATTTTCTGGATCTAACTGCAAATATGAATTGAGAACATACAGAGAAATCATCAGCAATACAGTCAAAGCTTAAGCAGCAGACTAGCACAGATTCGACACAGACAACAAAGAGTTCATATCACCACCTGCAAAGCCCGTTGAAACGCCTGTTGAGCTTTCTCAAGTTGGCCCAATTTATAGCGACAGAGACCGATTCCAAGTCTTATGGCTCCAGGGCAACTGGGATGAACTTGCAAGGCCCTCTTAACAAAGGTCATGCACAATGGAGTAAAGAAATGTCAGAAATAGTGTCAAGACTGAACATTACCCCAAATGTTACGCATATAAAATCAGGCAGAGAGCTAGTCATGAGCTTACCAATTCATTTCTGAACGTTAAATAATGCAAATTTACATAGTATGTCTTAGTTTAAATGGTACAATTAAGATGGAAGTTACAAACCTTATACAACTCCAAGGAATCAGAATAACGTCCACGATTAAACTCGACACATGCCTGCAGACATCAAGGGTCAGCTATTATTAATTGCAAAATGCAGCATATGTATAATGGTGTTAATAGAGCACTTGACTCTCAGTTAACTGCACCACCTAAGCCTAGCTTTAATGTTATTTCTGCAGTTTTTATCTATCACCAAGGTTAGGATTCCCAAATCTTACTCCAGACTTTACGAGTTGTTTTGGGCCAGCGAGGGCGTCACAAGTTAACCATGCCAAACAGTAGTTTATTAGATGCAGAGAAAAACATGGTCTATAAAATTCTTATAATAGAAGAATTTTCTTTTAGAATAGCCAATTTGATAGCACAGCCTTGCAGACCCAAAATGGAGAATGTGAAGCATTTTTAAAGCAAAGTTAGAATCACCACATGATCTAGAAGTTGAGTTAAAAATACATACCAGGAAAAATAAGATCAACACACACGAAAACAATTGTCATCAAATGATCGACTCTTGGTTACTGAAGAAGACTAACATAAACTTATTTAAACTATCCAAAATCTGCAAAATAACAACTGCCATAATTACTTGATCAAAATGTACAGTTCAATATACCTGCCCCAGGAGAGCAGGAACATTATCACGATCTGCCTCTAGCACGATCTTAAAAGCACTCGATGCCTGTTCTACTTCACCCTTAGCCAGTAAAAGTTGACCTGTACAGCAAACATTATCAAGGCTTAAGTGCCGCCAAAAATTTTAAAATTTGTTAATTTAACCTATGTTTTATGAAGAATTATATGTTTTTTTAAAATTTTATACTAAGAGAAAAATAAAGCTGTAAAATTTAAAAATTCTAAATTTACCATCTTCCCAAGTATTAATAAATATTATTTTCTAAATATATAATTTCAAATAATCACCAAAAATATTAATACAATGCACTGCAGCACCAAACATAATATAAAAAATTAATACAATACAATGTAGCACCAAATGCTAGATAACATTATTATAATGCAGTGCTAATGACTACAACATAATACAATACACCTTAATTAAAATAATGCAATACAGTGTAATAAAATACAATGTGCCAAACACACCCAAACTGGCAATTTAAATATGAACATCAACATCCACTAAAGCAAGGATTTTAAGTGATAAACCAGAAAGGTTGCACAGTATCATGTATCGAGTATGATATCTAACTAAAGAGGAATATTTAAGCGAACAGCAACAATGAAGAACACCTATACAAAAACTTCTCTTAATTGCTACACAGTAAGTTGTTACAATATCCACAAAGAAAGTAAGGATGATCAACAATTAAGGTAGTCTTGAGGGCCTATCCACAAAAATATTCCAAACATAAAAGCCAATGAACGAATTATCAAATGGACTATTTATTTTTTAGCCAATCTTGTAAACCTAAAAGCTTAAAATGGCCAACAAGTTCAATATTTCTTCAATGTCTAAACGAGGAAGATGCCAAGAACTTTCACCTTTGCCAACCCAAGTGGAAGGTTCATGCATGTCAATTCTTGATGCTTTATTGTAGTATTGTGTTGCCAGAATAAAATGTTCCTCCTTTTCTCTTTGCTTTGTCTCAATTTTCCCAAGGTAGGTGTAGTATACCCCTAAAGCATTTAATATTGCAATCCTCTCATATCGAACATCAGCATAATATTCATCAATCTCTGCAAGAAAGCGTAAGCCATTATCACAACAGAATAAAGAATGAGCGTTATCTAGTTCTAAAATTTGATTTTCTATATCAAAATGGATGGAATAATCATCCATATTACTATCCTTGACCAAAAAAAGTGTCATCTGAAATGAAATTATGAATGTCCTTGAAACCAACTAGTTTGCTGTAAATTTAGCAGTCAGTATCACTTGAATTATGAATGTTTTTATCCTTAGCATTTCTAATAAGTTCCTCGCTTACACTGGGATTTTTAATAGGAACAAGGCTCTCCATTGATTTACTTAACCAATACCTATATTATAATTCCCCTTACCCGTAGATAACATCAAATTGAACCATTTTTTCATAGAGCTCGTTTGTCCCTGTTTACATGAAAATACAATTGATGAATAGTCAATTGAAAGAACTCATTCTTTTTTGTAAGACCCTGGAGTATCACTTCCCTATATACGGCCTTTTTCAATTCAAAGCAGTAGCAACTCTCGTATTGTGAAAAATTCATATAAAAAAAAAATTGTTCTCTTCTATAAATGAACTTTTTTTTGGGTAAAATCTCGTCTTCTAATAGAATAAATTTATATTTCAAAATCAAAACAAAATTCTAATATCTCGCACAATAAACCAGGCGGCAAAATCCCATTCACCACGTATTTGTTTCCACACGCCGACTTGCATCATTTATTGAAGAGAAAGACATACCAGGACTAGACCCTTCCTCCAAAATTTGACGAAATTGTTCTACTTTCCCTTGTTTGAAGTATTCCCTCTGCATCCCAGCATCAAAAATTAAGATGAAGTAGAATAATCAGGGCATAAAAAAGAAAATAAAAAATTATAACTTTGTTTCACTCGAGAAACTACTCGAAAAACTATTTCACCATAGCACCTTAACTTGCAATGTAAATTTTTTGCGTCTAGGCCCTCCGAAACTAACTATTATCAGACACCACACACTTAAAAAAAAATTATGAGCAACTAAATCGAATGAATTCAAAGCGGAATCGCGATATGATTAGCAATCTTAAGGAAAATAGAGGAAAAAGAGAAAGAAAAGGAACCGCGATGATGAGCCAGAGATCGAGAGGGGCTTGTTCCGCTTTGAGAATATCAAGGATATCAGAGGCGTCCCTAGGGAGCTGATCCAGTGCCACTCTCACCTCCTCCTCCGAGTTCTGCACTGGTATGTACACGCAAGCCATTGATTTTGATTACCGGATTCAACAACCAAAACTCGTCTATCCCCAAAGAAGATAATGTGTCTTATCGTCGTTCAGGTTTGTAATTTGCTGGCATTGACAGCATGCATGAGTATCAAAATTGCAGCGCAAACAAATGTCATCTGCGGCCGCTGTAATTTCTGCCCACGGTTTGTGTAAATACATGTCATTTTATTTTTTAAAAAAAAACGCATAATTTTTTAAAATTGAAAAGAAAAGTATTATATATTTTTTAATATAAGTTTCTTTTCTGAATCACTATTATTATTTTGATTATTTTAATAGGTGTTTCCTTATACTATCTTTATAACTAAGGTAGCGTTTGTTTTTTTGTCTGAAATCTAAATGGGTCTGAATTTTTCTAAAGTCTGAATGGGTCTGAATACGAAAATCTAAATGACATGTTTGTTTTTCTTTTTTAAATATCTGAATTTAAGTGGCATCTCGTTTGTTTTTACAATAAAAAATATCTTAAATTTGGTTATTTGACATTTATGTCCTTATAAATTGAAACAAAAAAGGAAGATTAGATTTTATAGTTTAGGAAATAAATTATTTTATAGAGATATTTTTGGAATATAATATTTAGTTGTCATTCAGACCTTTTTTCATTCAGATAAAAGTCACAAAAGTTTACTTTTTCTATTCAGACGTAAATGTCTGAAAATCAGACATAAGTTCCAAAAAACAAACAAATATATTTTAGAAAATGGCTGAAATTAATAAAATTTCAGACTTCAGACATTTAACAAACAGCCTCTAAGGTAGTGTTTATCTCTTTTTTTTTTTTTGACATCTAAATTGTTCTAAATTTAGATAAAATTTGAATAAGTCTAAACACATATATTTGAATGATTTATTTATTTTTTTAATATCTAAATATAAGTGTTAAGTTATTTATTTTTTTAAAAGGAAAATATCTTAAATATGATACTTGACATATATAACTCATAAATATTAACAATACTTATATTTATTTGTTAAACACATGACAAATTATATATAAATTATTTGATTAGTTGAAAAAAGAAGATAATGTGTACAAAGCATAAAAAAGTATACCTAATACATGTATTTTTTTATATTAATATATGACACTTATAATGTTATTTTTAATATATTATATGATTTTTTTCTTGTAAATTACGTAGTCCAACTAAGAATTTTTAAACGATTTGATTAATGTATTAAATAATATTAAAATCTATAAAAAAAATTATGATTATAAATACAAAGTCATGGATCTATTATAAAACACACTCACCTAAAGTCTTATTATGTTTAAAATCCTCATTCACAATTAAAAAAAAATTGACAATTGAATACACATAGAACAAGAGAAAATCAATAAATATAAAAATAATAAAAAGGTAATTTATATAGTTGGAGATAAATATATTTAATAGGGATATCAATGAGAGAGAACATTAAAGTCTTATTCAGATGTTTTGCCGTTCAGAAAAAAAAGTCAGAATATTTAACTTCTTACATTCAAACCTAAACATCTTATAATTAGACATAAGTTATTGAAAACAAACAAGCTAAAAATTCTAAATATCTTAAAATAATTCAAATTCAGAATTTCACATAAAAGTGAACAACCCCTAAGAATTATATTATGAAAATAATAAATAGGTGTAGAGATAAAACATAGTTTTAATTCAACTATTTTATCCTTTTAACATAAAATTATCTAATTATCCAGAACATGTGCTTAATTTTGTGTTAAACAATTAATGAATATTTAATTGGTTAATTGTTCAAATTTTTACTTTATTTGAAATTACTAAAAATAATGTGAAATGTTTATAATTATTACTTTTGAAGTGCGATTGGTTCTTTACCCAATTAAAGCGTAGACATATCACCACCCTCTTCTTTTTAGGTTGATTTTGGATTAACTCTAACCTTAAACCCAACAACTAAATAGATAATTCCGTTTTGATCATATAGCCTGCCATAGTTTTATTATTTTGCAACTTAAAATGTGGATATTTAGTTAGGAGACCTCATGTTAATGATGTAGGTTATTACATACTTCCTTCCTTGAGGATGGGATGTTATATACTTCCCCTTTTAAGGGGCTCGCATCCTTGTGAGGGTCATCAGAAATAAAATAAAATGAAACTGTATCATAAACATATCATCCACATATCAGGTTGTAAGTCAACTCTGATACTAATTGTAACAGTTTTGCTCGATAACCAAGTAGATATTGTTTGCATTGGGCGCACACAGTCACGGTTTGTTATCGGGCTTTGCAATTGTAAATGTACATATGTACCTAGTTATGAGAGCCCATGGCTTATTAACTAGTCCAAAAAATCTTTTGCTAGTGATGTGAGATATTATATGCTCCCTCCTTACGGATGGGATGTTATATTTACCCTTATAAAATGACAATATTCAAAGGACCTCTTAAAATATTATAAACTTCAACTTACCTTATCTTTGTAATTTCAAATGACATCTTCACAAGACCTCTTAAAATATTATAAACTTCAACTTACCTTATCTTTGTAATTTCAAATGATAATCTTCACAAGACCTCTTAAAATATTATAAACTTCAACTTACCCTATCGTTGTTAGGAAGACAAAATTTCATTAATGCGCTCATATTATTTTCATCATTTTCTAAAAATATGACAATAAGTTGGTTTTATAATAACTAAAAAGGTAGCTAGAGGATTGTTATTTCATGAAGGGGTAATTTGAAATTAAACCTTTCTTTTTCTCTCTATTAACAGATAATTGCGAATTAATTTTTACATATCTGTATAATTTGGGAGTTTGTGCCAAGTGAAAAAGTGGCCATCATGGCCTACACGTATGCCACACACAGATAGCTATCCAAGACCAACTCATTGGCTAGCGTGCCAACTCTGGCACATTCCATTTAAAAGAGAAAAAAAAATTTTTTTTGAACCACCAATAAAAACATAAAGAGATATTTGAACCAGAGGATGGACAAATATCTTTTTTTTTTTCAATTACTCTCCCATTATTTGAACTTGAATGATCAACCAAATAAAATTGTTTCAAAACCACTCATCTAATCTAGACAACCAAATAAATAGAATTTACACACTTTAACAACTTACCAAAAAATTATTTAATTAAGAATATGAAATGGTATTAAAGTAAAAGTAAACAAATCACTACCACCATAGACTTTATGACATACACGGAATAATATATACTCTAGAATAATTTTACTTATGACAAATAAATTTGACTCATTTTTATTTTAAGCCCTTTCTGGTATTAAGGTTGGACAACAATAGCTTAAAAGTTAAAACACTTAAAGTGTCTGATAAACATTAGCTATTGTGGGTTGGAAGTTAAGTTGATTTGATTCACCTTTTGTATTACTATTTTTGTTAAAATTATGATTTAAAAGTCATACTTACTATATACTAGTAACTTTCATTTGATAGTTATAAGTTTTTTTTCTATATTACTTATAGTTTATGAAAGATTACTAGAATTTTGCTTTTGTTGTGGTCTAATTAAGCACCAATATAAAGAGTGTCTTGAGTATAAAGTATAACGAATAAAAAAATTAACATATATGGTCTGGCACTAACCACAGGTGAATGATCAAGGCAGAATGAGAACAAAGATCCACAGAATGAGGATCTAGATCATCAAATCTAGAACTAGCAAGCCATCAATCTCATGAATAGCATTAAGCAAAAGTGGGTGCGAGTTCTAGTCTGCCTAGAACAGCATTAGTATTAACATAATACCAATGATGGATAGCTAAATGGAGAGGGTGGTTAAAGGCTCATTAATCAAAGACGGGAAGGAAAATAAGTTGTCATAAGTCCACAAATATAGCTAGCACTAAGCAACTGCCTAGAGAGATGAGATAGAAGCAAAAAAATATGGAAGGTGGGAGAATGTAATGGTAATTGAGCATGAAGCGATGGGCTCAGTGGGCTTTGGTACTTGGAAGAGTGAAATGGGCAAAAAACAACTATCCAAGGAAAAAAAAATAGCTAGGTTAGGTGTGTTAACATTTATGTTAACATAATGTTGATTTTGATGATAACAAACAAAATTAAGAATGATTAAGTTTTTGAAAGCTTAAATTATTTTTCTTACATTTTAAATAAATCATTATTTTCACATTATAAAGGTTTTATATCTAATGGAAAAATGATTTTATAAAATTGGTTGTTTTTCAAGTTTATAGTTTAATTGAAAGAATTTTGAAATATTTAAAATCAACAAGTATTGCTTGAAATTTTAGAGAAGGACTTATTTGAAATATTTCATAGTATTTTGGGTCATATTATAATTTCAGAAAGTTTTGGAATTCACAGTGTATTATTTAGAAATTCTGAAATTGGACCTGTTTGTAAAGTTTCATAACGTTTAGGGCCATAGTACAGTTATATAAAGTTTTGGGGTCAAACTGTCATTTTACAAAATAGTTCACTGTAGCAGTTATTGTAGATAACGGCGATCCGACATCTTGATAACGGCTCGCCGACATCTCCAGAATTGAAAATTAGCCTCTGGACGCTAACGGTGATCCGACATCTAGATAACGGCGATCCGACATCTCCCAGAATTGAAGATTAGCCTCTGGACACTAACGGCGATCCGACATCTTGATAACGGCGATCCGACAATTTGAAAATCCAGCCCAACGGTCATATTGACCAGTCAAACGGCGATCCGACATCTCTAATTAACGGCGATCCGACAGTGAGCAAAAAGTGCATAACGGCTAGTTTTTGAGTTTCAACTATATAAACTCAAATCTAAATCATTTTTAATAACTTTGGCAAGCATCAACAAGTGCACACAACATATATTGAGCTTCAAATTCGAAAATCATCATAGATTAAATTCTTATTGTGCTATTATTTGCATATCCACTCTTAAAAAGAGCTTTTGTTGTAATCTTTATTTTTCTCATCAAATTTGTGAGTGTATAAGTGTGGGAAACACTTGAGTGAAGAGATTGGGGGATAATCTCTTGTTGTATAGGTTCATTGACACCTTGGAAGTCAATTGTAAACATTTGAAGCCTTGGAAAAGCTTGGATAGTGAAATCCTCAAGATTGGGTTGCTTGGAGGCGTGGACGTAGGCGGGGATAGCGGAACCACGTAAAAATCCTTGAGTTTGTTTTCTCCTCCCTTACTCATTTATTATTGCGCTTTTATTGAATTTATTGTTTTGAATTCTATTAAGCATTAGATTTAATTGTTGTGTGGTTTGCTTAAGATAAGTTTTTAAATCCCAATTCACCCCCCCTCTTTGGTTGCACACTTGCATTTCAATTGGTATCAGAGCAAGGTGCTCTTGTGTAGACTTAACCGTCTAGAGTTAAAGATCTATAGCAACCCAAATTAGCTCAACCTTCATGGAAGGCCAATCTACCACTAGACCTCCATTTTTTTATGGTAATGACTATCTTTATTGGAAAACAAGGATGAGAGTATTTTTACAAGCCTTAGATTATGAAATTTTGGAAATCGTTAATAATGGTCCTTTTATGCCTTTAACTAAAAATGAAGAAGGGGAAGAAATTCCAAAACCTTCTAGTCAATGGAGTGGATTAGAAAAGAAAAAGATGTCCTTAAACTCCAAAGCAATGAATGCCTTATTTTGTACTTTAGATAAGAAAGAATTTCATAGAGTTTCTAATTGTGAAAGTGCTTATGAAATTTGGAAGAAACTTGAAGTTGTATATGACGGAACGAATCAAGTCAAAGAGTGTAAAATTAGTAGATTCACTAGGCAATATGAGATGTTTCAAATGGAACCATATGAGTGTGTTCATGATATGTACACTAGATTCACCGATATTGTAAATTCTCTTGAAGCATTAGGAAAGAAATTTAGTAATTGTGAAAAAGTGAAGAAAATTATTAGATCATTGCCAAAAGAGTGGAGACCAAAGAGAACGGCCATAGAAGAAGCAAAAAATCTTAATACTTTATCTCTTGATGATCTTATTGGTTCACTTACTTCTTATGAAAAAGATATAGCTAATGAAAGAATTGATGAAGATAAAAAGAAGAAGAGCTTTGCTTTTAAATCTTCTATAGTTGAAAGTGATGATGATGGAAGTGACTTTGAAGATGAAGGCATTGAAATGATTGCTAGAAAGTTTAGAAGGATCTTCAAGAAGCAAATCAAGAGAAGAAACTTTAAAGATCTCATGAGAGAAAACCTTAAGGTGGAGAAAGGGAAGAAAGAGGCAATTGTTTGTTTTGAATGCAAAAAGCGTGGCCATATAAGATCGGAGTGTCCACTTGTCAACAAATTTAAGAAGAAAGCCATGGTGGCTACTTGGGATGATAGCGATGAAGATTCAAGTGATGAGGAAGATTTGCAAGAAGTGTCAAACCTAGCACTTATGGCAATAGGAGATGATGGTGATCTCAATGAGGTAAGTGATCCTTCCTATGATGAATTACATGATACTTTTAAAGAATTGTATGATGAGTGGATGAAAATTGGTAAAAAGAATGCATGTCTTAAAAAGAAAATGGGAGAGCTCAAAAATGAAAATGAATCTCTAAGTGCAAAGATTAGTTGCCTAGAATTAGAAAATAAAACATTGCATGATAGTGTTGCATTATCAAATGAGAAATCTAGCACCTCACACAAGCGTCTAAAATCACATGTAGATGACTTGAAAAATGAAAATGATGCTTTACAAAAATGTAATGTTTCATTAAATGAAAAGATCAAAGAATTGGATTTAGATAATGAAATGTTACATAATAGGATTGCATCTTTTAAATGCAAACAAAGTACTTCATATGAGCATGAGAAATCACATGTTGATGAATTAATAAAAGAAAATGAAGTGCTTAAGAAGAAGAGCAATGAGTTAAATGAGATTGTCTTAAAATTTACAAATGGGCAAAAGATGTTAGATAACTTGCTTAATTCACAAAAATGTGTATTTGACAAAGGAGGTATTGGTTATAAGCCAAATTTGAAGCAAAAATATTATAAGAGTTATTTTGTTAAAACTACTTCCATTAATGATCAAATTGTATGTCATTATTGTAATCAAGATGGTCATATGAAAAATAGATGTCCAATAAAGAGAAATGCATATTATGGAGTAAAATGTATTTGGGTTCCAAAAGGAACCAAAACTAACATTCAAGGACCCAAGAGTATTTGGGTACCAAAGCACACAACTTGAATTTTTTTGTAGGTACCACAAACAAGGAATGGTGGAGAGTTCCTTGATGAAAGCTTGTGAAAATAATTATTCGATCATGATATAGGAGAAAAAGATGAGGCAAGATGATTTAATTGTTTTGGTAACAATTCTTGCCATATTGATTTTGTTGAATGAATCATGATAAATGGATAATAGATTGAATTTGCGAAAGTATGCTTGTATGTTTACTTGATGGAATTATCAATGTGTATAACATTGAGTGATTTATCATGATGCCCTTGTTGATTTTGATGATCTATATATTGTCATTATATACTTATGCTTTGCTTAAGATTTTAGATAAAGAATATATTTTGATGATTACATGTATTTGATAAAGTTTGATCTTATGTAATCTATGTTTGGTAAATGAATGCATTTTTTTTTGTACTTTATTGATGTATTGTCGAATATGCATTACTTGCTTTAATTGATATCGAAAGGGGGAGAAATATATATACTTCGAGAATTTTAAGTATACAAGATTTTTTAAGTTATATTGAAACGTCACATTAGGTCTTTAATGAGTTTTCTTGATTTCTAAAATGTGATTAGTAATTATGCAGCTTGGATAGTTGATAATATGCATGCTAATTTGGTAAACAAATCAAAACCTCTTTGCGAAGAGCAATTTTCAAAAATTCGGCATAAATTTAGGATGATTTGATTTCTTGATGATTTTGATGATTGATGATTATATGTGCATTGTTTGAAGAATTGATGGAGTTGTTGATTTGTTATAATTGTTTAAGCTTATGTGGAAGTCTTTTAACCATGTTATGTATTTGAGGATTTATTCATTTTTAAGGGGAGATTTTGTCGAAATTTTTGCTCGCTCAAAATGGGTAATATCTTCATCGAATTATTTTTATGATCGTGTTTTAATTGCATCTATCTATTTTTTTAATGATAAATGAGGAGATAAATATGATATGTTTTTGGATAAAATCATTTTGGTTAAATTTTTAAGTTGGCCATATATTTAGGGGGAGCATACAATATAATTTTGGATAATATGCATTTTGAACATTTTTGTTATCCAAAGGGGGAGACAAAGTTTTTTTGATAATGTAAATTGAGGGAAGTAACATGCATTTTGAGCATTTTTATAGTTGATATATGATCATGGTAATGATTTTGAGATATAATGATGATTTGATTACATATTTTTTTTAATATGATGATTTTATGTCATGAGTTGTTGATTTGATCATTAATGGAATGATGATTCATGATCATTTCATGGTTGAATGGATTATGTGATGATTTATGTATAGAGTTGGTTTGTATGATGATTTATGATAATTTGGGAGTAATATTGCTAAACTTATATTTGAGGTGATGCTTGTTGTTAGAGGGAGATTCTATCAAAATTTCTACTCGGACAACATGGGTAACAAATTTACTACTCTTATTCTTTTCCTTTAAGTTTTCTTTTTAATGATGAAGGGGGAGAAGAATACATGTTTTTTAACTTTATAAAATTTTCTATTCTTTTTCTTTTCCAATTAAGTTTTTCTTTTTGATGATGAGGGGGAGAAGAAAAATGCATGTATTTAAATTTGTTAATTTAGCTAATTGGCAAATTGTAAGAGAAGCTTATATTTAAGGGGAGCAATTTATAGAATCATTCTTTAAATACATGAAAAGTTTGTCATCATCAAAAAGGGGGAGATTGTTAACATTTATGTTAACATAATGTTGATTTTGATGATAACAAACAAAATTAAGAATGATTAAGTTTTTGAAAGCTTAAATTATTTTTCTTACATTTTAAATAAATCATTATTTTCACATTATAAAGGTTTTATATCTAATGGAAAAATAATTTTATGAAATTGGTTGTTTTTCAAGTTTATAGTTTAATTGAAAGAATTTTGAAATAATTGAAAGAATTTTGAAATATTTGAAATCAACAAGTATTGCTTGAAATTTTAGAGAAGGACTTATTTGAAATATTTCATAGTATTTTGGGTCATATTATAATTTCAGAAAGTTTTGGGATTCACAGTGTATTATTTAGAAATTCTAAAATTGGACATGTTTGTAAAGTTTCACAACGTTTAGGGCCATAGTACAGTTATATAAAGTTTTGGGGTCAAACTGTCATTTTGTAAAATAGTTCACTGTAGCAGTTACTGTAGATAAGGGCGATCCGACATCTTAATAACGGCTCGCCGACATCTCCAGAATTGAAAATTAGCCTCTGGACGCTAACGGTGATCCGACATCTAGATAACGGCGATCCGACATCTCCCAGAATTGAAGATTAGCCTCTGGACACTAACGGCGATCCGACATCTTGATAACGGCGATCCGACAATTTGAAAATCCAGCCCAACGGTCATATTGACCAGTCAAACGGCGATCCGACATCTCTAATTAATGGCGATCCGACAGTGAGCAAAAAGTGCATAACGGCTAGTTTTTGAGTTTCAACTATATAAACTCAAATCCAAATCATTTTTAATAACTTTGGCAAGCATCAACAAGTGCACACAACATATATTGAGCTTCAAATTCGAAAATCATCGTAGATTAAATTCTTATTGTGCTATTATTTGCATATCCACTCTTAAAGAGAGCTTTTGTTGTAATCTTTATTTTTCTCATCAAATTTGTGAGTGTATAAGTGTGGGAAACACTTGAGTGAAGAGATTGGGGGATAATCTCTTGTTGTATAGGTTCATTGACACCTTGGAAGTCAATTGTAAACATTTGAAGCCTTGGAAAGGCTTGGATAGTGAAATCCTCAAGCTTGGGTTGCTTGGAGGCGTGGACGTAGGCGGGGATAGCGGAACCACGTAAAAATCCTTGAATTTGTTTTCTCCTCCCTTACTCATTTATTATTGCGCTTTTATTGAATTTATTGTTTTGAATTCTATTAAGCATTAGATTTAATTGTTGTGTGGTTTGCTTAAGATAAGTTTTTAAATCCCAATTCACCCCCCCTCTTGGGTTGCACACTTGCATTTCAAGGTGAAATTGTAAAAGCAAATGTCAAGAAATAGAAGTTTCGGGCTAAGAGAGGGGTAAAAAAAGGAAATGAAATAGCTGGGCCAATCACATTTAAATGGCCCATAGAGAACAAATGCGACTGAGCTTGAATGCAGGAAAAAAAAAAAGTGGTGAGCCTAGTCATTTTATAGGGAAATCAAATTCAAATTTCCACCCCATCAGCCAAACTAAAGTTGGTTTAAGAAAAAATGTGAAAACTAGTGTTTGATCAAGTGATGACTATGGAGAATTTGTCAATGAATGTTAGTGACAAGCCTCGCTTATAGCCATGAAAATCATAAATTACAACGTCCAGGGTTTAGGGAAGCCCCAAATGCACCTAGCCATTAAGAAAATTATCCACTTATACAACCTTAATTACTATTTTATTATGAAACTAAATAGATGTATGAGCATGTTAAAGATGAGTGACATAAAAGTAAAGGTTTAACACTTGTGTGGAGCCTTGACTTTGATGTGTAAATTGCCACTTGTAGTAGACACTATATAAAATTTTCAAGTCAATAATATAAATTGGAAGCTTTGGAGAAGCATAAGAGTATATAGGCACCCTAAAGCAAGCTAGAAAAAAACATATTTGGACCCTTTTGACAAGATTGGTAGATTTCTTTCTTGATCACATGGCTTTGATTTAGCATTTTTAATGAGATTTTAAATTTGAATGAGAAAATTAGTAGGTCAGATAGAAGCACCAATGTGATTGTTGATTTTAGAACTAAAATTCAAGATTGTAACCTAGTTGATTTAGAAAGTAAGAAACTTGGCCCAATAGACTGTTTAGACCAAAATACATAGAGGAGAAGTTAGATAGATTTTTCTTTAATCAAAAGTGGAGAATTGAGTGTCATGATTGGCTTGCCACAAACCAAGCCCAATGGGAGTCTAATCATTGCCCTGTAACGATGGAACTTTAGGGAGGCAATGAAGCCTTATACTGGAATCAACTATGAGGATATATAGAGCTTGTACATACACAAAAACGCATAGGTAAAAGGCAAATGAATTTAGGTTCAAAATTAAGGTCAAATAAGATTGTGTTTTAGTTAAAGCCCAACCAAACAAGACTATTTCGAAAGGCTCCCAAGGTTTATATAGATACATTTGAAACTTATTATTAAGCACAAACAACTTATCATGCAATTGCAATATAAAAGACTACAAATGTAGAATCAAACAATACAAACATGCAAACCAGCTAATATACTTTCCTCCAATTAATGAGAACATGTAAATGTATTTACTAGATCCTTAAATTCATGTGATGGTCATACATGTTAAAATTAAGGCAATATGCTTCATGCTATTGATGTCATGCAAAAACATATCTCATGTTATATACTATACATCAATCATATCACTTATTATGTAAGTAGTTATATTTCTCGTGCAATACAAGTAGATCCAAGCCACTCCTTTAGGGCTTAGTTTGAGGGATGTGGCGTGGAAAGTAAGAAGAATGATCTAGGTTAATTATCTAAAGAATTCATTGAGGCCTAGATCCACTTGGGAATTTATAGGCCCGTACAAACTTTATTAGATAATATAGCTAGTCAAGGGCATAGGTTTTAATATTTATTAGAACATTTATTGGATAATAAATTCCAAGATTTTAGATATCATTTATACGTGATCATTATTTATTATCTTGAGAATAAAACTTAAACAGAAATTGGCTTAAGATTACAAGTCATCCTCGTCATACGCGTTTATGCCATAAACTTAATTAGATAATTATTTATCTTATGTAAATATCCATGACATAAGTTAAGCATATATACTCATGAAAAGATTAGATTAAAAAAAGTACAAGAACGAACAAATACAATGACTTTTGTCTATAAAAGCACACCAACAAGAGTTATAGTGAAAAGGGATTAAATCACACAGAGAGACAGCAATATAGTGCGAGAAGAGAAATATAATAATTAGAAAGCCCTCTGTTATGGGAGTCCCTTAGCTCCACACCACACTCAAGTGAGGTCCTTTCCTTGTATAAATATAATGAAGGAAGAGTGGTTCAAAATGGCATGCAAACAATGAAGTTAGCCTAGTTCATGTGTTCAAAACAATAGCCAAAAGCTTAATGGCAGGGTTGAAATTATAGAGCAAGGAAGAATTTGATGGCAGGAGGAGAAACTAGAGGAACTTATAAAAAAGCTGCACAGAGTGAAATAATGCAATGCTCAATATGAATATGGAAATGACATCCCAAGCCTTAAGAAGCTGATTTAATACATATTGATAGATGAGGAGATGTACTGGAAGTAGAGATCAAGGGCTAATTAGTTAGAGGCGGGATATAGCACAAAGGTTTTTCATGCCAAAGTATCATCAACAAAATTCTCTCTCATTTCTTTCTTTCTCCCAATTCTTTCACAATCAAATTTGTGAGAGCTCTTGCCTTTATATAAACAAATTTTGAGTGATTAAGTGTGGCATTTACATGATATTTTTTATGGGCTTACAATCACAACCTTAAGATGAGATTTACTGGTACAATTTAAGGGTCAGAAATTGCAACCATTTTGAATCATTAGATTCAACATAATCAATGGCTACAATGGAAGACAAAGTCGAACCATCTTTTTGCTTATTTGTCAAGGTGGTTGATCTACCCAATTTGATATGTTAAATCTTGTACAAGGTGCCCAGAGCCTGGACACATGGCTCAATGTCATTTGTTTATATATAATGCCAAATCTAAGGGCTAGCAATTCTTTCAAATGCTTCTGAGTCTCAGGAATCCAAATTTCTCATCCAAATTTTTGATCTTACATCATGATTTGAGGATTTCCTACAAAACACAAAAATCATACTTAAAAACAAATAAAAATAAACAATTCATAAAATAGGTTAGGGATTTGTAAATGTTATGAATTTGTTAGTGTTATCTACACCATTAGTGAAAAATAATGATTGTAACGTTTATTAGATGTTCACTTTCTAGTATCTACACCAACCAGCTTATTACTACTCCCTTGCGATTAAAGTGCTAACTATAATAACTAAAATTAATGTATAAGCTGATAAATGTCCGTTCCCTCTTTAAACAATTAAATAAGTGAAATCTTTTTTTAATAAAATTTAAAAATTGATTCATAGACTGGATATTAGTAACCTTCCTTTGTGCTTACTTATAGATAAATACAAAACTTATGGGGTTTCATCGAAAGAGCAAAATATTTTTGCTCTACAAGTTCATTAAAGTTTCTACTATTAGGTAATGGATTATTTGTAAATAACTAGACAACAATAAATCTTCAACCTATATAGAAAGCTTTGGGCTAATGACTAGTTGACCTTAAGGCACTATGTGTTGAAACACTCCTATAGGCTTAATTACTCAGATTTTGGATATAGCAAAATTGAACATATTTGATTTTTTTAACAGAACTTTACCATTATATGCGAATAATCACTACTAATTACGCAAGATGCCCGATTACTAGGTAAACGTTTGAGTTTTTTTTTTAAAATAGAACACACCTTTTCCACTTTCTTAGATGGTAGCTCCAACAAACTAAGAGATCTAAATATTAGAGATTACGTGTCAATGAATTTGTGTGCTGGAATAGTTTAATAACATCCATAAGATAATCAATGAAATAAAATGGATGAGTAAAAGCTAATAGAAAGAAGAGCTGCTGAGTTTAAATACACCAATAGAAACCCAAGATCTTAAAAATACAAATGAAAACATTGGAACAACCCTCCAAGTATAGGTTTGTCAAAGGATGCTTCAAAAAGTCTTCACCAACCAACCATAATTAATGCTATCATTGACAAACTTAATGCTAGCCTACCATAATTAATGCTATCATTGAAAAAATTATTGTTAGCCCACAATCATTGATGGTAGACTTACCTTACATATTGACAAACTTGAAACAAAACAAACAAATGAAGTTGAAAACAAAGGGAGTCGTTGAAAATCCCAAGTCTAAACAAGCTGCAATGAATTGGTCATAACTCCTTCTAGAGAACTCCAAATCCAGCTCTGTAAAATGCATTGGAAAGCTAACTTAATTATCTTTCAACAGTATATAGCTTGCACATTACTTCAGGCTCAATCAATACCAATTTTATTCCAAAGTTGCCCTTGCTGCATTTGATCCAAGTTGTGTATTTGGCTGCCCAATAGCTTGAATAATGGCCACAATGCCTTGTCTTCTCTTCAAGCCCAATTCATGATGTCTTGCATCTTGAATTGTATTTTCAATCCATATTTTCTCAAGTAATCCATTTTAAGCAGCTTGCATCTTTTTGGCTCTAGCTCTTGTAATTGGGTCTCCATGAATGTGCAAGGATCACTTGAATCTTTAATGGTATTTTCTTGATGGTTTTCATCAATAATGGTAAAGTATCGATATCTCATTCCTAGGCTAGATGACATGCTTGATGAATTATATAGGTCTTATGTATTTTCCAAAATTGATTTGAAAAGTGGATATCATCATATTAGAATGAAAGAAGAAGATGAATGGAAAACTACTTTTAAAACAAAATATGGTTAGTATAAATGGTTAGTCATGCCTTTTGGTCTAATTAATGCCTCGGGCACTTTTATGAGACTTGTGAATCATGTCTTGCGAGCTTTTATTTGAAATCTGTTTTAGATGTACTTAGAAAAGAAAAGTTGTTTGCTAATCTGAAGAAGTGTACTTTTTGCACCGACAAACTTGTGTTTCTAGGATTTGTTGTGAGTGCATAGGGTATACAGATTGATGAAGAAAAGGTACATGCAATTCAAGAATGGACGAGTCCCACAAGTGTAAGTAACATGAGAAGCTTTCATGGTGAATGTTATTAAATCTTTTCATCAATTCTGTCATGCATTATTGATTGTTAGGATTAATATTTGACTAAATCTATGCTTGGATCTATAAAGTTTATACATGATTATCTTTGATTATGTGTCTTTCATTAAATTGTTTACATGCTTAGGAAAACTTTAACTCTTTATTATTCAATATGTTTACATGGGATACTTAGATATCATACTATTAAGCAGAAAAAGAACCTACACAAGATTAATTTTAACTGGGCTTAATTGTTATATCCATGAGATGACATAGATTGATTTCGAGATGTCACTGTAAAATTCAGAATTAATTAATAATTACATAATTACTAGTTGAATAGTGGTGGATTCTAAAACCTTGGTAATCTTTGTCTTATTGAATTCTCCTTTACTTTAATTGTTTTCTTAGTTTAATTAGTTTAATTTCTCTTAAAGACTCAATTTGCTAAACTAAGTTAGAATTAATATTAATTTTAGATTTAAATTAGACTTTTCAATTTATAGCAATCCTTGTGGGTTCGACCTCGTTACCACTATTCTATCTCTAGATTTGTGCGCTTGTGAGTATATTAAAATTTTCACAACAAGTTTTTGATGCCATTGCTGCAGATTGTGCCAAAAAGTTAATTTAATCTAGGTTGATTTGATTCTTCTACTAACAACAATTTTTTTTATTATTTGTCTTTAAATTCACTTTTTGGTTGTTTGATTTCTTTTATTTTAAATTTTGCTTATTTTCATTATTGTTGGTTTATTTTATTTTGTTTTGTTTTATTTTATTTTTCTTTCTTCCTTGTCTAGTTAGTTTATGAGTGTTTAGGAACGTGATTCAATAAATCGTTTGGTCAAAAAAGAGTCAGAAACTAATAGTCGTGAAGCTAGTTCTTCTCAAATGACGGATGACCCAAATACAATATTGTCAGTACTACCACCAGTGCAAGCATAGAAAACTCTTAGAGAATATTTTTCACCACTTGCAACCAACCAACCATCTTGTATTGTGTTGCCACAAACCACAGCAATACACTTTGAACTTAAGCCCTCTATCATTCAACTTTTATCATCTTTCCATGGGTTAAAGAGAGAGGATCCATATTTGCACATTTAAAGAATTTCTTGACATATACTCCACATTCTGTTTTCAAAATTTGAATGATGAGTCAATTAGGCTTCGTATGTTCTCTTTCTCATTAAAAGACAAAGTAAAAGCTTGGTTGAATTCACTTCCTGCTGGGTTTATTACTACATGGGATGAATTGAGTAATAAGTTTCTCATCAAGTTTTTCCCTATGTCTAAAACAAATACCCTTAGGAGAGAGATAAGTGATTTTTATCAAAGAGAGGATGAGCAATTTTATGAGTGTTGGGAAAGATTTAATGATTTATTCCTTAAGTGTCCCCACCATGGTTTTGAGAAATGGAGACTGATACAATGTTTTTATAATAGTTTAACCATGTCAAATTGTCATATGGTAGAGTCTATGAATGGTGGGAGATTTTTGAACCTACATGAAGGGACTGCATGGGATTTCTTTAATTCACTTTTTGAAAATTCTCAACAGTGAGATTTTTCAAATCAGAGAGAGAAATCACCTCAAGTCTCTAGAAAGGGTCTATATGAAGTTAAGGATAATATTGATGTGAAAGCCACTCTAGCTACACTTTCTAAGAAAGTAGATGCCTTATCTCTGAACCAATCAATGAATCATCATCCTAGTATAGCTAATGAGGTTTGTGCTCTTTGTTCTAACTTGTCTCGTACAACACATAATTGTCCTTCATTACCAGCCTATCAAGAGGCTTATTCTGAGCAGGTACATGCCTTACGATCATATGAAAAAACCTCCAATAATCCATATTCATTCACATATAATCTTAATTGGAGGAATCACCCTAATTTTTCTTGGAAACAAAATCAACCTTTGTCAAACCAAGGAGAACAACAATTTAGCATGTCCAATCAATAATCTGTCCCTCCTAATCAAGTATATCCCCCTGCCCAATAACCTAGTCTCAATTTGTTGCACCCCAATAAAGAAAGCCTTCTTTAGAGAATACACTTCAAAGTTTCATACACTTCAAAGTTTCATTCAGTCAACCTAACAAGTCTTTCAGTCAAACACTCAAGCTATTCTAAAGCTTAAACATCAATTGGGTCAATTAGCAACTACTATAGCTGAGAGAGAAAAAGGAAAATTCCCAAGTCAACCAATTCCCAATCCTAAAGGAGTGCATGAAGTTAGATCGAGTTCAAGCCATCTGTATGAAGAAGCAAAATCTATTATGACCTTGAGAAGAGGAAAATTATTTGACAATAAGGTGGAGGTTCAAACAAAAAAGACATCTGAACCTGCTTCTTCAGATCTAGTTCCATCACAAGACCCACCACAAAATGATCCAGAAGAAAGTGACCCACCAGCTTACATTCCTAAGGCTCCTTTTCCTCAAAGGCTAGCAAAGGTAAAGAAATGGACTTCAACAGGTGAGATTATGGAAATCTTCAAGCAGGTAAGTATAAACATCCCTTACTGGATGCTATTAAGCAAGTTCCTTCATATGCCAAGTTTTTTAAAGATTTATGCACTAAAAAGAGAAACTTGCATGCCACCAAAAAGGCATTTTTAACTGAACAAACTAGCGATTTACTTCAATGTAAAATGCCACTAAAATTTAAGGATCCAGGTTCTCCTACCATCTCATGTGTTATAGGGAGCCAATCGTTTGATAAAACATTATTGGATTTAGGAGCTAGTGTTAACCTCTTACCTTATTCTGTTTACATGCGGCTTGGACTAGGTGAGTTAAAGTCAACTTCCATTATTTTGCAACTTGCCGATAGGTCAATGAAAATACCTCGTGGTATTATAGAGGATGTGTTGTTATAGATTGAAAAATTTTATTATCCTGTTGATTTTATTGTTATTGATACTCAACATGTTCAGGATCCTAAGAAACACACCCCAGTTATTCTAGGTCGTCCTTTCTTAGCTACAGCTGATGCTCATATTAGTTGCAGGACTGGAAACATGCAATTGTCTTTTGGTAACATGACTATGAAATTAAATATCTTTAATGTTCCCAAGCAAGCACAAGACGAGGATGAAGTTGTTGAAGTAGATATGATAAAAGTATCAATTGATGACTCATCTATTTCTAACCACTGTGACAATCCATTAACACCATGCACAACTGACTCTGATTTATCTTTTGATGTTGATAGTGGTATTAAAAAGGTTAATGCCTTACTTGATTCAACTCTTATTATAGATCCAATTAAGTGGAAAGAAAAAATTGAGCCACTTCCTCCTGAAGAGAAAATTGAACCATTTAAGTTGGAGCTACTTCTCAGATAAGTGTAACATAGGTCACATTCTGACATGAAAAAGGTGGTAAGATCTAAAGTGCTTAAATTATTAGATTTTTATACTACTTCAGATAACTCTCAGGTAAGCTTGGAGCAAACGAGATCAAAGCAGTGCGATATTGAGGAGTTTTATTACCATTATCCTTTTATCGATAAAATGCTCCAGTGCTTAGTCAATTATGTTTTCTGGTATTTTCTGTATAATTGTTTTGGTTTTCACCAAATTCTTATTGATCATGGTTGATTTGTTGTTTACATTAATTAGTTAGTTTAGTAGGATTTTATTTATTTTGTTTTTTTATTTCTTCTAACATTTTCTTTTTAGTTGTCATTTTTTTAAGCTTCCCCAACCCATTCAGGTCTGTTCTCTCCAACTTTTTCTTTTATTATTTATGTTTTTATATTTTTTTTCTTTTTGCATACATCTCTTTTATTTAAAATTGAGGACAATGTTCTGAATAAGGTTGGGGGTGGGAATAATGTGTGCTTTGTTTGTTTTAAAAAAAACCCAAAAAAATTCAAAAATTCAAAAAAAAATTCTTTTTTGTTTTTATGTGAAAAGCCAATGATAAGAACTTGATTGACAATGAATATGATTCTTAGAAAGGGTTGAATATTGTCTTAGTTCATACTTGATTCTTATGCTAGTTCCTCTTGATTGAGATTCTTTACACATCATAATACTAATATTAGTTCTTTCATAATTTTGACTTGAAATCTGAGATTGATGTAGTCTGAGTTGAGAATTTTAGATATAGTAAATGACTATTTGTCTTGATTCTTATCTTCACAGGACAAAATTATATACACAGTAGCCAAAGTAAAAAATTGCTACCTATAACCCTTAAAAGTGAAACTATCCTTGTGTAATTTGGGCCTATGTACCACCAGTATGTAGAGGATAATCTACCATGAGAAGAAGGCTACCTTAAGGGATAGAGTGAAAGCTCCTGACTATGATTTAAAAAAAGAAGAAGAAAAAGAAAAAAATCAAGTGCATGTGCTAAAAAAAATAAAATGAAAATGCGCATAAAAGCCTGTGGAAAAGGAAAAAAAAATAGAGATCAAAATGATAAGATTAGTTTCACCTACTCTTTTCTTTGTTTGAGATGAAGGCTGTTGATGTTGAAGATTTTGAGAATGGATTTGATTGAATTGATTTCACACACACACTACAAGAATCAAAAGAGAGATGGGATTGACTGTTGGATTAAAGTTAGAACTTTGCCAATATTTGAAATTTTCTTTTGAGCTATATAATTTATGTAATCTTTGAGGTTATCTTCATGCTTTGTTTAAAGTTTGTTGTTCAAGCAATTATGTTTGTGGATACCATCACTGAAGCCCTCAGGAGAATATAACTCGTCTACTAGGATCGCCTAGGGGTTTAAAGGCTTGTTGCATATGCTAAATGTAATCACGATTACCTGCAAAAGTGATTTATTTAGGATTTACTTTTTGTTTTGTTTTTTTATTTTTGTTTTTAGTTTTAGTTTTAGTTTTTCTTGAGAACTAGCAAAATCTAAATTTGGGGTTATTGCTATAAATTGAAAAGTCTAATTTAAATATAAAATTAATATTAATTCTAGCATAGTTGAGCAAATTGAGTCTTTAAGAGAAATTAAACTAATTAAATTGAGAAAACAATTAAAGCAAAGGAGAATTTAATAAGACAAAGATTACCAAGGTTTCAGAATCCACCACTATTCAACTACTAATTATCTAATTATTAATTAATCCCTAATTTTAGAGTGACAACTCGAAATCAATCTATGTCATCTCATGGATATAACAATTAAGCCCATTTAAAATTAATCTTGTATAAGTTCTTTTTCTGCTCAATAGTATGATATCTACGTATCCCATGTAAACATATTGAATAACAAAGAGTTAAAGTTTTCCTAAGCACTCTGTGTAAATAATTTAATGAAAGACACAGAATCAAAGATAATCATGTATAAATTTTATAAATCCAAGCATAGATTTAATCAAATATTAATCCTAACAATCAATAATGCATAACAGAATTAATGAAAAGATTTAATAACATTCAACTAATCATGTGAAACAAGAACCATAAACATTAAAGAACATATATGTAGGAAATTAATTAAATAAAAAGATAATTATTTTATTGAATAGGATTTCATCCTTAAACTCAGTATGAGAAAATTAACTAGACATACTTGAATTGGGAGCAACAAAAGAAATAAAATCAGCCATGGGAAGCTGAACTGGTACTGCTCCTCTCTGCCGAATCGCTTCTCTTCTGTGTCTCTCTGGCGGCTGCTTTAAATCATGTTACTCTTTCTTCTATGCTTTCTTTGCCTAAATCTTGCACTTCTCATACTACCAATAAAATAGAAAACCTTGTAGAATATTCCCATATCCCTGAATCCGTCCAAATTAATGAATCCTCTTATCCTCTTATTAGCCCTTATCAGCTATACAAAAGACCCAGTTCTTTTACCCGAAGCATTCAAACCATTATCTCCACTAAAAGACCCCAACCTAAAGAATATATTCAGTCCTCTCGATTGGATCAGTGTTCTCTTCAAGCAACTTCTGCTGAGTAATATGTAACTCTAGAAATATCCTCAGAGTTAATTTCAAACTGGAAAAAATAAGGTTATACTCATCTCCATCTCGGAGGAGTAAGATTAATCCTTACGCTTCATGGAAGAAAATGATTACCAGTTACAGCCCGAATTGCTATGCTTGATACCGGTTCAAACAGTACCAAGATGCTATTATAGGTACTGTTCTTACTACTCTCCATGCAGGAAGTGTCCTTATCTTCTATCCAAATTTCAAGCTTTCTCTTCAAGACACCAACTTGTCAACAGCCTTGAAAGTTCAAGTTCAAATTCAAGGTGCAGAACAAATCTCTTCTGCCAAAATTGCCACCCTCCATCACCAATTGGTCTATAGGCTTCAAAATCATGCCTTAGATCTACCCACACCTGAACATCACTCTAACACCCTCATGGTGTTAGCAGAATTAGACCAGATCCCAACTATCATCCAGATCCCAAGACAAATTCCTCGACATGAGCTCATAAAGCTTATGCCGCTTGAATGGATCTCAAATTATGAACAGTTCCACAATAATACAGCACCAATCTAGACGTCCAAAAGTATGTTTGAGAAACGACAAGATGGAACAGTTCGAATGACTTTCAAACCACCTCCTAGTGCTCCACAAGAGCCTTCACGGCTCTCTTTTACTTACTCTTCAATGATCAAAGCTGTTCAGACAACCCAAGAAGATCTTCCAATCGCAGGGTTTAATTCTGAAGGTTACCCTGTTTATCCAGCCAAGCAGAATGGACATTTCTTATGGGATGTTCCTGGCTCAGGAATGTGCGACCCAAATTGTCCCTGTTGGGATGATTGGGAAGAGGACGGCGATTACGACACCAAGAGGAAAAAGAAACCCAAAAAGAAAAACCCTTCTGTCCCATGTAAACACTGTGAACCTAAATCACCAAAAGATCCTCCACCTCCACCAAGTCCATTACCCATATACAAAAAAGAACTCAAATGGATTGCAAAGAATTGCAAATCTGAAATTCCATCACTAATCCAGAACCAAACACCTGTTGTACAGCCACATGCTTGTATGATGTTTTCCTCCACTTCTTCATATTACTCTTCTTCCTTTCCTCCTTTGGAAACTCACACAGACCCACAAAGAAATGTGATCTCCAAACCTTTCATTCCTTCAGCCATAACTTCAACTAGCCACCTTGAACCACCCAAACCTTTTGAATCAGTCCTCAATTGGCAAACCCAAAATGCCAAAGCATAAAATGATACTTTGTTGCACATCAATTCGAAAGTTGAAAAAATTAGTTTATAAACTAAATAGATTAAGACGAAAGTTGACTCAATTACTGCACAGATGCAGCAGATCCACCAAAATCTTCAATCTAGAATTGTTCAACTAGATTCAAAACTACGAACCATGCTTGCTCAAAGGTATTATGGCCCAGAGTTTGACCAAAAGGAAAGGGAAATCAGACGCTTAAAAGCTGAGCTTAACCAGATTGAATCTGAGAAACATAGACCTACCCTCTTCACTACATCTCCACCCATGCCTTCCATTGCTCCAACTTACCATCCATTTGCTTCTATGCTTTCACCAAACAGGCCTTATGATCCATCCAAATTATTTGGAATGACCTATACCCTTTTCAGAGACAATCCCATACCACCAACACCCAAACCAAAACCTAAACCTCAACCACGACCAGTTAAGGTTCACCAACCACCACTAACCATTCCAGAACAACAAACTCCGACCTATATACTGGCCTTTCCATCAGCACCTTCACCTCCTCAAACGAACTCACAAACATAATCCAAAGACAAAGAACCCATGTACCAATACAGTGCTCAAACAGTCAATGAATCATCTAATACAGATGATCAAACTTCTAATTCAAACTTAGCCATTTCAGACAACAGTACTGACATGGAATTCTCAAATTTAACTACTGATTCTAAAAAATCCTATGTTGATATCACCAAAATCCTTATGGCCCAGCCAGATCAAACCGAACAAGGCCAACCTTCCCAAACAGATCGATATGTTGATATACTCTCAGATATTGAGGAAGAAGTACCTGAATCTTCGGCAACAAATCAATCTTCCTAACCTTAAACTTAACCTAGTCAAAAACCATCAAATAGACCATGGTTCACATTTGATGATATTCCATCTCACAAATGGTGAGAAAGACTTACTGAAATGTCTGCCTGGATTGACCTACAAATGCTAAGAATAGAAGCAACCACTCAATCAGTACTTAGGGAATTTGCTACTCGTTTTACGGATGCCCGAAGAGATTGGTTTGATTCTTTAGGCCAATACAGACAATTGCAGTTTGTCCAACTTTCAGAAGTCTCAAGTGCCCTTGCTGTAATCCATGATCAATTTCTTGGAGACCCAGCTGTAGTCTTTGAAGCTGCACGACGAGACTATCTCAATATGAAATGCTGCTCACTCAATGCTAAAGATCTTGATTTCCATTACAAAAGAATGTCATTGTTATCCTACAAGCTTAATGGATTCAATGAACCAACTTTAAAGCATGTCTTTTTGCTTCACTTCCAGAAGAACTCCAACCAGACATTCAAAGACAGCTCACAACCAATAATCTCATCCTTGACAACATCTCTCTCGGCAAAATCTTCCAGATTGCCAAAGCATGCCTTGATAAACTTTGTGAGGAAAAACAGGTTTTCAAAGAATCGCTAAAAGATAAAGAGCCATTCAGAAGTGCCTATAAAAGGCCTTACTTGCAAATCAAGTGCAAAAAGAAAAAAGATTGTGATTGCAGTTCTAAAAAAAAAAAGGCATTTCCGGAAATTCAAAAATTCAAAATTTTCATCAAAGCCTAGAAGGTCCAGAAAGCCCTACATGTTTTTCAGAAAGAAATCATCTTCTTCCTGAGAATTCAAAAGGAGAAAATCAGGCAGATGCTTTATCTGCAAGAAAAAGGGCCATTATGCCAAAGATTGTTCCAACAAAAGAGAAAAATCAATCAGGCTAGTTGAACACCTCCAAGCCACTACAGACTACTCTCCTGAAAAAGAAGAACTAGAATTCTATTTCTCTGAACAAGATGAGCCAAATGACGAAACAGTGTTCGCACTGGAAAACTCGTCTATTGAATCAGAAAGTGATGAGTCCCAAGTGATTTTCCATCAACAGTTGTTGTCCCTTGACACTTCTATTCCAATTCTCTCCATCAAACTTCAAATATTGCCTTCAAAATATCAAAAGCCTATTCCTGCAATTGGACTCATCGACACTGGAGCCCAACGAAGCAAGTTAAATCCAAACATCCTTCCTCCTGAATACTGGACACAGTATGAAGAAAATTTCAGAGCAATCAATGAGAAAATATTCTCTATCAATTTGATTACCAAAAAACCCATTGGTTTTCAAATCTTTCCCAATTGTGTCATTTAGACCAAAATTATTGGTTCAACTCTTCCTAATAAGGATATCTTGTTAGGTTTTGACATAATTCACCAAATCAAACACCTCCAAATTATTCCCACTGGAATCCGAGTCAAGTCTATATTCAAACCATTCACAGACATCTTGAAACTTTATAACTTGTCTGAAACTCCCCAATCCTATCAGGATATTTCATCCAAACTTTTGACTTATTGTTCAGAATCTCATTCTGAGTTTACCCATCCAAACCCTCTTTTGAAAAACAAGTCTTTCTTCATTAAGTTACCCTTCAAACTAAATGAAGACATTAACCCGACCAAAGCCACTCACCCAGGAATGAGTCCTTCTGACTTAATCCTAGCCCAAAAGGAATGTTCGCAATTATTAGCCCAGGGTCTTATTGAGCCCACAAACTCTCAATGGGCTTGCCAAGCATTCTATGTCGAAAAGCATTCTGAAATTGTCAGAGGAAAGAAACGTCTGGTCATTGATTACCAGCCATTAAACATGTTTTTGCAAGATTACAAGTTTCCTTTGCCTAAAAGACAAAGCATGTTTACTTTTCTCAAAAATGCCTAGATTTTTTCAAATTTTGATTTAAAATCAGGGTTTTGGCAACTAGGTATTGAACCCTCTGATCGATATAAAACCGCCTTTTGCATTCCTAATGCCCATTTCCAATGGACAGTTTTACCCTTCGATCTCAAAACTGCCCCTTCCATTTTCCAAAAATCAATGGTCAAAATTTTCCAACCCATTCTGCATCATGTATTGATTTACATTGACGATATTTTACTTTTTTTTAGGATCACATGAAGAACATCGCCAGCTGTTAAATCAATTCTTTGATATTGTCCACAGTCATGGAATCCTGTTGTCCGCCACGAAAAGCACAATTGCCACGGATAACATTGAATTCCTTGGTATGGTCATAAAAGATGACCACTACCAGCCAGGAAAGCACATTGCTCAAGAGTTACTCCACTTTCCAGATCAGCAGCTTTTCAGAAAGCAAATCCAATAGTTTCTCGGCATTGTCAACTACATCAGAGATTGTATCCCACATATAGACCACCACACCCACCATCTTTCGGATTTATTAAAAAAGAAGCCACTAGAGTGGATTGCTGACCACACAACTACTGTCACCACAGTAAAGCAGATTGCACAAAATCCGCCCCCACTCAAGCTAATTATAGATGGCAAGCGGATATTGCAAACCGAAGCAAGTGACGAATCTTGGGGTGCCGTCCTCCTTGAGGAAACTAATGAAAAGGAATACTTTATCGCTTATGCTAGTGGACAATTTTCTGACACACAGGAGCACTACCACGGCGTATTCAAAGAAATTCTAGCGGTAAAGAATGGCATCAAAAAGTTCGAGTATCATCTCATTGGACACCATTTTCTTATCCGAATGGGCAGCTCAGCTTTTCCAAACATAATGAATCTCAAAGGTAACACAGTGCCTGAAAAGATGTTACTTAGATTGAAAGACTGGTTTTCGAAATATGACTTCTCAGTGAAGCATATAAAAAGGTCCCAGAACCTTATCCCTGATATGCTATCTAGACTCTCGAAACCAGCAAAATCAATATCCCTCATATCCTCTACACACCAATTTCCAATCATTTTAATGGCTACTTTACTCTCATATGAAGCCATCACCAAAAAGACTTTTCCTCTCGGCAAGACTTTCTCTACAGTCTTTGCTATCCAGGAGTTTGCGAAAAAGGCTATGTTTCGATTCTTCATAAAAGCATATCTTTTGACAGACTCATTTCCATTCTCAACCTTTCACCCAAAAAATCTATTCCTTACAGGTTTAACACTAGATCCATCTAGGGATGTTACTGAAGACGAGTTATGGTACATATAAAAGCTAACTATTCTTTATGTAACCAAGTTAGTCCTATCAATCACTCCTACCCTGGAAAACTTGCTTAACCCAGACAAAGCCACCTCTTACCTGGACATTACTTGAATGGTTCTCCTCACTTCCATGGCGAAGAAAAAAATTGCAACAATTGTCAGAGATTTACAATCTAGAACGTATGCCTGCCTCCGAAGCAAAAATGTACACATCTGTGTTCATTATTCATAGGCCATACTTCTAGAATCCAGACACAAATCTCTTCTGGACTCAAGACCAGGTATATGAATGGTTTACCACACCTCATCCAGCCATTATTGAAAATGAAATTCAGACAAATTTAAATAATTATCTTTGTCAACTAAACCACCAAACTCCACCACATAAGGATATCTTCCATACATCCTTAGGTCCACAACATGACCTCATCATGATCCCTACACCTTCTGCTATATCCAAGCCAAAATCTACTGGCATCATCATTAAAGAAGAAAAAATAGACTTCATAGACTTCCTTTACCAAGACTCACAAGACCCATAGGAAGATTTCCTCCCGTTAAGTCAACATCTCCAACACTTTCCACAACCACCCCCTTATGAGCCAAGATCATCATCTCAGCCTTCAAAAATTGACAAGGCAACTCAGATACCAAGCCCCAAGCCAAAGTCACCGGTAGCCAAGACTTTCCCACCAGGCTACAGAAGGGATTGCCCATATCTACCTTGCCGTTGTCCCTATTATAAGCATCCAAGGCCATCCAAAATATTTTTCCCAAAAGACAATCGTGATCCAGATGAAACAGATAGCTCATCGAAAGAGGACTACATGAATCTCCCATCCTCATAAAGTTGTTTGTCTTGTTATGATGATTGTCTTTGATTTTGCTTTAAGTCTTTATCATTATAATAAAGTAATGTTGTTTATCTTTTAGTTTTGCTTTAAGTCTTTGTCGTTTGTAATAATGTCTAAAAAGGTGTGCCTTTAGTCTTAAAAAGTGTGCCTTCAGTCTTAAAAGGTGTGTCTTTAAGTCTAAAAAAGGGATCTTTACTTTGACTCTTGCTTTTGAAAAGATATGGGTCCTGTCCTATCTTTTTCAAGAGCTCTCCTATATAAAGAGCTCTCCCCTCACTTGTAAGACATACAAGTTTGAAGAAATAAAATCGTGTATTCTCAATATCCATGGCCTTCTAACTCCTCTCTCTCTCTTTACAAATGAAGATCTAAGGAAAGAAAAAGAAAAGGGATTTTGAATCTGTTCATTTTGAAAACCTAAGGAACTATGCTCTGCACTTGCCTTCCAGTAAGGATCCTGTACATTAGAAAACTTATGATGATTTCTTAAACAGTTTGGTACCCTGTTTTAAGACTAAAAGGAAAGTCTGTTTTAGGGTAATATAACCTACAAAGGAAAATTTTTAAGTTTTGATGCTAAGCTTCTGAGTATATCGGTTGGAAACCAAAATTTGCAAGCTACTGGTCCAAAAGACAGCTTGATCTGTTGTAGTTCTGGTATAACAACGCCACGTACTGAGTACTTAGCTCAATAAGACTTTGGGCTAATAATTGTAAACATTCCTTTTGGTCTAGGATTAAGTCAGAAAGACGCATTCCTGGGTGAGTGGCTTTGGTAGGGTTAATGTCTTCATTTAGTTTGAAAGGAAGACAAAATGGAATTCATTAGGCTAAATGGGAAAAAGAGACTTATGCCAAAATTGGAGGTAGTTTAGGCTTCAAAAATCTCTCAGGCTTTAACCAAGCACTAGTTACATGGAGATTGATTTAGTGTCCAAATTCATTAGGTGCCAAAGTTTTGAAAGCTAGATACTTTAAGAAGACTCATTTTCTAGAAGCCAAAATTGGTTGTAATCCATCCTTCGTGTGAAGAAGCATCTTGTAAGATAGATAGTTCTTCATAATGGAACAAAATGGAAAGTAAGAAGAAGAGAGAAAATTTAAATCCTGTGAAATAATTGGATTTCTAGGCCAATGACATTTACACTAACTCTATTTTATCATTGCTAACTGATAGCAGAGTTTCAGAGCTTTCGTCTTAGATCATTAATGGAATAACAATTTAAATTATTAGAATTTTGTAAAGGATGATGTCGAGATTATAAAGTAAATTCCACTACAAAAAGTCCCTCAATAAGATGAATTTCTTTGACACTTTGATACAAAAAAAAGGGCAATACACAGTAAAAAGTGACTATCAACTAGCCTTCAAGCTCTAGCTTTTTAATTTCTCAACAAGTTCAATAGGTGGATCTTATGGCTAGCATATAATATGGACGTTAAACCTACTAAATAAGATCAAGACTTTTCTATGGAGATTACTTCTATGGAGACTACTAAAAAACTACTGTTAATTGTAGAAAACTTATGATAACCAGATTAGAAAATCAAATTCTTAGGATAAGTTATTAATAGTTATATCTTATATTTGTTAAGGTGTTTGAGGTAATTGAAACTTTTAGAGGCTTAGAGGTGTGTTAGTTCAAATCTTTTAATCGAGGTAAGTAACTTTATTCCTAATGTACTGGATAAGTATGATTATTTTGATACTAATATATGTACATGTGTTTTTATGGTTTATTTGGAGAATCAATTGCTTTTCATAACAAGATTAGTTTGTGTAAGTAACTTCTTGGATATGTATAAGTATTTTGATATTATTATAAGAGTTTTTATACTACTTAGAAGATTAATGAATTTTCATAATGAAATAAGTTTATGAAAATATTTTCAAATCTAAATTCTTTTCACAAAATATTTTTTAAATGCTTTTGAATATATAAATTATGTTATGACATGACTAACTTTTATAATTCTATTTATGAAATATTGTGCAAGCCTAAATTGTTACAATGGATTTTTATGAATCTTATATGAATGTTTTGTGCCTATGTATGATTTCAATTTTTTATGATTATGCGGGGGCCACCCTTGGGACTATATGAGGGCCACCTCTTAAAGGCCAAAGCGTCACAAAGTGACACATACAGTGCAAAGTGCCATGTATAAGTTATTATGTTTTGGCTCATTGTCCATAGTTATTCTGATTCTGATTTTGATCGTATTATACGATGTATCTGCTTACGACCAAGATCTTGGGTTTACGCTGAGTGTGCACACGATATTCTGATTATATTTCTGGCTGGGTCACCGGAACTATAAGTGACTTTATGTGACATGAGCTAACTATCTATTTTCTGTGTACGCGATATATAATTTGCTTTTATAAATAATTCTTTTGATATTCTAAATTACCATGAATTTATGTCATCTTATTGAAATATGTTGTTTTATGAAATCTATGAATTGTAACATATGTTTTAAATGAAAGAAGGCTTGCAATACTTTTGGTATTGTAGGGCTACTACTTTAGGAATGGTTTTACTTACAGAGTTGACGGCTTACCCCTCGTCATTACTTTTTACAGATTAAGTTTCGTTTGAAAGATGTGCCTAGCTTTGGAGTTAGTGATTTCATTTCCATTTGCTATTTGAATAAGAAGAGGAATGAACTCATGTTTCTATTTAGTTTACGTCTGGTATGAACTTGTAATTTGGAGTTTAAGACTTTTGTTTTTGGGAGAGACTATTTAGTGTAGAATGTGTGAATGTGTGGATTTATTTGAAAAAGAATTTGAGGTGTTTTAATTTGAAATTTATGAGTAAAGATTACGATTTGTGAGTAACCTCCTTCTCACGCACTCCACACGTGTTAGATTTGAGGTGTTACAATTGTGGTATTAGAGCACTAGGTTGGAATTCTGTAGACTTTATTTAAGGCTAGATTAGATCAATGGTATTGTTTACCATGAGGTTATCAAAGAGAGTAGATCTTTAAGGTAGGGAGTAATCTTCTATAGCTAGAAATTTAATTAAGACCCTTTTGATCTTTTGATGACTTATGACTACGTGATAACTACTTTCATAAAGGATTCCTAGTATCAACATACCATGAATTACTTATTCAACCTTTAAATTTGGTTATCAATTTTCTCCCCTTATTTATTTTTTTTCGTGTTGGTACGACCTTTATTTATTAGCTACATTCCATCTAATTGTTTATTTATTTATATTCTTATTCATTATGGTTTAGTCGAAGATGTCACATAGGGGAGGTGCTAGAAATGCCTCTAGCTCGAGAAATGCTTTAGGTATCATTGATGATTCTGACCCAACCTTGCGCGAGATGGATAACGAAGGTAATCCGATGATGCGCACAATGATTAGGTTGATGGAACAACAGAGTAGGCTGATACAAGATATGGCTAGAGTAGAGTTAGGGCACATGAGAACGTGCCAGTTGAAAGGCAAGTTGGCGCAAGAGATCAAGGAGCTATGGTGAACTTAGAACGATTTAAGAAATTAGGACCACCTACCTTTTAGGGGACTGTTGACATTATTTATATGGGGAGACTTGTGGGATCTTTACTGATCATAAGAGTTTGAAGTATTTGTTTACTCAAAAAGAATTGAATTCTTTCACCTAAATATAGTAGAATTTATTTTGAGCTAACAAGCCCTTTAAGTATTAAAATAATAATAATAATAATAATAATAATAATAATAATAATAATAATAATAATAATTAATTTTAAGAGTAGTAATGACATAAGTGATGATGCAATGATTAAGTAATAATAACATAAGTAATGACATAAGTGATGATGTAAAAGAAGTTTATAGAGATGGATAAGAATTCTAGAAATTAGTAATGTATTTATGAAGAATAATTTCAATCATTGATCAAGAGTTATGGTGGAAAAATCTTAGCCATCCATTAGCCTTAAGAAATCCTATAAATACCCTCTAACCCCTTTCATTTTCAATCCAACCTAGGAATTAAAACATTTGTTTAGGAGAGCATAAAAGCAATTGGTAAGTTTATTCTCCTTATTCTCCACAAGATTTTTAATCACTATCTAGGGTTTATATTAGCATAATTTTAGATTGTTACAGATCATAATATATGATTTAAAGTGTGTTTAGGTTCTGTTTAAGATTCTGATTTATTGTGGGTTTTAATAATCAACCCTTGGTGCTTTAAGCACACTCGACAAATTCTAGACAATATGAGTATCTCGAGTTCAAACATATATTTTCTTAACTATTTTTCTTAAGAACTTTATATTTTTGGAAACTAGACATGTAGTGCTTATTGATTAAATTTTATTTCATAAGATTTGACTTTGTTTTCAATTTTATATAGATTTTTGAATCGGAGACTAATACAACTGAAAACTGTGATTCCAGCAAGTCAATTAGATTCACAAACTTATTTATACTATTAAATGAACTCAGAACATTCTGAAATTTTATATAAGAGTTGATGCATGTGTATAATATTTACAGTTTTAATTTCATAATTTTCTGATTAGTATCTGATTTTATAAAAATCTCAGAACACGTTCTGTTCGGTTAAGACACAGTGAAATAGTTTCAAATTTGTTAAGTAATAAATAGTTTTGAAAATGTTTTTGGTATCAGATTCTCTTGGAAATTTTATATGAGGTGCCTATGGATGTCCAGAATGGTTCCATAGAATATTATGTCATTTTGAGTTTTAGAGTAAGAGTTCAAATTCTGAGAACTAGACTAGTACGGGTATAAATTAGAAAATCATATTCTTAGGATAAGTTATTGATAGCTATATCTTATATTTGTTAAGGTGTTGGAGGTGATTGAGACTTTTAGAGGCTTAGAGGTGTGTTAATTCAAATCTTTTAATCGAGGTAAGTAACTTTATTCCTAATATACTGGATAAGTATGATTATTTTGATACTAATATATGTACATGTGTTTTTATGGTTTATTTGGAAAATCAATTACTTTTCATAACAAAATTAGTTTATACAAGTAACTTCTTTGGATATGTATAAGTATTTTGATATTATTATAAGAGTTTTTATACTAATTAGAAGATTAATGGATTTTCATAACAAAATCAGTTTATGAAAATATTTTCAAATCTAAATTCTTTTAACAAAATATTTTTTTAAATGCTTTTGAATATGTAAATTATGTTATGACATGACTAACTTTTCTAATTCTATCTATGAAATATTGTGCAAGTGTAAATTGTTACTATAGACTTTTATGAATCTTATATGAATGTTCTGTGCATATGTATGATTTCAAAATTTTATGATTGTACGGGGGCCATCTTTTGGGACTATATGGAGGCCACCTCTTGAAGGCCAAAGCGTCACAAAGTGACACATATAGTGCAAAGTGCCATGTATAAATCATTATGTCTTGACTCATTATCTATAGTTATTCTGATTCTGATTCTGATCGTATTATACGATATGTCCTTACGACCAAGATCTTGGATTTTACCGAGTGTGCACATGATATTCGATTACATTTTAAATAGGGGGTCACCAGGACTATAGGTGACACTATGTGACATGAGCTAACTATCTATTTTCTGTGTACGCGATATATGATTTGCTTTTATAAATGATTATTTTGATATTCTGAATTACAATGAATTTATGTCATCTTGGGAATGATTTTACTTATAGAGTTGATGACTTACCCCTCGTCATTACTTTTTACAGATTAAGTTTCGTTTGAAAGATGTGTCTAACTTTGGAGTTAGTGCTTTCGTTTCCATTTGCTATTTGAATAAGAAGAGGAATGAATTGATGTTTCTATTTAATTTACTTCTTTTATGAACTTGTAATTTGGAGTTTGAGACTTTTGTTTTTGGGAAAGACTATTTAGTGTAGAATGTGTGAATTTGTGGATTTGTTTGAATAAGAATTTGAGGTATTTCAGTTTGAAATTTATGAGTAAGGATTACGATTTGTGAGTAACCTCCTTCTTCACGAGCTCTGCACGTGTTAGATTTGGGGTGTTATAAAATTATTTAAATATGTAATAAAGAAAATAGGGATACTGTAAAAAAATAAATATAAATAAAAATGATTTAAATAATAACATTCTAAATAAATTATAAATAAGTAAATAAGCCCATTTTTATCATTGCACATTAAACATTACACTGTTGACTTTCACTTGCCCATCGGCCATAGTAATTGTTTGAAAAGTAATTGTCAAATAATCTTAATTTACCAAATACTGTCCTAAATTATTTATAAAGCTGATTTTTTTTAAGAATCGAGGTAGAAGTTGATTCCTTGGGAAGAAAAAGTAATCTCAAACATACTCAAAATACTAAGAATTCCAAACACTATTTTTACTATTAATATCATTTTTAGGCCTATTTCATTTCAACATCGCAAAGAATTTTCTAAAAGTTATGAAAATATTTTTTAATTTTTCACTTATTGTTAAATTGTCTATTATTTTAAATTAAAAAATTCTAAATAGGTCAATAATCATCACTGGCATTTACAATTATTATACAGAGCAAACTTCATTTACTCCCTACTTATAATGATAATTTTTAATTTATTCTAAAAATATAAAAAAATTAAATTTATCTCATTTACTGTTAAGAAAAAAATCAATGCGCCCGTATATCATTCTATCTGAGGTGAATGAAAATTTACCCTATTATTCTAGTACAATGTTATTTTATCACTTGAATTGAAAAAAAAAATTAAAAATCTATATTTCTGCAATTCTTTTAGCTAAATACTCAGAACCTTAAGTCCTTAACCACAGTGAAGCAAAACGCTTGTCGTTTGACAAAATACGACTGTCGTTTCCATCTCTTTCTTTGGGTGAACAGCTAAACAATCTCACCCGTCCATTATGAAACCCTAAAAAGGAGTACAACCGTCCGATCCATTGCTAGAAATCCATAAAAACATTATCTCAGGATGCCACAAGCCCCTTCTAACACTAAACCTAGGGTTTGCAGAGAGCTAGCTGCGCACACAAGCCACCTCATTGAGGTCATCAAATCCCTATCTCTGTAACCGAACAAACAGAAAGCAAAATGGCAACTCAAATCAGCAAGAAAAGAAAGGTGAGGGGAGTAGTTCTTTTTAATTAATCTCATTATTTTGGCCTAATAATTCATTTTATTATTAATGATTTGATTTACAGTTCGTGGCTGATGGCGTGTTTTTCGCGGAGCTTAATGAGGTACTGACTAGAGAGCTTGCGGAGGACGGTTATTCTGGAGTAGAGGTCAGGGTAACTCCCATGCGTACTGAGATCATCATCCGAGCCACTCGCACACAGAACGTTCTTGGTTCGACTCACTATTTTTTTTATCTTTATTAATTTTTTTTTTTTAGAGTTGGGGAAAATATATGTATTTAGATTTTAAATTAGTTTTATTTTTAAAAAATAAAACAGGTGAGAAAGGGAGGAGAATTAGAGAGCTGACATCAGTGGTGCAGAAAAGGTTCAAATTCCCGGAGAATAGCGTGGAGCTGTACGCTGAGAAAGTCAACAATAGAGGACTATGTGCCATTGCTCAAGCCGAGTCTCTTCGCTACAAGCTCCTTGGCGGGCTTGCTGTTCGCAGGTATGATGGATTCTTAGTACTTGCTGTCTGGATATTGTTTTACATTCATGATTTACGGAAATAGATGCAACAAAATTTATGAAGTCTTCTACACACCAAAGATTTCTTTTATTTATATTATTTTGTCATCTATAAAGCATAGCGGCATCTCTGTGCCATCTTTGTGTCGGAAGATGACTAAATTAAACTGTAGTCTCCATGCCATCATCTTTGTGAAAGTGTCCTGTTTTTCACATGGTAACCTTAAGGAGAGTACATACACGGCTTGATATTCCTATTATCTTTATCTTGTCTTGATGCCATAGCACCATCTTTTATTTTGAACTTTCACTTGTAGCAAATGGGTTAGCATCTATGCCAGCTTTGTGTCTGAAGATGACTACATTGACTGTGCGTTTTTGAGGCTATCTGTTGTTGACAATCTAATGGAACTAACATTTGTATGCTACATTTGTCACATGATTGGAGAATTTTTTTCTCAATATTCAGCAAAACACCATTTGACTGCCCTTGCCGAAAATGTGCATTGAGTTGATGCTTAATTTCTTTTTTTTACTCAAATCTTTGTATTGCTGTGTATAAGGGCTGAACCAATGGGTTTTTGGATTGCCACACAATTGAGTACTTGCTTGTGAATATCCAGAAGTATGCTATTTGACTGCCCTTTTTGAAAATACAAATTGAATTGATGCGTACTTTTTTTTTGTTTTACTGTTGTCAAGTCTTTGTATGGCTATTTATTAACTTTGACCCAAACGGGTTTTGGATTGCCTCACTATTGAAAACTTCTTCTCAATATACTGAATTGCTATTTGACTGCCCTTATAAGATACCAAATTTGTTTATTTCAGTGTTGTAAGTTTTTGTAGCTACTTTTTGATGTTCTGAACTTATAGTACAAAGGTAGTTTTGGTTCAATGGTCATTTACTTGATTATCTATTCTTTGTTGTATCCACTTTTTTTCCCCCCTTATATTATATTCAAACTATTGTTTTATGTTGAATACTTGTTCAACATTATTTTCTTTCTTTTTATTATTATTAAGTTCATTAATTTCATGTAGAAGATGATTTGGGCTGTGGAGTCTACATGGAATCTCATCTGACCACTGATCTATTCTATGGTTTTTACCTTCTATAGGGCTTGCTATGGTGTCTTGAGGTTCATTATGGAAAGTGGAGCCAAGGGATGTGAGGTTTGTCTATGTGGATTTTATGTTATTCCTAATGAGGACCAATTGAAAAATTTTTAATCCCCTTCTATCGGTAGTGAATTTGGTTGTCAATGACTTTGTTTATGAACAGGTCATTGTCAGTGGAAAGTTGAGGGCACAACGTGCAAAATCAATGAAGTTTAAGGATGGATATATGGTCTCTTCTGGTCAGCCAGTGAATGAATATATTGACTCTGCTGTGAGACATGTTCTTTTGAGACAGGTTTGCCTCGATTATATATTTTTTATTTGTGATTTCATAACCATTTTATGCAGTTTCATTTACGTGCTCCAGGCTGCTCTTTATACCCTTTCAGAAAACATGGGTTTGTGATTTCATATCAAGTTTTTGATATCCATTGCAGGGTGTACTTGGTATTAAGGTCAAGATCATGCTTAGTTGGGATCCTAATGGAAAGCAAGGTCCTACTACCCCCCTACCTGATCTTGTAACAATCCACTCACCCAAGGACGAAGAGGAGTATGTCAAGCCGACATTGGTTGCTGCTGATATTGAGGTCCCAATCCAAGTGGCTTAAGGCCGAAGTGGGGTATAGTATCATCTCTGATATTTTATCAGTGGTATTTTAAGTGTTCTAGTTTTCTTTTTTGTTGGTAATGAAGGATACCTCAGACTCCATGGTGTTAATTTTGATATACTGTAGTCATCAGTATTGTTAAAGATTTCTTAATTATCAACCAATTTTCTTGTTTAATCTGTTGCACATTGTTTATTTTGTATTCTATTTGCTTGAGCTGTAACTGCAATATGGCTCTTGATTACTACTATTGTTTAAGTTTGTTTAAAGCTTATTTGGGCCGGGATTCAAATTCTGGCGTACTACATTTGATGATTGCTATCCAAGAGAACAGCTCACTGAAAGTCCCCCGGGGGGGGTTGGGTTCTCGGGGTTGGAATGGTTGTCAAATGACTGTTCTGCAAAATATTTTGTAGTTTTTCAACAGTTGGGGTTGCGGTGGTAGAATGATGTTACATCGGCAGAAACAAGTTTACGCACAGAACAATTGGGCGCAAAAAGCCCCTTCTGATTGTTTATTAAAATGTAGGATGATGTTACATCGGCAAAAACCACTTTACACAGAACAATTGTGTGCAAAGAGCCCATCTGGTTGTCTATTAAAATGTTGGGATTTTTTCTTTGCCGTTCCTTCAAAGGATGGGTCAGGTGTGGTTTTCTCAATAGTGCTGTGGTAGGATGATATCACGTTGGCTAAAACAGCTTTGCACGTGGAACAATTGGGTGCAAACAGCCCCGCCGATTGTTTATTATTATTATTTTTGAGAAAATTATACTTGATCCATTCTTTCAAGGAACGAAAAAAAATCCCCGACTTTTTAATTTTAAACCCTCAAAACTTGTGTATTAACAAATTTCACTAATTTGGATAGAATATGCTCTTTTATTGTTTAAATGACTGAATTTAACACTAATTGTTATGACCTTTTGGTGGTAAAATTTAGGTCATACATTGAGAGTGTGACACGTATGCAATAGTCTCTATGTCCAATATACCATTACAAAATGTGAACAAAAATTTTAAAGAGTGAGAGTGAAATGGGAAGATCTCAAGGAGAGAGTATGAGCCATGCTATTAATTTAAAAAAGTGCAGAAAATATTTTTGAAAGCACGTTAAGGTTGCTACATGTGAATGAAAGACTATTGTAACAATGGCAATCCCTCCACCAAAATTTACTACACGTCAACATAATGTCCTCACTAATGTCATTTCCAAATATTTCCTCAATAGTCACATGAACCAAGAGTGAGAAAGGAAACCAGCTCAATTGTCATTTGAGCCTCAAACAGTGAAGTTAGCAACTTTACAACTCAATCGGGTTATTTGGACTAAGCCACTGAGAGAGTAAGACATGCTGTCACTTGGAAAAATCTCTTAATTCCCAAAACAGACTTTTCTCTTATTCTAAAGCAGGGTACCAAACCAGATAAAAACTTATCAAGTTTTTTTATACACAGTATACTTCCTTGAGATTTCAAACTACCTAAAGCCCTTGCCTAAATAAAGGAATGACTTTAAGATACCTCAGGGGCACTCCCTATATAAGGTTATACCCTAAAAGGCACTCCCTATACAAGGTCAAATCAGTCTCAGTAAAATAAGTCCAGCTCCTTTCCAATAAGCCTCAACTTTTCAATTGTTTTAGGGTTTGTCTGAAACCCATCATCCTTTCAATCACTTAGCTAACTTGAACGTCAGAGTGCCATCGTCACCCACTGCTGACGTTGCCTCTAACAATTACTTTCTCTTATTTTTAGCACTAGTTTTTGCTTTGTTCATCCTCAAAAAATTATTACAAGGTTCACAAAACTACCCTTCAAACTCTCATAATGTTTTTTAATTGAACCAAAGTTAGACCAAAACAGGGACAAAAATGTTTAACTTCATTACATTATAACTTTGCAAAATTTTATTGAGTAATTTAATATGATCTCATATACATTAAATAAGACAATAAAAATATAATTAATATTTTGATATGATTTTGGTTTAGTCCAAAAACAATATGAGAGCTTGCTTTTGCGAGGTGATTTTATTAAAAATATGGTTTGATTCACATTGAATAATTTTGTGGAGATAAATAAGGGTGCTACTAATCATGATAAGAAGAATCATGAGGTAACTGATATAGTGAAGAGTATAGAGTTTGAGCTAAAGCTTTCTAAAGAAGTTGATCATGGGGTTAGACTACCTTAAGAACACCTCAGAAGATCAACAACTAAACTCTCATATTAACTGTAGATATGGTTTTGTTGAGATGATCTTCTATTCCTTATCTATTGCAAAGGAAGTACGCCAAGATCAACCAAATACATTTGCAAAAGCAATGTTGAGTAGTGACAAGAAACAGTGGAGTCAAGCTATGCAAGAGGAAATGGACTGTGGAATACAAGTGGATCTTTAAATACTTGTTCAACAAATACTTGTATGGCTGAAGCAATCTTTAAGACAGTGGTACAAGAGGTTCTATATATTTATGCTAAAGCATGGGTTTATAAGGGGCAAGTTTGATAGTTGTGTGTACCTGACAAACACTAAGCAAGATAGAGCTATTTATCTATTTCTATATGTAGATGATATGTTGGTGGGAGGTTCATAGCAAATGTGGGAAAAAAGCACTAAAAAATTATTAAATGGTTGTTAAGGTACTTTTGAGTGAATCTTAAATAGAGATTTAGTATACAGAAAGCATAGGATTCTACAATCAATATTGAGGGATATATTGATTTACATTATACTAGTGACTGAGATTGAAAAAGGTCAATAATAGAATACTCATTCGGGGCAAACAGTAAAACAATAAGCTGGAAGTCTACTCTATAATCTATAGTTGCTCTATCATCAATGGAAGCTTACTATGTTGCTCTAACAGAAGCAATTAAAGAGTTAATTTGGCTGAAAGCATTAATGAAAGAGTTGGTTGGAAATTTGAGCAATGTTTGCATGTTTTGTCATAGTTGAAATGCAATAGATTTGAGCAAAAATCAGGTGCACCATGAGAGAACAAAACATATAGATGTAAGAATTCATTTCATTTGAGATGAGATTAACAAAGGTATGCTAGAGCTAAATGTATAAACTTCAAGGAACCTAGCAAATATGATGACTAAACCTTTACTATTCAGTAAGTTTAGGTTACATCAGAACTTGGCTGGGGTTACTTGCCTTTAAGCTATAATGTAAGTCATTTCTAAAGTTATGCAGGGACTTTTGGGTAATTTAACTATTCAGTTGCGGATTGTACCCCAACAACAGTATGTCTTAATCTCTGATTAGCTTATTCTAATAAGCCAATTGGGTAATAGTTGTTAACTTCACTGTTGGTGGCTCAGATAATAGCTAAGCTAGTTCTTCCTCTCACTCTTGGTGTATGTGACTGTTAGAGAGCTATTTTGAGGTGATCCTTATGGGGACCATACCAAGCTAACATGTAGTAATTTTGGTGGAGCAGCTATCGTTGTTACAATGTGCTCCATTGGCATGTAGAAACCTTAAGGCATTTTGGAAGACATTTTCTGCACTTTTCAGGTTAATAGGTGGTTCATGCTTTTTTCTTGAGATCTTTTCATTTTACCCTTACCCCTTTTAATTTCCTCTTCATATTTTGTAAGGTCATATTGGAAATGGGGGCCATTGCACACGTATCACACTCTAATTGTATAAGCCAAATTTTATCATGAACAAGATCCTATTATTCTTTTTTTAGCAAAAAATGAGATGAGATGATCAAACTTATACTTGTGGAATCATGTGTGGATATCTTCCCATTAGAGAATTTACTATTAGGTATGTGCCCTCGGGGATGTTTCGGGTATCTAAAGCTTCGAGAATCTTTTTCTTTTTGATTCACTCAGCACTAGTGTTGTTCCTACTTTAATTTTTTTAATTGAATGCAGTTGTTATCTACCATGATCAAACAAAAGATTATATATTGGTGTTGCTTCTAGTTTATGTTGTTTTTAAATGCTTGTTTAATTGGCGTTTTCATCTTGTTAAGTCTAAAGATCCCTTTTTGGATGGAAATGTATAGGGTGAAAGCGCAATGAATTTTTTGCGTCATAGGATGGGTCGTCCCTATCACTAGTCAATCCATCTTAGGAATAAAAATACGTGGGATTATCCCCATCATACTGTTGACATGTTCTCGTCACTAGGCGATCTCTCTTAGGGATAAAAATTTGTGGGATTATCCCCCTCATCATGGGAGGTTTTTCTATTGTCATGTATGATTGTCCCCATCATCAAGCGATCTCTTTAGGGATGAAAATGCGTGGGACTGTCCCTATCAGCATCACCAAGCAATCCCTCTTGAAGGTTAAATCAGTGTGGATTTTTCCTAAATTCTTGGGACTATCCCCCTCATCATGGGAGTTTTTCTATTGTCATGTATGATTGTCCCCATCATCAAGCGATCTCTTTAGGGATGAAAATGCGTGGGACTGTCCCTATCAGCATCACTAAGCAATCCCTCTTGAAGGTTAAATCAGTGTGGATTTTTCCTTATCATCTCTAGCAGGTTAATTTAGTGTGGTGGCTTCGTCCCACCACCAGGTAATCTCTTTTTAGGAGATAAACTAATGTGGGCTTGTCTCCCATCACCATGCGATCCCTTTTGGAGGTTAAATCGGTATGAAATTCTCTCTATCATCAGATAACTCCTTTTTAGGGTTAATCGGTTTGGGATTGTATTTATTAAATGTGAGATTGATCCCATAATTATATGGGGTTCTCCCCATTACTGGTTAATCCGTCTTATAAATGAAAATATGTGGGACTATCCCGATTACTAGGTGATCCCTTTTTGGGGACAAGTTGGTGTGGAACTGTCATCGTCATTACCAGGCAATCATAATTAGGGATTTAAAATGTATGGGATTTGTCCTATCACTTGACAATCTTCCTTAGGATTCTTCTGGATCGTTATGTAGACCCTTTCTAAACTAAGGTTCTTTTTTTAAAGCCTTTAGAATTGAATTTTTTGGGAGCTAATGTTTATAGATTTGTTAACATAGGTTGATCCCCTAGTCTAAAGCACTTCTCCTAATATTTCATAGCCAATCATTTCTGGTAAAAATGGGCAATTTATGAGTTTTTTAGAGGGAGTTCTACATCGTATTTTCAGCATATGTTGTTCAACTCTTTTTGCTTGGTGAAAATGTGGAGTTCATCCCTTGAGCACGCTCTAGCCAAAGAAACTTATTAATACATTGGTGAACTCTCAACGTAAATTGATTATAGCATCTGCCTCAATACTAACCATATTAGACCTAACGTCAATACCATTAATTCTGTAGGTTCACCCCTTGTTGTCCATTTGGAGATTTTAGGATCAAGGGTAGTTTCTATTTGTTGTTGTGGTTTGAAAAAGAAAAGGCCTATTGGAGATACCCCTTCTTAGTCGAAGGGATAGTCTCTTGGGGATACTCCTTCTAAATGGAGGAGTCAATCCCCCAATATAAAACTTATATTTAGGACCACATCTCTTTATTCTAGTTTTGCAAGCTTGTCTTAGGGGACAATCCTTTAATAGTTTTGGGATGTTCTAGCGCTTGCAATAATTAGTTTTAATTTGAGCCATTAAAGTGATCTATAAGTTTTTCTTGTGCATTTTCTTATTGTCTTTCGGATTAGGGGTGGTGTCCATCCCCTATCGTGGTTAAATTAAAGGTAATCCCTTGAAAGTATATTTGAAGACTAGTTAATCCTTGCGCAAATGTCTTAAAAAGAGGAACTGCATAAGCATGGCCTTGTATAAGTAGTTGGCTCCTTTAAAATAGATTGTGGCCTTGGAACCACCTTTTTTATTTATCACTATGAGATTATCCATAAAGGTCGCCATGCTTCGTTGAGCACCAGTATCTGAAAATCCAATTACTGGAATGGGTCTTTGAAATTTTGAGGGTATGATCTGATGAAATACAAGTTATGCAACCCAAGAGGGGGGGTGAATTGGGATTTTAAAAATATACAATACAATTCGCACAATAATTTAATCTATTGCCTTAATCAAATCAAAAATAATAAATTCAATCAAGCACAATATTAAAAAAGTAAGGGAAGAGAAAACAAACACAAGAATTTTTACATGGTTCGGCTATTCCCGCCTACGTCCACGCCTCCAAGCTTACTTGCCTTGAGGATTTCACTATCCAAGCCTCCCAAGGCTTCAAATGTTTATAATTGACTTCAAAGGTGTCAATGGACCTTTACAACAAGAGATTATCTCCCCAATCTCTTCACCCCAAGTGTTTCCCACACTTGTACACTCACAATTTGATGAGTAATGAAAATAACAATAATAAAACTCTCTTTAAGAGTGGATAACAAATTATAGCTCAATAATGATTCAATAAATGATGATTTGCGAAATGGAAGCTCAATATATGTTATATGATCTTGTTTATACTTGGATTGGTCCTTAAAATGAAGTTGGGATTGAGATTTTATAGTTAGAGTCCGAAAACTAGCCGTTGTAGACAAATTCCCTCAACCAAGCGGTTAGCCGCTTGATTTATCCGGCTAGCCGCTTGTAACAATGATATTACCGTTATTTTTGAATTTTACTACAGTACCACTGTTCAGAAAAATTACACTTTAGTCCAAAACTTTCTCTAATTATATTATGGCCCAAAACGCCATAAAACTTTACAAAAAGGTCCAATTTCAGAACTTCTAAATAATACTTGTCATCCCAATAATTTTTGAAATTATGATATGGCCCCAAAGAAATTAATATTTTTCAAAGAGGTCCTTTTCAAAATTTAACATAATACTCATAATTTTCAAAGTTTCTAAAATCTTTCACTTTAATCCAAAATTTGAAAATATAAGATTTTCCTCAGGCGGCTAGCCGCTAGCCTCAGGCGGTTAGCCACTTCCTCTCTGTCCAATTTTGGATTTCATGTGATTGAATTTCATTCGGGTCCTCAAACTTTCATAAATTATTGCATGGCCCAAAACGTTTCAAAACTTTGCAAATAAGTTCAAATCCAAAATTCAAAATAATATTTATCAAACTCAAAGATTGCAAAACTTTTCATTTAAGTCCAAATTACTCAAATCCACAAAATAATTTATCTTATAAATATAAAACCTTTTTGTTTATGAAAAATAATTATTGAATTAATCTTTTGAGCTTCTCAAATGCTAAATCATACATTAATTAAATCATACCAGCTTTACAAGAATTTATCGCAATAATTTATCCTTTGAGCTCCAAATTTTATTCTTGATTTTGCCGTTGTCCGCTGAGTGTCTTGAACTTGATTTCAGTTGATTCACTTGCATAAATATTATCATTCAAAAACTAGTGAACTTGAAAAATACAATATTTATTAAATCACTTAAGACACATGTTTGTTATCATCAAAATTACATTATGTGTAGCCCTTTAGGCTAACATCTGAAACATAAGTATGAGCCATAAAGGCAATATGAAAGGTCCCTTTATGGCATTTTCTTGTTATCTCTTAGAAAATTTTAAGATCAAGGGTGTTGTTCATCTCTTATCGTAGTGAGTTGGGGGTGATGAATCACCCAGTATTATATCTTTAGATTGATTGGTCCTTAAGCAAATACTAGTAGAGGAGAAATGTGATCAACTGAAAGATAAAGGGCCTCTTAAGGATGGTCTTGTTATTATGAAACTTTTGTTTAGGATCTAATCTCCTCACTTTGTTATATTTCTGTGAGATTGTCTCTAGGAGCGATCCCTCAGTGCTTTAGAGGTGTTATGGTAATCGAGCTCAATCTAAGCCATGGGGCTAATGTAGAAGGTTCCTTTTACAAGAATGGAATAGCATTCCAAGCTTTTTAGTATCCTCAAACAGTGAAAATGCTTATTGTATCATCAAGTAATATTTAGAGAGTATACCTTGAGAAAAAGTCGCAAATGACCATCTGACTACATGATCTTCCTTATCGGTCATGGCCCTTTGAATAGTTCTTTTGGTTAAGCCCTTTTAGGGTGCGTTTGGGATTGAAGTTGGGTAGCTGTAGCTTAAAAGGTATAACACTAAGTGTTTGGTAAACACTAGCTGTTGTAGCTTGGAAGCTATGCTGATATGATTTTTCACTTGTGTAATAGAAAATCTATGATAAAATTATTATTTAAAATTTATATTTACTGCATATTATTAATTTTTATTTTATAATTACAACTTTTTTCCCATAGCAGCTATAGCTTAAAAGCTACAACACCACAATCCCAAACAAAACCTTATTCAAGTGTGTTTTTTAATTACGGGTGTACTATTGCTCTATTCCATAGTGACGTTGGGTCTTCTCTTGAATAGTAACATAAGAATTTTGATCCTTTTTATAGCTTCTTAGGGTTTTCCCATAAATTAGGGCAAAATGGTATGAAGATCCTTTTGATAGTTGGGTGGGATTTTCCTTTTCATTCTCATCCCTCCAATTACTTGGGATCTTCCCTTGACTCAAGGTATAACTAGTTTGTAGATCCTCTTAAATAGTTACGTGGGATCTTCCTTTGACTCAAGGTATAACTAGTTTGCAGACCCTCTTAAATAGTTACGTGGTAGATACGTGGGATCTTCCTTTGACTCAAGGTATAACTAGTTTGTAGACCCTCTTAAATAGTTACGTGGGATCTTCCCTTGACTCAAAGTAGAATTGGTTTGGGAACCCTCCTAGATAGTTGTGTGGGATCTTCTTTTGACTTAGAGTATATAACCGGACTGAAAAATGGTAATCTCTTCAACAGCTATTTATAAATATATTTCATCATGTATATAATAAAAAACAACTAAATGCAAGTAAAGATTTAATTCATGCAATCATAAAAATATAATAGAAATCAAATTCATTAATAGGCATGTAGGGTTGGCATTTGTTGTCTAGATACTAGCTCTAACCTTAAAAGGTTTAGAGGCCTTGACTCTTCTTAAAATGACAGCAAAAAAATTTAGAAGACTTTTCAAAAAGTCAAATAGGAGAAGAAACTTTAGTTTCAAGAAAGAAATTCTTAAAGTAGAGAAAATGAAGATGGAGGCAATTGTTTACTTTGAATGCAAAAGGATGAGCTCACATAATATTAGAATGCCTTCTTCTTAAGAACCCTAATTCAAAGAAGAAAGCAATGGTGGCGACATAGAATGATAGTGATAATGACACTTTTGATGAGAAGCAAACTGGTGGATACCAAACTTTTGCACTCATGGCACTAAGAGGTGAAACATTTGATAAGCTTGATGACGTAAATGAATAACCTTCTTATGATTAGTCATTTAAAGCTTTTCAAGAGGTGCATAGTGATTTGAAGAAAATTGGTTTGATTCCCTTAAAGAGAAAATTATGAGTGGGTATGGTTTCTGTATTTGCAAGTATCATCAGAGTGTCTGATGATGTTTGAGGAGTTGGAAGGTCTAAGGCATGATTTTAGAGTCTGTATACCAGTTGATGGTGTAGGGTTGCCATTTTTGTAAAAATGGTTTGTTAAGCTCCTTGAAGCTGAATCTGGACTTTCAAAGTTGTGGGTAAATTTGGGTCTTGTAAGTAAAGGTTAAAGTTTGGGTAGCAAGTAAGCAATACACTTCCAGCATGGAGTGTAGTGAGGACAGTACCTATCACTACGTGTTGGTATTCTTTGAATCGAGTATCAAGTAACGCAAGTTTGGCTGTGACAGGCAAACCTTTTCTCCCGTGTAAGGTAAGGATAAGGCGTACTCCTCACAGATGGAGATGTGTGTAGCCTTCTTTTTTCCATTGTGCAATAAGATTTGTATTGATTTCAAGAGTGACATATTGCTCACTTTGAGTAGCCTGGAGGGCACACTGATCCAATCTAGACAACTGGATATATTCTTTGAGTGCTAGCCTTTTGGTTGAGATTAGAGTTCTGATGCTACGGGTAAAAGAGTTTCCTCTTTTGTATAGCTGATAAAGGGCATTGGTGACTCACTGATTTGGGGGTGAATCTGGTACATAAGAATATTCTACAAGGTGAGGATGAACAAAGGTTTCAAGACTAAAGTTTGTATGAATGGATAGCTATGCCTTTTGATTTGATAATGCCTTGAGCACTTCTATGAGACTTATGAATCATGTTTGGAGAGCTTTTATTGGCACATTTGTTGTTTGTTTATTTTGATGATATCCTCATTTATAGCAAAAGCATAGACAATCATGTAGTATATTTGAAATCTGCTTTTAGATGTGCTTAGAAAAAAAATTGTTCGTTAATATGAAGAAGCGCACCTTTTGCACCGATAAACTTGTATTTTTAGGATTTTTTGTGAGTGCACAGGGTGTATAGGTTGATGAGGAGAAGGTACATGTAATCCAAGAATGGCTGAGTCCCACAAGCGTAAGTAATGTGAGAAGCTTTCACGGGCTCGCTAGTTTCTACTAGCGATTTGTGAAGATTTTAGCACATTAGCCACACCGCCTACTGAAATAACAAAAAAAGATGTTGGATTCAAGTGGGAAGAAGAACAAGAGAAAGCATTTCAAATAATTAACCAAAAGTTAACTAATGCTCCCTTTTTGTCCTTGCCTAACTTTAATAAAACATTTGAAATTGAATGCGATACCTTAGGTATTGTTAATAGCGCAGTCTGTAGGAGGGACGACGAATTGTTTACTTTAGTGAGAAACTAAGGTATTTCAAATAATTAAGCAAAAGCTAACTAATGCACCCTTGTTGTCCTTGCCTAACTTTAATAAAACATTTGAAATTGAATGCGATGCCTTAGGTATTGGTAATAACGTAGTCTGTAGGAGGGATGACCAATTGTTTACTTTAGTGAGAAACTAAGTGGGGCGACCTTAAACTACCCTACTTACAATAAGGAGTTGTTTGCATTGGTTCGAGTGTTAGAAACGTGGCAGCACTGCCTATGGCCTAAGGAGTTTATGATTCACACCGATCATGAGTCCTTAAAACATCCTAGAAGCCAAAACAAGCTGAACAAGAGGCATGCTCGATGGGTAGAATACATAAAGACGTTTCTGTATGTCATTCGTTAAAAGCAAGATAAGGAAAACGTTATTGCAGATGCTCTTTATTGACACATAATGCTAAATTGCTTGGTATTGAACATATTAAGGAATTGTATGCTAATGACCATGATTTCAGTGTTGAATTCCAAGCTTGTGAAAAGACAACCCGCGGTTGGTAAGTACTTTAGGCATGATGGTTACTTATTTTAAGGGAATAAATTGTGTGTATCTAATTGTTCTTTGGGAGATTTATTAGTGAGAGAATCCTATGGAGGAGGGTTGATAGGGCATTTTAGAGTTGTAAAGACTTTAGTAGTTTTATAGGAACACTTCTGTTGGCCATATATGAAACAAGATTTTGAAAGACTTTGTGGTAGATGCATCACTTATACACCCCATTGCCAATACCTATTGCGCTTGGATTAATGTTTCGATGGATTTTGTGCTAGGGATACCTAAGTCTAAATGAGGGAGGGACTCAATTTTTATGGTTATAGATAGATTTTCAAAGATGGTATATTTTATTCCATGCCACAAAATGGATGATGCTTCTAATGTCGCTGATGTGACCTAGAGTGCCCAAAGCATTAAAGATCTGTTGCTTGTTCCAGAAGGGCCAAGTTCGAAAGCACAAGCTAAGAAGATCAAAGAAGCAATTAAGGATTTGTTCAAGCTACTTTGATAAATTAAATTCAAATTCAATTTGCAAGAGACCAATATTCAAGATCGGCTTGAAAGAGGAGGAGCCAGCCTAGGTATACTTGATTCAAGCTCATGAGGTGGTGAGAATGATTTTTGAAGTAAAAGAAGGGCTAGAAAATCAATTCTAAACCTGTAACTACATTCGTTATGTCGAGAGCTTGGAAACAGTATATTGGGGGCCCAAGTTCAACATCATATGCCAAAGTTACAGTCTGTTTAAGATCAATGGATCTGCATGCCCAGACCCACGCGGCTCGAAGTTTTAATTTTAGAGTTTTTTCGTGTTTATGGTTATCCACTTTATATAAACACTCTTTTATGTTCTTTGAATGCACATTTGACAATCTTGAGTTTGATATTATTAGAGAGGATTTTCTAAACTTGTTCTTGAAAGAACTTTTGACTTATCAAAGGAGTTGCTAATCTTTGTGGCGTCTTATTTAGCAATCCGGGTTCTTGAGACTTAGCTTCCCAAGGGTTTGGATGTTTTATATGAATTCTGATCATATTGGCTTTCTTGCGATTTTATCAATCTAGTTGTGGGTTATCAGTTGGTATCAAAGCTTAGGCACCAAGGTCATATTCATCTTTCTTTAATTGTTTTTCATTCTTATTTGAGATTTTTCATTCTTGTTCTAGTATTTTTTAAAAAAAAAATTCATGAATAATGCCGCATGAACAGTACCACATGAACAATGTTTTTAAGGTTTCTTTTTATCAATTTTACATCCTTGTAGTTTATTCTCCCTAAATATGTAAATTTTACCTATTCCTTCCTAAATTCATTCAAATTTAAACTATTTACAAAAAAAAAATTGGGTAATAATAATAATAATAATAATAATAATAATAATAATAATAATAATAATAATCATATTTGGTGATCTCCTTTGTTTATTTGTTTTGTTAATCTTGTTTCCTTTTTTTTTTCATTATTGTTTCTTGGACTATGATTGTTAGAGGGATTATACTTTGGTGCTTTCCCTTGATTGAGTCATTAGTTGACTGAAAAAATATAAAAGTGGTAAATATAAAAGAACTTGACTGAGAAAGTATAAAAGTGGTAAAAAGTAAGAGTGTGTGTGCACAGCTTCATGTAAAAGCCAATTTGAGCGTAAACACAAGTGTAGTGGTATCTCGAGTGCAAACACATGAGGCTTGTGAGGTTTATTACTTTTTTTTTTGTTTTTTTCTTTATTTTTGCTAAATCTCTTTGCAGTTTACTTTAAATAACTAATATGAATGATAAAAGTGAGGCTCCACCTTCCACAGTAGACCTTACTTTAATTTTGAAAGCAATGCATCGGGCATTTGAGAGGATGAATATGAGGTTTGAAGAGATAGAAAGCCAGTTGAGGCAACATGGGGCTGTCGTTAAGAGTATTCAGAGGGAGAAAACTAGTAGAGAGTGTAACAAGCTGCACATGATGAAACAAGATATAATGGGGGAAATAATAGGCGTAGATATGAGATAGAGAATGAATTCCAAGAAGATGATGGCGATGATTGAGCATCCGACGTAGATAGAGATAGAGTAAGATGTAGAAAAGCAAGCAAGAAAGGGGGTATAGAAGAGATGATGAGGATATGGATTTAGGTAAAATCAAAGTGACCATTCCTTCATTTCAAAGAAAGATTGACCCTAAGGCTTACATGGAGTGGGAAAAGAAGGTTGAGTTGAGCTTTGATTGTCACAACTATTTAGAGGAGAAAAGGTGAAGGTAGTAGTTATTGAATTCACGGACTATGCTATTATTAAGTGGGATCAATTAGTGAATAATGGGAGGAGGAATCGTGAAAAACCTATAGCTACGTGGGGAGAGTTGAGAGCACTTATGGGGAAGCAGTTCACTCCTAGTCATTACCACAGGGATCTTTATCCTAAGCTATAGAGCCTTACCCAAGGGTTGAAGTGATACGAATCCCGTCAAGAACTGACGCAACCCTAATCAATTTAGTTCCTAAGATTGAATCTAAATCGGGAATGGAATGGAACCTCGACCCAATACTTATTGAAAGCACGAACCTTGGTATGTGAAGACGCCACAATCAACTATAGATGGTCTGATTGAGGTTTTTTACAGGCTGAGGAGAAAGGTTGCTTGTTTTCTATGAGGTCTTTGAACCTGCTTGGAAAATCTTTTCCTCATAGGTCTTACTCTTACCAACTTAACCATCTCTGAAGATGAATTATGGTACATGTGGTGTCTCACTACTCTATACGCCACAAAACTTGTCATTCCTCTCAGGCCAGTCCTTCGACACATCACAACTTCAGAATTTGCCCCCACGCCACAGAAATCTGATAAGTTCAAAGAGTTTGTAAAGAACCAAAGAGAATTAACTCTCTCACCAAATGCATAAAAAAAAACCTTCTTTATGTTTATTGGATACGAGTACATTATATAGGGGTGGTTACAAGAAGTTTTGAAGTAAATAGGAAAGAATTTAAACCAAATCAGAATCTTAATCTAAGTAAATATGAAAGAATCTAAATCAAATCAGGATCCTAATTGGCTTTAATTACCTTACATCAATTAAATGGAAACTAGGCGATTAAGATAGAAATAACTGATTTGTTTCCATAATAGCCTTTGGAAGATTCATCAGAAGATTTCTTGATCAGAAGAGATTTCTTCTGATTCAGATGGATTAGAACAGACTTGAGATGAAAACTAATGTAAGGGTGCTTTGTCTTTTGGTATGGGTTCAGGTTCAGGTTCAAGTATTATTGGTTGCGGTTGAGGAGTAGTGACTGTTTGTTGATAGACTGGCGGTGGTTCAGGTCTAATTGGTCTGGATCTTGGTTTTGGAAGAATAGGAATTAGATCCTATCTAAACTGAGTTTGTGACAGATGAGACTGACCAAAAAACTTTGCATAACCAACTAGCTGTCGGAAGGATGGTGTATGAAATGGTTGATAAGTGCTGAAAGTTAGTGTATGGAGAGGTAATGTAGGAGATTTTGCAAATAAGGAGGGTTGTTGCCTATCTGCATCTATTTTGGTCAATTCAGCTTTTAGCTGTTTAATATCTACTTCTTTTTGGTTGAATTTTGGACCCCAATATCAGTTATGAATCATCCACCGGAGGTTTGAATCAAGCTGAGAAATTCGATTCTATAGATTGAGGTACATCTGTTCAAGCTGGATTGTGATTTTATCAACTTTGGTGTCAGTTTGCTTGACTTGAGATGCGACTTTCTCAATTTTTTCATCAAGTATTCTGAAATCCGATTTCTGTGCTCTGGTGTTCTGGGTTTGCCAGTTTAGAACGGCTTCGAATTGTTGTAGTTCCTCATGTTGACCAGTAGGTGACATTGGAGATTGAACAAAAGGTTTTGTAACTACCTTTGTCTGAGGATCTGACTGCTTTTCCAAGGATGGAAATTGTTCTTGGTAAGAACTAGAAGAAAACATCATGCAGGGTTGAACGGGAGTTGGATTAACAAAAGACTGTTTAATCTCTTGTTTGCATGATTTTTGCCGACACTCCTTTTAAATGATCCTTAGCCCTTTTTGTAAATAGGCAAAGGAGTTGTGCCATCTGTATCATCTGGAGGCAAAGGAGGTTTTTGGTGGCATATTTCTTTTTTATGACTTTTCTTTTTCTGACGTCTAGGATGCCTGTTAAAGTCGCCATCATCCCCATCTTCTTCAAGAGAAGGACAGTCTGGATCACACATTTGGGGCCCTGGAACATCCCATAAGAAGTGACTATTAACTTTATCTGGATAAATCAGATAGCCATCAGAAGCAAACCCATGGATGGGAATGTTTTCTTGTGCTGTAAAAACAGCAGTGATCATGGAAGAATAAGAAAAGGAGTTTCTAAGTGTGGTTTTTTCGTTGGGTGGCTGAAAAGTCATTTTGACCGTTCCATCTGCTCTTTTTTCAAAGAGAGCATTAGAAGTTTGGACCGGTATGGAGTTCTGGTGAAACTTTTTATAATTGGATAGCCACTCAAGAGGCATGAGCTTAAGAAGTTCTTCTTTCTGGATTTGCCTTGGGATTTGGACTATAGAAGGAATGGTTTCTGTGTCAACAAGGATCATTAGTGCATCTGATGAAGTTTGTGGTGTGGGAAGGTCAAGTGCATGGTTTTGTAGGCGATACACCAATTGGTGGTATAAAGTTGCCGGTTTTGAAGAGACAGTTTGTTCAGCTCCTTGAAACTGGATCTGAACCATTAAAGTTGTGGGTAAATTGGGATCTTTAAGAGAATCAGTTTGTTTAGCTCCTTGAAGTTGGATCTAAACCTTTAAAGTTGTGGGTAGATTGGGATATTCAAGAGAAAGGTTAAAGTTTGGGTAGAAAGTCAGAAGAACACTTCGTGCATGTAGAGTGGTCAGGACAGTTCCTATGACTGCATGTTGGTATTCTTTGAACCGGGTGTCTAACAGTACTAGTCTGGCTGTGACTGGCAAGCCTTTTCTGCTATGGAGTGTCAAAATTAACCGGACTCCACCAAGATGGAGATGAGTGTATCATTCTCTTTTCCATTGAGAAATAAGATCTGTGGGTATCTCTAGAGTGACATACTGCTCAGATTATGTTGCTTGAAGAGCACACTGATCCAATCGGGATGACTAGACATATTCTTTTAGAGCAGGTCTCCTAGTTGAGATGAGAGTTCTAATACTTCGGGTTATAGAATTTAGTCTCTGATATAGCTTATATGGGCTTATAAAAGGTATAAAGGATTCACTGATTTAGGCTGAATCAGGGACATAAGAATATTCAACAAGGTTTTATATTTTTAAGGCTAGGTGTTTGGTACAATGGGATGGATGGTGATTTAGTGAACAAAGATGGCTGCTATTGGTATTTTTCTGCATCTATCCGGGCGAGTTCAACTTTTAGTTGTCTGATCTGTGCTTCTTTTTTATTGAACTCTGGTCCCTAATAGCGATCTTCGATCATTGCCATGAGTTTTGAGGCAAGCTGAGCAAATCTCCTTCAGAGGTTGAGATACATATGTTCTAGTTGAACAGCAATAGCATCTACTTTTGTGCTAGGTTGCTTTACTTGTTCAGTAACATTTTCAATCTTTGCATCTAGATTCTGGAGAATGGTATTTTGAGCTTTGGCATTTTGGGTCTGCATGTTAAGAATCACTTCAAAAGTCGGGGATCTTCGAGTTGACCTGTTGGTGTTACTAAAGCCTAGACATAAGGTTTAGTAACTACCTTTTTCTAAGGATCAATTTGTTTTTCCAATGAAGGAAAATTCTCATGGTAGGAGCCAGATGAAAACATCATGCAACACTGTATTTTGTAGTGTAGGACAGGGTAATCTGCTTGTTGTCTGCATTGGGTTGAAGAAGAGGAGTTTAGGAACTATAATCCTTTGTTGTAAATAAGAAAATGAGTCAGGGAATCTACATCATCTGGGGGCAAGGAGGGCTCTTGTCTACATGAAGATCTTTTTGGAGTTTTCTTCTTTTTTCGTCGTCTTCGACGACTGTAGTCATCTTCTTCATCTGATTCTTCCTCAAGGCATGGACAGTATAGATTACACATGTAGGATCCAGGGACATCCCATAAAAAATGTCCATCTATCTTATCAGGATGAATAGGATAGCCTTTCGAAGAGAAGCTGTGGATGGGAATGTCTTCATGTGCTGTAGAAACAGCTTTGATCATTGAGAAATAAGAGAAAGATACTCAAGGTTGTTGGTCAGATGGTGGTTGAAAAGTCATTTTTATAGTGCCATCATTTCTTTTTTCAAATAATGCCTCAAAGTTCTGTATTTCCAAAACTTTTCAAGAGTGACAGATTATTCACTTTGAGAAGCCTGGAGGGCACACTGATCCAATCTAAATGACTGGATATATTCTTTGGGTGCTAGCCTTTTGGTTGAGATTAGAGTTCTGATGCTATGGGTAAAAGAGTTTCCTCTTTTGTATAGTTGATATGGGCTCATAAGGAGCATTGATGACTCACTGATTTGGGCTGAATCTGGTACATAGGAATATTCTACAAAGTTTTCTATTTTTGAGGCTTTGGAAAAGATAAAGTAGAAGAAATGGTAACATGAGAGTTCGAAGTTGATGATGAAGTCATGGTTGAAGATTTCCCCTAGTTTTCAAAAGAAAAACAAGTTCCTGTAAGTACCACTCCTACTAGTATAGATTTTTCAGGTCTGTTCATGAAGAAACATTTATACATGGCTTGTTAAACCAATAGTACAAACTGATCTAGTCCCCATCAGAATATGTCTCTGGTTTTCTGCCGATATATAGGTATTTCTATTTTGTTTATTGGATATGAGTACATCAAAAAACTTCTTTTTAGTTTTGGAAATAAATCCTAAACTAAAAATCAAATCAAAATATGAATTTTCCCTAATAGGAAAGAATCTAAATCAGAATCAGAATCTTAATCTAAGTATATAGGAAAGAATTTAAACCAAATCAGAATCCTAATCTAAGTAAATAGGAAAGAATCTAAATCAAATCAGGATCCTAATTGGCTTTAAATGCCTTATATCAATTAAATGGAAACTAGGTGATTAAAATAGAACTAACTGATTTGTTTCCCTAATAGCCTCCTCAAGAAACGGTAAAGTATCTTAAAAAAGAAAATAATATATTTTCCCGCCATAATGTGCAAACTAACTCCCTATTTCATGGAAGTGATTATTTAGAAACTTCAAGAGCCTGAATCATGCATTTATCATGTGCGATTCCTTCAACGGGCCTCCATGAATTTGATTGAGCCCAAGTTGCTTGAATCAATCCATTAAGTGCTTCTTTAAATTTCTTTGCTCGAGCTCTTATAACGGGTCCGACGGGAACTTGAATAGAATCTGAATATGCCTCATCTCATATGCTTGTGACAGTTTTATCCTTAATCTCATCATGTAGCTTATATGGGCCGAAGATGTTTCAATTTTTCTACTAAACTAGTGCTAGCTACATTAGTACAACTTCCACCATCAATTATCATACTACATACCTTGTCTTTGATGTGACATCTAGTATAAAAAATGTTATCACGTTGTACCTCTGCATCCTCTTTTACTTGCATGTTGAGAGCCAGCCTAGCAACCATCAATTTACCATCAACAAGATACTCTACACCATCATTAGGATCCGCCAAAGGTGGCACAGGATCATCATCTGATTCACTCTCGATTTCCACATCACCATCATCCCTCAAGATCATTGCTCTCTTATTTAGGCATTGAGATGTAATATGACGTATCCCCAAATATTTAAAACACTTAATATCTCTATTTCTAGATTGTTGGGAATCAAATTGTTGCCTTCAATATAATCCTTGAATGGTTCAATTTTAGGCTTTGAAACAACCTTTTCATCTTTGCTCTATTTTGACTTCCATGAGGAAGATGAACCCAAATTGGTTCTAGTGGAACCATGTTAGCAAATCAACCATATTAGCGATATCTTGATTTAAACCATGTAAAAATCTTGCCATAGTGGCCTCTCGTTCTTCTTCAATGTTTACTCGAATCATGAATATTTCCATCTCCTTGTGGTAATCTTCCACACTTCTGGAATCTTGTGTAAGACTTTGAAGCCTTTGGTGCAGCTCCCTATAATAATGACTAGGAACAAATCTCCTCCTCATGATGGCCTTTATCTCCTCCCAAGTGTTTATTGCATAATCAGTAAATTCAACAGCAACTAGTTTTACCTTTTTCTCCTCAGAGTAGTTGTTGCAATCGAATACTAGCTCCACCTTTTTTTCCCACTCCAAATAAACTTCTGAATTATTTTTACCTTGAAACGAAGGAATTTTCAGTTTAATACTCCCCAAATCATGATCTATACGTCTTGCCCTTCTATCATCTCTTCCACGCATGTCAACAGTGTCCTAGTCATCAAAATTATCTAGGTCATCACCATCTTGTTCTCCCATGGCAGCACGCCCTTGATTACCTCTTACATTAGGAGCTATTGGTTGTTCCTCCATTTGTAGATTGGCTATGGTAGTGTCTTGCCTCTCCAATTTGTCACGGATCTCTCCAAACATCATATTCATGTGCTCAAATTGTTGTTGAATGGTTTTAAACAAGATTGATTGGTCTATAGCTTCTTGATCTGAAAAAAAAATGTTTACAAAAAGATCTCACAACACTCCCTCACGTGTTTCACTCAATTTGATGTCATTTAACTCTCCTGTTTAACACACAAATTGGCTTTTACCCTCTAATAATCTCAAAAATTTTCTTTTTTTTTTGGCCCACTTAATTCTATCTTTCAATTCTTTATTGAACTAAATAAAAAAATCAAGAAAAACCCAAGTGGCACACCAAATATGACAAACCAACACATTAAACAAAGAAAATGAATTAAGAGGGACACAAAGAACGACAAAGGAAATTGATGAAAATAAAGCAAGAAAGCAAAGGAACACAATTGATATTGTGTGTAAACAATGTCAAGGAAAATGAATAACAAAATTTCAATTTGATGAAAGTAGGATTACTTGATTCCTTTTGCAATCTGGTTTTTTTTTGTACATTTTTTCTTTTTTTTAATAATCATACTAAATAAGACATTCAAACCTGATTAGAAACTAGCTCTGACACCAAATGATGTGAATCCCACAATGAAACTTTGAAACCCACTCTTAATTTAAAGTTTTAACTTCCCAAGAAAGTTCTAAACAAATTTAATACAAACAAAATCTTGACCCAATGCTTAAGAAAACATGAATCAAAGGTATAGAGAATGATATTGACACCACACTCAAGAAGTAAATGAGAAGGTGAGTGATAAGTCTAAATTTGGAACGCCACAAGAATGCTAATTCATGATAAGTTCAATGGTTCTCAAAAGAATCAAAGAAAGAATAATCTTTCAAGTTCAAATAACAGTAATCTCTAATTGTCTTACATAGCAAGGTTGCTGAGTTTAAATAGACCAATAGAAATCCAAGATCCTAAAAATACAAATGAAAACATTGGAACAACCCTCCAAGTATAGGTTTGTCGAAGGATGCTTCAAAAGTCTTCACCAACCCACCATTAGTAATGCTATTAATTGACAAACTTAATGCTAGCCTATTATAATTAATGCTATCATTGACAAACTTAATGTTAGCCCACTATCATTGATGGTAGACTTACCTTACAAATTGATAAACTTGAAACAAAACAAATAAAGTTGAATAAACAAATGAGTCGTTGGAAATTCTAAGTCTGAACAAGCTGTAATGAATTGGTCATAACTCCTTCTAGAGAACTCCAAATCTATCTCTGTAAATTGCATTGGAAATTTAAATTAATTATCTTTTCAACCGTATATAGCTTGCACATTAATTCTTTCTCAATCTACCAGTTTTATTCCAAATTTGCCCTTTCTGCATTCGATCCAAATTGTGTATTTGGCTGCCCAATAGCTTGAATAATGCCCACAATGCATTGTCCTTTCTTCAAGCCCAATTCATGATGTCTTGCATTTTGAATTGCATTTTCAATCAATATTTTCTCAATTAATCCATTTAAAGCAGCTTGCATCTTTTTGATTTTAGCTCTTGTAATTGAGCCTCCATGAATATGCAAAAGATTACTTGAAGCTTTAATGGTATTCCTTTGATGGTTCTCATCAAATAATATGCTACCATATAATCGGTCAACAATGCGTTAGCATTTTTTAGTCCAATAGCATGCTACCGCATCTTCAGTGTCATGACCCAACCTAGACCTGGTAAGATATTGTCCGCTTTAAGCCTTAACAAGACCTGCATGATTTTGTTCCTAGGGCGCTCATACATCCTAAAACGTGTCTTGTCAATTAAGGTGTGGATCACCCCTTATAAACCAGCATCTCTCCCGTACTTTGCCGATGTAGGATTTACCTAGGATGTTATATACACCCCCTTAGGGACTCAACGTCCCCACTGAGGTTTGCCCCACCATCACTCAAGAGGACACACAGAGCCGTGTTGATACAAAAATGTCATGACCCAACTTAGATCTAGCAAGATATTGTCTACTTTGGGCCTTAACAAGGCCCGCACGGTTTTGTTCCTGGGCACCCATACACCCCAAAACGTGTCTTGCCAATTAATGTTTGGATCACCCCTTATAAACCCAGCATCTCTTTCGTGCTTTGCTGATGTGGGATTCGCCTAGGGTGTTACATTCGGTTAATGCTACATCAGCATTTCTCGATTCAGTAGGCTGTTGCTATGTCATCGGTCAATGCCACATCATTTGGCCCTCCAAAATCTTGAAAATATGATTTTGCCCCTTATATTTCTAAGATTTTCAATTATTCTAAGCTAAAAAATGTTATTTGTTTTGTTGTCTGATTTTTTGTTAATGGTCAAATACAAAAGTAGAAATGTTAATGAGCCTTAGGGCGTAAAATGATAATTTTACTTTTTATAAATATGTATTCTCCAACACTCAACAATCATCTTCTATTCCTTCAATATTTTTTAGGGGGAGAAGAACCGAGGGAATCTCCTTTGTTCCTAATGATTCTCCAATAGTTATCTAATTACTAAAAGAATAACCCCAGGGATACCAGATCTTTAATGAGGAATTGGTATTGAATGAGAGATGAAGGGAAAAATGAAAGAATATGGGGCAAAGTTCAAATAGAAATAACCGGAGGAATTAGAATTAATCCAATAGAAAATGACATCAGGAATTCTAGGATAATTTTGGCAGGGATTACAAGGGAAGTCATTAGAAAAAAAAGGAAAGAGCATCCACAACTGGATCACTAACGAAACCCAAATCTTTAAGAATATCACTAGATCAATTAGTGGAATGGGAACATTGGAGATGGGATCATTGGAGACTCGTTTCCTCTTTTCAGTATAACTCATATGGGCTTGAGTCCTCTTTCTTGATTCGCCAGATGTTTCATCATTAGAACATCTATGTGACTACGTGGATCTCGATTTTTTTTTGGGATCATAATCTATCAAATAAAGAGAAAACTCTGAATGTTAGAACTAAGGTGATGAGATTGAAGAAAAAACTATCACAAGCACATAAGATGTGGCAGATTCAAATCCTATTCAAGTTCCAGTCAAACCCGTAACAAGAGCTCATGCAAGGAAATTCAAAGAAGCACTTGATCTTTAGACCATTAAATGCATGATTCAAGCTCTTGAAGTTTCCAAATAATCACTTCTATAAAATCAGCAAGTTGGCTTGCAAACTTTCCCGTTTGCAAAATATGCTACTTTCCTTTTTGGATACTTTCCCATTTCTTGAGGAGGCGTGTGGCGAAAAAAATCTATTATTTCTCTTTTAATTGCCTAGTTTCCATTTTAATTAGTATAAGGCATTTAAGCTGATTAGGATTCTGATTTGATTTAGATTCTTTCTTTATTTTCTTTAATTAGGATTTTGATTCGATTTTGGTTTAAGATTTATTTCCAAAAATACCAAGGGCAATTATAGGGTGGAATTTCTTGTAACTAGCCCTATAAAATGTGCTCGCATCCAATAAGAAAGGTAGATTAGTTTTGATGCAATTAGTGATAGGGTTAATTCTCTTTGGTTCTTAAACTAACTCTTTGAACTTATCAGATTTTCGCTGCATTCAAACTCTTAACTTATCAATCAGATTATATATAACTGATTATGGCATCCTCACTTACCAAGGTTCATGCTTTCATTTAGCATTAGGTCCTGGTTCCATTCAATTCTAGGTTTAGATTTGATCTTGAAGGCTAAATTTATTAGGGTCACGCCAATTCTTGGCGGGTTCGTATCATAGGGTAAAAAAGCATACTTAGCACACGAAGAGATAAGAAACAAAAATATCACCTTAGAGATAAAGCGAGCATGTTAGGACATCCAGAGTAGGAATTAAATCTAATTCCTATAGAGCGGCCCCTAGACGCAACCCTTTAGAACTTTTTTTTGGTAGGATTTGTCAAATCATCCCAATTAAAAGTTGGAAAAAACCACGATAATCATTATCTCTAAGTAAAAAATTCAAAAACACCTTACTAAATGCCCTTTCAAAATCCTCTTTATTTTTATGGGCTAATACTAAGTTATGATTCCCATAACCAGATAGCATATCTCCGAAATCATAAAAAATGAAAAAAAAAATCTATTTCTTTATCAAGACAAACAGCTGCTAATTCACCTTTGTTAACTTTGAAAGGTATTAAAATACATGCTATAGGAAAAAAAATCTTCATTACACAATTTAGGTAATTCATTATAATCTTCGAGAGGACTCACTGACTCTGGTGATGAGATTAAGCACAAAATTGTCACAAGCACGTGGGATGAGGCATATTTAGATCCTATTGAAGTTTCCGTCGGATCCGTCACAAGAGCTCGAGCAAAGAAATTCAAAGAAGCGCTTAATGAGTTGATTCAAGCAACTTAGACTCAATCAAATTTGTAGAGGCCCATTGAAGGAATCGCACATGATAAATACACCGATTCAGCCTCTTGAAGTTTCCAAATAATCACTTTCATGAAATAGAAAATTAGCTTGCACATTATGATAGGAATACATATTATTTTCTTTTTTGAATACTTTCCCATTTCTTGAGGAGGTTAGTGGTGAAACAAATAAGTTATTTCTCTTTTAATTACCGAGTTTCCATTTTAATTAATGTAAGGCATTTAAACTGATTAGGATTCTGATTTGATTTAGATTCTTTCCTATTTGCTTAGATTAAGATTTAGATTCGATTTAGATTCTTTCCTATTCGCTTAGATTAGGATTTTGATTTGATTTAGATTCTTTCTGATTTGTTTAGATTCAAATTTGACTTTGGTTTAGGATTTACTTCCAAAAATTCTTGTAACCAACCCTATATAATGTATTAGTATTCAATAAATAGAGAAGATCAGTTTTGATGCAATTGGTGAGATGATTAATTGTCTTTGGTTCTTAAACAAACTTTTTGAACTTATCAGATTTCTGCGGCATTCAAACTTTTAACTTATCAATCAGATCATCCATAACTGCTTGCGGCGTCCTCATATACCAACGTTTGTGCTTTCATTAAACATTGGGTCATGGTTCCATTCAATTAACATCAGTTCTTGACAGGGTTCGTATCATTTGGTATCAGAGCTTAGTCACTAAGGTTAGATTCATCTATCTTTATTGTTTTTAATTCTTATTTGAGATTTTTCATTCTTGCTCTAGTATTGAAAACAAAAAACAGAAAAAAAAAAGTCGTGAATTTTTTTCATCAATTTTGCATCCTTGTGGTTTAATTCTCCTTAAATCCATAAATTTTACCTATTCATTTCCCTTAAAAGAGAGAGAGAGAGAGAAAGAGAGAGAGTCCCTGACATCCGCTTAAAATCTTTTGCTAATTTTTCATTTATTAGTGTCTTGTAGAGTTCAAAATTGGTTTTACCCCATAGGTAAAAATTTTTGCCTAAAATTGAAACCTGACTTTGTGTACGCATTGCATTCTTGCTCTTGAAATTCGAGTGTCCTTAGTGTAATCTTTGTGAATTGCTACTAGAATCTTGATATTTACTTGATTAGTTAGATAAGAACCGAGTGAGAATTACTACGAGTGGAAAAAGGCAAGAGAGTGTGAGTGGAATTGAGTGAATCTTTTTCTTGAGTGAAACACGTAAGGGAGTGAGGAGAGGTCCTTTCTACATTATTTCTCACTTTCTTTTGTAATCTTATATAACATTATTTGATCTCTTAGAAGAAGAATTCAGAAACATAGAAACAACTACTTCATCTTCAACTCCTTCTTCCTCTTCTTCATCTTATACCTCTCTGTCTTTTACTCTTTCTTTACCAAAAAATTGCCAAAAACATATAGCCTCAAAAATAAAAAATTTAGTTGAAAATTCTTATATTCCTGAGTCTGCTCAAATAAATGAATCTCAATTCCATATCATGAGTCCTTACAGTCTCTACAAACAAAAAATTTCCCTCACCAAAAGTATCCGAACCCTGATCTCTACCAAAAGACCTCTCCCCAAAGAGTACATCCAGTCATCCTGACTAGATCAGTGTGCCTTACAAGCCTTACAGTCTCTACAAACAAAATCCCTCACCAGAAGTTGTTTGTAAAGTCTCTAAAGTGACATATCATGAGTCCTTACAGTCTCTACAAACAAAATATTTTGCTCATCAGAAGTATCTGAACCCTGATCTCCACTAGAAGACCTCTCCCTAAAGAGTATATTCAGTCATCCTGACTCGATCAGTGTGTCCTACAAGCCTCTCAAAACGAACAGTATTCATTTTAGAGATACCTCCAGATCTCGTAGCCACTTAGGAACAAGAAGGGTATACATACCTTCACCTTGGTGGTGTTAGATTGATTTTTATACTCCATGGTAGAAAAGGCTTACCTGTCATAGCCTGAATTGCTCTTCTAGACACAAGATTCAAACAGTATCAACATGTTGTTATTGGAACGATCTTGACCACACTCCATGCCGGTAGTGTTTTGTTGACTTTTTACCCAAATTTCAACATGTCTCTAGAAGATCCCAACCTGCTAACAACTTTGAAAGTTCAAATCCAACTCCAAGGAGCAGAACAGACACCCACTTCCAAAATTATAACACTCCATCACCAAATAGTGTATCGATTACAGAATCATGCACTAGATCTGCCTATAGCCCATACCACATCAGATGCTCAAACAAATCTAGAAACAAGAATTGCTCAAACTCATGCCTCTTGAATGGCTTACTAACTATGAGCATTTCCATCAAAACTTTGAACCAGTTCAAACAACGGAAGCCACTTTTGAAAGAAGAAATTTTGGACAGGTCAAACTATCTTTTCAAACACCTAAAACCAAAGTTGTCACAGAAACTCTAAGGCTTTCGTAAACTGCAATGATTACAGCAGTATCTACTGTTCAAGAAAAAGATCTCCCAATTCATGGATTTTCGTCAGAAGGGTATCCTGTCCATCCTTACAAAATCAATGGATATTTCATTTGGGATGTTCCTGAAGCTCACATGTGCAATCTAGATTGTCCTTGTTTAGATGATACGGATATTGACGATGAATTGGAAGTTATGAGAAGAAAGAAAAAGAAAAAGAAAAAACCTCCCCATCCAAGAACTCCTTGCAAATCATTCTCTACACAACCTCCACAAGACCTAAAGCCTCCTACACAAATTGTTCAACCCAAAATAAGATCATGCCTGATGTTTTCTAGGCAATCTTATGATGAAACTTTTCCTCCACTTGAAAAATAAGTCGACCCTCAAACCAAAGTTGCCTCACAACCTTTTGTCCAATCTCCGATCACATCCTCTGGACAACCTAAACCACCAAAACAGCGTAAAGTTGCTTTGAATTGGCAAACAAAAAATACCAATGTCTAGAATCAGAAACTACAACTACTTGGGAAAAAGATTGATCGAGTTGCAAATCAAGTCTCACAAACTGAAACAAAAGTTGATTCTATCAGCGATCGTCTTGAACAGATTTACATAAATTTGCAAGACAGAATCTCTGAATTAGATAGAGATCTTAGAATGATGATTAACAATCAAGTCTGGGGTTCATAATTCAACAAGAAGGAAGTTGAGATTAGAAAACTCAAAGCAAAGTTAACCAGAATTGATGCTGATAAAGCACGACCATCATTGTTCACCAAAACACAATCCAATCCATTTCCCGTTCCAATGTTTGACAGTTATCAACCCTTCTATATACTATCCAGACCACAACCGGTATATAACAACTAAGTTTTTGGTTTTTCCCACCTTCACACTCCAAGCTTAAATATTCCTTCAAAACCTTCTTCACCGAAAAAATCCAGATCAAAGGTAAAAATTTTAGAACCAAAACCCAAAACAGAAGTTTCATCCTCTTCTGTTCCACCAGAAGATTCCCCAACAGCAACTCTTGAACCTCCCAAGAAAGATAAAGGCCCAGTTGATCAATACCATTACCATGGTGTTGAAAATCAGAATTCATCCTCTGAATCTGATCATGAACCAGATCACTCCTCATTCTCTTCATCTTCATTTACAGAATTCAATAACACTTCCTCTGATTCAGAATCAGAATATGCTGATATTTTTGGTCTGCTAATGGCAACTAAAGCAGAAGAACCAAGTACTTCAACACCCATTGTTGAAAGTTCTGATGATGAAAACAATGATCAAACCTCACATACTGAACCAGTACCACCAATACCTCCTCCACCTGCTACTAATCATTCTTCAAAACCATCTTCCACATCATGGTTCACATTTGATGACATTTCTCGTCACAAATGGCCAGCCAGACACCAAGAATTTGCTGCATGGATTGATCTTCAGATGACAGCCAAATGCTCAGTCAGACACAGTTCTTCGAGAATTTTTATCCTGATCCACAAGCTCCCTTCGAGATTGGCTTGAAAGTCTGGGAGAATACAGCAACTTCAGTTTATCCAGACTACAATTGCCACTGCTCTCAATGTTATCTATGAACAATTCATTGGAGAACAAACAGCCTCTATTGAAGCAGCAAGAAAAGAATATCACCAGACGAAATGTTGTTCTCTCAAACGACATCATTTGGAAATGCATTACAAGCGAATGAGCATGCTATTCTACAAGCTGAATGGGTTCAATGATCCAATATTGAAGCATGTCTTCATAGCTTCTCTTCCTTCAGAGCTCCAACCAAAGATGCAAAGTCAAATCACAGCTTCTAATCTTGACATAGCTAACATCTCTCTTGGAAAGATTTTCCAAATGACTATGTTAGGACTAGATAAAATCTGTGAACAAAAAGAATTCTTCAAAGACCTTATTGAAAACAAATAACCTTTCTCCTCAGCCTGTAAAAAGCCGTACCTCAAGATTGAGTGCAGCGATGAAAAGAAATGTGCTTGTCCTACTAAGAAGAAGAAACACTTTTAAAAACACTTCCACAAAAAATCCAAAAAACCTTTCCGGTATTTCAAAAAGAAAGATCCATCCCAGTACAGGAAAAAGAAATACAACCGTTGTTTCGTCTGTAAGAAACACGGTCATTTTGCCAGAAATTGTCCACAGAAATCTACAAAAGATGTTAGACTCATACAACATCTCCAACATTCTTTAATGCTATTTGAAAATGAGGATGCTGAGTCTAATTTCTCATAATAGTCATAACAGAATGAACACACTGCTTTCATCATTACAGAGTCACCTGACTTCGATGATATTTCAGTCATTTCCACAATCTAAGGTGTCAATCAAATTTCTAAACCTTTAACTCCATCACTCAAACTTTCAATCATTCCTTTAAAGTTTTACAAACCCATTCTAGTCATTGGTTTTATTGATACTGATGCAAAAACCATTATGATTGATCCCTTTGTTCTCCCTTCAAGTTGTTGGGAAAATCATTCAAAGTTTTTTAGAGCTGTTAATAGAGAAATTTTTGAAACCAAATTGATTACCAAAATCATTCAATTCTTTCCAAATTGCATTATTTGAAAAAAAAAACTTATGAGCATCCTTCAATTGGTCAAGAACCTTTTCATCACCCATTCAGGAATCAGATACAAACAGATGTTTCATCCTTATACAGATACTCTACGTCTGTATACATTATTTGATATACTTTCTCCATACCACCATATTTCTCAAAAACTCCTCCGTTACTCCTCTGTTAATTATTTTCCACAATCAGTGTCCACTCTTACTATTTTTCTGTATGTTAAAGGCAAGACATGGGTATTATATTTCCCGATCATGATCAATTCCTTGTAGGTTAGAAGTTCTGTTCTTTTCGATTCTGATAATACTGTACAATGAACTATGTGCATAGATCCTTGAAGTCATGAATGGAATTTGGTTGTAGGTTATGAAACCAAGAGATTGCTATTCTCGTTAATCCTGTATGGAAAGCTAGATATGCCAGTGCTTCAACATCTGTCTCAAAAGACATCTTTTGCTGGTAGTAGTACAAATGACCTCCTTGGTCTATCTTTCTATCAACTTGCTTTATCATTGATAATGTGAGCTTCAAAGATTTTGTTGCTAAAAGAATCTCTTGAGAAAATGGGCTGATGCTAATCTTTTAAACAGCCAAAATTGCATCTTCTTTTGTTATCCTTGCTCGGAGAGTTTTCCCTAACTATGTCCAACTTGGCTTTAGTTTACACTGTAGCTTGGGCCTTGGAACAACATCTAGAACAACTCGATGTGAAGGCACTTGTGATTCAACTAACTATGACCGAGAATTAAATGCCTAATTCTCCCTACAAGTTTACTCCATCTATTTGATTATTTATTGTAATAGGTCCATCTGATTTAAGATAGGTGGTATAGCTGTGTTCGATAGGCTTGGCAATTTAGCCTGATCTTATTTTTGGCCCGATTGACCCGACCTTAATTTTTAGGGCTTTGACCTGAATTTTTGGGTGTCGAGTCGGGTTCGAGCCAAAATTTTTAGGCTCGAACAAATTTCGGGTCAGGGTCAGGCTTAAGCCGAGCCGACCCGAGCCGACCCGACCCTATTTGAAAAAAAAAAGAAGCTAACATCACAACATCACACACGCACACATAACATATCACATCTGTATCCCACACACACACACAACACATATCACAGACTCACACTTCACTCTTCCTGGTACACCATCAATTGCATACACCACATACACTTACACAAATTCACAAAAATTATTGAATTTTATTTTTTAAATTTAATGGCATTGTGTGTTTTTAAAGTTGGATTATGAAATTGGATTTAAAAAATTATTCCTATTAATTGATTGTTTTGTGAATTATTTTGTGATGAATTGAATTTTATATATTGCCTTTGTCTTGTTAATTATTTTAAATTAGAAAAATTATTTATTTTGTTTTATATTCATGGTATTGTAACTAGAAAGAGAAGAAAAATTAAAAAGCAACAAGAATGAATTTGGGATGTGGTCATAAAATTACAAGATATTGACAAATTTAAGTTGCCTAAATTATTGAATTAAGGTGCATGTATAGAAGAAAACATTAAAATAACATGAATATTGATGAGAACTATCAAGAGAATACCATTAAAGATTCAAGTGATTTTTGTACATTCATGGAGGCCCAATTACAAGAGCCCACCAAAAAGATGCAAGCTGCTTCAAATGGATTAATTGAGAAACTATGGATTGAAAATACAATTCAAGATGCAAGACTTCATGAATTGGGCTTAGAGAGAAGACAAGGCATTATCGCCATTATTCAAGCTATTGGGTAGCCAAATACACAACTTGGATCAAATGCAGAAAAGGCAACTTCGAAATAAAACCGGTATTGATTGAGCTTGAAGTAATGTGCGAGCTATATACCGTTGGAAAGATAATTAAGTTAAATTTCCAATGCAATTTACAGAGCTAGATTTGGAGTTCCCTAGAAGGAGTTATGACCAATTCATTACAGCTTGTTCAGACTTGGGATTTCCAACGACTCCTTTATTTATTCAACTTCATTTGTTTGTTTTGTTTCAAATTTATCAATGTGTTAGATAAGTCTACCATCAATGATGGTGGGCTAACATTAAATTTGTCAATGATGGCATTAATTATGGTAGGCTAGTATTAAGTTTGTCAATGACTAGCAGACTTTTTAAGGTTGGTGAAGAGTTTTTAAGCATCCTTTGACAAACCTATATTTGGAGGGTTGTTCCAATATTTCTATTTGTATTTTTAGGATCTTGGGTTTTTATTAGCTTATTTAAACTCAACAACCTTACTATGTAAGAATTAGAAATTGATGTTATTTGAATTTGAAAGATTATTCTTTCTTTGGTTCTTTTGAGAACTAGTGAACTTATCAAGAATTTACATTCTTGTGGTGTTTCAAATTTAGACTTATCACTCACCGTCTCATCTATTTCTTGAGTGTGGCGTCAATATCATTCTCTATACCTTTTGATGAGAACCATCAAGAAAATATCATTAAAGATTCAAGTGCTCCTTTGCACATTTATGGAGGCCCAATTACAAGAGCTAGAGCTAAAAAGATGCAAGCTGCTTTAAATGGATTAATTGAGAAAATATTGATTGAAAATACAATTCAAGATCCAAGACATCATGAATTGGGCTTGGAGAGAAGACAAGGCATTGTCGCCATTATTCAAGCTATTGGGCAGCCAAATACACAACTTGGATCAAATGCAGTAAGGGCAACTTTGGAATAAAACTGGTATTGATTGAGCCCGAAGTAATATGCAAGCTATATACCGTTGGAAAGATAATTAAGTTAGCTTTCCAATGCATTTTACAGAACTGGATTTGGAGTTCTCTAGAAGTTGTTAAGACCAATTCATTACAGCTTGTTCAGACTTGGGATTTTCAACGATTCCTTTGTTTTCAACTTCATTTGTTTGTTTTGTTTCAAGTTTGTCAATGTGTAAGGTAAGTCTACCATAAATGATGGTGGGCTAACAATAAATTTTTCCATGATAGCATTAATTATGGTAGGCTAGCATTAAGTTTGTCAATGATAGCATTAATTATGGTTGGTTGGTGAAGACTTTTTGAAGCATCCTTTGACAAACCTATACTTGGAGGGTTGTTCCAATATTTCTATTTGTATTTTTAGGATCTTGGGTTTCTATTTGTGTATTTAAACTCAGCAACCTTGCTATGTAAGAATTAGAGATTAATGTTATTTGAATTTGAAAGATTATTCTTTCTTTGGTTCTTTTGAGACCTAGTGAACTTATCAAGAATTAGCATTCTTGTAGTGTTCCAAATTTAAACTTATCACTCACCTTCTCATCTATTTCTTGAGTGTGGCGTCAATATCATTCTCTATACCTTTGGTTCATGTTTTCTTAAGTATTGGGTCAAGGTTTTGTTTGTGTTAAATTTGTTCAGAACTTTCTTGGGAAGTTGAAACTTCAATTTAAGTGTGGGTTTCAAAATTTCATTGTGGGATTCGCATCACCTTTGGCTCATGTTTTCTTAAGCATTGGGTCAAGGTTTTGTTTGTCTTAAATCTGTTTAGAACTTTCTTGGGAAATTGAAACGTCAAATTAAGAATGGGTTTCAAAGTTTCATTGTGGGATTCACATCAAATATAAAACAAAACATTAAAAAATAATGTAACATTAAAATAATATGAAAACTATTTCGGTAGGGTCGGGTTGAGCGCGACTAGATGTTGACCTAATTCGGGTCGAGTCTAGCCCGACCCAACCCTAACTATAAAATGTTCGGGTTTTTTTAGGGTCAGGCTTCAAATTTTTTTGATCGGGTTGGGCTCCGGCAAGGTCAAGCCCGAGCCCGACCTGACCTTTTGCCATTCCTAGTGTCCGAATGATGAATTTCTATTTCATCTTAATCATATTGTATATCTTCGACGATTTTCTCCATATTTGCTTGTATTGGTCTAACCTTATGTGTTCTGGCATTATCTTGATTTCAATGATAATGTTATCATTCTGAATAGCATTGATAGTTTTGTAAATTCATGGGATCTGGTTGTTTTCTTGTTTTTTTTTTTTTTAAATGCATGGACATGAACTTTCAATGATCGTAAAGTGACTTTAAGAGATAGTGTGAGCGATCTAGTGGGTTGTGTTAAATAATCTAAGGATACACATCCACAAGCAAAAATACAATAAATATCATTGTTAAGTTAGAAATGCAAACTCCTAATCAAACTCCACCTATCCTCTCATGCTCACACAAAAGCAATCTAACATATGCCAACTTATAGTCACTATTATTTCGTAATGTCTTGCAAGCCCTTAAATTTGAAGGCTTCTCTACCATTAAATTTAAAGCCATAATCATCATCCACAAAAAGTCCAATCAAAGTAGGCTCTTTAACAATGTAATCATGATCTTCACTACTTCCTAATATATTTTGAAAAATGTCTATGTTGGCTTAGAAAAATGCTAAAACTAATTGGTCAATACCAATAATAATCATGATCTTCACTACTTCCTAATATATTTTGAAAAATGTCTGTGTACGATGGGCATGAACCTCAATTTCATTTACTACATGACAAAAAAAAGCAAATTTTCTTCTCATGTCCATATCTGAGACAGAAGTAGAATGAATATAAAAAGATATATACAAAAATCAATTGTTTGCCCATTAAAAAATTTCCATAAAGTTGGATGCTAGCAAACTTCTTTTTGCTTTGCTATACATGTTATTTGTCACTATTATAAAAAGCATAAAACAAATTCAACAGAATCAAACATCAACTTTTGATGCACAGTTCATCCAAAAAAGATAAAAGAACACCACGAGTCCACAACGAGTACTGATGTGGGTGAGAATAAAATTGGAATTGATAATGATAGGAAAACATAAGTTGTTGTTAAAACACATTCCTAGTTCACCTTCAAAAAATCAATTGCAAATATTACCAACATAAATGTTAAATTACTTGGATTTGGATGATGACAGTTTTAACTCTTTATCACATCTATGCTTGAAAAAAAACTAACAAAGTGTCTAATCCTATTTGAGATATTTATGCCAAAAATTATTTTTATTTTTTTCCTTTTACCTTTTTTTCAATTATTATGGACCGTTTCCTTGATAGGATATTAATTGTACAACTTTAAATCCATTGAAAAAAATTACATCATGTAGCCTCTAGTAAATTTATTGATAATTTCACTAAGCTCAAAATGAATAGGTAGCTAAGAGAAATGGATATTGAAGGGTACATAAAATCTTTTTGTATTAAAAAACTATTGTATTTTACTGATTGCTCTTCTAAAGTCAACTAGGGGAAACATTACCCTGACTGTTTACTCTACATAAAATAAAGCCATATCTCTCCCACCCTACCAACATTCTATATTTTAACAAAAGTGTGTTTTAATTGCTTCAGGTGAAATCTTTTAGTATGAAACTACTATATCTTACTAATTTTTTTTTTTTATACTCAACTAGGTGAAACATTATCTCTACCTACAATGATGCTCTTCTGACATATCTTATTATATAGAGCCAGATCTCCCCCACCCCACCAAAACTTTCTTTTTTCTCTTCTTTTTTTTTTTCCTCTTCTCCTTTCTGAAGAAACATTACCTTGTAATCTTAGTCTTATTGCTAAATATTTGAGGAATTGTCTAGAAATAGAATAATGGCTATCTTATTGAAGCAAAACTATTTTGACCACTGTATTTCATCAATTTTGATGCATAGTTTGTGATGTACAATTTTTTTACTTAAATATAATAGAATTTACTTTAAGTTAATAAGATCCCTTGAGTATTAAAATAATAATAATAATAATAACAATAATATAATAAGCAATGACATAAGTGATGATGTAAAAAAAGTTTGTAGAGATAGTTAAGAATTCTAGAATTTAGTAAGATACTTATAAAGGATAATCTCAACTATTGATAAAGAGTTATGGTGGAAAAATCCTATAAATACCCCCTATCCCCGTTCATTTTCAATGCAACCTAGAAATTTTACCCTCTTCTATTCTTATTCATAACATCAAGAGTAGAGAAATCCTCAATTTAGAAAAGTCTAGAAAAGTCAAGGTTAAGAGGTAAATAACACTTTAACTGCAACGTAGGGACAAAATTTTTTATTCAATTTTAACAATTCCTTTATCTTGTGATGACTATTATAATGTGATATGGTCGGCTATGCCACCTAATCTGTAATAATTTTACTCAATTATACTATGGTTGGCTTTGCCGCCTATATTACAGTCCCATTTTGTTTAACCTCCATATGGACGGCACTGCCACCTACATTAAAGAATGTTGTCCTACCATTGTATGTTAATTTTGTTGTTCCTCTAGGAACTTCACATGTTATGATATAAGTTGAATTGAACGAACTCATTTCATAGACTATTTTGTAAGAAGATGTTTTAGAAATGAATTTTTGAAAATGGGTTGTTGTACTACAAGGTGGTAAAGTTCCCAAAGAGGGCAAGCCCTCCAAGCTTAGTAAAAGGTAATCTTTTGGGGATGGCGAAACGTAATGCCCAAAAGATCAACTAATCAGGCCCAAGGGCATATTATTTAAAGAATAAAAGTGCTAGCCTTGTACTGCAATATACCTAGGACCCTAACAAAGTTGTTTTGTATTTTCTAAGTTTCTTTTAAAAAAAAAACTAATATGGTCTATTATATGCATAATAATTTATACATGCATTAAAGTGTTATATTTCTAGGCAGTAGCTCATAAAGTCCTTGCATTGCAGGTAACGATGAAAAGAGCAAGCTGGGCTTAGCTTTATTTCAATAAAAAATAAATATCTTAGCTTTAGTAATAATAAAGTTTAGGGAAATTATCAATCGTGTACCCTTAGTTTATTCCGTTATTAAATTTACTACAACACTTTCAGGATATATTAGTCGTCCACCTTAAATTGACAAAATGTATCTACCGTCCACCAAACCATCAGTTGTCGTTTAAAGATAATGACGTCAGAGGGGTAATCTAGTCTTTTCATATGATAAAAATGATAATTTAAGGGTATATAAGTGATAATAAGAGATTTTAAGGGTATACAAGTGATAATTTTTAAGGGTAAAATCGTCAATTCGCTCTAATTCCGTTAACTTTCAAATAGTAGCCAACAGTTTAGTGGTCGACAGATAACTTTTGTCAATTTAGGATGCACGATTGATACACCTTTAAAGTATTATAGTATTTTTTATAAAAGCACAAATTTATGGTATACAAATGATAAATTTCCTAAAGTTTTTGAGAAAACTGTCTCATACCTTTTGTAAAAAAGTTTTGCTTGTTTTGTAACACTTATTTTTTTTAGAATTCGTATTTATATTAAAACATAACAGTGTTTTAACTATTTTTAAAATAAATATTTAAGTGAAGTGTTACATAGTTCATCTAATTACCAATTTGCCTTTTTAATGACCATCCCTTTCAACACCAACCTAAACTCAATCCTTAAACACTTCGTGAAAGATCTCTTACGATTAATTCTTTAGGGTGAGAAGAACTATACCTCCACTTCTTGGGGAGTGTTTGAGAATTCCCTTTATTTTGCTCCATATTAGTTTGTTCTTCTTGTTGCTCCTCTTGATTCTCACATGGTGCATTATCTTGTTTGTCATTTGAATACTCTTGTTTTTGTAACTCTTCATCTACATCATCATTAACAATAACTTTCTCTGTAAAGGAAGGGTTAGATTCATCAAGTATAACATGCATAGATTCTTCAACAATCAATGTTCTTTTATTATACACTCTATAAGGTTTCTTTGTTTTTTGAATATCCAAGAAAGATACTAACATTGGATTTTGGATCAAATTTACCAAGACTGTCTAGTATTCAGTATAAAACATTTGCATCCAAAGACTTTGAAATAACCAATGTTGCGTTTTCTATCTTTCCAAAGTTCATAGAAAGTTTTATTGAGATAGAGTCCAATCAACACACAATTTAAAACATAAGCGGTGTTGAAGGCTGGGGAAAATATTTTGGTAAAGTATTTTCATTCAACATGGTCCTAGCCATTTTTTGAATAAATTTATTCCTTCTCTCAACTACTTTATTTTATTGTGAAGTCCTTGGTGATGAGAATTGATATTCTATGCCAAAGTTATTGCAAAAAATTTTGAAATCATGATTTTCAATTTCTCCACCATGATCACTTCTAATACAAGAAATAATATAACCTTTTTTCATTTTGAGCCCTTTTACAAAAGATTTTAAAAGTATCAAATGCATCATCTTCATTAGCTACGAACAATACCCATCATCAATAATTACAAATGCATAATACATGCACTTAACCTTGCATATCCAAAAGGTTCAAATAAATACATGTGAAAATTTTGAAGTGGTTTTGAAGTAGACATGATTTTTGTTTTTGAAAAAAGTTTTGATTTGCTTTTCAAATTGACAAGCTTCACAAATCCTATATTTATGAAAACCAATTTTTGGAAGATCTTTAACCAAGTCATTTTTCTAATTTTTTGAAGTCAAATCCATGTTTTGCATGACCTAGCCTTCTATGCCATAACCAAATATCATCGTGTAATGCAGAAAAATATTTGTCTTGAGTTGATGCACAATCTATATCAATGGTGTATACATTAACACATCCTTTTTCAACAAACAAAACTTTACTATCACATGCACTCTCAATAACACATTTTGTTTTATCAAAAAAACTCTATAACCTTTATCACACAATTGACTAATCATTAACTAAACACATATTTTTAATAAAAGTAGAAGAATCTTTACCGACATTATCAATACCAATAATCTTTTCTTTTGAAATATCTCCAAAATATATTTTTCCACCATTTTCGATCTTGGTAAAACTCGAAAACTAAGAGTATTGACTGTCATATGTCTCGAGCATCCACTGTCCAAGTATCATTTATTTTTCTTCTTCTTTGATCCCTGCAGAAGAAATCTTAAGTTTTAGGTACCCAAAGTTTTTGGAATGGTTCCTTTTGGAACCTAAACACATTTGATTTCATAATATGCATTTCTCTTAACAGGACATCGATAACTCATGTGATCATTTCTATAGCCACAATGGCATGCGATTTGATCATTAATAGCGGCAGCCTTAACAAAGTAATAATTTTAATAATATTTTGTTTCAAATTTGGCTTATAGCCAATACCTCCTTTATCAAAAGCACATTTTTTTAAAACCAAGCAAATTATCAAAAATATTTTGCCCATTTGTAAATTTTAAGACAATATCATTAAGCTTAAGTAGATCTTTATACCTAAATGAAATATTCTTTTTTTTAAAAAAAAGATGAAATTTCTTCTTGCAAACTTTTGTTTTCTACTTCTAGGATCTTAATCTTTTCATTTAAAATATTACTCTCATTTTGAAAGTTAAGGGAAACTTTTTTTTATTCCTATCTTCTTTAAGTCATTATGCAATTCAACAAATGCTTCAAACAATTCACATAAGAAGGAAGATCACTTACCTCATCATCTTCTTCTCCTATTGCCATAAGTACCAGGTGTGACATTTAATGTGATTCCTTGTCATCTAAGGTCTTCTCGTCATTATCATCCCATGCTACTACCATAGCTTTCTTTTTTGCCTTGTTGAGGAGAAGGCACTCTAATTTTATGTGTCTAGGCTTCGTGCATCAAAGCATATAATTGCTTCTTTCTTTTCCTTTTGGTTAGCAATCATCACCATATCTTTATCTATGAATTTGCTTTCTTTATCACTTTCAGGTTTTGAACCTCTAAGAGCAGTGCTCTTCTTCTTCTTCTTCTTGTCTTCATTATCTTTTTTAGCTGCTAAATCAGATAAAATGTTTAAATCTTTAGGACCTAATGATTTTCTTAAGCTTCTCATTATTTGAAAAGGTCCTTCTTAGGGCTTCCAGAGTGTTTACAATGTACGTTAATATAGTATACATGGAATGAAACTCTCATTTTGTTTCATTTGGAACAAATTCATATTACCTACTATATCTACTGGGTTTTAGACTTTTTGACTTGATATGTACCTTGATATGTACCTGCATTAGAACAACCTAAGACTATGAAATTTTTTTTTATCAAAAGCACAAAATAGGGCATTCATAACTTTGGAGTTTAAAGAAGCTTTCCTCTTTTCTCCCTCATTTTATTCACATGAAGGTTTTAGAATTTCTTACCCTTCTTCATTTTAAATCGTTGGCATGAATGGACTATTACGAACAACTTACCATACTTTATAATCTAAAGTTTGCAAGTAAATTATCAACCTAGTTTTCCAATATGGGTAATCATTTTTATTAAACAATAATGGTCTAATAGTGAATTGACCTTCCTTAAAGGTAGAATTATTTTGAGTTGTGATGGATCTTTTACTCTAGATGGTTAAGTCCTAACAAGAGAACCTTGCTCTAATACTAAATGAAATTATAGTTAAGTAACCCAAGGGGGTGAATTGGGTTTTCGAAAAAATATTAAGCAAATAACACAGCAAATAATTCAAATTTTTTAATGAAATTAAAAAACTAGTAAATAAGTAATAATAATCCTTCATAAGGAGAGAAGAGAAAAAAAAAACAAACACAATATTTTTACATGGTTCGGCAAAGCCCACCTACATCCACGTCTCCAAGCTCACCACGCTTGAGGATTTCACTATCTAAGCTTTACAAACTTAAGGCTTTAACAAGGTTACAATTGACTTCCAAGGTATCAATGAACCTTTACAACTCTAAGAGATCTGAAACCCTTTATCCCAAGTGTTTCCCACTCTCACAATTACTCAATCTTGAAATGAAAATAAAGATTACACAATTCTTCCCTCACACAAAGTATATGTTTACAAATGAAAGCCCAATGTGTGATTTGATGAAAGAATGAATAAATTTGAACTATAATTTGAATTTGATTTTATTATAATTGTAGAAATTTATTATAATTTGAATTTGATTGAATCTTTTTATAGTAGGAGCAAAAAACTAGCCGTTATTGACTTTTTGAACATAATCGGACTATTGATAATCAGAAGTCGCATTGTCATTTTGACTTGTGCAAGTTACTGTGTTGCTAAAATTTGAATAGAAGGTAATATGTTCGAAGTTGGATAACTATTTGCTAATAATTGGTTTGCCGATTAATTCCAGTAACCTATCAACTAACCATTTCCAGTAATCGGTTCGCCATTTTCAGTTAAATTACTCTTTGGAATTTTTTGACTAACCATTTTCTAATAAACGGTTCACCGATATCTTCTAGAATTAAAATTATAAATCTTCCTTTTAAAAATGGTTTGCCGACTTAGGATTAATGGTTATTTGTTTATTTTCATAATCTTATTCTAGTCTAAAAACATTATATGGCCTAAAAATTAATCAGTTTTAAGGACTCCAACATTGTAATCTAGTTTGTTATCATCAAAATCAGTGTTATAGATACATTTATGTTAACATTTACAAATAAGTATTTTAAATGTGCGGATCCATATGCCTTGAATATCTATGGGAAATTTATATAAATATTACTCCCATCTGGATCCGCAATAAATAATGAGAACCTGGATCCCAAAATATCAATGCAAATATGGATTCGAATGCATATTTTACCATCACTATTAACCATATAATCTACTTTTATGGGCTGTAGTACATGCTAGTGTTGTAAACTAAATTCTAAAAAATTAATATTTTTTTATTACATTTATAATATATCAATATATTTTTAATAATTATAAATTATTATTTCTAATTAAATTTCAATGTTTAATATATTTTAGGCAAAATCTATCCTATCTCATGTTTGGTGAGTTACTTAAAGTTCTCAATTACATAAGAAAATTTATCCCATGGACACCATGGATTAGTTAGATTAGGACCATATTATTAACTCAATTAAACATAATAATTTAGAATTATTGAAAATTATATTGATATGTGATAAATGTAATAAGAATATTAATTATCATAATTTTTAAAAAATAAATTATAATAAATATCATGATTAATTTTTAATAACAAAATCGATATTTTGGAAAAATTATTAATTTAATTTATGTTATTTCCATAAAATTTCAATATATAATTCATTTTTTTGCATTAAATTATAATTCTACTTTAAATTATATAATTATCAGATGATTTTATAATTTCAAATTAATTTTCAAAATATTGGATAAGATATAAATTTGTAAATAGTTATGATGTAAATATTGGAGATGTATTTAATAAATGAAAATAAAAATTTATTTAAATTCTTATCTATATTTAATTACTATCATTAACATTGATGTTGATTGCATAATAAATAAAACAAAATTTTTAGTCAGTAATAGTAATTAATTTTAAATTATAATATTATAAATAAAAATATGAAAACATTTTATAATTAGAAATATTTTTTTATTTTATATTAATTGAGTTTTCAAAATCATAATATTTTAATTAAACTATGATTAAATAAATATTTATTTTATTTTTAAATAATTTTAATAATAAAAATAAAAAATTATTATTACAATCCAATATCTAATCTTATATTGTACTAAACCGAAGATAATATTAAATATAATCCAATCTCACCATGTCATTCCCTTTCCAGCATACTAAAGCCACCCTTAATATATTTTTTTTTCTTTTTTGGAGACCTTTAATAGACTTAAGTCCTTTATTTTTGCTCTATATTCACTTGTTAATTGTTTATTTTATGTATCCAGTAATATTTTTATGACGACAAATGACCCAAAAACTTTGTATATATAGCATAATTTGTTATCAAGGTCAAACATAATTTTTTTATTGAAGGAAAGAAATTTCATTAAGCAAAACGAATTACAGAATATTCAATAACCACAGAGGTGGAACAAACTTTCACTCTTGGAGATCTGACATAGAACCTCCTACCCTCGCAACAGAGTGAGAAGCAAAGTTCGCAGACTGACGAACAAACGAGAATTGCACTTCTCCTATAGACATAGTTAAAACTCGACATTATTCAATCATTAGACTAAAGCCATTAGGACCTGAAAGCTCCTCAACAAAAGCTTGGAACACTTGTTGGCATTCCATCTTTATAATAACACAAGGAAACTGTAACCCTTTAAGCCAACTAAGAGCCTCTCGGATACTAAGAGCTTCAGCCTCCTTTGCTCCAAAATTTCCTACCATACCAACACATCTTGCTGCCAAGAAACCCTCTGAATTTCAAAGCACACAACCGAAACCAATCTTTCCCTAAGATGCAAAAATAGCTGCATTTACATTGCACTTAACCTAGCCAAACTTAAGCTTCTCCCAACACATTGCCCCATGAACCAACCTAGGGATGGCAACCAAACCCGGACTCGGATTAGACCTGGATTGAACCCGAAAAATTTAGTCCGGGTTCAACGCGCACCGAAATAATTTTTATCCAGAATTCGGATCAGTTTTTGAGAACTCGCATATTTTCAGGTTCGGATTCGATTTCAGGTGAACCCGTAAATCTAGAACCCGGACCCAGATATTATTTATTTTAATATTAATTTATCCTCAAATCCGTAAATATAAATTGAAAAATAAAAAAAACAAAAGTGAACCCTAGATCTCTCAATCTCTCTCGTTCCTCTCTCGAAATCTCGAATTCTTGATCTCTCACTCTCTTCAACTGAACTCTACTATAATTTCTCCTCTCAATCTCTCAAGTCTCATTCGTTCCTCTCTCAATCTCTCTCACCTGCGACCCGTTCCTCAGTCCCACTTAATCTCTCTCATTCTCTCTTCAACTCTCCTATAATCTCTTCTTCAGATCAGATCGGATCCTTCACGGCGTGGCTTGTCATCACCTTCATGGTGCGGCTGTCATCACCTTCACGGTGTGGCTGTGTTCGTTTCATCACTTATCAGCATCACTCATCTCATCTCTCACTCTGTCGCAGCCAGCAAAAGGGGTTGAAATCCACCTCAGTCGCTGCTGTGTTTTGTGTTCATCAGCATATACTTTAGCTACCGCTGTGAATATTTGTGAGTGTCGGCTTTTCTCTTTACAATTTATGCTCTGTTACGCTTTGATTTTCCCTCTTTGCAATTTTCGTGCTGTTATACTTTGAGCTTGTATTGCTTCTAGCACAATGTGATTTTCTATATTACAATAATTTTGGCACTTCTTTTGCTCTTTATCTTTTGTCTCAATTGTATGATGAATGCTTGTCCATCTTTTTTGGTGGTTGTCTAATGAACCCAGTTTACGTTTAGATCAAAAGTCATTATGAGGCAGACATGGTTTTCTTTGTATATGAGAGCACTTGACTAATTATAAGGTTTTTGTTTTTCTAAATTATTTGCCTCTTTTTGTTTTTTGTTTTATATTTTAGCAGTGAATTTGTTTGTTATTTTTGCTATGGTTTTGGTCTGTGCATATTTTGGAAAGCAAATTTCTCTTGCCTTTTGTGTTTCCTTGTATTTTCTTTGTTTCCTCAACATAAAATTGTGTCTTTTTTACTAGAAACTGGGCGTAAATAGATTCAGACCTAAGAAACAATTGATGTTATTGAAGAGTTTGCCGATTGAAAATCTTAATCTTACGAATTCATGATTAATAATGTTCTTGTTAAGAATTCAAAGTTCATAACTTCTCGAAAGAAAAAGGAAAGGAAGATAAAATGTCCTAGTATTAAACATAATTTTTGTAGTATCTATACTATGTGCTGTTTTGCTCTGTTTGCAATTTTAATATCTATACTTTGTGACTTTAATAGCTAAACTCTGTGATTTTTAGTATCTATACTCTCTTATGCTTCAATTTTATTATTTATAGTTTATTTTTTTGAATTATTTTTTATTGTTGCTATTAATAAAATAGAAATGGTATCTCTAAAATATTATTTATAGCTTTTACGGTTAAACATAACATATAAATTGGAAGAAGTTGCTGGAATTAATTATGTCTTGACATAATTTTTGTAGAGTGAAAAATTGATATGGAAAATGAACAAAGAATCGACTTGGATGCCTCTAAAAAAAGCGATGAAAGTGGTTATGTGAGAGTTAGGACAGAATCAGAAAATAATTATGATACAACTGTTGAATTAGAACCAAATTCAACAGCAGCAGTTCAGGGGAGTAGTCGCGGTCGTGGTCGTGGCCGTGGCCATAGGGGCAATACTAATCCTGTCACTTCACAAAAACGAGATAGTGGTGGTAGAGTAGTCTCTGATGCTTGGAATCATTTCAAAAAAGTTAAGTTGGGTGAGGAAGTTTAGGCAATTTGCAATTACTGTGGGTTAGTTATGCAAGGACATTATTCGAGGGGTACTAATCACTTAATAAACCATGCTAAACATTGTCCTAGAAGGTCATTTAAGAATGTATAGTAAATGCACCTATCTTTTTCTTCTAAAGTTGATGGAAGCACTTCACTTAGTAATTGTAGTTCCAAATCAAAATGGGATATGGCTACAGTAAAGCTTTTTGTAGCTAGACTGATTGTACTACATGAGCTCTCCTTGGCATTTGTTAAGTATGTTGGGTTTTATGACTTATTGAAGCTTACTCCAACCTTCTATTGACACTATTAGTAGAAACACCATCAAAGTTGAAATTTTGAGGCTTTATGATGTTGAAAAGAAAAAGACAATGGGTATTTTGGAAGCTTGTGAGATTAGAATTGCAATTACTACAGCTTGTGAGATTAGAATACATGGCTATTACGGCACATTACATTGATAGCTCATGGGTGTTGCGAAGTCGTATTATGAGGTAATATTCTTGAAACTTATTTTTTTTTTGGTTTAAGCATAAATTAATGTCCTGTCTAATATTTAATTATTTTTTCACATTGTTAGATTTATATATGTGCCAGCTCCACATAGTGTTGAGGTAATGTGTAATGAGTTATATGATTGTTTGATGGATTGGAATATAGATAGAAAGTTGTCCTCTGTAACTACTGATAATTGTGCTGCAAATGATTCTATGATTGCCTTGTTGTTGGGAAAACTTTCTACTAGTTCAATGATTATGAGTGGCAAATTTTTTCATATGCGTTTTTGTGCTCATATATTGAACTTGATAGCTAGAGATGGTTTGTCTGTGATACAAAAGGGAGCTGAGAAAATTAGAGATAGTGTTCATTATTAGACAGCAACGCTAGCTAGAGTTAAAAAATTTGAGAATGCAAAAAAAAAAATTAGGTATTAAGGAAACCAAAAACTTAGTACTTGATTGTAAAACTAGATGGAACTCAACTTGATGTTTAGTACTGCATTGTTGTTTAAAGATGTATTTGATCGTTTGAAGGAACGTGAGAGAAATTATACATCTTTACCTAGTGAGTCAGTGGAATTTGTCAAAGTTTATTTGTGAGTATCTAAAAAGCTTTGACAGAACTTTTTGTGGGGACACGATATCCGACATCTAATTTATTTTTTGCTAAGATTTGTGAAATTGGATTGTCAATGAATGCATGGTTGCAATCACCAATTAAGGGGATAAAAAATATGGCTACTAGGATGATTGGGAAGTATGAAAAGTATTGAGATGTTATTCATGGAGTTCTTGCAGTGGGGACTATGTTAGATCCTAGGCGTAAAATGTTACTGATTAACTTTTTTTTTCCTAAAATATATGAGGAAAAAGCTGAATCCAAAATTGAAAGAGTGCGTAAGTTATTTGTTGATTTAGTACATGAGTATGAAATAAATCACCTATAAAATTCAAGTGGGGGGGTTAATGGTGCCAATTCTCAAGCTGCTGCAGGAGGGGACTCTAATATGTTAGATTTAGATTTGGATGAAATGGCTGATGAGTGGGCATTATTTAGAAATGAAAACACACAGAATACTCATTCCAAATCAGAATTAGAGCTTTATCTTGAGGAGAATACTTTGCCTTCAACTAGTCAATTTGACATTTTGTCATGGTGGAAGAATAATTAAGGCAAATATCCTATACTTGCAAAGATTGCAAGGGACTTTTTGGCCATTCCTGTATCAACAGTTTCTTCGGAGTCCGCTTTTAGCACTAGAGGAAGATATTTGAGCCCTCATCGCAGTAAACTTCACCCATCCACAGTAGAAGTATTGGTGTGCACTCAAAATTGGTTTTGGCTTGAACAAAACTTAAAAGGGATGAAAATTTTATTTATTAGAATCAAATTATTTGTTGTTTTGTTCTTATTATCAATTTATCACTAATTGGTTGTCTTGTTCATTATGTTTATGATTTACATATTTTTTGTAGATGAAATTCCAGAGGAAGCAATACTTTTTGCAGAGCATTTGATTGATGAAAGTTGGATGAGTGAGCAACAGTCAAATGAAGTGGATGATTCAGAGTTTAGTTTTTAGCACTAGTGGCTGGAAATTTGAGCTTTAAATTGTAGAATTATGTTATGGATTTGTATTTGTGGATGTTTATTACTTTAAAACTTTGAAATTTAGATTCTATATTGTGTTGTATTTGTTTTAGAATCTGGATGTGTTATATGTTTTGTATTTGAAATTTTGTTGAACTAAAGTTAAGCAATCCGGTCTCTCAAAAAAAAAAAAAAGCAATTCCGGTTCAAAATCCAAAATCTAAAAATTTAGATTTTTCCAAGTTAAACCCAGACCAGACCCAAATTAAAAAAAATCAAGTTCAACATAAATCTAATTATGAAAATTTTGTGTCCAAATCTAAATCCACAACAGCTAAACCCGGACCCAAACCTAAAAATTACCATCTCTAAACCAGCCTGTGATAATCATAATTTTATTATTATAAAAATTAAACAAAAAACCGAGACGCTGGACCCACATGGCCGCATTCTCAAAAGAGGACCCACAAATACAAATACAGCCCCTGATTTCTTTGGTATTTCTCTTTCCATTCTCCCAAGTAATCCAAGAGATTTACGTTACCAACTAACCAACAGTGACACTAGAAATTGTAAACGAAAACTTAAAATAAATAAATAAATAAATAATCGAACAGCAAAAAACGACGGCAGCATGGTGTCGTTCGTGAATGCATTGTTGTACGGCGTGGGCGGCATAGTGATGGCCGGGATGGCACTGTTGGTGGCTTTCCAAGAGAAGCTTGTTTACGTTCCGGTTCTGCCGGGTCTGACCAAATCATACTCGATTACCCCGTCCAGGCTCCGGCTTATTTACGAGGATGTCTGGCTCCGATCCTCTGATGGCGTTCGTCTCCACGCCTGGTTCATCAAGCTTTTTCCCGATTGCCGAGGTCTGATCCCAATACTTTATTCGCTCTTCTTTACTCTTTGTTTGTGGTTAATATAGCTAGGGTTTACTTTTTCGAGATCAAATTTTATAGCTGAAGCTATTGGTTAAATGCAGTTCGTTTTTTGGAATTTGATGTGGTTTTTTGGTTTCTTTATATTATCGATTTTGTTTTGAATTTGAATTTGAATTTAAACTCCCTAATCACTCGAGTACAGTTCAATTCTGGATTAGATACGATCTTTCTTTTCTAAGATCTTTCTAGTTGAATATTATATGGTTTATAGTGTGTGAATATGCATAATAAATAGTGGGCGTGAATAAAAAATGCTTAGCCACTGGTTTTGTTGCCTAAACTTTTTTTATTTAGTCGGGTTACAGCAAAAAACTTTTGAAACTAATGGGTTGCAACTTGGAATAGGAAATGATATATGGTGGACTTTTGATGATGATTAGCTGCGGACTAACAAATGAATGACAACAGTTATGTCATTTACCATATTCAGCTAATTCATTTCAATTTTCAGTTGTTTTTGAAAATCAAGGTAAATAGTTTGACAGAAATTGTCATAAAAGGCATTGGCGGATTTCATTCATAATATTTGGTTGAAAATCATTGTTTGTGCATTCTAGTTGCCGCGCATTGGTTCATTTTTTATAACCTTTCTTGTCATGAAATTGTGTAGTTTGACAGAAATTGCCATAAAAGGCATTGGCGGATTTCATTCATAATATTTGGTTGAAAATCATTGTTTGTGCATTCTTTTGCCGCGCATTGGTTCATTTTTTATAACCTTTCTTGTCATAAAATTATGTAGTTTTGATTTCTGTTTCTTTGTTCCCCCAAAGCAGACAGCAGGCATTATGAAATATTGCTAGTGTTCATGGGGTAAATAATGCTATCGGTTTTGCAGGTCCGACCATTTTGTTTTTTCAAGAAAATGCTGGCAGTATCCTTCTATCAATCACCATTATTTCGAGATTTTGCATTACATTTTTGTTAATTTTAGCTTGCATCTTTCATGGACTTTTAGTTGGCGATAGGTTCTGTTTATTATATTCTTTTCTCTTTGTGTTGGCCTTAACTGTTGACCTGTAGATATTGCACACCGTCTTGAAATGGTTCGCATAATGTTACAAAGGTTGCACTGCAATGTATTCATGCTTTCATATCGTGGGTCGGTGCTGCTTTATCATATGCAAATGTTATTGTCCTATAAGTTTCTTTACCTTTAGTATCTGGAATACTTGAGCTCTTGTCTAAGTAGATGGATGCTAATGGTTCATTTATATTAGCAGTTATGGAGAAAGTGATGGCTATCCTTCTCAGCATGGAATTACAAGGGATGCTCAGGTGTGCTCATCTTTTGATTCATATGTTTGGACTTTCAAATTCTATTGTTCTAAATTTCTATTGATGTTCTAATTTACTATGTTTTTCTTTCTTCTGGTTAGGCAGCATTGGAGCATCTTTCTCAAAGGACCGATATAGACACGACTAGAATAATTGTATTTGGGAGATCACTAGGAGGTGCCGTTGGAGCTGTGCTTACTAAGAATAATCCTGATAAGGTATCAACTTTCTTAATTAAAAGAGTGCTGGTGTCATTTCTTTTCCCACCTTTTCTGATGATACATTACATTTACATGGAAAGCCCAAGGTTTAAGTTTTCAGGTTTTCTGATCTCATTATATGGGTTGGCCACAATATTTATTCAAGTTAAATTTATTTATTTTTTTATGTAGGACAACTTAGAGACCTCTGCATATAAATGCAGATATTCCCTAGTTAGATTATAATAATAAGGATTACTTTGTCTTCTTAACATTCTATTTATTAATTTAACAATACCTCTTTCTAATAGTCACTGTTTTATTTTTTTAAGATTTTAAGGATATTTTCGGGTTATAATTTATTATCATTCTTTTCTTAGTTTGATAGGCTTACTTTTCTCCCTTATAATTAGGAGCCCGGTGCTCATTGTATGGGACATCTTTAATATCATTAATGAACAGAACTGAATATATCCTTCTCTACAAGACTTCTCTTGAGCTTTCCCATTTCTTATCCTGTTTTCTTCGTACATTTCCCTTATTTCTATCTGAATTTCTCTTATTTCTATTTGACTTTTGATATTAGAAATGTTTTACTCTGGATATAAAATGGAACAATGAAGTGGGATCTACTTATACATCACCAAGTGGTTGACACTCTTCTTTGAAATAGGTTCTAATTGCATTCCTTTCCCCAGAAGAGACTGCGATGACAAAAGAAATGCTTTTACTTGCTCAGTCTTTTCTGTGGAGTGTATTCTAATGCATTTCTTTTCCCACTAAGACATCAGCTGATTATTTCTTTTCTATATTCCCCTTATCTAGATATAACCAAAGCAAGAATTTTCTTCACTGTAAGATTTCCTCTTTCTAATAGTCACTGTTTTATTTTTTTAAGATTTTAAGGATATTTTCGGGTTATAATTTATTATCATTCTTTTCTTAGTTTGATAGGCTTACTTTTCTCCCTTATAATTAGGAGCCCGGTGCTCATTGTATGGGACATCTTTAATATCATTAATGAACAGAACTGAATATATCCTTCTCTACAAGACTTCTCTTGAGCTTTCCCATTTCTTATCCTGTTTTCTTCGTACATTTCCCTTATTTCTATCTGAATTTCTCTTATTTCTATTTGACTTTTGATATTAGAAATGTTTTACTCTGGATATAAAATGGAACAATGAAGTGGGATCTACTTATACATCACCAAGTGGTTGACACTCTTCTTTGAAATAGGTTCTAATTGCATTCCTTTCCCCAGAAGAGACTGCGATGACAAAAGAAATGCTTTTACTTGCTCAGTCTTTTCTGTGGAGTGTATTCTAATGCATTTCTTTTCCCACTAAGACATCAGCTGATTATTTCTTTTCTATATTCCCCTTATCTAGATATAACCAAAGCAAGAATTTTCTTCACTGTAAGATTTCATCTGTCTCATTTATTGATTTTTTATGTTGTATCTATAATATAACATAATGTCCATACTATACTGTTCGACTTCTATGGTACATAAGCCTCTCCTAGATTTTATTTAATCAGGTTGTTTTCCTATGAATTTAATCAATTGATTGCTACAAATTTGGCAAAAAAGAAATAACAGTCTGATGTTCCTATAGCTAGTTAGGTGCCGTCTAATATGATTTCTTGATATGTTCTAGCTGAAAATTCGCTGTCTGGATACAATAAGTATGATTCAGTTAAATACTTCGAGTTCATGGCAGTTGGAGCTCTTTTTTCTCTTTTTTAAATAAGGAACTTAAAAATTTAGCAATGTAGAAGATTTAAAACCGATAGTGAACCAGCTGTCCACTAAGAAAACAAAAACTAGGACTATTTGCGCTATACAAAAGTTAGGGGTGGCAAAATCATCAGATTCTAATTGAATTGCAAACGAATTGTCAAAATTTGATGGATTCAAATTCAATTTGTTTAGCGTACAAAATTAAACAAGCCAAATCGAATTTGGATTCGCTTACGGTTCATTTAATTCATTGATGCAGAATTAATAACAAATCAATTGAAATCCAGATTTCGTTTCCAATTAATTTAAACAAATAATAATTAATAAACAAAAATCAAGCAAAATAAAAATAGAAAAAACCACAAAATTAACACCCTACAAAATATAAACAAATTCTAAATAAGGCTAGAATCAGGATATCAGCCATAACTCCTTATCTGAAAACCCCGTTGCAGTTTAGATGAATTGGGGAAAAAAAAAGATGAATCTTGAAATTCCTTAGAAACTGAATCCCTAAGTGAATCAAGAAGACAAACTCTGTCCCATGATATTTCAGCATTATCTGCATTTTTTCCGTAACAAATACGAACATTTCTTTCCTATGTTACTCAAAACAGAGCTGCCACTGCACATTTCCTAAGACTTTTAGCCTTTGTTCCTTTGCCAAAAGCATAGGAATACTCATAAGAAGAGAATCAGAAGAACCTGGAATGACCCTCAAAATATTAGCTTCTTTGCACAACTTATGCCACAACTTTGAAGCCACAAAACAATGAAGAAAGAGATGATTTGAAGTTTCTGCACTTTTATTGCACTTCACATGCCAAGAAGGAGAGAGACAAAAATTAGGAAACTTTCTTTGAATCACTTCCCCAATATTTAATTTTCCTGTGCCAACGCTTACAAGTAGAGTTGAAATTTAGGGAGGATGCTAGCCTTCAAAATCATTTTGCAGGTTGTAGCTCTTTTATGACTAATCATCTCTGTTTCGTTTGGGTACCTCTGTAGTTTTTCTTCTGCCCTGTTGTTTGATCTTCAAAAACCTCTACTCTTGTAAGGGAATAATCCTTTAGCTTGTTATGATGTGGTTTGGCTTGCGTTTGCAGGTCGCTGCACTGATACTGGAGAATACTTTCACATCAATACTGGACATGGCTGGAGTTCTTCTGCCATTGCTGAAGTGGTTTATTGGGGGCAGTGGTTCAAAAGGTCCAAGAATTCTTAATTTTCTTGTACGCTCTCCTTGGAGTACAATTGACGTCGTTGGTGAGGTGAGACTTCTTAGTTTTATGCTGTTGTTATGTATCACAAACTGTCCAAAGCTGTATTGCACTTTGATATCCAAATAAATAAAATAGCATGCTGTGATGTCCGACATTTGGTTACCCTAGTGCACGTGGTCTTAAGATGTATAATCCAGTGGAATTGTGAACCTAGTTTCCGTATATTCCATGCATCACTAGAGAATGTCAAACAATCTGGATGCTTATTTTCCTTTTATTCTGCTATTACATTCTTCATTTCTGCAGATTAAGCAGCCAATCCTTTTTCTCTCTGGGTTGCAAGATGAGATGGTTCCTCCATCACACATGCAAATGCTGTATGCTAAAGCAGCTGCTCGTAACAAGCATTGCAAATTTGTGGAATTTCCTACTGGCATGCATATGGATACTTGGTTGGCTGGTGGTGATCAGTATTGGAGATCAATTCAGGAGTTCCTGGCAGAACATGTTAGAAAGAAAGAGGAAAGTGAAACGTCAGGCAATGACAATGGTATTCTTTCTCTCTGAATCTTGCAAGTCCTAATTTTCAATTTACATCAACGAACAGATAACAAAGGGATGGAGCTTTGACCAAGGAAAATATGTATAGAAAAAAAAAAGAAATTCCCTATAATTCACTTGACTTTCTTTGGGCTTGTGTTGATCCATATTAAAGTATTGCCAAGCGCTCAACTTTGCAGTTGAACCATGAGAATTCTCTTATTCACTGAACTTAGATCAGATTGTCATGTTTTGTTTTTAACTTTTTATGGTTTCGCTTATGTACCTAACCTCGAAAGTGTCGGCATTTTGTAATTTATTTCTTCTTCTAGTACTTAAATATGGATAAGTACTTAAATTTATTTCTCTCAGATCATCATGAAGTTTAATTGCCCCTCTGAAGCTGTAAGTTGTTGCAAAGTTTTGGAATAAAAAGTTACTGGTTGGCCCTAGCTCACTATGGAACAAATCCATTGTTTACTTTTTGATGTTTATTCAATGCTGCTTTCAGATTCCGAGAAGAGGTGACTGGTGTTGACATGCAAACTATTGGGTTTTATTGATTGTCTCAAACAAGGATCTCAAACAATTTCTACCTTTTTTATTTCTGAGGGTGCATCAGTTATGAGCTTACAATGAGGAGTTGCTGCCAGATGAGACCTGATGAATCCATTCAGATTTTCTCTTGAAAGAGTTATTCTTAGATTGACAGACTTCATTAGACACCAAAACAATTTGAATGCCCTTGGGTACACTGTATGACTTTGATCACATTCGTAAGTACCTAATGAATTCTGACATATTCGTTGTATGAAATAAGAAGTCTAAAGATGCAAAAATGTGCTTGGGATTGATATATACAGGGACTGTTTGTACCGCAATTCTTGATTGGGTATGACAACTGTTGCCCTTGGATGTTTTACTTGGACATTTCAAGTCCTTTGAATTTTTTTTGGTTTTTTTTTCACTTTTCTTCCCCTGCTCCTATAACTTAATAAGCTGTATTTGATCATTATTAATAAGTTTATCTTGGATTGACCTCGTCTCGCTCACTTATAAGATTGGATCTGCTGGAATGCATGCGAATGCTAAGTGAATTTACAGACTTGAAACTTCAAAACTTCGGCATATGCATATTGTACATTCAAGAATGCGAGGACAAGTTAAATGCAGTAATTTCTTTTTCATTTTTACTTTGGAAAAACAGTGGGATGGATCTAGATTAAATTAGTTTTTTATTTCCCTACTTTTACTGGGATTCGATCTCAAGTGTTTCTAACTAAAGTTGTTTAAAAATCATTTGGTAATTCACAACAGCTTAGTATGATATGAAATTTAGGCTTTTATTTGTTTTGCACAAATTTTGTAGAGTTTTATGCCGTATTTATTAATTGGTAATAAATGAATTATATATCCTTAATGTATTTACTTTATCTTAAATTTATAATAGATTGTTTGGAGTAATTTAAATATTTTTAATTAATTATTGTCATTATTATCATTATTTATTGTCATAGTTACAATTATTATTAAAAAAATCATTGTTAATAATAATGATGATGATAATTAAAAAATATCTAAGGAAAGTGAAACTCCCATATAAATAAGGAAATAAAATTTTCATTCTTCATTTTTAAATTTAGTGACTCCACAAATTTCATTTTCATTCCTAAGTATAAAATAGGAAAATAAATAATATCAATTATTTTTATTTTTTATTCTCATTCTTTATATGGCAACTAAAAACACTCTTAAAGTTTAATAAATTCTTTTTCACGCGGTCAGTTTAATAGATTCTTTTAGAGATTCTTCAATATAACTATAACCCTTGTATTGTTGTCCTCTAAGTTCTATCATATTTCCAATTTAATAAAAAATATCCGCGTATTTCTAAAAACCTCTCCTGCCGTCTGAATATTATTACAATTAGGTAATACTATCCACTAGCTAATAAAGCAAGAATGCTTATCAAATTTATGTTCTTTTTCTCCAAATCAAAACCATGTTCCTCTTTCCTGTACCAAAATCGAAGCCAAAAAAAAATCTAATATCATACTTGCGTTCCACTGCTTTGAAGAAATTTGCTACTGATCTAAAGAAGATGGAAACGAACCAATCTCAATCAAGCACGACAGTCACATCATCAAGAAATCTAGCTGAACGGACTGTTGTTAGTGAATATTGATGAAGACCTAACAACCACCCATTAGCTATGAAGCCGCGCATGAGGTGAGTGAAACTTTCGTCCTTCAAATTGTTTGTTTCAGTTTTAAAGGATTATTATAAATTGATCATGAGTCCGTAAAATGTTGTTCAATTTTTTTATTTGTCAGTTTGATGAGATGATTTCTTGTCCTCATTTTCTGTCAAGTAACGAAATGTATCATGCAACTACCCATTACTTGCTTAGTATTTAATTGGAAAAAGAACTTGAAGTCTAAAGTTAAGTAAAAATCACCTTTTTTTGCATGCCTTTGTTGAGATGATTTGATGGCCTTTTCTTTTGTAAATTTATAATATGCACGACACAAACTGTAGTTTACTTGATGGCCTTTTCTTTTGTAAATTTATAATATGCACGACACAAACTGTAGTTTACTTGCTTAGTATTTTGTTGAAGAAAGTTGTGTGAGCTGTGCATGTGTGGTTTTCTATTCAGGTGAAATCTAGCTTATAAGTGTGAGATGCCTTTGTTTGATTGTGTTATTGCAGCTTCATCTGTTATGATATGACTTGATTACGATCATAATGTTTTCTTTCTGTGAAAATTGGATAATTGAGTTATGTTATTTTGTGCTTATTCAATGCTAACTGATGCTTGAAATCTATGGTATGAGATATGTGAGTGCACTCATTTTGGACTTATCAGTGTGGTTTGTGTGTTGTCCTGACTTTAGCGAAATTGTAGTTCTGAATTTTGTTTCAGTTGTTAAGTTTTCAGAGTATTTAATGTAAAGAAATTGTAATTCCCACTCAGGGCCAGTGCATCCTCCAAACAGAAGATTTGATTGAATCTTTTCTTTGAATGATTTAACTTTTTGTCATTTTGTTTCACTATTCCTTTGTTGATTGAAATTATTTGTTTCTTGCTAAAGTATGTTTGTTTTAACAATTGTATTTTCTCTTTTCAATTATACTATACATCATGAGTATGTTAATGAGACAGATTCTTTTTAACCACATTAATGAACTTTTACGTGTGAAAGATCACCTAAGCGGCTAGCTCCAATTTTATAAATCACATCCTATTTAGGATCTACGACCAGCAGCATTAGTATTTTATTTTAAAGAGCTACAAAGACAACTCAGGTAATATAGAAGGTGATATTTATGAAATCTAATGAGAACTTGAGGTAAACTCAATAAATGGACGACAGTGAGTTAACATCCCACTTTTTACGTTATGTGTTTTTATTATGTTGTTTGATTTCACATGTGTTCTTTCTTTGCTAGATTGATTCTTTTATTTAGTGTGTTGTCATTTGTTACTCCGGTTAAGTAGCGAATAACGGTACTCCATGATGATTAAAGTTGGTTCTATTAGTTTTCCATAATAATTGATATTCTCCAACCAAGGCATGAATATGAACGCAATTTTTGCAAAGGTTCACAAGCGATTTCTCTCTCTCTATATGCAATTCTTGCAATCTACAATGATCGGTCCGAACGCTTGTGACTGCATATGAGAAATAAATCCTTATTAATATTCGTTGGTTAATTGAAGTTAAAGTACGATTAGCAGGAGAGTTATCTCCCAAATTTGTTGTATACATGTCTGGTTGCGAGAAATGAAAGTATTCACAAAAACGAAGAGCTAGACGACTCCAAGTTTTTTATTATAAGTGTGGTTGAATGGAATGCAAAAGATGTCAATGTAAATATTTGGGAATGATATTTGACAACAAGGAAGATAAGATTTAATTTATTGGGGATAACTTGAATAAAGAGACATTGAATGACATCCTTTTAACTTGTGAAATGCATCCTAATGGATACGTACAGAGAGCAATTTCCTAATTATGGGTCATTTTTTCCAAAAAAATGCGTAAAACTCATGACTCAATAGTCAAAACCTTGTTTGCCAGTTTATAAAAAAATTGGATAAGAAACCTATCTCTGACCCATAGAGGGCGTTCAAGCTGTTTTTGGACGTAAAATTAGAGGATGTTGTGAGTCACAATCACAACTACCAGTATATATCCTTTCATTTCACTATTTTATTATTTGCATTATTACTTTTAATGTGATTTTATATCTAATCATTGTCTGTTTCTTTTTATAGTTTGCTTCTATTGAGTCATGAGTTTTATGCGTCATTTGACAAACACATTATCACATATACAGTTGTATATCATTACGATCTTAAATAGTTTTTTAGAATAGTTTTTGAGAATTGTTCCAACGGCAATAACTTCTGTAGACAACTCAAAAGTGTTTGTGTGCTTTCTAAGTTTCACTATCGTAAATATAAAGAGTTTATTATGGCATTGATACCAAGGAGTGACGAGAGTGACGTGGCACGTGGCTTGTTACCAACAGTGCAGACCGATTTAGTCCCCATTCAGGTTGACCATCGGAATTTACGTAGTTGATTTCCCGTCGATATACCAAACAGTCTGTATGTTACTTCTTTGATGATCTAAGAGCGTAGACAACCTTAGGAAGACACAGACTCTCCATGGTCAATTGGTCTAAAAGCAGGGTTCCGTCTACTATCTTAGAGCAAAGGAAGTGTAGGCTGACCAGCGTTCTGTTGCACATGATCCTTTTTCAAGATAAGTGCAGAGCATACTAGCACAAGATAGACAATAAACAGGAAGTCAGAAGTTCTTATATAAGAGAACTTTTTGAAGGATTAAAGGATAGAGAATTGGGTTTTAGTTATTCATGAATAGAGAGTTAGAGAGTTTTTTTTTTTTTTCGATAGATCCTTTTTATTCAAACACCTCCTTATATAAGCGTAAAGAGTAGTAGATACAAGTGCTGGAACAAGATCAGGATGATTCTAGCTATCATAGCTTTTACAAAAGTAGCTTTTAGAAAAGCAAGACTTAGTGGTCGACAAAAGCTAAAGCACACGCTTATTAGAAGACGACAAAAGCTTAAAGTGAAATAGATGCGTCTTTAAATGAGTATTCTGTTTCATCAGGATCCTGTTTCATTAGGATCTTGATCAGGGTGCTTGTCTTCTTTAAAGATTTTTTCTGGATGAGAACATCATGGAACACACGGCCAAGGGTAATGCTGACCTTTTGCTTCTGTGGTTGGTGGTGACATAGTTGGTTGGGCCGAAAATGGTGGATATGAGGTAGAACTAGATCCAGGGTAATCGTATGGTGATGGTGAAGCTATTTGGGTAAAATCTTAGTAAGGGTCTTGTGAATCTTAGAATAAAAAGTCAGTGTAATCTGGCTTTTCTTCTTTGATAATGATTCCTCAGTTGGGAGGTTGAGAATGTAAGGATGGTGTAGGAACCATGAAGATATCATGTTTTGGCCCAAGAGATGTATGGAGAATACTGGGTTGGTCTGGAGGAATGTGATTGAGTTCCATGAGGAAGTTCTTTAAGGAACTCTTAATTTGAAAATCTTGTTCAAGATATGAAATGTGGGAAACTCTGATCCATTCATAAGACTAATCTTAGGTCCAAAATTCTCTAGTGTGAGGATGCTGGATGTATGGACGATGGATAATAAAAACAGAGGTAAACTGTTTACCTTCTTGGTCTGGAAGTTCTCTGAGTTGGTGTGTGTCAGCAATCTGTTGCAGTTTTTTACGCCACCAAGATAATGGCGAAAACCATTCAAAGAGAGTTCAGGAAAGAGAGATTGAAAGTTTTGGATTGTTCAGTTTGTCAAGAAGGGGTAAGACAGGAAAAACTATTTTAGTGGCATACAAAACTGTAAGACATTAGGTATACCAGAGTTCATCTTTGGTAATATTCCTGTAAGGTGTAATTACTAATCCTGTAAGGAAAAAATGATTAGGGTGAAAACTGGGGAAAAACATTGGCTATTTACTCATCATGTAGATGTTCATAAAAAAACCTAAAAAGGAATTTTCGAGCAAAGTCTTGAATCTGATGAGGAGATTGGAAGGTCATGTTGAGTGGGAAAGACTTCTTTGTGAGAGCTGCTTTGGGAAGTCAACTTGCCATAGATATGATTGGGAAGGAAAATTGGGAGGTAATGCAAATTGTCTGAGAGCGTCTGGATAATAAGTCTGGTATGATGATGAGAACCATCAAGAGAATACTATTAAAGATTCAAGTGATCGTTTGCACATTCATGGAGACCCAATTACAAGAGCTAGAGCAAAAAAGATGCAAGTTGCTTTAAATAGATTAATTGAAAAAATATGAATTGAAAATACAATTCAAGCTGCAAGACATCATGAAATGGGCTTGAAGAGAAGACAAGGCATTGTGGGCATTATTCAAGCTATTGGACAGCCAAATACACAACTTGAATCAAATGCAGGAAGGGCAACTTTGGAATAAAATTGGTATTGATTGAGCCTGAATTAATATGCAAGCTTTATACTGTTGGAAAAATAATTAAGTTAGCTTTCCTATTTATTTTACAGAGCTAGATTTAGAGTTCTCTAGGTGTTATGACCAATTCATTACAACTTGTTCAGACTTGGGATTTTCAACGACTCCTTTGTTTCTCAACTTCATTTGTTTGTTTTGTTTCAAGTTTGTCAATGTATAAGGTAAGTCTACCATCAATGATGGTGGGCTAACATTAAGTTTGTCAATGATAGGATTAATTATGGTAGGTTGGTGAAGACTTTTGAAGAATCTTTTGACAAACCTATAATTGGAGGATTGTTCCAATGTTTCCATTTGTATTTTTAGGATCTTGTGCTTTGGTTAGCCTATTTAAACCCAGTAACCTTGCTAAATAAGACAATTAGAGATTAATATTATTTGATTTTGAAAGATTATTCTTTCTTTGGTTCTTTTAAGAACTAGTGAACTTATCAAGAATTTACATTATTATGATGTTTCAAATTTAGACTTATCACCCACATTTTCATCTATTTCTTGAGTGTGGCGTCAATATCATTCTCTATAACTTTGATTCATGTTTTCTTAAGCATTGGGTCAATGTTTTGTTTGTCTTAAATCTGTTTAGAACTTTCTTGAAAAGTTGAAACTTCAAATTAAGAGTAGATTTCAAAGTTTCATTGTGAGATTCACATCATTTGATATCAGAGCTAGTTTCTAATCAGGTTCAAATGTCTTATATATTTTGATTATAAAAAAAAAGTACAAAAAAAAAGATTGCAAAAGGAATTAAATATTCTTACTTTTATCAAATTGAATTTTAGTTATTCTTTTTCCTTGACATTGTTTACACACAATATCCATTGTGTTCCTTTGCTCTCTTGCTTTCTTTTCATCAATTTCCTTTGTCATTCGTTCTTTGTGTCCTCTTAATTCATTTTCTTTATTTAGTGTGTTGGTTTGTCATATTTGGTGTCACCTGAATTTTTCTTGATTTTGTTTATTTAGTTCAATAAAGAATTAAAAGAAAGATTTAAATGTGGTTAATATATATAAAAAAAGAATTTGTAAGATCATTAGAGGGTAAAAGCCAATTTGTGTAATTAAACAAGAGAGTTAGGTGATATCAAATTGAGTGAAACACGTGAGAGAGTGTTGTGAGGTCTTTTTGCTAACATTCTTTTCAGATCACAAATATGATGTATGTAACAAGAAGGTATAGACTAATCAATCATACTCAAAGCCATGCAACAACAATTTGAGCACATTAATACGATGTATGTAAAGATCCGTGACAAATTGGAGAGGCAAGACACTGCCATAGCCAATCTACAAAAGAAGCAATAACCAATAGCTCTTAATGTAAGAGGTAATCAAGGGCATGCTGCCATGGGAGAAGAAGATAGTGATGACCTAGATAATTTTGATGACCAGGCCACTGTTGACTTGCGTGGAAGAGATGATAGAAGGGCAAGACATGTGGATCGTGATTTGGGGAGTATCAAACTGAAAATTCATTCTTTTCAAGGTAAAAATGATCCGGAAGTTTATTTGGAGTGGGAAAAAAAGGTGGAGTTAGTATTTGATTGCCACAACTACTCTGAGGAGAAAAAGATAAAACTAATTGCCGTTGAATTTATTGATTATGCTATAATTTGGTGGGATCAACTTGTTTTGAGTAGGAGGCGAAATCGTGAAATGCCTATAAACACTTGGGAGGAGATGAAGGTCATCACGAGGAGGAAATTTGTTCCTAGTCATTATTATAGGGAGCTGCACCAAAGGCTTCAAAGTCTTATACAAGGTTCTATAAGTGTGGAAGGTTACTACAAGGAGATGGAAATAATCATGATTCGAGCCAACATTGAAGAAGAACGAGAAGCCACTATGGCAAGATTTTTACATGGTTTAAATTAAGATATTTCTAATGTGGTCGACTTACAGCACTATGTTGAGTTGGAAGACATGGTTCACATGGCAATGAAAGTGGAACGACAACTGAAAAAGAAATGCTCCACTAGAACCAATTTGGGTTCATCTTCCTCATGGAAGACAAAATGGAGTAAAGATAAAAAAGCTGTTTCAAAACCTAACATTGAGCCATTCAAGGATTATAAAGAGAGAGGCAACCCAAGTAAAGGTAAATTTAATTCCCAACACTCTAAAAATAGAGATATTAAGTGTTTTAAATATTTGGAGATATATCATATTGCATCTCAATGCCTAAACAAGAGAGCAATGATCTTGAGGGATGATGGTGGTGTGGAAACCGAGAGTGAATCGGATGATGATCTTATGCCACCTTTGGAGTATGCTAATGATGGTCTAGAGTATCCTGTTGATGGCAAATTGATGGTTGCTAGGCATGCTCTCAACATGCAAGTAAAAGAGGATGTGGAGGTACAATGTGATAACATCTTTCATACTAGATGTCACATCAAAGATAAGGTATGTAGTATGATAATTGATGGTGGAAGTTGTATTAATGTAGCTAGCACTAGTTTAGTTGAAAAACTAAATTTGAAAATTTTGAAACATCCTAGGCCATATAAGCTACAATGGCTGAATGATTTGGGGGAAATTAAAGTAAATAAATAAGTGCTGGTTTCATTTTCTATCGGGAGATACAAGGATGAGGTTGTATGTGATGTAGTACCCATACATGCTAGACACATTCTTTTGGGGTGACCTTGGCAATATGATAGGCGTGTGACACATGGTGGTTATTTAAATAGATATTGTTTTGTAATGAATAAAAAGCAAATCACTCATGTACCCTTAACACCTAGATAAGTGTATGAGGATCAAATGTCAATACAAAAAGAGAGTGATGCAAAAAAAGAAAAGGAGAGTACAAAAGAAAGAGAGATTGAGAGAAAAGCAAGTGGAAATATAGAAAAAAATATTGTTGAGAGAAAAGAGAGGTAACAAGTGAACTTGTTTGTAAAAGAAAGCGAGATTAAGAGGGCTTTTTTTTCAAAACAGCCTATCATTGTACTTTTGTGCAAAGAGGCTTGTTTACATACTAATGAGCTTAACGTTTCTTTGTTTAGTGCTATTGTGACTCTTTTGTAGGATTTTGATGATGTATTTACAAATGAGGCCCCTAATGGTTTGCCACCTATTAGAGGAATTAAGCACCAAATAGACTTTGTTCCTGGAGCTACCATTCTTAATAAACCCGCATATAGAAGCAACTCTGAGGAAACAAAGGAGCTTCAAATGCATGTTGAAGAACTCTTGGTAAAGCGATATGTGAGGAAGAGCATGAGTCCTTGTGCGGTACTAGTTCTACTAGTGCCCAAAAAGGATGGAACATGGAGAATGTGTTGATTGTCGTGTAATCAATAAAATTACTATAAAGTATCAACATCATATTCCTAGACTTGATGACATGCTTGATGAATTGCACGATTCTTATGTGTTTAGTAAAATTAATCTTAAAAGTATATATTATCAAATTAGGATTTGAGAGGGAGACGAGTGGAAAACTATCTTTAAAACAAAATATGGTTTGTATGAGTGGTTAGTGATGCCATTTGGGTTATCTAATATACCTAATATTTTTATGGGATTAATGTACCATGTTTTGCGTGCTTTTATTGGTAAGTTTGCAGTTGTCTTATTGAACCAACTGATTCAGATTAGGCTTGTCAAGCCTTTTATATTGAGAAAATATCTGACTTAGTTCGTGGAAAAAAGAGATTAGTTATTGATTACCAGTCACTTAATTCATTCTTTAAAGATGACAAATTCTCCTTTTCAAAGATTCAGTCATTATTTGTTCATCTTCAAGGGGCTCGAATTTTCTCTAAGTTCGACCTTAAAGTTGGTTTTTGGCAACTTGGCATTTCACCAAATCATCAGCCTAAGACAGCATTCTGCATTCCTGATGCTCATTTCCAATGGACTGCCATGCCTTTCGGCCTCAAGGTTGCTCCATCGTTGTTTCAAAAATCAGTGGTCAAGATTTTCTTTCCTATCCTCCATCATGCTTTAATTTACATCGATGATGTACTGTTATTCTCACAAGACTATGAGAGTCATAAACGACTCCTATAAGACTTCTTTCACATCGTAGAAACATATGACATCATGCTTTCTGAAAAGAAAAGCAGTATAGGAAAGGAATCTATTGACTTTCTTGGTATGGTGTCAAAAGATGGTGATTACCATCCTGGATCACACATTACAGAAGAATTATTAAAGTTTTCGGACACAAATCTCAACAAAAAGTAGATACAACAGTTCCTTGAAATTGTTAATTATGTTTGAGATTTTATTTCAAAAGTTGCGGTCTACACCAGTAAGCTTTCACGCATGTTTAAAAAACAGTCCCAAACATAGAGCCCAGAACAGAAAGAAGCTGTAAAGCAATTAAAGAAGATAGTTCAGTCGCCTCCTCCACTAAAAATTCCCACAAATGGCCAGTGCATCCTTCAAACAGATGCCAGTGCATCCTTCAAACAGATGCCAGTGATGAATACTGGAGTGCTATTCTCTTAGAAAGAATTGTCCTCTCAGACCATTTTTGTTGAATTTATTGAGTCATTTCCTTATATGATCAGATGCCCTGATGATCCTTGCTGATACAGATACCATACCAACCATAATCCAAATTCCTAAACAAATCCAGAAATAAGAATTGCTCAAACTCATGCCACTAGAATGGCTCACCAACTATGAGAATTTTCACCAAAACTCTGAACCAGTTCAAACAACATAAGCAACTTTTGAAAGAAGAAATGATGGACAGGTTAAACTGTCTTTTCAAACACCTGAAACTAAACCCGTTTCAGAAACTCCAAGATTTTCTTATATTGTTATGATCACTACAGTATCTACTCGTCAAGAAAAAAATCTCCCAATTCATGGATTTTCGTCAGATGGATATCCATATATCCTGACAAAATCAATGGACATTTTGGATGGGATACCTATATGTGCAATCCAGACTGTCCTTGCTTAGATGATACGAATATTGATGATGAACTGAAGATCATGAGAAGAAGAAAGAAGAAAAAGAAAAAACCTTCTTATCCCAAAACCCCTTGCAAACCTTTCTCTCCACAAGACCCAAAGCCTCCCACACATTGTTCAACCCAAAATAAGATCATGCCTAATGTTTTTAGGCCAATCTTATGATGAAACCTTTCCTCCACTTGAAAAACAAATTGATCCTCAAACTAAATTTGTCTCGCAACCTTTTGTTCAGTCTCCAATTACATCTTCTGGACAACCTGAAGCACCAAAGCAGTATGAAGCTGTTTTAAATTAGCAAACAAAAAATGCCAATATCCAAAACCAAACACTACATTAATTGGGAAAAAAGATTGATCAAGTTGCCAATCAAGTCTCACAAACTGAAACAAAAGTTGATTCTATCAACAATTGTCTTGAATAGATTTACATTAATCTACAAGAAAGAATCTCTGAATTAGATAAAGATCTCAGAATGATGATCAATAATCAAGTCTGGGGTCTAGAGTTCAATAAGAAAGAAGCAGAGATTAGAAAACTCAAAGTAGAGTTAGCCAGAATTGATGCTGATAAAGCTCGACCATCATTGTTCACTAAGACACAATCCATGCCAATCCCAATTCCAATATTTGACACTTATCAACCCTTCTATACACCATCCAGACCTCAACTTGTTCATAACAACCAATTCTTTGGTTTTTCCCATCTTCACTCTTCAAATCTAAACATTCCTCAAACAAAACCTTCTTCACCGAAAAAGCCAAAATCAAAGGTAAAGATTTCAGAACTAAAACCAAAATTAGAAGCTTCATCCTCTTCTGTTCCATCAGAAGATTCCCCAAAAGCAACTTCTGAACCACGCAAAAAAGACAAAGATCCAGTTGGTCAATACCATTACCATGGTATAGAAAGTCAGCAGTCATCCTCTAAATCTGATCATAAACCAGATCAGTCTCATTCTCCTCATCCTCATCCTCATCCACAGATTTCAACAACACTTATTCTGATTCAGAATCAAAATATGCTGATATATCTGGTCTGCTGATGGCAACTAAAGCAGAAGAACCAAGCACCTCAACCCCTATTGTTGAAAGTTCTGATGATGAAAACAATACTCAAACCTCACATACTGAACCAGTACCACCAATTCCTCCACCTACTTCTGATCACTCAACAAAACCATCTTCCTCATCTTGGTTCACATTTGATGACATTGCTTGTCACAAATGGCCAGCTAGACATCAAGAATTTATAGCATGGATTGATGTTGAAATGACAAAACCAAATGCTCAATCAGAATCAGTCCTTCAAGAGTTTTTATCCCGATCAACAAGTTCCCTACGGGATTGGCTTGAAAATCTGGGAGAATACAGACAACTTCAGTTTATTCAAACCACAATTGCTACTGCTCTCGCTATCATCTATGAACAATTCATTAGAGAAAAAACAACCTCTAATAAAGCAGAAAGAAAAGAATATCATCGAATAAAATGTTGTTCTCTCAAACGACATCATTTGGAAATGCATTACAAGCGAATGAGCATGTTATTTTACAAGCTGAATGGATTCAATGATCCAACATTAAAACATGTCTTCATAGCTTGTCTCCCTACAGAGTTGTAATCAGAACTGCCAAGACAACTCATAACTTCTAATCTTGACATAGGTAACATCTTTCTTGAAAATATTTTCCAGATGATTATATTATGTCTAGATAAAATCTGTTAACAAAAAGAAATCTTTAAAGACCTCATAGAAAACAAGCAACTTTTCTCCTCAGCCTGTAAAAAGCTTTATCTTAAAATTGAATGTAAGGATGAAAAGAAATGTGCTTGTCCAACCAAGAAGAGATATTTTCAAAAACACTTCCACAAAAAATCCAAAAAACCTTTTCGGTACTTCAAAAAGAATGATCCTTTCCAATATAGAAAAAAGAAACACAACAGTTGTTTCATTTGCAAGAAACGCAATCATTTTACTAGAAACTGTCCACACAAGTCTGCAAAAGCTATTCGACTTATACAGCATCTCCAGCATTCTTCAATGCTATCTGAAAATAAAGATGTTGAGTCCAATTTCTCAGAACAATCAGAACAGAATGAACAAATTGCCTTCATCATTGCAGAGTCATCTGACTCTGATGATGTCTCAGTCATTTCGACAGTCCAAAACATCAACCAAGTTTCTAAACCTTTCAGTCCTTCAATCAAGCTTTCAATTCTTCCTTCGAAGTTCCATAAACCCATTTCTGTCATTGGTTTTACTGATACTGGTGCAGAAACCAGTATGATTGATCAATCTGTTTTCCTTTCAAGATATTGGGAAAATCATTCAAAGTTTTTCAGAGCTATAAATAGAGAAATTTTTTAAACCAAATTGATCACCAAAAAACCTATCGCTATTTAATTCTTTCCAAATTGCATTGTTTAGAAAAAAAACTCATTGCCTCTCATCTTCCAAACAAAGACTTGCTTATAGGTTTTGACCTCCTTCAACTGGTGAAAAACCTTTTCATCACCCATTCAGGAATAATATTCAAACAGATGTTTCTATACAGATACTTTACGTCTATACACATTATCAGAAACACCCTCTCCATACCACAACATTTCTCAAAAATTTCTTTAATTCTGTCTAGAAAATCATTCACATTTTAAACATCCCTCACCACTCTGGAAAAACGAACAGTTCTTCATTCATCTTCCCTTCAAACTCAATGAAGACATTAATCCCACAAAAGCTTCTCATCCGGGTATGACTCCTACTGATCTCTCACTTGCAAAGTAAGAATGTTTCCAATTGCTTCAACAAGATTATATTGAACCAACTAATTCAGATTGGGCTTGTCAAGCCTTCTATGTTGAGAAAAGATCTAGGTTAGTTTGTGGAAAAAAGAGATTAGTTATTGATTACCAGCCACTTAATTCATTTCTTAAAGATGACAAATTCCCCCTTCTAAAGATTCAGTCATTGTTTGTTCATCTTCAAGGAGCTCGAATTTTCTCTTAGTTCGATCTTAAAGTTGGTTTTTGGTAACTTGGCATTTCACCAAATGATCGCCCTAAGACAGCATTCTGCATCCCTGATGCTCATTTCTAATAGACTGTCATGCTTTTCGGTCTCAAAGTTGCTCCATTCTTGTTTAAAAAATCAATGTCAAGATTTTCTCTCCTATCCTCCATCATGCTTTAATCTACATCGATGATATATTGTTACTCTCACATGACCATAAGAGTCACAAACAACTCCTTTCAGACTTCTTTCACATCGTAGAAACATATGGCATCATGCTTTCTGATAAAAAAAGCAGCATAGGAAAGGAATCTATCGACTTTCTTGGCATGGTGTTAAAAGATGGTCATTACCATTCTAGATCACACATTACAGAAGAATTATTAAAGTTTTCAGACACAAATCTCAACAAAAACCAGATACAACAGTTCCTTGGAATTGTTAATTATGTTCGAGACTTTATTCCAAAAGTTGCAGTCTACACCAGCAAGCTTTCACGCATGCTTAAGAAACTGTCCCAAACATGGAGCCTAGAACAGAGAAAAGCAGTAAAGCAATTAAAGAAGATAGCTCAGTCGCCTCCTCCACTTAGAATTCCCACAGATGGCCAGCGCATCCTTCAAACCGATGCCAGCGATGAATACTAGAGTGCTATCCTCTTAGAAAGAATTGCTGACTCAGACCATTTTGGTGCTCATGCGAGTGGACAATTCAAAGACTCATAAAAGAATTATCACGTGATCTACAAAGAAATTTTGGTGGTAAAGTATGGAATTAAAAAGTTTAAATTCCATCTAATCAGCCACAAATTCTTTATCAAGATAGATAACTCTTCTTTTCCGAAGATCTTTGATTTCAAAAATAAATTGCTTCCTGACAAGCAACTACTCACTCAAAAACTGATTTGTAAAATATGACTTCACAGTTCAACACATTAAAGGTGAATAGAACCTCATTCTTGATTTTCTCACACGACCTTCTATAAATAAACCCTCTCTCATCTCTTCCATTCAAATTATTCCAATAATACCCATGAATCACCAACTTCCATTCAAAGCTCTCACCCAAAGATCATTCCCTCTAAATATATCTTTTAGTTCGGCCTATCAGATTCAAGACTTTGCTAAGAAATTCCATTATAGGTATTTCTTCAATGTCCACACCACAAAATCTGAACGGTTTCCCTCTCCCTTCTTAGAAAATTTGTTCCTCACAGGCCACACTCTCACAAACCTAACCATCTTTGAAGATGAGTTATGGTATATGTGGTGCCTCACTACTCTGTATGTCACAAAACTTATCATTCCTGTCAGGCCAGTCCTTCAACATATCTCAACCCCAAAATTTACTTCCACTCTGTCATGGACACTTCTTGAGTGGTTCTCACCACTTACATGGTGGCCCAAACAATTGCAAAACATCTTTAGTTTCTACCAATTAAACAGAGTCCTTGACCCAAAAGTAGATCTATTTGCTTCAGTGTTCATTGTCCACAAGTCTTATTTCCAACATCCAGAGACAAAAGACTACTAGACACAGAACATGGCATACGAATAGAAAACATATCCTCACCTTTTTCCTCTCATACATAACCCATCAGTAACATCAATCCTCAAAGCCTATCTCATAGAGCTCAATAATGTCCAACCACCTGTCACAAATATACATCACACATCCATTGGACCATCTTATACTCTTGAAATTGTACCCAAAGTTCAAGCCTGTACTGGATCAAGTTCTAGTTGTCACATAACAATGTCCTGACTACACCAACGTCCTATTCCAGGATTTTCAAGACCCATGGGAAGATTTCCAATCCCTTCTCCCCAATGAAAATACACAATACACAGTCCCAGAACCCGAACCAAAAACTCCAGCTCCCAAAGAAATTAATGATGAAGATGAAGATTATCTTATCCGTCAACATATATTACGTGGAAAAAAACAATATGAAAAAAAAACTGGTGATGTGTCTCCATCAAGGTTCCCATCCACTCCGTGATGACAGTCAAGCACGTGAAGCTTTACTAAAGTTTGCTTTAATAATTAGACAAGGGTCTTGTCTTGTCTAAAGTATGTTTTTTTTTTGGCGTGATATGTGTGTGCTTTTTTATGCTTTAATCATTGTAAGCTTTTGAAAAAGATAAGTGGCCTACCTCATCTCTTTGCCTCCAGGCCTCTATATATAAGAGGTCTCTCTCTTATGTAAAATTCAAAACATAATCGAATTAAGCTTTCCTCTATCTACAAACATGTCTCTCTAAGTCTTTTCTCTCTTTTAGGAATCAAAAAAGCTATTTGAGTTAGTAAGGATACGTTCACTTCTATTTTTATAAACTGAGTATGCTCTGCACTTGCCTTAAAGCTTAAGGATCCTGTGCATCAAAAAGGTCCTGATTTTATCCTCCAAAATCGATTTTGTAAAAACAAAATTGTTTTCTCACAACGTTCACCCTCTTTGAAGGTCTAAAGTGACCGTATTTTCGGGTGGTATCGTGAAAAACTATTTTCTATTATGATTTTCGGATTTGATATTTGATGGATAAGTGTATATCGGCTGGAAACCAGAACTTGCGAGCTACTGGCCCTAAGAACAGTCTTTGCACTGTTGTGGTTCTAGTGTAATAACGCCACGTACAACTACTCCAATGGTAGGGAGAATGTGGTGGTTGATGTATGTATCTAAAAGGTATGCACTTATCTCTACATTAAATGCAAAATTATTAGGATTTGAGCATATTAAAGAATTATATGTTAATGATCCTGATTTTGCTAATGTGTTTAATGCTTGTGAGAAAGTTGCATTTGGAAAGTTCTATAGGCATGATGGGTTCTTATTTAGAGAGAATAAATTGTGTGTGCCTCATAGTTCTTTGCGTGAATTGATTGTGCGTGAAGCCCATGGGGGAGGTTTAAAGGGACATTTTGGCATTGCAAAGACTTTAGATGTTTTAAAAGAACATTTCTTTCGGCCACATATGAAACGTGATGTTGAAAGAATATGTGAGGAGTGTATCACTTGTAAACATTTTAAGTCTAGAGTTTTACCTCATGGATTATATACCCCTTTGCCCATACCTAGTGAACTTTGGATTGATATTTCTATGGATTTTGTTTTGGGTTTACCTAGGACAAAAAAGGGAAATGATTTTGTTTTTGTTCTTGTTGATAGGTTTTCAAAGATGGCACATTTCATTCCATGTCTCAAAACTGATGATGCAACAAACATAGCTAATTTGTTTTTCAAGGAAATAGTTAGATTGCATGGAGTTCCAAGGAGCACAGTTTCAGATCGAGATGCTAAGTTCTTGAGCCACTTTTGAAAAACTTTGTGGGATAAGTTGGGTACTAAACTTTTGTTTTCTACTACTTGTCATCCACAAACTGATGAGCAAACTGAGGTTGTAAATAGAACTTTGTCATTATTCAAAAGAACTTAAAAACTTGGGACGAGTGTTTGCCACATGTTGAATTTGCTTACAATAGAGCTATCCATTCAGCTACAAAATTTTCACCATTTGAGATTGTATATGGTTTTAACCCATTAACTCCTTTGGATTTATTACCGTTACCTATTAATGAGCATGTTAGTTTGGATGGTAAAAAGAAAGCTGAATTTGTTAAGCAATTGCATGAGAAAGTGCGGCAACACATAGAAAGGACTGAAAAATATGTTACTCAAGCCAACAAATGACATAAACAAGTGGTTTTTCAGTCTGGAGATTGAGTTTGAGTGCATATGAGAAATGAGAGGTTCCCAGCACAAAGGCGTTCTAAGTTGCTCCCAAGGAGATTCGATCTTGGTCAAAAACATTGAAAATACCACTCACATTATATTCTTGGGAACTAATTTGGTTAGGGTCGCGTCAGTTCTTGACAGGGTTTGACCAAAGTTTTTCTCATTGTTATTTCTTTATCCTTTAATTAGAGTTTTTATTAAATTTTTATTTTCATAGTTTTAATTTCTTTATTTCTTGCAATCTAGTTAAAAATTCAAAAACCCCCATTTTTAATTGGCATTTTCTTTAGTTAGATTAATTTATATTATTATCCTTATTATTATTTTATTTTATTTTAAAACTTGCTTTAGAGTTGATAATAAATATAACTAGCATAGTCTCTGTGGGATCGATCCTTACTCGCTCTTTACTAATTATTTATATTAGTAGTAAGGTTTTAAATTTGGTGCACCTTAACGACGCTACCAAATTTTTGGCGCCGTTGCCGGGGACCAGTGTCTACTTTGTTTATTATCACTCGCTTTATTTTATTTTCTTATTTTATTTATTTACTTTATTTTAATTAGTTTTTTTTTGTTCTATATTTAGATTTTCATGAGCATAGAGGACATTCGATTGAAACTCGAACAACTTAGAGCAAGCTCATCACATTCAGAACTCGATTTTTCCATCCACATTCCACTCACGAAGACAGAGCCAGGCAGCCCAGAACCCGAACCAATGGCTCAGAACAACAACCGAACACTTAAAGAGTTGGCAGCTCCTAGCTTGGACCAGCAACCTTTATGCATTGAGAATCCAAACCCTCAGGTAAACTTTGAACTCAAATCTGGGATGATTCATCTTCTTCCTACTTTTCATGGTCTTGCAGGAGAGGACTTAACTTCATATAAAGCCTTTCTAGAAACTTGAGATAATTTCTCTCTTTGATTTGAAAAATCCTACTTTTTGAGAATTCTCAGAAAGTGAATTAAAGAAATCTCATGTAGCCCCTTCATGTAGGTTCAAAAATCTCCCACCATTCATAGAATCTACCATATGACGATTTGACATAGTTAAACCATTATAAAAGCACTGTATAAGTCTCCATTTCTCAAAACCATGGTGGGGACACTTTGGAGTAAATCATTGAATCTTTCCCAATACTCATAAAATTGCTTACCCTCTCTTTGATAAAAATCACTTGTCGCTCTCCTAAGGGCATTTGTTTTAGACATAGGGAAAAACTTGGTGAGGAACTTATTACTCAATTCATCCCACATAGTAATAGACCCAGCAGGAAGTGAATTCAACCAAGCTTTCGCTTTGTCTTTTAATGAGAAAGGGAACATACGAAGCCTAATTAACTCATCATTAAAATTTTGAAAACGAAATGTAGAGTATATATCAAGAAATTCCTTAATGTTCAAATATGGGTCCTCTCTCTCTAGCCCATAGAAAGATGGTAAAAGCTGAATGACAGAGAGCTTAAGTTCAAAGTGGTAGTACTTGATACGAACCCCGTCAAGAACTGACGCGACCCTAACCAAATTAGTTCCTAAGATCGAATCTAAACCCAGGAATGGAATGGAACCTTGACCCAATGCTTATTGGAAGCACGAACCTTGGTATGTGAAGACGCTACAATCAGCTATGGAAGGTCTGATTGATACGTCAAGATATTGAACGCCATGAAAATCCGATAAGTTCAAAGAGTTCGTAAAGAACCAAAGAGAATTAACTCTCACAATTGCATAAAAAAAAAGCTTCCCTCTCGTTTATTAGATACGAGTACATTATATAGGGTTGGTTACAAGAATTTAAACCAAAGCAGAATCCTAATCTAAGTAAATAGGAAAGAATTTAAACCAAATCAGAATCCTATTTGGCTTTAAATGCCTTACATCAATTAAATGGAAACTAGGCAATTAAAATAAAACTAACTGATTTATTTTCCTAATAGACTCCTTAGTAAATGGGAAAGTATTTGAAAAAGGAAAATAATATATTTTTCCGCCATAATGTGCAAACCAACTCCCTATTTCATGGAAGTGAATATTTGGAAATTTCAAAAGCCTGAATCATGCATTTATCATGAGCGATTCCTTCAAAGGGCCTCCATGAATTTGATTGAGCCCAAGTTGCTTGAATCAATCCATTAAGCGCTTCTTTAAATTTTTTTGCTCAAGCTCTCGTAACGAGTCTGATGGAAACTTAACTAGGATCTGAATATACTTCATCCCATGTGCTTGTGATAGTCTTATCTTTAATCTCATCAGTACTGACAATACTTTCTTTGGGTCATCCATCACTAGAGAAAAACTAGCTTGACTACTATTAATTTTTTACTCTTTTTTGACCAAACGATTTGTAGAATCATGTTCCCAAACACTCACAAACTAACTAGACAAGGAAGAAAAATAAAATAAAATAAACCAACAATAATGAAAAGAAACGAACTTTAAAATAAAAGAAATCAAACAACCAAGAAAAATGAATTTGAGTGTAATTCTAATTTTTTTTTAAATAAAAGATAACCTAAATTATAACTAGTAGAAGAATCAAATTAACCTAGATTAAACTGACTTTCTGGCATAATCCCCGGTAACGGCACCAAAAACTTGTTGTGAAAATTTTAATATACTCGCAAGCGCACAAGGTCGAACCCATAAGGATTGTTATAAATTGAAAAGTCTAATTTAAATCTAAAATTACTATTAATTCTAACCTAGTTGAGCAAACTGAATTTTAAGAAAAATTAAACTAATTAAACTAAGAAAACAATTAAATCAAAGGAGAATTCAATAAGACAAAGATTACCAAGGTTTCAGATCCACTACTATTCAACTAGTAATTATCTAATTATCAATTAATCCCTAATTTTAGAATGACAACTCGAAATCAATCTATGTCATCTCATGGATGTAACAATTAAGCCCAAGTAATTAAGCCCAAATCAATCTAATGTAGGTTCTTTTTCTGCTTAATAGTATGATATCTAAGAATCGCATGTAAACATATCGAATAATAAAGAGTCAAAGTTTTCCTAAGTACTCTGTGTAAATAATTTGATGAAAGACACAGAATCAAAGATAATCATGTATAAACTTTATAGATCCAAGCATAGATTTAGTCAAATATTAATCCTAGCAATCAATAATGCATGACAGAATTGATGAAAAGATTTAATAACATCCAACTAATCATGTGAAACAAGAACTATAATCATTAAAGAACATATATAGGGAATTAATTAAATAAAAAAATAATTATTTCATTGAATAGGGCTTCATCCTTAACCTCAGTATAAAAAAATTAACTAGACATACGTGAATTGGGAGCAATAAAATAAATAAATTCAGCCATGGGAAGCCGAACTATTTCTGCTATTTTTCTCCTCTGCCCGAATTGCATCTGCACTCTTTCTTTTTGGCAGCTTCTCCCCCCTAAAGCCGAAATTCAGCTTTTATATTCTCTAAAAATGGGCCACCGACCTTGTTATTTCTTAAGCCGAAAGGCTTGGCCTCTTAATTTTCTTTGCTCTCACTCACGTGCTCACCAATTAAGCTTGCACTAGGATTCCTTTTTTCATTTATGAAAGCCAAGTGCGGGTCCCTTTAAGTTGCTTTCCATGCATTACAATGCCATGCACATCCAGGTCACTTGAAAAATTGAAATTGTTTTTAAGTGCAAATTACTCTTGGCTTCACATGCTACAAACTCTTAATTGTGTCACGGCTTTGATTGATGCTTTCCTAAACTTGTTATTCTTTATGCACTTTTCATTCTTAATCTCCAATTAATTTCCTATTCAATAAAATAATTTAATTAATTAAAAATAAAAATAACTAGCAATTATATAATTAAGGGTAAAATATGTATATAAATTATGTCCATCAGTCCTTCAATATTCTGAAGGAAAAATAGCAGGATTAAACATGCTCCGCTGGGCACCTGTATCAAGAAAATCAATAGCTGTGATGGGTTTATGATACTTGGAAGGAATGATTCGAATTTTGACAGAAGGGATTGGTATAATGAGGTCATGAACTAGAATGGATTGAGGTTGCACTGTATAAATGAGATCATGATCAGAATTTTTTGAATCACTGGAAGTTGAGGTAAGGCAAAGATACTGTCATCATTTGGTTCTTCTTGTTCACAAAATAAGAATTCAACTTGATCTTTGGTTGGGGAGAAGTCTGTGGCGGATTCCAGGTGTTGAATGAGTTTGACTGCCTTTTGAGGTTTATTAGGGCAGGTTTTTGCAAAATGACCTTTCTTTTTGCAAAATGAAGCATATGTTTTTCTTTTGGCTGTGAAAATCTTTGGAGTGGGACTGTTTCTTTCTGAAGAATCGAAACCGTTTAAAGTTTCGGTTTCGGGATGGAAATTTGGGTTTTTTTAAAGTGAGGTCTCTTCTTGGATGAGCAAGAACACTTTTTGGATCTTTGCATTTGATGGCTAAATAGGGCTTTCCTATTTAGTACATGGCGTTGTTTACACCAGATCTACAACAGTTAAAACTTTACTTTGGGCCAGTAGCCCGCAAGTTCTGGTTTCCAGCCAATATACCTCTATGAGCATCAAAAACTTAAAACATTTTTCTAGGTTTTATAACCCAAAATAGACTTTCCTCTTAGTCTAAAACAGGGTACCAAACCAGATAAAACTTATCAAGTTTTCTGATGCACAGGATCCTTGCATAAGGCAAGTGCAGAGCATACTTCCTTGAGATTTCAAAATGAATAGATTTAAGCTTTCTTAATTTTCATTGAAGCCTTAGAGCTTCATTGACAGAGAGAGAGAGAGTTTTAAAAATCCATGGATAATGAGAATATGAATTTTATTTTTTTCCAAAAGTCGATATCTTACAACTGGTGGAAACTTCCTTATATAAGGAAGAAACTTGACTAGATCTTGATAAGACATGTCCTTATCAAGATGTCTTTTAAAAGTAAAGCAAACATTATTACAAGCGACAACGCTAATATGACTTTTGACAAAAGCTAACATGACTTTTGACAAAAGGTAAAGCTTAAAGAAAAACAATATGCTTAATAATTATACAAGGCAAAAGTAAAACAAAACATTTATTATAACAAGACAAACTACTTTATAGAGAGTGGAGATTCATGTAGTCGTCTTCAGATGAGCTGTCTATTTCATCTGGATCACGACTGTTATCTTTTGGGAAAAATATTTTGGATAGCCTTGGATGCTTACAATGAGGACCACGGCAAGGTGGATAAGGGCAGTCCCTTCTATAGTCTGGTAGTAATTGCTTTGGTGACGTCTGAGTTGCTTTGTCCTTTTTCTAAGGCTGAGGCTGAAATGATGATCCTGGTTCATGCATAGTTGGTTGTAAAAATTGTTGGAGATGTTGACTGAGTGGGAAAAATTCTTCCCATTGGTCTTGTGAGTCTTGATAAAGGAAATCGGTGAAATCTGGTTTTTCTTCTTTGATGATGATGCCTGTGGATTTTGGGATGGAGTTGGGATCATGATGAGGTCGTGTTCTGGACCCAGAGAGGTGTGAAAAATGTCCTTATGCAGAGCAGTTTGATGATTCAATTCACAAAGATAATTGTGGAGGCTTTTTTGTATTTCACTGTCTTGCTCAAGGAGGGCTGGATGAGGTAAGGTTAGCCAATCATATACCTGATCTTGATTCTAGAATAAGCTAATGTCTGGATGTTGGAAGTATGGTCTATGAATGATGAACACGAATATGAACATTTTTTGTTCGGATGGTGGCACACGTTCCAAATTATGAATTTCGGACAACTATTGGAGTTTCTTTCTCCACCAAAGGATTGGAGAAAACCATTCAAGGAGTGTCCAGGTTAATGAAGTGGATTGATCTGGATTAAACAAGTGCTCTAAAGTGAGAGTGATAGGGACAATCAGTTTAGTGGCATAGATGACAGTTAGGCATCAGATGTAGCATAACTCATCTTCTGAGATATCCCTGGAAGGGTCTAGGGTCAAGCTTATAAGGAACAGGTTTTCTGGATGGAAGGTTGAAAATGGAAATGAGTCTGATAAGAGATAGGCTTTCATGAAAAACCTAAAAATAACTTTTTTAGCAAACTCTTGTATAGCAAAGACTACGGTGAAAGTTTTCCAGAGAGGAAAATATTTTTTGGTAATGACTTGTGAACAGAGTGAAGTACCCATGAAGATGATAGGAAAATGATTTTGAAAGGATATAAAAAGTAAGGATTTTTCTGGTTTTGCAAGTCTTGAGAGCATATCAGGGATGAGGTTATGTTCTCTTTTTATATGCTTCACAGAAAAGTCATATTTTGAAAACCAGTCTTTTAACCTTAACAACATCTTTTCATGAACATTTTTACCTTTGAAATTTATGATGTTAGGAAAGGTTCGGTTGTCCATTCTGACAAGAAAGTGGTAGCCGATAAGATGATACTCAAATTTTTTAATACCATTCTTAAGTGCTAAAATTTCTTTGAACACACTGTGGTAATGGACTTGTGTGTCAGAAAAGTGTCCACTAGCATAAGCAATAAAGTGTTCTTTGCCTTGTGCTTCTTCAAGGAAGATGGTGGATTCTTTTTCAATAGGGCTGACAGCTGGCAAGTGTGATTATCAACATGAGGAATGAAGTCTCTGATGTAGTTGATAATACCAAGAAATTGTTGTATTTTTCTTTTGGAAAAGTCCTGATCTGGAAAGTGGATGAGTTTTTGGGCAATGTGCTTTCCTAGCTGGTAGTGTCCGTCTTTGATAGTTATTCTAAGGAATTCAATGTTATTGGTGGCAATCGTGCTTTTTTTAGCTGACAACATGATTCCATGAGTTTGTATTATATCAAAGAATTAATGTAATAATTGGCGATGTTCATCTTGTGTACCTGAAAATAACAAAATATCGTCAATGTAAATTAATGCACTATGCAGGATAGAATGAAAAATTTGAACCATGGATTTTTGAAAAATGGATGGTGCTATTTTAAGACCAAAGGGTAAAACCGTCCATTGATAATGGGCATTTGGAATGCAAATGGCGGTTTTGTATCTTTCTGAGGGTTTGATGCCAAGTTGCCAAAATCTGGATCTAAGATCAAATTTTGAAAAGATTTGAGCATTTTTTATGTAAGTGATCATGCTCTGTCTTTTTGGCAAAGGGAATTTGTCATCTTGCAAAAACATGTTTAGAGGCTGATATAGTCAATGACTAATCGTTTTTTCCTCTAACAATTTCGGAATGTTTTTCAACATAAAAGGCTTGGCAAGCCCATTAAGAACTGGTAGGTTCTATGAGACCTTGGGCTAGAAACTGAGAACATTCTTTTTGGGCTAGGACTAAGTCTGAGGGACTCATTCCTGGATGGGTGGCTTTGATTGGGTTGACATCTTCATTCAACTTAAATGGTAACTGAACAAAGAAATACAGATTTTTCCATAGAGGATTTGGATGCTGGAAATCAGCATGAGACTCAGAGCAATATTTCAAAAACTTTGTGGAAATGTCTTGGAAGGACTGAGGGGTTTCAGTTAGACCATAAAGTTTAAGAATATTAGTAAAAGGTTTGAACATGGATTTGACTCGGAATTTAGTAGGAATGATTTGGAGGTGTTTTATCTAGTGAATTATATCAAATCCTAAAAAGATATCTTTATTAAGAAGATGAGAACCGATGACTTTTGTCCAGATAACACAATTTGGAAAGATTTGAATACCAATGGGATTTTTGGTAATCAATTTGGTGGTGAAGAATTTTCCGTTGACTGCTTTGAAATTTTCTTCATAATGTTGCCAAAACTGAGGTGGAAGAATGTCTGGGTTTAACATACTTCTTTGGGCACCTGTATCAAGAAGTCCAATAGCAGGAATTAGTCTTTGGAATTTTGAAGGTAAGATTTGAAGTTTTATGGATGGGATAGGAATGGTGGTGTCTAGGGACAGAAGTTGTTGGTGAAAAACAGTTTGAAACTCTTCGTTCTCAGAATCATCAGATGAGTTTTCCAGTGCGAACACTGTTTCATCAATAGGTTCCTCTTGTTCTGAGAAGTAAAACTCAATTTCATCTTGGTGAGGAGAGTAATCAGTGGTGGTCTGTAGATGTTCAAGTAAGCAGATTGCCTTATCTTTTTTGTTGGGGCAATCTTTGGCATAGTGGCCTTTCTTTTTGCAGATGAAACATCGACTTGATTTTCTCCTTTGCTGTTCTCTGAAAGAACTGGACCTTTTTCTGAAAAACTTGTATGATTTTCTCTGGGACTTTGATCTAGGAAAAGAATCTGGATTTTTGAATTTTTTGAAATGCGTTTTCTTTTTGCTATCAGAGCCATAAGGAGTTTTAGTTTTCTTGAAAATAACATTATTTTCAAAATTATGTTCTTCGAATCACAAAATGGTGTGATAGAAGTTTTCTTATGATTTTTAAGCTAAAGACTTCAAAGATAGAGAGAAATTTCCAAATATGGCATCAACTTCATCAAATGAATCTTCTACTTCTTTTGTAATCACTCCAGTCTCTCTTTCTTCTACTCTCACTCCCAAAATCGTGCACTAAACAAACAGCCAACAAAATAGAAAATCTTGTTGAATATTCCTACATCTTTAAATCCGCACAAATTAATGAGTCATCTTACCCTCTTATTAGTCCTTACCAACTTTACAAACGCCCATACTCCTTTACTCATAGCATCCGCACCCTCATCACTACCAGACAACCACAACCAAAAGAATATATCCAGTCTTCTAGATTTGATCAGTGCACACTTCAAGCTACTACAGCTGAACAATATGTTACTCTGGAAATTTCTTCAGAGTTAATTTCCCACTGGAAAAGAGAAGGTTATACTAATCTCCATCTCGAAGGAGTAAGATTAATTCTGACCTTACATGGAAGGAAATGATTACCAGTCACAACCAGAATTGCTATGCTGGACACTAGGTTCAAACAGTATCAAGATGCTGTTATTGGTACTGTACTAACCACCCTTCATGCAGGAAGTGTTCTCCTCACTTTCTACCCAAATTTCAACCTTTCTCTTCAAGACACAATCTTTCCACGGCCTTGAAAGTCCAAGTACAAATTCAAGGTGCAGAACAAATTTCTTCTGTAAAGATTGTAACCCTTCACCATCAACTTGTTTATAGGCTTCAAAATCACGCCTTAGACTTACCCATACCTGAGCACCACTCTGACGCCCTTATGGTGTTAGTAGAATCAGATCAGATACCCACCATCATCCAAATCCCAAGACAGATCCCTCGACACGATCTCATAAAACTCACGCCCTTGGAGTGGATTTCAAATTATGAAAAGTTTCATACCAACACTGCTCCTATTCAGACATCAGAAAGTATGTTCGAAAGGTGACCGGATGGAACGGTCAGAATGACTTTCAGACCTCCACCAACAGCATCAGAAGAGCCTCCAAGGCTCTCATTCACCTATTCAGCAATGATCACAGCTGTTCAGACAGCACAAGAAAAGTTGCCAATTACAGGATTCAATTCAGAAGGATATCCTGTTTACCCAGCTAAACACAATGGCCACTTTCTTTGGGATATACCAGGATCAGGAAACTGTGACCCAGATTGTCCCTGTTGGGATGATTGAGAAGAAGAGGACGATTATGATTCCAAACGGAGAAAGAAACCCAAAAGGAAAATACCCAAATCTCCGTGTTCACACAACCAACCCAAACCACCACATAATCCTCCACTTCCACCAGCTCCTTTACCCATTTACAAAAAAGAACTTAACTGGATAGAAAAGAATTGCAAAACTGAAGTTCTTCCAACAGTTCAAAATACCATACCTACCATACAACCTATGGCTTGCATGATGTTTTCATCAACATCACAAGATTATTCCTCCAACTTCCCTGTTCTAGAAACACATGCCGACCCACAAAGAAAAGTTGTAACCAAGCCCTTTATTCCTTCAGCCATCACTCCTACAGGTCACTTAGAAAACCCCAAACCTTTCGAAGCTGTCCTCAACTGGCAAACAAAAAATGCCAGAGCCCAAAATGAAACCCTGGTCGATATTCATAAAAAGGTGAATCATATCAGTCTACGAACTGATCATATTGAGTCTAAGGTTGATTCAATTACTTCACAGATGCAACAGATTTATCAGAATCTCCAATCCAGAATCTCTCAACTGGATTCAGAGTTACGAGCCATGCTTAGTCAAAGGTACTATGGTCCATAATTTGACCAAAAAGAAAAGGAAATCAGGAAATTAAAAGCGGAGCTTGAACATATTGAGTCAGAAAGGCAAAGGCCAACATTATTCACCACATCACCACCTTTACCTACCATTAACCTAACTTTCCATCCTTTTGCACCAATGCTATCTCCCATTAAACTATAAGATCCATCTAAACTATTTGACATGATACACACTTTATTCAGAAATATTCCATTGCCAAAACCATCTCGATCTAAACCTCAACCTCAACCTCAACCTCGACCAGAAAAAATAACTCAACTATCTTTTTCAATTCCAGAATACCAATCACTTCCTTACGCATCTCTACCTATACAAGCATCACCAGCTCAAGCCAAAGATAAAGCACCCATGCAACAATTCAGTGCCCAAATGGTCCCAAATCCATCTGATACAGATAATCCAATTTCTGATTCAAACCTAGCTGTTTCAGAAAGCCCATCAGAATCCGAGACAGAATCCCCTGAATCGTCAATATCAACTAATGACTCTGAAAAGTCCTATGCTGATATCACCAAAATTCTCATGGCCCAACCTGAAGAAACTGAACCAGCCCAATCATCAAGAACAGACCCATTCTTTGAAATACCCTCAAATATTGAGCAAGATCTACTTGAAGAAACCTCAGCCACAAACCGGCTTGTTCAGTCTCAAAATGATCATAAACCATCAAATGGCCCATGGTTTACTTTTGATGATATACCTGCAACCAAATGGAGAGAACGGCTATCAGAAATGGCCGCTTGGACAGATCTCCAAATGTTAAGGGCAAATGCAACAACAGCTTATGTTCTTAGAGAACTTGCTACCTATTTTACTGGATCTCTAAGAGATTGGTTTGATACTTTAGGAGAGTACAGACAACTACAGTTTGTGCAACTTCCTAATGTCTCAAGTGCTCTTACTGTTATCCATGAACAATTCATTGGAGAATCTGCAGCAGTATTTGAAGCTGCAAGACGTGACTATCTCAACATGAAATGGTTTTCACTCAAGGCTAAAGATCTTGATTTTCATTACAAACGGATGTCAATTCTGTTTTACAAGCTTAATGGATTCAATGATCCTACTTTTAAACATGTTTTTTTGGCGTCATTACCTGAAGAATTACAGCCAGATTTACAAAGGTAGCTCACATCTCTTAATCTCCAAATTGACCATATTTCTTTGGGGAAAATCTTTCAAATCGCCAAAGGATGCTTGGAGAAACTATGTGGATAGAAACAGTTTTTCAAAGAACTGCTGAAAGATAAAGAGCCTTTCCGAAGTGCTTGCAAAAAGCCTTACTTGCAATTCAAATGCAAGAAAAAGAAAGATTGTGAGTGCAGCACCAAAAAGAAAAAGCATTTCAAAAAATTCAGAAATCCAGATTCTTTTCCTAGATCAAAGTCCCGGAGAAAATCGTACAGGTTCTTCAGAAAAAGATCCAATTCTTTCAGAGAACAGCAAAAGAGAAAATCAAGCTGATGTTTCATCTGCAAAAAGAAAGGCCACTATGCTAAAGATTGCCCCAACAAAAAAGATAAGGCAATTCGTTTACTTGAACATCTACAGGCCACCACTGATTACTCTCCTCACAAAGATGAAATTGAATTCTACTTCTCAGAACAAAAAGAACCTACTGATGAAACAGTGTTCGCACTAGAAAACTCATCTGATGATTCTGAAAACGATAAGTTTCAAACTGTTTTTCACTAACAACTTTTGTCCTTAGACACTACTATTCCCATTCCCTCCATAAAACTCTAAATCTTACCTTCAAAATTCGAAAGACCAATTCCTGCTATTTGACTTCTTGATACAGGTGCCCAAAGAAGTATGTTAAACCCAGACATTCTTCCACCCTAGTTTTGGCAACATTGTGAAGAAAATTTCAAAGCAGTCAATGGAAAATTCTTCACTACCAAATTGATTACCAAAAAACCTATTGGTATTCAAATCTTTCCAAACTGTGTTATCTGGACAAAAGTCATCGGTTCTCATCTTCCTAATAAGGATATCTTGTTAGGATTTGATATAATTCACCAGATAAAACACCTCCGAATCATTCCTACTGGAATTCGAGTCAAGTCCATGTTCAAGCCTTTCACCAATATTCTTAAGCTTTATGGTCTAACTGAAACCCCTCAGTCCTTCCAAGACATTTCTACAAAGTTTTTGAAATATTATCCTGAGTCTCATGCTGATTTCCACCATCCAAATCCTCTGTGGAAAAATCCGCATTTCTTTGTTTAGTTACCATTTAAACTAAATAAAGATGTCTACCTAACTAAAGCCACCCATCCAGGAATGAGTCCCTTAGACTTAGTTCTAGCCCAAAAAAAATGTTCTCAGTCGCTAGCCCAAGATCTCATAGAGCCTACCAATTCTCCATGGGCTTGCCAAGCGTTTTATGTAGAAAAACATTCCGAAATTGTTAGAGGGAAAAAACGATTAGTCATTGACTATCAGCCTCTAAACATGTTTTTGCAAGATGACAAATTCCCTTTGCCAAAAAGACAGAGCATGTTCACTTTCCTAAAAAATGCCCAAATTTTTTCAAAATTTGATCTTAAATCCAGATTTTGGCAACTTGGCATCAAACCCTTAGAAAGATACAAAACCGCCTTTTGCATTCCAAATGCCCATTATCAATGGACGGCTTTACCCTTTGGTCTTAAAACAGCACCATCCATTTTCCAAAAATCCATGGTCCAAATTCTCCAACCTATCCTGCATAGTGCATTGATTTACATTAACGATATTTTGTTGTTTTCAGGTACACATGATGAACATCGTCAATTATTAGATCAATTCTTTGATATAATCCAAACTCATGGAATCATGTTATCAGCTAAGAAAAGCACAATTGCCACTAATAACATTGAATTCCTTGGAATGACTATCAAAGACGGACACTACCAGCCAGGAAAGCACATTGCCCAAGAACTTATCCACTTTCCAGATCAGGACTTTTCCAAAAGACAAATTCAGCAATTTCTAGGTATTATCAACTACATCAGAGACTTTATTCCTCATGTTGATAATCACACCCGCTAACTGTTAGCCCTGTTGAAAAAGAATCCACCACCATGGAACAATGACCACACACTTGCTGTTACAACTTTAAAGCAAATTGCGCAAAATCCGCCACCTTTAAAGCTTATCACAGATGGTAGACGGATACTGCAGACTGATGCAAGTGACGAATCTTGGGGGGCCATCCTCCTTGAAGAAGTAGAGGGCAAAGAACACTTTATTGCCTATGCTAGTGGACACTTCTCTGACACACAAATCCATTACTACAGTGTGTTCAAAGAAATTTTAGCAGTCAAGAATGGTATTCAGAAATTTGAGTACCATCTTATCGGCTACCACTTTCTTGTCAGAATGGACAACTCAGCCTTTCCTAACATCATAAATTTCAAAGATAAAAATGTTCTCGAAAAGATGTTACTAAGGTTAAAAGACTGGTTTTCGAAATATGACTTCTCTGTTAAGCATATAAAAGGAGAACATAATCTCATCCCTGATATGCTCTCAAGACTTGCAAAACCAAAAAAATCCTTGTTTTTCATAACCTCTCAAAATCATTTTCCTATCATCTTCATGGCTACTTCACTTCTATCACAAGCCATAACCAAAAAATATTTTCCTGTTGGAAAAACCTTCACCACCGTCTTTGCTATACAAGAGTTTGCTAAGAAAGCTGTTTTTAGGTTTTTCATGAAAGCCTATCTCTTATCAGACTCATTTCCATTTTCAACCTTCCATCCAGAACCCTTCCTTCTTACAGGCTTGACTTTAGACCCTTTCAGGGATATCTCAGAAGATGAGTTATGGTACATCTGGTGCCTAACTGTCCTTTATGCCACTAAACTAATTGTCCCTGTCACTTTCACTTTGGAACACCTACTTAATCTAGACAAGTCTACTTCATTAACCTGGACACTCCTTGAATGGTTTTCTCCAATTCCTTGGTGGAGAAAAAAGCTCCTACAGTTGTCAGAAATTTATAATTTGGAACGGATGCCACCACCCGAAGCAAAAATGTTCACATCCGTGTTCATTATTCGTCGGCCATACTTCCAACATCCAGACACCAGCTCATTCGGAACTCAAAACCAAGTATATGATTGGTTGACTTTACCACATCTATCCCTCCTTGAACAAGATAGCGAAATACAGAAAAATCTCCACAATTATCTTTGTGAATTAAATCATCAAACTGCTCCGCACAAGGACATTGCTCAACCTCTCTCAGTCCACAACATGACCTCATCATGATCCCAACTCCATCTGCCATATCCAAACCAAAATCCACAGGCATCATAATCAAAGAAGAAAAATCAGAATTCGCCGAATTCCTCTACCAAGACTCACAAGACCCATGGGAAGAATTTCTTCCACTCAGTCAACATCTCTAACAATTTCCACAACCAACCATCCATGAACTAGGATCATCATCTCAGCCTCAGGCTCAGAAAAAAGATAAAGCAACCCAGACGTCACCAAAGCAATTACCACCAGGCTACAGAAGAGATTGCCCTTATCCACTTTGCTGTGGTCCCCGTTGCAAGCATCCAAAGCTCTCCAAGTCCTTTTTCCCAAAAGATAATGATTGTGATCCAGATGAAACAGACGGCTCATCCAAAGACGACTACATAAATCTCAACTCTCCATAAAGTAGTTTGTCTTGTTGCAATAAATGTTTTACTTTTGCCTTGAATAACTATTAAGCGTATTGTTTTCTTTAAAGCTAGCGTGTTGTTTTCTTTAAAGTCTAAAACAGGGTACCAAACCAGATAAAACTTATCAAGTTTTCTGATGCACAGGATCCTTGCATAAGGCAAGTGCAGAGCATACTTCCTTGAGATTTCAAAATGAACAGATTTAAGCTTTCTTAATTTTCTTTAAAGCCTTAGAGCTTCATTGACAGAGAGCGAGAGAATTTTAGAAAGCCATGGATAATGAGAATAGGAATTTTATTTTTCAAAAGCCGATATCTTACAATTGGAGGAAACTTCCTTATATAAGGAAGAAACTTGACTAGTTCTTGATAAGACATGTCCTTATCAAGATGTATTCTAAAGGTAAAGCAAACATTATTACAAGCGACAAAAGCTTTAATAGCTAACATGACTTTAAAGAAAACAACACGCTAGCTTTAAAGAAAACAACACACTTAATAGTTATTCAAGGCAAAAGTAAAACATTTGTTGTAACAAGACAAACTACTTTACGGAGATTTGAGATTCATGTAGTCGTTTTCGGATGAGCTGTCTGGTTCATCTAGATCACGATCATTATCTTTTGGGAAAAAGGTCTTGGAGAGCTTTGGATGCTTGCAACGGGGACCACGGCAAGGTGGATAAGGGCAATCTCTTCTGTAGCCTGGTGGTAATTGCTTTGGTGATGTCTGGGTTGCTTTATCTTTTTTCTGAGCATGAGGCTGAGACAATGATCCTGGTTCATGGATGGTTGGTTGTGAAAATTGTTGGAGATGTTGACTGAGTGGAAGAAATTCTTCCCATGGTTCTTGTGAGTCTTGTATAGGAAATCAGTGAATTCTGGTTTTTCTTCTTTAATTATGATGCCTGTGGATTTTGGTTTGGATGTGGCAGATAGAGTTGGGATCATAATGAGGTCGTGTTGTGGACTGAGAGAGGTGTGAGCAATGTCCTTGTGCGGAGCAGTTTGATGATTTAATTCACAAAGATAATTGTGGAGATTTTTCTGTATTCCGCTATCTTGTTCAAGGAGGGCTGGATGTGGTAAAGTCAACCAATCATATACTTGGTTTTGAGTCCAGAATGAGCTGGTGTCTGGATGTTGGAAGTATGGCCTATGAATATAATGAACACGGATGTGAACATTTTTGCTTCGGGTGGTGGCATCCGTTCCAAATTATAAATTTCTGACAACTGTTGGAGCTTTTTTCTCCACCAAGAAATTGGAAAAAATCATTCAAGGAGTGTCCAGGTTAATGAAGTGGACTTGTCTGGATTAAGCAGGTATTCCAAAGTGAGAGTGACAGGGACAATTAGTTTAGTGGCATAAAGGACAATTAGGCACCAGAGGTACCATAACTCATCTTCTGAGATATCCCTGAAAGCCTGTAAGGAACAGGTTTTCTGGATGGAAGGTTGAAAATGGAAATGAGTCTGATAAGAGAGAGGCTTTCATGAAAAACCTAAAAACAGCTTTTTTAGCAAACTCTTGTATAGCAAAGACGGTGGTGAAGGTTTTTCCAACAGGAAAATATTTTTTGGTTATGGCTTGTGATGGGAGTGAAATAACCATGAAGATGATAGGAAAATGATTGTTATGAAAAACAAGGATTTTTCTGGTTTTGCAAGTCTTGAAAGCATATCAGGGATGAGATTATGTTCTCCTTTTATATGCTTCACAGAGAAGTCATATTTCGAAAACCAGTCTTTTAACCTTAGTAACATCTTTTCGGGAACATTTTTACCTTTGAAATTCATGATGTTAGGAAAGGTTGAGTTGTCCATTTTGACAAGAAAGTGGTAGCCGATAAGATGGTACTCAAATTTCTGAATACCATTCTTGACTGCTAAAATTTCTTTGAACACACTGTGGTAATGGATTTGTGTGTCAGAGAAGTGTCCACTAGCATAGGCAATAAAGTGTTCTTTGCCCTCTGCTTCTTCAAGGAGGATGGCCCCCCAAGATTCGTCACTTGCATCACTCTGCAATATCCGTCTACCATCTGTGATAAGCTTTAAAGGTGGCGGATTTTGCGCAATTTGCTTTAAAGTTGTGACAGCAAATGTGTGGTTATTGTTCCATGGTGGTGGATTCTTTTTCTACAGGGCTGACAACTAGCGGGTGTGATTATCAACATGAGGAATAAAGTCTCTGATGTAGTTGATAATATCTAGAAATTACTGAATTTGTCTTTTGGAAAAGTCCTGATCTGGAAAGTGGATAAGTTCTTGGGCAATGTGCTTTCCTGGCTGGTAGTGTCCGTCTTTGATAGTCATTCCAAGGAATTCAATGTTATTGGTGGCAATTGTGCTTTTCTTAGCTGATAACATGATTCCATGAGTTTGGATTATATCAAAGAATTGATCTAATAATTGGCGATGTTCATCATGTGTACCTGAAAACAACAAAATATCGTCAATGTAAATCAATGTACTATGCAGGATAGGTTGGAAAATTTGGACCATGGATTTTTGGAAAATGGATGGTGCTGTTTTAAAACCAAAGGATAAAACCGTCCATTGATAATGGGCATTTGGAATGCAAAAGGCGGTTTTGTATATTTCTGCGGGTTTGATGCCAAGTTGCCAAAATCCAGATTTAAGATCAAATCTTGAAAAGATTTGGGCATTTTTGAGGAAAGTGAACATGCTCTGCCTTTTTGGCAAAGGGAATTTGTCATCTTGCAAAAACATGTTTAGAGGCTGATAGTCAGTGACTAAACGTTTTTTCCCTCTAACAATTTCGGAATGTTTTTCTACATAAAAGGCTTGGCAAGCCCATGGAGAATTGGTAGGCTCTATGAGACCTTGAGCTAACAACTGAGAACATTCTTTTTGGGCTAGAACTAAGTCTGAGGGACTCATTCCTGGATGAGTGTTTTATCTGGTGAATTATATCAAATCCTAGCAAGATATCCTTATTAGGAAGATGAGAACCGATGACTTTTGTCCAGATAACACAGTTTGGAAAGATTTGAATACCAATAAGTTTTTTGGTAATCAATTTGGTGGTGAAGAATTTTCCATTGACTGCTTTGAAATTTTCTTCACAATGTTGCCAAAACTGGGGTGGAAGAATGTCTGGGTTTAACATACTTCTTAGGGCACCTGTATCAAGAAGTCAAATAGCAGGAATTGGTCTTTGGAATTTTGAAGGTAAGATTTAGAGTTTTATGGAGGGAATGGGAATAGTAGTGTCTAAGGACAGAAGTTGTTAGTGAAAAACAGTTTGAAACTCATCGTTTTCAGAATCATCAGATGAGTTTTCTAGTGCGAACACTGTTTCATCAGTAGGTTCTTTTTGTTCTGAGAAGTAGAATTCAATTTCATCTTTGTGAGGAGAGTAATCAGTGGTGGCCTGTAGATGTTCAAGTAAACGGATTGCCTTATCTTTTTTGTTGGGGCAATCTTTAGCATAGTGGCCTTTCTTTTTGCAGATGAAACATCGACTTGATTTTTTCCTTTGTTGTTCTCTGAAAGAACTGGATCTTTTTCTGAAGAACCTGTACGATTTTCTCCAGGACTTTGATCTAGGAAAAGAATCTGGATTTCTGAATTTTTTGAAATGCTTTTTCTTTTTGGTGCTGCACTCACAATCTTTCTTTTTCTTGCATTTGACTTTCAAGTAAGGCTTTTTACAAGTTCTTTGAAAAACTGTTTCTGTTCACATAGTTTCTCCAAGCATCCTTTGGCGATTTGAAAGATTTTCCCCAAAGAAATATGGTTAATTTGGAGATTAAGAGATGTGAGCTACCTTTGTATATCTGGCTGTAATGCTTCAGGTAATGACGCCAGAAATACATGTTTGAGAGTAGGATCATTGAATCCATTGAGCTTGTAAAACAGAATTGACATTCGTTTGTAATGGAAATCAAGATCTTTAGCCTTGAGTGAGCAGCATTTCATGTTGAGATAGTAAAGTCTTGCAGCTTCAAACACTGCTACAGATTCTCCAATGAATTGTTCATGGATAACAGCAAGAGCACTTGAGACATTAGGAAGCTGTACAAACTATAGTTGTCTGTACTTTCCTAAAGTATCGAACCAATCTCTTAGAGATCTCGTAAAACGGGTAGTGAGTTCTCTAATAATAGAGGCTGTTGTTGCATTTACTCTTAACATTTGAAGATCTGTCTGGGCAGCCATTTCTGATAGCCGTTCTCTCCATTTAGCTGCAGGTATATCATCAAAAGTAAACCATGGGCCATTTGATGGTTTATGATCATTTTGAGTTTAAAGCTGAGCAGGCCAGTTTGTGGCTGAGGTTCCTTCAGGTGGATCTTCCTCAATATCTGAGGGTATTTCAAAGAATGGATCTGTTCTTGATGATTGGGCATGTTTAGTTTCTTCTGGTTGGGCCTTGAGGATTTTGGTGATATTGGCATTGGACTTTTCAGAGTCACTAGTTGATATTGAGGATTCAGGGGAAGATTCTATTTCAGATTCTGATGGGTTTTCTGGAACATCTAGATTTGAATCAGAAGTTGGATTATCTGTATCAGATGGATTTGAGACCATTTAGGCACTAAACTGTTGCATGGGTGCTTTATCTTTGGCTTGGACTGGTGGTGCTTGTGTAGGTAGAGATGTATAAGGAGGTGATTGGTATTCTGAGATTAACAAAGGTGGTTGGGAAGGTTGCTTTTCTGGTCTTGGTCGAGGATGGGGTTTAGATCTGGTAGGTTTTGGTAATGGATTATTTCTGAATAAAGTGTGTGTCATGCCAAATAGTTTGGATGGATCTTGTGGTTTAATGGGAGATAGCATAGGTGCAAAAGGATGGAAAGTTGGGCTGATGGTAGGTAAAGGTGGTGATGTGGTGAATAGTGTTAGCCTTTACCTCTCTGACTCAATCTGTTCAAGCTCTGCTTTTAATTTCATGATTTCTCTTTCTTTTTTATCAAAAGGTTTGGGATCTTCTAAATGACCAGATGGAACGGTCAGAATTACTTTCAGACCTCCACCAACAACACCACCAATAGCATTGAATTCCTTAGAGTGACCATCAAAGACGGACACTACCAGCCAGGAAAGCACATTGGCCAAGAACTCATCCACTTTCCAGATCAGGACTTTTCCAAAAGACAAATACAGTAATTTCTTGGTATTATCAACTACATCAGAGACTTTATTCCTCATGTTGATAATCACACCCGCCAGCTGTCAGCCCTGTTGAAAAAGAATCCACCACCATGGGACAACAACCACTTGCTGTTATAACTTTAAAGCAAATTGTGCAAAATCCGCCACCATTAAAGCTTATCATAGGTGGTAGACGGATATTGCAGACTGATGCAAGTGACGAATCTTGGGGGACCATTCTCCTTGAAGAAGCACAAGGCAAAGAACACTTTATTGCCTATGCTAGTGGACACTTCTTTGACACACAAGTCCATTACTACAGTGTGTTCAAAGAAATTTTAGCAGTCCAGAATTGTATTCAAAAATTTAAGTATCATCTTATCGGCTACCAATTTCTTGTCAGAATGGAAAACTCAGCCTTTCCTAACATCATGAAAAGATATTGTTAATGTTAAAAGACTGATTTTCAAAATATGACTTCTCTGTGAAGCATATAAAAGGAGAACATAACCTCATCTCTGATATGCTCTCAAAACTTACAAAACCAGAAAAATCCTTGTTTTTCATATCCTCTCAAAATCATTTTCCTATCATCTTCATGGCTACTTCACTCCCTTTACAAGCCATTACCAAAAAATATTTTCCTCTCGGGAAAGCTTTCACCACAGTCTTTGCTATACAAGAGTTTGCTAAAAGAGCTGTTTTTAGGTTTTTCATGAAAGCCTATCTCTTATCAGACTCATTTCTATTTTCAACCTTCCATCCAGAAAACCTGCTTCATCAAGCTTGACCTGACCTTCTAGGGATATCTCAGAAGATGAGTTATGGTATATCTGGTGCCTAACTGTCCTCTATGCCACTAAACTGATTGTCCCTATCACTCTCACTTTAGAGCACTTGCTTAATCCAGATCAATCCACTTCATTAATCTGGACACTCCTTGAATGGTTTTCTCTAATCCCTTGGTGGAGAAAGAAACTCCAACAGTTGTTTGAAATTCATAATTTGGAACTACGCCACCATCCGAAGCAAAAATGTTCATATCCGTGTTCATCATTCATACACCATACTTCCAACATCCAGACACCAGCTCATTCTAGACTCAAGATCAGGTATATGATTGGCTAACCCTACCTCATCCAGCCCTCCTTGAGCAAGACAGTGAAATACAAAAAAGCCTCCATAATTATCTTTGTGAATTGAATCATCAAACTGCTCCACACAAGGACATTGTTCACACCTCTCTGGGTCCACAACATGACCTCATCATGATCCCAACTCCATCTGCCATATCCAAACCAAAATCCACAAGCATCATCATTAAAGAAGAAAAACTAGATTTCATCGATTTTCTTTATCAAGACTCACAAGACCCATGGGAAGAATTTCTACCACTCAGTCAACATCTCAAACAATTTCCACAACCAACTATGCATGAACCAGGATCATCATCTCAGCCTTAGCCTTAGAAAAAAGACAAAGTAACTCAGTTGTTACCAAAACAATTACTACCAGGCTACAGAAGGGACTGCCCTTATCCACCTTGCCGTGGTCCCCATTGTAAGCATCCAAGGCTATCCAAAACATTTTTCCCAAAAGATAACAGCCGTGATCTAGATAAAACAGACAGCTCATCCGAAGACGACTACATGAATCTCTACTCTCTCTAAAGTAGTTTGTCTTGTTATAATAAATGTTTTGTTTTACTTTTGCCTTGTATAATTATTAAGCGTATTGTTTTTCTTTAACCTTTAGCTTTTGTCAAAAGTCATGTTAGTATTGTCAAAGTCATGTTAGCTTTTGTCAAAAGTCATGTTAGCATTGTCGCTTGTAATAATGTTTGCTTTACTTTTAGAAGACATCTTGATAAGGACATGTCTTATCAAGATCTAGTCAAGTTTCTTCCTTATATAAGGAGTTTCCACCAGTTGTAAGATATCGACTTTTGGAAAAAATAAAATTCCTATTCTCATTTTCCATGGCTTTCTAAAACTCTCTCCCTCTCTATCAATGAAGCTCTAAGGCTTCAAAGAAAATTAAGAAAGCTTAAATCTGTTTATTTTGAAATCTCAAGGAAGTATGCTCTGCACTTGCCTTATGCAAGGATCCTGTGCATCAGAAAACTTGATAAGTTTTATCTGGTTTGGTACCCTGTTTTAGACCAAGAGGAAAGTCTATTTTGAGTTGTAAAACATAGAAAAATGTTTTATGTTTTTTATGCTCATAGAGGTATATCGGCTGGAAACCAGAACTTGCGGGCTACTGGCCCAAAGTATAATTTTAACTGTTGTAGATCTAGTATAAACAACGCCACGTACTAATATGATATCAGACACCAATCTTTCCACAGCCTTGAAAGTCCAAGTACAAATTCAAGGTGCAGAACAAATCTCTTCTGCAAAGATTGCAACACTTTTTCACCAGCTAGTCTATAGGCTTCAAAACCATGCCTTAGACCTTCCTACACCTGAGCACTGCTCTGAAGATCAGATACCCACCATCATCCAAATTCCAAGATAGATCCCTCGACATGAACTCATAAAACTCATGCCCTTGGAATGAATTTCAAATTATGAAATGTTTCATATCAACATTGCTCCTATTCAGACATCAGAAAGTATGTTCGAAAGGAGACCAGATGGAACGGTCAGAATGACTTTCAAACCTCCACCAACAGCACCAGAAGAGCCTCCAAGGCTCTTATTCACCTATTCAGCAATGATCACAGCTATTCAGACAGCACAAGAAAAGTTGCCAATTACAGGATTCAATTCAGAAGGATATCCTGTCTACTCAGCTAAACTCAATGGCCACTTTCTTTGGGATATACCCGGATCAGGAAACTGTGACCCAGATTGTCCCTGCTGGGATGATTGGGAAGAAGAGGATGATTATGATTCAAAACGGAGAAGGAAACCCAAAAAGAAAATACCCAAATCTCTGTGTTCACACAATCAACCCAAACCACCACATAATCCTCCACCTACCCATTTACAAAAAAGATCTGAAAAGCTCTTTATCTTTAATGAGTTCTTGAAAAAACTTTTTTTGTTCACATAGTTTATCAAGGCATCCCATAGCAATCTGAAATAATTTTTCCAGTGAGAGTGTATCAATGTTGAGCTTATGGGTTGCAAGTTGTCGTTGAATTTCTAGTTGTAACTTTTCTGGAAGAGAGGCAAAAAAAACATGTCTGAGCGTAGGAACATTAAAGCCATTCAGCTTGTAATAAAGCAAAGAGATTCACTTGTAATGATAATTAAAATCTTTTGTGCTAAGAGAACAACACTTCATGTTGAGATAATCTCGTCTGGCAGCTTTAAATGTTGCACTGGGTTCTCTGATGAATTGATCATGAAGAACTGATAGGGCTTGAGAAACATTTGGAATCTGAATAAATTGAAGTTGTCTATACTGTCCGAGACTGGCAAACCAATCTCTTAAGGAACCAGTAAACCGTGTACTAAATTCTCATAGGATGGTTTCTGTTGTTGCTCCAGGGACTAACATCTGGACGTCAATCCAGGCATACAACTCTTGCAATCTTTCTCTTTATTTGATTGTGGGAATATCATCAAAAGTAAACCATGAACCATTTGAGGGTTTGGAAACTTTTGGTTGTGGAGGAATAGAATGAGAAGATTCTCCAACTTCATGTATAGTTTCTTGCTTATCATCATTATCAACAACTTTCGTTGTAGGACCAGTAGTCTCAGTAGGTTAAGCCATAAATAGTTTGGAAATGTCTGTTAGGTTTGAATTAGAAGTATCTGACTTAGACAAATCAGAGGAATTATCCACTGATAAGTCAGATTCTGAATCTGATGTTGATTGTTCAGCGGAGGAGGTTAATGGACTTGGACGGTTTATCTGATGGGCAGAGTATTGATGCAGGGGTTGTTTTTCTAAAGAAATGGAAGTTTGGCCAGGAGTTTGGCTAGGCTATGATTGTGAAGTAGGTGATGGTAAAAATATGGATGACTGAGGCTTTTCTGTAGGAAAGGTCTTTTTTGGAATTGGTTTAGATGTTCTTTTTGGCTTTGGTGGAGGTTGCGGAGGGAACAAAGTATGAGTTATTCCAAAAAGTTTAGAAAGATCATATGATCTGGAAGTAATAGGTGGAAGAAAGGGATGGTAAGTTGGGTTAATTACTGGCAATGGAGGAGAACTGGTAAAAAGGGTAGCTTTCAAGGCTCTTATCTGAGCTTCTTTTCTATCAAACTCAGGACTATAAACCCATTGAGCAAGCATGGCTCGAAGTTTAAAGTCAAGTTGATTAACTCTGTTATGGAGGTTTTGATAGATATGATTTAACTTTTCTGAGATGGTATCAACCTTTCTTTCAACTTGGTTGGTTTTCTAAGTAATATGGTCCACTTTGTGGTGTAAGCCTGTAAGGGCTTGGTTTTGTACCACAATAGTTTGGTTTGCCAATTTAGTACTGCCTTAAAAGAGCGAGGTTCTTCTAAATGGCTAGTGGGTGTAATTGCAGAGGCGACAAAAGGTTTAAAAATAATGTTCTTTTGCTGATCAGTTTGCTCCTTGGTACCAGTCAAATAGTCACCCGACAGTGGTATAGTATAAGTAAGAATAATGATCTAGAGAATTTAGAAAATTAAGGGATAGATACTTTTAAATGGCTTCATCTTCGTCTTCAATTGCTACTGCTTCCTCATCTTCACCAGTTACTCTTTCTTCTACTCTTTCACTACCTAAGTCTTGTACTAAACAAACCGCTAATAAAATAGAAAGTCTTATTGGATACTCTTATATCCCTGAGCCTGTTCAAATAAATTAATCATCTTTCTCTCTCATAAGTCCATATCATTTGTTTAAAAAACGTTCTTCTTTTACTAGATGTATTAAAACTTTGATTTCTACTAAAAGGCCTTATCCCAAAGAGTATATATAGTCATCCCATTTAGACCAGTGTGCATTGCAAGCCACTTCAGCATAACAATATGTTACACTTGAAATACCCCTAGATCTAATATCCTTCTAGAAACGAGAAGGATATAAAAATCTTCACCTTGGAGGTGTTCGCCTTGTTCTTACACTTCATGGAAGAAAAGGATTACCAGTTACTACTCGAATTACACTAGAATGGTATCAGAGCCAAACCAAACACTCGCAGAGGTGGCATCATTAGTAATTTCAGATAACATTATTTGAACTCCTAGAAGAAGATTTTAAAATATGGAAACAACTCCTTTGACTTCAGCTCCTTCTTCCTCTCATATCTCGTTGTCTTCCACTCTTTCTCTACTAAAAAACTGTCAGAAACATGTTGCTTCAAAAATTGAAAATCTAGTTGAATATTCTTATATCCCTGAGTCTGCTCAAATTAATGAGTCCCAATTCTCTATTACAGTCTCCATAAACAGAAAACTTCTCTTACCAGAAGTATCTAAACCTTAATCAACACCAGAAGACCACTCCCAAAAGAGTACATCCAGTCATCTCGATTGGATCAGTGTGCCCTCCAAGCCTCTCAAAGTGAATAATATGTCACTTTAGAAATTCTTACTGATCTCGTAACCTCTTGGAAACGAGAAGGGTATACACATTTTCATCTTGGTGGTGTTAGACTAATCCTTACTCTCCATGGCAGAAAAGGCTTACCTGTTATAGCCAGAATAGCTCTTCTAGACACAAGGTTTAAACAGTATCAACATGCTGTTATTGGAACCATCCTGACAACTCTTCATGCTGGCAGTGTTTTGTTGACTTTCTATCCAAATTTCAACATGTCCCTAGAAGATCCCAACCTGCCAACAACTTTGAAAGTTCAAGTTCAGCTCCAAGGAGCAGAACAAACCCCAACTTCTAAAATTGCAACCCTCCATCATCAAATAGTAAATCGATTACAAAATTATGCAATAGATCTTCCTACAGCCCAAACCACATCAGATGCCCTGATGATCCTTGCTAACACCGACACTATTCCAACTATAATCCAAATTCCCAAACAAATCCAGAAGCAATACTTGCTCAAACTCATGCCTCTTGAATGGCTAACAAATTATGAGCACTTCCACCAAAATTCTGAATCAGTTCAAACCACACAAGCCACTTTTGAAAGAAGAAATGATGGACAGGTCAAACTGTCTTTTCAAAAACCTGAGACTACATCAGTTTCAAAAACTCCAAGGTTTTCTTACACTGCAATGATTACTGCAATTCAAACTGGTCAAGAAAAGAAACTTTCAATCCATGTTTTTTTCTCAGACGGGTATCCTGTATATCCTGACAAACTCAATGGTCATTTCTTATGGGATGTTCCTGAAGCCCATATGTATAATCCAGATTGTCCTTTTTTGGATGATACGGATGTTGATGATGAAATTGAAATTATGAGAAGAAGAAAAAAGAAAAAGAAAAAGAAAAAGCGCCCTCATCCCAAAACTCCTTGTAAACAATTCTCTTTACAACCACCACCAGACCCAAAGCCTCCTGCACAACCACTCAACCCAAAATAAGATCATGCCTAATGTTTTCAAGCCAATCTTATGATAAATCCTTTCCTCCTCTTGAAAAACAAATTGACTCACAAATCAATGTTGTGTCTAAACCATTTGTCCAAACTCCTGTCACATCCTCTGGACAAATTGAAGAACCAAAACAGTATGAAGCTATTTTGAACTGGCAAACAAAAAATGCCAGTGCCCAAAATCAAATACTTCACCAGTTAGGGAAAAAGATTGATCGTGTTGCCAATCAGGTCTCACAGACTGAAACAAAGGTTGATTCTATTAGCAATCGTCTTGATCAGATTTATATAAATCTGCACGACAAAATCTCTAAATTAGACACAAATCTCAAAAGAATGATTAACAATCATATCTAGGTCTAGAGTTCAACCGAAAAGAAGCAGAGATCACGAAACTCAAGACCAAGTTAGCCAGAATTGATGCTAAAAAAGCTCGACCATCACTCTTTACCAAGACACAATCTATACCAATTCCCCTTCTAGTGTTTGACACCTACCAACCTTTCTACACACCATCCCGATCTCAACCAATTTATAACCAATTATTTGGTTTTTCCCACCTTCAACCTCAACAAGTTCCTCAACAAAAACCCACTTCACCGAAGAAATTAAAATCCAAAATCAAAGTCTTAGATCCAAAACCAAAGACCATTTTTTCCTCTTCTGTTCCTCTAGAAGACTCACCAACAGCAACTCCTAAACCTCCAAAGAAAGACAAACAACCAGCTGAGCAATACCATTATCGTGGTTTGTAATCCCAAGTCTCATCCTCAGAATATGAACCAGAAACTATCCTGAGTCCAATCCATCCGAGTCAAACCCATCTTTATCCTCCTTATTATCCTCCACAGGCTTCAATATTACCTCTTCAGATTCAGAATCAAATATGCTGACATCTCTGGCATACTCATGGTAACCGAAACTGAAGAACCAGCTGCCTCCACATCAACACCAATTGTTGAGAGTTCTGATGATGAAAAAAATGCTCAGACTGAACTAACAGAACCTGATCCACCTATGCCTCCACCAGCCTCAAATGGTTCAAAGCCATCATCGGCTTCCTAGTTTACCTTTGATGACATTCCTCGTCACAAATGGCCTGCCAGATATCAAGAATTTGATGCATGGATTGATCTCCAAATGACAAAGCCAAATGCTAAGTTAGAATTAGTTCTCAGAGAATTCATGGCCCGTTCAACGGGTTCCTTACGAAACTGGTTAGAAAGCTTGGGAGAATACAGACAACCCCAGCTTTTGCAAACCACAACTGGGTCAGCCCTCTCTGTTATTTATGAACAGTTTATTGGGGACAAAACTGCAACCATTGAAGCAGCAAGAAAGGAATATCACCAAATGAAATGTTGTTCTCTCAAACGACATCTTTTGGAAGCTCATTACAAAAGAATGAGTTTGCTATTCTACAAGTTAAACGGATTCAATGATCCAACCCTCAAACATGTTTTCATATCCTCTCTCTGAGTTGGAGCCTGAACTGCAGAGACAGATCACAGCCTCTACTCTTGATATCGCCAACATCTCTCTTGGAAAGATTTTCTAAATGGTCATGTCATGTTTAGACAAAATCTGTGAACAAAAAGAATTCTTTAAAGATCTCATGGAAAACAAATAGCCGTATGCCTCACTTTCGTAGAAAACCCTATCTTAAAATTGAGTGCAAAGATGACAAGAAGTGTGTTTTGTCCAACCAAAAAGAAAAGACATTTCCAGAAACAGTTCTATAAAAAATCCAAAAAACCTTTCCAATACTTCAAAAAGAAAGACCCTTCCCAGTACCGAAAAAAAAAATCCAACCGTTGTTTCATTTGTAAGAAACGAGGTCACTTTGCTCGAAACTGTCCACCAAAGTCTGCAAAAGCTGTTTGGCTTATTTAACATCTCCAGCATTCCTCAATGCTTTCAGACAACAAAGATGTTGAATCCAATTTCTAAGAACAGTCAGAACAAGATGAACAGACTGCTTTCATTTTCGCAGAGTCTTCTGACTCTGATGATATTTCAATTATCTCCACAATTCAAAAGGTCAATCAAATTTCAAATATACTCAGACCCTCACTCAAAATGTCAGTCCTTCCTTCCAAATTCCATAAATCTGTTCCTGTTATCGGGTTTATTGACCGTTCGATACACCAAGATATGATTGATCCTTCTACTCTTCCTTCAGAATGTTGGGAAAATCATTCAAGACTATTCATAGCAGTCAATGGAGAAACCTTTGAAACCACTTTGATTACCAAAAAACCCATTGGTATTCAATTCTGTCCGAATTGTATAATTTGGAAAAAAGTGGTAGCCTCTCATCTTCCAGACAAAGACCTAGTCGTAGGATTTGATATCCTAAAGTTAGTTAAAAGCCTTTGCATTACCAACTCAGGAATTCGATTCAAACAAATGTTCTTGCCATATACAGATATTCCACGTCTGTATACACTCTCTCACACACCTTCTCCATACATAGAAATTTCCCAGAAACACTTACAGTTCTGTCCAAAAAGTCATTCACAATTCGATGATCCCTCACCTCACTAGAAAAATGAACAATTTTTCATTCACCTTCCTACTTGCTAAGCAAGAATGTTCCCAGTTGCTTCAGCAAGGTCTCATTGAACCAATTGATTCAGATTGAGCTTATCAAGCCTTCTATATTGAAAAAAGGTCTAATTGGTAAGAAAAGGTTACTTATTGATTACCAGCCACTTAACTCATTTCTTAAAGATGATAAGTTTCCCTTTCCAAAAATGTAGTCACTATTTGCCCATCTTCAAGGGGCTCGTATCTTCTTTAAATTTGATTTAAAAGCTGCCTTTTGCAACTTAGTATCTCACCAGTGGATCGTCCCAAAACAATCTTCTCATCCCCGATGCTCACTATCGGTGGATGTCATGCTATTTGGTCTCAAAGTAGCTCCATCTTTGTTTCAAATAGCAATGGTCAAGATCTTTTCTCCGATCCTCCATCATGCTTTGATTTACATCGATGATGTACTATTGTTTTCTCCAGACATTGAAAGCCACAAGCAATTACTTTCTGATTTCTTTCACATCATTCGACATATGGAATCATGCTTTCAAAAGAAAAGCAAAGATAGGAAAGGAATCAATTGACTTCCTTAGCATGGTGATTACAGGTATTTACCACTATCATCTAGGACCACATATTGCGGCAGAATTATTAAAGTTCCCAGACACAAATCTCAGTAAAAAGCAGATATAACAATTTCTCAGAATTGTTAATTATGTCCGTGACTTTATACCAAAAGTAGCGGTGCATACCAGTAAGCTTTCATGCATGCTCAAGAAACAGTGTCAACCATGGGGACCAAAACAGACAGAAGCTGTCAAACAACTAAAGGTGATAGCCCAGTCACCTCCTCCACTCAGAATTCCCACCAATAGCCAACGCATCCTCTAGACTGATGCCAGTGATAATTACTGAAGTGCCATTCTCCTTGAATGACTTGATGGGTCATATTACTTTTGTGCCCATGCAAGCGGCCAGTTCAAAGATCAGAAAAGAACTACCATGTGATCTACAAAGAAATTTTGGTAGTGAAATATAAAATTAAAAAATTTGAGTTCCATCTGATTAGCCACAAGATCCTCATCACCATGGACAACTCCTCTTTTCCAAAAATCTTTGACTTCAAGAACAAATATGACTTCACAGCACATAAAAGGTAAACAGAACCTTATCCCTGATTTCCTTACCCGTCCGTCTATAAATAAACCTTCACTCATTTCCTCAATACAAACCATACCAGTCATAGCCATGTATTGCTCACTTCCCTTCGAGGCTCTCACTCAAAAATCTTTTCCCATGAATATCCCTTTCCAGTCAACCTATCAAATCCAGGATTTTGCAAAGAAATTCCTCTATAGGTATTTCTTTAATGTCCAGAGTACTAAACCTAACCATTTTCCTTCCCTATGTTTAGAACACCTTTTTCTCATAGGTCTTACCCTCTCCAACCTGACCATCTCAGAAGATGAACTATGGTATATGTGGTGTCTCACAACTCTCTATGCCACAAAGCTCGTCATCCCCATCAAACCACTCTTCAATCACATCACAACCCCTGAGTTTGTACCAGACCTTCTATGGACACTCCTAGAATGGTTTTCGCCACTCACATGGTGGCGCAAACAGCTGAAAAATATGTGTACTTTTCAAGGATTAGACAGAATCCCAGAACAAGAAGCCAACATGTTCACTATAGTCTTCATAATCCATAAGCCTTATTTCCAACACTCAGAAACTAAAGACTAATGGACGCAGGATATGGCTTATGAATGGAGAACTTACCCTCATTTATTCCCAATCAACCATGACCCATCCATCACATCCATCCTAAAGGCCTACCTTATGGAAATCAACAATGTTCAACCTCCTATCACTGACATTCACCATACATCCGTTGGACAAGCTCACACCCTCGAAATAATTCCTAAAGTTCGACTTGTACTCCAGGTTCAAGTTTAAGTCCTCTAGGAATCCTTGTTACAGAGCATCGTCCTAATTACACCAATGTCCTATTCCAAGACGCCCAAGATCCATATGAAGATTTTCATTCACTTCTCCCATCACAATCTCAGTACACTATCACTGAGCCTGATCCTTTAAGTCAACATAAGAGAAAAGCTACTACACCATCACGTGATCTTCCTGAAGCGTCCTCCTCACAATACCCATCGTTCTCAACACAACCTGAAGATTTCCCACAACCAGTTCTTCCACCATCACCAAAAAGTCAGAACTGACCTTGGCCATGTGTTCTAGGATGTTCTCATCGAGATCATGATCCAGATGACACAGACTCCTCTGACGCAACTATTTCGCTTTAAGTTATTTGTCATGTTGTAATAATTAAGGCTGCTTTAGCTTTATCTTTAATTTTCTTAAAGTGTGCTTTTGATAAAGTAAAGTTTGTCGTAATAATTAAAGGATGCACAGTCATGCTGTAATTATTAAAGTTTGTTTTATTACTTTTACTCTTATAAAAGATAAGGGTCCCACCTTATCAATTTGTCTTCAGGGCCTCTATATAATGGCCTTCCCTCTTATGTAAAATTCAGAAGTTAATCAGATGTTGAAATAAGTTTTTCCTATCTCTATGATGCCTCTCTAAATCTTCTCTTTCTTCTAGGAATCAAAGAAGTTATTTTAATTAATAAAAATACGTTCACCTTTATTTTCTATACTGAGTATGCTCTGCAGTTGCCTTGGTTCCAAGGATCCTGTGCACTAGAAAAGTCCTGATTTATCCTCCAAAACTGATTTTTTAAAAAGAAATTATTTTCTCACAACGTTCACCCTCTTCGGGTGATATCGTGAAAAATTGTTTTGAATTATGATTTTCGGATTTGGTATTTGATGGATAAGTGTATATCGGCTGGAAACAAGAACTTGCAGACTCACGCCCTAAGGGCGATCTTATCTTTGTACAAGTAGATCTGGTGTAACAACGCCACGTACAACTACCTAGAATGGTATCAAAGCCAAAACCAAAGACCACTCATTCCTCTTCTCTTCTTCCGTAAGACTCACCAACAAAGAACTCCCAACCTCCAAAGAAAGAAAAACAACCAAATGAGCAATACTATTATTGTGGTATTCAATCCTAAGTCTCATCCTTAGAATCAACTTAAACTAATCATGAGTCCAATCCATCCGAGTCAAACCCATCTTTATTCTCCCCAAGATCCTCTACAAACTTCAATATTACCTTTTCGATTCAAAATCGAAAATGCTAACATCTCTCTCGCATACTCATGGTAACCAAAATCAATAACCAACTACCTCCACATCCACACTAATTGTTGAGAGTTCTAATGATGAAAGCAATGCTCAAATCCGAACAAATAACCTGTTCCACCTATGCCTCCACCAGCCTCAAATGGTTCAAAGCCATCATCAGCTACTTGGTTTACCTTTGATGACATTCCTCGTCACAAATGGCCTGCCAATATCAAGAATTTGATGCATGGATTGATCTCCAAATGACAAAGCCAAATGCTAAGTTAGAATTAGTTCTCAGAGAATTCATGACCCGTTCAACGGGTTCCTTACGAAACTGGTTAGAAAGCTTGGGAGAATACAGACAACCCCAGCTTTTGCAAACCACAACTGGGTCAGCCCTCTCTGTTATTTATGAACAGTTTATTGGGGACAAAACGCAAACTATTGAAGCGAAGAAAGGAATATCACCAAATGAAATGTTGTTCTCTCAAACGACATCTTTTGGAAGCTCATTACAAAAGAATGAGTTTGCTATTCTACAAGTTAAACGGATTCAATGATCCAACCTCAAACATGTTTTCATATCCTCTCTCCGAGTTGGAGCAACTCAGCAGAGATCAGATCACACTCTACTCTTGATATCGCCAACATCTCTCTTGGAAAGATTTTCTAAATGGTCATGTCATGTTTAGACAAAATCAGAACAAAAAGAATTCTTTAAAGATCTCATGGAAAACAAATAGCCGTATGCCTCAGCCTGTAAAAAACCCTATCTTAAAATTGAGTGCAAAGATGACAAGAAGTGTGTTTTGTCCAACCAAAAAGAAAAGACATTTCCAGAAACAGTTCTATAAAAAATCCAAAAAACCTTTCCAATACTTCAAAAAGAAAGACCCTTCCCAGTACCGAAAAAAAAAATCCAACCGTTGTTTCATTTGTAAGAAACGAGGTCACTTTGCTCGAAACTGTCCACCAAAGTCTGCAAAAGCTGTTTGGCTTATTTAACATCTCCAGCATTCCTCAATGCTTTCAGACAACAAAGATGTTGAATCCAATTTCTAAGAACAGTCAGAACAAGATGAACAGACTGCTTTCATTTTCGCAGAGTCTTCTGACTCTGATGATATTTCAATTATCTCCACAATTCAAAAGGTCAATCAAATTTCAAATATACTGCACTTCTCACTCAAAATGTCAGTCCTTCCTTCCAAATTCCATAAATCTGTTCCTGTTATCGGGTTTATTGACTGGTTCAGACACCAGTATGATTGATCCTTCTACTCTTCCTTCAGAATGTTGGGAAAATCATTCAAGACTATTCATAGCAGTCAATGGAGAAACCTTTGAAACCACTTTGATTACCAAAAAACCCATTGGTATTCAATTCTGTCCGAATTGTATAATTTGGAAAAAAGTGGTAGCCTCTCATCTTCCAGACAAAGACCTAGTCGTAGGATTTGATATCCTAAAGTTAGTTAAAAGCCTTTGCATTACCAACTCAGGAATTCGATTCAAACAAATGTTCTTGCCATATACAGATATTCCACGTCTGTATACACTCTCTCACACACCTTCTCCATACATAGAAATTTCCCGAAACACTTACAGTTCTGTCCAAAAAGTCATTCACAATTCGATGATCCCTCACCTCACTAGAAAAATGAACAATTTTTCATTCACCTTCCTACTTGCTAAGCAAGAATGTTCCCAGTTGCTTCAGCAAGGTCTCATTGAACCAATTGATTCAGATTGAGCTTATCAAGCCTTCTATATTGAAAAAAGGTCTAATTGGTAAGAAAAGGTTACTTATTGATTACCAGCCACTTAACTCATTTCTTAAAGATGATAAGTTTCCCTTTCCAAAAATGTAGTCACTATTTGCCCATCTTCAAGGGGCTCGTATCTTCTTTAAATTTGATTTAAAAGCTGCCTTTTGCAACTTAGTATCTCACCAGTGGATCGTCCCAAAACAATCTTCTGTATCCCTGATGCTCACTATCAGTGGACTGTCATGCTATTTGGTCTCAAAGTAGCTCCATCTTTGTTTCAAATAGCAATGGTCAAGATCTTTTCTCCGATCCTCCATCATGCTTTGATTTACATCGATGATGTACTATTGTTTTCTCCAGACATTGAAAGCCACAAGCAATTACTTTCTGATTTCTTTCACATCATTCAGACATATGGAATCATGCTTTCTGAAAAGAAAAGCAGCATAGGAAAGGAATCAATTGACTTCCTTAGCATGGTGATTACAGACGACCACTATCATCTAGGACCACATATTGCGGCAGAATTATTAAAGTTCCCAGACACAAATCTCAGTAAAAAGCAGATATAACAATTTCTCAGAATTGTTAATTATGTCCGTGACTTTATACCAAAAGTAGCGGTGCATACCAGTAAGCTTTCATGCATGCTCAAGAAACAGTGTCAACCATGGGGACCAAAACAGACAGAAGCTGTCAAACAACTAAAGGTGATAGCCCAGTCACCTCCTCCACTCAGAATTCCCACCAATAGCCAACGCATCCTCTAGACTGATGCCAGTGATAATTACTGAAGTGCCATTCTCCTTGAATGACTTGATGGGTCATATTACTTTTGTGCCCATGCAAGCGGCCAAAGATCGAAAAGAACTACCATGTGATCTACAAAGAAATTTTGGTAGTGAAATATAAAATTAAAAATTTGAGTTCCATCTCGATTAGCCACAGATCCTCATCACCATGGACAACTCCTCTTTTCCAAAAATCTTTGACTTCAAGAACAAATATGACTTCACAGCACATAAAAGGTAAACAGAACCTTATCCCTGATTTCCTTACCCGTCCGTCTATAAATAAACCTTCACTCATTTCCTCAATACAAACCATACCAGTCATAGCCATGTATTGCTCACTTCCCTTCGAGGCTCTCACTCAAAAATCTTTTCCCATGAATATCCCTTTCCAGTCAACCTATCAAATCCAGGATTTTGCAAAGAAATTCCTCTATAGGTATTTCTTTAATGTCCAGAGTACTAAACCTAACCATTTTCCTTCCCTATGTTTAGAACACCTTTTTCTCATGGTCTTACCTCTCCAACCCGACCATCTCAGAAGATGAACTATGGTATATGTGGTGTCTCACAACTCTCTATGCCACAAAGCTCGTCATCCCCATCAAACCACTCTTCAATCACATCACAACCCCTGAGTTTGTACCAGACCTTCTATGGACACTCACCAGGAATGGTTTTCGCCACTCACATGGTGGCGCAAACAGCTGAAAAATATGTGTACTTTTCAAGGATTAGACAGAATCCCAGAACAAGAAGCCAACATGTTCACTATAGTCTTCATAATCCATAAGCCTTATTTCCAACACTCAGAAACTAAAGACTAATGGACGCAGGATATGGCTTATGAATGGAGAACTTACCCTCATTTATTCCCAATCAACCATGACCCATCCATCACATCCATCCTAAAGGCCTACCTTATGGAAATCAACAATGTTCAACCTCCTATCACTGACATTCACCATACATCCGTTGGACAAGCTCACACCCTCGAAATAATTCCTAAAGTTCAGACTTGTACTCCAGGTTCAAGTTTAAGTCCTCTAGGAATCCTTGTTACAGAGCATCGTCCTAATTACACCAATGTCCTATTCCAAGACGCCCAAGATCCATATGAAGATTTTCATTCACTTCTCCCATCACAATCTCAGTACACTATCACTGAGCCTGATCCTTTAAGTCAACATAAGAGAAAAGCTACTACACCATCACGTGATCTTCCTGAAGCGTCCTCCTCACAATACCCATCGTTCTCAACACAACCTGAAGATTTCCCACAACCAGTTCTTCCACCATCACCAAAAAGTCAGAACTGACCTTGGCCATGTGTTCTAGGATGTTCTCATCGAGATCATGATCCAGATGACACAGACTCCTCTGACGCAACTATTTCGCTTTAAGTTATTTGTCATGTTGTAATAATTAAGGCTGCTTTAGCTTTATCTTTAATTTTCTTAAAGTGTGCTTTTGATAAAGTAAAGTTTGTCGTAATAATTAAAGGATGCACAGTCATGCTGTAATTATTAAAGTTTGTTTTATTACTTTTACTCTTATAAAAGATAAGGGTCCCACCTTATCAATTTGTCTTCAGGGCCTCTATATAATGGCCTTCCCTCTTATGTAAAATTCAGAAGTTAATCAGATGTTGAAATAAGTTTTTCCTATCTCTATGATGCCTCTCTAAATCTTCTCTTTCTTCTAGGAATCAAAGAAGTTATTTTAATTAATAAAAATACGTTCACCTTTATTTTCTATACTGAGTATGCTCTGCAGTTGCCTTGGTTCCAAGGATCCTGTGCACTAGAAAAGTCCTGATTTATCCTCCAAAACTGATTTTTTAAAAAGAAATTATTTTCTCACAACGTTCACCCTCTTCGGGTGATATCGTGAAAAATTGTTTTGAATTATGATTTTCGGATTTGGTATTTGATGGATAAGTGTATATCGGCTGGAAACAAGAACTTGCGGGCTACTGGCCCTAAGGACAGTCTTGTACTGTTGTAGATCTGGTGTAACAACGCCACGTACAACTACCCAGAATGGTATCAAAGCCAAAACCAAAGACCACTCATTCCTCTTCTCTTCTTCCAGAAGACTCACCAACAGCAACTCCTGAACCTCCAAAGAAAGAAAAACAACCAGCTGAGCAATACTATTATTGTGGTATTCAATCCTAAGTCTCATCCTTAGAATCTGAACCAGAAACTAATCATGAGTCCAATCCATCCGAGTCAAACCCATCTTTATTCTCCCCAGTATCCTCTACAAACTTCAATATTACCTTTTCAGATTCAAAATCAGAAAATGCTAACATCTCTCGCATACTCATGGTAACCAAAATCAATAACCAACTACCTCCACATCCACACTAATTGTTGAGAGTTCTAATGATGAAAGCAATGCTCAAACTGAACAAATAGAACCTGTTCCACCTATGCCTCCACCAGCCTCAAATGGTTCAAAGCCATCATCAGCTACTTGGTTTACCTTTGATGACATTCCTCGTCACAAATGGCCTGCCAGATATCAAGAATTTGATGCATGGATTGATCTCCAAATGACAAAGCCAAATGCTAAGTTAGAATTAGTTCTCAGAGAATTCATGACCCGTTCAACGGGTTCCTTACGAAACTGGTTAGAAAGCTTGGGAGAATACAGACAACCCCAGCTTTTGCAAACCACAACTGGGTCAGCCCTCTCTGTTATTTATGAACAGTTTATTGGGGACAAAACTGCAACCATTGAAGCAGCAAGAAAGGAATATCACCAAATGAAATGTTGTTCTCTCAAACGACATCTTTTGGAAGCTCATTACAAAAGAATGAGTTTGCTATTCTACAAGTTAAACGGATTCAATGATCCAACCCTCAAACATGTTTTCATATCCTCTCTCTGAGTTGGAGCCTGAACTGCAGAGACAGATCACAGCCTCTACTCTTGATATCGCCAACATCTCTCTTGGAAAGATTTTCTAAATGGTCATGTCATGTTTAGACAAAATCTGTGAACAAAAAGAATTCTTTAAAGATCTCATGGAAAACAAATAGCCGTATGCCTCAGCCTGTAAAAAACCCTATCTTAAAATTGAGTGCAAAGATGACAAGAAGTGTGTTTTGTCCAACCAAAAAGAAAAGACATTTCCAGAAACAGTTCTATAAAAAATCCAAAAAACCTTTCCAATACTTCAAAAAGAAAGACCCTTCCCAGTACCGAAAAAAAAAATCCAACCGTTGTTTCATTTGTAAGAAACGAGGTCACTTTGCTCGAAACTGTCCACCAAAGTCTGCAAAAGCTGTTTGGCTTATTTAACATCTCCAGCATTCCTCAATGCTTTCAGACAACAAAGATGTTGAATCCAATTTCTAAGAACAGTCAGAACAAGATGAACAGACTGCTTTCATTTTCGCAGAGTCTTCTGACTCTGATGATATTTCAATTATCTCCACAATTCAAAAGGTCAATCAAATTTCAAATATACTCAGACCCTCACTCAAAATGTCAGTCCTTCCTTCCAAATTCCATAAATCTTTCTTTATCGGGTTTATTGACTGGTTCAGACACCAGTATGATTGATCCTTCTACTCTTCCTTCAGAATGTTGGGAAAATCATTCAAGACTATTCATAGCAGTCAATGGAGAAACCTTTGAAACCACTTTGATTACCAAAAAACCCATTGGTATTCAATTCTGTCCGAATTGTATAATTTGGAAAAAAGTGGTAGCCTCTCATCTTCCAGACAAAGACCTAGTCGTAGGATTTGATATCCTAAAGTTAGTTAAAAGCCTTTGCATTACCAACTCAGGAATTCGATTCAAACAAATGTTCTTGCCATATACAGATATTCCACGTCTGTATACACTCTCTCACACACCTTCTCCATACATAGAAATTTCCCAGAAACACTTACAGTTCTGTCCAAAAAGTCATTCACAATTCGATGATCCCTCACCTCACTAGAAAATGAACAATTTTTCATTCACCTTCCTACTTGCTAAGCAAGAATGTTCCCAGTTGCTTCAGCAAGGTCTCATTGAACCAATTGATTCAGATTGAGCTTATCAAGCCTTCTATATTGAAAAAAGGTCTAATTGGTAAGAAAAGGTTACTTATTGATTACCAGCCACTTAACTCATTTCTTAAAGATGATAAGTTTCCCTTTCCAAAAATGTAGTCACTATTTGCCCATCTTCAAGGGGCTCGTATCTTCTTTAAATTTGATTTAAAAGCTGCCTTTTGCAACTTAGTATCTCACCAGTGGATCGTCCCAAAACAATCTTCTGTATCCCGATGCTCACTATCGGTGGATGTCATGCTATTTGGTCTCAAAGTAGCTCCATCTTTGTTTCAAATAGCAATGGTCAAGATCTTTTCTCCGATCCTCCATCATGCTTTGATTTACATCGATGATGTACTATTGTTTTCTCCAGACATTGAAAGCCACAAGCAATTACTTTCGATTTCTTTCACATCATTCAGACATATGGAATCATGCTTTCTGAAAAGAAAAGCAGCATAGGAAAGGAATCAATTGACTTCCTTAGCATGGTGATTACAGACGACCACTATCATCTAGGACCACATATTGCGGCAGAATTATTAAAGTTCCCAGACACAAATCTCAGTAAAAAGCAGATATAACAATTTCTCAGAATTGTTAATTATGTCCGTGACTTTATACCAAAAGTAGCGGTGCATACCAGTAAGCTTTCATGCATGCTCAAGAAACAGTGTCAACCATGGGGACCAAAACAGACAGAAGCTGTCAAACAACTAAAGGTGATAGCCCAGTCACCTCCTCCACTCAGAATTCCCACCAATAGCCAACGCATCCTCTAGACTGATGCCAGTGATAATTACTGAAGTGCCATTCTCCTTGAATGACTTGATGGGTCATATTACTTTTGTGCCCATGCAAGCGGCCAGTTCAAAGATCAGAAAAGAACTACCATGTGATCTACAAAGAAATTTTGGTAGTGAAATATAAAATTAAAAAATTTGAGTTCCATCTGATTAGCCACAAGATCCTCATCACCATGGACAACTCCTCTTTTCCAAAAATCTTTGACTTCAAGAACAAATATGACTTCACAGCACATAAAAGGTAAACAGAACCTTATCCCTGATTTCCTTACCCGTCCGTCTATAAATAAACCTTCACTCATTTCCTCAATACAAACCATACCAGTCATAGCCATGTATTGCTCACTTCCCTTCGAGGCTCTCACTCAAAAATCTTTTCCCATGAATATCCCTTTCCAGTCAACCTATCAAATCCAGGATTTTGCAAAGAAATTCCTCTATAGGTATTTCTTTAATGTCCAGAGTACTAAACCTAACCATTTTCCTTCCCTATGTTTAGAACACCTTTTTCTCATAGGTCTTACCCTCTCCAACCTGACCATCTCAGAAGATGAACTATGGTATATGTGGTGTCTCACAACTCTCTATGCCACAAAGCTCGTCATCCCCATCAAACCACTCTTCAATCACATCACAACCCCTGAGTTTGTACCAGACCTTCTATGGACACTCCTAGAATGGTTTTCGCCACTCACATGGTGGCGCAAACAGCTGAAAAATATGTGTACTTTTCAAGGATTAGACAGAATCCCAGAACAAGAAGCCAACATGTTCACTATAGTCTTCATAATCCATAAGCCTTATTTCCAACACTCAGAAACTAAAGACTAATGGACGCAGGATATGGCTTATGAATGGAGAACTTACCCTCATTTATTCCCAATCAACCATGACCCATCCATCACATCCATCCTAAAGGCCTACCTTATGGAAATCAACAATGTTCAACCTCCTATCACTGACATTCACCATACATCCGTTGGACAAGCTCACACCCTCGAAATAATTCCTAAAGTTCAGACTTGTACTCCAGGTTCAAGTTTAAGTCCTCTAGGAATCCTTGTTACAGAGCATCGTCCTAATTACACCAATGTCCTATTCCAAGACGCCCAAGATCCATATGAAGATTTTCATTCACTTCTCCCATCACAATCTCAGTACACTATCACTGAGCCTGATCCTTTAAGTCAACATAAGAGAAAAGCTACTACACCATCACGTGATCTTCCTGAAGCGTCCTCCTCACAATACCCATCGTTCTCAACACAACCTGAAGATTTCCCACAACCAGTTCTTCCACCATCACCAAAAAGTCAGAACTGACCTTGGCCATGTGTTCTAGGATGTTCTCATCGAGATCATGATCCAGATGACACAGACTCCTCTGACGCAACTATTTCGCTTTAAGTTATTTGTCATGTTGTAATAATTAAGGCTGCTTTAGCTTTATCTTTAATTTTCTTAAAGTGTGCTTTTGATAAAGTAAAGTTTGTCGTAATAATTAAAGGATGCACAGTCATGCTGTAATTATTAAAGTTTGTTTTATTACTTTTACTCTTATAAAAGATAAGGGTCCCACCTTATCAATTTGTCTTCAGGGCCTCTATATAATGGCCTTCCCTCTTATGTAAAATTCAGAAGTTAATCAGATGTTGAAATAAGTTTTTCCTATCTCTATGATGCCTCTCTAAATCTTCTCTTTCTTCTAGGAATCAAAGAAGTTATTTTAATTAATAAAAATACGTTCACCTTTATTTTCTATACTGAGTATGCTCTGCAGTTGCCTTGGTTCCAAGGATCCTGTGCACTAGAAAAGTCCTGATTTATCCTCCAAAACTGATTTTTTAAAAAGAAATTATTTTCTCACAACGTTCACCCTCTTCGGGTGATATCGTGAAAAATTGTTTTGAATTATGATTTTCGGATTGGTATTTGATGGATAAGTGTATATCGGTGAAACAAGAACTTGCAGACTCATCGCCCTAAGGACAGTCTTGTACTGTTGTAGATCTGGTGTAACAACGCCACGTACAACTACCCAGAATGGTATCAAAGCCAAAACCAAAGACCACTCATTCCTCTTCTCTTCTTCCAGAAGACTCACCAACAGCAACTCCTGAACCTCCAAAGAAAGAAAAACAACCAGCTGAGCAATACTATTATTGTGGTATTCAATCCTAAGTCTCATCCTTAGAATCTGAACCAGAAACTAATCATGAGTCCAATCCATCCGAGTCAAACCCATCTTTATTCTCCCCAGTATCCTCTACAAACTTCAATATTACCTTTTCAGATTCAAAATCAGAAAATGCTAACATCTCTGGCATACTCATGGTAACCAAAACTGAATAACCAACTACCTCCACATCCACACTAATTGTTGAGAGTTCTAATGATGAAAGCAATGCTCAAACTGAACAAATAGAACCTGTTCCACCTATGCCTCCACCAGCCTCAAATGGTTCAAAGCCATCATCAGCTACTTGGTTTACCTTTGATGACATTCCTCGTCACAAATGGCCTGCCAGATATCAAGAATTTGATGCATGGATTGATCTCCAAATGACAAAGCCAAATGCTAAGTTAGAATTAGTTCTCAGAGAATTCATGACCCGTTCAACGGGTTCCTTACGAAACTGGTTAGAAAGCTTGGGAGAATACAGACAACCCCAGCTTTTGCAAACCACAACTGGGTCAGCCCTCTCTGTTATTTATGAACAGTTTATTGGGGACAAAACTGCAACCATTGAAGCAGCAAGAAAGGAATATCACCAAATGAAATGTTGTTCTCTCAAACGACATCTTTTGGAAGCTCATTACAAAAGAATGAGTTTGCTATTCTACAAGTTAAACGGATTCAATGATCCAACCCTCAAACATGTTTTCATATCCTCTCTCTGAGTTGGAGCCTGAACTGCAGAGAGATCATCACAGCCTCTACTCTTGATATCGCCAACATCTCTCTTGGAAAGATTTTCTAAATGGTCATGTCATGTTTAGACAAAATCTGTGAACAAAAAGAATTCTTTAAAGATCTCATGGAAAACAAATAGCCGTATGCCTCAGCCTGTAAAAAACCCTATCTTAAAATTGAGTGCAAAGATGACAAGAAGTGTGTTTTGTCCAACCAAAAAGAAAAGACATTTCCAGAAACAGTTCTATAAAAAATCCAAAAAACCTTTCCAATACATCAAAAAGAAAGACCCTTCCCAGTACCGAAAAAAAAAATCCAACCGTTGTTTCATTTGTAAGAAACGAGGTCACTTTGCTCGAAACTGTCCACCAAAGTCTGCAAAAGCTGTTTGGCTTATTTAACATCTCCAGCATTCCTCAATGCTTTCAGACAACAAAGATGTTGAATCCAATTTCTAAGAACAGTCAGAACAAGATGAACAGACTGCTTTCATTTTCGCAGAGTCTTCTGACTCTGATGATATTTCAATTATCTCCACAATTCAAAAGGTCAATCAAATTTCAAATATACTCAGACCCTCACTCAAAATGTCAGTCCTTCCTTCCAAATTCCATAAATCTGTTCCTGTTATCGGGTTTATTGACTGGTTCAGACACCAGTATGATTGATCCTTCTACTCTTCCTTCAGAATGTTGGGAAAATCATTCAAGACTATTCATAGCAGTCAATGGAGAAACCTTTGAAACCACTTTGATTACCAAAAAACCCATTGGTATTCAATTCTGTCCGAATTGTATAATTTGGAAAAAAGTGGTAGCCTCTCATCTTCCAGACAAAGACTTACTCATAGGATTTGATATCCTAAAATTAGTCAAAAGCCTTTGCATTACCAACTCAGGAATTCGATTCAAACAAATGTTCTTGCCATATACAGATATTCCACGTCTGTATACACTCTCTCACACACCTTCTTTACACACAGAAATTTCCCAGAAACTCCTACAGTTTTGTTCAGAAAGGCATTCACAATTCCATCATCCCTCACTTCCTTTCAAACTCAACGAAGACATAAACCCCATAAAAGCATCTCACCCGGGTATGTCTCCAACTGACCTCCTACTTGCAAACCAAGAATGTTCCCAGTTGCTTCAGCGAGGTCTCATTGAACCAATTTGATTAAGATTAGGCTTGTCAAGCATTCTATGTTGAAAAACAGGTCTGAATTAGTTTGTGGCAAGAAAAAGTTAGTTATTGATTACCAGCCACTTAACTCATTTCTTAAAGATGATAAGTTTCCCCTTCCAAAAATACAGTCACTATTTGTCCATCTTCAAGGGGCTCGTATTTTCTCTAAATTTGATTTAAAAGCTAGTTTTTGGCAACTTGGATCTCGCCAGTTGACCGTCCCAAAACAGCCTTCTGTATCCCTGATGCTCACTATTAGTGGACTGTCATACCATTTAGTCTCAAAGTAGCTCTATCTTTGTTTCAAAAAGCAATGGTCAAGATCTTTTCTCTAATCCTCCATCATGCTTTGATTTACATCGATGATTTACGATTGTTTTTCCCAGACATTGAAAGCCACAAGCAATTACTTTCTAATTTCTTTTACATCATTCAGACATATGGAATCATGCTTTATGAAAAGAAAAGCAGCATAGGAAAGGAATCAATTGACTTCCTTGGCATGGTGATTAAAGACGGCCACTATCATCCAGGACCACATATTACGGCAGAATTATTAAAGTTCCTAGACACAAATCTCAGTAAAAAGCAGATACAACAATTTCTTAGAATTGTTAATTATGTTCGTGACTTTAATCCAAAAGTAGCGGTCCACACTAGTAAGCTTTCATGCATGCTCAAGAAACAGTGTCAACCATGGGGACCAGAACATACAGAAGCTGTTAAACAACTAAAGGTGATAGCCCAGTCACCTCCTCCACTCAGAATTCTCACCCATGGCCAACGCATCCTCCAGACTGATGCTAGTGATAATTACTGGAGTACCATTCTCCTTGAACGACTTGACAGGTCAGATTACTTTTGTGCCCATGCAAGCAGCCAGTTCAAAGATTCAGAAAAGAACTACCATGTGATTTACAAAGAAATCTTGGTGGTAAAATATGGAATTAAAAAATTTGAGTTCCATCTGATCAGCCACAAGTTCCTCATCAACATGGACAACTCGTCTTTTCCAAAAATCTTTGACTTCAAGAACAAATTACTTCCTGACAAGCAATTACTCAACTTAAAGAATTTGTTCGCCAAATATGACTTCACAGTCCAGCACATAAAAGATAAACAGAACCTTATCCTTGATTTCCTTACCCATCCATCTATAAATAAACCTTTACTCATTTTCTCAATACAAACCATACCAGTCATAGCCATGTATCGCTCACTTTCCTTCAAGGTTCTCACTGAAAAATGATCATGTAGTATACTCTGTGCACTCACAACAAATCCTAGAAACACAAGTTTGTCTACGCAAAACGTACACTTCTTCAGATTAGCAAACAACTTTTCTTTTCTAAGCACATCTAAAACAGATTTCAAATGTACTTCATGATCATTTATGTTTTTGCTATAAATAAGGATATCATCAAAGTAAACAACAACAACAAACTTGCCAATAAAAGCTCGCAAGACATGATTCATAAGTCTCATAAAAGTGCTCGAGGCATTAGTTAGACCAAAAGGCATGACTAACCATTCATACAAACTATATTTTGTTTTAAAGGCAGTTTTCCATTCATCACCTTCTTTTATTCTAATATGATGATATCTACTTTTCAAATCGATTTTGGAAAATACACTAGACCCATGTAATTCATCAAGCATGTCATCTAGTCTAGGAATGGGATGTCGATACTTTACCGTTATGTTGTTGATGGCTCGACAGTCAACACACATCCTCCACATCCCATCCTTCTTAGGATCTAATAAAACGGGAACTGCACATGAACTCATGCTTTCTCTCACGTACCCTTTTTCCATAAATTCATTAACCTGCCTTTGAAGTTTTTTTGTCTCCTCTGGATTGCTCCTGTAGGCTGGTCTATTTGGAATGGCTGAACCGGGTACAAAATCAATCTGATGGTCAATCCCTCGGATTGGAGGTAAACCATGTGGGGTTTCTTCAGGAAAGACATCCTCATACTCCTGCAAAAGAAAAGTAATAGAACTAGGCAAAATAAGGTCAAATTTATTAGTGTTAAAAAATGCCTCTTTGTACAAAAGTACAATCATCTACTGATGTGAAAACAATGCTTTTTTTTATCTCACTCGCTCTCACGTAGAAATTATTTTGTTTTCCATCTGATTTTCGCTCAATGGCAATATTTTTCTTTGGTTTTTCTCTCATATTTTCCTTGGCCCCTTTTTGAATTTCACTCTCTTTTTCTCTCTTTTTCTTTTCCTCACTCTCTCTCTGTAGGCTCACTTGGTCTCCGTAAACTTGCTTTAGTGTCAATGGAACAAGAGTGATGTTCCGTTGATTAAGTACAATTGAATATTTGTTGGTGAAGCCATCGCACTTCACACGTTTATCGAATTGCCAAGGCTGCCCAAGTAACAAGTGTCCAGCCTACATTGGCACTGCATCACAAGCACCTTATCTTCATACTTGCCACTGTCACTAGTACTTGCTTGTTTACTTTCACCTTACCACTGTCATTTAACCATTGTAGTTTGTATAGCCGTGGGTGTTTAAGTTTCAAAAGCCCTAAATTCTCTGCCATGATAGTACTAGCAACATTAATACAACTTCCTCCATTAATAATCAAACTACATACTTTGTCTTCAATATAGCACCTAGTATGGAAAATGTTTTCCCATTGCATTGCTTCGTCTTCTTTTACTTGAACATTCAAAGCTCTCCTTGCTACTAAAGTCAATTCACTAGGGGCTACATACTCTTTATCTTCGACGTCCTCTAACAGTGGCATCTCATTTTCTTCTGTTTCATCTTCAGTTACAATCTCACCATTGTCCCGCAACACCAAAACTCTTTTATTCATACATTCACTTGCGATATGCCCCCTGCCTTAACATTTAAAGCACTTAACATCACGATTCCTAATACTAGGAGTCACGGTGTTACCTTGTGAATTGTGCTTGGAGTGCTTGGTTATTTACTTAGGTGCAATAGATGCTTGTGGCCTCTCATCTCGTTTCATATAGCTAGGCTTCCAAGGAGTGGAACTCGAGCTTGGGGTTGCACGAGTGTTACCCCTCCTCTTGAGTTGCTGCTCAATCTTGATAGCTTTGTGGACCATCTTCTCAATCTCCACATAATGCTGCAACTCAACCTTATCTACAATCTCCTAATTAAGACCACTTAAGAATCTTGCCATGGTAGCTTCTCCATCCTCCTCCACATTTGCTCTAATCATGGCAATCTTCATTTCTTTATAATAATCCTCAACAATTCGGCTACCCTATGTAAGACGTTGTAATTTTTGGTACAAGTCTCGATAATAGTGGTTAGGTACAAAACGTCTTCTCATCAATGATTTCATTTCATCCCATGTCTCAATTGGACGTTCTCTATTTTGTCTCCTACTTATAACAAGTTCATCCCACCAAGTAATGGCATAGTCAGAAAACTCAATCACAGCTAATTTAACTTTTTTTGCCTTTGACTAATTGTGGCAGTCGAATATGAACTCCATTTTCTTCTCCCATTCAAGGTATGCTTCTAGGTCGGATTTTCCTTGAAAAGATAGAATCTTTATCTTTATGCCACTTAATTCATCATTTCTATTCCTAGCTCTCCTACATTGTCCGTCTCTCCTATAGCTACCCACTGAGTCTTCACCCTCATTATACTCATCCCTATAATAGTCATCAATCTCTCCTCTAGCTAGAGCTCTTTCTCTTCTATGTGCTTGGGGAACGGGTTGTGGCTGGCCTGTACGTGTGTTCTCCACTTGATCCAAACGCTCGTGTATGAGCTCTAATTCAGCCCTCATCATCCTTCTCATCTCTCCCATCAATGCTTGAACTTGTAAATTCTGAGTAGTTGCAGATTGATTCTCTTCTTTTGTGTTTTGTTTTAGGTTGTGAGACATAACTATTATCTGCAAACAAAGTTAGAAATAATGTGGAAGGACCTCACCTCACTCTCTTACGTGTTTTACTCAAGAAAATGACTCACTCAATTCCACTCGTGTTTTCACTTAAATTAATTGGCTTTTACCCTCTAATATGCTCACACTCTCTTGCCTTTTTCCACTCCTAGTAATCCTCACTCAGTTCTTATCAAACTAATCAAACCAATATTAGGATTCAAAAGCAATTCACAAAGATGACACTAGGGAAAATTTAATTTCAAGAGTAAGAAGACAATGTGCACGAAAGTCAAGTTATGATTTTAGGAAAAATTTTCACCTATGGGGTTTTAAACTTCCAAGACACAATAATAGAAAAAAAATGAAAGATTTTAAGAGAAGGTTGGAGATTTTTTTTTTAGAAAAGGAATAAGTAAAACTTGTGGATTTAAGGAAAATTAAACCACAAGGATAAAAAATTGATTTTAAAAAAGGAAACTCTAAAAATACTGTTTACGTGGTACTGTTCACGCAATACTATTCACGCTGCACTGTTGACACAAATACTGTTCATGATTTTTTTTTTTTTTTAGATACTAGAACAAGGATGAAAAATTTAGAAAAGAATGAGAAACAATAAAGATAGATGGATCTGACCTTGGAACCCGTCAAGAACTAACGCGACCCTAACCAAATTAGTTCCCAAGATCGAATTTAAGTCAGGAATGGAATGGAACCTCGACCCAATGCTTATTGAAAGTGCGAATCTTGGTATGTGAAGATGCCACAATCAGCTATAGATGGTCTGATTGATAAGTCAAGATATTGAATGCCACGGAAATCCGACAACTTCAAAGAGTTCGTAAAGAACCAAAGAGGATTAACTCTCTCACCAATTGCATCAAAAAAAGCTTTCCCCGTTTATTAGATACGAGTACATTATATAAGGTTGGTTACAAGAATTTTTAGAAATAAATCCTAAACCAAAAATCAAATCAGAATCTAAATCTTCCATAATAGGAAAGAATCTAAACCAAATCAGAATCTTAATCTAAGTAAATAGCAAAGAATTTAAACCAAATCAGAATCCTAATCTAAGTAATAGGAAAGAATTTAAACCAAATCAGAATCCTAATTAGCTTAAAATAGAACTAAATGATTTATTTCCCTAATAGCCTCCTTAAGAAACGAGAAAGTATCTAAAAAAGGAAAATAACATATTTTCCCGCCATAATGTGTAAACCAACTCCCTATTTCATGAAAGTGAATATTTGGAAACTTCAAGAGCCTGAATCATGCATTTATAATGTGCGATTCCTTCAAAGAGCCTCCACGAATTTGATTGAGTCCAAGTTGCTTGAATCAATCTATTAAGCGCTTCTTTGAATTTTTTTGCTCGAGCTCTTGTAACTGGTTCGACGAGAGCTTGAATAGGATTTGAATATACCTCATCAAACCCGAATAGGGACTACATCGGTCTGCACTGTTGGTAACAAGCCACGTACCACGTCACTCTCGTCACTCCCTTATATTAGTGCCATAATAAACTCTTTATATTTACAATAGTGAAACTTGGAAAGCACACAAACACTTTTGAGTTGTCTACTAGAAGTTATTGCCGTTGGAACAATTCTCAAAAACTATTCTAAAAAACTATGTGTAATGCCAAACAATTTAGATGGATCTTGTGGTCTAATAGGTGATAGCATTGGTGCAAAACGATGGAAAGTTGGGCTGATGGTAGGTAAAGGTGGTGAATAATGTTGGCCTTTGCCTCTCTCACTCAATCTGTTCAAGTTTTGTTTTCAATCTCATGATTTCCTTTTGGGTTGATTATGTGAACTTAAATGATTATGTCAACCCAAACCACCACATGATTCTCCACCTCCACCAGCTCCATTACCCATTTACGAAAAAGAACTTAAATGGATTGCAAAGAATTGCAAAACTGAAGTCCTTCCACCAGTTCAAAATACCATACAACCCATGGCCTGCATGATGTTTTCATCAACATCATAGGATTATTTCTTCAATTTTTTTGTTCTAGAAACACATGCCGACCCACAAAGAAAAGTTATAACCAAACCTTTTATTCCTTCACCCATCACTCCTACTGGTCATTTAGAAGACCCCAAACCTTTTGAAGCCATCCTCAATTGGCAAACACAAAATGCCAGAGCTCAAAATGAAACCCTGGTAGACATTCATAAAAAGGTGAATCATATTAGTTTACGAACTGATCATATTAAATCTAGAGTTGATTCAATCACTTCACAGATACAGTAGATCTATCAGAATCTCCAATCCAGAATTTCTCAACTGAATTCAGAGTTACGAGCCATGCTTAGTCAAAGGTACAATGGCCCAGAATTTGATCAAAAAGAAAAAGAAATCAGGAGATTGAAAACAGAACTTGAACAAATTGAGTCAGAGAGGAAAAGGCCAACATCATTCACCACATCACCACCTTTACCTACCATCAGCTCAACTTTCCATCCTTTTGTATCAATGCTATCTCCTATTAGACCACAAGATCCATCTAAATTGTTTGGCATGACACATACCCTTTTTAGAAACAATCCATTACCCAAAACATCTCAGTCTAAACCTCAACCCCAACCTCAATCAGAAAAACAACCTTCCCAACCAACTTTGTTGATCCCAGAATACCAATCACCTTCTTATACTTCACTTCCTACTCAAGCACTGCCAGCTCAAACCAAAGATAAAGCACTCATACAACAGTTAAGTGCCCAAATGGTCTAGATCCATCTGATATGGATAATCTAACTTCTGGTTCAAATCTAACTGCTTCAGAAAGCCCATAAGAATCTGAGACATAATCTTCCCCTGAATCTTCAATATCAACTAGTAACTCTGAAAAGTCCTATGCTGATATCACCAAAATTCTTATGGCCCAACCAGAAGAAACTGAACCTACTCAATCGTCAAGAACAGACCCCTTTTTTGAAATACCCTCAGATATTGAGAAAGATCCACCAGAAGGAACCTCAGCCACTAACCGGCCTGCTCAGCCTCAAACTCAACATGACCATAAACCATCAAATGGCCCAAGGTTTACTTTTGATGATATACCTGCAGCTAAATGGAGAGAAAGATTATCAGAAATGGCTGCTTGGACAGGTCTCCAAATGTTAAGAGCAAATGCTACAACAGCCTTCGTCCTTAGAGAGCTTGCAACCTGTTTTACGGGATCTCTAAGGGACTAGTTTGATACTTTAGGAGAATACAGACAACTACAATTTGTACAACTTCCTAATGTCAACATGAAATGTTGTCATACATGAACAATTCATTGGAGAATCCGCAGCAGTGTTTGAAGCTGCAAGACGTGACTATCTCAACATAAAATGCTGCTCACTCAAGGCTAAAGATCTTGATTTCCATTACAAATGGATGTCAATTCTGTTCTACAAGCTCAACAGATTCAATGATCCTACTCTCAAACATGTATTTCTGGCGTCATTACCTGAAGAATTACAACCAAATATACAAAGGCAGCTCACATCTCTTAATCTCAAAATTGACAACATTTCTTTGGGAAAAATGTTTCAAATTGGCAAAGGATGCTTGGAGAAACTAGGTGAATAGAAATAGTTTTTTCAAAGAACTGCTGAAAGATAAAAAGTCTTTCCGAAGTGCTTGCAAAAAGCCTTACTTGCAGATCAAATGCAAGAAAAAGAAAGATTGTGAGTGCAGCACCAAAAAAAAGCATTTCAAACAATTCAGAAATCCAGATTCTTCTCTTAGATCAAAGTCCCGGAGAAAATCATACAGGTTCTTCAGAAAAAAAATCCAGTTCTTTTAGAGAACAACAAAGGAGAAAATCAAGCTGATTTTTCATCTGCAAAAAGAAAAGCCACTATGCCAAAGATTGCCCCAACAAAAAAGATAACGCAATCTGTTTACTTGAACATCTGCAGGCCACCATTGATTACTCTCCTCACAAAGATGAAATTGAGTTTTACTTCTCAGAACAAGAGAAACTTACTGATGAAACAATGTTCGCACTGGACAACTCATCTGATGATTCTGAAAAAGATTAGTTTCAAACTGTTTTTCACCAACAACTTCTGTCCCTAGACACCACCATTCCCATTCCATCCATAAAATTCTAAATCTTACCTTCAAAATTTCAAAGACCAATTCCTGCCATTGGACTTCTTGATACAGGTGCCTAAAGAAGTATGTTAAACCAAGACATTCTTCCACCTCAGTCTTGGCAATGTTGGTAGTTCTTAGAATTGGTATCAGAGCCATATTGCCCAGAACTGGTTAGGGACTTCTGCACAGCAATCTAATAGCTTCCTAATCTGGGGTTCATATTTTTGGATAGAGTAATTTTTTATCTTTTGCCATCCCTCTCAGATGCCATTAAGGTATTGATTCAGGTTTTCTGATTACAGCTAAATCAGCAAGAATTTGTTGTTGGGTGACCATGATGTCTCCTAGTGCCTAGGTTTGTTCCACAGCATTGATGTTTGTCCAATTGAGAGCAATTCCTCAGGATAATCAATTATGCAGCAGACCACAAATTAATTACCAAAAAACCCATTAGTATTCAAATCTTTCCAAATTGTGTTATCTGGACAAAAGTCATTGGTTCTCATCTTCCTAATAAGGATATCTTGCTAGGATTTGATATCATTCACTAGATAAAACACCTCCAAATCATTCCTACTGGAATTGGAGTCAAGTCCATGTTCAAACCCTTCACTAATATTCTTAAACTTTATGATCTAACTGAAATCCCTCAGTCCTTCCAAGACATTTCCATAAAGTTTTTAAAATATTGTCCTGAGTCTCATGCTGATTTCCATCATCCAAATCCTCTGTGGAAAAATCATTTTTTGGTTCAGTTACCATTCAAGCTGAATGAAGATGTCAACCCAACCAAAGCCACCCATCTAGGAATGAGTCCCTCAGACTTAGTCCTAGCCCAAAAAAAATGTTCTCAGTTGCTAGCCCAAGGTCTCATAGAACCTACCAGTTCTCAATGGGCTTGCCAAGCCTTTTATGTTGAAAAACATTCTGAAATTGTTAGAGGGAAAAAACGATTAGTCATTGACTATCAGCTTCTAAACATGTTTTTACAAGATGACAATTTCCCTTTGCCAAAAAGACAGAGCATGTTCACTTACATAAAAATGCTCAAATCTTTTCAAAATTTGATCTTAGATCCGAATTTTGGCAACTTGTAATTAAACCTATAGATACCCTTTGGTCTTAAAACAGCCCCATCCATTTTCCAAAAATCCATGGTCCAAATTTTCCAACCTATCTTGCATAGTGCATTGATTTACATTGACGATATTTTGTTATTTTCAGGTACACAAGATGAACATCGCCAATTGTTAGATCAATTCTTTGATATAATACAAACTCATGGAATCATGTTATCAGTTAAGAAAAGCACAATTGCCACCAATAACATTGAATTCCCTGGAGTGACTATCAAAGACGGACATTACTAGCCAAGAAAGCACATTGCCCAAGAACTCATCCACTTTCCAGACGGACATTACTAGCCAAGAAAGCACATTGCCCAAGAACTCATCCACTTTTCCAAAAGACAAATACAATAATTTCTTGGTATTATCAACTACATCAGAGACTTTATTGCTCATGTTGATAATCACACCCGCCAGTTGTCAGCCCTGTTGAAAAAGAATCCACCACCATGGGCAACAACCACACACTTGCTGTCATAACTTTAAAGCAAATAGCACAAAATCCGCCACCATTAAAGCTCATTACAGATGGCAGATAGATACTGCAGACTGATGCAAGTTACGAATCTTGGGGGGCCATCCTCCTTGAAGAAGCAGATGGCAAAAAACAATTTATTGCCTATGCTAGTGGACACTTCTCTGACACACAAGTCCATTACCACAGTGTGTTCAAAGAAATTTTAGCAGTCAAGAATGGTATTCAGAAATTTGAGTATCATCTTATTGGCTACGACTTTCTTGTCAGAATGGACAACTTAGCCTTTCCTAACATCATGAATTTCAAAGGTAAAAATGTTCCTGAAAAGATGTTGCTAAGGTTAAAAGATTGGTTTTCGAAATATGACTTCTCTGTGAAGCATATAAAAGGAGAACATAACCTCATCCCTGAGAAGCTCTCAAGACTTGCAAAACCAAAAAAATCCTTGCCTTTCATATCCTCTCAATATCATTTTCCTATCATCTTCATGGCTACATCACTCCCATCACAAGCCATTACCAAAAAATATTTTGCTCTTGGAAAAACCTTCACCACAGTCTTTGCTATACAAGAGTTTGCTAAGAAAGTTGTTTTTAAGTTTTTCATGAAAGCCTATCTCTTATCAGACTTATTTCCATTTTCAACCTTCCATCCAGAAAACCTGTTACTTACAGGTTTAACCCTAGACCCTTCTAGAGATATCTCAGAAGATGAGTTATGGTACATGTGGTGCCTAACTGTCCTCTATGCCACTAAACTGATTGTCCATGTCAGTCTCACTTTGGAACACCTCTTTAATCCAGATAAATCCACTTCATTAACCTGAACAGTCTTTGAGTGGTTTTTTCAAATTCCTTGGTGGAGAAAGAAACTCCAACAATTGTCAGAAATTCATAATTTGGAACGTATGCCACCATCCGAAGCAAAAATGTTCACCTTTGTGTTCATTATTCATAGGACATACTTCCAACATCCAGACACCAACTCATTCTGGACTCAAGATCAGGTATATGATTGGTTGACTCTACTACATCCAGCCCTCCTTGAACAAGACAGTGGAGTACAAAAAAAATCCACAATTATCTTTGGAAATTAAATCATCAAACTGCTCGACACAAGGACATTGTTCACACCTCTTTGGGTCCACAACACGACATCATTATGATACCAACTCCATCTCCAATATCAAAACCAAAACCAAAACCAACAGGAATTGTCATTAAAGAAGAACGACCAGATTTTATTGACTTCTTGTATGAAGATGCACAAGACCCACGGGAAGAATTCTTGTCATTAAGTCAACACCTTCAACAACTCCAACAAATCCAACCAATACATGCACCAGACGAACCAGCAAAGAAAGCCAGCTCTAGCAAACAGACAGCTAACTCCAGTAGTCAGCAAAAGCTGTTAGACTTGTTCAACATCTCTAGGACTCCTCGTTACTTTCGGAAAATGAGGATGTTGAGTCAAACTTCTCGGAACAGTCAGGACAAGATGAACAAACTGCTTTCATTATCGCAGAGTCTTCTGACTCTGAGGATATCTCTGTCATTTCTGCAGTTCAAAGTGTCAATTAAATCTCCATCACAAGGAAACCTTCCCTTAAAGTGTCAGTCCTTCCCTCAAAGTTTCACAAACCCATTCCTGTCATAGGATTTCTTGATACTGGATCAGACACCAGTATGATTGATCCTTCTATTCTTCCCTCAGAATGTTAGGAACCTCATTAAAAAATATTCAGAGCAGTCAATGGTGAAATCTTTGAAACCACCCTGATTACCAAAAAACCCATTGGTATTCAGTTCTTTCCGAATTGCATTATTTGGAAAAAGATTGTAGCTTCTCATCTTCCAGATAAAGATTTGCTTATAGGTTTTGACATTCTTCAATTAATTAAAAACCTATTCATTACCAGTTCTGGAATCTGCTACAAACAGATATTCTTGCCTTATACAGACACTTTATGTCTGTATCCATTATCTAAAACACCTTCTCCATACACAGAAATTTCCCAAAAACTTTTACAGTTCTATCCAGAAAATCATTCACAGTTTCATCAACCCTCACCTCTCTGGAAAAATGAACAATTCTTTATCCATCTTCCTTTTAAACTCAATGAAGACATAAACCCCACAAAAGCATCTCATCCGGGTATGTCTCCAACTGACCTCTCACTTGCTAAGTAAGAATGCTCCCAATTGCTTGAGCAAGGTCTCATTGAACTCACTAATTCAAATTGGGCTTGTCAAGCCTTTTATGTTAAAAAAATATCTGAATATTTCATCGGCCATATTTCCAACATCCAGACACCAACCTTTTCTGGACTCAAGATCAGGTATATGAATATTTCACCACTCCTCATCCCGCTCTCATTGAAAATGAATTCCAGCCCAACCTCAACAATTACCTTACTCATCTCAATCACCAAACTCCACCGCATAAGGATATCTTCCACAAATCCCTTGGCCCTCAACATGACATGATTATGATTCCCACTCCATCAGCCATATCCAAACCAAAGTCCACCGGTATCATCATCAAGGAAGAAAAACCAGACTACATTGACTTCCTTTACCAAGACTCTCAAGACCCATGGGAAGAATTCCTTCCACTCAGCCAACACCTTCAACAGTTCCCACAACCATCCATGCATGAACCAGGATCATCATCTCAACCTCCGCCTCAGAAAAAAGACAAAGCAACTCAGACATCACCACAACAATTACCCCCAGGCTACAGGAGAGATTGTCCTTATCCACATTGCCGTAGTCCCCGTTGCAAGCATCCAAAACTCTCCAAGACATTTTTTCCAAAAGATAATGATTGTGATCCAGATGAAACAGATTGGTCATCTGAAGACGACTACATGAATCTCCGCTCTCCATAAAGTCGTTTGTCTTGTTGTGATAATTATGTTTTGCTTTTGCTTTATAACTTTGTCTTGTTGTAATCATTAAAGCTTGCTTTTACTTTAAGCTTTTACTTTTGGAAAAGTTATGTCCAAGTCATGCTTTAAGTCTTTGTCGCTTGTAATAATTAAAGGTGTGTAATCAGTATGTGTAATAAATATGTCTTTTACTTTTCAAAAAAGATAGGGGTCCTGTCCTATCTTTATGCTTTGGAATCCTTATATAAAGGATTTCTCGCTTCATTGTAAGATATCAGCTACCAAGAATTATCAATAAAAACTCTCGTGTTTTCTAAGCTATGACTTTCTAAACTCTTCTCTCTCTCTGCAAATAAAGTTCTAAAGAAAAGAAAAGAATAAAGATTTTATCTGTTCATTTTGAAATCTCAAGGAAGTATGCTCTGCACTTGCCTTTCAGCAAGGATCCTGTGCATCAGAAAACTTGATAAATTTTATTTGGTTTGGTACCCTGTTTTAGACTAAAAGGAAAGTCTGTTTTGGGTTGTAGAACCTACAAAATTGTTTTAAGGATTTTGATGCTCATACAAGTATATCGGCTGGAAACCAGAACTTGCGGACTCTTGGCCCAAAAATACGATTCTAACTGTTGTAGACCTGGTGTAAACAACGCCACGTACTAATATGGTATCAGAGCAACAGTACAAGACTGTCCTTAGGGCCAGTAGCCCGCAAGTTCTAGTTTCCAGCCGATATACACTTATCCATCAAATACCAAATCCGAAAATCATAATTAAAATAGTTTTTCATGATACCACCTGAAAACATGATCATACAAGACCTTCAAATAGGGTGAACGTTGTGAGAAAATAATTTCTTTTCATAAAATTGATTTTGGAGGATAAAATCTGGACTTTTCTGGTGCACAAGGTCCTTAGGCTTAAGGCAAATGTAAAGCATACTCAATATAGAAAATAGAGGTAAACGTATCTTTATTAATTCAAATAACTTCTTTGGTTCTTAGAAGAGAGAAAGAATTTTAGAGAGACATGATAGAGATATGAAAAACTTGATTCGATTTCAACTTCTGATTAATTTTTGAATTTTACATAAGAGGGAAGGCCATTATATAGAGGCCCTGAAGATAAACTAATAAGGTGAGACCCTTATCTTTTATAAAGCTAATTATTACAAAGCTAAAGAGATAAGGTGGGATCCTTATCCTTTAACAAAAGCAAAAGGTAAAAGCAAAAATAAAAGCACACCACGCTTTAGACAAGACAGGACCCTTGTTTAAATTATTAAAGCAAACTTTAATAAAGATAAAGCTTCTAGATCATTATCATGAAGTGGATGGGAATCATGATGGAGGTATGTCCCTAGTGTCTTTTTCATATTCCTTTTTTGCTCGTGCTATCTGTAATTGGGTCAGATAGTCTTCATCTTCAGTAGTGAGCTCCGGAGTGAGTTCTTTTCTTTTGTTTTAACTTGGAGGATCAGGTTTAGTGACGGTGTATTAAGACTGTGATGTTGGAAGGAGCGACTGAAAATCTTCATATGGATCCTGAGTGTCTTGGAACAGGACGTTGGTGTAATCAGGACGGTGTTCCGTAACAAGGATTCCTTGAGGACTGGAACTGGACCCTGTAGTACAAATTTGGGTTTTGGGAATTATTTCAAGGGTGTGAGATGGACCAATGAAAGTGTGGTGAATGTTAGTGACAGGAGGTTGAACATCATTGATTTCCATGAGGTAGGCTTTTAGGATGGATGTAACTGATGGGTCATGTATGAGTGGAAATGGATGAGGGTAAGTTCTCCATTCGCAGGCCATATCTTGTTTCCAGTAATCTTTTGTTTCTGGATGTTGGAAATAAGGCCTGTGGACGATGAAGGCTGTAGTGAATATGTTGGCTTCTTGGTTAGGAATTCTGTCTAATCCGTGAAAAGTACACAGATTTTTCAGTTGTTTGCGCCACCACGTGAGTGGCGAGAACCATTCTAGGAGTGTCCATAGAAGGTCTGGTGCACACTCAGGGGCTGTGATGTGAGTGAGGATTGGTTTGATAGGGATGACTAGTTTTTTGGCATAAAGAGTGGTGAGGCACCATATATAACATAACTCATCTTCAGAAATTGTTAGGTTGGAGAGAGTAAGCCCTGTGAGGAACAGGTTTTTCAAATAGAGAGAAGAAAAACGGTCTGGTTTGGTGCTTTGGACATTGAAGAAATACCTGTAGAGGAATTTCTTAGCAAAATCCTAGATTTCATAGGCTAACTAGAAAGGGATATTTGATACGAATCCCGTCAAGAACTGACGCGACCCTAACCAAATTAGCTCCCAAGATCGAATCTAAACCCAGGAATGGAATGGAACCTTGACCCAATGCTTATTGGAAGCACGAACCTTGGTATGTGAAGACGCCACAATTAGCTATGGAAGGTCTGATTGATAAGTTAAGATATTGAACGCCACAGAAATCTGATAAGTTCAAAGAGTTCGTAAAGAACCAAAGAGAATTAATTCTCACAATTGCATCAAAAAGCTTCTTTGAATTTCTTTGTTCAACCTCTCGTAACGGGTCTGATGGGAACTTGAATAGGATCTTAATATACCTCATCCCATGTGGTTGTGATAGTCTTATCCTTAATCTCATCATTCCCCTCCTCTTGAAGAGAAATTGTCCTCAAATCGTCACCTACATCAAAAGGACTTAAATCAGAAACATTAAAAGTAGCACTTATATTGCACTCACAAGGCAAATCCAGTTTGTATGCATTGTCATTGATCCGTTCCAAAACTTGGAATGGTCCATCCCCTCGAGGTAATATGATGAGAACCATCAAGAAAGTACCATTAAAGATTCAAGTGATCCTTTGCACATTCATGGAGGCCCAATTACAAGAGCTAGAGCCAAAAAGATGCAAGCTGCTTTAAATGGATTAATTGAGAAAATATGGATTGAAAATATAATTCAAAATGCAAGACATCATGAATTGGGCTTGGAGAGAAGACAAGGCATTGTGGCCATTATTCAAGCTATTGGGCAGCCAAATACACAACTTGGATCAAATGCAACAAGGGCAACTTCGGAATAAAATTGGTATTGATTGAACCCGAAGTAATATACAAGCTATATACCGTTGGAAAGATAATTAAGTTAGCTTTCTAATGCATTTTACAGAACTGGATTTGGAGTTCTCTAGAAGGAGTTATGACCAATTCATTACAGCTTGTTCAGACTTGGGATTTTCAACGACTCCTTTGTTTTCAACTTCATTTGTTTGTTTTGTTTCAAGTTTGTCAATGTATAAGGTAAGTCTACCATCAATGATGGTGGGCTAACAATAAGTTTTTCAATGATAGCATTAATTATGGTAGGTTAGCATTAAGTTTGTCAATGATAGCATTAATTATGGTTGGTTTGTGAAGACTTTTTGAAGCATCCTTTGACAAACCTATACTTGGAGGGTTGTTCCAATGTTTTCATTAGTATTTTTAGGATCTTGGGTTTCTATTGGTGTATTTAAACTCAGCAACCTTGCTATGTAAGGAACTATAGATTAATGTTATTTGAATTTGAAAGATTATTCTTTCTTTGGTTCTTTTGAGAACTAGTGAACTTATCAAGAATTAGCATTCTTGTGGTGTTCCAAATTTAGACTTATCACTCATTTTCTCATTTATTTCTTGAATGTGGCGTCAATATCATTCTCTATACCTTTGGTTCATGTTTTCTTAAGCATTGGGTCAAGGTTTTGTTTGTGTTAAATCTGTTTAGAACATTCTTGGGAAGTTGAAACTTCAATTTAAGTATGGGTTTCAAAATTTCATTGTGGGATTCGCATCATAATAGCTTAGATTTCCTTCGTTCCGGAAATCGTTCCTTGCACATGTGTAACCACTCCCAATTGCCAAGTTCAAAGACTAGCTTATGTCGCCCTTTGTTGGCTTGTTTAGCATATTGCTCAGTTCTCCGCTCAATGTTGAACTTCGCCCTCTCATGTATCTGTTTAACAATTTTAGCTTTTTTCTTGCCATCTAAGTTAACACACTCAGAAACAGGTAATAGAGTTAAATCTAATAGGGTTAAAGGATTAAAACCATAAATAATTTCAAACAGTGCGGCTAATGTGCTAAAGTCTTTCACAAATCGTCGATAGAAACTAGCAAGCCCATGAAAGCTTTTCACATTACTTACACTTGTGGGACTCGGCCACTCTTGGATTGCACGTACTTTTTCCTCATCAACCTGTATATCCTGTGCACTCACAACAAATCCTAAAAACACAAGTTTGTCTGCGCAAAAAGTACACTTCTTTAGATTAGCAAACAACTTTTGTTTTCTAAGCACCTCTAAAACAAATTTCAAATGTACTGCATGATCATTTATGTTTTTGCTATAAATGAGGATATCATCAAAATAAACAACAACAAACTTACCAATAAAAGCTCGCAAGACATGATTCATAAGTTTCATAAAAGTGCTCGGGGCATTAGTTAGACCAAAAGGCATGACTAACCATTCATACAAACCATATTTTGTTTTAAAGGCAGTTTTCCATTCATCTCCTTCTTTCATTCTAATATGATGATATCCACTTTTCAAATCGATTTTGGAAAATACACTAGACCCATGTAATTCATCAAGCATGTCATCTAGTCTAGGAATGGGATGTCGATACTTTACCGTTATGTTGTTGATGGCTCGACAGTCAACACACATCCTCCACGTTCCATCCTTTTTAGGAACTAATAAAACGGGAACTGCATATGGACTCATGCTTTCTCTCACGTACCCTTTTTCCATCAATTCATTAACTTGCCTTTGAAGTTCCTTAGTCTCCTCTGGATTGCTCCTATAGGCTGGTCTATTTGGAATGGTTGAACTGGGTACAAAATCAATCTGCTGCTCAATCCCTCAGATTGGAGGTAAACCATGTGGTGTTTGCTCAGGAAAAACATCCTCATACTCCTGCAAACGAAAAGTAATAGAACTAGGCAAAGTAAGGTCAAATTCGTTAGTGTTCAAAAATGCCTCTTTGTACAAAAGTACAATCATCGGCTGATGTGAAAACAATGTTTTTTTTATCTCACTTGCTCTCGCATAGAAATTATTTTATTTTCCATCTGATTTTCGGTCAATGGCCGTACTTTTCTTTGTTTTTTCTCTCATATTTTCCTCGGCCTCTTTTTGAATTTCACTCTCTTTTTCTTTTCTTCACTCTCTCTCTGTAGGCTCACTTGGTCTCCGTAAACCTGCTTTGGTGTCAATGGAACAAGAGTGATGTTGCGTTGATTAAATACAAATGAATATTTGTTGGTGAAGCCATCATGCTTCACACGTCTGTTGAATTGCCAAGGCCGCCCAAGTAACAAGTGTCCAGCCTGCATTGGCACTATATTACAAAGCACCTTATCTTCATACTTGCCAATCCGAAAAATCACTAGTACCTGCTTGTTTGCTTTCACCTCACCACTGTCATTTAACCATTGTAGTTTGTATGGCCGTGGGTGTTTAAGTGTCGAAAGCCCTAACTTCTCTACCATTATAGTACTAGCAACATTAGTACAACTTCCTCCATCAATAATTATACTACATACTTTGTCTTGAACATAGCACCTAGTATGGAAAATGCTTTCCCGTTGCACTGCTTCGTCTTCCTTTACTTGAACACTCAAAGCTCTCCTCGCTACTAAAGTTAATTCCCCAGGGGCTATATACTCTTCATCTTCGGCTTCCTCTAATGGTGGCATCTCATTCTCTTCTGTCTCATCTTCAGTTACAATCTCACCATTGTCCCGCAACACCATAACTCTTTTATTAACACATTCACTTGCAATATCCCCCTGCCTTGACATTTAAAACACTTAATGTCACGATTTCTACTAGTAGGAGTCACGGTGTTACCTTGTGAATTGTGCTTGGAGTGCTCGGTTACTTGCTTAGGTGCAATAGATGTTTGTGGCCTCTCATCTCGTTTCGCATAGTTCGGCTTCCAAGGAGTGGAACTTGAGCTTGGGGCTGCATGAGTGTTACCCCTCCTCTTGAGTTGCTGCTCAATCTTGATAGCCTTATGGACCATCTCCTCAATCTCGACATAATGCTGCAACTCAACCTTATCTGCAATCTCTCGATTAAGACCACTTAAGAATCTTGTAATGGTTGCTTCTCTATTCTCCTCCACATTTGCTCTAATCATGGCAATCTCCATTTCTTTATAATAATCCTCAACACTTCGGCTACCTTGTTGAAGACGTTGTAATTTTTGGTACAAATCTCAATAATAGTGGTTAGGTACAAAACGCCTTCTCATCAATGATTTCATTTCATCCCATGTCTTAATTGGATGTTCTCTATTTCGCCTTCTGCTTATAACAAGTTGATCCCACCAAGTAATGGCATAGTTAAAAAACTCAATCACAGCCAATTTAACCTTTTTTGCTAAAAATAATTGTGGCAGTCAAATATGAACTCCATTTTCTTCTCCCATTCAAGGTATGCTTCTGGGTCGGATTTACCTTGAAAAGATGGAATCTTCATCTTTATTCCACTCAATCCATCATCTCTATTTCTAACTCTCCTGCCTTGTCCATCTCTCCTATAGCTACCCGTTGAGTCCTCACCCCATCATACTAATCCCTATAATAATTATCAATCTCTCCTCTAACTGGAGCTCTTTCTCTTCTACGTGCTTGGGGAACGGGTTGTGGTTGCCCTTCATGTGTGTTCTCCACTTGATCCAAATGCTCGTGTATAAGCTCTAATTCAGCCCTCATCATCCTTCTCATCTCTCCCATCAATGCTTGAATTTGTAAATTTTGAGTAGTTGCAGATTGATTCTCTTCATTTGTGTTTCGTTCTAGGTTGTGAGACATAGGTATTATCTGCAAAAGAAAGTTAAAAAATAATGTGGAAGGACTTGACCTCACTCCCTTACGTGTTTCACTCAAGAAAAATGAGTCACTCAATTCCACTCGTGTTTCACTCAAATTAATTGGCTTTTACCCTCTAATATGCTCACACTCTCTTGCCTTTTTCCACTCTTAGTAATCCTCACTCGGTTCTTATCAAACTAATCAAACTAATATCAAGATTTCAGCAGTAATTCACAAAGATGAAATTAAAGAGAATTTAATTTCAAGAATAAGAAGGTAATGTCTATGAAAGTTGAGTTTTGATTTTGGACAAAAATTTCACTTATTAGGTAAAACTTATTTTTTTAGACTTTCAAGACACAAATAATGGAGAGAAAAAAATGAAAGATTTTAAGAAAGGGTTGATTTTTTTTTTGGAATAAGTAAAACTTGTGGATTTAAGGAGAATTAACCACAAGGATACAAAATTGATTTAAAAAGGAAACTCTAAAAAAATACTGTTCACATGGAACTGTTCACGCAGCAGTGTTCACGGTTATTTTTTTTATCCTAGAACAAGGATGAAAAATTCAAACAAGAATGAAAAGCAACAAAGATAGATGGATCTGACCTTGGAGCCTAAGCTCTGATATCAAATGATACGAACCCCATCAAGAACTGACGCGACCCTAACCAAATTAGTTCCCAAGATCGAATTTAAACCCAGGAATGGAATGGAACCTTGACCCAATGCTTATTGGAAGCACGAACCTTGGTATGTGAAGACACTATAATCAGCTATGGAAGGTCTGATTGATAAGTCAAGATATTGAACGCCACGGAAATCTGATAAGTTCAAAGAGTTCGTAAAGAACCAAAGAGAATTAACTCTCACAATTACATCAAAAAGCTTCTTTGAATTTCTTTGCTCGACCTCTCGTAACGGGTTCGACGGGAACTTGAATGGGATCTGAAGATACCTCATCCCATGTGCTTGTGATGATCTTATCCTTAATCTCATCAATATTCATGGGAAAGAATTTTTGAGTGAGAGCTTTGAAAGGAAGTGAGCGATTCATGGCTATGACTGGCATGGTCTGAATGTAGGAAATAAGTGAAGGTTTATTTATAGATGGACGGGTGAGAAAATCAGGGATAAGGTTCTGTTTACCTTTTATGTGCTGGACTATGAAGTCATATTTTACGAACCAATTTTTTAGACTGAGTAATTGCTTGTCATGAAGTAATCTGTTCTTGAAGTCAAAGATTTTTGGAAAAGAGGAATTGTCCATGTTGATTAGGAACTTGTGACTGATTAGATGGAACTCAAATTTTTTTAATTCCATAGTTTACCGCCAAGATTTCTTTGTAGATCACATGGTAGTTATTTGCTGATTCTTTGAATTTTTCGCTTGTATGAGCACAGAAGTATCTGATCCATCAATTCTTTCGAGGAGAATGGCACTCCAGTAATCATCACTGGCATCAGTCTCGAGGATGTGCTGGCCATCAGTGGGAATTCTGAGTGAAGGAGGTGACTGGGCTATCACCTTTAGTTGTTTGACAGTTTCTGTCTGTTCTGGTCCTCGTGGTTGACATTGTTTCTTGAGCATGCATGAAAGCTTGCTGGTGTGGACTGCTACTTTTGGAATAAAGTCACGGACATAATTAAAAATTATGAGAAATTGTTGTATTGCTTTTTGTTGAGATTTTTGTCTGGGAACTTTAATAATTCTGCTGCAATGTGTGGTCCTGGATGGTAGTGGCCGTCTTTAATCATCATGCTAAGAAAGTCAATTGATTCCTTTCCTATGCTGCTTTTCTTTTCAGAAAGCATGATTCTATATGTCTGAACGATGTGAAAGAAATCAAAAAGAAGTTGATTGTGGCTTTCAATGTCTGGTGAAAATAATAGTACATCATTGATGTAGATCAAAGCATGATGGAGGATCGGAGAAAAGATCTTGACCATTACTTTTTGAAACAAAGATAGAGCTACTTTGAAACCGAAAGGCATGACAGTCCACTGATAATGAGCATTAGGGATACAGAAGGCTGTTTTGGGACGGTCAACTGGTGAGATACCAAGTTGCCAGAAACCAGCTTTTAAATCAAATTTAGAGAAGATACGAGCCCCTTGAAGATGGATAAATAGTGACTGTATTTTTGGAAGGGGAAACTTATCATCTTTAAGAAATGAATTAAGTGGCTGGTAATCAATAACTAACATTTTCTTATCATGAACTAATTCAGATCTTTTTTTAACATAGAAGGCTTAACAAGCCCAATATGAATCAGTGGGTTCAATGAGTCTTTACTGAAGTAATTGTGAACATTCTTGCTTAGCAAGTGAGAGGTTAGTTGGAGACATACCCGGATGAGATGCTTTTGTAGGGTTTATGTCTTCGTTGAGTTTGAAAAGAAAGTGAATAAAGAACTGTTCATTTTTCCAGAAAGTTGAGGGATGATGGAATTGTGAATGACTGTCTGGACAGAATTGCATAAGTTTTTGGGAAATTCTATATATGGAGAAGGTGAATCGGATAATATACACAGACGTGGAATATCTGTATAAGGCAAGAACATTTGCTTGAACTGAATTCTAGAGTTAGTGATGTAAAGATTTTTTACTAACTTTAGGATATCAAATCTTAAGAGTAAGTCTTTGTCTGGAAGATGAGAGGCTACAACTTTTTTCTAAATTATACAATTCGGAAAGAATTGAATACCAATGGGTTTTTTGGTAATCAATTTAGTTTCAAAAGTTTCTTCATTGACTGCTCTGAATAGTCTTGAATGATTTTCCCAACATTCTGAAGGAAGAGTAGAAGGATCAATCATACTGGTGTCTGAACCAATATCAATAAATCCAATAACAGGAACATGTTTATGGAATTTAAAAGGAAGAATTGACATTTTGAGTGAGGGTCTGAGAATGTTTGAGACTTGATTGACCTTTTGAATTGTAGAGATGACTGAAATATCATCAGAGTCAGAGGACTCTGCGATAATGAATGCAGTCTGTTCATCTTGTTCTGAGTGTTTTGAAAAATTAGACTCAACATCTTCGTTTTCAGAAAGCATTGAGGAATGCTGGAGGTGTTGAATGAGTCGAGCAGCTTTTGCAGACTTATGTGGACAATTTCGAGCAAAGTGACCGCGTTTCTTGTAGATAAAACAACGGTTATGCTTCTTTTTCCTATACTGGGAAGGTTCTTTTTTCTTGAGGTAACGGAAAGGTTTTCTGGATTTTTTGTGGAAGTGTTTCTAGAAATGTTTCTTCCTTTTGGTTGGGCAAACACACTTCTTGTCATCCTTACACTCAATTTTGAGGTAGGGTTTTTTACAGGCTGAGGAGAATGGCTGCTTGTTTTTCATAAGATCTTTGAAGAATTCTTTCTGTTCACAGATTTTGTCCAAGCATAACATGGCCATTTGGAAAATCTTTCCAAGAGAGATGTTGGCTATGTCAAGATTAGAGACTGTGAGTTGTCTTTGTAGTTCAGGCTGTAATTCGGAGGGAAGAGAGGCTATGAAAACATGTTTGAGAGTTGGATCATTGAATCCGTCCAGTTTATAGAACATCATACTCATTCTTTTGTAATGTGTTTCCAAAAGATGTCGTTTGAGAGAACAACATTTCCTTTGGTGATATTCTTTCCTTGCTGCTTCATTGGTTGCAGACTTTTCACCAATAAACTGTTCATGGATAATAAAGAGGGCAGATCAACCTGTGGCTTGCATGAATTGGAGCTGTCTGTATTCTCCCAAACTTTCTAACCATTCTCGTAAAGAACCCATTGAACGGGCCATAAATTCTTTGAGAACTGATTCTAACTGAGAATTTGGCTTTGTCATTTGGAGATCAATCCATGCAACAAATTCTTAATATCTGGCAGACCATTTGTGACGAGGAATGTCATCAAATGTAAACCAGGAGGCTGATGATGGTTTTCCGAACCATTAGAGGTTGGTGGAGACATTGGTGGAACATGCTCTGTTTGGTCAGTTTGAGCATTGTTTGCATCATCACAACTCTCAACAATTGGTGTTGATGTTGAGGCAATTGGTTCTTCAGTTTTGGTTGCCATAAGTATGCCAGAGATGTCAACATATTCTGACTCTTAACTTGAGGAAGTAACATTTAAATCTGAGGATGAGGATGAGGATGAGGAAGATAAGGATGGGTTTGACTCATGATCAGTTTCTAGTTCAGATTCGGAGGAAGAGATTTAGGTTAGAACACTATGGTAGTGGTATTGTTCAGCTAGCTGTTTGTCTTTTTTCAGAGGTCGGGAGTTGCTGTTGGTGAGTCTTCTAGAGGGACAGAAGAGGAAGGAGTGGCCTTTGGTTTTGGTTCTGAGATTTTGACTTCTTTGGTGAAGAAGGTTTTTGTTGAGGAATTTGTTGAGGTTAAAGATGAGAAAAACCAAAGAATTGGTTATAAACTGGTTGAGTGCGGGATGGTGTGTAGAAAGGTTGATAGGTATCAAACACTGGAGGGGGAACTGGTATAGATTGTGTCCTTGTAAAGAGTAATGGTCGAGCTTTTTCAACATTAATTTTGGCTAACTCAGTCTTTAGTTTTCTAATATCTGTTTCTTTTCTATTAAACTCTGGACCCTAGATGTGATTGTTAATCATTCGTCTGAGATTTGTAACTAGTTCAGAGATTCTGTCTCATAGATTTATATGAATCTGATCAAGACGATTGCTAATAGAATCAACTTTTGTTTTAGTCTGTGAGACTTGGTTGGCAACTTGATCAATCTTTTTCCCTAACTGGTGAAGTGTTTGATTCTGGACGCTGGCATTTTTTGTTTGCCAGTTCAAGACAGCTTCATACTGTTTTTGTTCTTCAATTTGTCCAGAGGATGTGACTGGGATTGGACAAGTGGTTTTAACACAACCTTAGTTTGTGGGTCAATTTGTTTTTCAAGAGGAGGAAAGGATTCATCATAAGATTGGCCTGAAAACATTAGGCATTATCTTATTTTGGGTTGAACACTTTGTGGAGGAGGTTTTGGATATGATGGTGGTTGAGGGGAAATTGGTCTGCAAGGTGTTTTAGGATGAGAAGGCTTTTTTTTTCCTTTTTCTCATAATTTCAATTTCATCATCAGTATCCATATCATCCAAGCAAGGACAATCCAGATTGATCACTACAGTCCAAGATGAGTGTAAATAGATGAGGGTAAGTTCTCCATTCGTAGGCCATATCTTGTGTCCAGTAATCTTTTGTTTCTGAATGTTGGAAATAAGGCTGTGGACGATGAAGATTTTAGTGAATATGTTGGCTTCTTGGTCAGGAATTCTGTCTAATCCGTGAAAAGTACACAGATTTTTCAGCTGTTTGCGCCACCACGTGAGTGGCGAGAACCGTTCTAGGAGTGTCTGTAGAAGGTCTGGTACAAACTCAGGGGTTGTGATGTGAGTGAGGACTGGTTTGACAGGGATTACTAGTTTTGTGGCATAAAGAATGGTGAGGCACCACATATACCATAACTCGTCTTTAGAAACAGTTAGGTTGGAGACAGTAAGCTCTGTGAGGAACAGGGTTTCCAAATAGAGAGAAGGAAAACGGCCAGGTTTGGTGCTTTGGACATTGAAGAAATACATGTAGAGGAATTTCTTTGCAAAATCCTGGATTTGATAGGCTAACTGGAAAGGGATATTCATGGGAAAGAATTTTTGGGTGAGAGTTTTGAAAGGAAGTGAGTGATTCATGGCTATGACTGGTATGTTTTGTATGGAGGAAATAAGTGAAGGTTAGTTGCTTGTCATGATCAATGTGAATTACAAACTGCTTAGGCCATAGGTAGTGCTGTCATGTTTCTAATGTTGAACCAACACATACAAGAAAATGAAGAGCTACATGGCTTTAAGTTTCTTGTCATAAATGTGCCTAAACAAACTGCAGTAGATGTCCATGTATATCTTTCGGAATAGTGCCAACAACAGAGAAGACAAGTTTTATTTTATTAGGAATGACTTGAATAAAGAGTCATTGAATGACATCCTTTCATCTCTTGAAATGAATCGCAGTGGATATGTGTTGAACGCATTGCCCAATTGCGGCCATTATTCAACAAATAACGTGCACGATACAACCTCAACAATCTAAATATAAACGACCTTGTTTGCCAGTTTATAAGAAAATTAGATGGGAAGCGTACCCTCATCCTATAGGGTATTCAAGCTATTTCTACACGTAAAACTAAAGGAAGATATGAGCCACAATAAAAAATACTAGAAAGTATCCTTGTCAACAGTGGGTTGATTAGTAGGAGAAATTGGTTCTGTTTGTGAGGCCTGAGCATTTTCATCCTCGGAACTTCCACTTTCAATTATTGGGGCTGTGGAAGTGCTTGGATTATCAGTGTTAGTTGCCATGAGTAAACCAGAAATATCTGCGTATTCTGTTTCTAAATTGGAGGTAGTGTTTTCAAGAATTATTGTGTAGGAGGAGGAGGATGAAACTGAATCAACAGATTCTGGTTCTGACTCTGTTTCTGAAGTTGGAAGTTGCTTATCAACACCATAGTAATGATATTGATCAAGGGGATTTTTGTCTTTTGACTGAGGTGCTGGGGTTTCTTTTGGTGAATCTTGTTGAGGGACAGAAGATGAAGTTTGAGGCTTTGATTTTGGTTCAGAGATTTTGACCTTTGCCTTGGATTTTTTTGGAGAAGTAAGTTTCGGTTGAGAGACACTAGGACCGAGAGTATGTAAATAGGAAAAACCAAAGGACTGAATATAAATTGATTGTGGTCGGGAAGGTGCGTAGGAAGGTTGATAAGTTTCAAAAATTGACGGTGGGACTGGGATAGACTGTGTTTGGGTAAAAAGTGATGGCCTAGCTTTGTCAGCATCAATTTTTGATAACTCAGCCTTGAGCTTTCTGATTTCAGCTTCTTTTCTGTTAAACTCTGGACCCCATACTTGATTGTTGATCATTATTCTGAGATCTCTGTCAAGTGCTGTAATTCTATCTTGGAGATTGTGGTAAATCTGTTCAAGATGAGCACTGATGGAGTCGACCTTGGATTCAGTCTGTGAAACGTGAGTGGCAACTCGATCAATTTTCTTACCAAGTTTTTGTAAGGTTTGGTTCTGAACACTAGCGTTCTTTGTTTGCTAGTTGAGAACAGCTTCATACTGTTTCGGGGGTTCTAGCTGGCCTGTGGAGGTGATTGGAGATTGAACGAAAGGCTGGGAAACAACTTTGGTTTGAGGGCCAACCTGTTTTTCAAGTGGAGGAAAAGTTTCCTCATAAGATTAAGAGAACATCATACAAGATCTTATTTTTGATTGGACAGTTTGAGTGGGAGGCTTTGGGTCTGGAGGAGGTTGGTAAGTGTGGGTGTTGCAAGGAGTTTTTGCAAAAGAAGGTTTTTTCTTTTTCTTTCTTCTTCTCCTCATGGTTTCTAACTCATAATCAATATCCGTGTCTGAATCTTCAAGACAAGGACAATCAGGATTGCACATAAGGGCTTCAAGAACATCCCATAGAAAATGACCATTGAGTTTATCAGGGTACATTGGATACCTGTCAGAGGTAAAACCATGAATAGGGAGGCCTTTTTCTTGACCTGTAGATACTGCGGTGACCATAGCAGTATATGAAAGTCTTGGAGTATTAGAATTGGCTATGGGCTCAAGTGTTTGAAAGGATAATTTAACTTGGCATCTCGGCGTCTTTCAAAAGTGGCTTGAGTGGTTTGAACAGGTTTGGAATTTTGGTAGAACTATTCATAATTGGTAAGCCATTCAAGAGGCATGAGTTTGAGCAGGTCTTGTTTCTGGATTTGTTTGGGAATTTGGATGATGATAGGAATGGTGTCTGTGTTAGTAAGGATCATCAGGGCATCATTGTGGTGTGTGTTGTAGGAAAATATAGTGCTTGATTTTGTAATCGATACACTATTTGGTGATGGAGTATGGCAATTTCTGAAGTGGGTGTTTGTTCTACTCCTTAGAGGTGGATTTGGACTTTCAATGTCTTTGGTAGGTTGGGATCCTCAAGGGACATGTTGAAGTTTGGATAAAAGGTGAGTAAGACACTGCCAACATGGAGAGTGGTTAAGATGGTTCCTATAACAGCATGTTGATACTGTTTGAACCGCGTGTCAAGAAGAGCAATTCTAGTTGTGACAGGTAAGCCTTTTCGGCCATGGAGGGTAAGAATGAGACGTACACTACCTAGGTGTAAATGAGTATATCCTTCTTGTTTTCAGGAGGCGACAAGGTCTCGAGGTATTTCAAGAGTAATATACTGTTCACTCTGAGAGGCTTGAAGAGCACACTGATCTAAACGGGATCACTGGATGTATTCTTTTGGTAAAGGTCTTCGACATGAGATGAGGGTTCGAATGCTTCTAGTGATAGAAGTCTTTTGTTTGTAAAGCTGATAAGGGCTCATGACAGGAAATTGGGATTCATTAATTTGAGCTGATTCTGGAATATAGGAATATTCGATAAGATTTTCTATTTTAGAGACTACATGTTTGTGGCAAGATTTTGGCAAGGACAAGGTAGAAGAAAGAGAGACATGCGGAGAGGTAGATGAGGAAGGAGTTGAAGATGATACAGAAGTTGTTTCCATGTTTTGAGATTCTTCTTCTAGGAGTACGAATAATGTTATTTAAAATTACTAATGATACCACCTTTAGCTTGGTTTGTTTGGCTCTGATACCATCTGGGTAGTTGTACATGGCGTTGTTACACCAGATCTACAACAGCAACAAGGTGTCCTTAGGGCCAGTAGCCCGCAAGTTCTGGTTTCCAGCCGATATACACTTATCCATCAAATACCAAATTCGAAAATCATCAAAGAAAACGGTTTGCATGATACCACCTGAAAACACGGTTACTCTGAACCTTCAAAGAGGGTGAACATTGTGATAAAATAATTTTAATTTTGAAAATCGATTTTGAGGATAAACCAGGACCTTTCTGATGCACGGGATCCTTGTTTAAGGCAAGTGCAGAGCATACTCAGTATAAAATATTAAAGGTGAGCGTACCATTATTAACTTTAATAACTTCTTCGATTCTTAAAAGAGAGAGAGAGAGTTTAGAGAGACATGATGTAGAGAAAACTTGATTTCATTTAAACTTGGATTTTACAATAGAGAGAGGCCCTTTATATAAAGGTCTTTGGGTGGTGAGATAAGACATGCCCCTTATCTCTTATCCAAAGTCAAATAAAACACATAATAATTTAAAGCACACCTTAAACTTGTCAACACAAGACCTTTAATAAAGTACACCTTACACTTCACAACATAAGACCACACTAAAGACAACTTTAATAAAGCACACCTTACAAAAGTAAACACATGACACCTTGCAAAAGTAAACATTCTAAAGCATACTTATTTGGACAACTTTTAGTGAAACTTCACGTGAGATGCTTCATAGAGTGGATAGGAATCTTCTTGGAGACACGTCATCTGTCTCTCTTTCATAACGCTTTTTTGCACGCTTAGCTTTAATTTGGATAAGCACTTCTTAGTCTTGGTCAGTCCATTCTGGTCGGGACGAAGGCTGAGCTAGAGCCTGTTGAGCTGGTTCAGTAACAGTGTATTGGGATGATTCAGTATGGATGAGGGAATTAAAATCTTCCCATGGATCCTGAGCATCTTGGAATAAGACATTTGTGTAGTCAGGACGTTGTTCTGTAACTAGGATACCCTTAGGAGATGAACTAGAACTTGTTGTACAAGCTTGGACTTTTGGAACAAATTCAAGGGTGTGATGTGGACCAACTGAGGTGTGGTGAATGTTGCTGGGAGGAGGTTGGATTTTGTTTAATTCCATGAGATAGGATTTTAGTATGGAGGTAACTGATAGATCATGGATGAGAGGGAATTGGTGTGGATAGGTCTTCCATTCAGACGCCATGTCTTGAGTCCAGAAATCCTTGGTTTCAGGGTGTTGGAAATATGGCCTGTGGATAATGAAACAGGACGTAAACATGTTGGCTTATTGTTCTGGGATTTTGTCCAAATGATGGAAACTGGAGATATGTTGGAGTTGTTTGCGCCACCAGGTGAGAGGCAAGAACCATTCCAGAAGTGTCCATGGGAGAGTGGGTGCATTGTCTGGTGTGAGAATGTGGTGGAGGACTGGTTGGATGGGAAAGACTAGCTATGTGGCATACAGAGTGGTGAGACAACACATGTACCAGAGTTCATCTTCTGATATAGTGAGGTTGGAAAGGCTGAGACCTGTAAGAAACAGGTGTTCTAGGTTGAGAGAAGGAAAACAGTCTGGTTTCATTCTCTGAACATTCATAAAGTATCGGTAGAGGACTCTTTTAGCAAAGTCTTGAAGCTGGAAGGTTGAATTGAAACGGATATTCATGGGAAAGGTTTTCTGAGTGAGAGCTTTGAGAGGAATTGATCGATTCATGGCTATGATCGGAATGGTTTGGTGAACCGAAGAGATGGGTTTGAACCGGGTATGTGTAAATCAGTGAATCCTCCCATCTCCTTACCAGTGAATCCTGAATCTGCATGGGTGTTTGTACAACATAATATGATATTTTCATGTTCGATATGGGAGCATCTGATACCATATTAGTACGTGGCGTTGTTTACACCAGGTCTACAACAGTTAGAACTGTACTTTGGGCCAGTAGCCCGCAAGTCCTGATTTCCATCCGATATACTTTTATGAGCATCAAAATACTTAAAACAATTTTGTAGGTTTTACAACCCAAACAGACTTTCCTTTTAGTCTAAAACAGGGTACCAAACCAGATAAAATTTATCAAGTTTTCTGATGCACAGGATCCTTGCTGAAAGGCAAGTGCAGAGCATACTTCCTTGAGATTTCAAAATGAACAGATAAAATCTTTATTCTTTTCTTTTCTTTAGGACTTCATTTGCAGAGAGAGAGAGGAGTTTAGAAAGTCATAGCTTAGAAAACACGAGAGTTTTTATTGATAATGCTTGATAGCTGATATCTTACAATGAAGCGAGAAATCCTTTATATAAGGATTCCAAAGCATAAAGATAGGACAGGACCCCTATCTTTTTTGAAAAGTAAAAGACATAATTATTACACATACTGATTACACACCTTTAATTATTATAAGCGACAAAGACTTAAAGCATGACTTGGACATAACTTTTCCAAAAGTAAAAGCTTAAAGTAAAAGCAAGCTTTAATGATTACAACAAGACAAAGTCATAAAGCAAAAGCAAACATAATTATTACAACAAGACAAACTACTTTTATGGAGAGCGGAGATTCATGTAGTCGTCTTCAGATGACCAATCTGTTTCATCTGGATCACGATCATTATCTTTTGGGAAAAATGTCTTGGAGAGCTTTGGATGCTTGCAACGGGGACCACGGCAAGGTGGATAAGGACAATCTCTTCTGTAGCCTGGTGGTAATTGTTGTGGTGATGTCTGAGTTGCTTTGTCTTTTTTCTGAGGCGGAGGTTGAGATGATGATCCTGGTTCATGCATGGATGGTTGTGGGGACTGTTGAAGGTGTTGGCTGAGTGGAAGGAATTCTTCCCATGGATCTTGAGAGTCCTGGTAAAGGAAGTCAGTGTAGTCTGGTTTTTCTTCCTTGATGATGATACCGGTGGACTTTGGTTTGGATATGGCTGATGGAGTGGGAATCATAATCATGTCATGTTGAGGGCCAAGAGATGTATGAAAAATATCCTTATGCGGTGGAGTTTGGTGATTGAGTTGGGAAAGGTAATTATTGAGGTTGGGCTGGAATTCATTTTCAATGAGGGCAGGATGAGGAGTGGTGAGATATTCATATACCTGATCTTGAGTCCAGAAAAGGTTGGTGTCTGGATGTTGGAAATATGGGCGATGAATAATGAACACAGATGTGAACATTTTGGCTTCAGATGTAGGCATTCGATCAAGATTGTATAATTCAGTTAATTGCTGTAATTTCTTTCTCCACCAGGGAATGGGGGAGAACCACTCGAGAAGAATTCAGATAAGAGAGGTGGATTTTTCTGGATTAAGGAGATGGGACAAGGTTGAATAAACTGGTAAAACCAACTTAGTAGCATATAAGACAATTAGGCACCAGATGTACCATAACTCATCTTCGGTAATTTCATTGGGTGGATCAAGTGTTAAACCAGTAAGAAACATGTTTTCTGGATGGAAGGTTGAGAAAGGAAATGAATCTGCTAAAAGGTAAGCTTTCATGAAGAATCGAAACATAGCCTTTTTTGCAAATTCTTGGAGGGCAAAGACTGAGGTGAAGGTTTTGCCAAGGGGAAATGTCTTTTTGGTGATAGCTTCAGAAGGGAGTGAAGTAGCCATGAGAATAATTGGGAAGTGATATTTGGTGGAAACAAGGGCTAGAGGCTGCTCCGGTTTTGAGAGTCGGGATAGCATATCAGGGATGAGGTTTTGAGATCCTTTTATATGCTGGACAGAGAAATCATATTTGGAAAACCAATCTTTTAACCTGAGTAACATCTTTTCGGGAACAGTATTACCTTTGAAATTGAGGATATTGGGAAAGGCTGAACTGTCCATTCGGATAAGAAAATGATGTCCAATGAGATGAAACTCAAATTTTTTGATGCCATTTTTTACCGCTAAGATTTCTTTGAAGACGCTATGGTAGTGCTTCTGTGTGTCAGAAAATTGTCCACTAGCGTGAGCGATAAAGTGTTCTTTTCCATTGATTTCTTCAAGAAGGATGGCACCCCATGATTCATCACTAGCATCTGTTTGCAATATGCGTTTGCCATCTGTGATTAGCTTTAGTGGTGGCAGATCTTGCGCAAGTTGCTTTAGAGTAGTGACAGCACTTGTGTGGTCTGAATTCCACTCTGGAGGCTTCTTTTTCAATAAAGCCGAAAGGTGATGAGTGTAATGGTCGACATGTGGGATAAAGTCTCTGATGTAGTTGACAATGCCAAGAAATTGTTGGACTTGCTTTTTGGAAAGTTGCTGATATGGAAAGTGAAGCAATTCTTGGGCAATGTGCTTTCCTGGCTGGTAATGTCCGTCTTTAATGATCATACCAAGGAATTCAATATTATCTGTTGCAATGGTGCTTTTCTTTGCTGATAACATGATACCATGGGTTTGGATAATGTCAAAGAAGTGATTTAACAACTGGCGATGTTCATCATGTGTTCCTGAAAACAGTAAAATATCGTCAATGTAAATCAATGCATGATGCAAGATAGGTTCAAAGATTTTGACCATGGATTTTTGGAAAATGGAAGGGGTTGTTTTGAGACCGAAGGGTAAAACTGTCCATTGGAAATGAGCATTGGGAATACAAAAAGCAGTTTTGTACCGTTCAGAAGGTTCAATGCCTAATTGCCAAAAACCTGATTTTAAATCAAATTTTGAAAAGATCTGGGCATTTTTTAGAAAAGTAAACATGCTTTGTCTTTTGGGCAATGGAAATTTATCGTCTTGTAAAAACATGTTAAGAGTAATAGGATGAGAAGGAGTTGAAGTTGAAGATGATGATGCCATGATTTAGAAAGGCTCTCTGCGCCTGAAGTCTATGGATCAAAATTGAATAAAGGCGCAGAGAGACTTTCTAAATCATGGCATCATCATCTTCAACTTCAACTCCTTCTCATCCTATTACTCTTAACATGTTTTTACAAGACGATAAATTCTCATTGCCCAAAAGACAAAGCATGTTTACTTTTCTCAAAAATGCCCAGATCTTTTCAAAATTTGATTTAAAATCAGGTTTTTGGCAATTAGGCATTGAACCTTCTGAACGGTACAAAACTGCTTTTTGTATTCCCAATGCTCATTTCCAATGGACAGTTTTACCCTTCGGTCTCAAAACAGCCCCTTCCATTTTCAGGATTCAGGATTCACTTGACACCCATACTGATGGGAGCATACCATATTATCGAATCAGTAAAACTCCCATCTCTTATCAGTCCTTACCAGTTGTACAAACGACCCAGTTCTTTCACCCGAAGTATCAGAACTCTCATATCCACTAAAAGGCCTCACCCAAAAGAATACATCCAGTCTTCTCGACTTGATCAGTGTTCACTCCAAGCAACCACTGCTGAGCAATATGTAACTCTGGAAATCCCTTCCAAGTTAATCTCAAACTGGAAAAGAGAAGGTTATACTCATCTCCATCTCGGAGGAGTAAGATTAATCCTCACCCTTCATGGGAGAAAAGGATTATCGATCACTGCCCGAATTGCTATGTTGGATACCCGGTTCAAACAGTACCATATTGCGTTGTACAACCTTGTCCCAGTGAATCCCTTTACCGGGTTTGGTGAACTGGGTCGTTTGTACAACTGATTCACAACGCAATGTTGTGTCTAAACCTTTCATTCCTTCAGCTATTACCTCAAGTGGTCATCTTGAACCTCCTAAACCTTTTGAATCAGTTTTCAACTGGCAAACCCAAAATGCCAGAGCACAAAATGATACCTTGTTGCATATCCATTCCAAGGTTGAAAAAATCAGTTTACGAACTGAACAGATTGAGACGAAAGTTGACTCAATTACAGCTCAAAGGAGTTAATGGATTAAAACCATATACAATCTCAAATGGTGAAAATTTAGTAGCTGAATGGACCGTTCTAGTGTAAGCAAATTCAACATGTGGCAAACATTCTTCCCACGTTTTCAAGCTCTTTTGAATAATGGCACGCAACAGAGTAGACAAAGTTCTATTTACAACCTCAGTTTGTCCATCAGTTTGTGGATGACAAGCAGTAGAAAACAAAAGTTTAGTACCCAACTTACCCCACAAAGTTTTCCAAAAGTGGCTCAAGAACTTAGCATCTCGATCTGAAACTATTCTCTTTGGCACTCCATGCAATCTGACTATTTCCTTGAAAAACAAATTAGCTATGTTTGTTGCATTATCCGTTTTGTGACATGAAATGAAATGTGCCATTTTTGAAAACCTATCAACAACAACAAATACAGAATCCTTTCCCCACCATTAGCAACTTCCAAAGGTGACATAGGATCATCATCCAATTCACTCTCGGTTTCCACATCACCATCATTCCTCAAGATCATTGCTCTCTTATTTGGGCATTGAGATTGAATATGATCTGTCCCCAAACATTTAAAACACTTAATATCTTTATTTCTATAGTGTTGGGAATCAGATTTACCTTTCCTTTGGTTGCCTCCCTCTTTATGATCCTTGAATGGCTCAATCTTAGGCTTTGAAACAGCCTTTTCATCTTTACTCCATTTTGACTTCCATGAACCTTTCTTTTTCAATTCTTGCTCCACTTCCAATTCATCATAGTGCTGCAAGTCAACCACATTAGCAATATCTTGATTTAAACCATGTAAAATTCTTGCCATAGTGGCCTCTCGTTCTTCTTCAATGTTGGCTCAAATCATGATTATTTCCATCTCCTTGTGGTAATCTTCCACACTTCTAGAACCTTGTGTAAGACTTTAAAGCCTTTGGTACAGCTCTTTATAATAATGACTAGGAACAAATCTCCTCCTCATGATGGCCTTCATGTCCTCCCAAGTGTTTATAGGCCTTTCACGATTTCGTCTCCTTCTCAAAACAAGTTGATCCCACTAAATTATAGCATAATCAGTAAATTCAACGGTAGCTAGTTTTACCTTTTTCTCCTCAGAGTAGTTGTGGCAATCAAATACTAGCTCCATTTTTTTTTCCAACTTGAAAGTTCGTCTTCTGAGATGTCCAAGTTAGAGAGGGTAAGACCTGTGAGGAACAGGTGTTCCAAACAGAGGGAAGGAAAACGATCAGGTTTTCTGCTTTGAACATTGAAGAAATATCGATATAGGAATTTCTTTGCAAAGTCCTGGATTTGGAAGGCTGACTGGAAAGGGATATTCATGGGAAAGGATCTTTGGTTAAGAGCTTTAAAAGGAAGTGAGCGATACATGGCTATTACTGGGATAGTCTGTATGGAGGAGATGAGTGAGGGTCTATTTATAGACTGACGGGTGAGAAAGTCAGGGATAAGGTTTTGTTTACCTTTGATGTGCTAGACTGTGAAGTCATATTTGGCGAACCAATTTTTTAGGTTGAGTAATTGCTTGTCAGGAAGCACTTTGTTCTTGAAGTCAAAGATTTTTGGGAAAGAAGAATCGTCCATGTTGATGAGGAATTTGTGGCTGATCAGATGGAGCTCCAATTTTTTAATTCCATATTTCACAGCTAAGATTTCTTTGTAGATCACATAGTGGTTCTTTTCTGAATTTTTGAATGATTTTCCCAACATTCTGAAGGAAGAATAGATGGATCCATCATACTGGTGTCTGATCCAGTATCAACAAATCTCATAACAAGAATAGGTTTGTGAAACTTTGAGGGAAGGACGGACACTTTAAGTGAAGGTTTACGCGTGGTGGACACTTGGTTGACACTTTGGACTGCATAAATGATAGAAATATCATCAGAGTCAGAAGACTCTGCGATAATGAAAGCAGTCTGTTCATCTTGTTCTGACTGTTCTGAGAAATTGGACTCGACATCTTGAATGCTGGAGATGTTGGATAAGTCTAACACCACCAAGATGAAGATGTCTATACCCTTCTTGTTTTCAATAAGTTACGAGATCAGTATAGAAATAGAGGTGAACGTATCATTATTAATTCAAATAACTTCTTTGATTCTTAGAAGAAAGAGAAGATTTAGAGAGACATCATAGAGATAGGAAAACTTATTTCAACTTTGATTAACTTCTGAATTTTACATAGGAGGGAAGGCCTTTATATAGAGGCCTCGAGACACGTTGGGCGTAGGCCTAACTCAACCCCAAAAGAGCTCTCAAAGGATGAGGACTGCCCATTGCTTATAAGCAGCTCAAGGACCTCGCTTGCAGGCGATGTGGGATTGGCACCATATGTGAACTTACGCTCCATAACAAGAGCAAACAAATATTTCATTCTAAGTTAATACCAAAAATCCTATACCAAAGAGTTATTACAAAGTCCCAAGCAACCAGAAAATCAAAATGACCAAAAACGAATTTACTAATTATAAACAATTACTCCTCGCCATAAAGATCTATTCTCTCCATTAACCTCAATAAAGTCTATGGAGTCTCATGCCTTCTTTCTACAGCCACAAAGTTCATAGGTTTACTCAAGAGGATAGGGAAATGATCTAATTCTACTTTTCTTTCCTCAGTCGTGACTCTAGCTGTCCCATTTTCCTTAAAGAGTTTTATGAGGTTGATTATCTAGGCATGAAGAAACCCATCCTTTGCTATAGCAAGGCTTAAATCGAGGTATTGTCCAAAATAGGTAACGTATTACAAGCTTATTTTTGTTAGCTCCCTTGCCATAAACACGTAGTCCTTGTATAACTTCATTGAATATTTTCTTTGAAGCTCTAGGTCCTAGAGGAGTATCTCTGTAGACAACTCTAGTCTGTCTAAGTCTATCATCCATTTGCTGCTTATGAAGTCTTCTAAGATCTTTGACGAGAACTCTACCTAAGATAAACTATTCAGTCCTGTCAATTTATGTCCGTCTCTTATTTTTAGGACTTTTCATATCCATAATGTTTTTCTTCATGTCTACAAAACAAATGCAATTAATTCTATTAGACAATCTAATTAGATCTTAAACGAAAGTCTACAGAATCCTAACCCAGTGCTTTGATACCACAATTGTAACGCCCTAAATCTAACATGTGCAGAATGCGGTTATTTATAAATCGTAATCCTTAATCAGAAATCAAATTATTATTCAAATAAATCAACAAATTCATACATCTAACACTAAATAATCTCTCTCGAAATACAAATAACAAAAGTCTCAAAACTCCAAATTACAAATTCATAACATAAATAAACTAATAAGAAACATGAGTCTATTCCTCCTCTTATTCAAATAGCAAACGGAAAAAAAATCTCTAACTCCAAAGATAAGCACACCTCTGAAAAGGAACTTAATCTGCAAAAAGTAATGATGATGGGTGAGTCGTCAATTCGGTAAGTAAAACCATTCCTAACACATTACGCCTATAGATACCAAAAATATTGCAAGCCTTCTTTTATTTAAAACATATTTGAAAACATCTACATAAACTAATCTTGTTATGAAAAGCAATTGATTTCTCAAATAAACCATAAAAACATATGTACATAAATTAGTATCAAAATAATCGTACTTATCTAATACATTAGGAATGAAGTTACTTACCTCATAAAAACATATGTACATAAATTAGTATCAAAATAATCGTACTTATCTAATACATTAAGAATTTGAACTAACACACCTTTAAACCTCTAAAAGCCGTAATCGCCTCCAACACCTTAACAAATATAAGATATAACTATTAATACTTATCTTAAGAATCTGATTTTCTAATTCATACCCATACTAGTCTGATTCTCAGAATTTTAACTCTTAATATAAAAACCAAAATGACATAATATTCTATGTAATCTTTCTAGACATCCATGGGTAGCTCATGTAAAATTTTCAAGAGGATCCAATACCAAAAACATTTTCAAAACTATTTATTACTTGACAAATTTGAAATTGTTTCACAGTACCTTAACCGAACAGAGCAAGTTCTGGAATTTTTAGAAAATCATATACTAATCATAAAATTACGAAATTAAAACTGGAAATACTAGACACATGTATCAAATTCTATATAAAATTTCAGAAGTTTTCAAGTTCATTTGATAATACAAATAATTTTTTGGATCTAATTACTTTGCTAGAATTGCAGTTTTCCAGTGCATTAGTGTCAGTTTCAAAAATCCATATAAAATTGAATAAAATCAAATTTTATGAAACAAAATTTAATCAATAAGCCCTACATATCTAGTTTTCATAAATACAAGAAAATACATGTTTGAATTCGAGATACTCATGTTGTCTAGAATTGTCCAGTGTGCTTAACACACCAAGGATAAATCAGAACCTAAACACATCTTAAATCATGAATTATGATCTGTAACAATCCAAAATCATGCTAATTCAAACCCTAGATAGAGTGATTGGAAATTTTTGTGGAGAACAAGGAGGGTAAACTTATCAATCGCTTTGATTCTCTCCAAACCAAAGGTTTGAATCTTAGGGTTTGGGTGGAAACGTAATGAGCAGCAGAGAAAAGGAGAAATGTTGTGGACGTAGGATTGTGGAAGGGGAAAAATTATGAATTTATAGGGAGTCTTAAGAAACCCTATTGGATTTAGAAAAATAACTCTTTACAAAAAATTACCCCATGATTAACCCTATTTGTAATTTTAATATCTTTTTTTTTTAACAAGAACTATAAAGCCATGCATGATTTCTAAGAAAAGCCCATTTTCCATAATTTAATATTATGGAATTTGGCGTTACACTCATATTCTTGCAAGAGAGAAGTAATAAAACTAGGCAAAGTAGGGTCAATTTCTTTAATGTTTAAAAATGCCTCTTTGTACAAAAGTACAATCATTGGCTGATGTGAGAACAATGCTTTTTTTTAGTTTTGTATAGAAATTCTTTTGTTTTTCCTCTGATTTTCTCTCAATGGCCGTATTTTTCTCTCTCATTTTTCTTGACATCTTTCGGATTTTCATTCTCTTTTTCTCTCTTTTTCTTTTGCTTACACTCTTTTATTTGATCACTATCTCTCTGTAGGCTCGAAAATGGATATTTTTTTTCAACACCATGGTAATGGTATTGACCAACAAGAGCTTTGTCTTTTTTAAGAGGTTCTGGGGTTGCAGTTGGGGAATCTTTTGGTAATACAGAAGAGGATGAAGCTTCTATTTTTGGTTTTGGCTCTGAAATTTTGTCTATGGAATGTTTGGACTTAGAGTGGAAAGATAGGAAAAACCAAAAAATTGGCTATTATAAACAGATAAAGGTCTGTGTGGTGTATAGAAGGGTTGATAGGAGTCAAACATTGGGACTGGAATTGGTGTGGATTGTGTCATTGTGAACAATGATGGTCGAGCTTTATCAACATCAATTCTGGCTAACTCAGTTTTGAGTTTTCTGATCTCTGCTTCTTTCTTATTGAATTCTGGACCCCAGACTTGATTGTTGATCATCATTCTGAGATCTCTATCCAATTCAGAAATTGTCTTGTAGATTTATGTAAATCTGTTCAAGACAATTGCTGATAGAATCAACTTTTATTTCAATTTGAGAAACTTGGTTGGCAACTCGATCAATCTTTTTTCCCAGTTGGTGTAATGTTTGATTCTGGACACTGGCGTTTTTAGTTTGCCGGTTCAAAACAGCTTCATACTGTTTTGGTGCCTCAGGTTGTCCAAAAGAATGTCTCTCTTGTTCTACAAGCTTAATGGATTCAATGACCCTACATTGAAGCATGTCTTTCTGGCTTCCCTACCAGATGAACTACAACCAGACATCCAACGACAGCTCAAAACTCACAATCTCAGTCTTGACACTATATCTCTTGGCAAAATCTTTCAGATTGCTAAGACATGCCTTGATAAACTTTGTGAGCAAAAACAGTTTTTCAAAGAACTCATAATGACAAAGAGCCATTCCGTAGTGCTTGCAAAAACCTTATCTCCGATCAAGTGCAAAAAGAAAAAGGATTGTGATTGCGGTTCCAAAAAGAAAAGGCATTTCGAAATTCAGCAATTCTGAATATTCTTCAAAGCCTCGCAAATCCGTAAAAGCCTTACAGATTCTTCAGAAAAAATCAAGTTCATTCGAGAGATCGAAACGGAGAAAATCAAGCGATGTTTTATCTACAAGAAAAAGGTCACTATGCCAAAGATTGTCCCAACAAACGAAAAAATCTATTCGGCTAGTTGAACACCTTCAAAGCTACCACCGATTATTCTCCCCGAAAGAAGAGCTTGAATCCTATTTCTCTCAACAAGAAGAACCCACCGATGAAACAAGAGTTCGACCGAAGACTCTTCTAGTGATTCAGAAATTGAAGAGCCCCAAAGCATTTTCCATCAACAGTTGTTGTCTCTCGACACTTCTGTTCCCATTCCTTCTATTAAACTCCAAATCTTGCCTTCAAAATTCCACAGGCCCATTCCAGCAATTGGTCTTTTAGATACTGGAGCCCAGAGAAGTATGTTAAATCCAGCCATTCTTCCCCCTGAAAGCTGGACCCACTACGAAGAATATTTCCGGGTTGCAAGTGGAAAATTCTTCACTACCAAATTGATTACCAAAAAACCCATTGGTATTCAAATTTTTCCAAATTGTGTCATTTGGACCAAAGTAATCGGATCCAATCTGCCAAATAAAGATATTTTGTTAGGTTTTGACATAATTCACCAGATCAAACACCTCCAGATCATTCCCAATGGCATCCGAGTCAAATCCATGTTTAAACCTTTCACAAATATCTTGAAACTTTACAATTTGTCTGAAACACCCCCCTCTTCCACGACATTTCAACCAAGCTTTTACAATATTGTCCAGAATCCCATTCTGAGTTCACCCATCCAAACCCACTTTGGAAAAATCAGTCTTTCTTCATTAAGTTACCCTTCAAACTAAATGAAGATATCAACCCAACAAAAGCCACTCATCCAGGAATGAGTCCTTCTGATTTAGTCCTAGCCCAAACAAAGTGTTCTCAATTCTTAGCCCAAGGTCTTATCGAACCTACCCATTCTCAATGGGCTTGCCAAGCCTTTTATGTTGAGAAACATTCTGAGATTGTCCGAGGAAAAAAACGCTTAGTCATTGACTACCAGCCATTAAACATGTTTTTACAAGATGATAAATTCCCATTGCCCAAAAGACAAAGCATGTTTACTTTTCTCAAAAATGCCCAGATCTTTTCAAAATTTGATTTAAAATCAGGTTTTTGGCAATTAGGCATTGAACCTTCTGAACGGTACAAAACTGCTTTTTGTATTCCCAATGCTCATTTCCAATGGATGCTTTACCCTTCTGGTCTCAAAATGCCCTTCCATTTTCCAAAAATCCATGGTCAAAATCTTTGAACCTATCTTGCATCATGCATTGATTTACATTGACGATATTTTTTTTATCAAGTTTTCAGGAACACATGATGAACATCGCCAGTTGTTAAATCACTTCTTTGACATTATCCAAACCCATGGTATCATGTTATCAGCAAAGAAAAGCACCATTGCAACAGATAATATTGAGTTCCTTGGTATGATCATTAAAGACGGACACTACCAGCCAGGAAAGCACATTGCCCAAGAATTGCTTCACTTTCCAGATCAGCACCTTTCCAAAAAGCAAGTCCAACAATTTCTTGGCATTGTCAACTACATCAGAGACTTTATCCCACATGTCGACCACTACACTCACCAACTTTCGGCTTTATTGAAAAAGAAGCCACCAGAGTGGAATTCAGACCACATAAGTGCTGTCACTACTCTCAAGCAACTTGCACAAGATCTGCCACCATTAAAGTTGATTACAGATGGCAAACGCATATTGCAAACAGATGCTAGTGATGAATCATGGGGTGCCATCCTTCTTGAAGAAATCAATGGAAAAGAACATTTTATCGCTCACGCTAGTGGACAATTTTCTGACACACAGAAGCACTACCATAGCGTCTTCAAAGAAATCTTAGCGGTAAAAAATGGCATCAAAAAATTTGAGTTTCATCTCATTGGACATCATTTTCTTATCCGAATGGACAGTTCAGCCTTTCCCAATATCCTCAATTTCAAAGGTAATACTGTTCCCGAAAAGATGTTACTCAGGTTAAAAGATTGGTTTTCCAAATATGATTTCTCTGTCCAGCATATAAAAGGATCTCAAAACCTCATCCCTGATATGCTATCCCGACTCTCAAAACCAGAACAGCCTCTAGCCCTTGTTTCCACCAGATATCACTTCCCAATTATTCTCATGGCTACTCCCTTCCTTCTGAAGCCCTCACCAAAAAGACATTTCCCCTTGGCAAAACCTTCACCTCAGTTTTTGCCCTCCAAGAATTTGCAAAAAAGGCTATGTTTCGATTCTTCATGAAAGCTTACCTTTTAGCAGATTCATTTCCTTTCTCAACCTTCCATCCAGAAAACATGTTTCTTACTGGTTTAACACTTGATCCACCAAATGAAATTACCGAAGATGAGTTATGGTACCTCTGGTGCCTAACTGTCTTATATGCTACTAAGTTGGTTTTACCAGTTCATTCAACCTTGTCCCATCTCCTTAATCCAGAAAAATGCACCTCTCTTATCTGGACTCTCTCGAGTGGTTCTCCCCCATTCCCTGGTGGAGAAAGAAATTACAGCAATTAACTGAATTATACAATCTTGATCGAATGCCTGCATCTGAAGCCAAAATGTTCACATCTGTGTTCATTATTCATCGGCCATATTTCCAACATCCAGACACCAACCTTTTCTGGACTCAAGATCAGGTATATGAATATCTCACCACTCCTCATCCTGCCCTCATTGAAAATGAATTCCAGCCCAACCTCAACAATTACCTTTCCCAACTCAATCACCAGACTCCACCTCATAAGGATATCTTCCACACATTCCTTGGCCCACAACATGACATGATTATGATTCCCACTCCATCAGCCATATCTAAACCAAAGTCCACAGGTATCATCATCAAGGAAGAAAAATCAGACTACACTGATTTCCTTTACCAAGACTCTCAAGACCCATGGGAAGAATTCCTTCCACTCAGCCAACACCTTCAACAGTTCCCACAACCATCCATGCATGAACCAGGATCATCATCTCAACCTCCGCCTCAGAAAAAAGACAAAGCAACTCAGACATCACCACAACAATTACCTCCAGGCTACAGGAGAGATTGTCCTTATCCACCTTGCCGTGGTCCCCGTTGCAAGCATCCAAAGCTCTCCAAAACATTTTTCCCAAAAGATAATGATCGTGATCCAGATCAAACAGATTGGTCATCTGAAGACGACTACATGAATCTCCGCTCTCCATAAAGTAGTTTGTCTTGTTGTAATAATTATGTTTGCTTTTGCTTTATAACTTTGTCTTGTTGTAATCATTAAAGCTTGCTTTTACTTTTGTAAAAGTTATGTCCAAGTCATGCTTTAAGTCTTTGTCGCTTGTAATAATTAAAGGTGTGTAATCAATATGTGTAATAAGTATGTCTTTTACTTTTTAAAAAAGATAGGGGTCCTGTCCTATCTTTATGCTTTAGAATCCTTATATAAAGGATTTCTCGCTTCATTGTAAGATATCATCAGCTATCAAGCATTATCAATAAAAACTCTCGTATTTTCTAAGCTATGACTTTCTAAACTCTTCTCTCTCTCTCTGCAAATGAAGTTCTAAAGAAAAGAAAAGAATAAAGATTTTATCTGTTCATTTTGAAATCTCAAGGAAGTATGCTCTGCACTTGCCTTTCAGCAAGGATCCTGTGCATCAGAAAACTTGATAAATTTTATCTGGTTTGGTACCCTGTTTTAGACTAAAAGGAAAGTCTGTTTTGGGTTGTAAAACCTACAAAATTGTTTTAAGTATTTTGATGCTCATAAAAGTATATCGGCTGGAAACTGGGACTTTCAGACTCGCCCAAAGTACAGTTCAAACTGTTGTAGACCTGGTGTAAACAACGCCACGTACTATTATGGTATCAAAGCCACCTCAGAGTTTTACTTACCTTGAAAACCCCTTTGTTTTCACAATCTTGTTCTTCATTTCGCCAAAATGGTATGATTAAAATCTTTTATTCAATTTTGCTCAATAGACTTCAGGCGCAGCGAGAATTTCTAAATCATGGCATCATCCTCATCTTCAACTCCAACTTCCTCAACTCCTATTACTCTTTCTTCTACACTTTCTTTACCCAAATCTTGCACTTCTCACACTACCAATAAAATCGAAAATCTTGTAGAATACTCCTATATTCCTGAATCTGCCCAAATTAGTGAATCCTCCTACCCTCTTATCAGTCCTTTTTTAGTTGTACAAACGACCCAGTTCTTTTACCCGAAGCATCAGAACTCTCATATCCACTAAAAGGCCTCACCCAAAAGAATACATCCAGTCTTCTAGACTTGATCAGTGTTCACTCCAAGCAACCACTGCTGAGCAATATGTAACTCTGGAAATCCCTTCAGAGTTAATCTCAAACTGGAAAAGAGAAGGTTATACTCATCTCCATCTCGGAGGAGTAAGATTAATCCTCACCCTTCATGGGAGAAAAGGATTACCGGTCACTGCCCGAATTGCTATGTTGGATACCCGGTTCAAACAGTACCAAGATGCTGTTATAGGTACTGTCCTCACAACCCTTCATGCAGGAAGTGTTTTACTCACTTTCTATCCAAATTTCAACCTTTCTCTTCAAGATACCAACCTGTCAACAGCCTTGAAAGTCCAAGTCCAAATTCAAGGTGCAGAACAAATTTCTTCAGCCAAAATTGCTACTCTCCATCATCAATTGGTCTTTAGGCTTCAAAACCATGCCTTAGATCTACCCACACCTGAACATCACTCTGACACCCTCATGGTGTTAGCAGAATCAGATCAGATCCCAACCATTATCCAAATTCCAAGACAAATTCCTCGCCATGAGCTCATACAGCTTATGCCTCTTGAATGGATCTCAAACTATGAGCAGTTCCATAATAATACAGCTCCTATTCAGACATCCGAAAGCATGTTTGAAAGACGACAAGATGGAATCGTTCGTATGACTTTCAAACCACCTCCAAGTGCTCCACAAGAGCCTCCTCGGCTCTCTTTCACTTATTCCTCAATGATCACAGCTGTTCAGACGGCTCAAGAAGATCTGCCAATCACAGGGTTCAATTCTGATGGTTACCCTGTATATCCAGCCAAACACAATGGACATTTCTTATGGGATGTTCCTGGCTCAGGAATGTGCGACCCAAATTGTCCCTGTTGGGATGATTGGGAAGAGGACGATGATTATGACACCAAAAGAAAAAGAAAACCCAAAAAGAAAACCTTACCTGTCCCATGTAAACACTGTGAACCCAAACCACCAAAAGACCCTCCACCTCCACCAATTCCACTACCCTTTTACAAAAAAGAACTCAAATGGATTGCAAGAACTTGCAAATCTGAAGTTCCCTCATTTTCTCACAACTCCACACCAATCGTACAACCATTGGCTTGTATGATGTTTTCCTCCACCTCTTCAGACTATTCTTCATCTTTTCCTCCACTTGACACCCATACTGATTCACAACGCAATGTTGTGTCTAAACCTTTCATTCCTTCAGCTATTACCTCAATCGGTCATCTTGAACCTCCTAAACCTTTTGAATTCGTTCTCAACTGGCAAACCCAAAATGCCAGAGCCCAAAATGATACCTTGTTGAATATCCATTCCAAGGTCGAAAAAATCAGATTCTTAATCAATGATTGAGACGAAAGTTGACTCAATTACAGCTCAAATGGAGCAGATCCACCAGAATCTTAAATCCATAATTGTTCAATTGGATTCAGAGCTCCGAACCATGCTTGCTCAAAGATACAATGGCCCAGAGTTTGACCAAAAAGAAAGAGAGATCAGATGCTTCCAAACTGAGCTTGCCCAGATTGAATCTGAAAAACAAAGACCTACCTTGTTTACCACATCACCTCCCATACCCACCATAAGTCCACCTTACCACCCATTTGCCTCTATGCTTTCTCCAATCAGATCTTATGATCCATCCAAATTATTTGGCATGACCCATACTCTATTCAGAGACCACCCTATTCCACCAGCACCTAAACCCAAATCAAAACCAACACCCAAATCTCAGCCTTCTCCTCCAGTCAGAACCTACAAATCCTCCTTAACTATTCCAGAGCACCACTCTCCAACTCACACCCCAACATCACCACAGCCTCCACCACCAACACAGTCTAAAGATAAAACACCTATGCATCAATACAGTGCTCAGATAGCCAATCCATCTCCAGAAATTGATGAATCCACTTCTGATTCAAACCTAGCTGTTTTAGAAACCTCTACTGATACAGCATCCTCTTCACTATCCACAACCAGTGATTCTGAAAAGTCTTATGCTGATATTACCAGAATCCTCATGGCTGACAATCCACCCAAACAAGGTCCACCCTCTCGACCACCTGCACCATATTTTGACATTCCCTCAGATATTGAGGATGAACCTCCAGCTGAATCTTCTGCCACAACTCAACCCCCTCGCGGTCACACCAGTGAAAAACCATCCAATGGTCCATGGTTTACATTTGATGATATTCTATCTCATAAATGGCAAGACAGACTTACTGAAATGTTTGCCTGGATTGATCTCCAAATGTTACGGTCAGGAGCAACTACTCATTCTGTTCTTAGGGAATTTGCTACTCGTTTTACGGGTGCACTAAGAGATTGGTTTGATTCATTAGGCGATGACAGAAATCGCAATTTGTTCAATTATCAGAAGTCTCAACTGCTCTTGCAGTTATTCATGATCAGTTTCTAGGCGATCCAGCTGCAGTTTTTGAAGCTGCACGCAGAGACTATCTCAATATGAAATGCTGCTCTTTGTGGGTCGGCCTGTTTTTCAAAAGGAGGAAAAGATTCTTCATAAGATTGGCCTGAAAACATTAGGCACGATCTTATTCTGGGTTGAGTAATTTGTGTTGGTGGCTTTGGATCTTGTGGAGGTTTAGGAGAGAATGATTTGCAAGGAGACTTAGGATAGGAAGGCTTTTTCTTTTTCTTCTTTCTCCTTCTCATGATCTCAATTTCATCATCAATATCTGTATCATCCAAACAAGGATAATCTGGATTGAACATGTGAGCTTCAGGAACATCCCAAATAAAATGTCCATTGATTTTGTTAGGATAGACAAGATATCCATTTGACGAAAACCCATGGATTGGGAGGTTTTTCTCTTGACCAGTAGATACTGCCGTGATCATAGCAGTATAAGAAAGCCTTGGAGTTTTTGGTACATGTTTATATTCAGGAGTTTGAAAAGACAGTTTAACCTGTCCATCATTTCTTCTCTCAAAAGTGGCTTCCGTTGTTTGACCTGGTTCAGAATTTTAGTGGAAGTGCTCATAGTTTGTGAGCCATTCAAGAGGCATGAGTTTGAGCAATTCTTGTTTTTGAATCTGTTTGGGAATTTGGATTATGGTTGGAATGGTGTCTGTATTAGTAAGGATCATCAGGGCATCTGATGTGGTTTGGGCAATGGGAAGATCTAGTGCATGATTTTGTAATCGATACACTGTTTGGTGATGAAGGGTTGCAATTTTGGAAGTGGGAGTTTGTTCTGCTTCTTGCAGATGAAACAACGATTGGATTTCTTTTTCCGATACTGGGAAGGGTCTTTCTTTCTAAAGTAACGGAAAGGTTTTCTAGATTTTTTGTGGAAGTGTTTCTAGAAATGCTTTTTCTTTTTGGTTGGGCAAACGCACTTCTTATCATCTTTGCACTCAATCTTAAGATATGGTTTTTTACAAGCTGAGGCAAATGGCTATTTGTTTTACATGAGATCTTTGAAGAATTCTTTTTGTTCACAGATTTTGTCTAAACATGACATGGCCATTTGGAAAATCTTTCCAAGAGAGATGTTGGCTATATCAAGAGTAGAGGCTGTGATCTGTCTCTACAGTTCAGGTTGTAATTCAGAGGGAAGAGAGGAGATGAAGACATGTTTGAGGGTTGGATCATTGAATCTGTCTAACTTGTAGAACAACAAACTCATTCTTTTGTAATGAGTTTCCAAAAGATGTCGTTTGAGAGAACAACATTTCATTTGGTGATATTCCTTTCTTGCTGCTTCAATGGTTGCAATTTTGTCACAATAAATTGTTCATAAATAACAGAGAGTGTTGATCTAGTTGTGGTTTGCTGATCTAGTTTCTAACCAGTCTAGTAAGTAACCTGTTGAACGGGTCATGAATTCTCTGAGAGTTGATTCTGACTTAGCATTTGGCTTTGTCATTTGGAGATCAATCCATGCATCAAATTCTTAATATCTGGCAGGCCATTTGTGACGAGAAATGTCATCAAATGTAAATCAAGAGGCTGATGGTTTTGTTGAACCATCAGAGGTTGGTGGAGGCATAGGTGAAGCAGGTTTTGTTTGTTCAGTCTGAGCATTGTTTTCATCATCAGAACTCTCAACAATGGGTGTTGATGGGGAGGCAGTTGGTTCTTCAGTTTTGGTTGCCATGAGTATGCCAAAGATGTCAGCATTTTCTGATTCTGAATCTGGGAGGTAACATTTAAGTCTGTGAAGGATGATGAAAAGGATAAGGATGGGGTTGACTCATAATCAGTTTGTGGTTCAGATTCTGAAGATGAGACTTGAGATTGAATACTACGATAATGGTATTGTTAAGCTGGTTGTTTGTCTTTCTTCGGAGGTTCAGGGGTTGTTGTTGGTGAATCTTCTCTAGGGACAGAAGAAAAGGAGCGACCTTTAATTTGGGATCTGAGATTTTCACCTTATATTGAGGTTTTGGATCTGGTGGTGGTTGAGGGGAAATTGGTCTACAAGGTGTTTTAGGATGAGAAGGTTTTTTCTTTTTCTTTTTTCTTCTCCTCATAATTTCAATTTCATTATCAAAATCCGTATCATCCAAACAAGGACAATCTGGATTGCACATATGGGCTTCAGGAATATACCATAGGAAATGACCATTGAGTTTATCAGGATATACAGGATATCCTTCTGAGGAAAAACCATGGATTGGGAGTTTTTTTTCTTGACCAGTTTGTTCTGTAGTGATCATTGCAGTGTAAGAAAGCCTTGGAGTTTCTGAAACTGGTGTAGTCTCAGGTGTTTGAAAAGACAATTTGACCTGTCCACCATTTCTTCTTTCAAAAGTGGCTTGTGTGGTTTGAACTGGTTCAGAATTTTGGTAAAAGTGCTCATAATTGGTGAGCCATTCAAGAGGCATGAGTTTGAGCAAATCTTGCTTCTGGATATGGTTGGAATGGTGTCGGTGTCGGTGTCGGCAAGGATCATCAGGGCATCTGATGTGGTTTGTGTTGTAAGAAGATCTAGTGCATGATTCTATAATCGATACACTATTTGATGATGAAGAGTTACGATTTTAGAAGTGGGTGTTTGTTCTAGTCTCTGGAACTGAACTTTTACTTTCAAGGTTGTTGGCAGGTTGGGATCTTGTAGGGACATGTTGAAATTCGGATAGAAAGTCAACAAAACACTACCAGCATGAAGAGTTGGTATCAGAGCCATAACAACCACCTTATCAACTTGTCTCCAGGCCTCTATACAAGGGCCTTCTCTCTTATGTAAAAATCAGAAGTTGAAATCAAATCAATTTTTCATATCTCTATCATGTCTCTCTAAAAAATGGACTCAACATCTTCGTATCAGTACCAGAAGACCTCTTCCCAAAGAATACATCTAGTCATCACGACTAGATCAGTGTGCCCTCCAAGCATCTCAAAGTGAACAATATGTCACTTTAGAGTTTCCTCCTGATCTCGTAACCTCATGGAAACAAGAAGGGTATACACAGCTCTATCTTGGTTGTGTAAGACTAATTCTTACTCTCCATGGCAGAAAAGGCTTACCTGTCACAGCCACAATAGCTCTTCTAGACACACGGTTCAAACAGTATCAATATGTTGTTATTGGAACCATCCTGACAACACTTCATGCTGGTAGTGTCTTGTTGACTTTCTATTCGAATTTCAACATGTCTCTAGAAGATCGCAACCTGCCAACAACTTTGAAAGTTCAAGTTCATCTCTAGGGAGCAGAACAAACCCCAACTTCCAAAATAGCAACCCTCCATCATCATATTTTGATCTCTAACATTAGTAATTTCAGATAACTTCTTTGATTCCTAGACGAGAGAAAGGGTTTTAGAGAGACATGATAGAGATATGAAAAACTTGATTTGATTTCAACTTCTGATTTTTACATAAGAGAGAAGGCCCTTATATAGAGGCTTGGAGACAAGCTGATGAGGTGGGACCCTTATCTTTTACAAAGCTAATTATTACAAAGCTAAAGAGATAAGGTGGGATTCTTATCAAAAGCAAAAGAAAAAGTAAAAACACAAACACAAAGCACGCCACACTTTAGACAAGACAGGACCCTTGTCTAAATTATTAAAGCAAACTTTAATAAAGATAAAGTTTCATGGAATGGATGGGAATCGTGATGGAGACACGTCTCCAGTGTCTTTTCCATATTCCTTTTTGGGTCGTGCTATCTGTAATTGGGTCAGATAGTCTTCGTCTTTAGTAGTAAGCTCTGGAGTGAGTTCTTTTCTCTTGTTTTGGCTTGGAGGATTAGGTTCAGTGATGGTGTATTGAGACTGTGATGTTGGAAGGAGTGACTGGAAATCTTCCCATGGATCTTAAGTGTCTTGGAACAGGACATTGGTGTAATCAGGCCACAAGATCCATGAGGTACTTTGGAACTCAAACCTGGAGTACAAGTTTGAGTTTCGGGAATTATTTCAAGGGTGTGAGCTGATCCAATGGATGTGTAGTGAATGTTAGTGACAGGGGGTTGAACATTGTTGATTTCCATGAGGTAGGCTTTTAGGATGGATGTAAGTAACTGATGGGTTATGTGTGAGTGGGAATGGATGAGGGTAAGTTCTCCATTCGTAGGCCATATCTTATGTCCAGTAATCTTTTACTTCTGGGTGTTGAAAATAAGGCCTATGGACGATGAAGACTGTAGTGAACATGTTGACTTCTTGGTCAGGGATTTTGTCTAATCCATGAAAAGTTCACAGATTTTTCAGCTACTTGCGCCACCATGTGAGTGTTGAGAACTATTCTAGGAGTGTCCATAGAAGGTCTGGTGCAAACTCAGGGGTTGTGATGTGATTGAGGACTGGTTTAAGTGGGATGAGTAACTTTGTGGAATAGAGAGTGGTGAGGCACCACATATACCATAACTCATCTTCAGAGATGGTTAGGTTGGAGAGGGTAAGCCCTATAAGGAATAGGTTTTCCAAACAGAGAGAAGGAAAACGGTCAGGTTTGGTGCTTTAGACATTAAAAAAAATACCAATAAAGGAATTTCTTAGCAAAATCTTGGATTTGATAGGTTGACTAGAAAGGGATATTCATGGGAAAGGATTTTTGGGTGAGAGCTTTGAAAGGAAGTGAGCAATTCATGGCTATTACTGGTATGGTCTGTATGGAGGAAATGAGTGAAGGTTTATTTATAGATGGACGGGTGAGAAAATCCTAGATAAGGTTCTGTTTACCTTTTATGTGCTGGACTGTGAAGTCATATTTGGCAAACCAATTTTTTAGGCTGAGTAATTGCTTGTCAGGACGCAATTTGTTCTTGAAGTTAAAGATTTTTGGAAAAGAAGAGTGAAGAACTTATGGCTGAGTAGATGGAACTCAAATTTTTTAATTCCATATTTCACGGCCAAGATTTCTTTGTAGATCACATGATAGTTCTTTTCTGAGTCTTTGAACTGTCCACTTGCATGGGCACAGAAGTGGTCTGATCCATCAATTCTTTCGAGGAGAATGGCACCCCAGTAATCATCGCTGGCATCAGTTTGGAGGATGCGCTGGCCATTAGTGGGAATTCTGAGTGGAGGAGGTGACTGGACTATCACCTTTAATTGTCTGACTTAAATGCATTGCTCGTCCCCATGGTTGACACTGTTTCTTGAGCATGCGTGAAAGCTTGCTAGTGTGGACCGTAACTTTTGGGATAAAGTCACGAACATAATTAACAATTCCAAGAAATTGTTGTATCTGCTTCTTATTGAGATTTGTGTCTGGGAACTTTAATAATTCTGCCGCAATGTGTGGTCCTGGATGGTAGTGGCCATCTTTAATCACCATGCCAAGAAAGTCAATTGATTCCTTTCCTATGCTACTTTCTTTTCAGAAAGCATGATTCCATATGTCTGGACTATGTGAAAGAAATTAGAAAAGAGTTGTTTGTTGCTTTTAATGTCTACTGAAAATAATAGTACATCATCGATGTAGATCAAAACATGATGGAAGATCGGAGAAAACATCTTGACCATTGCTTTTTGGAACAAAGATGGAGCTACTTTGAGACCGAATGGCATGACAGTCCACTGATAATGAGCATCAGGGATACAGAAGGCTGTTTTGGGACAGTCAACTGGTAAAAGGAAGATGAATGAAGAACTGTTCATTTTTCCAGAGAGGTGAGGGATGATCAAACAGTGACTAAGTTTTTGGACAAAACTGCAGGAGTTTTTGGGAGATGGAACTGTATGGAGAAGGTGTATCTAACAATGTATACAGACGTAGAATATCTGTATAGGGTAAGAACATCTGTTTGTATCTGATTCTAGAATAAGTGATGAATGTCAAATCCTATGAGCAAATCTTTGTTTGAAAGATGAGAAGCTACAACTTTTTTCCAAATAATACAATTCGAAAAGAATTGAATACCAATGGGTCTTTTGGTAAGCAATTTGGTTTCAAAAGTTTCTCCATTGGCTGCTCTGAAGAACTTGGAATGTTTTTCCCAATGACTGGAAGGAAGGACTGAGGGATTAATCATACAGGTTTCTGCTCCAGTGTCAACAAAACCAATGATTGAAATGGGTTTATCAAATTTGGAAGGAAAGGTGGAAAGTTTAAGTGAAGGGGCGAAAGCTTTAGAAATTTGATTGACATCCTAGATTGTAGAAATGACTGAGATTTCATCGAAGTCTGATGACTCTGCAATAATGAATGCTGTCTGTTCATTTTGTTCTGACTCTTCTGAAAAATTCGACTCAACATCTTCGTTTTCAGAAAGCATTGAGGAATGCTGAAGGTGTTGAATGAGTCGAACAACTTTTGCAGATTTATGTGGACAATTTTGTGCAAATGAAACAACAATTGTGCTTCTTTTTCTTGTACTGGGAAGGTTCTTTTTTCTTGAAGTAACGGAAAGATTTTCCAGATTTTTTGTGGATGTGTTTCTGGAAATGCTTTTTCTTTTTGGTTGGGCAAACACACTTCTTGTCATCTTTACACTCAATTTTGAGGTAGGGTTTTTTACATGTTAAAGGGAATGGTTGTTTGTTTTTCATAAGATCTTTGAAGAATTCTTTCTGTTCACAGATCTTATCTAAGCATAACATGCCCGTTTAGACAATCTTTCCAAGAGAGATGTTGGCTATGTCAAGATTAGAGACTGTGAGTTGTCTTTACAGTTTAGGCTGTAATTCAGAGGGAAGAGAGGCTATGAAAACATGTTTGAGGGTTGGATCATTACACTCATTCTTTTGTAATGAGTTTCCAAGAGATGTCGTTTGAGAGAACAACATTTTATTTGGTGATATTCTTTTCTTGTCGCTTCATTGGTTGCAGATTTTTCACCAATAAACTGTTAATGGATAATAGAGAGAGCTGTAACAATTATGGTTTGCATGAATTGGAGTTGTCTGTATTCTCCCAAGCTTTCTAACCAATCTCGCAAATAACCCGTTGAATGGGCCATGAATTCTCTGAGAACTGATTCTGACTGAGCATTTGGCTTTGTCATTTGGAGATCAATCCATGCATCAAATGTGAACCAGGAGGATGATGATAGTTTGTTGAACCATTAATGGTTGGCGGAGGCATTGGTGGAATAGGCTCTGTTTGTTCAATTTGAGCATTGTTTTCATCGTCAGTACTCTCAACGATTGGTGTTGATGTTGAGGTAGTTGGTTCCTCAGTTTTGGTTGCCATAAGTATGCAAGAGATGTCAACATATTCTAATTTTGAATCTGAGGAGGTAGCGTTTAAGTCTGTGGAGGACAATGAGGAAGATAAGGATGGGTTTGACTCATGATCATTTTCTGGTTCAGATTTGGAAGATGAAATTTGGGTCTAAATACTATGGTAATGGTATTGTTCAGCAGGTTGTTTGTCTTTTTTCGGAGGTTCAGGGGTTACTGTTAGTGAGTCTTCTGGAGGAATAGAAGAGGAAGGAGTGGTCACTGGTTTTGGTTATGAGATTTTTAGTTTGGATTTTGATTTCTTTGGCGAAGAAGGTTTTGTTAAGGAATTTGTTGAGGTTGAAGGTGGGAAAAACCAAAGAATTGGTTATACACTGGTTGAGATCAGAATGGTGTATGAAAAGGTTGGTAGGTATCAAACACTAGAGGGGGAACTGGTATAGATTGTGTCTTGGTAAAGAGTGATGGTCGAGCTTTTTCAGCATCAATTCTGGCTAACTCAGTTTTGAGTTTTCTGATTTCTACTTCGTTTTTGTTGAACTCTGGACCCTAGATGTGATTGTTAATCATTCTTCTGAGATCTGTGTCTAGTTCAGAAATCCTGACCTACAGATTTATATAAATCTGATCAAGACGATTGCTAATAGAATAAACTTTTATTTCAGTCTGCGAGACTTGGTTGGCAACTCGATCAATATTTTTCCCGAACTGGTAAAGTGTTTGATTTTGAGCACTGGCATTTTTTGTTTGCCAGTTCAAAAGAGCTTCATACTGTTTTGGTTCTTCAATTTGTCCAGAGGATGTGACTGAGGATTGGACAAATGGTTTTGACACAATTTTGGTTTGTGGGTCAATTTTTTTTTTCAAGAGGAAATGATTCATCATAAGATTGGCCTGAAAACATTAGGCATGATCTTATTTTGGGTTGAGTGGTTTGTGTTGGTGGTTTTGAATTTGGTGGAGGTTTAAGAGAAAATGATTTGCAAGGAGATTTAGGATAGGATGGCTTTTTCTTTTTCTTCTTTCTCCTACGCATGATTTCAATCCCATCATCAATATCCGTATCATCCAAATAAGGACAATCTGGATTGCACATGTGGGCTTCAGGAACATCCTGTAGGAAATGACCATTGAGTTTGTCAAGATATACTGGATACTCTTCTGAAGAAAACCCATGTATCGGAAGTTTCTTTTCTTGACCAGTTTGGACTGCAGTGATCATTACAGTGTAAGAAAGCCTTGGAGTTTCTGAAACTGGTTTAGTCTCAGGTTTTTGAAAAGACAGTTTGACTTGTCCATCATTTCTTCTTTCAAAAGTGGCTTCTGTGGTTTGAATTGGTTCAGAGTTTTGGTGGAAGTGCTCATAGTTCGTGAGCAATTCAAAAGGCATGAGTTTGAGCAAATCTTATTTCTGAATCTGTTTGGGGATTTGGATTATAGTTGGAATGGTGTCTGTGTCAGCAAGAATCATTAAGGCATTAGATGTGGTTTGGGCAGTAGGAAGCTCTAGTGCATGATTTTGTAATCGATACACTATTTGATGATGGAGGGTTCAATTTTGGAAGTTGGGGTTTGTTCTGCTCCCTAGACCTGAACTTGAACTTTCAAAGTTGTTGGCAAGTTCGGATAGAAAGTCAACAAGACCCTACCAGCATGGAGTGTTGTCAGGATGGTTCCAATAACAGCATGTTGATACTAGTTGTGACAGGTAAGTCTTTTCTGCCATGGAGAGTGAGAATTAGTCTGACACCACCAAGATGGAGGTGTGTATATCCTTCTCATTTCCATAAGGTTACGAGATCAGGAGGAATCTCTAAAGTGACATATTGTTCACTCTGAGATGCTTGGAGGGCACACTAATCTAGTTGTGATGACTGGATGTATTCTTTAGGAAGAGGTCTTCTGGTATTGATAAGGGTTCGGATGCTTCTGGTGAAGGAAGTTCTTTGCTTATAGAGACTGTAAGGACTCATAACAAGGAATTGCGATTCATTGATTTGAGCTGACTCTGGAATCTGTGTACTTTCTTCTTTCAAAAGCGGCTTCTGTGGTTTGAACTGGTTCAGAGTTTTGGTGGAAGTGCTCATAGTTCGTGAGCCATTTAAGAGGCATGAGTTTGAGCAAATCTTGTTTCTGAATCTGTTTGGGGATTTGGATTATGGTTGGAATGGTGTCTGTGTCACCAAGAATCATTAAGGCATCAAATGTGGTTTGGACAGTATGAAGATCTAGTGCATGATTTTGTAATCGATGAAGACTGTAGGTCAGGGATTCTGTCTAATCTGTGAAAAGTACACAGATTTTTCAGCTGATTGCGCCACTTGTGAGTGGTGAGAACCATTCTAGCAGTGTACTCTAAAACCCTTTCTCTCTTCTAGGAATTAAAGAAGTTATTTGAATTAATAAAGATACGTTCGTCTCTATTTTTATATACTGAGTATGCTCTACACTTGCCTTAAGCCTAAGGATCTTGTGCATCAGAAAGTTCCTACTTTTATCCTCCAAAACCGATTTTATAAAAAGAAATTATTTTCTCACAACGTTCATCCTCTTTGAAGGTCTTGTATGACCATGTTTTCGAGTGGTATCGTGAAAAACTATTTTCTTTATGATTTTCGGATTTGGTATTTGATGGATACGTGTATATCAGAGGTGGTATCATTAGTACACCCAAATGGTATCAGAGCCAAACAAACACTCGCAAAGGTGGTATCATTAGTAATTTCAGATAACATTAATTGATCTCCTAGAAGAAGATTTCAAAATATGGAAACAATTCCTTCGACTTTAGTTCCTTCTTCCTCTTCATCCTCTCATATCTCTCTGTCTTCTACTCTTTCTTTACCAAAAAATTGTCAAAAGCATGTTGCCTCAAAAATCAAAAAATTAGTTGAATACTCCTATATTCCAGAGTCTGCTCAAATCAATGAATCACAATTCCCTATTATGAGACCTTACAGTCTCTACAAGTAAAGAACTTCCTTCACCAGAAGCATCCGAACCCTTATCAGTACTAGAAGACCTCTTTCCAAAGAATACATCCAGTCATCACGACTAGATCAGAGTGCCCTCCAAGCATCTTAGAGTGAACAATATGTCACTTTAAAGGTTCCTCCTGATCTCGTAACCTCATGGAAATGAGAAGGGTATACACACCTCCATCTTGTTGGTGTTAGACTAATTCTCACTCTCCATGGCAGAAAAGGCTTACTTGTCACACCAGAACTGCTCTTCTAGACAATTCAAACAGTATCAACATGTTGTTATTGGAACCATCCTGACAAAACTCCATGCTGGTAGAGTCTTGTTGACTTTCTATCCGAATTTCAATATGTCCCTAGAAGATCCGAACCTGCTCATCTCCAACTATGAGCAGTTCCACAATAATACAGCTCCTATTCAGACATCAGAAAGCATGTTTGAAAGACGACCAGATGGAACAGTTCGTATGACTTTCAAACCACCTCCAAGTGCTCCACAAGAGCCTCCTCGGCTCTCTTTCACTTATTCCTCCATGATCACAAAATTCGCATACAGCCTCAAGAAGATCTGCCAATCACAGGGTTCAATTCTGATGGTTATCCTGTATATCCAGCCAAACACAACGGACATTTCTTATGGGATGTCCCTGGCTCAGGAATGTGCGACCCAAATTGTCCCTGTTGGGATGATTGGGAAGAGGACGATGATTACGACACCAAAAGGAAAAGAAAACCCAAAAAGAAAACCTTACCTGTCCCATGTAAACACTGTGAACCCAAACCACCAAAAGACCCTCCACCTCCACCAAGTCCACTACCCATTTACAAAAAAGAACTCAAATGGATTGCAATAAATTGCAAATCTGAAGTTCCCTCATTTTCTCATAACTCCACACCAATCGTACAACCATTGGCTTGTATGATGTTTTCCTCCACCTCTTCAGACTATTCTTCTTCTTTTCCTCCACTTGACACCCATAATGATTCACAACGTAATGTTGTGTCTAAACCTTTCATTCCTTCAGCTATTACCTCAACCGGTCATCTTGAACCTCCTAAACCTTTTGAATCCGTTCTCAACTGGCAAACCCAAAATGCCAGAGCACAAAATGATACCTTGTTGAATATCCATTCCAAGGTCGAAAAAATCAGTTTACGAACTGAACAGATTGAGACGAAAGTTGACTCAATTACAGCTCAAATGGAGCAGATCCACCAGAATCTTAAATCCAGAATTGTTCAATTAGATTCAGAGCTCCGAACCATGCTTGCTCAACGATACAATGGCCCAGAGTTTGACCAAAAAGAAAGAGAGATCAGACGCTTACAAACTGAGCTTGCCCAGATTGAATCAAAAACAAAGACCTACCTTGTTTACCACATCACCACCTATACCCACCATAAGTCCACCTTACCACCCATTTGCTTCTATGCTTTCTCCAATCCGATCTTATGATCCATCCAAATTATTTGGCATGACCCATACTCTATTCAGAGACCACCCTATTCCACCAGCACCTAAACCCAAATCAAAACCAAAACCCAAACCTCAGCCTCTTCCTCCAGTCAGAACCTACAAATCCTCATTAACTATTCCAGAGCACCACTCTCCAACTCACACACCAACATCACCACAGCCTCCACCACCAACACAGTCTAAAGATAAAACCCCTATGCATCAATACAGTGCTCAAGTAGCCGGTCCATCTTCCGAACCTGATGAATCCACTTCTGATTCAAACCTAGCTGTTTCAGAACCTTCTACTGACACAGCCTTTTCTTCACCATTTACATCCAGTGATTCTGAAAAATCTTATGCTGATATTACCAGAATCCTCATGGCTGACAATCAACCAGAGCAAGGCCAAACCTCTCGACCACCAGAACCATATTTTGACATTCCCTCAGATATTGAGGACGAACCTCCAGCTGAATCTTCTGCCACAACTCAACCCCCTCGTGGTCAAACTAGTGAAAAACCATCCAATGGTCCATGGTTTACATTTGATGATATTCCATCTCATAAATGGCGAGACAGACTTACTGAAATGTCTGCCTGGATTGATCTCCAAATGTTACGGTCAGGAGCAACTACTCATTCCGTCCTTAGGGAATTTGCTACTCGTTTTACGGGTGCCCTAAGAGATTGGTTTGATTCATTAGGCCAGTACAGGCAACTGCAATTTGTTCAATTACCAGAAGTCTCAACTGCTCTTGCAGTTATTCATGATCAGTTTCTAGGCGATCCAGCTGCAGTTTTTGAAGCTGCACGCAGAGACTATCTCAATATGAAATGCTGCTCTCTCAATGCTAAAGATCTTGAATTCCATTACAAAAGAATGTCTCTCTTGTTCTACAAGCTTAATGGATTCAATGAACCTACATTGAAGCATGTCTTTATGGCTTTCCTACCAGATGAACTACAACCAGACATCCAAAGGCAGCTCAAAACTCACAATCTCAGTCTTGACACTATATCTCTTGGCAAAATCTTTCAGATTGCTAAGACATGCCTTGATAAACTTTGTGAGCAAAAACAGTTTTTCAAAGAATCATGTATGAGATAAAGAGCCATTCCATAGTGCTTGCAAAAAGCCTTATCTCCAGATCAAGTGCAAAAAGAAAAAGGATTGTGATTGCAGTTCCAAAAAGAAAAGGCATTTCCGGAAATTCAGCAATTCAGAATATTCTTCAAAGCCTCACAAATCCAGAAAGCCTTACAGATTCTTCAGGAAAAAATCAAGTTCATTCAGAGATCAGAAACGGAGAAAATCAAGCAGATGTTTTATCTGCAAGAAAAAAGGTCACTATGCCAAAGATTGTCCCAACAAACGAGAAAAATCTATTCGGCTAGTTGAACACCTTCAGGCCACCACTGATTATTCTCCTGAAAAGGACGAACTTGAATCCTATTTCTCTGAACAAGAAGAACCCACTGATGAAACAAAGCGAGTGTTCTGGAAGACTCATCTAGTGATTCAGAAAATGATGAGCCCCAAAGCATTTTCCATCAACAGTTGTTGTCTCTCGACACTTCTGTTCCTATTCCTTCCATTAAACTCCAAATTTTGCCTTCAAAATTCCACAGGCCCATTCCAGCAATTGGTCTTTTAGATACTGGAGCCCAGAGAAGTATGTTAAATCCAGCCATTCTTCCCCCTGAAAGCTGGACCCATTACGAAGAACATTTCCGGGTTGCAAGTGGAAAATTCTTCACTACCAAATTGATTACCAAAAAACCCATTGGTATTCAACTTTTTCCTAATTGTGTCATTTGGACCAAAGTTATCGGATCCAATCTGCCTAATAAGGATATCTTGTTAGGTTTTGACATAATTCACCAGATCAAACACCTCCAGATCCTTCCCAATGGTATCTGAGTAAAATCCATGTTCAAACCTTTCACAGACATTTTGAAACTTTACAATTTGTCTGAAACACCCCCATCTTACCACGACATTTCCACCAAGCTTTTACAATATTGTCCAGAATCCCATTCTGAGGTCACCCATCCAAACCCACTTTGGAAAAATCAGTCTTTCTTCATTAAGTTGCCCTTTAAACTAAATGAAGATATTAATCCCACAAAAGCCACTCATCCAGGAATGAGTCCTTCTGACTTAGTCCTAGCCCAAACAGAGTGTTCTCAATTGTTAGCCCAAGGTCTTATCGAACCTACCCATTCTCAATGGGCTTGCCAAGCCTTTTATGTTGAAAAACATTCTGAGATTGTCCGAGGAAAAACGCTTAGTCATTGACTACCAGCCATTAAACATGTTTTTACAAGACGATAAATTCCCATTGCCCAAAAGACAAAGCATGTTTACTTTTCTCAAAAATGCCCAGATCTTTTCCAAATTTGATTTAAAATCAGGTTTTTGGCAATTAGGCATTGAACCTTCTGAACGGTACACAACTGCTTTTTGCATTCCCAATGCTCATTTCCAATGGACAGTTTTACCCTTCGGTCTCAAAACCGCCCCTTCCATTTTCCAAAAATCCATGGTCAAAATCTTTGACCCTATCTTGCATCATGCATTGATTTACATTGACGATATTTTATTGTTTTCAGGAACACATGATGAACATCGCCAGTTGTTAAATCAATTCTTTGATATTATCCAAACTCATGGCATCATGCTATCAGCAAAGAAAAGCACCATTGCAATGGATAATATTGAATTCCTTGGTATGATCATTAAAGACGGACACTACCAGCCAGGAAAGCACATTGCCCAAGAATTGCTTCACTTTCCAGATCAGCAACTTTCCAAAAAGCAAGTCCAACAATTTCTTGGCATTGTCAACTACATCAGAGACTTTATCCCACATGTCGACCGTTACACTCATCACCTTTCGGCTTTATTGAAAAAGAAGCCTCCAGAGTGGAATTCAGACCACACAAGTGCTGTCACTACCCTAAAGTAACTTGCGCAAGATCTGCCACCACTAAAGTTGATCACAGATGGCAAACGCATATTGCAGACAGATGCTAGTGATGAATCATGGGGTGCTATCCTTCTTGAAGAAATCAATGGAAAAGAACACTTTATCGCTCACGCTAGTGGACAATTTTCTGACACACAGAAGCACTACCATAGCGTTTTCAAAGAAATCTTAGCGGTAAAGAATGGTATCAAAAAATTTGAGTTTCATCTCATTGGACATCATTTTCTCATCCGCATGGACAGTTCAGCCTTTCCCAATATCCTCAATTTCAAAGGTAATACTGTTCCCGAAAAGATGTTACTCAGGTTAAAAGATTGGTTTTCCAAATATGACTTCACTGTCAAGCATATAAAAGGATCTCAAAACCTCATCCCTGATATGCTATCCCGACTCTCAAAACCAGAACAGCCTCTAGCCCTTGTTTCCACCAGATATCACTTTCCCATTATTCTCATGGCTACTTCCCTTCCTTCTGAAGCCATCACCAAAAAGACATTTCCCCTTGGCAAAACCTTCACCTCGCCTCTTTTACCCTCCAAGAATTTGCAAAAAGGCTATGTTTCGATTCTTCATGAAAGCTTACCTTTTAGCATTCATTTCCTTTCTCAACCTTCCATCCAGAAAACATGTTTCTTACTGGTTTAACACTTGATCCACCCAATGAAATTACCGAAGATGAGTTATGGTACATCTGGTGCCTAACTGTCTTATATGCTACTAAGTTGGTTTTACCAGTTCATTCAACCTTGTCCCATCTCCTTAATCCAGAAAAATCCACCTCTCTTATCTGGACCCTTCTCGAGTGGTTCTCCCCCATTCCCTGGTGGAGAAAGAAATTACAGCAATTAACTGAATTATATAATCTTGATCGCATGCCTACATCTGAAGCCAAAATGTTCACATCTGTGTTCATTATCCATCGCCATATTTCCAACATCCAGACACCAACCTTTTCTGGACCCAAGATCAGGTATATGAATATCTCACCACTCCTCATTCAGCCCTCATTGAAAATGAATTCCAGCCCAACCTCAACAATTACCTTTCCCAACTCAACCACCAAACTCCACCGCATAAGGATATTTTTCACACATCCCTTGGCCCTCAACATGACATGATTATGATTCCCACTCCATCAGCCATATCCAAACCAAAGTCCACCGGTATCATCATCAAGGAAGAAAAACCAGACTACACTGACTTCCTTTACCAAGACTCTCAAGACCCATGGGAAGACTTCCTTCCACTCAGCCAACACCTTCAACAGTTCCCACAACCAACCATGAACCAGGATCATCATCTCAACCTCCGCCTCAGAAAAAAGACAAAGCAACCCAAATACCAAGCCCCAGATCCAAGTCATCATCACCCAAGACTTTACCAACCGGCTACAGGCCCCATCCACCTACTCCTGGTCCCCACAGGAAGTTTCCTAGGCGCTCCCAGCCATTTCCCCCACCAGAAGGTGACCCAGACTGGTCAGATTGGTCATCTGAAGACGACTACATGAATCTCCGCTCTCCATAAAGTAGTTTTTCTTGTTGTAATAATTATGTTTGCTTTATGATTTTGTCTTGTTGTAATCATTAAAGCTTGCTTTTACTTTAAACTTTTACTTTTGTAAAAGTCATGTCCACGTCATGCTTTAAGTCTTTGTCGCTTGTAATAATTAAAGGAGTGTAATAAGTGTGTCTTTTACTTTTCAAAAAGCAAAAGATAAGGGTCCTGTCTTATTTTTACGCTTAGAATCCTTATATAAAGGATTTCTCGCTTCATTGTAAAAGGATCAGCTATCAAGCATTATCAATAAAAACTCTCGTGTTTTCTAAGCTATGACTTTCTAAACTCTTCTCTCTCTCTGCAAATGAAGTTCTAAAGAAAAGAAAAGAATAAAGATTTTATCTGTTCATTTTGAAATCTCAAGGAAGTATGCTCTGCACTTGCCTTTCAGCAAGGATCCTGTGCATCAGAAAACTTGATAAATTTTATCTGGTTTGGTACCCTGTTTTAGACTAAAAGGAAAGTCTGTTTTGGGTTGTAAAACCTACAAAATTGTTTTAAGGATTTTGATGCTCATACAAGTATATCGGCTGGAAACCAGGACTTGCGGGCTACTGGCCCAAAGGACAGTTCTAACTCCAGGGAGCAGAACAAACCCCAACTTCCAAAATTGAACCCTCTATCACCAAATAGTGTATCGATTACAAAATCATGCACTAGACCTTCCTATTGCCCAAACCACATCTAATGCCTTAATGATTCTTGCTGACACAGACACCATTCCAACTATAATTCAAATCCCCAAACAGATTCAGAAATAAGATTTGCTCAAACTCATTTCTTTTGAATGGCTCATGAACTATAAGCACTTCCACCAAAACTCTGAACCAGTTCAAACCACAGAAGCCACTTTTGAAAGAAAAAATGATTGACAAACTATCTTTTCAAAAACCTGAGACTAAACCAGTTTCAGAAACTCCAAGGCTTTCTTACACTGCAATGATCACTGCAGTCCAAACTGGTCATGAAAAGAAACTTCCCATAAATGGGTTTTCTTCAGAAGGGTATCCAGTATATCTTGACAAACTCAATGGTCATTTCCTATGGGATGTTCCTGAAGCCCACATGTGCAATCCAGATTGTCCTTGTTTGGATGATACTGATATTGATGATGAGATCGAAATCATGCGTAGGAGAAAGAAGAAAAAGAAAAAGGCATCTTATCATAAATCTCCATGCAAATCATTCTCTCCTTAACCTCCACCAGATTTAAAACCACCAACACAAACCACTTAACCCAAAATAAGATCATGCCTAATGTTTTCAAGCCTATCTTATGATAAATCCTTTCCTTCTTTTGAAAAACAAATTGACCCACAAACCAAAGTTGTGTCAAAACCATTTGTCCAATCCTCAATCACATCCTCTTGACAAATTGAAGAACCAAAACAGTATGAAGCTATTTTGAACTGCCAGTGCTCAAAATCAAACACTTCACCAGTTAGGGAAAAAGATTGATCGAGTTGCCAACCAAGTCTCACAAACTGAAGCAAAATTTGATTCTATCAACAATCATCTTGATCAGATTTATATAAATCTACAGGACAAGATTTCTGAACTAGACACAAGTCTTAGAAGAATGATTAATAATCATATATGGGGTCCAGAGTTCAATAGAAAAGAAGCAGAAATCAGAAAACTCAAAACTGAGTTAGTTAGAATTGATGCTGAAAAAACTCGACAATCACTCTTTACCAAGACACAATCTATACCAGTTCCCCCTCCGGTGTTTGATACCTACCAACCTTTCTATACACCATCCCGATCTCAACCAGTTTATAACTAATTCTTTGGTTTTTCCCACCTTCAACCTCAACAAATTCCTCAACAAAACCTTCTTCACCAAAGAAATCAAAATCCAAAGTAAAAATCTCAGAACCAAAATCAAAGACCACTCCTTCCTCTTCTATTCCTCCAGAAGACTCACTAACAGCAACCCCTGAACCTCTGAAAAAAGACAAACAACCAGCTGAACAATACCATTACCATAGTATTCATACCCAAATTTCATCCTCCGAGTTTGAACCAGAAACTGATCATGAGTCAAACCCATCCTTATCTTCTTCATTGTCCTCCACAGACTTAAATGCTACCTCCTATTCAAAATCAGAATATGCTGACATCTCTGGAATACTTATGGCAACCAAAACTGAGGAACCAACTACCTTAACATCAACACCAATCGTTGAGAGTTCTGATGATGAAAACAATGCTCAAACTGAACAAACAGAGCCTGTTCCACCAATGCCTCCACCAAGCTCTAATGGTTCAACAAAACCATCATCATCCTCTTGGTTCACATTTGATGACATTCCTTTTCACAAATGTTCTGCCAGACATCAAGAATTTGCTGCATGGATTGATCTCCAAATGACAAAGCCAAATGCTCAGTCATAATCAGTTCTTACAGAATTCATGGCCCGTTCAACGGTTCTTTGCGAGACTGGTTAGAAAGCTTGGGAGAATACCGACAACTCCAATTCATGCAAACCACAATCGCTACAACTCTCTCTGTTATCCATGAACAGTTTATTGGTGAAAAATCTGCAACCAATGAAACGGCAAGAAAAGAATATCACCAAATGAAATGTTGTTCTCTCAAACAACATCTCTTGGAAACTCATTACAAAAGAATGAGTGTGTTGTTCTACAAGTTAGACAAATTCAATGATCTAACCCTCAAACATGTTTTCATAGCCTCTCTTCCCTCTGAATTATAGCCTGAATTGTAAAGACAACTCACAACCTTTAATCTTGACATAGCCAACATCTCTCTTGGAAAGATTTTCTAAATGGCCATGTTATGCTTAGATAAGATCTGTGAACAAAAAGAATTCTTCAAAGATCTTATGGAAAACAAACAGCCATTCTCTTCAGCCTGTAAAAAACCCTACCTCAAAATTGAGTGTAAAGATGACAAGAAGTGTGTTTGCCCAACCAAAAAGAAAAAGCATTTCCAGAAACAGTTCCACGAAAAATCCAAAAAAGTTACTTCAAGAAAAAAGAACCTTCCCAGTACAAGAAAAAGAAGCACAATCGTTGTTTCCTCTATAGGAAGCGCGATCATTTTGCTCGAAATTGTCCACATAAATCTACAAAAGCTGTTCGACTCATTCAACACTTTCAGCATTCCTCAATGCTTTCTAAAAATAAAGATGTTGAGTCCAATTTTTCAGAACAGTCAGAACAAAATGAACAGACAACATTCATTATTGTAGAGTCATTAGATTCTACAGAGTCATCAGACTTCGCTGAAATCTCAGTCATTTCTACAATCCAGGATGTTAATCAAATTTCTAAACCTCTCACCCCTTCACTTAAACTTTCCATCCTTCCTTTCAAATTCGATAAACCCATTTCAATCATTGGTTTTATTAACACTGGAGCAGAAACTAGTATGATTAATCCCTCAGTCCTTCCTTCCAGTCATTAGGAAAAACATTCCAAGTTCTTTAGAGCAGCCAATGGAGAAACTTTTGAAACCAAATTGATTACCAAAAAACCCATTGGTATTCAATTCTTTTCGAATTGTATTATTTGGAAAAAAGTTGTAGCTTCTCATCTTCTGAACAAAGATTTGCTAATAGGATTTGACATTCTTCACTTAGTCAAAAACCTATTCATCACTCATTCTGGAATTAGATACAAATATATGTTCCTACCCTTTACAAATATTCTACGTCTATATACATTGTCAGATAAAACTTCTCCATACAGTTCCATCTCCTAAAAACTTCTGAAGTTTTGTCCAGAAACTCATTCATTGTTTGATCATCCCTCACTTCTCTGGAAAAATGAACAGTTCTTCATTCATGCTCCTTTCAAACTTAATGAAGAGATAAACCCTACAAAAGCATCTCATCCGGGTATGTCTCCAACTGACCTCTCACTTGCTAAGCAAGAATGTTCACAATTGCTTCAGCAAGGTCCCATTGAACCCACTGATTCAAATTGGGCTTGTCAAGCCTTCTATGTTGAGAAAAGGTCTTCGTGGTAAAAAAAAAAAAAAAGTTAGTTATTAATTACCAGCCGCTTAATTCATTTTTAAAAATGATAAGTTTCCTCTTCCAAAAATTCGGTCGCTATTTGTCCATCTTTAAGGGGCTCGTATTTTCTCTAAATTTGATTTAAAAGCTGGTTGCTAGCAACTTGGTATCTCACCAGTTGACCTTCTGTATCCCTAATGCTCATTATCAGTGGACTGTCATGCCATTAGATGGAACTCAAATTTTTTAATTCCATATTTTACCGCCAAGATTTCTTTGTAGATCACATGGTAGTTTTTTTTCTGAGTCTTTGAATTGTCCACTTGCATGAGCACAGAAATGATCTGATCTATCAATTCTTTCGAGGAGAATGGCACTCCAGTAATCATCGCTGGCATCAGCATGGAGGATGCGCTGGCCATTAGTTGGAATTCTAAGTGGAGGAGGTGACTGGACTATCACCTTTAATTGTCTGACAGCTTCTGTCTGTTATGGTCCCCATGGTTGACACTGTTTCTTAAGCATGTGTGAAAGCTTGCTGGTGTGGACCACAACTTTTGGGATAAAATCACGAATATAATTAACAATTTCGAGAAATTATTGTATCTGGTTTTTATTGAGATTTGTGTCTGGGAACTTTAATAATTCTTCCGCAATGTGTGGTCCTAGATTGTAGTGGCCGTCTTTAATCATCATGCCAAGAAAGTCAATTGATTCCTTTCCTATGCTGCTTTTCTTTTCAGAAGACATGATTCCATATGTTTGGACGATGTGAAAGAAATAAAAAAGAAGTTATTTGTGGCTTTCAATGTCTGGTGAAAATAATAGTACATCATCGATGTAGATTAAAGCATGATGGAGGATCGGAGAAAAGATTTTGACTATTGCTTTTTGAAACAAGGATGGAGCTACTTTAAGACCGAATGGCATGACAGTCCACTGATAATGAGCATCAGAAATACAGAAGGCTGTTTTAGGATGGTCAACTGGTGAGATACCAAGTTGCCAGAAACCAGCTTTTAAATCAAATTTAGAGAAGATACGAGCCCCTTGAAGATGGATAAATAGTGACTGTATTTTTGGACGGGGAAAATTATCATCTTGAAGAAATGAATTAAGTGGCTGGTAATCAATAACTAACCTTTTTTTACCACAAACTAATTCAGACCTTTTTTCAACATAGAAGGCTTGACAAGCCCAATCTAAATCAGTAGGTTCAATGAGACCTTGCTTAAGCAATTGGTAACATTCTTGCCTAGCAAGTGAGAGGTCAGTTGGAGACATACCCGGATGAGATGCTTTTGTAGGGTTTATTTCTTCATTGAGTTTAAAAGGAAGGTGAACGAAGAACTATTCATTTTTCCAGAGAGGTAAGGGATGATGGAATTGTGAATGACTTTCTGGATAGAACTATATGAGTTTCTAGGAAATATCTGTGTATGGAGAAGGTGAATCGGATAATGTATACAGACGTGGAATATCTGTATGGGGTATGAACATTTGCTTAAACTGAATTCCAGAGTTAGTGATACAAAGATTTTTGACTAACTTTAGGATATCAAATCCTATGAGTAAGTCTTTGTTTGGAAGATGAGAGGCTACAACTTTTTTCCAAATTATACAATTCGAAAAGAATTGAATACCAATTGATACGAACCCCGTTAAGAACTAACACGACCCTAACCAAATTAGTTCCTAAGATCGAATCTAAACCCAGGAATGGAATGGAACCTTGACCCAATGCTTATTGGTAGCACGAACCTTGGTATGTGAAGACGCCACAATCAGCTATGGAAGGTCTGATTGATAAGTCAAGATATTGAACGCCACGAAAATCCGATAAGTTCAAAGAGTTCGTAAAGAACCAAAGAGAATTAACTCTCACAATTGCATATATAAAAAAAAGCTTCTTTCGTTTATTAGATACAATTACATTATATAGGGTTGGTTACAAGAATTTAAACCAAATTAGAATCCTAATCTAAGTAAACAGGAAATAATTTAAACCAAATTAGAATCCTAATCTAACTAAATAAGAAAGATTTTTAAACCAAATCAGAATCCTAATCTAACTAAATAGGAAAGAATTTAAACCAAATCATAATCCTATTTGGCTTTAAATGCCTTACATTAATTAAATGGAAACTAGGCAATTAAAATAGAACTAACTGATTTGTTTTCCTAATAGCCTCCTTAAGAAATGGGAAAGTATCTGAAAAAGGAAAATAATATATTTTTCCGCCATAATGTGTAAGCCAACTTCTATTTCAGGGAAGCGAATATTTGGAAACTTCAAAAGCCTGAATCATGCATTTATCATGTGCGATTCCTTCAAAGGGCCTCCATGAATTTGATTGAGCCCAAGTTGCTTGAATCAATCCATTAAGCGGTTCTTTGAATTTCTTTGCTCGAGCTCTCGTAACGGGTCGACAGGAACTTGAATAGGATCTGAATATACCTCATCTCATGTGCTTGTGATAGTCTTATCCTTAATCTCATCACCAATGGGTTTTTTGTGTAATCATTTTGGTTTCAAAAGTTTCTCTATTGGCTGCTCTAAATAGTCTTGAATGATTTTCCCAACATTCTGAGGCAAGAGTAGAAGGATCAATCATACTGGTGTCTGAACCAATATCAATAAACCCGATAACAGGAACAGGTTTATGAAATTTAGAAGGAAGGATTGACATTTTGAATGAAGATCTGAGAATGTTTGAGACTTGATTGACCTTTTGAATTGTGGAGATGACTGAAATATCATCAGAGTCAGAGGACTCTGCGATAATGAATGCAGTCTGTTCACTTGTTCTGATTGTTCTGAGAAATTGGACTCAAAATCTTCGTTCTCAGAAAGCATTGAAGAATGCTAGAGATGTTGTATGAGTCGAACAGCTTTTGCAAACTTATGTGGATAATTTCGAGCAAAGTGACTGCATTTCTTGCAGATGAAACAACGGTTGTGCTTCTTTTTTCGGTACTGAGAAGGATCTTTCTTTCTAAAGTAACAGAAAGATTTTCTGGATTTTTTATGGAAGTGTTTCTGGAAATGCTTTTTCTTTTTGGTTGGGCAAACACACTTCTTGTCATCTTTACACTCAATTCTAAGGTAGGGTTTTTTACAGGCTGAAGAGAATGGCTATTTGTTTTCCATAAGATCTTTGAAGAATTCTTTCTGTTCGCAGATCTTGTCTAAGCATAACATGGCCATTTGGAAAATCTTTCCAAGAGAGATGTTGGCTGTCAAGATTAGAGACTGTGAGTTGTCTTTGCAGTTCAGGCTATAATTCAGAAGGAAGAGAGGCTATGAAAACATGTTTGAGGGTTGGATCATTGAATCCGTCTAGCTTGTAGAACAGCACACTCATTCTTTTGTAATGAGTTTCCAATAAATGTCGTTTTGCTAATGTTAATGATCCTGATTTTGCTAATGTGTTTAATGCTTGTGAGAAAGTTGCATTTGGAAAGTTCTATAGGCATGATGGGTTCTTATTTAGAGAGAATAAATTGTGTGTGCCTCATAGTTCTTTGCGTGAATTGCTTGTGCGTGAAGCCCATGGGGGAGGTTTAATGGGACATTTTGGCATTGCAAAGACTTTAGATGTTTTAAAAGAACACTTTTTTTGGCCACATATGAAACGTGATGTTGAAAGAATATGTGAGAAGTGTATCACTTGTAAACATGCTAAGTCTAAAGTTTTACCCTATGGATTGTATACCCCTTTACCCATACCTAGCGAACCTTGGGTTGATATTTCTATGGAGTTTGTTTTGGGTCTACCTAGGTCAAAAAGGGGAAAGGATTCTGTTTTTGTTGTTGTTTATAGGTTTTCAAAGATGGCACATTTCATTCCATGTCACAAAACGGATGATGCAACAAACATAGCCAATTTTTTTTTCAAGGAAATAGTCAGATTGCATGGAGTACCAAGGAGCATAGTTTCAGATCGAGATGCTAAGTTCTTGAGCCACTTTTGGAAAACTTTGTGGGGTAAGTTGGGTACTAAACTTTTGTTTTCTACTACTTTTCATCCACAAACTGATGGACAAACTGAGGTTGTAAATAGAACTTTGTCTACTTTGTTGTGTGCCATTATTCAAAAGAACTTGAAAACTTGGGAAGAATGATTGCCACATGTTGAATTTGCTTACAATAGAACTGTCCATTCAGCTACTAAATTTTCACCATTTGAGATTGTATATGGTTTTAATCCATTAACTCCTTTGGATTTATTGCCTTTACCTATTGGTGCTCTGATACCAAATGATGCGAATCCCACACTTAAATTGAAGTTTCAACTTCCCAAGAAAGTTCTAAAAAGATTTAAAACAAACAAAACCTTGACCCAATGCTTAAGAAAACATGAACCAAAGGTATAAGAATGATATTGACGCCACACTCAAGAAATAGATGAGAAGGTGAGTGATAAGTCTAAATTTGGAACACCACAAGAATGCTAATTCTTGATAAGTTCACTCGTTCTCAAAAGAACCAAAGAAAGAATAATCTTTCAAATTCAAAATAACATTAATTTCTAATTTTCTTACATAGCAAGGTTGCTGGGTTTAAATAGGCTAATAAAAAAACCCAAGATCCTAAAAATAAAAATGGAAACATTGGAACAACCCTCCAAGTATAGGTTTGTCAAAGGATGCTTCAAAAGTCTTCACCAACCCACCATAATTAATGCTAGCATTGACAAACTTAATACTTACCTTATTTAATGTTATCATTGACAAACTTAATGTTAGCCCACCATTATTGATGGTAGACTTACCTTACACATTGACAAACTTGAAACAAAACAAATAAATGAAGTTGAAAAACAAAGGAGTCGTTGAAAATCCCAAGTCTGAACAAGCTGTAATGAATTGGTCATAACTCCTTCTAGAGAACTCCAAATCTAGCTCTGTAAAATTCATTGGAAAGTTAACTTAATTATCTTTCCAACGGTATATAGGTTGTATATTACTTCTAGCTCAATCAATACCAGTTTTATTCTGAAGTTGTCCTTCCTGCATTTGATTCAAGTTGCGTATTTGGCTGCCCAATAGCTTGAATAAAGGCCACAATGTCTTGTCTTCTCTCCAAGCCCAATTCATGATGTCTTGCATCTTGAATTGTATTTTCAATCTATATTTTCTCAATTAATCCATTTAAAGCAGCTTGCATCTTTTTGTGCAAAGGATCACTTGAAGCTTTAATGGTATTCTCTTGATGGTTCTCATCATTCCCCCTCTCCTCAAAAGGATTCGTCCTCGAATCTTCACCTACATCAAAAAGAGAAAGATCAGAAACATTGAAAGTAGCACTCACATTATACTCACCAAGAAGATCCAACTTGTAGGCATTGTCATTGATTCGTGCAACCACTTGAAATGGACCATCTCCCCTTGGAAGCAACGTGGAACGCCTTTGTGCTGGAAACCTCTCCTTTCTCATATGCACCCAAACCCAATCTCCAGGCTGAAAAACCACTTGCTTATGTCCTTTGTTGGCTTGAGTAGGCATATTGTTCAGTTCTCTTTTCTATGTGTTGTCGCGTTCTCTCATGCAATTGCTTGACAAATTCAGCTTTCTTTTTACCATCCATATTAGCACGCTCATCAATAGGTAAAGGCAATAAATCCAAAGGAGTTAATGGATTAAAACCATATACAATCTCAAATGGTGAAAATTTAGTAGCTGAATGGACAGTTCTATTGTAAGCAAATTCAACATATGGCAAACATTCTTCCCAAGTTTTCAAGTTCTTTTGAATAATGGCACGAAACAAAGTAGACAAAGTTTTATTTACAACCTCAGTTTGTCCATCAGTTTGTGGATGACAAGTAGTAGAAAACAAAAGTTTAGTACCCAACTTACCCCACAAAGTTTTCCAAAAGTGGTTCAAGAACTTAGCATCTCGATCTGAAACTATGCTCCTTGGTACTCCATGCAATCTGACTATTTCCTTGAAAAACAAATTAGCTATGTTTGTTGCATCATCCATTTTGTGACATGGAATGAAATGTGCCATCTTTGAAAACCTATCAACAACAACAAAAACAGAATCCTTTCCCCTTTTTGAATTAGGTAGACCCAAAACAAAGTCCATAGAAATATCAACCCAAGGTTCGCTAAGTATGGGTAAAGGGGTATACAATCCATGGGGTAAAACTTTAGACTTAGTATGTTATTCTTCCCATGGGTCTTGAGAGTCTTGGTAAAGGAAGTCAGTGTAGTCTGGTTTTTCTTCCTTGATGATGATACCTGACTTCATGTCAAACTTTGAGAACACCTTTGCTCCAGCTATCCGCTTTCAACATCACGTTTCATATGTGGCCAAAAAAAGTGTTCTTTTAAAACATCTAAAGTCTTTGCAATGCCAAAATGTCCCATTAAACCTCCCCCATGGGCTTTATGCACAAGCAATTCACGCAAAGAACTATGAGGCACACACAATTTATTCTCTCTAAATAAGAACCCATCATGCCTATAGAACTTTCCAAATGCAACTTTCTCACAAGCATTAAACACATTAGCAAAATCAGGATCATTAACATATAATTCTTTGATATGCTCAAATCCTAACAACTTTGCATTTAATGTAGAGATAAGTGCATACCTTTTAGATAATGCATCAGCCACCACATTCTCCTTACCTTGTTTGTATTTGATCACATAAGGAAATGGCTCAATAAATTCAACCCATTTGGCATGTCTCTTATGCAACTTACCTTGCCCTTTCAAATGCTTCAAGGACTCATGATCAGTGTGTATAACAAACTCTTTAGGTAGAAGATAATGTTGCCAAGTTTCCAATGCTCTCACCAATGCATACATCTCTTTGTCATAGGTAGGATAATTTAGGGCTGCTCCACTCAATTTGTCACTAAAATAAGCAATTGGACGCCCTTCTTGCACCAAAACAGCTCCAATACCTATACCTGAAGCATCACACTCAATTTCAAAAGTTTTAGCAAAATCAGGTAAAGCAAGTAATGGTGCAGAAACTAATTTCTCCTTAATTAGATTAAATGCCCTTTCTTGTTCACTACCCCACTTAAATCCCACATGTTTCTTCACAATTTCAGTTAATGGTGCAACAAGGGTGCTAAAATCTTTCACAAATCTTCTATAAAAACTAGCCAAATCGTGAAAACTTCTTACCTCACTTGCACTTTTAGGTGTAGGCCACTCCTTCATAGCCTTTACCTTCTCTTCATCAACCTTAATTCCTTTAGCACTCACAACATAACCAAGAAAAACAATCTGATTTGTACAAAAGGAACACTTCTTCAAATTAGCATACAATTTTTCCTTCCTTAAAACAGTCAATACACTTTGCAAATGTTGTGTTCTTCTATGCTTTTACTATAGATCAAAATATCATCAAAATAGACAACTACAAACTTACCAATAAAAGCATGCAAAACATGGTTCATTAACCTCATAAAAGTGCTAGGTGCATTAGATAACCCAAATGGCATCACTAACCACTCATATAAACCATATTTTGTTTTAAAGGCAGTTTTCCATTCATCTCCCTCTCTAATCCTAATTTGATGATATCCACTTTTAAGATCAATTTTACTAAACACACAAGAACCATGCAATTCATCAAGCATGTCATCAAGTCTAGGAATAGGATGTCGATACTTTACAGTGATTTTATTGATTGCACGACAATCAACGCACATTCTCCACGTTCCATCCTTTTTGGGCACCAGTAGAACTGGTACCGCACAAGGACTCATGCTCTCCCTCACATATCCCTTTGCCAAAAGTTTTTCAACTTGCCTTTGAAGCTCCTTTGTCTCCTCGGGGTTGCTTCTATATGCGGGTCTATTACGAATGGTAGCTCCAGGAACGAAGTCTATTTGGACCTCATTTGGAAACACATCATCAAAGTCCTGCAAAAGAGTCACAATAGCACTAGGCAAAGAAACGTTAAGCTCATTAGTTTGTAAACAAGCCTCTTTGCACAAAAGTACAATGATAGGCTGTTTTGAAAAGAAAGGTTTCCAGCACAAAGGCGTTCCAAGTTGCTTCCAAGGGGAGATGGTCCATTTCAAGTGGTTGCACGAATCAATGACAATGCCTACAAATTGGATCTTCCTGGTGAGTATAATGTGAGTGCTACTTTCAATGTTTCTGATCTTTCTCTTTTTGATATAGGTGAAGATTCGAGGACGAATCCTTTTGAGGAGAGGGGGAATGATGAGAACCATCAAGAGAATACCATTAAAGCTTCAAGTGATCTTTTGTACATTCATGGAGGCCCAATTACAAGAGCTAGAGCCAAAAAGATGCAAGCTGCTTTAAATGGATTAATTGAGAAAATATGGATTGAAAATACAATTCAAGATGCAAGACATCATGAATTGGGCTTGGAGAGAAGACAAGACATTGTGGCCTTTATTCAAGCTATTGGGCCGCCAAATACGCAACTTGAATCAAATGCACGAAGGGCAACTTCGGAATAAAACTGGTATTGATTGAGCCCGAAGTAATATACAAGCTATATACCGTTGGAAAGATAATTAAGTTAGCTTTCCAATGAATTTTACAGAGCTAGATTTGGAGTTCTCTAGAAGGAGTTATGACCAATTCATTACAGCTTGTTCAGACTTGGGATTTTCAACGACTCCTTTGTTTTTCAACTTCATTTATTTGTTTTGTTTCAAGTTTGTCAATGTGTAAGGTAAGTCTACCATCAATAATGGTGGGCTAACATTAAGTTTGTCAATGATAACATTAAATAAGGTAAGTATTAAGTTTGTCAATGCTAGCATTAATTATGGTGGGTTGGTGAAGACTTTTGAAGCATACCTTGACAAACCTATACTTGGAGGGTTGTTCCAATGTTTCCATTTTTATTTTTAGGATCTTGGGTTTTTTTATTAGCCTATTTAAACCCAGCAACCTTGCTATGTAAGAGAATTAGAAATTAATGTTATTTTGAATTTGAAAGATTATTCTTTCTTTGGTTCTTTTGAGAACTAGTGAACTTATCAAGAATTAGCATTCTTGTGGTGTTCCAAATTTAGACTTATCACTCACCTTCTCATCTATTTCTTGAGTGTGGCGTCAATATCATTCTCTATACCTTTGATTCATGTTTTCTTAAGCATTGGGTTAAGGTTTTGTTTGTTTTAAATCTGTTTAGAACTTTCTTGGGAAGTTGAAACTTCAATTTAAGTGTGGGTTTCAAAATTTCATTGTGTGATTCGCATCATATTCTTTTGAGAGAGGTCTTTTGGTGGAGATTAGGGTTCGGATGCTTCTGGTTAAGGAAGTTTTTTGTTTGTAAAGATTATAAGGACTCATGATTGGGAGATGTGATTCATTGATTTGAGCAGACTTAGGAAAATAAGAATATTCAACTAATTTTTTGATTTTTGAAGTAACATGTTTTTGGCAGGTCTTTGGTAAAGAAAGAGTAGAAGATAGAGAAATATGAGGCGACGAAGAAGAAGGAGCTAAAGATGAAGTAGTTGTTTCTATATTTTTGAAATCTTCTTCTAGGAGATCAAATAATGTTATTTGACATTACTAATAATACCACCTCTTCTTGTTTTGCTTTCAAATAAGGTTCCTTGAAACAACCTAGGCCATATACCCTATAGTGGCTGAATGATTGTAGGGAAGTTAAAGTAAATAAACAAGTGCTGGTTTCATACTATATTGGGAGATACAAGGATGAGGTTCTATGTGATGTAGTACCCATGCATGCTGATGAGATTAAGGATAAGAATATCACAAGCACATGAAATGATCCTATTCAAGTTCCCGTCGGACCCGTTACGAGAGCTCGAGCAAAGAAATTCAAAGAAGCGCTTAATGGATTGATTCAAGCAACTTGGGCGCAATCAAATTCATGGAGGCCCTTTGAAGGAATCGCTCATGATAAATGCATGATTCAGGCTTTTGAAATTTCCAAATATTCACTTCCATGAAATAGGGAGTTGGTTTGCACATTATGACGGAAAAATATATTATTTTCCTTTTTCAGATACTTTCCCATTTCTTAAGGAGACTATTAGAAAAACAAATCAGTTCATTCTATTTTAATTGCCTAGTTTCCAATTAATTGATGTAAGGCATTTAAAGCCAAATAGGATTCTGATTTGGTTTAAATTCTTTCCTATTTACTTAGATTAGGATTCTGATTTGGTTTAAATTCTTGTAACCAATCCTATATAATGTACTCGTATCTAATAAATGAGAAGAATTTTTTTTTTTTTATGGAATTGTGAGAGTTACTTCTCTGTGGTTCTTTACGAACTCTTTGAACTTATCAGATTTCCATGGCGTTCAATATCTTGACTTATTAATCAGACTTTCCATAGCTGATTGTGGTGTCTTCACATACCAAGGTTCGTGCTTTCAATAAGCATTGGGTCAAGGTTCCATTCCACTCCTGGGTTTAGATTCGATCTTGGGAACTAATTTGGTTAGGGTCGTGTCAATTCTTGACGGGGTTCGTATCATTTGGTATTAGAGCTTAGACTCCAAGGTCAGATCCATCTATCTGTGTTGCTTTTCATTCTTGTTTGAATTTTTCATCCTTGTTCTAGTATTTTTTTAGGGTTTCCTTTTTAAATCAATTTTGTATCCTTGTGGTTAATTCTCCTTAAATCCACAAGTTTTACTTATTCCTAAAAAAAAAACCCCTTTCTTAAAATCTTTCATTTTTTTTTCTCTCCATTATTTGTGTCTTGAAAGTCAAAAAAATAAGTTTTACCTAATAGGTGAAAGTTTTGTCCAAAATCAAAACTCAACTTTCGTACACATTGCCTTCTTATTCTTGAAATTAAATTCTCTTTAATGTCATCTTTGTGAATTACTGCTGAAATCCTGATATTCGTTGATAAGAACCGAGTGAGGATTACTAAGAGTGGAAAAAGGCAAGAGAGTGTGAGCATATTAGAGGGTAAAAGCCAATTAATTTGAGTGAAACACGAGTGGAATTGAGTGATTCATTTTTCTTGAGTCAAACACGTAAGGGAGTGAGGTAAGGTCCTTCCACATTATTTTTAACTTTCTTTTGCAGATAATAGCTATGTCTCACAACCTAGAACGAAACACAAATGAAGAGGATCAATCTGCAACTACTTAGAATTTACAAATTCAAGCATTGATGGGAGAGATGAGAAGGATGATGAGGGGTGAATTAGAGCTTATACACGAGCGTTTGGATCAAGTGGAGAACACACGTGCAGGGCAGCCACAACCTATTCCCCAAGCACGTAGAAGAGAAAGAGCTCCAGTTAGAGGAGAGATTGATGATTATTATAGGGGTGAGTATGATAAGGGTGAGGACTCAGCGGGTAGCTATAGGAGAGACGGACAAGGTAGGAGAGCTAGGAATAAAGATGATGGATTGAGTGGCATAAAGATGAAGATTCCATCTTTTCAAGGTAAATCCGACCTAGAAGCATACCTTGAATGGGAGAAGAAAATGGAGTTCATATGTGACTGCCACAATTATTCAGAGGCAAAGAAGGTTAAATTAGCTGTGATTGAGTTTTCTGACTATGCCATTACTTGGTGGGATCAACTTGTTATAAGTAGAAGGCGAAATAGAGAATGTCCAATTGAGACATGGGATGAAATGAAATCATTGATGAGAAGGCGTTTTGTACCTAACCAGTATTATTGAGATTTGTACCAAAAATTACAACGTCTTCAACAAGGTAGCCGAAGTGTTGAGGATTATTATAAAGAAATGGAGATTGCCATGATTAGAGCAAATGTGGAGGAGAATAGAGAAGCAACTATGGCAAGATTCTTAAGTAGTCTTAATTAGGAGATTGTAGATAAGGTTGAGTTGCAGCATTACGTAGAGATTGAGGAGATGGTCCACAAGGCTATCAAGATTGAGCAGCAACTCAAGAGGAGGGGTAACACTTGTGGAGCCCCAAGCTCGAGTTCCACTCCTTGGAAGCCGAGCTATGCGAAACGAGATGAGTGGCCACAAGCATCTATGGAAGTAAATTGATTAGGGTTGCATCAGTTCTTGACGGGGTTCATATCATTTGGTATTAGAGCCTAGGCTCCAAGGTCAGATAATCTATCTTTATTATTTTTCATTCTTATTTGAATTTTTCATCCTTGTTCTAGTATCTATTAAAAAAAAAAGTGTCTTAAACAGTACCATGTGAACAGTATTTGCGTAAACAGTATTTTTAGGGTTTCCTTTTAAATTAAATTTGCTTCCTTGTGGTTTAATTCTCCTTAAACCCACAAGTTTTACTTATTCCTTTTAATAGACAACAGAGTACGTGGCGTTGTTATACCTAAGCAATGACGAATAAATCGCCTTTAAGACCAGTAGCCCGCATGCTTGGGTTTCCAGCCGATATACCCAGATGAAGAACAGAAAACTCAAAACATTTTTATTTTAGGTTATATAACCCAAAACAGACCTTTTTTTTGGTCTAAAACAGGGTACCAAACCAGATAAAAATTATCAAAAGCTTTTTGATGCATAGGATCCTTGCGAAAGGCAAGTGCAGAGCATACTTTTGTGTTTTTCAAAATGAACAGATTTAAGCCTTCCTTATCTTCCTTTTAAAAATTTAGAACTTCATTGACAAAGAGAAGGAAGAGAATTTAGAAACTCATGTTTTAAGAAATCACATGATTTTTATTTCTTCTCCCGATGATTTTTTTACAATGAAAGAGAACATCCTTTATATAGGATGAGGAGGAGGCAAACATGATAAGATAGGACCCTTATCAAGTTACAAAAGTAGCTTTAACAAAAGCAAACTTTAATAATTAAAGCATGACTCAACAAACATAACTTTAATAATTTGCACACGACAAACTTAAAGCTATGGGGATGAAAGATTCATGTAATCTTTGTCAGAGGAGCTGTCTGTGTCATCTTTTGAGACTGCTGTCTTTGATTGCTTTGGATGCCTACAGTTTGGACCACATGGTGGCCAAGGGCAATGTTGTGCTTTTGGGCAATCTGAAGGAAATGTCATCATTTGAACAATTGGTTGTACTCTGGGTGGATTCGTGCTGGTACTAGCTCTGAATAACGGAGGACTTTCCATTGGTGCTGGATCTTGGAGTTATTGAAGGTGTTGGCTTAATGGCAGGAAATCATCCCAGGGGTCTTGGGCCTCCTTAAAACTTATGTTGCTTCTGATTCAGGCATTGGATTTAGGTTGTAGGTTGTGGATAATTGTTGTAATTTTCTTCTCCACCAAGGAAATGGAGAAAACCATTCAAGAAGGGTCCAGGTCAATGAGGTTGATTTTTCAAGGTTTAACAGATAGTTGAGAGTAGGTTTTACAGGAAAAACCAACTTTGTAGCATAAAGAACGGTTAGGCACCAGATGTACCATAACTAGTCTTCAGTTACATCCCTAGAGGGGTCAATGGTTAGACCTATGAGAAACAAATTCTCAGGATGAAAGGTTGAGAAAGGAAATGAATCTGCTAACATGTAGGCTTTCATAAAAACCCTAAAAATAATTTTTTTTGCAAATTCTTGAATGTCGAAAACTGTGGAAAAGGTCTTTCTAAGAGGAAAGGTCTTTTTAGTTAAAACTTGTTTGGATAGTAAGGTGGCCATTAGGATGATGGGGAAATAATACTCTGAAGATATGTAATGCAAAGATGGTACTGGTTTTGCAAGTCTTGAGAGCAGGTCTGGGATGAGGTTCTGGGTTCCTTTTATATGCTTCACAAAAAAGTCATAGTTTGAGAACCAATCTTTAAGCCTGAGCAACATCTTTTCTGGTACTATTTTCCCTTTGAAATTCATGATGTTGGGAAATGCTGAGTTGTCCATTCGGATGAGAAAGTGATAGCCAATACCATTTTTTACAGCTAAGATTTCCTTGTACACACTGTGATAGTGTTGTTGCGTGTCAGAGAAATGTCCATTAGCATAAGCGATAAAGCTTTCCCATTTATTTCTTCAAGAAGAATAGCAGCCCATGATTCATCACTTGCATCTGTTTGGAGTATCCGTTTGCCATCTGTGATGAGCTCTAATGGCGGCGAATCTTGGCAATCTTTTTTAAAGTGATGACAGCAAGTGTGTGGTTATCATTCCATTCTGGTGGCTTCTTTTTCAATAAAGCTGAAAGCTGACTAGTGTACTAATCGACATAAGGAATAAAGTCCCTGATATAATTGATGATACCAAGGAATTGTTGTATCTATCTCTTGGTGAGATGCTGATTTGGAAAGTGGATCAATTCTTGTGCAATATGTTTTCCTGTCTGGTAGTGTCCGTCTTTGATGATCATTCCAAGGAATTCAATATTGTCTGTTACAATAATGCTTTTCTTGGCTGACAACATAACTCCGTAAGATTGGATAATATCAAAGAATTGATTTAATAATTGGCGATATTCTTCATGTGTTCCTGAAAACAATAAAATATCATCGATATAAATCAATGCATGATGCAAGATGGGTTGAAAGATTTTGACCATGGCCTTTTGGAAAATGGAAAGGGCAATTTTCAAACCAAAAGGTAAAATTGTCCATTGGTAATGAGCATTAGGGATGCAAAAAGCTGTTTTGTATCTTTCTTAGGGGTCAATGCCAATTTGCCAGAAACCTAACTTGAGGTCAAATTTTGAAAAGATTTGGGCATTTTTGAGATAAGTGAAAATAAAGGAAACTTATCATCTTGTAAAAACATGTTTAAGGGTTGATAATCTATGACTAAGCTCTTTTTTCCCCTAACAAGTTCAAAACGTTTTTCCACATAAAACGCCTGACAAGCCTATTAAGAGTTTGTGGGTTCGATAAGTCCTTGGGCCAGTAACTGTGAGGATTCTTTTTGGGCTAAGGCTAAGTTAGATGGACTCATTCTTGGATGGGTAGCCTTAGTTGGGTTGATGTCTTCATTCAGTTTGAAAGGTAACTAAATAAAGAAAGACTTATTTTTCCATAATGGGTTTGGATGAGTGAATTTAGAATGAGATTCTGAACAGTATTTCAAGAACTTGGACGAAATTTCTTAGTAGGACTGTGGAGACTTAGACAGACTATAGAGTTTAAGGATTTCTGTGAAAGATTTGAACATGGATTTTATCTGGTGAATGATATCAAACCCTAATAAGATATCCTTCCTCAAAGATGCGAAGAAATGCGAAGAAATACTTATCATCAAATAACTCTTTAAATCAGTCTCAAATAACACCATTCCCACCATTTCTATTCTAAGCCCTATTAGTCATTTCCTACTAATGACTAGCATTTCCTTTAAGTGTATAAGTGGCAAAAAGAACCTTGTAGTTGTCTTCACAGCCCTATAACTAAAAAATTTTCTCTAGTTCATGAATCCATTCCTCAACAATTAATATATCCATTGAGCCTTCAAAAGATGACGGTTGAAGTTTTTTGAATTACTTTACAACTTGCAAACCATTGGCTATTTAGGGTGGTTGTTGTTGTACTGAATTTGTAATAGCCTATACAAATTTTGGTATTATAGGTTAGTATCCCCGTGAGCATCCCTATCATTAAGGCCGCAATACGAGCATGTCTCGGAGCTCAAGCTATCTTTTCCTTTTTAATCCTTTTAATGCATAAGGGATAAAACAAACAAAATATATATAACTTAATACCTATAGATCTGGTACTATAACAGTCATCCCCAAACCTGAAAAGATCTAAGCGTGATTTTTCTATCAATCAATATCTTAAAGAGCGAAAAAATATTAATAATGAGAGCACCTAAACATTAATGAAATTCTTAAAAGTTAGAGTTCAACAAATAAATCCCAAAAATAAAATGTATATTACACTTAATACGTCCCAAAAAGTCTCATAATCTAATTAGACATATCAAAAAGTCTTCTAGGACTAAGGAAATCAATGAGTGTGAGTAGCTTTGCAAAATGCAATAAGATCTAGGAACCACAATAAACTGTAGTGAGTATAAAAACTCAATAAGCAAACTAGGTTTTCATGTAGCAAAGCTAAATGCATAATATATACAATGTATGTGCATGAAATGTACGACAAGTTGCCGACCGGTGACTTAGGCACTTCCATTAATCATCTAGGCCCTTACATGTTTGTGTGGAGCTCAATCATTTGTGGCTCCACACAAACATGTAATAGCCTACTAAGCACTTAACAACTCATCACAACTTCAATTGTCACTTTTAGAAAAATACATAACCTAAACTTTGCGGCATATTGGCCCTCTAAAGGTCACCCTTGTATAGTCTAAAGAAGTGGCACCCATTCAACTTCAAGAGGTGGCTACAATTGCAAACTCTCATTAAACTCATCATAATAGTCAATTTCAAATTTATGAATCATAAATTTCAAATACAATTGATTAACATAATTCTTTCACATAAAGACTTCTAAGAGACATCTCACGTTCATGGTTAAGGCAATGCATATTTCAAGCAAATTTTTGAATACTCTTGTCAAAAACATCCATAATGCACATATCAAAATTGGTCTTTTCAAAATCCACACAAATATGTATGTTCGTTGTAGTTGTACGTGGCGTTGTTACACCGGAACTACAACAGTACGAAACTGTCCTTAGGGCCAGTAGCCCGCAAGTTCTGGTTTCCAGCCGATATACACTTATCCATAGGAATTCAGATCATAGAAATCTTAGAACATTAAAACTATTTTTCACGATACCACCCGGAAAACGGTTTTTCTTAACCTTTAAAAAGGGTGAACATTGTGAGAAAATAGGTTTTCTTTTCTTAAGTTAGATCTGAGGATAAATCAAGACTTTTCTGATGCACAGGATCCTTAAGTTTAAGGCAAGTGCAGAGCATACTTAGTATAGAAATAGAGATGAACATATTTTAAAAAATCAAAACATTATAAGCCAAGTAATTTTTTCCTAGTTCCTAGAAGAAGAGAGAGTTTTTAGAAGGCTGTGGATTTTCTTAAGAAATCTTTATTTCAAGCTTGAATTTTACAAAGAGGGAACTCACCTTATATAAGGCGATCCAAAGCTAAAAGACAAGATGATAAGATTCTTATCTTATCTTTTACAAAAGATAAAAACAAAAATAAAAAGCAAAAGCACTCTTAAAGCAAACAGTCCACTCTTGCACACTAGCACACTTAATTATTTAAACTGTAGACAAGACAGGACCCTTGTCTTTATAAAAAACTGAGAAAGCCAAGATTCCCGGAGCTTTAAGAAGTGGATGGAAATCTTGATGGAGACACGTCACCAGTTTCTTTCTCATAGTCTTTTTTGGCTCTCTACCAATCTGTCGGTAGAGCATATCTTCTTTATCACAATGAGTGATTTCTTTTTTATGAGGGGAGTTTGGTTCAGTGATCGAGTATTGAGATTCATTTGGTGGGAGGAGAGAGACAAAGTCTTCCCAATGGTCTTGGGTGTCATGGAAGAGGACGTTTGTGTAGTCTGGTCTTTATTCTCAAACAAGGATTCCATGAGGACTTGAGCTAGTACCTGGAGTACATGATTGAATTTTGGGTATGACTTCAAGGGTGTGAGATGGTCCAATGGAAGTATGATGAATGTTTGTGAGCACTGGTTGGATGTTGTTGAGTTCTAGAAGGTAAGCTCTGAGAGTTGACACAATGTTTGGGTGGTGGTTGCTGAAAAATTGCAACTCTCCATGATGAGATAGTGTACCGATTGTAAAATCATGCACTAGATCTTCCCACTGCTCAGTCCACAACAAATGCTTTGATGATCCTAGCAGATACAGACATCATTCCTACCATCATCCAAATCCCAAAGCAAATCCAAAGGCAAGAACTACTTAAGCTCATGTCTTTAGAATGGCTTACCAATTATGAACATTTTCACCAAAACTCAGAACCTGTTCAAATCACCCAGACTTCCTTTGAAAGAAGGCCAGATGGCCAAGTCAAACTTTCATTCCAGACCCCAGAAAAACCACAATCTAAACAACCAAGACTCTCTTATACTGCCATGATCACAGTAATCAGCACTGGTCAAGAAGAAAAAATTCCTATCCAATGATTTTTTTCCACAGGTTACCCTGTTTATCTTGATAAGATCAATGGTCATTTCATATGGGATGTTCCTGAAGCCCATATGTGCAATCTTGAATGTCCATGTCTAGATGACACAGAAGATGATGCTCTAAAATAAGATCCTGTCTAATGTTTTCAGGACAATCTAATGAAGAGTCTTTCCCTCCTCTTGAAAAAAGAACAGACCCTCAATCCAAAATTGTCTCCCAACCTTTTGTCTAATCACCAATCACTTCTTCTGGACAGTCAGAACTGCCAAAGCAATATGAAGCAGCTCTAAATTAGCAAACCCAAAATGCCAATAATCAGAATCAAGCCCTACAACATCTGGGAAAAAATACAGGTTTCCTAATCTAAGACAAAGATTAACTCTATTAGCTCTCGTCTTGAGCAAATTTATCTAAATTTGTAAAACAGAATCACAGAGTTAGATAGAGATCTTAGAGTGATGATCAACAACCAAATTTGGGGACTTGCTAGAATTGATGCTGACAAAGCTCAACCTTCTTTGTTCACCAAAACCCAATTCCTACGCCATTTTTCAGTACATGCCAACCTTTCTATACTCCATCTCCATCCCAAATGAGTCATAATCATTTTTTTGGTTTTACTCATCTCCATTCACCAAATCTCAATATTCCTCAACCAAAACCAAGTTCACTAAAAAAGCCAAAGCCTAAAGTAAAAATTTCGGACCCAAAACCACAAAGAGAATCCTCCGTTATCCTAGAAGACTCACCTAAATCAACTCCTGAACCTTCCAAAAAAGACAAAGCTCATGTCGATCAATACTATTATCATAGCGTTGAAGATGAAACTCAACCCTTGTCTTTCCACTCAGCCTCAGAACCTGAACAATCATCATCTAGCTATCCATCCTCTTCCACAAAACCAGAATACTCAACATCAGATTATGAATCAAAATATGCTGATATTTCTGGTCTTTTAATGGCTACCAAAACCGAAGAACCAAACACATCCACTCCTATCGTAGATAGTTCTGATGAAGAAAGTAATAATCAACCTTCTAGAACCGAACCTGTTCCACCCTTACCTCTTGTCTTCAATATTCAAGAAGGTTCCACTAAGTCACCCTCATGGTTCACTTTCGATGAAGTGGCCAGCCAGACACCAAGAATTTGCAGCTTAGATCGATGTACAAATGAAAAGGCCTAATGCACAATCTCAGACAGTCCTTCGAGAATTTTGTTCCTGTTTTACGGGATCTCTAAGAGATTAGTTTGAAAGCCTTGGAGAATACAGGCAGCTTCAGATAATTCAGACCACTACAGCAATTGCTCTTTTGGTCATTTATGAGCAATTTATTGGAGAACCTTCAGCCTCCAATGAAGCAGCCAGAAAGGAGTACCACCAGATGAAATGTTGTTCTCTCAAATGACATCATTTGGAAATACATTACAAACGAAAGAGTATGCTATTTTACAAACTAAATGGATTCAATGATTCAAATAAGTTTAACCTCGATTGTAATCTAATTACAACCTAACATTAAAGATTGAGCTCCCATGAACATCATACTTATGTAAGAGGGTAGTAATAATCTATTCACCTTAAGAAATTATTTACTACAACTTTATGAATTAGAAGGTTTCATTCCTACAATTTTAAAATATAATGACCAGTTCTCAATCTATAATCAGTAGTGGCCTGAAGGTGTTCAACTAGCCGGATAGATTTTTCTCGTTTGTTGGGACAATCCTTGGCATAGTGACCTTTTTTCTTGCAGATAAAACATCTGCTTGATTTTCTCCGTTTCTGATCTCTGAATGAACTTGATTTTTTCCTGAAGAATCTGTAAGGCTTTCTGGATTTGCGAGGCTTTGAAGAATATTCTGAATTGTTGAATTTCCGGAAATGCCTTTTCTTTTTGGAACTGCAATCACAATCCTTTTTCTTTTTGCACTTGATCTGGAGATAAGGCTTTTTGCAAGCACTACGGAATGGCTCTTTGTCTTTTAACAGTTCTTTGAAAAATTGTTTTTGCTCACAAAGTTTATCAAGGCATGTCTTAGCAATCTGAAAGATTTTGCCAAGAGATATGACATCAAGACTAAGATTGTGAGTTTTGAGCTGCCGTTGGATGTCTGGTTGTAATTCATCTGGTAGGGAAGCCAGGAAGACATGCTTCAATGTAGGTTCATTGAATCCATTAAGCTTGTAGAACAAGAGAGACATGCGTTTGTAATGGAATTCAAGATCTTTAGCATTGAGAGAGCAGCATTTCATATTAAGATAGTCTCGGCGTGCAGCTTCAAAAACTGCAGCTGGATCGCCTAGAAACTGATCATGAATAACTGCAAGAGCACTTGAGACTTCTGGTAATTGAACAAATTGCAGTTGTTATGCGAATCGCCTAATGAATCAAACCAATCTCTTAGGGCACCCGTAAAACGAGTAGCAAATTCCCTAAGAACGGAATGAGTAGTTGCTCCTGACCGTAACATTTGGAGATCAATCTAGGCAGACATTTCAGTAAGTCTGTCTCGCCATTTATGAGATGGAATATCATCAAATGTAAACCATGGACCATTGGAAGGTTTTTCACTGGTTTGACCGCGAGGGGGTTGAGTTGTGGCAGAAGATTTAGCTGGAGGTTCGTCCTCAATATCTGAGGGAATGTCAAAATATGGTTTGGGTTGTCTAGAGTTTTGACCTTGTTCGGGTGGATTGTCAGCCATGAGGATTCTGGTAACATCAGCATAAGACTTTTCAGAATCACTGGTGGTGGATGGTGAAGAGGATGCTGTGTCAGTAGAAGTGTCTGAAACAGCTAGGTTTGAATCAGAAGTGGAGTCATCAATTTCTGGAGATGGGTTGGCTATCTGAGCACTGTATTGATGCATAGGGGTTTTATCTTTGGACTGTGTTGGTGGTGGCGGCTGTGGTGATGTGGGTGTGTAAGTTGGAGAGTGGTGCTCTGGAATAATTAATGATGATTTGTAGGTTCTGACCGGAGGAGGTGGCTGAGGTTTGGACTTTGGTTTTGATTTTGGCTTAGGTGTTGATGGAATAGGATGGTCTCTGAATAGAGTATGGGTCATGCCAAACAATTTGGATGGATCATAAGATCTAATTGGAGAAAGCATAGAGGCAAATGGGTGATAGGGTGGACTTATGGTGGGTAGGGGTGGTAATGTGGTAAACAAGGTAGGTCTTTGTTTTTCAGATTCAATCTAGGCAAACTCAGCTTGTAAGCGTCTGATCTCTCTTTCTTTTTTATCAAACTCTGGGCCGTAGTATCTTTGACCAAGCATGGTTCGGAGTTCTGAATCTAACTGAACAATTCTGGATTGAAGATTTTTGTAGATCTGCTCCATTTGGGCGGTAATTGAGTCAACTTTCATTTCAATCTGTTCAGTTCGTAAACTGATTTTTTCAACCTTGGAATGGATATTCAACAAGGTATCATTTTGTGCTCTGGCATTTTGGGTTTGCCAGTTGAGGACTGATTCAAAAGGTTTAGGAGATTCAAGATGACCACTTGAGGTAATAGCTGAAGGAATAAAGGGTTTAGACACAACATTGCGTTGTGAATCAGTATGAGTGTCAAGAGGAGGAAAAGATGAAGAATAGTCAGAGGAAGTAGAAGAGAACATCATACAAGCCAATGGTTGTACAATTGGTGTGTGATTAGGAAGTGGGGATGGAATCTCAGTTTTGCAATCCATTTGAGTTCTTTTTTGTAAATGGGTAGTGGACTTGGTGGAGGTGGAGGGTCTTTTGGTAGTTTGGGTTCACAGTGTTTACATGGGACAGGTGGTTTCTTCTTTTGAGGCTTTTTGCTTCTTTTGGTATAATCATCGTCCTCTTCCCAATCATCCCAACAGGGACAATTTGGGTCGCACATTCCTGAGCCAGGGACATCCCATAAGAAATGGCCATTTTGTTTGGCTGGATATACAGGGTAACCATCAGAATTGAACCCTGTGATTGGCAGATCTTCTTGAGCCGTCGGAATAGCTGTGATCATTGAGGAATAAGTGAAAGAGAGCCGAGGAGGCTCTTGTGGAGCACTTGGAGGTGGTTTGAAAGTCATACGAACTGTTCCATCTTGTCGTCTTTCAAACATGCTTTCAGATGTCTGAATAGGAGTCAGATTATTATGGAATCGCCATAGTTTGAGATCCATTCAAGAGGCATAAGCTGGATGAGCTCATGTCGAGGAATTTGTCTTGGGATCTGAATGATGGTTGGGATCTGATCTGATTCTGCTAACACCATGAGGGTGTCAGAGTAATGTTCAGGAGTGGGTAGATCTAAGATATGATTTTGGAGCCTATAGACCAATTGATGATGAAGGGTAGCAATTTTTACTGAAGAAATTTGTTCTGCACCTTGAATTTGAACTTGAACTTTCAAGGCTGTGGGAAGGTTGGTATCTTGAAGAGAAAGGTTGAAATTTGGATAGAAAGTGAGTAGAACACTTCCGGCATGAAGGGTTGTGAGAACAGTGCCTATAACAGCATCTTGGTACTGTTTGAACCGGGTATCAAGCATAGCAATTCTGGCTGTCACCGGTAATCCCTTTCTCCCATGAAGGGTGAGGATTAATCTGACTCCTCCCAGATGGAGATGAGTATAACCTTCTCGTTTCCAGTTTGAGATTAACTCTGAAGGGATTTCTAGAGTTACATATTGTTCAGCATTAGTTGCTTGGAGTGAACATTGATCAAGTCTAGAAGATTGGATGTATTCTTTTGGTTGAGGCCGTCGAGTGGAGATAAGAGTTCTGATGCTTCGGGTAAAAGAACTGGGATGTTTGTACAACTGGTAAGGACTGATAAGAGGGTAGGAAGATTCATTGATTTGGGCAGATTCAGGGATATAGGAGTATTCAACAAGATTTTCTATTTTATTGGTAGTGTGAGAAGTGCAAGATTTGGGTAAAGAAAGTGTAGAAGAAAGAGTAATAGGAGTTGAGGAAGTTGGAGTTGAAGATGTAGAGGATGCCATTTTGAGCTTGCCCAGATTGAATCTGAAAAACAAAGACCTACCTTGTTTACCACATTACCACCCCTACCCACCATAAGTCCACCCTATCACCCATTTGCCTCTATGCTTTCTCCAATTAGATCTTATGATCCATCCAAATTGTTTGGCATGACCCATACTCTATTCAGAGACCATCCTATTCCATCAGCACCTAAGCCAAAATCAAAACCAAAGTCCAAACCTCAGCCACCTCCTCCGGTCAGAACCTACAAATCATCCTTAACTATTCCAGAGCACCACTCTCCAACTTATACACCTACATCACCACAGCCGCCACCACCAACACAGTCCAAAGATAAAACCCCTATGCATCAATACAGTGCTCAGATAGCCAACCCATCTCCAGAAATTGATGACTCCACTTCTGATTCAAACCTAGCTGTTTCAGAAACTTCTACTGACACAGCATCCTCTTCACCATCCACCACCAGTGATTCTGAAAAGTCTTATGCTGATGTTACCAGAATCCTCATGGCTGACAATCCACCCGAACAAGGTCAAAACTCTAGACAACCCAAACCATATTTTGACATTCCCTCAGATATTGAGGACGAACCTCCAGCTAAATCTTCTGCCACAACTCAACCCTCACAAGCGGTCAAACCAAAAAAACCTTCCAATGGTCCATGGTTTACATTTGATGATATTCCATCTCATAAATGGCGAGACAGACTTACTGAAATGTCTGCCTAGATTGATCTCCAAATGTTACGGTCAGGAGCAACTACTCATTCCGTTCTTAGAATTTGCTTTACTTTTTCTGGTGCCCTAAGAGATTGGTTTGATTCATTAGGCCATTCGCAAACCGCAATTTGTTCAATTACCAGAAGTCTCAAGTGCTCTTGCAGTTATTCATGATCAGTTTCTAGGCGATCCAGCTGCAGTTTTTGAAGCTGCACGCCGAGACTATCTTAATATGAAATGCTTTCTCAATGCTAAAGATCTTGAATTCCATTACAAACGCATGTCTCTCTTGTTCTACAAGCTTAATGGATTCAATGAACCTACATTGAAGCATGTCTTCCTGGCTTCCCTACCAGATGAATTACAACCAGACATCCAACGGCAGCTCAAAACTCACAATCTTAGTCTTGATGTCATATCTCTTGGCAAAATCTTTCAGATTGCTAAGACATGCCTTGATAAACTTTGTGAGCAAAAACAATTTTTCAAAGAACTGTTAAAAGACAAAGAGCCATTCCGTAGTGCTTGCAAAAAGCCTTATCTCCAGATCAAGTGCAAAAAGAAAAAGGATTGTGATTGCAGTTCCAAAAAGAAAAGGCATTTCCGGAAATTCAGCAATTCAGAATATTCTTCAAAGCCTCGCAAATCCAGAAAGCCTTACAGATTCTTCAGGAAAAAATCAAGTTCATTCAGATATCAGAAACGGAGAAAATCAAGCAGATGTTTTATCTTCAAGAAAAAAGGTCACTATGCCAAGGATTGTTGAACACATATTAGTACGTGGCGTTGTTTACACCAGGTCTACAACATTAGAACTGTACTTTGGGCCAGTAGCCCGCAAGTCCTGGTTTCCAGCCGATATACTTGTATGAGCATCAAAATCCTTAAAACAATTTTGTAGGTTTTACAACCCAAAACAGACTTTCCTTTTAGTCTAAAACAGGGTACCAAACCAGATAAAAGTTATCAAGGTTTCTGATGCACAGGATCCTTGCTGAAAGGCAAGTGCAGAGCATACTTCCTTGAGATTTCAAAATGAACAGATAAAATCTTTATTCTTTTCTTTTCTTTAGAACTTCATTTGCAGAGAGAGAGAGAAGAGTTTAAAAAGTCATAGCTTAGAAAACACGAGAGTTTTTATTGATAATGCTTGATAGATGATGATGATCTTACAATGAAGCGAGAAATCCTTTATATAAGGATTCCAAAGCATAAAGATAGGACAGGACCCCTATCTTTTTGAAAAGTAAAAGTAAAAGACACACTTATTACACTCCTTTAATTATTACAAGCGACAAAGACTTAAAGCATGACATGGACATGACTTTTACAAAAGTAAAAGCTTAAAGTAAAAGCAAGCTTTAATGATTACAACAAGACAAAATCATAAAGCAAACATAATTATTACAACAAGACAAACTACTTTAATTATTGCAACAAGACAAACTACTTTATGGAGAGCGGAGATTCATGTAGTTGTCTTCAGATGACCAATCTGTTTCATCGGGATCACGATCATTATCTTTTGGGAAAAATGTCTTGGAGAGCTTTGGATGCTTGCAACGGGGACCACGGCAAGGTGGATAAGGACAATCTCTCCTGTAGCCTGGTGGTAATTGTTGAGGTGATGTCTGAGTTGCTTTGTCTTTTTTCTGAGGCGGAGGTTGAGATGATGATCCTGGTTCATACATGGTTGGTTGTGGGAATTGTTGAAGGTGTTGGCTGAGTGGAAGGAAGTCTTCCCATGGGTCTTGAGAGTCTTGGTAAAGGAAATCAGTGTAGTCTGGTTTTTCTTCCTTGATGATGATACCTGTAGACTTTGGTTTGGATATGGCTGATGGAGTGGGAATCATAATCATGTCATGTTGAGGGCCAAGGCATGTGTGGAAGATATCCTTATGAGGTGGAGTCTGGTGATTGAGTTGGGAAAGGTAGTTGTTGAGGTTGGGCTGGAGTTCATTTTCAATGAGAGTTGGATGAGGAGTGGTGAAATATTCATATACCTGATCTTGAGTCCAGAAAAGGTTGGTGTCTGGATGTTGGAAATATGGGCGATGGATAATGAACACAGATGTGAACATTTTGGCTTCAGATTCAGGCATGCGATCAAGATTGTATAATTCTGTTAATTGCTGTAATTTCTTTCTCCACCAGGGAATGGGGGAGAACCACTCGAGAAGAGTCCAGATAAGAGAGGTGGATTTTTCTGGATTAAGGAGATGGGACAAGGTTGAATGAACTGGTAAAACCAACTTAGTAGCATATAAGACAGTTAGGCACCAGATGTACCATAACTCATATTCCTGTAATTTCATTGGGTGGATCAAGTGTTAAACCAAGAAAAACATGTTTTCTGGATGGAAGGTTGAGAAAGGAAATGAATCTGCTAAAAGGTAAGCTTTCATGAAGAATCGAAACATAGCCTTTTTTGCAAATTCTTGGAGGGCAAAGACTGAGGTGAAGGTTTTGCCAAGGGGAAATGTCTTTTTGGTGATAGCTTCAGAAGGGAGTGAAGTAGCCATGAGAATAATTGGGAAGTGATATTTGGTGGAAACAAGGGCTAGAGGCTGTTCTGGTTTTGAGAGTCGGGATAGCATATCAGGGATGAGGTTTTGAGATCCTTTTATATGCTTGACAGAGAAATCATATTTAGAAAACCAATCTTTTAACCTGAGTAACATCTTTTCGGGAACAGTATTACCTTTAAAATTGAGGATATTAGGAAAAGCTGAACTGTCCATTCTGATGAGGAAATGATGTCCAATGAGATGAAACTCAAATTTTTTGATGCCATTCTTTACCGCTAAGATTTCTTTGAAGACGCTATGGTAGTGCTTCTGTGTGTCACAAAATGTCCACTAGCGTGAGCGATAAAGTGTTCTTTTCCATTGATTTCTTCAAGAAGGATGGCACCCCATGATTCATCACTAGCATCTGTTTGCAATATGCGTTTGCCATCTGTGATCAACTTTAATGGTGGCAGATCTTGCGCAAGTTGCTTGAGAGTAGTGACAGCATTTGTGTGGTCTGAATTCCACTCCGGAGGCTTCTTTTTCAATAAAGCCGAAAGGTGATGAGTGTAATGGTCGACATGTGGGATAAAGTCTCTGATGTAGTTGACAATGCCAAGAAATTGTTGGACTTGCTTTTTGGAAAGTTGTTGATCTGGAAAGTGAAGCAATTCTTGGGCAATGTGCTTTCCTGGCTGGTAGTGTCCGTCTTTAATGATCATACCAAGGAATTCAATATTATCCGTTGCAATGGTACTTTTCTTTGCTGATAACATGATACCATGGGTTTGGATAATATCAAAGAAGTGATTTAACAATTGTCGATGTTCATCATGTGTTCCTGAAAACAGTAAAATATCGTCAATGTAAATCAATGCATGATGCAAGATGGGTTCAAAGATTTTGACCATGGATTTTTGAAAGATGGAAGGGGCTGTTTTGAGACCGAAGGGTAAAACTGTCCATTGGAAATGAGCATTGGGAATACAAAAAGCAGTTTTGTACCGTTCAGAAGGTTCAATGCCTAATTGCCAAAAACCTGATTTTAAATCAAATTTTGAAAAGATCTGGGCATTTTTTAGAAAAGTAAACATGCTTTGTCTTTTGGGCAATGGGAATTTATCATCTTGTAAAAACATGTTTAATGGCTGGTAATCAATGACTAAGCATTTCTTTCCTCTGACAATTTCAGAATGTTTCTCAACATAAAAGGCTTGGCAAGCCCATTGAGAATGTGTGGGTTCAATAAGACCTTAGGCTAACAATTGAGAACACTCTGTTTGGGCTAGGACTAAGTCGGAAGGACTCATTCCTGGATGAGTGGCTTTTGTGGGATTAATATCTTCATTTAGTTTGAAGGGCAACTTAATGGAGAAAGACTGATTTTTCCAAAGTGGGGGTTTGGATGGGTGAACTCAGAATGAGATTCTGGACAATATTGTAAAAGCTTGGTTGAAATGTCGTGGTAAGATGGGGGTGTTTCAGACAAATTGTAAAGTTTCAAGATGTCTGTGAAAGGTTTGAACATGGATTTGACTCGGATGCCATTGGGAATGATCTGGAGGTGTTTGATCTGGTGAATTATGTCAAAACCTAACAAGATATCCTTATTAGGCAGATTGGATCCGATAACTTTGGTCCAAATGACACAATTGGGAAAAATTTGAATACCAATGGGTTTTTTGGTAATCAATTTGGTAGTGAAGAATTTTCCACTTGCAACCCGGAAATGTTCTTCATAATGGGTCCAACTTTCAGGGAGAAGAAGGGCTGGATTTAACATACTTCTCTGGGCTCCAGTATCTAAAAGACCAATTGCTGGAATGGGCTTGTGGAATTTTGAAGGCAAGATTTGGAGTTTAATGGAAGGAATGGGAACAGAAGTGTCGAGAGACAACAACTGTTGATGGAAAATGCTTTGGGGCTTATCATTTTCTGAATCACTAGATGAGTCTTCCGTCTGAACAACACTGTTTCATCAGTGGGTTCTTCTTGTTCAGAGAAATAGAATTCAAGCTCTTCATTTTCAGGAGAATAATCAGTGGTAGCCTGAAGGTGTTCAACTAGCCGAATAGATTTTTCTCGTTTGTTGGGACAATCTTTGGCATAGTGACCTTTTTTCTTGCAGATAAAACATCTGCTTGATTTTCTCCGTTTCTGATCTCTGAATGAACTTGATTTTTTCCTGAAGAATCTGTAAGGCTTTCTGGATTTGCGAGGCTTCGAAGAATATTCTGAATTGCTGAATTTCCGGAAATGCCTTGTCTTTTTGGAACTGCAATCACAATCCTTTTTCTTTTTGCACTTGATCTGGAGATAAGGTTTTTTGCAAGCACTACGGAATGGCTCTTTGTCTGTTAACAGTTCTTTGAAAAACTGTTTTTGCTCACAAAGTTTATCAAGGCATGTCTTAGCAATCTGAAAGATTTTGCCAAGAGATATAGTGTCAAGACTGAGATTGTGAGTTTTGAGCCGCATTGGATGTCTCGGTTGTAGTTCATCCGGTAGGAAGCCGAAAAGACATGCTTCAATGTAGGTTCATTGAATCCATTAAGCTTGTAGAACAAGAGAGACATTCTTTTGTAATGGAATTCAAGATCTTTAGCATTGAGAGAGCAACATTTCATATTGAGATAGTCTCTGCGTGTAGCTTCAAAAACTGCAGCTGGATCGCCTAGAAACTGATCATGAATAACTGCAAGAGCACTTGAGACTTCTAGTAATTGAACAAATTGCGATTGTCTCAGATCGCCTAATGAATCAAACCAATCTCTTAGGGCACCCGTAAAACGAGTAGCAAATTCCCTAAGAACGGAATGAGTAGTTGCTCCTGACCGTAACATTTGGAGATCAATCCAGGCAGACATTTCAGTAAGTCTGTCTCGCCATTTATGAGATGGAATATCATCAAATGTAAACCATGGACCATTGGATGGTTTTTCACTGGTTTGACCGCGAGGGGGTTGAGTTGTGGCAGAAGGTTCAGCTGGAGGTTCATCCTCAATATCTGAGGGAATGTCAAAATATGGTTCAGGTGGTCGAGAGGGTTGACCTTGTTCGGGTGGATTGTCAGCCATGAGGATTCTGGTAATATCAGCATAAGACTTTTCAGAATCACTGGTTGTGGATAGTGAAGAGGATGCTGTGTCAGTAGAAGTGTCTGAAACAGCTAGGTTTGAATCAGAAGTGGATTCATCAATTTCTGGAGATGGATTGGCTATCTGAGCACTGTATTGGTGCATAGGTGTTTTATCTTTAGACTGTGTTGGTGGTGGAGGCTGTGGTGATGTTGGTGTGTGAGTTGGAGAGTGATGCTCTGGAATAGTTAATGAGGATTTGTAGGTTCTAACTGGAGGAGGAGGCTGAGGTTTGGGTTTTGGTTTTGATTTGGGTTTAGGTGCTGGTGGAATAGGGTGGTCTCTGAAAAGAGTATGGGTCATGCCAAATAATTTGGATGGATCATAAGATCTGATTGGAGAAAGCATAGAAGCAAATGGGTGGTAAGGTGGACTTATGGTGGGTATGGGTGGTGATGTGGTAAACAAGGTAGGTCTTTGTTTTTCAGATTCAATCTGGGCAAGCTCAGTTTGTAAGCGTCTGATCTCTCTTTCTTTTTGGTCAAACTCTGGGCCATAATATCTTTGAGCAAGCATGGTTCAGAGTTCTGAATCCAATTGAACAATTCTGGATTTAAGATTCTGGTGGATCTGCTCCATTTGAGCTGTAATTGAGTCAACTTTCGTCTCAATCTGTTCAGTTCGTAAACTGATTTTTTCAACCTTGGAATGGATATTCAACAAGGTATCATTTTGTGCTCTGGCATTTTGGGTTTGCCAGTTGAGGACTGATTCAAAAGGTTTAGGAGATTCAAGATGACCACTTGAGGTAATAGCTGAAGGAATAAAGGGTTTAGACACAACATTGCGTTGTGAATCAGTATGAGTGTCAAGAGGAGGAAAAGATGAAGAATAGTCAGAGGAAGTAGAAGAGAACATCATACAAGCCAATGGTTGTACGATTGGTGTGGAGTTATGAGAAAATGAGGGAACTTCAGATTTGCAATTTCTTGCAATCCATTTGAGTTCTTTTTTGTAAATGGGTAGTGGACTTGGTGGAGGTGGAGGGTCTTTTGGTGGTTTGGGTTCACAGTGTTTACATGGGACAGGTAAGGTTTTCTTTTTGGGTTTTCTTTTCCTTTTGGTGTCGTAATCATCATCCTCTTCCCAATCATCCCAACAGGGACAATTTGGGTCGCACATTCCTGAGCCAGGGACATCCAATAAGAAATGTCCGTTGTGTTTGGCTGAATAAACAGGGTAGCCGTCAGAATTGAACCCTGTGATTGGCAAATCTTCTTGAGCTGTCTGAACAGCTGTGATCATTGAGGAATAAGTGAAAGAGAGCCTAGGAGGCTCTTGTGGAGCACTTGGAGGTGGTTTGAAAGTCATACGAACTGTTCCATCATGTCGTCTTTCAAACATGCTTTCTGATGTCTGAATAGGAGCTGTATTATTATGGAACTGCTCATAGTTTGAGATCCATTCAAGAGGCATAAGCTGTATGAGCTCATGTCGAGGAATTTGTCTTGGGATCTGGATAATGGTTGGGATCTGATCTGATTCTGCTAACACCATGAGGGTGTCAGAGTGATGTTCAGGTATGGGTAGATCTAAGGCATGATTTTGAAGCCTATAGACCAATTGATGATAGAGAGTAGCAATTTTGGCTGAAGAAATTTGTTCTGCACCTTGAATTTGGACTTGAACTTTCAAGGCTGTTGGAAGGTTGGTATCTTGAAGAGAAAGGTTGAAATTTGGATAGAAAGTGAGTAGAACACTTCCTGCATGAAGAGTTGTGAGGACAGTACCTATAACAGCATCTTGGTACTGCTTGAACCGGGTATCTAGCATAGCAATTGGCCGACCGGTAATCCTTTTCTCCCATGAAGGGTGAGGATTAATCTTACTCCTCCCAGATGGAGATGAGTATAACCTTCTCTTTTCCAGTTTGAGATTAACTCTGAAGGGATTTCGAGAGTTACATATTGCTCAGCAGTGGTTGCTTGGAGTGAACACTGATCAAGTCTAGAAGACTGGATGTATTCTTTTGGGTGAGGCCTTTTAGTGGATATAAGGGTTCTGATGCTTCGGGTGAAAGAACTGGGTCGTTTGTACAACTGGTAAGGGCTAATAAGAGGGTAGGAGGATTCACTGATTTGGGCAGATTCAGGAATATAGGAGTATTCTATAAGATTTTCGATTTTATTGGTAGTGTGAGAAGTGCAAGATTTGGGTAAAGAAAGTGTAGAAGAAAGAGTAATAGGGGTTGAAGGAGTTGAAGTTGAAGATGAAGATGATGCCATGATTTAGAAATTCTCTCTGCGCCTGAAGTCTAATGAGCAAAATTGAATAAAAGATTTTAATCATACCATTTTGGTGAAATGAAGAACAAAGTTTTGAAAATAAAGGTATTTTCAAGGTAAGTAAAACTCCGATATGGCTCTGATACCATCTATCCGGCTAGTTGAACACCTTCAGGCCACTACTGTTTATTCTCCTGACAAAGAAGAACTTGAATTCTATTTCTCTGAACAAGAAGAACCCACTAATGAAACAGTGTTCGCACTGGAAGACTCATCTACTGATTCAAAAAATGATGAGCCTCAAAACATTTTCCATCAACAGTTGTTGTCTCTAGACACTTCTGTTCCCATTCCCTCCATCAAACTACACATTTTACCTTCAAAATTCCACAGGCCCATTCCAGCAATTGGTCTTTTAGATACTGGAGCCCAGAGAAGTATGTTAAACCCAGACATTCTTCCCCCTGAAAGTTGGACTCATTATGAAGAACATTTCAGGGTTGCAAGTGGAAAATTCTTCACTACCAAATTGATTACCAAAAAACCCATTAGTATTCAACTTTTTCCTAATTGTATCATTTGGACCAAGGTTATCGGTTCAAATCTGCCTAATAAAGATATTTTGTTAGGTTTTGACATAATTCATCAGATCAAACACCTCCAAATCATTCCTACTGGAATTCGAGTCAAATCCATTTTCAAACCTTTCACAGACATTTTGAAGCTTTACAATTTGTCTGAAACTCCCCCATCTTATCAAGACATTTCAGCCAAGCTTTTACCCTATTGTCCAGAATCCCATTCTGAGTTCACCCATCCAAACCCTCTTTGGAAAAATCAGTCTTTCTTCATTAAGTTGCCCTTCAAACTAAATGAAGACATCAACCCAACAAAAGCCACTCACCCAGGAATGAGTCCTTCTGACTTAGTCCTAGCCCAAAAAGAGTGTTCTCAATTGTTAGCCTAAGGTCTTATTAAACCCACACATTCTCAATGGGCTTGCCAAGCCTTTTATGTTGAGAAACATTCTGAAATTGTCAGAGGAAAGAAATGCTTAGTCATTGATTACCAGCCATTAAACATGTTTTTACAAGATGATAAATTCCCATTGCCCAAAAGACAAAGCATGTTTACTTTTTTTAAAAATGCCCAGATCTTTTCAAAATTTGATTTAAAATCAGGTTTTTGGCAATTAGGCATTGAACCCTCTGAGCGGTATAAAACTACCTTTTGTATTCCCAATGCTCATTTCCAATGGACAGTTTTACCCTTCGGTCTCAAAACAGCCCCTTCTATTTTCCAAAAATCCATGGTCAAAATCTTTGAACCTCTTTTGCATCATGCATTGATTTACATTGACGATATTTTACTGTTTTTAGGAACTCATAATGAACATCGCCAGTTGTTAAATCAGTTCTTTGATATTATCCAAACTCATGGCATCATGTTGTCAGCAAAGAAAAGCACCATTGCAACGGATAATATTGAATTCCTTGGTATGATCATTAAAGATGGACACTACCAGCCAGGAAAGCACATTGCCCAAGAATTGCTTCACTTTCCAGATCAGCAACTTTCCAAAAAGCAAGTCCAACAATTTCTTGGTATTGTCAACTACATCAGAGATTTTATCCCACATGTCGACCACCACACTCATCACCTTTCGGCTTTATTAAAAAAGAAGCCACCAGCGTGGAATTCAGACCACACAAATGCTGTCACTACTCTAAAGCAACTTGCGCAAGATCTGCCACCATTAAAGTTGATCACAGATGGCAAACGCATATTGCAAACAGATTCTAGTGATGAATCATGGGGTGCCATCCTTCTTGAAGAAATCAATGGAAAAGAACACTTTATCGCTTACGCTAGTGGACACTTTTCTGACACACAGAAGCACTACCATAGCGTTTTCAAAGAGATCTTAGCGGTAAAGAATGGCATCAAAAAATTTGAGTTTCATCTCATTGGACATCATTTCCTCATCAGAATGGACAGTTCAACCTTTCCTAATATCCTCAATTTTAAAGGTAATACTGTTCCCGAAAAGATGTTACTCAGGTTAAAAGATTGGTTTTCCAAATATGACTTTTCTGTCAAACATATAAAAGGATCCCAAAACCTCATCCCTGATATGTTATCTCGCCTCTCAAAACCAGAACAGCCTCTAGCCCTTGTTTCCACCAGATATCACTTCCCCATTATTCTCATGGCTACTTCCCTTCCTTCTGAAGCCATCACCAAAAAGACATTTCCCCTTGGCAAGACTTTCAACACTGTCTTTGCACTCCAGGAATTTGTAAAAAAGGCTATGTTTCGATTCTTCATGAAAGCTTACCTTTTAGCAGATTCATTCCCTTTCTCAACCTTCCATCCAGAAAACATGTTCCTTACTGGTTTAACCCTTGATCCACCCAATGAAATTACCGAAGATGAGTTATGGTACATCTGGTGCCTAACTGTCTTATATGCTACTAAATTGGTTTTACCAGTTCATTCAACCTTGTCCCATCTCCTTAATCCAGAAAAATCAACCTCTCTTATCTGGACTCTTCTCGAGTGGTTCTCCCCAATTCCCTGGTGGAGAAAGAAATTACAGCAATTAACAGAATTATACAATCTTGATCGAATGCCTGCATCTGAAGCCAAAATGTTCACATCTGTGTTCAATATTCATCGGCCATATTTCCAACATCCAGACACCAACCTTTTCTGGACTCAAGATCAGGTATATGAATATTTCACCACTCCTCATCCCGCTCTCATTGAAAATGAATTCCAGCCCAACCTCAACAATTACCTTACTCAACTCAATTACCAAACTCCACCGCATAAGGATATCTTCCACACATCCCTTGGCCCACAACATGACATGATTATGATTCCCACTCCATCACCCATATCTAAGCCAAAGTCCACCGGTATCATCATCAAGGAAGAAAAATCAGACTACACTGACTTCCTTTACCAGGACTCCCAAGACCCATGGGAAGAATTCCTTCTACTCAGCCAACACCTTCAACAGTTCCCACAACCATCCATGCATGAACCAGGATCATCATCTCAACCTCAGCCTCAGAAAAAAGACAAAGCAACTCAGACATCACCACAACAATTACCACCAGGCTACAGGAGAGATTGTCCCTATCCACCTTGCCGTGGTCCCCGTTGTAAGCATCCAAAGCTCTCCAAGACATTTTTCCCAAAAGATAATGATCGTGATCCAAATGAGACAGATTGGTCATCTAAAGACGACTACATGAATCTCCGCTCTCCATAAAGTAGTTTGTCTTGTTGTAATAATTATGTTTGCTTTTGCTTTATGATTTTGTCTTCTTGTAATCATTAAAGCTTGCTTTTACTTTAAGCTTTTACTTTTGTCAAAGTCATGTCCAAGTCGTGCTTTAAGTCTTTGTCGCTTGTAATAATTAAAGGAGTGTAATAAGTATGTCTTTTACTTTTCAAAAAGAAAAAGATAGGGGTCATGTCCTATCTTTACGCTTTGGAATCCTTATATAAAGTATTTGTCTCCTCCTTGTAAGATACACATCCATCAATCAAAAAAACCTCTCGTGTTTTCTCTAAGCTATGACTTTCTAAACTCTTCTCTCTCTCTCTGCAAATGAAGTTCTAAAGAAAAGAAAAGAATAAGGTTTTATCTGTTCATTTTGAAATCTCAAGGAAGTATGCTCTGCACTTGCCTTTCAGCAAGGATCCTGTGCATCAGAAAACTTGATAACTTTTATCTGGTTTGGTACCCTGTTTTAGACTAAAAGAAAAGTCCGTTTTGGGTTGTAAAACCTACAAAATTGTTTTAAGTATTTTGATGCTCATAGGAGTATATCGGCTGGAAACCAGGACTTGCGGGCTACTGGCCCAAAGTACAGTTCTAACTGTTGTAGACCTGGTGTAAACAACGCCACGTACTAATATGGTTAATAAAATTCTAATTCAAAAGTTGTGAAAGTTTGTTGAGCTTAAATAGACACATTAATATATAGGTACTAAAAATTTCAAAGCCAAATTCATTCAAAATCTACTAAAAATAAATTTTATTTAAAGACTATTATGTTCTAAAATCTAGAATCCTTAATTAAGTATCCGTTAATTATTAATTCACAAAATTAAAATACAAGGAATTAGAACATACATTCTATTAAATCTCAGATACCTATCTATGTTACCATTACTTAGTTGATTCAAATTGTACTAAATCGTCAATTCTTGAAAGCACAAACTTTGGCTCCACTTTCAGTTGAATTCATTAGCTGACCACCCCCTCTCTAAGTAATGATTCTTTCAATCATGTATCTAGGTGGGGACTTAGAACCAGAGCAGCTATACTATAGAGCTCCAATGCAAACACTTTTTTGAGAAAGAGTAGATTTGAAAAGTTTCATAATTTTTTTAGAAGGCTTGATTAGTCTAAATATTCTTTTTAGTCTTACAGCACTGCAAAAATGTCAATTTTCCATAATTAGACGACATCATTCAAAAAATTGTTAAAAAATACAAGGCATTTTTCAATGAAAGAAAATTCTATGTAACCTGTAGGATGTCTATTTTCAGAAGATATGAACAAATTTTCTTATCTCAAAATATAAAATTTTAAATAATTTTTGGAGTGAGTCACAGTTGTAAAAATCCAATACAATATTTCCTTAATTCTCAAGGTTATCATTTAATAAATAATTCCACAATGCATAATAGCTATGAAATCATGCAATGACCTCAAGAATCATAACCCCTAAAACCTAATCATAGAGATAAACCTAATAGTGCTAAGATTATACAAGAAATAGAGTACTTAAACATTAAAAATAAGCATACCTTAATCACCACCACAATTATCCAACAATTTTTACACTCCAATGATATAAGCCACCAAAAAACCTCTCAAACCTCTTCAATGGCCGAGCAAGAAGGAAGAGAAAGGGCTAGCTATCATTTTCTCTCCGAAAGCCATCTATTTATAGCTTTTATTTTTTAATAAAATGACTAAAATGAGCTTGGGCTGAAACTTGGCCTAATAACAAATAAGTCCAAGTACTAATATTATGTTAATACTAATGCTAATATTAACAGTAGAAAAATAATGACGTACTAAAATAAAAAAATTAGCAATAATAATGACGTACAAAAGCAATAATAATGACGTACTAAAATAAAAAAATTAGCAATTAAATACAAAAATAAATCAATAATCACAACCATGCAATCAAAATATTACTAATATTTTTAGGTATTAGAGTATAGGCAGGTTATCTAGAGTTGTTTGTTATTGTGTGAAACTTGTTGTGTAAATTTTATTGTGCTCGTAAGCGTACAAATCTATTAGTATAAATTTATGGTAACGAGTATCGATCCCACGAGGAGACAGATTTAATTATCTGTAGTGTTAATTTTCTAAGTGTGTATGTGAATTGATTGGAGAGGATTTTTGAGCAATACTGAAAATAAAAATAACGGGAATAAATTAAGGATGAAAATAATTTTAATAAAACACTTGAGTCCCTGGCTGTACACACACACTTCACTATGGGCTTACTATTCTTTTTTAGTTTCAATTAACATATGAGGGGGTATTTCCACTCTTTATAAGCCTCACTCTAATAAATATAGTATCAAGTGCTTAGTGTGCCAAAGGATAATGATCTTCCGCTAAGTGTGGTGTCAAGTACACATTGTGCCAGACAATAATAATCCTTTTGTTGGCAACATGGAAAGACCAACTATTAAATAACTTAGATGTACTCTATGACAATATTGAGTTAAGACAACCGACAAATACTAAAGGGGATTCTCTTTCTAATAAATACAATGTAAAGTGCTCATTATGCCAAACAGTAACGATCTTTCAATAAGGAACTGGCATACCGTTCAAAATCTAAACAAAATACACTGTCTATCGACAATGAATCAAAACAACCACATAAACCAAAGGAAAAAAAATAAACTTACCAAAGTAAGTCCATGGATCATGTTGAGACTTCACCCTCAACCCAAGATTGAAATTAAATTAGCCACTCATGATTGAACTAGGGGTAAAATGATAATTTTATTAAAATAAATTGAAAATATAAGATGGAGAGAGAATTACAGAAAATGGAGCTCAAATTTGGATTCAGGGCTATCAAATTAGGGAAAATGGGAGCCCCTTATTTGCGAATACAATGAGTAAATCATGGCAAGTTCTAATAAACATCACCGTTATCTTCCAGAATCAAAACTCAGTGTTATCTTTATAAAATCGGTTTGCCGTTTCAAGATTAATGGTTATCCATTTGTGTCCAGATTCTTAAACATGCCCAAAAACATCATAATACATTAAGAACTTAACCAATTTTAATAACTCCAACATTTTTAACCTAGTTTGTTATCATCAAAATTAATATTATAGAAATATGTATGTTAACACATTCTACTTAGAAATACTTTCTAAGTGCCTAGGTCATTCTTTATAAAGAATGGACCTATGTTGTTATTTACAAAAATTTGACCTAGATCATTCTTTGAATAATCACTCTTCTAGCGCTTTGTCAAAGACTCATCCTTGGATATTTTACTTATAATTATTTTCTAAGTGTGTAGGTCATTCTTTATAAAGAATGAGCCCAAATCATTCTTTACAAAAAGTACAAAAAGTTGACCTAGGTCTTTTTTTGTAAAATAAGGACTTAAGTCGTTCTTTATAAGTAAAGAACATAGGTCATTCTTTATAAAGAAAGGACCTAGGTTGTTCTTAGAATGAACCTTGTTGAATCACAATTTTAGTGCTTTGTCGTATCTTGCATTTAGACACTTAAAATTCTAAGTATCTAAACCATTCTTATAAAAAAATGGGCTTAGCTTATTTCATGTAAAATATTTTTATTGGGTCTATATTTTTTGTGGGTTTTGGGCCATTCATAATTTCTTCTAACAAATACTAACAAAAGAAACAAAACCCAGTTCAAATGGATGGGCATTAATTTTTTACCAATAAAAAAAGTTTTAATTTTTGCCATATGATAAAATAAAAACAAATTTAATATAATAAGTAACAATTACTGTACAGGACAGATCTTAAGCAAACTCAACTGTTGCCATTTTGAGATAGGATACTTACATTGAAATCATACTCAAAAAATGACAAAAGAAAAAATTTCAATAAAAACTAAAAAAATTAAAAAAAAACCTAAAAAATAATTTCGATAGCAACAAATTTATTATTATATTTCAATTGATATATGCAACAAGTGGACACATAAACAATATGCCGATTGATTTTTTTTTCATGACAAAAGAAAAAAATTAACTAGAAGCTGGAAAAAAAAAACCTTTTGTTTGTATGTGCTTCCTATTTCGACAAAAGCTAGAGAGGCAACAATCTGAGGTTGGGGTGGTGAGATAGGCGGCAATATGAGGCTCAGATAGTGAGGAAGCTGTAATAGAGTCTTTGAGACAATGAGACAGTCGAGAGTAAGTTGTAGAAAATAATAAAATTAGGGATTTACTATTTAGTTTTAGTAAAATTAATAAATTTTTTAATTTTTAAAATTATTTTGGTCTAGTTCGGGAGCCCTACCAAATCCCTGAACTTGAACCTACAAATTATTTAGGCTTTGGATTCATCCCCGAAATAGAACCGATTCCATTTTCAAGGCATTTTCAAGTGCCGAATTATTTGGGGGTCCATAAGTATTTTTGCCATCCTTACTAACAATGTTAACATGTATGCAAACAGCAAATGTAAGGGGAAATGTATGTTACACTTATTGTTATTTTGTGCCTAAGAAGCATGCGATAAATAAAAATTTTTGAATTTCACTAAATTTATTTATTCATTGTTTATTTGAGCATATATTATTATCCCTTGCTCACGAAATGTAACACTCTACTTAAAAATTCACTTTAAAGATGTTTAAAACATTGTGCTTTTATAAATACGAATTAAAAATTTCACGACAAACAAACTTTCTTACAAAAAGTAAAAGTCAAACAGAAACTTCTTAGTAGAAAACTTTGTTATTACATAAAACTAAGACCTTTATTTTATCGAAACAAAGCTGAACCCATCATAAAATCCCAAGGTCTATTATGCTCATATGCACTTCGTCTTGGTTAGGACTTGGCGCCAGCTTGCCCTACTTATCATTACCTGTAATGTAAGGACTATATGAGCAAACGCCCAATAATATAACACTTTGATACATGTATGAATTATGATGCATATGGATGACCATATTAAGCTTTTAAAAGAAACTTAGAAAAATACAAAACAACTTCATTCGGGCCCTAGGTATGTTGCACTATAAGGTTGGTACTTTTACTGTTTAAACAACATGTCCTTGGGTTTTATTAGTTGATCTTTTGGGCGTTACGTATCGTCATCCCCAAAAGATTTCTTTTTTACTTACCTTTGGGCGTTAAGTATCGCTGTCCCCAAAGGGTTTCTTTTTACTTAACTTTGGGCATTACGTATCGCCGCCCCCAAAGAATTTCTTTTTACTTAGCTTTGAAGGCTTGCCCTCCTTAGAAACTTTGCCACCTTGATACGAACCCCGTTAAGAACTGACGCGACCCTAACCAAATTAGTTCCCAAGATCGAATCTAAACCCAAGAATGGAATGGAACCTTGACCCAATACTTATTGGAAGCACGAACCGTGGTATGTGAAGACGCAACAATCAGCTATGGAAGGTCTGATTGATAAGTCAAGATATTGAACGCCACGGAAATCCGATAAGTTCAAAGAGTTTGTAAAGAACCAAAAAGAATTAACTCTCACAATTACATAAAAAAAAAAAGCTTCTCCTCATTTATTAGATACGAGTACATTATATAGGGTTGGTTACAAGAATTTAAACCAAATTAGAATCTTAATCTAAGTAAATAGGAAAGAATTTAAACCAAATTAGAATCCTAATCTAACTAAATAGGAAAGAATTTAAACCAAATTAGAATCCTATTTGGCTTTAAATGTCTTACATCAATTAAATGGAAACTAGGCAATTAAAATAGAACTAATTTAAGAAATGGGAAAGTATCTGAAAAAGGAAAATAATATATTTTTCCACCATAATGTGCAAACCAACTCCCTATTTCATGGAAGTGAATATTTGGAAACTTCAAAAGCCTGAATCATGCATTTATCATGAGCGATTCCTTCAAAGGGCCTCCATGAATTTGATTGAGCCCAAGCTGCTTGAATCAATCCATTAAGCGCTTCTTTGAATTTCTTTGCTCAAGCTCTCGTAACGGGTGAACTTGAATAGGATCTGAATATACCTCATCCCATGTGCTTGTGATAGTCTTATCCTTAATCTCATCACACCTGGTAGTATAATCACACCTATTTTCATAAATTCATTTTCTGAAACATCTTCTTCATAATGTAATCCATGATATGCATGTATCCAATGCAGCTCATGTCATAACATTTGAAACTCCTAGATGCATAATAGAATCAACACGCAACACTATTTAAAGGCGGCATAAACGACCATAGCATAATTAAGTATAAGAATCACAGATTAGGCGGTAGGGCCAACCATAACATAACTAAACATTATAGATTAGGCGACAGAGCCGACCATAACATAATTAAGCATCATAAATCAGGCGGCAGAGCCGACCATAGCATAAGTAAGCATCATAGATTAGGTGGCAGAGCCGACCATAACATAACTAAACATCATAGATTAGGCGGCAAGCCAACCATATAAGAATTCACATTATCATAATAGTAATCACAACATAAATGAATGGTTAAAAACTTAAGTTACATATAAAAAGAATTTTGTCCTTACATTGCAGTTGAAGTGTTACTTATCTCTTGACCTTGACTTCTCTAGACCTTTCTAAATTGAGGATTTCTCTACTCTTTTTTTTATAACTTTAGAATAGATGAGTATGAAATTTCTAGGTTGCATTCAAAATGAGAGGTAGTGGGGGGGTATTTATATGATTTCTTATGGCTAATGGATGGCTAGGATTTTACCACTAATATTCTTGATCAATGATTGAGATTAACCTTTATAAATACCTTACTAAATTCTAGAATTCTTATCTTTCTCTACAACTTTCTTTTACATCATCACTTATGTCATTGCTTATGTCATCATTACTTATGTCATCGATTATGTCATCTTATTAAATATCTAAGTAAAGATGAGATTATCCTTTATAAATATCTTAATAAATTCTAAAATTCTTATCTTTCTCTACAACTTTCTTTTACATCATCACTTATGTCATTGCTTATATCATCATTTCTTATGTCATTGCTTATGTCATCATTTCTAATGACATCATTACCTATAATTAAATATTTTATACTATTATTATTTTAATACTTAAGGAAGCTTATTAGCTTAAAATAAATTCTATTATATTTAAGTGAGAAAATTGTACCTCACACAAAATATGTGATTTATGAATTGGGCATATGATGTCAATATTAGAAGATATAAATTACAATTACGAATGAAATATGAATTTCATTATGTAAGGCTGTGACTTTTCTACATCTATTGTGAGTGATTTTATCTTAATCACTAAAGTAGAGACTTTGAGTGGAATTATTAATATGTATATGTTATGTATATTGGACTGAATTATAGTGAATTATGATATAGTTTAATAAATGTCGTTGATGTTAATTCACATAAGCTTTAATAAGCTTAATCGACCTTAATCTTGAGTGAGTAATGAGCTTGCATTCATATATTATGTCTTTTGAGTTAAATAAAATTTATATAAATGGTTAAAATCTTAAGAGCTTGGAGATATAGTTTAATGGATCATGGGAGCACACACTTACAAAATGGAATCTATACTAATTATGCTTGCTTAATTTAAATCTATGACTGTAGTTTATTCAATAAATGATTCATTGAAAAATAATATCCATTTACAAGTATAGATATATTGAAAGTAGGGGTGGGCAAAATCTGTTAGCCAATATAACTATAAATATTGATTTTGATGATAACAAACCACATGTGTTGATTAAAGAAAATTGAGAGTAGTTAAAATGAAGTTTTATATATTGTGCTTTTAAAATAAGAAAATGATTTTGTAGAGTTAAGTTATTTTTCAAAGTTGTGAACTAAAGTGAAAGAATTTTACAATCTTTGTTTTTAATAAATATTATTTTGAATTTCGAATTTGGACCTATTTGAAAATATTTAAATATTGTAGGCCATTCTAAAATTTCACAAAGTTTGGGCGTGTTCATCATTTTAAAAAGTTTTGGGAATCACAAAGTATTATTAAGAAATTCTAAAATTGGACTGAATTGTAAATTTTTATAACGTTTTGGGTCATACTATAGTTTCATAAAGTTTTGGGGTCAAACTATAAATTTGGTAAACAATGCACCATACCGTTACTGTAGCAAGCGGCATTCCGGATATGCTAAATGAAAATTTGGTTACAGGGAAGAAACTCTCCGGATGGAAAGCGACAATCCGGTTGTGCTAAACGGAAATTCAGTTACGGGACAGAAAGCTTATGGAGCATAAACGGCAATCCGGATATCACAAGCGGCATTCCGGATTTTTTAAAATTCAAATTTTTACCTTAACGGTAACATGCAAGCGGAATTCTGGATACCATAAACGCTAATCCGGTTATGAGTAAAAAAGCTCATAACGGCTAGTTTTTTAGCTCCAACTATAAACACTCAAATTCAATTCATTTTCAAGTTCTTTAGGAAGCATAAACAAAAGGCACACAACTTATCTTGAGCTCTCAATTCACAAATCATTATTCATTGAATCATTATTGTTCTTCATTTTGTTCATCTACTCTTTAAGAGAGTTTTTGTTGTAATTTTCATTTTTTCATCTCAATTGTGAGTGTTTGAATGTGTGAAGAGATTGAGAGATAATCTCTTTGTTGTAAAGGTTTATTAACACCTTGAAGTCAACTGTAAGGATTTTAAGCCTTAGAAGGCTTGGATAGTGAAAACCTCAAGCTTGGATCGCTTGGAGGCGTGGATGTAGACGGGGATTGCCGAACTACGTAAAATTTCGTGTGTTTGTTTCTCTTCTCTCTTACTCATTTATTGTTGTGCTTTCATTGAACTTATTGCTTTCTATTTTATTAAAGCGTTAGATGGAATTGTTGTGTAGATTTGTTAAGATATTTTTTAAATACCAATTCACCCCCCTCTTGGGTTGCACACTTGTATTTCAAAATCAAATTCAGATCGGGTTCGGATTAATTCGATCAAGTTTTGGGTTGATCGGGTCGAAGAAAAACTCATCCGAACTTAATCTGAATCTGTAATCCGATCCAATCTGATCTGAAATATGTTCGGATCAGATCAAATCATATTAAAAATTCGAGTTTAGTTCGAATTCAATCCAGTTCGGTTAAATCGGGTCACACACAGCAAAATGAGAAATAGAAGTTTGAAAATGTCAAAAGCTATTTGTAGCATTCTCTGTTTTCTTCATTTGAATTTTTCCCCTTACCATGGCCTATAAATTTATATTTCTATCATCAATTTTTCAACTAATTTATAAGTTACAAAGAAACCTAAACCCAAAAAAAAAAAAGGAATTCAAAAAAATACATACATAAATTATGTATTAGGAGAGTAGAATCATGCTTGAGGGGAAGGCAGCAAATTGCGATGCAAATCGGTCGCGGTGGGCTGGTGGCCAATGGATCGAGTGGCAGTAGCAATCGCAGTGTAGGCAATAGATCGCGTGGGCTCGTCGCGGATCGTGATGGCTTTGCTTGGATGCATTGGATCGCGTCTGGCTGCTTTGCTTTCTTTCTTTGTGTCGTGTCGTCGTCGTGTCTCAAAGATCTCGTGTTCCGCCTGGTCGTGACTACTGTCTACCGTGCCATGTATGGTTAGTGCCGTCGGTTGCCGCTTCTGTTGTGTGTGTGATAGCTCAATGTTTATCGTTTGATCTTGGTTTTGTAAATAAGTGATCACTAGAACAAATTGAAAGTGATCACTAGAAAAAATAGTGACTTAGGGATAAATATATAATTACAAAGGCACTACATTTATTATAGAGCTAGCTTTAGTTATGAGCATCAGGCAGAGGGCTTATTAAGTGGTATTATTGGTGTAAGCCCATGGTTAAAATTAATTAAAATGAGTTTTTATTAACTGAGTTTTTATTTAATTATATGGGTTACTGGAGTACAACTTTGGGCTTTTAGTGGAATAACATGGGGTTAACTTAGTAATAATCGTTGTTTCATGAAATAACTAGACCTTGACTATTGAGTTGAAACTATAAAGCCTGTAGGTCTTCAACCCTTCTACTATTTCAATTCTTAGTCAAACTTTGACTTTAAATATAAAAAAGAGGAAATTAGAACAGAGAGAATGACTTTATATATAGATTTTTCTTGAAAAGGAAATATATAGTTCTAGGGTTTCCATCTGTTGTACGGTAATTGGGGTTCTCTATACGCCTACACTTGTGAGGGAGATGATTGATGATAGAAAAAAAGATTGCAACCATATTTTGCAGATCCCAACAATGGCGATGGAAAAGATTGCAGTTGTCTTCTTTAGATATTAACAAAAAATCAAGGTACTTCTCTAGCTCTATGTATGTTGATACGAACCCCGTTAAGACCTAACACGACCTTAATCAATTTAGTTCTCAAGATCGAATCTAAATCAGGAATGGAATGGAAACTCGACCCAATGCTTATTGAAAGTACGAACCTTGGTATATGAAGATGGCACAATCAGCTATGAATGGTCTGATTGATAAGTCAAGAGTTTGAACGCCACGGAAATCCGATAAAGAACCAAAGAGAATTAACTCTCTCACCAATTGCATAAAAAAACTTCTCGTTATTTATTGGATATGAGTACATTCTATAGAGTTGGTTATAAGAATTTTTGGAAATAAATCCTAAACCAAAAATCAAATCAGAATCTAAATCTTCCCTAATAGGAAAGAATCTAAACTAAATCAGAATCCTAATATAAGTAAATAGGAAAGAATTTAAACCAAATCAGAATCCTAATATAAGTAAATAGGAAAGAATTTAAATCAAATCAGAATCCTAATCTAAATAAATAGAAAAGAATCTAAATCAAATCAGGATCCTAATTGACTTAAATGCCTTACATCAATTAAATGAAAACTAGGCGATTAAAATAAAACTAACTGATTTGTTTCCCTGATAGCCTCCTCAAGAAACGGGAAAGTATTTGAAAAATATATATATATATATTTTCCCACCATAATATGCAAACCAACTCTTTGTTTGATGGAAGTGATTATTTGGAAACTTTAAGAGCCTAGATTATGCATTTATCATGTGCGATTGCTTCAAAGGGCCTCCACAAATTTGATTGAGTCTAAATTGCTTGAATCAATCTATTAAGCACTTCTTTGAATTTCTTTGCTTGAGCTCTTGGAACGAGTCCGACGGGAACTTGAATAGAATCTGAATATGCCTCATTCCATATGCTTGTGACAGTTTTATCCTTAATCTCATCACATGTATACATAATTAAGAAAAGTTCCTGAATTTTGGTGATTTTATAAAATAGAAAAATAATTTTTCTAGATCTGATTTACCAATAATGTATGCAATTGATGACTCGCAACCATCTTTTGTAATACAATTAATCATATAAAATGCATGAGTAGTTTTACAATAAGGGAATTTCATACTTTAATAAAATATGGGACAAGCAAATGATGAAAAAATATAGATTTTAATATATCTATCTAGATAAAATATACTACATTGAATTTTTTTTTTTTTTATCTTTTAGGTTATCCCTAGATTCTTTTATTGTAAAATTACTCTAAAGTACATAAAATTGCTATTCATATGAATTTCATAAAAATAATGTAATGATATTAAAAGTAATCCAACCATAGATCCTAGTTTATCTACAAGTTTGCTGTGGCTCTTATGAATTTCCTAGATACATGGATCTAAGAAGAAAGCATTGAAGAGATTCTAGAGGTAAAATATTTTGCTTTTTCTTTAATATTAGTAATTGCATATTATGTACTTATCAGTATATAATATTCTTTGTTTTTTTTTCTAATTTATTCTTTACCCTTTTTTTCTTAATTTTTATATGTTAATGCATAAAGTTAAAGGCCTTGTGAAAATGTAGGTTTCGTATCAACTAGAAGTGAGAACTTGGAGCTGACGGACAAAGACAAAACATTTGTATCAGTATATAATACCATTTGTTTTAACTAATTTATAAGGGTATTTAAAATCCAATTCGATCTGCTTAATCTATCTTGATCTACAGAAATCCAATTCATATAAATTTGATCTGTGTATTGGTGGATTGGATGTGGATTTACTTTCGTAAATCCGTAAAAATCTGTGAATCTGCAAAAAAAAATTATTTAATTAAAAAATAAAACTTGTAAATATAGCATTACTACTCACTAACAAATAAATAAGTTAAAATATAGTTATATTAACACCATATTATATCGTATCTGATAATAATATAAAACAAAAAATAATTAAATAATTAAATAAACAAAAATAGCTTCTTAAACAGTTGATTTTCATAACTTTTGTTAATTTTTATTTAATGCTCTAAACAAATGAGATTCTTTTTCGCTGTTTTATATTTTAAAACTTGGAATGTATTACTCTACCTTTATTTAAACAATTAATTTAGTTAAATCTTATTCAATTTTGAATTTGATCGATAGTAAAATTATTTTTATATAAGATATTTTTATTTAATTAGTTCATGGATTGGACAAAATCAAAAAAATTTAATTTACAAACCAATTTATAAAATGATAGTTTGGATATGGATTGGGTCAAATCCGCATTTGATCCGCAGACATGTGGATTGGATTTGGATTGAATTTAATCAATTCGTGTATTGGATTGGATTGAAAATTTATAATCTGCAAAATCATGAATCAGATATGGATTAACCCCTACTAATTTATTCTTTACTCATTCTTTCTAACTTTTTAAATAAATTTTTTATAAAGGTCTTGTGAAAATAAGAATTTGGAGTTGAAGATCAAAGACAAAACTTTTGAATGTTTTAGTTTAGTATGATTCTAGCTTAAACTTTTGGCTGTTTTGTTATTAAAAAATGTTAGTTAAGAGTTGATATGTTGATTGATACCACCCGAAAACACTATCATCACAGACCTTCAAAGAGGGTGAACGTTATGAGAAAACAATTTCTTTTTATAAAATCGGTTTTGGAGGATAAAATCAGGACCTTTCTGATGTACAGAATCATTGGAATCAAGAAAACATTGGATTAAATTTTCATAAAAATGGTAATGGAAATTATGATGTTAATGGGGTAGGACATTTGGAATGGAAAGAGATTTAGGGCCAGTTTCGGATTACGGAGGCTGATGAAATAAGCTGCTGATTAAAAAAGTAGATTGGTATTTGTTAAACTGTGCTATTGCGGTTGCTGTGAATTTGAAAAGTAGAGTACTGTTGAGTATTAGAAAGTGTATATTTATAAAAGAGAAAATCATTATTTTGTACTTCAAATTTTACTGGCCACATATGAAACGTGATGTTGAAAGAATATGTGAGAAGTGTATCACTTGTAAACATGCTAAGTCTAAAGTTTTACCCCATGGATTGTATACCCCTTTACCCATACCTAGCGAACCTTGGGTTGATATTTCTATGGACTTTGTTTTAGGTCTACCTAGGTCAAAAAGGGGAAAGGATTCTGTTTTTGTTGTTGTTGATAGGTTTTCAAAGATGGCACATTTCATTCCATGTCACAAAACGGATGATGCAACAAACATAGCTAATTTGTTTTTCAAGGAAATAGTCAGATTGCATGGAGTACCGAGGAGCATAGTTTCAGATCGAGATGCTAAATTCTTGAGCCACTTTTGGAAAACTTTGTGGGGTAAGTTGGGTACTAAACTTTTGTTTTCTACTACTTGTCATCCACAAACTGATGGTGGGCTAACATTAAGTTTGTCAATGATAACATTAAATAAGGTAAGTATTAAGTTTGTCAATGCTAGCATTAATTATGGTGGGTTGGTGAAGACTTTTGAAGCATCCTTTGACAAACCTATACTTGGAGGGTTGTTCCAATGTTTCCATTTGTATTTTTAGGATCTTGGGTTTTTATTAGCCTATTTAAACCCAAAGACCTTGCTATGTAAGAGAATTAGAGATTAATGTTATTTGAATTTGAAAGATTATTCTTTCTTTGGTTCTTTTGAGAACTAGTGAACTTATCAAGAATTAGCATTCTTGTGGCGTTCCAAATTTAGACTTATCACTCACCTTCTCATCTACTTCTTGAGTGTGGCGTCAATATCATTCTCTATACCTTTGGTTCATGTTTTCTTAAGCATTTGGGTCAAGGTTTTGTTTGTCTTAAATCTATTTAGAACTTTCTTGGGGTTGAAACTTCAAATTAAGAATATGTTTCAAAGTTTCATTGTGGGATTCGCATCAGGAAAGAATTTAAACCAAATTAGAATTCTAATCTAACTAAATAGGAAAGAATTTAAACCAAATCAGAATCCTATTTGGCTTTAAATGCCTTACATCAATTAAATGGAAACTAGGCAATTAAAATAGAACTAACTGATTTGTTTTCCTAATAGCCTCCTTAAGAAATGGGAAAGTATCTAAAAAAGGAAAATAATATATTTTTCCGCCATAATGTGCAAACCAACTCCCTATTTCATAGAAGTGAATATTTGGAAACTTCAAAAGTCTGAATCATGCATTTATCATGAGCGATTCCTTCAAAGGGCCTCCATGAATTTGATTGAGCCCAAGTTGCTTGAATCAATCCATTAAGCGCTTCTTTAAATTTCTTTGCTCGAGCTCTCGTAATGAGTCCGACGGGAACTTGAATAGGATCTAAATATACCTCATCCCATGTGCTTGTGTTAGTCTTATCCTTAATCTCATCAAGCTCAACCCCCTCTTTATCCCTCCTCGTATGTGGCTATCAATTTTGTGGTGGTTGGCTAGCAGTGGCGTGATAGGAAGCAATGATTTCTCTTGTGCAACAGCTTGGAGCATGTGATATTGGGGTAAGTGGGGGTATTTGGTTGCTTGAACAAGGAGAGTAGCGGTTAGCGAAGAAGTGTGAATGTGTTGGGTTGTTGGTTGCTTGGATATGTGAATGAGAGAGTGAGATGTGTGAATGACTAAATGTGTTGTGTGTGAGTGTCTCATGTAAGTAAATGTGCATGTGTGAGCCTATCATGTGTGAGGTGTGTGTGATGTGTTTTTTTTTTTAATTAAGGGTCGAGTTAACCTAGCCCGCGTTAAAATTTTGGCCCAAACCCGACCCAAGACTCTAAAATTCGAGCTAAAGCCTAAAGAATTCTAGTCAGGTTAATCGGGCCAACTCAAAATTGCCATCCCTAGTTGAAAGTAGTTGTGACTATCATGTTGTTACTAGATCAATAAACTATGCATATGATCACATGTATTCTAATTGCAAGTAAATACAAATTCAACTATCAGAACCTTTAATTGAAAAGTTGAGTTTCGAAAGTGTTGCAATTAATCTTCGATCCATTGTTCTTGAGAAAGAAAAATTGAGAGAAGTTTCAGTTAAGCTAGAAAGTACTTATCTAATTTTGACCATGGAAAGCCTACTTTAGATTTATAATAGTCTTGGATATCATAATGAAATTGGTTTAAGCCCAAACTCCATCTTTGAGAAAGCCTTACCACACATGGCAATACTACTACCACCAACATAAAGCTTCCTAACGAAGTGAAAGGGTTTATATCGAGCTCACATGTTAAGTGTGAAAGATTTCTCATTTTTGTCATATTAAAGGACAAATTACACCTAGATGCTATAAATTCATTAATTACATAAAGAAAATATTGTAAGATGGTTGCGTAAGATGCAAGGTAAATTCTAGAGGTCATGACTTGGGTTACAAGCAGACTACTGGTCTAAAGGACGATTTTGTAGTCATTGCTCAGGTATAACAACGCCACGTACACCAACTGGTATCAGAGCCACTCCTTTCTTACCTGAGGTGGTAATTGTGATTAGTTAATATCCTTATTAAGAGTTAGGGAATGATTCTCAAATCATGGCTTCTTCTTCTACTCTCTCCCTACCAAAATCCTGTACTAAACATACAGCTTCCAAACTAGAGAATCTAGTTGAATACTCCTATATCCCAGATAATGCCCAAATTAATAAATCTTTTCTTCCTCTTATAAGCCCGTACCAATTATAAAAATGAGATAACTCGTTCACCCGCAACATCCGTTCCCTTATCTCCACAAAAAGATCAGCCCCAAAAGAGTACGTCCAGTCCTCGCAACTTATCCAACATCTCCAGCATTCCTCAATGCTTTCTGAGAACGAAGATGTTGAGTCCAATTTCTCAGAAGAGTAAGAACAACATGAACAGACTACTTTCATTATCGCAGAGTCCTCTGACTCTGATGATATTTCTGTGATCTCCACAATTCAAAAAGTCAATCAAATTTCAAACATCCTCAGACATTCACTTAAAATTTCAATTCTTCCTTCTAAATTCCATAAACCTATTCTTGTTATCAGGTTTATTGATACTGGTTCAGACACTAGTATGATTGATCCTTTTACTCTTCCTTCAGAATGTGGGGAAATCATTCAAGACTATTCAGAGTAGTCAATGGAGAAACCTTTGAAACCACATTGATTACCAAAAAACCCATTAGTATTCAATTCTTTCCGAAATTGTATAATTTGGAAAAAAGTTGTAGCCTCTCATCTTCCAGACAAAGACTTACTCATAGGATTTGATATCCTAAAGTTAGTAAAAAAATCTTTGCATTACGAATTCTGGAATTCGGTTCAAACAAATGTTTTTGCCATATACAGATATTCCACATCTGTATACACTAACTGACACACCTTCTCCATACATAGAAATTTCTCTGAAACTCCTATAGTTCTGTCCAGAAAGTCATTCACAGTTCCATCACCCTTCACCTCTCTGGAAAAAAAAAAGTTCTTTATTCATCTTCCTTTCAAACTCAATGAAGACATAAACCCCACAAAAGCATCTCACCTGGCTATGTCTCCAACTGACCTCTCACTTGCTAAGCAAGAATGTTCCCAATTGCTTCAGCAAGGTCTCATTGAACCTATTAATTCAGATTGGGTTTGTCAAGCCTTCTATGTTGAAAAAAAGATCTGAATTAGTTCGTGGTAAGAAAAGGTTAGTTATTGATTACCAGCCACTTAACTCATTTCTTAAAGATGATAAGTTTCCCCTTCCAAAAATTCAGTCACTATTTTTCCATCTTCAAGGGGCTCGTATCTTCTCTAAATTTGATTTAAAAGCTGGTTTCTGGCAACTTGGTATCTCACCAGTTGACTGTCCTAAAATAGCCTTCTATATCCCTAATGCTCATTATCAGTGGACTGTCATGCCATTCGGTCTCAAAGTAGCTCCATCTTTGTTTCAAAAAGCAATGGTCAAGATCTTTTCTCCAATCCTCCATCATGCTTTGATTTACATCGATGATGTACTATTGTTTTAACCAGACATTGAAAGCCACAAACAACTTCTTTTTTATTTCTTTCACATCATCCAGAAAGCAGCATAAGAAAAGAATCAATTAACTTCCTTGGCATGGTGATTAAATATGGCCACTATCATCCAGGACCACATATTACGACAGAATTATTAAAGTTCCCAGACACAAATCTCAGTAAAAAGCAGATACAACAATTTCTCGAAATTGTTAATTATGTCTGTGACTTTATCCCAAAAGTAACGGTCCACACCAGTAAGCTTTCACGCATGCTCAAGAAACAGTGTCAACCATGGGGACCAGAACAGACAGAAGCTATTACACAACTAAAGGTGATAACCTAGTCACCTCCTCCACTCAAAATTCCCACCAATGGCCAATGCATCCTCCAGACTGATGCCAGTGATAATTACTGGAGTGCCATTCTCCTCCAACGTGTTGATAGGTTAGATTACTTTTGTGCCTATACAAGCGGCCAGTTCAAAGATTCAGAAAAGAACTACCATGTGATCTGCAAAGAAATCTTGGCAATGAAATATGGAATTAAAAAATTTGAGTTCCATCTGATCAGCCACAAGTTCCTCATCAACATGGACAACTCCTCTTTTCCAAAAATCTTTGGAAGGTGTATTTGCCAAACCAATTCTTTAGATTGAGGAGTTGCTTGTCTGGTAGCAACTTGTTCTTAAAGTCAAAGATCTTGGGAAAAGTTGAGTTATCCATCTTGATGAGGAATTCATGGCTGATGAGGTGGAACTCAAACATTTTGATTCCGTATTTGACGGCAATGATTTCCTTGTAGATCACGTGGTAGTTCTTTTCTGATTCTTTAAACTGACCTCTGGCATATGCACAGAAATAGTCTACATCATCTTTTCTTCCTAAAAGGATGGCGCTCCAGTATTCGTCACTTGCATCTGTCTGGAGGATGCGCTGGCCATCTGTCTGTATTTTGAGAAGTAGGGGAGATTGCGCTATCTTTCTCAATTGCTTGACAGCTTCAGTTTGATCTGGACCCCAAGGGGGTGGCTGTTTTTTTAGCATGGGCGACAACTGGCTTGTATGGACCGCAACTTTTGGGATAAAGCTTCTGACATAATTAATGATTCCAAGAAACTGTTGGATTTGCCTTTTGGATAAGGTTGTGTCACAAAACTTCAATAATTCACTTGCAATGTGTGGTCCTGGATGGTACTTTTCTTTTCGAAAAGCATGATTCCATGTGTCTGGATAATATTGAAAAATTCTAACAGGAGTTGGTGATGGTTGTCATGGTCTTAGGAAAACAACAGGATGTTGTCAATGTAGACGAGGGCATGATGGAGAATGGGTGAAAAGATTTTTACCATGGCTTTTTGGAATAAGGACGGAGCCACCTTGAGACTAAAAGGCATGATTGTCTACTGATAATGTGCATCAGGAGTGCAGAATGCAGTTTTAGGACGATAAGAGGGTGTAATACCCAATTGCCAAAAACCGACTTTGAGATCAAACTTTGAAAATATTTGAGCACCTTGGAGATGAATGAATAAGGACTGGATCTTTGGTAAAGGGAATTTATCATCTTCTAGAAAAGAGTTGAGAGGTTGATAATCAACGACTAATCTCTTTTTACCTCGAACTAACTCAGACTTTTTTTCCACATAAAAGGCTTGGCAAGCCCATTCGGAGTTGGTTGGTTCAATAAGGCCTTGTTGCAGCAACTAAGAACATTCTTGTTTTGCTAACAAGAGATCAGTAGGATTCATACCCGGATGGGTGGCTTTGGTAGGGTTGATATCTTCATTGAGTTTGAAAGGAAGATGGATGAAGAATTGAGAGTTTTTTTCCAGAGAGGTAATGGATGTTTGAATGAGAATGGCTTTTTAGACAATATTCAATGAATTTTTGAGAAATAGAGGTATAAGGAGAAGGGGTTTCAGACCACGTATACAGACTAGAGTATCTATATAAGGAAGGTACATTTGTTTATACCTGATGCCTGAATGGGTGATGAAGAGGTTTTTTATCAAGTGAAGAACAACAGAACCGATGAGTAAATCTTTGTTGGGAAGATGAGAAACAATCATTTTTTTCCAAATAACATAATTAGGAAAGAATCGAATACCAATGGATTTTTTGGTAATCAATTTTGTCTCAAAGATTTCTCCATTTACGGTTCTGAAAAACCTTGAATGGTTTTCTAAGTAACCAGAAGGAAGAACAGAAGGATCAACCATATTGGTTTCTGCACCAGTATCTGAAAAACCTATGACTGGGACTGGCTTGTGAAATTTTGAGGGAAGAACAGAAATTTTGACAAAGGGAATGGAAGGTTTAGATGGTTTAGATACTTGGTTGATTTCTTGAACTGTTGAAATAATAGAAACTTGATCAGAATCATATGATTCTGCAAGGATGAAGATTGTTTGTTCATCTTGTTCTGTTTATTCAGAAAATTTAGACTCAACATCTTCATTTTCAGAGAGCAGTGAAGACTGCTGGAGGTGTTGTATGAGTCTGACAGCTTTGGCAGATTTGTGAGGACAATCTCTGGCAAAATGACCCCGTTTTTTACAAATGAAACACTTGTTGTTGTTTTTTTCTTGTATTGAGAGGAATCTTTTTTCCTGAAATATCGGAATGGCTTTCTAGATCTGGATGAGGATTTATGGAAGTGTTTTTTCTTTTGGAAGAACAGTCACACTTCTTGTTGTCTTTGCACTCAATTTTGAGGTAAGGCTTTTTGCAGGCTGATGCAAAAGGCTGTTTGTTCTCTATAAAATCTTTGAAGAACTCTTTTTGCTCACAAATTTTGTCAAGACATGCGAGAGCCATTTGGAAGATTTTCCCCATGGATATGTTATCTACAACAAGGTTGGAAGCAGTGAATTGTCTTTGCAGTTCAGGCTGTAACTCTTGAGGAAGAGAGGCTATGAAGACATGCTTCAATATTGGATCATTAAATCCATTTAGCTTGTAGAATAACATGTTCATTCTTTTGTAATGTATCTCCAAATGATGTCTTTTGAGAGAGCAACATTTCATCTGATGCAATTCTTTTCTAGCTGCTTCATTTGATGCAATTAGCTCACCAATCCATTGTTCATAGATATATCCGAGAGCTAACACTGTTGTAGTTTGGAAAAATTGCAATTGCCTATATTCTCTGAGACTTTCAAACCAATCACGGAGAGATCCAGTGAATCTAAAACAAAATTCATAAAGCACTGCTTGTGAATTGGCATTAGGTCTTATCATTTGCAAGTCTATCCATGCAGCAAATTCTTGATGTCTGGCTGGCTATCTATGGCGAGGAATATCATCAAATATGAAATAGGTGGATGATGATGATTTGGATATATGGTCAACAGTGGCTTGATTAGTAGGGGGAACTGGTTCTGTTTGTGAGGCTTGAGCATTTTCATCTTCAGAACTTTCACTTTCACTTTCAATGATTGGGGTTGTGGAAGTGCTTGGATTATCAGTGTTAGTTGCCATGAGTAAACCAGAAATATTTGCGTATTCTGATTCTGAATCGGAGGTAGTGTTTTCAAGAATTGTTCTGCAGAAGGAGGAGGATGACACTGAATCAACAGATTCTGGTTCTGACTCTGTTTCTGAAGTTGGAAGTTGCTTATCAACACCATAGTAATGATATTGATCAAGGGGATTTTTGTCTTTTGACTAAGGCGCCGGGGTTTCTTTTGGGGAATCTTCTGGAGGGACAGAAGAGGAAGTTTGAGACTTTGATTTTGGTTCAGATATTTTGACCTTTGCCTTGGCTTTTTTTAGAGAAGTAGGTTTTGGTTGAGAGACACTGGGACCGGGAGTATGTAAATGGGAAAAACCAAAGGATTGAATATAAACTGATTGTGGTCGAGAAGGTGTGTAGAAAGGTTGATAAGTTTCAAAAATTGACGGTGGGATTGGGATGGACTGTGTTTGGGTAAAAAGTGAAGGCCTAGCTTTGTCAGCATCAATTCTTGCTAACTCAACCTTGAGCTTTCTGATTTCAGCTTCTTTTTTGTTAAACTCTGGACCCCATACTTGATTATTGATCATCATTCTGAGATCTCTGTCAAGCTTTGTAATTTTGTCTTGGAGATTGTAGTAAATATGTTCAAGACGAACACTGATGGAGTCGACCTTGGATTCAGTCTATGAAACGTGAGCGGCAACTCGGTCAATTTTCTTACCAAGTTGTTGTAAAGTTTGGTTCTGAACACTAGCATTCTTTGTTTACCAGTTGAGAACAGCTTCATACTGTTTCGGGGGTTCTGGTTGGCCTATGGAGGCGATTGGAGATTGAACGAAAGGCTGGGAGACAACTTTGGTTTGAGGGTCAACCTATTTTTCAAGTTGAGGAAAATTTTCTTCATAAGATTTTGAGAACATCATACAAGATCTTATTTTAGGTGGAACTGTTGAAAGACGGTGGTTTGGACAGGATCAGGTGTTTGAAAGGATAATTCCTGCTTGGAAGACAACATACACACCATTTTCAAACAGTATTTTTTGACTGGCCGGTGGAATTCAAATCAAGAAGAAATTAGAAAACAAAAAGTTAATTTAAACTTCACGTACTTAAAAATTAAAAATGAAAAAAAAACGAAACAAACCTCCACTGCATACAAATTGCCAATAACTGCGGGTATGTTTCTCATCAACCAAGTAATAATTCATGCCATATAAATATGGCATAGAAGGATTAACACATCGTATTGAAGTTTTATAACGAATGCATATGACCCGCAAATCATGGTATATATTAAGCCAAGGACCGCATACAAGTTACAACTTGCATGATCCTAATACTCTATAGATTAGGCTTCTACATACATTTTGTCTTATATGCATCACAAGAGTGTTAGAATAAGAAATTTTTTGGTGAAAACCATCACCTATAACCTAAGAAGATTCATGTTATATTACTAAGAATCAATAATAAATTATGCGGAAGCATACCTGAATTTATAATGCTGAATTATTCTCTAGAGTTGTGTGTTGGCCTTCTAATCAACACGATCTCCTAAAGAATCCTTTAGGTTTCTCAATGCTCTCTCTCTAATGATGAGATGTGATGGGATGTCAGAAAAAATAGAAAGATACATGTAACTTGGGGACTGTAATCACTTATATAGGTATTCATAATTCTGCCCATCATAGATTTAGAATATTATTAGTCTATTTGGTCTCTACATATTAAAAGCTCACACCCTATTAGATACATCAAAGCTCATAATACCGAAAACATTAATAAATCACTTTTAATTGGGCTTAACCTTACATGACAGCCCGTAGCACATAATTATTCACATATAAGCTCATGTTGAATTAAGGATCCAACAATACTAGATTAAAAATCCAAACAATCTCTTGGTTGAGCTATATGTGTAATCTTATAATTATGCATTGCAAAAATAATCGTATGAGCTCAACCTTATAACCAATCCAGTCCATCAATCACACCAACATAAGATCAAAGCGGCTTTCATTACAATTATCACAACTCGACCCATCAATAGTCACTATGCCAATATAACTAAATGTCATGGATCACGATGTGGATGTGCAGTATGGAACTTTCATGCAATGTGATCTTAACATGCCTATTTCCAACTGGTCCACCTTAAACTTTAGTGAAATCAAATCATACCAAAATTAGAGTGTGAATAAAGTAAAACTTTATTTCTGCAGAAAATAACCTAAAATATTCATAAATCGAAATAACTGAAAATGTCTATAATATAAGAACATATGAAATTACAAAATTCCACTAAAATTAAATATCATTTAATGACATGACACCTATATAAGGAGTGTGCTCATGAAATATCTTGGGTGGCAATCCCTTAGTAAGCGGATCTACAATCATGGAATTTGTGCCAATGTGCTCAATAGACAACTGTCCACTCTGAACTCTTTCTTTGACAACTAATAACAACTAGGACTTCATAGAGCTCCTATTGTTATTGAAATACAGCACTACTAATTTATTGTCACAAAATAATTTGAGTGGTCTATCAACACCATTTACTATATGCAGCCCTGTGACAAAATTCCGCAGCCATATTCTGTGATTGGATGTCTCATAACATGATATAAACTCTGTTGCCATTATAAAAGAGGCTATAAGAGATTGTTTATCACTCTTCTAGGAGACAACACCCTCAGTTAGCTGATAGATGTAACCGGAAGTGGATTTTATACTATCTTGGCATCTAGTAAAATCGAAGTCAATATACCCAATAATCTCAAGCTGATCCGACCTTCGATATATAAGCATGTAGTCTTTTGTCCCATGTAAGTACCACAAGACTCGTTTGCCTGCTTTCCATTGTCTACTCCCGGATTACTTAAATATTTGCCCAACATCCTAGTAACGTACACAATATCCAGTCGTGTACAAACTTGAGCATACATCAGATTTTCTACAACTGATGCATAAGGAATCTTCTCCATTTCTTTTTCCTTGAAATAATTCTTCAGGCACTAGTTGAGACTATACATATCTTCCTTAGCCACATGGGCACCACCTAGTTTGCAATCTTGCATGCCATATCTCTTGAGCATTGTTTTGATATAGCTCTTTTGTGCTAATCCAAGAATACCTTGGAGCGATCTCAGTGTATCTGTATGCCTAAAACAAAAGAGGCATGGAATAAGCCAAGATCTTTCATCTCAAAATTCTTAGTTAGAAATCTCTTGGTGTCGTGGAATAAGCTTATATCGCTGCTGACAAGCAAAATGTTGTCGACATATAAAACCAAAAAAAATATACTAGCTCACACAGAACTTATGGTATATGCAATCATCGACAAAATTCATCTCAAAACCAAATGAGATGATCACTTGATGAAACTTGAAATACTATTGTCGAAATGCTTATTTGAGCCCATAAATGAATTTCTTAATTTTGCAAACCATACTCTTTGGGTCTAGGAGATTCCTTTTCTTGCTTAGGAATTGATGGGACTGGTTGGTGAATTTTGATTGGTTTTGATTAAAACCTTTGTTATTTTCTAATTTTTAGGCTTCAAGAGCAGAGAGAAATGTTCACATATGGCTTCATCTTCATCACCTTCAACTCCTTCTGCAGTTACTCCTATTTCACTTTCTTCAACACTATCTTTGCTAAAATCCTGTACAAAACAAACAGCCAACAAAATCAAAAATCTTGTAGAATACTCCTACATCCCTGAAACAGCCCAGATCAATGAATCTTCATTCCCTCTTATTAGCCCTTATCAGTTGTATAAGAGAGGAAACTTTTTCACTAGAAGCATAAAAACCCTTATCTCTACTAAAAGACCACATCCAAAAGAATACATCCAGTCCTCTAGATAGGATCAATGTTCTCTTCAAGCAACCATTGCTGAGCAATATGTGACTTTGGAAATCCCTCCAGAGTTAATTTCAAATTGGAAAAGGGAAGGTTATACTTATCTCCACCTTGGAGGAATAAGATTAATCCTAACCCTTCGCCATGCTAGACACTAGATTCAAAGAGTATCAAGATGCTGTTATTGGTATTGTTTTGACAACTCTACATGTAGGAAGTGTTCTTCTCACTTTCTATCTAAATTTTAACGTGTCTCTTCAAGACACCAATCTATCTACTGCCTTGAAAGTTCAAGTTCAAATTCAAGAAGCAGAACAGATTTCTTCTGCCAAAATTGTCACTCTTCATCACCAATTGGTCTATAGGCTTCAAAACCATGACTTAGATCTTCCCACACTAGAACATCACTCTGACACCCTCATGGTGTTAGCAGAATCTGACCAAATTCCTACCATCATCCATATTCCAAGATAGATCCCACGACATAAGCTCATAAAACTCATGCCCTTGGAATGGATATCAAACTATAAGTAGTTCCATAATAACACTGCCCCAATTCAGAAGTCAGAAAGCATGTTTAAAATAAAGCAAGACGGAACAGTCCGGATGACTTTCCGACCACCACCCAGTGCTCCACAAGAGCCCCCAAGGCTGTCTTTCTTATATTCTTCAATGATCACAGCTGTTCAAACAACTTAAGAAGATTTGCCCATCACAGGGTTTAATTCAGAGGGATACCCTGTATATCCTGCCAAACAAGACGAACATTTCTTATGGGATGTTCCGGGCTCAGGAATGTGCGACCCAAATTGTCCCTGTTGGGATGATTGGGAAGAGGATGATTATGAGCCAAAAAGAAAAAGAAAACCAAAAAAGAAAAAACATCATTTCCCATGCAAACACGATCAACACAAACGACCCCAAGATCCTCCTCCTCCACCAAATCCATTACCCATCTATATAAAAGAACTTAAATGGATTGCAAAACATTGCAAGACTGAAGTTCATTCACCAGTCCAAAATTCAATTCCTCCCATACAACCTCCTCCTTTTATGATGTTCTCTTCTATCTCCCAGGATTATTCTTCCAATTTCCCAACCTTAGAAATTCAAACAGACTCACAACAAAATGTTGTAGCAAAACCTTTCATTCCTTCAGCCATTACTTCTATCGGACATCTTGACGAACCCAGACCCTTTGATATTATTCACTAGATAAAACACCTTCAAATCCTCCCCACAGGAGTCAGAGTCAAATCCATTTTCAAACCTTTCACAAACATTCTTAAGCTTTACGGTTTATCTGAAACTCCACAGTCTTTTCAAGACATTTCAACTAAGCTTTTGAATTACTGTCCTGAATCTCATGCAGATTTCCACATCCAAACCCTTTGTTGAAAAATAAGCATTTCTTTATTCAGTTACCTTTCAAGCTGAATGAAGACGTCAACCCAACCAAAGCCACCCATCTAGGAATGAGTCTATCTGACTTAGTCCTCGCTCAAATGGAATGTTTATAATTGTTAGCCCAAGGTCTTATTGAGCCCACAGGTTCTCAATGGGCTTGTTAAGCTTTTTATATTGAAAAACATTCTGAAATTGTTAGAGGAAAGAAACGATTAGTCATTGACTGTCAGTCTCTAAACATGTTTTTGCAAAATGACAAATTCCCTTTACCTAAAAGACAAAGCATGTTTACTTATCTCAAAAATGCCAAAATCTTTTCATGATTTAACCTCAAGTCAGGTTTTTGGCAACTTGGCATTAAACCCTCAAAAAGATACAAAACCGTCGTCTGCATACCAAATGCCCATTATCAATTGACAGTTTTATCCTTCGGCCTAAAAACTGCCATTTCCATTTGTCAAAATCTTTCAACCCATTCTGCATCATGCATTGATTTACATTGACGATATTTTGTTGTTTTCAAGTACACAAGATGAATATCGCCAATTGTTAAGTCAATTCTTTGATATTATTCAATCTCATAGAATCATGTTATCGGCCAAGAAAGCACATTGTTTAAGAATTAATTCACTTTCCAGATCAATATCTTTCCAAAAAGCAGATACAACAATTCCTTAGTATTATCAATTATATTAGGGACTTTATTCGTCATGTCGACCACTACACAAGTCAGTTGTCAGCTTTGTTGAAAAAGAATCCACCTCAGTGGAAAGACAACCACACACGTGCTCTTATCATTCTAAAAGAGATTGCGCAAAATCCGCCGCCATTAAAGTTGATAACAGATAGCAAATAGATACTTCAGACAGACACAAGTGATAAATCATGGGGTGCCATCCTACTCGAAGAAACAAACGGAAAAGAGAACTTTATTGTACATGCTAGTGGACATTTCTTTGACACACAAAAGCATTATCACAGTGTATTCAAAGAAATCTTAGAGGTAAAGAATGGTATCAAGAAATTTGAAAATCATCTTATTGGCTACCACTTTCTTATCAGAATTTCAAAGGGAAAACAGTTCCAGAAAAGATGTTACTCAGGCTCAAGGATTGGTTTTCGAAATATGACTTCTTTGTGAAGCATATAAAAGGATCTCAAAACCTCATCCTAGACATGCTCTCGAGACTTGCAAAGCCAGAAAAATCTCTGTCTTTCATAGCTTCAACCTATCATTTCCCTATCATCTTCATGGCTACTTCACTACCATCACAAGTCATTACCAAAAAAACTTTCCCTCTCGGAAAAACCTTTTCCACAGTTTTTACAATTCAAGAATTCGCAAAAAATGTTGTTTTTAGGTTTTTTATGAAAACCTATCTCTTATCAGACTCATTTCCCTTTTCAACTTTCATCCAGAAACTTGTTCCTTACAAGTTTAACCCTGGATCCCTCCAAAGATATTTCAGAAGATGAGTTATGGTACATTTGGTGCCTAGCAGTTCTCCATGCCACAACATTGATTTTGCCTGTGACATATACCTTAGAACATTTGTTGAATCCTGACAAGTCAACCTCACTCACATGGACACTTCTTGAGTGGTTCTCCCCACTTCCATGGTGGAGAAAGAAACTACAACAGTTATCAGAAGTTTACCACTTAGAACGTATGTCAACATCAGAAGCAAAAATGTTCATATCCGTGTTCATTATCCATAGACCATACTTTCAACACCCAGACACAAGTCTCTTCTGGACTCAAGATCAAGTATTTGAATGATTAACCACACCTCACCCATCCATCCTTGAACAAGACGACAATGTCCCAAAAAGCCTACATAATTTTCTTTGCCAGCTAAACTATCAACCTACTCCACACAAAGATATTTTTCACACGTCTTTAGGTCCACAACATGACATCATTATGAAATCTCAGAGCTAAAATCCACAGGAATCATCATCAAAGAAGAAAAACCAGACTTCATTGATTTCCTTTTTCAAGATGCACAAAACACATGGGAAGACTTTTTGCCATTAAGCCAGCATCTTCAACAACTCCAAAATCAACCACCACATGGAGCCAGTACTAGTCAGCAACCACCTCTTACCAATTGCCCGAAAGTAGACAATTGCCCTTGGCCACCCTATCATCCAAATTGCAGACATCCAAAGCATTTAAAGAAACTAAAGGTTCTTTTCTCAAAAGGAAAAGATGACACAAACAGCTCATCCGTCGAAGATTATATGAATCTATCGTCTCCATGATTAAAGTAGTTTGCTTTTACTTTAAGCTTTTAGAAAAGTTTATCAAGACACACTTTATCAAAGTGTTTGTTGTTTGTAATTATAAAAGCATGTTTTGCTTTTTTAAAAGTTTGCTTTTACTTTTCAAATCTCTTCCTTATATAAGGAAGTTCTCCCCTATTGTAAGATATCGAAGTTTGAAAAAAAATAAACGGATTTTCAATTATCCATGAGTTACTAAACTTCTCCCTCTCTCTCTGCAAATGAAGTTCTAAAGAATAGCAAAGAATAAAAGGTTTTAATCTTTTCATTTTGAAAACCTAAGGAAGTATGCTCTGCACTTGCCTTCTTGCAAGAATCTTGTGCATCAGAAAACTTTTGATGATTTCTTATCTAGTTTGGTACCCTGTTTTAAAGACGAAGAAAAATCTGTTTTAGGGTTATATAACATTCAAAGAAAAAGTTTTGAGTTTTCTGTGCAAAGTTCTGAGTATATCGGCTGGAAACCTAAGCATGCAGGCTACTGGTCCAAAGGATGATTTATTCATCATTGCTTTGGTATAACAACGCCACGTACAATATCATTGTTGAGAAATGCTGTCTTAACATCCAACTAATGTAACTTAAGATCGAAATGCGCCATTAATGCCATTATGATCTTGAAAGAGTCTTTCGAAGAAACTGAAGAGAAAGTCTTTTTATAGCTGATGCCTTATTTCTACATAAAGCTCTTTGTGGCAAGACGTGCCTTGTACCTCTCCGCATTGCCTTTTGAATCCTTCTTAGTCTTAAATATCCATTTGCAACCAATAGACCTTCTGGCAATGGGAAAAGATAACATACGTCATTGTCCTTCACGGACTTCATCTCCTCATTCATGGCATCTATCCACTTCTGAGAGTTTGAACTTTCCATGGCTTGATGGAAATTGATCGGATCATCTTCCACACTCCGATGTCTACCTTATTTTCTTGAAGAAATACAATGTAGTCATTTACCACTACACTTCTCCTTTCTTTGGTGGATCTACTTGATGGCACAAGTTCTTGAGATGGTAGAGTTTGTTCTTCTGGACAACTTCTTATATAAAGGGTTCTCCAACATTGTCTTGATCTATTGTGTTTTGAGCAAAGTCATAAATGAGACCTTGATCAATGCTAATAACACCTATGGGAGTATCAATATAAGGCAAAAATTGACTTAGTCGTGCGATCATAAAACTTGTAGCCCTTGGATCGTTTTGAGTATTCAATCAACGAACAACCTAGGAAGATTCTTGTTGTATCACCAAGAATCAATAATAAATTATGCAAAAGTGTACTTGAATCCATAATGCTGAATTATTTTCTAGAGTTGTGTAGTTGGCATTTCAGATCAACAAGGTCTCCTAGAGAATCTGTTAGTTGATGGAGATTGAGGACAAAACTATCACAAGCATGTGGGCTGAGGTATATTTAGGTCCTATTCAAGTTCCCGTCAGACCAGTCACAACAGCTTGAGCAAAGAAATTAAAAGAAGCGCTTAATGAGTTGATTCAAGCAACTTGAGCTTAATCAAATTTGTGGAGACCCGTTGAAGGGAACGAACATGATAAATGCATGATTGTTTCCAAATAATCACTTCTATGAAATAAGAAGTTGGTTTCTCATTATTTTCTTTATGGATACTTTCCCCTTTTTTAAGAAGGCTAGTGGAGTAACAAATCAGTTATTTCTCTTTTAATTGCCAAGTTTCCATTTTAATTGATGTAAGATATTTAAGCCGACTAGAATTCTAATTTGATTTAGATTCTTTCCTATTCGCTTAGATTAGGATTCTGATTTAATTTAAATTCTTTTTTTATTTGCTTTAGATTAGGATTCCAGTTTGATTTTGGATTAGGATTTATTTCTAAAAATTCTTTTAACCAACCCTATATAATATACTCATATCTAATAAACAGAGATGATCAGTTTTGATGTAATTGATGAGAGAGTTAATTCTCTTTGGTTCTTAAACAAACTCTTTGAACTTATTAGATTTATGTGATGTTATCATCTCTTCCACGCATGTCAATAGTGGCCTGGTCATCAAAATTATCTAGGTCATCACCATCTTCTTCTCCTATGGCAGCACGCCCTTGATTACCTCTTACATTAGGAGCTATTGGTTGTTGCCCCTTTTGTAGATTGGCTATGGCAGTGTCTTGCCTCTCCAATTTGTCACGGATCTCTCCAAACATCATATTCATGTGCTCAAATTGTTGTTGCATGGCTTTGAGCATGATTGATTGGTCTACAGCTTTTTGATCTTTTGACATATTTGTGATATGAAAAAACAAATGTTAACAAAAAAACCTCACAACACTCCCTCATGTGTTTCACTCAATTTGATGTCACTTAACTCTCGTGTTTAACACACAAATTGGCTTTTACCCTCTAATGATCTCACAAACTTTTTTTTATTAACCACACTTAATTCTCTCTTTCAGTTCTTTATTGAATTAAATAAACAAAATCAAGAAAAACCCAAGTGGCACACCAAATATGACGAATCAACACACTAAACAAAGAAAAGGAATTAAGAGGACACAAAGAACAACAAGGAATTTGATGAGAAGAAAGCAAGAAAGCAAAGAAACACAATTGATATTGTGTGTAAACAATGTCAAGGAAAAGGAATAACTAAAATTCAATTTGATGAAAGTAGGAATAAAATCTTTTATTCCATTTTGCTCATTAGACTTCAGGCGCAGAGAGAATTTCTCAATCATGGCATCATCTTCATCTTCATCTTCAACTCCTTCGAACCCTATTACTCTTTCTTCTACACTTTCTTTACCCAAATCTTGCACTTCTCACACTACCAATAAAATCAAAAATCTTGTAGAATACTCCTATATTCCTGAATCTGCCCAACTCAGTGAATCCTCCTACCCTCTTATCAGTCCTTACCAGTTGTACAAACGAACTAGTTCTTTTACCCGAAGCATCAGAACCCTTATATCTACTAGACGGCCTCACCCGAAGGAATACATCCAGTCTTCTAGACTTGACCAGTGTTCACTCCAAGCAACCACTGCTGAGCAATATGTAACTCTAGAAATCCCTTCAGAGTTAATCTCAAATTGGAAAAGAGAAGGTTATACTCATCTCCATCTGGGAGGAGTTAGATTAATCCTTACCCTTCATGGGAGAAAAGGATTATCGGTCACAGCTCGAATTGCTATGTTGGATACCCGGTTCAAACAGTACCAAGATGCTGTTATAGGTACTGTCCTCACAACCCTTCATGCAGGAAGTGTTCTACTCACTTTCTATCCAAATTTCAACCTTTCTCTTCAAGATACCAACCTTCCAACAGCCTTGAAGGTTCAAGTTCAAATTCAAGGTGCAGAACAAATTTCTTCAGCCAAAATTGCTACTCTCCATCATCAATTGGTCTATAGGCTTCAAAACCATGCCTTAGATCTACCCACACCTGAACATCACTCTGACACCCTCATGGTGTTAGCAGAATCAGATCAGATCCCCACCATTATCCAGATCCCAAGACAAATTCCTCGACATGAGCTCATACAGCTTATGCCTCTTGAATGGATCTCAAACTATGAGCAGTTCCATAATAATACAGCTCCTATTCAGACATCTGAAAGCATGTTTGAAAGACGACAAGATGGAACAGTTCGTATGACTTTCAAACCACCTCCAAGTGCTCCACAAGAGCCTCCTCGGCTCTCTTTCACTTATTCTTCAACGATCACAGCTGTTCAAATAGCTCAAGAAGATCTGCCAATTACAGGGTTCAATTCTTATGGTTACCCTGTTTATCCAGCCAAACAACATGGCTATTTCTTATGGGATGTCCCTGGCTCAGGAATGTGAGACCCAAATTGTCCCTGTTGGGATGATTGGGAAGAGGACGATGATTACGACACTAAAAAAAACAAAAAGCCTAAAAAGAAGAAACCACCTGTCCCATGTAAACACTGTGAACCCAAACCACCAAAAGACCCTCCACCTCCACCAAGTCCACTACCCATTTACAAAAAAGAACTCAAATGGATTGCAAAACATTGCAAAACTGAGATTCCATCCCCACTTCCTAATCACACACCAATCGTACAACCATTGGCTTGTATGATGTTCTCTTCTACCTCCTTGACTATTCTTCATCTTTTCCTCCTCTTGACACTCATACTGATTCACAACGCAATGTAGTGTCTAAACCCTTTATTCCTTCAGCTATTACCTCAACCGGTCATCTTGAACCTCCTAAACCTTTTGAATCAGTCCTCAACTGGCAAACCCAAAATGCCAGAGCACAAAATGATACCTTGTTGAATATCCATTCCAAGGTTGAAAAAATCAGTTTATGAACTAAACAGATTGAGACGAAAGTTGACTCAATTACAGCCCAAATGGAGCAGATCCACAAAAATCTTTAATCCAGAATTGTTCAGTTAGATTCAAAACTCCGAACCATGCTTGCTCAAAGATACTATGGCCCAGAGTTTGATAAAAAAGAAAGAGAGATCAGACGCTTACAAGCTGAACTTGCCCAGATTGAATCTGAAAAACAAAGACCTACCTTGTTTACCACATCACCACCCATACCCACCATAAGTCTACCCTATCACCCATTTGCCTCTATGCTTTCTCCAATAAGATCTTATGATCCATCCAAATTGTTTGGCATGACCCATACTCTATTCAGAGACCATCCTATTCCATCAGCACCTAAGCCAAAATCAAAACCAAAGTCCAAACCTCAGCCTCCTTCTCCGGTCAGAACCTACAAATCATCATTAACTATTCCAGAATCATCATTAACTATTCCAGAGCACCACTCTCCAACTTACACACCCACATCACCACAGCCGCCACCACCAACACAGTCCAAAGATAAAACCCCTATGCATCAATATAGTGCTCAGATAGCCAATCCATCTCCAGAAATTGATGACTCCACTTCTGATTCAAACCTAGCTGTTTCAGAAACTTCTACCGACAAAGCATCCTCTTCACCATCCACCACCAGTGATTCTGAAAAGTCTTATGCTGATATTACCAGAATCTTAATGGCTGACAATCCACCCGAACAAGGTCAAACCTCTCGACCACCCGAACCATATGTTGACATTCCCTTAGATATTGAGGACGAACCTCCAGCTGAATCTTCTGCCACAACTCAACCCCCTCGAGGTCAAATCAGTGAAAAACCATCCAATTGTTCATGGTTTACATTTGATGATATTCCATCTCATCAGTGGCGAGACAGACTTACTGAAATGTCTGCCTGGATTGATCTCTAAATGCTACGGTCAGGAGCAACTACTCATTCCGTTCTTAGGGAATTTGCTGCTCATTTTACGGGTGCCCTAAGAGATTGGTTTGATTCATTAGGCGATCATAACAAGCGCAATTTGTCCAATTACCAGAAGTCTCAAGTGCTCTTGCAGTTATTCATGATCAGTTTCTAGGCGATCCACCATAGCTTTTGAAGTCCGCACGCCGAGACTATCTTAATATGAAATGCTGCTCTCTCAATGCTAAAGATCTTGAATTTCATTACAAATGAATGTCTCTCTTGTTCTACAAGCTTAATGGATTCAATGAGCCTACATTGAAGCATGTCTTTCTGGCTTCCCTACCAGATGAACTACAACCAGACATCCAACTACACTCAAAACTCACAATCTCAGTCTTGACACTATATCTCTTGGCAAAATCTTTCAGATTGCTAAGACATGCCTTGATAAACTTTGTGAGCAAAAATAGTTTTTCAAAGAACTGTTAAAAGACAAAGAGCCATTCCGAAGTGCTTGCAAAAAGCCTTATATCCAGATCAAGTGCAAAAAGAAAAAAGGATTGTGATTGCAGTTCCAAAAAGAAAAGGCATTTCCGGAAATTCAACAATTCAGAATATTCTTCAAAGCCTCGTAAATCCAGAAAGCCTTACAGATTCTTTAGGAAAAAATCAAGTTCATCCAGAGATCAAAAACGGAGAAAATCAAGCAGATGTTTTATCTACAAGAAAAAAGGTTACTATGTTAAAGATTGTCCCAACAAACGAGAAAAATCTATTCGACTGGTTGAACACCTTCAGGCCACCACTGATTATTCTCCTGAAAAAGACGAGCTTGAATTCTATTTCTCTGAACAAGAAGACCCCACTGATGAAACAGTGTTCGCACTGGAAGACTCATCTAGTGATTCAGAAAATGATGAGCCTCAAAACATTTTCCACCAACAGTTGTTGTCTCTAGACACTTCTGTCCCCATTCCTTCCATTAAACTCCAAATTTTGCCTTCAAAATTCCACAGGCCCATTCCAAAGAATCGTGCATTGATCTTGGAGCCCCGAGAAGTATGTTAAATCTAGCCATTCTTCTTCCTGAGAGCTAGACCCATTATGAAGAACATTTCAGGGTTGCAAGTGGAAAATTCTTCACCACCAAATTGATTACCAAAAAACCCATTGGTATTCAAATTTTCCCAAATTGTGTCATTTGGACCAAAGTAATTGGATCCAATCTGCCTAATAAAGATATCTTGTTAGGTTTTGACATAATTCACCAGATCAAACACCTCCAGATCATTCCCAATGGCATCCGAGTCAAATCCATGTTCAAACCTTTCACAGACGTCTTAAAACTTTATAATTTTTCTGAAACACCCCAATCTTATCATGACATTTCAACCAAACTTTTACCATATTGTCCAGAATCCCATTCTGAGTTCACTCATCCAAACCCACTTTGGAAAAATCAGTCTTTCTTCATTAAGTTACCCTTCAAACTAAATGAAGATATCAACCTAACAAAAGCCACTCATCCAGGAATGAGTCCTTCTGACTTAGTCCTAGCCCAAACAGAGTGTTCTCAATTGTTAGCCCAAGGTCTTATAGAACCTCCCCATTCTCAATATGCTTGCCAAGCCTTTTATGTTGAAAAGCATTCTGAGATTGTCCGAGGAAAGAAACGCTTAGTCATTGACTACCAGCCATTAAACATGTTTTTACAAGATGATAAATTCCCATTACCTAAAAGACAAAGCATGTTTACTTTTCTCAAAAATGCCCAGATCTTTTCAAAATTTGATTTAAGATCAGGATTTTGGCAATTAGACATTGAACCTTCTGAACGGTACAAAACTTCTTTTTGTATCCCTAATGCTCATTTCCAATTGACAGTTTTACCCTTCGGTCTCAAAACAGCCCCTTCCATTTTTCAAAAATCCATGGTCAAAATTTTTGAACCTATCTTGCATCATGCATTGATTTACATTGACGATATTTTACTGTTTTCAAGAACACATGATGAGCATCGCCAGTTGTTAAATCAGTTCCTTGATATTATCCAAACTCATGGCATCATGCTGTCAGCAAAGAAAAGCACCATTGCAACGGATAATATTGAATTCCTTGGTATGATCATTAAAGACGGACACTACCAACTAGGAAAGCACATTGCCCAAGAATTGCTTCACTTTCCAGATCAGCAACTTTCCAAAAAGCAAGTCCAACAATTTCTTGGCATTATCAACTACATCAGAGATTTTATCCCACATGTCGACCATTACACTCACCACCTTTCGGCTTTATTGAAAAAGAAGCCTCCAGAGTGGAATTCTGACCACACAAGTGCTGTCACTACTCTAGAGCAACTTGCGCAAGATCTGCCACTACTAAAGTTGATCACAGATGGCAAATGCATATTGCAGACAGATGCTAGTGATGAATCATGGGGTGCCATCCTTCTTGAAGAAATCAATGGAAAAGAACACTTTATCGCTCACGCTAGTGGACAATTTTCTAACACACAAAAGCACTACCATAGCGTCTTCAAAGAAATCTTAGCGGTAAAGAATGGCATCAAAAAATTTGAGTTTCATCTCATTGGACATCATTTTCTCATCCGAATGGACAGTTCAGCCTTTCCCAATATCTTCAATTTCAAAGGTAATACTGTTCCCGAAAAGATGTTACTCAGGTTAAAAGATTGGTTTTCTAAATATAATTTCTCTGTCAAGCATATAAAAGGATCCCAAAACCTCATCCCTGATATGCTATCCCGACTCTCAAAATCTGAACAACCTCAAGCCCTTATTTCCACAACATATCAATTCCCAAATATTCTCATGGCTACTTCCCTTCCTTCTGAAGCGATCACCAAAAAGACATTTCCCCTTGGCAAAACCTTCACCTCAGTCTTTGCCCTCCAAGAATTTGTAAAAAAGGCTATGTTTCGATTCTTCATGAAAGCTTACCTTTTAGCAGATTCATTCCCTTTCTCAACCTTCCATCCAAAAAACATGTTTCTTACTGGTTTAACACCTGATCCACCAAATGAAATTACCGAAGATGAGTTATGGTACATTTGGTGCCTAACTGTCTTATATGCTACTAAATTGGTTTTACCAGTTCATTCAACCTTGTCCCATCTCCTTAATCCAGAAAAATCCACCTCTCTTATCTGGACCCTTCTCGAGTGGTTCTCACCAATTCCCTGGTGGAGAAAGAAATTACAGCAATTAACAGATTTATACAATCTTGATCGCATGCCTGCATCTGAAGCTAAAATGTTCACATCTGTGTTCATTATTCATCGGCCATATTTCCAACATCCAGACACCAACCTTTTCTGGACCCAAGATCAGGTATATGAATATTTCACCACTCCTCATCCTGCCCTCATTGAAAATGAACTCCAGCCCAACCTCAACAATTACCTTTCCCAACTCAATCACCAAACTCCACCGCATAAGGATATTTTCCATACATCTCTTGGCCCTCAACATGACATGATTATGATTCCCACTCCATCAGCCATATCCAAACCAAAGTCTACCGGCATCATCATCAAGGAAGAAAAACCAGACTACACTGATTTCCTTTACCAAGACTCTCAAGACCCATGGGAAGACTTCCTTCCACTCAGCCAACACCTTCAACAGTTTCCACAACCATCCATGCATGAACCAGGATCATCATCCCAACCTTCAAAAATTGACAAAGCAACCCAAATACCAAGCCTCAGATCCAAGTCATCATCACCCAAGACCCTACCAACAGGCTACAGACCCCATCCACCTACTCCTAGTCCCCACAGAAAGTATCCCAGGCGCTTCAAGCCATTTCCCCCACCAGAAGGTGACCCAGGTGACTGTCGTTGGTCATCTGAAGACGATTACATGAATCTCCGCTCTCCATAAAGTACTTTGTCTTGTTGTATAATTATGTTTTGCTTTTGCTTTATAACTTTGTCTTGTTGTAATCATTAAAGCTTGCTTTTACTTTAAGCTTTACTTTTGTAAAAGTCATGTCTAAGTCATGCTTTAAGTCTTTGTCGCTTGTAAAAGGAGTGTAATAAGTATGTTTTTACTTTTCCAAAAGAAAAAGATAGGGGTCATGTCCTATCTTTACGCTTTGGAATCCTTATATAAAGGATTTCTCTCCTCATTGTAAGATAGAGAAAATCATCAATAAAAACTCTCGTGTTTTCTAAGCTATGACTTTCTAAACTCTTCTCTCTCTCTGTGCAAATGAAGTTCTAAAGAAAAGAAAATAATAAAGATTTTATCTGTTCATTTTGAAATCTCAAGGAAGTATGCTCTGCACTTGCCTTTCAGCAAGGATCCTGTGCATCAGAAAACTTGATAACTTTTATTTGGTTTGGTACCCTGTTTTAGACTAAAAGGAAAGTCTGTTTTGGGTTGTAAAACCTACAAAATTGCTTTAAGTATTTTGATGCTCATAGAAGTATATCGGCTGGAAACCAGGACTTGCGGGCTACTGGCCCAAAGTACAGTTCTAACTGTTGTAGACCTGGTGTAAACAACGCCACGTACTAATATGCAAGCTTTTTTTTTGGTACGTTTTTTTTCTTTTTTTCTCTTTTTTTTTGATAATCAAAATATATAAGACATTCAAACCTGATTAGAAAATAGCCCTGATACCAAATGATGCGAATCCCACAATGAAACTTTGAAACCCACACTTAAATTGAAGTTTCAACTTCCCAAGAAAGTTCTAAATAGATTTAAAACAAACAAACCTTGACCCAATGCTTAAGAAAACATAAACCAAAGGTATAGAGAATGATATTGATGCCACACTCAAGAAATAGATGAGAAGGTAAGTGATAAGTCTAAATTTGGAACACCACAAGAATGCTAATTCTTGATAAGTTCACTAGTTCTCAAAAGAACCAAAGAAAGAATAATCTTTCAAATTCAAATAACATTAATCTCTAATTCAAAAATAACCTTACATAGCAAGGTTGTTGAGTTTAAATACACCAATAGAAACCCAAGATCCTAAAAATACAAATGAAAACATTGGAACAACCCTCCAAGTATAGGTTTGTCAAAGGATGCTTCAAAAAGTCTTCACCAGCCAACCTTATTGTTAGCTCACCATCATTGATGGTAGTACCTTACACTGATAAACTTGAAACAAAACAAACAAATGAAGTTGAAAACAAAGGAGTCGTTGAAAATCCCAAATCTGAACAAGCTGCAATGAATTGGTCATAACTCCTTCTAGAGAACTCCAAATCTAGCTCTGTAAAATGCATTAGAAAGCTAACTTAATTATCTTTCCAACAGTATATAGCTTGTATATTACTTTGAGCTCAATCAATACCAGTTTTATTCCAAAGTTGCCCTTGTTGCATTTGATCCAAGTTGTGTATTTGGCTCCCCAATAGCTTGAATAATGGCCACAATGCCTTGTCCTCTCTCCAAGCCCAATTCATGATGTCTTGCATCTTGAATTTATTTTCAATTCATATTTTCTCAATTAATCTATTTAAAGCAGCTTGCATCTTTTTGGCTCTAGCTCTTGTAATTGGGCCTCTATGAATGTGCAAAGGATCACTTGAATCTTTAATTGTATTTTCTTGATGGTTCTCATCAATCCTAGCCTACGTTACATCCTAATAAAAGTCCTTCTTGATTTTAGGGAACTATAGTCTGAAGTAGAAGCTAGTTATATGGGCTAAAAAAATGTAGTGGTGCATAAAAAAAAAAAAATAAATAAATTGGGTTGACTAGCATTTTGTTTGACTTGAGATCGTATTATTTCTAAGCTGAGGGCACATTTCTTTCATCTTGGGGAAAGCATATGATATTACTTCTTTATTATTTTCTCTCCATTACCATTCAATGGGGTGACTATTTTTTTTGGGTTTAATTTCTTTGTGAGAGTGTCACTACTACCAGTGAGATTTTGGGGTTTGACATGTCATTCTTAAAAGCAGTTGTGACAAAATCTACTGGGCTGATTCATGTCGATGGTTGATCTAGGTGTGATGTTTCTTTAGACTGGAGATAATGTTTATACTCTTATTTGATTGCTATCATTAGTCTGATTGAATAAACACAATTGTTTTAAAAAAATCATTTTGCATTTGAATTTTGTTTTCGCTTTATTTGCTAGGGACTAGCAATAAGCTAGTTGGGGGGTGTGTTGAGTGTTAGAAAGTGTATATTTATAAAGGAAAAAATCATCATTTTATACTTCAAGTTTTACTAACATGCCTACTTTTATGTATTTAAGCTTCTTGTGATTTAATTATGTGTGTTTTGTTTTAATTATTTTATGTATTTTAAGGGCATCGTCGTCATTTCAGAATGAACGAGAGATCAGACAGTAAAACGGACATCACTTTTGAACCCAGGATAATCGAAAACCTTAGGAGTAGAAAAGGAAAAATGTCACTATTCACATATACGATATTATTCACATGTACGGTACTATTCATGTTACTGTTCACACATACAAAATGATGACGTGGCATTGACTGATGAGGTGTCACGATTCTATTGGACAAAATTCTTATGTACTATTGAGCAATGACGTGGCAGTACGTTAGTGGACCAAAAATTACACGTATGGTACATGCATATACACAGGATTATTTTCAACCAAACCGCATCACTGTTCAAGTCAGTTGACTGTTCAAACCGCGTGGTCAAACCGTGTCACTGTGCAAACCGCGTACTCAAACCGCGTACTGTTGACTGATGACGTGGCGCAATCCTGAGCGTCCAAACTGTTTTTAATTCGATGACCATGATTTACTCAATGTATCTATAAAAAGGGGGCATCTCCCCCCTAATTTGATATCTCTGAATCCATTTTTAGGCTTCATTTTCTGTAATTCTTTCTCCATCTTGTATTTTCTACTTATTTTAATAAATTTTCATTTTACCCCTAGTTCAATTATGAGTAGCTAATTTTCTTTTAAGCTTGGGTTGAAGGTGAAGTTTCAACATGTGCCATGGGCTTTATTTGGTAAATTTATTTTCTCTTCCCCTCTAATAATAATCTTGTCTAGATACTGCCCTGGTTTCACCGGCACCCTAGTATAAGGTTATTATTATTTGGCACGATAAGCCCTTAGCACCATGTTGATTAGAGTATGGTTCATGAGGTGTGGAATCCCCCCTCATGATTTAATTGGCATTAATAAGGAATATTTAGCCCATAGAGCATGTTGATACGGATCCAGATACCCAAGCGCTGCAATTATAATAGTTTTCACCTTAATTTAATTCCACCATTCCCATTTAAATTTTAGGATAATTCAAATCACTTCCACCAAAAATCCAATCAACCACGCATTTACAAAATTAATTATACGCGTAATTAAAATTCACCTCCTCGTGGGATTGACACTCGTCACCGTTAATCTATTCTATAATAGATTCGTGTGCTTACGAGTTCAATAAAATTTGCACAATAGTTGTTTTCAACTACTTGTCACCCTCAAATTGATGGTCAAACAGAAGTTGTGATAGAACTTTATCTACTCTGTTGCGAGCTATCATTAAAAAGAACATCAAAACTTGGGAAGATTGTTTACCTCATGTTGAGTTTGCTTATAATCGTTTCGTTCATTCTGCTAATAAGTATTCATTGTTTGAAATTGTTTATGGTTTTAATCCTTTAACCCCATTGGATTTAACTCCATTACATGTTTATGAGCGTGTTAACTTAGATGGCAAGAAAAAGGCTGAAATTGTTAAACAAATACACGAGAGGACGAAGTTCAACATCGAGTGGAGACCTGAACAATATGCTAAACAAGCCAACAAAGGAAGATATAAGCTAGTCTTTGAACCTGGCGATTGGGTGTTGATGCGAATTCCACAATGAAATTTTGAAACCCACACTTAAATTGAAGTTTCAACTTCCCAAGAAAGTTCTAAACAGATTTAACACAAACAAAACCTTGACCCAATTCTTAAGAAAACATGAACCAAAGGTATAGAGAATGATATTGACGCCACACTCAAGAAATAGATGAGAAGGTGAGTGATAAGTCTAAATTTAGAACACCACAAGAATGCTAATTCTTGATAAGTTCACTAGTTCTCAAAAGAACCAAAGAAAGAATAATCTTTCAAATTCAAATAACATTAATCTTTAATTTCTTACATAGCAAGGTTGCTGGGTTTAAATAGGCTAATAAAAAAAGTCCAAGATTCTAAAAATAAAAATGGAAACATTGGAACAACCCTCCAAGTATAGGTTTGTCAAAGGATGCTTCAAAAGTCTTCACCAACCCACCATAATTAATGCTAGCATTGACAAACTTAATACTTACCTTATTTAATGTTATCATTGACAAACTTAATGTTATCCCACCATTATTGATGGTAGACTTACCTAACACATTGACAAACTTGAAACAAAACAAATAAATGAAGTTGAAAAACAAAGGAGTCGTTGAAAATCCCAAGTCTGAACAAGCTGTAATGAATTGGTCATAACTCCTTCTAGAGAACTCCAAATCTAGCTCTGTAAAATTCATTGGAAAGCTAACTTAATTATCTTTCCAAAGGTATATAGCTTGCATATTACTTCTGGCTCAATCAATACCAGTTTTATTCCGAAGTTGCCCTTCCTGCATTTGATTCAAGTTGCATATTTGGCTGCCCAATAGCTTGAATAAAGGCCACAATGTCTTGACTTCTCTCCAAGCCCAATTCATGATGTCTTGCATCTTGAATTGTATTTTCAATCCATATTTTCTCAATTAATCCATTTAAAGCAGCTGGCATCTTTTTTGCTCTAGCTCTTGTAATTGGGCCTCCATGAATGTGCAAAGGATCACTTGAAGCTTTAATGGTATTCTCTTGATGGTTCTCATCAGGTGTGGTTACACTTGCGCAAGGAACGATTTCCAGAACGAAAGAAATCTAAATTATTACCTCGAGGGGATGGCCCATTCCAAGTTTTGGAACGAATCAATGACAATGCATACAAACTGGATTTGCCTAGTGAGTACAATGTAAGTGCTACTTTTAATGTTTCTGATTTGAGTCCTTTTGATGTAGGTGATGATTTGAGGACAAACCTCTTCAAGAGGAGGGGAATGATAAGATTAAGGATAAAACTATCACAAGCACATGGGATGAGGTATATTCAGATCCTACTCAAGTTCCCGTCGAACCCGTTACAAGAGCTCAAGTAAAGAAATTCAAAGAAGCGCTTAATGGATTGATTCAAGTAACTTGGGCTCAATCAAATTCGTGGAGGTCCTTTGAAGGAATCGCACATGATAAATGCATGATTCAGGCTCTTCAAGTTTCCAAATATTCACTTCCATGAAATAGGGAGTTGGTTTGCACATTATGGTGGGTAAGGAGGCTACTAGGGAAACAAATCATTTAGTTCTATTTTAAGCCAATTAGGATTTTGATTTCGTTTAAATTCTTTCCTATTTACTTAGTTTACGATTCTGATTTGGTTTAGATTCTTTCCAATTATGGAAGATTTAGATTCTGATTTGATTTTTGGTTTAGGATTTATTTCCAAAAATTCTTGTAACCAACTTATATAGTCTACTCGTATCTAATAAACAAGAAAAACTTTTTTGATGCAATTAGTGAGAGAGTTAATTCTCTTTGGTTCTTTACGAACTCTTTGAACTTATCGGATTTTCGTGGCGTTCAATATCTTGACTTATCAATCAAACCATCCATAGCTGATTGTGGCTTCTTCACATACCAAGGTTCGTGCTTTCAATAAGCATTGAGTCGAGGTTCCATTCCATTCCTGGTTTAGATTCGATCTTGGGAACTAATTTGGTTAGGGTCGCGTCAGTTCTTAACGGGGTTCGTATCAAAACATCTAGTAGGAATTTAGTTATTTCCTAATTGTGTTGTTTGGACAAAACTAATTGGTTTGTCCTTGCCAAACAAAGATCTTCTTGTAGGTTTTGACATCCTACATCAGGCAAAAAATGTCCATATCACTTCATCTGGTCTCCGTTACAAGTCCATGATCAAACCCTTCATCAGTATTCTGAAAATCTATTCCTTATCCGATCCACCACCCACATACCAAACCATTACAGACCAAATCCTCAAATTCTGCCTTGAAAATCATAGCCTTTTTACCCATCCAAACCCTTTGTGGAAGATCCTAAATTTCTTTATATTCTTACCTTTCAAATTGAATGAAGACAGCAACCCAACCAAGGCTACCCACACAGGAATGACTCCATAAGACCTTATTTTGGCCCAACAAGAATGTGCCCAGTTGTTAAAACAAGGCCTTATTGAGTCCACAAATTCACAATGGGCTTGTCAAGCCTTTTATGTTGAAAAAATGTCTGAAATCCTTCGTGACAAAAACTAATTAGTCATTCACTATCAGCCACTCAACAATTTTCTCCAAGACCACAAATTTCCATTACCCAATAGACACACTCTTTTCATTCACCTAAAAAATGCCTAAATCTTTTCAAAATTCGATTTGAAGTCCGGATTTCGGCAACTTGGCATTCATCCCTCAAAACGATATAAAACTGCTTTTTGTACTCCAAATGCCCATTACCAATGGACTGTACTCCCTTTTGGCCTCAAAACTGCCCTTTCTATCTTTCAAAAGGCCATGACCACCATCTTTCAACCAATTCTTCATCACACCCTTGTTTACATTGATGATTTACTTCTTTTCTCAAGTACTCATGATGAACATCACAAGTTACTCCAACAATTTTTCTAGATAATTCAAGATCATGGAATCATGATCTCCGATAAGAAAAGCACGATCGCAACAACTTCTGTTGACTTTCTTGGCATGAAAATCCAAGATGGAAATTATCAGCTTGGACCCCATATTGCACAAGAGTTACTACACTTTCCAGAAAGTAACTTTACAAAAAAGCAGGTCCCACTGTTCCTTGAAATTATCAATTATATCCGTGATTTCCGGCTGCATGTCAGTCATCATACAAGCAAGTTGTCTGCACTCCTCAAAAGAATCCACCATCCTAGTCAAAAATCCACACAAAAGCTGTTAAGCAACTAAAGCAGATTGCACAGAATCCACCACCTCTAAAGCTTATCATAGATGGCAAAAGAATCCTGCAAACCGATGCTAGTGATGAATCATAAGGGGCCATTCTCCTTGAAGAATGCAATGGAAAAGAACACTTTATTGCTTATGCAAGTGGACAATTCCCTAACGCACAAAAGCATTATCACAAAGTCTATAAAGAAATCTTAGCCATGAAAAATGGTATTAAGAAATTTGAATTCCATTTGATTGCCCATAGATTCTTGATCCGTCTAGATAATTCAGCATTTCCCAATATCTTGAACTTTAATCAAAAAGCTATTCCAGAAAAAAACCTTGCTTCGGCTTAAAGAATGGCTCTCAAGATATGACTGCCATGTCCAACATATAAAAGGAGAGCATAACCTCATCTCAGACTAACTATCCAGACCTTCAAAACCAAAACCTCCCAGTTCTTTTGCATCACTTCTCAGATTTCCTTCCCAATCATATCATGGCTACTTCTCTCCCTTATACAGCCCTTACAAAAAAGTCTTTACCATTTGATATGACTTTTCAATCTCCTCACTAGATCCAAGACTTCGCCGGAAAATTCCTCTTTAGGTTTTTTATGAACATCTATATGATGAGTAATAAACCCATGTTTTTTCCCAATTTTCATCCTGATCATCTTTTCCTTACAGGATTAGTAACCCATGTTTTTCCCCAGTTTTCATCCTGATCATCTTTTCCTTACAGGATTAGTAATCACCCCTCACCGAGATATTGCCGAAGATGAACTTTGATATACCTGGTGTCTTACTGTTTTGTATGCTACTAAAATGGTTTTCCTAGTTTTACCCCTTCTTAACAAACTCAACAATCCAGAGCTCTCAACTTCTCTTTCCTGGACTCTTTTAGCATGATAGTACGTGGCGTTGTTTACACCAGATCTACAACAGTTAAAAAGGTACTTTAGGCCAGTAGCTCGCAAGTTCTGGTTTCCAACCGATATACCTCTATGAGCATCAAAACTTTAAAACATTTTTCTAAGTTTTACAACCCAAAACAGACTTTCCTTTTAGTTTAAAATAGGGTACCAAACTAGATAAAACTTATCAAGTTTTCTGATGCACAGGATCCTTGCATAAGGCAAGTGCAGAGCATACTTCCTTGAGATTTCAAAATGAACAGATTTAAGCTTTCTTAATTTTCTTTGAAGCCTTAGAGCTTCATTGACAGAGAGAGAGAGAGTTTTAGAAAGCCATGGATAATGAGAATAGAAATTTTATTTTTCAAAAACCAATATCTTACAACTGGAGGAAACTTCTTATAGGAGGAAACTTCCTTATATAAGGAAGAAACTTGACTAGTTCTTGATAAGACATGTCCTTATCAAGATGTCTTCTAAAAGTAAAGCAAACATTATTACAACAAGACAAAAGCTAAAAGTAAAGCAAACATTATTACAACAAGACAAAAGCTAAAAGTTAAGCAAACATTATTACAACAAGACAAAAGCTAAAAGTTAAGCAAACATTATTACAACAAGACAAAAGCTAAAAGTAAAGCAAACATTATTACAACAAGACAAACTACTTTATGGAGAGTTGAGATTCATGTAGTTGTCTTCGGATGAGCTGTCTATTTCATCTAGATCACAGTTGTTAACTTTTGGGAAAAATATTTTGGATAGTCTTGGATGCTTACAATGGGGACCACGGCAAGGTGGATAAGGGCAATCTCTTATGTAGCCTGGTAGTAATTGCTTTGGTGACATCTGGGTTGCTTTATCCTTTTTTTGAGGCTGAGGCTGACGCTGAGATGATGATCCTGGTTCATGCATGGTTGGTTGTGGAAATTGTTGGAGATGTTGACTGAGTGGGAGAAATTCTTCCCATGGGTCTTGTGAGTCTTGGTAAAGGAAATCAATGAAATCTGATTTTTCTTCTTTGATTATGATGCCTGTGGATTTTGGTTTGGATATGGCAGATGGAGTTAGGATCATGATGAGGTCATGTGTGAACAATGCGCTTGTGCAGAGTAGTTTGATGATTTAATTCACAAAGATAATTGTAGAGGCTTTTTTGTATTTCACTGTCTTGCTCAAGGAGGGCTGGATGAGGTAGGGTTAACCAATCATATACCTGGTCTTAAGTCCAGAATGAGCTGGTGTCTGGATGTTGAAAGTATGGTCTATGAATGATGAACACGGATGTGAACATTTTTACTTCGGGTGGTGGCATACGTTCTAAATTATAAATTTCTGACAACTGTTGGAGTTTCTTTCTCCACCAAGGAATTAGAGAAAACCATTCAAGGAGTGTCCAGGTTAATGAAGTGGATTTGTTTGGATTAAGCAAGTATTCCAAAGTGAGAGTGACAGGGACAATTAGTTTAGTGGCATAGAGGACAGTTAGGCACCAGATGTACCATAACTCATCTTCTAAGATATCTTCTGAGATATCCCTGGAAGGGTCTAGGGTTAAGCCTGTAAGGAACAAGTTTTCTAGATGGAAGGTTGAAAATCGAAATGAGTTTGATAAGAGATAGGCTTTCATGAAAAACCTAAAATCAACTTTCTTAGCAAACTCTTGTATAGCAAAGACGGTGGTGAAAGTTTTTCCAAAGGAAAATATTTTTTGGTTATGGCTTGTGATGGGAGTGAAGTAGCCATGAAGATGATAGGAAAATGATTTTGAGAGGATATGAAAAACAAGGATTTTTCTGATTTTGCAAGTCTTGAGAGCATATAAGGGATGATGTTATGTTCTCCTTTTATATGCTTCACAGAGAAGTCATATTTCGAAAACCAGTATTTTAACCTTAGCAACATCTTTTCAGGAACATTTTTACCTTTGAAATTCATGATGTTAAGAAAGACTGAGTTGTCCATTCTGACAAGAAAGTGGTAGCCGATAAGATGATACTCAAATTTCTGAATACCATTCTTGACTGGTAAAATTTCTTTGAACACACTGTGGTAATGGACTTGTGTGTCAGAGAAGTGTCCACTAGCATAGGCAATAAAGTGTTCTTTGCCCTCTGCTTCTTCAAGGAGGATGGCCCCCCGAGATTCGTCACTTGCATTAGTCTGCAGTATCCGTCTACCATCTGTGATAAGCTTTAATGGTGGTGGATTTTATACAATTTGCTTTAAAGTTGTGACAGCAAGTGTGTAGTTGTTGTTCCATGGTGGTGGATTCCTTTTCAACAGGGCTGACAGCTGACGTGTGATTATCAACGTGAGGAATAAAGTCTCTGATGTAGTTGATAATACCTAGAAATTGTTGAATTGGTCTTTTGGAAAAGTCCTGATCTGGAAAGTGGATATGTTCTTGGGTAATGTGCTTTCCTGGCTGGTAGTGTCCGTCTTTGATAGTCATTCCAAGGAATTCAATGTTATTGGTGGCAATTGTGCTTTTCTTAGCTGATAACATGATTCCATGAGTTTGGATTATATCAAAGAATCGATCTAACAATTGGCGATGTTCATCATGTGTACCTGAAAATAACAAAATATCGTCAATGTAAATCAATGCACTATGCAGGATATGTTGGAAAATTTGGACCATAGATTTTTGGAAAATGGATGGTGTTGTTTTAAGACCAAAGGGTAAAATCGTCCATTGATAATGGGCATTTCGAATGCAAAAGGCGGTTTTGTATCTTTCTGAGGGTTTGATGCCAAGTTGCCAAAATCCAGATTTAAGATCAAATTTTGAAAAGATTTGGGCATTTTTGAGAAAAGTGAACATGCTATGTCTTTTTGGCAAAGGGAATTTGTCATCTTGTAAAAACATGTTTAGAGGCTGATAGTCAATGACTAATCGTTTTTTATCTCTAACAATTTCGGAATGTTTTTCAACATAAAAGGCTTGGCAAGCCCATTGAGAATTGGTAGGTTCTATGAGACCTTGGGCTAGCAACTGAGAACATTCTTTTTGGGCTAGAACTAAGTCTGGGGGACTCATTCCTGGATGGGCGGCTTTAGTTGAGTTGACATCTTCATTCAGTTTAAATGGTAACTGAACAAAGAAATGCGGATTTTTTCACAGAGGATTTGGATGGTGGAAATCAGCATGAGACTTAGGACAATATTTCAAAAACTTTGTAGAAATGTCTTGGAAGGACTAAGGGGTTTTAACATGGACTTGACTTTAGTTAGACCATAAAGTTTAAGAATATTAGTGAAAAGTTTGAACATGGACTTGACTTGAATTCCAGTATGAATGATTTGGAGATGTTTTATCTGGTGAATGATATCAAATCCTAATAAGATATCCTTATTAGGAAGATGAGAACCGATGACTTTTGTCCAGATAACACAGTTTAGAAAGATTTGAATACCAATAGGTTTTTTGGTAATCAATTTGGTGGTGAAGAATTTTCCATTGACTGCTTTGAAATTTTCTTCATAATGTTGCCAAAACTGGGATGGAAGAATGTCTGGGTTTAACATACTTTTTTGGGCACCTGTATCAAGAAGTCCAATGGCAGGAATTGGTCTTTAAAATTTTAAAGGTAAGATTTGGAGTTTTATGGATGGAATGGGAATAGTGGTGTCTAAGGACAGAAGTTGTTGGTGGAAAACAGTTTGAAACTCATCGTTTTCAGAATCATCAGATGAGTTTTCCAGTGCGAATACTGTTTCATCAGTAGGTTCCTCTTTTTCTGAGAAGTAGAACTCAATTTCATCTTTGTGAGGAGAGTAATCAGTGGTGGCTTGTAGATGTTCAAGTAAACGGATTGCCTTATCTTTTTTGTTGGGGCAATCTTTAGCATAGTAGCCTTTCTTTTTGCAGATGAAATATCGGCTTGATTTTCTCCTTTGTTGTTCTCTGAAAGAACTGAATCTTTTTCTGAAGAACCTGTACGATTTTCTCCTGGACTTTGGTCTAGGAAAAGAATCTGGATTTCTGAATTTTTTGAAATGCTTTTTCTTTTTGGTGCTGCACTCACAATCTTTCTTTTTCTTGCATTTGATCTGCAAGTAAGGCTTTTTGCAAGCACTTCAGAAAGGCTCTTTATCTTTCAGCAATTCTTTGAAAAACTGTTTTTGATGAGAACCATCAAGAGAATACCATTAAAGCTTCAAGTGATCCTTTGCACATTCATGGAGGCCCAATTACAAGAGCTAGAGCCAAAAAGATGCCAGCTGCTTTAAATGGATTAATTGAGAAAATATGGATTGAAAATACAATTCAAGATGCAAGACATCATGAATTGGGCTTGGAGAGAAGTCAAGACATTGTGGCCTTTATTCAAGCTATTGGGCAGCCAAATATGCAACTTGAATCAAATGCAGGAAGGGCAACTTCGGAATAAAACTGGTATTGATTGAGCCAGAAGTAATATGCAAGCTATATACCGTTGGAAAGATAATTAAGTTAGCTTTCCAATGAATTTTACAGAGCTAGATTTGGACTTCTCTAGAAGGAGTTATGACCAATTCATTACAGCTTGTTCAGACTTGGGATTTTCAACGACTCCTTTGTTTTTCAACTTCATTTATTTGTTTTGTTTCAAGTTTGTCAATGTGTTAGGTAAGTCTACCATCAATAATGGTGGGCTAACATTAAGTTTGTCAATGATAACATTAAATAAGGTAAGTATTAAGTTTGTCAATGCTAGCATTAATTATGGTGGGTTGGTGAAGACTTTTGAAGCATTCTTTGGCAAACCTATACTTGGAGGGTTGTTCCAATGTTTCCATTTTTATTTTTAGAATCTTGGATTTTTTTATTAGCCTATTTAAACCCAGCAACCTTGCTATGTAAGAAATTAGAAATTAATGTTATTTTGAATTTGAAAGATTATTCTTTCTTTGGTTCTTTTGAGAACTAGTGAACTTATCAAGAATTAGCATTCTTGTGGTGTTCCAAATTTAGACTTATCACTCACCTTCTCATCTATTTCTTGAGTGTGGCGTCAATATCATTCTCTATACCTTTGGTTCATGTTTTCTTAAGCATTGGGTCAAGGTTTTGTTTGTTTTAAATATGTTTAGAACTTTCTTGGGAAGTTGAAACTTCAATTTAAGTGTGGGTTTCAAAATTTCATTGTGGGATTCCCATCATTTGGTATCAGAGCTAGTTTCTAATCAGGTTTGAATGTCTAATATATTTTGATTATCAAAAAAAAAAGAGAGAAAAAAAACGTACCAAAAAAAAAAAAAGCTTGCAAAAGGAATCAAGTATTCCTACTTTCATCAAATTGAATTTTAGTTATTCCTTTTCCTTGACATTGTTTGCACACAATATCAATTGTGTTCCTTTGCTTTCTTGCTTTCTTTTCATCAAATTCCTTGTTGTTCTTTGTGTCTCTTAATTCCTTTTCTTTGTTTAGTGTGTTAATTCGTCATATTTGGTGTGCCACCTGGGTTTTTCTTGATTTTGTTTATTTAGTTCAATAAAGAACTGAAAGAGAGAATTAAGTGTGGTTAATAAAAAAAAAAAAGTTTGTGAGATCATTAGAGGGTAAAAGCCAATTTGTGTGTTAAACACAAGAGTTAAGTGAAATCAAATTGAGTGAAACACGTGAGGGAGTGTTGTGAGGTCTTTTTGTTAACATTTTTTTTTTCAGATCACAAATATGTCAAAAGATCAAGAAGTTGTAGATCAATCATTCATGCTCAAAGCCATGCAACAACAATTTGAGCATATGAATATGATGTTTGGAGAGATCCGTGACAAATTGGAGAGGCAAGACACTGCCATAGCCAATCTACAAAGGGGGCAACAACCAATAGCTCCTAATGTAAGAGGTAATCAAGGGCATGCTGCCATGGGAGAAGAAGATGGTGATGACCTAGATAATTTTGAAGACCAAGCCACTGTTGAAATGCGTGGAAGAGATGATAGAAGGGCAAGACGTATAGATCGTGATTTGGGGAGTATCAAACTGAAAATTCCTTCTTTTCAAGGTAAAAATGATCCGGAAGCTTATTTGGAGTGGAAAAAAAGTGGAGCTAGTATTTGATTGCCACAACTACTCTGAGGAGAAAAAGGTAAAACTAGCTGCCGTTGAATTTACTGATTATGCTATAATTTGGTGGGATCAACTTGTTTTGAGTAGGAGACGAAATCATGAAAGGCCTATAAACACTTGGGAGGAGATGAAGGCCATCATGAGGAGGAGATTTGTTCCTAGTCATTATTATAGGGAGCTGCACCAAAGGCTTCAAAGTCTTACACAAGGTTCTAGAAGTGTGGAAGATTACCAAAAGGAGATGGAAGTAATCATGATTCGAGCCAACATTGAAGAAGAACGAGAGGCCACTATGGCAAGATTTTTACATGGTTTAAATCAAGATATTGCTAATGTGGTTGACTTGCAGCACTATGTTGAGTTGGAAGACGTGGTTCACATGGCCATGAAAGTGGAACGACAATTGAAAAAGAAAGGTTCCACTAGAACTAATTTGGGTTCTTCTTCCTCATGGAAGTCAAAATGGAGCAAAGATGAAAAGGTTGTTTCAAAGCCTAAGATTGAGCCATTCAAAGATCATAAAGAGGGAGGCAATCAAAGCAAAGGTAAATCTGATTCCCAACACTCTAGAAATAGAGATATTAAGTGTTTTAAATTTTTGGGGACAGGTCATATTGCATCTCAATGCCCAAACAAGAGAGCAATGATCTCGAGGGATAATGGTGATGTGGAAACCGAGAGTGAATCGGATGATGATCCTATGCCACCTTTGGAGGATGCTAATGATGGTGTAGAGTATCCTGTTGATGGTAAATTGATGGTTGCTAGGCGTGCTCTCAACATGCAAGTAAAAGAGGATGCGGAGGTACAACGTGATAACATCTTTCATACTAGAAGCCACATCAAAGATAAGGTATGTAGTATGATAATTGATGGTGGAAGTTGTACTAATGTAGCTAGCACTAGTTTAGTTGAAAAACTGAATTTGAAAACTTTGAAACATCCTAGGCCATATAAGCTACAATGGCTGAATGATTGTGGGGAAGTTAAGGTAAATAAACAAGTGCTGGTTTCATTTTCTATAGGGAGATACAAGGATGAGGTTGTATGTGATGTAGTACCCATGCATGCTGGACACATTCTTTTGGGGCGACCTTGGCAATATGATAGGCGTGTGACACATGATGGTTATTTAAATAGATATTCTTTTGTAATGAATGAAAAGCAAATCACTCTTGTACCTTTAACACCTAGACAAGTGTATGAGGATCAAATGTCAATACAAAAAGAGAGTGATGCAAAAAAAGAAAGGAGAGTACAAAAGAAAGAGATTGAGAGAAAAGCAAGTGCAAAGATAGAAAAAATATTGTTGAGAGAAAAGAGGCAACAAGTGAACTTGTTTGCAAAAGAGAGTGAGGTTAAGAGGGCTTTCTTTTCAAAACAGCCTATCATTGTACTTTTATGCAAAGAGGCTTGTTTACATACTAATGAGCTTAACGTTTCTTTGCCTAGTGCTATTGTGACTCTTTTGCAGGACTTTGATGATGTGTTTCCAAATGAGGTCCCTAATGGTTTGCCACCTATTAGGGGAATTGAGCATCAAATAGACTTCGTTCCTGGAGCTACCATTCCTAATAGACCCGCATATAGAAGCAACCCCGAGGAGACAAAGGAGCTTCAAAGGCAAGTTGAAGAACTTTTGGCAAAGGGATATGTGAGGGAGAGCATGAGTCCTTGTGCGGTACCAGTTCTACTAGTGCCCAAAAAGGATGGAACGTGGAGAATGTGCGTTGATTGTCATGCAATCAATAAGATCACTTGTAAAAATATCGACATCCTATTCCTAGACTTGATGACATGCTTGATGAATTGCATGGTTCTTGTGTGTTTAGTAAAATTGATCTTAAAAGCGGATATCATCAAATTAGGATTAGAGAGGAGATGAATGGAAAACTGCCTTTAAAACAAAATATGGTTTATATGAGTGGTTAGTGATGCCATTTGGGTTATCTAATGCACCTAGCACTTTTATGAGGTTAATGAACCATGTTTTGCGTGCTTTTATTGGTAAGTTTGTAGTTGTCTATTTTGATGATATTTTGATCTATAGTAATAGCATAGAAGAACACATTGAACATTTGCAAAGTGTATTGACTGTTTTAAGGAAGGAAAAATTGTATGCTAATTTGAAGAAGTGTTCCTTTTGTACAAATCAGATTGTTTTTCTTGGTTATGTTGTGAGTGCTAAAGGAATTAAGGTTGATGAAGAGAAGGTAAAGGCTATCAAGGAGTAGCCTACACCTAAAAGTGTAAGTGAGGTAAGAAGTTTTCACGGTTTGGCTAGTTTTTATAGAAGATTTGTGAAAGATTTTAGCACCCTTGCTGCACCATTAACTGAAATTGTGAAAAAACATGTGGGATTTAAGTGGGGTAGTGAACAAGAAAGGGCATTTAATCTAATTAAGGAGAAATTAATTTCTGCACCATTACTTGCTTTACCTGATTTTGCTAAAACTTTTGAAATTGAGTGCGATGCTTCAGGTATAGGTATTGGAGCTCTTTTGGTGCAAGAAGGGCGTCCAATTGCTTACTTTAGTGAGAAATTGAGTGGAGCAGCCCTAAATTATCCTACCTATGACAAAGAGATGTATGCATTGGTGAGAGCATTGGAAACTTGGCAACATTATCTTCTACCTAAAGAGTTTGTTATACACACTGATCATGAGTCCTTGAAGCATTTGAAAGGGCAAGGTAAGTTGCATAAGAGACATGCCAAATGGGTTGAATTTATTGAGCCATTTCCTTATGTGATCAAATACAAACAAGGTAAGGAGAATGTTGTGGCTGATGCATTATCTAGAAGGTATGCACTTATCTCTACATTAAATGCAAAGTTGTTAGGATTTGAGCATATCAAAGAATTATATGTTAATGATCCTGATTTTGCTAATGTGTTTAATGCTTGTGAGAAAGTTGCATTTGGAAAGTTCTATAGGCATGATGGGTTCTTATTTAGAGAGAATAAATTGTGTGTGCCTCATAGTTCTTTGCGTGAATTGCTTGTGCGTGAAGCCCATGGGGGAGGTTTAATGGGACATTTTGGCATTGCAAAGACTTTAGATGTTTTAAAAGAACACTTTTTTTGGCCACATATGAAACGTGATGTTGAAAGAATATGTGAGAAGTGTATCACTTGTAAACATGCTAAGTCTAAAGTTTTACCCCATGGATTGTATACCCCTTTACCCATACCTAGCGAACCTTGGGTTGATATTTCTATGGACTTTGTTTTGGGTCTACCTAGGTCAAAAAGGGGAAAGGATTCTGTTTTTGTTGTTGTTGATAGGTTTTCGAAGATGGCACATTTCATTCCATGTCACAAAACGAATGATGCGACAAACATAGCTAATTTGTTTTTCAAGGAAACAGTCAGATTGCATGGAGTACCAAGGAGCATAGTTTCAGATCGAGATGCTAAGTTCTTGAGCCACTTTTGGAAAACTTTGTGGGGTAAGTTGGGTACTAAACTTTATTATGGTATCAGAGCCATTTCGGAGTCTTACTTACCTTGAAAATCTTTATTTTCAAAATCTTGTTCTTCATTTCACCAAAATGGTATGATTAACATCTTTATTCCATTTTGATCAATAGACTTCAGGAGCAGAGAGAATTTCTAAATCATGGCATCATCTTCATCTTCAACTCCAACTTCCTCCAATCCTATTACTCTTTCCTCTACACTTTCCCTACCTAAATCGTGCACTTCTCACACTACCAATAAAATCGAAAATCTTGTAGAATACTCCTATATCCCTGAATCTGCCCAAATTAGTGAATCCTCCTACCCTCTTATCAGTCCTTACCAGTTGTACAAACGACCCAGTTCTTTTACCCGAAGCATCAGAACTCTCATATCCACTAAAAGGCCTCACCCAAAAGAATACATCCAGTCTTCTAGACTTGATCAGTGTTCACTCCAAGCAACCACTGCTGAGCAATATGTCACTCTAGAAATCCCTTCAGAGTTAATCTCAAATTGGAAAAGAGAAGGTTATACTCATCTCCATCTCGGAGGAGTAAGATTAATCCTCACCCTTCATGGGAGAAAAGGATTACCGGTCACTGCCCGAATTGCTATGCTAGATACCCGGTTCAAGCAGTACCAAGATGCTGTTATAGGTACTGTCCTCACAACCCTCCATGCAGGAAGTGTTCTACTCACTTTCTACCCAAATTTCAACCTGTCTCTTCAAGATACCAACCTTCCAACAGCCTTGAAAGTTCAAGTCCAAATTCAAGGTGCAGAACAAATTTCTTCAGCCAAAATTGCTACTCTCCATCATCAATTGGTCTATAGGCTTCAAAATCATGCCTTAGATCTACCCACACCTGAACATCACTCTGACACCCTCATGGTGTTAGCAGAATCAGATCAGATCCCAACCATTATCCAGATCCCAAGACAAATACCTCGACATGAGCTCATCCAGCTTATGCCTCTTGAATGGATCTCAAACTATGAAAGCGATTCCATAATAATACAGCTCCTATTCAGACATCCGAAAGCATGTTTGAAAGACGACACGATGGAACCGTTCGTATGACTTTCAAACCACCTCCAAGTGCTCCACAAGAGCCTCCTCGGCTCTCTTTCACTTATTCTCAATGATCACAAATTGTTCGAGACACTCAAGAAGATTTGCCAATCACAGGGTTCAATTCTGATGGTTACCCTGTATATCCAGCCAAACAAAATGGACATTTCCTATGGGATGTCCCTGGATCAGGAATGTGCGACCCAAATTGTCCCTGTTGGGATGATTGGGAAGAGGACGATGATTATGACACCAAAAGGAAAAGAAAACCCAAAAAGAAAACCTTACCTGTCCCATGTAAACACTGTGAACCCAAACCACCAAAAGACCCTCCACCTCCACCAAGTCCACTACCCATTTACAAAAAAGAACTCAAATGGATTGCAAGAAATTGCAAATCTGAAGTTCCCTCAGTTTCTCACACCTCCACACCAATCGTACAACCATTGGCTTGTATGATGTTTTCCTCCACCTCTTCAGACTATTCTTCATCTTTTCCTTCTCTTGACACCCATACTGATTCACAACGCAATGTTGTGTCTAAACCTTTCATTCCTTCAGCTATTACCTCAACCGGTCATCTTGAACCTCCTAAACCTTTTGAATCCGTTCTCAACTGGCAAACTCAAAATGCCAGAGCACAAAATGATACCTTGTTGAATATCCATTCCAAGGTTGAAAAAATCAGTTCTGGCCGAATGCAGAGAGACGAAAGTTGACTCAATTACAGCTCAAATGGAGCAGATCCACCAGAATCTTAAATCCAGAATTGTTCAATTGGATTCAGAGCTCCGAACCATGCTTGCTCAACGATACAATGGCCCAGAGTTTGACCAAAAAGAAAGAGAGATCAGACGCTTACAAACTGAGCTTGCCCAGATTGAATCTGAAAAACAAAGACCTACCTTGTTTACCACATCACCACCCATACCCACCATAAGTCCACCTTACCACCCATTTGCTTCTATGCTTTCTCCAATCAGATCTTATGATCCATCCAAATTATTTGGCATGACTCATACTCTATTCAGAGACCACCCTATTCCACCAGCACCAAAACCTAAATCAAAACCAAAACCCAAACCTCAGCCTCCTCCTCCTCCTCCAAATGAACCTACAAATCCTCCTTAACTATTCCAGAGCACCACTCTCCAACTCACACCCCAACATCACCACAGCCTCCACCACCAACACAGTCTAAAGATAAAACCCCTATGCATCAATACAGTGCTCAAGTAGCCGATTCATCTTCCGAACCTGATGAATCCACTTCTGATTCAAACCTAGTGCTTGTTTGAACCTTCTACCGACGACACGCCTCTTCTTCTACATCCATCTACATCCAAAGGTGATTCTCAAAAGTCTTATCTTTGATATTACCCGAATCCTCATGGCTGACAATCCACCCGAACAAGGCCAAACCTCTAGACCACCCGAACCATATTTTGACATTCCCTCAGATATTGAGGATGAACCTCCAGCCGAATCTTCTGCCACAACTCAACCCCCTCGCGGTCAAACCAGTGAAAAACCATCCAATGGTCCATGGTTTACATTTGATGATATTCCATCTCATAAATGGCGAGACAGACTTACTGAAATGTCTGCCTGGATTGATCTCCAAATGTTACGGTCAGGAGCAACTACTCATTCCGTCCTTAGGGAATTTGCTACTCGTTTTACGGGTGCCCTAAGAGATTGGTTTGATTCATTAGGCCAATACAGGCAACTGCAATTTGTTCAATTACCAGAAGTCTCAATCGCCTTTGCAGTCATTCATGATCGGGCTTCTAGGCGATCCAAATGCAGCTTTTTGAAGTCGCTGCGCAGAGACTATCTCAATATGAAATGCTGCTCTCTCAATGCTAAAGATCTTGAATTCCATTACAAAAGAATGTCTCTCTTGTACTACAAGCTTAATGGATTCAATGAACCTACATTGAAGCATGTCTTTCTGGCTTCCTACCGGATGAACTACAACCAGACATCCAAAGGCAACTCAAAACTCACAATCTCAGTCTTGACACTATATCTCTTGGCAAAATCTTTCAGATTGCTAAGACATGCCTTGATAAACTTTGTGAGCAAAAACAGTTTTTCAAAGAACTCATTAAAAGACAAAGAGCCATTCAATGCTTGCAAAAACCTTATCTCCAGATCAAGTGCAAAAAGAAAAAGGATTGTGATTGCAGTTCCAAAAGAAAAGGCATTTCCGAAAATTCAAAGAATCCGAATATTCTTCAAAGCCTCGCAAATCCGAAAAGCCTTACTGATTCTTCAGAAAAAATCAAGTTCATTCGAGAGATCGAAACGGAGAAAATCAAGCGGATGTTTTATCTGCAAGAAAAAAAGGTCACTATGCCAAAGATTGTCCCAACAAACGAAAAAATCTATTCGGCTAGTTGAACACCTTCAGCCACCACCGATTATTCTCCGAAAAGAAGAGCTTGAATTCTATTTCTCTGAACAAGAAGAACCCACTGATGAAACCGTGTTCGCACTGGAAGACTCATCTAGTGATTCAGAAAATGATGAGCCTCAAAACATTTTCCATCAACAGTTGTTGTCTCTCGACACTTCTGTTCCTATTCCTTCCATTAAACTCCAAATCTTACCTTCAAAATTCCACAGGCCCATTCCAGCAATTGGTCTTTTAGATACTGGAGCCCAGAGAAGTATGTTAAATCCAGCCATTCTTCCCCCTGAAAGCTGGACCCACTACGAAGAACATTTCCGGGTTACAAGTGGAAAATTCTTCACTACCAAATTGATTACCAAAAAACCCATTGGTATTCAACTTTTTCCTAATTGTGTCATTTGGACCAAAGTTATCGGATCCAATCTGCCTAATAAGGATATCTTGTTAGGTTTTGACATAATTCACCAGATCAAACACCTCCAGATCATTCCTAATGGCATCCGAGTCAAGTCCATGTTCAAACCTTTCACAGACATCTTGAAACTTTACAATTTGTCTGAAACACCCCCATCTTACCACGACATTTCAACCAAGCTTTTACAATATTGTCCAGAATCCCATTCTGAGTTCACCCATCCAAACCCACTTTGGAAAAATCAGTCTTTCTTCATTAAGTTACCCTTCAAACTAAATGAAGATATTAATCCCACAAAAGCCACTCATCCAGGAATGAGTCCTTCTGACTTAGTCCTAGCCCAAACAGAGTGTTCCCAATTGTTAGCCCAAGGTCTTATAGAACCTACCCATTCTCAATGGGCTTGCCAAGCCTTTTATGTTGAGAAACATTCTGAGATTGTCCGAGGAAAGAAACGCTTAGTCATTGACTACCAGCCATTAAACATGTTTTTACAAGACGATAAATTCCCATTGCCCAAAAGACAAAGCATGTTTACTTTTCTCAAAAATGCCCAGATCTTTTCAAAATTTGATTTAAAATCAGGTTTTTGGCAATTAGGCATTGAACCTTCTGAACGGTACAAAACTGCTTTTTGTATCCCCAATGCTCATTTCCAATGGACAGTTTTACCCTTCGGTCTTAAAACAGCCCCTTCCATTTTCCAAAAATCCATGGTCAAAATCTTTGAACCCATCCTGCATCATGCATTGATTTACATTGACGATATTTTATTGTTTTCATGAACACATGATGAACATCGCCAGCTGTTAAATCAGTTCTTTGATATTATCCAAACTCATGGCATCATGTTGTCAGCAAAGAAAAGCACCATTGCAACGGATAATATTGAATTCCTTGGTATGATCATTAAAGACGGACACTACCAACCAGGAAAGCACATTGCCCAAGAATTGCTTCACTTTCCAGATCAAGAACTTTCCAAAAGCAAGTCCAACAATTTCTTGGCATTATCAACTACATCGAGACTTTATCCCACATGTCGACCATTACACTCATCACCTTTCGGCTTTATTGAAAAAGAAGCCTCCAGTGGAATTCGGACCACACAAGTCTTGTCATCACTACTCTAAAGCAACTTGCGCAAGATCTGCCACCATTAAAGTTGATCACGGATGGCAAACGCATATTGCGGAGAGATGCTAGTGATGAATCATGGGGTGCCATCCTTCTTGAAGAAATCAATGGAAAAGAACACTTTATCGCTCACGCTAGTGGACAATTTTCGACACGTAAGCACTACCATAGCGTTTTCAAAGAGATCTTAGCGGTAAAGAATGGTATCAAGAAATTTGAGTTTCATCTCATTGGACATCATTTCCTTATCCGAATGGACAGTTCAGCCTTTCCCAATATCCTCAATTTCAAAGGTAATCTTGTTCTAAAAGATGTTACTCAGGTTAAAAGATTGGTTTTCTAAATATGATTTCTCTGTCAAGCATATAAAAGGATCTCAAAACCTCATCCCTGATATGCTATCCCGACTCTCAAAACCAGAACAGCCTCTAGCCCTTGTTTCCACCAAATATCACTTTCCAATTATTCTCATGGCTACTTCCCTTCCTTCAAAGCCATCACCAAAAAGGCATTTCCCCTTGGCAAAACCTTCACCTCAGTCTTTGCCCTCCAAGAATTTGCAAAAAAGGCTATGTTTCGCTTCTTCATGAAAGCTTACCTTTTAGCAGATTCATTTCCTTTCTCAACCTTCCATCCGTAAAACATGTTTCTTCTTGGGTTTAACACTTGATCCACCCAATGAAATTACCGAAGATGAGTTATGGTACATCTGGTGCCTAACTGTCTTATATGCTACTAAGTTGGTTTTACCAGTTCATTCAACCTTGTCCCATCTCCTTAATTCAGACAAATCCACCTCTCTTATCTGGACCCTTCTCGAGTGGTTCTCCCCCATTCTCTGGTGGAGAAAGAAATTACAGCAATTAACTGAATTATACAATCTTGATCGAATGCCTGCATCTGAAGCCAAAATGTTCACATCTGTGTTCATTATCCATCGCCCATATTTCCAACATCCAGACACCAACCTTTTCTGGACTCAAGATCAGGTATATGAATATCTCACCACTCCTCATCCCGCCTCATTGAAAATGAATTCCACCCAACCTCAACAATTACCTTTCCCAACTCAACCACCAAACTCCACCGCATAAGGATATTTTTCACACATCCTTGGCCCTCAACATGACATGATTATGATTCCCACTCCATCACCATATCCAAACCAAAGTCCACCTATCATCATCAAGGAAGAAAAACCAGACTACACTGACTTCCTTTACCAAGACTCTCAAGACCCGTGGGAAGACTTCCTTCCACTCAAAGAAACACCTTCAACAGCTTCCACAACCATCCATGCATGAACCAGATCATCATCTCAACCTCGCCTCGAAAAAAACAAAGCAACTCGGACATCACCTCAACAATTACCACCAGGCTACGGAGAGATTGTCCTTATCCACCTTGCCGTGTCCCCCCGTTCTGCAAGCATCCAAAGCTCTCCAAGACATTTTTCCCAAAAGATAATGATCGTGATCCAGATGAAACAGATTGGTCATCTGAAGACGACTACATGAATCTCCGCTCTCCATAAAGTAGTTTGTCTTGTTGTAATAATTATGTTTTGCTTTTGCTTTATAGTTTTGTCTTGTTGTGATCATTAAAGTTTGCTTTTACTTTAAGCTTTTACTTTTGTAAAAGTCATGTCCACGTCATGCTTTAAGTCTTTGTCGCTTGTAATAATTAAAGGAGTGTAATAAGTGTGTCTTTTACTTTTCAAAAAGCAAAAGATAAGGGTCCTGTCTTATCTTTACGCTTTGGAATCCTTATATAAAGGATTTCTCTCCTCCTTGTAACATATATCGAATCATCAGCTATCAAGCAATAAAACCTCTCGTGTTTTCTAAGCTATGACTTTCTAAACTCTTCTCTCTCTCTCTGCAAATGAAGTTCTAAAGAAAAGAAAAGAATAAAGATTTTATCTGTTCATTTTGAAATCTCAAGGAAGTATGCTCTGCACTTGCCTTTCAGCAAGGATCCTGTGCATCAGAAAACTTGATAAATTTTATCTGGTTTGGTACCCTGTTTTAGACTAAAAGGAAAGTCTGTTTTGGGTTGTAAAACCTACAAAATTGTTTTAAGGATTTTGATGCTCATACAAGTATATCGGCTGGAACCGGGACTTGCAGACTCGCCCAAAGTACGCTTTTAATCACAGTAGACCTAGTGTAAACAACGCCACGTACTATTATGGTATCAGAGCAAACTGAGGTTGTAAATAGAACTTTGTCTACTTTGTTGCCTGCCATTATTCAAAAGAACTTGAAAACTTGGGAAGAATGTTTGCCACATGTTGAATTTGCTTACAATAGAACTGTCCATTCAGCTACTAAATTTTCACCATTTGAGATTGTATATGGTTTTAATCCATTAACTCCTTTGGATTTATTGCCTTTACCTATTGATGAGCGTGCTAGTATGGATGGTAAAAAGAAAGCTGAATTTGTCAAGCAATTGCATGAGAGAACGCGACAACACATAGAAAAGAGAACTGAACAATATGCTACTCAAGCCAACAAAGGACGTAAGCAAGTGGTTTTTCAGCCTGGAGATTGGGTTTGGGTGCATATGAGAAAGGAGAGGTTTCCAATACAAAGGCGTTCCAAGTTGCTTCCAAGGGGAGATGGTCCATTTCAAGTGGTTGCACGAATCAACGACAATGCCTATAAATTGGATCTTCCTAGTGAGTATAATGTGAGTGCTACTTTCAATGTTTCTGATCTTTCTCTTTTTGATGTAGGTGAAGATTCGAGGACGAATCCTTTTGAGGAGAGGGGGAATGATGAGAACCATCAAGAGAATACCATTAAAGCTTCAAGTGATCCTTTGCACATTCATGGAGGCCCAATTACAAGAGCTAGAGCCAAAAAGATGCCAGCTGCTTTAAATGGATTAATTGAGAAAATATGGATTGAAAATACAATTCAAGATGCAAGACATCATGAATTGGGCTTGGAGAGAAGTCAAGACATTGTGGCCTTTATTCAAGCTATTGGGCAGCCAAATATGCAACTTGAATCAAATTTAGGAAGGGCAACTTCGGAATAAAACTGGTATTGATTGAGCCAGAAGTAATATGCAAGCTATATACCGTTGGAAAGATAATTAAGTTAGCTTTCCAATAAATTTTACAGAGCTAGATTTGGACTTCTCTAGAAGGAGTTATGACCAATTCATTACAGCTTGTTCAGACTTGGGATTTTCAACGACTCCTTTGTTTTTCAACTTCATTTATTTGTTTTGTTTCAAGTTTGTCAATGTGTTAGGTAAGTCTACGATCAATAATGGTGGGCTAACATTAAGTTTGTCAATGATAACATTAAATAAGGTAAGTATTAAGTTTGTCAATGCTAGCATTAATTATGGTGGGTTGGTGAAGACTTTTGAAGCATCCTTTGACAAACCTATACGTGGAGGGTTGTTCCAATGTTTCCATTTTTATTTTTAGAATCTTGGATTTTTTTATTAGCCTATTTAAACCCAGCAACCTTGCTATGTAAGAAATTAGAAATTAATGTTATTTTGAATTTGAAAGATTATTCTTTCTTTGGTTCTTTTGAGAACTAGTGAACTTATTAAGAATTAGCATTCTTGTGGTGTTCCAAATTTAGACTTATCACTCACCTTCTCATCTATTTCTTGAGTGTGGCATCAATATCATTCTCTATACCTTTGGTTCATGTTTTCTTAAGCATTGGGTCAAGGTTTTGTTTGTTTTAAATATGTTTAGAACTTTCTTGGGAAGTTGAAACTTCAATTTAAGTGTGGGTTTCAAAATTTCATTGTGGGATTCCCATCAGTTTTTTTTCACATAGTTTCTCCAAGCATCCTTTGGCGATTTGAAAGATTTTCCCCAAAGACATATTGTTAATTTAGAGATTAAGAGATGTGAGCTCAGGTAATGACGCTAGAAAAACATGTTTAAGAGTAGGATCATTGAATCCATTGAGCTTATAAAACAGAATTGACATCCGTTTGTAATGGAAATCAAGATCTTTAGCCTTGAGTGAGCAGCATTTCATGTTGAGATAGTCATGTCTTGCAGCTTCAAACACTGCTGCAGATTCTCAAATGAATTGTTCATGGATAACAGTAAGAGCACTTGAGATATTAAGAAGTTGCACAAACTATAGTTGTCTGTACTCTCCTAAAGTATCAAACCAATCTCTTAGAGATCCCGTAAAACGGGTAGCAAGTTCTCTAAGAACAGAGGGTGTTGTTGCATTTGCCCTTAACATTTGGAGATTTGTCCAGGCGGCCATTTCTGATAGTCGTTCTCTCTATTTAGTTGCAGGTATATCATCAAAAGTAAACCATGGGCCATTTGATGGTTTATGATCATTTTGAGTTTGAGGCTGAGCAGGCCAGTTTGTTGCAGAGGTTCCTTCCGGTGGATCTTCCTCAATATCTGAGCGTATTTCAAAGAATGGGTTTGTTCTTGATGATTGGGCAGGTTCAGTGTCTTCTGGTTGGGCTATGAGAATTTTGGTGATATCAACATAGGACTTTTAAGAGTCACTAGTTGATATTGAGGATTCATGGGAAGATTCTGTCTCAGATTCTGATGGGTTTTCTAAAACAGATAGGTTTGAATCAGAAGTTAGGTTATCTGTATTAGATGGATCTGGGATCATTTGGGCACTGAATTGTTGCATGGGTGCTTTATCTAAGGCTTGGACTAGTGGTGCTTGTATAGGTAGAGATGTATAAGGAAGTGATTGGTATTTTGCGATTGACAAAGATAGTTGAGTTATTTTTTCTAGTCGAGGTCGAGGTTGGGGTTTAGATCTGGTAGGTTTTGGCAATGAATTATTTCTGAATAAAGTGTGTGTCATGCCAAATAGTTTGGATGGATCTTGTGGTTTAATGGGAGATAGCATAGGTGCAAAACAATGGAAAGTTGGGATGATGGTAGGTAAAGGTGGTGATGGGATGAATAATGTTGGCCTTTGCCTTTCTAACTCAATCTATTAAAGCTCTACTTTTAATTTCCTGATTTCCTTTTCTTTTTGGTCCAGAGTTTGATAAAAAAGAAAGAGAGATCAGACGCTTACAAGCTGAGCTTGCCCAGATTGAATCTGAAAAACAAAGACCTACCTTGTTTACCACATCACCACCCATACCCACCATAAGTCCACCTTATCACCCATTTGCCTCTATGCTTTCTCCAATTAGATCTTATGATCCATCCAAATTGTTTGGCATGACCCATACTCTATTCAGAGATCATCCTATTCCATCAGCACCTAAGCCAAAATCAAAACCAAAGTCCAAACCTCAGCCTCCTCCTCCAGTCAGAACCTACAAATCATCATTAACTATTCCAGAGCACCACTCTCCAACTTGCACACCCACATCACCACAGCCGCCACCACCAACACAGTCCAAAGATAAAACCCCTATGCATCAATACAGTGCTCAGATAGCCAACCCATCTCCAGAAATTGATGACTCCACTTCTGATTCAAACCTAGCTGTTTCAGAAACTTCTACTGACACAGCATCCTCTTCACCATCCACCACCAGTGATTCTGAAAAGTCTTATGCTGATATTACCAGAATCCTCATGGCTGACAATCCACCCGAACAAGGTCAAACCTCTCGACCACCCGAACCATATTTTGACATTCCCTCAGATATTGAGGATGAACCTCCAGCTGAATCTTCTGCCACAACTCAACCCCCTCGAGGTCAAACCAGTGAAAAACCATCCAATGGTCCATGGTTTACATTTGATGATATTCCATCTCATAAGTGGCGAGACAGGCTTACTGAAATGTCTGCCTGGATTGATCTCCAAATGCTACGGTCAGGAGCAACTACTCATTCCGTTCTTAGGGAATTTGCTACTCGTTTTACGGGTGCCCTAAGAGATTGGTTTGATTCATTAGGCCAGTACAGACAACTGCAATTTGTCCAATTACCAGAAGTTTCAAGTGCTCTTGCAGTTATTCATGATCAGTTTCTAGGCGATCCAGCTGCAGTTTTTGAAGCTGCACGCCGAGACTATCTTAATATGAAATGCTGCTCTCTCAATGCTAAAGATCTTGAATTTCATTACAAACGAATGTCTCTCTTGTTCTACAAGCTTAATGGATTCAATGAGCCTACATTGAAGCATGTCTTTCTGGCTTCCCTACCAGATGAACTACAACCAGACATCCAACGGCAGCTCAAAACTCACAATCTCAGTCTTGACACTATATCTCTTGGCAAAATCTTTCAGATTGCTAAGACATGCCTTGATAAACTTTGTGAGCAAAAACAGTTTTTCAAAGAACTGTTAAAAGACAAAGAGCCATTCCGTAGTGCTTGCAAAAAGCCTTATCTCCAGATCAAGTGCAAAAAGAAAAAGGATTGTGATTGCAGTTCCAAAAAGAAAAGGCATTTCCGAAAATTCCACAATTCAGAATTTTCTTCAAAGCCTCGCAAATCCAGAAAGCCTTACAGATTCTTTAGGAAAAAATCAAGTTCATCCAGAGATCAAAAACGGAGAAAATCAAGCAGATGTTTTATCTGTAAGAAAAAAGGTCACTATGCCAAAGATTGTCCCAACAAACGAGAAAAATCTATTCAATTAGTTGTACACCTTCAAGCCACCACTGATTATTCTCCTGAAAAAGAAGAGCTTGAATTCTATTTCTCTGAACAAGAAGAACCCACTGATGAAACAGTGTTCGCACTGGAAGACTCATCTAGTGATTCAGAAAATGATGAGCCTCAAAACATTTTCCACCAACAGTTGTTGTCTCTAGACACTTCTGTCCTCATTCCTTCCATTAAACTCCAAATTTTGCCTTCAAAATTCCACAGGCCCATTCCAGCAATTGGTCTGTTAGATACTGGAGCCCAGAGAAGTATGTTAAATCCAGCCATTCTTCCTCTTGAGAGCTAGACCCATTATGAAGAACATTTCAGGGTTGCAAGTGGAAAATTCTTCACTACAAAATTGATTACCAAAAAACCCATTGGTATTCAAATTTTCCCAAATTGTGTCATTTGGACCAAAGTAATCGGATCCAATCTGCCTAATAAAGATATCTTGTTAGGTTTTGACATAATTCACCAGATCAAACACCTCCAAATCATTCCCAATGGCATCCGAGTCAAATCCATGTTCAAACCTTTCACATACATCTTGAAACTTTACAATTTTTCTGAAACACCCCAATCTTATCATGACATTTCAACCAAGCTTTTACTATATTGTCCAGAATCCCATTATGAGTTCACTCATCCAAACCCACTTTGGAAAAATCAGTTTTTCTTCATTAAGTTACCCTTCAAACTAAATGAAGATATCAACCCAACAAAAGCCACTCATCCAGGAATGAGTCCTTCTGACTTAGTCCTAGCCCAAACAGAGTGTTCTCAATTGTTAGCCCAAGGTCTTATAGAACCTACCCATTCTCAATGGGCTTGCCAAGCCTTTTATGTTGAAAAGCATTCTGAGATTGTCCGAGGAAAGAAACGCTTAGTCATTGATTACCAGCCATTAAACATGTTTTTACAAGACGATAAATTTCCATTACCCAAAAGACAAAGCATGTTTACTTTTCTCAAAAATGCCCAAATCTTTTCAAAATTTGATTTAAAATCAAGATTTTGGCAATTAGGCATTGAACCTTCTGAACGGTACAAAACTTCTTTTTGTATCCCCAATGCTCATTTCCAATGGACAGTTTTACCCTTCGGTCTCAAAACAGCCCCTTCTATTTTTCAAAAATCCATGGTCAAAATCTTTGAACCTATCTTACATCATGCATTGATTTACATTGACGATATTTTACTGTTTTTAGGAACACATGATGAACATCGCCAGTTGTTAAATCAGTTCTTTGATATTATCCAAACTTATGGCATCATGCTGTCAGCAAAGAAAAGCACCATTGCACCGGATAATATTGAATTCCTTGGTATGATCATTAAAGACGGACACTACCAACCAGGAAAGCACATTGCCCAAGAATTGCTTCACTTTCCAGATCAGCAACTTTCCAAACAGCAAGTCCAACAATTCTTGGCATTATCAACTACATCAGAGATTTTATCCCACATGTCGACCATTACACACACCACCTTTCGGCTTTATTGAAAAAGAAGCCTCCAGAGTGGAATTCTGACCACACAAGTGTTGTCACTACTCTAAAGCAACTTGCGCAAGATCTGCCCCCACTAAAGTTGATCCCAGATGGAAAACGCATATTGCAGACAGATGCTAGTGATGAATCATGGGGTGCCATCCTTCTTGAAGAAATCAATGGAAAAGAACACTTTATCGCTCATGCTAGTGGACAATTTTCTGACACACAAAAGCACTACCATAGCGTCTTCAAAGAAATCTTAGCGGCAAAGAATGGCATCAAAAAATTTGAGTTTCATCTCATTGGACATCATTTTCTCATCTGAATGGACAGTTCAGCCTTTCCCAATATCTTCAATTTCAAAGGTAATACTGTTCCCGAAAAGATGTTACTCAGGTTAAAAGATTGGTTTTCTAAATATGATTTCTCTGTCAAGCATATAAAAGGATCCCAAAACCTCATCCCTGATATGCTATCCCGACTCTCAAAATCTGAACAACCTCAAGCCCTTATTTCCACAACATATCAATTCCCAAATATTCTCATGGCTACTTCCCTTCCTTCTGAAGCGATCACCAAAAAGACATTTCCCCTTGGCAAAACCTTCACCTCAGTCTTTGCCCTCCAAGAATTTGTAAAAAAGGCTATGTTTCGATTCTTCATGAAAGCTTACCTTTTAGCAGATTCATTCCCTTTCTCAACCTTCCATCCAGAAAACATGTTTCTTACTGGTTTAACACCTGATCCACCAAATGAAATTACCGAAGATGAGTTATGGTACATCTGGTGCCTAACTGTCTTATATGCTACTAAATTGGTTTTACGAGTTCATTCAACCTTGTCCCATCTCCTTAATCCAGAAAAATCCACCTCTCTTATCTGGACCTTTCTCGAGTGGTTCTCACCAATTCCCTGGTGGAGAAAGAAATTACAGCAATTAACAGAATTATACAATCTTGATCGTATGCCTGCATCTGAAGCTAAAATGTTCACATCTGTGTTCATTATTCATCGGCCATATTTCCAACATCCAGACACCAACCTTTTCTGGACCCAAGATCAGGTATATGAATATTTCACCACTCCTCATCCTGCACTCATTGAAAATGAACTCCAGCCCAACCTCAACAATTACCTTTCCCAACTCAATCACCAAACTCCACCGCATAAAGATATTTTCCATACATCTCTTGGCCCTCAACATGACATGATTATGATTCCCACTCCATCAGCCATATCCAAACCAAAGTCTACCGGCATCATTATCAAGGAAGAAAAACCAGACTACACTGATTTCCTTTACCAAGACTCTCAAGACCCATGGGAAGACTTCCTTCCACTCAGCCAACACCTTCAACAGTTTCCACAACCATCCATGCATGAACCAAGATCATCATCCCAACCTTCAAAAACTAACAAAGCAACCCAAATACCAAGCCCTAGATCCAAGTCATCATCACCCAAGACCCTACCAACAGGCTACAGACCCCATCCACCTACTCCTGGTCCCCACAGAAAGTATCCCAGGCGCTCCAAGCCATTTCCCCCACCAGAAGGTGACCCAGACTGGTCAGATTGGTCATCCGAAGACGATTACATGAATCTCCGCTCTCCATAAAGTAGTTTGTCTTGTTGTAATAATTATGTCTTACTTTTGCTTTATAACGTTGTCTTCTTGTAATCATTAAAGCTTGCTTTTACTTTATAACGTTGTCTTCTTGTAATCATTAAAGCTTGCTTTTACTTTAAGCTTTACTTTTGTAAAAGTCATGTCCAAGTCATGCTTTAAGTCTTTGTCACTTGTAATAATTAAAGGAGTGTAATAAGTATGTTTTTCCTTTTCCAAAAGAAAAAGATAGGGGTCCTGTCCTATCTTTACGCTTTGGAATCCTTATATAAAGGATTTCTCTCCTCATTGTAAGATATAGAAAATCATCAATAAAAACTCTCGTGTTTTCTAAACTATGACTTTCTAAACTCTTCTCTCTCTCTCTGCAAATGAAGTTCTAAAGAAAAGAAAAGAATAAAGATTTTATCTGTTCATTTTAAAATCTCAAGGAAGTATGCTTTGCACTTGCCTTTCAACAAGGATCCTGTGCATCAGAAAACTTGATAACTTTTATCTGGTTTGGTACCCTATTTTAGACTAAAAGGAAAGTCTGTTTTGGGTTGTAAAACCTACAAAATTATTTTAAGTATTTTGATGCTCATAGAAGTATATCGACTGGAAACCAGGACTTGCGGGCTACTGGCCCAAAGTACAGTTCTAACTGTTGTAGACCTGGTGTAAACAACGCCACGTACTAATATGGTATTAGGGCCATAATTGATGAGATTAAGGATAAGACTACCACAAACACATGGGATGAGGTATATTCAGATCCTATTCAAGTTCCCGTCGGACCCGTTATGAGAGCTCGAGCAAAGAAATTCAAAGAAGCGCTTAATGAATTGATTCAAGCAACTTGGGCTCAATTAAGTTCATGGAGGCCCTTTGAAGGAATCACTCATGATAAATGCATGATTCAGGCTTTTGAAGTTTCCAAATATTCACTTCCATGAAATAAGGAGTTGGTTTGCACATTATGGCGAAAAAATTTATTATTTTCCTTTTTCAGATACTTTCCCATTTCTTAAGGAGGCTATTAGGAAAACAAAACAGTTAGTTCTATTTTAATTGCCTAGTTTCCATTTAATTGATGTAAGGCATTTAAAGCCAAACAGGATTCTAATTTGGTTTAAATTCTTTCCTATTTAGTTAGATTAGGATTCTAATTTGGTTTAAATTCTTTCCTATTTAGTTAGATTAGGATTCTAATTTGGTTTAAATTCTTTCCTGTTTACTTAGATTAGGATTTTGATTTGGTTTAAATTCTTTTAACCAACCTTATATAATGTACTCGTATCTAATAAAAGAGAAGAAGCTTTTTTTTTAATGCAATTGTGAGAGTTAATTCTCTTTGGTTCTTTACAAACTCTTTGAACTTATTGGATTTTCGTGGCGTTCACTATCTTGACTTATCAATCAGACCTTCTATATCTGGTTGTGGCGTCTTCACATACCAAGGTTCGTGCTTCCAATAAGCATTGGGTCAAGGTTCCACTCCATTCCTGGGTTTAGATTCGATCTTGGGAACTAATTTGGTTAGGGTCGCGTCAATTCTTGACGGGGTTCGTATCTTTGGGTATTAGAGGAGGGGATTGGGTGTGGAAAATCATATGGAACCTCATCCCAAGCAAATGATAAGACTATCACAAGCACATGGGATGAAGTATATTCAGATCCTATTCAAGTTCCCGTCGGACCTGTTGCGAGAGCTCGAGCAAAGAAATTCAATGAAGCGCTTAATGGATTCATTCAAGCAACTTGGGATCAATCAAGTTCATTGAGGCCCTTCAAAGGAATCACTCATGATAAATGTATGATTCAGGCTTTTGAAGTTTTCAAATATTCACTTCCATGAAATAGGGAGTTGGTTTGCACATTATGGCGAAAAAATATATTATTTTCCTTTTTCAGATACTTTCCCATTTCTTAAGGAGGCTATTAAGAAAACAAATCAGTTAGTTCTATTTTAATTGCCTAGTTTCCATTTAATTAATGTAAGCCATTTAAAGCCAAATAGGATTCTGATTTGGTTTAAATTCTTTCCTATTTAGTTAGATTAGGATTCTAATTTGGTTTAAATTCTTTCCTATTTACTTAGATTAGGATTCTTATTTGGTTTAAATTCTTGTAACCAACCTTATATAATGTACTCGTATCTAATAAATGAGAAGAAGCTTTTTTTTATGCAATTGTGAGAGTTAATTTTCTGTGGTTCTTTACGAACTCTTTGAACTTATCGGATTTTCGTGGCGTTCACTATCTTGACTTATCAATCAGACCTTCCATAGCTGGTTGTGTCGTCTTCACATACAAAGGTTCGTGCTTCCAATAAGCATTGGGTCAAGGTTCCACTCCATTCCTGGGTTTAGATTCAATCTTGGGAACTAATTTGGTTAGGGTCGCGTCAGTTCTTAACGGGGTTCGTATCAATAGTACCTTTGACTAAGCATGGCTCGTAACTTTGAATCGAGTTGAGAGATTCTGGATTGGAGATTTTGATAGATCTGCTGCATCTGTGAAGTAATTGAATCAACTTTGGACTTAATATGATCAGTTCATAAACTGATATGATTCACCTTTTTATGAATATCGACTAGGGTTTCATTTTGGGCTCAGGTATTTTGTGTTTAGCAGTTGAGGACAGCTTCAAAAGGTTTGGGGACTTCTAAAGGGTTTGGTTACAACTTTTCTTTGTGGGTCGGCATGTGTTTCTAGAACATGGAAATTGGAGGAATAATCTTGTGATGTTGATGAAAACATCATGCAAGCCATGGGTTGTATGGTAAGTATGGTATTTTGAACTGGTGGAAGAACTTCAGTTTTGCAATTCTTTGCAATCTATTTAAGTTCTTTTTTGTAAATTGGTAAAGGAGCTGGTGGAGGTGGAGGATTATGTGGTGGTTTGGGTTAATTGTCTGAACATGGAGATTTGGGTATTTTTATTTTTGGGCTTCCTTCTCCGTTTTAAATCATAATCGCCCTCTTCTTCCCAATATCCCAACAGGGACAATATGGGTCACAGTTTCCTGATCCTGGTTTATCCGAAAGAAAGTGGCCATTGAATTTAGCTGGGTAGACAGGATATCCTTCTGAATTGAATCCTGTAATTGGCAGCTTTTCTTGTGCTATCTGAACAGCTGTGATCATTGCTGAATAGGTGAATGAGAGCCTTGGAGGCTCTTCTAGTGCTGTTGGTGGAGGTCTAAAAGTCATTCTGACCGTTCCATTTGGTCTCCTTTCGAACATACTTTCTGATGTCTGAATAGGAGCAGTGTTGGTATGAAACTTTTCATAATTTGAAATCCATTCTAAGGGCATGAGTTTTATGAGTTCATGTCAAGGGATCTGTCTTGGAATTTGGATGATGGTGGGTATCTGATTTGATTCTTCTAACACCATAAGGGCGTCAAAGTGGTGCTCAGGTGTGGGTAAGTCTAAGGCGTGATTTTAAAGCCTATAGACAAGCCGATGGTGAAGGGTTGTAATCTTTGCAGAAGAGATTTGTTCTGCACCTTGAATTTGTACCTGGACTTACAAGGATGTGGAAAGATTGGTATCTTGAAGAGAAAGGTTGAAATTTGGATAAAAGGTGAGGAGAACACTTCCTGCATGAAGAGTGGTGAGAACAGTACCAATAACAGCATCTTGATACTGTTTGAACCTGGTGTCCAGCATAGCAATTCTGGCGGTGACAGGTAATCCTTTCCTTCCATGTAAGGTCAGGATTAATCTTACTCCTCCGAGATGGAGATGAGTATAACCTTCTCTTTTCCAATTGGAGATTAACTCTGAAGGAATTTCCAGAGTAATATATTGTTCAGCTGTAGTAGCCTGAAGTGTGCACTGATCCAATCTAGAAGACTGGATATATTCTTTTGGTTGTGGTCGTCTGGTAGTGATGAGGGTGCGGATGCTGCGGGTAAAGGAGTGTGGGCGTTTGTAAAGTTGGTAAGGACTAATAAGAGGGAAAGATGACTCATTGATTTGTGCGGATTCAGGGATGTAGGAATATTCAACAAGGTTTTTTATTTTGTTGGCAGTTTATTTAGTGCAGGTTTTTGGGAGTGAGAGAGTAGAAGAAAGAGAGACTGGAGTGATTACAGAAGATGTAGAAGATTCGTTTGATGAAAATGATGCCATATTTGGAAATTTCTCTCTGTCTTTAAAGTCTTTAGCTTAAAAAATCATAAGAAAACTTCTATCATACCATTTTGTGATTTGAAAAACATAATTTTGAAAATAATTTTATTTTCAAGGAAAGTAAAACTCTGGTATGGCTCTAATACCATAATAGTACTGGACTCTCTTTGAGTGGTTTAGCCATTATCTTGGTGGGGTAAAAAACTACAATAGATTGTTGAAACACATCAACTTTAAGAACTTCCAGACCAAGAAGGCAAACAGTTCACTACTATTTTTATTATCTATCGTCCATACTTCCAGTATCCTCACACCATAGATTTTTGGACACAAGATCAGTCTTATGAATGGATCACAGTTCCCCACATCGCATGTCTTGAGCAAGATTTCCATATTAAAACTAACTTAAAGAACTTCCTCATGGAACTCAATCATGTTCCTCTAGATCAACCTAGTATCCGTCACACATCTCTCGAACCGAAACATGATATGTTCATGGTTCCTACACTCTTAACCTCCCAACCAAAGAATCATCATAAAAGAAAAAAAGTCAGACTACACTGACTTTTTATTCTAGGACTCTGAAGACCCTTATGCAGATTTCAGCCCGGTACCTTCACCATCATCATATGAACTCCTTGGATCATCCTCTTCTCAATATCCACCATTCTCATCTCAACCTGAACACTTTCCTCAACAAGCTCCTCTTTCACCAAAAGGTCAACATTGCCCTTGGCCATGTGTTCCAGGATGTTCTCATCCAGAAAAAATATTCAAGAAAGACAGAGACCCTGATCGTGATCCTGACGAGACCAATTCCTCCTCATCTGAAGATGCGTCAATTTCTCTTTAAGATATTTGTCGTCTTATAATAATGAGTATTTTAGCTTTTGCTTTTACTTTTCTTTTAAAAAGTTGTTTGTCCTTATGTAATTACGCACTTTGCTTTTGTCGGCCACTACTGAAATAGTGAGCCCTACCTACTTTTGTAAAAAGTGTGATAGCTGGAATAATCCTTATCCAGCTTTTATTTTCTTCTACTCCTTATGTCTATATAAGGAGATCGTTGGAATAAGAAAAGCAAGAGGTTTTTCCAACGAAAATAAGAATATGTTCTACTCTATGAATAACTAAAAGATCCATTTTCTATTCTTTTATCCTTAATCTCATCAATGTTAGCCCACCATCATTGATGGTAGACTTACGAATAAAGAGTTTGGTTACAACTTTTCTTTGTGGGTCGGCATGTGTCTCTAGAATAGGGAAATTGGAGGAATAATCTTGTGATGTTGATGAAAACATCATGCAAGCCATGGGTTGTATGGTAGGTATTATAGAGTAGAACATAAAAGTTGATTGTTATAGTTATTTGATTGTTAGATTTAATTTTATTTGCTTTATTGTTTATTGGATTTTGTTGCTTGTCTTAATTCCTTGGGTTATAGTTGTAACATGTAATATGATTTGAGTTGCTATTTTAAAATAAAGAAACATTTACCAGTTATTTTTTTAAATGATAATCTACATGCCATATTGTTTAATTTTATATTACTTGTTACTAGTTCAAATGAAGTTTTGGGTAAATGGAATTTTGATCTTACTAATTCTTGATGTATTGTTATCTTTCTCTTTATTTCAAGGATCAATTGGTCGTTAAATGAATGTAGACATAAAAGTTGCATCGAACAATTATGCAAGTCGAGAGTAATTTTTATATTTTGAATATTATTGTTAATAAATCCCTTAAAAAATATATGTTAAATGAAAATATATTTTTGCATTTATTTTATATTAAAAGTCTGAATTTTTCTGTTGAAAACCAAATTTATTTCATCCTACCTAAGAATTTGGATCATGCTTTTGAAATTCTAAAGATTGTTGTTTATTTTGTGGTTGCATTGTGTTTTCTAATATCTTTTTTTTTTAATGTTTTTTAATGTGTAGACAGTTGAAATCTAAAATGAGCAGCAGTTGGAGTCTAGTTTGTGGAAGCTGTAAATTGATTTAAATTTTTTGAAGCTATTTGGTCACAAGCTTGTGAAAATTCTAATTGTCTTATTACATCTATGTAAATAAATGGAAGTTTTAGTTTACTTAAATTTTTATTGCATCGCAAACAATTAATAGGGCATTTATTATTTTATTTGCAAAGGAATGGCAACAAATCAAGAGTACCTGCCATTCCAATCAAGACATGCCAAATTCATACCAATAAATGTTGTTGTTAAAGTGTTATATTCTCTGAGTACCAAATTAAGCTGTAAAAAACTTTTAAAAATGATTTTAATCAAGTTAGAAAAATTGAAGAACTGATTCTATAATTGAAAATTTGACTTAATATAATTTGTTTTTAAGATAAAAAAGTATACTTTGGTGTAACATATCGAAACATCAAAAGTAAGTATAAACAAAATTAAGTTCAAGAAAAAGAAATCTAGTCAAGTTGAAATGATAGAAAAAAAATGATGTTTTAGTACAAATAAATTAGCATCAATTTTATTAATTTAAAATATTTTGTAAGTTATAACTTACATTTGCCTTAACTTTTTAAAAGATAAAATTTTTTGAGAAGCATAGCAATTGGCTGCATCCTTATATGGTATTATTGTTTAAGTTATAACAAATTAAGAAAAGTAAAGAGAAAGATGAAAATAAATTTATAAGGTTATTTTAAACGTAAATAATTAAAATTAATTAAAATGGAGAAAAATGATTCAAAAGAATTAGAATTTTTGAATTTTTTATTTTAAATAATAAGGGGTTATATATAATTGGCCTTACTAATATTGTTGTTATTATAAAAAAGTAATATTATTATTAGTTGAAAAAAGGACATGGAACATGTATCTATAGTGTTGGAATATAATGAAAATAATAGGAACATAAAACTATTATAAGGTGTAATAGTAGGAATAACTTAACCTAAAAGTGGAAATAATTTACTAAAAAGTTGAAAATTTATAACAGAAAGCATGAATGTATGAAGTAAACTTGGATCATCAGCCAAAATATTGGAATGCACTTAAAAGAGTAGGAATATGTAACCAAAAAATCCTGAAAATAAAGTTGAAATTGATTAATAGAAAGTAAGAATACAAAAAATAAACTTGAAATATCTAATCAAAATATTAGAAATTCAATACAAAGAGTGGGAATATAGAACCAAAAAATGATGGAAAAAGGAGTGGAACAGCAGAATTTAAAAGTTGGAATGACTTGATAAGAATTTGATAAATTCCAATGAAAAGTAAAGATCCAAAAAATGAACTTGAAACATTCACTTAAATATTGGAATTCAATAAAAAGAGTAGGAATATAGTATCGTGGAAAAAAGAGTTAAAGAGGTTAACACAAAAGTTGGAACAACTTACAAAGAATTTGATGAATTGTAATGAGAAGTAGGGATCTTAAAAACGAACTTGAAATATTAACCCAGAGTATTGGAATTTAGTAAAAAAAAAAAGAATATATAACCAAAACGTGGTGGTAATAATAGTTGAAGAACTTAACCCAAAAGTTGTGAGTATCTACCAATAATCTGATAAATTCCAACAGTGAATAGGGAGCTAAAAATTAAACTTGAAACATCCACATAAAATATTGAAATTCAATTAAAAGAGTAGGAATATAAAACCAATATATAGTAGGAAAATGAGTGGAACTGCTTAACACAAAAATTGAAAAACCTTGATAAAAATTTAATAAATTTTAATGAAAAGTAGAGAACCAAAAAATAAACTTGAAACATTTACTCAAATATTGGAATTCAATAAAAAGAGTAGGAATATAAGACCAAAATTTGGTGAGAAAATAAGTTAAAAATATTGACCCAAAAGTTGGAACAACTTACAAAGAATTTGATAAATTTTAATAGAAAACAAGGATATGAAAACATAACTTGATATATTTACCCAAATGTTGGAATTCAATAAAAAAAAAAAGTAGGAATATAGAACCAATAAATGGTGGAAAATGAGTGGGAAAGCAAAACCCAGAAGTTGGAACAACTTAACAAAAGTTTGATAAATTCCAATGAAAAATAGAGATCTCAAAAATAAACTTGAAACATTCACCCAGATTTTGAAATTCAATAAAAAGAATAAAAATATCGAACCAAAATTTGATGGGAATAAAAGTTGAAGAGGTTAACCCAAAGCTTGGAACAACTTACAAAGAATTTGATAAATTTTAACGGAAAGTAGAAATCTAAAAACTGAACTTGATATATTTACCCAAAATGTTGGAATTCAATAAAAAGAATAGAAATATAGTACCAAAAAGTGGTAGGAACAATAATTGAAGAGTTTAACCCAAAAGTTGTAAGTACTTACCAATAACTTGATAAACCTCAACAATAAATAGGGATTTAAAAAATTAACTTGAAACATCTAAGTAAAACATTAGAATTCAATGAAAAGAGTAGAAATATAAAACCAAAAAATGGTGGAAAAAAGAATTGAAGTGCTTAACCTAAAACTCGAAAAGAGTTACCAAGAATATGATGAATCCAACGAGTAGGGATCAAAAAATAAACTTGAAATATTCACAAAAAGTATTAGAGTAAAAAGAGTAGAAATATAGAACCAAAAAATGATGGAAATACGAGTTGAAGAGCATAACGTAAAAGTTTGAAGAACCTAACAAGAATCTGATAAAGTTTAACAATAAGTTGAGATCTAGAAAATGAACCTGAAATACCCAAGCAAAATGTTAGAATGCAATGAAAAGAGTTGGAATAGAGAACCAAAAAGTGGTGGAAATAAGAGTGGAAGAAGTTAACCTAAAAGTTGAAATAACTTAACAATAATTTGATAAATTGAAACGCGAGTAGGAATCTAAAAAGTAAATTTGATACATTTACCTAAAATATTGAAATTCAATAAAAAGAGCAGGTATATTAAACCAAAAAGTTGTGGAAAAGTAAATTGGAACAACTTTGCAATAACTAGATAAAGTCTAATATAATATAGAGATTAAAAAATAAACTTGAAATATTAACCTGAAAATTGGAAATTTAATGAAAGAACTGGAAATATAGAATTAATAACTAATGAAAAAATGAGTTGAAACAACTGACCAAGAATTTAATAAATTCTAATAGAAAGTAGAGATCTAGAAATTGAACTCGAAATATCCAAATAAAAATTTGGAATTAAGTAAAAAGAGTAGGAATACAGAACTAAAAAGTGGTGGGAATAAGAGTTGAAGACGTTAATCCAAAAGTTGAAATAATTTACCAAGAATTTAATAAATTTAAATGAGAAATAGGGATCAAAAAACTAAACTTGATATATTTAACCAAAATGTTGGAATTCAATAAAAATAGTAGGAATAAATAACCAAAAAGTGGTAAAAAAAAAATCAGAACAATTAACCAAAAACTAGATAAAGTTTAATACATTATAGAGACATAAAAATAAACTTGAAATATTCACCTAAAAAATTGGAAGTTTATGAAAAAAAAATGGATATATAGAACCAAAAACTAGTAGGAAAACGAGTTGGAACAACTTATCAAAATTTAGATAAATCACCACAAAAAATAGAAATTTGAAAAGTAAACTTGAATTATGCATTATAAATATTGGAATGCAACAAAATAAGTAGAAATATAATCATTTTATGACATTTTTTATTTTTTTTATTTTTTGTACTATTTTTAATTTTAAAATTATTACAATCTTTTTCCTCATTTAATTTCAATTTATCCTTTTTTTCCAAATTTTTTTCATAATTTCTTCACATTAAAAATAAATAAAAATGTAATATTCATTATATTATCCAGTTAAAAACCGGTTGCATGCGCTGTCTGAGATACAGCACTGCATGGTAGGTTGACTCCATTTAAAGATCTTGAGTTGGAGAACATTCAACGTTTAACTACATACCTCTAACGAAAACAATATATATGAAACATCAACATCAAATACGAAACTAGAGAACAAATCAAATTTATGAAGGACATTTAGAATATGAGCTCTGAACCTCAAAGATGCAACTCAAGACATAATATGAAAAACGAATTTTACACATGAAACAAAGAGTATTAAACATACAACACTTAGTATAAAATATACAATGATAGACATATTTCTAATGAACACGAAACATGTAACGCCCAATACTACAACTATAAATGTTAGATATCAAATATAAACGCCAACATGAAATGGAAAAAAAGAAAATTTTAAGATTTAGAGTACACTACATGAAACATAAAACAAAGTATATAAAATTTGAAACTCAAAATACAACATATGAAATAAATTTTTGTATTTTTCTTACATAATTTTTATTATTTTCTCTTATTATTTATAAGAAATTTTTTTTTATTTCAATTTATTTATCTTTTTTTAACTTATCAATAGTAATATTTTAAAAAATTAAATTGACCAGTAAATTATTTATTTTGCTATTGAATTTAATTATACACCTGTAGACGCTCCTTTCCGAAATTTGTTGGCGCGAGCGTATGTAGAGAGCTGGGGGTGTAATTGTATTTTCAAATGGGTAGAAATGGTAGGATGGGGTCTGAGAAGCATCAGGGGGTACAAAAATCAAAATTAAAGTCGGTTATGCGGTGCCCTTCTGACCCCGCCAATTACAACCTCCAGGCTTCATACTATTTTCTAATTTCTAGGGTTTTGGACTCTCTCAATCAATCTCACGGTGACTGCAGCAACGATGCCTGTGAACCTAACGCCAAACTCAATCTCGTTGATAAATGGCGGAGATGTGAACTCGAAGCCGCTGGTTCAGGTCATGGATATAAAGCTGATTGGAAGTACTCAGGAACGTTACCGGTTCTTGATCTCAGATTCGGTGTCGACTCAGCACGCAATGCTCGCCACTCAGCTCAATGACAGAGTCAAGACCGGCCAAGTTAAGAAAGGATCCGTCGTTCAGTTGATCGATTACATTTGCAGCACTGTGCAGAATCGGAAGTGCGTCCAATTTTTTTTTTTTTTTTGCTCTAATAATGCTGCTTTTTTTTTAATTTTCCAGCTATGTTTTGTGTCGAGATTACTTTTGAAATTAATAGGCACTTAATGAAACTATCTAATTATCAAGCTTAGTTTGTAAACTGAGAAGTTTATATTGCATGCTTTTAAATTATTTATTGTCAATTTGATGTAGGAAGGAGGAAAATCATCTCATTCATGCTATGAAGAGTTTTTGTGCATAAGTACCAGCTGTGATGCCAAAAAAAAAAAGGGCAGAAATATCAATTATGCTGAACGAATTAACAATAACCTTATATGATGACTCTGTTGCTTTCCAATCCATGATGGTTGAGTATGTAGCTTGACTCATTAAGCAATGGTAGGGTTATTTTGTGTGTTTATAAGAGGAAGGAAGTAAGTAGAGATAAAGTGAACTTTTTATGTGTTTGGGAACTGATTGATTCATATATTGCTTTGTGAATTATCATATTTTTGCAAAAGTCGTCCTGTTTCTTTATTATCTTTTGCCCTTTGTGCAGAATTATTGTTGTGTTGAACATGGAGACTATAATATTGGATTGCGAACCGATTGGGAATCCAAAAATATTTTCCGAATCTGAGTTAACTGCTCAAAAAACTATTCCTAGTAACAATTTGCCGCAGCCAGTTAGAGTTAATAATTACAGTGCTCCAAATTCTGGCACATTTAATCTACAGAATTCTGGTGCATTTAATTCTCAAGATCCAGGTTCATTCAGTACTCCAAATTCTGGGACATTTAGAGCTCCAAATGCTGGTAGTATTGTGCGGAGTTTCCGACCCACTGTTCAGCCACCTTATCAACCACCCCCAAATTTCAGAAATCATGGTCCAATATTGAAGAATGAAGCTCCAGCACGAATCATTCCTATTGCTGCTTTGAATCCTTATCAGGGGAGGTGGGCTATCAAGGCCAGAGTGACTGCAAAGGGAGATCTTCGCCGCTACAACAATGCTCGAGGAGATGGGAAGGTCTTCTCTTTTGACCTCCTTGACTCTGATGGAGGGGAGATAAGAGTTACCTGCTTTAATGCTGTTGTTGACCGCTTCTATGAAATTATTGAGGTTGGTAGAGTATATTTGATCTCAAAAGGTAGCTTGAAACCTGCACAAAAGAATTTCAACCATCTGAAGAATGAATGGGAGATATTTTTGGAGGCAACTTCAACTGTGGATCTCTGCACTGAGGAGGATGATTCAATACCAAAACAGCAGTTCTCCTTCAGACATATCAGTGAAATTGAGAGTGCTGAAAATAATTCCATAGTTGATGTTATTGGTATTGTGATATCTGTTAACCCTTCAGTTCCGATCTTAAGGAAGAATGGTATGGAAACTCAGAGAAGAATTTTGAATCTCAAGGATTCATCTGGCAGGAGTGTTGAGCTAACTCTTTGGGGAGATTTCTGCAATAAGGAAGGTCAAAACCTGCAGGAGATGGTTGACGTTGGGTTCTTCCCTGTTTTGTCTGTTAAATCTGGAAAGGTTAATGATTTCAGTGGAAAATCGATTGGGACTATCCCTTCTACCCAGCTCTTTATAAATCCAGATTTTGCTGAGGCTTATGAGCTGAGAGAGTGGTTTGATAGTGGAGGGAAGAATGCTGCTACCGTGTCTATTTCAAGAGAAATTGCTGCAGGTGGGGCTAAGAATGAGATACACAAAACTGTGTCCCAGATTAAGAATGAAGGTCTTGGAAGATCAGAAAAGCCTGACTGGGTGACAGTGCGGGCTTTCATAACTTTTATTAAATCAGATAATTTCTGCTACACAGCTTGCCCTTTGATGATAGGGGATAGACAGTGCAATAAGAAAGTAATACAGTCTGGAAACAGATGGCAATGCGACAGGTGCAATCAAGAATTTGACGAATGTGATTATAGATATCTTCTTCAAGCCCAGATTCAAGACCAGACAGGATTGACTTGGGTAACGGCTTTCCAGGAGTCCAGTGAAGAGGTCTTGGGCTGCCCAGCAAAGGAGTTGTACATGTTGAAATATGAATTGCAGGATGATGTTAGATTTGGGGAGATAATTCGGAGTAGAGTCTTTAACCAATATCTTTTCAGGCTTAAGATCAAAGAGGAATTGTATGGTGATGAGCAAAGGGTGAAGATCACAGTTATTAGGGCAGACCAGGTTAACTATTCTTCTGAAAGCAGATACTTGCTTGATTTGATTTCAAAGTCCTTTAGGAAATGAATGATTTTAAGCCCAGGCAAGTGATAAAGATTTAGTAGCTTTATTTCTGCGGAGTTGAGTTGAGTTGACTTGACTTGATCGAATTGGTAAATGAAAATTATACTAGTAGTTTCGTGAATTTTGGTCGGGTTATCAATGCTTGTAGGTATCATTTAATCCTCAATCTGGCTCCCCGTTGTATGAATAATGCATTCCCTTATTTGAATTTCAATTTTTTATCTTTATTCTTTTCCAATCTGATTCTGGTTTGTTGATTTCTTTCTTGAGCTTAATTGCTGAAGGAAAGGAACAAGATTTTTCTTGGAGATTTGAGTTAGATTCCTTGATTGGTTTGCCGAGCTTTTGGTACGTGTTAAAAACAATTTTGAAGATGATGAATGAAATGAGATTCTCATCGAGTCACGCCCCAACGGAAATGGAAATGAAAATTTTCAGAATTCACAATTCTTTGGGCTCAATTACACAAGCGACACAAAGTCCATGGCTAAAAACATCAAACATATAAAATGGAAGATACATTCCAACGTCATCTGAATTTGATAGCTCTTAGATTCGCTTGATGGGGTCAAAATTGGATACGCCGATGACAGCACCGATGAGAGCAGCAAGCACAACACCACCAGCTGCAATGCTGAGCAAGAAATTCGTGAGTGATGGAGAAACCCCAGGGCCAGCAGCTTCAGCCACCTCTGGAATCACCACGGAAGCCGCGAGGGCACCAGTCGTCAACGCGATGACAGCTTTCTCTTTCAACGAAGAAGCCTCAACTTCAAACCTGCCACTGGATTTTGATGCTGCTGCCAATACTTTTGATGGCTTCACCGGCAATGGCTTGAAGAACGCTTCAGAGTTTACAACCATCTTTTGGCTTGCATGAGTTAACGGAATAGCCATTGAAATAGCTGAAGATGAAGTCATTTATTCTTCCGAGTTCTTTTTGAGTTCTGGCTGTCTCTTCCACTGCTTTTTATTCGGCAGATTTTTCTGTTAAATTTGAAGAATGTGGACTTGGTTGAGCTCAGCCCTAGATAGACGTGGTGGAGCAAGGGAGTGTAATGAGAGGAGGAGGAGGCGCTGGTCAACTTTATCTCTGTTCCACGTGGCAGCTTCTCCAGCTGAGACGGTGGATAATGTTATCTCAATGGCTCAATCACATTCACAGCATCAAGTTTGAAATTTGGGAAAGAGGTGACTTAAGGAATTTCGCTGCCCTCGTACATTTAACCTTTTCTAATTATCTCATCAATCTTAATTTTTTAATTTATTTTATTACTTTTCAATATTACCCTTCCGTGACCATCACCCTCACTACCTCATCGGTAATAACTGCATCGTTATCACCATGAATTATTTTCTTCATTATTAATCCATCATCTCCACAAGCATATGATGAATTTTATAAATTTTATTAATAAACAGTGCATTTTGTTGTTATTGATGATATTTGTTTTAATTTCGTGATAATCGAAGATTTGAGATTGGATACAAATTACGAATCGATTAAAAAATAAAAAAGATTTGAGAGTTGAAAATTTTCCAGAATTGTTTTTATCAATGTATACCGTTGTAAGGCTAGTGGTTACATGTAAAATTCCAAATACACACTATAAGTTGTAAGGTTTAACCTTTAAGAGCGTTTTGGAGATATATGATTTATGACGTAGCCATGCCTTTACATAGGCAATTAAAAATTAGTTACATGTTTGGACACACCTTTTTATCATATTATATGGCAGGCATAATATATCAAATTTGTGATATATTACATAAGTCATGATTTCTCCACGTTACTATTTGATCACACATACATTAACATCTCGCACTTGATCAAATGATGTAGTTTCTATTCTCTAGATGACTATAATTTTCATGTACACATTCTCGTTAAATTACAAAAGTATTGATATTTTCATTTTATAAAGGTAAAATGGCACCAATATCCTGGACTAAGAATAAACTATCTATACCTAGTTGTATTTGGTGACTTTACAGTAAACACTCAGTGTTACATAGATACTAGATCTACAATAGCACAAGGCTATCCTTAGGGCCAGTAGCCCGCAAGTTCTGATTTCCAGCTGATATACACTTATCCATCAAATATCAATCCTGAAAATCATTAAAGAAAACGATTTTCACGATACCACCCGAAAACACGGTTACTTTGAACCTTCAAAGAGGGTGAACGTTGTGATAAAACAATTTTAATTTTTTGAAAATCGGTTTTGGAGGATAAATCAGGACCTTTCTCATGCACATGATCCTTTTTCAAGATAAGTGCAGAGCATACTCAGTATAAAATATTAAAGGTGAGCGTACCATTATTAACTCTAATAACTTCTTCGATTCCTAGAAGAAAGAGAGAGAGAGTTTAAAGAGACATGATGTAGAGAAAACTTAATTTCATTTAAGCCTGGATTTTACAATAGAGAGAGGCATCTTATATAGAGGCCTTAGGGTGGTGAGATAAGACATGTCCCTTATCTCTTATCCAAAGTCAAATAAAACACATAATAATTTAAAGCACACCTTACACTTGTCAACATAAGACCACAGTAAAGACAACTTTAATAAAGCACATCTTACAAAAGTAAGCACATCACACTTTATAAAAGTAAACATTCTAAAGCACACTTATTTGGACAACTTTAGTAAAACTTCACGTGAGATGCTTCATGGAGTGGATGCAAATCTTCTTGGAGACACGTCACCTATCTCTCTTTCATAACGCTTTTTTGCACACTTAGCTTCAATTTGGATAAGCACTTCTTCGTCTTGGTCAGTCCATTCTGGTGGGGACGAAGGCTGAGCTGGAGCCTGTTGAGCTGGTTCAGTAACAGTGTATTGGGATGATTCAGCATGGATGAGGGAATTAAAATCTTCCCATGGATCTTGAGCATCTTGGAATAAGACATTTGTATAGTCAGAAAGTTGTTCTATAACTAGGATACCCTTGGGAGATGAATTGGAATATGGTGTACAAGCTTGGACTTTTGGAACAAATTCAAGGGTGTGATGTGGACCAACTGAGGTGTGGTGAATGTTGCTGGGAGGAGGTTGGATGTTGTTTAATTCCATGAGGTAGGATTTTAGTATGGAGGTAACTGATAGATCATGGATGAGAGGGAATTGGTGTGGATAGGTCTTCCATTCTGATGCGAATCCCACAATGAAATTTTGAAACTCACACTTAAATTGAAGTTTCAACTTCCTAAGAAAGTTCTAAACAGATTTAACACAAACAAAACCTTGACCCAATGCTTAAGAAAACACGAACCAAAGGTATAGAGAATGATATTGACGCCACACTCAAGAAATAGATGAGAAGGTGAGTGATAAGTCTAAATTTGGAACACCACAAGAATGCTAATTCTTGATAAGTTCACTAGTTCTCAAAAGAACCAAAGAAAGAATAATCTTTCAAATTCAAATAACATTAATCTCTAATTTCCTTACATAAGAGTTCTTTGGGTTTAAATAGGCTAATAAAAACCCAAGATCCTAAAAAAATACAAATGGAAACATTGGAACAACCCTCCAAGTATAGGTTTGTCAAAGGATGCTTCAAAAGTCTTCACCAACCCACCATAATTAATGCTAGCATTGACAAACTTAATGTTAGCCCACCATTATTGATGGTAGACTTACCTGGCGTTAACAAACTTGAAACAAAACAAACAAATGAAGTTGAAAAACAAAGGAGTCGTTGAAAATCCCAAGTTTGAACAAGCTGTAATGAATTGGTCATAACTCCTTCTAGAGAACTCCAAATCTAGCTCTGTAAAATTCATTGGAAAGCTAACTTAATTATCTTTCCAACAGTATATAGCTTGCATATTACTTCTGGCTCAATCAATACCAGTTTTATTCCGAAGTTGCCCTTCCTGCATTTAATCCAAGTTGTGTATTCAGCTGCCCAATAGCTTGAATAAAGGCCACAATGTCTTGTCTTCTCTCCAAGCCCAGTTCATGATGTCTTGCATCTTGAATTGTATTTTCAATCCATATTTTCTCAATTAATCCATTTAAAGCAGCTTGCATCTTTTTGGCTCTAGCTCTTGTAATTGGACCTCCATGAATGTGCAAAGGATCACTTGAAGCTTTAATGGTATTCTCTTGATGGTTCTCATCACATTCATATGCCATGTCTTGAGTCCAGAAATCCTTGGTTTCAGGGTGTTGGAAATATGACCTGTGGACAATGAAACAGGTAGTAAACATGTTGGCTTCTTTTTCTAAGATTCTGTCCAAATGATGAAAACTGGAGATATGTTGTAGTTGTTTGCGCCACTAGGTGAGAGGCGAGAACCATTCCAGAAGTGTCCATAGGAGAGTGGGTGCATTGTCTGGGATGAGAATGTGGTGGAGGACTGGTTGGATGGGAAATACTAGCTTTGTGGCATGCAGAGTGGTGAGACACCACATGTACCATAATTCCTCTTCTGATATAGTGAGGTTGGAAAGGGTAAGACCTGTAAGAAATAGGTGTTCTAGGTTGAGAGAAGGAAAACGGTCTGGTTTCATTCTCTGAACATTCATAAAGTATCGGCAGAGGAATCTTTTTGCAAAGTCTTGAAGTTGGAAGGCTGAATTGAAACGGATTTTCATGGGAAAGGTTTTTTGAGTGAGAGCTTTAAGAAGAATTGATCGATTCATGGCTATGATCGAAATGGTTTGGTGAACCGAAGAGATGAGGGTAGGCTTATTTATAGAGGGCCTGGTGAGAAAGTCAGGGATAAGGTTTTGTTTACCTTTGATGTGTTGGACTTGGAAGGCGTATTTGGCAAACCAATTCTTTAGATTGAGGAGTTGCTTGTCTGGTCGCAACTTGTTCTTGAAGGTGTTAGTCTATTTGGCTATTACTTACTATAGTTTGTTTAATTTCCTTTAAATTATTTCAAATGGATGTTGAAAATGCATCCTTGAATTAAATTTTAAATGAAGAAGATTATGTTGAACAACCTAAAGGTTTTGAAGATCCATATCATTCTAACTATGTTTTCAAATTGAAAAAGGCATTACATGGATTAAAACAAGCTCCTAAGACATGGTATGAAAGATTAACCAAATTCTTGATTGAAGAAGGATATAAAAGAGTGCGAGTAGACAAGACTTGATTTATTAAAATTATGATAGTGTTTTTGGCTTTGCTTCTTCAATCTATGATCCGGAATCTATTGATTAAATGAAGAATGAATTTGAAATGAGCATGGTTGGTGAGTTAACCTATTTTTTAGGCTTACAAGTGAAACAAATTGATCATAGTGTCTTCATTTCTCAAAGTATGCCAAAAATTTGTGAAAAAGTTTGGACTAGAACTAATTTAAGTTAATGTAAATGAAAGTGGTTCTAGATTGGTCGCTTACTTTATTACCTGCTATCAACTGTAAGAAAATTGAATTCTAGTGACTACCTGTTTAATCTCCAAAACTCATCCAAATAGGCATATATCAAATGTCGGTTGAGGAAAGATTTTATGACTAAATTACCTTAATCACTCAATACACTTGTAAATGACTGTCATATTAGTCTAGATAATAATTAAATGAGTCTCCTTTTGTTAAGTTGAAGGCTTAAAAGTTAGCCATAAAATCTTCGAATATGTGATTAACTATGCAGGTCGCCAAAAGTGATTTTTTATGACTATTGCAGTACTCATTGAAGTCAATGAAATTAGTCAGATTTGGTCTTCTGGAAGGTTGTAAATTGCCTACCAAAAGGTATTATTTTGTACCTATTAGTTTAGCTACTAGTGACTTGTTTGTGTGACTTTTTACTGTAATTGAAAATCATATTCTTGTGTAGTTAATTCCTGTTGCTGACAAACATATTTTTCAGTGTCTAATGCTTGCAGTCGATGAATATACGATTGGGTGACTAATTGTCTCGATCGATGAATGTTTATTTGAGTGAATAATTATCTCTATCATTGAAAATGTATTTGAGTGAGTAATTATCTTAGTTGATAATGATACTTTTGAGTAAGTGCATAATAATTTTTAATTGGTCATTTAAAACGTAAAATCATTAATTATTTACAGTCACATAATATTGCACATTGCTTTGAGCAACTAATTCAAGTTTAGACACCAAAATAAATATATGGAAACCATTTTGTTTAGTCAATAGTGACAAGAACTAAATCATATATTGAACAAAAAATCAATAAATATCCAAGATTTAATAACATAATATACAGTTCAACATTTGAAAATTGTTTGTTGCTTAGAAGTTGTAATAACATAAGATCATTCTTGTAAATGAAAGCCTTAAAACGATATATTCGTAGAAACCTGATACATTCACAGCATTGGAAAAGAAAGGGATGAAAAGTTTAAACCAACTAGTAGCAGTTTCTTTAAAATCTCTATAATTTGCATATTTTGTTCTTGCAGTTCTTTAATTTCTTCACTTTGACTTTGAAATTGTGTGTGTTGACTCTCAATCCTTTTATTTTGATGTTCAATCTTCTATTGTAGCTCAACAGCAGTTTGTTTGAATGAAAACATATGGTTGAGGAAGTGGATCAAATCCAAGACCTTTAATGTAACATCCTAGGAGAATCCCACATCGGCAAAGCACGGGAGAGATGCTGGGTTTATAAGGGGTGATCCACATCTTAATTGGCAAGACACGTTTTGAGGTGTATGGATGCCCTAGGAACAAAACCATGTGGGCCTTGTTAAGGCCCAAACCGGACAATATCTAGCTAGGTATGGGTTGGGTCATGACATTATTAGGGCAGTTCCACATGTCCTCTTGAGTGATGGTGGGGCAAACCTCAGCGAGGACACTGAGTCCCCAAGGTGGGGGCGTATGTAACACCCTAGGCGAATCCCACATGCAAAGTACAGGAGAGATGCTAGGTTTATAAAGGATGATCCAAACCTTAATTGGCAAGACGCATTTTTGGGTGTATAGGTGCCCGAGGAACAAAATAGTGCAGGCCTTGTTAAAGCTTAAAGCGAACAATATCTTGTCAAGTCTGGGTTGGGTCATGACATTTAACATATCCTAAACTCTTACCAAGAATGTCCTCACAAATTTCTACCTCAGATATTGATTTAGATCCTTAATCTAAAGACTATTCTTCAGCTCTATCATTTTTCTACTGCAAAATGTACATTTCTATTCTATAGCTATATTTAAATCCCTATTCATTGACCAACCAAAATTTATCATTTTCTTACAATTATAAGCAATAAAATGAAAAATTTTAATCGTATTTCATATAATTCCTAAGCATTGGAATAATAGGCATGAGTTACCATATTTGATATAATCTGTTTTCACATATGATTTTTGGATTTGATATTTGATTGATAAGTGTATATCAGCTGGAAATCAGAATTTGCGGGCTACTAGCCCTAAGGACAGTCTTGTATTGTTGTAGATCTAGTGTAACAACGCCACGTACAACTGGTATCATTAGTAATTTCAAATAACATTATTTGAACTCCTAGAAGAAGATTTCAAAATATGAAAACAACTCCTTCGACTTCAGTTGCTTCTTCCTCTTCATCCTCTCGTATCTCTCTGTCTTCTACTCTTTCTTTACCAAAAAACTGTCAAAAGTATGTTGCCTCAAAAATAAAAAAATCTAGTTGAATATTCCTATATCCATGAGTCTGCTCAAATAAATGAATCACAATTCCCTGTTATGAGTCCTTACAATCTCTACAAACAAAAAACTTCTTTCACCAGAAGCATCTGAACCCTTACCAACACTAGAAGACCTCTCCCCAAAGAATAAATCCAGTCATCACGACTAGATCAGTGTGCCCTCCAAGCATCTCAAAGTGAACAATATGTAACTTTAGAGATTCCTCTTGATCTTGTAACCTCATAGAAACGAGAAGGGTATACACATCTTCATCTTGGCGGAATAAGACTAATCCTCACTCTCCATGGTAGAAAAGGCTTACCTGTCACAGCCAGAATTGCTCTTCTAGACACACGGTTCAAATAGTATTAACATGCTGTTATTGAAACCATCTTGACGACACTCCATGCTGGTAGTGTCTTGTTGACTTTCTATTCGAATTGCGACATGTCCTTAGAAGATCCCAATATGCCAACAACTTTGAAAGTTCAAGTTCAACTCCAGGGCGCAGAACAAACACCCACTTCCAAAATCGCAACCCTCCATCACCAAATAGTGTATCGATTACAGAATCATGCCTTAGATCTTCTTACAGCCCAAACCACATCAGATGCCCTGATGATCCTGGCTGAGACAGACACCATCCCAACCATAATCTAAATCCCCAAACAGATCCAGAAACAAGATTTGCTCAAACTCATGCCTCTTGAATGGCTCACGAATTATGAACACTTCCACCAAAATTCTGAACCAGTTCAAACCACAGAAGCCACTTTTGAAAGAAGAAATAATGTTCAAAAACCTGAGACTAAACCAGTTTCAGAAACTCCAAGGCTTTCTTACACTGTAATGATCACTGCAGTCTAAACTAGTTAAGAAAAAAAACTTCCAATACATATTTTTTCTTCAGAAGGGTATCCAGTATATCCCAACAAACTCAATGGTCATTTCCTATGGGATGTTCCTGAAGCCCACATGTGCAATCCAGATTGTTCTTGTCTAGATGATACAGATATTGATGATGAGATTGAAATCATGGGTAGGAGAAAGAAGAAAAAGAAAAAGCCAACCCATCCTAAGACTCTTTGTAAATCATTCTCTCCTCAGCCTCCACCAGATTCAAAACCACCAACACAAACTACTCAACCTAGAATAAGATCATGCCTAATGTTTTCAGGCCAATCTTATGGTGAATCCTTTCCTCCTCTTGAAAAACAAATTGACCCACAAACCAAAGTTGTGTCAAAACCATTTGTCCAATCTCTAGTCACATCCTCTGGACAAATTGAAGAACCAAAATAGTATAAAGCTCTTTTGAACTGGCAAATAAAAAATGCCAGTGTCCAGAATCAAACACTTCACCAGTTAGGGAAAAAGATTGATTGAGTTGCCAAACAAGTCTCGCAAACTGAAACAAAAGTTGATTCTATCAACAATCGTCTTGGGTCAGATTTACAAAAATCTTCAAGACAAAATTTCTAAACTAGACACAGATCTTAGAAGAATGATTAACAATCACATATGGGGTCTAGAGTTCAACAGAAATGAAGCAGAGATCAGAAAACTCAAAACTGAGTTAGCCAGAATCGATGCTGAAAAAGCTCGACCATCACTCTTTACAAAGACACAATCTATACCAGTTCCCTCTCTTGTGTTTGACACTTACCAACCTTTCTATACACCATCCCAATCTCAACCAGTTTATAACCAATTCTTTGGGTTTTCCTATCTTCAACCTCACAAATTCCTCAACAAAAACCTTCTTCACCAAAGAAATCAAAATCCAAAGTGAAAATCTCCGAACCAAAACCAAAGGCCACTCCATCCTCTTCTGTTCCTTCAGAGGATTCACCAACAACAACCCCTGAACTCCGAAAAAAGACAAACATCCAGCTGAACAATACCATTACCATAGTATTCAGACCCAAATCTCATCTTCCGAATCTAAACCAGAAACTAATCACCCATCTTTATCTCTCTCATCATCATTCACAGATTTAACCGTTACCTCCTCAAATTCAGAATCAGAATATGCTGACATCTCTGGCATACTCATGGCTACCAAAACTAAAGAACCAACTGCCTCAACATCAACACTAATTGTTGATAGTTATGATGATGAAAACAATGCTCAAACTGAACAAACAGAGCCTGTTCCGCCAATGCCTCCACCAACCTCTAATGGTTCAACAAAACCATCATCATCCTCCTAGTTTACATTTGATGACATTCCCTGTCACAAATGGTTTGCTAGACATCAAGAATTTGCTGCATGGATTGATCTCAAAATGACAAAGCTAAATGCTCAGTCAGAATTAGTTCTCAGAGAATTCATGGCCCATTCAACGGGTTCTTTGCGAGACTGGTTAGAAAGCTTGAGAGAATACAGACAACTCCAATTCATGCAAACCATAGTTGTTACAGCTCTTTCTATTATTCATGAACAGTTTATTGGTGAAAAATCTGCAACCAATAAAGCAGCAAGAAAAGAATATCACCAAATGAAATGTTGTTCTCTCAAATGACATCTTTTGGAAGCTCATTACAAAAGAATGAGTGTGTTGTTCTACAAGCTAGACCGATTCAATGATCCAACCCTCAAACATGTTTTCATAGCCTCTCTTCCCTCTGAATTACAGCCTAAACTATAGAGACAACTCACAGCCTCTAATCTTGACATAACCAACATCTCTCTTGGAAAGATTTTCCAAATGGCCATGTTATGTTTAGACAAGATATGTGAACAGAAAGAATTCTTTAAAGACCTTATTCCTCAGCCTGTAAAAAACCCTACCTCAAAATTGAGTGTAAAGATGACAAGAAGTGTGTTTGCCCAACCAAAAAGAAAAAGCATTTCGAGAAACACTTCCACAAAAAATCCAAAAAACCTTTTCGCTACTTCAAGAAAAAAGAACCTTCCCAGTACAGGAAAAAGAAACACAACCGTTGTTTCATCTGCAAGAAACGTGGTCACTTTGCTAGAAATTTTCCACATAAGTCTGCAAAAGCTATTCGACTCATTCAACACCTACAGCATTCCTCAATGCTTTCTGAAAATGAAGATGTTGAATCCAATTTCTCAGAACAGTCAGAACAAGATGAACAAACTGCATTCATTATCGTAGAGTCCTCTAACTCTGATTATATTTTCATCATCTCTACAATTCAAAAGGTCAATCAAGTCTCAAACATTCTCAGACCCTCACTCAAAATGTCAATTCTTCTTTCTAAATTCGATAAACCTATTCCTGTTATCGGGTTTATTGATACTGGCTCAGACACCAGTATGATTGATCCTTCTACTCTTCCCTCAGAATGTTGGGAAAATCATTCAAGACTATTCAGAGCAGTCAATGGAGAAACTTTTGAAACCAAATTGATTACCAAAAAACCCGTTGGTATTTAATTCTTTCCGAATTGTATAATTTGGAAAAAAAAGTTGTAGCCTCTCATCTTCCAGACAAAGACTTACTCATAGGATTTGATCCTATTTAATTCTTTGCATCACCAACTCTGGAATTCGGTTCAAGTAAATGTTCTTGCCCTATACAGATATTCCACGTCTGTATACATTATCCGATTGACCTTCTCCATACACAGATATTTCCCAGAAACTCATGCAATTCTGTCTAGACAGTCATTCACAATTCCATCATCCCTCACCTCTCTGGAAAAATGAACAATTCTTTATTTACCTTCCTTTTAAACTCAATGAAGATATAAACCCTACAGAAACATCTCATCTGGGTATGTCTCCAACTGATCTCTTACTTGCTAAGCAAGAATGTTCCCAATTGCTTCAACAAGAACTCATTGCCCACTGATTCAAATTGGGCTTGTTAAGTCTTCTATGTTGAAAAAAGGTCTGAATTAGTTCGTGGTAAGAAAAGGTTAGTTATTGATTACCAGCCACTTAATTCATTTCGTAAAGATGATAAGTTTCCTCTTCTAAAAATACAGTCACTATTGGTCCATCTTCAAGGGGCTCGTATCTTCTTTAAATTTGATTTAAAAGCTGTTTTCTAGCAACTTGGCATCTCACCAGTTGATCGTCCCAAAACAGCTGATGCGAATCCCATAATGAAATTTTGAAACCCACACTTAAATTGAAGTTCCAACTTCCCAAGAAAGTTCTAAACAGATTTAAAACAAACAAAACCTTGACCCAGTGCTTAAGAAAACATGAACCAAAGGTATAGAGAATGATATTGACGTCACACTCAAGAAATAGATGAGAAGGTGTGTGATAAGTCTAAATTTGGAACACCACAAGAATGCTAATTCTTGATAAGTTCACTAGTTCTCAAAAGAACCAAAGAAAGAATAATCTTTCAAATTCAAAATAACATTAATTTCTAATTCTCTTACATAGCAAGGTTGCTGGGTTTAAATAGGCTAATAAAAAAACCCAAGATCCTAAAAATAAAAATGGAAACATTGGAACAACCCTCCAAGTATAGGTTTGTCAAAGGATGCTTCAAAAGTCTTCACCAACCCACCATAATTAATGCTAGCATTGACAAACTTAATACTTACCTTATTTAATGTTATCATTGACAAACTTAATGTTAGCCCACCATTATTGATGGTAGACTTACCTTACACATTGACAAACTTGAAACAAAACAAATAAATGAAGTTGAAAAACAAAGGAGTCGTTGGAAATCCCAAGTTTGAACAAGCTGTAATGAATTGGTCATAACTCCTTTTAGAGAACTCCAAATCTAGCTCTGTAAAATCCATTGGAAAGCTAACTTAATTATCTTTCCAACGGTATATAGCTTGTATATTACTTCTGGCTCAATCAATACCAGTTTTATTCCGAAGTTGCCCTTCCTGCATTTGATTCAAGTTGCGTATTTGGCTGCCCAATAGCTTGAATAAAGGCCACAATGTCTTGTCTTCTCTCCAAGCCCAATTCATGATGTCTTGCATCTTGAATTGTATTTTCAATCCATATTTTCTCAATTAATCCATTTAAAGCAGCTTGAATCTTTTTGGCTCTAGCTCTTGTAATTGGGCCTCCATGAATGTGCAAAGGATCACTTGAAGCTTTAATGATATTCTCTTGATGGTTCTCATCATTCCCCCTCTCCTCAAAAGGATTCGTCCTCGAATCTTCACCTACATCGAAAAGAGAAAGATCAGAAACATTGAAAGTAGCACTCACATTATACTCATCAGGAAGATCCAATTTGTAGGCATTGTCGTTGATTCGTGCAACCACTTGAAATGGACCATCTCCCCTTGGAAGCAACTTGGAACGCCTTTGTATTGGAAACCTCTCCTTTCTCATATGCACCCAAACCCAATCTCCAGGCTGAAAAACCACTTGCTTACGTCCTTTGTTGGCTTGAGTAGCATGTTGTTCAGTTCTCTTTTCTATGTGTTGTCGCGTTCTCTCATGCAATTGCTTGACAAATTCAGCTTTCTTTTTACCATCCATACTAGCACGCTCATCAATAGGTAAAGGCAATAAATCCAAAGGAGTTAATGGATGAAAACCATATACAATCTCAAATGGTGAAAATTTAGTAGCTGAATGGACAGTTCTATTGTAAGCAAATTCAACATGTGGCAAACATTCTTCCCAAGTTTTCAAGTTCTTTTGAATAATGGCACGCAACAAAGTAGACAAAGTTCTATTTACAACCTCAGTTTGTCCATCAGTTTGTGGATGACAAGTAGTAGAAAACAAAAGTTTAGTACCCAACTTACCCCACAAAGTTTTCCAAAAGTGGCTCAAGAACTTAGCATCTCGATTTGAAACTATGCTCCTTGGTACTCCATGCAATCTGACTATTTCCTTGAAAAACAAATTAGCTATGTTTGTTGCATCATCCGTTTTGTGACATGGAATGAAATGTGCCATCTTCGAAAACCTATCAACAACAACAAAAACAGAATCCTTTCCCCTTTTTGACCTAGGTAGACCCAAAACAAAGTCCATAGAAATATCAACCCAAGGTTCGCTAGGTATGGGTAAAGGGGTATACAATCCATGGGGTAAAACTTTAGACTTAGCATGTTTACAAGTGATACACTTCTCACATATTCTTTCAACATCACGTTTCATATGTGGCCAAAAAAGTGTTCTTTTAAAACATCTAAAGTCTTTGCAATGCCAAAATGTCCCATTAAACCTCCCCATGGGCTTCACGCACAAGCAATTCACGCAAAGAACTATGAGGCACACACAATTTATTCTCTCTAAATAAGAACCCATCATGCCTATAGAACTTTCCAAATGCAACTTTCTCACAAGCATTAAACACATTAGCAAAATCAGGATCATTAACATATAATTCTTTGATATGCTCAAATCCTAACAACTTTGCATTTAATGTAGAGATAAGTGCATACCTTCTAGATAATGCATCAGCCACAACATTCTCCTTACCTTGTTTGTATTTGATCACATAAGGAAATGGCTCAATAAATTCAACCCATTTGGCATGTCTCTTATGCAACTTACCTTGCCCTTTCAAATGCTTCAAGGACTCATGATCAGTGTGTATAACAAACTCTTTAGGTAGAAGATAATGTTGCCAAGTTTCCAATGCTCTCACCAATGCATACATCTCTTTGTCATAGGTAGGATAATTTAGGGCTGCTCCACTCAATTTCTCACTAAAGTAAGCAATTGGACGCCCTTCTTGCACCAAAACAGCTCCAATACCTATACCTGAAGCATCACACTCAATTTCAAAAGTTTTAGCAAAATCAGGTAAAGCAAGTAATGGTGCAGAAACTAATTTCTCTTTAATTAGATTAAATGCCCTTTCTTGTTCACTACCCCACTTAAATCCCACATGTTTCTTCACAATTTCAGTTAATGGTGCAGCAAGGGTACTGAAATCTTTCACAAATCTTCTATAAAAACTAGCCAAACCATGAAAACTTCTTACCTCACTTACACTTTTAGGTGTAGGCCATTCCTTAATAGCCCTTACCTTCTCTTCATCAACCTTAATTCCTTTCGCACTCACAACATAACCAAGAAAAACAATCTGATTTGTACAAAAGGAACACTTCTTCAAATTAGCATACAATTTTTCCTTCCTTAAAACAGTCAATACACTTTGCAAATGTTCAATGTGTTCTTCTATGCTTTTACTAAAGATCAAAATATCATCAAAATATCATCAAAATAGACAACTACAAACTTACCAATAAAAGCACGCAAAACATGGTTCATTAACCTCATAAAAGTGCTAGGTGCATTAGATAACCCAAATGGCATCACTAACCACTCATATAAACCATATTTTGTTTTAAAGGCAGTTTTCCATTCATCTCCCTCTCTAATCCTAATCTGATGATATCCACTTTTAAGATCAATTTTACTAAACATACAAGAACCATGCAATTCATCAAGCATGTCATCAAGTCTAGGAATAGGATGTCGATACTTTACAGTGATTTTATTGATTGCACGACAATCAACGCACATTCTCCACGTTCCATCATTTTTGGGCACTAGTAGAACTGGTACCGCACAAGGACTCATGCTCTCCCTCACATATCCCTTTGCCAAAAGTTCTTCAACTTGCCTTTGAAGCTCCTTTGTCTCCTCGGGGTTGCTTCTATATGCGGGTCTATTAGGAATGGTAGCTCCAGGAACGAAGTCTATTTGATGCTCAATTCCCCTAATAGGTGGCAAACCATTAGGGACCTCATTTGGAAACACATCATCAAAGTCCTGCAAAAGAGTCACAATAGCACTAGGCAAAGAAACGTTAAGCTCATTAGTATGTAAACAAGCCTCTTTGCACAAAAGTACAATGATAGGCTGTTTTGAAAAGAAAGCCCTCTTAACCTCACTCTCTTTTGCAAACAAGTTCACTTGTTGCCTCTCTTTTCTCTCAACAATATTTTTTCTATCTTTGCACTTGCTTTTCTCTCAATCTCTCTTGCTTTTGTACTCTCCTTTTCTTTTTTTGCATCACCCTCTTTTTGTATTGACATTTGATCCTCATACACTTGTCTAGGTGTTAAAGGTACAAGAGTGATTTGCTTTTCATTCATTACAAAAGAATATCTATTTAAATAACCATCATGTGTCACACGCCTATCATATTGCCAAGGACGCCCCAAAAGAATGTGTCCAGCATGCATGGGTACTACATCACATACAACCTCATCCTTGTATCTCCCAATAGAAAATGAAACCAGCACTTGTTTATTTACTTTAACTTCCCCACAATCATTCAGCCATTGTAGCTTATATGGCCTAGGATGTTTCAAAGTTTTCAAATTCAGTTTTTCAACTAAACTAGTGCTACCTACATTAGTACAACTTCCACCATCAATTATCATACTACATACCTTATCTTTGATGTGGCATCTAGTATGAAAGATGTTATCACGTTGTACCTCCGCATCCTCTTTTACTTGCATGTTGAGAGCACGCCTAGCAACCATCAATTTACCATCAACAGGATACTCTACACCATCATTAGCATCCTCCAAAGGTGGCATAGGATCATCATCCGATTCACTCTCGGTTTCCACATCACCATTATCCCTCAAGATCATTGCTCTCTTGTTTGGGCATTGAGATGCAATATGACCTGTCCCCAAACATTTAAAACACTTAATATCTCTATTTCTAGAGTGTTAGGAATCAGATTTACCTTTGCTTTGATTGCCTCCCTCTTTATGATCTTTGAATGGCTCAATCTTAGGCTTTGAAACAACCTTTTCATCTTTGCCCCATTTTGACTTCCATGAGGAAGATGAACCCAAATTGGTTCTAGTGGAACCTTTCTTTTTCAGTTGTCGTTCCACTTTCATGGCCATGTGAACCACGTCTTCTAACTCAACATAGTGTTGCAAGTCAACCACATTAGCAATATCTTGATTTAAACCATGTAAAAATCTAGCCATAGTGGCCTCTCGTTCTTCTTCAATGTTGGCTCGAATCATAATTATTTCCATCTCCTTGTGGTAATCTTCCACACTTCTAGAACCTTGTGTAAGACTTTGAAGCCTTTGGTGCAGCTCCCTATAATAATGACTAGGAACAAATCTCCTCCTCATGATGGCCTTCATCTCCTCCCAAGTGTTTATAGGCCTTTCACGATTTCGTCTCCTACTCAAAACAAGTTGATCCCACCAAATAATAGCATAATCAGTAAATTCAACAGCAGCTAGTTTTACCTTTTTCTCCTCAGAGTAGTTGTGGCAATCAAATACTAGCTCCACTTTTTTTTCCCACTCCAAATAAGCTTCCGGATCATTTTTACCTTGAAAAGAAGGAATTTTCAATTTGATACTCCCCAAATCACGATCTATACGTCTTGCCCTTCTTTCATCTCTTCCACGCATGTCAACAGTGGCTTGGTCATCAAAATTATCTAGGTCATCACCATCTTCTTCTCCCATGGCAGCACGCGCTTGATTACCTCTTACATTAGGAGCTATTGGTTGTTGCCCCCTTTGTAGATTGGCTATGGCAATGTCTTGCCTCTCCAATTTGTCATGGATCTCTCCAAACATCAGATTCATGTGCTCAAATTGTTGTTGCATGGCTTTGAGCATGAATGATTGGTCTACAGCTTCTTGATCTTTTGACATATTTGTGATATGAAAAAAAAAATGTTAACAAAAAGACCTCACAACACTCCCTCACGTGTTTCACTCAATTTAATGTCACTTAACTCTCGTGTTTAACACACAAATTGGCTTTACCCTCTAATGATCTCACAATTTTTTTTTAACACACTTAATTCTCTCTTTCAGTTCTTTATTGAAATAAATAAACAAAATCAAGAAAAACCCAGGCACACCAAATATGACGAATCAACACACTAAACAAAGAAAAGGAATTAAGAGGACACAAAGAACAACAAGGAATTTGATGAAAAGAAAGCAAGAAAGCAAAGGAACACAATTGATATTGTGTGCAAACAATGTCAAGGAAAAGGAATAACTAAAATTCAATTTGATGAAAGTAGGAATACTTGATTCCTTTTGCAAGCTTTTTTTTTTTGGCACGTTTTTTCTCTCTCTCTCTTTTTTTTTTTTTGATAATCAAAATATATAAGACATTCAAACCTGATTAGAAACTAGCTCTGATACCAAATGATGCGAATCCCACAATGAAATTTTGAAACCCACACTTAAATTGAAGTTTCAACTTCCCAAGAAAGTTCTAAACAGATTTAAAACAAACAAAACCTTAACCCAGTGCTTAAGAAAACATGAACCAAAGGTATAGAGAATGATATTGACGCCACACTCAAGAAATAGATGAGAAGGTGAGTGATAAGTCTAAATTTGGAACACCACAAGAATGTTAATTCTTGATAAGTTCACTAGTTCTCAAAAGAACCAAAGAAAGAATAATCTTTCAAATTCAAAATAACATTAATTTCTAATTCTCTTACATAGCAAGGTTGCTGGGTTTAAATAGGCTAATAAAAAAAACCCAAGATCCTAAAAATAAAAATGGAAACATTGGAACAACCCTCCAAGTATAGGTTTGTCCAAGGATGCTTCAAAAGTCTTCACCAACCCACCATAATTAATGCTAGCATTGACAAACTTAATACTTACCTTATTTAATGTTATCATTGACAAACTTAATGTTAGCCCACCATTATTGATGGTAGACTTACCTTACACATTGACAAACTTGAAACAAAACAAATAAATGAAGTTGAAAAACAAAGGAGTCGTTGGAAATCCCAAGTCTGAACAAGCTGTAATGAATTGGTCATAACTCCTTCTAAAGAACTCCAAATCTAGCTCTGTAAAATTCATTGGAAAGCTAACTTAATTATCTTTCCAACGGTATATAGCTTGTATATTACTTCTGGCTCAATCAATACCAGTTTTATTCCGAAGTTGCCCTTCCTGCATTTGATTCAAGTTGCGTATTTGGCTGCCCAATAGCTTGAATAAAGGCCACAATGTCTTGTCTTCTCTCCAAGCCCAATTCATGATGTCTTGCATCTTGAATTGTATTTTCAATCCATATTTTCTCAATTAATCCATTTAAAGCAGCTTGTATCTTTTTGGCTCTAGCTCTTGTAATTGGGCCTCCATGAATGTGCAAAGGATCACTTGAAGCTTTAATGGTATTCTCTTGATGGTTCTCATCAACAGCCTTCTGTATCCTTGATGCTCATTATCAGTGGACTGTCATGCCATTCGGTCTCAAAGTAACTCCATCTTTGTTTCAAAAAGCAATGGTCAAGATCTTTTCTCCGATCCTCCATCATGCTTTGATCTACATCGATGATGTACTATTATTTTCACCAGAAATTAAAAGCCACAAACAACCTATTTTTTATTTCTTTCACATCGTCCAGACATATGGAATCATGCTTTCTGAAAAGAAAAGCAGCATAGGAAAGGAATCAATTGACTTTCTTGGCATGGTGATTAAACACGGCCACTACCATCCAGGACCACAAATTGCAGCAGAATTATTAAAGTTTTCAGACACAAATCTCAATAAAAAGCATATACAACAATTTCTTGGAATTGTTAATTATGTCTGTGATTTTATTCCAAAAGTAGCGGTCCACACCAACAAGCTTGCACGCATGCTCAAAAAACAGTGTCAACCATGGGGACCAGAAGAAACAGAAACTGTTAAACAACTAAAGGTGATAGTTCAATCATCTCCTCCACTCAGAATTCCCACTACTGGCCAGCGCATCCTCCAGACTGATGCCAATGATGATTACTAGATTGTCATTCTCCTCGAAAGAATTGAAGGATCATATCACTTTTGTGCTCATGCAAGCGGACAATTCAAAGACTCAGAAAATAACTACCATATGATCGGTGAAGTATGGAATTAAAAAATTTGAGTTCCATCTAATCAGCCACAAATTCCTCATAAACATGGACAACTCTTCTTTTCCAAAAATCTTTGACTTCAAGAACAAATTGCTTCCTGACAAGCAATTACTCAGTCTAAAAAATTGGTTCGCAAAATCTGACTTCACAGTCCAGCACATAAAAGGTAAACAGAGCCTTATCCCTGATTTCCTCACCCGTTCATCTATAAATAAATCTTCACTTATTTCCTCCATACAGATCATACCAGTCATAGCCATGAATCGCTCACTTCCCTTCAAAGCTCTTACCCAAAATCCTTTCCCAAGAATATCCCTTTCCAGTCAGCCTATCAAATCCAGGATTTTGCTAAGAAATTCCTTTACAGGTATTTCTTCAATGTCCAAAGTACCAAACCTGACCGTTTTCCTTCCCTCTGTTTGGAAAACTTGTTCCTTACACGACTTACCCTCTCCAACTTAACCATCTCTGAAGATGAGCTATGGTATATGTGGTTTCTCACCACTCTCTATGCCACAAAGCTAGTCATTCCTGTCAAACTAGTCCTCAATCACATCACAACCCCTGAGTTTGCACCAGACCATCTATAGACACTCCTAGAATGGTTCTCGCCACTCACCTGGTGGCGCAAGCAACTGAAAAATCTGTGTACTTTCCACAGATTAGACAGAATCCCTGACCAAGAAGCCAACATGTTCACTACAATCTTCATCATCCTCGGACCTTATTTCCAGCACCCAGAAATAAAGGATTATTGGACACAAGATATGGCCTATGAATGGAGAACTTACCCTCATCCATTTCCACTCATACATGACCCATCAGTCACATCTATCTTAAAAGCCTACCTCATGAAAATTAACAATGTTCAACCTCCTGTCACTGACATTCACCACACATACTCTGATACCATAATAGAGAGCATCAAAATCCTTAAAACAATTTTGTAGGTTTTACAACCCAAAACAGACTTTCCTTTTAGTCTAAAACAGGGTACCAAACCAGATAAAATTTATCAAGTTTTCTGATGCACAGGATCCTTGCTGAAAGGCAAGTGCAGAGCATACTTCCTTGAGATTTCAAAATGAACAGATAAAATCTTTATTCTTTTCTTTTCTTTAGAACTTCATTTGCAGAGAGAGAGAAGAGTTTAGAAAGTCATAGCTTAGAAAACACAAGAGGTTTTATTGCTTGATAGCTGATGATTCGATCCATGTTACAAGGAGGAGAGAAATCCTTTATATAAGGATTCCAAAGCGTAAAGATAAGACAGGACCCTTATCTTTTGCTTTTTGAAAAGTAAAAGACACACTTATGACACTCCTTTAATTATTACAAGCGACAAAGACTTAAAGCATGACGTGGACATGACTTTTACAAAAGTAAAAGCTTAAAGTAAAAGCAAGCTTTAATGATTACAACAAGACAAAATCATAAAGCAAACATAATTGTTACAACAAGACAAACTACTTTAATTATTGCAACAAGACAAACTACTTTATGGAGAGCGGAGATTCATGTAGTCGTCTTCAGATGACCAATCTGACCAGTCTGGGTCACCTTCTGGTGGGGGAAATGGCTGGGAGCGCCTAGGAAACTTCCTGTGGGGACCATAAGTAGGTGAATGGGGCCTGTAGCCTTTTGGTAAAGTCTTGGGTGATGATGACTTTAATCTGGGGCTTGGTATTTGGGTTGCTTTGTCTTTTTTCTGAGGCTGAGGTTGAGATGATGTTCCTGGTTCATACATGGACGGTTGTGGAAATTGTTGGAGGTGTTGGCTGAGTGGAAGGAATTCTTCCCATGGGTCTTGAGAGTCTTGGTAAAGGAAATCAGTGTAGTTTGGTTTTTTTTCCTTGATGATGATACCTGTAGACTTTGGTTTGGAGATGGGCGATGGAGTGGGAATCATAATCATGTCATGTTGAGGGCCAAGGGATGTGTGAAAAATATCCTTATGCGGTGGAGTTTGGTGGTTGAGTTGGGAAAGGTAATTGTTGAGGTTGGGCTGGAATTCATTTTCAATGAGGGCAGGATGAGGAGTGGTGAGATATTCATATACCTGATCTTGAGTCCAGAAAAGGTTGGTGTCTGGATGTTGGAAATATGGGCGATGGATAATGAACACAGATGTGAACATTTTGGCTTCAGATGCAGGCATTCGATCAAGATTGTATAATTCAGTTAATTGCTGTAATTTCTTTCTCCACCAGGGAATGGGGGAGAACCACTCGAGAAGGGTCCGGGATATAAGAGGTGGATTTTTCTGGATTAAGGAGATGGGACAAGGTTGAATGAACTGGTAAAACCAATTTAGTAGCATATAAGACAGTTAGGCACCAGATGTACCATAACTCATCTTCGGTAATTTCATTGGGTGGATCAAGTGTTAAACCAGTAAGAAACATGTTTTCTGGATGGAAGGTTGAAAAGGAAATGAATCTGCTAAAAGGTAAGCTTTCATGAAGAAGCGAAACATAGCCTTTTTTGCAAATTCTTGGAGGGCAAAGACTGAGGTGAAGGTTTTGCCAAGGGGAAATGCCTTTTTGGTGATGGCTTCAGAAGGAAGGGAAGTAGCCATGAGAATAATGGGAAAGTGATATCTGGTGGAAACAAGGGCTAGAGGCTGTTCTGGTTTTGAGAGTCGGGATAGCATATCAGGGATGAGGTTTTGAGATCCTTTTATATCTTTGGGACAGAGAAATCATATTTGGAAAACCAATCTTTTAACCTGAGTAACATCTTTTCGGGAACAGTATTACCTTTGAAATTGAGGATATTGGGAAAGGCTGAACTGTCCATTCGGATAAGAAAATGATGTCCAATGAGATGAAACTCAAATTTTTTGATACCATTCTTTACCGCTAAGATCTCTTTGAAAACGCTATGGTAGTGCTTCTGTGTGTCAGAAAATTGTCCACTAGCGTGAGCGATAAAGTGTTCTTTTCCATTGATTTCTTCAAGAAGGATGGCTCCCCATGATTCATCACTAGCATCTGTTTGCAATATGCGTTTGCCATCTGTGATCAACTTTAGTGGTGGCAGATCTTGCGCAAGTTGCTTTAGAGTAGTGACAGCACTTGTGTGGTCTGAATTCCACTCTGGAGGCTTCTTTTTCAATAAAGCCGAAAGGTGATGAGTGTAATGGTCGACATGTGGGATAAAGTCTCTGATGTAGTTGACAATGCCAAGAAATTGTTGGACTTGCTTTTTGGAAAGTTGCTGATCTGGAAAGTGAAGCAATTCTTGGGCAATGTGCTTTCCTGGTTGGTAGTGTCCGTCTTTAATGATCATACCAAGGAATTCAATATTATCCGTTGCAATGGTGCTTTTCTTTGCTGACAGCATGATGCCATGAGTTTGGATAATATCAAAGAACTGATTTAACAACTGGCGATGTTCATCATGTGTTCCTGAAAACAGTAAAATATCGTCAATGTAAATCAATGCATGATGCAGGATGGGTTCAAAGATTTTGACCATGGATTTTTGGAAAATAGAAGGGGCGGTTTTGAGACCGAAGGGTAAAACTGTCCATTGGAAATGAGCATTGGGAATACAAAAAGCAGTTTTGTACCGTTCAGAAGGTTCAATGCCTAATTGCCAAAAACCTGATTTTAAATCAAATTTTGAAAAGATCTGGGCATTTTTGAGAAAAGTAAACATGCTTTGTCTTTTGGGCAATGGGAATTTATCATCTTGTAAAAACATGTTTAATGGCTGGTAGTCAATGACTAAGCGTTTCTTCCCTCGGACAATCTCAGAATGTTTTTCAACATAAAAGGCTTGGCAAGCCCATTGAGAATGGGTAGGTTCTATAAGACCTTGGGCTAACAATTGGGAACACTCTGTTTGGGCTAGGACTAAGTCAGAAGGACTCATTCCTGGATGAGTGGCTTTTGTGGGATTAATATCTTCATTTAGTTTAAAGGGCAACTTAATGAAGAAAGACTGATTTTTCCAAAGTGGGTTTGGATGGGTGAACTCAGAATGGGATTCTGGACAATATTGTAAAAGCTTGGTTGAAATGTCGTGGTAAGATGGGGGTGTTTCAGACAAATTGTAAAGTTTCAAGATGTCTGTGAAAGGTTTGAACATGGACTTGACTCGGATTCCAGTAGGAATGATTTGGAGGTGTTTGATCTGATGAATTATGTCAAAACCTAACAAGATATCCTTATTAGGCAGATTGGATCCGATAACTTTGGTCCAAATGACACAATTAGGAAAAAGTTGAATACCAATGGGTTTTTTGGTAATCAATTTGGTAGTGAAGAATTTTCCACTTGCAACCCGGAAATGTTCTTCGTAGTGGGTCCAGCTTTCAGGGGGAAGAATGGCTGGATTTAACATACTTCTCTGGGCTCCAGTATCTAAAAGACCAATGGCTGGAATGGGCCTGTGGAATTTTGAAGGTAAGATTTGGAGTTTAATGGAAGGAATAGGAACAGAAGTGTCGAGAGACAACAACCTGCATGATGGAAAATGTTTTGAGGCTCATCATTTTCGAATCACTAGATGAGTCTTCCAGGTCTGAACACGGTTTCATCAAATGTGGGTTCTTCTTGTTCGAGAAATAGAATTCAAGCTCTTCTTTTTCGGGAGAATAATCGGTGGTGGCTCAAGGTGTTCAACTAGCCAATAGATTTTTCTCGTTTGTTGGGACAATCTTTGGCATAGTGACCTTTTTTCTTGCAGATAAAACATCTCGCTTGATTTTCTCCGTTTCGATCTCTCGAATGAACTTGATTTTTTTCAAGAATCTGTAAGGTCATTCTGGATTTGCGAGGCTTTGAAGAATATTCTAATTCTTGAATTTCCTAAATGCCTTTTCTTTTTGGAACTGCAATCACAATCCTTTTTCTTTTTGCACTTGATCTGGAGATAAGGTTTTTTGCAAGCACTGCGGAATGGCTCTTTGTCTTTTAACAGTTCTTTGAAAAACTGTTTTTGCTCACAAAGTTTATCAAGGCATGTCTTAGCAATCAAAAGATTTTGCCAAGAGATATAGTGTCAAGACTGAGATTGTGAGTTTTGAGCTGCCTTTGGATGTCTGGTTGTAGTTCATCTGGTAGAGAAGCCAGAAAGACATGCTTCAATGTAGGCTCATTGAATCCATTAAGCTTGTAGTACAAGAGAGACATTCTTTTGTAATGGAATTCAAGATCTTTAGCATTGAGAGAGCAAGATTTCATATTGAGATAGTCTCTGCGTGCGACAAAAACTACGCACTGGATCGCCTAGAAATCGATCATGAATGACTGCAAGAGCAGCGAGACTTACTGTAATTGAACAAATTGCGATTTACTGTATTGGCCTAATGAATCAAACCAATCTCTTAGGGCACCAGTAAACGAGTAGCAAATTCCCTAAGGACGGAATGAGTAGTTGCTCTCACCGTAACATTTGGAGATCAATCCAGCGGACATTTGATAAGTCTGTCTCGCCATTTATGAGATGGAATATCATCAAAAGTAAACCATGGGCCATTGGAGGGTTTTTCTTTGGGTTGACTTTGATGGGGTTGGTTTGTGGCAGAAGATTCAGCTGGGGGTTCATCCTCAATATCTGAGGGAATGTCAAAATATGGTTCAGGTGGTCGAGAGGGTTGACCTTGGTCGGGTGGATTGTCAGCCATGAGGATTCTGGTAATATCAGCATAAGACTTTTCAGAATCACTGGATGTAAATGGTGAAGAAGAGGCTGTGTCAGTAGAAGGTTCTGAAACAGCGAGGTTTGAATCAGAAGTGGATTCATCAGGTTCGGAAGATGGATCGGCTACTTGAGCACTGTATTGATGCATAGGGGTTTTATCTTTAGACTGTGTTGGTGGTGGAGGCTGTGGTGATGTTGGGGTGTGAGTTGGAGAGTGGTGCTCTGGAATAGTTAAGGAGGATTTGTAGGTTCTGACTGGAGGAGGAGGCTGAGGTTTGGGTTTTGGTTTTGATTTAGGTTTTGGTGCTGGTGGAATAGGGTGGTCTCTGAATAGAGTATGGGTCATTCCAAATAATTTGGATGGATCATAAGATCTTATTGGAGAAAGCATAGAAGCAAATGGGTGGTAAGGTGGACTTATGGTGGGTATGGGTGGTGATGTGGTAAACAAGGTAGGTCTTTGTTTTTCAGATTCAATCTGGGCAAGCTCAGTTTGTAAGCGTCTGATCTCTCTTTCTTTTTGGTCAAACTGTGGGCCATTGTATCGGTGAGCAAGCATGGTTCGGAGCTCTGAATCCAATTGAACAATTCTGGATTTAAGATTCTGGTGGATCTGCTCCATTTGAGCTGTAATTGAGTCAACTTTCGTCTCAATCTGTTCAGTTCGTAAACTGATTTTTTCGACCTTGGAATGGATATTCAACAAGGTATCATTTTGTGCTCTGGCATTTTGGGTTTGCCAGTTGAGGACTGATTCAAAAGGTTTAGGAGGTTCAAGATGACCGGTTGAGGTAATAGCTGAAGGAATGAAAGGTTTAGACACAACATTGCGTTGTGAATCAGTATGGGTGTCAAGTGGAGGAAAAGATGAAGAATAGGCTGAAGAGGTGGAGGAAAACATCATACAAGCCAATTGGTGTGGAGTTGTGTGAAACTGAGGGAACTTCAGATTTGCAATTTCTTGCAATCCATTTGAGTTCATTTTTGTAAATGGGTAGTGGACTTGGTGGAGGTGGAGGGTCTTTTGGTGGTTTGGGTTCACAGTGTTTACATGGGACAGGGAAGGTTTTCTTTTTGGGTTTTCTTTTCCTTTTGGTGTCATAATCATCGTCCTCTTCCCAATCATCCCAACAGGGACAATTTGGGTCGCATATTCCTGAGCCAGGGACATCCCATAAGAAATGTCCGTTGTGTTTGGCTGGATATACAGGATAACCATCAGAATTGAACCCTGTGATTGGCAGATCTTCTTGGTATGTCGAGCACCGTGATCATTGAGGAATAAGTGAAAGAGAGCCGAGGAGGCTCTTGTGGAGCACTTGGAGGTGGTTTGAAAGTCATACGAACTGTTCCATCATGTCGTCTTTCAAACATGCTTTCTGATGTCTGAATAGGAGTGGTATTATTATGGAACTGCTCATAGTTGGAGATCCATTCAAGAGGCATAAGCTGTATGAGCTCATGTCGAGGTATTTGTCTTGGGATCTGGATAATGGTTGGGATCTGATTCTGCTAACACCATGAGGGTGTCAGAGTGATGTTCAGGTGTGGGTAGATCTAAGGCATGATTTTGAAGCCTATAGACCAACTGATGATGAAGGGTAGCAATTTTGGCTGAAGAAATTTGTTCTGCACCTTGAATTTGGACTTGAACTTTCAAGGCTGTTGGAAGGTTGGTATCTTGAAGAGAAAGGTTGAAATTTGGATAGAAAGTGAGTAAAACACTTCCTGCATGAAGGGTTGTGAGGACAGTACCTATAACAGCATCTTGGTACTGTTTGAACTGGGTATCTAGCATAGCAATTCGAGCTGTGACCGGTAATCCTTTTCTCCCATGAAGGGTGAGGATTAATCTTACTCCTCCGAGATGGAGATGAGTATAACCTTCTCTTTTCCAATTTGAGATTAACGCTGAAGGGATTTCCAGAGTTACATATTGCTCAGCAGTGGTTGCTTGGAGTGAACACTGATCAAGTCTAGAAGACTGGATGTATTCTTTTGGGTGAGGCCTTTTAGTGGATATGAGAGTTCTGATGCTTCGGGTAAAAGAACTGGGTCGTTTGTACAACTGGTAAAGACTGATAAGAGGGTAGGAGGATTCACTAATTTGGGCAGATTCAGGGATATAGGAGTATTCTACAAGATTTTCGATTTTATTGGTAGTGTGAGAAGTGCACGATTTAGGTAGGGAAAGTGTAGAGGAAAGAGTAATAGGATTGGAGGAAGTTGGAGTTGAAGATGAAGATGATGCCATGATTTAGAAATTCTCTCTGCTCCTGAAGTCTATTGATCAAAATGGAATAAAGATTTTAATCATACCATTTTGGTGAAATGAAGAACAAGATTTTGAAAATAAAGATTTTATTTTCAAGGTAAGTAAAACTCCGATATGGCTCTGATTTTATTTTCCAGTTCCAGTCCTCAAGGAATCCTTGTTACGGAACACCGTCCTGATTACACCAACGTCCTCTTCCAAGACGTTCAGGATCCATATGAAGATTTCCAGTCACTCCTTCCAACATCATAGTCTCAATACACTGTCATTGAACCTGATCCTCCAAGTTAAAACAAGAGAAAAGAGCTCACTCTAGACCTCACTGCTGAAGATGAAGACTATCTAACCCAATTACAAATAGCACGAGCAAAAAAGGAATATGAAAAAGACATTGGGGACATATCTCCATCACGACTCCCATCCACTCCGTGATAATTATCAAGAAACTTTATCTTTATTAAAGTTTGCTTTAATAAATTAGACAAGGGTCTTGTCTTGTCTAAAGTGTGGCGTGCTTTGTATTTTTGCTTTTGTGTTTTGCTTTCACTTTTGCTTTTGTTAAAGGATAAGGGTATCACCTTATCTCTTTAGCTTTGTAATAATTAGCTTTGTATAAGACAAGAGTCCCACCTTATCAGTTTGTCTCCAAGCCTCTATATAAGGGCCTTCTCTCCTTTGTAAAATTCAGAAGTTGAAATCGAATTAAGTTTTTCTCTATCATCATCATGTTTCTCTAAATCTCTTCTCTCTTCTAGGAATCAAAGAAGTTATTTGAATTAATAAAGATACGTTCACCTCTATTTTCTATACTGAGTATGCTCTGCACTTGCCTTAAGCCTAAGGATTTTGTGCACCCGAAAAGTCCTGATTTTATCCTCCAAAACCGATTTCTATAAAAAGAAATTATTTTCTCACAACGTTCACCCTCTTTAAAGGTCTTGCATGACTGTGTTTTTTGAGTGGTATCACGAAAAACTGTTTTCAAATATGATTTTCGGATTTGGTATTTGATGGATAAGTGTATATCGGCTGGAAACCAAAACTCGCGGGCTACTGGCCCTAAGGACGGTCTTGTACTATTGTAGATCTAGTATAACAACACCATGTGGATGAGGGTAAGTTCTCCATTCGTAGGCCATATCTTGTGTCCAGTAATCCTTTGTTTCTGGGTGCTGGAAATAAGGTCTGTGGATGATGAAGACTATAGTGAACATGTTGGCTTCTTGGTCAGGGATTTTGTCTAATCCGTGAAAAGTACACAAATTTTTCAGTTGATTGCTCCACGAGAACTATTCTAGGAGTGTCCATAGAAGGCCTGGCACAAACTCAGGGGTTGTGATGTGATTGAGGACTGGTTTGACAGGGATGACTAGCTTTATGGCATAGAGAGTGGTGAGACACCACACATGGTTAGGTTGGAGAGGGTAAGTCCTGTAAGGAATAGGTTTTCCAAACAGAGGGAAGGAAAACGGTCAGGTTTCGTACTCTGGACATTGAAAAAATACCTGTAAAGGAATTTCTTAGCAAAATCCTGGATTTGATAGGTTGACTGGAAAGGGATATTCATGGGAAAGGATTTTTGGGTAACAGCTTTGAAGGGAAGTGAGCAATTCATGGCTATGACTGGTTTGATCTGTACGGAGGAAATAAGTGAAGGTTTATTTATAGATGGACGGGTAAGGAAATCAGGGATAAGGTTCTGTTTACCTTTTATGAGCTGGACTGTGAAGGCATATTTTGCGAACCAATTTTTTAGACTGAGCAATTGCTTGTCAAGAAGCATTTTGTTCTTGAAGTCAAAGATTTTTGGAAAATAAGAGTTGTCCATGTTGATGAGGAATTTGTGGCTAATTAGATGGAACTCAAATTTTTTAATTCCATACTTCACCGATCACATGGTAGTTCTTTTCTGAGTTTTTGAATTGTCCGCTTGCATGAGCACAAAAGTGATATGATCCATCATTTTTTTCGAGGAGAATGACACTCCAGTAATCATCACTGGCATCAGTCTGGAGGATGCACTGGCCAATAGTGGGAATTCTGAGTGGAGGAGGTGGCTGGCCTATCACCTTTAGTTGTTTGACAGCTTCTGTCTGTTCTGGTCCCCATGGTTGACACTATTTTTTAAGCATGCATGAAAGCTTATTAGTGTGGACCGCTAATAAGCATGCATGACACTATTTTTTAAGCATGCATGAAAGCTTATTAGTGTGGACCGCTACTTTTGGAATAAAGTCACGCACATAATTAACAATTTCGAGAAATTGTTGTATCTGCTTTTTGTTGAGATTTGTGTCCGGGAACTTTAATAATTCTGCTGCAATGTGGTCTTAGATGGTAGTGGCCGCTTTAATCACCATGCTAAGAAAGTCAATTGATTCCTTTCCTATGCTGTTTTTCTTTTCAGAAAGCATGATTCCATATGTCTGGACGATGTGAAAGAAATCAAAAAGACACTAAGGACTAGTCTTTCGGCTCTAGCATGTTCTCTTGCAATATACGTATTTCTTATAATTGTAACTACTATAACTATATGTAAACCACCAAATTCATTGGCTAACAAAAATCCATCGTTTTTTTCAACATTGTAAACAGTGAAATGAAAATTTTTAACCGCATTTGATATTATTCCAAAGCATTGAATAACAAGCTTGGGATCAGCTTCCCTAATGAACAAGAGTTCAATATCACAACTTAATACATTATTTTCTTCATTTCTCTCATCTGTAGTTCTTATGAATTTTAATGTATGTCTTTGTAAGTAACCGTATCGATGAAAAAATTATACAAAACTAGCAGGACCAAGAAAAAAAATACAACTAAGAACTTATTAAATAATTTTAAATTGCTCAAAAAAGATTAACAATAAAAAAAAATATTCATTCATTTCTTCAATAAAAACTCACACATAAATTTTTCATGAATTGATTAAATATAGAAATCACATCTTAATATTTAAACTAAGATTATTGACTAATCAATGGTGGATAAGTGCCATGATAGATAAATTGAATAAACTTACATATCTTCTCTAGCTTCATGTTACTCCAACCTTCACTTGCACTCCACCACTGGGTTTGTGAAACAAAGAAATTAGTTCTAGAGTGTTTCCAATTCTTTTAGCCTATAATATACAATATTAAAGATTGTTAAATTCCGTTATAAGTCATTTGAAAATAAAATTTATAAAACATTTAATACACCATATCCTTTTGATGTTGTACAATAGGCTTGGATCCACCTAGATGACCAAATTTTAGTTTCTTGTGAGTTTTCATATATCAGATTAGAAAACATAAAGTTTTGATTTACAACTTCTTTGAGGTGATTTCGTAATGCTTTGGCTAAATTAAAAAATTCTATGAACTTCTTTCTTCAAGAAGTAGTTAAAATCGTTGAATCATGTGGTTGGTTAGTGTTGATGCCAAATTTGGTGTATGATAATAATCATAAGCAAGAGAAATAGTATATGAGCCAGTAAGATAAAAATTTTACTAAATTTATTAGTTTAGAAGAGATTTATTGCCACTGGACCAGACATTTCTTTCTTTCTCTCAATAGGTATTTGCCTCCAATGATCAGATTTTAATGGTGCAAAGGTCATCACAACAATGCATATTTCAGTTGATAACCTAGACTAGTAAGTGCTAGATGACAGCGAGAGCAACATTTCCAAATAATGCGTATTTCAGTTCATTCGCTTGTAATGCATTTCCAAATAATGTCGTTTGAGAGAGCAACATTTCATTTGATGATATTCTTTTCTTTCTGCTTCATTAGAGGCTGTTTTTTCTCCAATGAATTATTCATAGATGACAGTGAGAGCTGTAGTAATTGTGGTTTGAATAAACTGAAGTTGTCTGTATTCTCCTAGACTTTCAAGCCAATCCTGTAGGGAACCTATTGATCAGGATAAAAACTCTCGTAGGACTGATTCTGACTGAGCATTTGGTTTTGTGATCTAAAGATCAATCCATGCCGCAAATCTTCTACTTTAGTTGCCATTAGTAGGCTAGATATATTAGCATATTCTGATTTTGAATAAGAAGAAGTGTTGTTTAAATCTGTGGATGAGGATAAGGAGGATGAGGACTGATATGGTTCTTGATCAGATTAAGAGGATGAGTGCTGACTTCTAATACCATGGTAATGGTATTGGTATTGACCAACTGGATCTTTATCTTGCTTGGGTGGTTCAGGAGTTGCTGTTAGGGAATCTTCTGGCTGAACAGAAGAAGATGAAGCTTCTGATTTTGGTTTTGGTTCAGAAATCTTTACCTTTGATTTTGGCTTTTTTTGTTAAAGAGGGTTTTGTCTGCGGAATGTTTAGATTTGGAGAGTGAAGATGGGAAAAACCAAAAAATTGGTTATTATGAATAGGTTGAGGTTTGGATGGTGCATAGAAGCGTTGGTAACTGTCAACCATTGGAACTGGAATTGGTATGGATTGTGTCTTGGTGAATAATGATGGTCGAGCTTTATCAGCATCAATTCTGGCTAATTTTTCTTTGAGTTTTCTAATCTCTACTTCTTTCTTATTGAACTCTGGACCCTAGACTTGATTATTGATCATCATTCTGAGATTTCTATCTAACTTAGAGATTCTTTCTTGTAGATTTATGTAAATCCATTCAAGACGATTGCTGATAGAATCAACTTTTATTTCTGTTTGTGAGACTTGATTAGCAACTTGATCAATCTTTTTCCCAAGTTGATGCAGTGTTTGATTTTAGATATTGGCATTTTTTGTTTGCCAATTCAAAAAGAGCTTCACACTGCTTTGGTGCTTCAGGTTGTCTAAAAGATGTAATTGGAGACTGAACAAAGGGTTGTGAGACAACTTTGGTTTGAGGATCAATTTGTTTTCAAGTGGAGGAAAGGTTTCATCATAAGATTGACCTGAAAACATTAGGCATGATCTTATTTTTAGTTGAACAATTTGTGTGGGAGGCTTTGTGATGAGAACCATCAAGAGAATACCATTAAAGCTTCAAGTGATCCTTTGCACATTCATGGAGGCCCAATTACAAGAGCTAGAGCCAAAAAGATGCAAGCTGCTTTAAATGGATTAATTGAGAAAATATGGATTGAAAATACAATTCAAGATGCAAGACATCATGAATTGGGCTTGGAGGGCAGCCAAATATGCAACTTGAATCAAATGCAGGAAGGGAAACTTCGGAATAAAACTGGTATTGATTGAGCCAGAAGTAATATGCAAGCTATATACCGTTGGAAAGATAATTAAGTTAGCTTTCCAATGAATTTTACAGAGCTAGATTTGGACTTCTCTAGAAGGAGTTATGACCAATTCATTACAGCTTGTTCAGACTTGGGATTTTCAACGACTCCTTTGTTTTTCAACTTCATTTATTTGTTTTGTTTCAAGTTTGTCAATGTGTTAGGTAAGTCTACCATCAATAATGGTGGGCTAACATTAAGTTTGTCAATGATAACATTAAATAAGGTAAGTATTAAGTTTGTCAATGCTAGCATTAATTATGGTGGGTTGGTGAAGACTTTTGAAGCATCCTTTGACAAACCTATACTTGGAGGGTTGTTCCAATGTTTCCATTTTTATTTTTAGAATCTTGGGTTTTTTTATTAGCCTATTTAAACCCAGCAACCTTGCTATGTAAGAGAATTAGAAATTAATGTTATTTTGAATTTGAAAGATTATTCTTTCTTTGGTTCTTTTGAGAACTAGTGAACTTATCAAGAATTAGCATTCTTGTGGTGTTCCAAATTTAGACTTATCACTCACCTTCTCATCTATTTCTTGAGTGTGGCGTCAATATCATTCTCTATACCTTTGGTTCATGTTTTCTTAAGCACTGGGTCAAGGTTTTGTTTGTTTTAAATCTGTTTAGAACTTTCTTGGGAAGTTGAAACTTCAATTTAAGTGTGGGTTTCAAAATTTCATTGTGGGATTCGCATCATTTGGTATCAGAGCTAGTTTCTAATCGGGTTTGAATGTCTTATATATTTTGATTATCAAAAAAAAAAAAGAGAGAGAGAGAAAAAAAACGTGCCAAAAAAAAAAAAAGCTTGCAAAAGGAATCAAGTATTCCTACTTTCATCAAATTGAATTTTAGTTATTCCTTTTCCTTGACATTGTTTGCACACAATATCAATTGTGTTCCTTTGCTTTCTTGCTTTCTTTTCATCAAATTCCTTGTTGTTCTTTGTGTCCTCTTAATTCCTTTTCTTTGTTTAGTGTGTTGATTCGTCATATTTGGTGTGCCTGGGTTTTTCTTGATTTTGTTTATTTATTTCAATAAAGTTAAAAAAAAAATTGTGAGATCATTAGAGGGTAAAGCCAATTTGTGTGTTAAACACGAGAGTTAAGTGACATTAAATTGAGTGAAACACGTGAGGGAGTGTTTTGAGGTCTTTTTGTTAACATTTTTTTTTTTCATATCACAAATATGTCAAAAGATCAAGAAGCTGTAGACCAATCATTCATGCTCAAAGCCATGCAACAACAATTTGAGCACATGAATCTGATGTTTGGAGAGATCCGTGACAAATTGGAGAGGCAAGACACTGCCATAGCCAATCTACAAAGGGGGCAACAACCAATAGCTCCTAATGTAAGAGGTAATCAAGCGCGTGCTGCCATGGGAGAAGAAGATGGTGATGACCTAGATAATTTTGATGACCAAGCCACTGTTGACATGCGTGGAAGAGATGAAAGAAGGGCAAGACGTATAGATCGTGATTTGGGGAGTATCAAATTGAAAATTCCTTCTTTTCAAGGTAAAAATGATCCTAAGCTTATTTGGAGTGGGAAAAAGTGGAGCTAGTATTTGATTGCCACAACTACTCGAGGAGAAAAAGGTAAAACTAGTTTCTTGTTGAATTTACTGATTATGCTATTATTTGGTGGGATCAACTTGTTTTGAGTAGGAGACGAAATCGTGAAAGGCCTATAAACACTTGGGAGGAGATGAAGGCCATCATGAGGAGGAGATTTGTTCCTAGTCATTCTTATAGGGAGCTGCACCAAAGGCTTCAAAGTCTTACACAAGGTTCTAGAAGTGTGGAAGATTACCACAAGGAGATGGAAATAATCATGATTCGAGCCAACATTGAAGAAGAACGAGAGGCCACTATGGCAAGATTTTTACATGGTTTAAATCAAGATATTGCTAATGTGGTTGACTTGCAGCACTGTGTTGAGTTGGAAGACGTGGTTCACATGGCCATGAAAGTGGAACAACAATTGAAAAAGAAAGGTTCCACTAGAACCAATTTGGGTTCATCTTCCTCATGGAAGTCAAAATGGAGCAAAGATGAAAAGGTTGTTTCAAAGCCTAAGATTGAGCCATTCAAAGATCATAAAGAGGGAGGCAATCAAAGCAAAGGTAAATCTGATTCCCAACACTCTAGAAATAGAGATATTAAGTGTTTTAAATGTTTGGGGACAGGTCATATTGCATCTCAATGCCCAAACAAGAGAGCAATGATCTTGAGGGATAATGGTGATGTGGAAACCGAGAGTGAATCGGATGATGATCCTATGCCACCTTTGGAGGATGCTAATGATGGTGTAGAGTATCCTGTTGATGGTAAATTGATGGTTGCTAGGCGTGCTCTCAACATGCAAGTAAAAGAGGATGCGGAGGTACAACGTGATAACATCTTTCATACTAGATGCCACATCAAAGATAAGGTATGTAGTATGATAATTGATGGTGGAAGTTGTACTAATGTAGCTAGCACTAGTTTAGTTGAAAAACTGAATTTGAAAACTTTGAAACATCCTAGGCCATATAAGCTACAATGGCTGAATGATTGTGGGGAAGTTAAGGTAAATAAACAAGTGCTGGTTTCATTTTCTATTGGGAGATACAAGGATGAGGTTGTATGTGATGTAGTACCCATGCATGCTGGACACATTCTTTTGGGGCGTCCTTGGCAATATGATAGGCGTGTGACACATGATGGTTATTTAAATAGATATTCTTTTGTAATGAATGAAAAGCAAATCACTCTTGTACCTTTAACACCTAGACAAGTGTATGAGGATCAAATGTCAATACAAAAAGAGAGTGATGCAAAAAAAGAAAAGGAGAGTACAAAAGAAAGAGAGATTGAGAGAAAAGCAAGTGCAAAGATAGAAAAAAATATTGTTGAGAGAAAAGAGAGGCAACAAGTGAACTTGTTATCAAAAGAGAGTGAGGTTAAGAGGGCTTTCTTTTCAAAACAGCATATCATTGTACTTTTGTGCAAAGAGGCTTGTTTACATACTAATGAGCTTAACGTTTCTTTGCCTAGTGCTATTGTGACTCTTTTGCAGGACTTTGATGATGTGTTTCCAAATGAGGTCCCTAATGGTTTGCCACCTATTAGGGGAATTGAGCATCAAATAGACTTCGTTCTTGGAGCTACCATTCCTAATAGACCCGCATATAGAAGCAACCCCGAGGAGACAAAGGAGCTTCAAAGGCAAGTTGAAGAACTTTTGGCAAAGGGATATGTGAGGGAGAGCATGAGTCCTTGTGCGGTACCAGTTCTACTAGTGCCCAAAAATGATGGAACGTGGAGAATGTGCGTTGATTGTCGTGCAATCAATAAAATCACTGTAAAGTATCGACATCCTATTCCTAGACTTGATGACATGCTTGATGAATTGCATGGTTCTTGTATGTTTAGTAAAATTGATCTTAAAAGTGGATATCATCAGATTAGGATTAGAGAGGGAGATGAATGGAAAACTGCCTTTAAAACAAAATATGGTTTATATGAGTGGTTAGTGATGCCATTTGGGTTATCTAATGCACTAGCACTTTTATGAGGTTAATGAACCATGTTTTGCGTGCTTTTATTGGTAAGTTTGTAGTTGTCTATTTTGATGATATTTTGATCTATAGTAAAAGCATAGAAGAACACATTGAACATTTGCAAAGTGTATTGACTGTTTTAAGGAAGGAAAAATTGTATGCTAATTTGAAGAAGTGTTCCTTTTGTACAAATCAGATTGTTTTTCTTGGTTATGTTGTGAGTGCTAAAGGAATTAAGGTTGATGAAGAGAAGGTAAGGGCTATTAAGGAATGGCCTACACCTAAAAGTGTAAGTGAGGTAAGAAGTTTTCATGGTTTGGCTAGTTTTTATAGAAGATTTGTGAAAGATTTCAGTACCCTTGCTGCACCATTAACTGAAATTGTGAAGAAACATGTGGGATTTAAGTGGGGTAGTGAACAAGAAAGGGCATTTAATCTAATTAAGGAGAAATTAGTTTCTGCACCATTACTTGCTTTACCTGATTTTTCTAAAACTTTTGAAATTGAGTGTGATGCTTCAGGTATAGGTATTGGAGCTGTTTTGGTGCAAGAAGGGCGTCCAATTGCTTACTTTAGTGAGAAATTGAGTGGAGCAGCCCTAAATTATCCTACCTATGACAAAGAGATGTATGCATTGGTGAGAGCATTGGAAACTTGGCAACATTATCTTCTACCTAAAGAGTTTGTTATACACACTGATCATGAGTCCTTGAAGCATTTGAAAGGGCAAGGTAAGTTGCATAAGAGACATGCCAAATGGGTTGAATTTATTGAGCCATTTCCTTATGTGATCAAATACAAACAAGGTAAGGAGAATGTTGTGGCTGATGCATTATCTAGAAGGTATGCACTTATCTCTACATTAAATGCAAAGTTGTTAGGATTTGAGCATATCAAAGAATTATATGTTAATGATCCTGATTTTGCTAATGTGTTTAATGCTTGTGAGAAAGTTGCATTTGGAAAGTTCTATAGGCATGATGGGTTCTTATTTAGAGAGAATAAATTGTGTGTGCCTCATAGTTCTTTGCGTGAATTGCTTGTGCGTGAAGCCCATGGGGAGGTTTAATGGGACATTTTGGCATTGCAAAGACTTTAGATGTTTTAAAAGAACACTTTTTTGGCCACATATGAAACGTGATGTTGAAAGAATATGTGAGAAGTGTATCACTTGTAAACATGCTAAGTCTAAAGTTTTACCCCATGGATTGTATACCCCTTTACCCATACCTAGCGAACCTTGGGTTGATATTTCTATGGACTTTGTTTTGGGTCTACCTAGGTCAAAAAGGGAAAGGATTCTGTTTTTGTTGTTGTTGATAGGTTTTCGAGATGGCACATTTCATTCCATGTCACAAAACGGATGATGCAACAAACATAGCTAATTTGTTTTTCAAGGAAACAATCGGATTGCATGGAGTACCAAGGAGCATAGTTTCAGATCGAGATGCTAAGTTCTTGAGCCACTTTTGGAAAACTTTGTGGGGTAAGTTGGGTACTAAACTTTTGTTTTCTACTACTTGTCATCCACAAACTGATGGACAAACTGAGGTTGTAAATAGAACTTTGTCTACTTTGTTGCGTGCCATTATTCAAAAGAACTTGAAAACTTGGGAAGAATGTTTGCCACATGTTGAATTTGCTTACAATAGAACTGTCCATTCAGCTACTAAATTTTCACCATTTGAGATTGTATATGGTTTTAATCCATTAACTCCTTTGGATTTATTGCCTTTACCTATTGATGAGCGTGCTAGTATGGATGGTAAAAAGAAAGCTGAATTTGTCAAGCAATTGCATGAGAGAACGCGACAACACATAGAAAAGAGAACTGAACAACATGCTACTCAAGCCAACAAAGGACGTAAGCAAGTGGTTTTTCAGCCTGGAGATTGGGTTTGGGTGCATATGAGAAAGGAGAGGTTTCCAATACAAAGGCGTTCCAAGTTGCTTCCAAGGGGAGATGGTCCATTTCAAGTGGTTGCACGAATCAACGACAATGCCTATAAATTGGATCTTCCTGGTGAGTATAATGTGAGTGCTACTTTCAATGTTTCTGATCTTTCTCTTTTTGATGTAGGTGAAGATTCGAGGACGAATCCTTTTGAGGAGAGGGGGAATGATGAGAACCATCAAGAGAATACCATTAAAGCTTCAAGTGATCCTTTGCACATTCATGGAGGCCCAATTACAAGAGCTAGAGCCAAAAAGATGCAAGCTGCTTTAAATGGATTAATTGAGAAAATATGGATTGAAAATACAATTCAAGATGCAAGACATCATGAATTGGGCTTGGAGAGAAGTCAAGACATTGTGGCCTTTATTCAAGCTATTGGGCAGCCAAATATGCAACTTGAATCAAATGCAGGAAGGGCAACTTCGGAATAAAACTGGTATTGATTGAGCCAGAAGTAATATGCAAGCTATATACCGTTGGAAAGATAATTAAGTTAGCTTTCCAATGAATTTTACAGAGCTAGATTTGGACTTCTCTAGAAGGAGTTATGACCAATTCATTACAGCTTGTTCAGACTTGGGATTTTCAACGACTCCTTTGTTTTTCAACTTCATTTATTTATTTTGTTTCAAGTTTGTCAATGTGTTAGGTAAGTCTACCATCAATAATGGTGGGCTAACATTAAGTTTGTCAATGATAACATTAAATAAGGTAAGTATTAAGTTTGTCAATGCTAGCATTAATTATGGTGGGTTGGTGAAGACTTTTGAAGCATCCTTTGGCAAACCTATACTTGGAGGGTTGTTCCAATGTTTCCATTTTTATTTTTAGAATCTTGGATTTTTTTATTAGCCTATTTAAACCCAGCAACCTTGCTATGTAAGAAATTAGAAATTAATGTTATTTTGAATTTGAAAGATTATTCTTTCTTTGGTTCTTTTGAGAACTAGTGAACTTATCAAGAATTAGCATTCTTGTGGTGTTCCAAATTTAGACTTATCACTCACCTTCTCATCTATTTCTTGAGTGTGGCGTCAATATCATTCTCTATACCTTTGGTTCATGTTTTCTTAAGCATTGGGTCAAGGTTTTGTTTGTTTTAAATCTGTTTAGAACTTTCTTGGGAAGTTGAAACTTCAATTTAAGTGTGGGTTTCAAAATTTCATTGTGGGATTCGCATCATTTGGTATCAGAGCTAGTTTCTAATCGGGTTTGAATGTCTTATATATTTTGATTATCAAAAAAAAAAAAGAGAGAGAGAAAAAAAACGTGCCAAAAAAAAAAAAAGCTTGCAAAAGGAATCAAGTATTCCTACTTTCATCAAATTGAATTTTAGTTATTCCTTTTCCTTGACATTGTTTGCACACAATATCAATTGTGTTCCTTTGCTTTCTTGCTTTCTTTTCATCAAATTCCTTGTTGTTCTTTGTGTCTCTTAATTCCTTTTCTTTGTTTAGTGTGTTAATTCGTCATATTTGGTGTGCCACCTGGGTTTTTCTTGATTTTGTTTATTTAGTTCAATAAAGAACTGAAAGAGAGAATTAAAAAAAAAAAAGTTTGTGAGATCATTAGAGGGTAAAAGCCAATTTGTGTGTTAAACACAAGAGTTAAGTGAAATCAAATTGAGTGAAACACGTGAGGGAGTGTTGTGAGGTCTTTTTGTTAACATTTTTTTTTTCAGATCACAAATATGTCAAAAGATCAAGAAGCTGTAGATCAATCATTCATGCTCAAAGCCATGCAACAACAATTTGAGCACATGAATATGATGTTTGGAGAGATCCGTGACAAATTGGAGAGGCAAGACACTGCCATAGCCAATCTACAAAGGGGGCAACAACCAATAGCTCCTAATGTAAGAGGTAATCAAGGGCGTGCTGCCATGGGAGAAGAAGATGGTGATGACCTAGATAATTTTGAGGACCAAGCCACTGTTGAAATGCGTGGAAGAGATGATAGAAGGGCAAGACGTATAGATCGTGATTTGGGGAGTATCAAACTGAAAATTCCTTCTTTTCAAGGTAAAAATGATCCGGAAGCTTATTTGGAGTGGGAAAAAAAGTGGAGCTAATATTTGATTGCCACAACTACTGGATGTTTTGATACGAACCCCGTCAAGAACTGACGCGACCCTAACCAAATTAGTTCCCAAGATCGAATCTAAACCAGGAATGGAATGGAACCTCGACTCAATGCTTATTGAAAGCACGAACCTTGGTATGTGAAGAAGCCACAATCAGCTATGGATGGTTTGATTGATAAGTCAAGATATTGAACGCCATGAAAATCCGATAAGTTCAAAGAGTTCGTAAAGAACCAAAGAGAATTAACTCTCTCACCAATTGCATCAAAAAAGTTTTTCTTGTTTATTAGATACGAGTAGACTATATAAGTTGGTTAAAAGAATTTTTGGAAATAAATCCTAAACCAAAAATCAAATCAGAATCTAAATCTTCCATAATTGGAAAGAATCTAAACCAAATCAGAATCGTAATCTAAGTAAATAGGAAAGAATTTAAACGAAATCAGAATCCTAATTGGCTTAAAATAGAACTAAATGATTTGTTTCCCTAATAGCCTCCTTACCCACCATAATGTGCAAACCAACTCCCTATTTCATGGAAGTGAATATTTGGAAACTTCAAGAGCCTGAATCATGCATTTATCATGTACGATTCCTTCAAAGGACCTCCACGAATTTGATTGAGCCCAAGTTGCTTGAATCAATCCATTAAGCGCTTCTTTGAATTTCTTTGCTTGAGCTCTTGTAACGGGTTCGGCGGGAACTTGAGTAGGATCTGAATATACCTCATCCCATGTGCTTGTGATAGTTTTATCCTTAATCTTATCATTCCCCTCCTCTTGAAGAGGTTTGTCCTCAAATCATCACCTACATCAAAAGGACTCAAATCAGAAACATTAAAAGTAGCACTTACATTGTACTCACTAGGCAAATCCAGTTTGTATGCATTGTCATTGATTCGTTCCAAAACTTGGAATGGGCCATCCCCTCGAGGTAATAATTTAGATTTCTTTCGTTCTGGAAATCGTTCCTTGCGCAAGTGTAACCACACTTGATGAGAACCATCAAGAGAATACCATTAAAGCTTCAAGTGATCCTTTGCACATTCATGGAGGCCCAATTACAAGAGCTAGAGCCAAAAAGATGCCAGCTGCTTTAAATGGATTAATTGAGAAAATATGGATTGAAAATACAATTCAAGATGCAAGACATCATGAATTGGGCTTGGAGAGAAGTCAAGACATTGTGGCCTTTATTCGACGAAAATCCATGAATTGGGAGATCTTTTTCTTGACCAATAGATATTGTAGTGATCATAGTAGTATAAGAAAGCCTTGGAGTTTCAGGTATTTGAAAAGATAGTTTAACCTGTCCACCATTTCTTCTTTCAAAAGTGGCTTCTGTTGTTTGGGCTGGTTCAAAGTTTTGGTGAAAATGCTCATAATTAGTGAGCCATTCTAGTGGCATGAGTTTGAGCAATTCTTGTTTCTGGATTTGTTTGGGAATTTGGATTATGGTTGGAATGGTATCTGTGTCTGCAAGGATCATTAAGGCATCTGATGTGGTGTAGGCAATAGGAAGATCTAGTGCATGATTCTGTGATCGATACACTATTTGGTGATGGAGGGTTGCAATTTTTGAGGTGGGTGTTTGTTCTGCTCCCTGAAGTTGGATTTGAACTTTCAAAGTTGTTGGCAGATTGGGATCTTCTAGAGACATGTTGAAATTTGGGTAAAAGATCAACAAGACACTACCGGCATGAAGTGTTGTCAGGATGGTTCCAATAACAGCATGTTGATACTCTTTAAACCTCATGTCTAGAAGAGCAATTCTAGCTGTGACTGGTAAGCCTTTTCTGCCATAAAGTGTAAGAATTAATCTTACACCACCAAGATGAAGATGTGTATACCCTTCTCGTTTCCAAGTGGCTACGAGGTCTGGAGATATCTCTAAAGTGACATATTTTCACTTTAAGAGGCTTGGAGGGCACACTGATCTAGTCAGGATGATTGGATGTATTCTTTTGGGAGTGGTCTTCTGGTAGAAATCACGGTTCGGATGCTTCTGGTTAAGGAAGTTTTTTGTTTTTAGAGATTAAAAAGACTCATAATAGAAAACTGTGATTCGTTGATTTGAGTAGACTCAGGAATATATGAATATTCAACTAAGTTTTCAATTTTTGAAGTAACATGTTTTTGGCAAGTCTTTGGTAAGGAAAGAGTAGAAGACAAAGAAATATGAGGTGATGAAGAAATAAAAGGAGCTGAAGATGAAGTAGTTGTTTCCATATTTGTGAAATCTTCTTCTAAGAGATCAAATAATGTTATCTGAGATTACTAATGATACCACTTCTTTCTGTTTTGTTTGGCCCTAAAATGAAATCCATAAGAATATCTTCCTAAGGCTCACTAGGAATTAGTAAAGGTGTATACAAACCATTTGGTAAAACCTTAGACTTGGCCTTTCTACGTGTAATGCATCTATTATATATGCAAATGACATCATTTTTCATCTTGGGCCAATAAAATACTCATGCAATGTCTCTAAGGTTTTCTTAACCCCAAAATGACCCATCAAGCCACCACTATGTGCCTCTCTTACTAGCAACTCGCGCACAGAACTATTAGGCACACAAAACTTGTTTTCTCTGAACAAATAACTAATCATTAGCATATAACTCTTTAACATACTCAAATCTAAGCAATTTGGCACTCAAAGAATTAAGAAGCACATGTCTTCGAGATAATACATGGACAACTAGGTTTTCTCGACCTTGTTTTTACCAAATGACATAGGGAAATGTCTCAATGTACTCCATCCAAGTAGCATGCCTTCGATTTAACTTACTTTGGCTCTTTAGATTAAGGAATCCATGATCAGTGTGTATCACAAACTCCTTAGTCCATAGGTAATGCTGCCAAGTTTCTAAGGCCTTCAGAAGCACGTAAAGCTCCTTATCTTAGATAGGATACTGCAAGGCTGCTCTAGTCAACTTCTCACTAAAATAAGCAATGGATCTTTGATCCTGCATCAAAACAGCTACAATACCTATTCTTAAGGCATCACAGTCAATCTCAAAAGTGTAATTAAAATCAAGTAATGCTATAGAACAAACGCAGAACATAACCTCTCTTTAAGATCAATGAACGCTTTATCCTATTAAGCATTCCAAGTAAATGCAACATTATCACTGATAAAAACTAGCTTTTAGGTGTCGACCACTACATAATAGCCTTAACCTTCTCTTGATCCATCTCTATACCATTTTCACCTACAACAAAACCAAGAAAAACAACTTTTTCCATACAAAAAGTACATTTCTTATAATTAGCGTACAACTTTTCTTTCCTCAAAACATCTAGTACATATCGCAAATGCTCAATATGCTCATCTAAAGTCTTGCTGTACATTAGGATGTCATCAATGTAAACAATAACAAATTGACCTATAAATGCACGCAGCACATGATTCATTCATCTCATAAAAGTACTAGGTACATTAGTAAGACCAAATGGCATGACTAACCATTCATACAACCCATGCTTGGTCTTAAAGCCAGTTTTCTATTTATCACCTTTTTTCATGCGAATTTGGTGATAGCCACTTTTTAAATCAATTTTAGAAAATAAACAGGCTCCATGTAATTCATCTAGCATATCATCTAACCTAGGAATGGGATGGCGATACTTTACTGTAATATTATTGATGGTATCAGAGCCATATCGGAGTGTTACTTACCTTGGAAACCCTTTTGTTTTCAAAATCTTGTTCTTCATTTCACCAAAATGGTATGATTAAATCTTTTATTCAATTTTGATCAATAGACTTCAGGAGCAGAGAGAATTTCTAAATCATGGCATCATCTTCATCTTCAACTTCCACTCCTTCGTGCACTTCTCACACTACCAATAAAATCGAAAATCTTGTAGAATACTCCTATATCCCTGAATCTGCCCAAATTAGTGAATCCTCCTACCCTCTTATCAGTCCTTACCAGTTGTACAAACGACCCAGTTCTTTTACCCGAAGCATCAGAACTCTCATATCCACTAAAAGGCCTCACCCAAAAGAATACATCCAGTCTTCTAGACTTGATCAGTGTTCACTCCAAGCAACCACTGCTGAGCAATATGTCACTCTAGAAATCCCTTCAGAGTTAATCTCAAATTGGAAAAGAGAAGGTTATACTCATCTCCATCTCGGAGGAGTAAGATTAATCCTCACCCTTCATGGGAGAAAAGGATTACCGGTCACTGCCCGAATTGCTATGCTAGATACCCGGTTCAAGCCGTACCAAGATCTTTGTTATAGGTACTGTCCTCACAACCCTCCATGCAGGAAGTGTTCTACTCACTTTCTACCCAAATTTCAACCTTTCTCTTCAAGATACCAACCTTCCAACAGCCTTGAAAGTTCAAGTCCAAATTCAAGGTGCAGAACAAATTTCTTCGGCCAAAATTGCTACTCTCCATCATCAATTGGTCTATAGGCTTCAAAACCATGCCTTAGATCTACCCACACCTGAACATCACTCTGACACCCTCATGGTGTTAGCAGAATCAGATCAGATCCCAACCATTATCCAGATCCCAAGACAAATACCTCGACATGAGCTCATCCAGCTTATGCCTCTTGAATGGATCTCAAACTATGAGCAGTTCCATAATAATACAGCTCCTATTCAGACATCAGAAAGCATGTTTGAAACACGACACGATGGAACCGTTCGTATGACTTTCAAACCACCTCCAAGTGCTCCACAAGAGCCTCCTTGGCTCTATTTCACTTATTCCTCAATGATCACAGCTGTTCAGACAGCTCAAGAAGATCTGCCAATCACAGGGTTCAATTCTGATGGTTACCCTGTATATCCAGCCAAACAAAATGGACATTTCCTATGGGATGTCCCTGGATCAGGAATGTGCGACCCAAATTGTCCCTGTTGGGATGATTGGGAAGAGGACGATGATTATGACACCAAAAGGACAAGAAAACCCAAAAAGAAAACCTTACCTGTCCCATGTAAACACTGTGAACCCAAACCACCAAAAGACCCTCCACCTCCACCAAGTCCACTACCCATTTACAAAAAAGAACTCAAATGGATTGCAAGAAATTGCAAATCTGAGGTTCCCTCATTTTCTCACAACTCCACACCAATCGTACAACCCTTGGCTTGTATGATGTTTTCCTCCACCTCTTCAGACTATTCTTCATCTTTTCCTCCTCTTGACACCCATACTGATTCGCAACGTAATGTTGTGTCTAAACCTTTCATTCCTTCAGCTATTACCTCAACCGGTCATCTTGAACCTCCTAAACCTTTTGAATCCGTTCTCAACTGGCAAACTCAAAATGCCAGAGCACAAAATGATACCTTGTTGAATATCCATTCCAAGGTTGAAAAAATCAGTTTATGAACTGAAGTTGAGACGAAAGTTGACTCAATTACAGCTCAAATGGAGCAGATCCACCAGAATCTTAAATCCAGAATTGTTCAATTGGATTCAGAGCTCCGAACCATGCTTGCTCAACGATACAATGGCCCAGAGTTTGACCAAAAAGAAAGAGAGATCAGACGCTTACAAACTGAGCTTGCCCAGATTGAATCTGAAAAACAAAGACCTACCTTGTTTACCACATCACCACCCATACCCACCATAAGTCCACCTTACCACCCATTTGCTTCTATGCTTTCTCCAATCAGATCTTATGATCCATCCAAATTATTTGGAATGACCCATACTCTATTCAGAGACCACCCTATTCCACCAGCACCAAAACCTAAATCAAAACCAAAACCCAAACCTCAGCCTCCTCCTCCAGTCAGAACCTACAAATCCTCCTTAACTATTCCAGAGCACCACTCTCCAACTCACACCCCAACATCACCACAGCCTCCACCACCAACACAGTCTAAAGATAAAACCCCTATGCATCAATACAGTGCTCAAGTAGCCGATCCATCTTCCGAACCTGATGAATCCACTTCTGATTCAAACCTAGCTGTTTCAGAACCTTCTACTGACACAGCCTCTTCTTCACCATCTACATCCAGTGATTCTGAAAAGTCTTATGCTGATATTACCAGAATCCTCATGGCTGACAATCCACCCGACCAAGGTCAACCCTCTAGACCACCCGAACCATATTTTGACATTCCCTCAGATATTGAGGATGAACCTCCAGCTGAATCTTCTGCCACAACTCAACCCCCTCGCGGTCAAACCAGTGAAAAACCATCCAATGGTCCATGGTTTACATTTGATGATATTCCATCTCATAAATGGCGAGACAGACTTGCATCAAATGTCTCGCTGGTTGATCTCCAAATGTTACGGTCAGGAGCAACTACTCATTCCGTCCTTAGGGAATTTGCTACTCGTTTTACGGGTGCCCTAAGAGATTGGTTTGATTCATTAGGCCAATACAGGCAACTGCAATTTGTTCAATTACCAGAAGTCTCAACTGCTCTTGCAGTCATTCATGATCAGTTTCTAGGCGATCCAGCTGCAGTTTTGCTGCTGCACGCAGAGACTATCTCAATATGAAATCTTTGCTCTCTCAATGCTAAAGATCTTGAATTCCATTACAAAAGAATGTCTCTCTGGTACTACAAGCTTAATGGATTCAATGAACCTACATTGAAGCATGTCTTTCAAACTTCTCTGCCGACATCCAAAGGCACTCAAAACTCACAATCTCGGTCTTGACACTATATCTCTTGGCAAAATCTTTGATTGCTAAGACATGCCTTGATAAACTTTGTGAGCAAAAACAGTTTTCAAAGAATCATTAATGACAAAAAGAGCCATTCCGTAGTGCTTGCAAAAACCTTATCTCCGGATCAAGTGCAAAAAGAAAAAGGATTGTGATTGCAGTTCCAAAAAGAAAAGGCATTTCCTAAATTCAGCAAATCAGAATATTCTTCAAAGCCTCGCAAATCCGAAAAGCCTTACCGATTCTTCAGAAAAAATCCGAGTTCATTCGAGAGATCGAAACGGAGAAAATCAAGCGGATGTTTTATCTGCAAGAAAAAGGTCACTATGCCAAAGATTGTCCCAACAAACGAGAAAAATCTATTCGGCTAGTTGAACACCTTCGAGCCACCACCGATTATTCTCCGAAAAGAAGAGCTTGAATTCTATTTCTCTGAACAAGAAGAACCCACTGATGAAACCGTGTTCGCACTGGAAGACTCATCTAGTGATTCAGAAAATGATGAGCCTCAAAACATTTTCCATCAACAGTTGTTGTCTCTCAACACTTCTGTTCCTATTCCTTCCATTAAACTCCAAATCTTACCTTCAAAATTCCACAGGCCCATTCCAGCCATTGGTCTTTTAGATCTTTTGAGCCCAGAGAGAAGTATGTTAAATCCAGCCATTCTTCCCCCTGAAAGCTGGACCCACTACGAAGAACATTTCCGGGTTGCAAGTGGAAAATTCTTCACTACCAAATTGATTACCAAAAAACCCATTGGTATTCAACTTTTTCCTAATTGCGTCATTTGGACCAAGGTTATCGGTTCAAATCTGCCTAATAAAGATATTTTGTTAGGTTTTGACATAATTCATCAGATCAAACACCTCCAAATCATTCCTACTGGAATCCGAGTCAAATCCATGTTCAAGCCTTTCACAGACATTTTGAAGCTTTACCATTTGTCTGAAACTCCCCAATCTTACCAAGACATTTCAAGGCTGTTGGAAGGTTGGTATCTTGAAGAGAAAGGTTGAAATTTGGGTAGAAAGTGAGTAGAACACTTCCTGCATGGAGGGTTGTGAGGACAGTACCTATAACAGCATCTTGGTACTGCTTGAACCGGGTATCTAGCATAGCAATTCGGGCAGTGACCGGTAATCCTTTTCTCCCATGAAGGGTGAGGATTAATCTTACTCCTCCGAGATGGAGATGAGTATAACCTTCTCTTTTCCAGTTTGAGATTAACTCTGAAGGGATTTCTAGAGTGACATATTGCTCAGCAGTGGTTGCTTGGAGTGAACACTGATCAAGTCTAGAAGACTGGATGTATTCTTTTGGGTGAGGCCTTTTAGTGGATATGAGAGTTCTGATGCTTCGGGTAAAAGAACTGGGTCGTTTGTACAACTGGTAAGGACTGATAAGAGGGTAGGAGGATTCACTAATTTGGGCAGATTCAGGAATATAGGAGTATTCTACAAGATTTTCGATTTTATTGGTAGTGTGAGAAGTGCAGGATTTGGGTAAAGAAAGTGTAGAAGAAAGAGTAATAGGGTTCGAGGGAGTTGAAGTTGAAGATGAAGATGATGCCATGATTTAGAAATTCTCTCTGCTCTTGAAGTCTATTGATCAAAATTGAATAAAGATTTTAAGCATACCATTTTGGGGAAATGAAGAACAAGATTTTGAAAACAAAAGGGTTTTCAAGGTAAGTAAAACTCCGATATGGCTCTGATACCATAATAGTACGTGGCGTTGTTTACACCAGGTCTACAATGATTAAAATCGTACTTTGGGCGATGAGTCTGCAAGTCCCGGTTTCCGTGATATACTTGTATGAGCATCAAAATCCTTAAAACAATTTTTTAGGTTCTACAACCCAAAACAGACTTTCTTTTTAGTCTAAAACAGGGTACCAAACCAGATAAAATTTATCAAGTTTTCTGATGCACAGGATCCTTGCTGAAAGGCAAGTGCAGAGCATACTTCCTTGAGATTTCAAAATGAACAGATAAAATCTTTATTCTTTTCTTTTCTTTAGAACTTCATTTGCAGAGAGAGAGAAGAGTTTAGAAAGTCATAGCTTAGAAAACACGAGAGTTTTTATTGATAATGCTTGATAGCCGATGATTCGATATATGTTACAAGGAGGAGAGAAATCCTTTATATAAGGATTCCAAAGCGTAAAGATAAGACAGGACCCTTATCTTTTGCTTTTTGAAAAGTAAAAGACACACTTATTACACTCCTTTAATTATTACAAGCGACAAAGACTTAAAGCATGACGTGGACATAACTTTTACAAAAGTAAAAGCTTAAAGTAAAAGCAAGCTTTAATGATTACAAGAAGACAAAATCATAAAGCAAAAGTAAACATAATTATTACAACAAGACAAACTACTTTAATTATTGCAACAAGACAAACTACTTTATGGAGAGCGGAGATTCATGTAGTCGTCTTCAGATGACCAATCTGTTTCATCTGGATCACGATCATTATCTTTTGGGAAAAATGTCTTGGAGAGCTTTGGATGCTTGCAGAACGGGACCACGGCAAGGTGGATAAGGACAATCTCTCCTGTAGCCTGGTGGTAATTGTTGAGGTGATGTCTGAGTTGCTTTGTCTTTTTTCTGAGGCGGAGGTTGAGATGATGATCCTGGTTCATGCATGGATGGTTGTGGGAACTGCTGTTGAAGGTGTTGGCTGAGTGGAAGGAAGTCTTCCCATGGGTCTTGAGAGTCTTGGTAAAGGAAGTCAATGTAGTCTGGTTTTTCTTCCTTGATGATGATACCGGTGGACTTTGGTTTGGATATGGCTGATGGAGTGGGAATCATAATCATGTCATGTTGAGGGCCAAGGGATGTGTGAAAAATATCCTTATGCGGTGGAGTTTGGTGGTTGAGTTGGGAAAGGTAATTGTTGAGGTTGGGCTGGAATTCATTTTCAATGAGGGCAGGATGAGGAGTGGTGAGATATTCATATACCTGATCTTGAGTCCAGAAAAGGTTGGTGTCTGGGCGATGGATAATGAACACAGATGTGAACATTTTGGCTTCACATGCAGGCATTCGATCAAGATTGTATAATTCAGTTAATTGCTGTAATTTCTTTCTCCACCAGAGAATGGGGGAGAACCACTCGAGAAGGGTCCAGATAAGAGAGGTGGATTTGTCTGAATTAAGGAGATGGGACAAGGTTGAATGAACTGGTAAAACCAACTTAGTAGCATATAAGACAGTTAGGCACCAGATGTACCATAACTCATCTTCGGTAATTTCATTGGGTGGATCAAGTGTTAAACCAGTAAGAAACATGTTTTCTGGATGGAAGGTTGAGAAAGGAAATGAATCTGCTAAAAGGTAAGCTTTCATGAAGAAGCGAAACATAGCCTTTTTTGCAAATTCTTGGAGGGCAAAGACTGAGGTGAAGGTTTTGCCAAGGGGAAATGCCTTTTTGGTGATGGCTTCAGAAGGAAGGGAAGTAGCCATGAGAATAATGGGAAAGTGATATCTGGTGGAAACAAGGGCTAGAGGCTGTTCTGGTTTTGAGAGTCGGGATAGCATATCAGGGATGAGGTTTTGAGATCCTTTTATATGCTTGACAGAGAAATCATATTTAGAAAACCAATCTTTTAACTCCGAGTAACATCTTTTGAACAGATACCTTTGAAATTGAGGATATTGGGAAAGGCTGAACTGTCCATTCTGATGAGGAAATGATGTCCAATGAGATGAAACTCAAATTTTTTGATACCATTCTTTACCGCTACGATCTCTTTGAAAACGCTATGGTAGTGCTTCTGTGTGTCAGAAAATTGTCCACTAGCGTGAGCGATAAAGTGTTCTTTTCCATTGATTTCTTCAAGAAGGATGGCACCCCATGATTCATCACTAGCATCTGTCTGCAATATGCATTTGCCATCTGTGATCAACTTTAATGGTGGCAGATCTTGCGCAAGTTGCTTTAGAGTAGTGACAGCACTTGTGTGGTCTGAATTCCACTCTGGAGGCTTCTTTTTCAATAAAGCCGAAAGGTGATGAGTGTAACGGTCGACATGTGGGATAAAGTCTCTGATGTAGTTGATAATGCCAAGAAATTGTTGGACTTGCTTTTTGGAAAGTTGCTGATCTGGAAAGTGAAGCAATTCTTGGGCAATGTGCTTTCCTGGTTGGTAGTGTCCGTCTTTAATGATCATACCAAGGAATTCAATATTATCCGTTGCAATGGTGCTTTTCTTTGCTGACAGCATGATGCCATGAGTTTGGATAATATCAAAGAATTGATTTAACAACTGGCGATGTTCATCATGTGTTCCTGAAAATAATAAAATATCGTCAATGTAAATCAATGCATGATGCAGGATGGGTTCAAAGATTTTGACCATGAATTTTTGGAAAATGGAAGGGGCTGTTTTAAGACCGAAGGGTAAAACTGTCCATTGGAAATGAGCATTGGGGATACAAAAAGCAGTTTTGTACCGTTCAGAAGGTTCAATGCCTAATTGCCAAAAACCTGATTGTAAATCAAATTTTGAAAAGTTCTGGGCATTTTTTAGAAAAGTAAACATGCTTTGTCTTTTGGGCAATGGGAATTTATCATCTTGTAAAAACATGTTTAATGGCTGGTAGTCAATGACTAAGCGTTTCTTTCCTCGGACAATCTCAGAATGTTTCTCAACATAAAAGGCTTGGCAAGCCCATGGAGAATGGGTAGGTTCTATAAGGCCTTGGGCTAACAATTGGGAACACTCTGTTTGGGCTAGGACTAAGTCAGAAGGACTTATTCCTGGATGAGTGGCTTTTCTGGGATTAATATCTTCATTTAGTTTAAAGGGCAACTTAATGAAGAAAGACTGATTTTTCCAAAGTGGGTTTGGATGGGTGAACTCAGAATGGGATTCTGGACAATATTGTAAAAGCTTGGTTGAAAGGTCGTGGTAAGATGGGGGTGTTTCAGACAAATTGTAAAGTTTCAAGATGTCTGTGAAAGGTTTGAACATGGACTTGACTCGGATTCCAGTAGGAATGATTTGGAGGTGTTTGATCTGATGAATTATGTCAAAACCTAACAAAATATCTTTATTAGGCAGATTTGAACCGATAACCTTGGTCCAAATGACGCAATTAGGAAAAAGTTGAATACCAATGGATTTTTTGGTAATCAATTTGGTAGTGAAGAATTTTCCACTTGCAACCCAGAAATGTTCTTCGTAGTGGGTCCAAATTTTCGGGGAAGAATGGCTGGATTTAACATACTTCTCTGGGCTCCAGTATCTAAAAGACCAATGGCTGGAATGGGCCTGTGGAATTTTGAAGGTAAGATTTGGAGTTTAATGGAAGGAATAGGAACAGAAGTGTCGAGAGACAACAACTGTTGATGGAAAATGTTTTGAGGCTCATCATTTTCTGAATCACTAGATGAGTCTTCCAGTGCGAACACGGTTTCATCAGTGGGTTCTTCTTGTTCAGAGAAATAGAATTCAAGCTCTTCTTTTTCAGGAGAATAATCAGTGGTAGCCTGAAGGTGTTCAACTAGCCGAATAGATTTTTCTCGTTTGTTGGGACAATCTTTGGCATAGTGACCTTTTTTCTTGCAGATAAAACATCTGCTTGATTTTCTCCGTTTCTGATCTCTGAATGAACTTGATTTTTTCCCAAGAATCGGTAAGGCTTTTCTGGATTTGCGAGGCTTTGAAGAATATTCTCAATTGCTGAATTTAGGAAATGCCTTTTCTTTTTGGAACCGCAATCACAATCCTTTTTCTTTTTGCACTTGATCCGAGATAAGGTTTTTGCAAGCACTACGGAATGGCTCTTTGTCTCATAATGCATTATTCTTTTTGAAAACTGTTTTTGCTCACAAAGTTTATCAAGGCATGTCTTAGCAATCTGAAAGATTTTGCCAAGAGATATAGTGTCAAGACTGAGATTGTGAGTTTTGAGCTGCCTTTGGATGTCTGGTTGTAGTTCATCTGGTAAGGAAGCCAGAAAGACATGCTTCAATGTAGGTTCATTGAATCCATTAAGCTTGTAGTACAAGAGAGACATTCTTTTGTAATGGAATTCAAGATCTTTAGCATTGAGAGAGCAACATTTCATATTGAGATAGTCTCTGCGTGCAGCTTCAAAAACTGCAGCTGGATCGCCTAGAAACTGATCATGAATGACTGCAAGAGCAGTTGAGACTTCTGGTAATTGAACAAATTGCAGTTGTCTGTACTGGCCTAATGAATCAAACCAATCTCTTAGGGCACCCGTAAAACGAGTAGCAAATTCCCTAAGGACGGAATGAGTAGTTGCTCCCACCGTAACATTTGGAGATCAATCCAGCAGACATTTCAAAAGTCTGTCTCGCCACTTATTAGATGGAATATCATCAAATGTAAACCATGGACCATTGGATGGTTTTTCACTGGTTTGACCGTGAGGGGGTTGAGTTGTGGCAGAAGATTCAGCTGGAGGTTCATCCTCAATATCTGAGGGAATGTCAAAATATGGTTCGGGTGGTCTAGAGGTTTGACCTTGGCCAGGTGGATTGTCAGCCATGAGGATTCTGGTAATATCAGCATAAGACTTTTCAGAATCACTGGATGTAGATGGTGAAGAAGAGGGTCATGTCGGTAGAAGGTTACAAAAGCAGCTAGGTTTGAATCAGAAGTGGATTCATCAGGTTCGGAAGATGGATCGGCTACTTGAGCACTGTATTGATGCATAGGGGTTTTATCTTTAGACTGTGTTGGTGGTGGAGGCTGTGGTGATGTTGGGGTGTGAGTTGGAGAGTGGTGCTCTGGAATAGTTAAGGAGGATTTGTAGATTCTGACTGGAGGAGGAGGCTGAGGTTTGGGTTTTGGTTTTGATTTAGGTTTTGGTGCTGGTGGAATAGGGTGGTCTCTGAATAGAGTATGGGTCATTCCAAATAATTTGGATGGATCATAAGATCTTATTGGAGAAAGCATAGAAGCAAATGGGTGGTAAGGTGGACTTATGGTGGGTATGGGTGGTGATGTGGTAAACAAGGTAGGTCTTTGTTTTTCGATTCAATGGGCAAGCTCGGTTTGTAAGCGTCGATCTCTCTTTCTTTTGGTCAAATTCTGGCCATTGTATCGTTGAGCAAGCATGGTTCGAGCTCAATCCAATTGAACAATTCTCGATTTAAGATTCTCGTGGATCTGCTCCATTTGAGTGAATTGAGTCAACTTTCGTCTCAATCTGTTCAGTTCGTAAACTGATTTTTTCAACCTTGGAATGGATATTCAACAAGGTATCATTTTGTGCTCTGGCATTTTGAGTTTGCCAGTTGAGAACGGATTCAAAAGGTTTAGGAGGTTCAAGATGACCTTGAGGTAATAGCTGAAGGAATGAAAGGTTTAGACACAACATTGCGTTGTGAATCAGTATGGGTGTCAAGAGAAGGAAAAGATGAAGAATAGTCTGAAGAGGTGGAGGAAAACATCATACAAGCCAATGGTTGTACGATTGGTGTGGAGTTGTGAGAAAATGAGGGAACCTCAGATTTGCAATTTCTTGCAATCCATTTGAGTTCTTTTTTGTAAATGGGTAGTGGACTTGGTGGAGGTGGAGGGTCTTTTGGTGGTTTGGGTTCACAGTGTTTACATGGGACAGGTGGTTTCTTCTTTTTGGGTTTTCTTTTCCTTTTGGTGTCATAATCATCGTCCTCTTCCCAATCATCCCAACAGGGACAATTTGGGTCGCACATTCCTGAGCCAGGGACATCCCATAGGAAATGTCCATTTTGTTTGGCTGGATATACAGGGTAACCATCAGAATTGAACCCTGTGATTGGCAGATCTTCTTGAGCTGTCTGAACAGCTGTGATCATTGAGGAATAAGTGAAATAGAGCCGAGCAGGCTCTTGTGGAGCACTTGGAGGTGGTTTGAAAGTCATACGAACGGTTCCATCGTGTCGTGTTTCAAACATGCTTTCTGATGTCTGAATAGGAGCTGTATTATTATGGAACTGCTCATAGTTTGAGATCCATTCAAGAGGCATAAGCTGGATGAGCTCATGTCGAGGTATTTGTCTTGGGATCTGGATAATGGTTGGGATCTGATCTGATTCTGCTAACACCATGAGGGTGTCAGAGTGATGTTCAGGTGTGGGTAGATCTAAGGCATGATTTTGAAGCCTATAGACCAATTGATGATGAAGGGTAGCAATTTTGGCTGAAGAAATTTGTTCTGCACCTTGAATTTGAACTTGGACTTTCAAGGTCATTTGGAAGGTTGGTATCTTGAAGAGAAAGGTTGAAATTTGGGTAGAAAGTGAGTAGAACACTTCCTGCATGGAGGGTTGTGAGGACAGTACCTATAACAGCATCTTGGTACTGCTTGAACCGGGTATCTAGCATAGCAATTCGGGCAGTGACCGGTAATCCTTTTCTCCCATGAAGGGTGAGGATTAATCTTACTCCTCCGAGATGGAGATGAGTATAACCTTCTCTTTTCCAATTTGAGATTAACTCTGAAGGGATTTCTAGAGTGACATATTGCTCAAAGAAAGTGGTTGCTTGAGTGAACACCGATCAAGTCTAAAAGACTGGATTTTTTCTTTTGGGTGAGGCCTTTTAGTGGATACAGAGTTCGATGCTTCGGGTAAAAGAACTGGTCGTTTGTACAACTGGTAAGGACTGATAAGAGGGTAGGAGGATTCACTAATTTGGGCAGATTCAGGAATATAGGAGTATTCTACAAGATTTTCGATTTTATTGGTAGTGTGAGAAGTGCAGGATTTGGGTAAAGAAAGTGTAGAAGAAAGAGTAATAGGATTAGAAGGAGTTGAAGTTGAAGATGAAGATGATGCCATGATTTAGAAATTCTCTCTGCTCCTGAAGTCTATTGATCAAAATTGAATAAAAGATTTAATCATACCATTTTGGTGAAATGAAGAACAAGATTTTGAAAACAAAAGGGTTTCCAAGGTAAGTAAAACTCCGATATGGCTCTGATACCATAATAGAGCATCAAAATCCTTAAAACAATTTTGTAGGTTTTACAACCCAAAACAGACTTTCCTTTTAGTCTAAAACAGGGTACCAAACCAGATAAAATTTATCAAGTTTTCTGATGCACAGGATCCTACCCTTGCTCTTTCGTCTTCTTGGGATTAGTTTTATAGGCGGGTCTATCGGGTATGATAGTTCCTGGTATGAAATCGATATGATGCTCAATGCCGCTAATGGATGGTAAGCCAATAGGCATTTCCTTAGGAAATAGATCTTCAAACTCATGTAACAACACTAAAGAGAGGAGGGGTTAGTGTCATCAAAGGTTAGATATGATTCTTTGAACACGACCAAAACCATGAAATGGCTTGCTTTATATGCTTTCCTAATCTCACCAACTCTGCGAAGAAGCTCTTTTTCACTCTTTTCTTTTCTCGCACTTTTGGCCTCACTCTTTTTCTTTTTCTCCTCAAAACTCTCTGCCTCACCTTTTTTGTGCTGTTCTTCCTTTTGTCTCATTTTCATTTGATCCTTGTAGACCTCTTTTAATGTTAAAGGAACAAACGTCACAGTTCTCCCATCCTTGACAAAGTTAGATTGATGCGTAAATTAGCAAGTGCACTAGTCAGCACAAGTAATATAATGAAGAGTAGGGTATCGTCCCACAAAGATTGTATGTCTTATTAGATACTGAAATTATTCTAACCCTAATTTATTTGAACAATCAAATAGGCGAATTTAGATTAAAAATTAAAATAAAATAAAATAACTAAAAACTAAATAAAGATGCAGGTAGTTCAGGTAGGGAAGCAAGAAACACATGCTTTAAGGTTGGATCGTTGAAACCATTAAGCTTGTAGAACATGATTGACATTCTTTTGTAGTGGAAATCAAGATCTATTTCAAAGACTGCAGCTGGTTCCCCAATAAATTGTTAATGTAAAACAGCAAGAGCACTGGAGACTTTTGGCAATTGCACAAACTGCAGTTGTCTGCAAGGGCCTAAGCTATCAAACCAATCTCTTGGAGATCAATCCAGGCTGACATCTCTTACAAATTTTCTCTCTATTTGACTGTGGGAATGTCATCAAACGTAAACCATGGACCGTTTGATGGTTTGTGATCGGTTTGAGTTAGAGGTTGAGGGGGCTGATTTGCTGTTGAAGATTCAGCTAGCTCATCAATGTCTGAGGGTAATTCAAAATATGATTCTGGTTGTGATGGTTGTGTTGTTTCTTCTGGTTGGGCCATCAAAAGTTTAGTAATATCTGATGCGAATCCCACAATGAAATTTTGAAACCCACACTTAAATTGAAGTTTCAACTTCCCAAGAAAGATCTAAACAGATTTAACACAAACAAAACCTTGACCCAATGCTTAAGAAAACATGAACCAAAGGTATAGAGAATGATATTGACGCCACACTCAAGAAATAGATGAGAAGGTGAGTGATAAGTCTAAATTTGGAACACCACAAGAATGCTAATTCTTGATAAGTTCACTAGTTCTCAAAAGAACCAAAGAAAGAATAATCTTTCAAATTCAAATAACATTAATCTCTAATTCTTACATAGCAAGGTTGCTGAGTTTAAATACACAAATAGAAACCCAAGATCCTAAAATTACCAATGAAAACATTGGAACAACCCTCCAAGTATAGGTTTGTCAAAGGATGCTTCAAAAAGTCTTCACCAACCAACCATAATTAATGCTATCATTGACAAACTTAATGCTAGCCTACCATAATTAATGCTATCATTGAAAAACTTATTGTTAGCCCACCATCATTGATGGTAGACTTACCTCGTTGAAAATCCCAAGTCTGAACAAGCTGTAATGAATTGGTCTTAACTCCTTCTAGAGAACTCCAAATCCAGCTCTGTAAAATGCATTGGAAAGCTAACTTAATTATCTTTCCAACGGTATATAGCTTGCATATTACTTCGGGCTCAATCAATACCAGTTTTATTCCAAAGTTGCCCTTGCTGCATTTGATCCAAGTTGTGTATTTGGCTGCCCAATAGCTTGAATAATGGCCACAATGCCTTGTCTTCTCTCCAAGCCTAATTCATGATGGCTTGCATCTTGAATTGTATTTTCAATCCATATTTTCTCAATTAATCCATTTAAAGCAGCTTGCATCTTTTTAGCTCTAGCTCTTGTAATTGGGCCTCCATAAATGTGCAAAGGATCACTTGAATCTTTAATGGTATTTTCTTGATGGCTCTCATCAATATCTGCATAGGCTTTTTCTGAATCACTGGTTGAAATTAAAGATTTTATATTAGATTGTGTTTCAGAAGTATCACTATTTGTGGACTTTGTGGAATCGGTGGAAACCTCAATTTGATGAGAAGCATATTGATGCATGGGTTCTTTGTCTTTGGATTGAGATGGTTGTTTCTGAGCTTGGATAAATCAGGAGTATGTCGTGGAGATTGTTGTTCTTGTGTAACAGTAGAAGTTGATGGTGGTTGATGAATTCTGATTGGTCGAGGTTGAGGTTTGGGTTTTGGTTTTGGTTGTGGTGTATTTTTAAAGAGAGTATGGGTGGTAGGTACAGGAGGTTAATTGGTAAAGAGCGTAGGTCTTTGCCTTTTTGATTCAATCTGATCATGCTCTGCTTTTAGCCGTTTGATTTCTCTCTTTTTTTGGTCAAACTCAGGACCATAATATCTTTGACTAAGCATGGTACATAATTCTGAATCCAGCTAAGATATTCTGGATTGTAGATCTTGGTAGTAAATCTTGGTACATAATTTGGAAGGAGTGAATGAGTGGTAGGTATAGGAGGTTAATTGGTAAAGAGTGTAGGTCTTTGCCTTTTTGATTCAATCTGATCAAGCTCTGCTTTTAGCCGTCTGATTTCTCTCTTTTTTGGTCAAACTCAGGACCATAATATCTTGGACTAAGCATGGTACATAATTCTTAATCCAGCTAAGAGATTCTGGATTGTAAATCTTGGTAGATCTGATGCATCTACAAGGTTATTATATCAACCTTGGATTCGATCTGGTCAGTTCGTAGATTGATTTTATCAACCTTTTTGTGGATGTCTACCAATGTATCCTTTTGTGCCCTGGCATTTTGTACCAGTTGAGGACTAATTCAAATGGTATGGGCTCTTCTAAATGTCCAGTAGAGGTTATGGCCGAAGGAATGAAAGGTTTTGTCACAATATTTCTTTGTGAATTAGATTGGATTTCTAAGGCTGGGAAATTTGATGAATAGTCTTTTAAGGTGGAAGAAAACATCATACAAGTAGTAGGCTATACGATGGAGGTTGGACTTTGAACTAGTCAATGTTTTGCAATCCATTTGAGTTCTTTTTTGTATATGGGTAATGGTGTTGGCGGAGGCGGAGGATCATGTGGTGGTTTGGGTTTATTGTGTTTGCATGGAGAATGGGTTTTCTTTTTCTTTTTGAATCTTGGTCATCCTCTTCCCAATCATCCCAACAGGGACAATCTGAGTTGCCGGTGTATCCCATAGAAAATGTCCATCTAACTTTGCAGGGTATACTGGGTATCCTTCTGAGTTGAATCCTGCAATTGGTAGATCTTCTTAGGCGTCTAGACAGTTATATTATTGAAGAATATGTGAATGATCGCCTTGGGGGCTCTTGAGGGGCACTTTCCATCTTGTCTTCTTTCAAATATACTCTCTGATGTTTGGATTGGGGCAGTATAGTTATGGAAATTTTCATAGTTTAAAATCCATTCCAGTGGCATGAGGTTTATGAGCTCATGTCGAGGGATTTGTCTTGGAATTTGAATGATGGTAGGGATTTGGTCTAATTCTGCTAACACCATAAGGGTGTCAGAGTGGTTTTCAGGCGTGGAAAGATCTAAGGCATGATTTTGGAGGCTATAGACCAATTGATAGTGAAGGGTAGCAATCTTTGCAAAGGAGATCTGTTCTTCTCCTTGAATTTGTACTTGAACTTTCAAAGCTGTTGACAAATTGGAATCTTGAAAAGATAGGTTGAAATTGGGGTAGAAAGTGAGGAGAACACTTCCTGTATGTAAGGTGGTCAAAACAGTACCAACTACTGCATCTTGATACTGTTTGAATCTAGTGTCAAGCATATCAACTCTTGTCGTAACAGGCAATCCCTTTCTCCTATGTAAGGTCAAGATTAATCTTACTCCTCCAAGGTGGAGATGAGTATAACCTTCTCTTTTCCAGTTGGAGATCAAGTCTGGAGGTACTTCTAGAGTGACATATTGCTCAGCTGTAGTGGCTTGAAGAGTGCACTGATCCAATCTAGAAGATTTGATCTATTCTTTTGGGTGAGGTCTTTTTTTATACTTCTGGTAAAAGAGTTTCCTCTCTTATAGAGCTGGTAAGGGCTAATAAGAAGGAACGAGGACTCATTAATCTGAGCTAATTCAGGTATATAAGAATATTCTACAAGATTTTCAATTTTTGTGGCAGTTTGTTTGGTACAAGATTTTGGTAAGGATAAATTTAGTAAAAGAAAGTGATACAGGAGTGATGGTAGAAGTAGAAGCTTTGGTGGATGAAGTTGATTCCATGTTTGAGAGTTTCTTTCTGTCTCTCTGAAGTTTAAATATTCTATAAAGAAATAAGGAAGACTCTTATCATACCCCTTTGTGAAGTGAAAACCAATGTTTTTGAAAACAGAAAAATTTTCAAGGACATGTAATAGCTTTGATACCAAAATAGACAACATAGCAAATCTCTCAAAGAACAGTTAGGCACACATAGTTTATTATCCCGAAATAAATAGCCATCATGCCTATAATATTTACCGACTGCGATCTTTTCACAAGCTTGATATTCAACACTAAAATCATGGTCATCAACATACAATTCCTTAATATGTTCAAACCCAAGTAATTTAGCATTCAGTGTTGAGATTAAGACATACCTGTGGGAAAACACATCCGCAACAATGGTTTCCTTACCTTGCTTGTAACGAATGACATATGGAAATGTCTCAATGAATTCTACCCATCGAGCATGTCTCTTATTCAGCTTGTGTTGGCCTTTAAGGTGTTTCAAATACTCATGATCAGTGTGAATCACGAACTCCTTAGGCTATAGGTAGTGCTGCCACGTTTCTAATGCTCGAACCAGTGCATACAACTCCTTATCGTAAGTAGAATAGTTTAAGGCTGCCCTATTCAACTTTTCACTAAAGTAAGCAATTGGTCGTCCTTCTTGCATTAGGACTGCACCAATACCAATACCTGAAGCATCGCATTCAATTTCAAATGTTTTATTAAAGTTAGGCAAAGACAATAAAGGATCATTGGTCAGCTTTTGCGTGATTATTTGAAATTCCTTCTCTTGCGCCTCTCCCCATTTGAATCCAACATCTTTTTTTATTACTTCAGTAAGCGGTGTGGCTAATGTGCTAAAGTCTTTCACAAATCATCGATAGAAACTAGCAAGCCCATGAAAGCTTCTCACATTACTTACACTTGTGGGACTCAGCCACTCTTGGATTGCACGTACCTTTTCCTCATCTACCTGTATACCCTGTGCACTCACAACAAATCCTAGAAACACAAGTTTGTCTGCGCAAAAAGTACACTTCTTCAGATTAGCAAACAACTTTTCTTTTCTAAGCCCATCTAAAACAGATTTCAAATATACTACGTGATCATTTATGTTTTTGCTATAAATGAGGATATCATCAAAATAACCAACAACAAACTTGCAAATAAAAGCTCGCAAAACATGATTCATAAGTCTCATAAAAGTGCTCGGGGCATTAGTTAGACCAAAAGGCATGACTAACCATTCATATAAACCATATTTTGTTTTAAAGGCAGTTTTCCATTCATCTGCTTCTTTTATTCTAATCTGATGATTTCCACTTTTCAATTTGATTTTGGAAAATACATTAGACCCATGTAATTCATCAAGCATGTCATCTAGTCTAGGAATGGGATGTCGATATTTTACTGTTATGTTGTTGATGGCTCGACAGCCAACACACATCCTCCACGTCCCATCCTTCTTAGGAACTAATAAAACGGGAACTGCACATGGACTCATGCTTGAACATAGCACCTAGTATGGAAAATGTTTTCCCGTTGCACTGCTTCGTCTTCCTTTACTTGAACACTCAAAGCTCTCCTTGCTTCTAAAGTCAATTCCCCAGGGGCTACATACTCTTCATTTTCGACTTCCTCTAATGGTGGTATCTCATTCTCTTCCGTCTCATCTTCAGTTACAACCTCACCATTGTCCCGCAACACCATAACTCTTTTATTCACACATTCACTTGCAATATGCCCCCTGCCTTGACATTTAAAACACTTAATGTCATTATTCCTACTAGTAGGAGTCACGGTGTTACCTTATGAATTGTGCTTGGAGTGCTCGGTCACTTGCTTAGGTGCAATAGATGCTTGTGGCCTCTCATCTCGTTTCGCATAACTCGGCTTCCAAGGAGTGGAACTCGAGCTTGGGGCTGCACGAGTGTTACCCCTACTCTTGAGTTGCTGTTCAATCTTGATAGCCTTGTGGACCATCTCCTCAATCTCCACGTAATGCTGTAACTCAACCTTATTTGCAATCTCCCGATTAAGACCACTTAAGAATCTTGCCATGATTGCTTCTCTATTCTCCTCCACATTTGCTCTAATCATGGAAATCTCCATTTCTTTGTAATAATCCTCAACACTTCGGCTATCTTGTTGAAGACGTTGTAATTTTTGGTACAAATCTCGATAATAGTGGTTAGGTTCAAAACACCTTCTCATCAATGATTTCATTTCATCCCATGTCTCAATTGGACGTTCTCTATTTCGCCTTCTACTTATAACAAGTTGATCCCACCAAGTAATGGCATAGTCAGAAAACTCAATCACAGCCAATTTAACCTTTTTTGCCTCTGAATAATAGCAGTCAAATATGAACTCCATTTTCTTCTCCCATTCAAGGTATGCTTCTGGGTCGGATTTACCTTGAAAAGATGGAATCTTCATCTTTATGCCAATCAATCCATCATCTCTATTCCTAGCTCTCCTGTCTTGTCCGTCTCTCCTATAGCTACCCTCTGAGTCCTCACCCTCATCATACTCATCCCTATAATAATCATCAATCTTTCCTCTAACTGGAGCTCTTTCTCTTCTATGTGCTTGGGGAACGGGTTGTGGTTGCCCTGCACGTGTGTTCTCCACTTGATCCAAACGCTCGTGTCTAAGCTCTAATTCAGCCCTCATCAACCTTCTCATCTCTCCCATCAATGCTTGAATTTGTAAATTCTGAGTAGTTGCAGATTAATCCTCTTCATTTGTGTTTCGTTCTAGGTTGTGAGAAATAGCTATTATCTGCAAAAGAAAGTTAAAAATAATGTGGAAGGACCTTATCTCACTCTTTTACGTGTTTCACTCAAGAAAAATGAATCACTCAATTCCACTCGTGTTTCACTCAAATTAATTGGCTTTTACCCTCTAATATGCTCACACTCTCTTCCCTTTTTCCACTCTTAGTAATCCTCACTCGGTTCTTATCAAGCTAATCAAACTAATATCAGGATTTCAGCAGTAATTCACAAAGATGACATTAAAGAGAATTTAATTTCAAGAATAAGAAGGCAATGTGTACGAAAGTTGAGTTTTGATTTTGGATAAAAATTTCACCAATTAGGTAAAACTTATTTTTTTGACTTTCAAGACACAAATAATAGAGAGAAAAAAATGAAAGATTTTAAGAAAGGGTTATTTTTTTTTTTAGGAATAAGTAAAACTTGTGGATTCAAGGAGAATCAACCACAAGGATACAAAATTGATTCAAAAGGAAACCTTAAAAAATATTGTTCACGTGGCACTGTTTACGCCGTACTGTTCACGATTTTTTTTTTTGGTTTTTGATACTAGAACAAGGATGAAAAATTCAAATAAGAATGAAAAACAACAAAGATAGATGGATCTGACCTTGGAGCCTAAGCTCTGATACCAAATGATACGAACCCCGTCAAGAACTGACGCGACCCTAACCAAATTAGTTCCCAAGATCGAATCTAAACCCAGGAATGGAATGGAACCTTGACCCAATGCTTATTGGAAGCACGAACCTTGGTATGTGAAGACGCCACAATCAGCTATGGAAGGTCTGATTGATAAGTCAAGATATTGAACGCCACGGAAATCCGATAAGTTCAAAGAGTTCGTAAAGAACCAAAGAGAATTAACTCTCACAATTGCATAAAAAAAAGCTTCTTCTCATTTATTAGATACGAGTACATTATATAGGTTTGGTTACAAGAATTTAAAGCAAATCAGAATCCTAATCTAAGTAAATAGGAAAGAATTTAAACCAAATTTGAATCCTAATCTAACTAAATAGGAAAGAATTTAAACCAAATCAGAATCCTATTTGGCTTTAAATGCCTTATATCAATTAAATAGAAACTAGGCAATTAAAATAGAACTAACTGATTTGTTTTCCTAATAGCCTCCTTAAGAAATGGGAAAGTATCTGAAAAAGGAAAATAATATATTTTTTTGCCATAATGTGCAAACCAACTCCCTATTTCATGGAAGTGAATATTTGGAAACTTTAAAAGCCTGAATCATGTATTTATCATGAGGGATTCCTTCAAAGGGCCTCCATGAATTTGATTGAGTCCAAGTTGCTTGAATCAGTCCATTAAGCGCTCCTTTGAATTTCTTTGCTCGAGCTCTCGTAACGGGTCCGACGGGAACTTGAATAGGATCTGAATATACCTCATCCCATGTGCTTGTGATAGTCTTATCCTTAATCTCATCAAGGAGAATACAGACAACTCCAGTTCATACAAACCACAACTGCATTAGCCCTCTCTGTTATTTAGACCCTTATCAAGTTATAAAAGTAGTTTTAACAAAAGCAAACTTTCAGATGGCTAAAGAATGTTTAGAAAAGCTCTGTGAGCAAAAATAGTTCTTCAAAGATCTGATGAAAGCCAAAGAGCTTTTCAGAAGCGCCTGTAGGAAACCGTACTTGCAGATCAAGTGCCAAAGCAAAAAAGGCTGTGACTGTGATTCAAAAAAGAAGAAGCATTTCAAGAAAATTAGACATTCAGATCCTTCTTCGAAATCAAAGTCTCGCAGATGGAAGAAACCATACAGATTTTTTAGGAAAAGATCATTTACTTCTAAAGAACAGAAGATGAAAAAATCCAGTAGATGCTTCTACTTTTCTGAACAAGAAGAGCCTATTGATGAAACAATGTTCGCACTGAAAAACCAATCTGATGATTCAGAAAATGATGAGTTTCAAACCAGCAACAGTCATTGTCTCTCAATACCACCATTCCCATTCCCTCCATCAAACTTCAAATCCTACCCTCAAAATTCCAAAGACCCATTCCAGCAATTGGATTTATAGATACTGGTGCTCAACTAAGCATGATAAACCCAGACAAAAAAAAAAGACCAGCTCAATACTAGAAGCATCACAAAGAACATTTCAAAGCAGCAGATGGAAAAATGTTCACAACAAATTTGATTACCAAAAATTCCATTGGTATTCAAAATTTCCCAAATTGTGTTATCTGGAGGTGGAATTTCTGCAACTCACCTAAGGCTCTATATCTCTTGTAGAATATAAGTGGAAGTTTGAAGAATTGCTAAGGTTTGCTCCCTATTAGATTAATACTAAAGAGCATAAGCCATTATTCTTTAAAAGAGGACTTCAACTGGGTTTGAAGAGGATTATATCTATGTTCGAATTGAATATTATAGTTGTACAAAAATCAAGCTTTATGCAAAGGATAAAGCAGTGGTAGTTGCACCTAAGTTAAAGAGAGTCATTCAAAATTCTTCAGTGAAGAAACCATGGGGAAAGAACCATCCAAAAAAGCATAAAGAAATGGCAAAGAGATGAACATCTAAATAAGAAAGATTTTCCACTTTGTGAAACTTGTGGAAAACATCATGGAGAGACAAACTATAAAAAGATTGGTGCTTGCTTCAAGTGCAGGAAATCTGGCCATTTTATTCAAATTTGTCAAGAAATGAAAGGCAACCAAAAGATACCTTTCACAAGACAAAAGGCGAAAGCTTTTCCTTTTGTGGTGACAAGTATAATTCTTATATTTGGAAAGGCTGCTTTAGCAATATGTAACTCGGGTGCTACACATTCTTTTGTGTGATTTGCATTTACTAGTGAATTGGGAGTTACACCTGCTAGATTAGATTTTAAGATGTGTGTAAAGACTGCTCTAAGAGGTTTGTTGTGTACTAACAATGTTTTAAGATCATGTAAGATTGAGATAAATGTAATAGTATTGAGGCTAATTTGATAATCTTAAGAATGTATGATTTTGTTGTTATCCATTCACCATGCTAGCGTTATGTATTCTGAGAAAAAGGTTGTATTTTAGCCCCCTAGTGAACCTAAGTTTAGTTTTGTTGGTTCGAAATTAAACCCATTGCAAACTATGATTTCAACCTTACAAGCTTGGAAAAGTTTAAGGTTGCTAGTGTTTCTTTGATATTGTCATGGATACTGCGAATGAAAAAGTGGCTATTCAAGATGTTCCTATTGTAAAAGAGTTTTCGAATATTTTTCTTGAAGAATTTCCTAGACTTCCTTCGAATCACGAGGTTGAGTTCAATATTGATTTTTTATTGGGAACTTCTCCTATATCCAAAGAACCTTATCGATTGGCACCAACAGAGCTTAAAAGCTTAAGGAGCAGTTATAGGAGTTACTTGGTTTTATTCACCCAAGTGAGCTCTGTATTAACTATCAAAAGTTAAATTAGGTAACAATAAAGAACAAGTATCTGCTTCGAAAGATTGAAGATTTGTTTTGATCAATTACAAGGAGCATGTGTTTTCTCAAAGATATTGCAAAGACTGCTTTTCGTCCATGTTATGGGCATTATGATCCTCTAGTGATGCCAGTTAGGTTGATGAATGCACCTGCTACTTTTATGGATCTTATGAACTATGTATTTAAGGATTTCTTGGACAAATTTATGAATATGTTCATAGATGACAATTTAGTACACTCTAAGAGTAAAAAAGAGCATGAAGAGCATTTGAGGAAGGTTTTGCAAGTTCTAAAAAAAGTAACTTTATATTGGACTAAATTTCATTCTTGGGACATGTTGTCTCTTTAGAAGGAATCTTAGTATATCCAAGCAAGATTGAAGTAATGGTGAGTTGGTCTAGGCCAGTTAATGTTAGAGAAGTTCATAGTCTTCCTGGTTTGGCTGAGTACTATAGAAGATTTGTCGCGATATGTGCAATTCAGATTACAGCCCAAACCACATCATTTCTCGAAGAAGAAGAAAAAACCCCTACTTTCAAGATTGCAACTCTCCATCATCAAATAGTGTATAGATTACAGAATCATGCACTAGACCTTCCTACAGCCCAAACCACATCAGATGCCCTAATGATCCTTGCTGACACAGACACCATCCCAACCATAATCCAAATCCCTAAACAAGATTCAGAAACAAGATTTGCTCAAACTCATGCCTCTTGAATGGCTCACAAATTATGAGCACTTCCACCAAAATTCTGAACCAGTTCAAACCACACAGGCCACTTTTGAAAGAAGAAATGATGGACAGGTCAAACTATCTTTTCAAAAACCTGAGACTAAACCAGTTTCAGAAAATCCAAGGCTTTCTTACACTGCAATGATCACTGCAGTCCAAACTGGTCAAGAAAAGAAGCTTCCGATACATGGTTTTTCTTTATAAGGGTATCCTGTATATCCTGACAAACTCAATGGTCATTTTCTATGGGATGTTCCTGAAGCCCATATGTGGAATCCAGATTGCCCTTGTTTGGATGATACGGATATAGATGAAGAAATTGAGATCATGAGAAGGAGAAAGAAGAAAAAGAAAAAGCCATCTCATCCTAAAACACCTTGCAAACATATCTCCCATCAACCACCACCAGACCCAAAAGCTCCTACACAAAGTGGTCAACCCAAGATAAGATCATGCCTAATGTTTTCAGGCCAATCTTATGATGAAACCTTTCCTCCTCTTGAAAAACAGATAGAGCCACAAACTAAAGTTGTGTCAAAACCATTTGTTCAATCCCCAGTCACATGCTCTGGATAAATTGAAGAACCAAAATAGTATGAAGCTGTTTTGAACTGGCAAACAAAAAATGCCAGTGCTCAAAATCAAACACTTCACCAATTAGGGAAAAAGATTGAACGAGTTGCCAATCAAGTCTCACAGACTGAAACAAAAGTTGATTCTATCAGCAATCGTCTTAATCAGATTTATATAAATCTACAGGACAGGATTTCTGAACTAGACACAGATCTCAGAAGAATGATTAACAATCACATCTGGGGTCCAGAGTTCAACAAAAAAAAAGTAGAAATCAGAAAACTCAAAACTTAAAACTGAGTTAGCTAGAATTGATGCTGAAAAAGCTCGACCGTCACTCTTTACAAAGACACAATCTATACCAGTTCCCCCTTTGGTGTTTGATACCTACCAACCTTCCCGATCTCAACCAGTTTATAACCAATTCTTTGGTTTTTCCCTCCTTCAACCTCAACAAATTCCTCAAAAAAAACCTTCTTGACCAAAGAAATCAAAATCCAAAGTTAAAATCTCATAACCAAAATAAAAGGCCACTTCTTCCTTTTCTGTTCCTCTAGAAGACTCTCCAACAGCAACCCCTGAACCTCTAAAAAAAGACAAACAACCAGTTGAACAATTTGTGAGGAGTTGTTTGTGGCTTTCAATGTCTGGTGAAAATAATAGTACATCATCGATGTAGATCAAAGCATGATGGAGGATCAGAGAAAAGATCTTGACCATTGCTTTTTGTAACAAAGATGAACTTTGAGACCGAATGGCATGACAGTCCACTAATAATGAGTATCAGGGATACAGTCAACTAGTGAGAAGATACGAGCCCCTTATCATCTTTAAGAAATGAATTAAATGGCAACTAATTCAGACCTTTTTTCAACATAGAAGGCTTGGCAAGCCCAATCTAAATCAGTGGGTTCAATGAGTCATTGTTGAAGCAATTGGGAACATTCTTGCTTTGCAAGTAAGAGGTCAGTTGGAGACATACCCGGATGAGATGCCTTTGTAGGGTTTATGTCTTCATTGAGCTTAAAAGGAAGGTGAATAAAGAATTGTTTATTTTTCCAAAGAGGTGAGGGATGATGGAATTGTGAATGACTGTCTAGACAGAATTGCATGAGTTTTTGGGAAATATCTGTGTATGGAGAAGGTGAATCGGATAATGTATACAGACGTGGAATATCTGTATAGGGCAAGAACATTTGTTTGAACCGAATTTCAGAGTTGGTGATGCAAAGATTTTTGACTAACTTTAGGATATCGAATCCTATGAGTAAGTCTTTGTCTCGAAGATGAGAGGCTATAACTTTTTTCTAAATTATACAATTTGAAAAGAATTGAATACCAATGGGTTTTTTTGTAATCAATTTGTTTCAAAAGTTTCTCCATTGACTGCTCTGAATAGTCTTGAATGATTTTCCCAACATTCTGAGGGAAGAGTAGAAGGATCAATCATACTGGTGTCTGAACCAGTATCAATAAACCAAATAACAGGAATAGGTTTATGGAATTTAGAAGGAAGAATTGACATTTTAAGTGAGGGTCTGAGAATGTTTGAGACTTAATTAACCTTTTGAATTGTAGAGATGACTGAAATATCATCAGAGTCAAAGGACTCTGCGATAATGAATGCAGTCTGTTCATCTTGTTCTGACTGTTCTGAGAAATTGGATTCAACATCTTCATTTTCAGAAAGCATTGAGGAATGTTGGAGGTGTTGAATGAGTCGAACAGCTTTTGCAGACTTAGATGAAATAACGAAAAGGTTTTCTAGATTTTTTGTGAAAGTGTTTCTAGAAATGCTTTTTCTTTTTGGTTGGGCAAACACACTTCTTGTCATCTTTACACTCAATTTTGAGGTAGAGTTTTTTACAGGCTAAGGAGAATGGCTGTTTGTTTTCCATAAGGTCTTTGAAGAATTCTTTCTGTTCACAGATTTTGTCTAAGCATAACATGGTCATTTGGAAAATCTTTCCAAGAGAGATGTTGGTTACGTCAAGATTAGAGGCTGTGAGTTGTCTTTACAGTTCAGGCTGTAATTCAGAAGGAAGAGAGGCTATGAAAACATGTTTGAGAGTCGGATCATTGAATCCGTCTAACTTGTAAAACAAAAAACTCATTCTTTTGTAATGAGCTTCCAAACGATGTCGTTTGAGAGAACAACATTTTATTTGGTGATATTCTTTTCTTGTCGCTTCATTTGTTGTAGACTTTTTACCAATGAACTGTTCATGGATAACAGGGAGAGCTTTAGCAATTGTAGTTTGCATGAATTGGAGTGGTCTATATTCTCCCAAGCTTTTTAACCAGTCTCGCAAAGAACCCGTTGAACGGGCCATGAATTCTCTGAAAACTGATTCTAATTGAGCATTTGGCTTTGTCATTTGGAGATCAATCCATGCAGCAAATTCTTGATGTTTAGCAGACCATTTGTGACAAGGAATGTCATCAAATGTGAATTAGGAGGATGATGATGGTTTTGTTGAACCATTATTTGTTGGTGGAGGCATTGGTGGAACAAGTTCTGTTTGTTCAGGTTGAGCATTGTTTTCATTATCAGAACTCTCAATAATTGGTGTTGTTTACCATGAGTACGTGGTGTTGTTTACACCAAATCTACAATAGTTAAAATTGTACTTTGGGCCAGTAGCCTGCAAGTTCTGGTTTCCAGCCGATATACCTCTATGAGCATCAAAAACTTAAAACATTTTTCTAGGTTTTACAACCCAAAATAGACTTTCCTCTTAGTCTAAAATAGGGTACCAAACCAGATAAAACTTATCAAGTTTTTTTATGCACAGGATCCTTGCATAAAGTAAGTGTAGAGCATACTTCCTTAAGATTTCAAAATGAACAGATTTAAGGTTTCTTAATTTTCTTTGAAGCCTTAGAGCTTCATTGACAGAGAGAGAGAGAGAGAGAATTTTAGAAAGCCATGGATAATGAAAATAGGAATTTTATTTTTCAAAAGCCGATATCTTACAATTGGTGGAAACTTCCTTATATAAAGAAGAAACTTGACTAGATCTTGATAAGACATGTCCTTATCAAGATGTCTTCTAAAAGTAAACAAACATTATTACGCTAAAGAAGAAACTTGTAAAGCAAACATTATTACAAGTGACAAAAGCTTTAATGGCTAACATGACTTTTGATAAAAGCTAACATGACTTCGACAATACTAACATAACTTTTGACAAAAGCTAAAGCCTAAAGAAAAACAATACGCTTAATAATTATACAAGGCAAAAGTAAAACAAAACATTTATTATAACAAGATAAACTACTTTATGGAGAGTGGAGATTCATATAGTTGTCTTCGGATGAGCTATCTGTTTCATCTGGATCACGGCTATTATTTTTTGGGAAAAATGTTTTGGATAGCCTTGGATGCTTACAATCGGGACCACGGCAAGGTGAATAAGGGCAGTCCCTTTTGTAGCCTGGTAGTAATTGCTTTGGTGACGTCTGAGTTGCTTTGTCCTTTTTCTAAGGCTAAGGCTGAGATGATGGTCCTGGTTCATGCATAGTTGGTTGTGGAAATTGTTGGAGATGTTGACTAAGTGGGAGAAATTCTTCCCATGGGTCTTGTGAGTCTTGATAAAGGAAATCGGTGAAATCTGGTTTTTCTTCTTTGCTGATGATGCTTGTGGATTTTGGTTTGGATATGGTAGATGGAGTTGGGATCATGATGAGGTCGTGTTGTGGACCCAGAGAGGTGTGAACAATGTCCTTGTGCGGAGCAGTTTGATGATTCAATTCACAAAGATAATTGTGGAGGCTTTTCTGTATTCCACTATCTTGTTCAAGGAGGGCTGGATGTGGTAAAGTCAACTAATCATATACCTGGTCTTGAGTCTAGAATGAGCTGGTGTCTGGATGTTGGAAGTATGACCTATGAATAATGATACGAACCCCGTCAAGAATTGACGCAACCCTAACCAAATTAGTTCCCAAGATCGAATCTAAACCCAGGAATGGAATGGAACCTTGACCCAATGCTTATTGGAAGCACGAACCTTGGTATGTGAAGACGCCACAATCAGCTATGGAAGGTCTGATTGATAAGTCAAGATATTAAACGCCACGGAAATCCGATAAGTTCAAAGAGTTCGTAAAGAACCAAAGAGAATTAACTCTCACAATTGCATAAAAAAAAAGTTTTTTCTCGTTTATTAGATACGAGTACATTATATAGGGTTGGTTACAAGAATTTAAACCAAATTAGAATCCTAATCTAAGTAAATAGGAAAGAATTTAAACCAAATTTGAATCCTAATCTAACTAAATAGGAAAGAATTTTACCCAAATCAAAATCCTATTTAGCTTTAAATGCCTCACATCAATTAAATAGAAACTAGGCAATTAAAATAGAACTAACTGATTTGTTTTCCTAATAGCCTCCTTAAGAAATGGGAAAGTATCTGAAAAAGGAAAAATAATATATTTTTCCGCCATAATGTGCAAACCAACTCCCTATTTCATGGAAGTGAATATTTGGAAACTTCAAAAGCGTGAATCATGCATTTATCATGAGCGATTCCTTCAAAGGGCCTCCATGAATTTGATTGAGCCCAAGTTGCTTGAATCAATCCATTAAGCGCTTCTTTGAATTTCTTTGCTCAAGCTCTCGTAACGGTTCCGACGGGAACTTGAACAAGATCTGAATATACCTTATCCCATGTGCTTGTGATAGTCTTATCCTTAATCTCATCAAATAATGAACACGGATGTGAACATTTTTGCTTCGGGTGGTGGCATACGTTCCAAATTATGAATTTCTGACAACTGTTGGAGTTTCTTTCTCCACCAAGGAATTGGAGAAAATCATTCAAGGAGTATCCAGATTAATGAAGTGGATATGTCTGGATTAAGCAGGTATTCCAAAGTGAGAGTGACAGGGACAATCAATTTAGTGGCATAGAGGACAGTTAGGCACCAGATGTAGCATAACTCATCTTCTGAGATATCTCTGGAAGGGTCTAGGGTCAAGCCTGCATGGAACAAGTTTTCTGGATAGAAGGTTGAAAATGGAAATGAGTCTGATAAGAGATAGGCTTTCATGAAAAACCTAAAAACAGCTTTCTTAGCGAACTCTTGTATAGCAAAGACTGTGGTGAAAGTTTTCCCGAGAGGAAAATATTTTTTGGTAATGGCTTGTGAAGGGAGTGAAGTAGCTATGAAGATGATAGGAAAATGATTTTTAGAGGATATGAAAAGCAAGGATTTCTCTGGTTTTGCAAGTCTTGAGAGCATATCAAGGATGAGGTTATGTTCTCCTTTTTCATGCTTCACAGAGAAGTCATATTTTGAAAACCAGTCTTTTAATCTTAGCAACATCTTTTCAGGAACATTTTTACCTTTGAAATTCTGACAAGAAAGTGGTAGCCGATAAGATGATACTCAAATTTCTGAATACCATTCTTGACTGCTAAAATTTCTTTGAACACACTGTGGTAACGGACCTGTGTGTCAGAGAAGTGTCCACTAGCATAGGCAATAAAGTGTTATTTGCCTTCTGCTTCTTCAAGGAGGATGGCCCCCCCAAGATTTTTCACTTGCATCAGTCTGTAGTATCCGTCTACCATCTGTGATAAGCTTTAATGGTGGCGGATTTTGCGCAATTTGCTTTAAAGTTGTAACAGTAAGTGTGTGGTTGTTGTTCCATGGTGGTGGATTCTTTTTCAACATGGCTGACAACTGGCGGGTGTGATTATCAACATGAGGAATAAAGTCTCTGATCTAGTTGATAATACCAAGAAATTGCTGTATTTGTCTTTTGGAAAGATCCTGATCTGGAAAGTGGATGAGTTCTTGGGCAATGTGCTCTCCTGGCTGGTAGTGTCCGTCTTTGATAGTCATTCCAAGGAATTCAATGTTATTGGTGGCAATTGTGCTTTTCTTAGCTGATAGCATGATTCCATGAATTTGGATTATATCAAAGAATTGATCTAACAATTGGCGATGTTCATCATGTGTACCTGAAAATAATAAAATATAGTTAATGTAAATCAACGCACTATGCAAGATGGTTTGGAAAATTGATGGAGCTGTTTTAAGACCAAAGAGTAAAATCGTCCATTGATAATGAGCATTTGGGATGCAAAAGGCAGTTTTGTATCTTTCTGAGGGTTTGATGCCAAGTTGCCAAAATCCGGATTTAAGATCAAAATTTGAAAAGATTTGGGCATTTTTTAGGAAAGAGAACATGCTCTGTCTTTTTGGCAAAGGGAACTTATCATCTTGTAAAAACATGTTTAGAGGTTGATAGTCAATGACTAATCGTTTTTTTCCTCTAACAATTTCATAATGTTTTTCAACATAAAAAGCTTGGCAAGCCCATTGAGAACTGGTAGGCTCGATGAGACCTTGGGCTAACAATTAAGAACATTCTTTTTGGGCTAGGACTAAGTCTAAAGGACTCATTCCTGAATGGGTGGCTTTGGTTGGGTTGATATCTTCATTCAACTTGAAGGGTAACTGAACAAAGAAGTGCGATTTTTTCCACAGAGGATTTGGATGGTGGAAATCAGCATGAGACTCAGGACAATATTTTAAAAACTTTGTAGAAATGTCTTGGAAGGATTGAGGGGTTTTAGTTAGACCATAAAGTTTAAGAATATTGGTGAATGGTTTGAACATGGACTTGACTCGAATTCCAGTAGGAATGATTTGGAGGTGTTTTATTTGGTGAATGATATCAAATCCTAACAAGATATCCTTATTAGGAAGATGAGAAATGATGACTTTTGTCCAGATAACACAGTTTGGAAAGATTTGAATACCAATGGATTTTTTGGTAATCAATTTGGTGGTGAAGAATTTTCCATTGACTACTTTTAAATTTTTTTCATAATGTTGCCAAGATTGAGGTGGAAGAATGTTCGGGTTTAACATACTTCTTTAGGCACTTGTATCAAGAAGTCCAATGGCAGGAATTGGTCTTTGGAATTTTGAAGGTAAGATTTAGAGTTTTATGGATGGAATTGGAATGGTGGTGTCTAAAGACAGAAGTTGTTGGTGAAAAACAATTTGAAACTCTTCGTTCTCAGAATCATCAGATGAGTTTTCCAGTGCAAACACTGTTTCATCAGTAAGTTTCTCTCGTTCTGAGAAGTAAAACTCAATTTCGTCTTGGTGAGGAGAGTAATCAGCGGTGGCCTGTAGATGTTCAAGTAAGCGGATGGCCTTATCTTTTTTGTTGGGGCAATCTTTGGCATAGTGGCCTTTCTTTTTGCAGATAAAACATCGGCTTGATTTTCTCTTTTACTGTTCTCTGAAAGAACTGGACCATTTTCTGAAGAACTTGTATGATTTTCTCCGGGACTTTGATCTAGGAAAAGAATCTGGATTTTTGAATTTTTTGAAATGCTTTTTCTTTTTGGTGCTGCATTTGATCTACAAGTAAGGCTTTTTGCAAGCACTTCGGAAAGGCTCTTTATCTTTCAAAGATTCTTTGAAAAATCATTTTTACATTCACATAGTTTCTCCAAGCATCCTTTGGCAATTTGAAAGATTTTCCCCAAAGAAATGTTGTCAATTTGGAGATTAAGAGAAGTAAGCTGCCTTTGTATATCTGGCTGTAATTCCTCAGGTAATGACGCCAAAAATACATGTTTGAGAGTTGGATCATTGAATCCATTGAGCTTGTAAAACAAAATTGACATCCGTTTGTAATGGAAATCAAGATCTTTTGCCTTGAGTGAGCAGCATTTCACGTTAAGATAGTCACGTCTTGCAGCTTCAAACACTGCTGTAGATTCTCCAATAAATTGTTCATGGATGATAGCAAGAGCACTTGAAACATTAGGAAGTTGCACAAACTGTAGTTGTCTGTACTCTCCTAAAGTATTGAACCAATCTCTTAGAGATCCCGTAAAACGGGTAGCGAGTTCTCTAAGAACAGAGGCTGTTGTTGCATTTGCTCTTAACATTTGGAGATCTGTCCAGGCGGCCATTTCGGCTAGTCGTTCTCTCCATTTAGCTGCAGGTATATCATCAAAAGTAAACCATGGGCCATTTGATGGTTATGATCAAAGAATGGGTCTGTTCTTGATGATTGGGCAGGATCAGTTTCTTCTGGTTCGGCCATGAGAATTTTGGTGATATCAGCATAGGACTTTTCAGAGTCACTAGTTGATATTGAAGATTCAGGGGAAGATTCTATTCCAGATTCAGATGGGCTTTCTGAAACAGGTAAATTTGAATCAAAAATTGGATTATCTGTATCAGATGGATTTGGGACCATTTAGGCACTGAACTATTGTATGGGTGCTTTATCTTTGGCTTAGGCTGGTGGTGCTTGTGTAGGCAGAGATGTATAAAGAAGTGATTGGTATTCTGGGAGTGACAAAGATGGTTGAGGTATTTTTTCTGGTCGAGGTCGAGATTGAGGTTTAGACTGAGATGGTTTAGGTAATGGATTGTTTCTAAAAAGGGTATGTGTCATACCAAACAATTTAGATGGATCTTGTGGCCTAATGGGAGATAGCATTGGTGCAAAAGGATGGAAAGTTGGGCTGATGGTAGGTAAAGGTGGTGATGCGGTGAATAGTATTGGCCTTTGCTTTTCTAACTCAATCTGTTCAAGCTCTGCTTTTAATTTCCTGATTTCCTTTTCTTTTTGATCAAATTCTGAACCATAGTACCTTTGACTAAGCATGGCTCGTAACTCTGAATCTAGTTGAGAGATTATGGATTGAAGGTTTTGATAGATTTGCTGCATCTTTGAAGTGATTGAATCGGCTTTGGATTCAATATGAGCATAAACTAATATGATTCACCTTTTTATGAATATCGACTAGGGTTTCATTTTGGGCTCTGGCATTTTGTGTTTACTAGTTGAGGACAGCTTCAAAAGGTTTGGGGTCTTCTAAGTGACCTGTAGGAGTGATGGCTGAAGGAATAAAGGGTTTGGTTACAACTTTTCTTTGTAGGTCGGCGTGTGTTTCTAGAACAGAGAAATTGAAGGAATAATCACGTGATGTTGATGAAAACATCATGCAAGCCATGGGTTGTATGGTAGGTATGGTATTTTGAACTGGTGGAAGAACTTCATTTTTGTAATTCTTTGCAATTCATTTAAGTTCTTTTTTGTAAATAGGTAAAGGAGCTGGTAGAGGTGGAGGATTTTGTGGTGGTTTGGGTTGATTGTATGAACATGGAGATTTGGGTATTTTCTTTTTGGGCTTCCTTCTCCGTTTTGAATCATAATCGTCCTCTTCTTCCCAATCATCCAAACAGGGACAATCTGGGTCACAATTTCTTGATCCTGGTATATCCCAAAGAAAGTGGCCATTGAGTTTAGCTGGGTAGACAAGATATCCTTCTGAATTGAATCCTGTAATTGACAACTTTTCTTGTGTTGTCTGAGCAGCTGTGATCATTACTGAATAGGTGAATGAGAGCCTTGGAAGCTCTTCTGGTGCTGTCATTCTGACCGTTCCATCAGTTTTCCATTCGAACATACTTTCTGATGTCTGAATAAGAGCAGTATAGGTGTGGAACTTCTCATAATTAGAAATCCATTCCAAGGGCATGAGTTTTATGAGTTCATGTCGAGAGATCTGTCTTGGAATTTGGATGATGGTGGGTATCTGATCTGAAAGGGCGTCAGAGTGGTGGTCAAGTGTGGGAAGGTCTAAGGCATGGTTTTGAAGCCTATAGACTAGCTGGTGATGAAGTGTTGCAATCTTTGCAGAAGAGATTTGTTCTGCACCTTGAATTTGTACTTGGACTTTCAAGGCTGTGAAAAGATTGGTGTCTTGAAAAGAAAGGTTGAAATTTGGATAAAAAGTGAGGAGAACACTTCCAGCATGAAGGGTGGTTAGAACAGTACCAATAACAACATCTTGATACTGTTTGAACCTGGTGTCCAGTATAGCAATTCTGGCTGTGACAGGTAATCCTTTCCTTCCATGTAAGGTCAGGATTAATCTTACTCCTCCGAGATGGAGATGAGTATAACCTTCTCTTTAACTCTGAAGGAATTTCTAGAGTAACATATTGTTCAGCTGTTGTAGCCTGAAGTGTGCACTGATCCAATCTAGAAGACTGGATATATTCTTTTGGCTGTGGTTGTCTAGTGGGAATGAGGGTGCAGATGCTGCGGGTAAAGGAGTGTGGGCGTTTGTAAAGTTGGTAAGGACTAATAAGAGGGAAAGATGACTCATTGATTTGTGCAGATTCAGGGATGTACGAATATTCAACAAGGTTTTCTATTTATTTGGCTGTTTGTTTAGTACAGGATTTTGGGAGTGAGAGAGTAGAAGAAAGAGAGACGGGAGTGATTACAGAAGAAGTAGAAGATTCGTTTGATGAAGTTGATGCCACATTTGAAAATTTCTCTCTGTCTTTGAAGTCTTTAGCTTAAAAAATCATAAGAAAACTTCTATCATACCATTTTGTGATTTGAAGAACATAATTTTGAAAATAATTTTATTTTCAAGGATAGTAAAACTCTGGGATGGCTCTGATACCATATTAGTACGTGGCGTTGTTTACACCAGATCTACAACAGTTAAAACTGTACTTTGGGCCAGTAGCCCACAAGTTCTGGTTTTTAGCTGATATACCTCTAAACTTAAAATATTTTTCTAGGTTTTACAACCCAAAACAGACTTTCCTCTTAGTCTAAAACAGGGTACCAAACTGTACGTGGCGTTGGTTACCATTATCAGAACTCTCAATAGTTGGTTCTTCCGTTTTAGTTACCATGAGCATGCTAGAGATGTCAGCATATTCTGATTCTAAATCTGAGGAGGTAGCGTTTAAGTCTGTGGATGATAATAAGGAAGATAAGGATGAGTTTGACTCATGATCAGTTTTTAATTCAGATACGGAGGAAGAGATTTGGGTCTGAATACCACAGTAATGGTATTGTTCAGCTAGTTATTTGTCTCTTTTCGGAGGTTCAGGGGTTGCTGTTGGTGAGTCTTCTGGAGGAACAAAAAAGGAAGGAGCGACCTTTTGTTTTGGTTCTGAGATTTTAACTTTGGATTTTGATTTCTTTAGTGAAGAAGGTTTTTGTTGAGGAATTTGTTGAGGTTGAAAGAGGGAAAAACCAAAGAATTGGTTATAAACTGGTTGAGATCGGGATGGTGAGTAAAAAGGTTGGTAGGTATCAAACACCGGAAGGGGAACTGGTATAGATTGTGTCTTTGTAAAGAGTGACGGTCGAGCTTTTTCAGCATCAATTCTGGCCAACTCAGTTTTGAGTTTTCTGATTTCTGCTTCTTCTCTATTAAACTCTGGACCCGAGATGTGATTGTTAATCATTCTTCTGAGATTTGTGTCTAATTCAGAAATCCTGTCCTATAGATTTCTATAAATCTGATCAAGACGATTGCTGATATAATCAACTTTTGTTTCAGTCTGTGAGACTTGGTTGGCAACTCGATCAATCTTTTTCCCTAACTGGTGAAGTGTTTGATTTTGAGCACTGGCATTTTTTGTTTGCTAGTTCAAAACAACTTCATACTATTTTGGTTCTTCAATTTGTCCAGAGGATGTAACTGGAGATTGGACAAATGGTTTTGACACAACTTTGGTTTGTGGGTCTATTTGTTTTTCAAGAGGAGGAAAGGTTTCATCATAAGATTGGCCTGAAAACATTAGGCATGATCTTATCTTGGGTTAAACACTTTGTGTAGGAGGTTTTGGGTCTGGTGGTGGTTGATGGGAGATCTGTTTGCAATGTGTTTTAGGATGAGATGGCTTTTTCTTTTTCTTCTTTCTCCTTCTCATGATCTCAATTTTTTCATCTATATCCGTATCATCCAAACAAGGACAATCTAGATTGCACATATGGGCTTTAGGAACATCCTATTGAAAATGACCATTGAGTTTGTCAGGATATACAAGATAACCTTATGAAGAAAAACCATGTATTGGAAGCTTCTTTTCTTGACCAGTTTGGACTGCAGTGATCATTACAATGTAAGAAAGCCTTGGATTTTCTGAAACTGGTATAGTCTTAGGTTTTTGAAAAGACATTTTGACCTATCCATCATTTCTTCTTTCAAAAGTGGCCTGTGTGGTTTGAACTGGTTCAGAATTTTGGTGGAAGTGCTCATAATTTATAAGCCAATCAAGAGGCATGAGTTTGAGCAAATCTTGTTTCTGAATCTATTTAGGGATTTGAATTGTGGTTAAGATGGTTTCTGTGTCAGCAAGGATCATTAGGGCATCTGATGTGGTTTGGGCTATGGGAAGGTCTAGTGATGCGAATCCCACAATGAAACTTTGAAACATATTCTTAATTTGAAGTTTCAACCCCAAGAAAGTTCTAAATAGATTTAAGACAAACAAAACCTTGACCCAAATGCTTAAGAAAACATGAACCAAAGGTATAGAGAATGATATTGACGCCACACTCAAGAAGTAGATGAGAAGGTGAGTGATAAGTCTAAATTTGGAACGCCACAAGAATGCTAATTCTTGATAAGTTCACTAGTTCTCAAAAGAACCAAAGAAAGAATAATCTTTCAAATTCAAATAACATTAATCTCTAATTCTCTTACATAGCAAGGTTGCTGGGTTTAAATAGGCTAATAAAAACCTAAGATCCTAAAAATACAAATGGAAACATTGGAACAACCCTCCAAGTATAGGTTTGTCAAAGGATGCTTCAAAAGTCTTCACCAACCCACCATAATTAATGCTAGCATTGACAAACTTAATACTTACCTTATTTAATGTTATCATTGACAAACTTAATGTTAGCCCACCATTATTGATGGTAGACTTACCTTACACATTGACAAACTTGAAACAAAACAAACAAATGAAGTTGAAAAACAAAGGAGTCGTTGAAAATCCCAAGTCTGAACAAGCTGTAATGAATTGGTCATAACTCCTTCTAGAGAACTCCAAATCTAGCTCTGTAAAATTCATTGGAAAGCTAACTTAATTATCTTTCCAACGGTATATAGCTTGAATATTACTTCTGGCTCAATCAATACCAGTTTTATTCCGAAGTTGCCCTTCCTGCATTTGATCCAAGTTGTGTATTCGGCTGCCCAATAGCTTGAATAAAGGCCACAATGTCTTGTCTTCTCTCCAAGCCCAATTCATGATGTCTTGTATCTTGAATTGTATTTTCAATCCATATTTTCTCAATTAATCCATTTAAAGCAGCTTGCATCTTTTTGGCTCTAGCTCTTGTAATTGGGCCTCCATGAATGTGCAAAGGATCACTTGAAGCTTTAATGGTATTCTCTTGATGGTTCTCATCATTCCCCTCTCCTCAAAAGGATTCGTCCTCGAATCTTCACCTACATCAAAAAGAGAAAGATCAGAAACATTGAAAGTAGCACTCACATTATACTCACCAGGAAGATCCAATTTGTAGGCATTGTCATTTATTCTTGCAACCACTTGAAATGGACCATCTCCCCTTGGAAGCAACTTGGAACGCCTTTGTGTTGGAAACCTCTCCTTTCTCATATGCACCCAAACCCAATCTCCAGGCTGAAAAACCACTTGCTTACGTCCTTTGTTGGCTTGAGTAACATATTGTTCAGTTCTCTTTTCTATGTGTTGTCGCGTTCTCTCATGCAATTGCTTGACAAATTCAGCTTTCTTTTACCATCCATACTAGCACGCTCATCAATAGGTAAAGGCAATAAATCCAAAGGAGTTAATGGATTAAAACCATATACAATCTCAAATGGTGAAAATTTAGTAGCTGAATGGACAGTTCTATTGTAAGCAAATTCAACATGTGGCAAACATTCTTCCCAAGTTTTCAAGTTCTTTTGAATAATGGCACGCAACAAAGTAGACAAAGTTCTATTTACAACCTCGTTTGTCCATCAGTTTGTGGATGACAAGTAGTAGAAAACAAAAGTTTAGTACCCAACTTACCCCACAAAGTTTTCCAAAAGTGGCTCAAGAACTTAGCATCTCGATCTGAAACTATGCTCCTTGGTACTCCATGCAATCTGACTATTTCCTTGAAAAACAAATTAGCTATGTTTGTTGCATCATCCGTTTTGTGACATGGAATGAAATGTGCCATCTTTGAAAACCTATCAACAACAACAAAAACAGAATCCTTTCCCCTTTTTGACCTAGGTAGACCCAAAACAAAGTCCATAGAAATATCAACCCAAGGTTCGCTAGGTATGGGTAAAGGGGTATACAATCCATGGGGTAAAACTTTAGACTTAGCATGTTTACAAGATATACACTTCTCACATATTCTTTCAACATCACGTTTCATATGTGGCCAAAAAAAGTGTTCTTTTAAAACATCTAAAGTCTTTGCAATGCCAAAATGTCCCATTAAACCTCCCCCATGGGCTTCACGCACAAGCAATTCACGCAAAGAACTATGAGGCACACACAATTTATTCTCTCTAAATAAGAACCCATCATGCCTATAGAACTTTCCAAATGCAACTTTCTCACAAGCATTAAACACATTAGCAAAATCAGGATCATTAACATATAATTCTTTGATATGCTCAAATCCTAACAACTTTGCATTTAATGTAGAGATAAGTGCATACCTTCTAGATAATGCATCAGCCACCACATTCTCCTTACCTTGTTTGTATTTGATCACATAAGGAAATGGCTCAATAAATTCAACCCATTTGGCATGTCTCTTATGCAACTTACCTTGCCCTTTCAAATGCTTCAAGGACTCATGATCAGTGTGTATAACAAACTCTTTAGGTAGAAGATAATGTTGCCAAGTTTCCAATGCTCTCACCAATGCATACATCTCTTTGTCATAGGTAGGATAATTTAGGGCTGCTCCACTCAATTTCTCACTAAAATAAGCAATTGGACGCCCTTCTTGCACCAAAACAGCTCCAATACCTATACCTGAAGCATCACACTCAATTTCAAAAGTTTTAGCAAAATCAGTAAAGCAAGTAATGGTGCAGAAACTAATTTCTCCTTAATTAGATTAAATGCCCTTTCTTGTTCACTACCCCACTTAAATCCCACATGTTTCTTCACAATTTCAGTTAATGGTGCAGCAAGGGTGCTAAAATCTTTCACAAATCTTCTATAAAAACTAGCCAAACCATGAAAACTTCTTACCTCACTTACACTTTTAGGTGTAGGCCACTCCTTGATAGCTTTTACCTTCTCTTCATCAACCTTAATTCCTTTAGCACTCACAACATAACCAAGAAAAACAATCTGATTTGTACAAAAGGAACACTTCTTCAAATTAGCATACAATTTTTCCTTCCTTAAAACAGTCAATACACTTTGCAAATGTTCAATGTGTTCTTCTATGCTTTTACTATAGATCAAAATATCATCAAAATAGACAACTACAAACTTACCAATAAAAGCATGGAAAACATGGTTCATTAACCTCATAAAAGTGCTAGGTGCATTAGATAACCCAAATGGCATCACTAACCACTCATATAAACCATATTTTGTTTTAAAGGCAGTTTTCCATTCATCTCCCTCTCTAATCCTAATTTGATGATATCCACTTTTAAGATCAATTTTACTAAACACACAAGAACCATGCAATTCATCAAGCATGTCATCAAGTCTAGGAATAGGATGTCGATACTTTACAGTGATTTTATTGATTGCACGACAATCAACGCACATTCTCCACGTTCCATCCTTTTTGGGCACTAGTAGAACTGGTAGCGCACAAGGACTCATGCTCTCCCTCACATATCCCTTTGCCAAAAGTTCTTCAACTTGCCTTTGAAGCTCCTTTGTCTCCTCGGGGTTGCTTCTATATGCGGGTCTATTAGGAATGGTAGCTCCAGGAACGAAGTCTATTTGATGCTCAATTCCCCTAATAGGTGGCAAACCATTAGGGACCTCATTTGGAAACACATCATCAAAGTCCTGCAAAAGAGTCACAATAGCACTAGGCAAAGAAACGTTAAGCTCATTAGTATGTAAACAAGCCTCTTTGCACAAAAGTACAATGATAGGCTGTTTTGAAAAGAAAGCCCTCTTAACCTCACTCTCTTTTGCAAACGAGTTCACTTGTTGCCTCTCTTTTCTCTCAACAATATTTTTTTCTATCTTTGCACTTGCTTTTCTCTCAATCTCTCTTTCTTTTGTACTCTCTTTTTCTTTTTTTGCATCACTCTCTTTTTGTATTGACATTTGATCCTCATACACTTGTCTAGGTGTTAAAGGAGGTGGAGCATAGCTTCTCCAAAATGGGTAGTGGACTTGGTGGAGGTGGAGGGTCTTTTGGTGGTTTGGGTTATATCTATTTAAATAACCATCATGTGTCACACGCCTATCATATTGCCAAGGTCGCCCCAAAAGAATGTGTCCAGCATGCATGGGTACTACATCACATACAACCTCATCCTTGTATCTCCCAATAGAAAATGAAACCAGCACTTGTTTATTTACTTTAACTTCCCCACAATCATTCAGCCATTGTAGGTTATATGGCCTAGGATGTTTCAAAGTTTTCAAATTCAATTTTTCAACTAAACCAGTGCTAGCTACATTAGTACAACTTCCACCATCAATTATCATACTACATACCTTATCTTTGATGTGGCATCTAGTATGAAAGATGTTATCACGTTGTACCTCCGCATCCTCTTTTACTTGCATGTTGAGAGCACGCCTAGCAACCATCAATTTACCATCAACAGGATACTCTACACCATCATTAGCATCCTCCAAAGGTGGCATAGGATCATCATCCGATTCACTCTCGGTTTCCACATCACCATTATCCCTCAAGATCATTGCTCTCTTGTTTGGGCATTGAGATGCAATATGACCTGTCCCCAAACATTTAAAACACTTAATATCTCTATTTCTAGAGTGTTGGGAATCAGATTTACCTTTGCTTTGATTGCCTCCCTCTTTATGATCTTTGAATGGCTCAATCTTAGGCTTTGAAACAACCTTTTCATCTTTGCTCCATTTTGACTTCCATGAGGAAGATGAACCCAAATTGGTTCTAGTGGAACCTTTCTTTTTCAGTTGTCGTTCCACTTTCATGGCCATGTGAACCACGTCTTCCAACTCAACATAGTGCTGCAAGTCAACCACATTAGCAATATCTTGATTTAAACCATGTAAAAATCTTGCCATAGTGGCCTCTCGTTCTTCTTCAATGTTGGCTCGAATCATGATTATTTCCATCTCCTTGTGGTAATCTTCCACACTTCTAGAACCTTGTGTAAGACTTTGAAGCCTTTGGTGCAGCTCCCTATAATAATGACTAGGAACAAATCTCCTCCTCATGATGGCCTTCATCTCCTCCCAAGTGTTTATAGGCCTTTCACGATTTCGTCTCCTACTCAAAACAAGTTGATCCCACCAAATAATAGCATAATCAGTAAATTCAACAGCAGCTAGTTTTACCTTTTTCTCCTCAGAGTAGTTGTGGCAATCAAATACTAGCTCCACTTTTTTTTCCCACTCCAAATAAGCTTCCGGATCATTTTTACCTTGAAAAGAAGGAATTTTCAGTTTGATACTCCCCAAATCACGATCTATACGTCTTGCCCTTCTATCATCTCTTCCACGCATGTCAACAGTGGCTTGATCATCAAAATTATCTAGGTCATCACCATCTTCTTCTCCCATGGCAGCACGCCCTTGATTACCTCTTACATTAGGAGCTATTGGTTGTTGCCCCCTTTGTAGATTGGCTATGGCAGTGTCTTGCCTCTCCAATTTGTCACGGATCTCTCCAAACATCAGATTCATGTGCTCAAATTGTTGTTGCATGGCTTTGAGCATGAATGATTGGTCTACAGCTTCTTGATCTTTTGACATATTTGTGATATGAAAAAAAAATGTTAACAAAAAGACCTCACAACACTCCCTCATGTGTTTCACTCAATTTGATGTCACTTAACTCTCGTGTTTAACACACAAATGGGTTTTTACCCTCTAATGATCTCACAATTTTTTTTTTTAACACACTTAATTCTCTTTTTCAGTTCTTTATTGAACTAAATAAACAAAATCAAGAAAACCCAGGTGGCACACCAAATATGATGAATCAACACACTAAACAAAGAAAAGGAATTAAGAGGACACAAAGAACAACAAGGAATTCGATGAAAAGAAAGCAAGAAAGCAAAGGAACACAATTGATATTGTGTGCAAACAATGTCAAGGAAAAGGAATAACTAAAATTCAATTTGATGAAAGTAGGAATACTTGATTCCTTTTGCAAGCTTTTTTTTTTTTTTTTTTTTGATAATCAAAATATATAAAACATTCAAACCTGATTAGAAACTAGCTCTGATACCAAATGATGCGAATCCCACAACGAAACTTTGAAACATATTCTTAATTTGAAGTTTCAACCCCAAGAAAGTTCTAAATAGATTTAAGACAAACAAAACCTTGACCCAAATGCTTAAGAAAACATGAACCAAAGGTATAGAGAATGATATTGACGCCACACTCAAGAAGTAGATGAGAAGGTGAGTGATAAGTCTAAATTTGGAACGCCACAAGAATGCTAATTCTTGATAAGTTCACTAGTTCTCAAAAGAACCAAAGAAAGAATAATCTTTCAAATTCAAATAACATTAATCTCTAATTCTCTTACATAGCAAGGTTGCTGGGTTTAAATAGGCTAATAAAAACCCAAGATCCTAAAAATACAAATGGAAACATTGGAACAACCCTCCAAGTATAGGTTTGTCAAAGGATGCTTCAAAAGTCTTCACCAACCCACCATAATTAATGCTAGCATTGACAAACTTAATACTTACCTTATTTAATGTTATCATTGACAAACTTAATGTTAGCCCACCATTATTGATGGTAGACTTACCTTACACATTGACAAACTTGAAACAAAACAAACAAATGAAGTTGAAAAACAAAGGAGTCGTTGAAAATCCCAAGTCTGAACAAGCTGTAATGAATTGGTCATAACTCCTTCTAGAGAACTCCAAATCTAGCTCTGTAAAATTCATTGGAAAGCTAACTTAATTATCTTTCCAACGGTATATAGCTTGCATATTACTTCTGGCTCAATCAATACCAGTTTTATTCCGAAGTTGCCCTTCCTGTATTTGATCCAAGTTGTGTATTCGGCTGCCCAATAGCTTGAATAAAGGCCACAATGTCTTGTCTTCTCTCCAAGCCCAATTCATGATGTCTTGTATCTTGAATTGTATTTTCAATCCATATTTTCTCAATTAATCCATTTAAAGCAGCTTGCATCTTTTTGGCTCTAGCTCTTGTAATTGGGCCTCCATGAATGTGCAAAGGATCACTTGAAGCTTTAATGGTATTCTCTTGATGGTTCTCATCATCTAGTGCATGATTCTATAATCTATACAGTATTTGATGATGGAGAGTTGCAATCTTGGAAGTAGGGGTTTGTTCTGCTCCTTGGAGCTGAACTTGAACTTTTAAAGTTTTTGGCAGGTTGGGATCTTCTAAGGACATGTTGAAATTCGGATAGAAAGTCAACAAGACACTACCAGCATGGAGTGTTGTTAGGATGGTTCCAATAACAGCATGTTGATACTGTTTGAACCGTGTCTCAAGAAGAGCAATTCTGGCTGTGAAATGTAAGCCTTTTCTACCATGGAGGGTGAGAATTAGTCTAACACCACCAAGATGAAGATGTGTATACCTTTCTCGTTTCCAAGAGGTTACGAGATCAGTAGGAATTTCTAAAGTGACATATTGTTCACTTTGAGATGCTTGGAGGGCACACTGATCTAGTTTATAGAGACTGTAAGGACTCATAACAGGGAATTGTGATTCATTGATTTGAGCAAACTCTGGAATATCCTATATTCAACTAAATTTTTTATTTTTGAGGCAACGTGTTTTTGACAATTTTTTGGTAAAGAAAAGAGTAGAAGACAAAGAGATGTGAGTTGAAGAAGATGAAGAAGGAGTTGAAGATGAAGTTGTTGTATCCATATTTCTGAAATCTTCTTTTAGGAGTTCAAAGAAATTATCTGAAATTACTTATGATACCACCTCTACGAGAGTGTATAATGGCTCTGTAACTCAGAAGAATGTCAAATTTCAATGGTCAGAATAGTGTGGGGTATGCGACCACGAAAAGTTTTAAAATTAGAAAGGGGTTTATTTCAGAGATTAACCCAAACCCTAAATATATTGCGGGTTTAGGTTCAGGGATTTTATCGAGGCCCCAAACGCGAAATCAAACCCGAGCTATTTTTTTAATGAAATAATAAAAAATACATAACAAAACTCTAGATCTAAACTCATTAACTCATGGCCTCACCGCCTTTGCTGCCATTTGATCAATTAAGGAAATTTTTTTCCTTTTTCAGCAGAATTTTAACATATAATATCACCGTAACTGAAATAAAAAATAAATAAGAAGAAGAGTTGAAGGGGGCCAACTAATTACCTATAGTTTCATGCAGAAAGGGGTCCATATGTTTACAAAATAGTTCAAAATTCATTCAGGAATGGCTTTTTGGACAATATTCAAGGAATTTTGAGAAATAGAGGTATAAGGAGAAGGGGTTTCAGACAATGTATACAGATGTAAGGTATCTGTATAAGGAAGGTACATTTGTTTATACCTGATGCCTGAATGGGTGATGAAGAGATTTTTGATCAAGTGAAGAACATCAAAACCGATGAGTAAATGTTTGTTGGAAAGATGAGAAACAATCAATTTTTTCCAAATAACACAATTAGGAAAGAATCGAATACCAATGGGTTTTTTGTTAATCAATTTTGTCTCAAAGATTTCTCCATTTACGGTTTTGAAAAACCTTGAATGATTTTCTAGGTAACCAGAAGGAAGGACAGAAGGATCAATCATACTGGTTTCTGCACCAGTATCTAAAAAACCTATGATTGGGACTGGCTTGTGAAATTTTAAGGGAAGAACAGAAATTTTGACAGAGGGAATGGAAGGTTTAGATGGTTTAGATACTTGGTTGATTTCTTGGACTGTGGAAATAACAGAAAATTTATCAAAATCAGATGATTCTACAAGGATGAAGACTATTTATTCATCTTGTTCTGTTTGTTCAGAAAAGTTAGACTCAACATCTTCATTTTCAGAGAGTAGTGAAGATTGCTGGAGGTGTTGTACAAGTTTGATAGCTTTGGCAGATTTGTGAGGACAATCTCTGGCAAAATGACCCCGTTTTTTATAAATGAAACACTTGTTGTTTTTCTTTTTCTTGTATTGAGAGGGATCTTTTTTTCTGAAATATCGGAAAGGCTTTCTGGATCTGGATGAGGATTTATGGAAGTGTTTTTTTTCTTTTTGGAAGAACAGTCACACTTCTTGTTGTCTTTGCACTCAATTTTGAGGTAAGGCTTTTTGCAGGCTGAGGCAAAAGGCTGTTTGTTCTCCATAAAATCTTTGAAGAACTCTTTTTGCTCACAAATTTTGTCAAGACATGCGAGAGCCATTTGGAAGATTTTCCCCATGGATATGTTATTTACAACAAGGTTGGAAGCAGTGAATTGTCTTTGCAATTCAGGCTGTAACTCTTGAGGAAGAGAGGCTATGAAGACATGCTTCAATGTTGGATCATTAAATCCATTTAGCTTGTAGAATAACATGTTCATTCTTTTGTAATGCATTTCCAAATGATGTCTTTTGAGATAGCAACATTTCATCTGATGGACCAGCTGTTTTATTTGATGCAGTTAGCTCACCAATCCATTGTTCATAGATATATCCGAGAGCTAGCACTGTTTTAGTTTGGACAAATCCCTGAGACTTTCAAACCAATCACGGAGAGATCCAGTGAATCTGGAACAAAATTCACGAAGCACTACTTGTGAATTGGCATTAGGTCTTATCATTTGCAAGTCTATCCATGCAGCAAATTCTTGATGTCTGGCTGGCCATCTGTGGCGAGGAATGAAGCTTGTAATTGGCAGCTTTTCTTGTGCTGTCTGAATAGCTATGATCATTGCTGAATAAGTGAATGAGAGCCTTGGAGGTTCTTCTGGTGCTGTTGGTAGAGGTCTGAAAGTCATTATGACCGTTCCATCGGGTCTCCTTTCGAACATACTTTCTGATGTCTGAATATGAGCAGTATTGGTATGAAACTTTTCATAATTTGAAATACATTCCAAGGGCATGAGTTTTATGAGTTCATGTCGAGGGATCTGTCTTAGAATTTGGATGATGGTGGGTATCTAATTCTGCTAACACCATAAGGGCGTCAGATTGGTGCTCAGGTGTGGGAAGGTCTAAGGCATGGTTTTGAAGCCTATAGACTAGCTGGTGATGAAGTGTTGCAATCTTTGTAGAAGAGATTTGTTCTGCACCTTGAATTTATACTTGGACTTTCAAGGCTGTGGAAAGATTGGTGTCTTGAAGAGAAAGGTTGAAATTTGGATAAAAAGTAAGGAGAACATTTCCAGCATGAAGGGTGGTTAGAACAGTACCAATAACAGCATCTTGATACTGTTTGAACCTGGTGTCCAGCATAGCAATTCTGGCTGTGACAGGTAATCCTTTCCTTCCATGTAAGGTCAGGATTAATCTTACTCCTCTAAAACCTTCTCTTTTCTAGTTGGAGATTAACTCTGAAAGAATTTCCAAAGTAACATATTGTTCAGCTGTAGTAGCCTGAAGTGTGCACTAATCCAATCTAGAAGACTGGATATATTCTTTTGGCTGTGGTCGTCTGGTGGTAATGAGGGTGCGAATACTGCGGGTAAAGGAGTGTCGGCGTTTGTAAAGTTGGTAAGGACTAATAAGAGGGAAAGACGACTCATTGATTTGTGCAGATTCAGGGATGTATGAATATTCAACAAGGTTTTCTATTTTGTTGGGTGTTTATTTAGTGCAAGATTTTGGGAGTGAGAGAGTAGAAGAAAGAGAGACTGGAGTGATTATAGAAGAAGTAGAACATTCATTTGATGAAGTTGGTGCCATATTTGGAAATTTCTCTCTGTCTTTGAAGTTTTTAGCTTAAAAAATCATAAGAAAACTTCTATCATACCATTTTGTGATTTGAAGAACATAATTTTGAAAATAATTTTATTTTCAAGAATAGTAAAACTCTGGGATGGCTCTGATACCATATTAGTACGTGTCGTTGTTTACACTAGATCTACAACAGTTAAAACTGTACTTTGAGCCAGTAGCCCGCAAGTTCTGGTTTCCAGCCGATATACAACCCAAAACAGAATTTTCTCTTAGTCTAAAATAGGGTACCAAACCAGATAAAACTTATCGAGTTTTATGATGCACAGGATCCTTGCATAAGGCAAGTACAGAGCATACTTCCTTGAGATTTCAAAATGAACAGATTTAAGCTTTCTTAATTTTCTTTGAAGCCTTAGAGCTTCATTGACACAGAGAGAGAGAGAGAGAATTTTAGAAAGCCATGGATAATGAGAATAGGAATTTTATTTTTCCAAAAGCCGATATCTTACCACTGGTGGAAACTTCCTTATATAAGGAAGAAACTTGACTAGATCTTGATAAGACATGTTCTTATCAAAATGTCTTCTAGAAGTAAAGCAAACATTATTACAAGCGACAAAAGCTTTAATGGCTAACATGACTTTTGACAAAATCTAACATGACTTTGACAATACTAGCATGACATTTGACAAAAGCTAAAGCTTAAAGAAAAACAATACGCTTAATAATTATACAAGGCAAAAGTAAAACAAAACATTTATTATAACAAGGCAAACTACTTTATGGAGAGTGGAGATTCATTTAGTCGTCTTCGGATGAGTTGTCTGTTTCATCTGGATCACGGCAGTTATCTTTTGGCAAAAATGTCTTGGTTAGCCTTGGATGCTTACAATAGGGACCACGGCAAGGTGGATAAGGGCAGTCCCTTCTGTAGCCTGGTAGTAATTGCTTTGGTGACGTCTGAGTTGCTTTGTCCTTTTTCTAAGGCTGAGGCTGAAATGATGATCCTGGTTCATGCATAGTTGGTTGTGGAAATTGTTGGAGATGTTGACTGAGTGGGAGAAATTCTTCCCGTGGGTCTTGTGAGTCTTGATAAAATAAATTGGTGAAATATGGTTTTTCTTCTTTAATGATGATGCTTGTGGATTTTGGTTTGGATACGGCAGATGGAGTTGGGATCATGATGAGATCGTGCTGTGGACTTAGAGAGGTGTGAACAATGTCCTTGTGCGGAGCAGTTTGAAGATTCAATTCACAAAGACAATTGTGGAGGCTTTTCTGTATTCCACTATCTTGTTCAAGGAGGGCTGGATGTGGTAAATTCAACCAATTATATACCTGGTCTTGAGTCCAGAATGAGTTGGTGTCTGGATGTTGGAAGTATGGCCTATGAATAATGAACACGGATGTGAACATTTTTGCTTCCGGTGGTGGCATACGTTCCAAATTATGAATTTCTGACAACTGTTGGATTTTCTTTCTCCACCAAAGAATTGAAGAAAACCATTCAAGGAGTTTCCAGGTTAATGAAGTGGATTTTTCTAGATTAAGCAGGTATTCCAAAGTGAGAGTGACAGGGACAATCAGTTTAGTGGCATAGAGGACAGTTAGGCACCAGATATACCATAACTCATCTTCTGAGATATCCCTAGAAGGGTCCAGGGTCAAGCCTGTAAGGAACAGGTTTTCTAGATGGAAGGTTGAAAATGGAAATGAGTCTGATAAAAGATAGGCTTTCATGAAAAACCTAAAAACAACTTTCTTAGTAAACTCTTGTATAGCAAAGACTGTGGTGAAAGTTTTCCCGAGAGGAAAATATTTTTTGGTAATGGCTTGTGAAGGGAGTGAAGTAGCCATGAAGATGATAGGAAACTGATTTTGAGAGGATATGAAAAGCAAGGATTTCTCTGGTTTTGCGAGTCTTGAGAGCATATCAGGGATGAGGTTATGCTCTCCTTTTATATGCTTCACAGAGAAGTCATATTTTGAAAACTAGTCTTTTAACCTTAGCAACATCTTTTCAGGAACATTTTTACCTTTGAAATTCATGATGTTAGGAAAGGCTGAGTTGTCCATTCTGACAAGAAAGTGGTAGCCGATAAGATGATACTCAATTTTCTGAATACCATTCTTGACTGCTAAAATTTCTTTGAACACACTGTGGTAATGGACTTGTGTGTCAGAGAAGTGTCCACTAGCATAGGCAATAAAGTGTTCTTTACCTTCTGCTTCTTCAAGGAGGATGGCCCCCCAAGATTTTTCACTTGCATCAGTCTGTAGTATCCGTCTACCATCTGTGATAAGCTTTAATGTTGGTGGATTTTGCGTAATTTGCTTTAAAGTTGTGACAGCAAGTGTGTGGTTGTTGTTCCATGGTGGTGGATTCTTTTTCAACAGGGTTGACAGCTGGTGGGTGTGATTATCAACATGAGGAATGAAGTCTTTAATGTGGTTGATAATACCAAGAAATTACTGTATTTATCTTTTGGAAAGATCCTGATCTGGAAAGTGGATGAGTTCTTGGGCAATGTGCTATCCTGGCTGGTAGTGTCTGTCTTTGATAGTCATTCCAAGGAATTCAATGTTATTGGTGGCAATTGTGCTTTTCTTAGTTGATAGCATGATTCCATGAGTTTGGATTATATCAAAGAATTGATCTAACAATTGGCGATGTTCATCATGTGTACCTTAAAATAACAAAATATCGTCAATGTAAATTAATGCACTATGTGAGATGGGTTGGAAAATTTGGACCATGGATTTTTGGAAAATGGATGGAGTTGTTTTAAGACCAAAGGGTAAAACCGTTCATTGATGATGAGCATTTAGGATGCAAAAGGCAGTTTTGTATCTTTTTGAGGGTTTGATGCCAAGTTGCCAAAATCCAGATTTAAGATCAAATTTTGAAAAGATTTGGGCATTTTTGAGAAAAGTGAACATGCTCTGTCTTTTTGGCAAACGAAATTTATCATCTTGTAAAAACATGTTTAGAGGCTAATAATCAATGACTAATCGTTTTTTTCCTTTAACAATTTCAGAATGTTTTTTAACATAAAAGGTTTGGCAAGCCCATTGAGAATTGGTAGGTTCTATGAGACCTTGGGCTAGCAACTGAGGACATTCCTTTTGGGCTAGGATTAACTCTGAAGGACTTATTCCTGGATGGGTGGCTTTGGTTGGGTTGACATCTTCATTCAGTTTAAATGGTAACTGAACAAAGAAATGCGGATTTTTCCATAGTGGAGTTGGATGGTGGAAATCAGCATGAGACTCCAGGCAATATTTCAAAAACTTTGTGGAAATGTCTTGGAAGGACTAAGGGGTTTTAGTTAGACCATAAAGTTTAAGAATATTGGTGAAGAGTTTGAACACGGACTTGACTCGGATTCCAGTAAGAATGATTTGGAGGTGTTTTATCTGGTGAATGATATCAAATCCTAACAAGATATTCTTATTAGGAATATAAGAACTTATGACCTTTATCCAGATAACACAATTTGGAAAGATTTGAATACCAATGGGTTTTTTGGTAATCAATTTGGTGGTGAAGAATTTTCCATTGACTGCTTTAAAATTTCCTTCATAATGTTGCCAAGATTGAGGTGGAAGAATGTCTGGGTTTAACATACTTCGTTGGGCACCTATATCAAGAAGGCCAATAGCAGGAATTGGTCTTTGGAATTTTGAAGGTAATATTTGGAGTTTTATAGATGGAATAGGAATGGTGGTGTCTAGGGACAGAAGTTGTTGAAAAACAGTTTGAAACTCTTCGTTCTCAGAATCATCAGATGAGTTTTCCAGTGCGAACACTGTTTCATCATTAGGTTCTTCTTGTTCTGAGAAGCAAAACTCAATTTCGTCTTGGTGAGGAGAGTAATCAGTGGTGGCCTGTAGATGTTCAAGTAAGTGGATTGCCTTATCTTTTTTGTTGGGGCAATCTTTGGCATAGTGGCCTTTCTTTTTTCAGATGAAACATCGGCTTGATTTTCTCCTTTGCTGTTCTCTGAAAGAACTGGACCTTTTTCTGAAGAACCTGTATGATTTTCTCCAGGACTTTGATCTAGGAAAAGAATCGGGATTTTTGAATTTTTTGAAAGTTTTTTTCTTTTTGGTGCTTTTTGCATTTGATCTTTCTTTTTCTTGCATTTGATCTGTAAGTAAGGCTTTTTGCACTTCGGAAAGGCTCTTTATGTTTCAGTAGTTCTTTGAAAAACTGTTTCTGTTCACATAGTTTCTCCAAGCATCCTTTGGCGATTTGAAAGATTTTCCCCAAAGAAATGTTGTCAATTTAGAGAATTAAGAGATGTGAGCTGCTTTTGTATATCTGGCTGTAATTCTTCAGGTAATGATGCCAAAAATACATGTTTGAGAGTTGGATCATTGAATCCATTGAGCTTATAAAACAGAATTGACATCCGTTTGTAATGGAAATCAAGATCTTTTGCCTTGAGTGGGCAGCATTTCATATTGATATAGTCACGTCTTGCATCTTCAAACACTGCTACAGATTCTCCAATAAATTGCTCATGGATGACAACAAGAGCACTTGAAACATTAGGAAGTTACACAAACTGTAGTTTTCTATACTCTCCTAAAGTATCGAACCAATCTCTTAGAGATCCCGTAAAATGGGTACCGAGTTCTCTAAGAACAGAAGCTGTTGTTGCATTTGGAGATCTGTCCACGCGGCCATTTCTGATAGTTGTTCTCTCCATTTAGCTGCAGGTATATCATTAAAAGTAAACCATAGGCCATTTGATGGTTTATGATCATTTTGAGTTTGAGGCTGAGTAGGCCAGTTTGTGGCAGAGGTTCCTTCTGGTGGATCTTCCTCAATATCTTAGGGTATTTCAAAGAATGGGTCTGTTCTTGATGATTGGGCAGGTTCAGTTTCTTCTGGTTGGGCCATGAGAATTTTGGTGATATTAGCATAGGATTTTTCAGAGTTACTAGTTGATATTGAAGATTCAGGTTGAGGTCTGGATGGTGTATAGAAAGGTTGATAACTGTCAAACATTGGAACTGGAATTAGTATGGATTGTGTCTTGGTAAATAATGATGGTCGAGCTTTATCAACATCAATTTTGGCTAACTCTGCTTTGAGTTTTCTAATCTCTGCTTCTTTCTTATTGAACTCTAGACCCCAAACTTGATTATTAATCATCATTCTGAGATCTCTATCTGACTCAGAGATTCCGTCTTGTAGATTTATATAAATCTATTCAAGACGATTGCTGGTAGAATCAACTTTTGTTTCGGTTTGTGAAACTTGATTGGAAACTCGATCAACCTTTTTTCCAAGTTGATGCCGTGTTTGATTTTAGAAATTGGCATTTTTTTTGCCAATTCAAAACTGCTTCATACTGCTTTGGGGCTTCAGGTTGTCCAGAGGATGTAATTGGAGACTGAACAAAAGGTTGTGAGACAACTTTGGTTTGAGGATCAATTTGTTTTTCAAGAGGAGGAAAAGTTTCATTATAAGATTGGCCTGAAAACATCAAGCATGATCTTATTTTGGGTTGAACAGTTTGTGTGGGAGGCTTTGAGTCTTGTGGAGGTTGTGGAAAAATTGATTTGCAAGAGGTTTTGGGATAGGAAGGTTTTTTCTTTTTCTTCTTTCTTCTTCTCATGATCTCCAGCTCATCATCAATATCTGTATCATCCAAACAAGGACAATCTGGATGTACTGAATATCCTTCTGATGAAAATCCATGAATCGGGAGATCTTTTTCTTGACCAGTAGATATTGCAGTGATCATAGCAGTATAAGAAAGCCTTGGAGTTTCTGGTACGGGTTTAGGTTCAGGTATTTGAAAAGATAGTTTAACCTGTCCATCACTTCTTCTTTCAAAAGTGGCTTCCGTTGTTTGGACTGGTTCAGAGTTTTGGTGAAAATGCTCATAATTGGTGAGCCATTCTAATGGCATGAGTTTGAGCAATTCTTGTTTCTAGATTTGTTTGGGAATTTAGATTATGGTTGGAATGGTATCCGTATCAGCTAGAATCATTAGGGCATCTGATGTGGTGTGGGCTATAGGAAGATCTAGTGCATTATTCTATAATTGATACACTATTTGGTGATGGAGGGTTGCAATTTTTGAAATGGATGTTTGTTCTGCTCCCTGGAGTTGGATCTGAACTTTCAAAGTTGTTGGCAGGTTGGGATCTTCTAGAGACATGTTGACATTTGGATAAAAAGTCAACAAAACACTACAGGCATGAAGTGTTATCAGAATGGTTCCAATAACAGCATGTTGATACTGTTTAAACCTCATGTCTAGAAGAGCAATTCTGGCAGTAACTAGTAAGCCTTTTCTGCCATAGAGTGTAAGAATCAATTTGACACCATCAAGATGAAGATGTATATACCCTTCTCGTTTCCAAGTAGCAACAAGATCTGGAGGTATTTCTAAAGTGACGTATTGTTCACTTTGAGAGCCTTGGAGGGCACACTATTCTAGTTGGGATGATTGGATGTATTCTTTTGGAAGAGGTCTTCTGGTAGAAATTAGGGTTTAAATGCTTCTGGTTAAGGAAGTTTTTTATTTGTAGAGACTGTAAGGACTCATGATAGGGAACTGAGATTCATAGATTTGAGCAAACTCATGAATATATGAATATTCAACTAAGTTTTCGATTTTTCAAGTAACATGTTTTTGGCAGGTCTTTGGTAAAGAAAGAGTAGAAGACAAAGAAATATAAGGTGAGGAAGAGAAAGAAGGAGTTGAAGATGAAGTAATTGTTTCTATTTTTCTGAAATCTTCTTCTAAGAGATCAAATAATGTTATCTGAGATTACTTTTGATCTATAGTAAAAGCTTAGAGGAATACATTGAACATTTACAAAGTGTATTGACTGTTTTAAGGAATGAAAAATTTTACCCTAATTTCAAGAAGTGTTCCTTTTGTACAAAATATATTTTTTTCTTGATTATGTTCTAAGTGCTAAAGGAAATGAGGTTGATGAAGAGAGGGTAAAGGCTATTAAGGAGTGGCCTACACCTAAAAGTGGAAGCGAGGTAAGAAGCTTTCATGATTTAGCTAGTTTTTATAGAAGATTTGTGAAGATTTTAGCACCCTTGCTGCACCATTAACTGATATTGTAAAGAGACATGTGGATTTAACTGAGGTAGTGAACAATAAATGACATTTAATCTAATCAAGAAGAAATTGGTTTATGCACCATTATTTGCTTTACCTAATTTTGCTAAAATTTTTTAAATTGAGTGTGATGCTTCAGGTATAGGTTTTGGAGCTGTTTTGATCCAAGAAGTGCGTCTAATTGCCTATTTTAGTGAGAAATTGAGTAGAACGGCCCTAAACTATCATACCTATGACAAACAAGCTATAAACCATTAGAAAGATAATTAAGTTTACTTTCTAATGCAATTTACAGAGTTGGATTTGGAGTTCTCTATGAGTTATGACCAATTTATTACAGCTTGTTTAGTTTTGGAAATTTGATACGAACCCCGTCAAGAACTGACGCAACCCCTAACCAAATTAGTTCCCAAGATCGAATCTAAACCCAGGAATGGAATGGAACCTTAACCCAATACTTATTGGAAGCACAAACCTTGGTATGTGAAGACGCCACAATCAGCTATGGAGGGTCTGATTGATAAGTCAAGATATTGAACGCCACGGAAATCCGATAAGTTCAAAGAGTTCGTAAAGAACCAAAGAGAATTAACTCTCACAATTGCATCAAAAAGCTTCTCCTCGTTTATTACATACGAGTACATTATATAGGGTTGGTTACAAGAATTTAAATCAAATCAGAATCCTAATCTAAGTAAATAGGAAAGAATTTAAAACAAATCAGAATCCTAATCTAACTAAATAGGAAAGAATTTAAACCAACTCTTATTTCATGGAAGTGAATATTTGGAAACTTCAAAAGCCTGAATCATGCATTTATCATGTGCGATTCCTTCAAAGGGCCTCCATGAATTTGATTAAGCCCAAGTTGCTTGAATCAATCCATTAAGCGCTTCTTTGAATTTCTTTGCTCGAGCTCTCGTAACGGGTCCGACGTGAACTGAATAGGATCTGAATATACCTCATCCCATGTGTTTGTGATAGTCTTATCCTTAATCTCATCAGAATTCCAAATACTTTTTTACTTATTCAACTTCATTTGTTTGTTGTGTTGTAAGCTTGTCAATGCATTAGGTAAGTCTAGCATTAATTATGGTAGGCTAACATTAAGTTTTTTCAATGGTTAGTATTAATTATGGTACACTAACATTAAGTTTGTCAATGACTTGCATTAATAATGTTGGGTTGGTGAAGACTTTTGAAGCATCCTTTAACAAGCTTATGCTTGTCAACATAATGCGAATCCCATAATGAAACTTTGAAACCCACACTTAAATTGAAGTTTTAACTTCCCAAGAAAGTTCTAAACGGATTTAAAACAAACAAAACCTTAACCCAATGCTTAAGAAAACATGAATCAAAGGTATAGAGAATGATATTGACGCCACACTCAAGAAATAGATGAGAAGGTGAGTGATAAGTCTAAATTTGGAACACCACAAGAATGCTAATTCTTGATAAGTTCACTAGTTCTCAAAAGAACCAAAGAAAGAATAATCTTTCAAATTCAAAATAACATTAATTTCTAATTCCCTTACATAGCAAGGTTGCTCTGATACCATATTAGTACGTGGCGTTGTTTACACCAGGTCTACAACAGTTAAAACTGTACTTTGGGCCAGTAGCCCGCAAGTCCTGGTTTCCAGCCGATATACTTGTATGAGCATCAAAATCCTTAAAACAATTTTGTAGGTTTTACAACCCAAAACAGACTTTCCTTTTAGTCTAAAACAGGGTACCAAACCAGATAAAATTTATCAAGTTTTCTGATGCACAGGATCCTTGCTGAAAGGCAAGTGCAGAGCATACTTCCTTGAGATTTCAAAATGAACAGATAAAATCTTTATTCTTTTCTTTTCTTTAGAACTTCATTTGCAGAGAGAGAGAAGAGTTTAGAAAGTCATAGCTTAGAAAACACGAGAGGTTTTATTGCTTGATAGCTGATGATTCGATCTATGTTACAAGGAGGAGAGAAATCCTTTATATAAGGATTCCAAAGCGTAAAGATAAGACAGGACCCTTATCTTTTGCTTTTTGAAAAGTAAAAGACACACTTATTACACTTTTAATTATTATTACAAGCGACAAAGACTTAAAGCATGACGTGGACATGACTTTTACAAAGTAAAAGCTTAAAGTAAAAGCAAGCTTTAATGATTACAACAAGACAAAATCATAAAGCAAACATAATTATTACAACAAGACAAACTACTTTAATTATTGCAACAAGACAAACTAGTTTATGGAGAGCGGAGATTCATGTAGTCGTCTTCAGATGACCAATCTGATTCATCTGGATCACGATCATTATCTTTTGGGAAAAATGTCTTGGAGAGCTTTGGATGCTTGCAACGGGGACCACGGTAAGGTGGATAAGGACAATCTCTCCTGTAGCCTGGTGGTAATTGTTGAGGTGATGTCTGAGTTGCTTTGTCTTTTTTCTGAGGCGGAGGTTGAGATGATGATCCTGGTTCATGCATGTATGGTTGTGGGAACTGTTGAAGGTGTTGGCTGAGTGGAAGGAAGTCTTCCCATGGGTCTTGAGAGTCTTGGTAAAGGAAGTCAGTGTAGTCTGGTTTTTCTTCCTTGATGATGATACCGGTGGACTTTGGTTTGGATATGGCTGATGGAGTGGGAATCATAATCATGTCATGTTGTGGGCCAAGGGATGTGTGGAAGATATCCTTATGAGGTGGAGTCTGGTGATTGAGTTGGGAAAGGTAATTGTTGAGGTTGGGCTGGAATTCATTTTCAATGAGAGCAGGATGAGGAGTGGTGAAATATTCATATACCTGATCTTGAGTCCAGAAAAGGTTGGTGTCTGGATGTTGGAAATATGGGCGATGGATAATGAACACAGATGTGAACATTTTGGCTTCAGATGCAGGCATTCGATCAAGATTGTATAATTGATTAATTGTTGTAATTTCTTTCTCCACCGAGAAATGGGGAGAACCACTCGAAAGGGTCCCGAGATAAGAGAGGTGGATTTTTCTGGATTAAGGAGATGGGACAAGGTTGAATAAACTGGTAAAACCAACTTAGTAGCATATAAGACAATTAGGCACCAGATGTACCATAACTCATCTTCGGTAATTTCATTGGGTGGATCAAGTGTTAAACCAGTAAGAAACATGTTTTCTGGATGGAAGGTTGAGAAAGGAAATGAATCTGCTAAAAGGTAAGCTTTCATGAAGAATCGAAACATAGCCTTTTTTGCAAATTCTTGGAGGGCAAAGACTGAGGTGAAGGTTTTGCCAAGGGGAAATGCCTTTTTGGTGATAGCTTCAGAAGGGAGTGAAGTAGCCATGAGAATAATTGGGAAGTGATATTTGGTGGAAACAAGGGCGAGAGGCTGTTCTGGTTTTGAGAGTCGGGATAGCATATCAGGGATGAGGTTTTGAGATCCTTTTATATGTTTGACAGAAAAGTCATATTTGGAAAACCAATCTTTTAACCTGAGTAACATCTTTTCGGGAACAGTATTACCTTTGAAATTGAGGATATTAGGAAAGGCTGAACTGTCCATTCGGATGAGAAAATGATGTCCAATGAGATGAAACTCAAATTTTTTGATGCCATTCTTTACCGCTAAGATCTCTTTGAAAACGCTATGGTAGTGCTTCTGTGTGTCAGAAAATTGTCCACTAGCGTGAGCGATAAAGTGTTCTTTTCCATTGATTTCTTCAAGAAGGATGGCACCCCATGATTCATCACTAGCATCTGTTTGCAATATGCGTTTGCCATCTGTGATCAACTTTAATGGTGGCAGATCTTGCGCAAGTTGCTTTAGAGTAGTGACAGCACTTGTGTGGTCTGAATTCCACTCTGGAGGCTTCTTTTTCAATAAAGCCGAAAGGTGATGAGTGTAATGGTCGACATGTGGGATAAAGTCTCTGATGTAGTTGACAATGCCAAGAAATTGTTGGACTTGCTTTTTGGAAAGTTGCTGATCTGGAAAGTGAAGCAATTCTTGGGCAATGTGCTTTCCTGGCTGGTAGTGTCCGTCTTTAATGATCATACCAAGGAATTCAATGTTATCCGTTGCAATGGTGCTTTTCTTTGCTGATAACATGATACCATGGGTTTGGATAATGTCAAAGAATTGATTTAACAGCTGGCGATGTTCATCATGTGTTCCTGAAAACAATAAAATATCGTCAATGTAAATCAATGCATGATGCAGGATGGGTTCAAAGATTTTGACCATGGATTTTTGGAAAATAGAAGGGGCTGTTTTGAGACCGAAGGGTAAAACTGTCCATTGGAAATGGGCATTGGGAATGCAAAAAGCAGTTTTGTACCGTTCAGAAGGTTCAATGCCTAATTGCCAAAAACCTGATTTTAAATCAAATTTTGAAAAGATCTGGGCATTTTTGAGAAAAGTAAACATGCTTTGTCTTTTGGGCAATGGGAATTTATCATCTTGTAAAAACATGTTTAATGGCTGGTAGTCAATGACTAAGCGTTTCTTCCCTCGGACAATCTCAGAATGTTTTTCAACATAAAAGGCTTGGCAAGCCCATTGAGAATGGGTAGGTTCTATAAGACCTTGGGCTAACAATTGGGAACACTCTGTTTGGGCTAGGACTAAGTCAGAAGGACTCATTCCTGGATGAGTGGCTTTTGTTGGGTTGATATCTTCATTTAGTTTGAAGGGTAACTTAATGAAGAAAGACTGATTTTTCCAAAGCGGGTTTGGATGGGTGAACTCAGAATGGGATTCCGGACAATATTGTAAAAGCTTGATTGAAATGTCGTGGTAAGATGGGGGTGTTTCAGACAAATTGTAAAGTTTCAAGATGTCTGTGAAAGGTTTGAACATGGACTTGACTCGGATGCCATTGGGAATGATCTGGAGGTGTTTGATCTGGTGAATTATGTCAAAACCTAACAAGATATCCTTATTAGGCAAATTGGATCCGATAACTTTGGTCCAAATGACACAATTAGGAAAAAGTTGAATACCAATGGGTTTTTTGGTAATCAATTTGGTAGTGAAGAATTTTCCACTTGCAACCCTAAATGTTCTTCGTAGTGGGTCCAAACTTTCGGGGAAGAATGGCTGGATTTAACATACTTCTCTGGGCTCCAGTATCTAAAAGACCAATTGCTGGAATGGGCCTGTGGAATTTTGAAGGTAAGATTTGGAGTTTAATGGAAGGAATGGGAACAAGTGTCGAGAGACAACAAGCTGTTGATGGAAAATGTTTTGAGGCTCATCATTTTACGAATCACTAGATGAGTCTTCGGTCTGAACACTTGTTTCATCGATGGGTTCTTCTTGTTCGAGAGAAAAATAGACTTCAAGCTCTTTTTTTCGGGAGAATAATCGGTGGTGGCTTTGAAGGTGTTCAACTAGCCGAATAGATTTTTCTCGTTTGTTGGGACAATCTTTGGCATAGTGACCTTTTTCTTGCGAGATAAAACATCTGCTTGATTTTCTCCGTTTGATCTCTGAATGAACTTGATTTTTTCTGAAGAATCAGTAAGGCTTTTTGGATTTGCGAGGCTTTGAAGAATATTCTGAATTGTTGAATTTCCGGAAATGCCTTTTCTTTTTGGAACTGCAATCACAATCCTTTTTCTTTTTGCACTTGATCTGGAGATAAGGTTTTTTGCAAGCACTACGGAATGGCTCTTTGTCTTTTACTTGATTCTTTGAAAAAGCTGTTTTTGCTCACAAAGTTTATCAAGGCATGTCTTAGCAATCTGAAAGATTTTGCCAAGAGATATAGTGTCAAGACTAAGATTGTGAGTTTTGAGCTGCCTTTGGATGTCTGGTTGTAGTTCATCGGTAGGGAAGCCGAGAAAGACATGCTTGAATGTAGGTTCATTGAATCCATTAAGCTTGTAGTACAAGAGAGACATTCTTTTGTAATGGAATTCAAGATCTTTAGCATTGAGAGAGCAGCATTTCATATTGAGATAGTCTCTGCGTGCGGCTTAAAACTATGGATCGCGCTAAACCCGATCATGAATGACTGCAAGAAGCGATTGAGACTTACAGTAATTGAACAAATTGCAATTGTCTGTACTGGCCTAATGAATCAAACCAATCTCTTAGGGCACCCGTAAAACGAGTAGCAAATTCCCTAAGGCGGAATGAGTAGTTGCTCACGACCGTAACATTTGGAGATCAATCCAGAGCGAGACATTTGATAAAATCTGTCTCGCCATTTATGAGATGGAATATCATCAAATGTAAACCATGGACCATTGGATGGTTTTTCACCGGTTTGACCGCGAGGGTTGAGTTGTGGCGAAGATTCAGTGGAGGTTCATCCTCAATATCGAGGAATGTCAAAATATGGTTCGGGTGGTCTAGAGGTTTGGCCTTGTTCGGGTGGATTGTCAGCCATGAGGATTCGGGTAATATCAGCATAAGACTTTTCAGAATCACTGGATGTAGATGGTGAAGAAGAAGAGGCTGTGTCAGTAGAAGGTTCTGAAACAGCTAGGTTTGAATCAGAAGTGGATTCATCAGGTTCGGAAGATGGATCGGCTACTTGAGCACTGTATTGATGCATAGGGGTTTTATCTTTAGACTGTGTTGGTGGTGGAGGCTGTGGTGATGTTGGGGTGTGAGTTGGAGAGTGGTGCTCTGGAATAGTTAAGGAGGATTTGTAGGTTCTGATTGGAGGAGGAGGCTGAGGTTTGGGTTTTGGTTTTGATTTAGGTTTTGGTGCTGGTGGAATAGGGTGGTCTCTGAATAGAGTATGGGTCATGCCAAATAATTTGGATGGATCATAAGATCTGATTGGAGAAAGCATAGAAGCAAATGGGTGGTAAGGTGGACTTATGGTGGGTATGGGTGGTGATGTGGTAAACAAGGTAGGTCTTTGTTTTTCAGATTCAATCTGGGCAAGCTCAGTTTGTAAGCGTCGATCTCTCTTTCTTTTTGGTCAAACTCGGGCCATTGTATCGGTGAGCAAGCATGGTTCGAGCTCAATCTAATTGAACAATTCTGGATTTAAGATTCTGGTGGATCTGCTCCATTTGAGCTGTAATTGAGTCAACTTTCGTCTCAATCTGTTCAGTTCGTAAACTGATTTTTTCAACCTTGGAATGGATATTCAACAAGGTATCATTTTGTGCTCTGGCATTTTGAGTTTGCCAGTTGAGAACGGATTCAAAAGGTTTAGGAGGTTCAAGATGACCGGTTGAGGTAATAGCTGAAGGAATGAAAGGTTTAGACACAACATTGCGTTGTGAATCAGTATGGGTGTCAAGAGGAGGAAAAGATGAAGAATAGGCTGAAGAGGTGGAGGAAAACATCATACAAGCCAATGGTTGTACGATTGGTGTGGAGTTGTGAGAAACTGAGGGAACTTCAGATTTGCAATTTCTTGCAATCCATTTGAGTTCTTTTTTGTAGATGGGTAGTGGACTTGGTGGAGGTGGAGGGTCTTTTGGTGGTTTGGGTTCACAGTGTTTACATGGGACAGGTAAGGTTTTCTTTTTGGGTTTTCTTTTCCTTTTGGTGTCATAATCATCGTCCTCTTCCCAATCATCCCAACAGGGACAATTTGGGTCGCACATGCCTGATCCAGGGACATCCCATAAGAAATGTCCGTTGTGTTTGGCTGGATATACAGGATAACCATCAGAATTGAACCCTGTGATTGGGAGATCTTCTTGAGCTGTCTGAACAGCTGTGATCATTGAGGAATAAGTGAAAGAGAGCCGAGGAGGCTCTTGTGGAGCACTTGGAGGTGGTTTGAAAGTCATACGAACGGTTCCATCGTGTCGTCTTTCAAACATGCTTTCTGATGTCTGAATAGGAGCTGTATTATTATGGAACTGCTCATAGTTTGAGATCCATTCAAGAGGCATAAGCTGGATGAGCTCATGTCGAGGTATTTGTCTTGGGATCTGGATAATGGTTGGGATCTGATCTGATTCTGCTAACACCATGAGGGTGTCAGAGTGATGTTCAGGTGTGGGTAGATCTAAGGCATGATTTTGAAGCCTATAGACCAACTGATGATGAAGGGTAGCAATTTTGGCTGAAGAAATTTGTTCTGCACCTTGAATTTGGACTTGGACTTTCAAGGCTGTTGGAAGGTTGGTATCTTGAAGAGAAAGGTTGAAATTTGGGTAGAAAGTGAGTAGAACACTTCCTGCATGGAGGGTTGTGAGGACAGTACCTATAACAGCATCTTGGTACTGTTTGAACCGGGTATCTAGCATAGCAATTCGAGCTGTGACCGGTAATCCTTTTCTCCCATGAAGGGTGAGGATTAATCTTACTCCTCCGAGATGGAGATGAGTATAACCTTCTCTTTTCCAGTTTGAGATTAACTCTGAGGGGATTTCCAGAGTTACATATTGCTCAGCAGTGGTTGCTTGGAGTGAACACTGGTCAAGTCTAGAAGACTGGATGTATTCTTTCGGGTGAGGCCTTTTAGTGGATATGAGAGTTCTGATGCTTCGGGTAAAAGAACTGGGTCGTTTGTACAACTGGTAAGGACTGATAAGAGGGTAGGAGGATTCACTAATTTAGGCAGATTCAGGAATATAGGAGTATTCTACAAGATTTTCGATTGTATTGGTAGTGTGAGAAGTGCAGGATTTGGGTAAAGAAAGTGTAGAAGAAAGAGTAATAGGATTAGAAGGAGTTGAAGTTGAAGATGAAGATGATGCCATGATTTAGAAATTCTCTCTGCTCCTGAAGTCTATTGATCAAGATCCTAAAAATACAAATGGAAACATTGGAACAACCCTCCAAGTACAGGATTGTCAAAGGATGCTTCAAAAGTCTTCACCAACCCACCATAATTAATGCTAGCATTGACAAACTTAATACTTACCTTATTTAATGTTATCATTGACAAACTTAATGTTAGCCCACCATTATTGATGGTAGACTTACCTTACACATTGACAAACTTGAAACAAAACAAATAAATGAAGTTGAAAAACAAAGGAGTCGTTGAAAATCCCAAGTCTGAACAAGCTGTAATGAATTGGTCATAACTCCTTCTAGAGAACTCCAAATCTAGCTCTGTAAAATTCATTCAAAAGCTAACTTAATTATCTTTCCAACGGTATATAGCTTGCATATTACTTCTGGCTCAATCAATACCAGTTTTATTCCGAAGTTGCCTTTCCTGCATTTGATTCAAGTTGCATATTTGGCTGGCCAATAGCTTGAATAAAGGCCACAATGTCTTGTCTTCTCTCCAAGCCCAATTCATGATGTCTTGCATCTTGAATTGTATTTTCAATCCATATTTTCTCAATTAATCCATTTAAAGCAACTTGCATCTTTTTGGCTCTAGCTCTTGTAATTGGGCCTCCATGAATGTGCAAAGGATCAATTGAAGCTTTAATGGTATTCTCTTGATGGTTCTCGTCATTCCCCCTCTCCTCAAAAGGATTCGTCCTCGAATCTTCACCTACATCAAAAAGAGAAAGATCAGAAACATTGAAAGTAGCACTCACATTATACTCACCAGGAAGATCCAATTTGTAGGCATTGTCATTGATTCGTGCAACCACTTGAAATGGACCATCTCCCCTTGGAAGCAACTTGGAACGCCTTTGTGCTGTAAACCTCTCCTTTCTCATATGCACCCAAACCCAATCTCCAGGCTGAAAAACCACTTGCTTACATCCTTTGTTGGCTTGAGTAGCATATTGTTCAGTTCTCTTTTCTATGTGTTGTCGCGTTCTCTCATGCAATTGCTTGACAAATTCAGCTTTCTTTTTACCATCCATACTAGCACGCTCATCAATAGGTAAAGGCAATCAATCCAAAGGAGTTAATGGATTAAAACCATATACAACCTCAAATCGTGAAAATTTAGTAGCTGAATGGACAGTTCTATTGTAAGCAAATTCAACATGTGGCAAACATTCTTCCCAAGTTTTCAAGTTCTTTTGAATAATGGCACGCAACAAAGTAGACAAAGTTCTATTTACAACCTCAGTTTGTGGATGACAAGTAGTAGAAAACAAAAGTTTAGTATCCAACTTACCCCACAAAGTTTTCCAAAAGTGGCTCAAGAACTTAGCATCTCGATCTAAAACTATGCTCCTTGGTACTCCATGCAATCTGACTATTTCCTTGAAAAACAAATTAGCTATGTTTGTTGCATCATCCGTTTTGTGACATGGAATGAAATGTGCCATCTTTGAAAACCTATCAACAACAACAAAAACAGAATCCTTTCCCCTTTTTGACCTAGGTAGACCCAAAACAAAGTCCATAGAAATATCAACCCAAGTTTCGCTAGGTATGGGTAAAGGGGTATACAATCCATGGGGTAAAACTTTAGACTTAGCATGTTTACAAGTGATACACTTCTCACATATTCTTTCAACATCACGTTTCATATGTGGCCAAAAAAAGTGTTCTTTTAAAACATCTAAAGTCTTTGCAATGCCAAAATGTCCCATTAAACCTCCCCCATAGGCTTCACGCACAAGCAATTCATGCAAAGAACTATGAGGCACACACAATTTATTCTCTCTAAATAAGAACCCATCATGCCTATAGAACTTTCCAAATGCAACTTTCTCACAAGCATTAAACACATTAGCAAAATCAGGATCATTAACATATAATTCTTTGATATGCTCAAATCCTAACAACTTTGCATTTAATGCAGAGATAAGTGCATACCTTCTAGATAATGCATCAGCCACCACATTCTCCTTACCTTGTTTGTATTTGATCACATAAGGAAATGGCTCAATAAATTCAACCCATTTGGCATGTCTCTTATGCAACTTACCTTGCCCTTTCAAATGCTTCAAGGACTCATGATCAGTGTGTATAACAAACTCTTTAGGTAGAAGATAATGTTGCCAAGTTTCCAATGCTCTCACCAATGCATACATCTCTTTGTCATAGGTGGGATAATTTAGGGCTGCTCCACTCAATTTCTCACTAAAATAAGCAATTGGACGCCCTTCTTGCACCAAAACAGCTCCAATACCTATACCTGAAGCATCACACTCAATTTCAAAAGTTTTAGCAAAATCAGGTAAAGCAAGTAATGGTGGAGAAACTAATTTCTCCTTAATTAGATTAAATGCCCTTTCTTGTTCACTACCCCACTTAAATCCCACATGTTTCTTCACAATTTCAGTTAATGGTGCAGCAAGGGTGCTGAAATCTTTCACAAATCTTCTATAAAAACTAGCCAAACTGTGAAAACTTCTTACCTCACTTACACTTTTAGGTGTAGGCCACTCCTTGATAGCCTTTACCTTCTCTTCATCAACCTCAATTCCTTTAGCACTCGCAATATAACCAAGAAAAGTAATCTGATTTGTACAAAAGGAACACTTCTTCAAATTAGCATACAATTTTTCCTTCTTTCAAACAGTCAATACACTTTGCAAATGTTCAATGTGTTCTTCTACGCTTTTACTATAGATCAAAACATCATCAAAATAGACAACTACAAACTTACCAATAAAAGCACGCAAAACATGGTTCATTAACCTCATAAAAGTGCTAAGTGCATTAGATGACCCAAATGGCATCACTAACCACTCATATAAACCATATTTTTTTTTAAAGGCAGTTTTCCATTCATCTCCCACTCTAATCCTAATTTGATGATATCCACTTTTAAGATCAATTTTACTAAACACACAAGAACCATGCAATTCATCAAGCATGTCATCAAGTCTAGGAATAGGATGTCGATACTTTACAATGATTTTATTAATTGCACAATAGTCAACGCACATCCTCCACGTTCCATCCTTTTTGGGCACTAGTAGAACCGATACCGCACAAGGACTCATGCTTTCCCTTACATATCCCTTTGCCAAGAGTTCTTTCACCTGCCTTTGAAGCTCATTTGTCTCCTCGGGGTTGCTTCTATATGCGGGTCTATTAGGAATGGTAGCTCCACGAATGAAGTCTATTTGATGCTCAATTCCCCTAATAGGTGGCAAACCATTAGGGACTTCATTTGGAAACACATCATCAAAGTCCTGCAAAAGAGTCACAATAGCGTTAGGCAAAGAAACGTTAAGCTCATTAGTATGTAAACAACCCTCTTTACACAAAAGTACAATGATAGGCTGTTTTGAAAAGAAAGCCCTCTTAACCTCGCTCTCTTTTGCAAACAAGTTCACTTGTTGCCTCTCTTTTCTCTCGACAATATTTTTTCTATCTTTCCACTTGCTTTTCTCTCAATCTCTCTTTCTTTTGTACTCTCCTTTTCTTTTTTTGCATCACTCTCTTTTTGTATTGACTTTTGTTCCTCATACACTTGTTTAGGTGTTAAAGATACAAGAGTGATTTGCTTTTTATTCATTATAAAAGAATATCTATTTAAGTAACCATCATATGTCACACGCCTATCATATTGCCAAGGTCGCCCCAAAAGAATGTGTCCAACATGCATGGATACTACATCACATACAACCTCATCCTTGTATCTCCCAATAGAAAATGAAACTAGCACTTGTTTATTTACTTTAACTTCTCCACAATCATTCAGCCATTGTAGTTTATATGGCCTAGGATGTTTCAAAGTTTTCAAATTCAATTTTTCAACTAAACTAGTGCTAGCTACATTAGTACTTCCACCATCAATTATCATACTACATACCTGATCTTTGATGTGGCATCTAGTATGAAAAATGTTATCACGTTGTACCTCCGCATCCTCTTTTACTTGCATGTTGAGAGCACGCCTAGCAACCATCAATTTACCATTAACAGGATATTCTACACCATCATTAGCATCTTCCAAAGGTGGCATATGATCATCATCCGATTCACTCTCGGTTTCCACATCATCATCATCCCTCAAGATCATTGCTCTCTTATTTGGGCATTGAGATGCAATATGACCTGTCTTGAAACATTTAAAACACTTAATATCTCTATTTCTAGAGTGTTGGGAATCAGATTTACCTTTGCTTTGGTTGCCTCCCTCTTTATGATCCTTAAATGGCTCAATCTTAGGCTTTGAAACAACCTTTTCATCTTTGCTCCATTTTGACTTCCATGAGGAAGATGAACCCAAATTAGGTCTAGTGGAACCTTTCTTTTTCAATTGTCATTCCACTTTCATGGCCATGTGAACCATGTCTTCCAACTCAACATAGTGCTGCAAGTCAACCACATTAGCAATATCTTGATTTAAACCATGTAAAAATCTTGCCATAGTGGCCTCTCGTTCTTCTTCAATGTTAGCTCGAATCATGATTATTTCCATCTCCTTGTGGTAATCTTCCACACTTCTAGAACCTTGTGTAAGACTTTGAAGCCTTTGGTGTAGCTCCCTATAATAATGACTAGGAACAAATCTCCTCCTCATGATGGCCTTCATCTCCTCCCAAGTGTTTATAGGCCTTTTACGATTTCGTCTCCTACTCAAAACAAGTTGATCCCACCAAATTATAGCATAATCATTAAATTCAACGGTAGCTAGTTTTACCTTTTTCTCCTCCGGATCATTTTCACCTTGAAAAGAAGGAATTTTCAGTTTGATACCCCCAAATCATGATCTATACATCTTGCCCTTCTATCATCTCTTCCATGCATGTCAACAGTGGCTTGTTCATCAAAATTATCTAGGTCATCACCATCTTCTTCTCCCATGGCAGCACGCCCTTGATTACCTCTTACATTAGGAGCTATTGGTTGTTGCCTCCTTTGTAGATTGGCTATGGCAGTGTCTTGCCTCTCCAATTTGTCACGGATCTCTCTAAACATCATATTCATTTGCTCAAATTGTTGTTGCATGGCTTTGAGCATGAATGACTGGTCTACAGCTTCTTGATCTTTTGACATATTTATGATATAAAAACAATGTTAGCAAAAAAAAAAAAAACCTCACAACACTCCCTCACGTGTTTCACTCAATTTAATGTCACTTAACCCTCGTGTTTAACATACAAATTGGCTTTTACCCTCTAATGATCTCACAAACTTTTTTTTTTATTAACCACACTTAATTCTCTCTTTCAGTTCTTTATTGAACTAAATAAACAAAATCAAGAAAAACCCAGGTGGCACACCAAATGTGACGAATCAACACACTAAACAAAGAAAAAGAATTAAGAGGACACAAAGACAACAAGGAATTTGTTGAAAAGAAAGCAAGAAAGCAAAGGAACACAATTTATATTGTGTGCAAACAATGTCAACGAAAAGGAATATCTAAAATTCAATTTGATGAAAGTAGGAATACTTGATTCCTTTTGCAAGCTTTTTTTTTTTGGTACTTTTTTTTCTCTCTTTTTTTTTTATAATCAAAATATATAAGACATTCAAACCTGATTAGAAATTAGCTCTGATACCAAATGATGCGAATCCCATAATGAAACTTTGAAACCCACACTTAAATTGAAGTTTCAACTTTCCAAGAAAGTTCTAAACAGATTTAAAACAAAAAAAACCTTGACCCAATGCTTAAGAAAACATGAACCAAAGGTATAGAGAATGATATTGACACCACACTCAAGAAATAGATGAGGTGATAAGTCTAAATTTGGAACACCACAAGAATGCTAATTCTTGATAAGTTCACTTGTTCTCAAAAGAAAGAATAATCTTTCAAATTCCTTACATAGCAAGGTTGCTGAGTTAAAATACACCAATAAAAACCCAAGATCCTAAAAATACAAATGAAAACATTGGAACAACCCTCCAAGTATAGGTTTGTCAAAGGATGCTTCAAAAGGTCTTCACCAACCAACCATAATTAATGCTATCATTGACAAATTTAATGCTAGCCTACCATAATTAATGCTATCATTGAAAAAATTATTGTTAGCCCACCATCATTGATGGTAGGCTTACCTTACACATTGACAAACTTGAAACAAAACAAACAAATGAAGTTGAAAACAAAGGAGTCGTTGGAAATCCCAAGTCTGAACAAGCTGTAATGAATCAGTCATAACTCCTTCTAGAGAACTCCAAATCCAGCTCTGTAAAATGCATTGGAAAGCTAGCTTAATTATCTTTCCAACAGTATACAGCTTGCATATTACTTCGGGCTCAATCAATACCAGTTTTATTCCGAAGTTGCCCTTGCTGCATTTGATCCAAGTTGTGTATTTGGCTCCCCAATAGCTTGAATAATGGCCACAATGCCTTGTCTTCTCTCCAAGCTCAATTCATGATGTCTAGCATCTTGAATTGTATCTTCAATCCATATTTTCTCAATTAATCCATTTAAAGCAGCTTGCATCTTTTTGGCTCTAGCTCTTATAATTGGGCCTCCATGAATGTGCAAAGGATCACTTGAATCTTTAATGGTATTTTCTTGATGGTTCTCATCACAACATTAAGTATAAATTATGGTAGACTAACATTAAGTTTGTCAATGACTTGCATTAATAATGTTGGGTTGGTGAAGACTTTTGAAGCATCCTTTGACAAGCCTATGCTTGGAAAATTGTTCTAAGGTTTCTAAGTATATTTTTAGGATCTTGAGTTTCTATTTGTCTATTTAAACTCAGCAACCTTGTTATGTAAAATAATTCAAGATGAATGTTATTTTGAATTTGAAAGATCATTCTTTCTTAGGTTCTTTTAAGAACTAGTGAATTTATCAATAATTTGCATTCTTGTGGTGTTCCAAAATAGACTTATCACTCAGCTTCTGATCTATATTTTTAGTGTGGTGTCAATATCCTTCTTTATACCTCTGGTTCATGTTTTCTTAAACATTGGGTCAAGATTTTTGTTTCGCGTAATTCTATGTAACTTTCTTAAGAAGCTGAAATTCAAATTAAGTGTGGGTTTCAAAGTTTCGTTGTGGTGTTCGTATTATAAGCAGTCATTTGTGGGATTGTTTTGATTGTCAAAATAAAAGTTTACGACTAATAATTAATGTAAAATTAAATAAACAAAAGATATTAAAATATTTCTAATAACATACTAATCTTCTGGTCGATGGATGATTAATAATTGTTCACCCTCATTTTGGAAATAATAAACTAAGCTTTCCAAAATCACGAGTCTCTAAACTTCTTCTCTTTCTCTTATTCCCTAAGGAAGAGAACAGACTCTCATAACAGTTCACTTCAATCTCTTTTAACGAGTATGCTTTGCACTCGTCTCTTTTGAGAATCTTGTGCATCAAAAAGTTCTAGGTTGTGAAATCAATTGTTCCAATATCTGTTCACTTTATTTATAAGCTCACTCGGGACAACCTCTTACTGCCCAAAAGGGGAAGCCACTCTTTGGCTTATAAACAGGGTGAACAGAGATTGGAACGATCGATTTCACAGCCTAGAACTTTCTGATACACAAGATTCTCAAAAGAGGCAAGTGCAGAGCATACTTGTTAAAAGAGATTGAAGTGAGTTGTTATGAGAGTTTGTTGAAGTTTAGAGACTCATGATTTTGGAAAGCTTAGTTTCCAAACTGAGGGTGAACAAAAGAATATGCTTAAAATCTGAGGATGAGTTCTCCTTATATAGGAAAATTCATCGGGAGCGGAAAGGATAAGATATGCTCCTCTACCTATATATACACCCACTTTCAGTACTTACCAACCTTTCTACACTCCATCCACATCCAAACAACCTGTCTATTATGCCAAATTCTTTGGTTTGTCTTATCGTAAGTATTCAAAACCTGCACCAGCCAAACATCAGCTGAAAACTTCCAAACCATCAAGATCAGAGCCTCCTCCACCTCCGGTTTATAAACAACCTTCATCAGTGCCTGATCCTCATTTCTGTCTAGAATCTAATCCAAAGCCTTTGCCCACTTAGAAAGACAAGGGACTATTACACCAATACTCATCCTAAGCCTTACCAATTTCCTCTGACTCAGAAGAAACCTCACCAACCCAAACAGACGAAACATCATCCTATGAAGAATCCTTTTCTTCTTCAGATTTTGAAAAGGAACTTGCAGATATATCCAAATTGCTCATGGTTCAACCATCTACAGTATCCAATGAACCTTCTGCTTCATCTCCTCCTCTAGAAACTTCTATTGTTGAGGAAGTAGATTCAGATACAAACCCTACAACCTCTCATCATGAAAATGCTTCTCCTAAACCATCAAGTAGCTGATGCGAATCCCACAATGAAATTTTGAAACCCACACTTAAATTGAAGTTTAAACTTCCCAAGAAAGTTCTAAACAGATTTAAAACAAACAAAACCTTGACCCAATGCTTAAGAAAACATGAACCAAAGGTATAGAGAATGATATTGACGCCACACTCAAGAAATAGATGAGAAGGTGAGTGATAAGTCTAAATTTGGAACACCACAAGAATGCTAATTCTTGATAAGTTCACTAGTTCTCAAAAGAACCAAAGAAAGAATAATCTTTCAAATTCAAAATAAAATTAATTTCTAATATTTTCTTACATAGTAAGGTTGCTGGGTTTAAATAGGCTAATAAAAAACCCAAGATCCTAAAAATAAAAATGGAAACATTGGAACAACCCTCCAAGTATAGGTTTGTCAAAGGATGCTTCAAAAGTCTTCACCAACCCACCATAATTAATGCTAGCATTGACAAACTTAATACTTACCTTATTTAATGTTATCATTGACAAACTTAATGTTAGCCCACCATTACTGATGGTAGACTTACCTTACACATTGACAAACTTGAAACAAAACAAATAAATGAAGTTGAAAAACAAAGGAGTCGTTGAAAATCCCAAGTCTGAACAAGCTGTAATGAATTGGTCATAACTCCTTCTAGAGAACTCCAAATCTGGCTCTGTAAAATTCATTGGAAAGCTAACTTAATTATCTTTCCAACGGTATATATCTTGCATATTAATTCTGGCTCAATCAATACCAGTTTTATTCCGAAGTTGCCCTTCCTGCATTTGATTCAAGTTGCGTATTTGGCTGCCCAATAGCTTGAATAAATGCCACAATGTCTTGTCTTCTCTCCAAGCCCAATTCATGATGTCTTGCATCTTGAATTGTATTTTCAATCCATATTTTCTCAATTAATCCATTTAAAGCAGCTTGCATCTTTTTGGCTCTAGCTCTTGTAATTGGGCCTCCATGAATGTGCAAAGGATCACTTGAAGCTTTAATGGTATTCTCTTGATGGTTCTCATCAGTAGCCCTTGGTTTACTTTCGATGATATTCCAAGAGTTAGATGGCCAGCTCGATTTCAGGAATTCTCAGCCTGGATTGATGTTCAAATGCTCAGATCTGGAGCTACTACACAATCAGTTCTTAAAGAATTCAGTTCTCGCTTTACTGGTTCTCTAAGAGATTGGTTCGAAAGCCTTGGTTAGTACAGACAACTCAAGTTGGTTCAGGTGAAAATTTCTCAAGTCCTTGAAATAATTTATGAACAATTCCTTGGAGAAGCTACTGCGACCAATAAACGAACAAGAAGAGAGTTCCATATTATGAAGTGCAATGTACTACAAAAGAATGTCTACAATGTACTACAAACTCAATGGCTTTGATGATCACTCATTAAAGCATGTTTTCGTAGCATCTCTTCCAAAAGAGCTTCAACCAGATCTCTAAAGATAGTTCGCAATCCATCAGCTAGACATAACAAATCTCTCCCTTGAAAGACTCTGTGAACAAAAAGAGTTTTTCAAAGACCTGATGGAACACAAACAACCTTTCAAAAGTGCTTGCAAGAAACCTTATCTTTCCATCAAGTGTGAAGATAAGAAAGATTGCACTTGTCCATTAAAGAAGAAATCCCATTTTCAAAAATTTCGTCACCCATCCAAAAAACACAGAACCTCATCCATACCAAACCTCAAAATCCAAAGGTAGTCGGTGTTTTATTTGTAAAAAGAGAGGACATTTTTTGAAAAATTGTCCAAACCGACCCTCAAAGTCAGTTCGTCTTATCCATCATCTTCAAAATTCTTCAATACTCTCAGAAAGTGAAGATGTTGAATCTATGTTCTCAGAACAAGATGAATATGATGAGCAAACAACTTTTGTCCTCGCTGAAACTTCTGATCATTCTAAGCCTGAGGATGTTTCTGTAATTCATGAAGTTCAACAAGTCCAAAAATCCCAGCCAACAGCTCCAAATCCATCTGTCAAAATAAGTCTTCTTCTAGGAAAATTTGATAAGATAGTTCTTATCATTGGATTCATTGATACTGGAGTACAAAAAAGTATGCTTAACCCTTCAATTCTTCCGTCCCATTTCTGGGAAAAGCATATAGAACATTTCAAGGCAGCTGATGGTAAGCTATTCCATACAAGCTTAATCACCAAAAAAACCCATTGGCATTTAGTTTTTTCAAGGATGTACTCTTTGGATAAAACTTGTTGGATCTGATCTCCCCGATAAAGATCTTCTAATCGGTTTTGATGCTCTCCATTTGTTCAAAAAGCTTCAAATCAAAGCCTCTGGAATCAAGTATAAACAAATGTTTCAACCTTATACTGATGTCCTTAGGTTATTCTCCATCTAAGATTCTCCTTCTTCCTGTGATTCTTATAAAGCCAAACTTCTCCCTTTTTATCTAGAAAGTCATAGTCAGTTCTTCCATTCTTCTCTCTTATGGAAAAATGAAAATTTCTTTATAAAGCTTCCATTTAAGCTTAATGAAGACATAAATCCAACAAAAGCCACCCATCCAGGTATGACACCTTCAGATCTCAAGTTAGCCCAACAAGAATGTTCACAGTTACTCCATCAAGGCCTCATTGAGCCTACAAATTCTAATTGGGCCTGTCAAGCCTTTTATGTTGAAAAAAGATCTCGGATCATTAGAGGGAAAAAGCGTCTAGTAATAGATTACCACCCTCTAAATTGTTTTCTCAGAGATGATAAATTTTCTTTGCCAAAAATCCAATCCCTGTTTGTTCATATTAAAGAATCTAAGGTCTTCTCAAAGTTTGACCTTAAAGCAGGTTTCTGGCAATTAGGAATCCACCCTGATGACCGACACAAAACAGCCTTTTGCATACCCAATGCCCACTATCAGTGGAAGGTAATGTCTTTTGGTCTCTTTTTCAAAATGCCTTGATTAAGATCTTTGAACCTATTCTTCATCATGCAATAGTCTACATAGATGACGTGCTTTTGTTTTTAAAATATCGTGAAAGTCATGACAAACTACTTTCTCACTTCCTTGAGATAGTAGATAAGCATGACATAATGTTGTCGGATAAAAAGAGTATCCTAGGCCAAACCTCTGTTAGCTTTTTTGGCATGACACTAAAAGATGGATATTATAGTCTTGGTCCCCACGTAGCCTAGGAACTCACTCACTTCCCTGATGAACACCTGGCATCATCAATTATCTCAGAGACTTTTTCCCTCATGTAGTTGTTCATACCAGCCAGCTATCAAAAATGCTCAAGAAGTCGGGGCCCTCTCCAAACTACTATTGTCCAGCACCTCAAGCAGATTGCTTAGCATCCTCACCCTTTGAGAATTCCCACTGATGGTCAAAGAATTCTTCAAACTTACACCAATGACAAATATTGGGGAGTAGTTCTTTTAGAAAAGCATGACGATAAAGAATCCTACTGTGCCCATGCTAGCGGGCAATTCAAGGAATCAGAAAAGCATTACCATGTGGTTTACAAAGAAGTCCTTGCAGTAAAATATAGAATTCAAAAGTTTGAGTTTAATCTTATCGGACATAACTTTTTGGTAAGATTAGATAATTCTTCTTTTCCAAAAATCCTTGATTTCAAAAACAAAGTTCTCCCTGACAAACATCTTCTTAGACTCAATACCTAATTTTCAAAATATGAGTTCACAGTCTAGCATATAAACGGAAAAAAAACCTCATTCCTGATCTCTTATCCAGACCATCTCCCTCACCAAAACTTATCTTCTCTCTAATCACGGTTCCAATCATCTACATGGCCTCTCTTCTACCCACTGTAGCCCTCACAAAGAAATCCTTCCCCATGAACATCAATTTCTCAAGTGCTTACCAAATTTAGGATTTTGGAAAAAAATTCCTTTTTCGGTATTTCATAAACATATACCGCACCCAGTAATATGAGTTTCCAAGTTTGCATCCATAACATCTTTTCTTTAGTGGTCACACCATTGACCCTTCTAGAGACATTTCAGAAGATGAGTTGTGGTATTTATGGTGTCTCTCTGTTCTTTATGCCACCAAACTCATTTTTCCAGTCCAAGCCATATTCATTATCCTTACAGATTCATCCAAGAGTCATACCCTGTTATGGACTTTGTTTGAATGGTATTCTCCCCTCACTTGGTGGAGAAAACAACTCACTCATATCATAAACCATTATCACCTTAACCTCCTCCCAGAACAAGAAGGTGAACTGTTTACTTCTGTTTTCATCATTTACCGTCCTTACTTCTAGCATTCGGAAGCCAAGTTATTTTGGACTCAAGATCAAGCTTATGAATAGAAAATAGTTCCCCACAATTTTCCTCTTCACCATGACCCAGACCTCGTTTCTTCCTTGAAACATTTTCTCTTTGAACTCAACAATGTCCAACCCACTCCTACAGACATCCAGCATACTTCTCTTGGACCACAGCACGAGCTCATAGTCATACCTACTACAAAACCATCTTCGTCCCATAATCCTCCTCCTTCAGGCATCATAATAAAAGAAGGAAAACTAGATTACACTGACATCTTTTTCTAGGATGCACAAGATCCCTAGAAAGAATTCACTTCCATCTTGCACCCAGCTGAGGCATCCAGTGCTCCACATCCTATAAAGGCATCTAGTACGCCTTCCACTAGTTTTGTTCCACCGACATATTCACCAACCCATCAATACTATGCCAACTTGCCTTCGTGGAAAGAACCCTTCGCGGATGTCAATAGCGATGTTGACAACCTGTCTCCCTCTCACAGCTTTTGATAATTTATTAGCAAATCTCATGATGATTGCCACTTTAAGTTTTTGTCTTTTGTAATAATTGCTTTTGCTTTATCAAAAGCAAAGCATCTTCTTTTTCTAAAGTTTGCTTTTGCTTTTACTTCTGCTTTTGCTTTTAGAAAAGACAGGGGTCATGTCCTATCTTTTACTTTTACCTTTTGCTTTAAACAAGGGTTCTGCCTTGTCTGGTGTGACTATATTTGTTCTTTTTTAAAAAAGAGGATAGATCTTATCCTTTCCGCTCTCGATGAATTTTCCTATATAAGGAGAATTCATCCTCATATTGTAAGCATTTTCTTTTGTTCACCCTTAGTTTGGAAATAATAAACTAAGCTTTCCAAAATCATTAGTCTCTAAACTTCTTCTCTTTCTCTTATTCCCTAAGGAAGACAACAGACTCTCACAATAGTTCACTTCAATCTCTTTAACGAGTATACTCTGCACTCGTCTCTTTTGAGGATCTTGTGCATCAAAAAGTTCTAGATTATGAAATCGATCATTCCAATCTCTGTTCACCCTGTTTATAAGCCAAAGAGTGGCTTCCCCTTTTGGGTGGTAAGAGGTTGTCCCGAGTGGTATCAGAGCATTAAGGACAGGGTTGGTAAATTGTGAGCTTGAACTAGTCTTATCGAAGCCCAGGTGCAAGCCAATATTATTGTGAACAAGTACAGGCTTGAGGCAAACCTGTGCTTTCCATTAATTATGAAATAAAATTTTTTACAAAATAAAAAAATTTAAATTTAAAATAATTATACAATACATAATAGAATAATAATCAAATACACAAAATATTAGTAAGTTAATATAATAAATTATAAATACTAATATAAAAAAAGATTAATTTAATATTTCAAATTTTTTTCTTTTTTAAATTTGATTTATTTTTTATTTATAAATTAAAGCTCATGTTTTTTTCTTAGACCCGTAATCAAACCAATGCAAACGGACTTTATATTCGATCTATATTTAAGCTCAATCTATGCAGGCCTAACTTCATACCTGCGAACCCACTCAAACTTTTTTACCAACCATTTAAGGATTTAAGATAACTGGATCACAAACCTACGAGAGCATAATGGTGCTCTACTCTGTTAACATAACATGTTAACAGGCGTTGTAACATTGTAATAGTTTGGGGGCTGGGGTTTAATTTTCAATTTTGTTTTGGAGGCGGGTTTAAATTATCAGATTTAGAATAAAAATAATACTCAGTAAAACTTAGAGATGGCCAATGGATCGAGCTGGCCCACCAAAGTAGGGCTTATGTGTGCTCGTACCGGTGCCGTGCCGTGCCAAAATTTTTCTACTTAGGCCCGACTGTCGTGCCTACATGTGTCGTGCCATGCCTAAGAAAAAAAAGCCAATAAGATTTTTTTTTTTAATTTTTTAAGAGTACATGTTAAGCTGTTGGCGTACTTTTTTTAAGTGTATGTACTTTTCTTAAGCCTATACTTTTATTCAAATTTAATAGAATCGAAAATATAAAATTCAAGTTCATATTTAATAATAGTAAAAAATATAATATTAATTATTAAGTTTGACCTTATAATATTAGAATTTTTTTAATACTTAACAACAATAATAATAATAAATTTTTCTTAATGGTTAACTTAATTGTTAATTTGGACTTATATAGAGTTATAAATCATAGTTTTACAATAATATTAATACATATTTATAAAATCATGATATTTATAATTTTATTCATTAAAACCATGATATTAATTATTTATTTAATAAATTATAAATATAAATCAATTATAGTATTTTTTAAACTAAGAATTAAATGAATTAAAAAAATTCAATTTCAAGTTATTGTAAAATCATAAAATCTTAAGTTTACTTTTATTAAAAAATAAAACGTGCTTATTATATATATTTTTATCGTGTCATACTTAATCTATCTCTAATCATGCCGTGCTTTTAAGGTCCGCGTGCTTAAAATTTTAAGCTAGACCTAACTCACATGCCTGTCGTACAGTGTCGCGTGTCGTATCTAAACGTCCTCGTGTCATGTCGTGTCGTGTCACGTACTGTCCGGCCCATTAATCATCTCTAATAAAACTTAAAAAAATTTGAAAAATAAAAACAAACATCTACTTGTACTAACTAAAACAAACTCAACTTGAGAATCAAAGTAACATATTAAACACTGTCAATATGACATTACAAATACACTAAATGAAATTAATTTTTTTGACAAAAAAGGAAAAAAAAGAAATTAGCACAAATATAATTATCTACAGATACCAGTGCAAAGAAAGTCAGCCGTGGATGAAGTTTCACCAGCATAGGCAACAGCATCAGCAGGAGGCAACACTCTTCCGTCAGCAAACAATAGCCGTCCATTGCTTGGATGTTGATGCTGATGACTCACCACCACACCTTCAAGCTCCGTAGCCGCATTGTAAAACGTCGTCGTATCACCGAATCTCCGCTCAACCTCAAGAAAGTCGCCGAGTGAAGCGCTCGGCTTCGCGTCGTCGTCGTCTCCACAAAGCCGCCACCAGCGACGCCGAGCCATGGATGCCGACATAATTGGCGAAGCCCTTTTCTTGCTCTTCTTTTTGCCCCTTGTTCCGGAGGGGGCGTCAGTCACGTGCATATCACGTTGCTGCTGAGACTGAGATTGAGATTGAGAAGCAGCTCTAAATGTAATGGCAGGAAAACTCACTCCCATTAAAGTACCCAAGGTCGTGCTTCTGTCATGGAAAAATGATCCTGTAGACTGTTCCACAATTAAAATAAAAATCAAAATTGAAAATAAAATTAATACTTAGATGTTATATGAGATTGAGAATTGAGATGAATTTAATAAATTAATTAATTTGATAATTGCCTCAGTGTCGAGATCCGAGGAATAAATTGACGAGACGGTATTGGTGGGAGATGAGAGCGGTGGTAGCAAGTTGTCTGGATCTCCCATTTCCTTTTCTTTCCTTCCTTTGATCTCTAATTATAAAAGATGGTTACAAATTTGTGCTATATGATGATTATTATTCTTTGGCTTCGGTTTATCTTTTAGGTAGATGCGTAACATCAATTAAAGCACTTTTCTTTTATTCCCTAAAAAAAATAAAGTTTAAATTTTTTTTTTAATCTCCTAACATAGCTGCTAATGAAGTCACTTAAAAATCACCTTATTATTGCACTAATGTCATGTAGCACTTTTTTTTTTCTTTTGGCTATCTCCATTAAAGTGAATTTAGTAATTTAAATGTGGGGCTATTTGAATTTATTATTTTTTTTAAAACTCTCCTTTTAGTTAAGAATTTATTATCTAAATAATTTTAATAAAATTACTTAATTAATCATTTATTTTCTTTCTCTTCTTATGTAAATAATTAGTATCACTAACTAAAAGGAGCAAAATCTACCATTTTAAATGAATATCAACAAATTCTTATTAGCCACGAAGGTTATTGAATATCAAAAAGTTAATTTTTGCCAAATACAAAAGCTAATAATATCAAGAACAAAAAATTCTTAAATATAGAATGTACAAAATTTATATTATGATATACTAATAAAGGTTAAGAAAAAAGTAAATTCAAAAGAAAATGAAATTGAGTATTTAATTTGCAGATTTTGGAAGAAGAGAGAGAATATACAATTGTAAGATAAACAAAAAATGATAAGTGAAGGGAAATTTTGAGATTTTTAAATTTTAAATTTTTACTAATAAATTTATTTTTCAAAATGGATATACATAGGGATTTGGTGGGTTCAAATAGCTCTACCCATTAAAATTAATAAATAATTTTATTTGGTATTGACCTTTCTCATAACTACAAACTTTAACCTCATAGCACAAAATTATTTTTTAATTGATTAATATAATAAATAGGAAAAAAAGGGAAATTTCAATTCATCGAGATAAAATATTTTAAAAGTTTAAATTTATGTTTAATATAAATATGTCATACAATAGCCATATTTGCACTTTTTTAGCCACATTGCAACACTTCATATTTCAAGTTTATTTTTGGGAAAAGACATCTACATTCCCAAAGTTTGCGGAAATGGTCATCAACCCCTAAATTTTCAAAATAGAATATTAAGACGCCCTTTTGAGCATAACACTCTTTACCTCTATTATCCCAAAAAAAAAAATTAACTTAATGTTTTATAATAAATAGAAATATAAATACAATAATATATACATTTTAAAATAATCTCAATATTTAAAAATATTTTAATATTTTACAATCTATTAGATATATTTTATTATGTTAAAGTAAATTTTATAATAAATAAAATCATAATATTAAAATAAATGTATTAAAATTTAAATGATTTGGAATATTATCTACAATAATAATTTTAACATTATTAGTATGTTGGATTTTTTTAATTGTAAAATATATTTAATGAAAATATTTATTTAAAATCCTACAATAAATAAAAATATATTATTAAAATAAATATAATGATTTACATATTTAAATTTATTAAAATATTTTAATATTGCCAGTGTACTGTTCATATTACTTTATTTATATAATTTGTATTTATAAAAAAAATTTAGTTATTTTTTGGGGATAATAGAAGTAAATAGTATAATGGTCAAAACGAGGTATTAGTGTCCCCTTTTGAAAACTTGGGGTGTTGGTGACAATTTTTCCAAACCATGGGAGTGTATATATCATTTTTCCCAAAAATAATTTAATGTTATTAGTCTATTAGATTCATTATATTATTAATATTAAATTTGTATTAATTAAAAAATTTAAAGTTAATTTTCTAATTAATAAATTCAAAGGGTATTATGGTTAAGATGTCTCAGTGTCATTTTTTGAAAATTTGAGATCTTTTTGACCATTTTCCTAAATCTTGGGAGTGTAGGTGTCATTTTTCCTTTATTTTTTAAATTAATTCCTACTTTCCAAAATGATTTATCTAATTTTGGGGAAGTTATTTCCACTAATTTTTGGTTGTACATTTCCACTTCTTTTGTTGAATTCTAATTCTCTAAGAGAATATTTGAACTTTACTTTTTATATTTCTACATTCAATTAGACCATATCTAATTTTTCGATAAGCTACTCCAAGTTTATTTTCCACTACTTTTAGTTTTACATTCATGTTATTTTCATTGAGTTCTAATATTATAGGAATATCTTTTAAGTTGAATTTTTTAGATCTCTACTTCCCATTCAAATATATCATATTCTTTGTAAATCGTTCCAACTATTGGGTTAAGTCTTCCTATTCCTTTTCCCACCGTTGTTTCATTCTATATTCCTCGTTTCGTAAATTCTAATATTTTAGATGAATGTTCCAAGTTCACTTTTTACTATATAAACTTTTTACTTTTTTTTCTACATTACTATACAGGTGGATGTTTGAATTCACTTTTTAGTTCTCTTTTTCCACCAGTGTTATACAGGTAGATGTTCTAATTCCCTTTTTATTACTAAGAACAACCATAATTTAAGAATAATTATGTTTGACCCCCTCTTTTTTTGACAAATTTTAACTTGCAACAAAACTTTGAAACCTTAAATCCTTTATTCATTCAACATTATGAGTCCACATTCAAAGTCCCATTTTTCTCCCTATCTGAAATACTTTATCATGTTTCTTGAACTCAATTGCAGGTATATTTGAGCTTTTGATCTTTGCACATATTAATGGTCATTTTATTATTTTAATTGATTGTACTTATTTATCTTTAAACTAAATTAATTCGATAATGAAGTCTGTCCAATTCATATAAAATTTTTACTATTCTATTTTCTTTTCAAAATAATTTCTTTGACTTCAACTGAATACGTCTTTAATATCTATGCATGCAAATGTCATACTCCTCACATATATCTATCTATATTTATCTATCTATCTCTATCTATATATATATTCTTTCATGACATAAAATAAAAATCATCATACACAAATGTTGCACAAATGTTAAAGGCTTGTTGGAAAAATAAAATAATGGGTTACTGCTTATAAATTTGGGTAAGATTTGTTGGAAAGTAACATAACGAGTTGTTATTTGAAAACATAATTTTGAGTAGGATACACTTAATGTAAGTGAAAGGTCAAGAATGATTTGTAATTACTAATTAAATTAAAAATCTATTTGAGATCGTTATGGCCAATTAAACTCATATTTGAATATGAAATTAAATTCAGAAATTAATATGTGGTTCATGATGTGAGGTACAAATTTCTCACTTAAATATAGTAGAATTTATTTTAAGCTAACAAGCTCCCTTAAGTATTATAATAATTAATTCTAAGGAATGACGACATAAGCAATGACATAGGAAATGATAACATAAGCAATGATATAAGTGATGATTTAAGAGAAGTTTGTAGAGAAAGATAAGACTTCTAGAATTTAGTAAGGTATTTACGAAGGATAATCTCAATCATTGATTATGAGTTATGGTGGCAAAATCCTAGCCATCCATTAGCCTTAAAAAATCCTATAAATACGCCCTAGCCCCTTTCATTTCAATGCAACTTAGAAATTTCATCCACTTTTATTCTAAGTTATAACATCAAGAGTAGAGAAATCTTCAATTTAGAAAGGTTTAGAGAAGTCAAGAACATGATGTAAGTATCACTTCAACTGCAATGTAGGGACAAAATTCTTTTCATACTTAACTTTAGTTTTAATCATTCCTTCATGTTGTGATAGCTATTATGATGTGATTAGTTATAATCTAAATTCTTACATGGTCGGCTCTGCCCCCTAATCTATGATACTTAATTATATTATGGTTGGCTCTGCTGCTTAATCTATGATAGTTTTGTTATGGTCTACTCTGCCGCTTAATCTGTAAAATAGTGTTGCGTATTAATTCTGTTATGCATCTAAGAACTTCAAATGTTATGACATAAGTTGCATTGAATACATGTATATCATGGATTAGATAATGAAAAAGACGTTTCAGAAAATGGTTTTATGAAAAATAGGTGGTTGTACTACCAGGTGGCAAAGTTTCTAAGGAGGGCGAGCAAGCCCTTAAAGCTAAGTAAAAAGAAATCTTTTGGGGATGACTAATGAGGCCCAACGACATATTATTTAAAGAGTAAAAGTGCCAGCCTTGTAGTGCAACATACCTAGGGCCCTAATGAAGTTTTTTTTTGTATTTTTCTAAATTTCTTTTAAAAGCTTAATATGGTCATCCATATGCATAATAATTTATGCATGCATCAAGGTGTTATCTTACTGGACGTTAGCTCATAAAGTCCTTACATTGCAGGTAACGATGAGTAAGGCAAGCTGACGCCAGTCCTAACCAAGACAAAGTACATATGGACATAACCGACCTTGGGATTTTATGATGGGCTCAGCTTTGTTTTAATAAAATATAAGTATCTTAGCTTTATGTAATAATTAAGTTTTGAAAGAAACTATAGAATCTTTGTATGACTCTTAGTTTTCTGTAAGAAAGTTTTGTTTGATTGTGTTAAACTTTTAGAATTCATATTTACAATGTTTTAAACATTTTTTTAAATAAATATTTTAGTGGAGTGCTACACATGAGGCTGAGATTACACATTAAATTTTATTTAAGAATTAAATCAAACGTTTAATAGGCAATGGTTGCACTTTTAATTGGATATTAAAAGCAGTGGTTACAAGTGCATTTAATAAGAAATTAACCGTTTACATAGAATTTAAACAATCAAATTCATGGACAAAAATGTCCCTCATAGAATTGTATAAATTAACATTGTTTGTAATTTCAAGAAAGAAATAAGAAGAACAAGAGACATACAAAATGTCTAGAAAGAAGTGATAGATGAAAGAATAGAATTTGTCATATATACATTTTGATAGAGTTCAAATACAATGAAAGTTCATTATGGCACTACAGGAAAGCATGCAATAGATGACGAACAATTTATGACAGATTATAGGCAAAGTGGCTTATATTATAAAATTACAACAAACTCGTGATAAAATTACAACAAACTCGTGATAAAATTTTCAATCTGTCATAGATTAATGACGGGCTTGTGATAGAAATATTTACTATCATGAATTTATAATGGTTTATGATAGGATTATTTTTTATCATGAACTTATGATAGAATCATGATAGAAATTTAATCTATCAAGAAATAATGATAGAAAAATGACTTTGACTGTGTTTGATCCAAATTTGATTTATTATTTTATTTAAAAACAAAAGTTGTGTTTTAATAATTAAAAAAAGCCAGCAAAACTATCCCATTTTGGTAATTTCAAATTTCTTTCTTTTTTTCTTTCTAAGTGTACATTCACAACACTTAGAAATCCAAATCCCTAAGTGCTATTTCTCTTGTTCCTTCATGCCGTTCACTAACCCTTTTGTCTGAAACCCCTTATTTTTATCATTCTTCTACCATTCACACATTGTCGCTGCCGTCATACTTGATTATTCTTCTTGTTTAGTTATCAGTCTCCTTCCTTTTAAGCCATCAACATCTTCAGTTTTGTTTTGGCCCCTAATACCGTCTATCTTTTTCACTTCATTTCAAATTATCCTAATTAAACCATTGTCTCTTCGTTTTTGAAACCGTATGCCACTACCATCGCAGCATAAAAAGCACCAGCTAAGTGATAAGTGCATATTTTTCATATATTTTGCTATTAATTTCTCCATCTTTTTTTGGTCTTAAATATTTTAGTTATTTTTAATTTAGTAAATTATATTTTATTGTGCTAATTTTTATCTTAGTTTTTTTATTTTGTTATTTTAGGTATATTATGGGATTAAAGAGAATTAAAATCGAAGCATTTAAGAAAAAAATCTACTTGAAGGAATTAGGAACGGAAATAATTTAAGATTTTTTGGAAGTCAATTAATTAATTGATGCACATTTGGAAGCATATATGATTTCATGGAGATTAATAAAGACTTTGGGAACAAGCATGTATAAAATGGAAACTTATTTTAATGTGCATGGATTTACTTGACCAATTTAAAAAGATTGCGTGCAGGAAATTGGCAAAGTGGGCGGCATGTGCATGGCAATTAAAGGAAGCAAATATTTTGCATGGCTTTAAATGGCAACCACGTTACGGCATGGGCTTTGGGCGTCAACAATTCTTATTGGCTTAGGATTTAATGGAGGTGGCCAGCATGCTTTCTGAAAAAAAGGCCATCAATTGAAAAGAAAAAAAGAGGAAGGAGGTGGAGAAACACAATCGGCAGCCACACATACTCAATAATTTGCAGCCGCAAAGGAGAAGAAAAAAATAGAGGAGACAACTATTTGAATTAATCTCTATGTCTGGTTTTATTAACTCTTTTATTCCCAATTTAATTATGTTAGGCTAGATTTTCTATTTGGTTAAGGGTGAACTCAAAACACTAAACATGCTATGCAGTTAAATTTAAATTCTATCATTCAATTTATTTAATTGAGATTGTTTATGTTCTTCTATAATTAATATTTATGATTTTATTCTTGTCTTGTTTAAGTGGCCAATTAGATAAGACTTGAATAATTTCTTTGTTAGATTAAAATTCTTGATCCATAATTGTCTTGATAATTTAATCATCAGTAGTAGGTTGGAATCAGTGATTTCAATTGGGGAACATAACCTAGGTAAAATAATTCGAACTTGTGTGTTTATTGCCTAGATCAACCTAATATCTTTCTCTACTTAATGCTTACATTATCTTAAATTTAAAGAGCTTATTTTAAATTATTTAATGGTTAGAGATTAGGTGAAGAGTTTGTTTTGCCTAACAACACACTGAGGAAAGATTGAGACTAACAGAGCTCATTGTTGTCTATGGCTGATAGTTTCAATATAAATTGATGATAGAATTGATTTGTTATGTGCATATTTGGTGGTGGCGAATGATCCTTTAACCAAATTTTTCATCATTATTATTTCTTTCTGTTTTAGTTAGAGTGTTTATTAAATTCTTGTTCGTAGTTTTAATTTCTTTATTTCTTGCTATTTAGTTAAAAATTCAAAACCCCCTATTTTTCTATTTTTAGTTGGCATTTTCTTTAATTAGATTAATTTATATTATTATTCCTATTACTATTATTTTATTTTAAGTCCTACTTTAGAATTGATAATAAATACAACTAGTATAGTCTCTATGGGATCGATCCTTACTCGCTTTTAGTAAGGTTTTAAATTTGGTGCACCCTAACGACATTAACAAATTTTTGGGTTGCCGGGGACTAGCGTCTAGTTTGTTTATTATTACTCATTTTATTTTATTATTTTTAGTTATTTTTTCTCATTTTATTTATTTATTTTATTTTTATTAGTTATTTTTTGTTCTATATTTAGATTTTCATGAGCATAGAGGACATTCAATTGAAACTCGAACAACTTAGAGAAACCTTATCATATTCAGAACTAGATTTTGCCATCCACATTCTACTCCTGAAGACAGAGACAGGCAGCCCAGAACCCAAAACAATGGCTCAAAACAACAACCGAACACTTCAAGAGTTGGCAGCTCTTAACTTAGACCCTCAGGTAAACTTTGAACTCAAATATGGGATGATTCATCTTCTTCCTTCTTTTCATGGTCTTGCAGGAGAGGACCCAAATAAGCACTTGAAGGAGTTCCATGTGGTATGCTCCACAATGAAACCAGCCGGAGTTTCTAAAGAGCAAGTTAAGCTAATGGCCTTCTCATTCTCTTTGGTGGATTTTGCCAAGGAATGGCTGTACTATCTTCCCTCTGGTACTGTCACTACATGGAATGAGATGCGTCGGCTATTTTTGGAGAAATACTTCCCAGCGTCAAAAGCTAGGAGCATTTGAAAAGAAATTTATGGAATTCGACAGTATCAGAGCCTAAACAAACACGAAAGACGTGGTATCATTAATAAAGCTACTTTGAGAGCAAATGGCATAATAATCCACTGATAATGAGCATCAGGGATACAGAAGGCTGTTTTATTCTAGGTAGTTGTACGTGGCGTTGTTACACCAGATCTACAACAGTACAAGACTGTCCTTAGGGCTAGTAGCCAGTAAGTTCTGGTTTCCAGCCAATATACACTTATTCATCAAATACCAAATCCGAAAATCATAATTCAAAATAATTTTTCACGATACCACCCGAAAACACGGTCATCACAGACCTTCAAAGAGGGTGAACGTTGTGAGAAAATAATTTCTTTTTATAAAATTGATTTTGGAGGATAAAATCAGGACCTTTCTAGTGCACAGGATCCTTGGAACCAACACAAGTGCAGAGCATAATGAGTATAGAAGATAGAAGTGAACGTATCTTTATTAATTCAAATAACTTCTTTGATTCCTAGAAGAAAGAGAAGATTTAGAGAGACATCACAGAGATAGGAAAAACTTATTTCAACTTCTGATTCACTTTTGAATTTTACAAAGGAGAGAAGGCCCTTATATAGAGGCTTGGAGACACACTGATAAGGCGAGACTCTTATCTTTACAAACCTAATTATTACAAAGCTAAAGAGATAAGGTGGGACCCTTATCTTTAACAAAAGCAAAAGTAATAAAACAAACTTTAATAATTAAAGTACGATTGTGCATCCTTTAATTATTACAACAAATTTTACTTTATCAAAAGCACACTTTTAGGAAAAGTAAAGATAAAGCTAAAGCAATTGAATTATTACAAAACGACAAATAACTTAAAGCGAAATAGTTGCGTCAGAGGAGTCTGTGTCATTTGGATCATGATCTGGATGAGAACATCCTGGAACACATGGCCAAGGGCAGTTCTGACTTTTTGGTGATGGTGGAAGAACTGGTTGTGGGAAATCTTCAGGCTGTGTTGAGAACGATGAGTATTGTGAGGAGGATGCTTTAGGAAGATCACGTGATGATGTAGCAACTTTTCTCTTATGTTGACTTGGAAGATCAGGCTCAGTGACAGTGTACTGAGATTGTGATGGAAGAAGTGACTGAAAATCTTCATATGGATTCTGGGCATCTTGGAAGAGGACATTGGTGTCATCAGGACGATATTCTGTAACAAGGATTCCTTTAGGACTGGAACTCGAACCTGGAGTACAAGTTTGAGTTTTGGGAATTATTTCTAGGGTGTGAGCTGGTCCAATGGATGTGTGGTGAATGTCAGTGACAGGAGATTGAACATTGTTGATTTCCATAAGGTAGGCTTTTAGGATGGATGAGACTGATGGGTCATGGTTGATTGGGAATGGATGAGGGTAAGTTCTCCATTCATAAGCCATATCCTGTGTCCAGTAATCTTTTGTTTCTGGATGTTGGAAGTAAGGCCTGTGGACGATGAAGACTGTAGTGAACATGTTGGCTTCTTGTTCCAAAATTCTATCTAATTCTTGAAAAGTACACAGATTTTTTAGCTGTTTGCGCCACCATGTGAGAGGTGAGAGCCATTCTAGGAGTGTCCATAGAAGGTCTGGTGCAAACTCAGGGTTGTGATGTGGTTGAAGACTGGTTTCACAAGGATGATGAGCTTTGTGGCATAGAGAGTGGTGAGACACCACATATACCAAAGTTCATCTTTTGAGATGGTCAGGTTGGAGAGGGTAAGACCTGTGAGGAATAAGTGTTCCAAATAGAAGGAAGGAAAACGATCAGGTTTGGTACTTTGGATGTTGAAGAAATACCTATAGAGGAATTTCTTAGCAAAATCCTGGATTTGATAGGCTGACTAAAAAAGGATATTCATTGATGAGAACCATCAAGAGAATACCATTAAAGCTTCAAGTGATCCTTTGCACATTCATGGAGGCCCAATTACAAGAGCTAGAGCCAAAAAGATGCAAGCTGCTTTAAATGGATTAATTGAGAAAATATGGATTGAAAATACAATTCAAGATGCAAGACATCATGAATTGGGCTTGGAGAGAAGTCAAGACATTGTGGCCTTTATTCAAGCTATTGGGCAGCCAAATATGCAACTTGAATCAAATGCAGGAAGGGCAACTTCGAAATAAAACTGGTATTGATTGAGCCAGAAGTAATATGCAAGCTATATACCGTTGGAAAGATAATTAAGTTAGCTTTCCAATGAATTTTACAGAGCTAGATTTGGAGTTCTCTAGAAGGAGTTATGACCAATTCATTACAGCTTGTTCAGACTTGGGATTTTCAACGACTCCTTTGTTTTTCAACTTCATTTATTTGTTTTGTTTCAAGTTTGTCAATGTGTTAGGTAAGTCTACCATCAATAATGGTGGGCTAACATTAAGTTTGTCAATGATAACATTAAATAAGGTAAGTATTAAGTTTGTCAATGCTAGCATTAATTATAGTGGGTTGGTGAAGACTTTTGAAGCATCCTTTGACAAACCTATACTTGGAGGGTTGTTCCAATGTTTCCATTTTTATTTTTAGAATCTTGGGTTTTTTTATTAGCCTATTTAAACCCAGCAACCTTGCTATGTAAAAAATTAGAAATTAATGTTATTTTGAATTTGAAAGATTATTCTTTCTTTGGTTCTTTTGAGAACTAGTGAACTTATCAAGAATTAGCATTCTTGTGGTGTTCCAAATTTAGACTTATCACTCACCTTCTCATCTATTTCTTGAGTGTGGCGTCAATATCATTCTCTATACCTTTAGTTCATGTTTTCTTAAGCATTGGGTCAAGGTTTTGTTTGTTTTAAATCTGTTTAGAACTTTCTTGGGAAGTTGAAACTTCAATTTAAGTGTGGGTTTCAAAATTTCATTGTGGGATTCCCATCATTTGGTATCAGAGCTAGTTTCTAATCAGGTTTGAATGTCTAATATATTTTGATTATCAAAAAAAAAAAAGAGAGAAAAAAAAAACGTACCAAAAAAAAAAAAAGCTTGCAAAAGGAATCAAGTATTCCTACTTTCATCAAATTGAATTTTAGTTATTCCTTTTCCTTGACATTGTTTGCACACAATATCAATTGTGTTCCTTTGCTTTCTTGCTTTCTTTTCATCAAATTCCTTGTTGTTATTTGTGTCTCTTAATTCCTTTTCTTTGTTTAGTGTGTTGATTCGTCATATTTGGTGTGCCACCTGGGTTTTTCTTGATTTTGTTTATTTAGTTCAATAAAGAACTGAAAGAGAGAATTAAGTGTGGTTAATAAAAAAAAAAAAGTTTGTGAGATCATTAAAGGGTAAAAGCCAATTTGTGTGTTAAACACAAGAGTTAAGTGAAATCAAATTGAGTGAAACACGTGAGAGAGTGTTGTGAGGTTTTTTTGTTAACATTTTTTTTTTCAGATCACAAATATGTCAAAAGATCAAGAAGCTGTAGACCAATCATTCATGCTCAAAGCCATGCAACAACAATTTGAGCACATGAATATGATGTTTGGAGAGATCCGTGACAAATTGGAGAGGCAAGACACTGCCATAGCCAATCTACAAAGGGGGCAACAACCAATAGCTCCTAATGTAAGAGGTAATCAAGGGCGTGCTACCATGGGAGAAGAAGATGGTGATGACCTAGATAATTTTGAGGACCAAGCCACTGTTGACATGCGTGGAAGAGATGATAGAAGGGCAAGACGTATAGATCGTGATTTGGGGAGTATCAAACTGAAAATTCCTTCTTTTCAAGGTAAAAATGATCCGTAAGCTTATTTGGAGTGGGAAAAAAAAGTGGAGCTAGTATTTGATTGCCACAACTACTCTGAGGAGAAAAAGGTAAAACTAGCTGCCGTTGAATTTACTGATTATGCTATAATTTGGTGGGATCAACTTGTTTTGAGTAGGAGACGAAATCGTGAAAGGCCTATAAACACTTGGGAGGAGATGAAGGCCATCATGAGGAGGAGATTTGTTCCTAGTCATTATTATAGGGAGCTGCACCAAAGGCTTCAAAGTCTTACACAAGGTTCTAGAAGTGTGGAAGATTACCACAAGGAGATGGAAGTAATCATGATTCGAGCCAACATTGAAGAAGAACGAGAGGCCACTATGGCAAGATTTTTACATGGTTTAAATCAAGATATTGCTAATGTGGTTGACTTGCAGCACTATGTTGAGTTGGAAGACGTGGTTCACATGGCCATAAAAGTGGAACGACAATTGAAAAAAAGGTTCCACTAGAACTAATTTGGGTTCTTCTTCCTCATGGAAGTCAAAATGGAGCAAAGATGAAAAGGTTGTTTCAAAGCCTAAGATTGAGCCATTCAAAGATCATAAAGAGGGAGGCAATCAAAGCAAAGGTAAATCTGATTCCCAACACTCTAGAAATAGAGATATTAAGTGTTTTAAATGTTTGGGGACAGGTCATATTGCATCTCAATGCCCAAACAAGAGAGCAATGATCTTGAGGGATAATGGTGATGTGGAAACCGAGAGTGAATCGGATGATGATCCTATGCCACCTTTGGAGGATGCTAATGATGGTGTAGAGTATCCTGTTGATGGTAAATTGATGGTTGCTAGGCGTGCTCTCAACATGCAAGTAAAAAAGGATGCAGAGGTACAACGTGATAACATCTTTCATACTAGATGCCACATCAAAGATAAGGTATGTAGTATGATAATTGATGGTGGAAGTTGTACTAATGTAGCTAGCACTAGTTTAGTTGAAAAACTGAATTTGAAAACTTTGAAACATCCTAGGCCATATAAGCTACAATGGCTGAATGATTGTGGGGAAGTTAAAGTAAATAAACAAGTGCTGGTTTCATTTTCTATTGGGAGATACAAGGATGAGGTTGTATGTGATGTAGTACCCATGCATGCTGGACACATTCTTTTGGGGCGACCTTGGCAATATGATAGGCGTGTGACACATGATGGTTATTTAAATAGATATTCTTTTGTAATGAATGAAAAGCAAATCAATCTTGTACCTTTAACACCTAGACAAGTGTATGAGGATCAAATGTCAATACAAAAAGAGAGTGATGCAAAAAAAGAAAAGGAGAGTACAAAAGAAAGAGAGATTGAGAGAAAAGAAAGTGCAAAGATAGAAAAAAATATTGTTGAGAGAAAAGAGAGGCAACAAGTGAACTTGTTTGCAAAAGAGAGTGAGGTTAAGAGGACTTTCTTTTCAAAACAGCCTATCATTGTACTTTTGTGCAAAGAGGCTTGTTTACATACTAATGAGCTTAACGTTTCTTTGCCTAGTGCTATTGTGACTCTTTTGCAGGACTTTGATGACGTGTTTCCAAATGAGGTCCCTAATGGTTTGCCACCTATTAGGGGAATTGAGCATCAAATAGACTTCGTTCCTGGAGCTACCATTCCTAATAGACCCGCATATAGAAGCAACCCCGAGGAGACAAAGGAGCTTTAAAGGCAAGTTGAAGAACTTTTGGCAAAGGGATATGTGAGGGAGAGCATGAGTCCTTGTGCGGTACCAGTTCTACTAGTGCCCAAAAAGGATGGAACGTGGAGAATGTGCGTTGATTGTCGTGCAATCAATAAGATCACTGTAAAGTATCGACATCCTATTCCTAGACTTGATGACATGCTTGATGAATTGCATGGTTCTTGTGTGTTTAGTAAAATTGATCTTAAAAGCGGATATCATCAAATTAGGATTAGAGAGGGAGATGAATGGAAAACTGCCTCTAAAACAAAATATGGTTTATATGAGTGGTTAGTGATGCCATTTCGGTTATCTAATGCACCTAGCACTTTTATGAGGTTAATGAACCATGTTTTGCGTGCTTTTATTGGTAAGTTTGTAGTTGTCTATTTTGATGATATTTTGATCTATAGTAAAAGCATAGAAGAACACATTGAACATTTGCAAAGTGTATTGACTGTTTTAAGGAAGGAAAAATTGTATGCTAATTTGAAGAAGTGTTCCTTTTGTACAAATCAGATTGTTTTTCTTGGTTATGTTGTGAGTGCTAAAGGAATTAAGGTTGATGAAGAGAAGGTAAAGGCTATCAAGGAGTGGCCTACACCTAAAAGTGTAAGTGAGGTAAGAAGTTTTCACGGTTTGGCTAGTTTTTATAGAAGATTTGTGAAAGATTTTAGCACCCTTGCTGCACCATTAACTGAAATTGTGAAAAAACATGTGGGATTTAAGTGGGGTAGTGAACAAGAAAGGGCATTTAATCTAATTAAGGAGAAATTAGTTTCTGCACCATTACTTGCTTTACCTGATTTTGCTAAAACTTTTGAAATTGAGTGTGATGCTTCAGGTATAGGTATTGGAGCTGTTTTGGTGCAAGAAGGGCGTCCAATTACTTATTTTAGTGAGAAATTGAGTGGAGCAGCCCTAAATTATCCTACCTATGACAAAGAGATGTATGCATTGGTGAGAGCATTGGAAACTTGGCAACATTATCTTCTACCTAAAGAGTTTGTTATACACACTGATCATGAGTCCTTGAAGCATTTGAAAGGGCAAGGTAAGTTGCATAAGAGACATGCCAAATGGGTTGAATTTATTGAGCCATTTCCTTATGTGATCAAATACAAACAAGGTAAGGAGAATGTTGTGGCTGATGCATTATCTAGAAGGTATGCACTTATCTCTACATTAAATGCAAAGTTGTTAGGATTTGAGCATATCAAAGAATTATATGTTAATAATCCTAATTTTGCTAATGTGTTTAATGCTTGTGAGAAAGTTGCATTTGGAAAGTTCTATAGGCATGATGGGTTCTTATTTAGAGAGAATAAATTGTGTGTGCCTCATAGTTCTTTGCGTGAATTGCTTGTGCGTGAAGCCCATGGGGGAGGTTTAATGGGACATTTTGGCATTGCAAAGACTTTAGATGTTTTAAAAGAACACTTTTTTTGGCCACATATGAAACGTGATGTTGAAAGAATATGTGAGAAGTGTATCACTTGTAAACATGCTAAGTCTAAAGTTTTACCCCATGGATTGTATACCCCTTTACCCATACCTAGCGAACCTTAGGTTGATATTTCTATGGACTTTGTTTTAGGTCTACCTAGGTCAAAAAGGGGAAAGGATTCTGTTTTTGTTGTTGTTGATAGGTTTTCAAAGATGGCACATTTCATTCCATGTCACAAAACGGATGATGCAACAAACATAGCTAATTTGTTTTTCAAGGAAATAGTCAGATTGCATGGAGTACCAAGGAGCATAGTTTCAGATCAAGATGCTAAGTTCTTGAGCCACTTTTGGAAAACTTTGTGGGGTAAGTTGGGTACTAAACTCTTGTTTTCTACTACTCGTCATCCACAAACTGATGGACAAACTGAGGTTGTAAATAGAACTTTGTCTACTTTGTTGCGTGCCATTATTCAAAAGAACTTGAAAACTTGGGAAGAATGTTTGCCACATGTTGAATTTGCTTACAATAGAAATGTCCATTCAGCTACTAAATTTTCACCATTTGAGATTGTATATGGTTTTAATCCATTAACTCCTTTGGATTTATTGCCTTTACCTATTGATGAGCGTGCTAGTATGGATGGTAAAAAGAAAGCTGAATTTGTCAAGCAATTGCATGAGAGAACGCGACAACACATAGAAAAGAGAACTGAACAATATGCTACTCAAGCCAACAAAGGACGTAAGCAAGTGGTTTTTCAGCCTGATTGGGTTTGGGTGCATATGAGAAAGGAGAGGTTTCCAGCACAAAGACGTTCCAAGTTGCTTCCAAGGGGAGATGGTCCATTTCAAGTGGTTGCACGATTCAACGACAATGCCTACAAATTGGATCTTCTTGGTGAGTATAATGTGAGTGCTACTTTCAATGTTTCTGATCTTTCTCTTTTTGATGTAGGTGAAGATTCGAGGACGAATCCTTTTGAGGAGAGGGGGAATGATGAGAACCATCAAGAGAATACTATTAAAGCTTCAAGTGATCCTTTGCACATTCATGGAGGCCCAATTACAAGAGCTAGACCCAAAAAGATGCAAGCTGCTTTAAATGGATTAATTGAGAAAATATGGATTGAAAATACAATTCAAGATGCAAGACATCATGAATTGGGCTTGGAGAGAAGTCAAGACATTGTGGCCTTTATTCAAGCTATTGGGCAGCCAAATATGCAACTTGAATCAAATGCAGGAAGGGCAACTTCGAAATAAAACTGGTATTGATTGAGCCAGAAGTAATATGCAAGCTATATACCGTTGGAAAGATAATTAAGTTAGCTTTCCAATGAATTTTACAGAGCTAGATTTGGAGTTCTCTAGAAGGAGTTATGACCAATTCATTACAGCTTGTTCAGACTTGGGATTTTCAACGACTCCTTTGTTTTTCAACTTCATTTATTTGTTTTGTTTCAAGTTTGTCAATGTGTTAGGTAAGTCTACCATCAATAATGGTGGGCTAACATTAAGTTTGTCAATGATAACATTAAATAAGGTAAGTATTAAGTTTGTCAATGCTAGCATTAATTATGGTGGGTTGGTGAAGACTTTTGAAGCATCCTTTGACAAACCTATACTTGGAGGGTTGTTCCAATGTTTCCATTTTTATTTTTAGAATCTTGGGTTTTTTTATTAGCCTATTTAAACCCAGCAACCTTGCTATGTAAAAAATTAGAAATTAATGTTATTTTGAATTTGAAAGATTATTCTTTCTTTGGTTCTTTTGAGAACTAGTGAACTTATCAAGAATTAGCATTCTTGTGGTGTTCCAAATTTAGACTTATCACTCACCTTCTCATCTATTTCTTGAGTGTGGCGTCAATATCATTCTCTATACCTTTGGTTCATGTTTTCTTAAGCATTGGGTCAAGGTTTTGTTTGTTTTAAATCTGTTTAGAACTTTCTTGGGAAGTTGAAACTTCAATTTAAGTGTGGGTTTCAAAATTTCATTGTGGGATTCCCATCATTCATGGGAAAGGATTTTTGAGTGAGAGCCTTGAAGGGAAGTGAGCGATACATGGCTATGATTGGTATGGTTTGTATTGAAGAAATGAGTGAAGGTTTATTTATAGACGGACGGGTAAGGAAATCAGGGATAAGGTTCTATTATCTGTGAAATCAGGCTGAGTAATTGCTTGTCAGGAATCAATTTGTTCTTGAAGTCAAAGATTTTTGGAAAAGAGGAGTTGTCCATGTTGATGAGGAATTTATGGCTGATCAGATGGAATTCAAATTTTTTAATTCCATATTTCACTGCCAAGATTTCTTTATAGATCACATGGTAGTTCTTTTCTGAATCTTTGAATTGGCTGTTTGAAGATTGACAGATGGAGGAACGAGCTTGAAGAAATGGCTGACTGGTTGGACCATCAGAAATGGCCTCAAGAAGACCTAAATCCCCAACCAGAGGATATAGATTGGCAGAAGCTTGCAGATGATATGGAAGCAGCTTCTGAAGAACGGCGGAATCACAGGTCAGGACGGAGCACACTGATATTTCTTTCCTTTATAAGGTTTCCAGGGCTTCTTGACTTGTCTTCTTTTTCCAGTGTGGCAAGAGCACATCTTATCTGCATGTTGGCACCCGAATTTGTTGGGTTCCTCATTACAGAATTTCTGCAAAGAGGATTTTTCAAGGTGCTTCATGTGCTTTTTTAAATCTTGAGACCTGCAATGACTCTGGATTAATTCCATAGCCATTTGATAGAGTTGTGCAATACTGAGTTGTGAAAGATCAGTAATTACGTCAGCTTTGAGCTTTGCCTCCATCATTTCTGCAACTGGTCCTGGCATATTCAGCACAAATGTCCTGTGGATGGTGTCTGATGATTTGTCAAAGGTATAGTATAACCTTTCTTGCTCCAAGTAGTATTCTTCCATCTTGCGGACATCACAGCATTTATTTTGGAGAAATTGCTTTTCTGCAACTTCCTCTTCCTTTGTGTATTGTCCTAGGAAATCTAGAGATAGATTTTCCAAAAGACTTCCACAAGGATCTTCTCTGCTGAGGATAAACTGTCGCTGTTCTCTTGTAAGCTTTCTTCCCCACCATCGTCGGAGTGATCCAACGAATCCTGCTATAAGTCTAAGAGCAGCCGCTCTTTTGCTCAATTGAGGAGCTCTTTGGCATTCTCCTTCGTACCAAGCCACCCGATTGGCAGAAGCTTGCAGATGATATGGAAGCAGCTTCTGAAGAACGGCGGAATCACAGGTCAGGACGGAGCACACCGACAAGTGGAAACTCGGGACTGTAGCGGAAGCTTAGTGGACCCTACAGCAGAAGCATTGGTGATAATAATATATTGTATTAGTATGTATTATGTACTCTCCTTAGAGATAACGATAAGTAAAGAGTGAGTGTGACATAAAGAGTGAATGTGATATAAAGTAAAGGAATCATGGGCACAAAAGTAATCTGACCCGTCAACTCGTTCAAGGAGAATGGCACTCTAGTAATTATCACTGGCATGAGTCTGGAGGATGCGTTGGCCATTGGTGGGAATTCTAAGTGGAGGAGGTGGCTATCACCTTTAGTTGCTTGACAGCTTCTGTCTGTTCTGGTCCCCATGGTTGACACTGTTTTTTGAGCATGCGTGAAAGCTTGCTGGTGCGGACCGCTACTTTTGGGATAAAGTCACGAACATAATTAACAATTCCCAGAAATTGTTGTATCTGCTTTTTATTGAGATTTGTGTCCGAAAACTTTAGTAATTCTGCTGCAATATGTGGTCCTAGATGGTAGTGGCCATCTTTAATCACTATGCCAAGGAAGTCAATTGATTCCTTTCCTATGCTTCTTTTCTTTTCAGAAAGCATGATTCCATATGTCTGAATGATGTGAAAAAAATCAGAGAGAAGTTGTCTGTGGTTTCAATGTCTGGTGAAAACAATAGTACATCATTGATGTAAATCAAAGCATGACGGAGGATCGGAGAAAAGATCTTGACCATTGCTTTTTGGAATAAAGATAGAGCTACTTTGAGACCGAATGGCATAACAGTCCACTGATAATGAGCATCAGGGACACAAAAGGTTGTTTTAGGATGATCAACTGGTGAGATACTAAGTTGCCAAAAACCAGCTTTTAAATCAAATTTAAAGAAGATATGAGCCCCTTGAAGATGGACAAATAGTGACTGTATTTTTGGAAGGGGAACTTATCATCTTTAAGAAATGAATTAAGAGGTCAGTTGGAGACATACCCGGATGAGATGCTTTTGTAGGGTTTATGTTTTCGTTGAGTTTGAAAGGAAGGTGGATAAAGAACTGTTCATTTTTCTAGAAAGGTGAGGGATGATGGAACTGTGAATGACTTTCTAGATAGAACTGGAGGAATTTCTGAGAAATTTCCGTGTATGGAAAAGGTGTATCAGATAATATATACAAACGTGGAATATCTGTATATGGCAAGAACATTTGTTTGAACCAAATTCCAGAGTTGGTGATGCAAAGGTTTTTGACTAACTTTAGGATATCAAATCCTATGAGTAAGTCTTTGTCTGGAAGATGAGAGGCTACAACTTTTTCCAAATTATATAATTCAGAAAGAATTGAATACCAATAGGTTTTTTGGTAATCAAAGTGGTTTTAAATGTTTCTCCATTGACTGCTCTGAATAATCTGGAATGATTTTCCCAACATTCTGAGGGAAGAGTAAAAGGATCAATCATACTGGTGTCTGAACCAGTATCAATAAACCCGATAACAGGAACAGGTTTATGGAATTTGGAAGGAAGGACTAACATTTTGAGTGAAGGTCTGAGGATATTTAAAACTTGATTGACCTTTTGAATTGTGGAGATAACTGAAATATCATCAGAGTCAGAGGACTCTGCGATAATGAAAGCTGTCTGTTCGTCCTGTTCTGATTGTTCTGAAAAGTTTTACTCAACATTTTCGTTCTCAAGAAGCATTAAGGAATGCTGGAGATGTTGAATAAGTATAACAACTTTTGCAGACTTTTGTGGACAGTTTCGAGCAAAGTGACTGCGTTTCTTACAGATGAAACAACGGTTGGATTTCTTTTTCCGGTACTGGGAAGGGTCTTTCTTTTTGAAGTAACGGAAAGGTTTTCTGGATTTTTTATGGAAGTGTTTCTGGAAATGTTTTTTCTTTTTGGTTGGACAAACACACTTCTTGTCATTTTTACACTCAATCTTGAGGTAGGGTTTTTTACAGGCTGAGACAAATGGCTGTTTGTTTTCCATGAGATCTTCAAAGAATTCTTTCTGTTCACAGATTTTGTCTAAACATGACATGGCCATTTGAAAAATCTTTCCAAGAGAGATGTTGGCTATATCAAGAGTAGAGGCTGTAATCTGTCTCTGTAGTTCAGGCTATAATTCAGAGGGAAGAGAGGCTATGAAAACATGGTTGAGAGTTGAATCATTGAATCTGCCTAACTTGTAAAACAACAAACTCATTCTTTTGTAATGAGCTTCCAAAAGATGTCGTTTGAGAGAACAACATTTCATTTGGTGATATTCTTTTTGTGCTGCTTCAATGGTTGCAATTTTGTCACCAATAAACTGTTCATAAATAACAGAGATAGCTAATGCAGTTGTGGTTTGCATGAATTAGAGTTGTCTGTATTCTCCCAAGCTTTCTAACCAGTCTTGTAAGGAACCCATTGAACGGGTCATGAATTCTTTGAGAACTGATTGTGACGTAGCATTTGGCTTTGTCATTTGGAGATCAATCCATGCATCAAATTCTTGATAACTAGCAGGTCATTTGTGACGAGGAATGTCATCAAATGTAAACCAAGAGGCTTATGATGGTTTTGTTGAACCATTTAAAGCTGGTGGATGTATAGGTGGAACAGGTTTGTTTGTGGCTGAGGATTCATCTGGATCCTCTTCAATATCAGAGGGTACTTCAAAGATTGGTTATGTTCTTGATGATTGAGCAGTTTTTGTTGCCATAAGTATGCTAGAGATGTCAGCATATTCGGATTCTAAATCTGAGGAAGTAACATCTAAGTCTGTGGAGGATGATGAGGAGGATAAGGATGGGTTTAGGGTTAGTTTCTAGTTCAGATTCTGAAGATGAGACTTGGGTTTGAATACCACGATAATGGTATTGCTCAGCTGGTTGTTTGTCTTTTTTCAGAGGTTCAGGGGTTGCTGTTGGTGAATCTTCGGGAGGAATAGAAGATGAATGAGTGGCCTTTGGTTTTGGGTCTGAGAGTTTGACTTTGGATTTTGATTTCTTAGGTGAGGAAGGTTTTTGTTGAGGGACTTGTTGTGGTTAAAGGTGAGAAAAACCAAAGAATTGGTTATAGACTGGTTGAGGTTGAGATGGTGTGTAGAAAGGTTGGTAAGTATCAAACACTGGAGGAGGAACAGGTATGGATTGTGTCTTAGTAAAGAGTGATGGTCGAGCTTTCTCAGCATCAATTCTAGCTAACTCAGTCTTGAGTTTTCTGATCTCTGCTTCTTTTCTGTTGAATTTTTGACCCCAGATGTGATTGTTAATCATTCTTCTGAGATCTGTGTCTAATTCGGAGATTCTGTCTTGTAGATTTATGTAAATATGATCAAGACGATTGCTGATAGAATCAAATTTTATTTCAGTCCGTGAGACCTGGTTGGTGACTCGATTAATCTTTTTCCCCAACTGGAGAAGTGTTTGATTTTGGACACTGGCATTTTTTGTTTGCCAGTTCAAAATAGCTTCATACTGTTTTGGTTCCTCAATTTGTCCAGAAGGTGTGACAGGAGATTGGACAAATGGTTTGGACATAACTTTGGTTTGTAGGTCAATTTGTTTTTTAAGAGAAGGAAATGATTCGTCATAAGATTGGCTCGAAAAACATGAGGCATGATCTTATTTTAGGTTGAGCGACTTGTGTGGGAGGTTTTGGATCTTGTTGTAGTTGTGGAAGAAATTGTTTACAAGGTGTTTTAGGATGAGAAGGTTTTTTCTTTTTCTTTTTTCTTCTTCTCATAATTTTAATTTCATCATTAACATCTGTATCATCAAAACAAGGACAATCTGGATTGCACATATGGGCTTCAGGAACATCCCATAGGAAATGATCATTGAGTTTGTCAGGATAGACAGGATATCCATCTTATGAAAAACTATGGATGGGAAGTTTCTTTTCTTGACCAGTTTGTATTGTAGTGATCATTGCATTGTAAGAAAGCCTTGGAGTTTCTGAAACTGGTGTAGTCTCAGGTTTTTGAAAGACAGTTTGATCTGTCCATTATTTCTTCTGGGTATCAGAGCCAAAACAAACACTCGCAGAGGTGGTATCATTAGTAATTTCAAATAACATTATTAATTCCAAGCGTGGTCACTTTCACCTCACCACTATCATTTAACTGTTGCACTGCTTCGTCTTGCTGATAGAATCAACTTTAGTAGCGAGGAGAGCTTTGAATGTTCAAGTAAAGGAAGACGAAGCAGTGCAACGGGAAAACATTTTCCATACTAGGTGCTATGTTCAATACAAAGTATGTAGTATGACTATTGATGGAGGAAGTTGTACTAATGTTGCTAGTACTATCATGGTAGAGAAGCTAGGGCTTCCAATACTTAAACACCCATGACCATACAAATTACAATGGTTAAATGACAGTGGTGAGGTCAAAGTGAACAAGCAGGTACTAGTGACTTTTCAGATTGGCAAGTATGAAGATGAGGTGCTTTGTGATCTAGTGCCAATGTAGGCTGGACACTTGTTACTTGGGCGGCCTTGGCAATTCGATAGACGTGTGAAGCATGATGGCTTCACTAACAAATATTCATTTGTACTTAATCAACGCGACATCACTCTTGTTCCATTGACACCAAAGCAGGTTTACGGAGACCAAGTGAGCCTATAAAGAGAGAGTGAGGAAAAGAAAAAGAGAGTAAAATTCAAAAAGAGGTCGAGGAAATTATGAGAGAAAAACCAAAGAAAAATATACCCATTGAGCGAAAATCAGATGGAAAACAAAATAATTTCTACGCAAGAGCGAGTGAGATAAAAAAAGTATTTTTTTCACATCAGCCGATGATTGTACTTTTATACAAAGAGGCATTTTTTAACACTAACAAATTTGATGTTACTTTGTCTAGTTCTATTACTTTTCTTTTGCAGGAGTATGAGGATGTCTTTCTTGAGGAAACACCACATGATTTACCACCATCTGGGTAGTTGTACGTGGCGTTGTTACACTAGATCTACAACAGCACAAAGTTTGTCCTTAGGGCCAGTAGCCTACAAGTTCTGGTTTCCAACCGATATACACTTATCCATCAAATACCAAATTCGAAAATCATAATTGAAAACAGTTTTTTACGATACCACCTAAAAACACGGTCATACAAGACCTTCAAAAAGGGTGAACGTTGTGAGAAAACAATTTCTTTTTATAAAATCGGTTTTGGAGGATAAAATCAGGACTTTTCAGGCGCACAGGATCCTTAAGCTTAAGGCAAGTGCAGAGCATACTCAGTATAGAAAATAGAGGTAAACGTATCCTTATTAATTCAAATAACTTCTTTGATTCCTAGAAGAGAGAGGATTTAGAGAGACATGATAGAGACATGAAAATTTGATTCGATTTCAACTTCTGATTAACTTTTGAATTTTACAAAGGAGAGAAGGCCCTTATATCGAGGCCTGGAGACAAACTGATAAGGTGGGACCCTTATCTTTTACAAAGCTAATTATTACAAAGTTAAAGAGATAAGGTGGGATCCTTATCCTTTAATAAAAGCAAAAGTAAAAGCAAAACACAAAAGCAAAAATACAAAGCACGCCACACTTTAGACAAGACAAAACCCTTGTCTAATTTATTAAAGCAAACTTTAATAAAGATAAAGTTTCTTGATAATTATCACGGAGTGAATGGGAATCGTGACGGAGATATGTCCCCAGTGTCTTTTTCATATTCCTTTTTTGCTCTTGCTATCTGTAGCTGGGTCAGATAGTCTTCGTCTTTAGCAGTGAGCTCTAGAGTGAGTTCCTTTCTCTTGTTTTGACTGAAAAATCTTCATATGGATCCTGAGCATCTTGGAATAAGATATTGGTGTAATCAGGACGGTGCTCTGTGACAAGGATTCCTTGAGGACTGGAACTTGAACTTGGAGTACAAGTTTGGACTTTGGGAATTATCTCGAGGGTGTGAGCTGGTCCAATGGATGTGTGGTGAATATTAGTGACAGGGGCTTGAACATTGTTGATTTCCATGAGATAGGCTTTTAGGACGGATGTGACTGATGGGTCATGTATGAGGGGTAAGTTCTCCATTCGTAGGCCATATCTTGTGTCCAGTAATCTTTTATTTATCGATGTTAGAAATAAGGCCTGTGGACGATGAAGATTGTAGCGAACATGTTGGCTTCTTGGTCAGGGATTCTGTGTAATCCGTGAAAAGTACACAGATTTTTCAGTTGCTCGGGCCACCAAGTGAGTGGCGAGAACTATTCTAGAAGTGTCCATAGAAGGTCTAGTGCAAACTCAGGGGTTGTGATGTTCTTAGTTGGACAATCACACTTCTTTTCATCTTTGCACTAAAGGTTGATTCCATCAGTAGTCGTCTTGATAAAATTTACATAAATATGCAAGACTGAATCTCTGAATTAGACACCACATATATCATAACTCATCTTCAGAGATGGTTAGGTTGGAGAGGGTAAGTCTTGTAAGGAACAAGTTTTCCAAACAGAGGGAAGGAAAATGGTCAGGTTTGGTACTTTGGACATTGAAGAAATACCTATAAAGAAATTTCTTAGCAAAATCCTGGATTTGATCGGCTGACTGGAAAGGGATATTCATGGGGAAGGATTTCTGGGTGAAAGCTTTGAAAGAAAGTGAGCGATTCATGGCTATTACTGGTATGGTCTGTATGGAAGAAATGAGTGAAGGTTTATTTATAGATGGACGGGTGAGGAAATCAGGGATAAGGTTCTGTTTACTTTTTATGTGCTGGACTGTGAAGTCATATTTTGCGAACCAATTTTTTAGACAGAGTAATTGCTTGTCAGGAAGCAATTTGTTCTTAAAGTCAAAGATTTTTGGAAAAGAGGAATTGTCCATGTTGATGAGGAACTTGTGGCTGGTTAGATGGAACTCAAATTTTTTAATTCCATATTTCACCGCCAAGATTTCTTTGTAGATCACATGATAGTTCTTTCCTGAGTCTTTGAATTGTCCACTTGCATGGGCACAGAAGTAGTCTGATCCATCAATTCTTTCGAGGAGAATGGCACTCCAGTAATCATCGCTGGCATCAGTCTAGAGGATGCGCTAGCCATTAGTGGGAATTCTGAGTGGAGGAGGTGACTGTGCTATTAATCACCATGCCAAGAAAGTCAATTGATTCCTTTCCTATGCTGCTTTTCTTTTCAGAAAGTATGATTCCATATGTCTGGACGATGTGAAAGAAATCAGAAATGAGTTGTTTGTGGCTTTCAATGTCTGGTGAAAACAATAATACATCATCGATGTAGACCAAAGCATGATGAAGGATCAGAGAAAAGATCTTGACTATTGCTTTTTGAAACAAAGATGGAGCTACTTTGAGACTGAATGGCATGACAGTCCACTGATAATGAGCATCAGGGATACATAATGCTGTTTTGGGGTGGTCAACTGGTGAGATACCAAGTTGCTAAAAACCAGCTTTTAAATCAAATGACCAGCCCCTTGAAGATGGACAAATAGTGACTGTATTTTTGGAAGGGGAAACTTATCATCTTTAAGAAATGAATTAAGTGGCTGGTAATCAATAATTAACCTTTTCTTACAACAAACTAATTTAGACCTTTTTTCAACATAAAAGGCTTGATAAGTCCAATCTGAATCAGTGTGTTCAATGAGTCCTTGCTGAAGCAATTGGGAACATTCTTGTTTAGCAAGTAAGAGGTCAGTTGGAGACATACCCGGATGAGATGCTTTGTAGGGTTTATGTCTTCATTGAGCTTAAAAGGAAGGTGAATAAAGAACTGTGTGGTTTGAACTAGTTCAGAATTTTGGTGGAAGTGCTTATAGTTTGTGAGCCATTTAAGAGGCGTGATTTTGAGCAACTCTTGTTTCTGAATCTGTTTGGGGATTTGGATTATGGTTGGGATGGTGTCTGTGTCAGCGAGGATCATCAGGGCATCTGATGTGGTTTGGGCTGTAGGAAAGTCTAGTGCATGATTTTGTAATCGATACACTATTTGGTGATGGAGGGTTGCGATTTTGGAAGTGGGTGTTTATTCTACTCCCTGGAGCTGAACTAGGACTTTGGATCATGAGTTAAACCCATCTTTATCTTCCTCATTAGCATCCACAGACTTAACCACCACCTCCTCAGATTCAGAATCAGAATATGCTGACATCTCTGACATACTCATGGCAACCAAAACTAAGGAACCAACTACCTCAACATCAACACCAATTGTTGAGAGTTCTGATGATGAAAACAATGCTCAAACTGAACAAACAGAGCCTGTTCCACCAATGCCTCCACCAACCTCTAATGGTTCAACAAAACCATCATCAGCCTCCTGGTTAGTATATCCTGATAAACTCAATGGTCATTTCCTATAGGATGTTCCTGAAGCTCACATATGCAATCCAGATTGCCCTTGTTTGGATGATACGGATATAGATGATGAAATTGAAACCATGAGAAGAAGAAAAAAGAAAAAGAAAAAACCTTCCCATCCTAAAACACCTTGCAAACCATTTTTCCCTCAACCACCACCAGATCCAAGACCTCCTAAAATAAGATCATGCCTAATGTTCTCAGGCCAATCTTATGATGAATCCTTTCCTCCTCTTGAAAAAAAATCGACCCATAAAGCCAAATGCTCAGCCATAATCAGTTCTCAAAGAATTTATGGCCCGTTCAACGGGTTCTTTACGAGACTGGTTAGAAAGCTTGGGAGAATACAGGAAACTCCAATTCATGCAAGCCACAGTTAGATTAGCCCTCTCTGTTATCCATGAACAGTTTATTGGCGAAAAGTCTGCAACCAATGAAGCAGCAAAAATAGAATATCACCAAATGAAATGTTGTTCTCTCAAACGACATCTTTTGGAAACTCATTACAAAAGAATGAGTATGCTGTTTTACAAGCTAGACGGATTCAATGATCCAACTCTCAAACATGTTTCATAGCCTCTCTTCCCTCTGAACTATAGCCTGAATTGCAGAGACCACTCAGCCTTTAATCTTGACATAGCCAACATCTCTATCGGAAAGATTTTCCAAATGGCCATGTTATGCTTAGACAAGATCTGTGAACAGAAAGAATTCTTCAAAGATCTCATGGAAAACAAACAGCCTTTCTCCTCAGCCTGTAAAAAACCTTACCTCAAAATTGAGTGCAAAGATGCCTAACCAAAAAGAAAAAGCATTTCCAAAAACATTTCCACAAAAAATCCAAAAAACCTTTCTGTTACTTAAAAAAAAAAAAACCTTCCCAGTATAGCAAAAAGAAGCATAACCATTGTTTCTTCTGTAAGAAACACGGTAAAGTTGCTCGAAATTATCCACATAAGTCTGCAAAAGTTGTTCGACTTATTCAACACTTTCAGCATTCTTCAATGCTTTCTGAAAACGAAGATGTTGAGTCCAATTTTTCAGAACAGTCAAAACAAGATGAACAGACTGCATTTATTGTCTCAGAGTCCTCTGACTCTGATGATATTTCAATCATCTCCATAATTCAAAAGGTCAATCAAGTCTCAAACATTCTCAGACCTTCACTCAAAATGTCAATCCTTCCTTCTAAATTCCATAAACCTGCTCTTGTTTTCGGGTTTATTGATACTGGTTCAGACATCAGTATGATTTTGTACCTGGCTCAGCCATTCCAAATAGACCAACCTATAGGAGTAATTCAGAGGAGACCAAGGAACTTCAAAGGCAGGTTAATGAATTGATGGAAAAAGGGATGATGCAAAAAGGGTTGATGAATTGAGAGGAGCATGAGTCCATGTGCAGTTCCCGTTTTATTAGTTCCTAAAAAGGATGGGATGTGGAGGATGTGTGTTGACTGTCGAGCCATCAACAACATAACGGTAAAATATAGACATCCCATTCCTAGACTAGATGACATGCTTGATGAATTACATGGGTCTAGTGTATTTTCCAAAATCGATTTGAAAAGTGGATATCATCAGATTAGAATGAAAGAAGGAGAGGAATAGAAAACTACCTTTAAAACAAAATATGGTTTGTATGAATGGTTAGTCATGCATTTTGGTCTAACGAATGCCCCGAGCACTTTTATGAGACTTATGAATCATGTTTTGCAAGCTTTTATTCACAAGTTTGTTGTTGTTTATTTTGATGATATCCTCATTTATAGCAAAAATATAAATGATCATGTAGTACATTTGAAATCTGTTTTAGATGTGCTTAGAAAAGAAAAGTTGTTTGCTAATTTGAAGAAGTGTACTTTTTGCACAGACAAACCTATGTTTTTAGGATTTGTTGTGAGTGCACACGGTATGCAGGTTGATGAGGAAAAGGTACGTGCAATCCAAGAGTGGCCGAGTCCCACAAGTGTAAGTAATGTGAGAAGTTTTCATGGGCTTGCTAGTTTCTCTCGACGATTTGTGAAAGACTGCACATTAGCCGTAATGCTTACTGAAGTAATAAAAAAAAGATGTTGGATTCAAGTGGGGAGAAGCGCAAGAGAAGGCATTTCAAATAATCAAGCAAAAGCTGACCAATGCCCCTTTATTGTCTTTGCCTAACTTTAATAAAACATTTGAAATTGAATGCGATGCTTCAAGTATTGGTATTGGCACAGTCCTAATGCAGGAAGGACAACCAATTGCTTACTTCCAATTGCTTACTTTAGTGAAAAGTTGAGTGGGGCAGCCTTAAACTACCCTACGTATGATAAGGAGTTGTATGCATTGGTTCGAGCATTAGAAATATGGCATCACTACCTATGGCCTAAGGAGTTCGTGATTCACACCGATCATGAGTCTTTGAAACACCTTAAAGGCCAACACAAGCTGAACAAGAGACATGCTCGATGGGTAGAATTCATTGAGACATTTCCATATGTCATTCGTTACAAGCAAGGTAAGGAAAACACTGTTGCAGGTGCGCTTTCCCGCAGGTATGTCTTAATCTCAACACTTAATGCTAAATTACTTGGGTTTGAACATATTAAGGAATTGTATGCTGATGACCATGATTTTAGTGTTGAATACCAAGCTTGTAAAAAGACCACAGTTGGTAAATATTTTAGGCATGATGGCTATTTATTTCGGGAGAATAAACTATGTGTGCCTAACTGTTCTTTAAGAGATTTGTTAATGAGAGAATCCCATGGAGGAGGGTTAATGGGGCATTTGGAGTTGTAAAGACTCTAACAGTTTTACAGGAACACTTTTATTGGCCACATATGAAACGCGATGTTAAAAGACTTTGTGGTAAATGCGTTACTTGTAGGCAAGCCAAATTGAAAGTGCAACCTTATGGCTTATACACCCCTTTGCCAATACCTAGTGCACCTTGGACTGATATTTCGATGGATTTTGTGCTAGGTTTACCTATGTCTAGACAAGGGAAATACTCAATTTTTGTGGTTGTAGATAGATTTTCAAAGATGGCACATTTTATTCCATGCCACGAAACGGATGATGCTTCTAATGTTGCTAACCTATTCTTTAGGGAGATTATAAGGTTGCATGGTAGGCCCAAGACAATTGTTGCTACTAGGGATGCTAAGTTTTTAAGTTACTTCTGAAAAACCTTATGGGCTAAGTTAGGAACTAAGTTGTTGTTTTCAACTACTTGTCACCCTCAAACTGATGGTCAAAGAGAAGTTGTGAATAGAACTTTATCTACTCTGTTACGATCTATCATTAAAAAGAACATCAAAACTTGGGAAGATTCAACTAGATTGGATCAATGTGCTCTCTAGGCTACCCAGAGTGAACAATATGTCACTCTCGAAATCCCTACAGATCTTACAGCACAATGGAAAAGGGAAGGCTACACATATATTCATCTGGGAGGAGTACGTCTTATCCTTACCTTACACGGGAGAAAAGTGATGAGATTAAGAATAAAACTACCACAAGCACATTGGATGAGGTATATTTAGATCTTATTCAAGTTCCCGTCAGACCCGTTACAAGAGTTCAAGCAAAGAAATTCAAAGAAGCGCCTAATGGATTGATTCAAGCAACTTCGGCTCAATCAAATTTGTGGAGGCCCTTTGAAGGAATCACACATGATAAATACATGATTCAGGCTCTTGAAGTTTCCAAATATTCACTTCCATGAATAGGGAGTTAGTTTACACATTATGGTGAGAAAATATATTATTTTCTTTTTTTTAAGATACTTGTCCATTTCTTAAGGAGGCTATTAGGGAAACAAATCATTCAGTTCTATTTACTTAGATTCTTTCCTATTTACTTAGATTAGGATTCTGATTTAGTTTGAATTCTTTCCTATTTACTTAGATTAGGATTCTGATTTGGTTTGAATTCTTTCCTATTATGGAAGATTTAGATTCTAATTTGATTTTTGGTTTAGGATTTATTTTCAAAAATTCTTGCAACCAACCTTATATAATGTACTCGTATCTAATAAACGGGGGAAGCTTTTTTGATGCAATTCGTGAGAGAGTTAATTCTTTTTGGTTCTTTACGAACTATTTGAACTTATCAGATTTCCGTGGCGTTCAACTCTTGACTTATCAATCAGACCATCCATAGCTGATTGTGGCGTCTTCACATATCAAGGTTCGTGCTTTCAATAAGCATTGGGTTGAGGTTCGGTTCCATTCCATTCCTAGTTTAGATTCGATCTTGGGAACTAATTTAGTTAGGGCCACGTCAGTTCTTAACGGGATTTGTATCATTTGGTATCAGAGCTTAGGTTCCAAGGTCAGATCCATCTATCTTTGTTGTTTTTCATTCTTGTTTAAATTTTTCATCCTTGTTCTAGTATCTAAAAAAAAAAAAATCGTGAACAATATTTGCTTGAACAGTGCTGCATGAACAGTATTTTTAGGGTTTCCTTTTTTTAAATCAATTTTGTATCCTTGTGGTTTAATTCTTCTTAAATCCACAAGTTTTACTTATTCTTTTTCTAAAAAAAAAGTCTCCAACCTTCTCTTAAAATCTTTTATTTTTTTCTATTATTGTGTCTTGGAAGTCTAAACAAGTTTTAAAACCCCATAGGTGAAAATTTTGCCTAAAATCATAACTCGACTTTCGTACACATTGTCTTCTTATTCTTGAAATTAAATTTGCCTTAGTGTCAACTTTATGAATTGCTATTGAATCCTGATAGTGGTTTGATTAGTTTGATAAGAATTGAGTGAGGATTACTAAGAGTGGAAAAAGGCAAGAGAGTGTGAGCATATTAAAGGGTAAAAGCCAATTAATTTAAGTGAAAACACGAGTGGAATTGAGTGAGTCATTTTCTTGAGTGAAACACTTAAGGGAGTGAGGTGAGGTCCTTCCACATTATTTCTAACTTTGTTTTGCAGATAATAGTTGTCTCACAACCTAGAATGAAATCTGGATTTAACCAATCTTTCTTTAGGATAGATCTACCAACTTGCTGTCAACTGTCTTGAGAAACTTTGTGAACGAAAAGAGTTTTTTAAAGACCTCATGAATGATAAGCAACCCTTCAGGAGTGCCTGCAAAAAGCCCCATCTGACAATCAAGTGCAAAGATGAAAAAGATTGCCAACCTTACAGATAGAAAAAACATTCCTACCCTAAACCCAAAAAGCCTTACCGATTCTTCAAGAAAAAAGACGCTTCTCAATCCTACAAATCCAAAGGAAGCCGTTGTTTTATTTGTAAGAAAAACGGACATTTTGGAAGAAATTGTCCAAACCGAAGAACCAAAGTCGTCCGGCTTATTGAACATCTCCGGAACTCTTCTCTTCTTTCAGAAAACAAAGATGTTGAATCCTTCTTTTCTGAATAAGAAGATTGTGATGAACTAACATTTTTTTGTCTTGCAGATACTGGAGAACACTCTGAAACAGATGATGAGGTGGCGTTGTTTAACATACTTCTTGATACAGGTGCCCAAAGAAGTATGTTAAACCCAGACATTCTTCCACCTCAGTCTTGGCAACATTATGAAGAAAATTTCAAAGCAGTCAACGGAAAATTCTTCACCACCAAATTGATTAGAAAAAAACCCATTGGTATTCAAATCTTTCCAAATTGTGTTATCTGGACAAAAGTAATCGGTTCTCATCTTCCTAATAAAGACATCTTGTTAGGATTTGATATCATTCACCAGATAAAACATCTCTAAATTATTCCTACTGGAATCCAAGTCAAGTCCATGTTCAAACCCTTCACCAATATTCTTAAACTTTATGGTCTAACTGAAACCCCTCAGTCCTTCGAAGACATTTCCACAAAGTTTTTGAAATATTGTCCTAAGTCTCATGCTGATTTCCACCATCCAAATCCTCTGTGGAAAAATTCGCATTTCTTTGTTCAGTTACCCTTCAAGTTGAATGAAGATATCAACCCAACCAAAGCCACCCATCCAGGAATGAGTCCTTCAGACTTAGTCCTAGCCCAAAAAGAATGTTCTCAATTGTTAGCCCAAGGTCTCATCGAGCCTACCAGTTCTCAATGGGCTTGCCAAGGTTTTTATGTTGAAAAAAATTTCTGAAATTGTTAGAGGAAAAAAACAATTAGTCATTGACTATCAACCTTTAAATATGTTTTTACAAGATGATAAGTTCCCTTTGCCAAAGAGACAGAGCATGTTCACTTTCCTAAAAAATGCCCAAATCTTTTCAAAATTTGATCTTAAATCTGGATTTTGGCAACTTAGCATCAAACCCTCAGAAAGATAAAAAACCGCCTTTTGCATTCCAAATGCCCATTATCAATGGACGATTTTACCCTTTGGTCTTAAAACAACACCATCCATTTTTCAAAAATCTATGGTCCAAATTTTCTAACCTATCCTGCATAGTGCATTGATTTACATTGGCGATATTTTGTTATTTTCAGGTATACAAGATGAACATCGCCAATTGTTACATCAATTCTTTAATATAATACAAACTCATGGAATCATGTTATAAGCTAAGAAAAGCAAGATTTCCACCAATAACATTGAATTCCTTGGAATGACTATCAAAGACGGACACTACCAGCCAGGAAGGCACATTGCTCAAGAACTCATCCACTTTTCAGATCAGGATCTTTCTAAAAGACAAATACAGCAATTTCTTGGTATTAACAACTATATCAGAAACTTTATTCCTCATGTTGATAATAACACCCGCCAGCTGTCAGCCCTGTTGAAAAAGAATCCACCACCATGGAACAACAATCACACATTTGCTGTCACAACTTTAAAGCAAATTGCCAAAATCCGCCACCATTAAAGCTTATCACAGATGGTAGACGGATACTGCAGACTGATGCAAGTGACGAATCCTAGGGGGCCATCCTCCTTAAAGAAGCAGAAGGCAAAGAACACTTTATTGCCTATGCTAGTGGACACTTCTCTGACACACAAGTCCATTATCACAGTGTGTTCAAAGAAATTTTAGCAGTCAAGACTGGTATTTAGAAATTTGAGTATCATCTTATCGGCTACCACTTTCTTGTCAAAATGGACAACTTAGCCTTTCCTAACATCATGAATTTCAAAGGTAAAAATGTTCCTGAAAAGATGTTGCTAAGGTTAAAAGACTGGTTTTCCAAATATGACTTCTCTGTGAAGCATATAAAAGGAGAACATAACCTCATCCCTGATATGCTCTCAAGACTTGCAAAACCAGAAAAATCCTTGCTTTTCATATCCTCTCAAAATCATTTTCCTATCATCTTCATGGCTACTCCACTCTCTTCACAAGCCATTACCAAAAAATATTTTCCTCTCGGGAAAACTTTCACCACAGTCTTTGCTATACAAGAGTTTGCTAAGAAAGCTGTTTTTAGGTTTTTCATGAAAGCCTATCTCTTAATCATTTCTATTTTCAACCTTCCATCCAGAAAACCTATTCCTTATAGGCTTAACCCTAGACCCTTCCAGGCATATCTCAGAAGATGAGTTATGGTACATTTGGTGCCTAACTGTCCTCTATGCCACTAAACTGATTGTCCCTATCACTCTCACTTTAGAGCACTTGCTTAATCCAGATCAATCCACTTTATTAACCTGGACACTCCTTGAATGGTTTTCTCTAATCCCTTGGTGGAGAAAGAAACTCTAACAGTTGTTCAAAATTCATAATTTGGAACGTATGCCACTACCCGAAGCAAAAATGTTCACATTCGTGTTCATTATTCATAGGCCATACTTCCAACATCCAGACACCAACTCATTCTGGACTCAAGACCAGGTATATGATTGGTTGACTTTACCACATCCAGTCCTCCTTGAGCAAGACAGTGAAATACAGAAAAGTCTCCACAATTATCTTTGTGAATTAAATCATCAAACTGCTCCGCACAAGGACATTGCTCACACCTCTCTGGGACCACAACACGACCTTATCATGATCCCAACTCCATCTGCCATATCCAAACCAAAATCCACAGGCATCATCATCAAAGAAGAAAAACCAGATTTCACCGATTTTCTTTACCAAGACTCACAAGACCCATGGGAAGAATTTCTCCCACTCACTCAACATCTCCAACAATTTCCACAACCAACCATGCATGAACTAGGATCATCACCTCAGTCTCAGCCTCAGAAAAAGACAAAGCAACTCAGACGTCACCAAAGCAATTACTACCAGGCTACAAAAGGGACTGCCTTTATCCACCTTGCCGTGTTCCCCATTGTAAGCATCCAAGGCTATCCAAAATATTTTTCCCAGAAGATAACAGCCGTGATCCAGATGAAACAGACAGCTTATCCGAAGACGACTACATGAATCTCCACTCTCCATAAAGTAGTTTGTCTTATTATAATAAATGTTTTGTTTTACTTTTGCCTTGTGTAATTATTAAGCGTATTGTTTTTCTTTAAGCTTTAGCTTTTGTCAAAAGTCATGTTAGTATTGTCAAAAGTTATGTTAGCTATTAAAGCTTTTGTCACTTGTAATAATGTTTGCTTTACTTTTAGAAGACATCTTGATAAGGACATGTCTTATCAAGAACTAGTCAAGTTTCTTCCTTATATAAGGAAGCTTGCTCCAGTTGTAAGATATCGGCTTTTGAAAAAAATAAAATTCCTATTCTCATTATCCATGGCTTTCTAAAACTCTCTCTCTCTCTCTCTCTCTCTCTCTCTCTCTCTCTGTCAATGAAGCTCTAAGGCTTCAAAGAAATTTAAGAACGCTTAAATCTTTGCATTTTGAAATCTCAAGGAAGTATGCTCTGCACTTGCCTTATGCAAGGATCCTATGCATCAGAAAACTTGATAAGTTTTATCTAGTTTGATACCTTGTTTTAGAGTAAGAGGAAAGTCTATTTTGGGTTGTAAAACCTAGAAAAATATTTTAAATTTTTTATGCTCATAGAGGTATATCGGCTGGAAACTAGAACTTGCGGGCTACTGGCGCAAAGTACAGTTTTAACTATTGTAGATCTGGTGTAAACAACGCCACGTACTATTATGGTATCAGAGCCTTAGAGTTCAACAAGTCCTAACTGTCCAACCAATCATTCCCATTCCTTCCATAAAAATCCAACTTTTGCCATCCAAATATGATAAACCGATTTCTCTCATTGGTTTCACTGATACGGGCGCACAAAAGAGCATGCTTAATCTTCGTTCTTCCCTTTTATTTGTGGGAAAAGCATGTGGAATATTTCAAGGCTGCAAATGGCCAACTGTTCCAAACAAACCAAATTACCAAAAAGCCAGTCGGGATTCAATTTTTTCCAAACTGTATCCTTTAGATCAAGCTTGTTGGCTCAAAACTACCAGATAAAGTCCTCCTGATCAGATTTGATGTTCTTCATCTGATTAAAAAACTCCATATAACAACCTCTGGTATGAGGTACAAACAACTGTTTTAGCCGTATACGGATGTGTTAAAACTGTTTGCTCTTTTAGATGCATCTCCACCCTATGATAAACTAAAAACCCATTTCCTTTCTTTTTGCCCAGAAAACCATAGTCTGTTCACACACCCATCCCGTTGGTGGAAGAAAGAAGATTTCTTTATTAAACTTCCATTTAATCTTAATGAGGATATCAATCCAATAAAAGCCACACATCCAGGAATGACACCTTATAATCTAAAACTCGCACAAAATGAATGTGCTCAACTTTTGCAGCAAGGGTTCATTGAACCAACCAATTCTAATTGGGCATGTCAAGCATTCTATGTAGAAAAACGCTCAGAAAAAGTCAGATAAAAAAAAGGCTAGTAATTGATTACCAGTCTTTAAACTGTTTTTTTTAAAGATGACAGATTTCCTCTGCCAAAAATCCAATCACTGTTTATCCACATCAGTGATGCCAGGGTATTCTCTAAATTTGACCTCAAAGCAGGTTTCTGGCAATCAGGTATTCATCCTAGTGAAAGGTAGGAATATTGGGAATATTCATGAGAAATGAAGCTTAAAGAGATAAGTGCATACCTTCTAGATAATGCATCAGCCACCACATTCTCGTTACCTTGTTTGTATTTGATCACATAAGGAAATGGCTCAATAAATTCAACCCATTTGGCATGTCTCTTATGCAACTTACCTTGCCCTTTCAAATGCTTCAAGGACTCATGATCAGTGTGTATAACAAACTCTTTAGGTAGAAGATAATGTTGCCAAGTTTCCAATGCTCTCACCAATGCATACATCTCTTTGTCATAGGTAGGATAATTTAGGGCTGCTCCACTCAATTTCTCACTAAAATAAGCAATTGGACGCCCTTCTTGCACCAAAACAGCTCCAACACCTATACCTGAAGCATCACACTCAATTTCAAAAGTTTTAGCAAAATCAGGTAAAGCAAGTAATGGTGCCGAAACTAATTTCTCCTTAATTAGATTAAATGCCCTTTCTTGTTCGCTACCCCACTTAAATCCCACATGTTTCTTCACAATTTCAGTTAATGGTGCAGCAAGGGTGCTGAAATCTTTCACAAATCTTCTATAAAAACTAGCCAAACCATGAAAACTTCTTACCTCACTTACACTTTTAGGTGTAGGCCATTCCTTAATAGCCCTTACCTTCTCTTCATCAACCTCAATTCCTTTAGCACTTACAACATAACCAAGAAAAACAATCTGGTTTGTACAAAAGGAACACTTCTTCGAATTACCATACAACTTTTCCTTCCTTAAAACAGTCAATACACTTTGTAAATGTTCAATGTGTTCTTCAAAGCTTTTACTATAGATCAAAATATCATCAAAATAGACAACTACAAACTTACCAATAAAAGCACGCAAAACATGGTTCATTAACCTCATAAAAGTGCTAGGTGCATTAGATCGAGATGCTAAGTTCTTGAGCCACTTTTGGAAAACTTTGTGGGGTAAGTTGGGTACTAAACTTTTGTTTTCTACTACTTGTCATCCACAAACTGATGGACAAACTGAGGTTGTAAATAGAACTTTGTCTACTTTGTTGCGTGCCATTATTCAAAAGAACTTGAAAACTTGGGAAGAATGTTTGCCACATGTTGAATTTGCTTACAATAGAACTGTCCATTCAGCTACTAAATTTTGATGATTCCTTAAGCAAGTAATTCACGCAAAGAACTATGAGGCACACACAATTTATTCTCTCTAAATAAGAACCCATCATGCCTATAGAACTTCCCAAATGCAACTTTCTCACAAGCATTAAACACATTAGCAAAATCAGGATCATTAACATATAATTCTTTGATATGCTCAAATCCTAACAACTTTGCATTTAAAATAAGCAAATGGACCATCTCCCCTTGGAAGCAACTTGGAACGCCTTTGTGCTGGAAACCTCTCCTTTCTCATATGCACCCAAACCCAATCTCCAGGCTGAAAAACCACTTGCTTACGTCCTTTGTTGGCTTGAGTAGCATATTGGTCAGTTCTCTTTTCTATGTGTTGTCGCGTTCTCCCGAAGTAATATGGAAAGATAATTAAGTTAGCTTTCCAATGCATTTTACAGAGCTGGATTTGGAGTTCTCTAGAAGGAGTTATGACCAATTCATAACAGCTTGTTCAGACTTGGGATTTTCAACGACTCCTTTGTTTTTCAACTTCATTGTTTGTTTTGTTTCAAGTTTGTCAATGTGTAAGGTAAGTCTACCATCAATAATGGTGGGCTAACATTAAGTTTGTCAATGATAACATTAAATAAGGTAAGTATTAAGTTTGTCAATGCTAGCATTAATTATGGTGGGTTGGTGAAGACTTTTGAAGCATCCTTTGACAAACCTATACTTGGAGGGTTGTTCCAATGTTTCCATTTGTATTTTTAGGATCTTGGGTTTTTATTAGTCTATTTAAACCCAGTAGCCTTGCTATGTAAGAGAATTAGAGATTAATGTTATTTGAATTTGAAAGATTATTCTTTCTTTGGTTCTTTTGAGAACTAGTGAACTTATCAAGAATTAGCATTCTTGTGGCGTTCCAAATTGGCTGACAATCCACCCGAACAAGGCCAAACCTCTAGACCACCCGAACCATATTTTGACATTCCCTCAGATATTGAGGATGAACCTCCAGCTGAATCTTCTGCCACAACTCAACCCCCTCGCGGTCAAACCAGTGAAAAACCATCCAATGGTCCATGGTTTACATTTGATGATATTCCATCTCATAAATGGCGAGACAGACTTACTGAAATGTCTGCCTGGATTGATCTCCAAATGTTACGGTCAGGAGCAACTACTCATTCCGTCCTTAGGGAATTTGCTACTCGTTTTACGGGTGCCCTAAGAGATTGGTTTGATTCATTAGGCGATGTGACAAATCGCAATTTGTTCAATTACTGTAAGTCTCAACTGCTCTTGCAGTCATTCATGATCAGTTTCTAGGCGATCCAGCTGCAGTTTTTGAAGCTGCACGCAGAGACTATCTCAATATGAAATGCTGCTCTCTCAATGCTAAAGATCTTGAATTCCATTACAAAAGAATGTCTCTCTTGTTCTACAAGCTTAATGGATTCAATGAACCTACATTGAAGCATGTCTTTCTGGCTTCCCTACCAGATGAACTACAACCAGACATCCAAAGGCAGCTCAAAACTCACAATCTCAGTCTTGACACTATATCTCTTGGCAAAATCTTTCAGATTGCTAAGACATGCCTTGATAAACTTTGTGAGCAAAAACAGTTTTTCAAAGAACTGCAATTACAAAAAGAGCCATTCCGTAGTGCTTGCAAAAAACCTTATCTCCAGATCAAGTGCAAAAAGAAAAAGGATTGTGATTGTAGTTCCAAAAAGAAAAGGCATTTCCGGAAATTCAGCAATCCAGAATATTCTTCAAAGCCTCGCAAATCCAGAAAGCCTTACAGATTCTTCAGAAAAAAATCAAGTTCATTCAGAGATCAGAAACGGAGAAAATCAAGCAGATGTTTTATCTGCAAGAAAAAAGGTCACTATGCCAAAGATTGTCCCAACAAACGAGAAAAATCTATTCGGCTAGTTGAACACCTTCAGGCCACCACTGATTATTCTCCTGAAAAAGAAGAGCTTGAATTCTATTTCTCTGAACAAGAAGAACCCATCGATGAAACAAGTGTTCGACCGAAGACTCATCTAGTGATTCGAGAAAATGATGAGCCTCAAAACATTTTCCACCAACAGATTGTTGTCTCTCGACACTTCTCCCCATTCCTTCCATTAAACTCCAAATCTTACCCTCAAAAATCCACAGGCCCATTCCAGCAATTGGTCTTTTAGATACTGGAGCCAAGTATGTTAAATCCACCATTCTTCCCCGAAAGCTTGGACCCACTACGAAGAACATTTCCGGTTGCAAGTGGAAAATTCTTCACTACCAAATTGATTACCAAAAACCCATTGGTATTCAACTTTTTCCTAATTGTGTCATTTGGACCAAAGTTATCGGATCCAACCTGCCTAATAAGGATATCTTGTTAGGTTTTGACATAATTCACCGATCAAACACCTCCAGATCATTCCTAATGGCATCCGAGTCAAGTCCATGTTCAAACCTTTCACAGACATCTTGAAACTTTACAATTTGTCTGAAACACCCCCATCTTACCACGACATTTCAACCAAGCTTTTACAATATTGTCCAGAATCCCATTCTGAGTTCACCCATCCAAACCCACTTTGGAAAAATCAGTCTTTCTTCATTAAGTTGCCCTTTAAACTAAATGAAGATATTAATCCCACAAAAGCCACTCATCCAGGAATGAGTCCTTCTGACTTAGTCCTAGCCCAAACAGAGTGTTCTCAATTGTTAGCCCAAGGTCTTATAGAACCTACCCATTCTCAATGGGCTTGCCAAGCCTTTTATGTTGAAAAACATTCTGAGATTGTCCGAGGAAAGAAACGCTTAGTCATTGACTACCAGCCATTAAACATGTTTTTACAAGATGATAAATTCCCATTGCCCAAAAGACAAAGCATGTTTACTTTTCTCAAAAATGCCCAGATCTTTTCAAAATTTGATTTAAAATCAGGTTTTTGGCAATTAGGCATTGAACCTTCTGAACGGTACAAAACTGCTTTTTGCATTCCCAATGCTCATTTCCAATGGACAATTTTACCCTTCGGTCTCAAAACCGCCCCTTCTATTTTCCAAAAATCCATGGTCAAAATCTTTGAACCTATCTTGCATCATGCATTGATTTACATTGACGATATTTTACTGTTTTCAGGAACACATGATGAACATCGCCAGTTGTTAAATCACTTCTTTGACATTATCCAAACCCATGGTATCATGTTATCAGCAAAGAAAAGTACCATTGCAACGGATAACATTGAATTCCTTGGTATGATCATTAAAGACGGACACTACCAACCAGGAAAGCACATTGCCCAAGAATTGCTTCACTTTCCAGATCAGCAACTTTCCAAAAAGCAAGTCCAACAATTTCTTGGCATTATCCCACATGTCAACTACATCAGAGACTTTATCCCACATGTCGACCATTACACTCATCACCTTTCGGCTTTATTGAAAAAGAAGCCTCCAGAGTGGAATTCAGACCACACAAGTGTCATCCTACTCTAAAGCAACTTGCGCAAGATCTCGCCACCATTAAAGTTGATCACGATGGCAAACGATATTGCGCAGATGCTAGTGATGAATCATGGGGTGCCATCCTTCTTGAAGAAATCAATGGAAAAGAACACTTTATCGCTCACGCTAGTGGACAATTTTCTGACACACAGAAGCACTACCATAGCGTTTTCAAAGAGATCGTAGCGGTAAAGAATGGTATCAAAAAATTTGAGTTTCATCTCATTGGACATCATTTCCTCATCAGAATGGACAGTTCGACCTTTTCCCAATATCCTCAATTTCAAAGGTAATACTGTTCCCGAAAAGATGTTACTCAGGTTAAAAGATTGGTTTTCTAAATATGATTTCTCTGTCAAGCATATAAAAGGATCTCAAAACCTCATCCCTGATATGCTATCCCGACTCTCAAAACCGTAATGACCTCTAGCCCTTGTTTCCACCGATATCACTTTCCCATTATTCTCATGGCTACTTCCCTTCCTTCAAGCCATCACCAAAAAGGCATTTCCCTTGGCAAAACCTTCACCTCGCCTCTTTGCCCTCCAAGAATTTGCAAAAAAGGCTATGTTTCGCTTCTTCATGAAAGCTTACCTTTTAGCAGATTCATGTCCTTTCTCAACCTTCCATCCAGAAAACATGTTTCTTACTGGTTTAACACTTGATCCACCCAATGAAATTACCGAAGATGAGTTATGGTACATCTGGTGCCTAACTGTCTTATATGCTACTAAGTTGGTTTTACCAGTTCATTCAACCTTGTCCCATCTCCTTAATTCAGACAAATCCACCTCTCTTATCTGGACCCTTCTCGAGTGGTTCTCCCCCATTCTCTGGTGGAGAAAGAAATTACAGCAATTAACTGAATTATACAATCTTGATCGAATGCCTGCATCTGAAGCCAAAATGTTCACATCTGTGTTCATTATCCATCGCCCATATTTCCAACATCCAGACACCAACCTTTTCTGGACTCAAGATCAGGTATATGAATATCTCACCACTCCTCATCCTGCCCTCATTGAAAATGAATTCCAGCCCAACCTCAACAATTACCTTTCCCAACTCAACCACCAAACTCCACCGCATAAGGATATTTTTCACACATCCCTTGGCCCTCAACATGACATGATTATGATTCCCACTCCATCAGCCATATCCAAACCAAAGTCCACCGGTATCATCATCAAGGAAGAAAAACCAGACTACACTGACTTCCTTTACCAAGACTCTCAAGACCCATGGGAAGACTTCCTTCCACTCAGCCAACACCTTCAACAGTTCCCACAACCATCCATGCATGAACCAGGATCATCATCTCAACCTCCGCCTCAGAAAAAAGACAAAGCAACTCAGACATCACCTCAACAATTACCACCAGGCTACAGGAGAGATTGTCTTATCCACCTTGCCGTGGTCCCCGTTGCAAGCATCCAAAGCTCTCCAAGACATTTTTCCCAAAAGATAATGATCGTGATCTAGATGAAACAGATTGGTCATCTGAAGACGACTACATGAATCTCCGCTCTCCATAAAGTAGTTTGTCTTGTTGCAATAATTAAAGTAGTTTGTCTTGTTGCAATAATTAAAGTAGTTTGTCTTGTTGTAATAATTATGTTTGCTTTATGATTTTGTCTTGTTGTAATCATTAAAGCTTGCTTTTACTTTAAGCTTTTACTTTTGTAAAAGTCATGTCCACGTCATGCTTTAAGTCTTTGTCGCTTGTAATAATTAAAGGAGTGTAATAAGTGTGTCTTTTACTTTTCAAAAAGCAAAAGATAAGGGTCCTGTCTTATCTTTACGCTTTGGAATCCTTATATAAAGGATTTCTCTCCTCCTTGTAACATATATCGAATCATCAGCTATCAAGCAATAAAACCTCTCGTGTTTTCTAAGCTATGACTTTCTAAACTCTTCTCTCTCTCTGCAAATGAAGTTCTAAAGAAAAGAAAAGAATAAAGATTTTATCTGTTCATTTTGAAATCTCAAGGAAGTATGCTCTGCACTTGCCTTTCAGCAAGGATCCTGTGCATCAGAAAACTTGATAAATTTTATCTGGTTTGGTACCCTGTTTTAGACTAAAAGGAAAGTCTGTTTTGGGTTGTAAAACCTACAAAATTTAGGCAGATTTGAACCGATAACTTTGGTCCAAATGACACAATTAGGAAAAAGTTGAATACCAATGGGTTTTTTGGTAATCAATTTGGTAGTGAAGAATTTTCCACTAGCAACCCTGAAATGTTCTTCATAATGGGTCCAGCTTTCAAGGGGAAGAATGTCTGGGTTTAACATACTTCTCTGGGCTCCAGTATCTAAAAGAACAATTACTGGAATGGGTCTCTGGAATTTTGAAGGCAAAATTTGGAGTTTAATGGAAGGAATGGGAACAGAAGTGTCTAGAGACAACAACTGTTGATGGAAAATGCTTTTGGGCTCATCATTTTCTGAATCACTAGATGAGTCTTCCAGTACGAACACTGTTTCATCGGTGGGTTCTTCTTGTTCAGAGAAATAGAATTCAAGCTCTTCTTTTTCAGGAGAATAATCAGTGGTGGCCTAAAGATGTTCAACTAGCAGAATAGATTTTTCTCATTTGTTGGGACAATCTTTGGCATAGTGACCTTTTTTCTTGCAGATAAAACATCTGCTTGATTTTCTCCGTTTCTGATCTCTGGATGAATCTGATTTTTTCCTGAAGAATCTGTAAGGCTTTCTGGATTTGCGAGGCTTTGAAGAATATTCTGAATTGTTGAATTTCCGGAAATGCCTTTTCTTTTTGGAACTGCAATCACAATCATTTTTCTTTTTGCACTTAATCTGGAGATAAGGCTTTTTGCAAGCACTGCGGAATGGCTCTTTATCTTTTAACAGTTCTTTGAAAAACTGTTTTTGTTCACAAAGTTTATCAAGGCATGTCTTAGCAATCTGAAAGATTTTGCCAAGAGATATGACATCAAGACTGAGATTGTGAGTTTTGAGCTGCCGTTGGATGTCTGGTTCTAGTTCATCTGGTAAGGAAGCCAGAAAGACATGCTTCAATGTAGGTTCATTGAATCCATTAAGCTTGTAGAACAAGAGAGACATTCATTTGTAATGGAATTCAAGATCTTTAGCATTGAGAGAGCAGCATTTCATATTAAGATAGTCTCTGCGTGCAACTTCAAAAACTGCAGCTGGATCGCCTAGAAACTGATCATGAATAACTGCAAGAGCGCTTGAAACTTCTGGTAATTGAACAAATTGCAGTTGTCTGTACTGGCCTAATGAATCAAACCAATCTCTTACGGCACCCGTAAAATGAGTAGCAAATTCCCTAAGGACGGAATGAGTAGTTGCTCCTGACCGTAACATTTGGAGATCAATCCAGGCAGACATTTCAGTAAGTCTATCTCGCCACTTATGAGATGGAATATCATCAAATGTAAACCATGGGCCATTGGATGGTTTTTCTTTGGGTTGACTTGGATGGGGCTGGTTTGTGGCAGAAGATTCAGCTGGATATTCTTCCTCAATATCTGAGGGAATTTCAAAATATGACTCAGGTGGTCGAGATGGTTGGCCTTGCTCTGGTTGATTGTCAGCCATGAAGATTCTGGTAATATCAGCATAAGACTTTTTAGAATCACTAGTTGTGGATGGTGAAGAGGATGCTGAGTCAGTAGAAGTTTCTGAATTAGCTAGGTTTGAATCAGAAGTGGATTCATCAATTTCTGGAGATGGGTTGGCTATTTGAGCACTGTATTGATGCATAGGTGGATCAATACAAATTCCTCGACATGAGCACTGTATTGGTAATATCAGCATAGTTTGATTAGTTTGATAAGAACCGAGTAAGGATTACTAAGAGTAGAAAAAGGCAAGAGAGTGTGAGCATATTAGAGGGTAAAAGCCAATTAATTTGAGTGAAACACGAGTGGAATTGAGTGATTCAGTTTTCTTGAGTGAAACACGTAAGGGAGTGAGGTGAGGTCCTTCCACATTATTTTTTTACTTTCTTTTGCAGATAATAGCTATGTCTCACAACCTATAATGAAACACAAATGAAGAGGATCAATTTGCAACTACTTAGAATTTACAAATTCAAGCATTGATGGGAGAGATGAGGGTTGAATTAGAGCTTATACACGAGCATTTGAATCAAGTGGAGAACACACGTGCAGAGCAGCCACAACCCATTCCCCAAGCACGTAGAAGAGAAAGAGCTCCAGTTAGAGGAGAGATTGATGATTATTATAGGGATGAGTATGATGAGGGTGAGGACTCAGCGGGTAGCTATAGAAGAGATGGACAAGGCAGGAGACCTAGGAATAAAGATGATAGATTGAGTGGCATAAAGATGAAGATTCCATCTTTTCAAGGTAAATCCGACCCAGAAGCATACCTTGAATGGGAGAAGAAAATGGAATTCATATTTGACTGCCAAAATTATTCAGAGGCAAAAAAGGTTAAATTGGCTATGATTGAGTTTTCTGACTATGCCATTACTTGGTGGGATCAACTTGTTATAAGCAGAAGGCGAAATAGAGAACGTCCAATTGAGACATGGGATAAAATGAAATCATTGATGAGAAGGCGTTTTGTACCTAACTACTATTATTGATATTTGTATCAAAAATTACAACGTCTTCAACAAGGTAGCTGAAGTGTTGAGGATTATTATAAAGAAATGGAGATTGCCATGATTAGAGCAAATGTGGAGGAGAATAGAGAAGCAACCATGGCAAGATTCTTAAGTGGTCTTAATCGGGAGATTGCAAATAAGGTTGAGTTGCAGCATTACGTAGAGATTGAGGAGATGGTCCACAAGGCTATCAAGATTGAGCAGCAACTCAAGAGGAGGGGTAACACTCATGCAGTCCCAAGCTCGAGTTCCACTACTTGGAAGCCGAGCTATGCGAAACGAGAGGAGAGGCCACAAGCATCTACTGCACCTAAGCAAGTAACCGAGCACTCCAAGCACAATTCACAAGGTAACACCGTGACTCCTACTAGTAGGAATCGTGACATTAAGTGTTTTAAATGTCAAGGCAGGAGGCATATTGCAAGTGAATGTGTGAATAAAAGAGTTATGGTGTTGCGGGACAATAGTGAGGTTGTAACTGAAGATGAGACGGAAGAGAATAAGATGCCACCATTAGAGGAAGTTGAAGATGAAGAGGAGAGCTTTGAGTGTTCAAGTAAAGGAAGATAAAGCAGTGCAACGGGAAAACATTTTCCATACTAGGTGTTATGTTCAAGACAAAGTATGCAGTATGATTATTGATGGAGGAAGTTTTACTAATGTTGCTAGTACTATAATGGTAGAGAAGTTAGGGCTTTCGACACTTAAACACCCACGGCCATACAAACTACAATGGTTAAATGACAGTGGTGAGGTGAAAGTGAACAAGCAGGTACTAGTGATTTTTCGAATTGGCAAGTATGAAGATAAGGTGCTTTGTGATGTAGTGCCAATGCAGGCTGGACACTTGTTACTTGGGCGGCCTTGGCAATTCGATAGGCGTGTGAGGCATGATGGCTTCACCAACAAATATTCATTTGTATTTAATCAACGCAACATCACTCTTGTTCCATTGACACCAAAGCAGGTTTACGGAGACCAAGTGAACCTACAGAGAGAGAGTGAGGAAAAGAAAAAGAGAGAAAAAAGAGAGTGAAATTCAAAAAGAGGCTGAGGAAAATATGAGAGAAAAACCAAAGAAAAATACAACCAGTGAGCGAAAATCAGATGGAAAACAAAATAATTTCTATGTGAGAGCAAGTGAGATAAAAAAAGCATTGTTTTCACATCAGCCGATGATTGTACTTTTGTACAAAGAGCATTTTTGAACACTAACGAATTTGACCTTACTTTGCCTAGTTCTATTATTTTTCTTTTGCAAGAGTATGAGGATGTTTTTCCTGAGGAAACACCACATGGTTTACCTCCAATTCGAGGGATTGAGCATCAGATTGATTTTGTACCCGGTTCAACCATTCCAAATAGACCAGCCTATAGGAGCAATCCAGAGGAGACTAAGGAACTTCAAAGGCAAGTTAATGAATTGATGGAAAAAGGGTACGTGAGTGAAAGCATGAGTCCATGTGCAGTTCCCCGTTTTATTAGTTCTTAAGAAGGATGGGACGTGGAGGATGTGTGTTAACTGTCGAGCCATCAACAACATAATGGTAAAGTATCGACATCCCATTCCTGGACTAGATGACATGCTTGATGAATTACATGGGTCTAGTGTATTTTCCAAAATCGATTTGAAAAGTGAATATCATCATATTAGAATGAAAGAAGGAGATGAATGGAAAACTGCCTTTAAAACAAAATATGGTTTGTATGAATGGTTAGTCATGCCTTTTGGTCTAACTAATGCCCCGAGCACTTTTATGAGACTTATGAATGATGTCTTGCGAGCTTTTATTGGCAAGTTTGTTGTTGTTTATTTTGATGATATCCTCATTTATAGCAAAAACATAAATGATCATGTAGTACATTTGAAATCTGTTTTAGATGTGCTTAGAAAAGAAAAGTTAGCATAAAAACTTAGCATCCCTATCAGAAACAGTTGTCCTGGGCATACCATGCAACATTATAATCTCCCTAAAGAATAGGTTAGCAACATTAGAAGTATCATTTGTTTTGTGGCATGGAATAAAATGTGCCATCTTTGAAAATCTATCCACAACCACAAAAATTGAGTCTTTTCCCTTGTCTAAACCTAGGTAAACCTAGCAAAAAATCCATCGAAACATCAGTCCAAGGTACACTAGGTATTGGCAAAGGGGTGTATAAGCCATAAGGTTGCACTTTCGATTTGGCTTGCCTACAATTAACGTATTTACCACAAAATCTTTCAACATCTCGCTTCATATGTGGCCAATAAAAATGTTCCTGTAATATTGCTAGAGTCTTTACAACTCCAAAATGCCCCATTAATCCTCCTCCATGGGATTCTCTCACTAGCAAATCTCTCAAAGAACAATTAGGCACACATAGTTTATTCTCCCGAAATAAATAGCCATCATGCCTATAATATTTACCGACTGCGATCTTTTCATAAGCTTGATATTCAACACTAAAATCATGGTCATCAGCATACAATTCCTTAATATGTTCAAACCCAAGTAATTTAGCATTAAGTGTTGTGATTAAGACATACCTGCGGGAAAGCGCATCTGCAACAATGTTTTCCTTACCTTGCTTGTAACGAATGACATATGAAAATGTCTCAATGAATTCTACCCATCGAGCATGTCTTTTATTCAGCTTGTGTTGGCCTTTAAAGTGTTTCAAAGACTCGTGATCGGTGTGAATCACGAACTCCTTAGGCCATAGGTAGTGCTGCCACGTTTCTAATACTCGAACCAATGCATACAACTCCTTATCGTAAGTAGGGTAGTTTAAGGCTGCCCTACTCAACTTTTCACTAAAGTAAGCAATTGGTCGTCCTTCCTGCATTAGGACTGCGCCAATACCAATACCTGAAGCATCGCATTCAATTTCAAATGTTTTATTAAAGTTAGGCAAAGACAATAAAGGAGCATTGGTCAACTTTTGCTTGATTATTTGAAATGCCTTCTCTTGTGCTTCTCCCCATTTGAATCCAACATCTTTTTTTATTACTTCAGTAAGCGGTGCGGCTAATGTGCTAAAGTCTTTCACAAATCGTCGATAGAAACTAGCAAGCCCATGAAAGCTTCTCACATTACTTACACTTGTAGGACTCGGCCACTCTTGGATTGCACGTACCTTTTCCTCATCTGCCTGTATACCCTGTGCACTCACAATAAATCCTAGAAACACAAGTTTGTTTGTGCAAAAAGTACACTTCTTTATATTAGCAAACAACTTTTCTTTTCTAAGCACATCTAAAACAGATTTCAAATGTACTACATGATCATTTAAATTTTTGCTATAAATGAGGATATCATCAAAATAAACAACAACAAACTTGCCAATAAAAGCTCGCAAGACATGATTCATAAGTCTCATAAAAGTGCTCGGGGCATTAGTTAGACCAAAAGGCATGACTAACCATTCATACAAACCATATTTTGTTTTAAAGGCAGTTTTCCATTCATCTCCTTTCATTATAATCTGATGATATCCACTTTTCAAATCGATTTTGAAAAATACATTAGACCCATGTAATTCATCAAGCATGTCATCTAGTCTAGAAATGGGATGTCGATACTTTACCGTTATGTTGTTGATGGATTATTTCTGAATAAAGTGTGTGTCATGCCAAATAGTTTGGATGGATCCTGTGGTTTAATGGGAGATAGCATTGGTGCAAAAGGATGGAAAGTTGGGCTGATGGTAGGTAAAGGTGGTGATGTGGTGAATAATGTTGGCCTTTGCCTTTCCAACTCAATCTGTTCAAGCTCTGCTTTTAATTTCCTGATTTTATTTTCTTTTTGGTCAAATTCTGGGCCATAGTACCTTTGACTAAGCATGGGTCGTAACTCTAAATCTAGTTGAGAGATTCTGGATTGGAAAAATATCATGCAAGCCATGGGTTGTATAGTAGGTATGGTATTTTGAACTGGTGGAAGAACTTCAGTTTTGCAATTCTTTGCAATCCATTTAAGTTCTTTTTTGTGAATGGGTAAAGGAGCTGGTGGAGGTGGAGGATTATGTGGTGGTTTGGGTTGATTGTGCGAACACGGAGATTTGGGCATTTTCTTTTTGGGCTTCCTTCTCCGTTTTGAATCATAATCGTCCTCTTCTTCCCAATCATCCCAACAGGGACAATCTGGGTCACAGTTTCCTGATCCTGGTATATCCCAAAGAAAGTGGCTTTTGTTTTCAATTCTTTCCATAAAAGGATTTAAAAGCCACAACATTATAAAAGGGAAAAAAAGCCAAGCGGAAGCGAGAGAGACTGGAATTAAGAAGACAAGACCAGCCGCACAATTGGAGAAGCCAAGGGAGAAAAAGGGAATTGATAGAAGAGAAAGCACAGCCGAACAAAGAAGAAAGGAAGTAGCAGCCGCACCAATTAGAAGAAAAACCAAGAGCAGCCGCAAGAGCCTTTTTTAATTCCTGAGTTTTTCTTTCTCTTTTCTCTATTGTCTTACTTGAATGTTCCTAATTGAATTCATGGATTTTCTTTATATTCCCACGAACTAATTTATTTTATTAGGGTTACGATATAGCCTAACTATGAAGATTTAATTCCATCAATCTGTGTTATTTTTAATTTATTATTTCATGGTTGAGTGTTCATTATTGTGCTTAATGCTTTTAAATATCTGGCCAATATTTAAATGATTTGAGAATACATAATGGTACCGAGTAGATTTATGTATTTTTGCTCTTTGTAATGGATGCCTTGAATTGAACGAAAGACAGAGATGTGCCAACGTGATTCGTGCAGTTTTTCTAAGAATTTCCATAGAGCTTAATGAATCTTTGCATATTTAAATTCACATACAGATATAGTGGGTTGATATGTGAATATATTTTCAATATTACTCGAGAGAGGATATTGAATAAATTGGGGAAATTCACTGTCAACATGGGTAATTAATAAATTTTAATAGCATAGATGGAGGATTAAATTGGATTGGTTATGGTGAAATCGGATGTCCCAGTGTTTTAATCGGATGTCCTTACAGCGCACAACCTCAACGTTGATAACATTTCCTTAGGAAAAATATTTCATTTTTTTTCCATTATTTGTGTCCTTGAAGTCTAAAACAAGTTTTACCCCATAGGTGAAAATTTTGCCCAAAATCAAAACTCAACTTTCATACACATTGCCTTCTTACTCTTGAAATTAAATTTACTGAAATCCTGATATTGGTTTGATTAGTTTAATAAAAACCAAGTGAGGATTATTGAGAGTGGAAAAATGCAAGAGAGTGTGAGCGTATTAGAGGGTAAAAGCTAATTAATTTGAGTGAAACACGAGTGGAATTGAGTGATTCATTTTTTTCTTGAGTGAAACACATAAGGGAGTAAGGTGAGGTTCTTCCACATTATTTCTAACTTTCTTTTGCAGATAATAGCTATGTCTCACAACCTAGAACGAAACATGAATGAAGAGGATCAATCCACAACTACTCAGTAAATTTCAAGCATTGATGGGAGAGATGAGATGGATGATGAGGGCTAAATTAGAGCTCATACACGAGCGTTTGGATCAAGTAGAGAACACACGTGCAAGGCAGCCACAACCCATTCCCCAAGCATGTAGAAGAAGAGCTCCATCTAGAGGAGAGATTGATGACTATTATAAGGATAAGTATGATGAGGGTGAGGACTCAGTGGGTAGCTATAAGAGAGATGGACGAGGTAGGAGAGTTAGGAATAGAGATGATGGGTTGAGTGGCATAAAGATGAAGATTCCATCTTTTCAAGGAAAATTCGAGGTAAAATTGGCTGTGATTGAGTTTTCAGACTATACTATTACTTGGTGGGATCAGCTTGTTATAAGCAAGAAGAGAAATAGGGAATGTCCAATTGAGACATGGGATGAAATGAAATCATTGATGAGAAGGCGTTTTGTACCTAACTACTATTATCGAGACTTGTGTCAAAAATTACAACGTCTTACACAGGGTATCCGAAGTATTGAGGATTATTATAAAGAAATGGAGATTGCCATGATTAGAGCAAATATGGAGGAGGATAGAGAAGCTATCATGGCTCGATTCTTAAATGGTCTTAATCGGGAGATTGCAGATAAGGTTGAGTTGCAATATTATGTAGAGATTGAGGAGATGGTTCACAAAGCCATCAAGATTGAGCAGCAACTCAAAAGGAGGGGTAACACTTGTGCAGCCCCAAGCTCGAGTTCCACTCCTTGGAAGCCGAGCTCTATGAAACAAGACGAGAGGCCACAAGCATCAACTGCACCTAAGCAAATAAGCGAGCACTCCAAGCACAATTCTCAAGGTAACACCGTGACTCCTACTAGTATGAATCGTGACATTAAGTGTTTTAAATGTCAAGGCAGGGGGCATATCACAAGTGAATGTGTGAATAAAAGAGTTATGGTGTTGCGGGACAATGGTGAGATTGTAACTGAAGATGAAATAGAAGAAAATGAGATGCCGCCATACTATGTTCAAGACAAAGTATGTAGGATGATTATTGATGGAGGAAGTTGTACTAATGTTGCTAGTACTATCATGGTAGAGAAGTTAGGGCTTCCGACACTTAAACATCCACGGCCATACAAACTACAATGGTTAAATGACAGTGGTGAGGTAAAAGTGAACAAGCAGGTACTAGTGACTTTTTAGATTGGCAAGTATGAAGATAAGGTGCTTTGTGATGTAGTGCCAATGCAAGCTGGACACTTGTTACTTGGGTGGCCTTGGCAATTCGACAGATCTGTGAAGCATGATGGCTTCACCAACAAATATTCATTTAATTAACGCAACATCACTCTTGTTGCATTGACACCAAAGCAGGTTTATGGAGACCAAGTGAGCCTATAGAGAGAGAGTGAGGAAAAGAAAAAGAGAAAAAAAGAGAGTGAAATTCAAAAAGAGGCCGAGGAAAATGTGAGAGAAAAATCAAAGAAAAATATGGCCATTGAGTGAAAATCAGATGGAAAACAAAAGAATTTCTACGTGAGAGCGAGTGAGATTAAAAAAAAAGCATTGTTTTCACATCAGCCGATGATTGACTTTTATACAAAGATGCTTTTTTAAACACTAACGAATTTGAGCCTACTTTGCCTAGGTCTATTACTTTCCTTTTGTAAGAGTATGAGGATGTCTTTCATGAGGAAACACCACATGGTTTACCTCCAATCCGAGGGATTGAGCATCAGATTGATTTTGTGCCCGGTGCAGCCATTTCACATAGACCAGCCTATAGGAGCAATCCGGAGGAGACTAAGGAACTTCAAAGGCAAGTTAATTAATTAATGGAAAAAGGGTACGTGAGAGAAAGCATGAGTCCATGTGTAGTTCCCGTTTTATTAGTTCCTAAGAAGGATGGTACGTGGAGGATGTGTGTTGACTGTCGAGCTATCAACAACATAACGGTAAAGTATCGACATCCTATTCCTAGGTTAGATGACACGCTTGATGAATTACATGGGTCTTGTGTATTTTCCAAAATTAATTTGAAAAGTGGATATCATCAGATTAGAATGAAGAAGAAAATGAATGGAAAACTGCTTTTAAAACAAAATATGGTTTGTATGAATGGTTAGTCATGCCTTTTGTTCTAACTAATGCCCCGAGCACTTTTATGAGACTTATGAATCATATCTTACGAGCTTTTATTGGCAAGTTTGTTGTTGTTTATTTTGATGATATCCTCATTTATAGCAAAAACATAAATAATCATGTAGTACATTTGAAATCTGTTTTAGATGTGCTTAGAAAAGAAAAGTTATTTGCTAATCTGAAGAAGTGTACTTTTTACACCAACAAACTTGTGTTTCTAGGATTTGTTGTGAGTGCACAAGATATACAGGTTGATGAGGAAAAGGTACGTGCAATCCAAGAGTGGCCGAGTTCCACAAGTTTAAGTAATGTGAGAAGCTTTCATGGGCTTGCTAGTTTCTATTGACAATTTGCGAAAGACTTTAGCACGTTACCCGCACCACTTACTGAAGTAATAAAAAAAGATGTTGGATTCAAGTGGGGTGAAGCGCAAGAGATGATATTTCAAATAATCAAGCAAAAGTTGACCAATGCTCCTTTATTGTCTTTGCCTAACTTTAATAAAACATTTGAAATTGAATGTGATGCTTCAAGTATTGGTATTGGCATAGTCCTAATGCAGGAAGGACGACCAATTACTTACTTTAGTGAAAAGTTGAGTGGGGCAACCTTAAACTACCCTACTTATGATAAGGAGTTGTATGCATTGGTTCGAGCGTTAGAAACGTGGCAGCACTACCTATGGCCTAAGGAGTTTGTGATTCACACTAATCATGAGTCCTTGAAACACCTTAAAGGACAACACAAGCTGAACAAGAGACATGCTCGATGGGTAGAATTCATTGAGACATTTCCATAAGTCATTCGTTACAAGTAAGGTAAGAAAAACATTGTTGTAGATGTGCTTTCCCGCAGGTATGTCTTAATCTCAACACTTAATGCTAAACTACTTGGGTTTAAACATATTAAGGAATTGTATGCTGATGACCATGATTTTAGTGTTGAATACCAAGCTTGTGAAAAGACCGCAATCGGTAAATATTTTAAGCATGATGGCTATTTATTTCAGGAGAATAAACTATGTGTGCCTAACTGTTCTTTGAGAGATTTGTTAGAGAGAGAATCCCATGGAGGAGGGGGGTTAATGGGGCATTTTGGAGTTGTAAAGACTCTGGCAGTTTTACAGGAACACTTCTATTGGTAAATGTGTCACTTGTAGGCAAGCCAAATCGAAAGTGCAACCTTATAAGCCCCTTTGCCAATACCTAGTGCACCTTGGAGTGATATTTCGATGGATTTTGTGCAAGGTTTACCTAGGTCTAGACAAGGGAAAGACTCAATTTTTGTGGTTGTAGTAGATTTTCAAAGATGGCACATTTTATTCCATGCCACAAAACGGATGATGCTTCTAATGTTGCTAACCTATTCTTTAGGGAGATTGTAAGGTTGCATGGTATGCAGGACAATTGTTTCTGATAGGAATGTTAAGTTTTTAAGTTACTTTTGGAAAACCTTATAGGCTAAGTTAGAAAATAAGTTGTTGTTCTCAACTACTTGTCACCCTCAAACTGATGCTCAAACAGAAGTTGTGAATAGAACATCAAAACTTGGGAAGATTGTTTACCACATGTTGGGTTTGCTTATAATTGTTCCGTTCATTCTGCTACTAAGTATTCACCGTTTGAAATTGTTTATGGTTTTAATCCTATAACCCCATTGGATTTAACTCCATTACCTGTTTCTGAGCGTGTTAACTTAGATGGCAAGAAAAAGGCTGAAATTGTTAAACAGATACACGAGAAGGCGAAGTTCAACATTGAGTGGAGAACTGAGCAATATGCTAAACAAGCCAACAAAGGGCGACTGATGGGAATCCCACAATGAAATTTTGAAACCCACACTTAAATTGAAGTTTCAACTTCCCAAGAAAGTTCTAAAAAGATTTAAAACAAACAAAACCTTGACCCAATGCTTAAGAAAACATGAACCAAAGGTATAGAGAATGATATTGACGCCACACTCAAGAAATAGATGAGAAGGTGAGTGATAAGTCTAAATTTGGAACACCACAAGAATGCTAATTCTTGATAAGTTCACTAGTTCTCAAAAGAACCAAAGAAAGAATAATCTTTCATATTCAAAATAACATTAATTTCTAATTTCTTACATAGCAAGGTTGCTGGGTTTAAATAGGCTAATAAAAAAATCCAAGATTCTAAAAATAAAAATGGAAACATTGGAACAACCCTCCAAGTATAGGTTTGTCAAAGGATGCTTCAAAAGTTCACCAACCCACCATAATTAATGCTAGCATTGACAAACTTAATACTTACCTTATTTAATGTTATCATTGACAAACTTAATGTTAGCCCACCATTATTGATGGTAGACTTACCTAACACATTGACAAACTTGAAACAAAACAAATAAATGAAGTTGAAAAAACAAAGGAGTCGTTGAAAATCCCAAGTCTGAACAAGCTGTAATGAATTGGTCATAACTCCTTCTAGAGAACTCCAAATCTAGCTCTGTAAAATTCATTGGAAATCTAACTTAATTATCTTTCCAACGGTATATAGCTTACATATTAATTCTGGCTCAATCAATACCAGTTTTATTCCGAAGTTGCCCTTCCTGCATTTGATTCAAGTTGCATATTTGGCTGCCCAATAGCTTGAATAAAGGCCACAATGTCTTGACTTCTCTCCAAGCCCAATTTATGATGTCTTGCATCTTGAATTGTATTTTCAATCCATATTTTCTCAATTAATCCATTTAAAGCAGCTTGCATCTTTTTGGCTCTAGCTCTTGTAATTGGGCCTCCATGAATGTGCAAAGGATCACTTGAAGCTTTAATGGTATTCTCTTGATGGTTCTCATCATTCCCCCTCTCCTCAAAAGGATTCGTCCTCGAATCTTCACCTACATCAAAAAGAGAAAGATCAAACATTGAAAGTAGCACTCACATTATACTCACCAGGAAGATCCAATTTGTAGGCATTGTCGTTGATTCGTGCAACCACTTGAAATGGACCATCTCCCCTTGGAAGCAACTTGGAACGCCTTTGTACTGGAAACCTCTCCTTTCTCATATGCACCCAAACCCAATCTCCAGGCTGAAAAACCACTTGCTTACGTCCTTTGTTGGCTTGAGTAGCATATTGTTCAGTTCTCTTTTCTATGTGTTGTCGCGTTCTCTCATGCAATTGCTTGACAAATTCAGCTTTCTTTTTACCATCCATACTAGAATGCTCATCAATAGGTAAAGGCAATAAATCCAAAGGAGTTAATGGATTAAAACCATATACAATCTCTAATGGTGAAAATTTAGTAGCTGAATGGACAGTTCTATTGTAAGCAAATTCAACATGTGGCAAACATTCTTCCCAAGTTTTCAAGTTCTTTTGAATAATGGCACGCAACAAAGTAGACAAAGTTCTATTTACAACCTCAGTTTGTCCATCAGTTTGTGGATGACAAGTAGTAGAAAACAAAAGTTTAGTACCCAACTTACCCCACAAAGATTTCCAAAAGTGGCTCAAGAACTTCGCATCTCGATCTGAAACTATGCTCCTTGGTACTCCATGCAATCTGACTATTTCCTTGAAAAACAAATTAGCTATGTTTGTTGCATCATCCGTTTTGTGACATGGAATGAAATGTGCCATCTTTGAAAACCTATCAACAACAACAAAAACAGAATCCTTTCCCCTTTTTGACCTAGGTAGACCCAAAACAAAGTCCATAGAAATATCAACCTAAGGTTCACTAGGTATGGGTAAAGGGGTATACAATCCATGGGGTAAAACTTTAGACTTAGCATGTTTACAAGTGATACACTTCTCACATATTCTTTCAACATCACGTTTCATATGTGGCCAAAAAAAGTGTTCTTTTAAAACATCTAAAGTCTTTGCAATGCAAAAATGTCCCATTAAACCTCCCCCATGGGCTTCACGCACAAGCAATTCACGCAAAGAACTATGAGGCACACACAATTTATTCTCTCTAAATAAGAACCCATCATGCCTATAGAACTTTCCAAATGCAACTTTCTCACAAGCATTAAATATATTAGCAAAATCAGGATCATTAACATTTCTTTGATATGCTCAAATCCTAACAACTTTGCATTTAATGTAGAGATAAGTGCATACCTTCTAGATAATGCATCAGCCACCACATTCTCCTTACCTTGTTTGTATTTGATCACATAAGGAAATGGCTCAATAAATTCAACCCATTTGGCATGTCTCTTATGCAACTTACCTTGCCCTTTCAAATGCTTCAAGGACTCATGATCAGTGTGTATAACAAACTCTTTAGGTAGAAGATAATGTTGCCAAGTTTCCAATGCTCTCACCAATGCATACATCTCTTTGTCATAGGTAGGATAATTTAGGGCTGCTCCACTCAATTTCTCACTAAAATAAGCAATTGGATGCCCTTCTTGCACCAAAACAGCTCCAATACCTATACCTGAAGCATCACACTCAATTTCAAAAGTTGTAGCAAAATCAGGTAAAGCAAGTAATGGTGCAGAAACTAATTTCTCCTTAATTAGATTAAATGCCCTTTCTTGTTCACTACCCCACTTAAATCCCACATGTTTCTTCACAATTTCAGTTAATGGTGCAGCAAGGGTGCTGAAATCTTTCACAAATCTTTTATAAAAACTAGTCAAACCATGAAAACTTCTTACCTCACTTACACTTTTAGGTGTAGGCCACTCCTTGATAGCCTTTACCTTCTCTTCATCAACCTTAATTCCTTTAGCACTCACAACATAACCAAGAAAAACAATAGTGATTTTATTGATTGCACGACAATCAACGCACATTCTCCACGTTCCATCCTTATTGGGCACTAGTAGAACTGGTACCGCACAAGGACTCATGCTCTCCCTCACATATCCCTTTGCCAAAAGTTCTTCAACTTGCCTTTGAAGCTCCTTTGTCTCCTCGGGGTTGCTTCTATATGCGGGTCTATTAGGAATGGTAGCTCCAGGAACGAAGTCTATTTGATGCTCAATTCCCCTAATAGGTGGCAAACCATTAGGGACCTCATTTGGAAACACATCATCAAAGTCCTGCAAAAGAGTCACAATAGCACTAGGCAAAGAAACGTTAAGCTCATTAGTATGTAAACAATCCTCTTTGCACAAAAGTACAATGATAGGCTGTTTTGAAAAGAAAGCCCTCTTAACCTCACTCTCTTTTGCAAACAAGTTCACTTGTTGCCTCTCTTTTCTCTCAACAATATTTTTTTCTATCTTTGCACTTGCTTTTCTCAATCTCTCTTTCTTTTGTACTCTCCTTTTCTTTTTTTGCATCACTCTCTTTTTGTATTGACATTTGATCCTCATACACTTGTCTAGGTGTTAAAGGTACAAGAGTGATTTGCTTTTCATTCATTACAAAAGAATATCTATTTAAATAACCATCATGTGTCACACGCCTATCATATTGCCAAGGACGCCCCAAAAGAATGTGTCCAGCATGCATGGGTACTACATCACATACAACCTCATCCTTGTATCTCCCAATAGAAAATGAAACCAGCACTTGTTTATTTTCTTTAACTTCCCCACAATCATTCAGCCATTGTAGCTTATATGGCCTAAGATGTTTCAAAGTTTTCAAATTCAGTTTTTCAACTAAACTAGTGCTAGCTACATTAGTACAACTTCCACCATCAATTATCATACTACATACCTTATCTTTGATGTGGCATCTAGTATGAAAGATGTTATCACGTTGTACCTCCGCATCCTCTTTTACTTGCATGTTGAGAGCACGCCTAGCAACCATCAATTTACCATCAACAGGATACTCTACACCATCATTAGCATCCTCCAAAGGTGGCATAGGATCATCATCCGATTCACTCTCGGTTTCCACATCACCATTATCCCTCAAGATCATTGCTCTCTTGTTTGGGCATTGAGATGCAATATGACCTGTCCCCAAACATTTAAAACACTTAATATCTCTATTTCTAGAGTGTTGGGAATCAGATTTACCTTTGCTTTGATTGCCTCCCTCTTTATGATCTTTGAATGGCTCAATCTTAGGCTTTGAAACAACCTTTTCATCTTTGCTCCATTTTGACTTCCATGAGGAAGAAGAACCCAAATTAGTTCTAGTGGAACCTTTCTTTTTCCATTGTCGTTCCACTTTCATGGCCATGTGAACCACGTCTTCCAACTCAACATAGTGCTGCAAGTCAACCACATTGGCAATATCTTGATTTAAACCATGTAAAAATCTTGCCATAGTGGCCTCTCGTTCTTCTTCAATGTTGGCTCGAATCATGATTACTTCCATCTCCTTGTGGTAATCTTCCACACTTCTAGAACCTTGTGTAAGACTTTGAAGCCTTTGATGCAGCTCCCTATAATAATGACTAGGAACAAATCTCCTCCTCATGATGGCCTTCATCTCCGCCCAAGTGTTTATAGGCCTTTCACGATTTCGTCTCCTACTCAAAACAAGTTGATCCCACCAAATTATAGCATAATCAGTAAATTCAACGGCAGCTAGTTTTACCTTTTTCTCCTCAGAGTAGTTGTGGCAATCAAATACTAGCTCCACTTTTTTTTCCCACTCCAAATAAGCTTCCGGATCATTTTTACCTTGAAAAGAAGGAATTTCAATTTGATACTCCCCAAATCACGATCTATACGTCTTGCCCTTCTATCATCTCTTCCACGCATGTCAACAGTGGCTTGGTCATCAAAATTATCTAGGTCATCACCATCTTCTTCTCCCATGGCAGCACGCCCTTGATTACCTCTTACATTAGGAGCTATTGGTTGTTGCCCCCTTTGTAGATTGGCTATGGCAGTGTCTTGCCTCTCCAATTTGTCACGGATCTCTCCAAACATCATATTCATGTGCTCAAATTGTTGTTGCATGGCTTTGAGCATGAATGATTGGTCTACAACTTCTTGATCTTTTGACATATTTGTGATGTGAAAAAAAAATTTTAACAAAAAGACCTAACAACACTCCCTCACGTGTTTCACTCAATTTGATGTCACTTAACTCTCGTGTTTAACACAAATTGGCTTTTACCCTCTAATGATCTCACAAACTTTTTTTTTTTAACCACACTTAATTCTCTCTTTCAGTTCTTTATTGAACTAAATAAACAAAATTAAGAAAAACCCAGGTGGCACACCAAATATGACGAATCAACACACTAAACAAAGAAAAGGAATTAAGAGGACACAAAGAACAACAAGGAATTTGATGAAAAGAAAGCAAGAAAGCAAAGGAACACAATTGATATTGTGTGCAAACAATGTCAAGGAAAAGGAATAACTAAAATTCAATTTGATGAAAGTAGGAATACTTGATTCCTTTTGCAAGCTTTTTTTTTTTGTACGTTTTTTTTTCTCTTTTTTTTTTTGATAATCAAAATATATTAGACATTCAAACCTGATTAGAAACTAGCTCTGATACCAAATGATGCGAATCCCACAATGAAACTTTGAAACATATTCTTAATTTGAAGTTTCAACCCCAAGAAAGTTCTAAATAGATTTAAGACAAACAGAACCTTGACCTAAATGCTTAAGAAAACATGAACCAAAGGTATAGAGAATGATATTGACGCCACACTCAAGAAATAGATGAGAAGGTGAGTGATAAGTCTAAATTTGGAACACCACAAGAATGCTAATTCTTGATAAGTTCACTAGTTCTCAAAAGAACCAAAGAAAGAATAATCTTTCAAATTCAAAATAACATTAATTTCTAATTTCTTACATAGCAAGGTTGCTGGGTTTAAATAGGCTAATAAAAAAATCCAAGATTCTAAAAATAAAAATGGAAACATTGGAACAACCCTCCAAGTATAGGTTTGTCAAAGGATGCTTCAAAAGTCTTCACCAACCCACCATAATTAATGCTAGCATTGACAAACTTAATACTTACCTTATTTAATGTTATCATTGACAAACTTAATGTTAGCCCACCATTATTGATGGTAGACTTACCTAACACATTGACAAACTTGAAACAAAACAAATAAATGAAGTTGAAAAAACAAAGGAGTCGTTGAAAATCCCAAGTCTGAACAAGCTGTAATGAATTGGTCATAACTCCTTCTAGAGAACTCCAAATCTAGCTCTGTAAAATTCATTGGAAAGCTAACTTAATTATCTTTCCAACGGTATATAGCTTCCATATTACTTCTGGCTCAATCAATACCAGTTTTATTCCGAAGTTGCCCTTCCTGCATTTGATTCAAGTTGCATATTTGGCTGCCCAATAGCTTGAATAAAGGCCACAATGTCTTGACTTCTCTCCAAGCCCAATTCATGATGTCTTGCATCTTGAATTGTACTTTCAATCCATATTTTCTCAATTAATCCATTTAAAGCAGCTTGCATCTTTTTGGCTCTATCTCTTGTAATTGGGCCTCCATGAATGTGCAAAGGATCACTTGAAGCTTTAATGGTATTCTCTTGATGGTTCTCATCAGCAACCATCAATTTACCATCAACAGGATACTCTACACCATCATTAGCATCCTCCAAAGGTGGCATAGGATCATCATCCGATTCACTCTCGGTTTCTACATCACCATTATCCCTCAAGATCATTGCTCTCTTGTTTGGGCATTGAGATGCAATATGACCTGTCCCCAAACATTTAAAACACTTAATATCTCTATTTGTAGAGTGTTGGGAATCAAATTTACCTTTGCTTTGATTGCCTCCCTCTTTATGATCTTTGAATGGCTCAATCTTAGGCTTTGAAACAACCTTTTCATCTTTGCTCCATTTTGACATCCATGAGGAAGATGAACCCAAATTGGTTCTAGTGGAACCTTTCTTTTTCAGTTGTCGTTCCACTTTCATGGCCATGTGAACCACGTCTTCTAACTCAACATAGTGCTGCAAGTCAACCACATTAGCAATATCTTGATTTAAACCATGTAAAATCTTGCCATAGTGGCCTCTCGTTCTTCTTCAATGTTGGCTCGAATCATGATTATTTCCATCTCCTTGTGGTAATCTTCCACACTTCTAGAACCTTGTGTAAGACTTTGAAGCCTTTGGTGCAGCTCCCTATAATAATGACTAAGAACAAATCTCCTCCTCATGATGGCCTTCATCTCCTCCCAAGTGTTTATAGGCCTTTCACGATTTCGTCTCCTACTCAAAACAAGTTGATCCCACCAAATAATAGCATAATCAGTAAATTCAACAGCAGCTAGTTTTACCTTTTTCTCCTCAGAGTAGTTGTGGCAATCAAATACTAGCTCCACTTTTTTTTCCCACTCCAAATAAGCTTCCGGATCATTTTTACCTTGAAAAGAAGGAATTTTCAATTTGATACTCCCCAAATCACGATCTATACGTCTTGCCCTTCTATCATCTCTTCCACGCATGTCAACAGTGGCTTGGTCATCAAAATTATCTAGGTCATCACCATCCTCGTCTCCCATGGCAGCACGCCCTTGATTACCTCTTACATTAGGAGCTATTGGTTGTTGCCCCCTTTGTAGATTGGCTATGGCAGTGTCTTGCCTCTCCAATTTGTCACAGATCTCTCCAAACATCAGATTCATGTGCTCAAATTGTTGTTGCATGGCTTTGAGCATGAATGATTGGTCTACAGCTTCTTGATCTTTTGACATATTTGTAATATGAAAAAAAACATGTTAACAAAGAGACCTCACAACACTCCCTCACGTGTTTCACTTAATTTGATGTCACTTAACTCTCGTGTTTAACACACAAATTGGGTTTTACCCTCTAATGATCTCACAATTTTTTTTTTAACACACTTAATTCTCTCTTTCAGTTCTTTATTGAACTAAATAAACAAAATCAAGAAAAACCCAGGTGGCACACCAAATATGACGAATCAACACACTAAACAAAGAAAAGGAATTAAGAGGACACAAAGATCAACAAGGAATTTGATGAAAAGAAAGCAAGAAAGCAAAGGAACACAATTGATATTGTGTGCAAACAATGTCAAGGAAAAGGAATAACTAAAATTCGATTTGATGAAAGTAGGAATACTTGATTCCTTTTGCAAGCTTTTTTTTTTTTTTGGTACGTTTTTTTCTCTCTTTTTTTTTTTTGATAATCAAAATATATAGGACATTCAAACCTAATTAGAAACTAGCTCTGATACCAAATGATGCGGAATCCCACAATGAAATTTTGAAACCCACACTTAAATTGAAGTTTCAACTTCCCAAGAAAGTTCTAAACAGATTTAAAACAAACAAAACCTTGATCCAATGCTTAAGAAAACATGAACCAAAGGTATAGAGAATGATATTGACGCCACACTCAAGAAATAGATGAGAAGGTGAGTGATAAGTCTAAATTTGGAACACCACAAGAATGCTAATTCTTGATAAGTTCACTAGTTCTCAAAAGAACCAAAGAAAGAATAATCTTTCAAATTCAAAATAACATTCATTTCTAATTTCTTACATAGCAAGGTTGCTGGTTTAAATAGGCTAATAAAAAAAACCCAAGATTCTAAAAAATAAAAATGGAAACATTGGAACAACCCTCCAAGTATAGGTTTGTCAAAGGATGCTTCAAAAGTCTTCACCAACCCACCATAATTAATGCTAGCATTGACAAACTTAATACTTACCTTATTTAATGTTATCATTGACAAACTTAATGTTAGCCCACCATTATTTGTGGTAGACTTACCTAACACATTGACAAACTTGAAACAAAACAAATAAATGAAGTTGAAAAACAAAGGAGTCGTTGAAAATCCCAAGTCTGAACAAGCTGTATTGAATTGGTCATAACTCCTTCTAGAGAACTCCAAATCTAGCTCTGTAAAATTCATTGGAAAGCTAACTTAATTATCTTTCCAACGGTATATAGCTTGCATATTACTTCTGGCTCAATCAATACCAGTTTTATTCCGAAGTTGCCATTCCTGCATTTGATCCAAGTTGTGTATTCGACTGCCCAATAGCTTGAATAAAGGCCACAATGTCTTGTCTTCTCTCCAAGCCCAATTCATGATGTCTTGCATCTTGAATTGTATTTTCAATCCATATTTTCTCAATTAATCCATTTAAAGCAGCTTGCATCTTTTTGGCTCTAGCTCTTGTAATTGGGCCTCCATGAATGTGCAAAGGATCACTTGAAGCTTTAATGGTATTCTCTTGATGGTTCTCATCACAACAACAAAAACAGAATCCTTTCCCCTTTTTGACCTAGGTAGACCCAAAACAAAGTCCATAGAAATATCAACCCAAGGTTCGCTAGGTATGGATAAAGGGGTATACAATCCATGGGGTAAAACTTTAGACTTAGCATGTTTACAAGTGATACACTTCTCACATATTCTTTCAACATCACGTTTCATATGTGGCCAAAAAAAGTGTTCTTTTAAAACATCTAAAGTCTTTGCAATGCCAAAATGTCCCATTAAACCTCCCCCATGGGCTTCACGAACAAGCAATTCACGCAAAGAACTATGAGGCACACACAATTTATTCTCTCTAAAATAAGAACCCATCATGCCTATAGAACTTTCCAAATGCAACTTTCTCACAAGCATTAAACACATTAGCAAAATCAGGATCATTAACATATAATTCTTTGATATGCTCAAATCCTAACAAATTTGCATTTAATGTAGAGATAAGTGCATACCTTCTAGATAATGCATCAGCCACCACATTCTCCTTACCTTGTTTGTATTTGATCACATAAGGAAATGGCTCAATAAATTCAACCCATTTGGCATGTCTCTTATGCAACTTACCTTGCCCTTTCAAATGCTTCAAGGACTCATGATCAGTGTGTATAACAAACTCTTTAGGTAGAAGATAATGTTGCCAAGTTTCCAATGCTCTCACCAATGCATACATCTCTTTGTCATAGGTAGGATAATTTAGGGCTGCTCCACTCAATTTCTCACTAAAATAAGCAATTGGACGCCCTTCTTGCACCAAAACAGCTCCAATACCTATACCTGAAGCATCACACTCAATTTCAAAAGTTTTAGCAAAATCAGGTAAAGCAAGTAATGGTGCAGAAACTAATTTCTCCTTAATTAGATTAAATGCCCTTTCTTGTTCACTACCCCACTTAAATCCCACATGTTTTTTCACAATTTCAGTTAATTGTGCAGCAAGGGTGCTAAAATCTTTCACAAATCTTCTATAAAAACTAGTCAAACTGTGAAAACTTCTTACCTCACTTACACTTTTAGGTGTAGGCCACTCCTTGATAGCCTTTACCTTCTCTTCATCAACCTTAATTCCTTTAGCACTCACAACATAACCAAGAAAAACAATCTGATTTGTACAAAAGGAACACTTCTTCAAATTAGCATACAATTTTTCCTTCCTTAAAACAGTCAATACACTTTGCAAATGTTCAATGTGTTCTTCTATGCTTTTACTATAGATCAAAATATCATCAAAATAGACATGGTTCATTAACCTCATAAAAGTGCTAGGTGCATTAGATAACCCAAATGGCATCACTAACCACTCATATAAACCATATTTTGTTTTAAAGGCAGTTTTCCATTCATCTCCCTCTCTAATCCTAATTTGATGATATCCGCTTTTAAGATCAATTTTACTAAACACACAAGAACCATGCAATTCATCAAGCATGTCATCAAGTCTAGGAATAGGATGTCGATACTTTACAGTGATCTTATTGATTGCATGACAATCAACGCACATTCTCCACGTTCCATCCTTTTTGGGCACTAGTAGAACTGGTACCGCACAAGGACTAATGCTCTCCCTCACATATCCCTTTGCCAAAAGTTCTTCAACTTGCCTTTGAAGCTCCTTTGTCTCCTCGGGGTTGCTTCTATATGCGGGTCTATTAGGAATGGTAGCTCCAGGAACGAAGTCTATTTGATGCTCAATTCCCCTAATAGGTGGCAAACCATTAGGGACCTCATTTGGAAACACATCATCAAAGTCCTGCAAAAGAGTCACAATAGCACTAGGCAAAGAAACGTTAAGCTCATTAGTTTGTAAACAAGCCTCTTTGCACAAAAGTACAATGATAGGCTGTTTTGAAAAGAAAGCCCTCTTAACCTCACTCTCTTTTGCAACAAGTTCACTTGTTGCCTCTCTTTTCTCTCAACAATATTTTTTTCTATCTTTGCACTTGCTTTTCTCTCAATCTCTCTTTCTTTTGTACTCTCCTTTTCTTTTTTTTGCATCACTCTTTTTTTGTATTGACATTTGATCCTCATACACTTGTCTAGGTGTTAAAGGTACAAGAGTGATTTGCTTTTCATTCATTACAAAAGAATATCTATTTAAATAACCATCATGTGTCACACGCCTATCATATTGCCAAGGTCGCCCCAAAAGAATGTGTCCAGCATGCATGGGTACTACATCACATACAACCTCATCCTTGTATCTCCCAATAGAAAACGAAACCAGCACTTGTTTATTTACCTTAACTTCCCCACAATCATTCAGCCATTGTAGCTTATATGGCCTAGGATGTTTCAAAGTTTTCAAATTCAGTTTTTCAACTAAACTAGTGCTAGCTACATTAGTACAACTTCCACCATCAATTATCATACTACATACCTTATCTTTGATGTGGCATCTAGTATGAAAGATGTTATCACGTTGTACCTCCGCATCCTCTTTTACTTGCATGTTGAGAGCACGCCTAGCAACCATCAATTTACCATCAACAGGATACTCTACACCATCATTAGCATCCTCCAAAGGTGGCATAGGATCATCATCCGATTCACTCTCGGTTTCCACATCACCATTATCCCTCAAGATCATTGCTCTCTTGTTTCGGCATTGAGATGCAATATGACCTGTCCCCAAACATTTAAAACACTTAATATCTCTACTTCTAGAGTGTTGGGAATCAGATTTACCTTTGCTTTGATTGCCTCCCTCTTTATGATCTTTGAATGGCTCAATCTTAGGCTTTGAAACAACCTTTTCATCTTTGCTCCATTTTGACTTCCATGAGGAAGAAGAATCCAAATTAGTTCTAGTGGAACCTTTCTTTTTCAATTGTCGTTCCACTTTCATGGCCATCTGAACCACGTCTCCCAACTCAACGTAGTGCTGCAAGTCAACCACATTAGCAATATCTTGATTTAAACCATGTAAAAATCTTGCCATAGTGGCCTCTCGTTCTTCTTCAGTGTTAATCTTCCACACTTCTAGAACCTTGTGTAAGACTTTGAAGCCTTTGGTGCAGCTCCCTATAATAATGACTAGGAACAAATCTCCTCCTCATGATGGCCTTCATCTCCTCCCAAGTGTTTATAGGGATGGGAATCCCACAATGAAATTTTGAAACCCACACTTAAATTGAAGTTTCAACTTCCCAAGAAAGTTCTAAACAGATTTAAAACAAACAAAACCTTGACCCAATGCTTAAGAAAACATGAACCAAAGGTATAGAGAATGATATTGACGCCACACTCAAGAAATAGATGAGAAGGTGAGTGATAAGTCTAAATTTGGAACACCACAAGAATGCTAATTCTTGATAAGTTCACTAGTTCTCAAAAGAACCAAAGAAAGAATAATCTTTCAAATTCAAAATAACATTAATTTCTAATTTCTTACATAGCAAGGTTGCTGGGTTTAAATAGGCTAATAAAAAAATCCAAGATTCTAAAAATAAAAATGGAAACATTGGAACAACCCTCCAAGTATAGGTTTGTCAAAGGATGCTTCAAAAGTCTTCACCAACCCACCATAATTAATGCTAGCATTGACAAACTTAATACTTACCTTATTTAATGTTATCATTGACAAACTTAATGTTAGCCCACCATTATTGATGGTAGACTTACCTAACACATTGACAAACTTGAAACAAAACAAATAAATGAAGTTGAAAAAACAAAGGAGTCGTTGAAAATCCCAAGTCTGAACAAGCTGTAATGAATTGGTCATAACTCCTTCTAGAGAACTCCAAATCTAGCTCTGTAAAATTCATTGGAAAGCTAACTTAATTATCTTTCCAACGGTATATAGCTTCCATATTACTTCTGGCTCAATCAATACCAGTTTTATTCCGAAGTTGCCCTTCCTGCATTTGATTCAAGTTGCATATTTGGCTGCCCAATAGCTTGAATAAAGGCCACAATGTCTTGACTTCTCTCCAAGCCCAATTCATGATGTCTTGCATCTTGAATTGTATTTTCAATCCATATTTTCTCAATTAATCCATTTAAAGCAGCTTGCATCTTTTTGGCTCTAGCTCTTGTAATTGGGCCTCCATGAATGTGCAAAGGATCACTTGAAGCTTTAATGGTATTCTCTTGATGGTTCTCATCAGCGACATAAGCTAGTCTTTGAACCTGGCGATTGGGTGTGGTTACACATGCCCACGGAACGATTTCTGGAACGAAGGAAATCTAAGTTATTACCTCGAGGAGATGGCCCATTCTAAGTTTTGGAACATATCAATGACAATGCATAGAAACTGAATTTAACTGGTGAAAACAATGTAAGTGCTACTTTTAATGTTTCTTATTTGAGTCCTTTCGATGTAGGTGATGATTTGAGGACAAATCCTCTTCAAGAGGAGGAGAATGATGAGGTTAAGGACAAAACTATCACAAACACATGGGATAAGGCATATTCAGATCCTATTCAAGTTCCCGTTGGACCCATTACAAAAGCTCAAGCAAAGAAATTCAAAGAAGCGCTTAATGGATTGATTCAAGCAACTTGAGCTCAATCAAATTCATAGAGGCCCGTTGAAGGAATCGCACATGATAAATGCATGATTCAGTCTCTTGAAGTTTCCAAATAATCACTTCCATGAAATAGGGAGTTGGTTTGCCCATTATGGTGGGAAAATATATTATTTTCCTTTTTCAGATACTTTCTGATGAGAACCATCAAGAAAATACCATTAAAGATTCAAGTGATCCTTTGCACATTTAGGGAGACCCAATTACAAGAGCTAGAGCCAAAAAGATGCAAGCTGCTTTAAATGGATTAATTGAGAAAATATGGATTGAAAATACAATTCAAGATGCAAGACATCATGAATTGGGCTTGGAGAGAAGACAAGGCATTGTGGCCATTATTCAAGCTATTGGGCAGCTAAATACACAACTTGGATCAAATGCAGCAAGGGAAACTTCGGAATAAAATTGGTATTGATTGAGCCCGAAGATAATTAAGCTAGCTTTCCAATGCATTTTACAGAGCTGGATTTGGAGTTCTCTAGACGAAGTTATGACCAATTCATTACAGCTTGTTCAGACTTGGGATTTTCAACGACTCCTTTGTTTTCAACTTCATTTGTTTGTTTTGTTTCAAGTTTGTCAATGTGTAAGGTAAGTCTACCATCAATAATGGTGGGCTAACAATAAATTTGTCAATGATAGCATTAATTATAGTAGGCTAGTATTAAGTTTGTCAATGATAGCACTAATTATGGTTGGTTGGTGAAGACTTTCTGAAGAATCCTTTGACAAACCTATACTTGGAGGGTTGTTCCAATGTTTTCATTTGTATTTTTAGGATCTTGGATTTCTATTGGTGTATTTAAACTCAGCAACCTTGCTATGTAAGGAATTAGAGATTAATGTTATTTGAATTTGAAAGATTATTCTTTCTTTGGTTCTTTTGAGAACTAGTGAACTTATCAAGAATTAGCATTCTTGTAGTGTTCCAAATTTAGACTTATCACTCACCTTCTCATCTATTTCTTGAGTGTGGCGTCAATATCATTCTCTATACCTTTGGTTCATGTTTTCTTAAGCATTGGGTCAAGGTTTTGTTTGTTTTAAATCTGTTTAGAACTTTCTTGGGAAGTTGAAACTTCAATTTAAGTGTGGGTTTCAAAGTTTCATTGTGGGATTCGTATCACTTTCCAGTTTCTTGAGGAGGCTATTATGGAAACAAATCAGTTATTTCTATCATAATCGCCTAGTTTCCATTTAATTGATGTAAGGCAACTAAAGTCAATTAGGATCCTGATTTGATTTAGATTATTTCCTATTTGATTTGGTTTAAATTCTTTCCTATTTACTTAGATTATGATTCTGATTTGGTTTGATTCTTTCCTATTAGGGAAGATTTATATTCAGATTTGATTTTTGGTTTAGGATTTATTTCCAAAAATTCTTATAACCAACCCTATATAATGTACTCGTATCCAATAAACATAAAAGAAGTTTTTTGTTGCAATTGGTAAGAGAATTAATTCTCTTTGGTTCTTTATGAACTCTTTGAACTTATCAGATTTTCGTGGCGTTTAAACTCTTGACTTATCAATTAGACCTTCTATAGTTGATTGTGGCGTCTTCACATACCAAGGTTCGTGGTTTCAATAAGCATTGGGTCGAGGTTCCATTCCATTCCTAGTTTAGATTCGATCTTGAGAACTAAATTGATTAGGGGTCGCGTCAGTTCTTGACGGGGTTTGTATCACTCAACTAGACGTTCCCTATTCCGCGTCCTATTTATAACTAGCTGATCCCACCAAGTACTAGCATAGTCAAAAAACTCAATCACAACCAATTTTACCTTTTTTACCTCTAAATAATTCTAGCAATCAAACACGAAATCCATTTTCTTATCCCATTCAAGGTATGCTTCTGAGTTGGATTTACCTTGAAAAGATGAGATCTTCATCTTTATGCCACTCAAACCATCATCCCTATTCTTATGTCTCCTACCACGTCCATCTCTCCTATAGCTACCCACTAAGTCCTCCCCTTCATCATACTTATCCCTATAATAATAATCAATCTCTCCACTAGCCGAAGCTCTCTCCTTCATTTATGCTCAGGGAGCGGGTTGTGGTTGCCCAGTGCATGTGTTCTCTACTTGATCCAAATGCTCATGTATGTGCTCTAATTCAGCCCTCATCATCTTTCTCATCTCTTCCATCAATACTTGAATTTTCAAATTCTAAGTAGTTGTAGATTGATCCTCTTCATTTGTATTTTGTTCTAGGTTGTAAGACATGGCTAACATTTGGTAAAGAAAGTTAGAAATAATGTGAAAAGGACCTCACCTCACTCCCTTAGGTGTTTCACTCAAGAAAATGATTCAGTCAATTCCACTCGTGTTTCACTCAAATTTATTGGCTTTTACCCTCTAATATGCTCACACTCTCTTGCCTTTTTTCACTCGTAGTAATTCTCACTCGGTTCTTGTCAAATAATCAAACCAATATCAAGATTTCAGTAGCAATTCTCAAGATTACACCAAGGAGACTTGAATTTCAAAAGCAAGAATACAATGCGTACGTAGATCAACTTTCGGAAGCACAAATTACGAAAATTTTGAGAAAAAACCTTCACCTATGGGGTAAAACTAATTTTGGACTCTTCAAGACATTAATAATGGAAAAATGAACCACGATTTTAAGTGGAGGTCGGAGACTTTTTTTGTTTTAAGGAAAGGAATAGATAAAATTTACAGATTTAAGGAGAATCAAACCACAAGGATGCAAATTTGATAAAAGGAAACACTGAAAACATTGTTCACGTGGCACTGTTATATTGTTTACAATTTTTTTGTTTTTTTTTAATACTAGAACAAGAATGAAAAATCTCAAACAGTAATGAAAAACAATAAAGATAGATGAATCTGACCTTGGTGCCTAAGCTCTTATACCAAAATGATACAGACCTACCAAGAACTAACGTGACCCTAAGCTATTTCGTCTCCAAGATCGAACCTAAACCTAGAATTGAATGGAACCGTGACCCGATGCTTAATGAAAGCACGAACCTTGGTATGTGAGGACGCTATAATAATTAGTTATGGATGATTTGAATGCCATGGAAATTTGATAAGTTCAAAGAGTTAGTATAAAAACCAAAGAGAATTAACTCTCTCACCAATTGCATCAAACTGATTTTCTCTATTTATTGGATGTGAGTATATTATATAGGATTCATTACAAGAATTTTTAGAAATAAATCCTAATCAGAAATCAAACCGGAATCCTAATCTTGCAAATAAGGAATGAATTTAAATAAAATTAGAATCCTAATATAAGTGAATAGGAAAGAATCAAATCAAATCAAAATCCTAATATAAACAAATAGGAAAAAGTCTAAATCAAATTAGATTTCTAATTCGGCTTAAATGTCTTACATCAATTAAAATGGAAACTAGGCAATTAAAATAGAAATAACTGATTTGGTTTCTCTACTAGCCTCCTCAAGAAACGGAAAAGTACCCAAAAAGGAAAGTAGTATATTTTCCTGCCATAATATACAAGCCAACTTCCTATTTCATGAAAGTGATTATTTGGAAACTTCAAGAGGCTGAATCATGCATTTATGATGTGTGATTCCTTCAACATGCCTCTACAAATTTGATTGAGCACAAGTTTCTTAAATCAACTCATTAAGTGCTTCTTTCAATTTATTTGCTTGAACTCTTGTGACAGGTCTAATGGGAACTTGAATAGGATCTAAATATACCTCATCCCACGTGTTTGTGATAGTTTTGCCCTCAATCTCATCACATTCCCTCTAGCTACTGATTTGATTTGGTATAATCTCTTAAATTCATCAAAAGAGAAGTCAATTTCAATCCCTGAGCATGTCCAACATAATGACAGAAAAGAGCCTCATAAACCATGGGGTTGAGTTGTGTTGGGCAACATTGAGTGATCTCAGGAATGAATGAGCAAAGGGGGTAAGTGGTTTAAACATAAAAGGATTTATGGCCATAGAACCCTCAAGAGGTTCCGCCATATTTTCTTAAGGGTTAGGTATTCTAAGCTTCACAAAGTTGGGAATCTTAAAGTCTCCTCAATTTGTTGATTGTACAAAAAAGTGGCCTTTGATTCCCATTATTAATTATGGCTATAGAGGAAGAAGAGACAGAGGAAGAATGGCACGGGAGACTTCTGGTGACGCGTCTAAATGGCCCCTACTTTTACCCGATCTGCTAGGGTCGGTTCGAGATGGATTAGTGGAGGACACAAGGAAAGCTAAGGAAAGAAAGGAGAAGTGGAAGGAAACATATAGACCTAGGGAAGACAAGGAAATTAAAATCTAGCCCCAAATGGCAAAGGATAATAAGAGCCATGGAACGACATGTATCTCAAAGGATAAGATTTTAATTTTGAATTTCAAACTTGATGAGGCTGCATTTAATTCTTATTTCATAACAAGAGATTTTTTTTTTTAATTTCAAAAACTCTTATCATGAACTTTTGTGTTAATATGGAAATTAATCCCTTGTACCACCTCAAGCGGGTTAGGAACAACGGGGAAATCAGATCCCTTAAATGCAGGAACAAAGATTGCCAATTGGGAATTGAGGACTCCTCAATGAAGGAAATAAGAAACCCTCGGGCAAGGCCATAAATTGGTCAAGGACACGAAGTCATTAGGGTGGAAATATAGGGATAACACTTATCTACAATTAGAGATGGCCAATGGGCCAGGCTATAGTCATCAAAGCACAGCCCATGTGTGCTCGTGCTTGACCCGGGCCGTTTTGTGCCTAAGAAAAAAAGCCCAATAAGTTTTTTCTTTGTTTTTTAATATTTTAAGAGTGCATGCCAAGCTGTTGGCCTACTTTTTTCAAATTTGTGTATCTTTTTTAGGTCTATGCCTTTATTCAAATTTAATAAAATCGAAAATTCAAAATTCAAGTATATATTCAATTATAATAAACTAATAATAGTAAGAAAATGTAATATTAATTAATAAGTTTGACCTTAAAGTATTCGAATTTTTTTTAATACTTAACAACAATAACAACAACAACAATAATAATAATAATAAATTTTTTTTAAGGGTTAACTTAATTGTTAACTTGGACTTACATAGAGTCGTAGATCGTAGTTCACAATAATATTAATGCATATTTATAAAATCATGATATTTATAATTTTATTCATTAAAATGATGATATCAATTATTTATTTAATAAATTATAAATATAAATCAATTATAGTAATTTTTTTAAACTAAGAATTAAATGAATTTAAAAATTCAATTTCAAGTTATTTGTAAAATCATAAAATTTTAAGTTTACTTTTATTAAAAAATAAAGCGTGTTTATGGTGAGCTTTTGCATCATGTCGTACTTAGTCCATCTTTAATTGTGCCGTGCCTTTAAGGTCTAAGTGTATAAAATTCTAAGCCCGGCCCAGCCCGTATGCGTGTTGTGCAGCGTGCCTCACCAAAACATGCGCATGTTGTGTCGTAACCCGTGCCATCTGACCCATTTAGGGTGGGCAAAAAAGTCTGGACCGTCCCGGCCTTCACGTAAGGGCTCAAGAAAAAAAGCCTGGGTTAGGCCCAAGCCCACTATTTTTAAAAAAATAAAGTAACTTAAAAATTAAAAAAAGGAAACTTAAATTCTTAATTTATAAATCAATGATGATTTAAAAAAGCTAAAATTTTAATATTAAACTTTCTCTTATGCGTTAATTAATTAAAAAAGTATTTGAATTAGAGAATCAAATATTAAAAAAATAAATTTCTAAACTTTTATTTGCTTTATTTATTATTTTACTTTAAAATATTCATTTTCTTTAATTTATTTATGATTTAACAACTTGATTTTAAAAAATAAATAAAGCCCAAGCTCGGCCCGCACCCAGCCCAGGCCCTCCTTGAGCTCAGTTCAGGTCTGGCCCTCATACTTTTCTTAAAGTGGGCTTGGATTTGCGCTTGAAAAAGCTCATCTCAAGCCCCTTTTTTGTCATCCCTAGACCCATTGGCCATCTCTATCTATAATAGAGAATCACGGAAGCACAAGGAATAAATGAGGAAGTTCACTACAAGATCACAAATGCCCAAAAATAAGGGCATGACCCCCACTCCAAGATCATGCTCTACCTTTTTCAAATTAAGCTATTTTTAATTAGAAGAAAGATACCAAAAAAGTTATGGACACTAAAAAACACTCTAAAAACTCTATGAATTCACCTAGAAAAAGGGAAGATACTGACTTAAACGTCGGAGTGGGATTGTTTGAAACCCCCTTTTTCAATCCCATTTCAACGCGTTCTTTTTCTTTATTACTGTGTATGCAGGTATACTCCATTTATTACTTTTGATTGGACCCCAGGCAAGAAAAAAATAAGGTATCAATAGACATTATGCAAATTCTAAATTTATTAAGTTTGCAAGATTCAGAAAGGACATTGTGCAAATTAATTGAATTTATTCACAATAGAGATTATTAGATGAATCATTACAAGAGGAGGAATAAAGCCACATTTCCCACCGTATTTTTAGTCTTGTTGAAGAGAAGGATGATTTAGGATCTAAACGCACAAAATTGGATGGGCTGGTCCATTTTATGATCTCTAGCAAGATCTGTTTTTTAATCGTACATGCGTTATTAATTCATTCTGCTAGCTGATTAAATGTTAGCATCATTTGAAATATATACTGCGGCAATGTACAACACTGTTTTAATTCCTGAAATTTTAGAAAGATTTGTTCAAGACAACCAAAAAATTAGTTAGATTATCGTAAATTAATTTGAAAATGAAGTTTGAGCACTTATTAATTGTAAATCAATTTGAGATAGAAATCTTTCTATTCTCTTATAGTACAGAAGAAAGAGAAAAAAGTGGAGGAACATCTTAACTAAAAATAGAAGAACAAGTAAATAATTTATTATCATAGTAGAACCACATTAATTAATTAGTTTTTAGAATTAATATATTCTATGTCAACTTTAATCTTAACCCTTAAATGGGTTATAATCTAATGGTAAAAAATGTGTTTAAAATTGTGTCCCTTAAACTTATATAAGTGAGTATTTTGGCTTCCATGGGTTATAATTTTTCAACCAAACCCATCTCGCTAACTATGCGAGTCATGAGAGATTAATTTAATTGGGTAGGGATGAGCACGAGTTGAGTTGAATCAAGTTTGTAAAAATTCAACCATACTAAATAAACATGTCCAACCCCAACCAATTCGACCCTTAAATCATTGAGTTGGATTAGACTAGGTTGATCAGGTTAATGGAATTGACATTTAAATAAAGTTAAAAGTTGAATAAATAAAAAGATATGAAAACCATTTGTTACTTGAAATGAAATTTAACTTGAGACAAAATTTAAATCCATTATAACATGAAAATTGCATCTACTATCCAATTTCATTGATAAAAAATAATGAAAATAAATATAGTCTAAAAAGTCACATGGTTCATTGACAAAAAATAATGAAAATAAATATGGTCTAAAAAGTCACATGGTTTAGAGCTCGCAAGTCCTAATGTTCTATGTACAAAACATGCATGTTTTGTAAAATTAAATAATCTAACTCAAATAAAATACTCTAAGCTAAATATATAACAACAAAGAATGAATGAATGAGATAAATGTCTTACTTTTATTGGGATTTGACTTTCTTTTTTTTTTTTTAATTCCAAAAGCACTAGTCAAAGTTTCTTCTGTTGAAAAGGCGGTAAATTTTACGTAACAATTGCTTTACTTGGTATTAAAAGCCTTGAATTATATATAAATGTAAATCTTTTTATTGTTTATTTTAGGTAAGAGTAATGATATAGCCACAAAATCTTGTATAAACTTATTTTGTACAAACTGATGTGGCATGATAAAATTGGTTGAATTAAATATCTCTTGGCCCACATGATTTATTTCTATTATTTTATATTTTCATTCAACCAATGGATTAATGCCACATCAGTTTGTACAAGAGTTTGTGGTTGTATTATTACTCTTTAAGTAATGGTAGGTATCAACCCGCACAAACCTTGGACCTGCGTAATTTGTTGCAGGTATGGGTCAACTCAATCCTAGGAGTATGTAAACTCAATTCAATTCAAATTGATTTAGACAAATTGAGTGAATTACTTTAGATTAATTTGATCAATTTTTACGAACCTGATTAATAGTTGAGTTTGATTAAATTAATTAAGATGAGTCCATGTAATCAAGATCTAAATGACTAACCTAATTTTTAACCTCTTGTTAAAATTCATGATTTCATTTGAGTATCTACTATATATTTTAAATTGAAAATAAAAGTCAAACTTTGCCATACCAAACATATTTCACTCTTCAAATTTTAATTTGCTTACTGATGTGGCAAATAAGTCTATGAAAAAATACAATCTCCTCTAAAAGACTCATCAAATAAGAATAAGTTAACATTATTTTATTCAAATCATTCCCACTATCAAATTGAATTGTTGTTTGTTTTTTAAAAGAAACATAAATAATAATTATTGCAGTCTTATCTTTTCAATAAATAATAATAAAATATTAATAGAAGAGGGAGAAACTCACTCGGCAATATTAAAGAGGGAGAAACTCACTCGGCAATATTAAAGAGTGAGAAACAAATTTTATTTGAAGAATCTAAATTAACGTATCTTTTGGAGTATTTAATATTGATATGCTTCTTCAAATAAGTAGTAGAATTTTATTTGAAAAGTCTTTTAGAGATGCTCTTATGTTAATATAATTCTACTGTAATTATGACCGTAGATGTAATATAAAACTTTCTATGAAGAGCAATAGACGACAAAAGAAAAAAATGATTTAACGTAACCCATTTTTAATTAAAATATTCCATAATTTATTGTTTTGGACTCTCTTTTTTATTACTTCTTCGCGGATTTGACAATCACAATAGCTTATTTTTGATATATATGCATCAATCGATCAATTTGGAAGGTTAACACTAAGCTAGATTGACGTTCTTTTTTTTTTTTTTCCCCTCTGATAGGATGATGGTGGATTTTTTTACACTACACTGCTGCAACAGAGGGATGAGCGAAAAATAGTGAGGAATAACCAAAGTAGAAGATTAGTGGAGATACAAATAAGGGTTATTGTTGGAATTTCGATCGGTTGATAGAGTATAATTTTAGTTTTTAAATTTTATACGTGGGTGTGTAAAGAAATGGGTGCTTAGAGTAGAATTGTCAGTTCAAATAGCCTAAGGGATTTAAAGTAATTTTTGCAGTGGGGTGCGAATAGTTCAACACTGCAAAGAGTAGAATTGTCATTCCCTTTTCCTTAACCAATTTTTATTCTGTAGCCATTACCCACCGTGTTGCAATTGGCCTGCCGCGTAAGCAACTTGTTTTTGTTTGTTTGGACTTTGGACGATCAACAAAACCATTGAATTGAAAGAGGACTGAAGCTTAAAAGCATATACCTTCAGATCAGATCATCATCAGATCGGAGATCGAAGTCGTTTGATCATCGTCATGAGTTTCCTCTTCGGCAAGAGAAAAACTCCCGCGGGTTCGTTTGTTTTGTTTGCAATTATTTAATTTGTTTTTGAAATTAACGTCAATTTATGGATGTGGGTTCTTATTGATTTTTGGGTTTTATAGAACTTCTGCGGGAAAATAAGAGGATGCTGGATAAGTCTATCAGAGAAATTGAGAGGGAGAGACAGGGCCTACAAACCCAGGAGAAAAAACTTATTTCTGAAATTAAGAAATCTGCCAAACAAGGCCAGATGGTGAGTCCCTTTTGCCTTTAGATTTTATCAGTGCGTATGTGTTTTCTTTCTGGGTGTATCCCAGATTGTAATTTTGCATGCTTTTTGCATTATTTTTGTGTCGTTGTTATATCATTTTGGTTGCGATATATGTCATGTAATGGAGAGGATGCTAACCTGAATGCGATTAAATTGAAATTAGAAGGCTTCTGCCTAGATTTTAGATTAATATTTCCAATTGATTTAATTCGTGCTGGTTGTTATTGACACTGTCAATTGACATACGGGATTCTGGTCTGGACTCTCTTTTGCACTTTTTAACATAACATCCTCTGCCTCTGCATGATTCTTCATTACATTTTTCCATTTGTTTCACATTACTATTGGGAAGATTTTGGTCAATATTTAAACTAAACTATTATTGGTTATGCTGGTTTCTGAAGTTAGTAGATATGATGTATATACATTGTCTAGTGAGTCTAGTGTTGATGGCCACCTAACATGAATATATTCTTTTTTGCTGTAATCTTTGTTCCAGGGAGCTGTGAAGGTGATGGCAAAAGACCTTATCAGAACGCGACATCAGATAGAAAAATTTTATAAGCTTAAATCCCAACTCCAGGGTGTATCTCTCCGAATTCAGGTGTATTTGCTTTCTATTATTAATGCACTCTCATTTTTATGGAAGATATACACGTCTGCAATTTGTCACTTAAAAAGGCTTTAGTCCTGCTGCGGTTGTTATTTTTGAATTGTCATTGTGATGTATGGAAATTATATCATCATTTGCTGCTTAGATTATAGATGGAAGTAGCTGCATTCCCTGTAACAGACATTAGGCAGCTGTTTAAGACATCTTAAGGATTGGTTAATTGTGTTGGAAATTAAACATAAGAGATTGGTTATTTCTGTAGCCATTAGACCTTTTCTGGGTTCAGAAGTTTGTAATCATTTTTTTTGGTTGGTCTGAAAATGTTACTCATACATAAATTTGAGTAATTCATTCAGCACGCCAGTTTGAAAGGCATGCAAGTGCTTCACAAAGTCGTTCAGGTGAGTTATAGAGTCCATATTGTCGTTTAGGTGAGTTATAGAGTCAGTATTCTTAGATGATAAAGGGATTCTGGCTTCTTCATGTGCAAATGACATCACCTTTTCTGCATTATTTCCCTGCAATTCTGTATTATGGCTGTAAACTCAAATTAATTTAGATCATTTTGGTTATGTTTTCAGCACTGCTATGAGATAATGTGGTAGATTACTTTGACAGTTTAGGATATGTTTCTTTTCTTGTATTTTAGACTGATGGAATACCCTGAATAGTGAAAATACTGAAACTAAGAATTTGAAAGAGGAAGAAATATGTATCTAACACTTAATCTTATCTGAAGTACACTGGATAATCATAAGAATAAACTTGATTTTGATAATGCAACTGTATATTGTAGTTCCTTTTGAGCCCAAGATTGCAGTCGGTTTGACTTTAAAAACCTATTGACTTTTTATAAAAATTGGATTTTCCATTAATGGTTGATAATTAGACACTGAAATCGACACAAGCAATGGGAGAAGCTATGAAAGGTGTGACAAAGGCAATGGGCCAGATGAATAGACAGATGAACTTGCCTTCACTGCAGAAGATTATGCAAGAATTTGAGAGGCAGAATGAGAAGATGGAAATGGTGACTGAGGTCATGGGTGATGCAATTGATGATGCTTTGGAAGGTGATGAGGAAGAGGAAGAAACAGAAGAACTCGTGAACCAGGTTCTTGATGAGATTGGAATTGACATCAATCAAGAGGTATTAACATGCTTGGTGATTTCGACATGCTAGGCTTGTTTTTAGCTGAAATTTATCTGTTAAGTTATGATAATATTAATTACTTTATGTAATTTATTTCACAGCTTGTGAATGCACCATCATCAACTGTGGCTGCACCAGCTGTAAAGGGTAAAGTTGCACAAGCAGAAGCAACAGGAAACGACGATGGTGGGATAGATAGTGACTTGCAAGCAAGGTTAGACAATTTGAGGAGAATGTAATACTTGTCTTGTGTATAATATGGACATCTGCTCTACTATAGAAAGTTAGGGTTCATTTGAGCGATGTAATATATTTGTGAAATTCTGCCAGCGTTCATCAACGTGGATTTGAGACAATTGGAGATTTTAATGTATTGCCTTTCAGTTATTTTATTCACAAGATTGTGCATGCATATGATTACTTTTAGGGATATGTTAATGCCTCCAGTAGATAAGCTCTTTCTCAATCTTGGTTTGCAAAGTCTTATCTGCTAGTCTATCTCAATACTTTTGTTCACTTTTGTGTATAATTGGGTAGTTATACGTGGCGTTGTTAAACCAGAGAGATCATGCTGCAAGAGCATGCTTTGGATCGATAGTCCACATTCTCAGGTTTTCCAGTCAATATACACTTATCCATCAAATACCAAATCTGAAAATCATAAACAAAACAGTTTTTCACGAGACCATCCGAAAACACGGTCATACAAGACCTTCAAAGAGGGTGAACGTAGTGAGAAAATAATTTCTTTTTATAAAATCGGTTTTGGAGGATAAAATCAGGACATTTCTGGTGCACAGGATCCTTGGAACTAAGGCAAGTGCAGAGCATACTAAGTATAGGAATAGAGGTCAACGTATCTTTATCAATTCAAATAACTTCTTTGATTCCTAGAAGAAAGAAGAGATTTAGAGAGACATCATAGAGATCGGAAAAATTTATTTCAACTTTCGATTAACTTCTTCTCCCTTTTTACAAAAGAGAGAATGCCTTTACATAGAGGCTTGGAGATAAATTGATAAGGTGAGACCCTTATCTTTTACAAAACTAATTATTACAAAACTAAAGAGATAAGGTGGGACCCTTATCTTTAACAAAAGCAAAAATAATAAAACAAACTTTAATAATTAAAGCATGACTGTGAATCCTTTAATTATTACGACAAATTTTATTTTATCAAAAGCACACTTTAAGAAAAATAAAGATAAAGCTAAAGCAACTTTAATTATTACAACATGAAAAATAATTTAAAGCGAAATAGTTGTGTCAGAGGAGTCTGTGTCATCTAGATCACGATCTGGATGAGAACATCCTGGAACACATGGCCAAGGGCAGTTCTGACTTTTTGGTAATGGTTGAAGAACTGGTTATGGAAAATCTTCAGGTTGTGTTGAGAACGATGGGTATTGTGAGGAGGATGCTTCAGGAAGATCACGACTTGGAGGATCAGGCTCAGTATTGAGATTGTGATGGAAGGAGTGACTGGAAATCTTCATACGGATGCTGAGCGTCTTGGAACAAAACATTGGTGTAATCAGGATTATGCTCTGTAACAAGGATTCCTTTAGGACTGGAACTCGAACCTAGAGTACAAGTTTGAGTTTTGGGAATTATTTCGAGGGTGTGAGCTTGTCCAATGGATGTGTGGTGAATATCAGTGACAGGAGGTTGAACATTGTTGATTTCCATAAGGTAGGCTTTGAGGATGGATGTGCCGATGAGTCATGGTTGATTGGGAATGAATGAGGGTAAGTTCTTTATTCGTAAGCCATATCCTATGTCCAGTAATATTTTGTTTCTGGATGTTGAAAATAAGGACTGTGGACAATGAAGACTGTAATGAACATGTTAGATTCTTGTTCAGAAATTCTGTCTAATCCGTGAAAAGTACACATATTTTTCAGCTGTTTGCGCCACCATGTAAGTGGCGAGAACCATTCTAGCAGTGTCCATAGAAGGTCTGATGCAAACTCAAAGGTAGTGATATGGTTGAGGACTGGTTTGACAGGGATAACGAGCTTTGCGTTATAGAGAGTGGTGAGACATCACATATACCATAGTTCATCTTCTGAGATAATTAGATTGGAGAGGATAAGACCTGTGAGAAACAGGTGTTCCATACATAGGGAAGGAAAACGGTCAGGTTTGGTACTCTGGACATTGAAGAAATACCTGTAGAGGAATTTCTTTGCAAAATCCTGGATTTGATAAGCTGACTAGAAATGGATATTCATGGGAAATAATTTTTGAGTGAGAGCCTTGAAAGGAAGTGAGCGATACATGGCTATGACTAGTATGGTTTGTATTGAGGAAATGAGTGAAGGTTTATTTATAGATGGACGGGTAAGGAAATCAGGAATAAGGTTCTGTTCACCTTTTATGTGCTGGACTGTGAAGTCATTTTTGCGAACCAATTTTTTAAGTTGAGTAATTGCTTGTCAGGAAGCAATTTATTCTTGAAGTAACAAATTTTTAGAAAAGATGAGTTGTCCATGTTGATGAGGAACTTGTGGCTGATCAGATGGAACTCAAATTTTTTAATTCCATATTTCACTGCCAAGATTTCCTTATAGATCACATGGTAGTTCTTTTCTGAATCTTTGAACTGGCCGCTTACATGGGCACAAAAGTAATCTGACCCATCAACACATTCGAGGAGAATGGCACTCCAGTAATTATCATTGATATAAGTCTGGAGGATGCGTTGGCTATTGGTGGGAATTCTGAGTGGAGGTGACTGGGCTATCACCTTTAGTTGTCTGATAGTTTATGTCTGTTCTGGTCCCCATGGCTGATACTGTTTCTTGAGCATGCGTGAAAGCTTGCTAGTGTGGATCGCTACATTTGGGATAAAGTCACAGACATAATTAACAATTCCGAGAAATTGTTGTATCTGCTTTTTACTGAGATTTGTGTCTGGGAACTTTAATAATTTTGCCGCAATATGTGGTCCTGGATGATAGTGGCCATGAGTAAGTCTTTGTCTGGAAGATGAGAAGCTACCACTTTTTTCTAAATTATATAATTCAGAAAGAATTGAATACCAATGAGTTTTTTAGTAATTAACGTGGTTTCAAAGGTTTCTCCATTGACTGCTCTGAATAGTATTGAATGATTTTCCCAACATTCTGAAGGAAGAGTAGAAGGATCAATCATACTGGTGTCTGAACCAGTATCAATAAACCCGATAACAGGAACATGTTTATGGAATTTAAAAGGAACAATTGACATTTTAAGTGAAGGTCTGAGGATGTTTGAAACTTGATTGACCTTTTGAATTGTGGAGATTACAGAAATATCATCAGAGTTAGAGGACTCTACGATAATGAAAGCAGTATGTTCATCTTGTTCTGACTGTTATGAGAAAGTGGACTCAACATCTTCGTTCTCAGAAAGCATTGAGGAATGCTGGAGATGTTGGATAAGTCGAACAGCTTTGGCAGACTTTTGGGGACAGTTTCAAGCAAAGTGACCGCGTTTATTGCAGGTGAAACAATTGTTGGATTTCTTTTTCTGGTACTGGGAAGGGTCTTTCTTTCTAAAGTATCGGAAATGTTTTCTGGATTTTTTGTGGAAGTGTTTCTAGAAATATTTTTTGTTTTTGGTTGGACAAACACACTTCTTATCATCTTTCCACTCAATCTTGAGGTAGGGCTTTTTACAGGCTGAGGCAAATAACTGTTTGTTTTCTATGAGATCTTTGAAGAATTCTTTATGTTCACAGATTTTGTCTAAACATGATATGACAATTTGGAAAATCTTTCTAAGAGAGATATTGGCTATATCAAGTGTAGAGGTTGTGATCTGTCTCTGCAGTTCAGGATGCAATTCAGAGGGAAGAGAGGCTATTAAAACATGTTTGAGAGTTGGATCATTGAATCCGCCTAACTTGTAAAACAACAAACTCATTCTTTTGTAATGAGTTTCCAAAAGATGTCGTTTGAGAGAACAATATTTCATTTGGTGATATTCATTTCTTGTTGCTTCAATGATTGCAGTTTTGTCACCAATAAACTGTTCATAAATAACAGAGAGAGCTAATGCAATTGTGGTTTGTATGAACTTGAGTTGTCTGTATTCTTCCAAGCTTTCAAACCAGTCTCGTAAGGAACCCGTTGATCGGGTCATGAATTCTTTGAGAACTAATTATGACGTAGCATTTGGCTTTGTCATTTAGAGATCAATCCATGCATCAAATTCTTGATATCTGGCAGGCTATTTGTGACGAGCAATGTCATCAAATGTAAACCATGAGGCTGATGATGATTTTGTTGAACCATTTGAGGCTGGTGGAGGTATAGGTGGAACAGGTGGTTTGTTTGTGGTCGAGGATTCATCTGGATCCTCTTCAATATCAAAGGGTACTTCAAAGATTGGTTCTGTTCTTGATGATTGAGCAGGTTTTGTTTCTTTAGTTTTGGTTGCCATAACTATGCCAGAGATGTCAGCATATTCTGATTCGGAATCTGAGGAAGTAACATTTAAGTCTATGGATGATGATGAGGAGGATGAGGAGGATAAGGATGGGTTTGACTCAGATGGATTGGACTCAGGGTTAGTTTCTGGTTCAGATTCTGAAGATGAGACTTGGGTTTGTATACCACGATAATGGTATTGTTCAACTGGTTGTTTGTCTTTTTTCGGAGGCTCAGAGGTTGCTGTTGGTAAATTTTCTAGAGGAACAGAAGAGGAAAGAGTGGCCTTTGGTTTTGGATCTGAGATTTTGACTTTGGATTTTGATTTCTTAGGTGAAGAAGGTTTTGATTGAGGTATTGGTTGAGGTTGAAGGTGGGAAAAACCAAAGAATTGGTTATAAACTGGTTGAGGTCGGGATAGTATGTAGAAAGGTTGGTAGGTGTCAAATACTGGAGAGGGAACAGGTATAGATTGTGTTTTGGTAAAGAGTGATGGTCGAGCTTTTTCAGCATCAATTCTGGCTAACTCAGTCTTGAGTTTTCTGATCTCTGCTTCTTTTCTATTAAATTCTGGACCCCAGATATGATTGTTAATCATTCTTCTGAGATCTGTATCTAGTTCAGAGATTCTATCATGCAGATTTATGTAAATCTGATCAAGACAGTTGCTGATAGAGTCAACCTTTATATCAGTCTGTTAGACCTGATTGGCAACTTGATCAATCTTTTTCCCCAACTGGTGAAGTGTTTGATTCTGGACACTGGTATTTTTTGTTTGCCAGTTCAAAACAGCTTCATACTGTTTTGGTTCCTCAATTTGTCCAAATGATGTGACAGGAGATTGGACAAATGGTTTAGACACAACATTGGTTTGTGGGTCGGTCTGCTTTTCAAGAGGAGGAAAGGATTCATCATAAGATTCGCTTGAAAACATTAGGCATGATCTTATTTTAGGTTTAACACTTTGTGAAGAAGGTTTTGGATCTTGTGGTGGTTGTGGAGGAAATGGTTTACAAGGTCTTTTAGGATTAGAAGGTTTTTTCTTTTTCTTTTTTCTTCTCCTCATAATTTCAATCTCATCATCAATATTCGTATCATCCAAACAAGGACAATCTGAATTGCACATATGAGCTTCAGGAACATCCCATAGGAAATAAGCATTAGTTTTTCAGGATATATAAAATACCCTTCTGAGGAAAAACCATGGATTGGGAGTTTTTTTTTTTGACCAGTTTGTACTGCAGTGATTATTGCAGTGTAAGAAAGCCTTGGAGTTTCTAAAACAGGTTTTGTCTCAGGTTTTTGAAAAGACAGTTTGACCTGTCCATCATTTCTTTTTTCAAAAGTAGCTTGTGTGGTTTGAACTGGTTCAGAATTTTGATGGAAGTGCTCATAATTGGTCTGCCATTCAAGAGGCATGAATTTGAGCAAATCTTGCTTCTGAATTTGTTTGGGAATTTGGATTATGGTTGGAATGGTGTCGGTATCAACAAGGATCATTAGGGCATTTGATGTGGTTTGGGTTGTAGGAAGATTTAGTGCATGATTCTGTAATCGATACATTTATTGATAGTGGAGAGTTGCAATTTTGGAAGTAGGTGTTTGTTCTGCTCCCTGGATCTGAACTTGAACTTTCAAAGTTGTCGGCAGGTTAGGATCTTCTAGGGACATGTTGAAATTCGAATAGAAAGTCAACAAAACACTACCAGCATGGAGAGTTGTAAGAATGGTTCCAATAACAGTATGTTGATACTGTTTAAACCGTGTGTCTAGAAGAGCTATTCTGGCTGTAGCAGGTAAGACTTTTCTGCCATAGAGAGTGATGATTAGTCTGACACCACCAAGATGAAGATGTGTATACCCTTCTCATTTCCAAGAGGTTACGAGATCAGAAGGAATCTCTAAAATAACATATTGTTCACTTTGAGATGCTTGGAGGGCACACTGATCTAATTGAGATGACTGGATGTACTCTTTTGGGAGTGGTCTTCTGGTGGAAATCAAGGTACGGATACTTCTGGTGAAGGAAGTTTTTTGTTTATAGAGGCTATAGGGACTCATAACAGGGAATTGGGACTCATTGATCTGAGCAGCTTCAAGGATATAGGATTATTCAACTAGATTTTTTATTTTTGAGGCAACATGTTTCTGACAGCTTTTTGGTAAAGAAACATGTAGAAAAGAATGGTATCAGAGCCAAAATGAACACTCGCAGAGGTGGTATCATTAGTAATTTCAAATAACATTATTTGAACTCCTAGAAGAAGATTTCAAAACATGGAAACAACTCCTTCGACTTCAGCTCCTTCTTCCTTCTTCCTTCTTCCTCTTCTTACTCTTTCTTTACCAAAAAACTGTCAGAAACATGTTGCCTCAAAAATCAAAAATCTAGTTGAATATTCCTATATCCCTGAGTGTGCTCAGATCAATGAGTCACAATTCCTTATTATAAGTCCCTACAGCCTCTATAAACAAAAAAACTTCCTTCACCAGAAGTATTTGTACCTTGATTTTCACCAGAAGACCACTCCCAAAAGAGTACATCTAGTCAGCTCGATTGGATCAATATGCCCTCATTGTCCATGGTAGAAAAGACTTGTTTGCTACAGTCAGAATAGCACTTCTAGACACACGACTCAAACAGTACCAATACGCTGTTATTGGAACCATCCTCACAACTCTCCATGCTGGTAGTGTCTTGTTGACTTTCTATCCGAATTTCAACATGTCTCTAGAAGATCCCAACCTGCCAATAATTTTGAAAGTTCAAGTTCAGCTCCAGGGAGCAGAACAAACTCTAATCTTCAAAATTGCTACTCTCCACCATCAAATAGTGTATCGATTACAGAATCATGCACTAGATATTCCTACAGCCCAAACCACATCAAATGCCCTGATGATCTTTGCTGATACCGACGCCATTCCAACCATAATCCAAATTTCCAAACAAATCCAGAAGTAAGATTTGCTCAAACTCATGCCTCTTGAATGGCTGACCAATTATGAACACTTCCATCAAAATTCTGAACTAGTTCAAACCACACAAGCCACTTTTGAAAGAAGAAATGATGGACAGGTCAAACTGTCTTTTCAAAAACCTGAGACAAAACTTGTTTCAGAAACTCCAAGACTTTCTTACACTGCGATAATCACTGCAGTACAAACTGGTCAAGAAAAGAAACTCTCAATCCATGGTTTTTCCTCAGAAGGGTATCCTGTATATTCTAGACAAATTAAGGAACCAAAACAGTGTGAAGCTGTTTTGAACTGGCAAACAAAAAATGCCAGTGTCCAGAATCAAACACTTCACCAGTTGGGGAAAAAGATTGATTGAGTTGCCAATCAGGTCTCACAGACTGATATAAAGGTTGACTCTATCAGCAACCGTCTTGATCAGATTTACATAAATCTGTATGACAGAATCTCTGAACTAGATACAGATCTCAGAAGAATGATTAACAATCATATCTGGGGTCCAGAGTTTAATAAAAACGAAGCAGAGATCAGAAAACTCAAGACTGAGTTAGGCAGAATTGATGCTGAAAAAGCTCGACCATCACTCTTTACCAAAACACAGTCTATACCAGTTCCCTCTCCAGTATTTGACACCTACCAACCTTTCTACACACCATCCCGACCTCAACTGGTTTATAACCAATTCTTTGGTTTTTCCCACCTTCAACCTCAACCAATACCTCAATCAAAACCTTCTTCACCTAAGAAATCAAAATCCAAAGTCAAAATCTCAGATCCAAAATCAAAGGCCACTCCTTCCTCTTCTGTTCCTCTAGAAGATTTACCAACAGCAACCCCTGAGCCTCCAAAAAAAGACAAACAACCAGCTGAACAATACCATTATCGTGGTATACAAACCCGAGCCTCGTCTTCAGAATTTGAACCAAAAACTAACTCTGAGTCCAATCCATCTGAGTTAAACCCATCCTTATCCTCCTCATCTCATCCACAGACCTAAATATTACTTCCTCAGATTCTGAATCAGAGTATGCTGACATCTCTGGCATACTTATGGCAACCAAAACTGAAGAAACAGAACCCGCTCAATCATCAAAAACAAAACCAATCTTTGATAATTAAAGCATGATTGTACATCTTTTAATTATTACGACAAAATTTACTTTATCAAAAATATACTTTAAGAAAGTAAAGATAAAGCTAAAGTAACTTTAATTATTACAACATGACAAATAACTTAAAGTGAACAATTTATTCTAATTCCAAACCAACAATCATATTACTTTCATACTTTGGATGTAGGACTGCGATTATAAAATGTTAGAATTTTATCGTCAGCAGAGAGGATAATGACAAGCGCTGTTTGAGACATTGTTGGAAATAATTTATGCATTTTTGTAGCCGTCCAGATAAATCACGACACATAAATGTTTGTTTTTAAATTAAAGCAGCCATGGTTGTGACTATCATAATGAGAAATTTGAAGCATACTTGAACTTTTTTTTTTTTTGGGGGTGAATGGTCCATCAAGATTTTCTCCAACTTTATATGGTATAGAATTTAGATCCCTCATGATCTGAGCATTATCAATTAATAACATTTTATCTCTAGTTAAAAGTACGGAGTTATGATGATTTTACTTCTAAAATGACTGAATCTGAACTCATTTTGATTTTTTTTTTTTTCCTTTTCCCCACTTTTTCGTTTTGCTGGATGCGAGATACGGCTGTAATGCTGAAAAGAAAAATAAAAGATGAGCAGATGGCGGTTAGTTAATAAGATAGAAGTAGAAGTTGTGTTCATAATTGGGGAGTTTTGATATTATGAATAACATGTTAATGGAGTAAAATAAATTTCGAGCTGAAGCACAATAAATCTTGTGTAACAGCAGTATGTCATTGTTATTCAAAATTCTCACATTAGAAGGGGTCCCAAAGGCGATAGTACCCTCCCTTTTTTCCATTGATATGTATTGAACAAACTCCAAATACAATTGATGCTCTTTACCCACCAATACTTGTGAAAAAAAAAAAATACTACTATAAATTGAGTTCACCACCTGGCACCTGCATCCCATGAGGCTCATCTCAATCTCTCAAGCAATTACCAAGTGAAGAAACTTCACAAGTTCCAACTTGTTGAAGGATTGAGAGGTGCTAGCAAAGCACCATTCAAATCTCTATAGCAAAGATTCTACTAGTATTTCAGAACAAATAAAAGAGACACACCCCCAAATGTAGAAAAAACCAGCAGCAGATATGTATGCCAATTACAAGTATTGTTCGTGTATCCTTGCTCTATTCTCTTCCCACCACAGTCTAGCATGCATCTCCCCAAATTTTTCTCGGCTGCATCATAATTGCATACATCAGAACAGCAGATTAAGTCCATAGAATTGCAAACATAAAATCTGATTAACAAAATAATAAGAATTGGAGACCTACACACTTCTTTGCTAAAATGAGTCACGCTTAAAATTACATCAGCAAGATAAGAAAGTAAGAGTGTAACCAGAACTAGGCAGGCAGAGGCAGGTAGTAATTAGTTGCACTCATATTAGCCTTGAGTACATATGGGATTGTCTGCCTAAAGTTGAACCCAATCCACTGAAGGATGTCATTTTCTAAATTTCTCAAAAAGGTATTCAAGCTCTTTTGTCTTCCATAGAGCTCAATTAAAATGGTTTTCATAAATCAAAGGAGAAAAGCACTGCAGTCAGTCTATGCTGAGAATGCATCTTCAGGTAACATTTCCTTGTCACATGGTGCAAACATCTGGAGCAGTGATCACAATTTCACTACGTGAACTAGAAAACATTGTTTCACGACAATGGAGTCACTAAATTTATGGCAATGAAGCAAAACAAACCATGCCATCAGACCTGTTTTTCTACAGTTTCCGTGCCATAGCACTTTCACATGATATGCTTCCTCAGATATTATCATAAAATTTGCAGCAGAAGCTCACCTGAATCTGACTCGTCTGAGCTCTCTTTTGCCCCCTGGCAAGGCTCTGATGGTGATGTAAACTCCTGGCTCATCCTGTTCAACCCATTCAGTCTCCAGATCACTAGCATTACTGATAGATAGTTCTCCCGAGCGATCTGCATCCCTTGACGAGCTACTTCTAATAGAGGCATCCATTGATGATGTCTCTGTTTTGGCCCCACTGATGCTGGAAAGTTTTGGGGTAGATGTGAGGCCACCAGAGTCATAGTAATTACGTGCTTGCATTGGGTGATGATCTAGCGAATCTGAGGATGAGTATCCCATTCCCATCCCAGTTGGACGATACAAGTTACGAGGTAAGCGTTCTCTGGTCAGTGGCGGTGTTACGGGGCTCTCTTCTACAGATTCTATTTTAGAGCTCTGCAGCAAATTAAAACAATTGAATCTTTAAAACTAAGAATCAATAAGAACAGATTCTTGAAATAGCAACTCTATAACAACTCCCCATTTACTACATTGAGGTGACTTAACATTGCCCTAAATTTTGTCAGCACTAGAATGGGGTGTTATTGAAAGGTGAAACAAATTGACAGATACTAAATGTTGGCAACCAACCTCCACCAAATCTGTCTCTAAATGACAATGGAGAAATTTAAAGGCAGTTTTAATTTTAAAAATTTTAACCATCATCATGTTTTGTTAGGTAACTAGGCTCAGAGCTCACCTCATCTTCAGATCTTGGTGGTGTTGGTAGTGGAAAAGCTTGGCGGTTAAACCTCTGTACATTATAAAGTTCCATGACCCTATCGTAGTTTTCAGCCCACCATCTTTGAGCTTGCCATTTGTTAAACATGTCTCGACTAATGAAACAAAACAGACTACAACTTAGATTAATTATTAACCATGAGGTAGTTGCATGAAGCATGAGGCATGTGCTTTATATGATATAAAAGTTAAGCAAGTAAAATTATGCAGCCATAGAATGATGAAAAAAAGCACAAAAAAAAATAATAATGCAACATGACATCAGCATGAAGCATAAATTTTGATTCAAATTGTGTAGATGAATGAAAAGATAACATTTTTTAAGGTAAGGCCACAATCTAAGAGCTTTGACAATATACAAATTGCATAATCAATTGAGCCTATGTTGTCTATAATTTCTCCACATGCCCAGTGCTTCTTGAAACCTGATCTCTATCATTGTGAAGTTTGAACCCGTTAAACGCTTTGGGTCACTAAATTAGACAAGAGTCACTTTTTTGACAAAAGGAGTCAGCGGTCTTATTTTAAGAGCATTCAAAACAACGGTGGTTATCTACTACATCCACAACCGGGAAAGGTCCAATGAAACTGCTCATAAATCAATCACTGGCCTTGTTTCATTGAAAAAGCAAGCAACAGAGGGTTCAAACTTCAAATTGCTTTTGGACTAGCCATTTAAAAAGGAAAAATTAAGTTTAAATGATATAAATAACAAAATTATTTTGGATGCACTACTGTCTTTGTCTCATAAGAAACAAGAAAGGTCCATTCGGTTATTATATTTTGTCTTGTAGAGAGTTTATAGAGCCAGGGGGATTGGGGCATTCTTAATTTATTGCAAAGTAACATGACAAAATTGAGCACAAGGAGACAACGCCACGGAGAATCAGGCGTGAAGAAATTTTGAAATGAAATAAAAGGCGAGTCTTCTCCGACAAATCGACAAAGCTCAGTAAAAAAGCTTCCCAGCATAATCAATTCTGCCCCCACACACCACTAATAAGGCAAATTGAGAGAGGGAGTTCCCCTTTTGGACTTTTTCCAGATTGCTTTCATAAGGCGTGATATTTACTGTACATGTAGGTCCACGGTCTCACATCCACAGCGGTTTCTAAGGTTGCGTTTGGATTCTACCTATTTTCAAGGGAAGAAGACAAAGATACCCTTGAAATTTGGTGGAAACGGAGGTGCCAAAATTATTATTTTTAGAAATGATCAAATAAACCAGTTTTAAGACTATTATACCCTTTTACTATAATTATCCAAATATATTTCACTTAGACATAATTCCTGTTAAAATATATATTTTTATATACATATATATATATATATATATATATATATATATATATCAACAAAGTCATTTTTCCTATTTTAATTTTTTAACGATTGAAATCTTTACCACTAATCAAAAGTAACAATAAAAATATCCAAACAACACCCAACACCCAACATCCAATCAATTCATTAGCACGAGCGCCTCCACCACACTTTCTCAAGTGACGGTGCAAAAACGCAATAAAGAAACTTTACTAAAATCACAATTCTGACCGTCGGATTTTAATCATGATGTTAATATGAAAATGAGCATACCTGAAGCGTATCCGCTTAAGATCATTGCCTCCACGTGGCAAAGAAACGAAGGTAATAAGCACACCCGGCTCCACCTGGGCCACCCATTCCTTAGGCTCATTCTCTTCAATGAACACGACCGGGTCAACACGGCGACCGCTCACCGATTTTATCGGAGTGGCCTCGCCACTCGAACTCGATATTCCCTTAAGCCTGGCCTCCATCTCCTTCCCCCAAGTGTTCCTCGGTGTGGTGGAGCTAGAACTACCGGTCCTTCTGTATGACCACCTGAACCGGTCCGAATCGGCATCCGACTCTCCCGAGTTACTCTTGAGTCGACTCTGGGCTGCGCCAGGAGCCGTGCATGGGCTGCAGTGTCGGTACGCTCCTGATGCCTTTAACGCCATGTCCTTTAGCTGAATTACCAAAATACAAAACACTCAGAAAACGAAATTTGGCTGACTGAGTTGAGTTATAACGTGTTAACTTGATTAATTACCTGAGATGTGATAGATTTGATGGCTTGTTGTTTGGTGCTACCGCTGCCGGTCGATGAGTCAGAGTCCTCGGGTTGACTAAGTGAGTCATCCCCGGGTTGCTTCGACCGAGCTATGCACGTCAGCATTTTCTAGTTTTTACTCTCCAACTCAATTTCTGTGCATTGTTAGATTTTGATCTCAGAATTGGATTCTGCTTACGCTTCAAGCCTAATTATTACCCAAAAAATTTTAAACGAAACAACAAAATGAAAAGAGAAAGAAGGTGAGAAGTACATGTTGGAATTGTAGTGGCAGTAAATTCTGAATTCACAGCTTCAAAATCCAGGCGCAAGCATCGAGAGGCTTACTCCCTCGCTCACTTTAATGCCCAGTTACAGGGACACCCATCAGAGATTCTCTGCCAAAATCGGAAGTAAAAAGAATAAACAAAAACTAAATAATAAAACTAAGAAAATTTAGAATATATGCAGATACTATATATACACACATAAAATAAGATACCTTTAATCATAAGCGAAATGAAGGATTAGGTTTTAAACTTCATTAATAATAAAAGGAAGAGCAAAAGAAGAGAGAAACTGAGAAACAGAGGGTTTGCTTGCAATTGCTGCTGCTTTGCTGGCTGGCTAAACAGTAATTGGGGCGACAGGCTATAATGGCAAATAGGATACTGTTAAATTCAGTAGGATTAACTGTGTATATAGCTTTGCCAGTTTGCCCTTTCTCTCTCTATCGGTTACCGGGAGTTGACCGGTTAACTGTGTGTATGGACAGGACATTTGCCGGTTGCGAATGCCTGGACGGGTCTAGTGTTGGTGTTTGAATTCAATAAAGATTCCTCGTGTTTTCCTATGGACTCTGAACGGCCCGCTAGGCTCCCGTTGGGTTATCTCTGATTGGTGAAACTACGAGAAAGAAATTGTCTCTGTGGATTGTAAAAAGAGTGGGCTGTCTAACACTTCCCTAAAAGTTCTTATCTAACCCTTTTGTAATTCTTTTAATCAAAATTCATAATATATACATATACATATACATATGCATATATCCTTTTCAGTGCGAATACGCTATTTTTTTTTATAAACACACTCCATTAAATCATACGATTTAATAAAATCAATTTTCAATTAACAATTAAACCATAAAATTTAATAGAGGTATTTTAATTAACTATTAAGTCATGTGCTTTAATAGTATGTTCTAACAAAAAAAATAAGGACACCTATATAATTTTTTGCTCATGTCGATGCCCTCATTTATTTTCATGCAAACATATTATTAAATCATATAATTTAATAAAAACATGCTATTAAATCATATGTCATTATAGTTAATTATTGATTCTATTAAAGCAAAGGACCTAATAGCGTATCTACATGAAAAAAAGAGGATAATTGTACTTAAGAGTTACACACACACGCACACATATATATACACACCTCATCTCGTAATTTATATTCACATTTTAAACTCTATTTTAATATATTTTTAAAATGAAAATTAAAGTTAAATTTTAGTCATTTAGTTTTTTAAATTTTTATCTTAATTTTCTATTATTATTGTTATATGGCAATTGAGGCCTTATAAAAACAAAAGTTTATTTGAAAGAAAATGTGTTATAGTATTATTAAACAAGAATTAATCAATTTTAATCAAAAAAATCAGTTGTCCATAACTTAGCGTTGGGTATTTTAAAAATTAAAATTAAAAAGGACATGTTATAAAAATTTTAGAGAATTGTTAAAGGTTCTCTTTTTTTAATTTCACAATAAAAATCCATCCCGAACAGTCAAATAAGATTTTAATTTAGTATGAATTTCCTCTTGTTTGTGTATTCAGGATGAAAATTAGGACCAATCCTGAATCGCTCTAAGCCCCCATTTGGAATTGAAGTTAAAACTCAATAAGCTGTTTATTTTATAATTCTTGATAAAAATAGTGTTTAGTAAGTTTTGTAAAAGTAGCTTATTTTATAATTTTCTCCATTTCGTTAGCAGCTTTTAAAAGCAGTTAGAGGGTTGTTTTTTATAAGTAGCTTATTTAATAAGATACTACGACTTTTTAAAATACCTATTATAACCTTAGTATTTTGATAAAAAGATAATTATATCGTACTTATCCATAAACCTTAATATATAAATTATTAGATATTATATTACTACTACAATTTTATTGCAAAAAAATTATTGTGATGTAATAAATATTACTTTTTATTTTATTTAAATTATGTAAAAGTATAAATTTTTATCATATTTTAGATAATAGATTATGAAGTTCTTCAGATTTTTCTTAATTGAGTTTTTTAATTAATTTTACATATTTAAGAAAAAAATGTCTAAACAATTTATTAAGAATAAAATAAAAAATAATTAAAACGTATGTCCATTTTGGTCATTATATAATACAACATCACTTTCATAATAAGATTTTACCAAACGCATGTACTTGTTGTACAAATTTTGTTGAACTCGCAAGCGCACGAATCTATTGTAGAATAAATCAATGGTGTCGAATGTCGATCCCACGAGGAGGTGGATTTTAATTGGGTGTAAAATTAATTTTGTATGTGGATGATTGGTTTTGTGGGAAAATTGATTTAAAGGATGCTAGAATTTAAATTGGAATAGCGGAATTAAATTGAATTGGAAACTACTGAAATAAAGTGCTTGGCTATCTGAATCCGTATCAACATGCACCATAGGCTAAATATTCCTTATTAATACCAATTAAATCATGAGTAGGGAATCCACATCTCATAAACCACACTCTAATCAATATGGTGTTAAGGGCTTACCGTGCTAAATAATAATGACCTTATACTAAGGTGCTGGTGAAACCAGGGCGGTAACTATATAAGATTATTATTATTTATCGACGAAAAGTAAAAACCTCCACAGAAATTAGAGGGGAAGAGAAAATAAACTTACCAAATAAAACCCATGACACATTTGAGACTTCACCTTCAATCCAAGATTGAAAGAAAATTAGTTACTCATAATTGAACTAAGAGTAAAATGGAAATTTATTAAAATACGTAGAAAATACAAGATGAAGAAGGAATTACAGAAACTAAGCTCAAAAATGGATTCAAGGGTATCAAATTAGGGGGGTGAGGCTCCCTTTTTATAGATACATTGAGTAAATCATGGCCATCGGATTAAAAACAGTTTAGACGCACAGGAATGCGCCTCGTCATCAGTCAACAGTACGCGGTTTGACCACGCGGTTTGAACAGTGACACAGTTTGTACACGGTTTGAACAGTGACGCGGTTGAACAATGTCATGAACAGTACCCATGAACAGTACCGTACGTGTGAATAGTGCCGTACGTGGGAATAGTATCATTTTTCCTTTTATACTTCTCTTAAGGTTTTCGACTGTCCTGAGTTCAAAAGTGACGTCCGTTGTGCTATCTGATATCTCGTTCATTGTGAAATGATCATGATGCTCCTAAAATACATAAAATACTTAATTAAAATAAAACACTCATAATTAAATAACAAGGGACTTAAATAAATAAAATTAGAGATGTTAGTAAAACTTGAAGTACAAAATGACGTTTTTCTCCTTTATAAATATACACTTTCTAATACTCAACACACCCCCCAACTAGCTTATTGTTAGTCCCTAGCAAATAAAGCGAAAACAAAATTCAAACCCAAAATAATTTTTTTTTAAAACAAACTTGTTTATTTAATCAGACTAATAATTGCAACCAAATGAAAGTATAAGCATTATCTCCAGTCTAAAAAAACATCACACTCACATCAACCATCCACAAGCATCAGTCCAGCAGACTTTGTCACAGTTATAGTAATCAAGTCACTTTCAAGAATGACATGTCAAACCCCAAAATCTCACCAGTAATAGTGACACTCTCACAAGAAAATTAAACCCAATAAAAATTGTCACTTCAATGAATAATAAATTGAGTGAACATAATAAAGAAATAATATCACACACTCTCACCAAGATGAAAAGAATATGTCGACAACTTAGAAATAACACGATCTTAAGTCAAACAAAATACTAGTTAACCTAATTTATTCACTTATTTTTTTCTTTTTCTTTTTCTTTTTATTTTATTTTATTTTTTTTATGCACCACTACATCTTTTTAGCCCATTTAACTAGCTTCCACTTCAGACTATAGTTCCCTAAATAAGAAGGACTTTTATTATGATGTAACGTAGGTTAGGGACATGGCTAATAAAGAAAGGAAAATAGAGAAAATAAAATATATGTTTGAAAAAAATAATATCTTTTGGAAATTAAAAAGTGCATTTCACTTATTTATTATTGAATTATATCTCTCTATTTTTTTTTGCTTTTCTCCTTTTTTTTTGGGGGAACTTTGTTTTCTTTTTTTTTCTTCTTTTTTTTGGTATTGCACAACTTTACTAAACAAAATAATTATTTATATTTTTCTCAAACATGAATAGGTGATGGACTTGTAAGATATTGGGTAATACTTCAAATTGGAGTGGGTCAAGATGATAAGTTGACAAAGAATTTTTTTTTTTAATAAAAGGCTCAAAATGGTTAACTATGGATATTTCACATGAGTGATGGATAGAAAGGATCAAACAGGTCAAAGATGGCCTTTCCATAATCTTTTAGGACTTTAGATAATCTTCCATATCTACTAGTTAAATGGATATTCAGATGTAGCAACACACTTTTTTTTTTTAAAAGTAATTTTTTTTAAAGGGTTGATTCAAAAGAATATAGAGATCGTATATAAAATATTAAACTGCTAAGTTGTATGAAAAATGGGCAAAAAGGGTTACTCTCCAAGAAAAATAATAGGCTCAAAAGCTCACTTGGTATTCATTATGACATATCAATTCTTTCAAGCAACTCATATTTATCTCCAACATCAACATGCAGAGTAGCGAACATAGTGTAACATCACTCAAAACCAAAAATAATACAAATACTAAAATTCGAAAGTCATCATGTCATCCAAAAATAAAAACAAAATCACACTATATATATATATATATATATATATATATATATATATATATATTTTAAACAACATTCTACCCTCCAACCTATTCTAAACATGAAAGGAAAATATACATACAGAAATGTGAAAATGATGCAGAAAAACAAATTGGAAAAGTTACACTTAAAATGATAGAAAAAGAAAATGATTTTTTTTTTTAACTAAGAAGATACGTTTCTAGAGGCACTACACTCTATATTCAGCCATCTTTGACTCAAAAATTTGAAAATGCATATTTATAAAGGAGAAGTCAAAAAGAAAAAGTTAGAAAGATCACAAAAATTTTTTTTTTTAACTTCCAAACTAAGAAAATGCGTTTCTAGAGTCACTACACTCCATATTCAGCCATCTTCTACTCAAAAATTTAGCCACGGTTAGTCTCTACAACAAAAATTAGTAAAAACTTAACCAAGATTCCACAATTGTCAACTATCCCCTTCCCCCAACCAAAATGAAACATTGTCGTCAATGTTTTAAAGAAAAGAAGTTGAGTTTAGAAGACATCACTTGGGTGGTGCAACACAGAATAAAATATTTACAGGTGGAGAGTTAAATCTAATTTGTACTTCTTACTGCTGCTATTATTACCATCGTTATTTGTACACTCCAACACCAAGGTCCTAGGATCTGGCTCTGGTCGATAAGTTTTTAACAGATCAAGTAGCTCATTAGCAGTGTGAGCACAAATAAAAAGTTTTTTCGCTGTGGAAGGAATGAAGTAGTTTTTTATTGCATGGTTAAGAAATGCGATAAAACTATCATAAAAGTTATTGACATTTAACAAACCGATAGGTTTCTGATGAATGTGCAGATGAGCCCAAGATGCTAATGTGATAAGTGCCTCTAGAGTTGCAAGATCTCCTGGTAAGAAAATAAAAGCATCAGCATGATTAAGCATTTCGGTTATTCTGTCTTGCATACCTGAGACAACTAACTCTTCTCCAGCCGGTGAGTCAGACAAACAGCCCAAAGGTTTTAGGGCTTGTGGTATGATGCCTAACACTTGACTTCGTCTGACAAAAGCAGCTTCTGAGACCTATAACCCTCGGTTACCTCCTCCATACACCAAGTGTAATTTTCTCTCTGCTATGGTTCAACCAAGATCAATGGCTGCCTTAAAGAACTCTTTATATTTGCCATAGTTAAATCCAGAAAGCACACAAATGTTTTTGAATTGTTTATTGGGAGTAGCTGTCATTGGGATACTTCTCAAAAATAATTTGTGAATGAGATATCATGTCTATGTTAATTAATCGTGTAATACACATGGCTTGAGAGTCAAAAAGGAAACAGTAAAAAGCAAAAGCAAACAATGATAAAATAAAATTATTAAAGACAATAATGCAAATGGTAAAACAACAGTGAAATAAAATAACAGTGAAGTAAAAGGATATTTACAGGTAGTTGCGACTGTAGCTCACATCTTCCTCTGGTTTTATGTCCAGAAACGGCTTCAACGCCCTCTATAGGTCGAGGATAGGCTTCCTATCCATTTTTCTTATAAACTGGCAAACAGGGTCGTTTATAGTCAGATTCTCAAGACTGTATCGTGCATGCTCTTTCTGGAATAATGGCCATAACTGGAGAATCGCTCCTTGTACGTATCAACTGGGATGCGTTTCAAGAGACAAAAGGATATCATCCAATGACTCCTTATTCAAGCCATCCCTAATGAATTGAATTTTATCTTCTCTATTATCAGACACCATTCCTAAAGATCATCATTTTTTATCGCATATCATTCTGGCACACTTATGACAAGCAACAGAAATTCTCCGAGCTCTTCGCTTTCTTGCGTAATTTCCTTTACCACAACCAGGCATGTATGCAATAAATTTAGGAGGTAACTCACCTGCCAAGCGTACTTTGGCCTCAATTAACCAGCGGATATCAGCAGGTATGTTATTCCTCATGAGCAATCGCATGCGCTCAGACTGAGTTTTATAGATTGTAAGGAGGGCATTCTGAGGAAGTGAAGGGAATCGATTGTGAAGCTTTGCTAAAATCTCGTTGTTGTCCATTCTTTCGTCTCAGAATATCAGTTATTATGGGAAACTGAAGTAACCGACTTGATTGTCACGGAGTACAGTTATCCGTCACTTGACCGGGGTGACAAACTAAAACACACAAACGAAGTAACAAACAAAAACATATAAAGAAAATCACAATCGTCCTCTTATAGAATTTACCTCAAGCTCCAACTGGATGTTGTAGACACTTCTCTCAATGTCTCTGAGTTGGCTTTCTAAATCCTCAACGTGGGATATTAACTCTGGTGGTTGTAGCTTCCAAATACGATGTGTTTTATAAAATAGTATCTAACCTCTGAGATGAGATTGAACACGTTGAAGTCGTTTAAAGATGTTCAAGAGGATCTGTGTGATGATTAAAAGTGATAAAAGAAAACGTAATGGTTAAACAAACATACTTATGCACAAATAATTTCAATTAGCAGAAGAATAGTAAAAAGAAAGAAAAAAATCAAATCACCGAAAAGACAGAAAAAATCTCAATTCAAATGTGGTGGGTCACTCAAATTTATTTCGGTGTCCTCTCCATGTGGTTGGTACTCTAGATATGGCTTTAATCTTTGACCATTAACTTTAAACGTGACACCGTTCTTTGGGTCTTTAATTTCAATTGCCCCATATGGAAAAACAGTATGAACAATAAAGGGGCCAGACCATCGAGAGCGCAACTTACCTGAGAACAGGTGCAAACGATAATTGAATAAAAGTACTTTCTGATCTGGAATGAAAGATTTTCTCATAATCTGCTTATCATGAAAGACTTTCATTCGCTGCTTGTAGACCTTGGCATTTTCGTATGCATTGTTGTGAATTTCTTCAAGTCTTGCCAGCTGTAATCGTCTTTCTGAGCAGCTTGCTGCATGTCAAAATTGAATTTCTTGATGGCCCAGTACGCATGATGCTCGAGTTCCATAAGTAGGTGGCAAGCTTTTCTATATACTAGCCTGTAGGGTGACATCCCAATTGGGGTATTGAAAGCCGTTCTATATGCCTATAACGCGTCATCGAATCTCAATGACCAATCTTTTCTGTCCGGCCTCACCGTCTTTTCTAATATGTGCTTTATTTCTCGATTGGAGATCTCAACTTGGCAACTGGTTTGCGGATGATACGGGGTCACTACTTTATGAGTGATAGAGTACTTTGTCAAAAGTGTTTTGAATGATTTGTTGTAAAAGTGGGTACCACCATCACTCATTATTGCTCGAGAGAATCCAAAGCGTGAAACAATGTTACTCTTCAAAAACTCTATCACCACTTTATGATCATTGGTCCTGCATGGGATTGCCTCTACCCATTTTGATACATAGTCAACAACAACCAATATGTATTGATGGCCAAAAGAAGCGGGAAAGGGTCCCATGAAGTCGATACCCCACACATAAAAAATTTCAACTACTAAAATTGGATTTAGTGGCATCATGTTCCTTCGTGTAATGCTCCCCATTCGTTGACACCCATCACACGAAGAGCAAACACTGTAAGAATCTTGAAATATAGTTGGCCAATAAAAACCACATTGTAGAATTTTTGTCGCTGTTTTCTTAGCGTTGAAATGGCATCCGCAAGCTTGTTCATGGCAGAACGAAAGGATGTTCTGAAATTCATTTTCTGGGACACATCGTCTAATAATTTGATCTGCATAATACTTGAACAGATAGGGGTCATCCCAGAAAAAAATTTTTATTTCCGCAAAAAATTTAGTCTTGTCCTGCTTGGCCCAATGCTCTGGAAGTTTACCTGTAACAAGATAATTAATAATATCAGCATACCAAGGTAATACTTCCACACTCATTAATTGCTCATCTGGAAATGACTCATTCAATATTAAGGGTTCTGTTATTGTGTCAAAATGGAGACGAGAGAGATGGTCAGCCACAATATTTTCTGTCCCTTTCTTATCTTTGAATTCTAAGTCAAACTCCTGCAAAAGCAACACTCAACAAATTAGTCTAAGCTTTTGCATCTTTCTTTGTGAGAAGAAATTTAAGAGCAGCATGATCTGTGAACACAATAATTTTACAACCAATGAGATAAGATCAAAATTTTTCTAATGCAAATACTACTGCTAGCATTTCTTTTTCAGTAGTTGAATAGTTCAACTGTGCATCATTTAATGTCATACTAGCATAGTAAATAACACGGGGAATTCGATTTACTCTTTGTCCTAATACGGCTCCTACTGCGAAATCAGATGCATCACACATGAGCTCAGACGGTAAGCTCCAGTTTGGTGGCTGAATGATGGGTGATGACGTCAATAATTGCTTTAACTTTTCAAATGCTACAAGACATGAATCATTAAAGACACAATGTGCATCCTTAGCAAGTAAATTGCATAAGGGTCTAGAAACTTTGCTAAAATCCTTGATGAAACGTCTATAAAAACCAGCATGGTTAAGGAAAGATCTTACTTCTCTGACTGTTTTAGGTGGAGGAAGATTGGAAATGAGATCCACCTTGGCTTTGTCAACCTCAATACCTTTGCATGAAATGATGTGATCGAGGACTATACCTTGTTTTACCATAAAATGACACTTCTCCCAATTTAAGACCAAATTTTTCTCGATACATCTCTATAGAACTTTCGTCAAATGATGTAAACATTGATCAAATGAATCTCCAAAAATAGAAAAATCATCCATAAAGACCTCAAGAAATCGTTCACCCATATCAGAAAAAATGCTTAACATATAACGTTGAAATGTAGCAGGTGCATTACATAATCCAAATGGCATCCTCCTAAATGCAAAAGTGTCAAAAGGGCAAGTGAATTTAGTTTTCTCTTGATCTTTTGGTGCTATAGGAATCTGATTGTATTCTGAGTAGCCATCTAGAAAGCAATAAAATTCATGGCCTACTAATCTATCAAGCATTTGATCAATAAATGGTAAAGGAAAATAGTCTTTACGTGTGATAGAATTTAACTTTCTATAATCAATACATACATGCCATCCTGTAGTCACTCTAGTGGGTATCAATTCATTATCAGCATTGGTAACTACTGTGACTCCTGACTTTTTGGGAACCACTTGCACATGACTGACCCATGAACTATCAGAAATGGGGTAAATGATACCTACGTCTAACAGTTTAAGAACTTCAGTTCTAACAACTTCTTTCATGTTAGGGTTCAACCGACGTTGCATTTCCCTTGTAGATTTAGCATTTTCATCAAGATAAATGTAGTGCATGCAGTCTGCTGGGTTTATACTTATAATGTCGGCTATGGTCCATCCTAATGCTCCTTTGTGCTCTTTTAAAACATCCAACAACTTACCTTTTTGTTTGTCATTTAGGGATGATGAGATGATTACCGGTAGAGTGCTTTCTTCTCCCAAGAACGTATATTCCAAAGTGTTGGGTAATGGTTTGAGCTCAAGTTTTGGTGGTGATTCTGATGATGGGCTGAATTTCTTCTCTGATAGTTCTAGTTGTTCAGCTCTTGAATTCCATTTATTAGTGTCCATGGATGGTGCTGAGTCAAGTAGGGCGTTGACCTCATTGACTGATCTGTCAACATCAAAATTCAAACCAAAGTGAGTTAAACATGTCTGTAAAGGGTCATCACTAAGGTTTGAAAGAAAAGTATTATCAACTAATGCTTCTATTAAATCAACATCAACAATTCCATCATCTGCATTGTGAGGTTGTTTGGCAATGTTGAAGATGTTGAGCTCCATAGTCATGTTGCCAAAGGACAACTGCATATTTCCAGTTCTGCATTGAATGTGAGCATCCGCAGTTGTCAAGAAATGTCAACCTAGGATAACGAGGATGTGCTTCCTTGAATCCTGTATTGGTTGAGTGTCAATTACAATGAAATCAACAGGAAAATAAAACTTGTCTATCTGTATAAGCACGTCCTCCACAATACCACGAGGTATTTTCGCGGATCGATCTGCAAGCTGTAACACCACTGGAGTTGGGTGTAATTCTTCAAGTCCAAGTTTCACAAATACTAAGTAAGGCAAGAGATTAACACTAGCTCCTAAATCCAACAAAGCATTCTCAATTGTGTGGTTCCCTATACTACATGAGATAGTTGGGGAGTCTAGGTCTTTACATTTTAGAGGAATTTTGTGTTGGAGTATAGAACTAACATTTTCAGTTAAAAAGGCTTTTTTCTGAACATGAATATTTCTCTTTTTAGTGCAAAGGTCTTTAAGAAACTTGGCATAAGATAGAACTTGTTTTATTGCATCAAGTAAAGGGATGTTAACACTTACCTGTTTGAAGACTTCAAGAATTTCACTTGTGGATTTTTCCTTCTTTTCTTTAGCTAACCTCTGAGGAAATGGAGCTTTAGGAACGTATTCCCGTGGGTTGGTTTCTTCTTTCTCCTCCGGTGGTGAGTCTTCAGCATTTATAGGTACAATCTGAGTTGATTTTGTCACTGGCATCTCCACTTTGTTGTCGATTTCTTTTCCTTTTCGCAAGGTCATAACGGCTTTGACCTCTCTATGCTGCTGTAGTGAACTGGTACTTGTTTCACGCACTCCTTTAGGATTAGGCACTGGTTGACTTGGAAATTTACCTTTCTCAACAATCATTGCCAAAGTCTGAACTGAAGAAGCAAGTTGTCCCCCCATCTTCTCGAGGCTTGAAACTAATTGGGCTTGTGAGTTGAAGCCTGCTCTCATCTCATTTCGTAGTCCATCAATGGTTCGGTTTTGTTACTTGATCATGGAGTTAGTAACATTCTTGACATTCTGGAATGCAACTTCCCATTGTCTGGGTTGAGAGTAGTTCTGATTCTGATTGTATGGTCTAAATGGTAGCTGAGAGGCTTGAGAAACTTGAGGAATTTGTTGCATTGGTGGAGCTGGAGCTGCTAGTCCATTCTGTTAGAATCCTTGAGACCATGAAAAATTGGGGTGGTCTCTCTATCCAGGGTTATATGTGTTGGAGTGTGGGTTGTAATTTGATGGTTTTCTCATTACACCTATGGCATTGGCTTGATCTAAGTATGAGTCATGGTCATGTTGTTTTGTTGATTTAGTAGTTGACAACAATGCTATTTGTCGAGAAAGACCTTCAATTATCTCTTTGACTTCTTTAATTCCCAAACTTGACTCGCCAATATGAACCTCATTCACTCCTTTAATTCTTCTAGTATTCCTGACAGATTGACTCCGTTGTTGGGAATTATCCGCTTGTCGTTGGAAAAACTCCCAAATCTCTGATGCACTTTTTGACATTAGCTCTCCTCCACTTGTTGCCATTAGCCATTCTTGCACATTTGGCAATAATCCTTCCAAGAAGTATTGGCATTGGTGCCACTTCTCATACCCATGATGTGGACACTTCAAAAGTAGCCCATTGAATCGCTCCCATATTTCGAAAAACTACTCGTCTTCTCTCTGGGTAAACTCTGAAATTTCCCTACGAATAGCATTGGTTTTATGCACTGAAAAATATTTATTTAAAAATTTTGTTACCATTTGTTCCCATGATGTAATGCTATTAGCGGGCAATGTATTAAACCATGAACGAGCTCTATCTTTTAAAGAAAATGGGAATAATCTAAGTTTAACATCATCATTTGAAAAATTCTCATATTTAAAAGTTTGACAAATAGTATGAAAATCATTCAGATGATTATATGGATCCTCATTTTCTAGGCCATAGAATGTGGGGAGACAATTTAGCACGCTAGGTTTTAGTTCAAAACTCTTAGCAACTACATTTGGGTATCTTATACATGATGTATTCAAATTAGCTAAAGGACTGAAATAATCCTTAAATGGCCTCTCCTGTGGTGGTGGTTGTTGTTGTTGCAAATCCATTTCAATTTTATTTTTAAGTGCAACGTGTTTGTGTGTGCGAAGTGTTTTTTCCAATTCAAGGTCTATAGGCTCAAGATTAGGAAATTGTGACCTACGACCATGCATGCAAAGAAAATAAAAATGAGAACAAAATAAATAAAAATAAAGAAGAAGAAGAAATTACGATACTAACCTTATTGCGCTGTTACAACTTTACTATGAAAACACATAAAAAAAATACGTGAAATTAACTAAAATTAAAATAAATTAGCAAGATAAATGAAAAATTATAAAGAAAAATAACTTAAAAATTAAATTGCAGAAATTTAAAGAAGAGAAAAAGAAATTCTTACCTAAAAATGTAAATTCACTTCTTTTTTTTTTAAGAAAGGAAAAAAATTACAAGGAAACAACTAAAATAATAATAATAATAATAATAATAATAATAATAATAATAACAATAATAATAATAAATTATTTATAAAAATTAATTCTACAAATTAAAATACTTAACTCCCCGGCAATGGCGCCAAAAACTTGTTGTGCAAATTTTGTTGAACTCGCAAGCGCACGAATCTATTGTAGAATAGATCAATGGTGTCGAGTGTCGATTACACGAGGAGGTGGATTTTAATTGGGTGTAAAATTAATTTTGTATGTGGGTGATTGGTTTTGTGGGGAAATTGATTTAAAGGATGTTAGAATTTAAATTGGAATAGCGGAATTAAATTGAATTGGAAACTATTGAAATAAAGTGCTTGGGTATCTGGATCCGTATCAACATGCACCATGGATTAAATATTCCTTATTAATACCAATTAAATCATGAGCGGGGAATCCACACCTCATAAACCACAGTCTAATCAATATGGTACTAAGGGCTTACCGTACCAAATAATAATGACCTTATACTAGGGTGCCGGTGAAATCAGGGCGGTAACTAGACAAGATTATTATTATTTGTCGATGAAAAGTTAAAACCTCCACAGAAATTAGAGGGGAAGAGAAAATAAATTTACCAAATAAAGCCCATGACACATGTTGAGACTTCACCTTCAACCCAAGCTTGAAAGAAAATTAGCTACTCATAATTGAACTAAGGGTAAAATGGGAATTTATTAAAATACGTAGAAAATACAAGATGGAGAAGGAATTACAGAAAACTAAGCTAAAAAATAAATTCAGGGGTATCAAATTAGGGGGGAGAGGCCCCCTTTTTATAGATAAATTGAGTAAATCATGGCCATCAGATTAAAAACAGTTTGGACGCACAGGATTGTTCCACATCATCAGTCAACAGTACGCGGTTTGACCACGGGTTTGACCACGTGGTTTAAACAGCAACACGGTTTGAACAGTGACGCGATATGAACAGTGTCGTGAACAGTACCCCATGAACAGTACCGTACATGTGAACAGTGTCGTACGTGGGAACAGTGCCATTTTTCTTTTTATGCTCCTCTTAAGGTTTTCGACTGTCCTGAGTTCAAAAGCGACATCCGTTTTGCTATCCAATATCTCGTTCATTGTGAAATGACCATGATGCCCCAAAAATACATAAAATACTTAATTAAAACAAAATACTCATAATTAAAACCCTTTTGTTTTCAAAACCTTGTTCTTCATTTCACCAAAATGGTATGATTGAAATCTTTTATTCAATTTTGATCAATAGACTTCAGGCGCAGAGAGAATTTCTAAATCATGGCATCATCTTCATCTTCAACTTCAACTCCTTCAACCCCGATTACTCTTTCTTCTACACTTTCTTTACCCAAATCTTGCACTTCTCACACTACCAATAAAATCGAAAATCTTGTAGAATACTCCTATATTCCTGAATCTGCCCAAATCAGTGAATCCTCCTACCCTCTTATCAGTCCTTACCAGTTGTACAAACGACCCAGTTCTTTTACCCGAAGCATCAGAACTCTCATATCCACTAAAAGGCCTCACCCAAAAGAATACATCCAGTCTTCTAGACTTGATCAGTGTTCCCTCCAAGCAACCACTGCTGAGCAATATGTAACTCTGGAAATCCCTTCAGAGTTAATCTCAAACTGGAAAAGAGAAGGTTATACTCATCTCCATCTCGGAGGAGTAAGATTAATCCTCACCCTTCATGGGAGAAAAGGATTACCGGTCACAGCTCGAATTGCTATGCTAGATACCCGGTTCAAACAGTACCAAGATGCTGTTATAGGTACTGTCCTCACAACCCTTCATGCAGGAAGTGTTTTACTCACTTTCTATCCAAATTTCAACCTTTCTCTTCAAGATACCAACCTTTCAACAGCCTTGAAAGTCCAAGTCCAAATTCAAGGTGCAGACCAAATTTCTTCAGCCAAAATTGCTACTCTCCATCATCAATTGGTCTATAGGCTTCAAAACCATGCCTTAGATCTACCCACACCTGAACATCACTCTGACACCCTCATGGTGTTAGCAGAATCAGATCAGATCCCAACCATTATCCAGATCCCAAGACAAATTCCTCGACATGAGCTCATACAGCTTATGCCTCTTGAATGGATCTCAAACTATGAAAGGCCCATAATAATACAGCTCCTATTCAGACATCAGAAAGCATGTTTGAAAGACGACATGATGGAACAGTTCGTATGACTTTCAAACCACCTCCAAGTGCTCCACAAGAGCCTCCTCGGCTCTCTTTCACTTATTCCTCCATGATCACAGCTGCTCGCATACTCAAGAAGATCTCGCCAATCACAGGGTTCAATTCGATGGTTATCCCAGTATATCCAGCCAAACACAACGGACATTTCTTATGGGATGTCCCTGGCTCAGGAATGTGCGACCCAAATTGTCCCTGTTGGGATGATTGGGAAAAGGACGATGATTACGACACCAAAAGGAAAAGAAAACCCAAAAAGAAAACCTTACTTGTCCCATGTAAACACTGTGAACCCAAACCACCAAAAGACCCTCCACCTCCACCAAGTCCACTACCCATCTACAAAAAAGAACTCAAATGGATTGCAAGAAATTGCAAATCTGAAGTTCCTTCCATTTGTCACAACTCCACACCAATCGTACAACCATTGGCTTGTATGATGTTTTCCTCCACCTCTTCAGACTATTCTTCATCTTTTCCTCCTCTTGAAACCTATACTGATTCACAACACAATGTTGTGTCTAAACCTTTCATTCCTTCAGCTATTACCTCAAGCGGTCATCTTGAACCTCCTAAACCTTTTGAATCAGTTCTCAACTGGTAAACCCAAAATGCCAGAGCACAAAATGATACCTTGTTGAATATCCATTCCAAGGTCGAAAAAATCAGTTTACAAACTGAACAGAGTGAGACGAAAGTTGACTCAATTACAGCTCAAATGGAGCAGATCCACCAGAATCTTAAATCCAGAATTGTTCAATTGGATTCAGAGCTCCGAACCATGCTTGCTCAAAGATACAATGGCCCAGAGTTTGACCAAAAAGAAAGAGAGATCAGACGCTTACAAACTGAGCTTGCCCAGATTGAATCTGAAAAACAAAGACCTACCTTGTTTACTACATCACCACCCATACCTACCATAAGTCCACCTTATCACCCATTTGCTTCTATGCTTTCTCCAATCCGATCTTATGATCCCTCCAAATTATTTGGCATGACCCATACTCTATTCAGAGACCACCCTATTACACCAGCACCAAAACCCAAATCAAAACCAAAACCCAAACCTCAGCCTCCCCCTCCAGTCAGAACCTACCAATCACCATTAACTATTCCAGAGCACCACTCTCCAACTCACACCCCAACATCACCACAGCCTCCACCACCAACACGGTCTAAAGATAAAACCCCTATGCATCAATACAGTGCTCAAGTAGCCGATCCATCTTCCGAACCTGATGAATCCACTTCTGATTCAAACCTAGCTGTTTCAGAACCTTCTACTGACACAGCTTCTTCTTCACCATTTACATCCAGTGATTCTGACAAGTCTTATGCTGATATTACCAGAATCCTCATGGCTGACAATCCACCCGAACAAGGTCAAACCTCTAGACCACCCGAACCATATTTTGATATTCCTCGATATCGAGGATGAACCTCCACCAACCTTCGCCACAACTCAACCCTCGCATGGTCAAACCAAAAAAACCATCCAATGGCCCATGGTTTACATTTGATGATATTCCATCTCATAAATGGCGAGACAGACTTATCAAATGTCTCGCTGATTGATCTCCAAATGTTACTACGAGCAACTACTCATTCCGCCCTTGGAATTTGCTACTCGTTTTACGGTGCCCTAAGAGATTGGTTTGATTCATTAGGCCAATACAGCAAATCGCAATTTGTTCAATTACTGTAAGTCTCAATCGCTTCTTGCAGCTTATTCATGATCGCTTTCTAGGCGATCCAAATTTCTGCAGTTTTGAAGCCGCACGCAGAGACTATCTCAATATGAAATGCTTTGCTCTCTCAATGCTAAAGATCTTGAATTCCATTACAAAAGAATGTCTCTCTTGTACTACAAGCTTAATGGATTCAATGAACCTACATTGAAGCATGTCTTTCTCGGCTTCCTACCGGATGAACTACAACCAGACATCCAACTGGCAGCTCAAAACTCACAATCTCAGTCTTGACACTATATCTCTTGGCAAAATCTTTCAGATTGCTAAGACATGCCTTGATAAACTTTGTGAGCAAAAACAGTTTTCAAAGAATCATTAATGTAGACAAAAAGAGCCATTCCGTAGTGCTTGCAAAAACCTTATCTCCGATCAAGTGCAAAAAGAAAAAGGATTGTGATTGCAGTTCCAAAAGAAAAGGCATTTCCTAAAATTCAACAATTCAGAATATTCTTCAAAGCCTCGCAAATCCGTAAAGCCTTGCGATTCTTCAGAAAAAATCAAGTTCATTCGTGAGATCGAAACGAAGAAAATCAAGCGGATGTTTTATCTCGCAAGAAAAAGGTCACTATGCCAAAGATTGTCCCAACAAACGAAAAATCTATTCGGCTAGTTGAACACCTTCAGCCACCACCGATTATTCTCCGAAAAGAAGAGCTTGAATCCTATTTCTCCGAACAAGAAGAACCCACTGATGAAACAAGTGTTTGCAGACCGAAGACTCATCTAGTGATTCAGCAAATGATGAGCCCCAAAGCATTTTCCATCAACAGTTGTTGTCTCTCGACACTTCTGTTCCCATTCCTTCCATTAAACTCCAAATCTTACCTTCAAAATTCCACAGGCCCATTCCAAAGAATTGGTCTTTTAGATATCTGGAGCCAGAGAAGTATGTTAAATCCAGCCATTCTTCCCCCTGAAAGCTGGACCCACTACGAAGAACATTTCCGGGTTGCAAGTGGAAAATTCTTCACTACCAAACTTATTACCAAAAAACCCATTGGTATTCAACTTTTTCCTAATTGTGTCATTTGGACCAAAGTTATCGGATCCAATCTGCCTAATAAAGATATCTTGTTAGGTTTTGACATAATTCATCAGATCAAACACCTCCAGATCATTCCCAATGGCATCCGAGTCAAATCCATGTTCAAACCTTTCACAGACATCTTGAAACTTTACAATTTGTCTTGAAACACCCCCATCTTACCACGACATTTCAACCAAGCTTTTACAATATTGTCCAGAATCCCATTCTGAGTTCACCCATCCAAACCCACTTTGGAAAAATCAGTCTTTCTTCATTAAGTTGCCCTTTAAACTAAATGAAGATATTAATCCCACAAAAGCCACTCATCCAGGAATGAGTCCTTCTGACTTAGTCCTAGCCCAAACAGAGTGTTCTCAATTGTTAGCCCAAGGTCTTATAGAACCTACCCATTCTCAATGGGCTTGCCAAGCCTTTTATGTTGAAAAACATTCTGAGATTGTCCGAGGAAAGAAACGCTTAGTCATTGATTACCAACCATTAAACATGTTTTTGCAAGATGATAAATTCCCATTGCCCAAAAGACAAAGCATGTTTACTTTTCTCAAACATGCCCAGATCTTTTCCAAATTTGATTTAAAATCAGGTTTTTGGCAATTAGGCATTGAACCTTCTGAACGGTACAAAACTGCTTTTTGTATTCCCAATGCTCATTTCCAATGGACAGTTTTACCCTTCGGTCTCAAAACCGCCCCTTCCATTTTCCAAAAATCCATGGTTAAAATCTTTGAACCTATCTTGCATCATGCATTGATTTACATTGACGATATTTTACTGTTTTCAGGAACACATGATGAACATCGCCAGTTGTTAAATCACTTTTTTGACATTATCCAAACCCATGGTATCATGTTATCAGCAAAGAAAAGCACCATTGCAACAGATAATATTGAATTCCTTGGTATGATCATTAAAGACGGACACTACCAAATTGCAGAAAGCACATTGCCCAAGAATTGCTTCACTTTCCGGATCAAGAACTTTCCAAAAGCAAGTCCAACAATTTCTTGGCATTGTCAACTACATCAGAGACTTTATCCCACATGTCGACCATTACACTCATCACCTTTCGGCTTTATTGAAAAAGAAGCCTCCGGAGTGGAATTCAGACCACACAAGTGCTGTCACTACCCTAAACCAACTTGCGCAAGATCTGCCACCACTAAAGTTGATCACAGATGGCAAACGCATATTGCAAACAGATGCTAGTGATGAATCATGGGGTGCCATCCTCCTTGAAGAAATCAATGGAAAAGAACACTTTATCGCTCACGCTAGTGGACAATTTTCTGACACACAGAAGCACTACCATAGTGTTTTCAAAGAGATCTTAGCGGTAAAGAATGGCATCAAAAAATTTGAGTTTCATCTCATTGGACATCATTTCCTTATCCGAATGGACAGTTCAGCCTTTCCCAATATCCTCAATTTCAAAGGTAATATTGTTCCCGAAAAGATGTTACTCAGGTTAAAAGATTGGTTTTCTAAATATGATTTCTCTGTCAAGCATATAAAAGGATCTCAAAACCTCATCCCTGATATGCTATCCTGACTCTCAAAACCGTAATGACCTCTAGCCCTTGTTTCCACCGATATCACTTTCCCATTATTCTCATGGCTACTTCCTTCCTTCCTTCTGAAGCCATCACCAAAAAGACATTTCCCCTTGGCAAAACCTTCACCTCAGTCTTTGCCCTCCAAGAATTTGCAAAAAAGGCTATGTTTCGATTCTTCATGAAAGCTTACCTTTTAGCAGATTCATTTCCTTTCTCAACCTTCCATCCAGAAAATATGTTTCTTACTGGTTTAACACTTGATCCACCCAATGAAATTACCGAAGATGAGTTATGGTACATCTGGTGCCTAACTATCTTATATGCTACTAAGTTGGTTTTACCAGTTCATTCCACCTTATCCTATCTCCTTAATCCAGAAAAATCCACCTCTCTTATCTGGACCCTTCTCGAGTGGTTCTCCCCCATTCCCTGGTGGAGAAAGAAATTACAGCAATTAACAGAATTATACAATCTTGATCGCATGCCTGAATCTGAAGCCAAAATGTTCACATCTGTGTTCATTATCCATCGCCCATATTTCCAACATCCAGACACCAACCTTTTCTGGACCCAAGATCAGGTATATGAATATTTCACCACTCCTCATCCTGCTCTCATTGAAAATGAACTCCAGCCCAACCTCAACAACTACCTTTCCCAACTCAACCACCAAACTCCCTCGCATAAGGATATCTTCCACACATCCCTTGGCCCACAACATGACATGATTATGATTCCCACTCCATCAGCCATATCCAAACCAAAGTCCACAGGTATCATCATCAAGGAAGAAAAACCAGACTATACTGATTTCCTTTACCAAGACTCTCAAGACCCATGGGAAGACTTCCTTCCACTCAGCCAACACCTTCAACAATTTCCACAACCAACCATGTATGAACCAGGATCATCATCTCAACCTCAGCCTCAGAAAAAAGACAAAGCAACCCAAATACCAAGCCCCAGATCCAAGTCATCATCACCCAAGACTTTACCAACAGGCTACAGGCCCCATCCACCTACTCATGGTCCCCACAGGAAGTTTCCTAGGCGCTCCAAGCCATTTCCCCCACCCTGGGTGACCTGATCAGTTAGATTGGTCATCTGAAGATGACTACATGAATCTCCGCTCTCCATAAAGTAGTTTGTCTTGTTGCAATAAATAAAGTAGTTTGTCTTGTTGCAATAATTAAAGTAGTTTGTCTTGTTGCAATAATTAAAGTAGTTTGTCTTGTTGTAATAATTATGTTTGCTTTATGATTTTGTCTTGTTGTAATCATTAAAGCTTGCTTTTACTTTAAGCTTTTACTTTTGTAAAAGTTATGTCCAAGTCATGCTTTAAGTCTTTGTCGCTTGTAATAATTAAAGGAGTGTAATAAGTGTGTCTTTTACTTTTCAAAAAGCAAAAGATAAGGGTCTTGTCTTATCTTTACGCTTTCGAATCCTTATATAAAGGATTTCTCTCCTCCTTGTAACATATATCGAATCATCAGCTATCAAGCAATAAAACCTCTCGTATTTTCTAAGCTATGACTTTCTAAACTCTTCTCTCTCTCTGCAAATGAAGTTCTAAAGAAAAGAAAAGAATAAAGGTTTTATCTGTTCATTTTGAAATCTCAAGGAAGTATGCTCTGCACTTGCCTTGCCTTCAAAGAGGATCCTGTGCATCAGAAAACTTGATAAATTTTATCTGGTTTGGTACCCTGTTTTAGACTAAAAGGAAAGTCTGTTTTGGGTTGTAAAACCTACAAAATTGTTTTAAGGATTTTGATGCTCATAGAAGTATATCGGCTGGAAACCAGGACTTGTGGGCTACTGGCCCAAAGTACAGTTCTAACTGTTGTAGACCTGGTGTAAACAACGCCACGTACTAATATGGAGGCCTTGATCACTGCTGTTGAAGCAGGACTCAATCAGGCCTCATTAACTATTCCAGAGCACCACTCTCCAACTCACACCCCCACATCACCACAGCCTCCACAACTGGCAAGATGTTCTGGAACATTGACGGAATGAAGCCTAAGTGGCCCAACCAGTCAGCCATTTCTTCAAGCTCGTTCCTCCATCTGTCAATTTCTGGTCCCCCATGGGCTTCACGCACAAGTAATTCACGCAAAGAACTATGAGGCACACACAATTTATTCTCTCTAAATAAGAACCCATCATGCCTATAGAACTTTCCAAATGCAACTTTCTCACAAGCATTAAACACATTAGCAAAATCAGGATCATTAACATATAATTCTTTGATATGCTCAAATCCTAACAACTTTGCATTTAAGGTAGAGATAAGTGCATACCTTCTAGATAATGCATCAGCCACCACATTCTCCTTACCTTGTTTGTATTTGATCACATAAGGAAATGGCTCAATAAATTCAACCCATTTGGCATGTCTCTTATGCAACTTACCTTGCCCTTTCAAATGCTTCAAGGACTCATGATCAGTGTGTATAACAAACTCTTTAGGTAGAAGATAATGTTGCCAAGTTTCCAATGCTCTCACCAATGCATACATCTCTTTGTCATAGGTAGGATAATTTAGGGCTGCTCCACTCAATTTCTCACTAAAATAAGCAATTGGACGCCCTTCTTGCACCAAAACAGCTCTCAACACCTATACCCGAAGCATCACACTCAATTTCAAAAGTTTTAGCAAAATCGGGTAAAGCAAGTAATGGTGCGAAACTAATTTCTCCTTAATTAGATTAAATGCCCTTTCTTGTTCGCTACCCCACTTAAATCCCACATGTTTCTTCACAATTTCAGTTAATGGTGCAAAGAACGGTGCTGAAATCTTTCACAAATCTTCTATAAAAACTAGCCAAACCATGAAAACTTCTTACCTCACTTACACTTTTAGGTGTAGGCCATTCCTTAATAGCCCTTACCTTCTCTTCATCAACCTCAATTCCTTTAGCACTTACAACATAACCAAGAAAAACAATCTGGTTTGTACAAAAGGAACACTTCTTCGAATTACCATACAACTTTTCCTTCCTTAAAACAAATCAATACACTTTGTAAATGTTCAATGTGTTCTTCAAAGCTTTTACTATAGATCAAAATATCATCAAAATAGACAACTACAAACTTACCAATAAAAGCACGCAAAACATGGTTCATTAATCTCATAAAAGTGCTAGGTGCATTAGATAACCCAAATGGCATCACTAACCACTCATATAAACCATATTTTGTTTTAAAGGCGCTTTTCCACTCATCTCCTTCTCTAATCCTAATCTGATGATATCCACTTTTAAGATCAATTTTACTAAACACACAAGAACCATGCAATTCATCAAGCATGTCATCAAGTCTAGGAATAGGATGTCGATACTTTACAGTGATTTTATTGATTGCACGACAATCAACGCACATTCTCCACGTTCCATCCTTTTTGGGCACTAGTAGAATTGGTACCGCACAAGGACTCATGCTCTCCCTCACATATCCCTTTGCCAAAAGTTCTTCAACCTGCCTTTGAAGCTCCTTTGTCTCCTCGGGGTTGCTTCTATATGCGGGTCTATTAGGAATGGTAGCTCCAGGAACGAAGTCTATTTGATGTTCAATTCCCCTAATAGGTGGTAAACCATTAGGGACCTCATTTGGAAACACATCATCAAAGTCCTGCAAAAGAGTCACAATAGCACTAGGCAAAGAAACGTTAAGCTCATTAGTATGTAAACAACCCTCTTTGCACAAAAGTACAATGATAGGCTGTTTTGAAAAGAAAGCCCTCTTAACCTCACTCTCTTTTGCAAACAAGTTCACTTGTTGCCTCTCTTTTCTCTCAACAATATCTATCTTTCCACTTGCTTTTCTCTCAATCTCTCTTTCTTTTGTACTCTCCTTTTCTTTTTTTGCATCACTCTCTTTTTGTATTGACATTTGATCCTCATACACTTGTCTAGGTGTTAAAGGTACAAGAGTGATTTGCTTTTCATTCATTACAAAAGAATATCTATTTAAATAACCATCATGTGTCACACGCCTATCATATTGCCAAGGACGCCCCAAAAGAATGTGTCTAGCATGCATGGGTACTACATCACATACAACCTCATCCTTGTATCTCCCAATAGAAAATGAAACCAGCACTTGTTTATTTACTTTAACTTCCCCACAATCATTCAGCCATTGTAGCTTATATGGCCTAGGATGTTTCAAAGTTTTCAAATTCAGTTTTTCAACTAAACTAGTGCTAGCTACATTAGTACAACTTCCACCATCAATTATCATACTACATACCTTATCTTTGATGTGGCATCTAGTATGAAAGATGTTATCACGTTGTACCTCTGCATCCTTTTTTACTTGCATGTTGAGAGCACGCCTAGCAACCATCAATTTACCATCAACAGGATACTCTACACCATCATTAGCATCCTCCAAAGGTGGCATAGGATCATCATCCGATTCACTCTCGGTTTCCACATCACCATTATCCCTCAAGATCATTGCTCTCTTGTTTGGGCATTGAGATGCAATATAACCTGTCCTCAAACATTTAAAACACTTAATATCTCTATTTCTAGAGTGTTGGGAATCAGATTTACCTTTGCTTTGATTGCCTCCCTCTTTATGATCTTTGAATGGTTCAATCTTAGGCTTTGAAACAACCTTTTCATCTTTGCTCCATTTTGACTTCCATGAGGAAGATGAACCCAAATTGGTTCTAGTGGAACCTTTCTTTTTCAGTTGTCGTTCCACTTTCATGGCCATGTGAACCACGTCTTCCAACTCAACATAGTGCTGCAAGTCAACCACATTAGCAATATCTTGATTTAAACCATGTAAAAATCTTGCCATAGTGGCCTCTCGTTCTTCTTCAATGTTGGCTCGAATCATGATTATTTCCATCTCCTTGTGGTAATCTTCCACACTTCTAGAACCTTGTGTAAGACTTTGAAGCCTTTGGTGCAGCTCCCTATAATAATGACTAGGAACAAATCTCCTCCTCATGATGGCCTTCATCTCCTCCCAAGTGTTTATAGGCCTTTCACGATTTCGTCTCCTACTCAAAACAAGTTGATCCCACCAAATAATAGCATAATCGTAAATTCAACAAAGAGCTAGTTTTACCTTTTTCTCCTCGAGTAGTTGTTGCAATCAAATACTAGCTCCACTTTTTTTCCCACTCCAAATAAGCTTCCGATCATTTTTACCTTGAAAAGAAGGAATTTTCAGTTTGATACTCCCCAAATCACGATCTATACGTCTTGCCCTTCTATCATCTCTTCCACGCATGTCAACAAAGGGCTTGGTCATCAAAATTATCTAGGTCATCACCATCTTCTTCTCCCATGGCAGCACGCCCTTGATTACCTCTTACATTAGGAGCTATTGGTTGTTGCCCCCTTTGTAGATTGGCTATGGCAGTGTCTTGCCTCTCCAATTTGTCACGGATCTCTCCAAACATCAGATTCATGTGCTCAAATTGTTGTTGCATGGCTTTGAGCATGAATGATTGGTCTACAGCTTCTTGATCTTTTGACATATTTGTGATATGAAAAAAAAATGTTAACAAAAAGAACTCACAACACTCCCTCACGTGTTTCACTCAATTTGATGTCACTTAACTCTCGTGTTTAACACACAAATGGGCTTTTACCCTCTAATGATCTCACAATTTTTTTTTAACACACTTAATTCTCTCTTTCAGTTCTTTATTGAACTAAATAAACAAAATCAAGAAAACCCAGGTGGCACACCAAATATGATGAATCAACACACTAAACAAAGAAAAGGAATTAAGAGGACACAAAGAACAACAAGGAATTCGATGAAAAGAAAGCAAGAAAGCAAAGGAACACAATTGATATTGTGTGCAAACAATGTCAAGGAAAAGGAATAACTAAAATTCAATTTGATGAAAGTAGGAATACTTGATTCCTTTTGCAAGCTTTTTTTTATTTATTTTTTTTTGGTACGTTTTTTTTTTCTCTCTTTTTTTTTTTTTGATAATCAAAATATATAAAACATTCAAACCTATTTAGAAACTAGCTCTGATACCAAATGATGCGAATCCCACAATGAAACTTTGAAACATATTCTTAATTTGAAGTTTCAACCCCAAGAAAGTTCTAAATAGATTTAAGACAAACAAAACCTTGACCCAAATGCTTAAGAAAACATGAACCAAAGGTATAGAGAATGATATTGACGCCACACTCAAGAAGTAGATGAGAAGGTGAGTGATAAGTCTAAATTTGGAACGCCACAAGAATGCTAATTCTTGATAAGTTCACTAGTTCTCAAAAGAACCAAAGAAAGAATAATCTTTCAAATTCAAATAACATTAATCTCTAATTCTCTTACATAGCAAGGCTGCTGGGTTTAAATAGGCTAATAAAAACCCAAGATCCTAAAAATACAAATGGAAACTTGTATAGGTTTGTCAAAGGATGCTTCAAAAGTCTTCACCAACCCACCATAATTAATGCTAGCATTGACAAACTTAATACTTACCTTATTTAATGTTATCATTGACAAACTTAATGTTAGCCCACCATTATTGATGGTAGACTTACCTTACACATTGACAAACTTGAAACAAAACAAACAATGAAGTTGAAAAACAAAGGAGTCGTTGAAAATCCCAAGTCTGAACAAGCTGTTATGAATTGGTCATAACTCCTTCTAGAGAACTCCAAATCCAGCTCAGTTTTATTCCGAAGATGCCCTTGCTGCATTTGATCCAAGTTGTGTATTTGGCTGCCCAATAGCTTGAATAATGGCCACAATGCCATGTCTTCTCTCCAAGCCCAATTCGTGATGTCTTGCATCTTGAATTGTATTTTCAATCCATATTTTCTCAATTAATCCATTTAAAGCAAAATTGCATCTTTTTGGCTCTAGCTCTTGTAATTGGGCCTCCATGAATGTGCAAAGGATCACTTGAATCTTTAATGGCATTTTCTTGATGGTTCTCATCATTTCCTATTTACTTAGATTAGGATTCTGATTTGGTTTAAATTTTTGTAACCAACCCTATATAATGTACTTGTATCTAATAAACGAGAAGACGCTTTTTTTTATGCAATTGTGAGAGTTAATTCTCTTTGGTTCTTTACGAACTCTTTGAACTTATCGGATTTCCGTGGCGTTCAATATCTTGACTTATCAATCAGACCTTCCATAGCTGATTGTGGCGTCTTCACATACCAAGGTTCGTGCTTCCAATAAGCATTGGGTCAAGGTTCCATTCTTTTGCTATGAAAATTAAGATTTTTTTTCATTCTTACACTCCTAGAAAAATGGGAAACACTGATACTTAGTTTCTGATACTAAATAAAAAAGTATCAATATTTGATGACCTAAGCGGATTTTCGTGCCTTTTACATATAAGTGTCAATGATCATTGATATTTTAGTATCAGAACCAAGTATTGCTATTAATTGGAGAAGTAATTTTAATTTTATTTAATTTTTTCAATTTTCCTAAATCTAAACAGTATCGTTCTAATTGCTAAAAAGCTATCGATATAAATTGAACAGTTGAAGTGTTTTCGCTCCTCGTTTCCCCTTCTTTCTACAAGAACCCTAAAACAAAATCTATGAAACTTGTGATCTTAAAATCTTTATTCTTCTAACTCAAATTTGAGGCCTCTTGTTTGTTCCACTCAAATCGAAATCCCCTTCAATTTCCTTAAACCCCTCTTGCTAGCTTTTTCACTTCAATCACTCTTCGGCCAGATTCATACTAATTACATGCAAGTAGAAATTGATAAGCCACAGCACCTAGCGATTTGAAGAAGAATATTTAAAAGAGGATTCAAGCAACAAGGCCATCGAACCTATAAAAGAGTAAGTCATTAATTTTAACTATAATCAGAGCAATAATAGAAATCCATGATTTTAGAAACAATTAGGGCCTAATTTCATTTAATTTCTAAAATGTCATATTATCTGTTACTTTATTAAATGTAATACCTCAATTCTCCTAAGGGTATTTAAGTCTTTTTAGTTTTTTTGTAATCCTTTTTACCCTAGTATAAATAGAATAAGATGTCTTTCCCCATCATAAAAGAAATCGGTTGAAGAAAAAAAAAAGAGAATGACAGAAAAGAGAGAGAGAGAGAGAGAGAGAGAGATGGAGAGAAAAGGGGGAAAAGAAAAAGAGAAGAAGAAAGTCTTCTTCTTCACATGGAATCAAGTTTTTATTATTGGGAGAAGTTTTGAAGGTAAGTTTTAATTCTTGGTTTTTACTAAATTGTTGTGGAGAAGCATGATTGTAATGGAAGTAGAAACCTAAGATTTTGTAAAAATATGTTGACAGTGAATTATTATGAAAATCATAGTAATTTATACAAATTGATTTTCATTCTGATTTTTGGGTATGTTAAACTAGACATCGTCTAGAATGTTTTCAAACTTGTTTCAAGTAAATCAGATAAGATTTCGATTAATTATGATTTTTCAAAGTCAAGTATGAAAACCTGGAAATTTCAGATTTCGGTGAATAACGTGAATTACGAAATTATTTTTACTATAGCTAGACTTTTTCAAAAATTATGAACTTTGGACCAGTGATTTTTATATATGTCTATTATGATTCTGTAAATTTTCATGATTCAAAACAGAAAACTATAGTATTGATGATGTCTGAAATGTCAATTATTTTCAATAGTTTTTGAAGGAATTATGTTATGAAATCTTTATCAATGAACTTTCAATGTGTCAACGTATGGTCTGTAAAATTTGAGATTCTTCCAATGAAGGAATAATTTATTAAAAATCAGAGAATATAGATGGTTCTGTTTTGAGGGCCAATTGTTGAGAACATTGAGATTGAGCTTAAAGATGTATAAATTGAGATATTTGAGGACATTAGAGTTTCTGATTGAGACTTGATTATATCTTATGAGAAATTTATTGATGATTTTAGGTTAATGATATCAATACGCATTTGTTACATGAGGATGCCAAGAGGTAAGTAAACTAGACTTCAAAATAAATCACAATAAACATATATATGTTTGACTTGTGTGAAAAACCTATTTTTGTGAAAAACCTATTATATTGGAGGTTTGAATTATTTTCGATTGTAAAGGGTTAGTTAAATTCATATGTGAGTTGTGGACAGATAATGTAAAGGGTTAGTTGAATTATTTTCGATTTGCTATCGAGCCTGGGTGTTACAAAACAATCTCTCGTCAAAACAACCATGCCCAATAATGGAAAACATCAATAAACACTTGGAGCTAGTTCTATTTTTTATTTTATCCAATTTGGGCTGGGTATTTTTTTTTACATTTGCATGTTTTTTCTGTTGTTGGGTATTGTATTTTTGCGGGTAGAATTTAAAACAAGATTTGTCAAAAGAAGATGATACAAAATTGTGCTTATAAAGTATTTGACAAAATGTATGAGTTATTGATTATTGTAGTAAGGATAAGCTATTTGCTTATTTTCTTTTTATTTCAAATTATACATTAATTAAGCTTTCTTTTGCAACTGGTATTATATGTATAGCATTTTGAATTCGTAATGATTTTCTGAAATTATTTATAAGAGGTAGAAATTTAATCCACCTTTCTCACCGTGTTGGATAAGCTTTTAAAACTGCATCTATTGGCTGTGATTTTTTCATACTTTGTTATATACTTATCAGTCTTTCATTTGCAATTGGAATCATATGAATAGCCTGGGTATTGAATTTTTAAGGATTTTGTGAATTTGACTGTAGTATGCAGAAATTTAGTTCATCTTCCTGGTCATCCTGAATATACTATGAAAACCGTATCTATTGGTTGAGGTGTTATCATTGTTTCTTTCCAATTTATATTATATACTTATCAATTTGTCATTTGAAATTGGTGTTATATGAATACAATCTACATTGATTTTTTAAAGATGTTTTTAATATTGGTTCTAAGATACAGAAGTTTAATTTACCTTTTTAACCATGGTTAATATATTTACTGATAAAAGTACTGATATTGTTATAGTTTGCATGTGGTTGGCAGATTGTTTCTTTGACTAATTCAATTTTACAAATTGTTGTTCTACTGCTGTGCTAAAATCTTCTACAAAATTACGAGAAGGTGTTTCATTGTTGAAGATATGAATACATGTTTAACATAAATATATTTTCACTTCAGCTATACATTGGTGACTTATGATAATGGGTTCATTGACATCAAATGTCTTGTTTTGTTCTCTGTTGCTTTACTTATGAGAAAGGCATGCATGGCTGCTTAATTTAACAATTTGGTGTATGTTGGGAATGATGTGTGATTGCTTAATTTAATAATTTGGTGTATGTTGGGAATAATGCATGGCAACTTAATTTTACATTAACAGGCATCGTTATTGAAATGGATAAATCTTGGATATGGTCAGCAAGAGTGTCCAAAGAATATGAAGATGGAGTGGAGGGGTTTGTGAATTTTGCTACACTTAATTCTGAAAATCATAGATTAGTTAGATGTCCTTGTCACTCTAGAAATTTCTACTGAGCTTGTCTCTGAATGGAAGAGAGAAGGATATACTCATCTCCATCTTGGCAGAGTCCGGTTAATTCTTACTCTCCAGGGTAGAAAAGGATTACCAGATTAGCATTTCTTGACACAAGGTTCAAAGAATACCAACATGCCGTTATCAGAACAGAGCTCACAACCCTTCATGCAGGAAGTGTTCTTTTAACCTTCTACCTAAATTTCAACGTATCCCTTGAAGACCCAAACCTACCAACAACCATAAAAGTCCAGATTCAGCTCCAAGGAGCAGAACAAATAATCTCCTTAAAAATAGCAACTCTACACCACCAATTGGTGTACCACCTTCAGAATCATGCTCTTGATCTTCCTACTCCTTAAACCTTCTCTGATACCTTGATGATTTTGGCAGATTCCCCATAAAACACCTCATCTAATGTCCAGATATCCAGAAAAATTCAAAAACAAGAGCTTCTAAAGCTCATGCCCCTTGAATGGCTTTCAAACTATGAAAAGTTTTACCAAAATTCTCAGCCTGTCCAAACATCAGAAGCCCAATTTGAAAAAAGGGTTGATGGTACTGTGAGAATGGTCTTTAAGCCACCAACTGAACAAACGCCCCCACTCAAAGATGAATCACCAAGAAATTCCCTTTCTTATTCCTCCATGATTACAGCTGTTTTTATAGCCCAAGAAGATCTTCCTATTCAAGAATTTGCCACTAATGGCTATCCGATATACCCAGATAAAATCAAGGGCCACTTCTTATGGGATACTCTAAGGTCCCACATGTGTGATCTAGGCTGTCCTTACCTGAAAGATGAAGAAGAGGATGATGATTTCAACAGACATCCAAGACGCAAAAAAAAGAAGAGTCTTAGGACAAATCCTTGCCATCAAAAGCCTCATTTGCCACTAGGCGAAGCAGATAGTGCAACCTCTTTGCATATATATAAAAAGGCCTTAAAAGCAATCAAAATAGAGTACAAGAAAAAATCATGTAGCCAACAGGCTTCTCAACCTATACCCACAACACCTATACAATCTTCTATGATGTTTTCATCAAGCTCCTTTTACCAAGAGCAATTCCCTCCTCTGGAAAAGCAGACAAACACTCAAGCAAAGGTTACAACCAAACCTTTCATCCAATCACTAGTAACCCTAACTGGTCAGCTTGAGGAACCCAAGCCTTTTGAAGCTGTTTTAAACTAGCAAACCCAAAATGCTAGAGCTCAAAATTCAGCCTTTAGATCTCTTGATGAAAAAATTGAAAAAGTTGGTTCACAAGTCAGGCAAACAGATACAAAGGTTGACAAAATAACCAATCAGTTTGAGCAAATGTATCTTGATATGCAAAATTGAGTTACCCAGCTAAACTCAGACCTTCGGCTCATGATCCAAAATAGATACTGGGGTCCTGAGTTTAATCAGAAAGAAGCAGAGATTATAGATAGCTTAAAGCTGAGCTAGCAAGAATTGATGCAGATAAGCAGCAACCATCCTTATTTATAAAATCCTCTACCCCTCCATACACCCACTTTCAGTACTTACCAACCTTTCTACAACCCGTCCACATCTAAACAACCTGTTGATTATGCCAAATTCTTTGGTTTGTCTCATCTTAAGTACTCAACACTTGTGCCACCAACACAAGCTAAACATCAACCAAAAGCTTCCAAACCATCAAGATCTAAGCCACCTCCACCTCCAGTTTATAAACAACCCTCAGCAGCTCTTGACCCTCATTTCTCTCCAGAATCTACTCCAGAAACTCAACCCACTCAGAAAGATAAAGCGCCATTACACCAATATTCATCTCAAGCCTTACCAATCTCTTCTGACTCAGAAGAAACCTCGCCAACCCATACAGAAGAAACCTCATCTTATGAAGAATCCTTTATATCCAAATTGCTCATGGTCCAACCATTTACAGGATCCAATGAACCTTTTACTTCATCTTCTCCTTCTGAAACTCTCATTGTTGAAGAAGAAGATTCAGACACAAACCCCACAACCTCTCATCATGAAAATTATTCTCCTAAACCATCAAGTAGCCAATGGTTTACTTTTGATGATATTCCAAGAGTTAAATGGCAAGCTCGTTTTCAGGAATTTTCAGCCTAGATTGATGTTCAAATGCTCAGTTCTAGAGCCACTACACAATCAGTTCTCAAATAGTTCAGTTCATGTTTTATTAGATCCTTAAGGGACTGGTTTGAAAGCCTTGGTTAGTACAGACAACTCCAGCTAGTTCAGGCAGAAATTTCTCAAGTCCTTGTAATAATCTATAAACAATTCCTTGGAGAAGCTACTGCAGCTAATGAGCAAACAAGAAGAGAGTTCCATCTTATGAAGTGATGTTCTCTCCACTATAAAAAGATGTCTACAATGTACTACAAACTCAATGGCTTTAATGATCACTCGGAAGGTTTTTATTCTACAACTGAAACATAAGGTACCTTATATAGAAAATCATCAAAGACAAGACCCCTTGAATGATTATAAATGACAAACGGGCACACGCCTTTAGAAAGTAAAGCACACATTTTTAGACTTTTACATAAGACAAAGCAAAGCATCGAAAGCTGATATTTACAAAAAGGTAAAGCACACCTTTTTAGACTTTTACATAAGACAAAGCAAAACATCGAAAGCTGATATTTACAAGATAAGGGACACACAGGAGTCACATGGGCTGCTGCATCAAAAGTTGTATGATGGCAACAAATTGTCAACATCGCTATCAATTTCTGCAAAATGCTCTTTTGACCAATGGAGATTGGCATACATGTTCTCGTAGTCAATGTTAGTTTTGCAGGGTGCTAAAGGAGACTATGTTGTTCCTTGTGGTTGAATTGGTGTCATTTGGGAAGGATCTGATTGTGACGACTCACCAAATATTTAGAGGAGAGAAGTAAAATCTTCCGAAGGGTCTTGGGAATCTTGAAACAGAACATCAGTGTAGTCAGGCTTTTCTTCTTTGATGAGAATACCTATTACTAGAGGAGTGTTGGTTGTGGTATGGGTTGGTATGTGGAGAATCTCGTGTTTTGGTCCAAGAGAGGTATGTTGAATGTTAGGAGGTGGAGGTTGAACATGGTTAAGCTCAGGAAGAAATACAAATCCAATTGTGGATCATGAGAAAGGGGAAATGGATGTGGGACAGTTATCCATTCATAAGCTTGATCCTGAGTCCAAAATAATTGTCACAAGATGTTGGAAATAAGGTCGATGGACTATGAAAACTATGGTATAGAAATCATCTTCTGAGTCTGGGAGAATGTTAAGATGATTTCTATCACAGATTGTCTGAGGTTGTTTACGCCACCAAGAAAGTAGTGAAAACCATTCAAAAAGTGTCCAAAGGAGGGAAGAGGCTTGGGAAGGGTCGAGTAGATGACGAAGAATAGATTAGACTAGGAAGACAATTTTTGTTGCATAGAGGACAAAGATACCAAAACTCGTCTTCTATGATATGAACAGACGGATCAATGGTAAGGCCTGTGAGGAAGAGTTTGTCTGGGTTGAAACTTGTGTAATTGTAGGGCTTGTGCTGATGGATGTTTGTGAAATATCGGAAAAGAAATTTGGTTGCGAAGTCTTGAATTTGGTGTGGTGAGGAAAAGGTTATATTGAATGGAAATGATTTTTGGTAAAGGCTTTAAAATTAAGGATGATACCATTGCTATGACAGGAATGGTTAATTGAAAGGTGATTAAAATGGATGAGGAACTAGAAGTTGATTTAGGAGGACGTCTAGATAGAAGGTCATGGATCAGGTTCTTGTCTCCTTTTATGTGCTGGACTGTGAAGTCATACATGGTAAACCAATTTTTAAGACAGAGCAATTGTTTGTCTGGGAGTGTTTTGTTTCTGTAGTCTAGAATTTTGGGAAAAGATGAGTTATCTAATCTGACCCAAAGGTTATGGCCAACTAGATGAAACTCAAATTTTTGAATTCCATATTTCATCGCTAAGGCTTCTTTGTAGATGACGTGGTAGTGTTTTTCAGATTCTTTGAACTGATCACTGGCGTGGGCACAGTAGTATTCTTTGTCATCTAGTCTTTCCAAAAGGATTGCTCCCCAGTAATTATCACTTCCACCTGTTTGGAGAATTCTTCGGCCATCTGTAGGTATCTTTAATGGAACTGGTTGTTGGCAGAGTTGCTTGAGTTCTTGGACTGCTTTAGTCTAGATGGGACCCCAGGGGGGGCTGATTTTTTAAGCATTATTGACAAATGGCTTGTGTGTCTAGCAATGTGTGGAATGAAGTCTCTGAGATAATTTACAATTCCAGGGAATTGTTGAATTTGTTTGCGGGACAAATCTTGATCTGGAAAATGAAGAAGTTCTTGGGCAATGTGTGGTCCAGGCTGGAAATTTCCATCTTGGAGAATCATCCCGAGGAATTCAACTGAGGCTGGCCAATGATGCTTCTCTTAGCAAAAAGCATAATGCCATGCTTATCTATTATGGACAGGAATTCACAAAGCATTTTTTGATGTGAATCATGATCCAGGCCATGTTGTAGAATGAGTTCAAATATTTTGATCATTTTCTTTTGGAACAAAGAGGGTGCTACCTTTAAATTGAAGGGCATTACGGTCCATTGGTAGTGAGCATTTGGGATACAGAACGTTGTTTTGTGACGATCAGATGGATGGATCCCAAGTTGCCAAAATCTGACTTTGAGATTAAATTTGGAAAATATTTTTGCATCACGAATATAAACAAAAAGGGTTCTGATCTTGGGTCATGGGGTAACCTCTTTTTTCCTTGAAGAAGTTCTGACCTTTTCTTAACATAAAAAGCTTGGCAGGCCCAATCAGAATGGACTGGTTCAATAAGACCTTGGGCTAGGAGTTGAGAACATTTTGTCTGTGCTAATTTGAGATCAGAGGGTGTTATTCCTGGATGAATTGCTTTTGTTGGGTTGATATCTTTGTTAAGCTTAAATGGAAGCTTAATGAAGAAGTCTTCATTTTTCCATAACAGAGTAGAATGGGAGAATAGATTGTGACTTTCTGGACAAAAGGGGAGAAGCTGGTTTTTAATGGAAGTGTAGGAAGGAGGTGTATCAAACAAGGCAAACAGACATAAAACATTTGTATATGGTTGGAACATTTGCTTAAATCGGATTTCAGATGCAGTGATCTGAAGTTTTTTGATGAGATGAAGAATATCAAATCCTATGAGAAGATCTTTGTCAGGTAAATCTGAACCGACAATGTTTACCCAGAGGACATAGTTGCGAAAGAACTTCTAACTGGTTTTTTGATAATAAGATTGGTTTGGAACAACTGACCATTTGCAGCGCTGAAATATTCAATATGGGTTTTCCAGCAATGGGAAGGAAGTATGGAAAGATTTAACATGCTTCTTTGAGCACCTGTATCAATGAAACCAATAAGAGAGATTGGTTTATCAAATTTGAAGGGCAACAGGTGAAGCTTGACTGAGGGTATGTGTGCCTGCTGGAAACAAAGAGTTTCTGGACTGTGTGTATGATGGTCATACTATCAGAGTTTGAAGACTCACTTGAATCATCTAATGCAAAAGCAGTGAAATCATCATAGTCATCCTGCTCAGTAAAGAGAGACTCAATATCCTCATTATCAAAAATCATAGAGGATTGTTAGAGGTGACTAATGAGGCGCACAGCTTTGGTTGTTCGGTTAGGACAATTTTTTACAAAGTGGCCTTTTTTTTTGCAAATGAAGCATCGACTGCCTTTGGTTTTGTGGGTTCGAGCTGGGTCTTTTCTTTTGAAAAACCTATAAGGTTTTTTTGTGTTTGGAAGACCTGGTTTTGGGTTTTGTTGGGTACTTGTGGAAACATGTGCAATGCTTGTCATCTTTGCACTTGATCTCAAGATATGCTTTTTTATATGCACTTTTAAAGGGTTGTTTATCCTTCATGAGATCTTTGAAGAATTCTTTCTGCTCACAGAGTTTCTCAAGACAACCAATAGTAAATTGGTAAATCTTTCCAAGAGATAAATTGGATATCTCCAAATTGTGCACTTTGAGTTATTCTTGCAGTTCAGGTAACAACTCCTTGGGTAAGGACGCTATAAAAACATGTCTGAACGTTAGGATCATTGAAGCCATTGAGCTTGTAATAAAGACTGGACATTCTTTTATAATGAAAATCTAAATCTTTCTGTTGTAAAGAACAACATTTCATTTGATGGAACTCTCTTCTTGCCAATTCTTGGGCTGCAGACGGTTCACCTAGATATTGCTCATAGATGAGTCCCAAAGCAGTAGTTTGGGACAAATTGTAATTGGTGATACTGGCCAAGACTTTCAAACCAGTCACGCAAAGATCCAATGGTTTTGGACATGAATTCTCGGAGGACTGATTGAGTGTTTGCACCGGGTCTAACCATTTGGACATTAATCCAGGCTAAGAATTCCTAGAATCTATTTGCCCTTTTTGATTTTGGAATATCATCAAATGTGAACCATGAACCAGTGGTAGGTCTTGGTGTAGGATCAGGGGCAGTTGGTTCATTGTCAGCTGCTGACTCATCATCAATTGGCTTATCTGAGGGGGAAGATGAAGAAGATGGTTCATCTATAGGTCATTAATAGTTTAGAGACATCAGCATATTCTGATTCTGAGTAAGAATTAGAAACTGATTCTGTTTGTTCATATTCTGAAGTGTCAGAGTCGAAGTAGAAAAAGAGATTGCCACTGATTTTGTCAACTGCTGAGAAGAATATTAGTCCATAGGGGCTTTGTCCTTAGGTGTAGGGTCTAACGTTGATTCGGATATGGGTTGTGAAGAAGTGAATGTTGATGATGGTTGTCTAGTTGTGGGTGGTATACATGATTTTTTTTTTGGTTGAGATGAAGTGGAAGATCTTGATGGTTTTGGTGGAGATTGGGTAGGTATATTTTGGAACAGAGTATGCGTCATTCCAAAGAATTTTTTATAATCCACCAGAAGAGCATACATCGTTGGAGAGTAAAAGGATTGGTATAAGCCAAAAGATAGTGTTGGTAATGGTAAAGAAGGGGATGGAGAAAACAAAGAGGGTTGTTGTTTCTCTGCATCTATTCGTTCTAGCTCAGCTTTAAGCTTTCGAATCTCAGCTTCTTTCTGGTCAAACTCAGGACCCCAATATCTAGTCCAGTTGAGAGACACGGGCTTCATGTCAAAATACATTTTTTCAAGTTAAGTAGTAATTTAATCAATCTTGCCATTAGTATTACGGACCTAAGATGCTACTAAATCAACTTTAGCATCATGTCTTTGCAACCAGTTGAGGACTGCTTCAAAAGGTCTAGGTTCTTCCGTCTGACCACTAGGGGTTATTGGTGATGGAACACAATGATACGAACCCCGTCAAGAACTGACGCGACCCTAACCAAATTAGTTCCCAAGATCGAATCTAAACCCAAGAATGGAATGGAACCTTGACCTAATGCTTATTGGAAGCACGAACCTTGGTATGTGAAGATGCCACAATCAGCTATGGAAGGTCTGATTGATAAGTAAAGATATTGAGCGCCACGGAAATCTGATAAGTTCAAAGAGTTCGTAAAGAACCAAAGAGAATTAACTATCACAATTGCATAAAAAAAAGGTTTCTTCCCGTTTATTAGATACAAGTACATTATATAGGGTTAGTTACAAGAATTTAAACCAAATCAGAATCCTATTTGCCTTTAAATGTCTTACATCAATTAAATGGAAACTAGGCAATTAAAATAGAACTAACTGATTTGTTTTCCTAATAGCCTCCTTAAGAAATGGGAAAGTATCTGAAAAAGGAAAATAATATATTTTTCCGCCATAATGTGCAAACCAACTCCCTATTTCATGGAAGTGAATATTTGGAAATTTCAAAAGCCTGAATCATGCATTTATCATGAGCGATTCCTTCAAAGGGCCTCCATGAATTTGACTGAGCCGAAATTGCTTGAATCAATCCATTAAGCGCTTCTTTGAATTTCTTTGCTCGAGCTTTCGTAACGGGTCCGGCGGGAACTTGAATAGGATCTGAATATACCTCATCCCATGTGCTTGTGATAGTCTTATCCTTAATCTCATCATTCCCCTCCTCTTGAAGAGGATTTGTCCTCAAATCGTCACCTACATCGAAAGGACTTAAATCAGAAACATTAAAAGTAACACTTACATTGTACTCACCAGGCAAATCCAGTTTGTATGCATTGTCATTGATCCGTTCCAAAACTTGGAATGGACCATCCCCTCGAGGTAATAGCTTAGATTTCCTTCGTTCCGGAAATCGCTCCTTGCGCATGTGTAACCACACCCAATCGCCAGGTTCAAAGACTAGCTTATGTCGCCCTTTGTTGGCTTGTTTAGCATATTGCTCAGTTCTCCACTCAATGTTGAACTTCGCCCTCTCGTGTATCTGTTTAACAATTTCAGCCTTTTTATTGCCATCTAACATAACACGCTTAGAAACAGGTAATGGAGTTAAATCTAATGGGGTTAAAGGATTAAAACCATAAACAATTTCAAACGGTGAATACTTAGTAGCAGAATGAACGGAACGATTATAAGCAAACTCAACATGAGGTAAACAATCTTTCCAAGTTTTAATGTTCTTTTTAATGATAGCTCGCAACAGAGTAGATAAAGTTCTATTCACAACTTCTGTTTGACCATCAGTTTGAGGGTGACAAGTAGTTGAAAACAACAACTTAGTTCCTAACTTAGCCTATAAGGTTTTCCAAAAGTAACTTAAAAACTTAGCATCCCTATCAGAAATAATTGTCTTGGGCATACCATGCAACCTTATAATCTCCCTAAAGAATAGGTTAGCAACATTAGAAGCATCATCTGTTTTGTGGCATGGAATAAAATGTGCCATCTTTAAAAATCTATCCACAACCACAAAAATTGAGTCTTTACCTTGTCTAGACCTAGGTAAACCTAGCACAAAATCCATCGAAATATCAGTCCTAGGTACACTAGGTATTGGCAAAGGGGTCTATAAGCCATAAGGTTACACATTTTGAATTTGGCTTGCCTACAATTAACGCATTTACCACAAAGTCTTTCAACATCTCGCTTCATATGTGGCCAATAAAAGTGTTCCTGTAATACTGCTAGAGTCTTTACAACTCCAAAATGCCCTATTAACCCTCCTCCATTGGATTCTCTCACTAGCAAATCTCTCAAAGAACAGTTAGGCACACATAGTTTATTCTTCCGAAATAAATAGCCATCATGCCTAAGTAATTTAGCATTAAGTGTTGAGATTAAGAAATATCTGCGGGAAAGCGCATCTGTAACAATGTTTTCCTTACCTTGCTTGTAACGAATGACATATGGAAATGTCTCAATGAATTCTACCCATCGAGCATGTCTCTTATTCAGCTTGTGTTGGCCTTTAAGATGTTTCAAAGACTCATGATCGGTATGAATCACGAACTCCTTAGGCCATAAGTAGTGCTACCACGTTTCTAATGCTCGAACCAATGCATACAACTCCTTATCGTAAGTAGGGTAGTTTAAGCCTGCCCTACTCAACTTTTCACTAAAGTAAGCAATTGGTCGTCCTTCCTGCATTAGGACTGCACCAATACCAATACCTAAAGCATCGCATTCAATTTCAAATGTTTTATTAAAGTTAGGCTAAAACAATAAAGGAGCATTGGTCAGCTTTTGCTTGATTATTTAAAATGCCTTCTCTTGCGTTTCTCCCCATTTGAATCAAACATCTTTTTTTATTACTTCAGTAAGCGGTGCGGCTAATGTGCTAAAGTCTTTCACAAATCGTCGATAGAAACTAGCAAGCCCATGAAAGCTTCTCACATTACTTACACTTGTGGGGCTCGGCCACTCCTGGATTGCACGTACCTTTTCCTCAACAAATCCTAGAAACACAAGTTTGTCTGTGCAAAAAGTACACTTCTTCAGATTAGCAAACAACTTTTCTTTTCTAAGCACATCTAAAACAGATTTCAAATGTACTACATGATCATTTATGTTTTTGCTATAAATGAGGATATCATCAAAATAAAGAACAACAAACTTGCCAATAAAAGCTCGCAAGACATGATTCATAAGTCTCATAAAAGTGCTCGGGGTATTAGTTAGACCAAAAGGCATGACTAACCATTCATACAAACTATATTTTGTTTTAAAGGCAGTTTTCCATTCATCTCTTTCTTTCATTCTAATCTGATGATATCCACTTTTTAAATCAATTTTGGAAAATACACTAGACCCATGTAATTCATCAAGCATGTCATCTAGTCTAGGAATGGGATGTCGATACTTTACCGTTATGTTGTTGATGGCTCGACAGTCAACACACATCCTCTACGTCCCATCCTTCTTAGGAACTAATAAAACGGGAACTGCACATGGACTCATGCTTTCTCTCACGTACCCTTTTTCCATCAATTCATTAACTTGCCTTTGAAGTTCCTTGGTCTCCTCTGGATTGCTCCTATAGGCTAGTCTATTAGGAATGGTTGAACCGGGTACAAAATCAATCTGATGCTCAATCCCTCGGATTGGAGGTAAACCATGTGGTGTTTCCTCAGGAAAAACATCCTCATACTCCTGCAAAAGAAAAGTAATAGAACTAGGCAAAGTAAGGTCAAATTCGTTAGTGTTCAAAAATGCCTCTTTGTACAAAAGTACAATCATCGGCTGATGTGAAAACAATGCTTTTTTTTACCTCACTTGCTCTCGCATAGAAATTATTTTGTTTTCCATCTAATTTTCACTCAATGGCCGTATTTTCTTTAGTTTTTCTCTCATATTTTCCTCGGCCTCTTTTTGAATTTCACTCTCTTTTTCTCTCCTTTTCTTTTCCTCACTCTCTCTCTGTAGGCTCACTTGGTCTCCGTAAACCTGCTTTGGTGTCAATGGAACCAGAGTGATGTTGCGTTGATTAAATACAAATGAATATTTGTTGGTGAAGCCATCATGCTTCACACGTCTGTCGAATTGCCAAGACCGCCCAAGTAACAAGTGTCCAGCCTACATTGGCACTACATCACAAAGCACCTTATCTTCATACTTGCCAATCTGAAAAACCACTAGTACCTGCTTGTTCACTTTCACCTCACCACTGTCATTTAACCATTGTAGTTTGTATGGTCGTGGGTGTTTAAGTATCGAAAGCCCTAACTTCTCTACCATTATAGTACTAGCAACATTAGTACAACTTCCTTCATCAATAATCATACTACATACTTTGTCTTGAACATAGCACCTAATATGGAAAATGTTTTCCCGTTGCACTGCTTCGTCTTCCTTTACTTGAACACTCAAAGCTCTCCTCGCTACTAAAGTCAATTCTCCAGGGGCTACATACTCTTCATCTTCGACTTCCTCTAATGTTGGCATCTCATTCTCTTCCGTCTCATCTTCAATTACAACCTCACCTTTGTCCCGCAACACCATAACTCTTTTATTCACACATTCACTTGCAATATGCCCCCTGTCTTGACATTTAAAACACTTAATGTCACGATTCCTACTATTAGGAGTCACGGTGTTACCTTGTGAATTGTGCTTGGAGTGCTCGGTTACTTGCTTAGGTGCAGTAGATGCTTGAGGCCTCTCATCTCGTTTCACATAGCTCGACTTCCAAGGAGTGGAACTCGAGCTTGCGGCTGCACGAGTATTACCCCTCCTCTTGAGTTGCTGCTCAATCTTGATAGCCTTGTGGACCATCTCCTCAATCTCCACATAATGCTGCAACTCAACCTTATCTGCAATCTCCCGATTAAGACCACTTAAGAATCTTGCCATGGTTGCTTCTCTATTCTCCTCCACATTTGCTCTAATCATGGCAATCTCCATTTCTTTATAATAATCCTCAACACTTCGGCTACCTTATTGAAGACGTTGTAATTTTTGGTACAAATCTCAGCAATAGTGGTTAGGTACAAAACGGCTTCTCATCAATGATTTCATTTCATCCCATGTCTCAATTGGACGTTCTTTATTTCGCCTTCTGCTTATAACAAGTTGATCCCACCAAGTAATGGCATAGTCAGAAAACTCAATCACAACCAATTTAACCTTTTTGCCTCTGAATAATTGTGGCAGTCAAATATGAACTCCATTTTCATCTCCCATTCAAGGTATGCTTTTGGGTCGGATTTACCTTGAAAAGATGGAATCTTCATCTTCATGCCACTCAATCCATCATCTCTATTCCTAGCTCTCCTGCCTTGTCCGTCTCTCCTATAGCTACCCGCTGAGTCCTCACCCTCATCATACTCATCCTTATAATAATCATCAATCTCTCCTCTAACTGGAGCTCTTTCCCTTCTACGTGCTTGGGGAACGGGTTGTGGCTGCCCTGCACTTGTGTTCTCCACTCGATCCAAATGCTCGTGTATAAACTCTAATTTAGCCCTCATCATCCTTCTCATCTCTCCCATCAATGCTTGAATTTGTAAATTCTGAGTAGTTGCAGATTGATCCTCTTCATTTGTGTTTCGTTCTAGGTTGTGAGACATAGCTATTATCTGCAAAAGAAAGTTAAAAATAATGTGGAAGGACCTCACCTCACTCCCTTACGTGTTTCACTCAAGAAAACTGAATCACTCAATTCCACTCGTGTTTCACTCAAATTAATTGGCTTTTTACCCTCTAATATGCTCACACTCTCTTGCCTTTTTCCACTCTTAGTAATCCTCACTCGGTTCTTATCAAACTAATATCAGGATTTCAGCAGTAATTCACAAAGATGACATTAAAGAGAATTTAATTTCAAGAATAAGGCAATGTGTACAAAAGTTGAGTTTTGATTTTGGACAAAAATTTCACCTATTAGGTAAAACTTATTTTTTTGACTTTCAAGACACAAATAATGGAGAGAAAAAAAATGAAAGATTTTAAGAAAGGGTTATTTTTCTTTTTTAGGAATAAGTAAAACTTACGGATTTAAGGAGAATTAACCACAAGGATACAAAATTGATTTAAAAAGGATACCTTAAAAAAATAGTGTTCACGCAGCACTGTTCACGCGGCATTGTTCACTCCGTACTGTTCACGATACTAGAACAAGGATGAAAAATTCAAACAATAATGAAAAGCAACAAAGATAGATGGATCTGACCTTGGAGCCTAAGCTCTGATACCAAATGATACGAACCCTGTCAAGAACTGACACGACCCTAGCCAAATTAGTTTCCAAGATCGAATCTAAACCCAGGAATGGAATGGAACCTTGACCCAATGCTTATTGAAAACATGAACCTTGGTATGTGAGGACGCCACAATCAACTATGGAAGGTCTGATTGATAAGTCAAGATATTGAACGCCACGTAAATCCGATAAGTTCAAAGATTTTGTAAAGAACCAAAGAGAATTAACTCTCACAATTGCATAAAAAAAAAGCTTCTTCCCGTTTATTAGATACGAGTACATTATATAGGGTTGGTTACAAGAATTTAAACCAAATCAGAATTCTAATCTAAGTAAATAGGAAAGAATTTAAACCAAATTAGAATCATAATCTAACTAAATAGGAAAGAATTTAAACCAAATCAGAATCCTAATCTAAGTAAATAGGAAAGAATTTAAACCAAATCAGAATCCTAATCTACGTAAATACGAAAGAATTTAAACCAAATCAGAATCCTATTTGGCTTAATTAAATCGAAACTAGGCAATTTAAATAGAACTAACTGATTTGTTTTTCTAATAGCCTCCTTAAGAAATGAGAAAGTATCTGAAAAAGGAAAATAATATATTTTTCCGCCATAATGTGCAAACCAACTCCCTATTTCATGGAAGTGAATATTTGGAAACTTCAAAAGCCTGAATCATGCATTTATCATGAGCGATTCCTTCAAAGGGCCTCCATGAATTTGATTGAGCCCAAGTTACTTGAATCAATCCATTAAGAGCTTCTTTAAATTTCTTTGCTCGAGCTCTCGTAACGGGTCCGGCGGGAACTTGAATAGGATCTGAATATACCTCATCCCATGTGCTTGTGATAGTCTTATCCTTAATCTCATCACAAAAGGTCTTGTAGTGACTTTTGTTTGAGGATTTGTCCTTTTTTTGAAGGAGGGGAATTGTTCTTGATATGATGCTGATGTGGATGAGAACATCACTCAAGAAAATAGTTGAGGAGCATAAATGAAATCTGCTTGCTAACGACAGGTTTGTCTTGGCTTATGTTTCTTGGGTGTGGAGTTATACAAGGGAAATGAGGTTTTACTTTTGGCTTCTAGGTCATCTAGAGGAAAAAAAGGTTGAGTCTTGCATGGAGATAAAAGAACAGTATTCTTTTTACATCATGATCGATGCCTTTGGTAATAGATTGCATCATCATCGTCTGATTCTTCTTCAAGACATATGAGAACCAAGAACATCCCATAAAAAAATTTCCATCTAATTTATCAGGATAAATGGGATAGCCTTTTGAAGAAAAGCTATGAATGGGAATGTTTTCTTGAGCAGTAGATATTGCAATAATCATGGATGTGTATAAAAAAGAGGATCATGGAGCAGCTAGCTCGGATGGTGGCTAAAAGGTCATTTTTACTGTACCATCATCTCTTTTTTCAAAGAAAGCTTCAGAAGTGTGCATTGGCTGGGAATTTTGATGGAATTTCTCATAATTTGAAAGCCATTCCATTGGCATTAATTTGAGAAGCTCCTGCTTTTGGATCTATCTAGGGATCTGGACTATTGTGGGAATAGTTTCTGTATCTACAAGAATCATGAGAGCGTCTAAAGAAGTTTGGGGGCTTGGAAGATCTAGTGCATGATTCTGTAACCTATACACTAGTTGATGATGGAGAGTGGCCATTTTTGCCATAACGGCTTGTTCAGCTCCTTGAAGCTAGAAGGTTTGGGTCTTGTAAAGATAGATTGAAATTTGGGTAGAAGATAAGGAGAGCACTGCCAGCATGAAGAGTGGTCAAAACAGTACCAATTACTACATGTTGGTACTCTTTGAATCTTGTATCAAGCAAAGCTAGTCTGGCTGTAACAGGAAGACCTTTTCGGCCATGGAGAGTTAAGATTAGGCATACACCACCAAGATGAAGGTGGGTGTATCCTTCTCTTTGCCATTGTGCTATTAAATCTGTAGGAATTTCAAGCGTGACATATTGTTCCGCTTGTTTAGCTTGGAGAGCACATTGATCAAGACGGGAATATTGGACATACTCTTTTGAAGTAGGCCTTTTCTTGGAAATTAGAGTTCTGATACTATGAGTAAAAGTGTTTCCACGTCTATAGAGTTGGTATGGACTGATTAAGGGCATAAAAGATTCACTAACTTGGGCTGAAAGTTAGGAAGTGCAAGTTTAGTGCAAGTTTATTCTACAAGATTTTCAATCTTAGAGGTCACATGTTTAGTGCAAGTTTTAGGAAGTGAAAGAGTAGAAGAAATAGATATAGTAGATTGACCATAGGTAATTTGAGATGAACTTGAAGTGCTTGAAGTAGAAGATGTTTTCTCTATGTGATTAGGAATATACTATAAACTCCGTATTTACCACCTTAGGTAGGAAAGGTATTTTTGTATGGTCAGATATGCCGCCTATTCTGTGATACTTTTTTACTTATATTATGGTTGGCTCTACCACCTATGTTATAATCCCATTTTGTTAATCTCCATATGGAAGACACCACCGAGTGTATTAAAGATTGTTGTCCTTAAATAGCGTTGTTGTGTTGATTCTTTTATACCTCTAGGAACTTCACATGTTATGACATAAGTTGCATTCAATGCATGCATTACATTATAAGAAGATGTTTTAGAAAATGAATTTCTAAAAAATAGGTTGTTATATTACCAAGTGGTAAAGTTCCAAAAGAGGGCAAGCCCTCCAAGTTTAGTAAAAGGTAATTTTTTAGGGACAGCGATATGTAAAGCCCAAATTATCAACTAATTAGGCCCAAGGACATGTTGTTTTAAAGAATAAAAGTGCTAACCTTGTAGTGCAATATACCTAGGGCCCTAATAAAGTTGTTTTTGTATTTTCTAAGTTTCTTTTAAAAACTTAATATGGTCATCTATATGTATAATAATTTATACATGCATCAAAGTGTTATCTTATTAGACATTAGCTCATAAAGTCCTTACATTGTAGGTAACGATGAGTAAGGCAAGCTGATGCCAAGTCCCAACTGAGGCGAAGTGCATATGGGCATAACAAACCTTGCCTAGCTTTGTTTCTATCAAAAATAAATATCTTACCTTTATGTAATAATAAAGTTTTTGAGATATATACTGAGATATTTACTAAGGAATCTCTATATGTCTCCTATATTTTGTAAGGCAGTTTTGCATGCTATATTTACTAAGGAATCTCTATATGTCTCCTATATTTACTAAGGAATCTCTATATGTCTCCTATATTTTGTAAGGCAGTTTTTTTTAGAATTTTTTTTATATTAAAAAGGTGACGAGGTTTTAAATATTTCTAAAATAATTTTTTTAAAAAAAAGTGGTGTTACAATTGCTCTATTATATTTAGATCAATGAATGCTATGATTAGACATCAAACTATTAGGACATGCAAGTTAGTAAATTGAATGCCCACTTTGAATATTTTTATTTTTATGCCTACTATATATATTATTTCATTTTCGCTTGTAATTATACATTACTTTTAGTAGGTTATGTGCAGGATAGAAGAAAATAACAATTATATGTATAGGTAGGTTACATGATCATATTTGTGTCGTGTTAAATTTAGGTTGACCCAAAGACAATGCTTTTAATAATCATGTCAAAATATTAAAACCTTAACTCAACACAGAAAATAAACGAGTCACCTAATAATCTACTCAATATCTACATATTTAATAAAATTTACATTAAACATTTTCATGTGTGTGTATGTTTTTTGATATTACAAAATATACATATGTACCAAAAGATTATACATTTACACTATTAAATTTTTAATTATTTATAATATTATATATCGATATCATAAAATATACATGTTTACCAATATTTTACACATTTATACTATTGAAGTCTAAAATCTAAATAAAATTTGATAAATGAATGTGTATATGTTCATCCTTACAAAGAAAAAAATAGAAAATTATGTTCAATATTTGAGTAAATTAAACATAATCATGTCATTGATTGGGTAAATGGGTTAAGAACTTTAACCCTAACTAGAAAAGGAAAACATCGTGCCGACCTGGACCCATTTAATAATCGTGTCAAACTTGACAATCCATACCTATTTATTCGTGTCATGTTCATGTTAGGTAATTAGGTTGTGTCAAATTTTGCTAGCTCTGTGTATAGGAAATCCAAGAAAAAGATTTTTGGAATGGTGTTAAGAAAGGGAGAAAAAAAAAAGTCAAGTATTGGATATCAAAGTTTGGCGATCTTTTTCTCAGCTACTTGGAGTGAAAAAAAAAAGAGGTAAAGCGTAGCTACTACAAGAATAATTATGTAGGTCATAGTTTTAAAGATGGAACTTTTGGCTTGAAAGCTTATTTTGAAAGGTGTCCAACATGCCTTAACTTGTGAAAAAGGTGCTATGCTTCTGACCTAATACCACCCAATGGTTTCGCCAACCCTAGGCTAATAAGTGAGGATGAACAAAGGTTTCAAAACCAATGACTAGAAGCTTCTTCTTCTTAAACTTTCTGATGCACAGGATCCTCATATGAGGCAAGAGCAGAGCATACTCGATGTAGGTGAGGAATGAACTATTATGAGACTTTTGTTTCCTTTAGGTTACTAGGAGGAAGAGAAGATTTAGAAAGCCATAGAGAAAAGTCTTTCTCTTAATTTTTTTTTAAAACTTGCTTACAAAAGGGTGGAATTCCCTTTTAAATAAGAAAAATTCTCTCCACGAGATAGGCCAGGACCCCTATCTTCATGATTACAACCCGATAAAAAGCATTAAAAGTAAATGCTTTATAGACAACATCATTACAACAAGACAAAGGACTTTTGCTAAAGTAGACATAAAGCAAAAGAAAAAGCATTATTACAACAAGACAAATGACTTTTGCTAAAGCAGACATAAAGCAAAAGTAAAAGCATTATTACAACAAGACATACGCCTTATGAGAAAAGGTTGGGATCCAATGCAGATATTTCACATGTTGTGGGATGGTGAAAGGTTGTCAACATCAGCAAAAGGTTCCTTCCACCAAGGGAGATTTTCATACATTTGATCAATATGAGGTGCTAATGGTTTGAAAGAGGTGCTTGGTGCTGATGGATTGAAGGGGTTACCTGTGCTTATTGGTATGAACTGATTGTCAACAGGTTGTAAAAGGGAAGAGAATTCTTCCAAGGATCTTGAGAATCCTAGAAAAGGATATTGGTGTAATCTGGTCTAGCTGGGTTGTTGGTCGTAGAGGAAGGGATAAGCAGGAGTTCATGTTATGGATCTATATAGGTATGCTGGATGTCTGGTTGTGTAGATGGAATGTGGTTAAGCTCAAACAGATAATCTCTTAGAGCTTTTACTAGTGTTGGATCATGGTTGAGAGGGAAAGGATGTGGGACAGTCTTCCATTCATATGCCTGGTCCTGTGTCTAGAAAAGTTTGGTGAACAGGTGTTGGAAATATGGACGATGAACATTGAATACAGAAGTGAACTGTTCTTCTTTTTTTGGTAGTCATGTCAAGGTGAAAGTGGTCACAGATAGCTTGAAGCTGTTTTCTCCACCATGATAGCGGAGAGAACCACTCAAAAAGTGTCCATGTGAGGGATGGAGCCTGGGATGGGTTTGTAAGGTTCCTGTAAACTATTTTGATTGGGAAAACAATCTTTGTAGCATACAGGACAGTAAGACACCATAAGTACCAAAGTTCATCCTCTGTAACATTTGTTGAAGGATTAATGGTGAGACCTATGAGAAAAAAGTGTTTAGGATGGAAACTGGGGAACCCAGTTGGTTGGGTTCTGTAAAGAATTTTTTTGTAAAATCTTGAATTTGATAGGGTGAGGTAAAGGTAAGGTTGCAAGGAGAGCCATGTTTGGTAAAATTTCATTCGATTTCAACTTCTAAACTTCTGAATTTTACAAGAGGAGAGAGATCCTTATATAGAGATCTCGAAAGCTGAAGAGATAAGGTGGGACCCTTATCTTTTACAAAAGAAAGCAAAACATAATTACTAAAGCACACCACGCCAAACTTTGAAAAAGCAAAAGCAAAAGCATAAAACATACTTTAGACAAGACAGGCCCCTTGTCTAATTATTAAAGCAAACTTTTAATAAAGCTAAAGTTAAAGCTTTAAAGGCTTGTCGGCACTCATGGAGTGGAGGGAAATCTTGATGGAGACACGTCTCCTGTCTTTTTTCATATTGTCATTTTGCACGGCGTATCTGTCGTTGATTTAGATATTCTTCAACTTGCAAGTATTTTTCTTCATCAGCGTCAGACATCTTCTTTGCTCTCTGGACAAGTGACAGTGTACTGGGAATGTTCAGTAGGAAGAAGAGACTGAAAATCTTCCCATGGGTCCTCAGCATCTTCGAACAAGATGTTGGTGTAGTTAGAACGTTGTTCCATGATGAGGATTCCTTGTGGACTTGAACCTGAACCTGGAGTACAAGTTTGTGTTTTTGGGACTATTTCAAGGGTATGGGAAGGTCCAATAGATGTATGATGGATGTCTGTGGCAGGTGTTTAGACATTGTTGATTTCCATGAGGTAGGCTCCGAGGGCAGATGTTATAGATGAATCATGGATAAGGGAGTAAGGATGGGGATATGTTCTCCATTCATAAGCCATATCTTGTGTCCAGTAATCTTCTGTTTTTGGGTGTTGGAAATAAGGCCTACGGACGATAAAGACTGTGGTGAACATGTTTGCTTCTTGTTATGAGATTCTGTCTAATCCGTGAAAAGTACACAGATTTTGAAGTTGTTTACGCCACCATGTGAGTGGTGAATACCATTCTAGAAGAGTCCATAGAAGGTCAGGAGCAAACTCAGGAGTGGTGATGTGGTGTACTACTGGTTTAATAGGGAGGACAAGTTTTGTGGCATAAAGGGTTGTGAGACACCACATATACCATAACTCATCTTCTGAGATGGTCAGACATGACAGGTTGAGAGCAATAAGAAACAAGTTTTCCATACAGAGAGTAGGAAAACGGTCAGGTTTTTTGCTCTGAACATTGAAAAAATACTTGTAAAGGAATTTCTTTGTAAAATCTTGGATCTCGTAGGCTGACTGAAAAGGGATATTAATGGGAAAGGATCTCTGGTTAAGAGCTTTGAAAGGAAGTTGACGATTCATGGCTATGACTGGGATAGTCTGGATTGAGGAGATGAGTGAGGGTTTATTTATAGATGGATGAGTAAGGAAGTCAGGGATAAGGTTCTGTTTACCTTTGATGTGCTAAACCAATTTTTGAGGCTGAGTAATTGCTTGTCAAGAAGCAATTTATTTTTGAAGTCAAAGACTCTTGGAAAAGATGAATTGTCCATGTTGATAAGAAGTTTATAGCTGATAAGATGAAATTTAAATTTTTTAATTCCATATTTTACTGCCAAGATCTCTTTATAGATCACATGGTAGTGCTTTTCAAAGTCTTTGAATAGTCCACTTGCATGTGCACAAAAATAGTCCGAGCCATCTGTTCTTTCAAGGAGAATGGCACTCCAGTAATCATCATTGGCATCAGTCTGGAAGAATGCGCTAGCCATTAGTTGGAATTCTAAGTGGAGGAGGTGATTGGTCTATCACTTTTTGTTGCTTGACAGCTTCTGTCTATTCTGGTCCCCAAGGTTGGCATTGTTTCTTGAGCATACGTGACAACTTGCTTGTATTAATAGCAACTTTAGGAATAAAATCTCGAACGTAATTGACAATCCCGAGGAATTGTTGTATCTTTTTTTTGTTGAGATTGGCGTCCAGGAACTTTAATAATTCAGTTGCAATGTGTGGACCAGGATGGTCGTGGCCATCTTTTATTACCATACCAAGAAAGTCAATTGATTCTTTTCCTATGCTGCTTTTCTTTTCAGAAAGCATGATTCCATATGTCTGAACGATGTGAAAGAAATCAAAAAGGAGTTGTTTGTGACTCTCAATGTCTGGTGAAAATAATAGTACATCATCGATGTAAATTAAGGCATGATGGAGGATTGGAGAAAAGATCTTGACCATTGCCTTTTGAAACAAAGATGAAGCTACTTTGAGACCAAATGGCATGATAGTCCACTGATAGTGAGCACTAGGGATGCAAAAGACTGTTTTAGGATGGTCAGTTGGTGAAATACCAAGTTGCCAAAAACCAGCTTTTAAATCAAACTTAGAGAAGATACAAGCGAAGGGGAAACTTATCATTTTTGAGAAATGAATTAAGTGGCTAGTAATCAATAACTAACCTCTTTTACCACTGACTAATTCAGATCTTTTTTCCACATAAAAGGCTTGGCAAGCCCAATCTATATCAGTGGGTTCAATTAGACCTTGCTGTAGCAGTTGGGAGCATTCTTGCTTAGCAAGTAAGAGGTCTAATGGAGAAATACCCGGGTGAGAGGCTTTGGTGGGATTTATGTCTTCGTTGAGCTTAAAAGGAAGATGAATGAAGAATTGTTCATTTTTCCATAGAGCTAAGGGATGAAGAAACTGAGAATGACTTTCTGGACAAAATTGCTGGAGTTGTTTGGAAATGTTGGTGTATGGAGAAGGCGTTTCAAACAATGTATACAGACGTAAAGTATCTATATAGAGCAAAAACATTTGCTTCTAGCGAATTCCAGAATGGGGGATGCGTAGGTTTTTAACTAATTGGAGAATGTCAAAACCTATTAGCAAATCTTTGTCCGGAAGATGAGAGGCAATTCAGAAAAAACTGAATACCAATAGGTTTTTTGGCAATCAAAGAGGTTTCATACAACATCTCCAGTTTGCTCATCTTGCTCTGACTATTCTGAAAAATTTGACTTAACATCTTCATTTTCAAAAAGCATTGAAGAATGCTGGAGATGTTGTATGAGACGGACAACTTTTGCTGACTTATGAGGACAATTTCGGGCAAAGTGACTGCGTTTCTTGCAGATGAAACAACGGTTGTGTTTCTTTTTTCTATACTGAGAAGGATCTTTTTTCTTGAAGTATCTGAAGGGTTTTTTGGATTTTTTGTGGAAGTGTTTTTGGAAATGCTTTTTCTTCTTGGTTGGACAAGCACACTTCTTTTCATCTTTGCACTCAATTTCAAGGTAGGATTTTTTGCATGCTGAGGAAAAGGGTTGTTTATCTTCCATGAGTTCTTTGAAGAACTTTTTCTGTTCATAGATTTTGTCTAAGCATACCATTGCTGTTTAGAAGATTTTGCAAAAAGAGATGCCAGCCATGTCAAGATTAGTGGCTATAAGTTGCCTTTGGTGCTCATGGTGCAATTCTGAAGGGAGTGAGGGAATAAAGACATGTTTGAGAGTTGGATCATTGAATCCATCTAGCTTGTAGAATAACATACTCATTCTTTTGTAATGAGCTTCTAAAAGATGTCTTTTGAGTGAACAGCACTTCATTTGGTGAGAGCCTTGAAGAGAAGTGAGTGATACATGGCTATGATTAGTATGGTTTGTATTGAGGAGATGAGAGAAGGTTTATTTATAGACGGACGGGTAAGGAAATCAGGGATCTTTTGAGGCTGCCTTTTCACCAAGAAACTGTTCATAAATAACGGAGAGTGCTGAAGCAGCTATGGTTTGCATGAACTGAAGTTGTTTGTATTCTCCTAAGCTTTCTAACCAGTACCGTAAAGAACCCGTTGATCGGGCCATAAATTTGCGGAGAACAGATTCTGTTTGAGCATTTGGTTTTGTCATTTGGAAATCAATCCATGCTGCAAATTCTTGATATCGAGCAGGCCATTTGTGACGAGGAATGTCATCAAATGTGAACCATGATACTGAAGATGATTTAAAGGAATGGTTAGAGGCTGGTGGAGGAATTGGTGGCATGGGTTCTGTTTGTAAGGTTTGAGCATTGTTCTCATTATCAGAAGAATTTTCTCCGACAATAGGGGTTGAAGAACTTAGGTTTTCTGTTTTGGTTGCCATTAATATGCTTGTAATGTCAGCATATTCTGATTCAGAATCAGAAGAAGTATGATTGAGGTCTAATGAGGATGAAGAGGATTGAGGCGGGTTTGAGTCAGACTCTGTTTCTGGCTCAGATGAGTCAGATGATGAGGTTTGAGTTTGGATAGTATGGTAATGATACTGATTCATTGGGTCTTTCTCTTTTTTAGGAGGTTCAGGAGTTGGTGTTGAAGATTCTTCTGGAGGGACAGAACAAGATGAACTAGCTTTTGATTTTCACTTTGGATTTTGATTTTTTAGGGGAAGACGGTTTTGGTTGAGGAGTTGGCTGAAGGTGTGAAAAACCAAAAGATTAGTTATAGGCTAGCTGGTAAGGTCGGGATGGTGTATAGAAGGGTTGGTAAGCATCAAACATTGGAGGAACATGTATGGATTGTGTTTTTGTAAAGAGTGATGGACGAGTTCTTTCAGCATCAATTCTAGCTAACTTATCTTTGAGCTTTCTTATCTCTGCTTCTTTTCTGTTAAACTCTGGACCCCAGATGTGATTGTTTATTATTCTTCTGAGATCTGCGTCTAATTCAGGGATACGGTCTTGCAGATGTATGTAAATCTGATCAAGACGGTTGCTAATAAAGTCAACTTTATTCTTAGTTTGTGAGACTTGATTGGCTACTCGATCAATCTTCTTTCCAAGTTGTTGGAGGGTTTGATTTTGAGCACTGGCATTCTTAGTTTGCTAGTTGAGAACAACTTCATCCGGTTTTGGTTCTTCAGGTTGTCCAGAGGCTGAAATTAGAGATTGGACAAGGGGTTTTAAAACGACTCTGGTTTGGGGGTCAATCTGTTTTTCTAATGGAGGAAAAGACTCTTCATAAGATTGCCCGGAAAACATTAGGCATGATCTTATCTGAGGTTGAATAGGAGGTTTTGGGTCTGGTAGAGGTTGTGGAGGAAAGGATTTACATGGTGTTTTAGGATAGAATGGTTTTTTCTTTTTCTTTTTTCTTCTTCTCATTTCTTTCAATTCGTCATCAACATCGGTATCATCCAAGCAAGAACAATCCGGATTACACATGTGGGCTTTAGGAACATCCCATAAAAAGTGACCATTGGGCTTATCAGGGTATACGGGATACCCGTCTGATGAGAATCCATGAATTGGAAGTTTCTTTTCTTAATCAGTTTGGACTGCAGTGATCATTGCAGTGTAAGAAAGCCTTAGAGTTTCTGAAACAGGTTTTGTCTCAAGTGTTTGAAAAGACAGTTTGACTTGACCATCTTGTCTTCTTTCAAACGTGGCTTCAGTGCTCTTTATTGGCTCAGAATTTTGATGGAAATGCTCACAATTGGTAAGCCATTCAAGAGGCATGAGTTTGAGCAATTCTTTTTTCTCGATCTGTTTAGGAATTTGGATGATGGTTGGAATTGTGTCTGTGTTGGCAAGAATCATTAAAGCACCTGATGTGGTGTGGGGTGTAGGTGATGGAGGGTTGTAATTTTTGATGTAGGTGTCTGCTTTGCTCCTTGGAGCTGGATTTGAACTTTAATGGTTGTTGGCAGATTGGGATCCTTCAGAGAGATGTTGAAATTTGGGTAAAAGGTTAATAGGACACTGCCAGCATGAAGTGTGGTTGCAATTCTGGCAGGGACTGGTAAACCTTTTCTGCCATGGAGTGTAAGAATAAGTCTAACACCACCAAGATGAAGATGTGTATACCCTTCTCATTTCTAATTTGATACGAGATCTGGAGGTATTTCTAAATTGACGTATTGTTCACTTTGAGAGGATTAAAGAGCACACTGATCTAGTCTAGATGACTGGATGTACTCCTTGGGAAGATGTCTCCTAGTTGTGATCAAGGTTCGGATACTTCTGGTGAGAGAAGTTTTTTGTTTATAAAGGTTGTAAGGACTCATAACAGGGAACTGGGATACTTTATCCATTTATAAAAGTTTTTCTAGTGAGAGCCATGTTGTTATGATTGGGATTGTGAAGAAAGGAGTGATGAGGGTGGTCGAGCTGGGTCTGGATTGAGAGGGATTTTTTTTTCTTTTTCTTGCATTGAGAGGGATCTTTTTTTCTGAAATATCGGAATGGCTTTCTGGATCTGGATGAGGATTTATGGAAGTGTTTTTTCTTTTTGGAAGAATAGTCACACTTCTTGTTGTCTTTGCACTCAATTTTGAGGTAAGGCTTTTTGCAGGCTGAGGCAAAAGGCTGTTTGTTCTCCATAAAATCTTTGAAGAACTCTTTTTGCTCACAAATTTTGTCAAGACATGCAAAAGCCATTTGGAAGATTTTCCCCATGGGTATGTTATCTACAACAAGGTTGGAAGCAGTGAATTGTCTTTGCAATTCAGGCTGTAACTTTTGAGGAAGAGAGGCTATGAAGACATGCTTCAATGTTGGATCATTAAATCCATTTAGCTTGTAGAATAACATGTTCATTCTTTTGTAATGCATTTCCAAATAATGTCTTTTGAGAGAGCAACATTTCATCTAATGGAACTCTTTTCTGGCTGCTACATTTGATGCAGTTAGCTCACCAATCCATTGTTCATAGATATATCCGAGAGCTAGCACTGTTGTAGTTTGGACAAATTGCAATTGCCCATATTCCCCGAGACTTTCAAACCAATCACTGAGAGATCCAGTGAATCTGGAACAAAATTCGTGAAGCACTGCTTGTCAATTGGCATTAGGTCTTATCATTTGCAAGTATATCCATGCAGCAAATTCTTGATGTCTGGCTGGCCATCTATTGTGAGGAATATCATCAAATGTGAAATATGATACGAACTCTGTCAAGAACTGACGCGACCCTAACCAAATTAGTTCCCAAGATCGAATCTAAACCTAGGAATGGAATGGAACCTTGACATAATGCTTATTAGAAATACGAACCTTGGTATGTGAAGATGCCACAATCAACTATGGAAGGTCTGATTGATAAGTCAAGATATTGAACGCCACAGAAATCCGATAAGTTTAAAGAGTTCGTAAAGAACCAAAGAGAATTAACTCTCCCAATTGCATAAAAAAAAGCCTCTTCTCGTTTATTAGATACGAGTACATTATATAGGGTTGATTACAAGAATTTAAACCAAATCAGAATCCTAATCTAAGTAAATAGGAAAGAATTTAAACTAAATTAGAATCCTAATCTAACTAAATAGGAAAGAATTTAAACCAAATCAGAATCCTATTTGGCTTTAAATGCCTTACATCAATTAAATGGAAACTAGGCAATTAAAATAGGACTAACTGATTTGTTTTCCTAATAGCCTCCTTAAGAAATGGGAAAGTATCTGAAAAAAGAAAATAATATATTTTTCCGCTATAATGTGGAAACCAACTTCCTATTTCATGAAAGTGAATATTTGGAAACTTCAAAAGCCTGAATCATGCATTTATCATGAGCGATTCCTTCAAAAGGCCTCCATGAATTTGATTGAGCCCAAGTTGCTTGAATCAATCCATTAATCACTTCTTTGAATTTCTTTGTTCGAGCTCTCATAACGGGTCTGACGGGAACTTGAATAGGATCTGAATATACCTCATCCCATGTGCTTGTGATAGTCTTATCCTTAATCTCATCATTGCCCTCCTCTTGAAGAGGATTTGTCCTCAAATCGTCACCTATATCAAAAAGATTTAAATCAGAAACATTAAAAGTAGCACTTACATTGTACTCACCAGGCAAATCCAGTTTGTATACATTGTCATTGATCCGTTCCAAAACTTGGAATGGACCATCCCCTCGAGGTAATAGCTTAGATTTCCTTCGTTCCGGAAATCGTTCCTTGCACATGTCTAACCACACCCAATCGCCAGGTTCAAAGACTAGCTTATTTCGCCCTTTATTGGCTTGTTTAGCATATTGCTCAGTTCTCCGTTCAATGTTGAACTTTGCCCTCTCGTGTATCTGTTTAACAATTTCAGCCTTTTTCTTGCCATCTAAAGTTAACACGCTCAGAAACAGGTAATGGAATTAAATCTAATGGGGTTAAAGGATTAAAACCATAAACAATTTTCAAACGGTGAATACTTAGTAGCAGAATGAACGGAACGATTATAAGCAGACTCAACATGAGGTAAACAATCTTCCCAACTTTTAATGTTCTTTTTAATGATAGCTCGCAACAGAGTAGATAAAGTTCTATTCACAACTTCTGTTTGACCATCAGTTTAAGGGTGACAAGTAGTTGAAAACAACAACTTAGTTCCTAACTTAGCCCATAAGGTTTTCCAAAAGTAACTTAAAAACTTAGCATCCCTATTAGAAACAATTGTCCTGGGCATACCATGCAACCTTATAATCTCCCTAAAGAATAGGTTAGCAACATTAAAAGCATCATCTGTTTTGTGGCATGGAATAAAATGTGCCATCTTTGAAAATCTATCCACAACCACAAAAATTGAGTCTTTCCCTTATCTAGACCTAGGTAAACCTAGCACAAAATCCATCGAAACATCAGTCCAAGGTACACTAGGTATTGGCAAAGGGGTGTATAAGCCATAAGGTTGCACTTTTAATTTGGCTTGCCTACAATTAACGCATTTACCACAAAGTCTTTCAACATCTCGCTTCATATGTGGCCAATAAAAGTGTTCCTGTAATACTGCTAGAGTCTTTACAACTCTAAAATGCCCCATTAACCTTCCTCCATGAGATTCTCTCACTAGCAAATCTCTCAAAAAACAGTTAGGCACACATAGTTTATTCTCTCGAAATAAATAGCCATCATGCCTATAATATTTACCGACTGTGATCTTTTCACAAGCTTGATATTCAACGCTAAAATCATGGTCATCAGCATACAATTCCTTAATATGTTCAAACCCAAGTAATTTAGCATTAAGTGTTGAGATTAAGACATACCTGCGGGAAAGCGCATCTGCAACAATGTTTTCCTTACCTTGCTTGTAACAAATGACATATGAAAATGTCTCAATGAATTCTACCCATCGAGCATGTCTCTTATTCAGCTTTTGTTGGCCTTTAAGGTGTTTTAAAGACTCATGATAGGTAGTGCTGCCACGTTTCTAATGCTCGAACCAATGCATACAACTCCTTATCGTAAGTAAGGTAGTTTAAGGCTGCCCTACTCAACTTTTCACTAAAGTAAGCAATTGGTCGTCCTTTCTGCATTAGGACTGCACCAATACCAATACCAATACCTAAAGCACCGCATTCAATTTCAAATGTTTTATTAAAGTTAGGCAAAAACAATAAAGGAGCATTGGTAAGCTTTTGCTTGATTATTTGAAATGCCTTCTCTTGCGCTTCTCCCCATTTGAATCCAACATCTTTTTTCATTACTTCAGTAAGCGGTGCGGCTAATGTGCTAAAGTCTTTCACAAATCATTGATAGAAACTAGCAAGCCCATAAAAGCTTCTCACATTACTTACACTTGTGGGACTCAGCCACTCTTGGATTGCACGTACCTTTTTCTTATCTACTTGTATACCCTGTGCACTCACAACAAATCCTGGAAACACAAGTTTGTCTGTACAAAAAGTACACTTCTTCAGATTAGCAAACAACTTTTCTTTTCTAAGCACATCTAAAACACATTTCAAATGTACTACATGATCATTTATGTTTTTATTATAAATGAGGATATCATCAAAATAAACAACAAAAAACTTGCCAATAAAAGCTCGCAAGACATGATTCATAAGTCTCATAAAAGTGCTCGGGGCATTAGTTAGACCAAAAGGCATGACTAACCATTCATACAAACCATATTTTGTTTTAAAGGCAGTTTTCCATTCATCTCCTTCTTTCATTCTAATCTGATGATATCCACTTTTCAAATCGATTTTGGAAAATACACTGGACCCATGTAATTCATCAAGCATGTCATCTAGTCTAGGAATGGGATGTTGATACTTTACCGTTATGTTGTTGATGGCTCGACAGTCAACACACATCCTCCACGTCCCATCTTTCTTAGGAACTAATAAAACGGGAACTACACATGGACTCATGCTTTCTCTCACGTACCCTTTTTCCATAAATTCATTAACTTGCCTTTGAAGTTCCTTGGTCTCCTCTGGATTGCTCCTATAGGCTGGTCTATTAGGAATGGTTGAACCGGGTACAAAATCAATCTGATGCTCAATCTCTCGGATTGGAGGTAAACCATGTGGTGTTTCCTCAGGAAAAACATCCTCATACTCCTGCAAAAGAAAAGTAATAGAACTAGGCAAAGTAATGTCAAATTCGTTAGTGTTCAAAAATGCCTCTTTGTATAAAAGTACAATCATCGGCTGATGTGAAAACAATGCTTTTTTTATCTCACTTGCTCTCGCATAGAAATTATTTTTTTTTCCATCTGATTTTCGCTCAATGGCCGTATTTTTCTTTGGTTTTTCTCTCATATTTTCCTCGGCCTCTTTTTGAATTTCACTCTCTTTTTCTCTCTTTTTCTTGTCCTCACCCTCTCTCTGTAGGCTCACTTGGTCTCCGTAAACCTGCTTTGGTGTCAATGGAACAAGAGTAATGTTGTGTTGATTAAATACAAATGAATATTTGTTGGTGAAGCCATCATGCTTCACACGTTTGTGGAATTGCCAAGGCCGCCCAAGTAACAAGTGTCCAGCCTGCATTGGCACTACATCACAAAGCACCTTATCTTCATACTTGCCAATCCGAAAAATCACTAGTGCCTGCTTGTTCACTTTCACCTCACCACTGTCATTTAACCATTGTAGTTTGTATGGCTGTGGATGTTTAAGTGTCGAAAGCCCTAACTTCTCTAATATTATAGTACTAGCAACATTAGTACAACTTCCTCCATCAATAATCGTACTACATACTTTGTTTTGGACATAGCACCTAGTATGGAAAATGTTTTCTCGTTGCACTGCTTCGTCTTCCTTTACTTGAACACTCAAAGCTCTCCTCACTACTAAAGTCAATTCCCCAAGGGCTACATACTCGTCATCTTCGACTTCCTCTAATGGTGGCATCTCATTCTCTTCTGTCTCATCTTCAGTTACAACCTTACCTTGTGAATTGTGCTTGGAGTGCTCGGTCACTTCCTTAGGTGCAGTAGATGCTTGTGGCCTCTCATCTCGTTTCACATAGCTCGGCTTCCAAGGAGTAGAACTCGAGCTTGGGGCTGCATGAGTGTTACCCCTCCTCTTGAGTTGCTGCTCAATCTTGATAGCCTTATGGACCATCTCCTCAATCTCCACATAATGCTGCAACTCAACCTTATCTGCAATCCCTGATTAAGACCACTTAAGAATCTTGCCATGGTTGCTTCTCTATTCTCCTCCACATTTGCTCTAATCATGGCAATCTCCATTTCTTTATAATAATCCTCAACACTTCGGCTACCTTGTTGAAGACGTTGTAATTTTTTGTACAAATCTCGATAATAGTGGTTAGGTACAAAACGCCTTCTCATCAATGATTGCATTTCATCCCATGTCTCAATTGGACATTCTCTATTTCGCCTTCTGCTTATAACAAGTTGATCCCACCAACTAATGGCATAGTCAGAAAACTCAATCACAGCCAATTTAACCTTTTTTGCCTCTGACTAATTCAAATATGAACTCCATTTTCTTCTCCCATTCAAGGTATGCTTCTGGGTCGAATTTACCTTGAAAAGATGGAATCTTCATCTTTATGCCACTTCCATCATCTCTATTCCTAACTCTCCTGCTTTGTTCGTCTCTCCTGTAGCTACCCGCTGAGTCCTCACCCTCATCATACTCATCCCTATAATAATCATCAATCTCTCCTCTAACTAGAGCTCTTTCTCTTCTACATGCTTGGGGAACGGGTTGTGGCTGCCCTGCACGTGTGTTCTCCACTTGATGCAAATGCTCGTGTGTAAGCTATAATTCAGCCCTCATCATCCCTCTCATCTCTCCCATCAATGCTTGAATTTGTAAATTCTGAGTAGTTGCAGATTGATCCTCTTCATTTGTGTTTCGTTCTAGGTTGTGAGACATAGCTATTATCTGCAAAAGAAAGTTAAAAATAATGTGGAAGGACCTCACCTCACTCCCTTACGTGTTTCACTCAAGAAAACTGAATCACTCAATTCCACTCGTGTTTCACACAAATTAATTGGCTTTTACCCTCTAATATGCTCACACTCTCTTGCCTTTTTCCACTCTTAGTAATCCTTACTCGATTCTTATCAAACTAATCAAACTAATATCAGGATTTTAGCAGTAATTCACAAAGATGACATTAAAGAGAATTTAATTTCAAGAATAAGAAGGCAATGTGTACGAAAGTTGAGTTTTGATTTTGGATTAAAATTTCACCTATTAGGTAAAATTTATTTTTTTGACTTTCAAGACACAAATAATGGAGAGAAAAAAAATGAAAGATTTTAAGAAAGGTTTTTTTTTTTTTAGGAATAAGTAAAACTTGTGGATTTAAGGAGAATTAACCACAAGGATACAAAATTGATTTAAAAAGCAAACTCTGAAAAAATATTGTTCACGCGGCACTGTTCATGGTGCACTGTTCATGCGGCTCTGTTCACGATTTTTTTTTTTGATACTAGAATAAGGAAGAAAAATTCAAACAAGAATGAAAAGCAACAAAGATAGATGGATCTGACCTTGGAGCCTGAGCTCTGATACCAAATGATATGAACCCCGTTAAGAATTGACGTGACCCTAACCAAATTAGTTCTCAAGATCGAATCTAAACCCAGGAATATTCAAGAGGCATGACTTTAAGCAGGTTTTGTTTCTGGATTTGTTTGGGAATTTGAATGATGGTAGGAATGGTGTCTGTGTCAGCAAGGATCATCAGGGCATCAATTGTGGTGTGTGCTGTAGGAAGATCTAGTGCATGATTTTGTAATCTATATACTATTTAGTGATGGAGTGTGGCAATTTTTGAAGTAGGTGTTTGTTCTACTCCTTCGAGCTAGATTTGGACTTTCAACGTCTCTAGTAGGTTGGGATCTGCAAGGGACATGTTGAAGTTTGGATGAAAGGTGAGTAAGACACTGCCAGCATGGAGAGTGGTTAAGATGGTTCCTATAACAGCATGCTGATACTGTTTGAACCTCGTGTCAAGAAGAGCAATTCTGGCTGTGACAGGTAAGCCTTTTCGGCCATGGAGGGTAAGAATGAGACGTACACCACCTAGGTGTAAATGAGTATATCCTTCTTGTTTCCAAGAGGTGACGAGGTCTCGAGGTATTTCAAGAGTAATATACTGTTCACTCTGAGAGGCTTGAAGAGCACACTGATCTAAACTGGATGACTTGATGTATTCTTTTGGTAAAGGCCTTCGGGATGAGATGAGGGTTTGAATGCTTCTAGTGATAGAAGTCTTTTGTTTGTAAAGCTGATAAGGGCTCATGACAGGAAATTGGGATTCATTAATTTGAGCTGATTCTGGAATATAGGAATATTCGACAAGATTTTCTATTTTAGAGGCTACATGTTTGTGGCAAGATTTTGGCAAAGACAAGGTGGAAGAAAGAGAGACATGCGAAGAGATAGATGAGGAGGGAGTTGAAGATGATGCAGAAATTGTTTCCATGTTTTGAGATTCTTCTTCTAGGGTTACGAATAATGTTACTTAAAATTACTAATGATACCACCTTTACCTCGGTTTTTCTGGCTCTGATACCATCTGGGTAGTTGTACGTGACGTTGTTACACCAGATCTACAACAGTACAAGGCTGTCCTTAGGGCCAGTAGCCCGCAAGTTCTGGTTTCCAGCCGATATACACTTATCCATCAAATACCAAATCCGAAAATATCAAAGAAAACGGTTTTCACGATACCACCCGAAAACACGGTTACTCTGAACCTTCAAAGAGGGCGAACGTTGTGATAAAACAATTTTAATTTTTTGAAAATCGGTTTTGGAGGATAAATCAGGAGCTTTTTGATGCACAGGATCCTTGTTCAAGGCAAGTGCAAAGCATACTCAGTATATAATATTAAAGGTGAGCGTATCATTATTAACTCTAATAACTTCTTCGATTCCTAGAAGAGAGAGAGAGTTTAGAGAGACATGATGTAGAGAAAACTTGATTTTATTTAAGCTTGGGTTTTACAATAGAGAGAGGCCCTTTATATAGAGGCCTTAGGGTGGTGAGATAAGACATGCCCCTTATCTCTTATCCAAAGTCAAATAAAACACATAATAATTTAAAGCACACCTTACACTTGTCAACATAAGACCACACTAAAGACAACTTTAATAAAGCACACCCTACACTTGTCAACATAAAACCACACTAAAGACAACTTTAATAAAGCACACCTTACAAAAGTAAACACTTGACACCTTATAAAAGTAAACATTCTAAAGCACACTTATTTGGACAACTTTAGTAAAACTTCACGTGAGATGCTTCATGTAGTGGATGGGAATCTTCTTGGAGACACATCACCTTTGTCTTTTTCATAACTCTTTTTTGCACGCTTAGCTTCAATTTGGATAAGCACTTCTTCATCTTGGTCAGTCCATTCTGGTGGGGACGAAGGCTGAGCTGGAGCCTGTTGAGCTGGTTCAGTAATAGTATATTGGGATGATTCAGCATGGATGAGAGAATTAAAATCTTCCCATGGATCCTAAGCATCTTGGAATAAGACATTTGTGTAGTCAGAACGTTGTTCTGTAACTAGGATACCCTTGGGAGATGAACTAGAACTTGGTGTACAAGCTTGGACTTTTGGAACAAATTCAAGGGTGTGATGTGGACCAACTGAGGTGTGGTGAATGTTACTGGGAGGAGGTTGGATGTTCTTTAATTCCATGAGGTAGGATTTTAGTATGGAGGTAACTGATAGATCATGGATGAGAGGGAATTGGTGTGGATAGGTCTTCCATTCATACGCCATGTCTTGAGTCCAGAAATCCTTAGTTTCAGGGTGTTGGAAATATGGCCTGTGGACAATGAAACAGGAAGTAAACATGTTGGCTTCTTGTTCTGGGATTCTGTCCAAATGATGGAAACTGGAGATATGTTGCAGTTGTTTGCGCCACCAGGTGAGAGGCGAGAACCATTCCAGAAGTGTCCATAGGAGAGTGGGTGCATTGTCTGGTGTGAGAATGTGGTGGAGGACTGGTTGGATGGGAAAGACTAGCTTTGTGGCATACAGAGTGGTGAGACACCACATGTACCAGAGTTCATCTTCTGATATAGTGAGGTTGTAAAGGGTGAGACCTGTAAGAAACAGATGTTCTAGGTTGAGAGAAGGAAAACGGTCTGGTTTTATCCTCTGAACATTCATAAAGTATCGGTAGAGGAATCTTTTTGCAAAGTCTTGAAGCTGGAAGGCAGAATTGAAACAGATATTCATGGGAAAGGTTTTCTCAGTGAGAGCTTTGAGAGGAGTTGATCGATTCATTGCTATGATCGGAATGGTTTGGTGAACCGAAGAGATAAGGGCAGACTTATTTATAGAGGACCTAGTAAGAAAGTCAGGGATAAGGTTTTGTTTACCTTTAATGTGTTGGACTTAGAAGACGTATTTGGCAAACCAATTCTTTAGATTGAGGAGTTGTTTGTCTGGTAGCAACTTGTTCTTAAAGTCAAAGATCTTGGGAAAAGCTGAGTTATCCATCTTGATGAGGAATTCATGGCTAATGAGGTGGAACTCGAACTTTTTGATTCCGTATTTGACGGCAATGATTTCCTTGTAGATCACGTGGTAGTTCTTTTCTGATTCTTTGAACTGACCGCTGGCATATGCACAGAAGTGGTCTACATCATCTTTTCTTTCTAAAAGGATGGCGCTCCAATATTCGTTACTTGCATCTGTCTGGAGGATGCGTTGGCCATCCGTCGGTATTCTGAGAGGTGGGGGTGATTGCTCTATCTTTTTCAATTGTTTGACAGCTTCAGTTTGATCTGGACCCCAAGGGGGTGGCTATTTTTTGAGCAGGCACGACAACTGGCTTGTATTGACCGCAACTTTTAGGATAAAGCTTCTGACATAATTAATAATTTCAAAAAACTGTTGGATTTGCCTTTTGGATAAGCTTGTGTGAGGAAACTTCAATAATTCACTTGTAATGTGTGGTCCTAAATGGTAGGTACCATCTTTGAGGACCATGCCAAGGAACTCAATGGAGTTTTTCCTAATGCTACTTTTCTTTTCGGAAAGCATGATTTCATGTGTCTGGATAATGTTGAAAAATTTTGACAGCAGTTGGTGATGGCTATCATGGTCTTGGGAAAACAATAGGATGTCGTCAACGTAGACGAGGACATGATGGAGAATGGGTGAAAAGATTTTTACCATGGCTTTTTGGAATAAGGACGGAGCGACCTTGAAACCAAAAGGCATGACTGTCCACTGATAATGTGCATCAGGAATGCATAATGCAGTTTTAGGACGATCAGAGGGTGTAATACCCAATTGCCAAAAACCGGCTTTGAGATCAAACTTTGAAAATATTTGAGCACCTTGAAGATGAATGAATAAGGACTTGATCTTTGGTAAAGGGAATTTATCATCTTTTAGAAAAGAGTTGAGAGGTCGATAATTAATGACTAATCTCTTTTTACCTCGAACTAACACAGACCTTTTTTCCACATAAAAGGCTTGGCAAGCCCATTCGGACTTGGTTGGTTCAATAAGGCCTTGTTGCAGCAACTGAGAATATTCTTGTTTTGCTAACAAGAGATCAGTAGGATTCATACTCGGATAGGTGGCTTTGGTAGGGTTGATATCTTCATTGAGTTTGAAAGGGAGATGGATGAAGAATTGAGAGTTTTTCCAGAGAGGTTATGTATGTTTGAACTGAGAATGGCTTTTTAGACAATATTCAAGGAATTACTAATAATGTTACTTAAAATTACTAATGATACCACCTTTAGCTTGGTTTGTCTGACTCTGATACCATCTGGGTAGTTGTACGTGGCGTTGTTACACCAGATCTATAACAGCACAAAAGGTTGGTAGGTGTCAAATACTGGAGGGGGAACAGGTATAGACTGTGTCTTAGTAAAGAGTGATGGTCGAGCTTTTTCAGCATCAATTCTGGCTAACTCAGTCTTGAGTTTTCTGATCTCTGCTTCTTTTCTATTAAACTCTAGACCCCATAAATGATTGTTAATCATTCTTTTGAGATCTGTATCTAGTTCAGAGATTCTGTCCTGCAGATTTATATAAATCTAATCAAGACGATTGCTGATAGAATCAACTTTTGTTTCAGTCTGTGAGACCTAATTAGCAACTCGATCAATCTTTTTCCCCAATTGGTGAAGTATTTTTTGTTTATAGAGGCTGTAGGGACTCATAACAGGGAATTAGGACTCATTGATCTGAGCAGACTCAGGGATATAGGAATATTCAACTAGATTTTCGATTTTTGAGGCAACATGTTTCTGATATTTTTTGGTAAAGAAAGAGTAGAAGACAGAGAGATATGAGAGGAAGAAGAGGAAGAAGGAGCTGAAGTCGAAGGAGTTGTTTCCATGTTTTGAAATCTTCTTCTAGGAGTTTAAATAATGTTATCTGAAATTACTAATGATACCACCTCTGCGAGTGTTCAACCTAGCTCTGATACCATTCTGGGTAGTTGTACGTGGCGTTGTTAAACCAGAGAGATCATGCTGCAAGAGCATGCTTTGAACCAGTAGTCCGCATTCTCGGGTATTCCAGTCGATATACACTTATCCATCAAATACCACATCCGAAAATCATAAACAAAACAGTTTTTCACGATACCACCCGAAAACACGGTCATACAAGACCTTCAAAGAGGGTGAACGTTGTGAGAAAATAATTTCTTTTTATAAAATCGGTTTTGGAGGATAAAATCAGGATCTTTCTGGTGCACAAGATCTTTGGAATCAAGGCAAGTGCAAAGCATACTCAGTATAGGAATACAGGTGAACGTATCTTTATTAATTCAAATAACTTCTTTGATTCCTAGAAGAAAGAAAAGATTTAAAGAGACATCATAGAGATAGGAAAAACTTATTTCAACTTTCATATAAAGTTCTTTAAAAGAAAATTAGAAAATACAAAACAACTTTGTTAGGGCCCTAGGTATGTTGTACTACAAGGCTAGCACATTTGTTCTTTAAATCATATGCCCTTGGGCCTAATTAATTGATCTTTTTGGGTGTTACATATCACCGTCCCCAAAAGATTACCTTTTACTAAGCTTAGAGGGCTTGCCCTCTTTAAGAACTTTGCAACCTTGTAGTACAACAACCCATCTTTAGAAATTCATTTTTTTCTAAAACGTCGTCTTTTAAATTAATTCATGAAATGCATGTGTTCAATGCACACATGTCATAATATGTGAACAACAAAATTAACATACAATGGTGCTTAGGAACAACATTCTTTAATGTATGCGGTAATGCTGTCCATATGGAGATTAAACAAAATTGGACTATAATATAGGCGACAGAGCCGACCATAGCATAATTGAGTAAAAGTATCACAGATTAGGCGGCATAGTCGATCATAACATAATTAAGTACAAGTATCATAGATTAGACAGTATAGCCGACCATACAAGGATTAAATAAGAAAATATCATAATATAGGCGGCATAGCCGACTATATAAGAATTTAGATTATAACTAATTACATCATAATAGCCATCACAACATAAAAGAATTGTTAAAACTAAAGTTAAGTATGAAAAGATTTTTTTCCCTATATTGGAGTTAAAGTGTTGACTTTTTTAGATCCTTGTAAATTAAAGATTTCTCTACTTTTGATGTTATGACTTAGAATAAAAGAGAATGAAATTTCTAGGTTGGATTGAAAATGAAAGGGGGTAGGGGTATTTATAGAATTTCTTAAGGCTAATAGATGAGTAGGATTTTGCCACCATAACTCTTGATTAATGATTCATAAATACCTTACTAAATTCTAGAATTCTTAACTCTCTCTACAAACTTCTCTTACATCATCACTCATGTCATTATTTATGTCATCATTACTTAGAATTAAATATTTTATATTATTATTATTATTATTATTATTATTATTATTATTATTATTATTATTATTATTATTATTATTATTATTATTTTAATACTTAAGGGAACTTATTAACTTAAAGTAAATTCCATTATATTTAAGTGAGAAAATTGTACCTCACATGAAGGGCATGGCTTCTACGTGATGGCAACAAGTACAGAATTAAAAAAGAGTTATGAGAAAGCCATTGATCAATTTATGACCAGAATGCAGAAGATGATGAAAGAGTATTTCTTACCAGTAGATCATTAACAGCAGAGTATGTGAAATATCATAAATACAGGCAAGTAAATCAAAATATTGATGAATATACAAAGAATTTTATACTCTACACACAACAAATAATATGGAACAGGTTTTGTCTCAGGTGTTTGAAAAGACAGTTTGACTTGACCATCTTATCTTCTTTCAAACATGGCTTCAGTGGTCTGTACTGACTCAGAATTTTGATGGAAATGCTCATAATTGGTAAGCCATTCAAGAGGCATAAGTTAGGTCAAATCCCTAGAGGCTGAAAGAGTTATTTTCCATTAAGTTGCGATGTGTTCTTTTTTTTGTAAAAGAAAAAAAAAATTCACCTTCAGAGCCGTCTTTATCTTTTTTTTTAATGGTGTTTGTGCTGTATTCTTCTGCATGATGTCAACGATGGTGGCCATTAGCCAGTCACTAGTTAGTGTGTCTGATCTCTCATTCCCATATATTTATTGTTGATAACAAAGTGGATATTTATTTTCCACTTTAGTACAAAAGTTAGATTGGATTTCTGCTAGATCTTGCTGTATTTTGACTTTAATATTCTTCATTTGTGACCCTACTAATTTGCATTGTCTTTAACATTATTTATCTCGATTATTTTGCGTTTGCAACATGAATTTATGTCATTGCTAGCCTTTTTTTTTTTTGTAATTTGAACACCGAAATTAATGGGGTGCCGAATAATTGATACAATGAAAGACCTATTCGTAAATGAATAAAAACCCAAATATTACAACTGTGCTAAAAATATATAGTGACCCAGTTTGGCTGTTGACAATAAACCGTGTTTTCAATCATGGTTCATTGTTAAATTAATGATGTCGAAGTGAGATTATTTAATTTATTAAGACGTTGAGGCCATGTGCTAACCCAGGAAAAAAGTTAAGAGAATTTTTACTTTCTCCATTATCATGGATGTGGAAGATGTGTTGCGCTTTAGGATACTTTTTTCACTTTTTAGTTGTTCCTTGTCTCTTGCCTAAACTTTCACTGTGTAAATGCCATCTTATTAATTACATCAAGCAAAAAGTTTAAAGAAATTTAATAATTAAGATAAAGAAATTTACTAATTTTTCAATTCCATTAACGATTAATTACAATGATTAATGCAAATGAACTAGAACAAAAGGCCTTTAGAGATGGCTTTATTTTTTTTCAAATTAGTAGTTTCATAAACTGGCAACTCTTCTCTGTATCTTCCAATTCCATTCAAGTGATCGAGTTCAAAGAGATCAGAACTTGAATAGCTAAAAGCGTCATCTTCATCTTCGTCATCATTGTCATTGTCGTGATTAGGAGAAAAATCTCTTGAAACAAATTCACTGATTTCCTTGTTTGATAAAAATGTGTCTACTTCAATTTCATTCTTCTTCAAGAGCACTCGATCTTTTAATGAAGGCAGTAAGCTCGGATCATCTTCATAAATACATTTATGGCCGCAAGGTCTACAGTCTTCATCAACAACAATACTAACAGGATAAAACCTGACAGACCTTTTAATGCCATAGTTGTTGATAATGTTACCTTTGGAAGGGGTAGGGGTGTCGGCATTGCTCACACATGACCTTGAACAAGTGGATTTTGATTTACGATCAAAGTTCACATCCTCCATAGCTTTGACGGTGCATACGTTTACTTTCTTTGCATTTCCCGAACTGAAAATCGAGTTCAAGAAACTAGTGAAGCGACCACCCGGTGAAATGGGCTGCTTCACTTTCTTGAGCTCACCGTATATTTTCAAGGCTTTGAGTTTAGTCCTTGTAAAACCGCCTTCGGGCTTTTGCTTTTGCTTTGGCTTTGGATTTTCTTCATCGATAATTCTCCTATCGAACTGCATGCATTTAACGGATTGAACCGGCTTCGATCTTTTTGATCTCTCTTTATAAAAACTGCGAGAGTCTGCGCATGCAGAGCTAGTAGAATCTGATGAAGAATTTGAAGTTGAATTATTTTTTAAATTCAAAATGGAGTCGAGGCTACTCTGCTTCTCCATCCAGTTCTCCACCATGATGGCTCTTCGTAGAGTATCAGCTTCTTGTTCCACTCTGGAATTCCTCTGTCTCGTCATTAGGGCTTTATCACAACAAAAACCCATCTCCTCTTTTCTCTTATTATTATTGTTGGATTCATCAATTGAATGGTAAATGGCATCAAGAAGAGAAGAAGAAAAAGAAGGGGTCCTTCTCCTTTGATACATCTCTAAGTTGCTGCACAGTGCACACAGATTAAGATTAATTTGTAGTTGAAGCAAGCAATTAAACTGAGAAGAGCTAAATTTAAAACAACAAGACAAGGTGGATTTAGTTTAATGAAGGTAAGAGCTTTTGTGTCTTCTTAGAGAATGTCAAAAGCTGCCAAAGACTCATTAATTACTAGGCAACTTGATCATGCGAAGAAGAAGAAGAAATGGAGAGAGAAGTATAAAAGAAGAGAAAATTTTTCTCTTAATGGACGACTGGCTTGTGTTTTGTGCTTGGGCTTGTGCTTATTTTTATATATATTATGTACGGATCTGAATATAAACAGAGCATAATGAAGAAAAAAAGCCGAATGACACGCTTGGAATTGGATTTTGATTTTTGATTTTAGAGTCTGAAAAAAAAAAGGGCAAATTGAGAAGTGAGTAATGCTGATGCACACGCTGTAATTGCTCTCTGTATAAAAGTTTAAAAGCAGAATCCCGCGCGTGCGGGTTGATTACAGTTGGAGGATGCCAGGCTGGTGTTAATGTAAGACGTAAGACGAGTGTGACCGCTTAGCCCAAGGCCCGACTACAGTACATCCGGTGCATCAAGCTTCGATTTGACAAGACATGCAACTAATGCAATTATTAAATGCGTCAAACAATGGGATCCAGCTATGTTGTAACAGTTGCAACATACCACACTTTTTGTCTTTATTCTAAATTATTATTGGATGTAAACTAAGTAAATCTGACTGTTAAAATTAGAAAGTAGGTAAAGGTCTATGGCCGGTTGTTGAAAGCAATTATAAAAAAATTATTAAATAAAAAAAGTGTACAAAAATATATTGAATAAGAGTCCATGTATATACTGATTTTGACTTTGTTTTGGAAGGCCGTCGCTGAAAAATTTTTCACACCCCAGAATTTGAGATCATCAAAATCTTTTCAACCCCTATAAAATCCGATCGTCAAACTATTTTCCACTCCAGAAATTGCAATCAATTTCTCATAGAAATAGCTATCGTCAAGTTTCAGATGTAACTGATAACATATTGCAGGAGACCTTTTCTAGTAAGTATCCATCTGTAAAAGGAGCCAAAGTTATCATCGACTCGAATACTGGCCGTACAAAAGGTTACAGTTTTGTTAGATTTGGTGATGAAAATGAGAAGTCAAGGGCCATGACCGAAATGAATGGTGTGTATTGTTCAAGTAGGCTGATGCGCATAGATGTTGCAACCCCAAAAAGGCTTCTGGATATCAACAACAGTATTCTTCACAAGCTCTTGTATTGGCTGGTGGACCTACGTCAAATGGTGCTAGGGTCCAAGGATCTGATGGCGAGTCCAATAATGCGACTATATTTGTTGGGGCACTTGATTCTGATGTCAGTGATGAGGATCTCAGAGAGCCTTTTTCTCATTTTAGTGAGATTTTCTCTGTTAAAATACATGTTGGTAAAGAATGTGGGTTTGTGCAATTTGCAAACACAAAGGATGCTGAGGTTGCATTGCAGAAGTTACAAGGGACCGCTATAGGAAAGAAAACAGTCCACCTTCCTCGGGATCACAATCCTAGGAACAAACAACGGAGAGGAGATCACAATAACCACTGGAATGGGGCACACTATGGAGGTCAGGGCTATTGTGGCCATGGATATACTTTTCCATCAAATCAAGATCCAAACGTGTATGTTGCAACAGTGGTTCCCGGTGCTTCTTAAGAAGTATGAGGGTAGTACGACACCGTGTAATCTGAACTTGCTGAACTGTCTGAAATTTTACCCAATGAGATCTATGAACTAAAGTAGAATGGATTTTTCTGCTGAATATGTAGCTAAATCTGTAGTTTGCAGAATTTTGTAGCTGGAATATACTTAATAGCTTGGAGATGTGTGAGGCTTGTATTATTATTTTTCATGCTTGGGGATTCTGTTTGAGAGGGATTGTTATGTTTGTGTTTCTGAACTAAACTCAAGAGGAGAATGACAAGAACAGAACTCTTGAATGCCCATAAAAAAAAAATGTTTCAATTTTAAGTGTCTCCCATAAAGTTAGAAATTCCAATCGGTAAAATTGAAGGCGGATATATGACTCTGGCAACCAACTGGAAAAGATATTAGGCGGTGGTGCAAGTTTAGGATACATGACTTCAATATACCTCTTCTTTCAACAAAATTAAACAATGATTCCATGTCATAACAATATTATCTTCCCTGATTCCAATAAATATACATGATCGGCCTCCCAAGCTAATTTCTACCATCGTACTCTTTCAAAAACATTAACCATCTTTTGTTAGGAATTAACCACCGCGGCTGCTTCGAACGGCACAACAACATACCAAACATACACAATATTCATTCTGGTTTCAGATATGACTAGTTCAGTAGTTCCTAAACTTTCTGCATCGCTCAGTTTGGGTTGTAGTGATCGGCTACAGTAACAAATTCCCAATCGGAATCATTCCCCTCAAAGCCGATGTTCATATACCAACCATCGAATTCCAACAATTTGGGATCGTCTTCTTTTGACCTCAGTGTCTCCATATTATTTCTCAAATTAAAATCACTTACACTGGCTATAGTAACAAAATTGCCATTGAATTCATTCGGCCAACATAGCCCAAGTTGTAGCATAGGTGAATCATCCAAATATTCTACCTGAAGAATATTGCAATCATCTTCTTCTGATTTTGGTGCCTCCACAATATTTGTCAAATAAAATCAATTACACCTACTGCACAAACAAATGCACCATTTAATTGATATGCCTTACAGCCCCAGCCCATGATGCAACATGCGTGAATAATTGAAAATTTTTCCCCAAGAAATTGCGACAAATTTCGTTCGATTCAAGCGTCTCCAGATTGATTCTCAACGACGATCCATCAAACCCTAATTTCTATTTTTTATACATAAAACATAACTGGTTTAATCGGACGAATTTTGTGCAACCGGCATCAACGGTTCCCGGTGTATACCTCATTTATCAACCATCTAATTTCAACCTTTGGATTCATTTAATTAACATCCAACGACATTTTAGAATAGAGACAAAAAGTGTGGTATGTTGCAACTGTTGTAACATAGGTGAGTCCCAAACAATGATTGTAAAATTAGAAAATGTCAAGTTATATAATTACATAATATACATTAACTCAATAGTTGCTGTAATATAAGAGTATAAATAATAAAAATTAGAATAATTATCCGTGATTCACTTATTTTTTGTATTTTTTTAAAAATATACAATTCTTAATTTTTTTATTGAATTCTACTTGAAATTATATTATTTTGCACATGTCTATTTCTATCTTTAAATAATGTTGTTGTGAAATGATAAATTTACCTTTATGGTATCAGTAAAGCTCTAACAGTATTACAGGAGGAGTGGACCTGTAAAAAAAATATTAACTACAAGTGGAGCGCAACAAAAAAAAGGGGTTTTATAAATTTAAAAAAAACTAAAAAAAAGGTGGTCGGTGGATAATTATCCTAAAAATTGTATGTGTGTTATTAATAGTAATTGTTGGGTGAATATATGTTATATGTAATTTAACAAACTCTTGTAAAATAACCAACCCAATATTTGTAATTGTATAATTAATTGAAGATTTTTATTTTTTGAACTAATGATTAATATAACACAAAAAGATTAATATAACATCAAAACATAATTTTCTCATATTTATTGTTAATCAGAGATAATTATGATAATATTGTAAAATCAATTAAGAATTATATTTAATTATTTGATGATTAATTTATTAAAAAAAGAACACCTATACCTCTTAAGATTTAGAGAAATAATTATACAGACTTCTAATTTTTTTAATAAAGGACATTGAGATCTCTTTTTGACTATAGCACCTTTTGTAGATGGTAATTAAAAAATTTGACTTTAAAATTTTTAGCAAATATAGATATAATCTGAATCGTTAATTTGTCTAATAGACTAATATATTAGAATATTTTTATTATATAAAATAATTTTAATGTTTATTTTAATAACATGTTTATATTTATTATAAAATTTTAAATAAATCTTTGGATTAAAAAAATTTAACAATTAATATAACTTATCTCGTGTGTTAATAATACTAAAATTATTTTATATAATATTGAAAATAATTTAAATTTTATATATTTATTTTACTATTATTTTTCTATTTATTATAAAATTTAGTTTAATAAAATTATTTCAAATTGTATTTATTGTTCCATTTATGTAATATTATATTTCCATTTATTATAAAATATTGGAGTCAATTTTTTGATTTAATAGAGCCAAAATGTATTATAGTCAAAGAGAGTATTGGTGTCTCTTATTGAAAACTTAGAACTATACACGACCATTTTCCAAAACCTTAACGGTATAGGTGTAAATATACCAAGCCGCAACTTACATTAACAAGAGTGGGAGGCTTTGGGTCTGGAGAGGGTTGGTAAGTGTGGGTGTTGCAAGGAGTTTTTGTAAAAGAAGACTTTTTCTTTTTTCTTCTTCTTCTCCTCATGGTTTCTAACTCATAATCAATATCCGTGTCTGAATCTTCAAGACAAGGACAATCAGGATTGCACATATGGGCTTCAGGAACATCTGTTGAGTGTCAGAAAGTGTATATTTATAAAGGAAAAAATCGTCATTTTACACTTCAAGTCTCAATAACATCTGTAATTTTATTTATTTAAGTCTCTTGTTATTTAATTATGTGTGTTTTGTTTTAATTAAGTATTTTATATATTTTAGGGGCATCGTAGTCATTTCACAATAAATGAGAGATCGGATAGCAAAACGGACGTCACTTTTGAACTCAGGATAGTCGAAAACCTTAAGAAGAGCATAAAAGGAAAAAAAGATCGCTTCACACGTCTGGGCATCGTTCACATGTATGTGTACTATTCACGGATATCGCTTCACGACAATCGCTTTATTCACAGCGTTCTTTGTTCAAACCATGTGCAAACCGTGTTACTGTTCAAACCGCGTGGTCAAACCCGTGGTCAAACCGTGTTATTGTTCATTGATGACGTGGCGCAATCCTGTGCGTCCAAATTATTTTTAATCTGATGGTCATGATTCACTCAATGTATCTATAAAAAGGGGGCCTCCCCCCCTAATTTGATACCCATGAATCCATTTTTTAGCTTAGTTTTCTGTAATTCTTTCTCCATCTTGTATTTTTTATGTATTTTAATAAATTTTCATTTTACCCTTAGTTCAATTATGAGTAGCTAATTTTCTTTCAAGCTTGGGTTGAAGGTGAAGTCTCAACATGTGTCATGGGCTTTATTTGGTAAATTTATTTTCTCTTCCCCTTTAATTTCTGTGGAGGTTTTGACTTTTCGTCGACAAATAATAATAATTTTGTCTAATTATCGCCTTAGTTTTACTGGCACCCTAGTATAAGGTTATTATTATTTGGCACGATAAGCCCTTAGCACCATATTGATTAGAGCGTGGTTCATGAGGTGTGGATTCCCCTCTCATGATTTAATTGGTATTAATAAGGATTATTTAGCCCATGATGCATGTTGATACGGATCCAGATACCCAAGTGCTTTATCTCAATAGTTTCCAGTTTAATTATTTCTACCAATCCAATTTAAATTCCAGCATCATCTAAATCACTTCCACACAAATCCAACCACCCATTTACATAATTAGTTCTACATATAATTAAAATCCACCTCCTCGTGGGATCGACACTCAACACCATTAATCTATTCTACAATAGATTCGGCCACTGAGTTCAACAAAATTTGCACAACAAGTTTTTGGCGCCGTTCCCGGGGAGGTAAGTATTTTGATTTGTAGAATTAATTTTTTGTAAATGGGTGGTTGGATTTGTGTGGAAGTGATTTATTACAAGATTGCACCACGTCATCAGTGAACAGTAACACGGTTTGACCACGGGTTTAACCACGCTGTTTGAACAGTAACACGGTTTGCACACGGTTTGAACGAACGCTTGATGCGAACGATTAATCGTGAATAAAGATATCCATGAACAACGATGCAGTACATGTGAATAGTGCCGTACGTGTGAACAGTGTCATTTTTCCTTTTATGCTCCTCTTAAGGTTTTCGACTGTCCTGAGTTCAAAAGTGACGTCTGTTTTGCTATTCGAAATCTCGTTCATTGTGAAATGACCATGATACCCCTAAAATACACAAAATACTTAATTAAAACAAAACATATATAATTAAATAACAATGGACTTAAATAAATAAAATTAGAGATGTTAGTGAGACTTGAAGTGTAAAATGATGATTTTCTCCTTTATAAATATACACTTTCTAACACTCAACACACCCCCCAACCAGCTTCTTGCTAGTCCCTAGCAAATAAAGTGAAAATAAAATTCAAACCCAAAAATTTTTTTTTTTAAACAAACTTGTTTATTCAATCAGACTAAGGATAGCAATCAAATAAAAGTATAAGCATTATCTCCAGTCGAAAGAAACATCACACCCATATCAACCATCCACATGAATCAACCAAGTAAATACAGCTACTTTAAAAAATGACATGTCAAACCCCAAAATCTCACCGGTAATAGTGACACTCTCACAAGGAAATTAAACCCAATAAAAATTGTCACTTCAATGAATGATAAATGGAGTGAAGATAGTAAAGAAATAATATCACACACTCTCACCAAGATGAAAAGAATATGCCCACAACTTAGAAATAACACGATCTCAAGTCAAACAAAATGCTAGTCAACCCAATTTATTTACTATTTTTTTTCCTTTTTTTTTTTGCACCACTAGATCCTTTCAGCCCATATAACTAGCTTCTACTTTAGACTATAGTTCCCTAAAATTAAGAAGGACTTTTATTAGGATATAAGGTGGGCTAGGGACATAGTTAACAAAGAAAGGAAAATAGAGAAAACAAAATATATGTTTGAGAAAAATAATATTTTTTTTTTGGAAACTAAAAAGTGCATTTCACTTATTTATTATTGTATTATATCTCTCTTTTTTTTCTTTTCTTTTTTTTAAGGATTTTTTTTTTCTTTTCTTTCTCTTTTTTTTCTTTTTTTTCGGTATTGCTCAACTTTACTAAACAAAACAATTATTTATATTTTTCTCAAACATGAATAGGTGATGGAACTTGTAAGATATCAGGTAATACTCCAAATTGGAGTGGGTTAAGACGATAAGTTGACAAAGAAAAGTTTTTTTTTTAAATAAAAGGCTCAAAAGGGCTAACTATTGATATTTCACATAAGGGATGGCTAGAAAGGCTCAAACGGGTCAAAGATGGCATTTCCATCATCTTTTAGGGCTCAAGATAATCCTCCATATCTACTAATTAAATGGACATTCAGATGTAGCAATAACTTTTTCTCTTTTTTTTTTTAAGCAATTTTTTTTAGAGGGTTGATTCAAAAGAATATAGAGATCGTAAAATAGTAAACTGCTAAGTTGTATGAAAGATGGGCAAAAAGGGTTACTCTCCAAGAAAAATAATAGGCTCAAAAGCTCACTTGGTATTCATTATGACATGTCAATTCTTTCAAGCAACTCATATTTATCTCCGACATCAACATGTAGAGTAGCAAATATAGTGTAACATCACTCAAGACCAAAGATAATACAAATACTAAAATTCGAAAGTCATCATGTCATCTAAAAATAAAAACAAAATCACACTATTTTTTTTTTAAACAACATTCTACCCCCCAACCTATTCTAAACATGAAAGGAAAATATGCATGCAGAAATGTGAAAATTATGCAGAAAAACTAATTGGAAAAGTTACACTTAAAATGATAGAAAAAGAAAATGATTTTTTTTTAAAGAAGAAGATGCGTTTCTAGAGGCACTACACTCTATATTCAGCCATCTTTGACTCAAAAATTTGAAAATGCATATTTATAAAGGAGAAGTCAAAAAGAAAAAGTTAGAAAGATCACACGAAAAATAAGAAATTTTTTTTTTATTTTTTTCTTTTTTTTTGAACTAAGAAGATGCGTTTCTAGAGTAACTACACTCCATATTCAGCCATCTTCAACACAAAAAGTTAGCAACAGTTAGTTTCTACAACAAAAAATTAGTAAAAACTTAACCAATATTCCACAATTGTCAACTATCCCCTCCCCCCAACCAGAACTAAACATTGTTCTCAATGTTTTAAAGGAAAGAAGTAGAGTTTAGAAGACATCACCTGGGTGATGCAACACAGAATAAAATATTTATAGGCGAAGATTTAAATCTAATTTGTACTTCTTACTGCTACTATTGTTACCATCGTTATTTGTACACTCCAACACCAAGGTCTTGGGATCTGGCTCTGGTTGATAAGCTTGTAATAGATCAAGTAGCTCATTAGCAGTGTGAGCACAAATAAAAAGCTTTTTCACCGAGGAAGGAATGAAGTAGTTTTTTATTGCATGGTTAAGAAATGCGATAAAGCCATCATAAAAATTATTGACATTTAACAAACCGATGGGTTTCTGATGAATGTGCAGATGGGCTCAAGATGCTAAAGTGATAAGTGCCTCTAGAGTTGCAAGATCTCCTGGTAAGAAAATAAAAGCATCAGCATGATTAAGCATTTCAGTTATTCTTTCTTGCATACCTGAGACAACTAACTCTTCTCCAGTCGGTGAGTTAGACAAGCAGCCCAAAGGTTTTAGGGCTTGTGGTATGATGCCTAACACTTGACTTCCTCTGACAAAAGCAGCTTCTGAGACCAATTTTGATAACCCTCGGTCACCTCCGCCGTACACCAAGTGTAATTTTCTCTCTGCTATGTTTCGACCAAGATCGATGGCTGCCTCAAAGAACTCTTTATATTTGCCATAGTTAAATCTAGAAAGCACACAGATGTTCTTGAATTGTTTATTGGGAGTAGCTGCCATTAGGATAATTCTCAAAAATAATTTGTGAGTGCAAATGAAAAGAATCATATTTAAGGATCTTGGCGGCAGTGGGTCACAGCTGTGAATGAGGTGTCATGTCTTTGTCAATTAATCGTGTAATGCACATGGCTTGAGAGTCAAAAAGGAAACAGTAAAAAGGAAAAGCAAACAATGATAAAATAAAATTATTAAAGACAATAATGTAAATGGTAAAACAACAGTGAAATAAAACAACAGTAAAGTAAAAGGATATTTACAAGTAGTTGCGACTGTGGCTCACATCTTCCTCTGGTTTTACGTCCAGAAACGGCTTCAACGCCCTCTATGGGTTAAGGATAGGCTTCTCATCCAGTTTTCTTATAAACTGGCAAACAAGGTCGTTTATAGTCAGATTCCCGAGACTGTATCGTGCATGCTCTTTCTGGAATGATGGCCATAACTGGAGAATCGCTCCTTGCACATATCCACTGGGATGCGTTTCAAGAGATAAAAGGATATCATCCAATGACTCCTTATTCAAGTCATCCCTAATGAATTGAATCTTATCTTCTCTGTTATCAAACACCATTCCTAAAGAACATCGTTTTTTATCGCATATCATTCTGGCACACTTATGACAAGCAACCGAAATTTTTCGAGCTCTTCGCTTTCTTGCGTAATTTCCTTTACCACAACCAGGCATGTATGCAATAAATTTAAGAGGCAACTCACCTGCCAAGCGTACTTTAGCTTCGATTAACCAACGGATATCAGCAGGTATGTTATTCCTCATGAGCAATCGCATGCGTTCGGATCGAGCTTTATAGATTGTGAGGAGGGCATTCTGAGGAAGTGAAGGGAATCGACTATGAAGCTTTGCTAAGATCTCGTTTCTATCCATACCTTCGCCTCAGAAGATCAGTAATTATGGGAAACTGAAGTAACCGACTTGATTGTCACGGAGTACCGTTATCCGCCACTTGACCGGGTTGACAAACTAAAACACACAAACAGAGTAACAAATAAAAACACACAAAGAAAATCACAATCGTCCTCTTATGAAATTTACCTCAAGCTCCAACTGGATGTTGTAGACACTTCTCTCAATGTCTCTGAGTTGGCTTTCTAAATCCTCAACGTGGGATATTAACTCCGGTGGTTGTAGCTTCCAAATACGATGTGTTTTACAAAATCGTATCTGGCCTCTAAGATGAGATTGGACACGTTGAAGTCTTCTAAGGATGTTCAAGAGGAACTGTCTCATGATTAAAAGTGATAAAAGAAAACTTAATGGTTAAACAAACACACTTATGCACAAATGATTTCAATTAGCAGAAGAAGATAAATAAATAAATAAATAAATCAAATCACCGAAAAGAAAAATCTTAATTCAAATCTGGTGGGTCACTTAAATTTATTTCGGTGTCCTCTCCATGTGGTTAGTACTCTAGATATGGCTTTAATCTTTGACCATTAACTTTAAACGTGACACCATTCTTTGGGTCCTTAATTTCAATTGCCCCATGTGGAAAAACAGTATGAACAATGAAGGGGCCAGACCATCGAGAACGCAACTTACCTGGGAATAGGTGCAAACGAGAATTGAATAAAAGTACTTTCTGACCTGGAGTGAAAGATTTTCTCATAATCTGCTTATCATGAAAGACTTTCATTCGCTGCTTGTAAACTTTGGCATTTTCGTATGCATCATTACGAATTTCTTCAAGTTCTGCCAGCTGTAATCGCCTTTCTGAGCCAGCTTGCTGCATGTCAAAATTGAATTTCTTGATGGCCCAGTACGCACGATGCTCGAGTTCCACAGGTAGATGGCAAGCTTTTCCATACACTAGCCTGTAGGGTGACATCCCAATTGGGGTCTTGAAAGCCGTTCTATATGCCCATAATGCATCATCGAGTCTTAATGACCAATCTTTTCTGTCTGGCCTCACGGTCTTTTCTAAGATGTGCTTTATTTCTCGATTGGAGATCTCAACTTGGCCACTGGTTTGCGGATGATAAGGAGTCGCCACTTTATGAGTGATGGAGTACTTTGTCAAAAGTGCTTTGAATGATTTATTGCAAAAGTGGGTACCACCATCACTGATTATTGCCCGAGGGCATCCAAAGCGTGAAACAATGTTGCTCTTCAAAAACCCTAGCACCACTTTATGATCATTCGTCCTGCATGGAATTGCCTCTACCCATTTTGATACATAGTCAACAGTAACCAATATGTAATGATGGCCAAAAGAAGCGGGAAAGGGTCCCATGAAGTCGATACCCCACACATCAAAAATCTCAACCACTAAAATTGGATTTAGTGACATCATGTTCCTTTGTGTAATGCTCCCCATTCGTTGACACCTATCACATGAAGAGTAAAAGTTGTAAGCATCTCGAAATATAGTTGGCCAATAAAAACCACATTGTAGAACTTTTGTCATTTTGTTTTCTTAAGCTAAAAATGGCCTCCACAAGCTTGTTTATGAAAGAACGAAAGGATGTTATGAAATTCATTCTCTGGGACACATCGTCGAATAATTTGATCCGCACAATACTTGAACAGATAGGGGTCATCCCAGAAAAAATTCTTTATTTCCGCAAAGAATTTAGCCTTGTCCTGCTTGGCCCAATGCTCTGGAAGTTTACCTGTAACAAGATAATTAACGATATCAGCATACCAAGGTAATACTTCCACACTCATTAATTGCTCATCCGGAAATGACTCATTCAATATTAAAGGTTCTGTTATTGTGTTAAAATGGAGACGAGAGAGATGGTCAGCCACAACATTTTCTGTCCCTTTCTTATCTTTGAACTCCAAGTCAAACTCCTGCAAAAGCAACACCCAACGAATTAATCTAGCTTTTGCATCTTTCTTTGTGAGAAGATATTTAAGAGCAGCATGATCGGTGAACACAAAATTTTACAACCAATGAGATAAGATCGAAATTTTTCTAATGTAAACACTACTGCTAGCATTTCTTTTTCAGTAGTTGAATAGTTCAACTGTGCATCATTTAATGTCATACTAGCATAGTAAATAACATGGGGAATTCGATCTACCCTTTGTCCTAATACTGCTCCTACTGCATAATAAGATGCATCACATATAAGCTCAAATGGTAAGCTCCAGTTTGGTGGCTGAATTATGGGTGATGACGTCAACAATCGCTTTAGCTTTTCAAATGCTACAAGACATGAATCATCAAAAATAAAATGTGCATCCTTAGCAAGTAAATTGCATAAAGGTCTAGAAACTTTGCTAAAATCCTTAATGAAACGTCTATAAAAACCAGCGTGCCCAAGGAAAGATCTTACTTCTCTGACTGTTTTAGGTGGAGGAAGATTGGAAATGAGATCCACCTTGGCTTTGTCAACCTCAATACCTTTGCTCGAAATTATGTGACCAAGAACAATACCTTGATTTACCATAAAATGGCACTTCTCCCAATTTAAAACCAAATTCTTCTCTATACATCTCTGCAAAACTTTCGTCAAATGATGTAAACATTGATCAAATGAGTCACCAAAGACAGAAAAGTCATCCATAAAGACCTCAAGGAATCGTTCAACCATATCAGAAAAAATGCTTAACATGCATCGTTGAAATGTAGCAGGTGCATTACATAATCCAAACGGCATTCTCCTATATGCAAATGTGCCAAAAGGGCAAGTGAAAGTGGTTTTCTCTTGATCTTTTGGTGCTATGGGAATCTGATTGTATCATGAATAGCCATCTAGAAAGCAATAAAATTCATGGCCTGCTAATCTATCAAGCATTTGATCAATAAATGGTAAAGGAAAATGGTCTTTACGTGTGACAGAATTTAACTTTCTATAATCAATGCATACACGCCATCCTGTAGTCACTCTAGTGGGTATCAATTCATTATCAGCATTGGTAACTACTGTGACTCCTGACTTTTTGGGGACAACTTGCACAGGACTGACCCATGAACTATCAGAAATTGGGTAAATGATACCTGCATCTAATAGTTTAAGGACTTCCGTTCTAACAACTTCTTTCATGTTAGGATTTAACCGACGTTGCATTTCCCTAGTAGATTTAGCATTTTCATCAAGGTGAATGTAATGCATGCGATCTCTTTGGGTTTATACCTTTTATGTCTGCTATGGTCCATCCTAATGCTCCTTTGTGTTCTTTTAAAACATCCAACAACTTACCTTTTTACTCGTCATTTAGGGATGATGAGATGATTACCGGTAGAGTGCTTTCTTCTCCCAAGAACGCATATTCCAAAGTGTTGGGTAATGGTTTGAGCTCGAGTTTCGGTGGTGATTCTGATGATGAGATGATTTTCTTCTCTGATGGTGCTAGTTGTTCAACTCTTGACTTCCATTTATTAGTGTTCATGGATGGTGCTGTGTCAAGTAATGCGTTGACCTCATCGACTGATCTGTCAACATCAAAATCCAAACCAAAGTGAGTTAAACATGTTTGTAAAGGGTCATCACTAAGGTTTGAAAGAAAAGTATCATCAACTAATGCTTCAATTAAATCCACGTCAACAATTCCATCATCTGCATTGTGAGGTTGTTTGGAAATGTTGAAGATGTTGAGCTCCATGGTCATATTGCCAAAGGACAACTGCATATTTCCAGTTCTGCATTGAATGTGAGCATCCGCAGTTGCCAAGAAAGGTCGGCCTAGGATAATGGGGATGTGCTTCCTTGAATCCTGTATTGGTTGAGTGTCAATTACAATGAAATCAACAGGAAAATAAAACTTGTCTACCTGTATAAGCACGTCCTCCACAATACCACGAGGTATTTTCGTGGACCGATCTGCAAGCTGTAACACCACTGGAGTTGGGTGTAATTCTCCCAATCCAAGTTTCACAAATACTGAGTAAGGCAAGAGATTAACACTAGCTCCTAAATCCAACAAAGCATTCTCAATTGTGTGGTTCCCTATACTACATGAAATAGTAGGGGAGCCTGGGTCTTTACATTTTAGAGGAATTTTGTGTTGGAGTATAGAACTAACATTTTCAGTTAAAAAGGCCTTTTTCTGAACATGAATGTTTCTCTTTTTAGTACAAAGGTCTTTAAGAAACTTGGCATAAGATGGAACTTGTTTTATTGCATCAAGTAAAGGGATGTTAACACTTACCTGTTTTAAGACTTCAAGAATCTCACCTGTGGATTTTTTCTTCTTTCCTTTAGCTAACCTCTGAGGAAATGGAGCTTTAGGAACGTATTCCCGTGGGTTGGCTTCTTCTTTCTCCTCCGGTGGCGAGTCTTCAACATTTACGGGTACAATTTGATTTTCTTTAGTTGCTGGCATTTCCACTTTGTTGTCTACTTTTTTTCCTTTTCGTAAGGTCATAACGGCTTTGACCTCTCCATGCTGTTGTGGTGAACTGGTACTTGCTTCATGTACTCTTTTAGGATTAGACACTGGTTGACTTGGAAATTTACTTTTCTCAACAGTCATTGCCAAAGTCTGAACTGAAGAAGCAAGTTGTCCCACCATCTTCTCGAGGCTTGAAACTGATTGGGCTTGTGAGTTGAAGCCTGCTCTCATCTCATTCCGTAGTCCATCAATGGTGCGGTTTTGTTGCTCGATTGTAGATTGAGTAATATTCTTGAAATTTTGGAATGAATCCTCCCATGGTCTGGGTTGAGAGTAATTCTGGTTCTGATTGTATGGTCTAAATGGTGGCTGAGAGGCTTGAGGAACTTGAGGAATTGGTTGCATTGGTGGAGCTGGAGCTGCTGGTCCATTCTGTTGGAATCCCTAAGACCATGAAAAATTGGGGTGGTCTCTCCATCCAAGGTTATATGTATTGGAGTATGGGTTATAATTTGATGGCTTCCTCATGACACCGATGGCATTGACTTGATCTGAATACGACTCATGGTCATGTGGCTCTGTTGATTTGGCAGTTGTCAAAGATGCTATTTGTCGAGAAAGGCCTTCAACCATCTCTTTGACTTCTTTGATTCCCGAATTAGACTCGCCAATGTGAACCTCATTCACTCCTTTAATTCTTCTACTATTCCTGAGAGATCGACTCCGTTGTTGGGAATTATCTGCTTGTCACTGGAAGAAATCCCAAATCTCTGATGCACTTTTTGACATTAGCTCTCCTGCACTTGTTGCCATTAGCCATTCTTGCACATTTGGCAATAATCCTTCCAAGAAGTATTGGCATTGGTGCCATTTCTCGTACCCATGATGTGGACACTTCAAAAGTAGCCCATTGAATCGCTCCCATGCTTCGAAAAACTGCTCGTCTTCTCTTTGGGTGAACTCTGAGATTTCCCTGCGAATAGCATTGGTTTTATGAACTGGGAAATATTTATTTAAAAATTTCGTTACCATTTGTTCCCATGTTGTAATGCTATTAGCAAGTAATGTATTGAACCATGAACGAGCTCTATCCTTTAAAGAAAATGGGAATAGTCTAAGTTTAACATCATCTTCTGAAAAATTCTCATATTTAAAGGTTTGACAAATTGTATGAAAATAATTCAGATGATTATATGGGTCCTCATTTTCTAAGCCATAGAATGTTGGGAGACAATTTAACACACTAGGTTTTATCTCAAAACTCCTAGCAGCTACATTAGGGTATCTTATGTAAGATGTGCTCAAATTAGCTAAGGGACTGAAGTAGTCCTTAAATGGCTTCTCTTGTGGTTCTGGTTGTTGTAAATCCATTTCAATTTTTTCTTTAAGTGCAATGTGTTTGTGTGTGCGAAGTGTTCTTTCTAATTCAAGGTCTATAGGCTCAAGATTAGGTAATAATGACCTACGACCATGCATGCAAATAAAGAAAATAAATTGAGAACAAAACAAATAAAAATAAAGAAGAAGGAGAAATTACGATACTAACCTTATTGCGCTGTTACAACCTTTCTATTAAAAAAAACACATTAAAACAAATACGTGAAGTTAACTAAAATTCAAATAAATTAACAAGATAAATGAAAAATTATAAAGAAGAATAACTTGAAAATTAAAATGCAGAAATTTAAAGAAGAGAAAAAGAAATTGTTACCTAGAAAATGTAAATTAACTTTTTTTTTTAAGAAGAAAAAAAAATTACAAGGAAACAACTAAAATAATAATAATAATAATAATAATAATAATAATAATAATAATAATAATAATAATAATAATAAAAATAAAAATAAAAATAAAATTATTTACAAAAAAATTAATTCTACAAATCAAAATGCTTACCTCCCCGGCAACGGCGCCAAAAACTTGTTGTGCAAATTTTGTTGAACTCGCAAGCGCATGAATCTATTGTAGAATAGATTAATGGTGTTGAGTGTCGATCCCACGAGGAGGTGGATTTTAATTAGGTGTAGAATTAATTTTGTAAGTGGGTGATTTGATTTGTGGGGAAATTGATTTAAACTATGCTGGAAATTAAATTGGAATGGCAGGAATAAATTAAACTGGAAACTATTATAATAAAGTGCTTGGGTATCTGTATCCGTATCAACATGCACCATGGGCTAAAGAGTGCCGTACGTGTGAACAGTGTCATTTTTCCTTTTATGCTCCTCTTAAGGTTTTCGACTGTCCTGAGTTCAAAAGTGACGTCCGTTTTGCTATCCGAAATCTCGTTCATTGTGAAATGACCATGATACCCCTAAAATACACAAAATACTTAATTAAAACAAAACATATATAATTAAATAACAATAGACTTAAATAAATAAAATTAGAGATGTTAGCGAGACTTGAAGTGTAAAATGACGATTTTCTCCTTTATAAATATACACTTTCTAACACTCAACATTGTCCCCAAAAAGTCAGGAGTCACAACAGTTACCAATGCTGATAATGAATTGATACCCACTAGAGTGACTACAGGATGGCGTGTATGCATTGATTATAGAAAGTTAAATTCTGTCACACGTAAAGACCATTTTCCTTTACCATTTATTGATCAAATGCTTGATAGATTAGCAGGTCATGAATTTTATTGCTTTCTAGATGGCTATTCAAGATACAATCAGATTCCCATAGCACCAAAAGATCAAGAGAAAACCACTTTCACTTGCCCTTTTGGCACTTTTGCATATAGGAGAATGTCATTTGGATTATGTAATGCACCTGCTACATTTCAACGATGCATGTTAAGCATTTTTTCTGATATGGTTGAACGGTTTCTTGAGGTCTTTATGGATGATTTTTCTATTTTTAGAGATTCATTTGATCAATGTTTACATCATTTAACGAAAGTTTTGCAGAGATGTATCGAGAAAAATTTGGTCTTAAATTGGGAGAAGTGCCATTTTATGGTAAAATAAGGTATAGTTCTCGGTCACATCATTTCATACAAAGGTATTGAGGTTGACAAAGCCAAGGTGGATCTCATTTCTAATCTTCCTCCACCTAAAACAGTCAGAGAAGTAAGATCTTTCCTTGAGCATGCTAGTTTTTATAGACATTTCATTAAGGATTTTAGCAAAGTTTCTAGACCCTTATGCAATTTACTTGCTAAGGATGCACATTTTGTCTTTGATGATTCATGTCTTGTAGCATTTGAAAAGTTAAAGCGATTGTTGACGTTATCGCCCATCATTCAGCCACCAAACTGGAGTTTACCATTCGAACTCATATGTGATGCATCTGATTATGCAGTAGGAGCAGTATTAGGACAAAGAGTAAATCGAATTCCCCATGTTATTTACTATGCTAGTATGACATTAAATGATGCACAGTGAACTATTCAACTACTGAAAAAGAAATGCTAGCAGTAGTGTTTACATTAGAAAAATTTTGATCTTATCTCATTGGTTGTCAAATTATTGTATTCACAGATCATGCTGCTCTTAAATTTCTCCTCACAAAGAAAGATGCAAAAGCTAGACTAATTCGCTGGGTGTTACTTTTACAGGAGTTTGACTTGGAATTCAAAGATAAGAAAGGCTCTGAAAATGTTGTGACTGACCATCTCTCTCGTCTCCATTTTGACACAATAACAGAACCCTTAATATTGAATGAGTCATTTTCGGATGAGCAATTAATGAGTGTGGAAGTATTACCTTGGTATGCTGATATCGTTAATTATCTTGTTACAGGTAAACTTCCAGAGCATTGGGCCAAGCAGGACAAGGCTAAATTTTTTGCGGAAATAAAGAATTTTTTCTAGGATGACCCCTGTTTGTTCAAGTTTTGTGCAGATCAAATTATTAGATGATGTGTCCCAGAAAATGAATTTCAGAACATTCTTTCGTTCTGCCATGAACAAGCTTGCGGAGGCCATTTCACCGCTAAGAAAACAGCCACAAAAGTTCTACAATGTGGTTTCTATTGGCCGACTATATTTCGAGATGCTTACAACTTTTGCTCTTCATGTGATAGGTGTCAACGAATGGGGAGCATTACATGAAGGAACATGATGCCACTAAATCCAATTTTAGTGGTTGAGATTTTTGATGTGTGGGGTATCGACTTCATGGGACCCTTCCCTGCTTCTTTTGGCTATCAATATATATTGGTTGCTGTTGACTATGTATCGAAATGGGTAGAGGCAATTCCATGCAGAACCAACGATCATAAAGTGGTGATAGGGTTTTTGAAGAGCAACATTGTTTCACGCTTTGGATTCTCTCGGGCAATAATCAGTGATGGTGGTACCCACTTTTGTAACAAATCATTCAAAGCACTTTTGACAAAGTACTCTATCACTCATAAAGTGGCGACCCCTTATCATCCGCAAACCAGTGGCCAAGTTGAGATCTTCAATCGAGAAACAAAGCACATATTAGAAAAGACAGTGAGGCCAGACAGAAAAGATTGGTCATTAAGACTCGATGATGCATTATGGGCATATAGAACGGCATTCAAAACCCCAATTGGGATGTCACCCTACAGGCTAGTATATGGAAAAGATTGCCACCTACCTGTGGAACTCGAGCATCGTGCGTACTGGGCCATCAAGAAATTCAATTTTGACATGCAGCAAGTTGGCTCAGAAAGACAATTATAGCTGGCAGAACTTGAAGAAATTCGTAATGATGCATACGAAAATGCCAAGGTTTACAAGCAGCGAATGAAAGTCTTTCATGATAAGCAGATTATGAGAAAATCTTTCACTCCAGGTCAGAAAGTACTTTTATTCAATTCTCACTTGCACTTATTCCCAGGTAAGCTACGCTCTTGATGGTCTGGTCCCTTCATTGTTCATACTGTTTTTCCACATGGGGCAATTGAAATTAAGGACCCAAAGAATGGTGTCACGTTTAAAGTTAATGGTCAAAGATTAAAGTCATATCTAGAATACCAACCACATGGAGAGGACACCGAAATAAATTTGAGTGACCCACCACATTTGAATTAAGATTTTTCTGTCTTTTCGGTGATTTGTTTTATTTATTTATTTATTTATTTCTTCTTCTTTATTATTCTTCTGCTAATTGAAATTGTTTGGGCATAAGTGTGTTTGTTTAACCATAAAGTTTTCTTTTATCACTCTTAATCATGAGACAGATCCTCTTGAACATCCTTAGAAGACTTCAACGTGTCCAATCTCATCTCAGAGGCCAGATACGATTTTGTAAAACACATCGTATTTGGAAGCTACAACCACCGGAGTTAATATCCCACGTTGAGGATTTAGAAATCCAACTTAGAGACATTGAGAGAAGTGTCTACAACATCCAGTTGGAGCTTGAGGTGAATTCTATAAGAAGACGATTGTGATTTTCTTTGTGTGTTTTTGTTTATTACTCCGTGTGTGTGTTTTAGTTTGTGTGTTCTAGTTTGTCACCCCGGTTAAGTGGCGGATTACGGTACTCCGTGACAATCAAGTCGGTTACTCCAGTTTCCCACACTTACTGATCTTTTAAGGTGAAGGTATGGACAGAAATGAGATCTTGGCAAAGCTTCACAATCGATTCCCTTTACTTCCTCAGAATGCCCTCCTTACAATCTATAAAGCTCAATCCGAATGCATACGATTGCTCATGAGGAATAATAAACCTGCTGATATCCGCTGGTTAATCGAGGCCAAAGTAAGCTTGGCAGGTGAGTTGCCTCATAAATTTATTGCATACATGCCTGGTTGTGGAAAAGGAAATTATGCAAGAAAGCAAAGAGCTCGAAAAATTTTGGTTGCTTGTCATAAGTGTGCCAGAATGATATGCGATAAAAAACGATGTTCTTTAGGAATGGTGTCTGATAACAGAGAAGATAAGATTCAATTCATTAGGAATGGCTTGAATAAGGAGTCATTGGATGATATCCTTTTGTCTCTTGAAACGCATTCCAGTGGATATGTGCAAGGAGCGATTCTCCAGTTATGACCATTATTCCAGAAAGAGCATGCACGATACAGTCTCGAGAATCTGATTATAAACGACCCTATTTTCCAGTTTATAAGAAAACTGGATGGGAAGCCTATCCTCGACCCATAGAGGGCGTTGAAGCCGTTTCTGGACGTAAAACCAGAGGAAGATGTGAGCCACAAATGAACTACCTGTAAATATCCTTTTACTTCACTGTTATTTTATTTCACTGTTATTTTACCATTTGCATTATTGTCTTTAATAATTTTATTTTATCATTGTTTGCTTTTCCTTTTTACTGTTTTCTTTTTAACTCTCAAGCCATGTGCATTACACGATTAATTGACATAGACATGATACCTCATTCATAGTCACACCCACACGCTAAGATCCTTAAATATGATTCTTTTCGTTTGCACTCACAAATTATTTTTTAGAAGTATCCTAATGGCAGCTACTCCCAATAAACAATTCAAGAACATTTGTGTGCTTTCTGGATTTAACTATGGCAAATATAAAGAGTTCTTTGAGGCAGCCATTGATCTTGGTCGAAGTATAGCAGAGAGAAAATTACACTTAGTATACGGCGGAGGTGACCGAGGGTTATCAAAATTGGTCTCAGAAGCTGCTTTTGTCAGAGGAAGTCAAGTGTTAGGCATCATACCACAAGCCTTAAAACCTATAGGCTGTTTGTCTGACTCACCGACTGGAGAAGAGTTAGTTGTCTCAGGTATGCAAGAAAGAATAACCGAAATGCTTAATCATGCTGATGCTTTTATTTTCTTACCAGGAGATCTTGCAACTCTAGAGGCACTTATCACTTTTAGCATCTTGGGCCCATCTGCACATTCATCAGAAACCCATCGGTTTGTTAAATGTCAATAATTTTTATGATGGCTTTATCGCATTTCTTAACCATGCAATAAAAAACTACTTCATTCTCTCTACGGTGAAAAAGCTTTTTATTTGTGCTCACACTGCTAATGAGCTACTTGATCTGTTACAAGCTTATCGACCAGAGCCAGATCCCAAGACCTTGGTGTTGGAGTGTACAAATAACGATGGTAACAATAGCAGCATAGAAGAAGTACAAATTAGATTTAAATCTCCGCCTGTAAATATTTTATTTTGTGTTGCACCACCCAGGTGATGTCTTCTAAACTCTACTTCTTTCCTTTAAAACATTGAGGACAATGTTTCGTTCTGGTTGGGGGGAGGGGATAATTGACAATTGTGGAATGTTGGTTAAGTTTTTACTAATTTTTTGTTGTAGAAACTAACTGTTGCTAACTTTTTGTGTTGAAGATGGCTGAATATGGAGTGTAGTTACTCTAGAAACGCATCTTCTTAGTTTAAAAAAAAGAAAAAAAAGGGAAAAAATAATAATGAAAAAAAAAATTCTTATTCTTCGTGTGATCTTTCTAACTTTTTTCTTTTTGACTTCTCCTTTATAAATATGCATTTTCAAATTTTTGAGTCAAAGATGGCTGAATATAGAGTATAGTGCCTCTAGAAACACATCTTCTTAGTTAAAAAAAAAAACCATTTTCTTTTTCTATCATTTTAAGTGTAACTTTTCCAATTAATTTTTCTGCATCATTTTCACATTTCTGCATGCATATATTTTCCTTTCATGTTTAGAATAGGTTGGGGGGTAGAATGTTGTTTAAAAAAAATAGTGTGATTTTTTTTTTAATTTTTGGATGACATGATGACTTTTGAATTTTAGTACTTGTATTATCTTTGGTCTTGAGTGATATTACACTATGTTTGCTACTCTACATGTTGATGTCGGAGATAAATATGAGTTGCTTGAAAGAATTGACATGTCATAATGAATACCAAGTGAGCTTTTGAGCCTATTATTTTTCTTGGAGAGTAACCCTTTTTGCCCATCTTTCATACAACTTAGCAGTTTACTATTTTATATACGATCTCTATATTCTTTTGAATCAACCCTCTAAAAAAAAAATTACTTTAAAAAAAAAAGATAAAAAGTGTGTTGCTACATCTGAATGTCCATTTAACTAGTAGATATAGAGGATAATCTATAGCCCTAAAAGATGATGGAAAGGCCATCTTTGACCCGTTTGAGCCTTTCTAGTCATCCCTTATGTGAAATATCCATAGTTAGCCCTTTTGAGTCTTTTATTAAAAAAAAAAAAATTTTCTTTGTCAACTTATCATCTTGACCCGCTCCAATTTGGAGTATTACCCGATATCTTACAAGTTCCATCACCTATTCATGTTTGAGAAAAATATAAATAATTATTTTGTTTAGTAAAGTTGTGCAGTACCAAAAATAAAAAAATAAAAAAAAAAAAGAAAAAGAAAAAAAAAGAAAAAAAAGAGAGAGAGATATATAATTCAATAAGTGAAATGTATTTTTTTTAGTTTCTAAAAGATATTATTTTTCTCAAACATATATTTTGTTTTCTCTATTTTCCTTTCTTTGTTAGCCACGTCCCTAGCCTACGTTACATCCTAATAAAAGTCCTTCTTAATTTTAGGGAACTATAGTATGAAGTAGAAGCTAGTTATATGGGTTATAAAGATGTAGTAATGCATAAAAAAATTAAAAAAAGAGAAAAAAAATACATTGGGTTGACTAATACTTTGTTTGACTTGAGATCGTGTTATTTCTAAGCTATGGGTATATTTCCTTCATCTTGGTGAGAGTGTGTGATAATGCTTGTTTATTATTTTCTCTTAATTTATATTGGGTTTGATTTCTTTGTGAGAGTGTCACTATTACCGGTGAGATTTTAGGGTCTGACATGTCATTTTTGAAAGTAGCTGTAACAAAATCTATTGGCCTGATTCATGTGGATGGTTGATGTGGGTGTGATGTTTATTTAGACTGAAGATAATGCTTATATTTTTATTTGATTGCTATCATTAGTCTGATTGAATAAATACGATTGTAAAAAAAAAAAATCATTTTGGATTTGAATTTTGTTTTTACTTTATTTGCTAGGGACTAGCAATAAGCTGGTTGAGGGGTATGTTGAGTGTCAGAAAGTGTATATTTATAAAGGAGAAAATCGTCATTTTACACTTCAAGTCTCAATAACATCTGTAATTTTATTTATTTAAGTCTCTTGTTATTTAATTATGTGTGTTTTGTTTTAATTAAGTATTTTAGGGGCATCATAGTTATTTCACAATGAATGAGAGATCGGATAGCAAAACGGACGTCACTTTTGAACTCAGAACAGTCGAAAACCTTAAGAAGAGCATAAAAGGAAAAAAGGCATTGTTCAAACGTACGACACTGTTCACATGTACGGTACTGTTCACGACACTGTTCAGACCGCATTACTGTTCAAACCGTGTGCAAACCGTGTTACTGTTCACTGATGACGTGGCGCAATCCTGTGCGTCCAAACTATTTTTAATCCGATGGCCATGATTCACTCAATGTATCTATAAAAAGGGGGCCTTCCCCCTAATTTGATACCCCTGAATCCATTTTTTAGCTTAGTTTTCTGTAATTCTTTCTCCATCTTGTATTTTCTACGTATTTTAATAAATTCCCATTTTACCCTTAGTTCAATTATGAGTAGCTAATTTTCTTTCAAGCTTGGGTTGAAGGTGAAGTCTCAACATGTGTCATGAGCTTTATTTGGTAAATTTATTTTCTCTTCCCCTCTAATTTCTGTGGAGGTTTTGATTTTTCTTCGACAAATAATAATAATCTTGTCTAGTTACCGCCTTGGTTTTACCGGCACCCTAGTATAAGGTTATTATTATTTGGCACAATAAGCCCTTAGCACCATATTGATTAGAGCGTGGTTCATGAGGTGTGGATTCCCCCCTCATTATTTAATTGGTATTAATAAGGATTATTTAGCCCATGGTGCATGTTGATACGGATCCAGATACCCAAGTGCTTTATCTCAATAGTTTCCAGTTTAATTATTTCTGCCAATCCAATTTAAATTCCAGCATCATCTAAATCACTTCCACACAAATCCAACCACCCATTTACATAATTAGTTCTACATATAATTAAAATCCACCTCCTCGTGGGATCGACACTCAACACCATTAATCTATTCTACAATAGATTCGTGCGCTTGCGAGTTCAACAAAATTTGCACAGCAACATCCCATAGAAAATGACCATTGAGTTTATTAGGGTAAACTGGATACTCGTCAGAGGTAAAACCATGAATAGGGAGGCCTTTTTCTTGACCTGTAGATACTGCGGTAACCATAGCAGTATATGAAAGTCTTGGAGTCTCGGAATTGGCTATGGGGTCAGGTGTTTGAAAGGATAATTTAACTTGGCCATCTCGGCATCTTTCAAAAGTGGCTTGAGTGGTTTGGACAGGCTCAGGTGTGCATGTTGTCTTCCAGTCAAAAAATTTAACATTTAAGTGTGTATGTTGTCTTCCAGTCAAAAAATACTACGGTGACCATAGCAATAATTCTTATTTCTGGATCTGTTTAGGAATTTGGATGATTTTGCCAAGAGAGATGTCAACCATGTCAAGATTAGTGGCTGTAAGTTGCCTTTGGAGCTCAAGTTGCAATTCTGAGGGGAGTGAGGCAATAAAGACATGTTTCAGGGTTGGATCATTGAATCCATCTAACTTGAGCCATCTGGGTAGTTGTACATGGCGTTATTACACCAGATCTACAACAGCACAAAATCTGTCCTTAGGGCCAGTAGCCTGCAAGTTCTGGTTTCCAGCCAATATACACTTATCCATTAAATACCATATCTGAAAATCATATTGAAAATAGTTTTTCACGATACCACCTGAAAACACGACACACACGGGCTTAAAAAAGGGTGAACGTTGTGAGAAAACAATGTTTTTTACAAAAATCAGTTTTGGAGGATAAAAACAAGACCTTTCTGATGCACAGGATCCTTAGGCTTAAGGCAAGTGCAGAGCATACTCAGTATAGATAATTGGAGGTGAACGTATCTTTAGTAATTCAAACAATTTCTTTGTTTCTTAGAAGAAAGAGAGAAGACTTAGAAAGACATGATATAGAAAAAACTTAATTTCATTCGATTTCAACTTCTGAATTTTACAAGAGGAGAGAGATCTTTATATAGAGATCTCGAGAGCTGAAGAGATAAGGTGGGACTCTTATCTTTTACAAAAGAAAGCAAAACATAATTATTAAAGCTCACCACACCAAACTTTGAAAAAGCAAAAGCAAAAGCATAAAACATACTTTAGATAAGACAGGACCCTTGTCTAAAGCTTTAAAGGCTTGTTGGCACTCATGGAGTGGTTGGAAATCTTGATGGAGACACGTCTCTTGTCTCTTTTTCATATTGTCGTTTTGCACGACGTATCTGTCGTTGATTCAGATATTCTTCAGCTTGCAGATATTTTTCTTCATCAGCGTCAGACATCTTCTTTGGTGCTGATGGAGCAGGAGAGTCTGGACAAGTGACAGTGTACTGGGAATGTTCAGTAGGAAGGAGAGACTGAAAATCTTCCCATGGGTCCTAAGCGTCTTGGAACAAGACGTTGGTGTAGTCAGGACGTTGTTCCATGATGAGGATTCCTTGTGGACTTGAACTTGAACCTTTGTGTCTTTGGGACTATTTCTAGGGTATGGGAAGGTCCAACAGATGTATAATGGATGTCTGTGGCAGGTGTTTGGACATTGTTGATTTCCATGAGGTAGGCTTTGAGGGCAGATGTTACAGATGAATCATGGGTAAGAGAGTAAGGATGGGGATAAGTTCTCCATTCATAAGCCATATCTTGTGTCCAGTAATCTCTTGTTTCTGGGTGTTGGAAATAAGACCTATGGACGATGAAGACTGTGGTGAACATGTTTGCTTCTTGTTTTAGGATTCTGTCTAATCCGTGAAAAGTACACAGATTTTGAAGTTGTTTGTGCCACCATGTGAGTGGTGAATACCATTCTAGGATAGTCCATAGAAGGTCTGGAGCAAACTCAAGAGTGGTAATGTGGCGTAGTACTAGTTTAATAGGGAGGACAAGTTTTGTTACATACAGGGTTGTGAGACACCACATATACCATAAGAGAAATTTATGGATTGCAAAGAATTGCAAAACTGAAGTTCTTCCACCAGTTCAAAATACCATACCTACCATACAACCCATGGCCTGCATGATGTTTTCATCAACATCACAGGATTATTCCACCAATTTCCCTGTTCTAGAAACACATGCCGACCCACAAAGAAAAGTTATAACCAAACCCTTTATTCCTTCACCCATCACTCCTACTAGTCATTTAGAAGACCCTAAACCTTTTGAAGCCGTCCTCAACTGGCAAATACAAAATGCCAGAGCTCAAAATGAAACCTTGGTAGACATTCATAAAAAGGTGAATCATATTAGTTTATGAACTGATCATATTGAATCCAAAGTCGATTCAATCACTTCACAGATGCAGCAGATCTATCAAAACCTTCAATCTAAAATCTCCCAACTGGATTCAGAGTTACGAGCAATGCTTAGTTAAAGGTACTATGGCCCAGAATTTGATCAAAAGGAAAGAGAAATCAGGAAATTAAAAGCAGAACTTGAACAGATTGAGTCAGAAAGGCAAAGGCCAACATTATTACATCACCACCTTTACCTATCATCAGCCTAACTTTCCATCCTTTTGCACCAATGCTATCTCTTATTACCACAAGATCCATCTAAATTGTTTGGCATGACACATACCCTTTTTGGAAACAATCAATTACCCAAACCATCTCGGTCTAAACCTTAACCCCGACCTCGTCTAGAAAAACAACCTTGATGAGAACCATCAAGAGAATACCATTAAAGCTTCAAGTGATCCTTTGCACATTCATAGAGGCCCAATTACAAGAGCTAGAGCCAAAAAGATGCAAGCTGCTTTAAATGGATTAATTGAGAAATTAATGTTATTTTGAATTTGAAAGATTATTCTTTCTTTGGTTCTTTTGAGAAGTAGTGAACTTATCAAGAATTAGCATTCTTGTGGTGTTCTAAATTTAGACTTATCACTCACCTTCTCATCTATTTCTTGAGTGTGGCGTCAATATCATTCTCTATACCTTTGGTTCATGTTTTCTTAAGCATTGGGTCAAGGTTTTGTTTGTTTTAAATCTGTTTAGAACTTTCTTGGGAAGTTGAAACTTTAATTTAAGTGTGGGTTTCAAAATTTCATTGTGGGATTCGCATCATTTGGTATCAGAGCTAGTTTCTAATCAGGTTTGAATGTCTAATATATTTTGATTATCACAAAAAAGAAAAAAAAAACGTACAAAAAAAAAAAAAAAAAAAAGCTTGCAAAAGGAATCAAGTATTCCTACTTTCATCAAATTGAATTTTAGTTATTCCTTTTCCTTGACATTGTTTGCACACAATATCAATTGTGTTCCTTTGCTTTCTTGCTTTCTTTTCATCAAATTCCTTGTTGTTCTTTGTGTCCTCTTAATTCCTTTTCTTTGTTTAGTGTGTTGATTCGTCATATTTGGTGTGCCACCTGGGTTTTTCTTCATTTTGTTTATTTAGTTCAATAAAGAACTGAAAGAGAGAATTAAGTGTGGTTAAAAAAAAAAAGTTTGTGAGATCATTAGAGGGTAAAAGCCAATTTGTGTTAAACACGAGAGTTAAGTGACATTAAATTGAGTGAAACACATGAGGGAGTGTTGTGAGGTCTTTTTGTTAACATTTTTTTTTCAGATCACAAATATGTCAAAAGATCAAGAAGCTGTAGACCAATCATTCATGCTCAAAGCCATGCAACAACAATTTGAGCACATGAATATGATGTTTGGAGAGATCCGTGACAAATTGGAGAGGCAAGACACTGCCATAGCCAATCTACAAAGGGGGCAACAACCAATAGCTCCTAATGTAAGAGGTAATCAAGGGCATGCTGCCATGGGAGAAGAAGATGGCGATGACCTAGATAATTTTGATGACCAAGCCACTGTTGACATGCGTGGAAGAGATGATAGAAGGGCAAGAGGTATAGATCGTGATTTGGGGAGTATCAAATTGAAAATTCCTTCTTTTCAAGGTAAAAATGATCCGGAAGCTTATTTGGAGTGGGAAAAAAAAGTGGAGCTAGTATTTGATTGCCACAACTACTCTGAGGAGAAAAAGGTAAAACTAGCTGCCGTTGAATTTACTGATTATGCTATAATTTGGTGGGATCAACTTGTTTTGAGTAGGAGACGAAATCGTGAAAGGCCTATAAACACTTGGGAGGAGATGAAGGCCATCATGAGGAGGAGATTTGTTCCTAATCATTATTATAGAGAGCTGCACCAAAGGCTTCAAAGTCTTACACAAGGTTCTAGAAGTGTGGAAGATTACCACAAGGAGATGGAAGTAATCATGATTCGAGCCAACATTGAAGAAGAACGAGAGGCCACTGTGGCAAGATTTTTACATGGTTTAAATCAAGATATTGCTAATGTGGTTGACTTGCAGCACTATGTTGAGTTGGAAGACGTGGTTCACATGGCCATGAAAGTGGAACGACAATTGAAAAAGAAAGGTTCCACTAGAACTAATTTGGGTTCTTCTTCCTCATGGAAGTCAAAATGGAGCAAAGATGAAAAGGTTGTTTCAAAGCCTAAGATTGAGCCATTCAAAGATCATAAAGAGGGAGGCAATCAAAGCAAAGGTAAATCTGATTCCCAACACTCTAGAAATAGAAATATTAAGTGTTTTAAATGTTTGGGGACAGGTCATATTGCATCTCAATGCCCAAACAAGAGAGCAATGATCTTGAGGGATAATGGTGATGTGGAAACTGAGAGTGAATCGGATGATGATCCTATGCCACCTTTGGAGGATGCTAATGATGGTGTAGAGTATCTTGTTGATGGTAAATTGATGGTTGCTAGGCGTGCTCTCAACATGCAAGTAAAAGAGGATGCGGAGGTACAACGTAAAAACATCTTTCATACTAGATGCCACATCAAAGATAAGGTATGTAGTATGATAATTGATGGTGGAAGTTGTACTAATGTAGCTAGCACTAGTTTAGTTGAAAAACTGAATTTGAAAACTTTGAAACATCCTAGGCCATATAAGCTACAATGGCTGAATGATTGTGGGGAAGTTAAAGTAAATAAACAAGTGCTGGTTTCATTTTCTATTGGGAGATACAAGGATGAGGTTGTATGTGATGTAGTATCCATGCATGCTGGACACATTCTTTTGGGGCGACCTTGGCAATATGATAGGCGTGTGACACATGATGGTTATTTAAATAGATATTCTTTTGTAATGAATGAAAAGCAAATCACTCTTGTACCTTTAACACCTAGACAAGTGTATGAGGATCAAATGTCAATACAAAAAGAGAGTGATGCAAAAAAAAAAAGGAGAGTACAAAAGAAAGAGAGATTGAGAGAAAAGCAAGTGCAAAGATAGAAAAAAATATTGTTGAGAGAAAGAGAGGCAACAAGTGAACTTGTTTGCAAAAGAGAGTGAGGTTAAGAGGGCTTTCTTTTCAAAACAGCCTATCATTGTACTTTTGTGCAAAGAGGCTTGTTTACATACTAATGAGCTTAACGTTTCTTTGCCTAGTGCTATTGTGACTCTTTTGCAGGACTTTGATGATGTGTTCCCAAATGAGGTCCCTAATGGTTTGCCACCTATTAGGGGAATTGAGCATCAAATAGACTTCGTTCCTGGAGCTACCATTCCTAATAGACCCGCATATAGAAGCAACCCCGAGGAGACAAAGGAGCTTCAAAGGCAAGTTGAAGAACTTTTGGCAAAGGGATATGTGAGGGAGAGCATGAGTCCTTGTGCGGTACCAGTTCTACTAGTGCCAAAAAAGGATGGAACGTGGAGATTGTGCGTTGATTGTCGTGCAATCAATAAAATCACTGTAAAGTATCGACATCCTATTCCTAGACTTGATGACATGCTTGATGAATTGCATGGTTCTTGTGTGTTTAGTAAAATTGATCTTAAAAGTGGATATCATCAAATTAGGATTAGAGAGGGAGATGAATGGAAAACTGCCTTTAAAACAAAATATGGTTTATATGAGTGGTTAGTGATGCCATTTAGGTTATCTAATGCACCTAGCACTTTTATAAGGTTAATGATCCATGTTTTGCGTGCTTTTATTGGTAAGTTTGTAGTTGTCTATTTTGATGATATTTTGATCTATAGTAAAAGCATAGAAGAACACATTGAACATTTGCAAAGTGTATTGACTGTTTTAAGGAAGGAAAAATTGTATGCTAATTTGAAGAAGTGTTCCTTTTGTACAAATCAGATTGTTTTTCTTGGTTATGTTGTGAGTGCTAAAGGAATTAAGGTTGATGAAGAGAAGGTAAAGGCTATCAAGGAGTGGCCTGAAATGCAAGTGTGCAACCCAAGAGGGGGGGTGAATTGGTATTTTAAAAATTATCCTAGCAAAACACACAACAATCTAATCTAATGCCTTAATAAATTCGAAAACAATAAATTCAATAAAGACACAATAATAAAGAGTAAGGGAGGAGAAAGCAAACTCAAGGATTTTTACGTGGTTCGGCTATCCCCGCCTACGTCCACGCCTCCAAGCAACCCAAGCTTGAGGATTTCACTATCCAAGCCTATCCAAGGCTTCAAATGTTTACAATTGACTTCCAAGGTGTCAATGAACCTTTACAACAAGAGATTATCCCCCAATCTCTTCACTCAAGTGTTTCCCACACTTATACACTCACAAATTTGATGAGAAAAATAAAGATTACAACAAAACTCTCTTTAAGAGTGGATATGCAAATAATAGCACAATAAGAATTTAATCTATGATGATTTTCGAATTTGAAGCTCAATATATGTTGTGTGCACTTGTTGATGCTTGCCAAGATTACCAAAAATGATTTGGATTTGAGTTTATATAGATGGAGCTAAAAAACTAGCCGTTATGCACTTTTTGCTCATAAACGGATTACCGTTTATGTTATCCGGAATTCCGCTTGTATGTTACCGTTAAGGCAAAAATTTGAATTTTTGAGTATCCGGAATGCCGCTTGTGATATCCGGATTGCCGTTTATGCTCCAGAAGCTTTCTGCCCGTAACCGGAATTCCGTTTAGCACAACCGGATTACCGTTTATACTCCAGAACCTTTCTGCCCGTAACCGGAATTCCGTTTGGCATATCCGGATTGCCGCTTTCCATTCGGATGAATTCTGCCCCGTAACCGGATTGCCGTTTAGCATAACCGGAATGCCGCTTGCTACAGTAACGGTACAATGCACTATTTGCTAAAATTACAGTTTGACCCCAAAACTTTATTAAACTGTAGTATGACCCAAAACGTTATAAAAGTTTTCAATTAAGTCCAATTTCAGAATTTCTTAATAATACTTTGTGAATCCCAAAACTTTCTGAAATTGTGATATAGGCCAAAATGCTATGAAATCTTTCAAATAAATCCTTTCCAAAATTTCAAGTAATACTTATTGATTTCAAAGTTTTCAAAACTCTTTCAATTAAACCATAAACTTGAAAAACAACTAATTTCATAAAATCATTTTTCCATTAAATTTAAAACCTTTATAAAGTGAAAATAATGATTTATTTAAAATGTATGAAAAAAAATAATTTAAGCTTTCAAAAACTTAATCATTCTTAATTTTGTTTGTTATCATCAAAATCAACATTATGTTAACATAAATGTTAACAATCTCCCCCTTTTTGATGATGACAAACTTTTCATATATTTACAGAATAAATTGCTCCCCCTAAATGTAAGCTTCTCTTACAATTCGCCAATTAGCTAAATTAACAAATTTAAATACATGCATTTTTCTCCCCCTCATCATCAAAAAGAAAAACTTAATTGGCAAAGAAAAAGAGTAGCAAATTTTTTTATAAATTTAAAAACATGTATTCTTCTCCCCCTTTATCATCGAAAAGAAAACTTAAAGGAAAAGAATAAGAGTAGCAAATTTGTTACCCATGTTGTCCGAGTAGAAATTTTGATAGAATCTCCCCCTAACAACAAGCATCACCTCAAATACAAGTTTAGCAATATTACTCCAAACTTATCATAAATCATGATACAAGCCAATTCTATATACAAATCATCACACCAAAATATCATGAACCATCATTCTATCAATTAGCAACTTATAACATGAAATCATCATATTAAACAACCATGTAATCAAATCATCATCATATCTTCAAATTCATCAAAATCAACATCATAATCACATCTCAATCATCAAAATGATACTCAAAATGCATACTATTCTCCTCCTTTTGACAACATCAAAATAATATTTTATTTTGTCTCCCCCTTTGGACAACAATAAAGTTCAAAATGCATATTATCCAAAATTATATTGTATGCTCCCCCTAAATATATGGCCAATTTACAAATTTAACCAAAATAATTTTATCCAAAAGCATATCATATTTATCTCCCCCTTCATCATATAAAAAATAGATAGATGCAATTTAAAACATGACATCAAAAATAATTTGATGAAGATATTACTCATTTTGTGCAAGTAAAAATTATGGCAAAGAAAATGAGTGAAAGATGAAGAAATTTGAGAGAGAAATAGAGAAGTACTATTCACGCGTGAGAGATGATGATGAAATGATGAAGAACAAGTGAAGAAATAATGATTGGAAAGTGCTTAATGAAGGTTAAATGCATGGGTAATGGTTTGAGAGATTGATCTTGGCATGAAATGAACTGAGAAATAAAGGAAAATTGAATGAAAATGGAGGAGAGTTTGCTCACGGTTTTGAAGAGAGAGAAACGAAGAAGAAGAAGCATAAAACCAGTGACCAAGCGGCGGGGCAACAACGCGAATCCGTTTCGGATGTGGATAACCGGATATCCGGTTGTGGTCCAGAGAGTTGGTAGCAAGAATTCGGATTTCCGGATTGCATAACCGGTCATCCGGTTGTGTCCAGCAAAGATCAAACTTGCATCCGGTTTTCCAGATTTCTTATCCTACGCCTTGGTTCCTTCCAGCAAGCAACCAACTTGAATTCGGTTTACCGGTTGACAATATCCGGTTGGCCGAATGTGTTCCAGCAACTATCAAACTGAATCCGGGTTTCCGGATTTCATAACCGGTTGTCCGGTTAGTTCCAGCAAGCATCAAGTTTAATCCGGGTTTCCGAATTTCTTAACCGGTTAAGCTATGAAAAATATTTTTGAGATGAAGGAAGCTCTTAAACTTGTATTATACACACTAATTTATTTTTGGCTTAAAAATTGATTGATTTTAAATCATTTTGTGATTTAAAACAATTCAATAAGTCTTTTAAAGCATGAAATATATAACTCATCTATCATGCATATACACTTCAAAAACATTAATATCAAACAAATCCATCATGATGAGTTGATAAGCTATGATCATATATATATATAACCATACATCATAATAAAACACTCAATGTTATACATAATGATAATTCCATCATGTAAGCATACAATCATACAAGCATACTTTCACAAATTCAATCTATTATCCATTTATCATAATTCATTCAACAAAATGAATATGGCAAGAATTGTTACCAAAACAATTAAAACATCTTGCCTCATCTTTTTCTCCTATATCGTGATCGAATAATTATTCTCACAAGCTTTCATCAAGGAACTCTCCACCATTCCTTGATTATGGTACCTACAAAAAAAATTCAAGTTGTGTGCTTTGGTACCCAAATACTCTTGGGTCCTTGAATGTTAGTTTTGGTTCCTTTTGGAACCCAAATACATTTTACTCCATAATATGCATTTCTCTTTATTGGACATCTATTTTTCATATGACCATCTTGATTACAATAATGACATACAATTTGATCATTAATGGAGGTAGTTTTAACAAAATAACTCTTATAATATTTTTGCTTCAAATTTGGCTTATAACCAATACCTCCTTTGTCAAATACACATTTTTGTGAATTAAGCAAGTTATCTAACATCTTTTGCCCATTTGTAAATTTTAAGACAATCTCATTTAACTCATTGCTCTTCTTCTTAAGCACTTCATTTTCTTTTATTAATTCATCAACATGTGATTTCTCATGCTCATATGAAGTACTTTGTTTGCATTTAAAAGATGCAATCCTATTATGTAACATTTCATTATCTAAATCCAATTCTTTGATCTTTTCATTTAATGAAACATTGCATTTTTGTAAAGCATCATTTTCATTTTTCAAGTCATCTACATGTGATTTTAGATGCTTGTGTGAAGTGCTAGATTTCTCATTTGATAATGCAACACTATCATGCAATGTTTTATTTTCTAATTCTAAGCAACTAATCTTTGCACTTAGAGATTCATTTTCTTTTTAAGACATGCATTCTTTTTACCAATTTTCATCCACTCATCATACAATTCTTTAAAAGCATCATGTAATTCATCATAGGAAGGATCACTTACCTCATTGAGATCACCATCATCTCCTATTGCCATAAGTGCTAGGTTTGACACTTCTTGCAAATCTTCCTCATCACTTGAGTCTTCATCGCTATCATCCCAAGTAGCCACCATGGCTTTCTTCTTAAATTTGTTGACAAGTGGACACTCCGATCTTATATGGCCACGCTTTTTGCATTCAAAACAAACAATTGCCTCTTTCTTCACTTTCTCCACCTTAAGGTTTTCTCTCATGAGATCTTTAAAGTTTCTTCTCTTGATTTGCTTCTTGAAGATCCTTCTAAACTTTCTAGCAATCATTTCAATGCCTTCATCTTCAAAGTCACTTCCATCATCATCACTTTCAACTATAGAAGATTTAAAAGCAAAGCTCTTCTTCTTTTTATCTTCATCAATTCTTTCATTAGCTATATTTTCTTCATAAGAAGTAAGTGAACCAATAAGATCATCAAGAGATAAAGTATTAAGATTTTTTGCTTCTTCTATGGCCGTTCTCTTTGGTCTCCACTCTTTTGGCAATGATCTAATAATTTTCTTCACTTTTTCACAATTACTAAATTTCTTTCCTAATGCTTCAAGAGAATTTACAATATCGGTGAATCTAGTGTACATATCATGAACACACTCATATGATTCCATTTGAAACATCTCATATTGCCTAGTGAATCTACTAATTTTACACTCTTTGACTTGATTCGTTCCGTCATATACAACTTCAAGTTTCTTCCAAATTTCATAAGCACTTTCACAACTAGAAACTCTATGAAATTCTTTCTTATCTAAAGCACAAAATAAAGCATTCATTACTTTGGAGTTTAAGGACATCTTTTTCTTTTCTAATCCAATCCATTGACTAGAAGGTTTTGGAATTTCTTCCCCTTCTTCATTTTTAGTTAAAGGCATAAAAGGACCATTATTAACGATTTCCCAAATTTCATAATCTAAGGCTTGTAAAAATACTCTCATCCTTGTTTTCCAATAAAGATAGTCATTACCATCAAAAAATGGAGGTCTAGTGGTAGATTGACCTTCCATGAAGGTTGAGCTAATTTGGGTTGCTATAGATCTTTAACTCTAGACGGTTAAGTCTACACAAGAGCACCTTGCTCTGATACCAATTGAAATGCAAGTGTGCAACCCAAGAGGGGGGGGGTGAATTGGTATTTTAAAAATTATCCTAGCAAAACACACAACAATCTAATCTAATGCCTTAATAAATTCGAAAACAATAAATTCAATAAAGACACAATAATAAAGAGTAAGGGAGGAGAAAGCAAACTCAAGGATTTTTACGTGGTTCGGCTATCCCCGCCTACGTCCAAGCCTCCAAGCAACCCAAGCTTGAGGATTTCACTATCCAAGCCTATCCAAGGCTTCAAATGTTTACAATTGACTTCCAAGGTGTCAATGAACCTTTACAACAAGAGATTATCCCCCAATCTCTTCACTCAAGTGTTTCCCACACTTATACACTCACAAATTTGATGAGAAAAATAAAGATTACAACAAAACTCTCTTTAAGAGTGGATATGCAAATAATAGCACAATAAGAATTTAATCTATGATGATTTTCGAATTTGAAGCTCAATATATGTTGTGTGCACTTGTTGATGCTTGCCAAGATTACCAAAAATGATTTGGATTTGAGTTTATATAGATGGAGCTAAAAAACTAGCCGTTATGCACTTTTTGCTCATAACCGGATTACCGTTTATGGTATCCGGAATTCCGCTTGTATGTTACCGTTAAGGCAAAAATTTGAATTTTTGAGTATCCGGAATGCCGCTTGTGATATCCGGATTGCCGTTTATGCTCCAGAAGCTTTCTGCCCGTAACCGGAATTCCGTTTAGCACAACCGGATTGCCGTTTATGCTCCAGAACCTTTCTGCCCGTAACCGGAATTCCGTTTAGCATATCCGGATTGCCGCTTTCCATTCGGATGAATTCTGCCCCGTAACCGGATTGCCGTTTAGCATAACCGGAATGCCGCTTGCTACAGTAACGGTACAGTGCACTGTTTGCTAAAATTACAGTTTGACCCCAAAACTTTATTAAACTGTAGTATGGCCCAAAACGTTATAAAAGTTTTTAATTAAGTCCAATTTCAGAATTTCTTAATAATACTTTGTGAATCCCAAAACTTTCTGAAATTGTGATATAGGCCAAAATGCTATGAAATCTTTCAAATAAATCCTTTCCAAAATTTCAAGTAATACTTATTGATTTCAAAGTTTTCAAAACTCTTTCAATTAAACCATAAACTTGAAAAACAACTAATTTCATAAAATCATTTTTCCATTAAATTTAAAACCTTTATAAAGTGAAAATAATGATTTATTTAAAATGTATGAAAAAAAATAATTTAAGCTTTCAAAAACTTAATCATTCTTAATTTTGTTTGTTATCATCAAAATCAACATTATGTTAACATAAATGTTAACATGGCCTACACCTAAAAGTGTAAGTGAGGTAAGAAGTTTTCACGGTTTGGCTAGTTTTTATAGAAGATTTGTAAAAGATTTTAGCACCCTTGCTGCACCATTAACTGAAATTGTGAAGAAACATGTGGGATTTAAGTGGGGTAGTGAACAAGAAAGGGCATTTAATCTAATTAAGGAGAAATTAGTTTCTGCACCATTACTTGCTTTACCTGATTTTGCTAAAACTTTTGAAATTGAGTGTGATGCTTCAGGTATAGGTATTGGAGCTATTTTGGTGCAAGAAGGGCGTCCAATTGCTTATTTTAGTGACAAATTGAGTGGAGCAGCCCTAAATTATCCTACCTATGACAAAGAGATGTATGCATTGGTGAGAGCATTGGAAACTTGGCAACATTATCTTCTACCTAAAGAGTTTGTTATACACACTGATCATGAGTCCTTGAAGCATTTGAAAGGGCAAGGTAAGTTGCATAAGAGACATGCCAAATGGGTTGAATTTATTGAGCCATTTCCTTATGTGATCAAATACAAACAAGGTAAGGAGAATGTGGTGGCTGATGCATTATCTAGAAGGAGAATTTTGGCATTGCAAAGACTTTAGATGTTTTAAAAGAACACTTTTTTTGGCCACATATGAAACGTGATGTTGAAAGAATATGTAAGAAGTGTATCACTTGTAAACATGCTAAGTCTAAAGTTTTACCCCATGGATTGTATACCCCTTTACCCATACCTAGCGAACCTTGGGTTGATATTTCTATGGACTTTGTTTTGGGTCTACCTAGGTCAAAAAGGGGAAAGGATTCTGTTTTTGTTGTTGTTGATAGGTTTTCAAAGATGGCACATGTCATTCCATGTCACAAAACGGATGATGCAACAAACATAGCTAATTTGTTTTTCAAGGAAATAGTCAGATTGCATGGAGTACCAAGGAGCATAGTTTCAGATCGAGATGCTAAGTTCTTGAGCCACTTTTGGAAAACTTTGTGGGGTAAGTTGGGTACTAAACTTTTGTTTTCTACTACTTGTCATCCACAAACTGATGGAAAAACTGAGGTTGTAAATAGAACTTTGTCTACTTTGTTGCGTGCTATTATTCAAAAGAACTTGAAAACTTGGGAAGAATGTTTGCCACATGTTGAATTTGCTTACAATAGAACTGTCCATTCAGCTACTAAATTTTCACCATTTGAGATTGTATATGGTTTTAATCCATTAACTCCTTTGGATTTATTGCCTTTACCTATTGATGAGCGTGCTAGTATGGATGGTAAAAAGAAAGTTGAATTTGTCAAGTAATTGCATGAGAGAATGCGACAACACATAGAAAAGAGAACTGAACAATATGCTACTCAAGCCAACAAAGGACGTAAGCAAGTGGTTTTTCAGCCTGGAGATTGGGTTTGGGTGCATATGAGAAAGGAGAGGTTTCCAGCACAAAGGCGTTCTAAGTTGCTTCCAAGGGGAGATGGTCCATTTCAAGTGGTTGCACGAATCAATGACAATGCCTACAAATTGGATCTTCCTGGTGAGTATAATGTGAGTGCTACTTTCAATGTTTCTAATCTTTCTCTTTTTTATGTAGGTGAAGATTCGAGGACGAATCCTTTTGAGGAGAGGGGGAATGATGAGAACCATCAAGAGAATACCATTAAAGCTTCAAGTGATCCTTTGCACATTCATGGAGGCCCAATTACAAGAGCTAGAGCCAAAAAGATGCAAGCTGCTTTAAATGGATTAATTGAGAAATTAATGTTATTTTGAATTTGAAAGATTATTCTTTCTTTAGTTCTTTTGAGAACTAGTGAACTTATCAAGAATTAGCATTCTTGTGGTGTTCCAAATTTAGACTTATCACTCACCTTCTCATCTATTTCTTGAGTGTGGCGTCAAAATCATTCTCTATACCTTTGGTTCATGTTTTCTTAAACATTGGGTCAAGGTTTTGTTTGTTTTAAATCTGTTTAGAACTTTCTTGGGAAGTTGAAACTTCAATTTAAGTGTGGGTTTCAAAATTTCATTGTGGGATTCGCATACCTTTGGTTCATGTTTTCTTAAGCATTGGGTCAAGGTTTTGTTTGTTTTAAATTTGTTTAGAACTTTCTTGGGAAGTTGAAACTTAAATTTAAGTGTGGGTTTCAAAATTTCATTGTGGGATTCGCATCAAACCTTCCCAACCATATTTGTTAATCCCAGAATACCAATTACCTTCTTATACTTCACTTCCTACTCAAGAACTGCCAGCTCAAAACAAAATAAAGCACTCATGCAACAGTTCAGTGCCCAAATGGTCCCAAATCCATCTGATACAGATAATCCAACTTCTTATTCAAACCTAGCTACTTCAGAAAGCCCATCAAAATCTGAGACAGAATCTTTCCCTGAATCTTCAATATTAACTAGTGACTCCGAAAAGTCCTATGCTGATATCACTAAAATCCTTATGGCCCAACCTGAAGAAACTGAACCTGCCCAATCATCAAGAATAGATCCATTATTTGAAATATCCTCTGATATTGAGGAAGATCCACTAGAAGGAACCTCAGCCACAAACTGGCCTGGTCAACCTCAAACTCAAAATGATCATAAACCATCAAATGACCCATGTTTACTTTTGATGATATCCCTGCAACCAAATGGAGAGAACGGCTATCAAAAATGGCCGCCTGGACAGATCTCCATATGTTAAGAGTAAATGCAACAACAACCTCCGTCCTTAGAGAGCTTACAACCCATTTTATGGGATCTCTAAGAGATTGGTTTGATACTTTTGGAGAGTACATACAACTACAATTTGTGCAACTTCCTAATGTCTTAAGTGCTCTTTTTGTCATCCATGAACAATTCATTGGAGAATCTGCAGTAGTATTTGAAGCTGCAACTATCTCAACATGAAATGCTACTCACTAAAGCTTAAATATCTTGATTTCCATTACAAACGGATGTCAATTCTGTTCTACAAGCTCAATGGATTTAATGATCCTACTCTCAAACATGTATTTCTGGCATCATTACCTGAAGAATTACAACCAGATATATAAAGGCAACTCACATTTCTTAATCTCAACATTGACAACATTTCTTTGGGAAAAATCTTACAAATTGCTAAAGGATGTTTGGAGAAACTATGTGAACAGTAACAATTTTTCAAAAAACTGCTGAAAGATAAAGAGCCTTTCCAAAGTGCTTGCAAAAAGCCTTACTTGTAGATCAAATGCAAGAAAAAGAAAGATTGTGAGTGCAGCACCAAAAAGAAAAAGCATTTCAAAAAATTCAAAAATCCAAATTCTTTTCCTAGATTAAAGTCCCGGAGAAAATCATACAGGTTCTTCAGGAAAAGATCCAGTTCTTTCAGAGAACAGCAAAGGAGAAAATCAAGCCGATATTTCATCTGCAAAAAGAAAGGCCACTATGCCAAAGATTGCCCCAATAAAAAAGATAAGGCAATCCATTTACTTGAACATCTACAGGCCACCACTGGTTACTCTCCTGACATTAAACCTACAGAAAGATATAAAACCACCTTTTGCATCCCAAATTCCCATTATCAATGGATGATTTTCCCTTTGGTCTTAAAACAGCCCCATCCATTTTCTAAAAATCCATGGTCCAAAATTTTCAACCTATCTTGCATAGTGCATTGATTTACATTGACGATATTTTGTTATTTTCAGGTACACATAATGAACATCGCCAATTGTTAGATTAATTCTTTGATATAATTCAAACTCATGGAATCATGTTGTCAGCGAAGAAAAGCACAATTGCCACCAATAACATTAAATTCCTTGGAATGACTATCAAAGATGGACAATACCAGCCAGGAAGGCACATTGCCCAAGAGCTCATCCACTTTCCATATCAGGACCTTTCCAAAAGACAAATACAACAATTTCTTGGTATTATCAACTACATCAAGGATTTTATTCCTCATGTTAATAATCACACCCGACAGCTGTCTGCCTTGTTGAAAAAGAATCCACCACCATGGAACAATAACCACACACTTGCTGTCACAAGATTAAAGCAAATCGTGCAAAACCCGCCACCATTAAAGCTTATCACAGATGGCAGACGGATATTGCAGACTGATGCAAGTGACGAATCTTGGGGGGCCATCCTTCTTGAAGAAATAGACAGAAAAGAACACTTTATTGCATATGCAAGTGGACACTTCTCTGACACACAAGTCCATTACCACAGTGTGTCAAAGAAATTTTAGCAGTCAAGAATGGTATTCAAAAATTTGAGTATCATCTTATCGGCTACCACTTTCTTGTCAGAATGGATAACTCAGCATTTCCTAACATCATGAATTTCAAAGGTAAAAATGTTCCTGAAAAGATATTGCTAAGGAACTTCTTTGTGAAGCATATAAAAGAAGAACATAACCTCATCCTTGATATGCTCTCACGACTTGCAAAACCAGAAAAATCCTTGCTTTTCATATCCTCTCAATATCATTTCCTATCATCTTCATGGCTACTTCACTCCCATCACAAGCCATTACCAAAAAATATTTTTCTTTCGAAAAAAACTTCACCATAGTCTTTGATATACAGGAGTTTGCTAAGAAAGTTGTTTTTAGGTTTTTCATGAAAGCCTATCTCTTATCAGACTCATTTTTATTTTCAACCTTTCATCCTGAAAATCTGTTCCTTACAGGCTTAACCCTAGATCCTTCCAGGGAAATCTCAGAAGATGAGTTATGGTACATATGGTGCCTAACTGTCCTCTATGCCACTAAATTGATTGTCCGTATCACTTTCACTTTGGAGCACCCACTTAATCTAGACAAATCCACTTTATTAACCTGGACACTCCTTGAATGGTTTTCTCCAATTCCTTGGTGGAGAAAGAAGCTCCAACAGTTGTCAGAAATTTATAATTTAGAACGTATGCCACCATCCGAAGTAAAAATGTTCACATATGTGTTCATTATACATTGGCCCTACTTCCAACATCCAGACACCAGCTCATTCTGGACTCAAAACCAAGTATATGATTGGCCAACTCTACCATATCCAGCCCTCCTTGAACAAGACAGTGGAGTACAAAAAAGCCTCCACAATTATCTTTGTGAATTAAATTATCAACCTGCTCCGCACAAAGATATTACTCACACCTCTCTTGGTCCACAACATGACACTATCATGATACCAACTCCATCTCCAATATCAAAACCAAAACCAACAGGAATTGTCATTAAAGAAGAATTACCAGATTTTACTAACTTCCTGTACTAGGATGCACAAGACCCATGGGAAGAATTCTTGCCACACCTTCAACAACTTCAACAAATCCAACCAACACAAGCACCAGACGAACCAGCAAGGAAAGCCAGTTCAAACAAACAGACAGGTAGCTCTAGTGAACAACATCCCTCTTCCACCAAAAACTCCTTGTTGCCCATGGCATAAACTATTCTGCCCTTATCCTCCCTGTTGCCCAGATCACCAACACCCACCAAAAACTCCACGACCATCACTCAAAATCCTTTTCTCAAAAGATAAAGATGAAACTGACAGCTCATCCGACGAAGACTATATGAATTTGTCATCTCCATAATTAATTAAAGTAGTTGGTCTCGACTTGCTTTTTCAAAAGTTTAATTATGAGTGTTTACTTTTTCAAAGCTTGTAATAATTAAGGCATGACTTTATTGCCTATGAGTGTTAACTTTTTCAATGCTTGTAATTATTAAGGCATGACTTTATTGCCTTTACTTTTAGAAAACCTTATCGTTTGTAATCAAAGCTTACTTTTAGAAAAGTGATAGGGGTCCTGTCCTATCGTTTTCATTATTATGTTTCCAAAAGAGATAGGGACTTGTCTTATCCTTTTCCCCGACTCCTATATAAGCTAAGTTTGTCTTAGTTTGGGGAGAACTCGTTTGAAGAAATAAAATCTTATGTTTTCCATAATCATGAGTTTCTAAACTTTCTCTCTCTCTCTTTGTCAATGAAGCTCTAAGGCTTCAAAGAAAATTAAGAAAGCTTAAATCTGTTCATTTTGAAATCTCAAGGAAGTATGCTCTGCAATTGTGTTGAGTGTTAGAAAGTGTATATTTATAAAGGAGAAAATCGTCATTTTGTACTTCAAGTTTTATTAACATCTCTAATTTTATTTATTTAAGTCCCTTGTTATTTAATTATGAGTGTTTTGTTTTAATTAAGTATTTTATGTATTTTAGGGGCATCATGGTTATTTCACAATGAACGAGATATTGGATAGCAAAACGGACGTCACTTTTGAACTCAGAACAGTCGAAAACCTTAAGAGGAGCATAAAATAAAAAATGGCATTGTTCACACGTACGACACTATTCACATGTATGGTACTGTTCATGGGTACTGTTCACGACACTGTTCAGACCGCATTATTGTTCAAACCGTGTGCAAATTGTGTTACTGTTCAAACCACGTTGTCAAACTCCGAACTGTTGACTGATGACGTGAAACAATCCTGTGCGTCCAAACTGTTTTTAATCCGATGGCCATGATTTACTCAATGTATCTATAAAAAAGGGGCCTCTCCCCCATAATTTGAGACCCCTGAATCAATTTTTGAGCTTAGTTTTCTGTAATTCTTTCTCCATCTTGTATTTTCTACGTATTTTAATAAATTTTCATTTTACCCTTAGTTCAATTATGAGTAGCTAATTTTCTTTCAAGCTTGGGTTGAAGGTGAAGTCTCAACATGTGTCATGGGCTTTATTTGGTAAATTTATTTTCTCTCCCCCTCTAATTTCTGTGGAAGTTTTGACTTTTTGTCGACAAATAATAATAATCTTGTCTAGTTATCACCTTAATTTCACCGGCACCCTAGTATAAGGTTATTATTATTTGGTACGATAAGCCCTTAACACCATATTGATTAGAGTGTGGTTCATGAGGTGTGGATTTTCCTCTCATGATTTAATTGGTATTAATAACGAATATTCAGCCCATGGTGCATGTTGATACGGATCCAGATACCCAAGCACTTTATTATAATAGTTTCTAGTTCAATTTTATTCCGCTATTCCAATTTAAATTCTAGCATAGTTTAAATCAATTTCCCCATAAATCCAATCACCCACTTACAAAATTAATTCTACACCTAATTAAAATCCACCTCCTCGTGGGATCGACACTCGACACTATTGATCTATTTTACAATAGATTCATGCGCTTGCGAGTTCAACAAAATTTGCACAACAAGTTTTTGGCGCCGTTGCGGGGAGGTAAGTATTTTAATTTATAGAATTAATTTTTTTAAAATAATTTATTATTATTATTATTTTAGTTGTTTCATTGTAATTTTTTTATTAAAAAAAAGAAGTGAATTTACATTTTTTAGGTAACAATTTCTTTTCTCTCTTTTTTAAATTTCTGTAATTTAATTTTCATGTAATTTTTTTCTTCTTTGTAATTTTTCGTTTATTTTGTTAATTTATTTCACGTATTTGTTTTAGTGTATTTTTTTTAGAAAGGTTGTAACAGCGCAATAAGGTTAGTATCGTAATTTCTCCTTCTTCTTTATTTTTATTTATTTTTTCTCATTTTTATTTTTTTGCATGCATGGTCGTAGGTCATTATTACCTAATCTTGAACCTATAGACCTTGAATTAGAAAGAACACTTTGCACACACAAACACATTGTACTTTGCACAACTAGAACTACAGGAGAGGCCATTTAAGGACTACTTCAGTCCCTTAGCTAACTTGAGCACATCATGCATACGATACCCAAATGTAGCTGCTAGGAGTTTTGAGTTAAAACCTAGTGTGCTAAATTGTCTCCCAACATTCTATAGCTTAGAAAATGAGGACCCATATAATCATCTGAATGATTTTCATACTATTTGTCAAACTTTTAAATATGAGAATTTTTCAGAAGATGATGTTAAACTTAGACTATTCCCATTTTCTTTAAAGGATAGAGCTTGTTTATGGTTCAATACGTTGCCTGCTAATAGCATTACAACATGGGAACAAATGGTAACAAAATTTTTGAATAAATATTTTCCAGTGCATAAAACCAATTTTATTCGCAGGAAAATTTCAGAGTTCACACAGAGAGAAGACATGCAATTTTTTGAAATATGGGAGCGATTCAATGGGCTACTCTTGAAGTGTCCACATCATGGGTATGAGAAGTGGCAACAGTGCCAATACTTCTTGGAGGGATTATTGCCAAATATGCAAGAATGGGTAATGGCAACAAGTGGAGGAGAGCTAATGTCAAAAAGTGCATAAGAGATTTGGGATTTCTTCCAGCGACAAGCAGATAATTCCCAACAATGGAGTCGATCACTCAGGAATATTAAAAGAATTAAAGGAATGAATGAGGCTCACATTGATGAGTCCAGTTCGGAAATCAAAAAAGTCAAAGAGATGGTTGAAGGTCTTTCTCGACAAATAGCATCGTTGACGACTGCTAAATCAACAGAGCCACATGACCATGAGTCATATTCAGGTCAAGCCAATGCCATCAGTGTCATGAGGAAGCCATCAAATTATAACCCATACTCCAATACATATAATCCTGGATGGAGAGACCACCCCAAATTTTCATGGTCTCAAGGATTCCAACATAATGGACCAGCAGCTCCAACTCCACCAATGCAACCAATTCCTCAAGTTCCTCAAGCCTCTCAGTCGCCATTTAGACCATACAATCAGAACCTGAACTACTCTCAACCCAGTCCATGGGAGGATGCACTCCAGAATTTCAAGAATGTTACTCACTCCACGATTGAGCAACAAAACCGAACCATTGATGGACTACGAAATGAGATGAGAGCAGGCTTTAACTCACAAGCCCAATCAGTTTCAAGCCTTGAGAAGATGGTAGGACAACTTGCCTCTTCAGTGCAAACTTTGGCAATGACTGTTGAAAAAGGCAAGTTTCCAAGTCAACCAGTGCCTAATCCTAAAGGAGTGCATAAAGTAAGTACCAGTTCACCACAGCAGCATGGAGAGGTCAAAGCCGTTATGACCTTGCGAAAAGGAAAAGAAGTCGATAACAAAGTGGAGATGCCGGTGACAAAAGAAAATCAAATTGTACTTGTGAATGTTGAAGACTCACCACCGGAGGAGAAAGAAGAAACTAACCCACGAGAATACATTCCTAAAGCTCTATTTCCTCAGAGGTTAGCTAAAGGAAAGAAGGAAAAATCCACAGGTGAGATTCTTGAAGTCTTCAAACAGGTAAGTGTTAATATTCCTTTACTTGATGCAATAAAATAAGTTTCATCTTATGCCAAGTTTCTTAAAGACCTTTGTACTAAAAAGAGAAACATTCATGTTCAAAAGAAGGCATTTTTAACAGAAAATGTTAGTTCTACACTCCAACACAAAATTCCTCTAAAATATAAAGACCCAGGCTCCCCCATTATTTCTTGTAGTATAGGAAACCACACAATTGAGAATGCTTTGTTGGATTTAGGAGCTAGTGTTAATCTCTTGCTTTACTCAGTATTTGTGAAACTTGGATTGGGAGAATTACACCCAACTCCAGTGGTGTTACAGCTTGCAGATTGATCCACGAAAATACCTCGTGGTATTGTGGAGGACGTACTTATCCAGGTAGACAAGTTTTATTTTCCTGTTGATTTCATTGTAATTGACACTCAACCAATCCAGAATTCAAGGAAGCACATCCCCATTATCCTAGGCCAACCTTTCTTGGCAACTGCGGATGCTCACATTCAATGCAGAACTGGAAATATGCAGTTGTCCTTTGGCAACATGACTATGGAGCTCAACATCTTCAACATTGCCAAACAACCTCACAATGCAGATGATGGAATTGTTGATGTGGATTTAATTGAAGCATTAGTTGATGATACTTTTCTTTCAAATCTTAGTGATGACCCTTTACAAACATGTTTAACTCACTTTGGTTTGGATTTTGATAGTGATAGATCAGTCGATGAGGTCAACACTCTACTTGACTAAGCAAAATCTATGGACACTAATAAATGAAAGTTAAGAGTTGAACAACTAGCACTATCAGAGAAGAAAATCATCCTATCGTTAGAATCACCACCAAAACTCGAGCTCAAACCATTACCCAACACTTTGGAATATGCGTTCTTGGGAAAAGAAAACACTCTACCGGTAATCATCTTATCATCCCTAAATGACTAACAAAAAGGTAAGTTGTTGAATGTTTTAAAAGAGTACAAAGGAGCATTAGGATGGACCATAGCAGACATAGAAGGTATAACCCAGTAGACGGCATGCATTACATTCATCTTGATGAAAATGCTAAATCTACAAGGGAAATGCAATGTCGGTTAAATCCTAACATGAAAGAAGTTGTTAGAACTGAAGTCCTTAAACTATTAGATGCAGGTATCATTTACCCAATTTCTGATAGTTCATGGGCCAGTCCTGTGCAAGTTGTCCCTAAAAAGTCAGAAGTCACAGTAGTTACCAATGCTGATAATGAATTGATATACACTAAAGTAACTACAAGATGGCGTGTATGCATTGATTATAGAAAGTTAAATTCTGTCACATTTTTCACACATCCCTTGGCCCTCAACATGACATGATTATGATTCCCACTCCATCAGCCATATCCAAACCAAAGTCCACCGGTATCATCATCAAGGAAGAAAAACCAGACTACACTGACTTCCTTTACCAAGACTCTCAAGACCCATGGGAAGAATTCCTTCCACTCAGCCAACACCTTCAACAGTTCCCACAACCATCCATGCATGAACCAGGATCATCATCTCAACCTCCGCCTCAGAAAAAAGACAAAGCAACTCAGACATCACCTCAACAATTACCACCAGGCTACAGGAGAGATTGTCCTTATCCACCTTGCCGTGGTCCCCGTTGCAAGCATCCAAAGCTCTCCAAGACATTTTTCCCAAAAGATAATGATCGTGATCCAGATGAATCAGATTGGTCATCCAAGACGACTACATGAATCTCCGCTCTCCATAAAGTAGTTTGTCTTGTTGCAATAATTAAAGTAGTTTGTCTTGTTGTAATAATTATGTTTGTTTTATGATTTTGTCTTGTTGTAATCATTAAAGCTTGCTTTTACTTTAAGCTTTTACTTTTGTAAAAGTCATGTCCACGTCATGCTTTAAGTCTTTGTCGCTTGTAATAATTAAAGGAGTGTCATAAGTGTGTCTTTTACTTTTCAAAAAGCAAAAGATAAGGGTCCTGTCTTATCTTTACGCTTTGGAATCCTTATATAAAGGATTTCTCTCCTCCTTGTAACATAGATCGAATCATCAAAAAAACCTCTCGTGTTTTCTATAAGCTATGACTTTCTAAACTCTTTTCTCTCTCTCTGCAAATGAAGTTCTAAAGAAAAGAAAAGAATAAAGGTTTTATCTGTTCATTTTGAAATCTCAAGGAAGTATGCTCTGCACTTGCCTTTCAGCAAGGATCCTGTGCATCAGAAAACTTGATAAATTTTATCTGGTTTGGTACCCTGTTTTAGACTAAAAGGAAAGTCTGTTTTGGGTTGTAAAACCTACAAAATTGTTTTAAGGATTTTGATGCTCATAGAAGTATATCGGCTGGAAACCAGGACTTGCGGGCTACTGGCCCAAAGTACAGTTTTAACTGTTGTAGACCTGGTGTAAACAACGCCACGTACTATTATGGTATCAGAGCCATATCGGAGTTTTACTTACCTTGAAAATCATTTTGTTTTCAAAATCTTGTTCTTCATTTCACCAAAATGGTATGATTAAATCTTTTATTCCATTTTGATCAATAGACTTCCATTTTGATCAATAGACTTCAGGAGCAGAGAGAATTTCTAAATCATGGCATCATCTTCATCTTCATCTTCAACTTCAACTCCTTCAACCCCGATTACTCTTTCTTCTACACTTTCTTTACCCAAATCTTGCACTTCTCACACTACCAATAAAATCGAAAATCTTGTAGAATACTCCTATATCCCTGAATCTGCCCAAATTAGTGAATCCTCCTACCCTCTTATCAGTCCTTACCAGTTGTACAAACGACCCAGTTCTTTTACCCGAAGCCTCAGAACTCTCATATCCACTAAAAGGCCTCACCCAAAAGAATACATCCAGTCTTCTCGACTTGATCAGTGTTCACTCCAAGCAACCACTGCTGAGCAATATGTCACTCTAGAAATCCCTTCAGAGTTAATCTCAAACTGGAAAAGAGAAGGTTATACTCATCTCCATCTCGGAGGAGTAAGATTAATCCTCACCCTTCATGGGAGAAAAGGATTACCGGTCACAGCCCGAATTGCTATGTTGGATACCCGGTTCAAACAGTACCAAGATGCTGTTATAGGTACTGTCCTCACAACCCTTTTTCTTTTTGCACTTGATCTGGAGATAAGGTTTTTTGCAAGCACTACGGAATGGCTCTTTGTCTGCATAATGATTCTTTGAAAAACTGTTTTTGCTCACAAAGTTTATCAAGGCATGTCTTAGCAATCTGAAAGATTTTGCCAAGAGATATAGTGTCAAGACTGAGATTGTGAGTTTTGAGCTGCCTTTGGATGTCTGGTTGTAGTTCATCTGGTAAGGAAGCCAGAAAGACATGCTTCAATGTAGGTTCATTGAATCCATTAAGCTTGTAGTACAAGAGAGACATTCTTTTGTAATGGAATTCAAGATCTTTAGCATTGAGAGAGCAGCATTTCATATTGAGATAGTCTCTGCGTGCAGCTTCAAAAACTGCAGCTGGATCGCCTAGAAACTGATCATGAAGAACTGCAAGAGCAGTTGAGACTTCTGGAAAACTCCTAAACCTTTTGAATCCGTTCTCAACTGGCAAACTCAAAATGCCAGAGCACAAAATGATACCTTGTTGAATATCCATTCCAAGGTTGAAAAAAATCGATTCTAACCGAATGATTGAGACGAAAGTTGACTCATTACTGGCTCAAATGGAGCAGATCCACCAGAATCTTAAATCCAGAATTGTTCAATTGGATTCAGAGCTCCGAACCATGCTTGCTCACCGATACAATGGCCCAGAGTTTGACCAAAAAGAAAGAGAGATCAGACGCTTACAAACTGAGCTTGCCCAGATTGAATCTGAAAAACAAAGACCTACCTTGTTTACCACATCACCACCCATACCCACCATAAGTCCACCTTACCACCCATTTGCTTCTATGCTTTCTCCAATCAGATCTTATGATCCATCCAAATTATTTGGCATGACTTATACTCTATTCAGAGACCACCCTATTCCACCAGCACCAAAACCCAAACCTCAGCCTCCTCCTCCAGTCAGAACCTACAAATCCTCCTTAACTATTCCAGAGCACCACTCTCCAACTCACACCCCAACATCACCACAGCCTCCACCACCAACACAAAAAAGATAAAACCCCTATGCATCAATACAGTGCTCAAGTAGCCGATCCATCTTCCGAACCTGATGAATCCACTTCTGATTCAAACCTAGCTGTTTCAGAACCTTCTACTGACACAGCCTCTTCTTCACCATCTACATCCAGTGATTCTGAAAAGTCTTATGCTGATATTACCAGAATCCTCATGGCTGACAATCCACCCGGCCAAGGTCAAACCTCTAGACCACCCGAACCATATTTTGACATTCCCTCAGATATTGAGGATGAACCTCCAGCTGAATCTTCTGCCACAACTCAACCCCCTCGCGGTCAAACCAGTGAAAAACCCTCCAATGGCCCATGGTTTACTTTTGATGATATTCCATCTCATAAATGGCGAGACAGACTTACTGAAATGTCTGCCTGGATTGATCTCCAAATGTTACGGTCAGGAGCAACTACTCATTCCGTCCTTAGGGAATTTGCTACTCGTTTTACGGGTGCCCTAAGAGATTGGTTTGATTCATTAGGCCAGTACAGACAATTGCAATTTGTTCAATTACCAGAAATCTCAAGGAAGTATGCTCTGCACTTGCCTTTCAGCAAGGATCCTGTGCATCAGAAAACTTGATAAATTTTATCTGGTTTGGTACCCTGTTTTAGACTAAAAGGAAAGTCTGTTTTGGGTTGTAAAACCTACAAAATTGTTTTAAGGATTTTGATGCTCATAGAAGTATATCGGCTGGAAACCAGGACTTGCGGGCTACTGGCCCAAAGTACAGTTTTAACTGTTGTAGACCTGGTGTAGCATGGGAGAAAAGGATTACCGGTCACAGCCCGGATTGCTATGTTGGATACCCGGTTCAAACAGTACCAAGATGCTGTTATAGGTACTGTCCTCACAACCCTTCATGCAGGAAGTGTTCTACTCACTTTCTACCCAAATTTCAACCTTTCTCTTCAAGATACCAACCTTCCAACAGCCTTGAAAGTTCAAGTCCAAATTCAAGGTGCAGAACAAATTTCTTCAGCCAAAATTGCTACTCTCCATCATCAATTGGTCTATAGGCTTCAAAATCATGCCTTAGATCTACCCACACCTGAACATCACTCTGACACCCTCATGGTGTTAGCAGAATCAGATCAGATCCCAACCATTATCCAGATCCCAAGAAAAATACCTCGACATGAGCTCATACAGCTTATGCCTCTTGAATGGATCTCCAACTATGAGCAGTTCCATAATAATACCACTCCTATTCAGACATCAGAAAGCATGTTTGAAAGACGACATGATGGAACAGTTCGTATGACTTCCAAACCACCTCCAAGTGCTCCACAAGAGCCTCCTCGGCTCTCTTTCACTTATTCCTCAATGATCACAGCTGTTCAGACAGCTCAAGAAGATCTGCCAATCACAGGGTTCAATTCTGATGGTTACCCTGTATATCCAGCCAAACAAAACGGACATTTCTTATGGGATGTCCCTGGCTCAGGAATGTGCGACCCAAATTGTCCCTGTTGGGATGATTGGGAAGAGGACGATGATGATGATACCAGTGGACTTTGGTTTGGATATGGCTGATGGAGTGGGAATCATAATCATGTCATGTTGAGGGCCAAGGGATGTGTGAAAAATATCCTTATGCGGTGGAGTTTGGTGGTTGAGTTGGGAAAGATAATTGTTGAGGTTGGGCTGGAATTCATTTTCAATGAGGGCAGGATGAGGAGTGGTGAGATATTCATATACCTGATCTTGAGTCCAGAAAAGGTTGGTGTCTGGATGTTGGAAATATGGGCGATGGATAATGAACACAGATGTGAACATTTTGGCTTCAGATGCAGGCATTCGATCAAGATTGTATAATTCAGTTAATTGCTGTAATTTCTTTCTCCACCAGGGAATGGGGGAGAACCACTCGAGAAGGGTCCAGATAAGAGAGGTGGATTTTTCTGGATTAAGGAGATGGGACAAGGTTGAATGAACTGGTAAAACCAACTTAGTAGCATACAAGGTTGATCAAATGCTTGATAGATTAGCAGGCCATGAATTTTATTGCTTTCTAGATGGCTACTCAGGATATAATCAAATTCCCATAGCACCAAAGGATCAAGAGAAAACCACTTTCATTTGTCCTTTTGATACTTTTGCATGTAGGAGGATGTCATTTGGATTATGTAATGCACCTGCTACATTTTAACGTTGTATGTTAAGCATTTTTTCTGATATGGTTGAACGATTTCTTGAGGTCTTTATGGATGGTTTTTCTATTTTTGGAGATTCATTTGATCAATATTTACATTATTTGACAAAATTTCTACAGAGATATATCGAGAAAAATTTGGTCTTAAATTGTGAGAAGTGCCATTTTATGGTAAAACAAGGTATAGTCCTCGGTCACATCATTTCATGCAAAGGTATTAAGGTTGACAAAGTCAAGGTCGATCTCATTTCCAATCTTCCTCTACCTAAAACAGTCAGAGAAGTAAGATCTTTCCTTGGGCATGTTGGTTTTTATAGACGTTTCATTAAGGATTTTAGCAAAGTTTCTAAACCCTTATGCAATTTACTTACTAAAGATGCACATTTTGTCTTTGATGATTCATGTCTTGTAGCGTTTGAAAAGCTAAAGCGATTGTTGACGTCATCACCCATCATTCAGCCACCAAACTGGAGCTTACCATTCGAACTCATGTGTGATGCATCTGATTATGCAGAAGGAGCAGTATTAGGACAAAGAGTTAATCAAATTCCTCATGTTATTTACAATGCTAGTATGACATTAAATGATGCACAGTTGAACTATTCAACTACTGAAAAAGAAATGCTAGCAGTAGTATTTGCATTAGAAAAATTTCGATCTTATCTCATTGGTTGTAAAATAATTGTATTCACATATCATGCTGCTCTGAAATATCTTCTCACAAAGAAAAATGCAAAAGCTAGATTAATTCATTGGGTGTTGCTTTTGCAGGAGTTTGACTTGGAATTCAAAGATAAGAAAGGGACAGAAAATGTTATGGCTGACCATCTCTCTCGTCTCCATTTTGACACAATTACAGAACCCTTAATATTGAATGAGTCATTTCCGGATGAGCAATTAATGAGTGTGGAAGTATTACCATGGTATACTGATATAGTTAATTATCTTGTTACAGGTAAACTTCCAGAGCATTGGGCCAAGCAGGACAAGGCTAAATTTTTTGCGGAAATAAAAATTTCTTTCTGGGATGACCCCTATCTATTCAAGTATTATGCAGATTAAATTATTATACAATGTGTCTCAGAAAATAAATTTCAGAACATCCTTTTGTTTTGCCATGAACAAGCTTGCGAAGCCCATTTCAGCGCTAAGAAAACAGCGACAAAAGTTCTACAATGTGGTTTCTATTGGCGAACTATATTTTGAGATACTTACAGCTTTTGCTCTTCATGTGATAGATGTCAACGAATGGGGAGCATTACACGAAGGAACATGATGCCACTAAATCCAATTTTAGTAGTTGAGATTTTTGATGTGTGGGCTATCGACTTTATGGGACCCTTTCCGGCTTCTTTTGGCCATCATTACATCTTAGTTGCTGTTGACTATGTATCGAAATGGGTAGAGACAATTCCATGTAGAACCAATGATCATAAAGTAGTGATAGGGTTTTTGAAAAGCAACATTGTTTCACGCTTTGGATTCCTTCGAGCAATAATCAGTGATGGTGGTACCCATTTTTCCAACAAATCATTCAAAGCACTTTTGACAAAGTACTCTATCGCTCATAAAGTGGCGACCCCGTATCATCCGCAAACCAGTGGCCAAGTTGAGATCTCCAATCGAGAAATAAAGCACATGTTAGAAAAAAACGGCTAGTGTATGGAAAAGCTTGCCACCTACCTGTGGAACTCGAGCATCGTGCGTACTGGGCCATCAAGAAATTCAATTTTGACATGCAGCAAGCTGGCTCAGAAAGACGATTACAGTTGGCAAAACTTGAAGAAATTCGCAACGATGCATACGAAAATGCCAAGGTTTACAAGCAGCGAATCAAAGTCTTTCATGATAAGCAGATTATAAGAAAATCTTTCACTCCAAGTCAGAAAGTATTTTTATTCAATTCTCGTTTGCACCTATTCCAAGGTAAGTTGCGTTCTCGATGGTCTGGCCCCTTTAATGGTCAAAGATTAAAGTCATATCTAGAATACCAACCACATGGAGAGGACAACGAAATAAATTTGAGTGACCCACCACATTTGAATTGAGATTTTTGTCTTTTCGGTGATTTGATTTTTTTTCTTTTTACTATTCTTCTTCTAATTGAAATTATTTGTGCATAAGTGTGTTTGTTTAACCATTAAGTTTTCTTTTATCACTTTTAATCATCAGACAGATCCTTTTGAACATCCTTAGATGACTTCAATGTGTCCAATCTCATCTCAGAGGCCAGATACGATTTTGTAAAACACTTGTATTTGGAAGCTACAACCACCAAAGTTAATATCCCACGTTTATGTGTTTTTGTTTGTTACTCCATTTGTGGTGGATAACGGTACTCCGTGACAATCAAGTCGGTTACTTCAGTTTCCCATAATAACTGATATTCTGAGACGAAAGAATGGACAACAACGAGATTTTAGCAAAGCTTCACAATCGATTCCCTTCACTTTCTCAAAATGCCCTCCTTACAATCTATAAAGCTCGGTCCGAACACATGCGATTGCTCATGAGGAATAACATACCTGCTGATATCCACTGGTTAATTGAGGTCAAAGTACGCTTGGTAGGTGAGTTGCCTCCTAAATTTATTGCATACATGCCTGGTTGTGGTAAAGAAAATTACGCAAGAAAGCGAAGAGCCCGGAGAATTTCTGTTGCTTCTCATAAGTGTGCCAGAATGATATGCGATAAAAAACAATGTTCTTTAGGAATGGTGTCTGATAACAGAGAAGATAAGATTCAATTCATTAGGGATGGCTTGAATAAGAAGTCATTGGATGATATCCTTTTATCTCTTGAAACACATCCCAGTGGATATGTACAAGGAGTGATTCTCCAATCATGGCCATTATTCCAGAAAGAGCATTCACGATACAGTCTCGGGAATCTGACTATAAACGACTCTGTTTGCCAGTTTATAAGAAAACTAGATGGGAAGCCTATCCTCAATCCATAGAGGGCGTTGAAGCCGTTTTTGGACGTAAAACCAGAGGAAGATGTGAGCCACAGTCGCAACTACCTGTAAATATCCTTTTACTTTACTGTTATTTTATTTCACTGTTGTTTTACCATTTGCATTATTGTCTTTAATAATTTTATTTTATCATTGTTTGCTTTTCCTTTTTTACTCATTCTTTTTTTACTCTCGAGCCATGTACATTACACGATTAATTGACATAGACATGATACCTCATTCACAACTGTGACCCACTGCCGCTAAGATCCTTAAATATGATTCTTTTCGTTTGCACTCACAAATTATTTTTTAGAAGTATCTTAATGGCAGCTACTCCCAATAAACAATTCAAGAACATTTGTGTGCTTTCTGGATTTAACTATGGCAAATACAAAGAGTTCGTTGAGGCAACCATAGATCTTGGTCGAAGCATAGCAGAGAGAAAATTACACTTGGTGTATGGAGGAGATAACCGAGGGTTATCAAAATTGGTCTCAGAAGCTGCTTTTTTCAGAGGAAGTCAAGTGTTTAGGCATCATACCACAAGCCCTAAAACCTTTAGGCTGTTTGTCTGACTCACCGACTGGAGCAGAGTTAGTTGTCTCAGGTATGCAAGAAAGAATAACTGAAATGCTTAATCATGCTGATGCTTTTATTTTCTTACCAAGAGACCTTGCAACTCTAGAGGCACTTATCATTTTAGCATCTTGGGCCCATCTGCACATTCATCAAAAACCCATCGGTTTGTTAAATGTCAATAACTTTTATGATGACTTTATCGCATTTGTTAACCATTCAATAAAAAACTACTTAATTCCTTTCACAGCAAAAAAGCTTTTTATTTGTGCTCACATTGCTAATGAGCTATTTGATCTGTTACAAGCTTATCGACCAGAGCCAGATCCCAGGACCGTAGTGTTGGAGTGTACAAATAACGATGGTAACAGTAGCCGCAGTAAGAAGTACAAATTAGATTTAACTCTCCGCCTGTAAATATTTTATTCTGTGTTGCACCACTCAGGTGATGTCTTCTAAACTCTACTTCTTTCCTTTAAAACATTGAGGACAATGTTTCATTCTGGTTGGGGGGAGGGGATAGTTGACAATTGTGGAATGCTGGTTAAGTTTTTACTAATTTTTTGTTATAGAGACTAACCGTGGCTAAATTTTTAAGTAGAAGATAGCTGAATATGGAGTGTAGTGACTCTAGAAATAAATCTTCTTAGTTTGGAAGTTAAAAAAAAAATATTTGTGATCTTTCTAACTTTTTCTTTTTGACTTCTCCTTTATAAATATACATTTTTAAATTTTTGAGTCGAAAATGGCTGAATATAGAGTGTAGTGCCTCTAGAAACGCATCTTCTCAATTAAAAAAAATCATTTTCTTTTTCTATCATTTTAAGTGTAACTTTTCCAATTAGTTTTTCTGTATCATTTTTACATTTCTGCATGCATATTTTCCTTTCATGTTTAGAATAGGTTGGGGGGTAGAATGTTGTTTTAAAAAAAATAGTGTGATTTTGTTTTTATTTTTGGATGACATGATGACTTTCAAATTTTAGTATTTGTATTATCTTTGGTCTTGAGTGATGTTACACTATGTTTGCTAGTCTACATGTTAATGTCGAAGATAAATATGAGTTGCTTGAAAGAATTGACATGTCATAATGAATACCAAGTGAGCTTTTGAGCCTATTATTTCTCTTGGAGAGTAACTCTTTTTGCCCATTTTTCATACAACTTAGCAGTTTACTATTTTATATACGATCTCTATATTCTTTTGAATCAACCCGAAAAAAAAATTGCTTTAAAAAAATGTGTGTTGCTACATCTGAATGTCCATTTAACTAGTAGATATGAAAGATTATCTAGAGCCCTAAAAGATGATGGAAAGGCCATCTTTGACCCCTTTGAGGCTTTCTAGCCATCCTTTAAATGAAATATCCATAGTTAGCCCTTTTGAGCCTTTTATTAAACAAAAAAACTTTTCCTTGTCAACTTATCATCTTGACCCACTCCAATTTAGAGTATTACCCGATATCTTACAAATTCCATCACCTATTCATGTTTGAGAAAAATATAAATAATTGTTTTGTTTAGTAAAGTTGTACAATACCAAAGAAAAAAAAGAAAACAAAGTTCTTTAAAAAAAAAAAAGGAGAAAAGAACAAAAACAAAAGAGAGAGATATAATAATAAATAAGTGAAATGCACCTTTTAGTTTGCAAAAGATATTATTTTTCTCAAACATATATTTTGTTTTCTCTATTTTCCTTTCTTTGTTAGCCATGTCCTTAGCCTACGTTACATCCTAATAAAAGTCCTTCTTGATTTTAGGAAACTATAGTCTGAAGTAGAAGCTAGTTATATGGGCTAAAAAGATGTAGTGGTGCATAAAAAAATTAATAAAAAAAAGAGAAAAAAAGTAAATAAATTAGGTTGACTAGCATTTTATTTGACTTAAGATCGTGTTATTTCTAAATTGTGGGCATATTCTTTTCATCTTGGTGAGAGTGTGTGATATTATTTCTTTATTATCTTCACTCAATTTATCATTCATTGAAGTGACAATTTTTATTGGGTTTAATTTCCTCATGAGAGTGGTTACTATTACCGGTGAGATTTTGGGGTTTGACATATCATTCTTGAAAGTGGCTTGATTACTATAGCTCTGACAAAGTCTGCTGGACTGATGCGTGTGGATGGTTGATGTGAGTGTGATGTTTCTTTAGACTGGAGATAATGCTTATACTTTCATTTGGTTGCTATCATTAGTTTGATTGAATAAACAAGTTTGTTTAAAAAAAAAATTATTTCGGGTTTGAATTTTATTTTCGCTTTATTTGCTAGGGACTAGCAATAAACTGGTTGGGGGGTGTGTTGAGTGTTAGAAAGTGTATATTTATAAAGGAGAAAATCGTCATTTTGTACTTCAAGTTTTACTAACATCTCTAATTTTATTTAGTTAAGTCCCTTGTTATTTAATTATGAGTGTTTTGTTTTAATTAAGTATTTTATGTATTTTAGGGGCATCATGGTTATTTCACAATGAACGAGATATTAGATAGCAAAACAGACGTCACTTTTGAACTCAAGACAGTCGAAAACCTGAAGAGGAGCATAAAATAAAAAATGGCACTGTTCACACGTACGACACTATTCACATGTACGGTACTGTTCATGGGTACTGTTCACGACACTGTTCAGACCGCGTTACTGTTCAAACCGTGTGCAAACCGTGTTACTGTTCAAACCACGTGGTCAAACCCGTAGTCAAACCACGTACTGTTGACTGATGACGTGGTACAATCCTGTTCGTCCAAACTGTTTACTCAATGTATCTATAAAAAGGGGGCCTCTCCTCCCTAATTTGAGACCCCTGAATCCATTTTTGAGCTTAGTTTTCTGTAATTCTTTCTCCATCTTGTATTTTCTACGTATTTTAATAAATTTCCATTTTACCCTTAGTTCAATTATGAGTAGCTAATTTTCTTTCAAGCTTGGGTTGAAGGTGAAGTCTCAACATGTGTCATGGGCTTTATTTGGTTAATTTATTTTCTCTTCCCCTCTAATTTCTGTGGAGGTTTTGACTTTTCGTCAACAAATAATAATAATCTTGTCTAGTTACCGCCCTGGTTTCACCGGCACCCTAGTATAAGGTTATTATTATTTAGCAAGATAAGCCCTTAACACCATATTGATTAGAGTGTAGTTCATGAGGTGTGGATTCCCCCCTCATGATTTAATTGGTATTAATAAGGAATATTTAGCCCATGGTGTATGTTGATATGGATCTAGATACCAAGTACTTTATTATAATAGTTTCCAGTTCAATTTAATTCCGCTATTCCAATTTAAATTCTAGCGTAGTTTAAATCAATTTCCCCATAAATCCAATCACCCACTTACAAAATTAATTCTACACCTAATTAAAATCCACCTCCTCGTGGGATCGATATTCGACACCATTGATCTATTCTACAATAGATTCGTGTGCTTGCGAGTTCAACATAATTTGCACAACAACTTGCCTTACGCAAGGATCCTATGCATCAGAAAACTTGATAAGTTTTATCTGGTTTGGTACCCTGTTTTCAACTAGAGGAAAGTTTGTTTTGGGTTGTAAAACCTAAAAAAATGTTTTAAGTTATTGATGCTCATAGAGCTATATCGGCTGGAAACCAGAACTTGCGGGCTACTAGCCCAAAGTATAGTTTTAACTGTTCTCACCATGGAACATCGTCCTGACTACACCAACGTCTTGTTCCAAAACGCTCAGGACCCATGGGGAGATTTTCAGTCTCTCCTCCCTACTGAAAATTCCCAGTACACTGTCACTTGTCCAGACCCTCCTGCTCCATCAGCACAGAAGAAAATGTCTAACGCTAATGAAGAAATATACTTGCAAGCTGAAGAATATCTGAATCAACGAAAAATACGCCGTGCAAAACGACAATATGAAAAAGAGATAGGAGACGTGTCTCTGTCAAGATTTCCCTCCACTCCATGAGGGCCGACAAGCCTTTAAAGCTTTAACTTTAGCTTTATTAAAAATTTGCTTTAATAATTAGACAAGCGTCTTGTCTTGTCGTTTGTAATATTTAGTTTGCTTTTGCTTTTTCAAAAGGAATCTTGATAAGGATATGCCTTATCAAGATCAAGAATTCCCTATATAAGGAATTCTCTGCCCCATTGTAACATAGAGATGTTTGAAGAAATAAAATTTCGTGTGATTTCTATAATCATGAGCTTCTAAAACTCTCTTCCTTCTCTGTTAATAAAGTTCTAAGGCTTTGAGAAAATAAGAAAACTTAAATCTGTTCATTTTAAAATCTCGAGGAAGTATGCTCTGCACTTGCCTTTAGCAAAGATCCTGTACATCAGAAAACTTAATAATTTTATCTGGTTTGGTACCCTGTTTTAGACTAAGGAAAGTCTGTTTTGGGTTGTAAAACCTTGAAAATTATTTTAAGTTTTAATGATGTTCATCAGGGTATATAGGCTAGAAACCCAAGCATGCAGGACGATTTTAATCGTCATTGCTTTGGTATAGCAACGCCACGTACTCCGTTGTACTTCTATGGTATCAGAGCCAACCCAGAGTTTTACTGTCCTTGAAAATAAAATTATTTTCAAAATCTTACTTTTCACGAACAAAATGGTATGATAAAAAACAACTAAAGACTAAACACATAGAGAAATTTCCAAATATGGCATCAACTTCATCAAACGAAGCTTCTACCTCTTCTGTGATTACTCCAATCTCACTTTCTTCTACTCTATCTTTACCTAAATCTTACACCAAGTAGACTACCAATAAAATTGAAAATCTTATTGAATATTCATATATCCCTAAATTTGCTCAGATTAATGAATCTTCTTTTCCTCTTATTAGTCCTTATCAACTCTACAAGAGATCTCACTCTCTTACCAGAAGCATCCGCACCCTTATAACCACCAAAAGACCTCATCCAAAAGAATATATCCAACCTTCTAGATTGGATCAGTATACCCTTCAGGCTACGACAGCTAAACAATATGTCACTCTGGAAATACCCCTAGAACTAAGCATTATTTTGGTGTAAATGAATGTACTGTACACGCATTTTTCAGTCCACTAGCACGCTGCAATATCATTAGTCAAATGCATAGTCAATGGGCATTGTTTCAGTGCGTGTAAGTCTATAGTAAGCTCACTGAACAATCAAATAGGATGTTACCATGTCATCAGTTAATGAAAAATTAGCTAGCCTCCACCAATTTAGCATACATCCTACACCACTAGATTTAGACCTGATGAGAACCATCAAGAGAATACCATTAAAGTTTCAAATGATCCTTTGCACATTCATGGAGGCCCAATTACAAGAGCTAGAGCTAAAAAGATGCAAGTTGCTTTAAATGGATTAATTAAAAAAATATGGATTGAAAATGAAATTCAAGATGCAAGACATCATGAATTGGGCTTGGAGAGAGGACAAGGCATTGTGGCCATCATTCAAGCTATTGGGCAGCCAAATATACAATTTGGATCAAATGTAGAAAGGGAAAATTCATAATAACACTGGTATTGATTGAGCCAGAATTAATGTACAACCTATATACCGTTGGAAAGATAATTAAGTTAGCTTTCCAATTCATTTTACTGAGCTAGATTTAGAGTTCCCTAGAAGGAGTTATGACCAATTCATTATAGCTTGCTCAGACTTGGGAATTCCAACGACTCCTTTGTTTATTCAACTTCATTTGTTTGTTTTGTTTCAAGTTTGTCAATGTGTTAGGTAAGTCTACCATCAATGATGGTGGGCTAACATTAAGTTTGTCAATGACTAGCATTAATAATGGTAGGTTGGTGAAGATTTTGAAGCATCCTTTGACAAACCTATCTTGGAGGGTTGTTCTAATGTTTCCATTTGTATTTTTAGGATGTTGCTATGTAACCTTGCTATGTAAGAATTAGAGATTAATGTTATTTGAATTTGAAAGATTATTCTTTCTTTGGTTCTTTTGAGAACTAGTGAACTTATCAAGAATTAACATACTTGTGGCGTTCCAAATTTAGACTTATCACTCACCTTCTCATCTACTTCTTGAGTGTGGCGTCAATATCATTATCTATACCTTTGGTTCATGTTTTCTTAAGCATTGGGTCAAGGTTTAGTGTATCTCAGGAGTGATCATTGAAGAATAAGTAAAGGACAACCTGGGTGGCTCTAAAGAAGAGCTGGGTGGTGGTTTAAAGGTGAGATGAATAGTTCCATCTGAATTTTTCTGAAAATGACTTGCAGAAGTTTGTATAGGTTCAGAGTTTTGATGAAATTGTTCATAATTAGACAACTATTCCAAAGACATGAGATTGATCAATTCCTGTCAAGGTATAATGGTTGGGATTTTTTCATATTCTGCAAGAATCATAAGAGCTTCTGAATTTGTAGTTTGTGGAGTTGCCAAATCCAAAGCATGATTTTGCAGCATGTAAATAAGCTGATGGTGCAGGGTAGCTATTTTAGCTGAGGTTATTTGTTCAGCTCCTTGAAGCTGGATCTGAACTTTCAGAGTGGTGGCAAGATTAAAATCAAGAAGGGAAAGATTAAAATTGGGATAAACGGTAAGTAAAGCACTTCTGGCATGAAGAGTAGTGAGAATTGTGCCAATGATAGCATATTGATATTGCTTAAACCTGGTATCAAGCAAAGTAATTATGGTTGTGACAGGTAATCATTTTCTCCCATGAAGAGTGAGGATAAGGTGAACACCTTCAAGGTGAAGATGTGTGGAGATCAATTATAGGGGCATCTCAAGTGTCACATATTGGTCAGCCGTAGTAGCTTGTAAAGCACACTAGTCTAGTCGGGATGACTGTATGTATTCTTTAGGATAAGGCCGTTTGGTTGAGATCAAGGTTTTGATACTTCGAGTAAAAGAAAAAGGTTTTTTATACAGGTGATATGGATTGATGAGTGGTAGGAAGACTCATTGATTTGAATAGACTCGGGAACATAGGAATATTCAACAAGATTTCCTATTTTATGAGCAGTTTTCTTAGTCCAAGACTTGGGTAAAGAAAGAGTAGTAGAAAGAGTAACTGGGGAAGATGACTGTATGTTTAATTCCTTTAACCACATTGGATTTAGCTCCATTACCTGTTTCTGAGCATATTAACTTAGATGGCAAGAAAAAGACTAAAATTGTTAAACAGATATACGAGAGGATGAAGTTCAACATCAAGTAGAGAACTAAGCAATATGCTAAACAAGCCAACAACGGGTGACATAAGCTAGTCTTTGAACTCTGTGATTGGGTGTGGTTATACATGTGCAAGGAATGATATTAGGAACGAAGGAAATCTAAGTTATTACCACGAGGGGATGGTCATTTTCAAGTCTTAAAACAGATCAATGATAATGCATATAAGCTAGATTTGCCTGGTGAGTACAACGTAAGTGCTACTTAATGTTTCTAATTTGAGTCCTTTTGATGCAGATGATGATTTGAGGACAAATTCTCTTCAAGAGGAGGGGAATTATGAGATTAAGAAAAAAACTGTTACAAGCACGTGGGATGAGGCATATTCAGATCCTATTCAAGTTCCCGTCAAACCCGTCATAAGGGTCGAGTAAAGAAATTTAAAGAAGCGCTTAATAGGTTGATTTAAGCAACATGGACTCAATTAAATTCGTGGAGGGTCGTTGAAGGAATCGTACATGATAAATGCATGATTCAAGCTCTTAAAGTTTCCAAATAATTGGTTCCATAAAATAGCAAGTTGGCTTGCACATTATGGCAGGAAAATATATTACTTTCCTTTTTCAGGTACTTTTCCATTTCTTGAGGAGGCTATTAGAAACAAATCAGTTCTTTCTATTTTAATCACCTAGTTTCCATTTTAATTGATATAAGGCATTTAAGCTAATTAGGATTCTAATTTGATTTAGATTCTTTCCTATTTACTTAGATTAGGATTATGATTTGATTTAGATTCTTTCCTATTTGTTTAGATTCATATCCCGATTTGATTTTGGTCTAGGATTTATTTCCAAAACTTCTTATAACCAACCCTATATAATGTATTCGCATCTAAATAAACTCTTTGAATTTATCGAATTTATGTGGTGTTCAAACTCTTGACTTATCAATCAGATCATCCATAACTGATTGTAGCATCTTCACATGGCAAGGTTTGTGCTTTCATAAGTATTGGGTTACGATTCCATTAAATTTTGGGTTTAGATTCGATTTTGGGAACTAAATTGATTAGTCATGTTGATTCTTGTCGGGGTTCGTATCAGCTCGTGTATGTGCCCTAATTCAGTCCTCATCATCCGTCTCATCTCCCCTATCAATGCTTGAATTTGTAAACTTTGGACAACTAGTTGTTGAGCCTCTTCATCTGCCCTTTATTCCTGGTTGTAAGACATGGCTGAAATCTGCAAAAAGATATCAGAAATAATGTGGAAATGACCTCACTACACTCCCCTACGTGTTTCACTTAAGAAAATAATTCCACTTGTGTTTCACTCAAATTACTTAGTTTTTACCCTCTAATACGCTCACACTCTCTTGTTTTTTCCACTCGTAGTAAATCTCACTTGATTCTTATCAAACTAATCAAACCAATATTAAGATTTCAGTAGAAATTCGCAAATATTATACCAAGGCAATTTGAATTTCAAAAGCAAGAATGTAATGAACATGTACTATCAGGTTCTAGAAGCATAAATTATTAAAATTTTGAGCAAAAGAAAATTTTCACACTATGGGTCAAAACCAATTTCAGGCTCTCTAAGACACTAATAATGGAAAACAAACAAAAAATTTTAAGCGGAGTTTGTGGACTTTTTTTTTGTACTCTTACTATCCTCTTGTTTCTTTCTTCTCTTATTTCTTTGTTTTCTTTTTTCTTTTCAAATCCTTTCTTTTTCTTTTTTAGTACAACTCGATATAGAAGTCTAACAAAACTCAGAAACTAAAGCAAGACTCACAACTCAACGAATTAAAAAAAAAAAGAGACACGAAAATTCTAGAAAGGGTGAAAAATTCGGCCAAAATGTTTTAGGGATTTTTCGAAACCGAATTTAGGACAATGGGAATTAAGACTTATGATTAACATGAATAAAAAAACAAAAGAAGAGGATAAGCAAACTTGGTTAGAACCGTGCTATGATACCAAATGATATTAACCTCGCCAAGATTTGACGTAACCCTAACCGATTTAGTCTGTAAGATCAAATTCTAGACCTGGAATTTTATGGAACTGCGACCCGATACTTAGTGAAGGCATGAACTTTGGTATATGAGGATACCACAATCAACTATGGATGGACTGATTGATAAGTCAAGGGTTTGAATGTCATGGAAATTCGATAAGTCTAAAGAATTAGTTTAAGAACCAAAGAGAATTAACTCTCAAGCCAATTGCATAAAAACTTATCTATCTTTATTATTGGAACCAATACATATATATGGCTGGTTACAAGAATTTACATCCCATAATTGCCCTTGGAATTTTTGTAAATAAATCAGAAAAAAAATCAAATCAGAATTAATTACTTAAAGAAGACGCCTAATCTAAAGCAAATAAGGAAAGTCACTTAAATAGCTTAATGCCTTACATCAATTAAAATGGAAACTAGGCAATTAAAAGAGAAAAAGCTATTTTGTCTCGCCACTTGCCTCCTCAAGAAACGGGAAAGTATCTAAAAAGGAAAGTAGCATATTTTTCAGCTATAATATGCAAGCTAACTTGCTGATGTCATGGTAGTGATTATTCGGATACTTCAAGAGCTTGAATGACGCATTTAGTGGCCTAAATATCGTGTGCAATTCCTTCAATAGGCCTCCCCAAATTTGATTGAGCCTAGGTTTCTTGAATCAATCCATTAAGCACTTCTTTAGATTTCTTTACACTAGCTGTTGTGCAAATTTTGTTGAACTCGCAAGCGCACGAATCTATTATAGAATAGATTAATGGTGTTGAGTGTCGATCCCACGAGGAGGTGGATTTTAATTAGGTGTAGAATCAATTTTGTAAGTGGGTGATTTGATTTGTGGGGAAATTGATTTAAACTATGCTGGAAATTAAATTGGAATAGCGGATTTAAATTGAATTGAGAACTATTGAAATAAAGCACTTGGGTATCTGGATCCGTATCAACATGCACCATGGACTAAATAATCCTTATTAATACCAATTAAATCATGAGGGGGGAATCCACACCTCATGAACCACGCTCTAATCAATATGGTGTCAAGGGTTTATCGTGTCAAATAATAATAACCTTATACTAGGGTGCCGGTAAAACCAGGGCGGTAACTAGACAAGATTATTATTATTTGTCGACGAAAAGTCAAAACCTCCAAAAAATTAGAGGGGAAGAGAAAATATATTTACCAAATAAAGCCCATGACACATGTTGAGACTTCACCTTCAACCCAAGCTTGAAAGAAAATTAGCCACTCATAATTGAACTAAGGGTAAAATGGAAATTTATTAAAATACGTAGAAAATACAAGATGGAGAAAGAATTACAGAAAACTAAGCTCAAAAATAGATTCAGGGGTGTCAAATTAGGGGGGGAGGCCCCCTTTTATAGATACATTGAGTGAATCATGGCCATCGGATTAAAAATAGTTTGGATGCACAGGATTGCGCCACGTCATCAGTGAACAGTAACACGGTTTGACCACGGGTTTAACCACGCGGTTTGAACAATGAACGCTGATCTGAACGATGTAAAGTCGTGAATGCGATATCCATGAACGATGCACTGCATACATGTGAATAGTGCCGTACGTGTGAACAGTGCCATTTTTCCTTTTATGCTCTTCTTAAGGTTTTCGACTGTCCTGAGTTCAAAAGTGACGTCCGTTTTGCTATTCGAAATCTCGTTTATTGTGAAATGACCATGATGCCCCTAAAATACATAAAATACTTAATTAAAACAAAACACACATAATTAAATAACAAGAGACTTAAATAAATAAAGTTAGAGATGTTATTGAGATTTGAAGTGTAAAATGACGAATTTTTCCTTTATAAATATACACTTTCTAACACTCAACACACCCCCCAACCAGCTTATTGCTAGTCACTAGCAAATAAAGCGAAAATAAAATTCAAACCCAATTTTTTTTTTTTAAACAAACTTGTTTATTCAATCAGACTAATGATAGCAATCAAATAAAAGTATAAGCATTATCTCCAGTCTAAAGAAACATCACACCCACATCAACCATCCACATGAATCAACCAAGTAGATACAGCTACTTTCAAAAATGACATGTCAAATCCCAAAATCTCACCGGTAATAGTGACACTCTCACAAGGAAATTAAACCCAATATAAATTGTCACTTCTATGAATGATAAATTGAGAGAAAATAATAAACAAGCATTATCACACACTCTCACCAAGATGAAGGAAATATGCCCATAGCTTAGAAATAACACGATCTCAAGTCAAACAGAATATTAGTCAACCCAATGTATTTTTTTTCTTTTTTTTTTATTATGCATTACTACATCTTTATAGCTCATATAACTAGCTTCTACTTCAGACTATAGTTTCCTAAAATCAAGAAGGACTTTTATTAGGATATAACGTAGGCTAGGGACACGGCTAACAAAGAAAGGAAAATAGAGAAAACAAAATATATGTTTGAGAAAAATAATATCTTTTGAAAACTAAAAAAAAAAATGCATTTCACTTATTTATTATTGTATTATATCTCTCTTTTTTTTTCTTTTTTTTTAGAGAATTTTTTTTCTTTTTTCTCTATTTTTTCTTTTTCTTTTTTTTTCGGTATTGCACAACTTTACTAAACAAAACAATTATTTATATTTTTCTCAAACATAAATAGGTGATGGAACTTGTAAGATATAGGGTAATACTCCAAATTGGAGTCGGTCAAGATGATAAGTTGACAAAGAATTTTTTTTTTTTAATAAAAGGCTCAAAAGGGCTAACTATGGATATTTCACATAAGGGATGGCTAGAAAGGCTCAAACGGGTCAAAGATGACCTTTCCATCATCTTTTAGGGCTCTAGATACTCCTCCATATCTACTAGTTAAATGGACCTTTAGATGTAGCAACGCATTTTTTTTTGAACTTTTTTTTTAAAGGGTTGACTCCAAGGAAAACTAAAGATCATGTATAAAATAATAATACTGCTAAGCTGTATGAAGAATGGACAAAAAGGGTTACTCTCCAAGAAAAATAATAAGCTCAAAAGCTCACTTGGTATTCATTATGACATGTCAATTCTTTCAAGCAACTCATATTTATCTCCGACATCAACATGTAGAGTAGCAAACATAGTGTAACATCACTCAAGACCAAAGATAATACAAATACTAAAATTCGAAAATCATCATGTCATCTAAAAATAAAAACAAAATCACACCATTTTTTTTTTAAACAACATTCTACCCCCCAACCTATTCTAAACATGAAAGGAAAGTATGCATGTAGAAATGTGAAAATGATGCAGAAAAACTAATTGAAAATGTTACACTTAAAATGATAGAAAAATGATTTTTTTTTTAACTAAAAAGATGCGTTTCTAGAGGCACTACACTCTATATTCAGCCATCTTCGACTCAAAATTTGAAAATGCATATTTATAAAGGAGAAGTCAAAAAGTTAGAAAGATCACACGAAAAATAAGAAATTTTTTTTTCATTATTTTTTTCTTTTTTTTTTAACTAAGAAGATGCGTTTCGAGAGTAACTACACTCCATATTCAGCCATCTTCAACACAAACAGTTAGCAACAGTTAGTTTCTACAACAAAAAATTAGTAAAAACTTAACCAACATTCCACAATTGTCAACTATCCCCTCCCCCCAACCAGAACTAAACATTGTCCTCAATGTTTTAAAGGAAAGAATTAGAGTTTAGAAGACATCACCTGGGTGGTGTAACACAGAATAAAATATTTACAGGCGGAGATTTAAATCTAATTTGTACTTCTTACTGCTGCTATTGTTACCATCGTTATTTGCACACTCCAATACCAAGGTCTTCGGATCTGGCTCTGGTCGATAAGCTTGTAACAGATCAAGTAGCTCATTAGCAGTGCGAGCACAAATAAAAAGCTTTTTCACCGTAGAGGGAATGAAGTAGTTTTTTATTGCATGGTTAAGAAATGCGATAAAGCCATCATAAAAATTATTGACATTTAACAAACCGATGGGTTTTTGATGAATGTGCAGATAGGCCCAAGATGCTAAAGTGATAAGTGCCTCTAGAGTTGCAAGATCTCCTGGTAAGAAAATAAAAGCATCAGCATGATTAAGCATTTCGGTTATTCTTTCTTGCATACCTGAGACAATTAACTCTTCTCCAGTCGGTGAGTTAGACAAGCAGCCTAAAGGTTTTAGGGTTTGTGGTATGATGCCTAGCACTTGACTTTCTCTGACAAAAGCAGCTTCTGAGACCAATTTTGATAACCCTCGGTCACCTCCGCCGTACACCAAGTGTAATTTTCTCTCTGCTATGTTTCGACCAAGATCAATGGCTGCCTCAAAGAACTCTTTATATTTGCCATAGTTAAATCCAGAAAGCACACAAATGTTCTTGAATTGTTTATTGGGAGTAGCTGCCATTAGGATAATTCTTAAAAATAATTTGTGGGTGCAAATGAAAAGAATCATATTTAAGGATCTTGGCGACAGTGAGTCACAGCTGTGAATGAGGTGTCATGTCTATGTCAATTAATCGTGTAATGCACATGGCTTGAGAGTCAACAAGGAAACAGTAAAAAGGAAAAGCAAGTAATGACAAATATAAAATTTTTAAAGACAATAATGCAAATGGTAAAACAACAGTGAAATAAAACAACAGTAAAGTAAAAGGATATTTACAAGTAGTTGCGACTGTGACTCACATTTTCCTCTAGTTTTTCGTCCAGAAACGGCTTCAACGCCCTCTATGGGTCGAGGATAGGCTTCCCATCCAGTTTTCTTATAAACTGGCAAACAGGGTCGTTTATAGTCAGATTCCCGAGACTGTATCGTGCATGCTCTTTCTGGAATGATGGCCATAACTGGAGAATCGCTTCTTGCACATATCCACTGGGATGCGTTTTAAGAGACAAAAGGATATCAGCCAATGACTCCTTATTCAAGCCATCCCTAATGAATTGAATTTTATATTCTCTGTTATCAGACACCATTCCTAAAGAACATCGTTTTTTATTGCATATCATTCTGGCACACTTATGACAAGCAACCGAAATCTTTCGAGCTCTTCACTTTCTTGCATAATTTCCTTTACTACAACCAGGCATGTATGCAATAAATTTAGGAGGCAACTCACCTGCCAAGCGTACTTTAGCCTCGATTAACCAGCGAATATCAGCAGGTATGTTATTCCTCATGAGCAATCACATGCGTTCGGATCGAACTTTATAGATTGTGAGGAGGGCATTCTGAGGAAGTGAAGGGAATCGACTATGAAGCTTTGCTAAGATCTCGTTTCTATCCATACATTCGCCTCAGAAGATCAGTAATTATGGGAAACTGAAGTAACCGACTTGATTGTCACGGAGTACCGTTATCCGCCACTTAACCGGGGTGACAAACTAAAACACACAAATGGAATAACAAACAAATAAAAACACACAAAGAAAATCACAATCGTCCTCTTATAGAATTTACCTCAAGCTCCAACTGGATGTTGTAGACACTTCTCTCAATGTCTCTGAGTTGGCTTTCTAAATCCTCAACGTGGGATATTAACTCCGGTGGTTGTAGCTTCCAAATACGATGTGTTTTACAAAATCGTATCTGGCCTCTGAGATGAGATTGGACACGTTGAAGTCGTCTAAGGATGTTCAAGAGGAACTGTCTCATGATTAAAAGTGATAAAAGAAAGCTCAATGGTTAAACAAACACACTTATGCACAAACAATTTCAATTAGCAAAAGAATAGTAAAAAGAAAGAAAAAAATCAAATCACGAAAAAAAATAGAAAATCTTAATTCAAATGTGGTGGGTCACTCAAATTTATTTCGGTGTCCTCTCCATGTGGTTGGTACTCTAGATATGGCTTTAATCTTTGACCATTAACTTTAAACGTGACACCGTTTTTTGGGTCCTTAATTTCAATTGCCCCATGTGGAAAAACAGTATGAACAATGAAGGGGCCAGACCATCGAGAGCGTAGCTTACCTGGGAATAGGTGCAAACGAGAATTGAATAAAAGTACTTTCGACCTGGTGAAAGATTTTCTCATAATCTAACTTATCATGAAAGACTTTCATTCGCTTTAAACCTTAGCTTTTTCGTATGCATCATTACGAATTTCTTTAAGTTCTCGCCACCGTAATCGTCTTTACGAGCCAGACTTGCTGCATGTCAAAATTGAATTTCTTGATGGCCCGATCGCACGATGTCGAGTTCCACAGGTAGGTGGCAAGCTTTTCCATACACTAGCTTATAGGGTGACATCCCAATTGGGGTCTTGAAAGCCATTCTATATGCCCATAATGCATCATCAAGTCTTAATGATCAATCTTTTAATGGGTCTCACGGTCTTTTCTAAGATGTGCTTTATTTCTCGATTGGAGATCTCAACTTGGCCACCGGTTTTGGTTTTGCGGATGATACGGGGTCGCCACTTTATGAGTGATGGAGTACTTTGTCAAAAGTGCTTTGAATGATTTGTTGCAAAAGTGGGTACCACCATCACTGATTATTGCTCGAGGGAATCCAAAGCGTGAAACAATGTTGCTCTTCAAAAACCCTATCACCACTTTATGATCATTAGTTCTGCATGGAATTGCCTCTACCCATTTCGAAACATAGTTAACAGCAACCAATATGTATTGGTGGCCAAAAGATGGGGGAAAGGGTCCCATTAAGTCGATACCCCATACATCAAAAATCTCAACCATTAAAATTGGATTTAGTGGCATCATGTTCCTTCGTGTAATGCTCCCCATTCGTTGACACCTATCACATGAAGAACAAAAGGTGTAAGCATCTCGAAATATAGTTGGCCAATAGAAACCACATTGTAGAACTTTAGTCCCTGTTTTCTTAGCGCTGAAGTGGCCTCCACAAGCTTGTTCATGGCAAAACGAAAGGATGTTATGAACTTTATTCTCTGGGACACATCGTCGAATAATTTAATCTGCACAATACTTAAATAGATAGGGGTCATCCCAGAAAAAATTCTTTATTTCCGCAAAGAATTTGGCCCTGTCTTGCTTGGTCCAATGCTCTGGAAGTTTACATGTAACAAGATAATTAACTATATCAGCATACCAAGGTAATACTTCCACACTCATTAATTGTTCATTTGGAAATGACTCATTCAATGTTAAGGGTTCTGTGTTGATGTCAAAGTGGAGACGAGAGAGATGGTCAGCCACAACATTTTCTGTCCCTTTCTTATCTTTGAATTCCAAGTCAAATTCCTGCAAAAGCAACACCCAATGAATTAGTCTAGCTTTTGCATCTTTCTTTGTGAGAAGATATTTCAGAGCAGCATGATCTGTGAACACAATAATTTTACAACCAATGAGATAAGTCGAAATTTTTCTAATGCAAACACTACTGCTAGCATTTCTTTTTCAGTAGTTGAATAGTTCAACTGTGCATCGTTTAATGTCATACTAGCATAGTAAATAACATGAGGAATTCGATCTACTCTTTGTCCTAATACTTTGCTCTCTTTGCGTAATCAGATGCATCACACATAAGCTCAAATGGTAAGCTCCAGTTTGGTGGCTGAATGATGGGTGATGTTGTTAACAAATGCTTTAGTTTTTCAAACGCCACAAGACATGAATCATTAAAGACAAAAGGTACATCCTTAGCAAGTAGATTGCATAAGGGTCTAGAAACTTTGCTAAAATCTTTAATAAAACGTCTATAAAAACCAGCATGCCCAAGGAAAGATCTTACTTCTCTGACTGTTTTAGGTGGAGGAAGATTAGAAATGAGATCCACCTTGGCTTTGTCAACCTCAATACCTTTGCATGAAATGATGTGACCGAGAACTATACCTTGTTTTAAACTTTGCTAAAATCTTTAATAAAACGTCTATAAAAACCAGCATGCCCAAGGAAAGATCTTACTTCTCTGACTGTTTTAGGTGGAGGAAGATTAGAAATGAGATCCACCTTGGCTTTGTCAACCTCAATACCTTTGCATGAAATGATGTGACCGAGAACTATACCTTGTTTTACCATGAAATTGCATTTCTCCCAATTTAAGACCAAATTCTTCTCGATACATCTCTGTAAAACTTTTGTTAGATGATGTAAACATTGATCAAATGAGTCACCAAAGACAGAAAAGTCATCCATAAAGACTTCAAGGAATCGTTCAACCATATCAGAAACAATGTTTAACATACAACGTTGAAATGTAGCAGGTGCATTACATAATCCAAACGGCATTCTCCTATATGCGAAAGTGCCAAAAGGGCAAGTGAAAGTGGTTTTCTCTTGATCTTTTGGTGCTATGGGAATCTGATTGTACCCTGAGTAGCCATCTAGAAAGCAATAAAATTCATGGCCTGCTAATCTATCAAGCATTTGATCAATAAATGGTAAAGGAAAATGGTCTTTACGTGTGACAGAATTTAACTTTCTATAATCAATGCATACACGCCATCCTGTAGTCACTCTAGTGGGTATCAATTCATTATCAGCATTGGTAACTACTGTGACTCCTGACTTTTTGGGAACCACTTGCACAGGACTGACCCATGAACTATCAGAAATGGGGTAAATGATATCTGCGTCTAATAGTTTAAGGACTTCCGTTCTAACAACTTCTTTCATATTAGGATTTAACCGACGTTGCATTTCCCTAGTAGATTTAGCATTTCCATCAAGGTGAATGTAATGCATGCAGTCTGCTGGGTTTATACCTTTTATGTCTGCTATAGTCCATCCTAATGCTCCTTTGTGCTCTTTTAAAACATCCAACAACTTACCTTTTTGCTCGTCATTTAGGGATGATGAGATGATTACCGGTAGAGTGCTTTCTTCTCCCAAGAATGCATATTCCAAAGTGTTGGGTAATGGTTTGAGCTCGAGTTTCGGTGGTGACTCTGATGATGGGATGATTTTCGTCTCTGATGGTGCTAGTTGTTCAACTCTTGACTTCTATTTATTAGTGTCCATGGATGGTGCTGAGTCAAGTAGGGTGTTGACCTCATCGACTGATCTGTCAACATCAAAATCCAAACCAAAGTGAGTTAAACATGTTTGTAAAGGGTCATCACTAAGGTTTGAAACAAAAGGATCATCAACTAATGCTTCAATTAAATCCATGTCAATAATTCCATCATCTACATTGTGAGGTTGTTTGGCAATGTTGAAGATGTTGAGCTCCATGGTCATATTGCCGAAGGACAACTGCATATTTCCGATCCCCGCATTGAATGTGAGCATCGGCAGTTGCCAAGAATGGTCGGCCTAGGATAATGGGGATGTGCTTCCTTGAATCCTGTATTGGTTGAGTGTCAATTACAATGAAATCAACAGGAAAATAAAACTTGTCTACCTGAATAAGCACGTCCTCCACAATACCATGAGGTATTTTCGTGGACCGATCTGCAAGCTGTAACACCACTGGAGTTGGGTGTAATTCTCCCAATCCAAGTTTCACAAATACTGAGTAAGGCAAGAGATTAACACTAGCTCCTAAATCCAACAAAGCATTCTCAATTGTGTGGTTCCCTATACTACATGAAATAGTGGGGGAGCCTGGGTCTTTACATTTTAGAAGAATTTTGTGTTGGAGTATAGAACTAACATTTTCAGTTAAAAATGCCTTTTTCTGAACATGAATGTTTCTCTTTTTAGTGCAAAGGTCTTTAAGAAACTTGGCATAAGATGGAACTTGCTTTATTGTATCAAGTAAAGGGATGTTAAAACTTACCTGTTTGAAGACTTCAAGAATCTCACCTGTGGATTTTCCCTTCTTTCCTTTAGCTAACCTCTGAGGAAATGGAGCTTTAGGAACATATTCTCGTGTGTTGGTTTCTTCTTTCTCCTCCGATGGTGAGTCCTCAGCATTTACAGGTACAATCTGACTTGATTTTGTCACTGGCATCTCCACTTTGTTGTCGACTTCTTTCCCTTTTCGCAAGGTCATGACGGCTTTGACCTCTCCATGCTGTTGTGGTGAACTGGTACTTGCTTCATGCACTCCTTTAGGATTAGGTACTGGTTGACTTGGAAATTTGCCTTTCTCAATGGTCATTGCCAAAGTCTGAACTGAAGAAGCAAGTTGTCCCACCATCTTCTCAAGGCTTGAAACTGATTGGGCTTGTGAGTTGAAGCCTGCTCTCATCTCATTCCGTAATCCATCAATGGTGCAGTTCCGTTGCTCGATTGTAGATTGAGTAACATTCTTGAAATTCTGGAATGAATCCTCCCATGGTCTGGGTTGAGAGTAGTTTTGGTTCTGATTGTATGGTCTAAATGGTGGCTGAGAGGCTTGAGGAACTTGAGGAATTGGTTGCATTGGTGGAGCTGGAGTCTTTGTCCATTCTGTTGGAATCCTTGAGACCATGAAAAATTGGGGTGGTCTCTCCATCCAGGGTTATATGTGTTGGAGTATGGGTTGTAATTTGATGGCTTCCTCATGACACCGATGGCATTGGCTTGATCTGAATACGACTCATGGTCATGTGGCTCTGTTGATTTGGCAGTCGTCAACGATGCTATTTGTCGAGAAAGACCTTCAACCATCTCTTTGACTTCCTTGATTCCCGTACTGGACTCGCCAATGTGAACCTCATTCACTCCTTTAATTCTTCTAGTATTCCTGAGTGATCGACTCCGTTGTTGGGAATTAACTGCTTGTCGCTGGAAGAAATCCCAAATCTCTGATGCACTTTTTGACATTAACTCTCCTCCACTTGTTGCCATTAGCCATTCTTGCACATTTGGCAATAATCCCTCCAAGAAGTATTGGCATTGGTGCCATTTCTCCTACCCATGATGTGGACACTTCAAAAGTAGCCCATTGAATCGCTCCCATGCTTCGAAAAACTGCTCGTCTTCTCTTTGGGTGAATTCTGAGATCTCCCTGCGAATAGCATTGGTTTTATGCACTGGGAAATATTTATTTAAAAATTTCGTTACCATTTGTTCCCATGTTGTAATGCTATTAGCAGGCAATGTATTGAACCATGAACGAGCTCTATCCTTTAAAGAAAATGGGAATAGTCTAAGTTTAACATCATATTCTGAAAAATTCTCATATTTAAAGGTTTGACAAATTGTATGAAAATCATTCAGATGATTATATGGGTTCTCATTTTCTAATCCATAAAACGTTGGGAGACAATTTAGCACACTAGGTTTTAACTCAAAATTCCTAGCAGCTACATTTGGGTATCGTATGCATGATGTGCTCAAGTTTGCTAAGGGATTGAAGTAGTCTTTAAATGGCCTTTTCTGTGGTTCTGATTGTTGCAAATCCATTTCAATTTTTTCTTTAAGTGCAATTTGTTTGTGTGTGCGAAGTGTTCTTTCTAATTCAAGGTCTATAGGTTCAAGATTAGGTAATAATGACCTACGACCATGCATGCAAATAAAGAAAATAAATTCAGAACAAAACAAATAAAAATAAAGAAGAATGAGAAATTATTATACTAACCTTATCACGCTGTTATAACCTTTCTATAAAAGCACATAAAAAAGAAAATACGTGAAATAAAATAAATAAAATAAAAATAAATTAACAAGATAAATGAAAAATTACAAAGAAAAATAACTTGAAAATTAAATTGCAGAAATTTAAAGAAGAGAAAAAGAAATTCTTACCTAAAAATGTAAATTCACTTCTTTTTTTTTAATTAAGAAAAAAAAATTACAAGAAAACAACTAAAATAATAATAATAATACTAATAGTAATAATAATAATAATAAAATTATTTACAAATTAATTCTACAAATCAAAATACTTACCTCCCCGGCAACGGCGCCAAAAACTTGTTGTGCAAATTTTGTTGAACTCGCAAGCGCACGAATCTATTGTAGAATAGATTAATGGTGTTGAGTGTCGATCCTACGAGGAGGTGGATTTTAATTAGGTGTAGAATCAATTTTGTAAGTGGGTGATTTGATTTGTGGGGAAATTGATTTAAACTATGCTGGAAATTAAATTGGAATAGCGGAATTAAATTGAATTGAGAACTATTGAAATAAAGTACTTGGGTATCTGAATCCGTATCAACATGCACCATGGGCTAAATAATCCTTATTAATACCAATTAAATCATGAGGGGGGAATCCACACCTTATGAACCACGCTCTAATCAATATGGTGTCAAGGGCTTATCGTGCCAAATAATAATAACCTTATACTAGGGTGCCGGTAAAACCAAGGCGGTAACTAGACAAGATTATTATTATTTGTCGACGAAAAGTCAAAACCTCCACAGAAATTAGAGGGGAAGAGAAAATATATTTACCAAATAAAGCCCATGACACATGTTGAGACTTCACCTTCAACCCAAGCTTGAAAGAAAATTAGCTACTCATTGTTGAACTAGGGGTAAAATGGGAATTTTATTAAAATACGTAGAAAATACAAGATGGAGAGAGAATTACAGAAAACTAAGCTCAAAAATAGATTCAGGGGTCTCAAATTAGGGGGGAGGGGAAGCCCCCTTTTTATAGATACATTGAGTGAATCATGGCCATCGGATTAAAAATAGTTTGGATGCACAGGATTGCGCCACGTCATTAGTGAAACAATACTAACGGTTTGACCACGGGTTTGACCACGCGGTTTGAACAAAGAACACGGTTTGCACACGGTTTGAACAAAGAATACGGTGCCTGAACAAAGTCGCGGAACAAGCGATTCCATAAAATGCAAGACTGCATACATGTGAATAGTACCGTACGTGTGAACAGTGCCATTTTTCCTTTTATGCTCTTCTTAAGGTTTTCGAGTGTCTTGAGTTCAAAAGTGACGTCCGTTTTCGACTATCCGAAATCTCGTTTATTGTGAAATGACCATGATGCCCCTAAAATACATAAAATACTTAATTAAAACAAAACACACATAATTAAATAACAAGAGACTTAAATAAATAAAGTTAGAGATGTTAGTGAGATTTGAAGTGTAAAATGACGAATTTCTCCTTTATAAATATACACTTTCTAACACTCAACACTAACTCTTGTGACAAGTCCGATAAGAACTTGAATATGATCTGAATATGCCTCATCCCATGTACTTGTGACAACTTTAATTTAAGGATTGGGTTAGTTTGGATTGATCGGATTGAAGGTCAAATCAAGATTAAAAATTAAATAAAGAGAAAGATGCGAAACTTGAAATGATACTTATTAAAATCAAATATAACATGAAATTCCATTTTATGCTTGATATTCGATAAAGAAAACTTAAAAACAACCTATCTTACAATTAAGAAAATTTCAACAATGAGCTTTCAGACTTTATTCCTGGCTTCTCGCATCTTTTTTCTATTTATAAATTTAGCATCATGTCCATTTACAAAATGAAAGTGATATATAATTATGTCTTGTTTAGTACTCATTAAAAAATAAAGAGAAATTGAAAGCAACTTACTTTCAAATGAAACTTATAAAATAATAAATTTACTTATATGAGAGAGTGATTTTAGTTTTGGAGTTAGAGTCTAGACAGTAGATACGAGAAATGAAATCGCCTCTTCTATTAAAAAAATAAAAAGAATTAAAAATTAGGTTATCCATTTAGGTTTTGGGATTTTACAGTTGAGAATTAACATATCATCATTATTATTATTTACTTGGGCTGAGTTTGGTTGGGTTAGATAGCTTCATTATAATTAACCCAACCCAACTCAACCCAAATATTAATTGGCTTTAAAAAAAATGGACCCAGTTACCTATAATAATTCACTCAACCCATAAAGATTAGATTAAGTTGGGTTGGATTGAATCGCGTTTATTAGGTAATATTGAGTTTGCCTAACCCTAGATATAATGGGAGTTTTAAGAAGGTTAAAGGTCACTTATAGGAAGATAAAAGTCTAGAATTACATGCATTAATATGGTTGAGAGACAGCCATATATATATATAAGCAATTTCAAAGTTCTTCCCTCCTGGATGGTTTTTCAAACCATGGGATCTTACAAAACCCCAATCTTACTATCAAGTCATTCTAGAATCTACCGGGTTAGTAAAATTTAAACATTTCTTCCTTAATGACACCCATAAAGAACCAGCCTATTCTACAGCTACTATTAACAAAGTCTTGAGCCCAAAATAGTGGGGTGACCTCCTCCACAATTTCAAAAGATTCCCCTCAGATTTCCAAATGTGTCTACCACATTGTCTGACATTCTCATACTGGGATTAACAGCAAGCGTGGTTCAATACTTTTTTTATTCAAAACAAAAAAAATCCCATTCTTGGTTATTTTTCTTTAATTCTAATATAACCGTACAAAGCCTTCCAAATTGGTTCCAACAGTGGTGGAATTATTTTGGCCCAATACCAGATATCCTAACTCCAAATGCCATCCAATGTTTAAATCTCTTCAAAGCCCATTACAAACCTTCTGAGTCTGAGAAAAGATTCCCCCCTTTTCTCTGTTTTTGTACAAATTTCTTCTTACCTTGTTTATGGATGTGGAACCTCAGATACCACACTCAAGATGCCCAAATGATCATTCAAAGAACTTTCAAAGTTAAATGGTAGTCCAAATTTGATGAACAATCCAAATTAACCACTCATTTAGTTCAAAACTGGCTTTCTGCCAAAGGTTTCCTTACCCCAACCATTAAAGACGTTAGAGCCCAAGGAACCTTCCTTACTCAAAAGTCCAAAGCCCAATCTCTACTTGCAGGTACCAAAACAGAAGAAGAGTATTTTAAAGTAATGGAACAGCTGCTTACCTCCAGGTTTGAACCTTCTGTCCAAAGCTCTACTGATGATGAAGAATCTGAACTGTTCATCTCCCTTGGTGACGACAATGAAGATGACTGCTTCGGAATTTTGTCTCCTATAAAGCATTGTAAATAATTTATTTACTTAAAAAAAATAATTTTCTTTATGTTTGTAATTTTCTCTATAACGGGTGGTCCTCTGGACACAAGTGAGAGCGCACATGTCTCTTCACCCGGATTATATTTTGTATTTTGTATTTCGTATCTTCTTTGTACAAAGCAACAGCTCCACTACAGTGCCAATTTCCAAAGTTTACTGTGCACTTAAAGTCCCGCTACAGTCTACAGTGCCAATTTCCAAAGTTTACTGTGCACTTAAAACTCCGCTACAGTGAACAGTTTAAAAATTTTGTATAAAAAACCAAGAGGAAGACTTAGACTCCTCAGGTTTTTCATTTTCGAGTTTAGAACCTCTCTCTCCTTCCTTCTCTCTTCTTTCTCTCTTGAGACAAAAGAAGTCTTCTGTATTCAAGGAATTTTTCCTATCATCGGTTAAGTTCCTTGTTTTCAGAATTTTTCTGCAATCTCGCTTGTAATCTCTTAAAGCTGTCGGATTAAAAGAAATAAATGTAAATATTTTAAAGCAATTAAAGTTTGTAATTAATTTTTATTTTTCTGCAATTTACTTTTATGCACTTTAAATTCCAGCAATTTACATTTAAAGCAATTTAAATTTATGCACTTTACTTTTTTGCAATTTATTTAAAACTTTATGCATGATCGGCGATCTGATCTTCCATATCAGATTTGCCCATAAAACCTGTACGTTCCTCAGAAGCAAAGAGACCAGATCTCTGTCTTCTGTTGTATCTTTTCTTCTCCCCCCAATCAATCTAAATATTAGTTCTGGGATTCAGATCTAATATTTCTGTTTGAGCCTTTGTGGTAATAAGATTGGTAAAGCCTTAATAAAATTTTAAATCAATTAAAGAAAGGTATATAGGCTGGAAACCGTAACGTGCGGGCTACTGGTCCAAAGGAGATTTAAATATCTTGGCTAAAATATTTGTCAAGGATCTCGTTGTTCTGGTATAACAACGCCACGTACCACAACTTGGTAAATTTATTTTGCTTGTTTAAAGTTTGTGTTGCTTAGATCTGATTAAACAATTTGGTAAAAGCCTTTTTAAAATTGCCTATTAAAATCAACCAATAGTTAATTTTCCTGAGACCACTATAGTCCTAGATCCTTTTCCTATTGGTATCAGAGCCAAGGGGAAGATAGTGTAATATTGTTGTAAAGAATCTGTGTTGTCTGAATTTTGAAATTGTTTTCTGTGTGTGTGTTGAATTTTTACTGGTAGTAAGTCCCGCTTTAGGACAGAGATCCGTTTAGGGCAGTAAAACCATACATGTAGGCATCCACATAGGATTCGATTAAAGTTTTTAACAACATGGGCTCTCAACTCCATAGAATATCATCTTTCTCTAGCTCTTCTTCCGAGAAGACTAGTGTATCAAAGAACATAGTAAATTCAGAAGAATTCATTATTGAAGATTTTAATAAAGCAATTGATAATTGGGATTTACCGAAAGTTTCTAAAGACAAAATTTATAAAATGAAAAAACTTGATTTTTTAAAGACTGACTGTGTAATAAAGACAGAAGAAAGAGATATCACCCTTTCAAAGCCATTTGAGACAATCCATTTGTTTTCTGAAAATTTTTTAAAAAAGTTAAAAGAAAAGAATTTTAATTATGTCCACATCGGTTTAATCCAAGTAGGCATAAAACCACTAACTAAAGAAGGATTAAATACTTCAATTCTTGTTGTCCTTAGGGATGGGAGGTTCATCTCCTTTGATGATTCCTTACTCAGTAGTATTGAATCTGGTCTCTGTAAAAGACCAATTTCATTTGACTGTTATCTAAACATAACGGTTTCATTAAAAGATAAAAATATTTTGAAAAGCATGATTTTACAGATCAAAACTCATAACTATCACATGTTAGAAGGATCTGTTCCAGTTGCATTAATTTTCAAAATATCATACAAAGCCATGATCTCAGCGTTTAATACGCAACATAAATTCCAGTTAAAAAGAGATGAGACCCTTCTTTTGCAGACTGACCTTTCCAAAGCAAACACTGTTATTCCAAAACCCATTCAATGGAAAGATGTCAACTTTCCCGATGAATGGATTCTTGAAGGAGCCACTGCTCCAACAATACCAAAACATCTTGAGCCTAATACAGAGTTGCAAACTGTAACTCAGTATTCAGATGGTAAAGTTAAACTTTCATTCAGGAGATCTACGTCTACTAGATTCTCCGATAGAGATTCCAATGCTAGTGTTTCCTCACTAGAAAGAAAGTTTACAAAAATTCCTTCAGTTATAAATCTTCCTTTTCAACCTGTAAAAAGTCAACCTAGGTTTTCCACCTCAGATATACCTAGTTCTTCCATACATTCTGTTGACTATACCACTAGTGTGCCACACCCAATTTACACTAGTCATCAACAGGAACAAAGACAAGAAGAGAAGGAACCTTCTCCTCCTACATTTTCTGCTGTTACAGAAAATGTGATTAATGTCATAGAAAAAAAATTTGAATTAGATAAAACCCTACTTCATAATGATTTTTATTCTGACATTTACAAAGAAAAAAAACTTTGGTTTTTTGAACATTTCTTAGACCAGAGAAAAGAAATACAAGAAGAATATTAGAAATTTGTAAATTTGCATAAGATCCATATTTTGTTTTTTGATTGGTTTGAAATGTATGCTTTCAAAAACAACATCTCTTATCCCTTTAAAGATTCAAACCCTATTACTGTTAGAAAGAAAATTCCTGAATGGAACCTTTTCGACAGTAATAAAACTATAGAATCTGAGCATCCACCTCTTAGGAGTTTATCCATTGACCATAGTGAACCACCTATTAAGATTAAAACCTCACCTTATAAAATTCATAAAGACCCAGAAACGGATTTAGATAGCATTATCCAACAGAATAATTTCTGTAATGCTAATCTAAATACAATAGGAAAACAGTTGATAAGGATAGAAGACCAAATTCAAAAGTCAACCATAACTGTTTCCCCTGTATTGTCAAAGCCTATTTCAACAAAATCAAATTCTGATAAAAAGCTAAAAGAACCTATTTTCAAACCTTTTCAGGTTTCGAAACATAGTCAGAAGCTTGTTCAAGAATCAAAATCAGATTTTGCTAAAGCTATTAAAGAACAACTAGATAGGATAGAAGCATCCTCTTCTACTCCGATTTCTAAAGTTGCATCCTCCTCTACTCCTATATCTAAAGCCCAGATTGCTCCTGACAGTGCTCAATCTAGCAAGATTGAGCACTGTCAGGAGCATAGTCAGAAGCATCCTATTTTCAAACCTTTTCAGGTTTCGAAACATAGTCAGAAGCTTGTTCAAGAATCAAAATCAGATTTTGCTAAAGCTATTAAAGAACAACTAGATAGGATAGAAGCATCCTCTTCTACTCCGATTTCTAAAGTTGCATCCTCCTCTACTCCTATATCTAAAGCCCAGATTGCTCCTGACAGTGCTCAATCTAGCAAGATTGCAGTATTAGAGCAAGATCAATCTTCTATAGCCTCTTCAGATATAGAAGCCTTCAAAGAAGAACTTACTCCAAAAGTCAATAAAATTCATTGGGAATTAGCACTCCCAACCACTAAAAGTCCATCAGATCTGACCATAGATAATAGACCAAGTGCATTAAATCAATCTCGTTATAATGCATCTTCAGTCTATGAGTGGAATTTAGATGGAATGTCTGAATATAATATCCTAGGATTATTGCAACAAATGACCATGGCAGCTAATGCCTATAAAACCCAATCAGTAACTTCTGACAAAGCCATTGCAGAAATCCTAATTGCCGATTTTACTGGTCAATTAAAAGGTTGGTGGGATCATCTTCTCACTATACAACAACATTTAGATATTCTAAATTCTATTCAAACAGATGAGGATGGAATCCCCATTCTGGATGAAACCAATAGTCCAATTCAAGATGCTGTTGCTGCCTTGATTTTGACTATATCTCTTCATTTTATAGGCGACCCTTCTCACCTCAGAGACAAAAATGTTGAGCTTCTACATAACTTGAGATATAGAAAACTTAGTGAATTCCAAAATTATAAAACCACTTTCTTTACCAGACTTTTCCTTAGGGATGACGCCAATCATATAACTTGGAAGGAGAAATTCCTTGCAGGTTTACCTACCCTATTAGGAGAAAAAGTTAGAAATTCCATCAAAGCCTTATATGATAACCGAATTCCTTATGATGAGTTCACCTATGGTGAACTTGTCAGTTTCGTTAATAAAGAAGATTTAAAGATATGTCAAGACTTGAAATTACAGAAACGACTTAAATGAGAGCTTAGAAAATCTAAGCAAGAGTTAGGAAGTTTCTGTAAATAATTCAATTATGACCCCTTTAAAACTTCTACTTCCAAAGATTGTAATGGTAATTGTTCTACCAAACCTTACAAAAAATATTACAAGTCCAAAAGCCATAAGAAATCTTTTCATAAGTTTAGAGAACCCTTTTATAAAAAACCTTCGAAGCCTTATAAAAAATAATTTTCTAAAAAGAAAGAATTCAAACCAAAACAAAAAGCCCATTTTAACTACAAAGAAGCCACATGTTTTAAATGTGTAATGAAAGGCCACACTGCAAAGTTTTGTAAAATGAGCAGAAAGCTTCACGAGCTTGGCCTTGATGAAGAAACATTCTCAAAAATAGCCTCTTTAATGATAGAATCTTCTGACTCTGAGTCTTCCATGACAGGAGACGATGAACCCTTACAGATTGACGAGTTAGTTGACTCTGATTCTATAACTGATTCCAGTAATGATTCTGACTCAAGCCAATCAGAATCTTACTTAAAGAAAATCAATGTTTTGACTAAAGATCAAGAAACTTTTCTTGAATTAGTTAAGCACATTTCTGATCCTACCTTACAAAAAGAATATCTTGATAAACTTTTAAAAACCTTAGAGGTAGGAGATAAATCAGAAACTTCAAAAATTTCGACAATAAAGAAAAACACTTATGATTTGACTCAAATCTTGGATAAAAAGAAAAAAAAAAAAGAAAACGGTTCCTAATATTCAAGACCTTCAAAGAGAGATTAAAGAAATTAAACTCGAGATTAAAGAATTAAAAGAAAAACAAAAGAGTGATTCAGAAACTATTCAACTTCTATTACAAAAACAATTAGAAGACAATTCTGATAAAGAATCAAATTCAGATGGTGAAAAAGAAATTGATTTACAACTTGAAAACATTGAATCTGTACCCAATGATTTTCTTTTTGTTTTAAATCAAATTACCACAAGAAAATATTTAATAAAGATTACCTTAGTCTTTTCCAAAGAACTTGAAATTGATACCATTGCTTTATTTGACACTGGTGCCGATTTAAATTGTATTAAAGAGATTTTTGTTCCAGATAAATTTAAAGAAAAAACAAAAGAAAAACTTTCTGCCGCCAATAATTCAAAATTGAACATCCATTCTAAAGTAGAAGCATCTGTTATTAACAGTGGTTTTGAATTTAAAACTACTTTCTTTTTAACAAATGACATTCATCATATTGTCATATTAGGGACACCTTTCATAAATCTCATTACCCCCTATATTGTTAATTATGACAATATATCATTTAAAGCAGGAAAAACAAGACTAAAATTCCCTTTTATAGAAAAACCTAAAACCAGAAATCTAAATATTATAAAAGCTAATTCTGTTCATCAGAACCAAATAAATGTCTTGCTTAAATCAAAACAGGCTAATCTAACCTGTTTACAAAAGGATTTAAATCTACAAAGAATAGAAAATCAATTGAAGAATGATTTTATACAAAGAAAATTTTCTAAATTTAAAGCATTAATTGAAAAAGAAATATGTGCTGATTTACCAACTGTTTTTTGGAACAGAAAACAACATTTGGTAGATTTTCCATATGAAAATTCTTTTGATGAAAAATAAATACCCACTAAAGCTCGCCCTATTCAAATGAATATGGAATTAGAAAAATATTGTAAAAAAGAAATTAAAGATTTGGATAACAAAGGACTTATTGTTAAATCAAGGTCCCCATGGTCTTGTGCCGCTTTTTATGTCAATAAAAATTCTGAAATAGAAATAGGAATACCAAGACTAGTAATAAATTACAAACCTCTTAATAAAGCATTGAAATGGATTAGGTATCCCATATCTAATAAAAAAGATTTACTCCAAAAACTCCACTCTGCATTCATATTTTCAAAATTTGATATGAAGTCGGGTTTTTGGCAAATCCAAATTCATTATAAAGACCGTTATAAAACAGCTTTCACTGTTCCATTTGGCCAGTATGAATGGACAGTTATGCTCTTTGGGTTAAAGAATGCACCTTCAGAATTTCAAAGAATTATGAATGATATTTATAATCCTTTTATTGAATTTTGCATTGTCTATATTGATGATGTATTAATTTTTTCCCAATCAATAGATCAACATTTTAAACACCTAAAAACTTTTTATTTTGCAACTAGAAAAGCAGGCCTAGCTATTTCCAGTTCAAAAATCTCCCTATTCCAAACTAAAATCCGATTTCTTGGCCATTATATCTCAAAGGGAACTATCACTCCTATTGAAAGATCCTTTGCTTTCACTGATAAATTTCCTAATAAAATTCTTGACAAAACTCAATTGCAAAGATTTTTAGGAAGTTTAAATTATGTTCTTGATTTCTGCCCTAACATCAACAGAATAGTAAAACCATTGCATGATAGGTTAAAAAAGAACCTTGTTGCATGGTCAGAAAATCATACTGAAGTCGTAAAATAGATAAAAAGCATTGTTAAAGACATTCCATGTTTATTTCTTGCCAATCCCACATTGCCTAAAATTGTTGAGACTGATGCATCAGATTTAGGTTACAGTGGAATATTAAAGCAAGTTGATAATAATAAAGAACAAGTAGTTCAATACGTTTTTGCTCATTGGAATGAATGTCAGAAAAATTATTCTACTATTAAAAAAGAAATTTTATCTATTGTTTTATGCATTTCAAAGTTTCAAAGTGATCTATTAAATCAAAAATTTCTACTTAGAATTGATTGCAAGGCTGCAAAACATGTTTTAGAAAAAGATGTTCAAAACATTGCATCAAAACAAATATTTGCACGTTGGCAAGCTATTTTAAGTATTTTTGATTTTGATATTGAATTTATTAAAGGCGATACAAATTCACTCCCTGATTTTCTAACCAGAGAGTTTCTTCAAAACAGATAATGCCTCCCAAAAAGTCAAAAGACAAAGGGAAAGGGATCCTCAAAGACCCTGTATCCCAGACATCTTCCAAAGCCTCCTCTCCTCCCAAAGAAAAACTACTTTCATCAGCTATGCCAATTAGATCTTGGATTGACATGGTCGAAGAAGAAAATTCAAAGTCTAAAGCCCTAGCATCTCAAGAACAAGTAAAAGAATGGATGGACTCCATTACAAAATCCCCTGAGCTTTTATTAGCTTTAAAAAAATGTTACCCAAAATGTTCTTTCTAAGCAACATATTTCCCATGATTTTGACAAAGAAAAATCTAAAGAAATTACAAAACCCTCTTCTCATAATATAGTTCTTTCTGGTGAAAGTTCATCTTCCCAAATTGTACTTTCCCAGACAAAACTTTCTAAGAAAACCTCGGATTGGTTTCATAAAACCTATTTTCAAAATATTTTAACTATAGAAGATGGATTTTATAATTCTGATCAATTTCAAGCAATTTCAAAGTTCTTCCCTCCTGGATGGTTTTTCAAACCATGGGATCTTACAAAACCCCAATCTTACTATCAAGCCATTCTAGAATCTACCGGGTTAGTAAAATTTAAACATTTCTTCCTTAATGACACCCATAAAGAACCAGCCTATTCTACAGCTACTATTAACAAAGTCTTGAGCCCAAAACAGTGGGGTAACCTCCTCCACAATTTCAAAAGATTCCCCTCAAATTTCTAAATGTGTCTACCACATTGTCTGACATTCTCATACTGGGATTATCAGCAAGCGTGGTTCAATACATTTTTTATTCAAAACAAAAAAAAATCTCATTCTTGGTTATTTTTCTTTAATTCTAATATAACTGTACAAAGCCTTCCAAATTGGTTCCAACAGTGGTGGAACCATTTTGGCCCAATACCAGATATCCTAACTCCAAATGCCATCCAATGTTTAAATCTCTTCAAAGCCTATTACAAACCTTCTGAGTCTGAGAAAAGATTCCCCCCTTTTCTCTGTTTTTGTACAAATTTCTTCTTACCTTGGGTATGGATGTGGAACCTCAGATACCACACTCAAGATGCCCAAATGATCATTCAAAGAACTTTCAAAGTTAAATGGTGGTCCAAATTTGATGAACAATCCAAATTAACCACTCATTTAGTTCAAAACTGGCTTTCTGCCAAAAGTTTCCTTACCCCAACCATTAAAGACGTTAGAGCCCAAGGAACCTTCCCCATCTGAATATTGAGTTACATTTTGCAACTCTGTATTAGGCTCAAGATGTTTTGGTATTGTTGGAGCAGTGGCTCCTTCAAGAATCCATTCATCGGGAAGGTTGACATCTTTCCATTAAATGGGTTTTGGAATAACAGTGTTTGCTTTGGAAAGGTCAGTCTGCAAAAGAAGGGTCTCATCTCTTTTTGACTGAAATTTATGTTGCGTATTAAACGCTGAAATCATGGCTTTGTATGATATTTTGAAAATTAATGCAACTGAAACAGATCCTTCTAACATGTGATAGTTATGAGTTTTGATCTGTTAAATCATGCTTTTCAAAATATTTTTATCTTTTAATAAAACCGTTATGTTTGGATAACAGTCAAATGAAATTGGTCCTTTACAGAGACTAGATTCAATACTACTGAGTAAGGAATTATCAAAGGAGATGAACCTCCCATCCCTGAGGACAGCAAGAATTCAAGTATTTAATCCTTCTTTAGTTAGTGGTTTTATACCTGCTTGGATTAAACCGATGTGGACATAATATATATATATATATATATATATATATATGATTTATCATACTTCACAATCAGTTAAATATTTCATTTAGGTGATAGTTTTGCTCACCTAAATGAAAAGTTATTCATTTCATTTTAATCTACCTATATTAATAAAATTAATTGCATATCATTATACTTATTTTTTTGCAATTTGCATTCTAAAAATTACTTATTTTTAATTACTATATTGCAGTGACACTTGATTTTATTATCTAAAAAATGTAACAATCATGCTTACTAGGGGTGGACATGGGACCTTTTATTAAAAATAAGATAAATATAGCAAATAAGCTTACAATAAAAATTATGAAAATTGTGCATGAAAAAGGTTATTTACAATTGTTTTTTTACAGCTAGAGAATGTGATATATTTAAATAATTTGATTTAATAAAAAGAGAAAGATCAAGTATGATTATGAAGGAACTAAAATATAAAATTATGAAAAATTGTTAATTGTTATTATATCATCAAGTAATGCTAGTGATCCCAATATTTGAATATTTACGACTGTGCTATTCATGAATTAAATGGTAGGATAGAGTAATAAGTAATTTTACATTTATTATTTAATAGATGAGTAACATATAGTATTGGGACTCAAGTAGGACTCAAATTTTGGGATTTCTAGCATTATTGTTTTAGTTAAAGTAAGGGATTCCCTTATTGTAAAATTACTCCTAGTGACAATGTTATAATATATTAACATACTTTTTTTTCTTCAATTAGACCGAACCATAATTTTTTTTTATAAAATAAGTTAAAGTAGTACTAACATTTTAGCTGCTAATGATTTCAATTTATTCACTAAATATATAATTGAATCATTTTAGAAAATAACTCTCTCACTCTAATTGGAAAAAAGAAAAAAGTTTGAATTGGGACATACTTGAAAAAAATAAAAACTTCTATTATTTTATGAAAAGTTATAAAACCTAAGAAGCATGAATGAAATTTTCCAAGGCTAGATCACAATACACGGTAGTGGGTTCGCTTCCAATGCTCACATTATATAACCGTAAATATAATGAAATACAATATTATTATTTATTCATTATATTCAAATAGTAATTATCCTTGCAGATACCATCTAATTGAGGGTTCAGACCTCGCTCATTAGGTGAGAAGGGAATTGAGTTGCCACCATACTAAACTAATATATGAGAGAAGAACAAAAAAAAGGAAAAACGGTAATTATACATGTTACATTGGTAGTTACATTGTAAATTTGGGTCACTATAGCCAATGAGCATAATTGTCCAAAAAGTGTATGTATGTATATATATATATTTCTTGAGTTAAATCATGTGAAAAGTGGGCTCTCACATTCCTTGCATTTGAAATAATACTATTAGTTACATTATTGAAAATAAACAACAGAAGATGGGAAATTATTAGCTGTCCACTCAAAGTTTATCTCATTATCAAAAATATTACAAAAGTTTAAATTTATTTAATTTCACACTAAATGTATGCAATTTGTATTAACCATCCACTGGACTGATATAATCTCCTTTAGAAAATGACGAAACAAAAGCAAACACAAATTATAATGGTGGTCTCTTTGGCGAAGGTTGATACACATTGTAAATAATGGGTGTAAAATTGATCAAGTTAAAACATTTGTAGCATTTTTGTAGCAGGGTAATTTTTGGATAATTTAATAATCTAGTTATAAGGATGACAATAGTTTTGATATTGTATAGAGATGCTAATATAAGTATTTGTATCTGTTTGTTAGAGGACATTAATGTTGTCAACCCCTACCCATTATGCGCTTTAACGAGTACAGGTCAAAATTTCCTTATTAGAAAATATGGATACTCATCCACTTCCCCTGTCTCCTTTTACTTTAAAACATCCTCACATATTTAAAAAAAAAATACCTTAACTATTTATCTTTAGATGAGCATACAGCAGAATATTCTAATTTTTTTTAAAAAAAATTATTTTCAATTTTAGGTAAATACTAATTATAATTTGATGATTGTTAAGTTTAATTTTAATCTATGTTTTACTAAATAGAGATACTAAATCTATTTGAATAAGAGAAAAATAAAAAAATTACCAAATATTTGGAATAATAATGTGATGAGATGGCCAAATAGTTGGGAAAACAAAATCCTTTCAAATTGTAAATAAAATATTTTCTAAGTAAATAAATAAATAGTTGTAGATTTCACTTCCAACTCAGATGCATAATAAATGCTGCCTCGACTTGCAAATGCTAAATACATTTCTTCAAAATTCTTGCCAACAAAATGCTCCTAACAACCATTTTTCATCAACCTAAAAAATTATTTATTTGATTAGCTATTAATTTTAATTTCTTAAAAAATTAAAAATAAACAAATAGTTAATAGTCAAACAGTTTATATACCCATATCTATTCGTCCAATCAATGGGTAGAAAAAGTTATACTCGATCTTTTTTTATAAAATGGAAGTAAAATTAAATCAATTACTTAACCCTAACATAAGAGACCCTAAAGCTCTCATACCCATAGAAAATTTTTGCCATCCATAACTAGTTACATTAATATGAAATCATCAATCATTATACTACTAAAACGTAAAAGATAAAAAAATTAGCGCTATATCGAATATATATCAATGTCCATTGAAGTATTTATAGACATTATAGTAACCTAAAATACTAAATAAATATGACCATAAAGACAATACAATATATAAAAATTCACATAAATTTACATGAATTAATTTAGATGAGATTATTTGTGAATATTATTTAAAAATATCAAACATTAGATACCTTATATTCGTATGTAAGTCTGATATAAAAAGCCTGTAGAGTGTTTGACTAATTATCCAATAGTTAAATTGATCTTGTCCAATTATTTGGAAATAAAATTTAATTAATCATGAATCTAAATATCCAAATTGCATTACAATTAAGTATGGCCAATGGGTCGTGCCGTGCCGACACGGCCCATCAACATGCAGTCCACATCGTGTTGTGGGCCGGCACAACACGGCCCACTAAATTGGTGGGCCGTGCCGTGCTAAAAAAAAAACCACCAATTTTTTTTCCCCCACGTCTTTTAGCGTGTTTTTTAAAATTTCACGTCGCCGACGTGTTTTTGAAGCCGTCACACCTACTAAAATAATAATAATAATAACAATAACAATAACAACAATAACAATAAATTCATAATCATATTAATATTAACATTTTATTATTAGTTTATCACAATTTCACAACTATATATTTAATTTCAAAATAACCAATAATTCATAAGACAATGATACATAAATTTAATTAAATTTATTTCCATAGATCATAACAATGATTAATCAAAATTAAAAATACAATCCTCAAATAAATATGAAAAATATTTCATTTAAAAATAAAATGTCTCTATTAAATATTAATATAAAATATATTTCATATGAATAATTTTTTATTATTAAAGTTGTAAAATTTTTTATTTATCACTTATAACTTTATGATGTTTATAATTTTATTTATTAAAATCATGATATTTACTTATTCATTTAATAAATTATAAACGTAAAAAATTAATTAAATAAATATCATAAATAAAATTATTAACATCATGATATTTACTTATTCATTTAATAAATTATAAACATAAAAAATTAGAATATTTATTTAAACTAAGATTTAGGTTAATTTTTAAAAGTCTATGGTAAAAAATATATTAAAATTTAATTTCAAAATATTTTATTTTAATTTCATAATATTTTATATTTATTTTTTATTAAAAAAATTTACTTTGATATATTTTAACCTATATACTATTGATGACCCACGTGCTAACCTACTGAAGAAGCGTGTTTATTACGTATCTTTTCGCGTGTCGTGCTTTTAAAACCCGCGTGCCTAAATTCTAAGCCCGGCAGAACATGTGCTCGTGCCGTACCGTGCCATACGGACGCGTGCCGTGTCCGTACCGTGCCGCATACTGCCCGGTCCATTGGCCATACTTAATTACAATTAATATTCAACTAATTATCCAATAGATAAATTGATTGCGCCCAAATATTTAAAAATAAATCTAAATATTCAAACTGCATTACAATAAATTGATAAAACAATACGATAGTTTTTAATCCAAAACATAATTAAATTTATAATATAACATAAAAATATAATTAAAAATAACATTCACATATTTTGAGGAAAAAGAAAACTTCCAAGTATACCAGCATGTAAAGTTGAGGTCAGGTAGCTTTACAAATCGAATTGATTAGTTTGTTATGTTCTTAAATTGTGGGTAGGGGCATCATGTATGTTAATGACCTTTCGATATTTGCCAGTTAACTGATGATTTCGTTGGCCGGTAATAAAAACGCAATTAAAAAATAATAAAGAGCCGCCGTAAGCGACTAGGGGGACCAATTTACATAACTGAACTTCTTTTGTTATTATATTTTAAGGAAAAAGAAAGAAGAAGCAGAACTGAAAAATATCAACAAAACGTTAAAAAAGTACAAATCAAAGAATAGCTAGAAAGCAAGCCACTAAGTCACCGCGCTAGAGCAGGCAAACAAACGAATCAGAAACTAATAAAAGCCGGAAAAAAGAATGAATGAATATGAATACAAGCGCGGAAAAGGAGAAAACAAAAAGGCCTCATGATACACATCTTATCTGCAAAGGAGATGCAGTTATCTCTGCATGCATCGCCTTCACCAATGCCACAAAGTTGAATAGATCCTCTTCAGAGAACCACTTGAACTTCCACTTAAGAGAACCAATATATGTTTTTTTAGTACGAATTGCTGCAACCTTCTTGCAAGCAGTGACCAGGGGGCAGAACTTGGAGGTAGCACGTTGAACAGCTAAACTCACACAACAAGTCTCCCTGGCATCAATGACCTGAAATGAAATTAATATGTGAATAGACATACCTTTGACCCTTTCCACGTGGGGGTACAAAAAAGGACACACCTTTCACAAGTTGAATGATTTCAAAAATGAAAAGAAACCAAAGTGATAAAATGTTGTCAAGGGATGGATCTAGAAAGCATCAGGCATTCATAGCTTCGTTAACTCAACCATTTAATCACTCAAGCCAGGGGAAGCTAGTAAAACTTCAGATTTGCAATGAGTTATCTAGTCCTTCCATTAAAAGTCTTTGCCATCATCTATTAAAATGTATTTGATGTAAGATATAGATTCTACAGCCACAGTATATGTTCAAAGGTACAGCAAACAAACAAATTTACTTCTAACTGTTTACATTATTCTATCTTACAGTTTTCCTCAAAAATTCATACTCACAAGCTTGTCACCTCTCACACAACGACCTCCTGTGTATTTATACAGAAGTACACTAAATGGTGACCACTCTCACAGTGCAAAGAATTATATGATCTCTTTCTCCTTGGCGTACTAGCACAATTAAAAATCTATTTTCAACCTTTTAATAAAGATATTCCACTTAAGAAGTAACATGTCAAACCAAAAATGTAGATAACCCCACTTTAAAAACAGTTGACAGAAAGCATTATCTTAAAACTCTTTCCTATACAAAACGGACACATAATTAGACAGACAGTCCAAAAATGGAACAAAGATGATCTCTGCTATTTGATCAGTGAATATGGTGCAAAGTACAGATAAATGCTTATAAGCATAGATACAGAATAACTTACAATCTCACAAACATTATCGATGGAGCAGCACAGATCAACCAAATAATATGGAGGGGAAAATACGTCCACTGAAAGAGAGCTGAACTGCATAAGGTCCTCAATGCATACAAGCACATGTCCTTCAATCAGAAACAGTGATCTTGAGAGCCATGACTCTGTTCAATTCAGATGTATGAGAATTTAATATTAGACCAATACAAATAAACCATAGTTGAAAAAGTAGAAAAACGTTGAAGTATCTAAGATGTGTTGAAATCCTATCTTAAGAAATTGAATATCCAGTGTTTGGCGTCCCAAACACTACTCTCTTGAAACTGGATCAGAAAGAACTGCTAAATTTAAACTCATGCAGACTAAGGCATTTGCACTTTGCAGTAAGAAAAATGCAAAGTCACAGATTAAACAAAATAAGTTGTATAAAATATACTGCAGAATGTTTACAGTTACGCAGGGATTTAAATCAGTCCTTTGGATGACAGCAAAATCTAATCCATCCAGCAAGTTTTGATATTTCTTTAGTTTGAGATATGCGGCAACAAATGAATCACTGATAAACCACATGAACCAGCATTTCAAAATTAGAACTCATCTTTAAATTGAAATTTCTGCATACCAGTAATTTCATGGTCAAGACAAATTGTAGCAGAGACAGAAATAGATTGCAACAAACCAACTGTAAATATTAAATCACCAGCGATGCTAAACATTAAGTTGATCAATCTCTTCCATATTATGTACCAGTTTGAGCTCCAAGCCTTTTTCTTTAAAACAGAAAGATGATAATATAAATGGATTGGGCAGTTAGCCAATCTGAAACACAATATTTAGGCAAGGAAATAGCATCAATACACAGTTTTTTACAACGAAACACGCAATCCACAAAAATTATTAGGTCATAAGAGTACATCTAAATCGAGTGCAATTTATACTATTATGCTTTGCATGCTCAGAAGTATTCTACCGAGATCTACCTACCAACACCCCACTCCTTCAACACTTAACATAAAGCTGAAGTCTAAAAACAAAAGAAAATTGTTCCTTTAGACAGAAGACCATATCACAACATCTGCAAGATTGTAAGCCATTTAGACATACAAAATCATAACCAAAGTGAGGTTGTGAGACATACCTTTGTCCTCACTGCACCAAAAGAGTACCATTGAATATTGGAATATGCCTACTTTTAAGCCTCCACAGATTTGTTTCTCAAACAACTCAACCTGAACCTGCTCCAAACTGCCATTTAAATTTCCAAAACCCCAGTCTATCATAAATAAGAAAATAAACCATGTACAACCAATTGGGCAGCTATTAAACAAAACAAGTACCAAACACCGACATACATATCTACCAAAAAAGTAAATAAATAAATAATAAAGAAGCCAGCATTGAGTTTAAAAGCTTATATGTGCTATGACATAGATAGATCACCTTCTCAAGGAACATTTATCATTTGCTGAAACCAAATAAAAAATTTGCAATGTACAAAATAGTTGCCTTGATTTCTCAATGCTCCTTGTCATAAAGAGGTATGTTGCGCCCATCTCAGTCGATACCCTGACCTCATCAGAGGAAATGAAACAGTTTCAGAGAAGTGACACATAACTTCAATAGCTGAAAGTAACAGACATCACTAACCTCAAAACCTGGAGTCCTAGACCGATCAAAACCTCTCTAATATCTTCAATCTTGTGGCAACCAAGCAAATTTAAGATAGATCCTGCAGACCACCATAGATGTTAGTTTCACCATGAAGTTCCACAACCAGCACAAGTAAAATGTGGTTCATTTTCTGTGAGAAGTAAAATCTGATTTATCAGCACAAGAGCAAAACCGAATAAAAATATGCCTTAAGAAATAACTTCATAACCACCTGTTCCATCAACTGTGACACCAAAGAGCAGCACATAAAACTTGTTCTTGCTGCTACGTAGTACAGCCACTTCTCTAAAAAGAGGGAAAAGGTCAAAAAGAAAAAGGTAATATGATTGCAAAAGAGAACATAAGAAAGAAAGAGATTACAGAGAAAAAGAACATGCAACTTACTAATATTAATCATTAAACATGTATAATTGTTCAAATACTTAGCCTCCGCAACCATCGAATATAATCAGTATAAGGTAAGAAAATCTTCAATAGTGCACACGCGGACACACATAGGTAGTGAAATAAGATGATCAAATACAAAAGGAAAATAAGTTCAATAAAAAATTAAAATGTGCAAGAATAAATTATAAATATGCAATCTCATAGAATGTTAGAACTGGGAATCTGTACAATGGGGTGGAAACTATGGCAGGCATCCCACATCATCCCATAAAGACTCCAAAGCCAAGCCCATCCATACATAGAATTAACATGAGATATTCTTCTACATATATGAAACATTTTAAAAATATAATCATATCACTTATAACATGGAAGCAAAGTGTAGGCACCCACAAACCTGCCACTTGGCAAGTTCAGGCAAAAGGAAGTCTTAACTCAATAATATTGAAATTCCCACCAACACTACCAAAATGTATAACTCAAAATCTCATTATAACCATGAATTAAAAAGCACATTTCCAACCGTACAGCTCTTTGCCTAAAATAACTAGATACACTAGAATCACAGAAACTAGACAACACTATAAACATTTTTCAGAAGACAGTATATATAAAACAAGACATTTGGAAAGGCAAATAAGACCAACACATCAAGGTTTTCAGATATTAAGTAAAATATCAACAATAAATAATGACCTGTATCACTTCACATGCAAAACTCCAAACAAAATATTTGTATAAATAACTAATCAAAAAGTGTAATACACTCAGGAAAAACGCAGCAAGCCATTTTTTATTTTTCCCGAAGTTACTCACAGCTGCTAAAAAAACACTGCGTAACTGACTTTTCAACAGAAGTTACCTTCCTCTGTGCATGAAGTCTTGCTCAAGTATCCAGCAAACAGTATACTGCATACAAGTTTCATGACTTTTGGAATCAGCAACATTTTTGTTGAAGTAATCTTCAACAAAATCCTCTTTGACTGAAGACAAGAATTTAGCCACAGATCCAATTCTACTAACATAAGGGATCATGACTGCATTATCCTGTGTCTGTTTCTTGTCAGAAGTTCTAAGAAGATAATTCAAACCAAATATATGCTTTCCTTGCTCACCTACGTTATCAGCTTCACTAATATTCAAGTTGCCATTTAAATTTTGCAAAGCTTCAGTCTTGGCAACTGTGTTCTGCTCCTTTAATAATGAAATAACTCTTCTTGCATGTTTCCTTCTTTTATTCTTTTCCAACAAATGAGCCTCTTGATTAACAGAACTATCAACTTCACCATCATTGCCACCAGCAGAGAAATCATTGTTTTTGGAATTTTCTCTTTGACAGTCAATCTCATGTGGTTGGTCATTATGATCTTCTTCAAAAAGGTTTAACAATGAATGTGCTTCAGCGCTACTATACTCATGTTCATGGTTGATTGACTGATCAACTTCAAGCATTGATGGCCCATATTCGCGGATATCATCATCACTACAGCTGGTATTACTATCAGATGATACCACAGAATAAGACCCTGCAGAGAGCTGTAAAATTTCGGCCACTAAATTGTGGCGACGATGAAGAATGTCCTCTCGATAATGAGGCGGAGAACCAGGACAGGTGGAGGATGAAAAAGCATCTGTGATATCATCTATAGGAGTCAATGGTGACTCATGGATGTTCTCAACCATCCTACGATCTTGAATAGTAAAGGTATCTTGATGGAAGCTTTTAGATTGCACAGTGGCAGCACCAGCTCCATCATGTAAATAAGGTTTTTCATTCTCCTGTCTTAATTCCATTCTCCCAATCCCCGGTAAAGAGAACCCGCCAGTAATACCGAGAGAACCAATATGATCAAAGGATTGATAGGCGTGCAAACCAGTGGGCATATCCGCATAGGAATTTTCAGATTCTAAAATGTTTGTACTACTCTCATCACCTGAGGCTTGAACAAAGCCTGAGACATATTTTGAGCTTTCAGCTAGATGTGGCTGGCTCCTCTTGTTCTTTATATAATTATCTTCCTCACAATTCATCAACGTAGCCCCACTACAGATACTGCCATCCACAAAATTCTCTGAAGTGTGATCCATCCACTCTTTAAATTCCCGCAACCAAAGAATTGAACGCTCTCTCTTCATATGCTCAACCCTACTCATCAAATCAATAATTTCAGCATCATCATCAGATGCTACATTCTCCTCTTTGCTTTCAATCTCATTATCACATGACACAGACTCACGGTCAGAACCAACACATGCACTTTCTTCTTCACTCTCAATAGAAGCAAGGCGGCAAGCCTTTTTCTGCAAAATGTAAATCATGAAATATTGTGACCTTAATGAGCTCAATGAGAGTATATATATGAACAGATCACTAAGGCTTAGTACCCATCAAATGTTTAAAGATCGGGGGCAAGCAATTTACTTTATTCCACAAACTCCCAAAGGCGACTAACCTGTACCATCAGACCTACCAACCGGCCACTAGGTCGGGAGTGATCAAGTACGGTAAAGCCTCTCTATAGGCATAATGTTGGGACCAAACTAATTTCACTACTATGAGGAGGTTATAAATTAATAGAGGTGTAGTTACAAATATTATTGTTTTGACTTATCTATCCTTAGTGCAAGCTATATAAAGGTAAAATATACATTACAATTAATAATTAACTAATGTTGCATGTCAAATCCAATTGATAAAAGAGATAAACATAGTTTAAACACAAAGTGTTGGGAATATTCAATGCACTAAGGTAAAATACGCATTACAATTAATAATTAGTTAAAATTGCATGTTAAATCCAATTAATATAAGAGAAAAACATAAACACAAAGTACATGTATTTATGTAGTGTTGGGAATATTCAATGCACTAAGGTAAAATATGCATTACATTAATGGAGCATGTCAAAATCAATTGATAAAAGATATAAGACAGTTTAACCAAAAAAAAAAGTACATATCCTTATGCAGGGTTGAGAATATACAAAGTGCAAGTCTAAACATTTGCATTCTTTTTAACGTTTTTCTCTAAATGTAAATTATGTAAATATTATAAATGATTTGATAACAAACTCTAGAGAACAAATCATTGTCCCCAACAACTTTAAAAAAATTTCATTCCATATTAAATCTTTAATATAACATGGCAAATATTTTTTTGCTATATACAGATAATTATTATTATATGGAGACGATTTTGTTAAGATGGGACCTAAAAAATTATAACTTATTACAATGTGGAGTTTATTCTAATTCATAATTGCCCCAAATTGGGACCAAAATTTATTATGATTGCAGAGGTTATTACTATATAGAATACCACTACAGAGAGGTTTTACTATATACACATATGTATATATATTCAAACCTAAAGGCATACCAACTTTAAACTAATATTTAGAACTTCCTATTAAAATCACTTACCCTTTTCCTGTTAGCATTTCCATCTCCATCAGCATTACCTTTTGCTGGAGAATAGAATCCAAAGCCTGCGGGTCGCTTCTGTCTCCTAGCAATTATAAGTTGCCTCTCCCAGAGCTCTCTCGTGCTGATTTCCTTGCCATCTAACTTCAACTAGTTAGGACAACAAACAAGAAATAAATAAGTTTAGCATTACAGTTACATAGGGAGAGTCATTATCCAATTCAGATTTGATTTTGGTGACAAAATTTCAAACAAACAAAAACGGAAAAAATTGCTTAATGATCCCCAAGAAACTATTATGTTAAAAAGCAAGAAGAATGTAAATCATGCCCAATATAAATCATGCCTTACTTTAGCTGGATGACCAAAATAGCTGAATACTTGTGCTCGATACCATCGGGAACAACATAATGGATTCCCTTCCAACCACAAGGTCAGCAAATAAGGAAGGCTAGCAAGGAATTCAAGCTCAGAAAAAGTGGAAATAATATTGTAGGAAATGTCAAGGCCTTCAAGAGACTTCAAATTCTCAATCCCACGCAACGTAGTCAGTGCATTGTTCCTTAAAACAAGTTTTACAATATGGCAGGAGACCTGCATAATCCCACAACATGGGCACAACATGGGTGAATGGGTCCACACCTGATTCATAGAGCGAAAAGTAACAACAGAATGGGAAATATCTAGTAATCAAACGATGAAATACAGCATTTCACATATAGTCATGATAAGTAAATCTAACATATATTTATACATGAATTTGCAAAAACGAAGATCATTGCATTAACTTCATCGGAAACCCCTACAGTTGATTTTAATAATGTCAAATGGATGTGAAAATTATATCTATTCAAAAAATTAAGAAAAAAAAATTGTGTTTTTGTGTGTGTCTGTATTTATATATGAATTATTCTCTACTGAGGCATCCTCATTTTAACTAAAAAACAATGTGGCTAAAAGACAAACAAACACGAACTTCAGTGCACTAGCACATGGGGAAAAAAAAATATGGCCTCCAATGAATTGATTTCGTGTTTTTTTTTTTTTTTCCTTTTTTGTTAAATTGAGATTTGAGAATGTCCTCAGTGAATAAAATTTTTCTACCCACAACAAGAACACACAGCATTAATTTAACCTAAAACACTAATATAGTTGCTGAAACTTGTAAATGTAACACCAGTAATCTTTTCCACACCTTTTTCAATCACATGGACCCTTTTCTATCATTGCTCACCTACAAGCTCTATTTTTGTATAATTCTTTCTTTCTCACATGAACTCATCTCCACCCACATATTTCTCTCTCTTTGGCTCACATGGAATTATCATTCATATCCAGACATTTATGCTAAAGAATGTTAGCTTCAACACTTATTCTCATAAAGAACTGGAGAAGCTATGAGGTTGTCAGGCAATCAATCAATGTATGATTTTAGGAGAAAATTTATGAGGCCCATCCTTGAGTTTCTTGTTTTCCTTTTTAATAGGAAAGAGAGAAACTTTCATAGAAAATTAGAAACGAATAAATAATACAAGAGTGAACCGGAGGTTCACAAACTAAAATCTTCCCTACAGTGTAGAGTACCAAAATTTCTACAATAATTTGAAAAAAAAAAACCCTTGAAATCTGAGACACATGAATAAGAATCCAAACCAACAAAATGAACCCAAAACTGCATCCCAATCAAGCTGACTAAAAAAGAATGAGGAATGTTGAAAATCCTTGGAAGTTGAAATCCAACTAGAAGAAAAGAATTGAATCCTGTCCCATAACCCATTAATATCTTCGTCTTTTTCCCCTACAAGTACACGGCTATTTCTTTCTTACCAAATCACCCAGAAGAGAGCTGGGACACACACTTCCATAATGTTTTAGCTTTCCTTCCTTTTCTAAAAGCAAAAATATTCTCCATCAATAGAGCCTTACAAGAGGTTGGACCTGCCAAAAGAAAATTAGCTGCAACACATAAATGAGCCCATAAAGAAGAGGCAACATCACAATGAAGAAAAAGACGGTTGCTGGTTTCTTCAATCTTTAGTTTCTTGTTAATTCACCAGAAAAATCAGTGCCAGCACCTTATTCAACTTCACGTCAAGGCCGCCACCACCAGCATTCAAGAGAATGCTAATCAATCTTCTTACGCATGTACCTTGCAAGATTAGTGGTGGAGGCTTTCAACACTTGCCATTGTTGGCAGTGAATGGTAAACAGGGTTGGGTGTTTTGGTGACATGTACAAGATCGAAATAGTAAGCTAACTTCTCCTAGGAAGAGTTGTGGGATCTCCTCTCTTCCAACTTATTGGAATAAGCGACGAGGATGAAATCTTACCAGTGCTTTCTTTCCTATGGCTAAGCCTTTCTGTTATGATTTTTCCATATGTGTGTTTGTGTGTGACATATGTGAAAATATATATCAACTAAATTACTGTATTCTACGACATCTAAGGTGTGTGAATCGAACTGAAGAAGAGCCACTACCATATGCGGATCATACTAAACAATCTTTTCAAGGTTCCAGGTACAACAATGTTCAAAATATGTCAAACGATTTTAGGAGTCCACCAGAGCATGATAGAAAAACTATCTACACTCCTAGTAACCCACAGCTTGTTGAACTTAAATTTCACACAACTGCAACAGATCAGCATGGTAGCAAATGATATCACAATGTGACCACCCTACATTCCAAGGAAAGTTAACAAATTTCGGACTATAACCACCACCAATTTCAGAGTATAACCATTAGCATTAAATAGCACAACAAATTGCAGATACAACCATAGGCATTGAATAGCATAATCCTATCACAATCTTGACTTCAAACTAAATTCTCACAGATAAACAAAGCCCTAAGAAAAGAAGGAAGCAGTAAGCAATGCAAATTAATGAGACTCAGATGCAAGTCTGATTTAAAAGATAAGCAAGAACATATAAGCCAAATCCTAGAAGGAGAAACTTTTTTTATTTTATTATTATTAATTTTTTTTTTTTTTGATAACCAAGACTCCCACACCAACTCCAACCTTGGCTCAGCACCAGCCAGGATCTAAACTGGGGGGGTCAGTCGGGGACCCCAGTCTCATGACGCACAAGACAACGAAGGGTGGAATTATTAATCTCACCAGAAGGATCGAGCTTGAGACCTCAATACAGCCAAGCACCAAATCCCAAGCCCTCAACCACCTGGGCTGCCCCCTTCGGGGCAAACAGAAATTTATTTCAAAAAAATATACGTTAAGATGAATTAGGAATGCGTAAACAATCAAGCACGTTCACAACCTTTGTCATGATTGCTCTCTTCTCAGTTGAAGCAACACTTCTCTCTATTGAATGAAGCTGTTTTCACATTGGGGTAAATACAACTAAGACCATAAAACATTGCTTTATTATGTTTGATCTAATTATCCCAAATTGAAAGTCATTCTGAGCAAATATATTAAAATTCATCATAGAGATTGGTTCATATGGCTGCTGAATAGTTATCAAATCAACGTGCCCATGATTTTGACAGAGCACGATCAAGCAGGCTTAGATTAAACACTGAAGATACAGAAACACATGTGCTTATTGAAACCACCGGCAATGTGTTTATAAGTGCCCAAATATCATCTTCAAATATTTAGTAAATTCTTAAGCAAAAATTAACACAGAAAGCTACAAACAAAATTTACCCAATAGTAAACATAGAATTACATTTTTAAAAAATTACTATTTAGGGGAAAATAATTAGAAAGATGCCACAATAGAAAGCAGCTCTAAAGACAACAAGCATGAAATATGGTTTCAAATCCATGCATCATCTCAAACATCAAAGCAATCATTCAACATCCACAAAGATAACTATTAAAAGTAATTTACTCATACCTCACTAAAAGCTGCAATGGATCGGAGGTTATTAAACCCAAGATCCAAGTGCTTCAAGTTGACACATTTACGAAGATTATCAACCTTAGCAAACTTGTTTCTACTTAAATCAAGAGTTTCAACGGCAGGAAGAAGTTGCAGAGACTCGTCCATTATAACCAACCGATTACATGAACAAGATACAAACGACAACCGATTCCACTGTGGAGAGTCCTTTATTTCAACAATCCTGCTCGCAAACACATGCCGCAGCGCGTTCTAAAGTAAACACAGAACATAAAAGTCAAATTTAAGGAAAATCAAAATTAGCTTGAATTAATTCAAAAGAGAGCAAGTGAACTGACCGTAGAATTGTGACAAATAATCTTCTCCAAAGTATGTCTTAATTCAAGCAAGCCTTTAGCAGCGGAAGTTGACAAGTCACATCCTCTGAGCTCCAAGACCTTCAATCTACAAAATGGCAGCAAGGAGAGGGGCGTAGGGTCACGCGCGGGAGGAGGCAGTGCAGACACGACTTTCAACGACGTAAGAAGCTTCAAAATCCGACGCAATTGCTCCAATGCACGGTGGTCACCAAGGTCCGAAACGTAGGCGCGAAGATAGTCAAGAGGCGCGCCAGCTAGCAGCCGCTCAAGCTCACGCAGCGCCTCGAGCCGCGATTGGACGTAGTGAAGCCCCGCCGGGTTGAGTTTCAAGACTATGGATCCTTCTATTAACGGACCCGCTTGTTGTTCTACGAATTTCACCAGCTTTTCCAGGTATCGATCTCCAGTTACGATCGCCATTAAAATTTAATAAAACTGATTGATTTAATTAGTTAATAAGAAATAACAAATGGAGGTTTTGGAGGAATCGAAAACAAGAATAAAGAGTCATGGCTGATTTTATTATTAGATTTGATGTGCAAGGGTAAGCGTATCTTGTTAATTGGGTGTTAATGATTGATTAGTGGGTTAGAATTGAAAGAGACTTCAGCAATTTGTTTTTCTTTTCCCTAAGAAATTTTAAAATTTTAAGAAAAAATTAAAAATGTGGCAAGAAGACACGTGGCTTATATGCAAACACAACTCGATGACAGAGGGTGGGGACCCGATGGTACATTTGTATGATAGTTTTTTTTTATGTTAGATGCTGGAGAAATTCTATCAGATATAATTATATAATAAATAAATAATATTATGATATATGTATATTTATTTTAAAAAATTATAATATAAATAATAATTATATTAAATTTAATTATATATTATATATATATATTAGTTGCTTATATTATTTTTAATATATTATAAAATTTCTCGAACTAGTATTCGCTTTGCCTAATCTGTGCTATTCGACCATTTTTTTCCTCCTTAAATAGGTTTATTTTTTTATATTTCTCTTTCATATCTACCCACACAACATGATGAGCATAGTGTAATTCTCAAGGCTCTATTATTTTGCTTGTTATTTTCGGGCAGGTTTGGTAATATTTCTCCCTCTCATTTTGTAATCACACCACTTTCAGTTCATCACAATATTATCCTTAAATTTTGATGATTGAATAATATAATTTATAAAGTAGTAGATTCTTTGCTCTAAAAAAAAAAGATCCATTGCTCGTTATACCATTTGTTTTCGAGACATGCTATACATATATAGAGATATCAAATTATTTCAAAAGTATAGGGACTAATTTCATTGTGGTAGAACTTCAGCATCTTCTATGATATTGTAATCAGACTGTAGGTAGGCTTGGCAAAATCTAGGTCTGGTTCGTGTTTTGGTGTTGCCTGGGACCGGACTGGATGCATGAAACATAAGACCAGACCCAGGTTAATACCCGGGGTTTCCGGGTCCGAGCTGGGCTCAAGCCCGGCACCCCCCTCTAAGCCTGCATGTGATAAATTCAATTTTTTTCTCTTAATTTTTTTAATTTTTTCTTTCATTTCTCTAACAATGCAAATTTTTTTAAAAAAATAGTCAAATAAATTCATTCAATCTCAAGCTTTAAAAAAAAATAGTCAAATATAAATATATTGTTTACTAACAATGCAAATTTTACATAAATAATAAATAAAAATTGTTTCAATATACTTTCTAATACTTAAATTCATCTCATTCTAACCTAAACTTATTCAATCTATATTAAAAAATTAAATTAAATTAAATTTAACAACATAATAATCACAAAATAAATTTAAATAACATCCAACATATCATAAATTCATAATTATATACTTATATATAATATATTGATATTTTCTTTTTTTAATTTATTAAAAAACAGGTCCGGGTCCGGTTCCGGGTTTTTAATGTTGAGCCCAGACCCGAAAATATCCGAGTTTGAGATTTTAAAACCTGAATCCGATTTTTTTGTGTATGCGGCCCCGATTTTGCCTGGACCGGATTGCCTGGGTCCGGGCGGATTTTTTTGACACCCCTAACTGTAAATGTATGCTAAAGTTAGTCTTAAATGTTTTTAGATCTTTGGTTTGGTTGAAAGATCATCTAGAGTGGCATTTTTTTTTCTTTTTTGTCAGAGATCTGAATATACCTGAATTAATCTAAATTTTAAATAGAGCTAGATGTCTAAATGTAAATGACATTTTTTTTACTAAATTGCTAAAAATAAATATTAAGTTGTTTTTTAACTTAAAAAACTGAAAACTAATATGTTTACATTTGTGCTATTACAATTTATAAATGTTAAATAAATTATAAACTTCTCAAAGAACTAAAATAGGATAATATATTATCATAATATAAATTATGTTCAATTGAAAACAACCTTTTATATTTTAAATTACTTTTTGATAATCAATTTATTGTAGTTCATGATATTTTTATTTAAAAAATATTCATAAAATTATGAAGATAAATAATCCTAATTTGAAGAAGATAAAAATATAAAAATAATAATAGTTTATCACTATATTATCATAGGTTATACATGTGGGTAATAATGCCAATTGTTAAATTTTTTTTATTTAGGTAAAAATGAAAATTAATTAAGCAGATAAGAATATTTTGGAGAATGTCTTTTAATAATACTATTTAAAATTTTTAAATTAAGTAAAAAACAAAAAAAATGGCTTAATTACTTAATTTTCATTAAGTTAAAAAAAGCAAACGGACTTAATGATCTAACTAATTGAAATTAAGTCAATAAATTAAAAAAAAACAACACCTAAGTCTTTTAGGTTATTATTTGTAATTTGACAATTAAAATATAATACCCACTTTTATTCAAAAAAGTAAAAAATATAAATACACACACACACACACACACACACACACATATATATATATATATGTATGTATGTATAAATTTATCTAATTCTTAATAAATTAAACACCATAATCTTTCAATCTACAATATTTTACATTGCCTACAAAATTTTACAAAAAAATGCAGGACATCTCTATAAATAATGTTTCAAATATTTGTATTTTTTAATGTGATTTTACAAACACTTGTTTCCCATCAATTTGAAATCTTGCTAATATATTCAACTGACTTCATGTTGTTGAATAAGAAACTTTTGATGAAATCCATTACCTAAATTGTAGGAATGTTCATGTTGTATCACTAAATATCAATTTTTAAATATGCAGAAGAATAGGTGAAGCCATAATGTTGAATTGTATTTAGTCTTCCAAATCAATATGTTTTTCTAGAGAATTCTTAACTTTCTCACCACACTCTCTTTGATGATGGGATGTCAGAAAGAATAAAATGTTACGTGTGACTTAGGAACTTTTTCTGTTATCTTTAGATATTCTTATTTCAACCCTCACAGAAGTAAAAACTACTATTAAGATGCACATTAAAGGCCAATACCTTATTAAATACGTTAAAGTCCAAATTATTGAAAACCTTAATAAATCATTTTAATTGGGTTAACCTTATAAGATAGTTATCGTCACATAATTATTCACATACAAGTCCAACATTAGATTAAGGATCCAACAATGTCCTACGTGGGGTATATGTGTAACTTTGTATTTATATTATGCAAATATAACTATATGATCCCAACTTTAATTGTCATTGCTAAAATGTATCTATAATCAATCCGGTCCATTAATCATATCAATATAAGATCAAAGAGGTCTTTGCTACTACTATCGTAATTGGATCGATCAATGGTGACAATGTCAATACAAGTGAATGATATGGATTTGTAGTATGGAAATTTCGTACAATGTGATCTTAACATGCCTATTTCCATCAATCATATCAATATAAGGTCAAAGTGGCCTTTGTTACAACTATCATAATTGGACTCATCAATGGTCACTATGCCAATACAATTAAATGATATAGATTATGATATGGATGTGTAGTATAGAAATTTCATACAATGTGATCTTAACGTGCCTATTTCCATCATATTTACACTAGCTCCTAAATCCAACAAAGCATTCTCAATTGTGTGGTTGCTTATACTACATGAGATAGTGGGGGAGCCTGGATCTTTACATTTTAGCGGAATTTTATGCTGGAGTATAGAACTAATGTTTTCTGTTAAACATACCTTCTTTTGAACGTGAATGTTTCTCTTTTTAGTACAAAGGTCTTTAAGAAACTTGGCATAAGATGGAACTTGTTTTATAGCATCAAGTAAAGGGATGTTAACACTTACCTGTTTGAAGATTTCAAGAATCTCACCTGTGGATTTTTCCTTCTTTCTTTAGCTAATCTCTGAGGAAATGAAGCTTTAGGAACGTATTCTCGTGGGTTGGTTTCTTCTTTCTCCTCCGATGGTGAGTCTTCAACATTCACATGTGCAATTTGATTTTCTTTTGTCGCCAGCATCTCTACTTTGTTGTCGACTTCTTTTTTTTTCGCAAGGTCATAATGGCTTTGACTTCTCCATGCTGTTGTAGTGAACTGATACTTACTTCATGAACTCCTTTAGGATTAGACACTAGTTGACTTGAAAACTTGCCTTTCTCAACAGTCATTGCCAAAGTTTTAACTGAAGAAGTAAGTTGTCCTACCATCTTCTCGAGACTTGAAACTGATTGGGCTTGTGAGTTAAAGTCTGCTCTCATCTCGTTTCGTAGTCCATCAATGGTGCGGTTTTGTTGCTCGATCATGGAGTTAGTAACATTCTTGACATTCTGGAATGCATCCTCCCATGGTCTGGGTTGAGAGTAATTTTGGTTCTGATTGTATGGTCTAAATGAGGGCTGAGAGGCTTAAGGAACTTGAGGAATTGGTTGCATTGGTGGAGCTGGAGCTGCTGGTTTATTCTGTTGGAATCCTTGAGACCAAGAAATATTAGGGTGGTCTCTCCATCTAGGGTTATATGTGTTGGAGTCTTGGTTGTAATTTGATGACTTTCTCATGACACCGATAGCATTGGCTTGATCTGAGTATGAGTCATGGTTATGTGGTTCTGTTGATTTAGCAGTCGTTAGCGATGCTATTTGTCGGGAAAGACCTTCAACCATCTCTTTGACTTCTTTAATTCCCAAACTGGACTCGCCAATGTGAATCTCATTCACTCTTTTAATTCTTTTAGTATTCCTGAGTGATCGACTCCGTTGTTGGGAATTATCAGCTTGTCGTTGGAAAAATTCCCAAATCTCTTATGCACTTTTTGACATTAGCTCTCCTCCACTTGTTGCCATCAGCCACTCTTGCACTTGTGGCAATAATCCCTCTAAAAAGAATTGGCATTGGTGTCATTTTTCGTACCCATGATATGGACACTTCAAAAGTTGCCCATTGAATCGCTCCCATGATTCGAAAAACTGCTCGTCTTCTCTCTGAGTGAACTCTGAGATTTCCCTGCGAATAGCATTGGTTTGATGCACTGGGAAATATTTATTCAAAAATTTTGTTACCATTTATTCCCATGTTGTAATGCTATTATTAGCAAGCAATGTATTGAATCATGATCGAGCTTTATCCTTTAAAGAAAATGAGAATAATTTAAGTTTAACATCATTTTCTGCAAAATTCTCGTATTTAAATATTTGACAAATAGTATGAAAGTCATTCAGATGATTATATGGGTCCTAATTTTCTAGGTCATAGAATGTTGTGAGACAATTTAGCACACTAGGTTTTAACTCAAAACTCCTAGTAGCTACATTTGGGTATCTTATGCATGATGTGCTCAAATTAGCTAAGGGACTGAAGTAATCCCTAAATGGCGTCTCTTGTGGTTCTGGTTGTTGGTTTTGCAAATCCATTTTAATTTTATTTTAAAATGCAATGTGTTTGTGTGTGCGAAGTGTTTTTTCAAGTTCAAGATCTATAGGTTCAAGATTAGGTAATTGTAACCTTCGACCATGCATGCAAAGAACATAAAAATGAGAACAAAACAAATAAAAATAAGGAAGAAAGGGAAATTACGATACTAACCTTATTGCGCTGTTACAACCTTATTATGAAAACACAAAAAAAAATATATATACGTGAAATTAACTAAAATTAAAATAAATTAACAAGATAAATAAAAAATTATAAAGAAAAATAACTTGAAAATTAAATTGTAGAAATTTAAAGAAGAGAAAGCGAAATTCTTACCTAAAAATGTAAATTCACTTCTATTTTTTTTAAATAGAAAGAAAAAAATTGCAAGGAAACAACTAAAATAATAATAATAAATTATTTACAAAAAAATTAATTCTACAAATTAAAATACTTACTTCCCTGGCAACGGCGCCAAAAATTTATTGTGCAAATTTTGTTGAACTTGTAAGCGAACGAATCTATTGTAGAATAGATCACTAGTGTCGAGTGTCGATCCCACGAGAAGGTGGATTTTAATTAGGTGTAGAATTAATTTTTAAGTGGGTGATTGGATTTGTGGGGAAATTGATTTAAACTATGCTAGAATTTAAATTGGAATGACAAGAATAAATTAAACTGGGAACTATTGAAATAAAGTGCTTGGGTATCTGGATCCGTATCAACATGCACCATGGGCTAAATATTTCTTATTAATACCAATTAAATCATGAGGGGGATTTTCACACCTTATGAACCACGCTCTAATTAATATGGTGCTAAGGGCTTATCGTGTCAAATAGTAATAACTTTGTACTAGAGAGCTGGTTAAACCAGAGCGGTATCTAGACAAGAATATTACTATCTGTCGATGAAAAGTCAAAACCTCCACAAAAATTAAAGGGAAAAGAAAGTAAATTTACCAAATAAAGCCCATGACACATGTTGAGACTTCACTTTCAACCCAAGCTTAAAAGAAAATTAGCTATTCATAATTGAACTACGGGTAAAATGAGAATTTATTAAAATGCATAGAAAATACAAGATGGAGAAAGAATTACTGAAAGCTAAGCTCAAAAATGGATTCAGGGGTGTCGAAATAAGGGGGGAGAGCCCCCTTTTTTATAAATACATTGAATAAATAATGGCCATCGGATTAAAAATAATTCGGACACTCAGGATTGTGTCACGTCATCAGTCAACAGTACGCGGTTTGAAAAGTAACACGGTTTGAACAGTGATGAGGTATAAATAGTGTCCTAAACAGTATCATGAACAGTACCGTATATGTGAACAGTGCCGTGTGTGAACAGTGCTATTTTTTCTTTTATGCTCCTTCTAAGGTTTTCGACCGTCCTGAGTTCAAAAGTGATGTCCGTTTTGCTATCCGATCTCTCATTCATTGTGAAATGACCATGATGCCCCTAAAATATATAAAATACTTAACTAAAACAAAACACACATAATTAAATAATAAGGGACTTAAATATATAAAAGTAGAGATGTTAGTGAGACTTGAGGTGTAAAATGACAATTTTCTCCTTTATAAATATACATTTTCTAACACTCAACATCTTCTGGTGGAGATTAGGTTACGGATACTTCTAGTTAAGGAAGTTTTTTGTTTGTAGAGGCTATGAGGACTCGTGATAGGGAACTGTGATTCATTGATTTGAGCTGATTCAGGAATATAAGAGTATTCAATTAGGTTTTCAATTTTTGAGGCAACATGTTTTTGACAGTTTTTTAGTAAAGAATGAGTAGAAGATAGAGAGATAGAAGGTGAAGAAGATGAAGGAGTAGCTGAGAATGATTGAGTTGTTTCCATTTTTCTAAGATCTTCTTTTAGGAAATCAAATAATGTTATCTGAAATTACTAATGATACCACCTTTGCAAGTGTTTGTTTGGCTTTGATACCCAGTTCAACAACGCTCAAAGCAATTATCTATCCTCGAAGAAGGAAGTCTTAGTAGTAGTCAAAGGGATTAAGAAATTCTAATTCTTTCTCTCTTTAACCCCCTTTGTGATCGAAACAGACTACAAATACCTACAGGGACTTCTAGAAAGAAAAGAAGGAGAAATTTCAGACCCACAGCTTGCACGGTGGTCTGAATCTCTCTCCAGATTCAAGTTCGAGGTTAAGCATAACAAAGGAGAATCCAACACAGTAGAGGATTTCCTTTTCAAACCAATCATAATGATCGGAAAGAGCCTGCCAAGACGATAGGAAGAAGGTAGCTCTAGAGCCCATGAAGTAAAGGCTTATTTTCTAAAAGATCTCAACACGTTTATCTCGTGGCTTCCTCTGAAAATCCAAAAAGAGATCTTTGAAAGGGTCATTGATCACAAAAGAGACCTAGGTGATCAAGTGCTCATTTGGCGGCTATGGCAGCTTATGAGTATTTAGGAATTCAAGCCAGAACATAACAAACTGTGCCAAAGATCATTCATCCACATCTAGACCCAGACCAAATGCACGAAACAGTCTTCAAATTAGGTTGTATGTTTTACTTTGTAATAGATGAAAACACAAACTGAGGGCAATACGTCATCTATGATATCACTCCTCAAGCCTATTATATATTCTGGTACTGGCTGAACATTTATCCAGTGGCAATACTGTTCGAACCAAACCTAATCCACATCAGCAGGTGATATGGAAAAGGAAGGTGGTTTAACAAGATGTTCATCCTAATTTTTGAAGATATCCTAACTCTCAAACTAATCAATGGAGATCACATCACGCACACTTCGATCGTGATTATGAAGCTCAAGGATATCTAGGGAAGATATGAGCCACCTATTATCCAGGTCCAAACCACTCTAGATCTCTATTTCAAGGAATAGATCAAAAATTTAAGGCTCCACCATTACGAGAACGAAGCAGCAGACATGCAAGATAGATATGAGGATTACCTCAAGCATCGTGGACGAACAGAAGAACTAGACTCTTGGAGAACTCCAAAAGTTGGCAGTTGGAGACAAGAGCTAGAAGAAATAGCTGATTGGCTAGACCTAGAACAGTGGCCGCAACCAGAATTGCAACCACAACCCGATAACGTAGACTGGCAAGACCTTACAGACAAGATAGAGACAGCATCGAAGGAAAGGAGAGCAAACCTTTCAGGAAGAAGCACGTCAACAAGTGGCAACTCAGGATTGTAGACGGAAGCATAATGGACCCCACAGTGGAAGCGATGGTGATAATAATATAGGAAATAATTATTTGTGCTTATGTGTTTCATGTGTGTACATGAGAGATTCCATTTAGATAATGATAAGAGTGTGATGTGATGTATAGTAGATAATGAGTTGTAAAGTAGATTCCTTAGTGATAAGGATCAATAATGCAAATAGTATGTAACAGTGGATCCCTTGTGCCTATAAAAAGGAGCCCATGGTTCGTGTTTAGGTATCGAGTCTTGAAGTCATCACTTGTATTGTAAATCTCTCATTCCCTCTTTATTGTAATCAACCAACCAGTTCAAGATATGAGCCACCCATGATCTAATGCTCCCTAGTAATGGTCACCAGCATCTATCTGGAGGATAAGTAAGAGAAGGAAAGAGAAAACAGACGCTAGGTTCTGTCTAGGGAAAACTTGTACGTAGCTTGTTATACCAGTAGTACAAAACTAATCTAGTTCCCATTCGGGTTGACCATCAAAATATACATCGCTGGTTTCCCGCCTATATATAGAGTGATACCAAAAATGTTTTATAAAAATTGTGGAAGATGCTTTGTCAAAAACTGTCCTTTCAAAATTCATTTAATTGCTTCTGAAAACATGCAAGTCAAAAACACCTTCAACTCCTGATAATCGCCCTAAAACGTCTTTTCAATACATCAACGACTAAATGGGCCAACGGAGACCGTGTTTAAAAAGAAACTTTCAGAAAATCAGCAGGAATTTTTACTAAGTTCTTATTATTTTTGTCAAAAACAAAAACCTTAATTTTCATTAAAAACTTTTCCTCCAAAAACTCATTGCTCTTGATTGATAGCAAGGACCGCCTTTTATTAATACTTTAAACCCGAAAGTTAAATAAAAATAAAAAGTAAAACTACTTACTTGCTTTGCTTGCTAGTTGCTGTCTAAAGAAATTGCAAAGTGTTTATAAAAAAGAAAATTTTATTGATATTGATTTTGAGTACAAGTGCTTGCTTGTTTGCGCATACACTATATTCACGCACACTTTTTACATAAACTTGCAAGTCTTTATATACAACTCAAGACTCTAGACCATTATTGATATGACTATTGACATAAGTTACAAAAGACAGAAATTAAAATTGACACTTTACATGTGGCGAAAAGCCAACAATTAAATTAAAAAGTACACACTGGCTAACTAGTATTTTTATAGTGACTCATTATCTATAAATAGTAACTGGCTACTATTTTTAGTGCTGACTTACTGTCAGTAACAGAAGACAAAATGAAAAAGGTGTTTCTATAGCTTCGCCTTTATCTGGTTGCGAGTAAAGGTTATCTGTAAACCCACGTGACTCTGCCTATTTTATCTTTACACTGACTCTGACTATCTTTCCATGTCATTTTCTATGTTGTTTGCCTCTTCACTGCCCAAGTCATCCCACCATTTCATTGGGCCAACTTTTCATGTTCTTTTTGCTCTCTCATTTGTGCCCTATATTCTTTGGCGTATTGTTCCACCAACTTTGTATGCTTGGTTTTTGATAAGAAGGGTACTTCTGGAAGTGGATATTTTAAGTAGATCTTCTGAATTGCATCTTCAGTGACTAAAGTATATTCTTTAAATTCGAAATAGCTCCAGTGGAATTGTCTACCAATTACTTTACTAATACACTGTTTAAGTTGTTCTTTTATGCTAAACTGTGTACAGGGCCAAGGACATTATGTTCCATAAAGTGAGGGTCTGTATTTGTGAAACAAAACTACTATTCTATGTTGAGCTACTATAATTCCAGACTCATCCCACTCTAACAGTTTACTGTCTATAATTAATTCAACGAATGAGTTATTTGTTGTGGCAAAAGTGTTTAAGACTACGGAGGCTATTTTTCTACCAAAAGGATCTGTCTGATCTAGGTTTGAGAATATGGGTTGACTAATAGGCCATAATCTAATAACAAAGTAGGTGTTAAGACTATTTTTTCATCTTTGTACTGGATTTCTAAGGGTTCATATCTGGCTAAGTCTATACAAGCTTATTGTAAGCTATAAACAAGATGACATTGACATGGAAATCTTTCTAAGGGAACTGATATGCACAAGGATTTTTTGTTAGGGCAATTTACATTTTTTTTGGTATAAAAGGTTTCCTATATAATGGTTAAACCTTCGAATTCTATTTCTGATATAGCTAGATCAATTAATAATTTTATAATATATATATGTTTCTCAGTAGCTAATTTGGCTGCTTCCTGTCTAATTTTCTGAATCAAATGTGTTGGAAGTGGATATTCTCTCTTTGGAAAAAGAGAAAATTTACATTTCTCAAGTTCATTCCATTCTTTTCTTATTATGGTTTGTTTATTCTGTCTACTATGATGCTGAGTGTCTAATATATGACTTTTATCATAAAGAGTGAGCTGTCTAATTAATTCTATATTAACATTTTCTAATGCACTTATCTTCTGGCTACATGAAGTTACTGTACTGTCTAAATGATGTTTAGTATCATTAAGTTTTTTAATGGTTCGTGCCATTGCTTCACAATGATCACAAAATTGTATGGATGATGATGATGATGATGATGCTACTGATGCACTGTCTAAGGGATTATTTGACTGTCTAGATGAAAATGCTGGTTCATTGTTTAAAGTATTTATCAAATAACTAACATAATAATTTGGTCCTATTTCATGTCTAGCATATTCTATAGTTTCATGAAATGTGTAAAAACCTTTGACATATGAATCAGGATAATTGATCATTAAATCAACTACCCACTCTACTGACTATAAATTCCTGGTTGTCTACATCTAAGTACTACGAAAGATGTAAAATGATTACTGTCTACATGTTCATTAACTTGTCTAAAATAATACATGAGTGCATTGACTACTTTTAATTTATCATTTGGGTTATTAACACACCACAAATTGTCTAATATGCATTGTTGACTGTCTATTAATGGAAATTTGCTTTTAAAACTTAAATTTGTTCCTAAAGGGAACTGTCTAAGCTTAATTAGACTGAAATTTATATATCATTCCATTCCTGCAAAATAATCATTGATTTATATTCCTGTAAAATAATCAGTGATTTATTAGTCTTGAAAGAATATCTGCTAATGATTATCTTTACCTACTATATGTTCAAATTTTGCTTTTTGTATCCTCTACCTGTTATTACTTCTAAAAAATATATTCATCTTTTACTAATAAAAGAATTTTTCTTTTCAAAGTTTTTCTTTTGTACTTTTTTATAAAATTCTATAATATTATTACAATCAGTTCTAATTGTAAATGTATCATTTTGTATATACAAATGAAATGAATTTAAAGAATTTATTATTCCTAAAATTTATAATTTTGTACTAGATTTTTTACCTTCTATTTCTGTAAATTTTTCGCTAGTATATATAGCTATTTCCTCTTTATCCTTAGCGTTATCTTTACTGGGCTTTTGGATTAATATACCTGCCCATCCTAGGCTACTGGCATCTGTTTGTATAATTTTATAATAACTGTCTATTGGTAATGCTAAGGGTTTGAGATTTTTAACAATTCCTTTAAGGTTTTCAATTAATTTAATATCTTCGCTAGTAAAATATTTCTGTCCATTTTTACTTAATTTATTATACAAGGGTCTTATTAATGTACTAAGATTTGGTATAAGTTTTCTACTATAACTTAATAGTCCTAAAAAATTTTGCAATTCTTTTGTGTCTTCTATTTTATCATAAAATTCTAATATTTTACTAACTATATGTGGTTGCAATTCTATCGTTTCTCTGTCTATTGTTAATCCTAAAAAGTCTATTTTTTGCTTTAAAAATTCTATTTTCTTTTAGAGATAACTATATTATTATTTTTAAAACAATCTAAAATCTTATGTAAATGGGTAATATGCATAAATTTATTTTGACTAAAAACTAAAATATCATCTTTATAAACTATAAAAAATTTTGAATAAGGTTTTAATATTCTATCCATTCTAACTTGAAATACTTGTGAGGCGTTTTTAAGTCCAAATGGCATAACTAACCGCTCGAACTGTCCTTGTGAACAACTAAAAGCTATCCATTGAACAAAATCTTCATGGAGTCGTATTTGCCAAAATCCACTTTTACAATCAAATTTAGAAAAATATTTAGCATTCTATATGCAATTTACTAGTTCATCTTTATTGGGTAAGTAGTTTTACTTTTTATTTTTATTTAGCTTTCGGGTTGAGAAGTCTAGCCGAGTTAACGAAAGTATAAATTATATTTAAAGTATTAACAAAAGGTTGTCCTTGTTATCATTCAGGAGCAATGAGTTTTTGGAGGGAAAGTTTTTAATGAAAATTAAGGTTTTTATTTTTGACAAAAATAATAAGAACTTAGTAAAAATTCCCGCTGATTTTCTGAAAGCTTCTTTTTAAACACAGTCTCTGTTAGCCAGTTTAGCCGTTTATGTATTGAGAAGGCATTTTAGGGCGATGATCAGGAGTTGAAGGTGTTTTTGACTTGTATGTTTTCAGAAGCAATTAAATGAATTTTGAAAGGCCAGTTTTGATGAAATTAAGGACAAAACTATCACAAACACATGGGATGAGGCATATTTAGATCCTATTCAAGTTCCTGTCGGACTCGTTACAAGAGCTCGAGCAAAGAAATTCAAAGAAGTGCTTAATGGATTGATTCAAGCAACTTGGGTTCAATCAAATTCGTGGAGGCCCGTTGAAGGAATCGCACATGATAAATGCATGATTCAGGCTCTTGAAGTTTCCAACTAATCACTTTCATGAAATAGGGAGTTGGTTTGCCTATTATGGGGGGAAAATATGTTATTTTCCCTTTTAAGATGCTTTCCTATTTCTTGAGGAGGCTACAAGGGAAACAAATCAGTTAGTTCTATTTTAATCGCTTAGTTTCTATTTAATTGATATAAGGCATTTAAAGCCAATTAGGATCCTGATTTGATTTAGATTCTTTCATATTTACTTAGATTAGGATTCTGATTTGGTTTAAATTCTTTCCTATTTACTTAAATTAGGATTCAGATTTGATTTAGATTCTTTCCTATTAGGGAAGATTCATATTTTGATTTGATTTTTGGTTTAGGATTTATTTCCAAAAATTATTGTAATCAATCCTATATAGATAAGAAAAAGAAATTTTTTTTTTATGCAATTGGTGAGGGAGTTAATTCTCTTTGGTTCTTTATGAATTCTTTGAACTTATTGAATTTCTGTGGCGTTCAAACTCTTAACTTATCAATCAGATAATCCATAGCTGATTGTGGCATCTTCACATACCACGATTCGTGCTTTCAATAAACATTGGGTAGAGGTTTCATTCCATTCTGGATTTAGATTGATCTTGGGAACTAATTTGATTAGGGTCGTGTCAGTTCTTGATGGGGTTCGTATCAAGTTTTTGGCAAAGCATATTTCGCAATTTTCATAAAACTTTTTTGGGATCACTCTATATATAAGTGGGAAACAAACGACGTATATTCTGATGGTCAACCCGAATGGGGACTAGATCAGTTTGCGCTGCTGGTATAACAAGCAACATACAAGTTCTCCTGGACAAAACCTAGCCTCCGTTTTCTCTTTTCTTCTCTTTGGTATCAGAACACCTCTTTTGTTCTTGGTTTTAAATATTTTTTATATGAGTAGTTACAAGGCAGACTTCATTTGTTATATGATATTTTTCCACAATTGCTAATTTTGACCAAGCTCTTGATAACTATTATAAAAATCCTTTTGCTGTTCTAGAAAAAGACTCTGATAGTTGGATAGAAAATAACCCCTACGTAGAAATTTTAGCACGTTCTTTAGAAATTTTAGAAATAGAAATAAACAAAATTAGTATTGAATAAGTATTTTTAGACACTTTAATAGAAGAAAGGTTAGGCAATTTAAATCTCCCAGTAGATTACACATCTCCTTTACCACCTGAAATAGAAAGAAGAATAAATATTAAATATTACGCATATAAAAATTTACCTGTATTTAATTTTAGAAGACATAATTTGCAATATTATAATATAAATAAACAGAATAGATTATTAGACAAATACGAGACTTTATCATTATAAATTAGGGATAAATTAGAAGATTTAGAAAATTAGTTTATGAATTTTCAGCGATTAGATTATTTAGACTTAGAAATTAGTCATCATAAAAAGTAAAAATTAAATTTGACAGAAAGAATAAAAATTAGTTGTAATATCGAGCACCTAGAAAATCAGTATAATCATATTCCACACACTAGTAATAGTCAACAAAACTTCATAGTAGATTTATTAATTAATCTAGGACAAAATTTAGAAGTCAACATAGAAAGGCTAAAAGAGTTAGAATTAGGACTAGGCAAATTCTTCGAGACAAGTAATATTAATACGTTAAGAAGAAATTTAGATTATATTAAATAATTATTAACAGATTTTAAAAGTTAGGTTAAAAGATTCCTTAGCAAGAAAGAAATAGTAGAATTAATTCAATTATTAGACATAAAAACTCCTAATCCCATAGAATTAGAAATTAAACGGATTATAGAAAGTTTAAAATCAGAAATAAAAAATATTAAATATACACAGTGCGATTTACAAATTCAATTAGACGCGATAAAAATAATAATTAGTGAATGAATACAAACAAAATAGTAATAGAATCGTTAGCAGAATTAAAAGGAGAAATTCCACACCTTAATTTAGTAGATTATAGTTGACAAGCACAAGCTAACACTATAGTCAAATTATTAGACAAAATCAATAGTAGACTAGAAGACTTAGACAATAGGCTTAATAGACTAGAAGACAATTTTCAAAACTTTAGACAAAATAAAGAATCCGTATCTCACCTAAAACTTAGCGACAGTTTAGATAACTTAGACAAAGAACTAGACAAATTGACAAACCGTGTAGAAAAGTTAAACTTAAGTGGATCAATCTTAACGCATAGGACAGTAGACAACAAAAATATTGTAGGACCAAAAGTCATACTAAGAAGCAATGGATCTAGTAAGAAACAGTAGAGTAGACGTAAACATGGCAGAAAGAATTAGAAGATCACTTTCATTTTCTAGCAAAGGTAAAGAAATAATAGAAAGGACAAAAGACATAGTAGACGAACAAGATCCGGATAAATTATTAGAAAAAGGTTTTGAACAAATTAAAAGAAAAAGATTATATAGTGAAGGGCTAAAGTCAAAATTAAACAATAGCTTATATATTTACACAGATGAAATAAAATTATCAATAGTAAACAAACAAGAAGAATTAACTTTAATCAGTCCAGTACGAAGAGATTACCTTAGCAAACAAAATTACACAGACATGCACATGGGAATAATAATTATAGGAAAACTTAGTCAAGCTAGAGAGGGACTAGACACAAAAGCACATTTATATTTATATGATAGTAGATTTTATAATCACGAGCAAGCTCAAATAGCCAGTGCAGAAGTAGATTTAAAAAATAAAGTGGCAATAGTATGATGCATACCGAATATAGATATAAACATAAAAGAATTTTGTAAACATATTAAATTAAACGTACAAACCAAAGGATATAAAATGAACGCAGAGTATAAAAGCCTTAGGATAAAAACATTTTTTCTAGGAAAATTATATAACAAATATCATAAGAAATTTAGATTTGAAAGTAAAAATATTGTAGATTATTTTAAAAGTCAATTCGTATAAATGATAGTATCTAAAAAATTAACCAGTAGTCAATTAAATGGTTTAGAATGGATATTACCAAAATTAGAAAATTATAGAATGTTAGAAGTTCAAGAGACTAATTATACTTATATGAATAGACGGAATCAGGTTACACAAAGATTTAGTAATTATAGACAAAAAAATAATCCAGAATTAGAAGAAAATGAAGAAAAAATAGAAATTAATATGGCAATAGTAGATAATTTGGACATAGATAAACACAAAACATTAATTAATAATAGAGATAAAATTATAGACTTAATATTTAATGAAACTAAAAAATATTTAGATGAAGAATTATTTAAAGAGCTATGTAACAATGATGAATTAACAGACGATGATATAGACAGAGAATTAATAAAAAATTTAGACTTTAAAAATTTAGAAATAGATGAAATTTATTACATAGAAATTGTAGATGAAATATTAGTAGAAGAAGAAGATAGAAAACTAGAAATAGGAGAAAGTAGCCATGAACCAACAGTATTAGAACCTGTAGTAGAACCATCAAACGTAGAAACTTACTTAGACAAACGAGGAATTCTAAAAACTAATGAAAAATAAACAGAAGCCGAAAGAGTAATCAAGTCTAAAACTAAATTAGAAAATTGGAAAACTATGCCACAAGCTAGAGATTATTAGTAGTAGAATTAGAAGACCATAAACCTAGCCAATGGAAAGAAGTATTTAATCAATAGGAAGGTAATTTACTTAGACACTCTATGGAAGCATTAACAATAATAGTAGACCCTAATTATAAATTAATATATTTAGAAAGCACTTTAGGGAGCAGAGAGAGACAAATATATTTAGCCTAGGGAGAATGGATGAAGAAAAATAAATTAGAAGAATTAAATAATTTTGATATAAATATTACAGTAATTAGTTTTATAGATTTAATGAAAAAATTAGTACTAGGAGTAGATGAAAAAGACGACGTAATTAAATAGATTAAAGCTATTAGAAATTTAGAACAATTAAAAATTTGTGATTTAAGATATTTTGATGAATACGCTAATTATTTCTATAAATATTGGAGTGAAATAGGCAGACCATTTGACAAAGATTTATTATTAAAATTTGTAGACAAATTACCAAGTAAAATAGGTGAAAGATTACACAGTGAGTTAATTAATTGGTTTGAAACAAAAAGAACACAAAGAAATAATTATTATGCTACATTATTACCAGTAATAGAATAAGTTACAGGTAGAATTAGAGAATATTGTGAGGAAGAAAAACATAGACATCAAATAAAATTATAATTTAGAAAAATGTGTATAGATATGACAGAAGTACCAACGTTAGGTTGTAATTATCCTAGTTACATTAGACATAAGTAACATAGAAAGCATAGAAAGAGATTTAGTCAACATAAGCCACCTTATAGACATAATATTAGAAAATTTTATAAAAAGAAAATTTTTAAATATAATAATAATAAACAAAGAGTCAAAAAGGCATTTAAAAAAGGAAAACGTGTATATAAAAGAAATAAAACTTGTAAATGTTATTTATGTGGAAATGACACATTAAACCAAATTGTCCAGAAAATAAAAAGTAAATCGATTAGAATTAGACAATTATAGTATAGAAGAAGAAATTTTAGATATAGAAGAAATTCATAACTTAGATCAATTATCCGATAGTATATATATAGTCAGTAATAGTGAAACAGACACTAATAATAATTCAAGCTTAGAATTAGAATCAGATATAGATTTAGACATAGACATAAATGTTCTAGAAACATATACTTCATTTTTTGGAAAAAAAAATTGTACACACCATAATAAAAAATTCGAATTAGGACATAGAGACACAGAGACAGGAAAATTCTTTTGTAATAATTGTAAAGATAGACAAATAGAAGATGAAACAATGGAAATTAATAGAGCAAGTAGTGAATTAATAAATATAGACGTAGAATTATTATTAAAAAAGAAACTGTTTATACAAAGGCAATGATAGACACCGGTGCAAATAAATGTATTATACATGATAGCTTAGTACCCAAAGAAAATAGGAATAAACTTAGAAACCCAGTAAATATTAAAAAATTTAATGGAGAATTAATGCAAATTACAGAATGTGTAAATAATATACCAATAAGAATTAATGGTGAAACACATGTTTTGCTGCAAACATTTATTTCAAACCAAAAAGTAGGATATAAATTTATTTTAGGATTAAATTTTATATTAGGAAACAATGGTAGTATATTAATAACTCGAAATGGAGTAAATTTCTTTAAAAAATCAACATTCGTTCAAGCTAAATGCGAAACGCATATCTTACCATATGAAAAGAAAACACTAACAGTAGAGAAAGACAAAGATGTAGAATTTTTTTATTCTTTATTAGAAGAAGAAAAAGACATACCCAACCATAGTGGACTAAAATTAGACAATGATGAGATAGAAACTTTAGACGATGAAGAAATAGACAACTATTTAGAAGATATATTAAATGTAGAAAAAGAAGTAGATTGTTTAGAATGTCAAAAATGGCCGAAAGAAATTAGAAAAAAAGGAAGAAGAATTAGAAAAGCTAGAAATAATGGGAAATAACCCAATTAAAAAAGATAATAAAGAAGTGTATAAATTAGAAATTATTAATCAAGATATAACAATAAAAACGCAAGATTTAGCATATAGTTTAGAAGATAGAAAAGAATTTAAAATGCATATTAGTGAATTGTTAGAATTAAAAGTTATTAGAAATAGTACCAGTAGACATAGAAGCCTTTCATTTATTGTAAATAACCATAGTGAACAAAAACGAGGAAAAAGTATAATGGTAATAAATTATAAAAGATTAAATGATAATACTTTAGACAATAGCTATAAAATACCCAATAAAGATGAACTAGTAAATTGTATTTCTAAATTTGATTGTAAAAGTGGATTTTGGCAAATACCACTCCACAAAGATTCTGTTCAAAGGACAGCTTTTAGTTGTTCAAAAGGACATTTCGAGTGGTTAGTTATGCCATTTGGACTTAAAAACACCCCACAAGTATTTCAAGCTAAAATGGATAGAGTATTGAAACCTTATTCAAAATTTTGTATAGTTTAGGGCTCTTAAATTATAGTAGAAAACTTATACCAAATCTTAGTACATTAATAAGATCCTTGTATAATAAATTAAGTAAAAATGGACAAAAATATTTTAATAGCGAAGATATTAAATTAATTCAAAAACTTAAAGGAATTGTTAAAAATCTCAAACCCTTAGCATTACCAATAGACAGTTATTATAAAATTATACAAAAAGATGCCAGTAGCCTAGGATGGGCAAGTATATTAATCCAAAAGCCCAGTAAAGATAGCGCTAAGGATAAAGAGGAAATAACTATGTATACTAGTGGAAAATTTACAGAAATAGAAGGTAGAAAATCTAGTACAGAATTAGAAATTTTAGGAATAATAAATTCTTTAAATTCATTTCATTTGTATACACAAAATGATACATTTACAATTAGAATTTATTGTAATAATATTATAGAATTTTATAAAAAAAGTACAAAGAAAAACTTTGAAAAAAAAAATTTTTATTAGGAAAAAATGGATATATTTTTAGAAGTAATAACAGGTAGAGGATACAAAGCAAAATTTGAACATATAGTCGGTAAAGATAATACATTAGCTGATATTCTTTCAAGACTAATAAATCAATGATTATTTTATAGGAATGGATCGATATATGAATTTTGGTCCAATTAAACCTAGACAGTTCCATTCAAGAACAAATTAAGTTTTAAAAGCAAATTTCCATTAGTAGACTGTCAACAATTCATATTAGGCAATTTGTGGTGTGTTAATAACCCACATGATAAATTAAAAGTAAACAATGCACCAGCATCTTCATCTAGACAGTCAAATAATCCCTTAGACAGTGCATCAGTAGCATCATCATCATCATCATCCATACAAATTTGTGATCATTGTGAAGCAATGGCACGAACCATTAAAAAACTTAATGATACTAAACATCATTTAGACAGTACATTAACTTCATGTAGCCAAGAGATAAGTGCATTAGAAAATGTTAATGTAGAATTAATTAGACAACTCACTCTTTATAATAAAAGTCATATATTCGACACTAAGAATCATGGTAGACAGAATAAACAAACTATAATAAGAAAAGAATGGAATGAACTTAAAGAATGGAATGAACTTAAGAAATGGAAATTTTCTCTTTTTCCAAAGAGAGAATATCCACTTCCAACACATTTGATTCAGAAAATTAAGCAAGAAGCAGCCAAACTAGCTACTGAGAAACATATATATATTATAAAATTCTTAATTGATCCAGCCATATTAGAAATAGAATTCGAAGGTTTAACCATTTTATCAGAAACCTTTTATACCAACAAAAATGTAAATTGCCCTAAAGAAAAACCCTTGTGCATATCAGTTCCCTTAGAAAGATTTGCCTGTCAATGTCACCTTGTTTATAGCTTACCGTCAGCTTGTATAGACTTAGCCAGATATCACCCTTAGTACAAAGATGAAAAAATAGTCTTAACACCTACTTTGTTATTAGATTATGACCTATTAGGTCAACTCATATTCTCAAACTCAGATCAGACAGATCCTTTTACTAGAAAAATAGCCTCCGTAGTCTTAAACACTTTTGCCACTACAAATAACCCATTCGTTGAATTAATTATAGACAGTAAACCGCCAGAGTGGGATGAGTCTGGAATTAAAGCAGCTCAATATAGAATAGTAGTTTGTTTCACAAATACAGACCCTCACTTTATGGAACAGAATGTCCTTGGCCCTGTATACAGTTTAGTATAGAAGAACAACTTAAACAGTGTATTAGTAAAGTAATTGGTAGACAAATCCACTAGAGTCATTTCGAATTTGAAGAATATACTTTAGTCACTGAAGATGCAATTCAGAAGATCTACTCAATATATCCATTTTCAGAAGCACCATTCTTGATGAGATTAAGGATAAAACTATCACAAGCACATGGGATGAAGTATATTCAAATCTTATTCAAGTTCTCGTCCGACCCGTTACAAGAGCTCGAGCAAAGAAATTTAAAGAAGCGCTTAATGGATTGATTCAAGCAACTTGGGCTCAATCCAATTCGTGGAGGCCCTTTGAAGGAATCGCACATGATAAATGCATGATTCAGGCTCTTGAAGTTTCCAAATATTCACTTCCATGAAATAGGGAGTTGGTTTGCACATTATGGCGGGAAAATATATTATTTTCCTTTTTCAAATCTTTTCCATTTTCTTAAGGAGGCTATTAGAGAAACAAATCATTTAGTTATATTTTAAGCCAATTAGGATCCTGATTTGATTTAAATTCTTTCCTATTTACTTAGATTAGGATTCTAATTTGGTTTAAATTCTTTCCTATTTACTTAGATTAGGATTCTGATTTGGTTTTGATTCTTTCCTATTATGGAAAATTTAGATTCTGATTTGATTTTTTGTTTAGGATTTATTTTCAAAAATTCTTGTAACCAACCTTATATAATGTACTCGTATCTAATAAACGGGGGGAAAAGCTTTTTTGATGCAATTGGTGAGAGAGTTAATTCTCTTTGGTTCATTACGAACTATTTGAACTTATCAGATTTTCGTGCCGTTCAACTCTTGACTTATCAATCAGACCATCCATAGTTGATTGTGGCGTCTTTATATACCAAGATTTTCGCTTTCAATAAGCATTGGATCGAGGTTCTATTTATTCCTGGTTTAGATTCGATCTTGGGAACTAATTTGGTTAGGGTCGCGGTAGTTCTTGACGGGGTTCATATCATTTGGTATCAGAGCCTAAGTTCCAAGGTTAGATCCATCTATCTTTATTTTTTTTCATTCTTATTTAAATTTTTCATCCTTGTTCTAGCATCTAAAAAAAAAACGTGAATAGTATTTACGTGAACAGTGATGTGTGAACAGTATTTTTAGGGTTTCTTTTTTTCTAAATCAATTTTGTATCCTTGTGGTTTAATTCTCCTTGAATCCACAAGTTTTACTTATTCCTTTTATTAAAAAAAAAAACTCCAACCTTCTCTTAAAATCTTTCATCTTTTTTTATTATTTTGTCTTGGAAGTCTAAATAAGTTTTAAAACTCTATAGGTGAAAATTTTGCCTAAAATCATAACTCGACTTTCGTACACATTGCTTTCTTACTCTTGAAATTAAATTTTCCTTAGTGTCATCTTTGTGAATTGCTATTGAATCCTGATATTGGTTTGATTAGTTTGATAAGAATTGAGTGAGGATTACTAAGAGTGGAAAAAAGACAAGAGAGTGTAAGCATATTAGAGGGTAAAAGCCAATTAATTTGAGTGAAAACACGAGTGGAATTGAGTGAGTCATTTTCTTGAGTGAAACACGTAAGGGAGTAAGGTGAGGTCCTTCCACATTATTTCTAACTTTGTTTTACAGATTATTCCACATCTGCAACTACGCAGAATTTACAAGTTCAAGCATTGATGGGAGAGATGAGAAGGATGATGAGGGCTGAATGAGAGCTCATACACGAGCGTTTGGATCAAGTGGAGAACACACGTGCAGGGTAGCCACAACCCGTTCCCCAAGCACGTAGAAGAGAAAGAGCTCCAGCTAGAGGAGAGATTGATGACTATTATAGGGATGAGTATAATGAGGGTGAGGACTCAGTGAGTAGCTATAGGAGAGACGAACAAAGTAGGAGAGCTAGGAATAGAGATGATGGATTAAGTGGCATAAAGATTAAGATTTCATCTTTTCAAGGAAAATCCAACCTAGAAGAATACCTTGAATGGGAGAAGAAAATGGAGTTCATATTTGACTGCCACAATTATTCAGAAGCAAAAAAAGTAAAATTAGCTGTGATTGAGTTTTTTGACTATGCCATTACTTGGTAGGATCAACTTGTTATAAGTAGGAGACGAAATAGAGAATGTCCAATTGAGACATGAGACGAAATAAAATCATTGATGAGAAGACGTTTTGTACCTAACCACTATTATCGAGACTTGTACTAAAAATTACAACGTCTTACACAGGGTAGCCGAAGTGTTGAGGATTATTATATAAAAAAATGGAGATTGCCATGGTTAGAGCAAATGTGGAGAAGGATAGAGAAGCTACCAAGGCAAGATTCTTAAGTGGTCTTAATCGGGAGATTGCAGATAAGGTTGAGTTGCAGCATTATATGGAGATTGAGGAGATGGTCCACAAAGCTATTAAGATTGAGCAGCAACTCAAGATGAGGGATAACACTCGTGCGGCCCCAAGCTCGAGTTCCACTCCTTGGAAGCCGAGCTATGTGAAATGAGATGAGAGGCCACAAGCATCTACTACACTTAAGCAAATAACCGAGCACTCCAAGCACAATTCACAAGGCAATACCGTGACTCCTACTATTAGGAATCGTGACATTAAGTGTTTTAAATGTCAAGGCAGGGGGCATATCGCAAGTGAATGTGTGAATAAAAAAGTTATGATGTTACGGGACAATGGTGAGATTGCAATTGAAGATGAAACAGAAGAAAATGAGATGCTGCCGTTAAAGGATGTCGAAGATAAAGAGTATGTATCCCCTGGAGAATTGACTTTAGTAGCGAAGAGAGCTTTGAATGTTCAAGTAAAGGAAGACGAAGCAGTGCAGTGGGAAAACATTTTCCATACTAGGTGTTATGTTCAAGACAAAGTATGTAGTATGATTATTGATGTCGGAAGTTGTACTAATGTTGCTAGTGCTATCATAGTAGAGAAGTTAGGGCTTCCGACACTTAAACACCCACGGCCATACAAACTACAATGGTTAAATGATAGTGGTGAGGTGAAAGTGAATAAGCAGGTACTAGTGACTTTTCGGATTGGCAAGTATGAAGATAAGGTGTTTTGTGATGTAGTGTCAATGCAGGTTGGACACTTGTTACTTGGGCCAATTTTGTTGAACTCGCAAGCGCACGAATCTATTATAGAATAGAACAATGGTGTCGAGTGTCGATCTCACGAGGAGGTGGAATTTTAATTAGGTGTAGAATTAATTTTGTAAGTGAGTGATTGGATTTGTGGAGAAATTGATTTAAACTATGCTAGAATTTTAATTGGAATGGCAAGAATAAATTAAACTGAGAACTATTGAAATAAAGTGCTTGGGTATCTGGATCCGTATCAGCATGCATCATCTGCTAAATATTCCTTATTAATATCAATTAAATCATGAGGGGGGAATTCACACCTCATGAACCACACTCTAATCAATATGGTGCTAAGGGCTTATCGTGCCAAATAGTAATAACCTTGTACTAGGAAGCCGGTTAAACCAGAGCGGTATCTAAACAAGAATATTACTATCTATCGACAAAAAGTCAAAACCTCCACAAAAATTATAAGGGAAGAGATAGTAAATTTACCAAATAAAGCCCATGACACATGTTGAGACTTCACCTTCAACCCAAGCTTGAAAGAAAATTAATTACTCATAATTGAACTAAGGGTAAAATGGAAATTTATTAAAATACGTAGAAAATACAAGATGGTGAAAGAATTATAGAAAACTAAGCTCAAAAATGGATTCAGGGGTGTCGAAATAGGAGGGAATGCCTCCTTTTTATAGATACACTGAATAAATCATGACCATCGGATTAAAAACAATTCGGACGCTTAGGATTGCACCACATCATCAGTCAACAGTACGTGATTTGACCACGGGTTTGACCACGTGGTTTGAACAGTGACACGGTTTGCACACGGTTTGAACAGTAACGCGGTATGAACAATACCATGAACAGTACCGTACATGTGAACAGTGCCATATGTGTGAACAGTATCATTTTTTCTCCTATGCTCCTCCTAAGGTTTTCGACTGTCCTGAGTTCAAAAGTGATGTCCGTTTTGCCGTCTGATCTCTCGTTCATTGTGAAATGATCATGATGCCCCTAAAATACATAAAAATACTTAATTAAAATAAAACACACATAATTAAATCACAAAAAGTTTAAATACATAAAAATAGGAATGTTAGTAAAACTTGAAGTACAAAATGACGATTTTCTCCTTTATAAATATACACTTTCTAACACTCAACAATGGCCTTGGCAATTCGATAGACGTGTGAAGCATGATGGCTTCACCAACAAATATTCATTTGTACTTGATCAACGCAACATCACTCTTGTTTCATTGACACCAAAGTAGGTTTACGGAGATCAAATGAGCCTACAGAGAGAGAGTCAGGAAAAGAAAAAGAAAGAAAAAAAGAGTGAAATTCAAAAAGAGGCCGAGAGAATTATGAGAGAAAAACCAAAGAAAAATACGCCCATTGAGCGAAAATTAGATGGAAAACAAAATAATTTCTACGCGAAAGCGAGTGAGATAAAAAAAAGGTTGCTTTCACATCAGCCAATGATTGTACTTTTGTACAAAGAGGCATTTTTGAACACTAACGAATTTGACGTTACTTTGCCTAGTTCTATTACTTTTCTTTTGCAGGAGTGTGAGGATGTCTTTCCTAAGGAAACACCACATAGTTTACCTCCAATCCGAGGGATTGAGCATCAAATTGATTTTGTACCCGATTCAGCCATTCCAAATAGAGCAATCCAGAGGAGACTAAGGAACTTCAAAGGCAGGTTAATGAATTGATGGAAAAAAGGTGCGTGAGAGAAAGCATGAGTCCATGTGCAGTTCCCGTTTTATTAGTTCCTAAGAAAGATGGGACGTGGAGGATGTGTGTTGACTGTCGAGCCATCAACAACATAACGATAAAGTATCGACATCTCATTCCTAGACTATATGACATACTTGATGAATTACATGGGTCTAGTGTATTTTCCAAAATCGATTTGAAAAGTGGATATCATCAGATTAGAATGAAAGAAGGAGATGAATGAAAAACTTCCTTTAAAATAAAATATGGATTGTATGGATGGTTAGTCATGCCTTTTGGTCTAATTAATGCCCCGAGCACTTTTATGAGACTTATGAATCATGTCTTGCAAGCTTTTATTGGCAAGTTTATTGTTGTTTATTTTGATGATATCCTCATTTATAACAAAAACACAAATGATCATGTAGTACATTTGAAATTTGTTTTAGATGTGCTTAGAAACAAAAAGTTGTTTGCTAATCTGAAGAAATGTACTTTTTGCACAAACAAACTTGTGTTTCTAGAATTTGTTATGAGTGCACAGGGTATACAGGTTGATGAGGAAAAGGTACGTGTAATTCAAGAGTGGCCAAGTCCCACAAGTGTAAGTAATATGAGAAGTTTTCATGGGCTTGCTAGTTTCTATTGACGATTTGTGAAAGATTTTAGCACATTAGCCGCACCGCTTACTGAAGTAATAAAAAAATGTTGGATTCAAGTGGGGAGAAGCGTAAGAGAAGGCATTTCAAATAATCAAGCAAAAACAGACCAATGCTTCTTTATTGTCTTTGCCTAACTTTAATAAAACATTTGAAATTAAATATGATGCTTCAAGTATTGGTATTGGCGCAGTCCTAATGCAGGAAGGACGACCAATTGCTTACTTTAGTGGAAAGTTGAGTGGGGCAGCCTTAAACTACCCTATTTACAATAAGGAGTTGTATGCATTGGTTCGAGCATTAGAAACGTGGCAGCACTATCTATGGCCTAAGGAGTTTGTGATTCACACCGATCATGAGTCTTTGAAACACTTTGAAGGCCAACACAAGTTGAACAAGAGACATGCTCGATGGGTAAAATTTATTAAGACATTTCCATATGTCATTCGTTACAAGCAAGGAAAACATTGTTGCAGATGCGCTTTCCCGCAGGTGTGTCTTAATCTCAACACTTAATACTAAATTGCTTGGGTTTGAACATATTAAGGAATTGTATGCTGATGACCATGATTTTAGTGTTGAATACCAAGCTTGTGAAAAGACCTCAGTTAGTAAATATTTTAGGCATGATGGCTATTTATTTCGGGAGAATAAACTATGTGCGCCTAACTATTCTTTGAGAGATTTGTTAATGAGAGAATCCCATAGAGGAGGGTTAATGGGGCATTTTGGAGTTCTAAAGACTCTAATAGTTTTACAGGAACACTTTTATTGGCCACATATGAAACGAGATGTTGAAAGACTTTGTGGTAAATGCGTTACTTGTAGACAAGCCAAATCGAAAGTGCAACCTTATGGCTTATACACCCCTTTGCCAATACCTAGTGCACCTTAGACAGATGTTTCGATAGATTTTGTGCTAGATTTACCTAGGTCTAGACAAGGGAAAGACTCAATTTTTGTGGTTGTAGATAGATTTTCAAAGATGTCACATTTTATTCCATGCCACAAAACGGATGATGTTTCTAATGTTGCTAACCTATTCTTTAGGGATATTATAAGGTTATATGGTATACTCAGGACAATTATTGCTGATAGGGATGCTAAGTTTTTAAATTACTTCTAGAAAACCTGATGGGCTAAGTTAGGAACTAAGTCGTTGTTTTCAACTACTTGTCACCCTCAAACTGATGGTCAAACATAAGTTGTGAATAGAACTCTATTTACTCTGTTGCAGGCTATCATTAAAAAGAACATCAAAACTTGGGAAGATTGTTTACCTCATGTTGAGTTTGCTTATAATCGTTCCGTTCATTCTGCTACTAAGTATTCACCGTTTGAAATTGTTTATGGTTTTAATCCTTTAACCCTATCGGATTTAACTCCATTACCTGTTTATGAGCGTGTTAACTTAGATGGCAAGAAAAAGGCTGAAATTGTTAAACAGATACACGAGAGGGCAAATTTCAACATTGAGTGGAGAGTTGAGCAATATGCTTAACAAGCCAACAAAGATATAAGCTAGCCTTTGAACCTAGCAATTGGGTATGGTTACACTTGCGCAAGGAACGATTTCCGGAACGAAGGAAATCTAAATTATTACCTCGAGGGGATGGCCCATTCTATGTTTTGGAACGGATCAATGACAATGCATACAAACTGGATTTGCCTGGTGAGTACAATGTAAGTGCTACTTTTAATGTTTCTGATTTGAGTCCTTTTGATGTAGGTGATGATTTGAGGAAAAATCCTCTTCAAGAAGAGGGGAATGATGAGATTAAGGATAAAACTATCACAAGCACATGGGATGAGGTATATTCAGATCCTATTCAAGTTCCCGTCCGACCCGTTATAAGAGCTCGAGCAAAGAAATTCAAAGAAGCGCTTAATGGATTGATTCAAGCAACTTGGGCTCAATCAAATTCGTGGAGGCCCTTTGAAGGAATCGCACATGATAAATGCATGATTCAGGCTCTTGAAGTTTCCAAATATTCACTTCCATGAAATAGGGAGTTGGTTTACACATTATGGCGGGAAAATATATTATTTTCCTTTTTCAGATACTTTCCCGTTTCTTAAGGAGGCTATTAGGGAAACAAATCATTTAGTTCTATTTTAAGCGAATTAGGATCCTGATTTGATTTAGATTCTTTCCTATTTACTTAGATTAGGATTCTGATTTGGTTTAAATTCTTTCCTATTTATTTAGATTAAGATTCTGATTTGGTTTAAATTCTTTCCTATTTACTTAGATTAGGATTCTGATTTGGTTTAGATTCTTTCCTATTATGGAAGATTTAGATTCTGATTTGATTTAGATTCTGATTTGATTTAGATTCTTTCCTATTATGGAATATTTAGATTCTAATTTGATTTTTGGTTTAGGATTTATTTCCAAAAATTCTTGTAACCAACCTTATATAATGTACTCGTATCCAATAAACAGGGGAAGCTTTTTTTGATGCAATTGGTGAGAGAGTTAATCCTCTTTGGTTCTTTACGAACTCTTTGAACTTATCGGATTTCTGTGGCGCTTAATATCTTGACTTATCAATCAGACCATCCATAGTTAATTGTGGCGTCTTCACATACCAAGGTTCGTGCTTTCAGTAAGCATTGGGTCGAGGTTCCATTCCATTCCTAGATTAGATTCGATCTTGGGAACTAATTTGGTTAGGGTCGCGTCATTTCTTGACGGGGTACGTATCACTAAGTAAATTACCTTCCCATTAATTAAATACTTGTTTCCATTGACTAGGTTTATAGTCTTCTAATTCTAATACTAATGAATCTATAGCTTGTGGCATAGTTTTCCAATTTTCTAATTTAGTTTTAGCCTTGAATACTCTTTCGGCTTCTGTGTATTTTTCATTAGTTTCTGGAATTCCTCGTTTGTCTAAATAAGTTTCCACATTAGATGGTTCTACTACAGGTTCTAATACTATTGATTCATGGCTACTTTCTCCTATTTCTAGTTTTCTATCTTCTTCTCCTACTAATATTTCATCTACATTTTCTATGTAATAAATTTCATTTATTTCTAAATTTTTTATTAGTTCTCTGCCTATATCGTCATCTGTTAATTCATCATTGCTACTTAGCTCTTCAAATAATTCTTCATCTAAATATTTTTTAGGTTCATTAAATATTAAGTCTATAATTTTATCTCTATTATTCATTAATATTTTGTGTTTATCTATGTCTAAATTATCTACTATTGCCATATTAATTTCTATTTCTTCTTCATTTTCTTATGGATTACTTCTTTGTCTATAATTATTAAATCTCTGTGTAACCTGATTCTGTCTATTCACATAAGTATAATTAGTCTCTGGAACTTCTAACATTCTATTATATTCTAATTTTGGTAATATCCATTCTAAACCATTTAATTCACTACTGGTTAATTTTTTAGGTACTATCATTTCTACATACTGACTTTTAAAACAATCTACAATATTTTTACTTTCAAATCTAGATTTCTTATGATACTTATTATATAATTTTCCTAGAAAAAATGTTTTAATTCTAAGGTTTTCATACTTTCCGTTCATTTTATATGCTTTGATTTGTACGCTTATTTTAATATATTTATAAAATTCATTTATGTCTACATCTATATTAGGTATGCATCCTACTACTGCTACTTTATTTTTTAAATCTACTTCTGCACTGGCTATTTGAGCTTGCTCGTGATCATAAAATCTACTATCATATAAATATAAATGTGCTTTGGTGTCTAGTCCCTCTCTAGCTTGACTAAGTATTCCTATAATTATTATTCCCATGTGTATGTCTGTGTAATTTTTTTTTCTAAGGTAATCTCTTCCTATTTGACCGATTAAAGTTAATTCTTCTCGTCTGTTTACTACTAATAATTTTGTTTCATCTGTGTAAATATATAAGCTATTGTTTAATTTTGACTTTAGTCCTTCATTGTATAATCTTTTTCTTTTAATTTGTTCAAAATCTTTTTCTAATAATTTATCGGGATCTTGTTCGTCTATTATGTCTTCTATCCTTTCAATTATTTCTTTACCTTTGCGAGAAAATGAAAGTAATCTTCTAATTCTTTCTGCCATGTTTACGTCTACTCTACTGTTTCTTACTAGATCCATTACTTTTTGGTATGGCATTTGGTCCTAAAATGTCTTTAATGTCTACTGTCCTACGCGTTAAGACTGGTCCACTTAAGTTTAACTTTTCTACACGGTTTGTCAATTTGACTAGTTCTTTGTCTAAGTTGTCTAAACTGTCGCTAAGTTTTAGAGATGGCAAAAATCCCCACGGGAACGGGTACCCTCGGGGATTTTTCTCATTCGGGGAGAGTACGGGGATAATTTTATACCCGATTTCTTATTCGGGGAAGGGATGGAGAAAATTTTTTACCCAGTTTCTTATTCGGAGGAGGGACGGGGATGAGGTGGAATCTCTATCTCCTCCCCATTTCTGCCATTTTAATTTTTAATTTTTTTTTAAATTACTAGTAAATAAATAATAAAATTTGAATTATATTATAAAATTATAAATATTAGTAAAAATAACAAATATCAAAATATTCGTATTATTAAACTTTTAGGCCTAATTAACTAATTAAAGTCTTAAATTTTTATTTAAGGCATTGAAAAGGCCGGTTGGATTCTATTAGCCCAAAATTTTTTTTTAATTTTAATTTTGTTTTATTAAAAATATTAATTAAGTATCTACATTTATTTCATTTATTTTATTATCGATATAAATGTAAATTTTTTTTTTATTGTAGGATTATGAAGATTGACAAAGATAATTATTTTGATAATTTGTATTTTGTATGTGACTTTTGTAATGGATCAATGCTAATATAAAATATATTTCGAACTTTATTTTATTTTAATTTTTTATTTTAATATAATTAACTCAAAATCGAAAAAAAAGTTAGTTATTCGGGGATCGGGGACCCTCGAGGATCCTCTGTTATTATTTAGGGAGGGGATGGGGATTCGCTCAAGCAGTTCTGACGGGGACGAGGACATATGAAAAATATCGAGGATGGGTATGGGGAGATTCCCCTCCCCTCCCCTCCCCATTGCCATTCTTACTAATTTTTAAGTGAGATACAAATTCTTTATTTTGTCTAAAGGTTTGAAAATTATCTTCTAGTCTATTAAGCCTATTGTCTAAGTCTTTTAGTCTACTGTTGATTTTGACTAATATTTGACTATAGTGTTAGCTTGTGCTTGTTGAATATTATTATTCTCTTGACTAAATTCTCTACAACTATAACCTACTGGATTTAGGTGTGGAATTTCTCCTTTTAATTCTGCTAACGATTATATTACTATTTTGTCTTTATTTATTCACTAATTATTATTTTTATCGCATCTAATTGAATTTGTAAATCGCACTGTGTATACTTAATATTTTCTATTTCTAATTTTAAACGTTCTACAATCTGTTTAATTTCTAATTCTATGGGATTAGGAGTTTTTATGTTTAATAATTGAATTAATTCTACTATTTCTTTCTTGCTAGGGAATCTTTTAACCTGACTATTAAAATTTGTTAATAATTCTTTAATATAATCTAAATTTTTTCTGAACGTATTAATATTACTTGCCTCGAAGAATTGTCTAGTCCTAATACTAACTCTTTCAGCCTTTCTATGTTGACTTCTAAATTTTGTCCTAAATTAATTAATAAATCTACTATAAAGTTTTGTTGACTATTACTAGTGTGTGGAATATGTTTATACTAAATTTCTAGGTGCTCGATATTACAACTAATTTTTATTCTTTCTCTCATATTTAATTTTTGCTTTTTATGATGACTAATTTCTAAGTCTAAATAATCTAATCGCTGAAAATTCATAAACTAATTTTCTAAATATTCTAATTTATTCCTAATTTTTAATGCTAAAGTCTAATAATCTATTCTGTTTATTTATATTATAATATTGCAAATTATGTCTTCTAAAATTAAATACATGTAAATTTATATATGCGTAATGTTTAATATTTATTCTTCTTTCTATTTCAGGTGGTAAATGAGATGTGTAATCTACTGAGAGATTTAAATTGTCTAACCTTTCTTCTATTAAAGTGTTTAAAAATACTTATTCAATACTAATTTTGTTTAATTCTATTTCTACAATTTCTAAAGAACATGCTAAAATTTCTACGTAGGAGTTATTTTCTATCAACTATTAAAGTTTTTTTCTAGAACAGCGAAAGGATTTTTATAATAATTATCAAGAGCTTGATCAAAATTAGCAATCATGGAAAAATATCATATGATAAATGAAGTCTACCTTGTAACTACTCATATAAAAAATATTTAAAACAAGAATAAAAGAAGTGCTCTGATACCAAAGAGAAGGAAAAAGAGACATAATTTGCAATATTATTTCTTAAGGAAAAACCTTAACTACTCATGCTCTAATATAACACACTACACAAGGGTTACCAATATCTTCATTAATCAGAGGGAGTTTATATAAGTAACTTTATCATTTTTTACGAAACCTCCTTTCCTTTTGAATCTAGCATTGATTTCTTTTTTTTTTAGCTCCAAATCCTTGCTCCTCCTCACGTTCATATTTTGTCACTCCTCATGTCACTTTCTCTCTGCATAGCCTATAGTACAACTTCATGGTTCTCCCTCAATCTTCAACAGCATTTGGTTCGCCTATGTTCACCTCATTGACCTCCCAGTGAACCAAACACACATATCCAATCACCTGAACAAACATCTCCGGTTTATCATTTATTTCAACCTTTTCTATTTTCAAGTCATCCTATGATGACTAGATCTAAAGTTAAAGTAGGTACTTTTAAACCTAAGACAGTCTACATAACAGCATGTTTCTACTAACAAACATATACACCATAACAGCACGTTTCCACTAACAAACATATACACCCCCACACCTCTCGTAGGACAGCCACAAAACAAGGCCAATCAGTTGATTTGAACATTATTTTACTTTATTAAAATTGAAATTGGAATTGATGGTGAAATAGAAATTAATTTTAAAATTGATTAGTTAGTTTGTTAGTTTTTGGGCGTTCCAGCATGATGGAAAAAATGATTTGGTGAATACAACTAGCTATTTCGTTTGGAAAATTAGAAGATTAGTTTAGTGGATAAGCCTTGGAAGATAACGCGTGGTGTGCTATTTCGTTTGCACTTGTGTTGATCTAAACAATGTCGTTTCGATTTAAAGATTGCAACAATGTCATAGGCTTCAGGGTCAAGGTCGGATTGACCATGGCAGTGTATCATTGGTCAAGTTTGACACAAATTACCAAGGAATTCTTTTTTCCAAAATTACTCAAACAACTGAAATTTCCACTCCTCGAAGAAGTGCAACAACTGCAACAGACACTTAGCCAAATCCAATTAAATAATCCAATGAATTTTTCCTTTCACTTCGAGTAAAGAAGAAAAACTTGTATAAGACACATTCTTCTCATCCACATCTTCATATTTCAACAACAGCATTTGAAATAAAGGGCAAACAAGTCCTTTTACTCAAATGATTGACAATCCCATCAAAGTTAACATCAAAATTTACTAATTAGGGTGTGCCGTGAGAGTTGCCGAAAGATTAGGTGTGCACCAAAATTTGTTGAAAGATGTGGTGCTAGGAGAAAAATAACCCAGTGCAACACATACATATATTGGCGATGAAGGTAGACGAGGAGTGTCAGAAGGAGAGCGACGTCGAGTTTCCATTGGAATTGACATTATACACAAACTAGTATATAATTTAAACTTAGTAAGCATAATACAACGCAAAGTAGTAATATTTGACTTAAAATTACAAACGTAACAACGCAACAATCTTCGGCATTAACAAAGCAAATTAACGACAAGTCCAAAGTAGACACCTTACACCAATACATAACTTTCCTTTAGTCTTGCCGTCACCATTTCTTTAACTTTAATTGTCTTCTTGTATTTCTCCCAAAAAAAAAGAAAGAAAAGAACAGAACATCTTCCTCTTATAATCCTAGGTGGTCGCCGATCATAATAATCACGATCACAATGGCAAATTTAGGCCTGATGGACACTAGCAAAACTCTTGAGAGTCTACTTGACATGGACAAGTCACTAGCGGCAAAAAATAATAATAATAAAGATGCAGCAGCAGGGCTGAAAATGATTCCAGGCCATGGACTTGAGTTCAAAAACCTGTCATACAGTATCATGAAAAAGCAGAAGAAAGACGGCGTCTGGATCACCAAAGAAGCTTATCTTCTCGATGATATTTCTGGGCAGGCTATTAGGGGTGAAATCATGGCTATCGTGGGGCCTAGTGGTGCTGGTAAATCCACCTTTCTTGATGCATTAGCTGGTCGAATTGCGCAAGGAAGTCTTGAAGGCTCTGTTAGAATTGATGGAAAGCCAGTAAGATCATCCACATGTTCAGATCATTGTCATTTTGTCTCAAACTTTAATAAAAACTAGATTACCACTCTTATACACTTAGATATATATTTGAATCAACGTACTTTTAATTTGTGTTCAATAATGTGCGCACAGGTGACCACAAGTTACATGAAGATGGTGTCTTCATATGTGATGCAAGACGACCAGCTATTTCCTATGCTCACAGTTTTTGAAACCTTCATGTTTGCAGCTGAGGTTAGGCTTCCTCCTTCCATTTCCAGGGATGAGAAGAAAAAAAGGGTCTATGAGCTGCTTGATCAACTGGGTTTACAGGTAATTAATTAACCATATACATAGCTATAGTGATTTATGCATGCTGTATCTTTGTGCGTGTGTGTGTATAAATATATGTTTCTACCGTAGAGTGCAACACATACATACATCGGCAATGAAGGTAGAAGAGGAGTGTCTGGAGGAGAGCGACGTCGGGTTTCCATTGGAATTGACATTATACATAAACCGTCGCTGTTGTTCCTTGATGAACCCACTTCAGGTCTTGATTCTACAAGCGCTCACAGTGTAGTAGAAAAGGTCAAGGACATTGCTCGAACTGGTAGCATCGTTCTCATGACTATCCACCAGCCTTCTTACAGAATTCAAATGCTCCTGGATCGCATCATAGTTCTAGCAAGGTAATTAATTAATTAATTGAATTTCTGGACAAAAAAAATTAAAAATTAAAAATTGATGCATGTAGTACGTATGATTCTATATATAATATTGTCAAGTAGTGTCAATTAATTAATACGGTGATGATATTATTTTCTTGGTGTCAAAATGGGTTAACAGAGGCAGACTGGTGTATATGGGAAGCCCAGTTGCTCTTCCTGCACACCTCGCTGGTTTTGGAAGGTCAGTTCCTGATGGTGAGAACAGCCTGGAGTATCTTCTCGATGTTATCAAAGAATACGATGAGTCAAATGTTGGACTCGGACCACTTGTGTTGTATCAGCGTGATGGAATCAAACCTGATCAAGCAGCAAGGACCCCTTTCCCCAAAACATCAAGGACCCCTGCATCCAGATCCAAGCATGCCATCAGCCTGCGGAGCCAAGCATTCTCATTCTCTACAGGAAACATGACTCCTGGAGCAAACTCTACTCAATTTGATTACTATGATGACGATGACGATGACGATGAGGAGTTTGACAAATCCCTGGAACGAAAGACGGCTGCAACACCAATCATCAATATGCAGAGCGGTGTCTATAACAATCGGTTGGCTTCTCAATTTTACAAAGATTTCTCAGTCTGGCTCTATCATGGTGTTGTGGGAACTCCTCGTCGCCGACCGTCATGGACTCCTGCAAGAACTCCAGGACGAACACCAGCAAAAACACCGATATCTGGAACTAGAAGTTTCGTCTCGGGTGAATACTACTCAACTCCTCAACAAAATCCTTCCCGCCTAAAGACTCCAGTAGTTTTTAGCACATCAACAGATCCATATGCTCCTTCTTTTGAACAAGAGTTAGAAGATGTGGAAGAAAAAGTCCTAGATGAACCAGACCACGGTCCCAAATTTGCAAACCCATGGCTCCGGGAGGTTGCTGTTCTCTCATGGCGTACAGCACTGAATGTTATTCGCACTCCTGAGCTATTTCTGTCGCGTGAAATTGTTTTCGCAGTGATGGCACTCATTCTATCCTCACTATTCAAGAACTTGAGCCACCATGACTTCAAAACCATTAACCGGCTTCTCAATTTCTACATCTTTGCAGTGTGCCTTGTTTTCTTCTCTTCCAACGATGCTGTCCCAACCTTCATCCAAGAAAGATTCATCTTTATTAGAGAAACATCCCACAATGCTTATCGTGCTTCATCTTATGTCGTCTCCTCCCTGTTAGTTTATCTGCCATTCTTTGGCATCCAAGGGTTAACATTTGCTGCGATAACCAAACTTCTGCTTAAACTTCATAGCAGTCTTTTGAACTTCTGGATGATACTTTTTGCATCACTCATAACTACAAATGCTTATGTGATGCTTGTTAGTGCACTTGTGCCCAGTTACATCGCCGGGTATGCTGTTGTGATTGCCACAACTGCTCTTTTCTTCCTCACTTGCGGATTTTTCTTGAAGCGAGGTCACATACCTCCTTACTGGAGATGGCTCCATTACATATCTGCAATCAAATATCCGTTTGAGGCATTGCTTACCAACGAGTTCAAAGGCAAAGAATGCTATAAGGGAGCCCCAGGGGATCTTTCACCGGGACCTTTGGGAGAAGTTAAGTTGAGCAAATTGCATAACACAACTGCAGCACTCCTAAGACCAGATTGCACTTTGATTGGAGAAGATATTCTATATTCGATGGATATTCAGATCGAGAATATTTGGTTTGACATCCTTATCTTGCTAGCTTGGGGGGTTCTCTACAGGCTCTTCTTCTACCTTGTTTTGAGATTCTATTCCAAGAACGTCAGAAAATGACCGTCATCATTGCTCCATTATCACATCAATCTCAACTCCTTTGCTCCATTTCGTGTTCCTGTTTCAGATTTTAGCCAATACATGATACTGGCATGAGATATTTTCTATTTTTCATTTCTCCTTTTGCTTTGCTTGACTATCTGCAAATAAAGAATATTATTATGAGCTGTAACGGAATCTAGGAAGCTGGATAGCAATGCTGTTTGGCATACATGGATTATTATTCTGTCTTGAGTCTCATAATTTTCAGACACACACGTAGGGATGGCAATGGGGAGGGGAGGGGACGGGAGCGGATTAATCTCTCCGTACCCAGTCTCGATATTTTGTGCAGTCCTCGTCGCCTCTCTATCCCCATCGGAATTGCTTGAGAAAATTCTCATCCACACCCTAAATAATAACAGGAGATTCTCGAGAGCCCCTGATACCCGAATAACTAATACATTTTTTTTGTTTTCGATTTTGAGTTAATTATATTAAAATAAAAAATTCAAATAAAAGTAAAGTTTGAAATATATCTTATATTAACATTGATCCATTACAAAAGTCAAATGCCAAATACAAATTATCAAAATAATTATCTTTGTTAATCTTCATAATCCTACAATAAAAAGAAAAAAAATTTACTTTTATATCGACAATAAAATAAATGAAATAAATGTAGATACTTAATTAATATTTTTAATAAAATAAAATTTTTGAACTAATAGAATCTACCCGACCTTTTTAATATCTTAAATAAAAATTTAAGACTTTAATTAATTAATTAGACCAAAAACTTTAATAATATAAATATTTTAATATTTATTATTTTTACCAATATTTATAATTTTATAATATAATTCAAATTTTATTATTTATGTACTAGTAATTTTAAAAAATAAAAATAAAATTAAAAATTGAAATGGAAGAAATGTGGAGGGGATAAGAATTCCACCTCATCCACATCCCGTCCCCGAATAAGAAACTGGGTAAAAAATCATTCACCTCCCTTCTCCAAATAAAAAATCAAGTATAAAATTATTTTCGTATCTTCTCAGAATAAGAAAAATCCCCAAAGATACTTGTCCCTATAAAGATTTTTGTCATCCCCCCAAGAATCAGTGGATTTCACCCTATTCCTCTGTAACGAGGCTCAAACCCAAAAACATTACTTTTAGAAAGGGCTACGTTTTTATCACTTGAACTAGGCCTTCGCCTCAATGAGATGAAATGGACGTTTACAAGAACTAGGACCGAAGCATATATTTTTTGTCACTGGCACTTTAGAAAGATTGGAACAAAACCAAAGTGCGTCCTGCTTAGGAATAATTGAAGTGTTTCGGCGTTGCGGGAGTCTGTAACATCTGCTCAAACTCAACTACAACGTAATAAGTTGGACGCTAGATAAAACGTTTTGAAAACAGACTTACCTACATCATGTACTTTGGTCCAATCCTATGTCGGTGTAAGAAGCAGGTGGGATATAACAAAGCAAGCCCTACGTGTGCAAACTGCACCAGGTTAAGGTACATAATAGTGCTACACAGCTGCTTCATCTTAAGAGACCTAGTTGTAATACCATGATGTCTGAGAAGATTGAAGACATACTAACGACCAGAATTCTTTAACTTGGTAAACATAGCAAAGAATTGAAGATAAATTTTGGAGCAAGTTATTTTTATTCAAATACTGAAATTTTATCAGACATTATTTGCTTGGCAAACAAATGGGTAGGAAAGGCTTGCAAGCAGAGATTACTCTAAAGTTCTCATTATTCAGGAGTGGCTTAACTACTGGCCAGCATGTTGTGCAATCTTCCTTTCAAGTGCACTTTTATCAGCCCCGACAACCTTGTCAACTTCCTTACCATTCTTTATGAAGAAAAAGGTGGGAACAGAACCAATATTCCAGCATGCAGCTACATCTCTTGCCTCATCTATGTCAACTTTCAAGAAAACAACCTTCGTGTATTTTGAGGCTAAGTTTGTGAAAAGAGGAGAAATGAAACGACAGGGCCCGCACCATGTTGCAGTAAAGTACAGAATCACCAGGCGCAATGCTCTAGTAGCAGCATTCAACTTAGTTTCAAATTCACTAGCTGAGTGAATACCCATTACTTGCCCTGTAGATCACCAAAAATGTAACAAGATACACAATAGGCAAATCATCATAGGAACACCATGAATATACCTATCTACTTTAGACATCAACAGCTCTAAAATGGAGAGATTAAGAGATTATTAAACAAATAAAAGCCTGAGAAGATTAATAGTAAAAATCCAAACATTAGAAGGCCTGGAATCCTCAGTCTGTTTCGACATAACAAAGGTCAAAAACATTGACAGCTCTTCTTCTAAGGAGAACTTGTGAAAAATTCAAACTGCCGCAGAAAAAAATAACCACAAGAACAAATGATTAGGGACAAGAGAAAGTAACAATAGTAGAGAAATTTCTAACAGGTAAAATTTGTATGAAGATTTAATATCTGACAAGTAAGACAATTTTGAGAAGCGCAAAGGTTATTGATAATAAATTAACACCAATAATTAACAAATATGTTGTTACAAAATCAGAAAAGCAGAATCCAGCATTTTAAACAGCAACCTTTCATTGCTTAGGAGCTACAACTAGAATGAATAAAAATACGCAGAAAGAAAGTAGAAGCAGCAGAAACCAGCAAGACCCAAACAAATTAACAGAAAAATTTTCTGCAAGGAAAAGAGAAACAACTGAGCAATTGGAGGAATATCATCGCTATCTTTTAGAAATTTTGTGCTGGAATTTGGTGTAATGAGTTCAGAATTGAAGAGCTATTGTAATCACTCCTGACTGATCGTTTTATCATTTTTACTCCAGAGATGTTATAAAACATAAAAGAGCATCCAAGGACAGAAGAGGAAGCTCTCTGCCATTTCTAGTGATTTTAGCATCTAGCATATACACTCAAGTTTCCAACATAATTAGGCACCAGCCTGATATAGCAGAAGTAAACTGAGAAAGGGTGATAGAAAACAGTACTGTGTTTAGTCAAAGAATGACCAAAATACTGTAATTCCACATAATACCTAGAAACAACAGATGTTCAAAACTTGCACTGATTTTGAAAACTGCAAACTTTTATAAGACAAATCTGTCTCAAAGAGCTACTAAGGACCAATATTTATACTATCTATAGCTTATTATAGTAAGACTAGAAACAATTTTAGTAAGACTCATACCTAAATTAGAAACACAATTCAAATAGGAATTTCTAAATAATAAAAGTGTCATAAGGAACAAAATTAAAATAAATAGAAATAAAACAAAATATTTCTAAAACTAATTCACTTTACTTCGACTAGAAATTTTTTATCTCCATCACAGCTATAAGTAACTCATATTGCAAAACTACAACTTGTCAACCAATTCCTTGAGAAGGCCCTACTGCTATCTCCGGAAATGCATATATCTCTAAGAAGTGACACATCATGTGAACCTCTATCGTCTTCATTAATTGATTGAAACCTCCATTTACTTCCCTATGTTAAGAAATGTATTAACAATACAATTCCCTTATCATCAGTTGTTAGGCTGTATTACTGCAATCGCTAATGACATATAAAACTCATTTCTAAATGTTTTAAAGACATGAGTTGTGCTTTGTTTTGTATAAAAGTTGGGACATGTACAAGCCCAAAAAATTAAAACAAAAAACAAAAGTTCCTTAGTGCACAAATACACCTTTGGTACCAAGTTTATTATCAAATATATACTGCCAAAAACCTTTTACATTGCATGAATCTTAACACTTAAACAAACAAAAGAAAACATCATTTTAAATTTCCTGTTCAAGTTCAAACAACATTGCATGAATCTTAACACTTAAACAAACAGAAGAAAACATCATTTAAATTTCCTGTTCAAGTTCAAACAACAGGTTGGTTGGGCCTAGAGCCCTAGAGGCAGGGGCAGAAATGGGAGGTGGAAGTGGGTCATTTTGTTTCAACAATAAACAAATATGATATCATTCTTCTAGAAAATATATCAGCAATAGCTTTAAATGTCATCACCCTTGTTTTACACCACTGGCAATCATGAATTAGACTCTTTGGATCTAATCAGTGGCGAAATCAAGACTACAGATGCGTAAAATAATTTTCAAATTTTGTGAAGAGTTAATACTCGGAAAAATAACTATAACAAAAATATTCAATTTTAATCAATAGGTTTAACAAACAATTAAAAATTAAAAAAAAATGAAGTAACCATATTGTTTTATGTAGTTTTTCTTTCAATAATAAAACCCATCAACCGTGGACAGATTTCATTCAGGTAAATCAAATAAAACAAGTCTTTAACATATGCGTTTATTCTATTCTTGTTAAATCAGATTTAGAAGTGATATACTTCAATAGATTCTAAGAACAAACTCATACTATACAAATCAATAGAAAAACACCAAAAAAGTTTATACCCTAGCATTACTATAACATTTGGAAAGAGTTTGAAGGACCCAAAACAGGTATTCTTCTGTTTTAGTATGGAACAGAATACACAGTAGTTCTAGACAATTCAACCCGTGGTCCCAATCGAATGCTTAGATTTTTCCTAATCGAAAAGAGAAAAAAAGATGAAAATTAGATAGAATTTACAATTAAACAATTATAAAAAATATAAATGTAAGCAACAGAACATTTGGATAAGTTTCAACAACGTTTTTTATTCTTTAGATGCAAAATCTAATACACAACTTGATGAAAACTAGGGTTGGGCAGAAACCAAACGGAACCGAAAAATTAGTGGTTCAGTTTGCTTTTTTCGGTTTCAGTTTGGTATTATTTCTTAAAAAAAAAAACCAAATAGTTTGGTTCAGTGTAAAACTGAATATTCGGTTTTCCGTTCTAAATTTTAAATCTGCAAACCGAACCGAGAAACCGAATATAACTGATTTTAAATTAAAGAAATGCATGCGGCATTATTTGACAGGTGAAACATTATTATTATTATACATATGCATACACCATAACGTTAGTGTGTATCTCTCTCTCTCTCTCTCTCTCTCTCTCTCTATATATATATATATATATATATAGACATACATATACATATTATTAACTCAAACCTAGCCCCCAATGCACACCCTTCATTTCTCATTTTGTCACCCAAACTTTATGCCCCAAGTCCAATCCTTACACCCTCACAACAGAAATCACCAACCGTAGCACCCAAAATCAAAATCCTCACTAATCACCTTCTCTAATACAAACCCTTGTCACCAAAATCAAACCTGTCTCTGACAAATCTCATTCCCAAAAGTTTAACCCACCAACCATTATTCCTCATTGGCAAAAACACCACCAGCTCGCGCCTCCGCCGTGTCTCTAACCGTAATTCCCGTCCACCACTGCTTCATGAATTCATCATCTGCTTTTCACCTTTTTGCAAGTTTTATTTTTTTTACTGCTTTCTTTTTTTTTTTTTTTTGGGGGAGGGGGTCGGTGGGTTTTGTTTTGTTTACTAGTATTAAAAAAAATTGTAATGTATTTTATTTTTTTAATGTTTATTATGTTTAGATTCTATTTTGAATTAATAATTTAAAACATTTTTCGGTATCTGATTTTTGTTGTTTTTGACCTACAATAACAAAGATCATAGAAAGAATATGATGAAATCTGCAAAAAATAAGATTGTTGTAGCAAATATTTTAATTTTTTTAATAAGGCCCAAATTGTAAAAACAAACCAGAACCGAATCCAACATTTCCAGTTTGGTAACGGTTCAGTACTTTTTTTTATTTGGTTTTTCCAGTTAATTTAGAATCAATACCGATCCAAATGAAATTTTCGGTTTGTCCGAATTCGAACCAACCCGATGCCCACCCGTAATAAAAATGCTCACAAAAAGGAGAAAGGAAGAGAGAATAATAGAGAAGAGACAAAAAGAGGTTTCTTGTCTCAACATCTCCTCAATTAAAAATTGAGCGGGGGAAAAAATGAACACAACGAAAACGAAAAATTTTTCCATCTTATTAATTGCAAATTTTTTTTAAAAAAAATAAAAAGTGGGAGAAAAAGTTTAAAACATAAATAACAACCTGTGGCAAAGCGCAAATCAAAAGAGAGATTGAGCATTAACAACCTAGTCGAAACATGGTTCTGTTTTATAGTATATGCAGCAACACATAAGTAAAAGAAACTATCAGAAGATCTCAACTCCAATTTCAATATAAAGTCTATTAGTAACTTATTAACCACGAGCGCAATATATGAACATGTTTCTCACTGGTAGTAAGATAGGTGATAAGTGTTGTAATCAATTGGATGAGTGAAAGCCAGACCCGCCAGACCCCAATGTTAGATATGTATCTTTTTATCAAGAGGAATAATCAAACAATCATAATTCATTCTTACGAAATTGTTGAAAACAGGAATGCATCAACGAGCCTTAAAGAGGCAAGCCGCCCTTTTCAAGAATTTAAACCACCCTTAAATTATCAAAAATATTCTCTCTTAGATGAGCTTAGTCATCGGTTAGCACCCACTATATTACGAAAACAAAGTGAAAAGAAATCAGAAGCCATACCATCCCTTAAACCAGACAAAGCTTCTCGATCCTGCATGAGATTGAAATAATTATAAGCATCAAAATTGATGTTTTTATTCTCCAGCAACATGAAATTTTATAGTGGTGCAATCATATCAGGACAGTAAGTAACTATCGAATAGCTGAATATCCACTTTAAGACCACAGACAACAACAGAGTTTCGGTATCCCAAAAGATCAAAACTTTGGCACTGACTTAGAAAAGCAATGAGTAACAGTACCAGACAACATATCCGAATCTTATTTTTGGAAGAATGTTTGCTCTACTTACATGCAATGATGCCGCTTATAACAACATCTATAGATAAAATAAGATCGGATAAAAGTTTATTGATTCAAAGCAGTATAAGATGATTGTGTTCACTCTACTTACGGCTCCAGCTTGTTTTCTTTGCCTCTCACGTTCAAAATTTTTCAGCTCCCTTTCTTTACGCAGCCATTCATATTTTCTTCGATGTTCTTGAATTCTACGAGCATTAGGTTCAACCTGGAAAACCATATGCACTATTTAGAAACCGTCTGTAAAGCAAGTACCATCTCAGATGGCATATCACCTTCTTGAGTGCCATGCCAATCTCCTCATCATAGTCTAACTTTGATGCCACATGCAAATCATTTGCAGCTTCTTCCCACTGGCCCAACCCGGCCCTTGCCATCCCACGTATTTTATATCCTTTTGCTGAGTCAGGGTTAGTCTATAACATTAAATGTAGAAAATTAGGTTGCTAATAGCACATTGACACTTCATGTGCAGTCCACAGAAGCACAGATGAAGGAACAGGCACCCACCTCTAAAGCTACATTGGCATCACGGATTGCAGCATTAGGTTTGTTTAGTTTAACAAAGACACCAGCTGAAAATGAAAATGTTAGCTTACTATCAAAACAAAGACAAGATAGCACAAATTTGAGTCATTTTACATTACAGATATATAATACCTCGAGCTGCATAAAGTATTGCTGAAGTAGGATTCAACATTATAGCTTCTGTTAGTTGTCCTATGGCATCCTCCAACTTGCCTAAAAGTAGAAGCTTGTTAAAAGGCGAAGACATGTTTAACAATTAAAAATAATACTAGGACAATTTCATGCCTTCAGAGATCAAATCTACTGCTTTTAGTTTTGTCATATTTGCTGCATCACGCATTTCTTCTGTAACTTCAACTGACGGGTCTCCCATCTGCATTGACAGACAAATGGTAGATATATTATTTCATACAGGAGCCTGCTCCAGGTCTTTGTGCCAATCCAACAAACTATGAAAGGCTTTACCCTAAACTCCAAGCTACTCTTTCTTAAACCCACCTTTTGTGAAGGATCATTGTCGGGCTCCATAACATCAGTATTATCCAACTCAATATCAGACTCCACAATGTCGTCATCATCTTCACTTGATAAATTGAACTTCATTGCTTCAAAATGCTTAACGGAGTCTGACATGTCAACACCACTTTTATCCTCTTTCTGTTATCAGAATAACGTCATAAGAACTAGCAAAGGGAAGAGCCTAGATCAAAAACCTTTTGGGAAAACGGAGTGGCCCAGATACAAATGGATCTGTTTGAGACGCCACCAGAAATGGTTTTACGATCTTACTATTAAGATGCAAGTCAGGTGCCCCAAGAGGATCAATTAATTATTTAAACAGCGAGCACTCAATGCCAAGCTACCACTTATAATACAGCCCATCATGGAGATAAAAGAAACACAAATTTACCCTATCAAAAAATGTTATTAAATATTTACTATTTATAGATTTATGAATGATGGGGTCATTTTCACATGTGATCTTTTAAACTGTTCAACTCACAGGTGCACGTTACAGATGGAATAATCTAATCAAGCTTCCAAGTGTCTAGGCCTTTATTTGATCTTCAGTTTATTTAGTTAATCTTCGTCGATTGATAGGCCTAATTCTCCATGTGTCTATGATTTAGATAAGTAGAAATCAAGAACGTAAATAAAATCAAGAGTGTAAATATGAGTATGTAAATTTAGAATCACTAGATTTGGCTAGTGAAATAGATTCATATTTGGTTTATCATTGTAGACATAGATGCCTAGCTTTTTTCTTTTCTCCCTCTCCGTCTCTCTCCCCATCCTACCCTTTTGCAATTTTTTTATTTTATTTTTTTCCTTGATCATTCTGTCCTTACTGCTAAAATTCAAATTCCTTGCAAAACCCCAACCAAATTTTGAGCTCTAATCCCTTCTTCTCTTCTTCACATTCAGATGTTGAGATCCTAGCTTCACTACAAAAGCCATAAAATTAAATTTATGAACTAAAAGTTAAGTTTGCCTTTGAATCCTTTATTCTTGCCAAGAATCTTAATAACAAGCTCCAAATTCAAATCAATCTTAAAAAGAATGCGTTGAAAATTGGAGAATGCTTTGCAACAGCAAGCAATACAAAAAGATACTGGAAAAGCATTTCAGAATTTTTTCCTTTTTTTTTTTTTGTTTGGGGGGAGGGGGGTGTTCCAACCTCAGAGTAGGACAAGTCATCATTAATGTAATATATGATATGTTATGATCCCCTACCATTATGACTTTTATATATGCATATATACATATTGATAGCAGCTTGATATGCCTATCCACATGATAATTCTAATACTAGTAGAGAATTAGAATCTCCTAACAACATTTAAATTAAAACCACAATATCTCAGCCACATCTTGAAGGTAGCAATTCCCAGCATACACTGAAAGATAATTTTTTTTGAAAAAGCTTGTTGAACAGATCAAAAGATTATTTGCACAATCCCATAAACAATAGAGTTAAAGCTATAGTCAAAAGGGACCAATTTTCTTATCACATCAACTGAGCTTCGACATCTCAAAATACACAAAAGAATAAAATAAAAATAAAAGATCAAAACTTTTGATGCTTTAACAGAAAAAACTTTTCGATTCTTTAACAGCAAAAACTTCATCTTGAGCTTACCCCATCTGAGAACAAGAATACAAGCGAAAAGAAAAGGATTGTGGCTCTTATTCTATGAATAAAAATTTTAATAATTTCCTATTAAAAAATAAAAACAAAAAAGTAAAAAATAATTTTGAATGATTTTCTTAAGCATTGCATCAACAGAAACTAAATCCCCTCCTCGCTCAAGTTAGTAGAGTTTGGACCTTATGCCTCTTGTACCACAACAAGAGATTTCATCAGTTAAACCAACTAACACCCACTAGTCTTAATGATTGAGTTAATTATTTTATTCATATGATATGCACAAGATTTAGTTGATTTTGAAGATTTAGTCATCACAAGTCAAAATGTTCCTCAATTCTTTTACATAAAAGTTTCAATTTAGAAGCCATGAATACCATTGCAGAGGGAAAAAGCTTCACTTTTCACCATTCCTGTTGGTTACTGAGAATATTTTGGTGATTTAGTTGCTTAGATCATTCTTAACAAATCTAGTCAATTAAGATTTCTAACTCTACTGGTGTATGGAATTGTTCAGTTCTCTTATTGTCCACACTTCCTTTCCTTTAGTAGTAGTTTCTTCATCATCTTTTCTTACAACTCAAAATTTCAAGCTGCTGTTTACTGGAAACGTAATCAAGTTGAAACTATATTGCAGCATATTCAAATACAAAATTGCAATAAATATATTAGAAAAAGGAAAACAGAAAAAAAAAATCAGAAGAACAAACAATTGAAACGAAAATTAAACATAGAAGTAAGAAATACCTATGAAGATAGTACTTGAAAAAACGTGTTGATTTGGATTTGCAGTAGGGTTGATCAAGAGCTTTATCTCTGCTATATATTTTTATGGAACTGCGTAGAAGGTGCAAGTTAGACAAGCAGGAACAGCAGGTGGCCCACGTTGTTGAATCCAATTCTCCATCTTTGCACTTTTCGCCGAGTAAAAAACTCAAAAATAAAGGCCCCATCTCCATATAATAATTACAACGATTTCATGTTATTTTAAAAATGTACAAGGCTACTTACAATTTCTTACAAAAGATTACACAGCACATTACACAAAATACACTGTTTTAAAAAATAAAATTACAAAATATTGATAAAATCTTAAATATCAATTATATACCTTCCTATTTGAATTCATTTGGATTTTGGGTTGAGTTGATTTCCGCAAAATGGTATTAGAGCCAAATTTTTTGTTTAAAATATAAATATGGACGAAACAAGTGTTTATTCCATTAATAATAGAGGATATAATCAATGATAAATAGTGATACAATTAAAAACAATATAAAAAACATAAACAATATTATTATTCAGAAATTAATATATTGGATGATAAACAATTAATATAATTTTATTTAGCCAGTGCTCATGGATTTAAAATTGGAGTACTAATAATAATAAAAACTAGAAATTTAAACATTGATCCTATTCTCTTATTTAGAATTAGGAGAAAAGTATATAGAAATTATTTTTCATGGAAACAATGGAATATAAATTCTATTGAAAATTACATAGATGATCTAATAATTGATTATGATGGATTTTTAAATATTAAACAACGAGATGAATATAATTGGGATAATAAAAGAATCAGAAGTAAATATTATCCTTCTAGTAACATACTGATAGGATATAAAGATTTAATTATGTATAAACTTTGCTATATACATAAAGGATTAACTGAAAACAATATCCCTAAGGATATAAAAAAATATTATATGTCATAAATATTTATTAGAATATAATAAGATATTATGCTGATGGTACTATGAATAAATTACCAAAACCATTTTTAATTTCTCAAAATATAGAAACCAATATATTACCACCTTCTAGCTATAGGCATAGAGGATTACTTATGAAAGATTTCAACCATTTGATTTAATAAATGATTCCGATGTGTGGGGAAATAATCAGCTAAATTGGATTTCATTATATTTATTAAATAAATTTGGAAACCCTAATTTAACCATAGATGGTATAGAAAGTATAAATGAGATACTTAAGATTAAAAGTTTTGATGCCGAAAATGTAAGACAGGTCAAAAAGATAGGAGAAAGAATGAGTGAAGAATTTGATTCTGTTAAACAATTAATAAAAAACTCCAAAATTGATTATCAAAATAAATTAAAACAAGAAATATTAAATATAATGAACAAAAGTTTAATTGAAAATAAATTAAACAAGATAGAAATTCGGCTACAAAAAATAGAAAAAAACATTGAACAACTCAGTAATAAATTTGCTATAAGCTTAGATGAAAAATTACAAAAGGATTGAAGTACAAAAAATTAACAACAATATGGAAGAATTACTTATAGTAATTCAAGAACAAAACAAAATTTTACAAGACACCATAATTTACTATAATGAACAGAAAGATAAAGAAATGATAACAATATCTAAACCAATATTTGACAAAATAAATAAAGACAAAAAATTAATAAGTTTAAGGATGCTAAGTGAAAACATAGAATCATTTAATCAAGAGATATCTGAATCCTAAGAAAAAGACAATACAATCATTAATTTAAAAGATATTGAAAATAGAATAGAACATCTAAAAATGAATGAATAGAAACCAAGTGTTTTTTAACAAGGAGAAACTAGCAATAGAGCTTCCTATGCTAGGGAAGAAATACCAATTTAGGAAAGACCACAAGGTCAATATTTTAAGATTAACAAACTAAAAAATGAATATAAAACTCCAGAAGAGTATAAAAAAGGACCAATCAATCATGATGGTGTATGGTTAGATTTAGATTGTATCAAAGATAGAGATAAAACGATTACCGCTTGGGTTAAATCAATGAAAATGGCTTTTGCATTTCATAAAATTGATAGGGATAATAGTATAGAATTCCTAAAAATTTCTTTTATAGGAATTGTTTCTCATTGGTTTATGGGATTAAAAGATAACCATAAAAATAGAATATTATATGGAGAAAATAATGATATGATCGAAACGAAAATGTTGATTAAGTTTTAAATAGATTCGAAAATAAAATAAGAAAAGAATTCTTAGGAGAAGATTGGGAAACTGATTTTCAATAAGAAATAAATAGAGAGCGGATAGAAAATTTAATCAAGCTAGCAAGGCTTGAAATATGTGATATATGTTATTTAGAAGAATATACATGTAGCTTCGAAGAATTATATTATAAATGTGAATTTGATAAAGATGAGGATAACGTATGCTATTGCCATGATTTATATTTTATAAAAATATCAGACCCATAGAGTAAAAGGATTATGTTAGAATATAACAAAGAATATAAAGATACCACAGAAAACTGATAAATTAGGAAATAAGATTAGATTTGCTCAAAATAGAATTAATGAATGGTGTTCTGAAATAAGAGATAGAAAACTTATGAAGAAACAAAATTGAGGATTATATTGTTCTACGCTAGAAGATCCGCCAAGATTTGGATGTTCAGATAAAATCTATAAACACAAGAAAAATTTCAAAAAGAAAAGGTTCTTTAAAACCAACAAGAAATATTACAAGACAAATAAATATAAAAAGAAATTCTACAAGAAAAATAAATTTAAAAGAAAATTTAAAACCAATGCACCTAAAAAGTGTAAGTGCTGGTTATGTAATGAAGAATGACATTATGCAAATGAATGTCCTAGAAAGAAGAAAGCAAATATAAAAATATTTGAGGATTTTAATGACTTAGAATTAATCACTAATAGCGAAGATATTAGTGAAAATGATAGTATATACTATCTTTCTGATGAAACTTTGAGAAGTTCTGATTCAAAATGAGTATAGAAGAATTAGAAAATAAAGATTTATATCAAGATAAAGAATTAGAATAACAATATTCTTTTAATAAAGAATTAATCTTTGATAAAAATAATATTTAAAAATTAATAAAAAAGGATTAGAATCATCTATGACTTCGGTCAATAAGTTAGCACAAGGTATTGCTAACATGATTAAAAGAAAAAATATAATGTATTTTAGTGCTACCATAAGAGAAGAACCTATTGAAATAAGGTATGCTAGAGGAAATACGAATATACCATTGTTATTAAAATCTGATATAGAAGATAAAATATCCAAAATAAGAACTAGCGATAGGTCTAAAATTGGATATGTTCATATTGGAGGAATTCAAGTCATGATAAAAGCTCACTTTCGAGAAGGAATAGATAGCCCAGTAAATTTAGCAATATTAGATAATAGAATAAAAGATCGAAAACATGCACTACTTGGAATAATATAAGGAAACTTGAATTATAAAAAGTTAATATTTAAGATATTTCCCAAATATTCTATAAGTCTTAAAGATGGAAATATAAATAAAACATTAACTTTAGGTCATGATTTTAGATATTTTGATATAATACATAATGGATCCTATCCATATAGCATAACATATGCCATAGAATATGCATTAACAAATTCAACAAATAGCGAAATGTTTGCCGATAAAGATTTCATTGAAATTGATAAATTATTCAATAAGGTTAGGAAAATACAACCTCCTGAAATTTTGAGGGAAATAGATTTACTAGAACAATGGGAAATGGATCTAAATAGTCAACCTACTTTAATTAAAGGAAATACCGATAAAGCTATAGAATATACTCCAGAAGGAAGAATAATCATAGGAAATAGAAGATTATTCTCTATAACCGAAAGAAAACCAGAATTAAGTAGAACCCAAAGTTTTACTAGATGTAGTTATCTTGTGATACCACCATCATATGAAATATTAGCCGCAATTAGAAAAAATAATAAAAATTTAAAAATTAAGATTGAATATAATAATGGAAAGTCATGGCACGAAACTTTTGCTATCCTTGATACAGGAGCTGCAAAATCTTATGTAGCTACTAAAATGATTAAATATTTTGAAAGAAAAATTTTAATTGAGCCTCATACTTATGTAGGATTTAATGGAGAAAGAAAGACATTAAGTCAATATAGTGAAATATTATTAAGAATAAAAAGGGATAGAATTCATCTTTTTTTTTTTTCATAGAACCGGTGATGGGCATAATTTATATACATATTTTACCTTTAATTATATAATTGTTAGTTATTTTTATTTGTTATTTTAATTAATTGAATTATTTTATTAAATAAAGAATTAATTTGAGATTATGGATAAAAATGACATAAAGTAATTCAATTTCAGAAGCATTAAAGATTAATTGATTTTTAGAAGGAATTAGACATATGTGGTCAAGCCAAGGAACCGAATTCAGCAAGTTAATTCAGCATGCACATGTGGACAAAAGAGAGAAATTGATTTTAGCTTTAAGAAGGGACCCCACTTGGCTTTCATAAATGAAAAAAGGAATTCTAATGCAAGCTTAATTGGTGAGCACGTGATTGAAAGCAAAACAAATAAAAGGCCAAAGCCTTTTGGATTTGGAGTTGGAAAAGTCGGTGGGGCCCATTTAAAGACTAAATATAAAAGTAAGCTTTTAGCTTTTGGGGAAAAAAGCCGCCAGAGGAGAGAGACGCGCGACGAAGACGAAATCCTGCGGCAGAGCTTCGGCTTTCATGGCTGATTTTATTTTTTTTGTTGTTTCCAATTCAAGTATATTTAGTTAATTTTCTCATATTAAGATTAAGAATGAAACCATATTTAATAAAATAATTATTTTTTTATTTAATTAATTCCCTACATGTATCTTTTAATGATTATAATTTTTATTTCACATGATTAGTTGGATGTTATTAAAATCTTTTCATTAATTATGTCATGTATTGTTGATTGTTAGAATTAATATTCGATTATATTTGATTCTATGTCTTTCATTAAATTATTTACATAAAGTGTTTAGGGAAATTCTGACTCTTTGTTATTCAATATGTTTACATGGGATGCTTAGATATCATACTATTAAGTAGAAAAAGAACCCACATTAGATTAATTTTAATTGGGCTTAATTGTTATATTCATGAGATGACATAGATTGATTTGTTGTCACTCTAAAATTGGGGATTAATTAATAATTAGATGATTATTAGTTGAATAGTAGTGGATTTTAAAACCTTGGTAATTCTTGTCTTATTGAATCTTATTCATTTTAATTGTTTTCTTAGTTTAATTAGTTTAATTTCTGTTAAAGACTCAATTTGCTCAACTAGGTTATAATTAATATTAATTTTAAATTTAAATTAGACTTTTCAATTTATAGCAATCCTTGTGGGTTCAACCTCGTTACCACTATTCTATTACTAGATTCATGCGCTTGCGAGTATATTAAAATTTTCACAACAACTGGATTATGAAACAGAAATAAGTCCTTTATTACTAGGAATGAACTTTCTTGAAAATTTCACTCCTTATTCTATAGGAGATAGAGAAATAATTTTAACAATTGAAGGAATTAAGAAAAATATATCAAGATATGTTTAATCCTTTTATAGTTTATATAAAGTGATTACCATATTATAAGCATAAGCCATAATGGTTTCATGCTTTAATAGATACTGGTTCAGGAGTTAGTTTAGCTAATTCAAGGATTTATCCAAAATCATATTGGAAAGATTATAAACCCTTAACAGGACAAGGAATAAATGGAGAACAAATCACCCTAACAATATGTAGGATTAAAGCATTAATCCAAATTGAGGAATACATCTTAAGTATCCCTATATTATAGTCATATGATCATATGGGAGCAGATATAATTTTAGGCGTCAATTTCCTTCGTCTGTTCATTTATATAATAACTAACGAAAAAATTACTCTTAAAACACCATGTAATCATTTCATCACTACCCAAAGAATTTATAACCGTATTAGGTGAGCAACTTGAAAATTACATTTTCGAAGCAGCCAGCGTAGTGAATATAATATAAAAATCAATTAAATCATATCTGACTATGAAAAAATTTTAGAAAAACTTGATAAAAATTTTGGAGAAAACCCAATTCAACTATGGGAAATTGATAAAACATATGCAAAGATTGAATTAAAAGATCCAAATGTTATCATAAGAGTCAAACCTATGAGGTATGGACAAGAAGATAGACAAGAATTTTATAAACAAATTAAAGAGTTATTAGAACTCAAGATTATTCGAGAATCTAAAAGTCCTCATAGTAGCCCAGCTTTTATAGTTAGAAATCATACTGAAATTAAACCAGAAAAAGCTCGTATGGTCATTAACTACAAAGAATTAAATAAATATACTAAATTTGATGGATACTTTTTACCTTATAAAGATACATTAATTACCACTGTAATTAATAAAAAGATATTTAACAAGTTTGATTGTAAATCTAGATTTTGGCAAATTAAGCTTGAAAAGAAAGTATACCACTTACTGCCTTTAGTACACCCCAAGGACAGTATGAATTGTAATGCCTTTTAAATTAAAAAATGCACCACAAATATTTTAAAGAAGGATGGATAAAATCTTCAAAGAATTTCATCAATTTTGCATCGTTTATGTAGATGATATTCTTATATTTTCTAATAATAAAGTAGATCATGTTAATCATCTGATTTCTTTTGTAGAAAAATGCAAAAAAACATGGAATACTACTCTCTAAAAATAAAGCTGAAATATTGAAACCCAGAATAGAATTTCTAGGATTAATAATAGATGAAACAGGAATTGAGATGCAACCTCATATTTCCGAAAAAATATATCTATTCCCAGATAAATTAGAATCTAAAGAACAAATTCAAAGATTTTTAGGATGTCTTAATTATGCTGAGGGTTTCATAGAAAACTTGGCCAAAGAAAGACAACCTTTACAAGGATTATTAAGAAAAAATAATACAAAATCATGGGAAGATTTACATACCAAGACGGTAAAAAGATTGAAAGAAAAATGTAAAAATCTTCCAAGATTAGGATTCCCTACCTCTAGTGATAACTTAATTCTTGAAACTGATGCTTAAGATAATCACTAGGGAGCAGTTTTAAAAACAGATCAAGAAAAGATTTGTAGATATTCTAGCGGGACCTCCAAACCCGCAGAAAAGAATTATCATAGTAATGAAAAGGAATTGTTAGCTATTAAAAATGGGATAGCTAAATTTACTTTCTTTTTGTTACCAAAGAAATTTAAGGTAAGATTCGATAACACTCAAGTTAAAGGATTTATATTCAATAAATTGCCTAATCTTCCTCAATATAAAAGACTAATTAGATGGCAGTAGTTTGTTGCTGAGTATGATTTTGAAATTGAATATATTAAAGGATCTAACAATTGTATTGCAGATTTTCTTAGCAGAGAATACTATGGAGAAGAGCCTCTCCCTAATGATTAAGGGCATAATGATGTGCTCTAAGGGTCAAGAATTGTTTCTCCAAGGCAATAGAATGATTTATGATGGGCTTGCCATGATAGATGATGCCCATGAAGAATTGAGCAAACTTTGCCTAGATAAAAGTTTGCAAGATCATCCAGAAGTCCAAACTTCAGAACAATATATTAGCAATATACTAAAAAAGGTCCATTTTAAGGATCAAACTGAGGGTCAAATCACCTAGAGTTCTTCACAGAGCTCAAAGGTAGGGATGACAAAAATCCCCACGGGGACGGGTACCCTCGGGGATTTTCCCCATTCAGAGAGGGTATGGGGATAATTTCATACCTAATTTCTTATTCGGGGAAGGGACGGGGATGAGGTGGAATCCCCATCCCCTACCCATTTCCCCATTTTTATTTTTATTTTTATTTTTATTTTTTAAAATTACTAGTAAATAAATTATAAAATTTGAATTATAAAATGATAAATATTGGTAAAAATAACAAATATCAAAATATTTATATTATTAAACTTTAGGCCTAATTAAATAATTAAAGTCCTAAATTTTTATTTAGGACATTAAAAAGACCGGATAGATTCTATTAGCCCAAAAATTTTATTTTAATTTTAATATTCATTAAATATTTTAAACTTAAATCTATTTTTATTTATTTTTAGATGTTATAATTGCACACAGCGAATCACAATTTTAATATCTAATCTAATCTAATTTAATATTTGCTATTGATTTACTCCGACTTAACTATTGTGCTGTAAAGAGAATAGTCCACATTTATAAAGTGCCCACGCCACCATTGAAAAAGTTAATTTTGAATCTAAATTCGATTTTATTTGTAACAATTTTATATTAGACTATTAATTTGTTCATGATAGTTTGTAAAAGAAGTTTGTATCCCTTGCATGCTGCGTTACTTACTAATTTAATGTATGTGACTTTTGTAATGGATATTAATGTAACATATATTTCGAACTTTATTTTTATTTAAATTTTTTATTTTAATATGATTAACTCAAAATCAAAAACAAAAAAAATATTAGTTATTCGGGGATCAGGGACCCTCGGGGATCCCCTGTTATTATTCGGGGAGGGGATGGAGATTCTCTCATGTAATTCTAACGGGGATGGGGAGGGGATGGGGACATACGTAAAATATCGGGGATGGGTACGGAGAGATTGATCCCCTCCCCTCCCCTCCTCATTGCCATCCCTACTCAAAGGTCACACATTCAGAAATATTTTCTCACAATCAATGATCTTAAAAATCAATATTCAAAGAAAGAAGAATCTCAAGGATCTTCAGTAAGCTTAAGGGCCCAATATGATAAAAGCGGACAGTCCGTCCCTATGGATAAAATACCTATAGGAAGCGACTACGCTTATAATTATAAAAGAATTGATAAAATAGCCTATGGGATTCATCCTAGCCAGACTATTATACCAGATCATTCTGGGTTATATCCAAGGATAAATTTTATGCCAGGAGCTGATCCAAAATTAATAAAAGATATATTTGAATATGATTTTTTTAACCTTGTTTATATTAGTGATGATTGCAGAGAAATAAAAGAGCTCCCAGTAAAAGTCGTAGAGGCTGCTAATGATCTCAAAAGAATATCTAAGACAAAAGAAATGATTTTTTTGTCAAAATCCTCACTGCTTGCCCTGAATACTGTGGTAACAAGTGGTATCCAGCACAGCACATGATTCAAGTTGGAATTAGCAGTAGAAAAGTTAGTCCAACTATCGATCTAGATCAAGTCTACAATGATTATGATCCTGAATTGTTCGAGCCAAAAGCTCTCACCAGCAAAAGAGCTATAGGAATGAAAGTCCTTTATGAATCTCTTGAGAGGATAAGCAATGAGAAAATATGGTTCCAAGAAGCCACAAAAGAGCATCTAATCTTTTCTATGAGTATAAAAGAAAATATTTTAGCCAGACAAGCCATATTAAAAAAGAAAAAAAGGGCATATATAAAAATCTCGTAGAATCCAATTTGTCGACACACCACGAGGTATGCAAGATGCTAAAGCATCAGTCATCATGTGGCTACTACTACGAAGGATCAAAAGAAGATTCTAGTGGGGAAGACATGTCTCTAGATAAAGATCTGATAATTGGCATGTGACGGGGACCATTTCAAAAGATAAAAAGGTGCTCTCCAAAAAAGCATCAATAATTCAAAAGAGAAATTCCAAAAAGATAAAGGTTGTCTGCCAACATGAAAAAGGGGACAACAACTGGCTTCAATGATGAAGATAAGGGGTCACCTTATCAAAAACAAATCGAGATTCCACCACAAGAATCGAACATGTATTATGTAATCTTATCTCTTGAAGAATATAAATAGAAGCATGTAAGAAAGGAAAGACATCACATGTCTAACTTTCAACCACCTTTGTATTTTCTGTAACCATCCTCTGTAAAAAATTCCAATAATGAAATAAATAAAACTCTTTTGAATGAAATTATCATCTTCCAGATATCTTATACATTTTTTAGAATTAATCAAGAACCTTACATGCCAATACTTGTGCTAAACAAAGAAGATTTTCTATTGCTAAGCACTATTCTAGAGACAACTGCAAGGAAATCATTTAAACATATCCTATTAGGCCAGTCTGTTGTGTGTTGCGTTGGGCCATGTGGAATAGTCGTTGAAGCAGTGTTGCATGATGTGTGGAGCTATGGCGGTGCTGACCATGGACCTCTCTATAGTTGGAGGCAATTAGTGAGTCTATCTTAGAATTCCAAAAGATGGTACACTGGTTAGTGATCTAAAACTCTTCTTTTATTTTAGCAACAAACGGAAGCATGTTGGGCATTGATTGTTTTTCTGAGGTGTTATAAGATTGGAAGTGATAAGAGTAACTCAATTTCTTAAAAATGGAAAGATCTGTTAATAAATTTTTAGATGCGATAGATAATTTAGACTTTTGTCAAGAGTATCAAGTTGCTTATTCAATTTCTTTGATCAAAATTACATTAACTGCAAACGAACGATTGTATGAAGAAATAAAAAAAATTAATGATGCAAAAATATTCGATTGTTTTGAAGAAGAAAACAGGATATCATTAATAGAATCTATTCTAACTACCCTAGAGGTAATCCAAGACAGATGCAAGAATAATAATAGAACTCAATCTCGAGCATAAAATAATGGATAATAATAATATAGAAATATTAATTCAAGAGGCAGATCTCAAATTACAATTTATATGCAAAAGCTTTGATAGAATGTATCTAAGCTGGGATGATAGCTTAGGAGTATACATACATATGTTAGAAGAAAAAATTTGGTCTATGACTCAAAGAAGACAAATAATTATAAATTCAGGGATTAATTTAAGTATGGATTTTTATGAAAAAGATAATCATTTAGAACTATATAAAGATATAGTCAAAACTTTAAAGAAATTTAAAAATAGATGTAGAAGAGATGGAAGGAGAAATGCTCCAATTAATTAAAATCAATAAAGATCATAAATTTTGAAATAACATAAAATTTTGAAATAATTTGCAAAAGGGTCCTTGTTGTACTAACTTTTGTACTCACTTTTGTTAGAATATCATTGATGTTATTTTAAGTACTCATATTTTAATAAAAAGATAAAATTATTTAAATCCATCCATTTTATCTTTACATCTATTTAAAAATAAATTTATTATTAAAAATTTAAAATTTAAAATCTCAAAACTCAAAATTATCACTCATTAATATCTTTCTCTTTCTACCTCACCTCACTATTACATAGTCGGACTCAATTATTGTATAACTGTGATATTGTATCACGATTTTTATCTTTTTGCGATGTAACCATTAGATTTAAAAGTAACTTATCGAACACATTAGAGATCGCCACGTATGTATTGAAGGAAACCAGGGAAGTTGGTTAAAAAAGGTCAAAATCGAGGCGCTGTGATAAGTGACTTTCACTTAGTTACTTACAGGGTTCGAATGGGGAAGCAATAGACGACAAATTTGTCAATTAGAGAAAGGAGAATTCATAGCAAAAAGTGGCTAAGCTTGAATAATTTTTTCAGTAATCTGAAATTAATTTCGATATGTGGATGAATATGCGTTAGTTATTGATGGGTCATAAATTGATAAGATGGCCTCATTTCTATTTCAACCCGTGAATGTCAAAGCTGTCGCAAAGTACACACGTTTAATTAGGGATTTGTGCTGTTTTCTTTGTCGGACGATTAAATCATAGATGGAAAAAATGGCATAATATGTAAGTAATTTGAGTGAGGTATGTTATGTTTTTTGTTGTAAGTAATTTAATACGACTATGTGTCTTAGATTTTTGGTATACAACTGAAACCCATCAATTTTACTAAGACAAGATTAGCATAGAATTGGGAAAATGGGGAACTCCAAGATCGATGTGGAAGTGTTTATTTGGAAAACCAATGAAATATAGAATTTGAATGCTTTGTGTTATGCAAATTTTGTTGAACTCGAAAGCGCATGAATCTATTGTAGAATAGATCAATGGTGTCGAGCGTCGATCCCACGAGAAGGTGGATTTTAATTAGGTGTAGAATTAATTTTGTATGTAGGTGATTGGATTTGTTGGGAAATTGATTTAAATTATGCTAAAATTTAAATTGGAATGACAAGAATAAATTAAATTGGGAAATATTGAAATAAAGTGCTTGGGTATTTGGATCCATATCAACATGCACTATGGGCTAAATATTCCTTATTAATACTAATTAAATCATGAGAGGAGAATCCACACCTCATGAACCACACTCTAATCAATATGGTGCTAAGGGTTTATCGTGCCAAATAATAATAACCTTATACTAGGGTGCCGGTGAAACCAGAGCGGTAACTAGAAAAGATTATTATTATTTGTCGACGAAAAGTCAAAACCTCCACAGAAATTAGAGGAGAAGAGAAAATAAATTTATCAAATAAAGCCCATGACACATGTTGAGACTTCACCTTCAACCCAAGCTTGAAAGAAAATTAGCTACTCATAATTAAACTAAGGGTAAAATGGAAATTTATTAAAATACGTAGAAAATATAAGATGGAGAAAGAATTACAGAAAAATAAGCTAAAAAATGGATTCAGAGGTATCAAATTAGGGGAGAGAGGCCCCCTTTTTATAGATACATTGAGTAAATCATGACCATCGGATTAAAAACAATTTGGACGCATAGGATTGCGCCACGTCATCAGTCAACAGTACGCGGTTTGACCACGCGGTTTGAACAGTAACACGGTTTGCACACGGTTTGAACAAAGGACGCAAAGATAAACAAGCGATGTGTCGTGAATGCGATCTTCTCATGAACGATCACCGTACATGTGAATAGTATCGTACGTGTGAATAGTGTCATTTTTCCTTTTATGCTCCTCTCAAGGTTTTCGACTGTCCTGAGTTCAAAAGTGACGTCCGTTTTACTATCTGATATCTCGTTCATTGTGAAATAACCATGATGCCCCTAAAATACATAAATACTTAATTAAAACAAAACACTTATAATTAAATAACAAGGGACTTAAATAAATAAAATTAGAGATGTTAGTGAGACTTGAAGTGTAAAATGACGATTTTCTTCTTTATAAATATACACTTTCTAACACTCAACACTCTGTTTGGGCTTGTGAGTTGAAGCCTACTCTCATCTCATTTCATAGTCTATCAATGGTTCGGTTTTGTTGCTCGATCATGGAGTTAGTAACATTCTTGATATTCTGGAATGCGTCCTCCCATTGTCTGGGTTGAGAGTCATTCTGGTTCTAATTGTATGGTCTAAATGGTGGCTGAGAGGCTTGAGGAACTTGAGAAATTGGTTGCATTGGTGGAGCTGAAGCTACTGGTCCATTCTGTTGGAATCCTTGAGACCATGAAAAATTGGGGTGGTCTCTCCATCCAGGATTATATGTGTTAGAGTATGGGTTGTAATTTAATGGTTTTCTCATTACACTTATGGCATTGGCTTGATCTGAGTATGAGTCATGGTCTTGTTGCTCTGATGATTTAGCAGTCGTCAACGATACTATTTGTTGAGAGAGACCTTCAATTATCTTTTTAACTTCTTTAATTCCTGAACTTAACTCGCCAATGTGAACCTCATTCACTCCTTTAATTCTTCTAGTATTTCTGAGAGATCGACTCCTCTGTTGGGAATTATCCGCTTGTCGCTGGAAGAATTCCCAAATCTTTGATGCACTTTTTGACATTAGCTCTCCTCCACTTGTTGCCATTAGCCATTCTTGCACATTTAGCAATAATCCCTCCGAAAAGTATTGGTATTGGTGTCATTTCTTATACCCATGATGTGGACACTTCAAAAGTAACCCATTGAATCGCTCCCATGCTTTGAAAAACTGCTCGTTTTCTCTCTGGGTGAACTCTGAGATTTCCCTACGAATAGCATTGGTTTTATGCACTGGGAAATATTTATTTAAAAATTTCGTTACCATTTGTTCCCATGATGTAATGCTATTAGCGGGCAATGTATTAAACCATGAACGAGCTCTATCTTTTAAAGAAAGTGGGAATAATCTAAGTTTAACATCATCGTCTGAAAAATTCTCATATTTAAAAATTTGACAAATAGTATGAAAATCATTCAGATGATTATATTGATCCTCATTTTTTAGGTCATAGAATGTTGGGAGACAATTTAGCACACTAGGTTTTAACTCAAAACTCTTAGCAGCTACATTTGGGTATTTTATGCATGATGTGCTCAAATTAGCTAAAGGACTGAAGTAGTCCTTAAATGGCCTCTCCTGTGGTTCTGGTTGTTGGTGTTGCAAATCCTTTTCAATTTTATTTTTAAATGTAGCGTGTTTGTATGTACGAAGTGTTTTTTCAAGTTCAAGGTCATAGGCTCAAAATTGGGTAATAATGACCTTCGACCATGCATACAAAAAATACAAAAAGAATGAAAACAAAAATTAATAAAAATAAAGAAGAGAGAGAAATTATGATACTGACCTTGTTACGTTGTTACAATTTTTCTATGAAAACACACAAAAAAATACGTGAAATAAAATAAATAAAATAAAAATAAATTAACAAGATAAATGAAAAATTACAAAGAAAAATAACTTGAAAATTAAATTATAGAAATTTAAAGAAGAGAAAAAGAAATAAAATTCTAACCTTAAAATGCAGATTCAACTTTTTTTTTAATAAAAAAATTACAAGGAAACAACTAAAATAATAATAATAATAAATTATTTACAAAAAAATTAATTCTACAAATTAAAATACTTACCTTCGCGGCAACGGCGCCAAAAACTTATTGTGTAAATTTTGTTGAACGCGCAAGCGCACGAATCTATTGTAGAATAGATCAATGGTGTCGAGTGTTGATCCCACGAGGAAGTGGATTTTAATTAGGTGTAGAATTAATTTTGTATGCAGGTGATTGAATTTGTAGGGAAATTGGTTTAAACTAGACTAGAATTTAAATTGGAATGACAAGAATAAATTAAATTGGAAACTATTGAAATAAAGTGCTTGGGTACCTAGATCCATATCAACATGCACCATGGGCTAAATATTCCTTATTAATACCAATTAAATTATGAGAGGGGAATCCACACCTCATGAACCACACTCTAATCAATATGGTGCTAAGGGCTTATCGTGCCAAATAATAATAACCTTATACTAGGGTGCCGGTGAAACCAGGCGAATGGCTAGACAAGATTATTATTATTTGTCGACGAAAAGTCAAAATCTCCACAGAAATTAGAGGGGAAGAGAAAATAAATTTACCAAATAAAGCTCATGACATATGTTGAGACTTCACCTTCAACCCAAACTTGAAAGAAAATTAGCTACTTATAATTAAACTAAGGGTAAAATGAGAATTTATTAAAATACGTAAAAAATACAAGATGGAAAAAGAATTATAGAAAACTAAGCCCAAAAATGGATTCAGGGGTATCAAATTAGGGGAGAGAGGCCCCCTTTTTATAGATACATTGAGTAAATCATGGCCATCGGATTAAAATCAGTTTGGACGCACAGGATTGCGCCGCGTCATCAGTCAACAGTACGCGGTTTGACCACGGGTTTGACCACGCAGTTTGAACAGTAACACGGTTTGCACACGGTTTGAACAGTGACGCGGTATAAACAGTGTCGTGAATGATCTTCATGAACGATGCATATGCACATGTGAATAGTATCGTACTTGTGAATAGTGCCATTTTCCCTTTTATGCTTCTCTTAAGGTTTTCGACTGTCCTGAGTTCAAAAGTGATGTCCGTTTTGCTATTCGATATCTCGTTCATTGTGAAATAACCATAATACCCCTAAAATACATAAAATACTTAATTAAAACAAAACAATTATAATTAAATAATAAGGGACTTAAATAAATAAAATTAGAGATGTTAGTGAAACTTAAAGTGTAAAATGACGATTTTCTCCTTTATAAATATACACTTTCTAACACTCAACACTCTGCATCCTAGGTTTATAAGTTGTGAAGAAACATGTGATAAAGGACAGTGATGTATTTATAGTTTGAGAAAGAAAACAAGATGATTCCACCACCTCTCAATATAGGTTGCATTTTGCCGCTAATGTAACAATTTCGACATCTGTTTCGCACTGCTTAGCCCCATGTTTGTATATATCTCTTCCAGATCTTCCCACTCACCCCTAACAAATTTTAATGTCTTATTTCGATTTTGCTGTATGAAGATTATTTCTCAACTGGAATCCCTACAAAAATAACTTTCCCATCCACTTACTATGGCTGGGACCTCATGTTTATATATGACGCATCCAAATGTTTTCCCATGCAATAACTTGAACCCGTCTTCCTTTGATTTTGGTGTCTCTCGATGATTTGTCAACTAAAATTGCTTAAAACCCTAATTTTCCCTTCCTAAAGCAAACTTCATTTCGAAAAGGTTAGCTAAAATTTTACCTCCTCCAACGGTTTCCCATGGTTGCCTAGTTGTATCATTAAATAATTTCAGCCGTTAGATTGCCTCACGTTTCATTCAACGGGATTTCATAATACGGACAAAAGCTGTTGTATGGTATCACTGTTGTATTGTAGTTGGATCCTACATAGTCACTATCTATTTTCACATTTTGTAAACCAAATTACTAATTTTACTCTCTTCTAAATTCTTTTCTTGCCTTTAAATCATAATTTCTATTTCATATTTTTTATATATAAGAATATTTTTCTTAATATTCACTAACTTTGTGATTGTTAAAAATTAATCTCTCGATATTCATTAACTTTTGTAACTCTTATAACTCGAAAAATTTAATGATTGTCATTAGCTTTTGTGATCGGTAAAAATTAATATCTTGATATTCATTAGCTTTTAGTTAATGGTAGCCTATTAAAAATAAGTTATTTGTAATCTGTAATCAGCATTAAAAAATATATGAAGGAATTGATGAAAATTGTTTAATTTAAGAATTGAGAATGGAAAAAGAAAGAAGGATTAATTAATTAATTTTTTCAAAAATTATTTTAATATTAAAATTCCTAACTAAAAAGAGGGTATAGAGAGAAAATTATTGGGTTCAAATAACCTTACCCTTTAATAAAGTTTTATATTACTAAAATATTTACCATGTGATTTACTATTAAGTACAAATAATCCGTAATAAAATGGATCCCCTTAACATACATTTAATGTATGTTACAACCACTCACATGAACAGTGAGTGGTGTGGGGTCCATTCACTGTTAATGTGAGTGGAGTAACATACATTAAATGTATGTTAGAGTTTGTCTAATAAAATTTACATTAAAAAAAATCTATCATGTGATTTACTATTAAGTACAAACAAGTATAATCCATTAATTTAACACTATTTTACTAAATCCACATCATAAACCCCATCAATTTGGGTCTCAAATTCTTATATCATAATTGATTTCTTTATTGCAATTAATTTCTTTAATAGAATTCAAACTTTTTCCATTCTTTATTTTGGAATCAGATGCAAAAGACCTTCTTGTTTGGGTGTTGAAAGAAAATTTAAGAAAAAAATGTAGAATGTTTTAAGTGGACTTTGGTTGTTAGGAAATGGGACAAAACCTCACAAAAACAAAGAATTTATCTTTTTTGGGATTCAGGATACCTCACTTAATCGTGGTATGGGAGCTATTTTAGGCTTCAAAAGGAGGCGAAGAAGAATGGGATAGAGGTTGATAATGATGAGAGGTCAAATTTAGAGTGAGATGGCTTGAAATGGCATCTTTAGACCTGCAGAATAACAAAATAAAGTTAAAGGTAGAGCTAGAAGTGATCAATGACCACACTCCAACGCTCAAGTCAGTTACTTGAACTTTTTGTGGAATTGAGAGTTTGCAAACTCTGTAAAATAGAGGCTGGAGGTTGAGGACAAATCTCAGCCCGTTTTGTGTGTGTTTGTGATGAGTATGAGAAAGTTAGAACTTTATTGCTTTTATATAGTACACCCTGAGTATCCTACCATGTGACACATCTTTAGTGATGATTCTAAAATAATTCATTCTAATTTTAAAATAAAATAAACACATCAATAAAAATTAAATTTATTTTAATTTTAATTTTAATAATTTAAATAAATAATTTATTTTAAATTTTTAATCTAATTTATTTATTTATTTTTTTTAAAAAAGATCTAATCTATTCTTATTTTAACTAATTCCGATCCTTATTCAGTAAACGTAAAATCAATGCAGTCGAATAATTTTGCATAAGATCGGGCAGTTGAGGCCACTGTAGTACGTACATTTGACATTTACCACCTGAGTCACTGTCTCTTCCATCTTTTGCTTCAATTCCTTTTCTCACCCTCTCCATCCGTTCCATAATAACTCTAAAAGGCAAAAGCCAATCCCCTCTCTCTCTCTCTCTCCATGTCCTAGTCTGTTAAAAGCTTACTCTTGTAGTTCAATGTTACCAATAGCATAGCAGCCCTGCGTCTATGCTAGGGCTGCTGCAGCTGCTTTACAAAAAAAATCAATCCAAATAAAAAACCCAGATAAAAATGGTGTTTAAGAACAAGTTATTCTTCTCTTCAAAGAAATCATCAGACTCTTCGAGTCCAGATGGATCCAACAGTCCCCGATCTCTGGGATCGAATTCCCCGATCCGATCCGACAAGAAAAAGCCCAAATCAACCACATCCAAAGACGAGACTAGTACTAGTAGCTTCAGTGCTGTTGCCTGTAGACAAACCCAAGTCAAAGATGGAGTGAGAAAGAAGGAAATCAAAGGCAAGGAAATCATTCCAACAACTAAAACTACAACAACTCCGGCGAAACCCTCAGTTTCCAAATTAAACAAAGGCGGAGGAGAAGTGCCGAGTTCGGTGTCTCCTATACTGGCATCTTCATTAGGACTCAATCGGATCAAGACTAGGTCGGGGCCCTTGCCTCAGGAGAGCTTTTTTAGTTTTAAAGGAGATAAAGGTTCCGCCACAACCAGTAATTTATCGAGGCCTGGACCTGGTGGTGGCGGTGGTTATAGCGATGGAAACTCCAGCTCCGGCAAGTCAGGTATTGTTGGCGGGAAAAAGAAGGAAATGTTAGATATGATGGAGAGTTTTGGTGTTGGCGATAATGTCTGTAATTCTAATAGTAAGTCAATTGGTGGTGGTGGTGGCCTTTCTAGAGAACAAAGTCCTAATTTTCTTGCAAGTTCCCGTTTGGTGACTGGTGAATCATCTTCTGAAGCAGGTAATCTATTTGCTTTCACTTTTTTAAATTTTTTTTAAAGAGTTTTAAACGGTTGATTGTTTAGCTAGAACGACCTACATATGGAGTTAGTTATATTTAATTTAATCTGCCAAGGACGACAAAAATGATTGTGAAAACGAGGATATCACTAGACAATGATAATTTAGGTGGTTTGCTATCTCCAGTTTTATGCCATGTTATAATTCTTGCTCGGTCGTTAGATTATATGCTGATACTGGTTTTAGGAACAATGGAATTTAGGCCAATTTTCTTATTTATGCCTTCTGAGACTTTATTTTGGCTGGATTCTGACTATGTTTTATGATCCTTTTGGCCACTCAGCTTGTGTTCTATTCATCACGCTTATGCTTGGAGGAATTACATTAGCTAATAGGAGTTATTAGTTTTATTAACTTATGGGAAATTTATCTTTTTCGGAAACGAGAAAAGATATCTGGCCATTTAGTTTGATTTTTGCTCTTTTCATGCTTTACGATATAAATCTGAGGTGCATTAGTACTTTTGGAGTATAACCTAGCATCCCGGTATTTATTTGGACTGTACTATGTAGTGTCAAATTAAAATGTATTTAGTTTACAGTTATTTAACTCAGTATATTCCTTAAGAGTTTCAAGATATCTTCTTCTTTGTTCATTATGACTGGGAAGTGTCAAAGGTATGACATAGGTGCTGTGTTATTTTTGTAATTTTTTTTTTTGGAGAGGGCTTATAATTGTCTATTTTTGAGTTGAAGTATACTCTTTTACAAAGTCTTTTGGAATGGAGCCCTCCTAGGTATTATGGGGCAGCCAGTTCACCAATAACTTCAGTTTAGTGGAATTTTTAAATCATTTTTGTAACATTCTTAGCACACTGTAGTAAATGGCAAATTTGACACTATGTATGGTGGCTCAAGAGGTTTGCTGATTAAGCCATGTACATCTTATAGTATTATCTCAATAAACCCTCTCTGCCTGTTCATTTTCAGTTACAGCCTGATTTTTAAATCATTTTTGAAACATTAACACAATGTAGTAAATAGTAAATTTGACTAGATATATGGTGGCTCAAGAGGTTTGCAGATTAAGCCATGTATGTCTTATTGTATTATCTCAATAAACCCTCTCTACCTGTTCATTTTTCAGTTGCAGCCGATGTTGTATTTTTACCTTGAAAGTCCGTGATAAGTGATATCCTTGAAAAGGAAAAATGAAGAACGAAAGAATGAAGAACAAAAGAAAGAAGAAAGATGAAAAAGAAAGAAATATGTGAAATGCTGAAAATTGTGTTTAGTATGTATTGACATTATGAAAGGCGCTTAATGCCAGGTGTCCTTTTCCCTCCCTTCTCCTTTCATCCTTGAGATTGAAAACTTTTGGGTTAAGGCTCTCTTTCTTTGTGAATTAAAAGTACTATATCACCAAGTTTCAAGTAAGGTGATGAGTTTAGGTAGTAACATGAATTTTTATTTATAAAAGAATTACTTTGAAGAAAGATATATTGTGGAAGAGGACTTAGCTATGGAAGTTGATTTTGAGGACCCAGAATTTTGTGGTTTTTGGTTATACAGTCTTTATTTTTGTGTTTTGACATGGACATGGGTTCAGGAAATTTTAATAAAAATGGAAAATATGAAGGAATTGAGCTGTATGGGCATGGGTTCAAAAAAGTGAAAATTTTGAAGATTAAATGGCGAGTAATTGATCACTGCACTAGCATAATCGAATTGGGATTCCAAAAAATTAGAGATCTGAATTTTAATTAGCACTTTTGCAAGTGATTATAGTATTTAGGAAAATGAAAGATTGGAATTTTAAGAAGCATTTTTACAAATAATGGTAGTCTATTCTGCTTACGAATTGGGAATTTATGGTGTATTAACCAACAATGTCTGTTATTTTGTCTGATTTTTGTTCAAGAGAAAAAGAAAAGTCTTTGACACTCCCATAAATTGGCAATGGATCAGACTGGGCAGATTGGATCATCTGGAGTTCATGTAGGGCTTCAGGAAATAATGCAGAAATAAATATATTCAAGTAATTCTTGTGAAGTCTTTTATGCTAATCACGGTTAGGAGAGATGACTAGAACATATGGATAAGATACTAACAGAAACTAGTGGGTGTATTTAGAAAGCGAACGTTAAGCAGTTTATATTATTTGCAGTAGATATTTGCTTTTCTCTGTTAGTGGCTCCCCATAATTTCTTTCTGTTTCTCTCTTCCTGTTGACTTATGGTGTTCAACCTAAAGATGTTCTGGATAGTTACCATGAGTTTGTTAGAGAATCTCGTTGCTATTTTCTCTGTCGTGGGCTTTCAATCATTTCTCTGTGTTTGTTTGTGTGTTTTCATTTAATATTGGTTTAGACAATTACCATTATTTTGCTAGACAAGCACATTGCTACTTTCTCTGCCCTTCACTTGCCAGTCATCACAATCATTATCATAATCATCTCTCTTTACTTACCTTGTTTGGTAACTCACATAGAAGACTGGATTTCTGTGTACATGGTAATTCATTTCTTCAGTTGCTTTCACCGCTCTTTTTGTTGTGCTCTCTGCATTTACTTTTGGGCTGTAATATTTTTCCTCATTTGGTTGTGCTACTCTTTCAACTTTGCTTTTATTAAGAAGATTGGTATCTGTTTGACATACCATGCAATACTTAAGTTGATCCAGATATGTCTTAGATTACTTTAAAGTGATTTGGAAAATTTATTTGATTGTTTTGCAATTACTATCTTTGATACATAGTAATATCTTAGCAGCACAATGTGAATCATCATGGGGCCCTGCTGGAAGCTTAAGTTCAGATGTTTGTACACCAGAGGTACTGTTGAAGGGATCATTATTGATGCTCTTCCTGCATTCGTAGTTTATGTTCTTATACAATTCTTTCTTTCCTACTTGTCATGTTTCTAGACTTCATATGATTGTGAGAACCCCAAGGAATCTGAATCCCCCCGTTTTCAAGCTATACTCCGACTCACTAGTGCTCCTCGAAAGAGGTTCCCTGCTGATGTGAAAAGTTTCTCGCATGAGTTAAACTCCAAAGGTGTACGGCCTTTTCCTTTTTGGAAGCCTCGTGGCTTAAATAATCTGGAGGTACTTTCGTTCTTTTGTATTTTTTTCCCTTGCTGGTGATGATTATATTTGTGGTTTCAAATGTAAAATTTGTATTTAATCTGTTTGCTGCTTTATGCAGGAGATCTTGGTTGTCATTCGAACAAAATTTGATAAAGCAAAGGAAGAAGTGAACTCTGATCTGGCTGTTTTTGCTGGAGATCTTGTTGGAATTCTTGAAAAAAATGCAGAAAGTCATCCTGAGTGGCAGGAAACTATTGAGGACTTGCTGGTTTTGGCTCGGAGCTGTGCTATGGCGTCACCTGGAGAATTTTGGCTTCAGTGTGAAGGCATAGTTCAGGAACTGGATGATAGGCGCCAAGAACTTCCTCCGGGTATGCTGAAGCAGCTTTATACTAGGATGCTTTTTATTCTAACAAGATGCACCAGATTATTGCAGTTCCACAAGGAAAGTGCATTAGCAGAAGATGAACATATGTTTCAGTTTCGTCAGTCCAGAGTCCTACATTCTGCAGATAAACGAATCCCTCAAGGCACCCTAAGGGATGGGAAAGGTTTGACCGTTGCAAAGGTCTCGAAGGCAGCTTCAAGTAGGAAATCTTATAGTCAAGAGCAACATGGCCTCGATTGGAAGAGAGACCATGCTGTAAAGCAGGGGAATATTCTTTCGCCTCCTGGTGATGATAATGCAAAGAACTTGGAGTCCTCTGCTGCCAGAGATCGGATGTCCTCTTGGAAGAAACTTCCATCTCCTGTAGGAAAGATCATGAAAGAAAGTCCTACATCAAAAGAGCAAAATGATGGTAAAGTTGAACCTTTGAAAAGTTCAAATATCAGAAGAGGACTTTCTGAGATCGATTTGACAGCTAAGCCATCTGAATTTCCTCCTGCTGCAGAAACTCAGGAATATTCGTCTAAGCACCAACATAAAGTTTCTTGGGGTTATTGGGGAGATCAACAAAATATTTCTGATGACAGTAGTTCAATAATTTGTCGAATTTGTGAAGAAGAGGTCCCAACATCACATGTGGAAGACCACTCAAAAATTTGTGCAATTGCTGATCGATGTGATCAGAAGGGTCTTAGTGTCAATGAACGTCTTCTTAGAATTTCTGAAACTCTTGAGAAGATGATGGAATCCTCCGTACAGAAGGATATCCATAATGTTGTTGTAGGTAGCCCAGATGCTGCAAAAGTATCAAATTCAAGTGTGACAGAAGAATCTGACGTTCTCTCTCCGAAATTCAGTGATTGGTCCCGGAGAGGCTCAGAGGACATGCTTGACTATGTTCCTGAAGCTGATAATTCTGTTTTCATGGATGACCTGAAGGGTTTACCTTCCATGGCATGTAAAACTCGTTTTGGTCCAAAATCGGATCAAGGAATGACGACATCATCTGCTGGTAGCATGACTCCTAGGTCTCCTTTATTGACACCAAGAACCAGTCAAATAGACTTGCTATTGGCAGGGAAGGGTGCTTTGTCTGAGCATGATGATTTCCCACAGGTATCCTCTTTTGTACAAACAATTATCTTTGTGGTACGCCTGCATCGACTTCTGTTTTTCAATCATTCTACATTTTGATTTTGTTAGATTATATGAATTTATACTCATAGGGCATATTCGTCTGTGTACAAAGTGTTGAAAGCAGCTCCAAGATCTCTGTATGTCTGCAATATATCAAGTGCCTAACTGTTGTTCTTGGGTAACTTTTGACTGCTTAGAATATAGTGTTTGGGTTGATATTTGTTTGGTCTTGGATGTCTTCTTGGTTTGCTGTCCTCGTGTGATTTTAGTTTTATCTATGTGCTTTTTTCATACCATAATTTTACAGTGCAAAGTCATATCATGATAACATTTCAGAGTGGAAAAAAGAAAGAAGTCTTAGGTGGAGTGTGTTATTGTTTTCTAAATCCATTTTATGTTAAAAAAAATGTGAAAAACATGTTTGTTAGACTATTTTCACAAAATGCCAAGGGAAAAACAAAATTTCCTTTTTCGAACTTTTGCGAAGAAAATTGGAAACACCATTGGCGTTTCCAGCTCTTTTTTTCTTTGCGGAACATGGATTCTCTCAAGGTGGTACGTGTTTGCCTTTTCACTCAATGACAAGACTCTTTTATCTTGATATAACTTACATGCGACTATTTAAAGTTGTACTATGCCCTATTATAATTTTGTATTTTCTTATATGGAGTGAATGTCATGTGTGGCCCAGTGGTTTTCAGGTAGCTTTATTTGGATGGCCATCTTAGTTCGAATTCTGGGGGAGGGAGGGCTAAAATGTTGATTTGGGCTTAGCCCACCCTCCAACCTTCGAAGAAAAAAAAAATGGTGAATGCCAAGCGTGAAATTTACATCAATAAAACCATGTAAACCAAATAATTGAACACTGCCAAATGTTTGTGAAGGCAACTTGATCAAAAATATGTTTATAAACATTTTTAACAAACTTTTGATTGGCCTATTTGTTTCTAGGTTTCTACCAGATGCTCGTTCATTTTTTTTTTTCTCTTCAGAATATTGTTCCAAAACACACTACCAAACATGCGTTTAAATCGAAAAACTTCAAATCTAAAACACCTCATTTTAAAAAATAAGTTTAGGAAAAACTATTTGGAAAATGATATCAGATGCACCGTATGGGAAGCATTTCCCTGAAATGAGGGAAATATTAATCTAAATGGTCGCAAGGTTGATGCTTTGCCCATTATCCATGGTAAGCTGCTTAATGCAGACCCATTCTTGCAACCATTTTACCCACATCCAAGGTAATATTGCGGTTGCCATAAATTGAGAATATAGAAGGCTTCTATACATTGAAATCAAGATTTATGTAAGACTTATTAGCTTCTCCACCATTCTATTAGTCTATTTGATAAAACTGCTCATGTTCCTTTGTTAAAGAGTAGTGTGATAGAGATATATGGTTCAGGAGTGTAATGGTTAACTTGAGGACAACCTGATAATTGTGTTTCTGGTGACAAAACATCAACAAGTTATTATATTCAATATGGTTTTTACGTAGAAGTGTAGACTGATGAGTACACTGAATCTAATTTACACCAAAGTATTCAATAAGATTTCAAGTACTCATTGCATCTTTTTTTTTTATGAGTAGCTTACTACTAGAAGGGTATTTACGCAATATACATTCGCTGTCCCCATTTTATCATAGTGCTTGCTACTAATTATCGATGAGTTGGTATACAATTTGAAATACTGACAGCATTGGACTAAAATTCCCTGATGACGCAGATGAATGAACTTGCTGATATTGCAAGATGTGTAGCAACTACGCCATTGGACGATGATAGCTCTATACCATATTTGCTATCTTTCCTTGAAGACTTAAGGGTTGTAATTGACCGTAGGAAGTTTGATGCACTTACAGTGGAGACCTTTGGTGCTCGTATTGAGAAGCTGATTAGGTGAGTATTATGTCCTCTATTTGCTGAGCACCTCAATCTAAACTGGCACGTTTACCTTTCGAAGCAAGAGTTTGCTGGACATTCTTTTTTTAACTTTTATAACTAGAGATCATGAAGGGTTTGATTGGGACTTGGAACTATGATTATGTAGGGAGAAGTATTTGCAGCTTTGCGAGCTGGTGACTGATGATAAAGTTGATATTACTAGCACTGTAATTGAGGAAGACGCTCCTTTGGAAGATGACGTTGTTCGTAGCTTGAGAACAAGCCCCATACATCCTTCGAAGGACCGTACGTCTATAGATGATTTTGAGATAATAAAACCAATCAGTCGTGGGGCATTTGGACGGGTTTTCTTGGCAAAAAAGAGAACCACCGGTGATCTTTTTGCAATAAAGGTACCTACATTTCATGCTGTTCTGTAATATTTTCTCTTATTTACCCTCAACTTTTTATTCTTTTTGTTCTAATGAAAGTGGTTCGCAATTTGATTCACTATTGGCGTTGCTTCAGCCATTTGACAACATTTGAAAGTATAAAAGCTCAATTTAGTAAATTTCATGATATTGATATCTTTTGCGTCCTGTGTCTCTTCAAACTATTTGTGACATAAGTTTGTCATGGTTATTGGGGCAGAATCTTTCTTTATCTCCTTTTCTTCTCTTCTCAATTTCTTTACATTGTTAGGTCTTTGTTTGTAGCTTTAATCTGGGCCGTCCTATATTGAAACCTTCATGCAGACGTTTGTGAAATTCTTAAAAAATTTATTTCCATAAGCTAATTCACTGGAAAGAGGGCGCAAGTCCTTGTACACTGTGAGTGTGTTGGATAACATTGAACTGCATTGCGTTAACAATGCAGTCCAATGCTTGGTAATTTTGAGAGTTGCTTCAAAGTTCACATAATTCTGGTCGTTTGCTGAAGTTTTAGCTTACTTATCAAAGATTTTCGGTTGTATCTAATAATCATTCTTAATAAACATGATGCATGATGGGGTACCCATGTCTCCTTGATTGTTTCTCTGTTTAACCTGCTGTTTTATATTACAAAAAATTTATTTGGTTACCATTTGATATCTAAATAACTTTTCAATATATGTGATAAACAGAAGACAGTAGTTAAGCTGGATTCTTAAGGAACTGAAGAAGCACTGAACTTTTTCACCATCATATGCAAAATAGAAAAATATTTTCAAGTTGAGCAAGTATTTCTGCTTTTCATTTATTAACCAATTAGAGATGTGTTCAATGTTAAAATTGAGTGCTGTGGGCTGTCTACGGCTTGTCTGGGATACTAGGGTAAGGGCTGTGCTAGGGACTGTTGCTGTTCATTGTAATGCAAATAGTCTAAAAATTTGTATTAATTGCACATCTATATAGACCCCATTTTCCATTAAAATTTAAACATAACTCATGAACCTCGGCTCAGCTTAATTTCTATACATTGGTTCAGCACTAAGATGCAGTTCTTTGGCCTTAGTATGGCAAGTAGAGGACGTGGATGATATGAATGATCAGATGTAAAAGGTAACACAATGGGAATTGGTCCATAGGAAATGTGACCTTACTCGTTTTGATTGATGATACTTGCACAGTCATGCCTTAGCAAAACAAGACCCCTATTCTTGCCCAGCTGCTTCTTTATATTTGACTATTCAGAATCCTAGACTTAAGAAGAAGCTCCTGACTCAAGAAGGGTCTTACGGAAATGAATGACAAACCAATATGGATGTGCCTCTGGACCCCAATGGGAGGAGAGGCTTGACAAATTTGAGAAGGTGGATCTTCCAAAGCCTTTGTTTTTTTAACCTTCTTTTCCTTCTTGTGGAGCTGATCAAAGAGAGGAGGAGATGAGATCAAATCCTGCTTCAGATTCCTTTTGATGGAAGGAAAGGTGGGACCTCGGAACCATTAGTGAAGAAGCTTAAAAGAAAAAAATGGATGTTTTTGTTGTTCCAGATATGAAGGTTTACGGACTTGTATTGATACTTATTATGACATTCTGTACATTCATTGCAGAATTTTTATTCTTGACGTGCCAGTTTAAAGCAAACTCAGAATGATGTTACGTCGTTAGGGTTAGAAGTTGATTTGTTGATTAAATTGGTTAAACTACCTTATTTGTTTCAAGCCAAAATTGGTAATGGTATGACATGAACTCTACGGAGGTGCTACCGAAACAAGTTGATATTATAGAAATCTTTGAACAGCATTGCTTTACCCAACACATGGTTCGTTGGAGTTGTAAATTAGTAACTTGCAGTTCAGAATTTTTTTTTTTTTATCCGAAGTTTTAATCCGGGATATAGTTCTTTTTTTCCTCAAAAAATATATTCAGGATATTGTTTTTGTGGTAGAATAGTTGGCTTTTTCCTCTAGTTTGGCTTTTACCATTATGCCTCTTTTTTCCTTTTGCTTTATTCATTCATCTTGGTTATATTCAGCATAACTCGAAGCGTCCAATCATGTTTTGTTTATTGGACAACTTCTCTGGTTTAGTTTTGTAAACTTTTTTGAAAGTTGTCTTTTCTAACTTGTAGTATCTGCAATGTTACTTTATCATTTATTCTACTATGTTTATTTTGTTTTCTTTCATCATTCCAGTATTTGGCAAGTCAGTGCTGTTTGGGAGGGCATTTAGAAGTTTATATCTCTTTCTGGCAGTAATATTTTTGTTTGGTACACTGAGTTGGTCTGGTCTGAATAGTCCAAACTTGATTGTTATTTTTGCCATATATGTTAGGTTCTCAAAAAGGCAGATATGATTCGCAAAAATGCAGTTGAAAGTATATTAGCGGAACGCGATATTCTGATTTCAGTCCGCAATCCTTTTGTGGTGAGCGGGTCTACCTTGCAAAGTGTTTTACATCGATATGGAAATTGTTATCCTCTTCTAACATGAATGGATGCTGTATCAGGTTCGGTTCTTCTATTCATTTACATGTCGCGAGAACTTGTATCTTGTGATGGAGTATTTGAATGGAGGAGATTTGTATTCGTTGTTGAGAAATTTAGGCTGCTTAGATGAAGATGTTGCTCGTGTATACATTGCAGAAGTTGTATGTGCTTTTTCTTTTTCCCCCTCTTTTGCCTATTAGATTTTTTTTTTTCCTATCCAACTCTTATTTAGATCAATAACTTGTCTAATTTAAGTTTATTGTCTCTCTCTCTTTTGGGTTTGGGCTTTTTTTTTTTCCCAGGTGCTTGCTCTGGAATACTTACATTCTCTGCGTGTGGTTCATCGTGATTTGAAGCCTGACAATTTGTTGATTGCACATGATGGTCATATCAAGGTAACTATTTTTTTTTTTTGGTTCGCCTTGCAGAATGTAATGTGTGTGCATCTACTAAACTCCCCGCTTGTAAATCTGGTTTTAGTTGACAAGCACATACTTAAGAAATCCTAGTCAAACATTTCCTGACTTGATCTCTAACGAGAAGGTCCTTTATTTCCTCTGAGCAGTTGACAGACTTTGGGCTCTCAAAGGTTGGTCTTATCAATAGCACAGATGATTTATCTGGTCCAGCAGTTAGTGGCACAACTCTTCTTGGGGATGAAGAGCCGCAGTTGACCGCTTCTGAGCATCAGCAAGAAAGGCGGAAGAAACGTTCTGCTGTGGGCACACCCGACTATTTGGCACCAGAAATACTTTTGGGAACTGGACATGGTTCGTATAGCCTTTTTTGACTTTAAGGTGCAATAATTATCTTCTTTGTCATTTTATTTCTATTACTGAACTTCATGCTAAATTCTGGCAATTCTTAAAGAAATATTTATGCAATGAAAGCTCGATGATGCTAGATTTGAATGATTTATACTGGTAAACTATTTATTTTTGTTCTGTCCAAAATTTTAGTAGTTAGAAATGAAAATTGCCATGAAGTATGATTTTTTTTTTGCAATTTTAAAGCCATAGTGACATCTGATTATCTTGCTTTTTCTTTTTCACCTGTCAAAGCTTGTTTTCTTTAATTATTTTATTGACAATATATATAATATATTCATTTTCATCAGGCACAACAGCGGATTGGTGGTCTGTTGGCATCATTTTATTTGAATTGATTGTTGGCATACCACCCTTTAATGCTGAGCATCCGCAGGTTAGCACGCTTCTGAGAAAATGCCAGTTATTGTAAATGCTAGTTCTGTTTGTTTTTACTCTCTTTGATGTAATGCATTTCATTTGGATATCATTTCTTTATCTCTAATTTTTCGTTTCTTTTTCTCTGTCCCTATGTTTTAGGTTGGTACTGCCTGTGTATATATTTATGGGGATGGATCAGTAGACCCCTAAAACTACACTTACTTTTACACTAATTTTATATTAAAAGCATATCAGTGGTAAAGATTTAATGTTTTTAATGCATGTGATGTGATGACATGGGTATTTATCATTAATTGAGACCTTTCTTCCCCCAGCTTCTATTTCTTTTGTAACTTTATTTTTTATTCATCTCTTATCTTTTATCTGTTGATTTCTCTCACAGATTTGTCCAAATGCAAATGTCTTTGAATTAAAGTAAAAATAAAAAATTTAAATCCCCAAAACTTGTAATTGGAAAGCCATCAGGGACACCCTTCCCCTCCACCCCCACACCCCCCCCCCCAAAAAAAAAGTGTATATTAGTTATTTTTTGTGGGGTAAATCTATATTTATACATTTTTTAATGTCAATCTATAAAATCTATTTATATCTTCTAATCTGCCAAATTTTAAAAGAGATAAAATAACAAAAAAGGAAGGAAAGGAATAATGGCGGTAAAGAGGAGAGAAACGTTAACGTAAAGAGTGGAAGATGTTATAAAACATTGGGGAAGAAGATGGATGGGAGGAGAAAGAGGAGAGAAAAAGCTTGCAATAGTACTGTCCTAATCATAAAAAGATAAGGCCTAAAACTAGTGTAAAATTAATTGTACTAACTTATGTGGGTCTGCTAATCCATCCCCTTATATGTATGTACAGAGATTATCTGATCTTGATGTTTGGATCTAGTAAATTATCTGTACCTATTATGACAAACCTAGCTGCATTTAATGGTTTAAATCAGGCTTACCAAATCATTTTGCTTACAGTCATCCATCTGATCATCTGTTTCTCTCTCGTTTTTAGAGAACTCCTTTTGAAACTCTAATATTCTCTCTCCATTTCTTCCCATGTCTTTGAAATGGCTAGGACAGATAATGAGTTCTAAATGCTAGCATATTGAGAGGCCAGTGAAATGCTTCACCTTTTTATACATTGACTCTCTGCTCTGTTCCATGCTAGAAGTAGAAGGATTCAAACAACAAACTAAAATACTTATCCATTTCAAAATGTTCTAATATGAAACTCAAAAGCAAATGCACAAAAATTGCTGTGTCAAACATTGATCATAGATTACAAATTGTGTGAAAATAGGAAGTCTGCAAAAATTATAAGCTGAAAATTTTTTGTTATTTATTTTGGATTAGAAACTTTTACTAAAATCTTACAGTACGTCAAAGACCAAAAAACTTAAAAAGAAATCATACACTGATAAAATCAAATTTCCCGTACAATTAACTTATTTGTCCCTCCCAAAACAGCTTTCACACTTTCAAATCACCAAATCGCCCTGAGTGCATACCCCATCAAAAAACTCAAGCCTCTTTTAGCTGTTTATCAGCTGGCCTTCTAAATCTTGCACTTGCAAATTTGTTGAAGGTGCTACTTTTGTTTGAATGTTTAGAGAAACAGTGTCTTAATTTTCAGATTTCTTTTGGACTTTTAGATCAATGGCAGGGAAAGGAAAGAGTTATTAAGCAAGCTCAAATGACAGGAATACGTACATATATACATACATACATACATACATACATATATATATATATATATATGTACACAATATTATTTGTAAGAAACTTAGAAATAAATTGATAATGATAGATTAAAGTTTCAAGGTGGACTAGAAATACACAGACTAGATATAAAATTATTTGTAAGAAACTTAGAAATAAATTGATAATGATAGAATAAAGTTTCAAGGTGGACTAGAAATTCACACGGACTAGAAACATCTGTTACGTCTTGATTCACTCTATTCTTATATAATTGTTTTGTTTGATTGAGCTCTTAAGACTAATTCTTATTTTCGGTTTTGATTCCAGCAAATATTTGATAATATTCTTAACCGGAAAATACCTTGGCCTCGAGTACCTGAAGAAATGAGCCCTGAAGCTCACGATCTGATTGATCGGTAAGCAAATCTTTTGATTTATGTTATGTGGTTATTGCTATTAGGCACTTCACTTAATTACATCATAGACAGCCCCAAGGTTTGCCTTAAACACACTGCATTACTCAAGTTGGATCACCTCTGCTGTCAAGTGCCATTGAGAAAAGTTATTGCTGATGGAAATCTCGTATATGCGCTTTGATATAAGATATATGAAAATTTAGTTATATTATACTGCAACTTTGCAGAGATACTTCATCGTATAAACAGTATCTTGATTAAAATTTTGGTGAGTTGCTTCTCAGTCTTCCAATGAATGTGTTAGCACGGTCATTAATATGTTATTTACCCTTTAAAACATATTTCCTTTTATGAGGGGCGAACCCCGATTTACTCCACTTTTTTGCTTCCTCTGAAGGAATCCTTTATTTAGTACTGAATTTTCTTATGCGATATTTGTTAATATGCTGTACTGTAAAGAACACATTCTTTACTAAGATACATTCTCAGGATTTATTAATATTGATGATTTAGTACTTCTAACTAGTTGATTCTTAAAGATTTTTTACTGCTTCTGTTAAACTGTTACGTGTTTTCTTCATTTTTGAGTCAGTTTTCTTGTAATAGAGGCTAGTTCTACTGAACTGGTAAAGTTTATATGGTTGCCATTGCATTTAATTTCCAGATTTTTGACCGAAGATCCTCATCAGAGACTTGGCTCCGGAGGTGCATCAGAGGTGATCTTGGTTCTTTGTTCAAGTGTTTGATTCGTGTTTTTTAAGTATTTGGAATACATGTTTGCCTACTTTCCTTAGATCCTGAGCTAATACAAGTGAAAAACTATCATCAGGTGAAACAGCATGTATTCTTCAAAGATATCAACTGGGACACACTTGCTAGGCAGAAGGTAGTGACTGTCTTTACATCATAAAGTATGGATATCAATTCTTGCTTTTTCAGGTCTTAGATTGACTAAATCATCTTGTCACTTTTCCCAGGCTGCATTTGTTCCAACTTCAGAGAGTGCACTTGATACCAGTTACTTCACAAGTCGCTACTCATGGAATACTACGGATGAAAACATATATCCAGCCAGTGACTTTGAGGACTCCAGTGATGCTGATAGCTTAAGTGGCAGCAGTAGTTGCCTGAGCAATCGCCAAGAGGAAGTGGTATATAGTCCTAAAAATTAGCTTACTGGAATTGATTTGTGCATCTTTCAGTTCTATTATGGCTGCATACTCTTTGAGGTTGATTTACATAACAAAACTGAACAGGGAGATGAATGTGGAGGTCTTGCAGAATTTGAGTCAGGCTCATCTGTTAATTACTCATTTAGTAATTTCTCATTCAAGGTAGGTTTTCCAGTCTTTTTTGTTAATCTTTCATTACATCTGTTTACTAACTGCTTGCTCAACACAATCTGTTATAAATTTTCTTCATTGTTTTTTCTTATAAGATCAGAGAATAAATAGATTCATATAAGAACAAAATAGTGTGTATATATATATATATATATTTTTTTTTTCTTTACAAAATTGATTTTCTATTTTATGAGATTCACTACGACCTGCTATGAGTACTTGACCGTACGAATTTATTACCATTAAATATATTAAAATGTAAAAAATTATCGGATCTTCTATGGCATTATTTGTTGGTTGCTAGTCAATTATTTGTTATCTTCTTTTGGATTAAATTGATCTGTTTCTTGTCATTAAAACAGAGGAAAATAAAGGGCTAATTTTATTTAATTAGCACATAAAGGTTAGAGCGAGACTATTTGTACCCATGAATATAATACTTTACTCGCCATTCTTTTATAAAATATGTTATCATTAATATCCTTAATGAAAATTACTGTTTTGGACAAAGAATTTTCAATGTATTCTGTAACAATGAGAAGTTTTCCTTTGCGGTCATCTAAAATTCATTTTCATTACTTTCATGATTGTCCATTTTATCTGGCATTGTAAATCTATATTCATTAAACTTCAAAACTGTTTCTTCTGTTTAATTACAACCAAATGCATATAATTCTGGTACTGGAATCTACTGTCAATTTAAGCATTATTTTTCTCATATACTTGTACAAATATGTTGTTTCCTTCTTTTTTTTTTAATTTTGTAAAATACAGTTGTTTTCTAATCATCATACTTTGATCCCATACTAACTCTTGGAGGTTTGATTGATTTTGTTTCACAAACAATGCCAGTGAACTTTTTATAGTCTGGGGACATGAGAAAATCAATCAACTATATTTCTGTCTTCATTTTTCCTCTTGGGATTCAATTAAGGGACAAAAACAATTAAGGGATAAAAACAACAAAGAAGATCAGAGGAGGTAGAAAGAATTTTGTAGGTGGAGATAATGATAGAATGACAAAATAAATATGTAATAAGGGTTGCATTTGCAACATTTGGAGGTGTGGAGGATAAAAGGTTACTTATCAAATCGGTGACAGGCTTACTGAGTAAATGGGTGTAAGATATAGCCCCTCCCTAATTTTTTTTTTTTTTTTTTTGGGGAGATTTGTTTGCATATATAAATATATATCTGCATTATATAATGTGATGAAGCTCTGCTTTTCTTTCTTGGTAAAAGACCTTTGGAGTTGATGTTGACTCAGTTAGCAATGACTTTGGTGAAACCTGCTATAGCATTTTAGTTATGAATTGTGTTTATTCCCACATAATGGCATTTGGTTGAATATTTGTTTTGTTTTATTTTGGTTTTATCCTGACTACTTAACCCTGTCATCCTCATACAGCACTCCCAAATTTTTCTTCTCTAATTCTATTCTGCTTGTCATTATTAGAATCTGTCCCAGCTTGCATCGATCAACTATGATCTACTTTCTAAGGGCTGGAAGGATGATCCACCAAGAAATCCTAATGCATAACGAGTATATCCTGGTATTACTATTTTGCATAAGTGGATGAGGTCGTATTTTGGCCATCTGGTTCAGCAGTGTTGTTTGTATACCTTTGTACATGTATGGTATTTGTAGTTCTTGTCATTTTCAGTTTTTAGTTCTTTTTTTTTTTTCAATAATATATGTTCTCAATTTTATCTTGATATTTTATGTTTTCAGAGATAGAAGAAAACATGAGATAGAAACTGCTTCGGGATGTGGTCTTTCTCATATAGGTAAAAGCTTCGGGCTTGGGTTTCAATCTTTCATTTGAATTTTGTTTGAAGCATTGATTACATACATTGTTGTAACAAACTTACAAAACACACCTACAAATGACCGATGCTTACATTCTGGTCTGTGGTGTGTACTTCCTGATTTTTTGATCCACACCAAATGAGAACACATCCCATTGTGTTTAATCCTCATCTAACATGTTGATTTTACATTTTCTAATCTCTGTAGTTTCTTTGAATTCTTGTGATGCTAGTCTTTTTTCTAGTTTATATGCTAGTAGGTTGAAATATGCCTGTCAAATCAATTAAATTGCATGAAATTCAGAGTGATCTTAATAGTTAATGCTGGGTGCTAAATGTAACCAGCAAAGGGACTTTGTTTTCAATTTCAGTTTTTGTTGAAACTTGTTGGAGATCATAACGAAGGTCTGTTATTTGTGCATCTAGTTAAGATGTTGGCTGGAGCCCAGGGTTTCTTTTCATATCACTATTATATTACTAAATTCATGATTTTGTTTTGAGATTTTTTTTCTGGTTTAGTAGCTAAGGACAGTTTATTGTTCTCCTTTGGGGTACGGTCGGTATGGCCAAATAGTTCTTAATATAAATTTTTAAAGTATTATGTTTTATTAATAGGATCTACAATCTCTTACAGCCTTTTTATGTTGCAAATTATGTAACTACTTGAACTAGAGAGACTTTTTTCTCCCAACATTCTTGCTCTTTTTCTCATCTCATTATAGTCGTTTTTGGTATTGAATAATGCATAACAGAAAACAATTGAGTAAAAATTCAAACGTGCAATAACTTTTTTAAGGTAACTTTGTAAGATTTAAGAAATTAGTTAATCAAGATCTAAAGGTGGTACTTGTGCAAAGACAAGGCCCAACTTTAAATTACGTGTAACAAGCGTTTTGTAACGGTAGGAAATAAGTGGTGAAATGGATAGATTAAAAAAAAAAATGCGGTAACAAAATATCGTTCTCTCTAATTTTTTCGTTACACCAGCTCAGCTCCCAGTTGCAAATTATAGTTCGTACTGTTGATATTTGAAAAATAGTTAGTGGAGAAGAAATTGAATCATCCAAAGGCCAAAGGCCAAATGCTTTGGGCAAGGTATATGTTTAGAAATTATTGGTACTTGTATAGCTTGGAAAATTTCCTTCGGCTGCCTACGAGTTAATTTCTGGTTTTTGCGACGATAAGAGTACCTAGCAATGGACAGAATTAACATAACCCTAATTAATTTAGTTTCTAAGGTTGAATCTAAACTTAGAATTGAATGAACTGTGATCCGATGCTCAAAGAAAGCACGAACCTTGGTATGTAAGGATGTAACAATCAGTTATAAATGATCTGATTGATTAGTTAAAAGCTTAAACGCCACGAAAATTTGATAAATTTAAAGAGTTTGTTTTAGAATGAAAGAGAATTAACTCTAGGGATGGCAAAAATTCCCACGGGGACGGATACCCTCGGGGATTTTCCCCATTCGGGGAGGGTATGAGGATAATTTCATACTCAATTTCTTATTCGGGGAAGGGACGGGAAAAATTTTTTACCCAATTTCTTATTCGGGGAGGGGACGGGGATGAGGTGGAATCCCCATCCCCTACCCATTTCCCCATTTTTATTTTTAATTTTAATTTTATTTTTTTAAAATTACTAGTAAATAAATTATAAAATTTGAATTATAAAATTTGAATTATAAAATTTGAATTATAAAATTTGAATTATAAAATGATAAATATTGGTAAAAATAACAAATATCAAAATATTTATATTATTAAACTTTAGGCCTAATTAAATAATTAAAGTCCTAAATTTTTATTTAGGACATTAAAAAGACTTGATAGATTCTATTAAAAAAAATTTTATTTTAATTTTAATATTCATTAAATATTTTAAACTTAAATATATTTTTATTTATTTTTAGATGTTATAATTGCACACAGCGAATCACAATTTTAATATCTAATCTAATCTAATTTAATATTTGCTATTGATTTACTCCGACTTAACTATTGTGCTGTAAAGAGAATAGTCCACATTTATAAAGTGCCCACACCACCATTGAAAAAGTTAATTTTGAATCTAAATTCAATTTTATTTGTAACAATTTTATATTAGACTATTAATTTGTTCATGATAGTTTGTAAAAGAAGTTTGTATCCGTTTACAATGCGTTACTTACTAATTTAATGTATGTGACTTTTGTAATGGATATTAATGTAACATATATTTTGAACTTTATTTTTATTTAAATTTTTTATTTTAATATGATTAACTCAAAATCAAAAACAAAAAAAAAATATTAGTTATTCGGGGATCGGGGACCCTCGGGGATCCCCTGTTATTATTCGGGGAGGGGATGAAGATTCTCTCATGTAATTCTAACGGGGATGGGGAGGGGATGGGGAGGGGACGGGGACATACGTAAAATATCGGGGATGGGTACGGAGAGATTGATCCCCTCCCCTCCCCTCCCCATTGTCATCCCTAATTAACTCTCTCAGTAATTGTATCAAAACTAATCTATCTCTATTTATTGGATGCAAGTATATTATATAGGATTGTTTACAAGAATTTTTAAAATTTCGGAATCCTAATAGAAATGAATAGGAAAAAATCTAAATCAAATTAAAATACTAATCAACTTAAATGCTTTACATCAATGAAAATGAAAACTCAGCAAATAAAAGAGAAATAACTAATTTATTTCTCTACTAACCTCCTGAAGAAATGGGAAAGTATTTAAAAAGGAAAGTATTATATTTTCTTGTCACAATTTGCAAGCCAACTTCCTGTTTTATAAAATTGATTATTTAAAAACTTTAAGAGTCTGAATCATGCATTTATCATTTGTGATTCATTTAATGAGCCTCCATGAATTTGATTGAGTTTAAATTACTTAAATCAACCCATAAAACGTTTCTTTGAATATTTTTGCTCGAGCTCTTGTGACGGATTCGACAGGAATTTGAATAGGATCTTAATATACATCATCACACGTACTTGTGACAGTTTTGTCTCCAATCTCGTAAAAAATGAGCAGCACATTCGAAAAAGACAAAAAGACAAAAAGACAAAACACAATATATATTTTCAAAATAAAAATCAAAAGAATTAATAATAAAATAAAATAAAACAGTCGTGGGAATTTATTTTGTCTTTTTCGGATGTGCTACTCGTTTCTGATGAGATTGAGGACAAAACTGTCACAAGTGTATATATATATATATATATATATATATATATATATATATATATATATTTTACGAGGCTTTGGATGCCATGAAGCATGAAATGCATGATGCCAACAGCATAAAACGTTTCTTTGAATATTTTTGCTCAAGCTCTTGTGACAGATCCGACAAGAATTTGAATAGGATCTTAATATACATCATCACACGTACTTATGACAGTTTTATCTCCAATCTCGTAAAAAATAAGCAGCACATTTGAAAAAGACAAAAAGACAACACAATATATATTTTCAGAATAAAAATCAAAAGAATTAATAATAAAATAAAATAAAACAGACATGGGAATTTTTTTTTTTTTGATGTGCTACTCGTTTCTGATGAAATTGAGGATAAAACTGTCACAAATATATATATATATATATTTTACGAGGCTTTGGATGCCATGAACCATGAAATGCATGATGCCAACAGCATACAAAATAAAGTGCAATTATAGGATCACACAAAGAGACTCTCTTCACTTTTCATTTTCCAGCTGGTCATTTTCATGCCAAGGCCTAGGTTTTGGTCCCCACCTTTTATCGTCATCATATAAGCGGTACCACCACTTAAGTTTGAAATTGATGAATTTCATTTTTTATTTTCATTAAAAACTAATGTGCTAACAGTTATTGTGAACATTAAATTTACCATTCACATTTGAAAAGAGATACGCTTCTGCCGGGGCTTTTTCAAAACAATCCTACTTTATACAATTAAAAGATTTTGTTTTTTTTCCCCTCAAAATTATCTTACTGAAGTCAGAACTAACATCATTGGGTCACTGAATTATTTGCTTCAATCTGACCTTTGGCAAAGAGCATAACACTAAGAAAGAAAAGTCTATTTCACTAAAAGAAATCTTACAACCAAACCAACAAACAAATCTAAACAACTTAAATTTCTCCATCTAAACAGATCGAAAGTGCCATCAAAAGCAAAAGTTTAAATTGAAAGCAAATGTAATAATTACAACCACCATCACCCACCCAACAAGAATAAAATGAAACAGATATCATATCCAACACCAAAGTATTATTGAAAAAGGAGAAAAGAAAATTAGTACAATGGGGTCTACAGAAAAAGACAAGTTGAGTGCCAAATCAAACATACAACAAACACGAGGCATATAGCAAAGCAAGGATGATTTAACCCAACTCATCTTGAAGATATGTTGTCTAAATCATCTGGCTGTAGGCCATGGTTTCCTTGAGTGCTAGAAGGACGCAGTTCCTCTATGCGCTTTATCACTTCTGACATTGAAGGACGATTGTCCGGGTATTGTGCTGAACAATCTATTGCAAGCTGCAAAAGCTGGACCATCTCCTCCTCAACATTCTGGTATCTAAGAAGTTCAAGATCAAAAACCTCTGAAGTCCACTCATCTTTAACTATGGACTGAACCCATCTTGGGAGGTCAACCCCCTCCTCGTTCAGGAGGGCATGGGTTGGGGCCTTTCCAGTCAACAGCTCCAAAAGCAGTACCCCAAAGCTATAGACATCAGCCTTCTGGGATACTTTGCAGGGATCAGTCACCTCTGGTGCACGATAGCCAGCTATCCGGTTGGGGGTAGAGGAAGGCCCCACCAGGTGGGCAAGGCCAAAATCAGAGACTCGAGCCTCGTAAGATTTGGTCAGTAGAATATTAGATGATTTTATGTTTCCATGGGAGACATTAGGGCCGTGAGCGTGTAGGTATTCAATGCCACGAGCAGCTCCAAGGGCAATGAGAGACCTCATTTCCCAGTTCAATGGTGTCCTACCTGCTCCTTTGTTCCCTGTCAAATAAATTAAGAGAGAAGATTGTTGTGAAGACAAGCTAATAACAATAAAAAGATTCAAGCATTTGTTGGTTCTCTTTATACCAACTGAGTTCAACATTCAATAACAGCAAAATGACTGAAGACGGTATAAAATATAACAAAAACCTCAAAAATCAAATCATGGAACCATAAGAGCCATAACAATTCTATCAAAGTAAATCCCTTCACAAGATGATTAAATATATCCACAAGCAAACGCTAGAAAACTTCACAGATGCAATAAATAGAAAAATTCACAGATGTAATAAATAGTCTACCATATCAACAGAACTCTTTTTTCCACGAAAGTAAAGAACTCAAGGAGCTCAAAAGAAAGCTAAAAACCAGCATAAAACAATATCACCTCTCATAAGTACAAACTGATAGCACATTAAACAAATCCCTAACAATAAATTGAAGAATATAAATGAGTAATCTGAAAAACTAAATCATTGTCCATTAAAGGAAATTCATTATAGAAAAAAAAAAGAATTAAAAGTGAGAATTAAAAGTGAAAATATTTTCAAACGTACACAATAATTCGTAATCACTAATAGCAAATGATTAAACATAAAATCCAAATAACCATTGAACAATTAGAAAAACTCACCATGTAATAATGCCGACAAGCTTCCCATAGTCAAGTAATCATAGACAAGAAGCTTTTCATCCATACTGTAATAATAAGCTCTAAGAGGAACCAAATTTTCATGATTTACAGCTCCCACTCCTTCAATTTTATCCTTGAACTCCCTCTCAGAAATGGTAACATCCTTCAATCTTTTGACAGCCACAATTGTTCCCATTTCTAAAACAGCCTTATAAGCAGTGCCAAAAGTCCCCTTTCCCAAAACTTCAGCAGACGCCCTCAACAGATCCTCCAAGTCAAACACTCTGGCGGCGTTCCCAAAAAATACCAACTTTTTAGTAGCACCATTGACATTGCTATTCACTTGTGTTTTACCATTCCCATTCCCATTCCCATTCCCAATCCCAACCATGGCTGCTGCTGCGGCTGCCGCCACTGAATACCCACTGTCCATTTCCCCAACTGCCTTGTCTTCAACGATTTCAACTTCTTGTTGCTTTAAAGAGGTAATGTCAACAGACCTTGTGCTCCTGTTGCTCTTCTTTCTAAACAAAATCAATAAGATCAAAAGTATTAACAGAAAACCAAGTACAGATCCAATCACAATCCCTGCAATTGCGCCACCAGAGAGCTTCTTCTTTTCCTTCTCCCCATGACTAACCTCATCAGTTCCGCTAGGTGTACTTGGCACAACCAGACTTGCTTTGGTACCACAATCTTGGAGAGGTTTGCCACAGAGAGAATTACCCAAAAAGGAATTCGACCCAAATGTTTGAAACCTCTTTGGAATCGACCCATTTAACAAATTGTTGGAAACATTCAGCTGTTGAAGATTCGGCAAACCATCATCAAAACCAGGAATGGACCCAGAAAGACGGTTGTTTTCAAGAAACAAAGTCTTCAACTTGGTCAAATTGTTGAAGCCGGAGGGGATTTCACCAGAAAATTTGTTGGTGGCAAGATTTAAGCGAACAAGATGATGCAAACCAACCAAAAAAAGGGGTATCTCACCCGAAAAATGGTTGCCTTGTAAATACAAATTCCGAAGATTGGAGCAAGAAGCGAGATCAGATGGAAGCTGTGAAGTGAGAGAGTTGAAACGAAGGCTGAGAGTTCGAAGTGAGGTTAAATTGCCTAGAATGCCGAGTGGAATTTGGCCCGAGAGGGCCACCCCAGGTAGTCTAAGCATAGACACCCGGTTCTGTTCGCACTCAACACCCGCCCATTTGCAAGGACTCGCCTCAGATACGTTCCATAAGAGTGTTCGGCCACCGACTGATGACCGAAGAGCAAGGAGAGCCGCACGGTCTGAAGATAGATCACTGAAGCTGAAGCTGAAGGTGCTGATTATCAGAAGCATTAGCAAGAAAATATTTTGGCTCTCAATCTGCATTTGCATTGCCATTCGTTGGTCTAATCAAACAGACGTTACAACATTAGAGTGTTTAAACTCAACTTGTTCTACAGCATTGTAGAGTAATGTAAAGAAAAAGAGATTTAAGTTTTTTCCAAAACAAAAATGGAAAAACTGTAATAGGGAAAAGAAAAAGACAAGCTGGGTTCAGTAGAGGACAATATTACATATAAAACAGTTAAAAGGGTACCCCAAACCCTAGCCAGCTGTAAAGCCTGTAATGCTATATGCTTTGCTCAGTGTAAGGGTTACTAGTACAGTAGTACTCCAACAGCTTACCAGTACCCTACTTCCTCCGTCTTCTTTTTTTTTTTTTTCTTTTTTTTAAGAACCCTTCTTTTTGGGTTTTACAATTTTTTTCTTTTTTATTTTTATTTTTGATAAATCTTGTTTTCTTTTACTGTCTCTTTTTGTATTTTAGTGTTTCCATTCCACTGTCAGTTATTATCTCATATGTGCAAAAAATAAAAAAAAATGAATAAATTGCAGCCAACAAAAGCGTTAGGGAATGTGAAATGTAATCAGACACAAAAATTTTCTCTCTTACAGTCACGGGTGAGCATAGTTCAATTCAATTCGGTTTAGTTTAAATTGAAATTAGATAAAATCGATTAAAATTGACTATTTTATAAAAAAAAATAAATAAGAACCGAATATGAACACTTCTGTTTGTTCCAGTTTGGTTTTATCGGTTCTAGGCTTATTGGTCATTTTTTAAATTTTTAACCTATTGGTTCTTATTAATGGAATTATTTTCTTGGATTTTAAAAACTATAAGAGCAATCAATTCATCATATTTCATTACAAATACTAACAATAAACACAAAGCATTCAAACCAATTGTCTACTTATTAACTATTAATAAGGCACTAACAAAATATAAAATATTAAGAATACAAATTTGGATTCCAATGCTCCATCTAAGTAAATATAAAGTTACAAAAATAAATAAAAGCAATAATAATTACAACACAAAATAAAAATATTGCAAACAAACATTTGGATTGCTAGTTCTTGAATACCTAAATTTATCAGTATCAGTATCAGCTTTAGGCATTTTTCAGCTCAGCTTGGATCTATAAAAAAAATTAAGACAACAATAAATAACTAAATAAACAAACTATATAAAGAAGATAATATTTTTTTTAATAAAGAAAACTTACAAGTCAAAAACATCAATCAATTGCTATTTGCATTTCAACTACTTGTTTTTGTTGAGATAATATTGGCCTAAAAAATTCTTCAAGAAATTAAACAATTATATTAAAATCATTAGTTCTAACATACAAAATGTTACAATTGAGATTAAAAAAAAAATTAGTATAATAAATAACAATATTACTTGTTTTAACTAATTCATTAAATTCAACTTCCTCCTAATTTGGTTGTATTATATGCTCTCCTAATAGAGTTAAGTAAAGCCAAAATTGAGTGCAAATCAATGACTCAGCTGTTTTATAACTTAAAGAACTCTTAAAAGGATCAAGATGCACCCTCCCTTACTAAACATCATTGGTAATTTGAGACAAAATTGAATATTCAACTTCCGCCAAATCAAAATATCAAAATGGGAGATTACTAGTACTCTTACAAGTCTTTGACAATTATTTTTCAACATCATTTTTTTCCTAACAATGTCATAATTTGATGAATCTTTCATCTTTTTAAATTGTGAAAATGGATCAAATGACCCATAATTACTATTAACACCGTCATACACAGTACTATTTTTCTTACTTCTGTTTGGATCACACTTACCATCATAACTTTTAAAAAGCTTCAACAATAACTCTTGAATTTTAACTTTCAATTCATCAACCTTTCCTAGTTTTATACAAGCTACTAAAACATCATGTAACAAAGTCAAGTTTACATCGAGGATCAAGCACATTTGCCACAATTAATAACATGTTAACCTTATCAAAAGAATGGTCCCAATAGTTGAAAACTTTTCCTCCATCTTATAGCCCATTTAATTTCATAAGAAATCATTAGAATTAACAAGTAACTTCACATGAATATTGTACATTTCATTCAAATAATTATTGAAAATAATAGTAAGAAAATTACTAAACTTTAAGGTCACATGATAAAAAACTTATATACCCTTAAGTAACCTCTTTTCATTTTATCAATTCTCATTAGTTGGTGGCCCTACCCTTTTTTGTCACTCTCATCCTTATCAAACCAATTTATATAATGCCCATTTAACCTACCAAATGCTTTCTCGAATGCTATTGCTTTTCTAACATCAAGTATGTTGAATTCCACCTAGTCAGTACATCTAAAACCATAAGCTCTCTACATCAAATTTTCTTCCTATCAACACATATTTTAAACTTTTGCAATGTTGCCAAGGAGTATCTAATATATTTTACAGCAGATCTAACATATTGATTCACTTGTGGCAACCCATCCTGCACAGTCAAGTTCATTATATGTGCTGAACACCTCACAAGCATAAACAAACCACTCAAAACCATCAAATTTCCACTCCAATTTGCCAACTTCTTCTTTTCATAAGATACAGTAAGTGTATTACCACCTGCATCATCCATTGATTATGAACAATCTCTCAATCTCTTAATTAATGAAACAATTTTCAATAAGCTTCCCAATGCCATCTACTTTATAATTAGATATTGGTGTAAGAATGAGTATCCTTCTATGCAACATCCAATTTTCATTAATAAAGTGAGCTGTAACTACCATGAAGTTTGGCATCTCAATTGAAGTCAATGTATCAGTGGTAATACACTTCCTTTGTTCATTTGCACTCAAAATACTTTTTCCTATCCCTTTGCATTCTCATACAATTCAAGAATATCCCTTATAATTATCTTTTAAGATGGCATCTCAATAGACAAGTTTTCATGAACTCCAAAAACCCTTCAGCCTCTACAAATTTAAAAGGCAATTCATGTTTGACTATCATTTTTATAAGTGTCATTTTACAAGCATCTCTATTAAATCTTGCATGTATAACATTAACAATATCGTCACCTTTATACTCACCCTTTTTACGAATTAATGTTTGTTGTTTTGCATCATTTTCAATCTTTATTTTTTTGTGCACTTTGCATCTATTCAAATAGTTTTTTAAACGAGTTGTTCCATCATTATTATTATGGGCTGCATAACTTTTGCTATAATAATGATGCTTAGCTCTTTCTCCTCCAAATAGCTTTGAAAAATGTTTCCACACAAATGATCTCAAAGGAATTTTTTCTTTTTTTACTTCGGTTGACCTCTTCTCCTTCACTACTAACTTCTTACACTTCATCAATGATTTCTTACACTTCATTATTAACCTCTTATACTTCATCAACATTGTCTTGCATCCTCTAGAAACACAACAATCATAATGTCAAATTAAAACCTAAACATACGTTGTCCATCATACAACATTACAATAATTTATATACACAATTGCCAGCCACATTTTTGTAAATCTCAAATTTGAAACTAAATTACAGCTTCCAAAACTTTTCATAGGCGTGGAACATAAAACTAAACTATGCTTCGAAAATATAAAACAAATAGTAAAATCAGGCACCTTTTAAAATAGCTTGTTATAATAACTCTATATGTATTTTTTTTAATCTATTGTTTTAATATATATATATATATATATATATATTGGCAGATTTTTTGATAACTGGTATATTTACATTATCTTATTTTTATAGAGCCACATAATATTCCCAAAAAAACTAGAAATGATAAATTAATATTAAATATCAATTTATTCATTTATGATGAAATAGGGTGCTTTAGGAATTACGATAGGGAATTTTGAAGAGGTTGGGCCATTAGACACTTACTTGAATACAAGAAATTCAACAAGGTTGAGCAAAACTGATCTATTATTTGTTGTATTGTTAAAACTAAAGCTTAATTTGTAATAAAAAGTTCATATTAATTAAATAGAGATAAACAAGAGAAAAAGAATAGAAGATGTCCCTATTTTGAGCACACATGGTAGCACATAACGGTTGGTGAGCGGAACAAAAGCTGTTGCACGATAGCCGTTGAGCGGAGCAAAAGCTATCGCGTGGTGGCCAGTGACAGAGCAGAAGCTATAACGCGATAAGAAGAAATGTCGCAAAGTGAGAAGCTATTGCACAGTAAGCACAAGGCTACAAGCTATTGTAGTGTGGCCATATATAGCTAATTAAAATATAACACATGTCAAGTTCAAAAAAATTACAAAATTACCCAATTCTTCAATTTGGTCAGTCGGTTCAACTGAGTGAGCCAAATACTGAATCAATTTTTGATTTTTTTTATAAAAGGATATTCAATTATCCATAAAAATTAAAATCAATAAATTAAACTAAACCACTAGTTCGGTTTGGTTTTTTCTAGGCCACAAATTTTTTTGCCTAATGCCACTTACAGTCTTGCTCACTATATATGGTATATGTATCCATATCTTTTCCTTTTTTTTCCAATCATCCTTGCATACTACTTTTCTTCTTTCATATGCTTGTGATATCTGTTGTTGTTTAAAAGATTAGAGCATTATTGAAAGATATTCTATTATTTTTTAATTATCATGCATTAAATTAAAAATGGACAAACATAATGGGGAAAATATATTAAGAGCATGTCAGCAAAATTATAAACACAATAATAGTAATAACGTTTAAGATCAATACAAAATTACTTAGAGATAAAGATTCAATTAAATTAGTTAGGGTGACAAAACAAAGGGTAATTAAATTGGTTGAGAAAAATAGAAGGTAGTTAAACTTGGTGGATGAAATTTTTGATTAAAATAATATTAATTTATTACTATTTAAAGCCTCTTTTGGAAGAGGGCTTATCTTTTCACTCTTTTATTTACTACATATATAAATAATAGACATTTGAAGGATAAAATTTAAAGAGCCTTTTAATGAAACACTCGTAGCCCTATAGATTATGTTTGGCTATTGGAGGTAGGATGAGACAGACTTTTAGGACTAAAAATATTAATCATGTCCAAAGACATGTGAAGGACCTAAGATGCTATAAAACAACACAAGCAACCTTAGATCCTGCCCAAGATCACAAATCAAATTCACTAAGATGCTTCAAGATTGATAACTGCAGAATCTAATTAAGTTGAATCAACAAAATTGGTGATTATTAACCAAACACAATTCAGAAAATAGAAGAATTAGAAAGAACAAGGAACAAGAGAGATTTAACGTGGTTCAACTAGATTTCTCTAGCTTACATCCACGGGAGGGCAAATATGATTAGCTTTTATTGATACTCAAGATGATTTACAAAGCAATGTAATGAGAGTCTATTTAAGATCTAGACCATCTTACTTATACCAGCCTTTTCTCTCTAAACAGCTCTCTTCACTCTTGAATCTGTTGCACCAGAATCAGCTATTTCATAACAGCTTCATAACAAACCCAGAAAGTCCCAGCAATGCACGTGAGTTCCATGTGCTTTAATAGCATTTTAATGAAACAAGTGAGCTTTAGACAAGCACATGATTTTCACATGCTTAACTTAAGGCTAAACAGCAAGTTTATATGTCGTTCTAGAGAGTAGTTTTCTAGTCCAAGATCATAAAGTGCGGGAAAAACTTTAAAACTGCGGGGTTTTAAAGGGTTAAAACATGGTTTATATGTTTTCCTGTACGTTCCCACACTTTCAAATTCCGGATTGGAACATTTCTACGTTCTAGAATAATGTTATATATATATATATATATATATATATATATATATATATATATATATATTCATCAAAATGCACGAATTAATGTCGTTTGACTTAAGTGAATCCAGTTTCTAAACACAAGGTCTTCTGTCGTTTTGATTTTCTAGATTTGCTCCACACACAACAATTCTCCACCTTGAAACAAATCACCCCTGATCATTCCCCACCAATCCTGAGCGATTCAATAGCAGCCAAGTCCAGCTATGTCCAAGCAGACCTTGAACTTAGCTGGACTGACTACCTTTGTTAACATGTCAGCAGGGTTTTTGTATGTATGTATCTTCACCATTCTAACCACACCCATGGAAACTATATTTATTATGAAATGCAGCTTAATATCAAATTATCAACGTGTTTTATTTTTTCATTATGAGCTGGGTTTTTACTCAGGTAAATAGCATTTGAGCTATCACAGTACACCTATATAGTCTTCTGATTCATCCCAGTTCTAAAATCAAACCTTTTAGCCACAAGGCTTCCTTAATTGCTTCAGTGACTGCTGTATATTCAGCCTCTATTGTTGACAATGCAACAACATGTTGAAAACTTGCCTTCCAATTGATTAAAGTACCCTGTGAGAGACCTTCTTCTATCCAAGTCCCCTGTAAAATCAAAATCAACAAATTTACATATCCCTCCAGACTTGCATTTTGATCTTCCATACACCAGCCTATGGTCTAAGGTACCACTTAGGTATCTCATCACCAATTTTACAGCCCTCCAATGTTCTTTTCCAAGTGAGACCATATACTACTTAGTACACTGAGAGCATAAGAGATATCTGGCCTAGTTAGAACCATGACATACATCATGCAGCCAATAACATTTGTATAAGGAATCTTAGCCATTTCCAACTTTTCTTCATCTGTTTTTGGACATTGCTGACAGAAGAGCTTAAAATGTGCAATCAGTAAAGTCATTACAGGTTTACAGGAGGTCATTCAAAGGTTTCCAGTACCTTTTTCATATATGTTCCTTAAGAAAGAAACATAATACCTTTGCTTCTATCCCTCTTGATTTCCATACCTAATATTTTCTTTGATGGCCCCAAATCCTTCATATCAAATTCAGAACTCAGCATATTCTTCAAAGCTTCAATTTCCCTCTTGATTTGTAGGCAACTAGCATGTCCTCTACATATAGTAACAGATATATGTAGAGACTTAAGTTTATCAGTTTGTAATATACACAACAATCAAAACTACATCTCAAGTATCCATGTGACAGCATGAACTCATAAAACCTGAGATACCATTGTCTTGGAGATTGCTTGAGCCCATACAGTGACCTTTTTAACATGCAAACATGATCTAGTTTCTAAGAATCCACATAATCCTCAGGTTGAGTCATAAGGATTTCTTCCTGAAAACTTTCATGTAGGAATTGTAACACTCCACTTAAATATTTATTTAAAAATGTTTAAAACATGGTTACTTTTAATATAAATACAAATTCTAAAAGTTTAACACAATCGAACAAAACTTTTTTACAGAAAGGTAAGAGTCATACAGAGATTCCATAGTTTATTTCAAAACTTAATTATTAATAAAGCTAAGATACTTATTTTTTTTTATTAAAACAAAGCTGGGCCCATCATAAAATTCGAAGGTCGGTTATGTCCATTTGCACTTCTCTTGGTTAGGACTTGGCGCCAGCTTGCCCTACTCATTGTTACCTGCAATGTAAGGACTTTATAAGCTAACACCCAGTAAGATAATACTTTTATGCATGTATAAATTATGATACATATGGATGACAATATTAAGCTTTTAAAAGAAACTTAGAAAATACAAAACAAAGAAACTTAGAAAATACAAAACAACTTCATTAGGACCCTAGGTATGTTGCACTATAAGGTTGGCACTTTTACTCTTTAAACAATATGTCCTTGGGCCTCATTAGTTGATCTTTTGAGCATTACGTATCGCCGTCCCCAAAAGATTTCTTTTTACTTAGCTTTGAAGGCTTTTCTTCTTTAGAAACTTTGCCACCTGGTAGTACAACCACTTATTTTTCATAAATTCATTTTCTGAAAAATCTTCTTTATAATGTAATCCATGATATACATGTCCAATGCAACTTATGTCATAACATTTAAAGTTCCTAGATGCATAACAGAATCAACACATGACACTATTTAAGAACAAGATTCTTTAATATAGGCGGTATAACCAACCATAGCATAATTAAATATAAGTATCACAGATTTGGCAGCAAAGCTGACCATGACATAACTAAGCATTATAGATTAGGCGGCAGAGCCAACGATAACATAACTAAGTATCATAGATTAGGCAGTAGAACCGACTATAACATAATTAAACATCATAGATTAGGCAACATGGCCGACCATATAAGGATAAATAAGAAAATATCATAATATAGGCGGCATAGCCGACCATATAAGAATTTAGATTATAACTAATCATATCATAATAGCCATCACAATATAAAGGAATAGTTAAAACTGAAGTTAAGTATGAAAAGAATTTTGTCCCTATATTGCAGTTAAAGTATTACTTACCTCTTGACCTTAACTTCTCTAAACCTTTCTAAATTGAGGATTTCTATACTCTTGATGTTATGACTTAGAATAGAAGAGAGTGAAGTTTCTAGGTTGCATTGAAAATGAAAGGTGGTGGGAAGTATTTATAGGATTTCTTAAGGTTAATGGATGGTTAGGATTTTGCCACCATAACTCTTAATCAATAGTTGAGATTATCCTTAATAAATACCTTACTAAATTCTAAAATTCTTATCTTTCTCTGCAACTTTCTCTTACATCATCATTTATGTCATTGCTCATGTCATCATTACTTATGTCATTGATTGTGTCATCTTATTAAATATCTAATTAAAGATTAGATTATCCTTCATAATACCTTACTAAATTCTAAAATTCTTATCTTTCTCTACAACTTTCTCTTACATCATCATTTATGTCATTGCTCATGTCATCATTACTTATGTCATTGATTGTGTCATCTTATTACATATCTAATTAAAGATGAGATTATCCTTCATAAATACCTTACTAAATTCTAGAATTCTTATCTTTCTGTACAACTTTCTTTTACATCATCACATATGTCATTGCTTATGTCATCATTAATTAAATATTTTATACTATTATTATTTTAATACTTAAGTTAGCTTGTTAACTTAAAATAAATTCTATTATATTTAAGTGAGAAAATTGTACCTCATAGGAATGTAGTCGTAACATTAAGTTGATTAAGCTCCATGTCATGGATTGGAGTTAATGCTAACAGCACCCTTATGGAAGCATGTCTAACTATAGGGGAGAACACCTCTTTAAAATCAACTCCTTCCTTCTGAGTATACCCTTTAGCCACAAGCCTGACTTTATACCTCCTAGGTTCACTAGTTTTAAGGCCTTATTTAATTCTGAAAAATCTACTTACAACCCACTGTTCTTCTGTTACCAAGCTTCTTAACCGATATCCATGTGTTATTCGTTTTAAGGGAGGCTATCTTTTTATCCATAGCTCTTTGGTTCATCTGCATCAATATCATAGGATGTAGCAAATGCATATGCTATCAGATCAACATATCCATATCTCTGTGGTGGTCTTGTTTGCCTTTTTTCTCTGTGTTTTGCCAACTGATAACCTTACACTTGAGTCTGTCTTTGAGATTTTGGTTGAGTATCACTTCACTCTTTATGATCTTTACTGTCTTGATTTGAATTTCCATCTTCCTCAGAAGTTTTTTCCTATCTGATTTTCAACTACGGTTTTCCATTTTTTAAACTTATTAAAGACTTGATCCTTATGTTTTATACATAGACCCAAGCCCTCCTTGAATAATCATCAATCATTGACAGAAAATAGTTGCTCCCACCTAATGAACTGGTCTGTGCAGGTCCCTAAAGATCATAGTGTATATAATCTAGGATGCCAAGAGTTTTGCCTGCTAATTTTTAAAAGTTGTTTCTTATAGATTTTCCCAAGACACAATCCTCAGAAAAATCTAACTTTTCTATCTTATCCTTTCCTAGAACTCTTTGTTTCTCAAGCTCTTTTAACCACCTTTTAAAACTCATATGCCCCAATCTTAGATGCCACAGTCTAGTGTTTTCCCCACCAAAGTCAACAATCACACTAGTCATGCCTGTAATTGCCTCACCATCTAGGACATATACTCTATTTCTTGTTTAACCTTTCATAACTATCTTAGAACCCTTCATAATCAACTCTCTACTAGATTCAAGCTTATTGTTAAACCCAATCTGATCAATCAAACCTAGTGAGATCAGGTTCCTTTTCAAGTCAGGAACATATCTGACCTCTCTAAGCTCTCAAATTATCTCATCATGCAGTCTACGACTCACATTCCCTATGCTTGTAACTCTACATGTGACATTGTTTCCCATCATTAATTTTCCCCAATCTATGTCATGGTAATCAAAGAAGTAACTTTTAAATGGGCACATATGAAAGGTGTAATCAGAATCAAGTATCTATTTACCTTTTTGGAGATCCTCAGTAGCCATATATACACCAGTAGATTTATAACCCTCTTTTTCAAAAGTAGCTGCATCACCATTTTTCTCATTTTTCTTGTTCTTCAACTTTGAGCAGTCTTTCTTGAAATGACCTTCCTTGTGACATTGAAAGCATTTCAAGTTTTGAGATTTAAACTTGTCTTTCTTTTGTTTTTTCTTTTTTTCCATAATTTTTGTTAATCTTTCCTTTTACTGATAACCCATTAGCATTTATCATATTTCTAGATTTTTCTTATAACCCTTTTTGTATTCAAAGCAGCCTTCACCTTATCTAAAGATAAAGTTTGTCTTTCATACATAAGGGCATCAACAAAATTGGAATATGATTGGGGCAGAGAACTTACCAAGGGCAAGGCTTTTCCTTCATCATCCAGCCCCTCATCAATGGTTTCAAGAGTATCACAAACTTTGTTAAATTCATCGATATGATCATTAAGAGAGGACCCCTCAACCATCTTCAAAGTGAACATTCTTCTTTTGATGTACAATCTATTAGCCAAAGACTTTTTCATATATGTCTTTTCAAGTTTAGCCCACAGATCAACAACTGTCTTTTCCTTGGCGACCTCCCTTATTACATAGTCCCTTCCTTCTTAGTGACAGGTTCAATTGCATCACCTAACCCCTGTGTTACTAGCAAAGCTTCCATCTTAACCTTCCACATGTTGAAATCATTCTTTCCAATGAACTTCTTCAGATCAATCTTTGTTGACGCCATACTTGTATCTAGTTTGAAGACTAAGCTCTGATACCAACATGTTTGGTTGTGTAGATTAAAAAAATTAACCCATTTTCATCTGGTGATTTTGGGAATATTAATCCCTTTTTTTCACGTGGCTTTATATTGGATAAGATATCTAGTGAAACTAAAATCCTCTCTTCTCTATCATTAAGCCAAAAGCAAAAGCTGGTTAGAATCACCTTTGCAATCAAACAAATGCAAAACATGCACATCTTTATTATGCAACACATCTTGATTTTCTAAAAATTGTATTAGATGATTTGAACAACAATTAAAGGTATTCAAATTTATTTTCTGAATTGATCTTCATTGTTTAAGTAAAATGGGGGTTCAATTATGAATCTTAAAATTAATTTTTTCCTTTTGGTTAGTTTGGCTGTAGGAACTAAAAATTTGCTTTTCTTTTTCGATCGGTAAGTGAATCTTCATGCTTTCCTTAGTTAAATCTCAATTATTTTACTTACTTTTTTCTAACTTTATAATGGCATTCCTTTAATTTTTGTATTATCAATAAATGTAGTTCAATTCCATTGGTAGGTTTTTTTACAAATTTGTTTGTTTTAGGTCTTTTTGTTATCAATTGTCTATTGCTTTATTTTTTTATTTTATATGTAATTACATGATTTCAAACTTTATGATGAATAGACATGGATGAGAGATAAATCTTATTATTCCTACTTGCAAACGAGTTTTGCAAATAGACGATGGTTATCTGTATTATGCTATTTGTTAGGCACATGTGCTCAAGAAATCCACTTTTGCTAGGCATCAAACTCATCTTCAAACTCTAGATGACATAATAGGCAATGGTGATGTAGAATGTGTGAATCAACTAAGGATGGATTGAAGAGATTTTGGGTTATTTTATGGACTACTTCATAGTGATGGGAGCTTGAAAATGGATAATATAATTTCTATAGTTGAGCAAGTTTGTATGTTCTTATATGTACGTGCATATGAAGTAAAACATCGAATAATTAATAATCGCTTCAAATGTTCTAAAGAGATAATTAGTAGATTCTTTAATTCTGTTCTAAGCAGAGTTTCACGACTACAACACATCTTGCTAATATCTCTAGAATTCTTATGCCTGAACATTACACATATGGTAGATGGAAATTTTTATGTTATACCTAAGTTTTAAAATGTCATTTACATTTAAAGTGTGACGTTGGGCATCATTGTCATTCAACTTAATAACTTTTGTTCATATAGAACTGTTTAGGAGCATTAGATGGAACCTACATCAAGATTCAAGTACCTAAGTTGATAAACCAAGACATAGAACAAGAAAAGGTTAAATTGCAACAAATGTCTTAAGGGTTGCTTCACAAGATATGAAGTTTATAATTGTATTACTAGGGTGGGAAGGTTTAGCTTCTGATTCTAGAATACTTTGAAATGCAATATTTAGGGAATATGGATTAAAAGTTCCAATTGGTAAAACTATTTTATTAGATTTAGAATAGTCAGTCCTAAACTAAATAAATTTTTCTTAACCCGTTTTACCTTCTCAATGCTTAGGTTGTTATTTTCTAGTGGATGCTAGGTACATAAATGGTGAAGGATTTTTAGCACCATATAGAGGAGCAAGAAATCATTTATTAGAGTGGAGAAATGGGTGTACTCTTAATAATTATTAAGAGTATTTCAATATGAAGCATGCTTCAATAAGAAATGTAATATAATGATGTTTTGGACTTCTTAAGATACATTGGGCAATCTTACGAAGTCTATCCTTTCATCCTCTAAAGCACAATATAGAATAATGACTACTTGCTACCTTTTACATAATTTTATTAAAAGGTGAATGTCAGTTGACCCAATGGGGAGTGAGATAGATGACAGTAACCTTAGTAGCAATTCAGAGGACCGTGAAACCATTAGTCACGTTTCATCATCTGAGCAATAGACCCCATAAATGGATAATTTAGCACAACAAGTATTTAATGATTAGAGAAGAAATCAAGGGATTTGAAGTTTTAGTTCAATTTTTTTAATTGCATTTGAACTTTGTATTTTATTCTTATGTAATACCATGTGATTTAACACTTTTTTGTCTTATAAAATTGAGTTATTTTTTTTAACACTTATTTTTCCATTATCCTCAGTTATTCCTATTATTTTATGTCCTATTTCACTGCAAATGCATATTTGCTCTTCAATACATGTATTATTATTCATATATAGGGTGGATGGTGTAACTACTAATCAAAATAATGAAAAGGACAAAAAAGGGACAATATGTGTTTACTAATTCGATATTAAAATGGGCTGTAATTGGAATGAAGAATTGGAATTAAAATAAGTTGTTTACTTGGGTTGTAGGAATCGAAATCAGAATGAGCTGTATTGTTATTGGTGTGTTTACTTTATCTTGTAAGCAGAATCAGAATAAGTTAGATTTTTACAAATTACTAAAATGCTCTTAATTAACTATTCTCATAATAATTATTTTGTATTTTAATTATTGTGATTATTGCTATTAAAAAATTATTATTATTATTAATTATTGTTAATAATATTATTATTGTTATTATTAGCATCAGTATATTAATTAAATATAATACTTTTATTGTTAATATATTAATAACAATAATAATAAAATTAATGATGACGAAGATGACGACATTAATAATGATAATAATAATAATTAAAATTCTAAAAATTATAAATTTTAATAACAATAATAATGACATTAATGATAAATTATCATATTAATAATAATAAATAATAAGGACCTATTTGTAAATAATACAAAACTTTTGGGTATTTTCATAAATTCTATAGGGACCAAAATGTAAAAATGACATAACTTGATTGAGGGCAATTTGGGGACTGTGAAAATTCAATGGGGGTAAAAATGAGTAGTTTCGAGAATCGAAATCTAATTCTTAGTTTTGGGAATCAAAATCCAATTCCCAACCCCCGATAGGAATCAAATCTATGGGAATAATTCCTAGATGTGTGGGTCTCACATGATTCCGATCTTAATTTTTATTCTTATTTTTTGAAGTAAACGTTATTAATGATTCTAATTTCCTAATCTGGGATATAAATACACCATTAATAAATTTTCATGATAGTAAGAAATAATATATTTTTAATTGATATAATTTTTGTTGTTTTCCCCCCTTATTTTAGCATAATAAGAATGCTGAAAAGTGGAGGAACAAACCATTTCTATTGTATGAGAGGCTTGCATATGTTTTTGAAAAAGATTGTGCTACTAGGAAAGGAGCTGAAACTTCCTATTGACATGATAAAAATGAAAATTAAATTAATCTTGAAACTGAATTTGAGGTTGGTGAAGTATTATCTCTCATATCAGTGGAACAAGGTCAAACAAATCATCTAAAAGGAAAAGGGCTACATCAACTGATCCATTGGTTGGAAGCTTGGAAAAATTTACATGTATATTTCAGGATGTGATGGAAAAGTCAAATTAGAGTGAGGATAACCTCGTTGGTAAGATATCAAAGGAAAGTATCAATTGGTTACTTACTGCTGACATGCTGATATGAATGAATCTTTCACTTCATCGAAGAGTTAGAATAAAATGTTTCCACAATGCCAAATATTTAATTGATTGCTTACCATCTTGATCCTGTTTATCATACTACTAGCTATACTATTAGTTGTACTTCTTTCATGATTGATTCATTCACTACTTCATCGAAGAGTTAGAATAAAATGTTTCCACAATGCCAAATATTTAATTGATTGCACACCATCTTGATCCTGTTTATCATACTAGTGGCTATACTATTAGTTGTACTTCTTTCATGATTGGTTCATTCACTACTTTACTTGGGCATGATAATTAAGAAGGGTGGTATTTTGTGATCTTTTTTGAGCAAAAAATTAACCGTTTGTGGTGTCCGTGAATGGTGAGTCTATGAAGTTGATGATAATTATATATATATATATATATATATATATGTAACTAATCATATGAATTAGATTTTGTTTGTAGTGATTGTCAACTATTTGTTTTAAATGGTACCGACCATCTTTTTATAAGTATTCAACCACATTTTAGAGTGGCTTAATGATGAACATATATAATGTATCAAATACTTTACAAATAATTGTTTAGTTGTTGTCTTATGTAATTAAATATATTATACGATAAACTCTATCTTATTTAGATTGAATTGTTGATCTATAGTTTAATGGAATGATATATAATCTATATATTGAGATGTGGAGTGTTATTGAGTTAGGTGTTGCATTTTTTAATTAATGTCATTTACAAAAGAAAAATGTTATTAAAAAATTATTGTCAAAATTTAAACATAATTTATTTCACTTAATTTTTATACCTATTATCATTATTCTTATTATCCAATCTTATAGTCAAACATAAGATAATATTGTTATAGTCCTATCTGACATTACACCAAATAAAAAATAACATTGTATTTAATTCAGAATAATTTAATATAATGTAATCCAATCTAATTTTAAATGTTAATCCACTTCAATTCTGTCTTTCAAATGTAACCGTAGGGTACGTATTCCAATCTCATCATGAAAGGCCATTGGTGGCAAGAGATGGTTCAATAAAAGCATGTTATTAGTTCATTAATTCATTTATTTCAAATTTCAGTAAACAATTAAATGCAAGCCAACCGAATTGGAAATGTGAAATGTAATAAAATAGAAAAAAAAATATTTTCTCTTAATTCCTGTTAGAGCACATCGGATGGTGAAGGATAAAGGATGATTAAAGAGTGGAGCTTTTGGCAATACCATTGTTACTCTCGTTTCACGCCTAGTTACTTGAATAATAAACTTTTTTCCGTTTCTCTTTCCATTTATTTTCTCTGGTTCTCTTGCTTCCTAAACACTTTTACTTCAGATTTTCTTGACTTTCTCAATTCATGAAATGATTTGTTTCAATTGTTTTCAAGACTTGCAACTTCTTTTTAAATGCCTTTTCAATTTTCCTTCTGATCTGTTTTTTTTTTTTTTTCCTTACACACCGAAAACTCTTGCTCCGTTCATTCAACCAAAAAATTTCCATGTAGAATACATTCCTTGTAATTTTATATGCATTACACTTTTAATATAATAAAATTTTAAGTTTCTATAATAATCAACCGTATGTTCAAGGCTCATCTGCTAAGTTCAAGTGTTTTGACCGTAAAATTCATAAGCTGCTCTATAACAGCCTTCCAACAATATCACTCCCAAGTATCAAAAGAATAAGAAAAAAATATCACTCCCAAAGACTCTGGTTGACCGAATTTGATCTAGGGATGGTAAATTGATCTATTCAAATTGGATATCCATATATCCAATTTAATTGGATTAGATAATATTCATTCAAAATCTTCTTGGATATGAATATGGATATTGATATTTTTAAAAATATCCAATTAGATATTGAATGGATATGGATATTTAATGGATATCCAAAATCCAATTAATTTATCCATTTAAAGTTAAAAAAAATTATATTGTTAAACTAAAATTAAAAAAACAACAAAATCTAATTTCCTCTTATATTAAATAGTGAAGAATTTAAATTTCTCTTATATTAAAAACTAAAGTTTCTAAAATTATCCTTTAATTTTTTAACTTATTTAACGCTATTAATAATTATTATTTTATTTTATTGATTTAATATTATAAATGGACCTCCATCGGAAAGTTGCCGGACCACCGCCGGACCTCACCGACCCATCACCGAACCACAACCAAACCTCGCCGGAAAGTCGTTGGACCACCGTCGGCATCGTCGGAATGTGGCTGGACCTCTGCCGGACTTCGCCGGACCTCCACCACGGGTCACTGGACCACCATTTTATTTTATATATATATATATATATATCATTACTAATATAAATAGTTTAATAGCCAAATTTGATGTTGTAATTTTAACTATTTGATATTATTATTTTTATATAATAAAAATAAAATATCTATGGATATCCATCCATGGATCTCCATATCTATATGGATAGAATTCATATTCATATCCAATATTAAATACTGAATATGGATATGAATATATCCATTATAAATAATTATGAATTTATATTTAGATCGATATTATCCATCTATAATTGAATATTTGCCATCCCTAATTTGATCTCTCTATTTTATTAACCACTTACTTTTATTAGCAAACACAGTTCAATTACTTTAAAAAAAAAAATAAAAATATGCATCAAACTATATTAAAACTGCTTTAAAGTAGAACATTATTTTATAACCACATGATTAAAATTATAATAAATTTTTTAATATTTAACACTTTGCGTGTGGCTGTGATTCTAAGGTAGCCATAATCTTATAATAATAATGATAGAAAAACTGATTATCATATGTAAATCAACTAAATACATTTATGTGAGCTATGAAATAATCTGCGTTCTTGTTTTCAATCAAGGCTATGAGACATCAATGTACTGAGTTCGACACATGTTTTAAATTACAAAGTTTGATTCAACTACGATTCAACTAATCATGACATTTCTTTGACTAGAAGGGAAGGACATATGAAGACCCAACACAAAACAGCAGTCCCATTGTGGGTACGCATAGCAGGTAACAAATCAATAACTGAACGAGGCTAAAGAAAATACTGCAGCACTGTTCTTATAGTCTTCTTGGATTTCTTTGACGTACTGATGTCCATTTATCTGTCTTTCCCACCGTGTTAAAGATAGAAGTTATCATAAACACTGTAACAACTGATGCCATGAGAAAAGAATGTGTCTTGCTACTCCACAAAGGTGCTGGTAACTCCACACCCACTGATGCAAACCTTTCTTGAGACTGCCTTTGCCTGCAAATCAGGCCACAATCAAAAGGGTCAGACATATGACATAAGCACAAGGTTATTAGATTTTTAAGACAGCAATTGAAGATCAAGTTGACTGAAAGCTTAACGACTGGATGTGGTATTGAATGTTGATTAATTAATGGTCAATCTTTAAGCCCAACATATCATGAATCTAATGCATCAACAGATGATACTTCTACAAATCTATTGCCTAAGGGACGCTTCAACCATCTTATTCTAACAAAACATGTTAGTTATGTGAATGTGTGAATTAGTTGACAAGTGCAAACCTCATACAGTGCCTTCAAAAAATGATACCAAGGCACAGTATTAATTGGATGTTGGTTGTGGCTTAATCAACCTTCAGATGACAAAGAATTAAGTAAAATATGGTGTTGTCAGTACAATGTGTAGAAATGATCCATAGAAAATTCCAAGTCAAATTATCTGAATATCCAAATAAGCTATTTGAAAATTATATGCATTGCGTGAAGTAGAGTTACAAATTTGTAGATATAGGAGCAAACTTGAAAATAATATTAGATATTAAAGGTGATCGTCTTAATGGTCTACTGTTTGAAACTCTCAAGGAGTGCCCCAGCCGGTATCCCATAGTATATTTGTGTTTCTGCATGTGTAGATGTCTGCACGGTTGCATTTATTGCCATTTATACACTCCTCAAATGTTTCTAACATGAAAGGATTTATGCCAGGGCATTATTGCCAGTGACATGAAGTCACTTTTTCAGCAGAAACGTATGATAGTTGACTTCTGATTCCAAATTATCAAATCCAGAAACTATTTAGTTAAACCAAAACGAGAGAAATGAATTCGCGTTTGCAATATCCAATAATGTGTGATGTGTCAAGTAGCATAGTGAAACAATTCTTTTAGAACAAAAAATACAGGAATGTGTTTGGTACTAATATCTTGGAAAGCAGAAAAGTTGTGCAAGTTTTTTAATCCAGGTTTCAGTAAAATTTAAGACTGGATTATAGAAATTCTGCTACTTCTCAAATTGCAAGACGAAAGTAATGATGGAAAGTAATAAGCATAAGATGTCAAAATGAAAAAAAATGAAAACTGTCACTGATGCATACCCCAAAAAACACTTGATTGAGTTCCACCAAGACCCAACACTTTTTATATCCTGGCTATGCATTTTCCAGTCTCTAACTTTGGCAGATTTTGGCTGAGCTGCCTCTGAAAGGAAAAGGCAGAAATAAAATTACAAATACAAATTAAAACAGGAATATGGATTTTCCTTTCAGGCAATCTTAATGGTAAAATGACATGTTCCGGCAATTATTTAAAAATGCATAAAGTACCAGTGCTGATTGTAGATACTGAATGCCATTTGCCCGGCGACTTAAGAAAAGCTATTTCCTCTACAAGTGCACGTTCTGCATCACTGCCATGTTGACAACATAGAGGATGAGAAATTTGTCATGACAACCAGATTATCCACACAAGGTAAACAACCTTCTTTACTTCAGCTGGCAAGGAGAATTTCTTAACCATACGAACTAAATTAAAATTAAAAAAAAAATCTAAAATTGGCCGTCACCTTAAGCCAATACTCACTAACAGCAACCTACTGATGCAACTTGAACCAACACGCTAAACATAATGTTAATGTCTCAGACGACGAAGACAGTAACATGTATCATGAAAAGTTTCTAAAAAACTGGAAAAAGGTTGTGAAAATTAGAGAATCGTCTTGACATCTTGTAAAAGATTGTGAAACAAGACATGAAATGTAAAAATCTACATCAATAAAATTTTAAGTTTAAATTAATCAGAATTTTTTACTCTTTTTTTAAATTGTTTTTGGATAGGAAACAGTAAAACTGGGCCAATTTTTTTAGGTAAGGAACCTCTTCTCGTTTTTTTTTCCCTCCTTGCCTCTCCTTATCTTCATAATCTAGTGAAAGCTGGCTTGATTGGTAAATAAAGTGAAAAATGCTAGCTTAATTGTCAACATCAAATACAAAACTCATCCTAGCCATTCATTGACAACGAGCTGCAAGGAGAAAAGAAAACACAAGGAGAGGTTTCTATTCTTTCCTTTTTAAAAAAAAATCTAAAATTAATCAGAAATTTAGAAAAGCCAAAAACTGGCCAGCAGTGAAACAAAGCCCACTCCTAAACAATTTTTTCAATGTCATTATAAGCTCTTACGTATATGAATCATTGCTTGTAGGAATGATTTTTGTCGATCCTTATTTTTATAAATATAAGACAAGTGATCCAGTAAAATATATTGAGATAATTCAGGGAATTTCTATACTAAAAAATTGAACTTGTTAAAAAGAATTCAAACCTGATATCTTTTGGGATCAGAACATTCACAATAAAGAGATGATCACCACAAACAGAAGGATTATTTTTGTCGATCCTTATTTTTATAAATATAAGACAAGCGATCCAGTAAAATATATTGAGATAATTCAGGGAATTTCTATACTAAAAAATTGAACTTGTTAAAAAGAATTCAAACCTGATATCTTTTGGGATCAGAACATTCACAATAAAGAGATGATCACCACAAACAGAAGGATTATTTTTGTCGATCCTTATTTTTATAAATATAAGACAAGCGATCCAGTAAAATATATTGAGATAATTCAGGGAATTTCTATACTAAAAAATTGAACTTGTTAAAAAGAATTCAAACCTGATATCTTTTGGGATCAGAACATTCACAATAAAGAGATGATCACCACGAACAGAAGGATTATTAATGTCTGGAACTCCCATCCGTTGCAATTTTACTGTATCTCCAGGTTGAATTCCAGAAGGAATTCGTAGATCTTTCATTCCTTCAACAGTTTCAACCTGAATTTATTTCAAGATCTTTAATGCAATTATAAAGGCACAAAAATACCATCAGCAGTAGATCTCTAATGGTAATAAAACCACAGCTTCTCTATCTGAAAAAGCATTTTAGAGACATGAATAGGGCAGAATTGAGGAAAATATGCAAAACCATTCTGATGCCGCTGTTGAATATTTAAGAACTCTAGCAAAGAAACAAAAAAATATTATGATGCCACTGTGGAATATATATTTACAAGTACACAGAAAGAAGAAACAAAAAGATACTATAAAACTATAAAAGAATAGCAGAGTTCAACTGTTTTTTCAATTCCCAAGATTTTGTACTTAACTCTACTAATTGAACCAAAAGTAACTTATCCAAAATGGCATTACAGGTTGACTACCATTGCATCCATCTATCTGTAGATAAATTAACAATTCAACTTGATGAATCAGCTAGGATGCTTCAAATTTTTCCATTCACATTTGAGAAGTTCACCCATAATGTCCTGGACACTTTCATTCCTACTTACAAGTGTCTATATGTTCACAAGTGTGCAAATGCGCATGTAAGAATATATACACACATGTTACAGCAGTACGAAACCACATCAGAGGAAAGGCCTGATTTGAATAACCAGATAACTAATGAGACAATTTACTCTCAAAACATACTAGGAGTGCAGATGAGAAGTTAGGATGTTCATAACAGAGAATAAACTCAGAATAGTGTAATCTAATAAGATATATGCCAAAAGTTTTCTGCTTCGGCAATAACCAACCTCCATTGAAGTCCCTAAAATTGCCTCAGTATAATCTACACTAATCTTTGATAAAAGATTTAGGCCATCCCTATGAATTCCCTGCTTTTCATCCACATGGAGGGCTACAAAGAGATCACCAGCTAAACTCCTGGCGGAGAAAAAACAAGTGAATTGCTTTAATTAGTCTGTTCACAGTTATTAAGCAACATCAAGCCAAAATATATAAGTAAGAGATGGTATTGCAGATTCTGAAATGTAACTGCCAATTAGGGGAAGATTACATGGTCCCCAAAGACAACAAAATATTTTCAATGAGACTGCAAAAATAAGTTAATAAATGAGAAATATATATCATTCAAAAGTACCAAAAAAAAAAAACAACCAACATAAATCATTCAAGAGTTTCATCCAGTCATTTGCATGGCAAACAGATTAATTAAATAAAGATCCCACAAGAAGGATCATAAGATTAAATAAAGATTCACATGAATCTTTTGCATACCACTTCCTGGAATCATAGTAGTTTCTATTCTATTTGAGAGGTAGGACTATTCCTATCCATCCTTTCTAGATGTATCTTATTTTTCATTTTTGACAAAATATGCAGACTGTCAAGGTTACCAAACAAATAAAAACAACATCATAAGGAAGAAAACCAAAATGAACCACTCAAAGAGATTAATATCACAGTTAAAGAATCAGGATAAAAAGTATAAATTCTTAACTCAATAATGAAAAAGGAAAACTTCCACATGCATCTTTGACTTTGCAGAAGATATGGCTTATTTGAATTAAATTGAATTTACATTGGACAAATAACTAGCCTGTGTTCCCAATTAAGGGGACAAGCAAAAAGTCTAGATATCAATCTCCTGTCACACCAAACTTGGAGGAGGAATTATTTATTTTATGTTTTTATGTGGTTATGGGTTGGGTGTGTGATGTATAAGATAAAAAAAATAAAAATAAAAAAAGAGTAAACACCTAGGTTTGAACTGGCAGACTTACATTGCAGTCTAATGGGTTTGAAAAGATTTCACTATAGCCTCTTTGCATGGGAATGGAAAAGGGGAGCTTTTATATGTTGATAATTACCTTCATTGCTAATTACGAGCTTAATTGCCTAAACAGCCACATCCTTTCTACCCTTCAGCCATTTGCCTCTTTCAAAGCAGCTGTAATAGCTACAAAGACCTTTCCCCAACTTATTTTTTCTTGCAGCAGTATGCCATCATCATCAATCCAAGAAAAATAACACCAGCAGCATGTCATCGCCACTAATCCAAAAAACCATGCACCATTGAACCTTCAAAATGATAACCTTAGCCTTCAAATTACAACTCACAAGTCATAAATTTTAAAGTCGTCCCAATCTGTGAAACTCTATATCCGAAGAAAAAGATGGATGGGTTACCTTACTGCCAGGATTCCTGAACCTGATGCAACCGATCCTAAGAATGAAACTTGATATGAGGAGGACTCAATGATTATGTCTTGGGTTCATAAATTCCAAGCAATCAGAGACTAGCCAAACAACTGCCAATGAGACATGGAAGCCATTTCTAAAACTTATTTTAAGGTGGGAACAACAACTCAACCATATAAGTTGGAAAGGGTTGTATTCATGACCACCAAGGAAACTTGACAATAATAAAGCATGACATGCTTCCAATTTGTGGCTTGACTTAGACCATGACAAGGACATTAACTGCTTACCAACTATCATAGGTGGGCCCAGAAGAAAATGAAGGACTCACTAAAGATAAAATAGAAAGACTAGAAAGGTTTGCAAATCAACTTGAGGGATCTGACTGCACACCTCCAGCCTCTGTCGTGCTCCTTAGATCAGACAGCACTTAACCCCACTGCCACAAGTTCCTCTAGAGATATATTTTCATGTCCTTGGATCATTGATTCAAGTGCTTTGTTCATATGACTTGCCAATCAGGCTTATTTCTTTCAAAATTTTCATATTCCAGTCAAGCAGGATATTTGTCCATGTGGGGAATTTGGAATTTTATTATTAATGAAGTTAAAAAATCCAAATAAAAAGATTGGATCAACAAAACAAGCTTAAATATAAAAAAGCAGAATGAATAACATTCAGCAACTCTACATTCGTTGTACGCACCTTCTCCTATCAAAATTCCCCTCTCCTCGAATTTGCATGGTGGCTCCGTTACTAACACCAGGTGGGATAACCACTTTCATACTTCTTTTTGACTGTACTTCACCATTACCACCACATCTTCGGCAATGATCAATTATTATCTTACCATCACCACCACACTTAGAGCATGTAGATACCTATAAATCATATAAAGTATCACCCATAAACAGGAAGTAAACATAAAACAAATAAGAGAGTAGGAGATCTTTTGGACGTCCTACATAACATGCATTTTTCTTGTTGCCAAGAAGATATTTTAAATAGACATACAAATTACAATCAGTTGACGAGCAAAAACATTAAGCAACTCAAAAAATATATTGACATGAAATGTTACTTTCCCTGCTCACTCACATCTGACACTATAAAGTAAGCTTTCATGCAGAAGCAGGACAGCTTATAAAATTTACGCAGGGGGGAACGAAGACCAGAAAAAATGGGGGAATTAATTGAAGAAATAGTGGGAGAAACTTATTAAATTGTGGAGTCACAATGCAGAGGAAGATGAACATCATTTAGATTTTTCAGGTTTTGCAATTTTCATGTATTTCTTAATTGAGTGGGTTTTATATATTCATGTTAGAAAGTAGATTTCCTAAGATTTTGAATTGATGTTTTCTTTTGGATTTGGCCATTACAAATAGGGCTTTGTATATCAACTAGACTTTGATGACTAATAATAAAGAACATGTTTTTTCCCTAAATTTCTTTTGTCATTTCTCATTTTTCCCTCACTGATTTTTCCACATTTCTTCCGGTTACCAGGTTCTTCTATTATTTTGCCATTTAATTTTATCCTCTTTCTATCCAAATAACTCCTGATGAGTAATTCGGCCAAATAATGCACCACTTGAGAATACGATCAGTGCAGCATGGTTAAACAAGGCCGCAATAGCTAAACAACTTCTGAGGTGGGCCTACGAACACAAGCTTAAGGTGCTAGATGGACCAAGTACTCTCATAAATAGGGATGGCAAAAATCCCCACGGGGACGGGGACCCTTGGGGATTTTTCTTACTCGGGAAAGGTATGGACACAATTTTATACCTAATTTCTTATTCGGGGAAGGGACGGAGACAAATTTTTACCCAATTTCTTATTTGGGGAAGGGATGGGGATGAAGTGGAATCCCCATCCCCTACTCATTTCCCCATTTCCTTGTATTAATTTTAAATTTTGATTTTATTTTTTAAAATTATTAATAAATGAATAATGAAATTTAAATTATAAAATATTAAATATTAGTATAAATAATAAATATCAAAATATTTATACAAATCTGTTATAAAAATTTCGAGCCTACTAACTAGTTGTAATCCTGAATTACTATTCAACCATACCTTATTCTAAAGGCCTTTGCCCAAAACTATTTTAGATTATAAGTCATGTTTCTTAGATTATTTTTATTGTTTTAAATTTGAAACCTGATACTATCTTTCAATTTGTCACATTCCTTGAGGAAGAACAGGAGGAGCATAAGGTGTAAGAGTAAATGCTTTTATTAAAAATATTAATTTTAGTATCTATACCCATTTTATTTATTTCATTATTGATATAAAAATAAATTTTTTATTATAGGATTATAAAGATTGACGAAGATAATTATTTTGATAATTTGTATTTTGTAGTGTGATTTTTGTAATAGATTAATGTGAGTATAAAATATATTGTCAAACCTTAATTTTGTTTAAATTTTTATTTTAATATGATTAAATCAAGTTCAGAAATTAAAAATGTATTAGTTATTCGGGGATCGGAGGCCCCTCGGGGATCCCCTCTTATTATTTGGGGAGGGGACGGGGATTCCCTCAAGCAATTTTGATGGGGACAGGGAGGGGATGGGGATATGTGGAGAATATCGGGGATGGGTGTGGGGATGTCGGTCCCCTCCCCTCCCCATTGCCATCCCTACTCATAAACCTAAGCAAGGATTTTCTCTTCTTATAACATTTTTTTGTTAGCCTCCCGCGATTCAAATAGTGGGCCTCCAAGCTCATTAATTCCACAGCTTAATTGCTTGAATGTAAAAGATAATCAAAATTCAACTACTATGCCTAAGCTACATCAAATAAAAAGTTTAATAAAATATCAGCGGTTCTAATTCAAACCCAATTGCATAAATGCCTCTCTCCTATAGGAAGTAAAATGTGCATTCTCATCCAGCAGTAAAAAGAGACTTTAACCCAAAAAAAAAGAAGTGGTGTAAAGATATAGGTCAACTACCTGTTCTACTTATGAGCTCCAGAGATTACAACTTACAGAACAACAAAACTTTAACAGCAACTACCATGATCTGTTGTGAAAAATTACCTGTGAGATTAATCCGAATGGTGTTCTCCGAGTTTTCATTACTCCTCCTCTACCCCCACAAGCATTACATGATTGTATGCAATTACTAGATTTGGCACCGGTTCCACCACAATTATCACATGTTTCAAAACAAGAAACTTCAATCTCACGCTTTCCTCCGAAAATTGATTCTTCAAAGCTCAAATGCAGGTCATACCTACAATACAAAAGAAGACCAAAAAAAAAATTCAAAATCAAAAGAACACAAACTGTACACTCAAAAAGACAATAATAATACACTGTTAAATGCAGGAAGAAATACGTTGCCTGAAAGTTGTGTTCGTAGAACACCTACTTTCTAAAATTTCATGAGAGTGGTCATTTTAGAGAATATACAATGTAGAAGCTATTGAAGGTTAAATGCTAAAAGCGCCAACGCATTTTCTTTGGCCACAAAAACATTAAGGAGATAGAATGGAGGCCCTCACACACTTGGGAATTTATTTTATGTGATGACCCAGTTCTTAAAGATTTTGCATCATGTTTTCCAAACATTATATAGTAACTTGAATGTAGGAAAACAGAATAATGGCAAGATAGGAGAATTAGTTTGATTAAACTGAGGATGCGTTTTAACAATTATCAAAGCCTCCAGATAGAAATAGAGATATATTGATTTTCACCTTCTGTCTTCATTTTATTTATACACAGAAACCGTATTTGTTAAAATAAAAATTACTATCAATGTTAAAATAAATGTAGGACTGACTAGCAGAAAGGAGGAAGAGAAAAAGAGAAAAAAGAGGGAAGTTTATAGAGGGAGATGAGAAACAAGAGAAGATAAGGGAGAGAAATACCATTTCCATTATTTCAATAATTTAGCAAGTCTACCTACTTATAAGCTTAGGAATGAGAATCCTACCCTAATATAAGCTTAATCTTAGATATATAGACTTTATCAAAGATAAAAATAATAATCTAAACATCTTAAACTAATATGATGAAAATAACACTGAAAGGAAATCAAAATTTCCTAGTTAGCCATGAAATTATTTTAGAACAACAAACAAACTAGCTCATTTTAAATTCCCAAATTGGATAATAACAATTTAAAAAAAAAAAAAAATTCTCAGTTCTGGACAAGAGCATGTAAGTTTGTCACTTCACTCGCTGCACTGAGTAAATTTTGACAGTAAGTTAATGTGAATTTACATTTGATCCATTACAAAGCAAAAACAAATTAAGTAGAAGTTCACAGCAAGCAAAACCAACGTTATTGTTATCCATTTGAAAGTGCGATACAATAGCAAGGAAATACTACTTCAGTTCAAAAAAGATGAAGCGGAGTGAATCATCCTACGTAACTAAATACTAATGCGATTCAACCTTTCGTAACAGATATTGAGGCATGGTGGTTGAAGATTAATACGAATTTATTTGAGCGACAGAGCGAGCAAAACAACTGACAGATATCTAGTGAGTAAAATTCTAGAGACTGTACTTTTCTGGACACCAATCCACACAATGATAATGATGGACCGTTTTCAAAGGTACCTAGTCAATGATAAAAGTCTAGTAGATAGTTACCGAATGTCAAGACCAAAATTTCGTTTGTTTCCAAAATTGAAGTTAATGCCTCCGGCCTCACCCACTCCTCCAAAGAGCCCATCTGAACCGCCAAAGAATGCACTATATAATTCAAAAGGATCCACCTAAACATTAAATTTGATAATGTCAAAAATGCATAAACATGCACGAGCAGATACTTAATGAAGAAAAGGAAAGTGGAAGAATGGTTAGAGTAAAAAGGCTACATTCAAAAGACAACCAAAAATCTGCTAACTTGGCTAATTTGGAAGGTGATCGTACCCCCTGTGAAGTGTTGCTCAATCCATCATATTCTCCAGTTATACCTGCCTCACCAAAGCGATCATATAGAGATCTTTTCTCATCATCTGACAGGACCTGCACAATTGCTTCATTAACAAATAAAATGAGAGAGAACGCTGATGATTTAGAAGCAGGCTAATATTACAAGCTAACTAATTTGGTAATTTGATTCCCATCACCAATGAGAAACCATGCTACTAATACAGAAAAACTGCCTAGAGACAACACAGAAAAATAAATCAACAAAAAATAGAAAGTTAACCACTTTTACTGTATCTGGAAAAAATTACTAGGTTGGGCAGAAAGATAAATGATCAAGAAAATTGTTTTTTAAAATTCATGTGAAGAACAGCTACCTCATATGCAGAACTTATCTCTTTGAACTTCTCTTCAGCTGCAGGACTCTTGTTGATATCCGGATGATACTGCATAATCAAACCAAGAAGACATTAACAAAATCAAAAAGATTAGAGCTGGTGCCGTTATATTGTCAAGTGATTCACATCAATTGATTCAAAGCATAAAAATTACCTAAAAATGTATTTATATTGATGTCTTTATCTCAAAAAACAAAAAAAAAAAAAAATTGGATTATAGCACTAAATTTAATTAAAAACAAAATTAGGAGAGTCAGTTTTGGCAACAAATTGGGGAACATCAAAACAAAAATTATTTTTAATGAAAGTAAGATTAAATTTTATTTTTACTAGGCTAAATATTTCGAACCAGAGAACGAATAAAAAATTAGATTAAGAAAAGTAAGAAATAATAACAATTAATTAATTAATAAAGGAGCAAGTGTACAGACCTTACGAGCAAGCTTTCTGTAAGAGGTCTTGATCTCCTGCAACGTGGCATTCTGACGAACATTCAAAGTGGAATAGTAATCTGTACCAGCGGCCCTGATCATTCCCATTCGATGACTCCGATTATTGCAAGAAGAATAATTCCATTTGGAGCTGAAGCTCGTACTTAGATGAAGCTTCAGATTGACATAAGATGGACTAGCAATTACGGGCATACTTCATAAGTTGGAGGCGTTAACAGGGAAAAAAGGAACAAGAGATAATGAAGTTTTTATGCATATATGCCAGAAATGAAATTTAGCCACCATCAGTGCATAAGGAGGCCAGAAACGACAGACTTCCTGTGACGTTTTGGAGCTTGTTGATTTGAAAATTAAAATTGTTTTTACCACCGCGGCTTTTAATTAAAGATACCCAAAATTAGGTATGCCTCATACTTAGAAAATTATATAGGTACGTCTTTTTAAGTGGTATAAATGTCCCAAAAAAAAATATAAAATAAATACAACTCACTCTCACACACTTTTTACTTCTCACGCTGATTAACTCCACATAATAAAAACTCGCTTCATATTCTCAAAATCACTCACGAACAGTCAATGTATTGAAATTTTAATTTACAGTTAGGTGCATTATTTATTGAATGAATTGATACGAATTTCGTCAAAAACTAACGCGATCATAATCAATTTAGTCTCCAAGATCTGAAATTGAATGGAACCACGACCCAATACTTATTTAGGTAATAACTTAGATTTCCTTTGTTTCGGAAATAGTTTTTTGCGCATGAGTAACCACATCCAATCGTCGGGTTCAAAGACCAGCTTATGTCGCCCTTTGTTGGCTTTGTTTTGCATATTACTTAGTTCTCCACTCGATGTTAAACTTTGCCTTCTCGTGTATTTATTTAACAATTTCAGGCTTTTTCTTACCATCTAAGTTTAACACGCTTAGAAACAGGCAATAGAGTTAAGTCCAATGGGCTTAAAGGATTAAAACTATAAAAAATTTCATTAGTAGCAGAATGAACAGAATGATTATAAGTAAACTCAACGTGCGGTAAATAATCTTCCGAAGTTTTGATTTTTTTTTTTTTAATGATAGCTCGCAACAGAGTAGATAAAGTATTCACAACTTTTGTCTGACCAATTTCGGTTTGACCATTAGTTTGAGGGTGATAAGTAGTAAAAAACAATAACTTAGTTCCTAATTTAGCTTATAATGTTTTCCAAAAGTAATTTAAAAACTTGGCATCCCTATCAGAAACAATTGTCCTTGGCATACCATGCAACCTCACAATCTTCCTAAAGAATAGGTCAGGGACATTAGAAGCATCATCTGTTTTGTGGCATGGAATAAAATGTGTCATCTTTGAAAATCTATCCACAACTACAAAAAATTGAGTCTCTTCTTCATTCAGACTTAGGTAACCCTAGTAAAAAATCAATCGAAACATCAGTCCAAGGCGCACTAGGTATTGGTAACGAGGTGTATAAGCCATAGGGCTGCACTTTGGATTTGGCTTGTTTACAGGTAAGACATCTACCACAAAGTCTCTCAACATCTCGTTTCATATACGGCCAATAAAAGTGTTCTTGCAAAATTATAAAAGTGTTCTTGCAAAATTGCTAAAGTCTTACAACTTCAAAATGGCCCATCAACCCTCCTCCAAGGGATTCTCTCACTAACAAATCTCTCAAAGAACAATTAGGTACATATAGTTTATTTTCTCGAAATAAGTAGCCATCATGCCTAAAGTATTTACTAACTGCGGTCTTTTCACAAGCTTGGTATTCAAGATTAAAATCATGGCTACCAGCATATAATTCCTTAATATATTTAAAACCAAACAATTTAGAATTAAGTGTTGAGATTAAGACATACTTGGCGGGAAGCGCATCTGCAACAAAGTTTTCCTTACCTTGCTTGTAACGAAAGACATATGAAAACATCTTTATGAATTCTACTCATCAAGCATGCCTCTTGTTCAGTTTTTGTTGGCCTTTAAGGTGTTTCAAGGACTCATGATCAGTGTAAATTACGAACGCCTTAGGCCATAGGTAGTGCTGCCAAATTTCTAACACTCGAACTAACGCATACAAATCCTTCTCGTAATTAGTCGTCGCTTCTGCATTAGGACTGAGCTAATACTAATACCTGAGGCATCAAATTTAATTTCAAACGTTTTATTAAAGTTAGGCAAGGACAATAAGGAATCATTGTTAGCTTTTGCTTGATCGTTTGAAACAGCTTCTCTTGCTCTTCTCCTCATTTGAATCCAACATCTTTTTTTATTACTTCAGTAAGTAGTGCGACTAATGTGCTAAAATCTTTCACAAATCGTCGGTAGAAACTAGCGAGCCCATGAAAGCTTTTTACATTACTTACACTTATGGGACTCGGCTAATCTTGGATTGCATGTACCTTCTCCTTATCAACTTGTATACCCTGTGCACTTATAACAAATCCTAGAAACACAAGTTTGTTGGTGAAAAAGGTACACTTCTTCAGATTTGCAAACAACGTTTCTTTTTCAAGCACATTTAAAACAAATTTCAAATGTGTTACATGATCGTCTATGTTTTTGCTATAAATGAAGATATCATCAATATAAACAACAACACACTTGCCAATAAAAGCTCACAAAACATGATTCATAAGTCTTATAAAAGTGGTCTGGGCATTTGTCATACCAAAAGACATGACTAACCATTCATACAAACCATATTTTGTTTTAAAGGCAGTTTTCCATTAATCTCCTTCTTTCATTCTAATTTGATGATATCCACTTTTCAGATCAATTTAAGAAAATACAAACGACCCATATAATTCATCAAGCATATCATCTAACATAGGAATGAGATGTCTATACTTTACTGTTATGCTATTGATGACTCGACAGTCAACGCACATCCTCCACGTCTCATCCTTTTTAATAACTAATAAAACCAGAACTAGACATCGACTCATGTTTTCTCTTATGTACCTTTTTTTCCATCAATTAATTAACTTGGCTTTGAAGTTTCTTGGTCTCCTCCGAGTTATTCCTATAGGCTTGTCGATTTGGAATGGTTGCACTGGGCACAAAATCAATCCGATGCTCAATTCCTCGGATTGGAGGTAAACCATGTGATGTTTCCTCTGGAAAGACAACATAATAATATTTCTATAAGAGAGAAATAATAGAACTAGGCAAAGTAGAGTCAAGTTCGTTAGTGTTTAAGAAAGCCTCTTTATACAAAAGTACAATCATTGGCTGATGTGAAAACAACGCTCCTTTTATCTCACTCGTTCTTGCGTAGAAATTATTTTTTTTTTCCTCTGACTTTCTCTTAATGGCTGCATTTTTCTTGGCTTATTCTCCCTCATTGTTCTTAGCTTCTTTTTTATTTTCAATCTCTTTTTCTTTTGCTCACTCTTTCTCTATAGGTTCACTTGGTCTTCATAAATCTACTTTGGTATCAATGGAACAAGTGATGTTGCTTTATTAAATACAAATGAATATTTGTTGGTGAAACCATCGTGCTTCACATATTTTTCGCATTGCCAAGGTTGCCTAAATAACAAGTGTTCATCACATGACACCTTATCTTCATACTCACTAATTCGTAAAGTCACTAGCACCTGTTTGTTTATTTTTACCTCAGCACTATCATTCAACAACTATAGTTTGTATAACCGTGGGTTTTTAAGTGTCGGAAGCCCTACTTCTCTACCATGATAATACTAGCAACATTAATACAACATCCTCCATCAACAATCATACTACATACTTTGTCTTGAACATAGTACCTAGTCTGAAAAATGTTTTCCCATTGCACTGCTTCATCTTCCTTTACTTGTACACTCAAAACTCTCCTAACTGCTAAAGTCAATTCCCTAGGGGCTGTATACACTTCATCTTCAACGTCTTGTAATGGTGGCATCTTATTTTCTTCCCTTTCATCTTTAGTTACAATCTCACCATTGTCCCACAATACCATAACTCTTTTATTCACACATTCACTTACTCTATGCCCCCTTGCCTTGACATTTAAAAACTTAGTGTCACGATTCCTAATAGTAAGAGTCATTGTGTTACCTTGTGAATTGTGCTTGAAGGGCTCGAATATCAACTTAATGGTGTGTTTACTTATGGGTTTGGGGAATGAAAATGAAACCTATGTTTACTTGGTAAAATACAATTTGGGAATGAGAATAAAATATGTGGGTCCCACACAATTTGGGAATAAGGAATAGGAATCTTATTCCCATTGGAGATTGAGAATGAAAATGTGGGAATGATAATTAAACATAAATTTACTTTTCTATCCTTCTAATTTTTTCATATTTCCTAAATTACGCTTGTTCAAATCACAATTAATTTTATTATTTTAAATCTCATTTATAATAATCATTATTATTATTAAATTTTATTAACTTTATTATTTAGTTATTATTAATTATTTTTATTATTATTTCTATTAATAGTATCATTATTAACAATAAAAATAATGATAAAAATAATAATTAATAAAAATAATTAATTTATCATTATTAACAATATTATCATTATTGTTGTTGTTGTTATTATTATTATTATTATTAAAAATAATAATAACAATAATTAATAATAACTAAAATAATAAAGTTAATAAAATTTAATAATAATAATAATAAATGTTGATAATGATAATATTAATAAAAATAATATTAATAGTAATTAATAATAACTAAAATAATTAATTTAATAAAATATAATAATATTAATAAAAAATAATTAATTTAATAAAATAATAATAACAATAAATGTTAATAATGATAATATTAATAAAAATAATAATAATAACAATAATTAATAATAATAAAGTTAATAAAATTTAATAATAATAATAAATGTTAACAATGATAATATTAATACAAATAATATTAATAGTAATTAATAATAATTTAAATAATTAATTTAATAAAATATAATAATATTAATAACATTAATAATAATAAATGTTAATAATGATAATATTAATTAAAATAATAATAACTAAAATAATAAAATTAATAAAATATTATAACAATAATAATAAATGTTAACAATGATAATGTTAATAAAAATAATATTAACAATAATTAACAAATAATAAAGTTAATAAAATTTAATAATATTATTATTAATTATTGTTATTATTATTTTTATTATTAGTAATAGTAATACTAATAACAACAACAACAATAATGATAATATTGTTAATAATGATAAATTAATTATTTTTATTAATTATTAATACCATGGGTATTCTAGTAAATTGATTCTCATTCCCATTCCCCGTTCCCATTTATTTTGTTAAGTAAATACATCAATGACATTCTAGAACATTCTCATTCCCAATTATTTTTGGCAATTAAACATTAGAATCTCATTCCCATTCCTCATTTCTATTCCAGCTCATTCACATTCCCAACCCATTCTCATTCTAACTCATTCTCATTACATGAAGTAAACGCACCATAAGTGTAATAGATGCTTGTGGCCTCTTGTCTCGTTTTACATAGCTGGACTTCCAGGGAGTGGAACTCGAGCTTTGGGCTGCACTGGTGTTGCCCCTCTTGAGTTGCCACTCAATCTTAATGGCTTTTTGGACTATCTCCTCAATTTCCAAATACTATTACAACTCAACCTTGTCTGTAATCTCTCGATTAAGGCCATTAAGGAATCGTGCCATATTAGTTTGTCTATCTTCCTCTATATTTGCTCTAATCATGACAATCTCCATTTCTTTGTAATAATCTTCCACGCTTCGGCTACCATGTGTAAGACTTTATAATTTTTTGTATAAGTCTCGATAGTAGTGGTTAGGTACAAAACACCTTCTCATCAAAATTTCATTTCATCCCATGTCTCAATTGGACATTCCATATTTCGCCTCTTATTTATAACAAGTTGATCCCACCAAGTAATAGCATAGTAAAAAAACTCAATCACAACCAATTTTACATTTTTTGTCTCTGAATAATTGTTGCAATTAAATATGAACTCTATTTTCTTTTCCCGTTCAAGGTATGCTGTTCAGTCAGATTTTCCTTGAAAAGATAGAATCTTCATCTTTATGCTACTTAATCTATCATCTCTGTTCCTAGTTCTCCTACCTTGTCCATAGTTCTTCTAGCTTGTCCATCTCTCATATACCTACCTACTAAGTCCTCCTCTTCATCATACTCATCCTTATAATAGTCATCAATTTTTCCTCTAACCAGAGCTCTATCCCTCTTATGTGCTTGGAGAACGGGTTGTGGGTGCCCCGCACGTGTGCTCTCTACTTGATCCAAATGCTTGTGTATATGCTCTAATTTAGCCGTCATCATCCTTCTCATCTCTTCCATCAATGCTTGAATTTACAAATTCTAAGTAGTTATGGATTGATCCTCTTCATTTGTGTTTCGTTCTAGGTTGTGAGACATGGCTAGTATCTACAAAACAAATTTAGAAATAATGTGGAAATGACCTCACCTCACTCCCTTAAGTGTTTCACTCAAGAAAATGATTCACTCAATTCCACTCGTATTTCTCTCAAATTTATTGGCTTTTACCCTCTAATAAACTCATGTTCTCTTGCCTTTTTCCACTCGTAGTAATTCTCAGTCCGTGCTTATTAAACTAATCAAACCAATAACAAGATTCCAGCAGCAATTCACAGAGGTTACACTAAGGAGAGTTTGATTTTAAGAGGAAGAAGGCAAAGCGTATGTAAGGTCGGGTTTCGATTTTGGGCAAAACTTTTCACCTATGGTTAAAACCAGTTTTTGACTTCCAAGAAACTAATAATGGAAAAATGAACAAAAAAGATTATAAGCAGGGTCAGGGACTTTCTCTCTCTTTCTTTTTTATTTTTTTAGGAAAATGAATAGGTAAAATTTATGGATTGAAGGAGAATTAAACCATAAGGATAAAAAATTGATAAAGAAAAGAAACCCTAAAAATACTATTAATACAATACAGTTCACTCCGCATTGTTCAGGTGACACTATTCACACGATACAGTTCATGTGACACTATTTACGACTTTTTTTTTGTAACAACACCAGGTCTACAACAGTTAAAACTGTACTTTGGGCCAGTAGCCCGCAAGTCCTGGTTTCCAGCCGATATACTTGTATGAGCATCAAAATCCTTAAAACAATTTTTTAGGTTCTACAACCCAAAACAGACTTTCCTTTTAGTCTAAAACAGGGTACCAAACCAGATAAAATTTATCAAGTTTTCTGATGCACAGGATCCTTGCTGAAAGGCAAGTGCAGAGCATACTTCCTTGAGATTTCAAAATGAACAGATAAAATCTTTATTCTTTTCTTTTCTTTAGAACTTCATTTGCAGAGAGAGAGAGAAGAGTTTAGAAAGTCATAGCTTAGAAAACACGAGAGTTTTTATTGATAATGCTTGATAGCCGATGATGATTTTTACAATGAAGCGAGAAATCCTTTATATAAGGATTAAAAGCGTAAAGATAAGACAGGACCCTTATCTTTTGCTTTTTGAAAAGTAAAAGACACACTTATGACACTCCTTTAATTATTACAAGCGACAAAGACTTAAAGCATGACGTGGACATGACTTTTACAAAAGTAAAAGCTTAAAGTAAAAGCAAGCTTTAATGATTACAACAAGACAAAATCATAAAGCAAACATAATTATTACAACAAGACAAACTACTTTAATTATTGCAACAAGACAAACTACTTTATGGAGAGCGGAGATTCATGTAGTCGCCTCTTGAGATGACCAACTGTTTCATCCGGATCACGATCATTATCTTTGGGAAAAATGTCTTGGAGAGCTTTGGATGCTTGCAGAACGGGACCACGGCAAGGTGGATAAGGACAATCTCTCCTGTAGCCTGGTGGTAATTGTTGAGGTGATGTCTGAGTTGCTTTGTCTTTTTTCTGAGGCGGAGGTTGAGATGATGAACCTGGTTCATGCATGGATGGTTGTGGGAACTGTTGAAGGTGTTGGCTGAGTGGAAGGAAGTCTTCCCATGGGTCTTGAGAGTCTTGGTAAAGGAAGTCGGTGTAGTCTGGTTTTCTTCCTTGATGATGATACTCTAGGTGGACTTTGGTTTGGATATGGTGATGGAGTGGGAATCATAATCATGTCATGTTGAGGGCCGAGGATGTGTGAAAATATCCTTATGCGGTGGAGTTTGGTGGTTGAGTTGGGAAAGGTAATTGTTGAGGTTGGGCGAATTCATTTTCAATGAGGCGGGATGAGGAGTGGTGAGATATTCATATACCCGATCTTGAGTCCGAGAAAAGGTTGGTGTCCGGATGTTGGAAATACGGGCGATGGATAATGAACAGATGTGAACATTTTGGCTTCAGATGCAGGCATTCGATCAAGATTGTATAATTCAGTTAATTGCTGTAATTTCTTTCTCCACCAGAGAATGGGGGAGAACCACTTTCGAAAGGGTCCGTATAAGAGAGGTGGATTTGTCTGGATTTAGGAGATGGGACAAGGTTGAATGAACTGGAAACACCAACTTAGTAGCATATACGATAGTTAGGCACCAGATGTACCATAACTCATCTTCGATAATTTCATTGGGTGGATCAAGTGTTAAACCAGTAAGAAACATGTTTTCTGGATGGAAGGTTGAGAAAGGAAATGAATCTGCTAAAAGGTAAGCTTTCATGAAGAAGCGAAACATAGCCTTTTTTGCAAATTCTTGGAGGGCAAAGACTGAGGTGAAGGTTTTGCCAAGGGGAAATGCCTTTTTGGTGATGGCTTCAGAAGGAAGGGAAGTAGCCATGAGAATAATGGGAAAGTGATATCTGGTGGAAACAAGGGCTGTGAGGTCATTTCGGTTTTGAGTCGGGATAGCATATCAGGGATGAGGTTTTGAGATCCTTTTATATGCTGGACAGAGAAATCATATTTGGAAAACCAATCTTTTAACCTGAGTAACATCTTTTCTAACAGATACCTTTTTGAAATTGAGGATATTGGGAAAGGCCGAACTCGTCCATTCGATGAGGAAATGATGTCCAATGAGATGAAACTCAAATTTTTGATACCATTCTTTACCGCTAAGATCTCTTTGAAAACGCTATGGTAAAGTGCTTCCGTGTGTCGAAAATTGTCCACTAGCGTGAGCGATAAAGTGTTCTTTTCCATTGATTTCTTCAAGAAGGATGGCACCCCATGATTCATCACTAGCATCTCATCGCAATATGCGTTTGCCATCCGTGATCAACTTTAATGGTGGCGATCTTCTTGCGCAAGTTGCTTTAGAGTAGTGGACAAAGACTTGTGTGGTCCGAATTCCACTGAGGCTTCTTTTTCAATAAAGCCGAAAGGTGATGATGAGTGTAACGGTCGACATGTGGGATAAAGTCTCGATGTAGTTGATAATGCCAAGAAATTGTTGGACTTGCTTTTGGAAAGTTCACGATCCGAAAGTGAAGCAATTCTTGGACAATGTGCTTTCCTGGTTGGTAGTGTCCGTCTTTAATGATCATACCAAGGAATTCAATATTATCCGTTGCAATGGTGCTTTTCTTTGCTGACAACATGATGCCATGAGTTTGGATAATATCAAAGAATTAATTTAACAGCTGGCGATGTTCATCATGTGTTCCTGAAAACAATAAAATATCGTCAATGTAAATCAATGCATGATGCAGGATGGGTTCAAAGATTTTGACCATGGATTTTTGGAAAATGGAAGGGGTAATTTTAAGACCGAAGGGTAAAACTGTCCATTGGAAATGAGCATTGGGGATACAAAAAGCAGTTTTGTACCGTTCAGAAGGTTCAATGCCTAATTGCCAAAAACCTGATTTTAAATCAAAATTTGAAAAGATCCGCATTTTTGAGAAAAGTAAACATGCTTTGTCTTTTGGGCAATGGGAATTTATCATCTTGTAAAAACATGTTTAATGGCTGGTAGTCAATGACTAAGCGTTTCTTTCCTCGGACAATCTCAGAATGTTTCTCAACATAAAAGGCTTGGCAAGCCCATTGAGAATGGGTAGGTTCTATAAGGCCTTGGGCTAACAATTGAGAACACTCTGTTTGGGCTAGGACTAAGTCAGAAGGACTCATTCCTGGATGAGTGGCTTTTGTTGGGTTGATATCTTCATTTAGTTTGAAAGGCAACTTAATGAAGAAAGACTGATTTTTCCAAAGTGGGTTTGGATGGGTGAACTCGGAATGGGATTCTGGACAATATTGTAAAAGCTTCGATGAAATGTCTTGGTAAGATTGGAGAGTTTCAGACAAATGGTAAAGCTTCAAAATGTCTGTGAAAGCTTGAACATGGATTTGACTCGGATTCCAGAGGAATGATTTGGAGGTGTTTGATCGATGAATTATGTCAAAACCTAACAAAATATCTTTATTAGGCGATTTGAACCGATAACCTTGGTCCAAATGACGCAATTAGGAAAAAGTTGAATACCAATGGGTTTTTTGGTAATCAATTTGGTAGTGAAGAATTTTCCACTTGCAACCCTAAATGTTCTTCGAGGGTCCAAATTTCGGGGAAGAATGGCTGGATTTAACATACTTCTCTGGGCTCCAGTATCTAAAAGACCAATGGCTGGAATGGGCCTGTGGAATTTTGAAGGTAAGATTTGGAGTTTAATGGAAGGAATAGGAAATGTATGTCGAGAGACAACAATCGTGATGGAAAATGTTTTGAGGCTCATCATTTTCTCAATCACTAGATGAGTCTTCCAAAACACGGTTTCATCAGTGGGTTCTTCTTGTTCAGAGAAATAGAATTCAAGCTCTTCTTTTTCAGGAGAATAATCAGTGGTGGCCTGAACGTGTTCAACTAGCCGAATAGATTTTTCTCGTTTGTTGGGACAATCTTTGGCATAGTAACCTTTTTTCTTGCAGATAAAACATCTGCTTGATTTTCTCCGTTTCTGATCTCTGAATGAACTTGATTTTTTTCTGAAGAATCTGTAAGGCTGTCTGGATTTGCGAGGCTTTGAAGAATATTCTGAATTGCTGAATTTCCGGAAATGCCTTTTCTTTTTGGAACTGCAATCACAATCCTTTTTCTTTTTGCACTTGATCCGAGATAAGGTTTTTTTGCAAGCACTTTGAATGGCTCTTTGTCTTTTAACAGTTCTTTGAAAAACTGTTTTTGCTCACAAAGTTTATCAAGGCATGTCTTAGCAATCTGAAAGATTTTGCCAAGAGATATAGTGTCAAGACTAAGATTGTGAGTTTTGAGCTGCCTTTGGATGTCTGGTTGTAGTTCATCTGGTAGAGAAGCCAGAAAGACATGCTTCAATGTAGGCTCATTGAATCCATTAAGCTTGTAGTACAAGAGAGACATTCTTTTGTAATGGAATTCAAGATCTTTAGCATTGAGAGAGCAAAGATTTCATATTGAGATAGTCTCTCGTGCGACTTCAAAAATCAACCGCACTGGATCGCCTAGAAATCGATCATGAATGACTCGCAAGAGCAATGAGACTTCGTAATTGAACAAATTGCGCTTGTAGATTGGCCTAATGAATCAAACCAATCTCTTAGGGCACCCGTAAACGAGTAGAAATTCCCAAGGACGGAATGAGTAGTTGCTCCCGACCGTAACATTTAGAGATCAATCCGCATGCATGACATTTCAGAAGTCTGCCTCGCCATTTATGAGATGGAATATCATCAAATGTAAACCATGGACCATTGGATGGTTTTTCACCGGTTTGACCGCTGAGGGGTTGAGTTGTGGCGTAAGATTCACCGAGGTTCATCCTCAATATCCGGGGAATGTCAAAATATGGTTCGGGTGGTCTAGGGGTTTGGCCTTGTTCGGGTGGATTGTCAGCCATGAGGATTCTGGTAATATCAGCATAAGACTTTTCAGAATCACTGGATGTAAATGGTGAAGAAGAGGTCATGTCGGTAGGGTTCAAAAAATAAGTTTGAATCAGAAGTGGATTCATCAGGTTCGGAAGATGGATCGGCTACTTGAGCACTGTATTGATGCATAGGGGTTTTATCTTTAGACCGTGTTGGTGGTGGAGGCTGTGGTGATGTTGGGGTGTGAGTTGGAGAGTGGTGCTCTGGAATAGTTAAGGAGGATTTGTAGGTTCTGACTGGAGGAGGAGGCTGAGGTTTGGGTTTTGGTTTTGATTTAGGTTTTGGTGCTGGTGGAATAGGTGGTCTCTCGAAGAGTATGGGTCATTCCAAATAATTTGGATGGATCATAAGATCTGATTGGAGAAAGCATAGAAGCAAATGGGTGGTAAGGTGGACTTATGGTGGGTATGGGTGGTGATGTGGTAAACAAGGTAGGTCTTTGTTTTTCAGATTCAATCTGGGCAAGCTCAGTTTGTAAGCGTCTGATCTCTCTTTCTTTTTGGTCAAACTCTGGGCCATTGTATCGTTGAGCAAGCATGGTTCGGAGCTCTGAATCCAATTGAACAATTCTGGATTTAAGATTCTGGTGGATCTGCTCCATTTGAGCTGTAATTGAGTCAACTTTCGTCTCAATCTGTTCAGTTCGTAAACTGATTTTTTCAACCTTGGAATGGATATTCAACAAGGTATCATTTTGTGCTCTGGCATTTTGAGTTTGCCAGTTGAGAACGGATTCAAAAGGTTTAGGAGGTTCAAGATGACCGGTTGAGGTAATAGCTGAAGGAATGAAAGGTTTAGACACAACATTACGTTGCGAATCAGTATGGGTGTCAAGAGGAGGAAAAGATGAAGAATAGTCTGAAGAGGTGGAGGAAAACATCATACAAGCCAATGGTTGTACGATTGGTGTGGAGTTGTGAGAAAATGAGGGAACCTCAGATTTGCAATTTCTTGCAATCCATTTGAGTTCTTTTTTGTAAATGGGTAGTGGACTTGGTGGAGGTGGAGGTCTTTTGGTGGTTTGGGTTCACAGTGTTTACATGGGACAGGTAAGGTTTTCTTTTTGGGTTTTCTTTTCCTTTTGGTGTCATAATCATCGTCCTCTTCCCAATCATCCCAACAGGGACAATTTGGGTCGCACATTCTCGATCCGGGGACATCCCATAGAAATGTCCATTTTGTTTGGCTGGATATATAGGGTAACCATCAGAATTGAACCCTGTGATTGGCAGATCTTCTTGAGCTGTCTCGAACAATGTGTGATCATTGAGAATAAGTGAAAGAGAGCCGAGAGGCTCTTGTGGAGCACTTGGAGGTGGTTTGAAAGTCATACGAACGGTTCCATCGTGTCGTCTTTCAAACATGCTTTCGATGTCCGAATAGAGTCAGTATTATTATGGAACTCGCCATAGTTTGAGATCCATTCAAGAGGCATAAGCTGGATGAGCTCATGTCGAGGTATTTGTCTTGGGATCCGGATAATGGTTGGGATCTGATCTGATTCTGCTAACACCATGAGGGTGTCGAGTGATGTTCAAAGGGTAGATCTAAGGCATGATTTTGAAGCCTATAGACCAATTGATGATGGAGAGTAGCAATTTTGGTCAAGAAATTTGTTCGCACCTTGAATTTGGACTTGAACTTTCAAGGTCATTGGAAGGTTGGTATCTTGAAGAGAAAGGTTGAAATTTGGGTAGAAAGTGAGTAGAACACTTCCTGCATGGAGGGTTGTGAGGACAGTACCTATAACAAAGATCTTGGTACTTTGCTTGAACCGGTATCTAGCATAGCAATTCGGGCAAAGTGACCTAATCCTTTTCTCCCATGAAGGGTGAGGATTAATCTTACTCCTCCGAGATGGAGATGAGTATAACCTTCTCTTTTCCACTCGAGATTAACTCGAAGGGATTTCTAGAGTGACATATTGCTCAGCAGTGGTTGCTTGGAGTGAACACTGATCAAGTCTAGAAGACTGGATGTATTCTTTTGGGTGAGGCCTTTTAGTGGATATGAGAGTTCTGATGCTTCGGGTAAAAGAACTGGGTCGTTTGTACAACTGGTAAGGACTGATAAGAGGGTAGGAGGATTCACTAATTTGGGCAGATTCAGGGATATAGGAGTATTCTACAAGATTTTCGATTTTATTGGTAGTGTGAGAAGTGCACGATTTAGGTAGGGAAAGTGTAGAGGAAAGAGTAATAGGATTGGAGGAAGTTGGAGTTGAAGATGAAGATGATGCCATGATTTAGAAATTCTCTCTGCTCCTGAAGTCGATTGATCAAAATTGAATAAAAGATTTTAATCATACCATTTTGATGAAATGAAGAACAACAAAGGTAGATTAAACTGACCTTAGTGCCTAAACTTTGGTACTAAATGATATGAACCCCGTCAAGAACTGACGTGACCTTAATCAAGTTGGTCCTCAAGATCGAATCTAAACCTGAAATTGAATGGAACCACAACTCAGTGCTTATTGAAAGCACGTAACTTACTATGTGAGGACGCTACAATCAGCTATAGATGATCTGATTGATAAGTCAAGAGTTTGAAACCCATGGAAATTTGATAAGTTCAAAGAGTTTGTATAAGAACCAAAGAAAATTAACTCTCTCACCAATTGCATCAAAATTGATCTTCCCTGTTTATTAATGCGAGTACATTATATAGGGTTAGTTACAAGAATTTTTGGAAGTAAATTCAAGCCAAAATCAAATTGGAATATGAATTTAAACAAATATGATAGAGTCTAAATCAAATTAGAATCCTAATTTAAGCGAATAGAATCTAAATCAAATCAGAATCTTAATCTAAGCAAATAGGAAAGAATCTAAATCAAATCAGAATCCTAATTGGCTTAAATGATTTACATCAATTAAAATGAAAACTAGGCGATTAAAATAGAAATAACTAATTTGTTTCTCTAATAGCCTCCTCAAGAAACAGGAAAGTATCCGAAAAAGAAAAATAAAATATTTTCTCGCCATAATGTATAAGCCAACTTCATATTTCATGGAAGTAATGATTTGGAAACTTTAAGAGCCTGAATCATGCATTTATCATGTGCGATTCCTTCAACAGGCCTCCACGAATTTGATTGATCTCACGTTGCTTGAATCAACTCATTAAGCACTTCTTTGAATTTCTTTGCTCGTGCTCTTGTGATGGGTTCGACAGGAACTTAATAGGATCAAAATGTGCCTCATCCCATGTGCTTGTGGTAGTTTTGTTCTCAATCTCATCATAAATAAGGTATTTGAAACGTTATTTTTGTTTGTGTTATTTATTCTTTTTGTTGATATTTTATTATTTTTAAATTTTTTTGGTTTGTGATAAACAATAAAGCAACTCATATTTTCATTACATTTCATCATATCACGGCTATTTGATGGATTTTATAACTACATTCGTTGAAACCTGAATTTATTGTGAAAATTTAGTTTTGCACTTGACATATGAATTTATGAGACTATGGTTGTGCATGTGTGCAAAATGTTCTAGTTGTTATGACAACCTATTAGTGCACAAAATATATTTTTTTCACTAGAATGTCTTCTAACTATTACTAGATTATAGTCTTGTGTTTTAATAAATTACACGACTACTATTATGTACGTATGAACTTACATACTACAGTTGTGCGGATATGTAAAATATTTCAACCGTTATGAGGCCCTACCATTCTATTAGTGCAAGAAAAATATTTTTTGGAGAAGAAATATGTCCTCTCACCATTTACTGTTTTGTAGTCATGTATTTTTGCAACTTACATGACTTTTTTCGTGTTTGTATGAATTTGCACGACAGCAGTGGTGTAAGTGTGAAAAATATAGTAGTTGTTATGACACCTAGTATTCTGTTAGTGTAAATAATATATTTTTTTAACAAAATATATCCTTTGACTTTTTACTAGACTAGGATTGTGTATTTTAGCAAGTTACATGACTATTGTCCTATAAACGAGCAATTACTCAACGACAATCATGTAAATGGATAGATGGTTCTACACTTTGTTATATATCTTGTTTGATTTTGTTTTTTTATTTGTTGTATAATCATGTGTTGTATTATTGCAGGAAATGACTTTAGTACGTGTGCTTATTATGTTTTGTAGTGAATGGATTGAGCTAAACAACCATTATATATCTAATGGTATAGAGGCAAGAGGTATCATGGTGCCCCGTTGTACAATGTATGCACAATCGATAGAAAGAGTATCTCGAGTTATGATATTTTTGAATTTGACATTAAAATAAAGTTCAAGTTTAAAACATTCGATCCAATGCTGGCTGTCTCAATTATGAGTGATGATGATGTAAATTATTTTTTACAGGAAACAAATAGTGGAGCTAAGTTGAATATTTCTCTTTGTATTACCTACAAGTGAAAACATATTTTGGTGATCCCTATTGTTGATGTTGACCCTAACTTTAGGCCAGATAATTATCCACAAGAACTTATTGAGCCATATGTTGGAGGTGAAGGTTTAAGCCCAAATAATTTTGTTGTTGAAGGTCAGTCAGTATCTGAATTTCTTCTTGAAACACAACCCAATGATAGAAGGGGGTCGGATCTAGAAAATGTAAATGTTATTGTTCATGAGGATTTTAATGGGATAACAATTAGTGATCCAACAATGAGGAATGTAGCGCCTTGCAATATGAGTTTCCTGCCCCCCCAATAGTAGATATGCGTAGAATTAATTTGTTTGCATGTAGCAGTTCATTAGACAATGGCAACTCGAATTCTAATGGTAATAACTTGTCATCGTTGGTGATAGTGATGGATTAATAAGGAAAAAATTGTTCAGTTTGAAAGAAGAGTTGTAAGAAGTGCTTTCTATGGAAGCCTTAAAGAAAAATTTTGAGTTTAAAACATTTAATTCAGGAAAGAACATACATGTTATTAGGTGTATGACGATAATTGTAAGTGGCAACTTCGTGCTACCAAGTTTAGAAGTTCGAATATGTTTGAAATCAAAAAGTACTATAGCATCCATAGTTCTACACTTGATGTCCGTAAGAGAAATCATCGTCACGCTTCATTTAATCTTATCAGACAAAAGATTTGTCACAAGTTTGATGGTGCTTCATCCTTAAATAGGCCTGGTGATATTAGAGAAGATTTTCAGAAATAGTTTGGGTATGAAATAATTTACCATAAAGCATGGAAAGCAAGAGAATAAACAATGGAAAAAGTTAGAGGCACGCCTGAGGATTCATTCAAGTTACTCCCTTTATACCTGGAAATATTAGAGAATGCAAATAACTTTAAATCCGAGCACTGCACATTTCTTGAATTCGACATTGCAAATAACTTTAAATATTTTTTTATGGCGTTAGGGGTTGTATATATAGATTTATTTCATCAATAATGCCAATCATTGCAATTGATGGCACGCTCTTGAAGGGAAAATTTAAAGGAACTTTGTTCATTGTGACAACACTTGATGGTAACAATTAACTTTATCCTATTGCATTTGGTGTTAGTGACATTGAGAAAGATGCATCATGGAGGTAGTTTCTAATAAAGTTAAAGGAATCAATAGGTGAAGTTCCTAATTTGGTTTTCATTTCTGACCTGCTGAATATGGTATTTGTACGCACCATTTAAAGCAAAACTTACGTGCTAAGGAAATTGAGGTAGGTGCACTTGTTAAACTAGCTACAAAGGCTTATCGACCACAATATTTTAATTACTTTATGAATGAGATATAGAAGGTTGATGAAAGAGTTGCAAAATATCTTTAGGATGTAGGGTATGACAAGTGGGCTCGTTTTCATTTTGATGGGTTGCGTCACAGTATTTCAACAACGAGCATAGAATAATCCGTGAATTCCGCTCTTAAAAATTCTTGACAGTTGCCCATTCATAAGTTATTGGATTCGATCATTGATAAGCTAAGGGAGTGGTTTTGTGATAGGCAAGAAGAGGCAATTAATTGTCACACTTAACTTACAAAATGAGCTTAAAAGAAGCTATTAAAAAAAATCAGAAAATTCTCGTACATATAAAGTGTTGACACTAAATATGTATGAGTTTATTATTAAAGATGGTGACCTTGATAGTCATGTCATGTCAACATTCTTAAGAAGACATGCAGTTGTTGAGAATTTTAACTCGATCAACTACCTTGTGAACATGCATTAGCTGTTTGTATGTACGAGAAACATTGTCTGTATATGATATATATTCTCATTACTATTTCAATGAAGCATAGGTTGTAGCATACGCAGAAATAATCTATCTTGTTGGCACACAAGAAGAGTGAGACGTTTCAAAGGAAGTGTATAGTACTAAGGTTTTGCTCCTTCTCGAAAAGTGCAAAAAGGGTCGGTCACAAGAAATTAGGATAATATCACAAGGCAAAGAGAAGTTGTGTCGTAAGCATGGTAGGTGTGGTTCTTGTGGATATAATTGACTAACTTACAGTGCACTAATCCCACTGTCTAAGAATGAACCTGGTAGCATGCAACTTTTCTATGATTTTCTATGAAAATCATCCTGGAGGTTTTTTTATTAAATATCTTCTTTTGAATATCTTCAAAATCTTTAGGTTTTGTCGATTTCCATCTCAAAATCCTAGAAATAAATCACCATAACATTTTGCACATTTATCACCAATGACAGAAACAACTTCATATGCCCACACCTGTATAATCGATGACACAATTTATTTTCAATATAAATAAAAAGATAGTAAATTATAAATAAATAGTTGATATTAACAACTATCCCCACTTCTTATTGTTACTGGGTCCAATTAGGCAATTACTAAAGTAAGTTTGCATTAAAAAAGCTTAATATGAATATTTTAATTTAAAGCCAAAACCATGGATAGAAATTGAGATAGAATTCTTATAAATTCAACATAATATATCAGACAATAATTAAGCAAATATTATTTTATTTTACAATAGGTGAAGATTGGTGTCACACAATTAATATCAGCTACAAATCCATTAAGCAAATATTGTCTTATTTTGCAAACAAGGAATTTCTTTTCAAAAAAGAAAACAAAACAAAATAACAAGCACTTGTTTTAGAACTCAATAAGCTATATATAAATTAGTTTAGTTTTGTTACTAGAACCCCATGCACACTATACGTTGCCTTTACATTTACAAGCCGTGTTTGACTTCTTCTTATGCTTAGCCACATGGTCTGCAGTGCCTTTTCTCAAACTGTCAATGGTCATCTTGAAAAAAGTGCATCCCCATGGATATTCATTAAACTCATTAAAATTGTTCACAAAGAGGACATTAGTTTCATTTATATAATTTCTATTCTCCTTTCCAAGTAATATTGACTCTACAAAGTATAACACAGTAAGCTTCACTATTTTCATGTCATTATCTGATTCAGCCTTCATGAACTTTTCACAAAGTTCTCTTGTTGTGATTGCACAATTTCCATCTAAGAACTCATCAACTATTCTATCACCATCATCATTATTTTTAGTATTGGGCTTATACGATGGATTGCAATTTAATCTTGTTACCAAGTTGTTGGTGTATAAATTCAAATTCTATTGGTGTCAATATGTAAATGTACACAACAAGTAATATAATAATGAATATTCAAGATCGTCTCCAAAGGGATTGAAGTTATTAGATTTGCTACAGCAATCTCAACAGTGCAGATTTTGTTCTAAATTAAAATAAAACAATTAATAAAACTAATATATTAATTAAAATAAAAACGCAATAAATAAAATGCAACAAAGTAAATTATCACGTCAAACTTAAGGATAAAACCAATGGGCATATAGAGTAGTTGAGTGAATAAACTCTCCTAATGTATCCTTAGCTGTCGCATGTTGGATATCTTATATCTATATGCAACCTAACAGTGATCAGTTGTTATGCCAACATAAGATATAGAATTACACGCTTAGGGTCTAATTACCTTACAAGATGAATCCCTATGTCTAGTTCATCACTAATCTTATACAAGCATGACCCTTATACAAGCATGACCCTTTTAGGATCAAGTTAAACTCAATTCAGGAAAACCAATCTAAAACCAAGTATTGCTCTGATATGTTCCACTAAGTTAGACCCTTTTGTGGCTCTTTCTTAGCTAATATCATTAAATGGGTGATCAGCCGAAATAATGAATAAAAATAAATACTATCAAAATATAATGCTATAGCAAACATGCAGCAACACATATATTTAATCAATAAACCATCAAGATTGTTTATTACTCAACTACAAATAAATTTAGTTCATGATTTGCAAAAGAAAAATAAAGAATAAAGTTTCAGCTATCAAACACATCCCATGAATAAAAAGTAAACAAGAAAACAAGAGAAAAATAAGAAGGACTGAGTTCCAGCTTGATTTCTGCAAATTCTTCTCTTGTGCAGCCTTCAATCTTTCTTTTGAATCATGTTTTTCTTTTGTTTCATAGTGGTTTTTTTCCTTGAGTGATGACCCTTCTTTTCCCTTATGATGTATGCTTCTTTTATAATTGAAAATTAGGGTTAACAGAAGTCTAGGTCGCGTATAAGTTAGATTAGGAAACTGCAGATCGCAATTCTGCAAGTATCCTACACAAAATTTTCTTTGTCGTTGTTCCAGGATTGCTACAGCAATGGTTGCCACAACAACTGCATTGTTCCAAATTTGTTTCAATTCTTTTATAACCATGTTCTTTTCTATCTTTTACAAGCCTATTGTATCAGTATTCCTTCTTTAAAATTTAGGCTTTCGAACACCTACAATTATGCATATGTAGCACACAAATTATTATAAATCAAACAAAATTTTTTACGAATAAACTAAGATGAATGTTTATGCAAAATATACTAAAAATGCAATGAAAACGTATTATTTACTCTCTAAATATTATTGATTTAAGTCTAAAAGTGCCATGATAACTCTTATTTCATAAAGTTATCACACCCCCAAACTGAAACCATTACTTGTCCTCAAATAATGATAACAACATTAACACTTCAATCACACAATCATGCAACAAATAACTTAGCTATGTCATCAAATTTGCAAGAATTCATCCACTCTCAGATCACACTCTTAATCATATAAAATTGCCATAGCAGTTCAAGTTTTAGACTTAGGTCTCACTCTGTCCAGAGTGTGTGTGAGCCACTTCGATCAAATTCCAGAGGTGCTACAACATTACACAGACATTGCATATAATTCAGAGGTAGAGCACAAATATATTCTCACATTGGGGAGCAAAATTCACAAATAAACTTAAACTGTGCTACAACAATCATCCTTAGTTTTTTTTTTCAATCACTCAAACCCTTCAATGCAACATTGAGCTTTCATAGGAATGCCTATCACTTGTAATGACGTCACCCAATTACTCATTCAAAGTACATGTCGGAGTTGCTGCATCAAACATATCTAGGATGCTATATCTAAGTCTTACCTTCGGACGCCTTTTACTCAAGGCTGAACATGGGGCTCATGAACAGACCAGGTTATTCAGTATCCTCAGCAGCGGACCCCCTTATTTTTTTCATTCCTTCATCACTATTTTTTTTGCTTTTTTTTTATATATAATTGCTGCAGCACTGTTTATAGCTTTTGTTGCCTTTGGACTCAAGTCTGCATATAGGGTGCATACTCAACCCTGGTTACTCAATAATTTAAACCATTGGAGCATAATTTATTTCATTACAGGCACAGTCCAACAAAAATTTTCCCCCAAATTTGAGATATTTTCCACTCTTTTTTTGATTTTTCTTGCTCTGCTAAAGCATTCTCATAAAACTCAACCAAAGTATAAGTGTCGGGATAGGATTTCAACCTCTATCTATAAATTATCTCTACTTGGCATTCTCATAAATACTGAATAACACTCAATTTATCTTCATTAGGTTTTCAAATCCCTACGCAAATATTAGATAACAGAGCTTCAAACAACATACAACACAAACACATGCACTCACAAACATTTTACACAATAACACAACCCCCTAAAACTTGAGAGGTGCTCTGTCATCACAAGCACACAAAATAAACAACACAAACATGCATGCCTTAACAAGTAAGAAATGCAACTTGATCCATAAAAAATAGATAAATAAAAAGAAAGTTTCAGATGTTGAAAAATTAAAATTGGTTGGCAAGAGATACTCCCACGTTGTTGGATATCTTGCTGCAGCAGTTGTTGGAAAATAGTTCACTTCTTCTCAGTTGCACTCCCTAAGCATTCTTTGGAAAACCTAGTGATGTGGTAGCTGGTTGTTTCTTTTTCTAACTTGGAGTTGGAAAATACGCTACATTGTCACGGTTATTTAGAGATTGCACAATCCTTCCTTATCTATACTCTAATCTACTGATGTCATCTTGAAAAAATTTCTCCAATCGTAAAAGAATTCTCAGGTTTTATCAATGCATCGTTAGAAATTGCTTCTACAACAATGAATCAGTCTTTGCGAGAATCGCGCCGATCGGTTTCTTTGCCCAAATTTTTTTTCTCTTGTTGCAATTTAACAAAAAGACATAAAGATTAGATGCACACTTAAAATAACAAAAAGGAGAATTAAATAATTTAAAAACTAAATTCAATGCCTTAAAAACTTGAAACAACTTCCCTTGTTGGGTTGCCTCCTAATTAGTGCTTGATTTTAGGTCTTTCAGCCTGACCTTTCTTGTTTGCTCAACTTGGATCCTTTAAGAACCGATTCTTCTTTAGGCTGTTCACATCATCTCCTATATAATGCTTCACTTTCGGCCCATTAACCTTGAATTCTTGTTGGTTTGGAGTGAGTTCTCTTCGAAACCTTTAAAGAAAGGGTGGTGGATGTTTAAACTGTTGTGCTGTAATAGGTTGTGCAGATTGCTTCTCTTTTCCTCTACTCGGGTCTGTTGCTGTTGGTGCTGTAACTTCCTCACCATCAGATGCTGAATCATAACTTTTTGCAGATGTTGTAGCAAAACTGTGTTGATTTGTATTTTGAAAAGTGGAAGGCTATGACTCTTTCTCTACTTGAGTGTCTTCTTAGCTTTTGTTGGACTTAATTCTTTTTTTTGGTACATCAACTAGAATATAAACATCCTTTCCAGATCTTAAGTTAATCACTTTGCAGTGCTCTTTCCTTTCTCTTCTTGGGTCCTCTGTGTTACTGGGTAAACTACCTTGCGATCTGTTCCTCAATGCTGTAGCAAGCTGTCCAATTTGATTTTCCAAGTTTCTCAAAGATACAGTATGACTTTGGACAACTGCTTCATTCTTGACAATATAATCCTTAATCAAACCTTCAGGGGAGTTGAGTTGGTTATTGTTGATGCTTCTTTGCTCTTGATTTTGTTGATAAAATCAACTGGGTGCTGCAGCAGTCTGGTTCTGATAACTCCATAAAAAGTTTGGATACTTTCTCTATCCAGGGTTGTAAGTGTTTGAATATGGATTGCTCTGGTTCTGTCTGTTGAAGCTGTCTATATAATTAACTAAAGCTGGATTACTAGGACAATTGTCAAATAAATACCCTTCTTTATAATAAATGCAAGACACATCAGAAATTTGGTTAACAGTTGCTGGAGCAGTAGTCATAGCCTTTACCATCTTTGCTAATGAAGTTACTTGAGTTGACAATGCTGTCAAGGCATCTACGTTATGGACTCCTGCTGTTCCTTTTACTGCAGCTTGTCTAGTTGATGGCCACTGAAAGTTATTGTTGGCTATCCTCTTTAAAATTTCATAAGCCTCATTGTAAGACTTATCTAACAAAGCTCTATTTGCTGAAGCGTCCACCATCAATCTAGTGCTTGGGTTAAGACCATTATAGAAAGTTTCCAACTATATGTAGCAAGGAAGTTACTTGAGTTGACAATGCTGTCAAGGCATCTACGTTATGGACTCCTGCTGTTCCTTTTACTGCAGCTTGTCTAGTTGATGGCCACTGATAGTTATTGTTGGCTATCCTCTTTAAAATTTCATAAGCCTCATTGTAAGACTTATCTAACAAAGCTCTATTTGCTGAAGCGTCCACCATCAATCTAGTGCTTGGGTTGAGACCATTATAGAAAGTTTCCAACTATATGTAGCAAGGAATACCATGATGAGGACATCTTCTAAGTAACTTCTTAAATCTCTCTCATGCATCACACAAGCTCTCATCTTCAAGTAGATGGAAAGATGTGATCTCGTTCCTCAACTTTGCATTCTTGGTTGGCGGGAAGTATTTCATCAAAAATTTGTCAGCCAAATCATTCCATGTAGTGATAAAATTTGGTGGTAGAGAATTCAACCATGCCATTGCTCGATCTATTAAAGAAAATGGGAAAAGTTTGAGTCTCAATGCTTCCTACGATGCTCCAGCAATCTTGAAAGCATCACTTACGTCCAAAAATAACTTAAGGTGTAGATGAGGATCTTCAGATGGCAAACCATTAAATTGCCCCACTGTTTACTGCATCTGAAACATCATTAGCTTGAGCTTAAAATTGTCAGCTTGAACGTCGGGTCTAACTATTCCTGGATGTATGGCTTGAGGAGTCAACACTGCATAGTCTCGAATGACTCTATCTCTATCGTTTGCCATGTGAATAATGTTGTTGTTCCCTGGTTGCCTTTGAACATGTTGTCCATTCAGACCTTCATGTACATTGATTGGTTGTATCCCCTCTTTACGGGTCAAGTCTCTTAAATCTTACAAATCATCCATTGCTACAACAGCTTGTAATTCCCAATGCTCTCTTCTCAATCTCCTTGCAGTTCTTTCAATTTCTGATCAAACTTAAATTCAACAGATTTATATTTACGCATGCAAGGGTTGCGAGATCACCTATATCAATAAAATAAACAAATCAAAATAAAATTAAAAATTAGCACTGTTAAAACTAATTTCACAAATCACAATAAATAATCAATCCCCGGCAACGGCGTAAAAAACTTATTAGTGTATAAATTCAAATGCTATTGGTGTCAATGTGCAAGTGTACACAACAAGTAATACAATGTGAATATTTAAGATCGTCTCCACAGGGATTGATATTATTAGATTTGCTACAGCAATCTCAGCAGTGCAAATTTTGTTCTAAATTAAAATAAAACAATTAATGAAACTAATATACTAATTAAAATAAAAACGCAATAAATAAAATGGAACAAAGTAAATTATTATGTCAAACTCAAGGATAAAACCAATGAGAATATAGAGTAATTGAGTGAATAAACTCTTCTAATGGTCTTGACTATTTTTCTAATGTTTGGCTCGGTTGCTGCAATATCTGGTACAACACTGAGCAGAATCCTTATGTATCCTTAGCTGTCGCATGTTGGATATCTTATATCTATATGCAACTTAACAGTGAACAATTGTTATGCCAACATAAGATATAACATTACATGCTTAGGTTCTAATTACCCTACAAGGTGAATTCCTATGTCTAGTTCATCACTAATCTTAGATCAAGAATGACCTTTTTAGGATCAAGTTAAACTAAAACTAGGAAATCCAATCTAAAACCAAGTATTGCTTTGATATGTTTCACTAAGTTAGGCCCTTTTGTGGCTCTTTTTTAGCTAGTATCATTAAATGGGTGATCAATCAAAATAATGAATAAAAATAAATACTATCAAAATAGAATGCTATAGCAAACATGCAGCAACACATATATTCAGTCAATAAACCATCAAGATTGTTTATTACTCAACTACAAATAAATTTAGTTCATGATTTACAAAAGAAAAATAAAGCACAAAGTTTCAGCCATCAAACACATCCCCATGAATAAAAAGTAAACTAGAAAACAAGAGAAGAATAAGAAGGACTGAGTTCTCGTTTGATTTATACAAATTCTCCTCTTGTGCAGCTATCAATCTCTCTCTTGAATCATGTTTTTCTTTTGTTTCATTGTAGTTTTTTTTCCTTGGGTGACGGCCCCCCTTTTCCCTTACGATGTGTGCTTCTTTTATAGTTTTTATAGTTGAAAATTAGGATAAACGAAAGCCTAGGTCGCGTATAAGTTAGATTAGGAAACTGCAGATCGCAATTCTGCAAGTATCCTGCGTAGAATTTCTCTGTCATTGTTCCAGGATTGCTACAGCAATGGTTGCTACAGCAACGGCTACAACAACTGCACTGTTTCGGATTTGTTTCAATTCTTTTGTAGCCATGTTCTTTTCTATCTTTTGCAAGCCTATTGCATCAGCATTCCTTCCTTGAAATTTAGGCTTCTGAAAACCTAAAATTATGCATATGATTGAGCACACAAATTATTCAAATCAAACAAAATTTATTACGAATAAATTAAGATGAACGTCTATGCAAAATATACTAAAAATGTAATAAAAACACATTATTTACTCTCTAAGTATTATTGATTTAAGTCTAAAAGTACCATGATAACTATTAATTCATAGAGTTTTCACAAGGCAAACTCCTCTATTGAAAATCAAATAGTTTTATGTCCAAATCTGAACCACATTTCTTTCTTGTCTGATTTCACTTGTCTCAATAATATGCAGTAGAGTAACTAAGTAGAAAACTTCAACTCTTTCACATCCAAAAGATGACCGAAACAAGAATGCCTAAAAATACTTTTCTGCTCTTCAAAGAGTTTATTTTTTATGTCCTCCACTGCATTTAGTGATGATTGGTTAGAAATCTTTGTTTTGAAGTATTCATATTCCTTGATTCTCAGTTCTATCTATATAAGCACAAAAATATTTTTATTACAATATAAATACAAATAAAAAGTTGCATAATAATAAATTCTAAACCAATCAGAAAAATTACATAACACTATGGGCGAATAAAGTATTCATTACACAACTACAATCGATTAAAGTACTCATTACATTACTATAGTTGAGTAAAGTATTCATTACACGACTACAGTTGAATATATAAACCATAAATGATTAATTGCCTTTGTTGAAAATAAAGTAATGCATCAAAAATATGAAGCAAATATGTATTTCGGAGGATTTAGAAACAAAAATAAAAATAAACAAGATAGAAGTTATTGACCAGAACAAAAATAATTTGCCTCAATAAAGAATGAAATAACTATTACAATAGTAAACCCATCAAATCAAAAGTTATTGACTATAACCATGAACTAAAATAGTTTTTAAAGGACTTACAAATAAAAATAAGAAATAAAGCATTACTGTCACATGATATATAAATCAGTATAACACACAACCAAGCAACCAACAAGGTAGGCGGCAATAGAAAATCATAAATTATTGATAGAAAGAGTGGGTAGGGGGAAAAAATAAAAGAAGCCCCTGAGAGTGGATTCCAAGACTTCTTAAAATCTATATAAATCATCATTTTTTTCATAAACCAAAGGTTTTATAATTATAAGCTAAGTATTTTATGAAATTGGTTGTTTTTCAAGGTATGGACTAAAATGAAAGAGTTTTATAATCTTTGATTTCAATAAATATTGTTTTAAATTCTGGAATTGGACCTATTTGTAGAAATTTAAAATATTTTAGGTCATAGTATAATTTTTAAAAGTTTTGGGGCCAAAATACAAATATTAGAACTATTTCAGCTGGCTGGCCAAAATGTGGCGGCTAACCACCTAGAAAAATAGAAATTTAGTGGCTAGCTGCCTCAGGTTAGCTGCTAGCTGCCTCAAGTTAGCCGCTAGCCGCCTAGGCAAATTTTCAAACTTAAAAATGCACATAGTCCGAATTTATAATATATATCTACATCATCAATTTCAGCTTGTATTGGAAATAGTACTTCAAATTCATTATTATTGCTGTAATTTTTTCAATCAAAATGCATGGCATGGCAGTCGAGTATAGTAGTGTCTAGGCAACTAAGGTCCAATAATCTTTATACGACAATTGCAAGAACTTCTTTTATTTATAGGAAATTATCATTCGTATGCCCTATAGATGCTCTGTTATAAAAAATATTACAACACTTTGACGGTGTATCAATCGTCTATCCTAAGTTGACAAAATGTATCTGCTGTCCATCAAACCGTTACTTGCCGTTTAAATAGGATAACGCCAGAGGGGTAATTTGGTCTTTTTATATGACACAAGTGATAATTTAAGGGTATACAAGTGATAATAAAAGAATTTAAAGGTATACAAGTGATACTTTTCAATTCGTTATAATTCCGTTAACTTTCAAATGGCAGCTAACAGTTTGGTGTTCGGCAGATAGCTTTTGTCAATTTAGGGTGGACAATTGATACACCCTTAAAGTGTTGTAGTATTTTTGATAATAGAGCAATTATAGGGTATCCGAATGATAATATCCCTTTATTTATTTAATTTTTTTATGTGAATTCAATATGCTAAATGATTACACAACATAGAAGCAACATATATAATTTTTTTTTTTACAATCAGAAATCAATTAAGAAATTTGGCCAATACAAATCATTTTGTATTACGTGCAGGGAAAACAAAGTACTTGAAACCACATCACAGCCAAACATCAGAAAGATGAAGATTTGAAAAGGAAAAAGGTTTCATACATCTTCAATTACCAACAACTATAAAAGCTTCGGTACAACTACTTCTATACCAGCAACACATGTGACATAAAGAGCCTACGAACAAGAATATGAGAATGAGATAATGTAGACAAAACTTCTTTTGCTATTTTTTTTTAAATTAAAAGGAAGACCTTTAACATATTATTGATTAATTGCAATATTTTTTTTATTATAATATAAAATTTCTCGTATTGATCTAAACCATAATATAAAATAATATTTATATAGTGGAGGCTAACATGCATGCATGCACACACACGTTCTATAGTTATATAGTTTGACATTAATTAACATCTAATTAACTAATCTCACTTTGTTTTAATTAGTATATTTTGACATTTATTCTTTGCCAACTATATTCAAGAAATTTTCAACACAAATCAAGCTCGAAAAGAAGTTGAAAAAGAGCAGCGACAAAGGTTTTATATGCTCTTATGATGTCTATTTTTCATTAGAGATTATTACAACTATGACATAATTAATTATGATTGAGGCCTAGTTGATAGCTGAAAGTTTTACTTCTCAAGAGTATGATGCTTATATGCCTTCTTTTCTCAACCTTAATGCCATTACTGATTATCGTAATCATAATCATAATCATCATCTCCATTTTTTCCCCTTTCAGTTATGTGTGCTTGTTAATATGTGCTTGCTTTACTGATTCTCTTTTATGAGAAGAGCTGATGCCCTTTATATATTAATTTTAATCTTTTTAAAAATCCTCTTTAAAATTTTATATTTGATTTTCTTCATTTGTTAGAAGTACTATCCACATTTCATTACTAAACTCTTTTGGCCTTAATTTGAGATTGTTCTATTATGTTAAAACAGTCTTTCTAAATCACCCTCCCCAATCTTTCGTGCATTTAAGAAAAGACATTAAATAATTGGAAGCTTATACATAATCAGAGCAAAGTCATATTTCAATTTCCTTATAAATTAAAAAACAATCAACTAGCAAAGTTGCAAAAATGAAGTATAAATAATGATAAAATTACTAACCTAAAGCAACGCCCTACTGATGAGCGCAACTTCAACTAGAGGATCATTTATATCTCATGTCTCTCCCAGCTCCAAATTTTTCTTCCATTTTCATTTATTTTCTCAATTTGTATGAATTGGGAGAGATTGGGCATTGTGTATGCTCGTGAATGATGAATTAAGCGCTATGTATGTGATGGGTCGTGAATGATTTGGAGGAATTAGGTTTTCAATTAGGATAATTCAGTAATTGCACATGGAAAAAAGGTACATATAAAGAATTTTGAAGTATGAGGGTATATACCCCTAAATAACGTATTTTAAGAGTATAGTAAGGAAAAATTCCTGCTTACCATATAAATATATTAAAAGCAAATCTAAAGAACCCAAGAAGATTTAGATTTGAAAATAAAAAATTTATGTACTCTCTCTCACTCACCCACCAAATTTTGTACCACACACGACCATCTCCGACTAGTTGTCTCACGTCATTGACCAACCGTCAAACTGTTCACATTGCCGACCAATCTTACAACTCCATTCACTAGTGTACTTGATGATGGAAAGTTTTGATTTTTATTAGGTTCGGATGGTTGTAAATGGATTTGGTATTGATAGTGTTCAATTTTCTATATTTTTTTACTATTGATATTCGGATTTTCATGTTATATAATGTGTGTTGCTACTGTTAGGATGACAATGACAATATTAATTTAGTATAGCAATAGACACCACCCACTGTAAATTTGGTACTAGCAAATCCACATCCCAAAAATTTTAAATTACCAAATCCGTCCACAACCCATAGCGAGATTTAAAAAAAAAATTGCCCACAGCAGGTTTTAATAATTACTAAACTCATCCTCAACCTGCAGTAGAATTTTTTGTGGGTTTTCTCATTAAAAAATACTTTTAAAAATACATAAAAACTTAAATTATGCAATTCAAACTATAAATTTATAGCCTAAAAAATCTGTATACGATGCTCAATTCTAGAACTTATCAATGTAAATGAGAAATTAAAATTTCAACATTAAAATAAGCACACAAAATATATTAATCTAATGCGAAATATTTTTATTGTAGGCAAATCATCATCACTAATATCAATGCTTACTTCAATCAATATACAAAGTATTATCAACAATGTTAACAAGTAAATTTTATACAACTACTATTAACAATTAGTTAAACAAATAAAAACTCAACTTTAGTAAGCAATCATTATGTTTAAATCATTAAAGCAAAATAAACATTGATCAAATTAAAATATAATATCAATAATACTAAAGCCTACTACATTTATCTTAACACACACGTACAGCAACCACACAAGCGTGCATGCATACGTATGTGCTGTAGTGATATAAGTTAGTTTTAAGAATTATGAACTTTAACTTACATATATTAATGATTAAAATTTTTTGATTTTATTTTATGATTAAAATAAATAATATAAACAAATAAAATAAATAATGTAAGTTGGCGAATACTTATGCTGGTATTCAGCGGATTTTTTCTCAATACCGAACCCATTCATAACCTTCAACTGATTTAAGTTTTAAATACTAAACTCGCCACGGACCTACAAAACGACCAACAGCAGGCAGGTTTGTGGGTTGACAAGTAATTTTGCCATCTCTAGATACTATGAAATGTGTAATGCATGAATTTTTCAAGTGATGTTATACAAAGTGTAATCATTGAAACAAGTTAATGTAGTGGATGAATTTTTTAAAGTTAGTGGAGTGGATGAGTTTTTTAAGTGATATTGTTTAGAAAGTTTTTAATTTAATTTTTTCATAATTGATATTATATATGGTTAATGCAATTTGTTCTTCATGGTACATAAATGATGTATTTAGAAAAGAAAAAAACTTACAAAGTCAAAGTTTTGGAAGAATTAAATGTTTTTGACAATCTTAATGAGATGTATGATTATTATGAAGGTTTTGTTAGACAATAGGATTTTCGAACGAAGCAATGAACTACTAAGAAAGGGTCCGATAGGATTACATTTTTATGTGGGTGTAGGGGGAACCCTAAAAGTCCATCTTCTAATGTATTGAGGCCACAACTTAATGTGAAAAATGGTTGCGAAGCGAAATTTAGAAATGTCTCAATGAAGATGGAAAATGTATTGTTCAAAATTTAGTTCTTGAACAAAACCACCGTATGAGTCTGGCCAAAGAAAATGATTTCCCATGCAATCATTAATTGAAGTGTTCAAAAATGCCTTGATATAAATGATAAAGCAAGAATTAAAATTGCACAAAATTTCACTTCTGCTATGGTTGAAGTAGGTGTATTTAAAAATGTCTCACTCACAAAAAGAGATATTATAAATCATATTGACCAAGCGAGGAGATTATAATTTAAAGAAAGAAACGCTATGGCAATTCAAGTGCATTTTACTTTGACATAGAGGTGAATGAAGGTGGTCAAATAATCAATGCATTTTGGCATATCGAAGAAATAAGGCAACTTATAAAGATTTTAGACATGTTGTTACATTCGACACTGCATATCCTACAAAATAGTATGACATGATATACTCCCTTTGTAGGAATCAACCATCATGGTTAGTCTATATTGTTAGAGTGCGGACTGATTTCATATAAGGACACTGCTAAGATATTTATATAGTTATTTCAATCATGGCTATCTTACATGTTTAGTTCTTCTCCCAATGGAATCATTAAAGACCAAGAAAAAGCAATAAAGAAGGCTATTGAGATAGTTTTCCCTAATATTACACATCGATAGTGGTTGTGGCATTTTCTAAAGAAGGTGCCTAAGAAGTCAATGGTTTATAAAGAACATGGTTGCATTAAATCAACATTGCTTTATGCTATTTTTAAGACAACTTGGCATGTCGTGATTATGAAATGATTTAGGTTATAATGATTGGTTAAGTGATTTGTATGAAGAAAGGCATCATTGGGTTCTATATTTTGTGAATAATAGTTTTTAGGCAAGAATGTCAACAACTCAATAATTGAAAGTATGAATGCTTTTTTTTTTATAGGAATCTATTTCTAGAAAAATACATCTTAAAGAAATGGAGAAAAAATGTACAGAGATGTCATAATAAGGTGAAATTTAGTTGCAAGAAGTAGAATTTAACTGATGAGTAGAAGTGATAAGGAAAAATGTATGATACTTTTTACTAATGTTGTAAACATTGCTGCAAATGATGAAAAAATGTTACCAATTTGTTATGGATTAGATTGAGCAAAAAACGAAAATGGATTAACCTAAGAAAATTCATTGTAGAGGTGACAGAAGTTGTGGCAACAATGCGGGATGTCCAATAAATGAGAATCAACAGATTGAGCAAATATAGGATCCAATAGTATCCTAAAGAAAAGGTCGCCCACAATTTCAAAGGAAACAATTGAAAGTTGAGAAGAAATATGGAAAGAAAATAAGGCACGATTAAACTAATTAATTAAATTTTTCTACTGTTAATTTAACTATAATTTGTACTTATCTTTTTATGGATTTATAGGACTCAAACATAGAAACTCCATTATCTTCTAAGATGGATACTGTAGTCCCAATGCAGGAGATTAATAAAGATTTAGCAAGCTTTGTGTTCTTTGATGTAATATTATTTATTTTTTTATTTTTAATGTTCACTAACTTTGCCATTATTGTAGGTTTATCAATATTAAATTTTTACATGATGACATCTACTAAATATATTCATTGTTTGTTTAGGCACCTGTATTCGCACATAATTACAAGGTTGCGAAATTTATCCATCGTTTCCTTTTAATTCTTATACTATAAGTTATAATCCAATTTTTATATTTTATACCTAACTAATTTTGCCTTTTTTGGAATGTAATTTGGTTTTTATTTTTGCAAACCAGCAACCTCCATCATTCCCATCATATCCATCTATATTGTCTTATTCTTCGTCTTGGATACCCAATGGAGAATCTCAACAAGGGAGTTTTCAGCAATTACTAATTCAACAAAATGATAATGACAAAGAAGTTTGAAGTGGACTTAATGGATTGATGATTGACTAGGTGCTTCGTTGTATAATTTTAGTTGTGTTTTGTGTTTTAGGTAGTTGGATGATGTTAATCTAATGCTCAATGATTGATGCACTCATGCTACCATATTCTTAATTGAATAAGGAAATATTGAAAGTCCTTTATCTATATATTTGCTGGTTGAGCATGTTAATATTTTAGAGGAGATTTTGTCAAATCTTTCTTCTATTTTGTAACTTGAGAATGATACATGTAGATACGTAAACTAATGATTTATTTTAAAGACATTTCATGATTGATTGCCGTAAAGGTTTCAATTCACAACTTACTTTGAGTTTATAAATAATAATTATTTCAAGCAAATATGAAGGTGATGCAAGTAAAAAGAGTAGTTTATAACATAAACGGAACCATTACGACAACAAGAGTAATGTAGGCAACATGAATGGCTTAATTAGGTACAATTATTCATTTTAAAAAAAATTACATAATCAAATCACTATTCCTAATATGCACAACACAATATAACAAACAATTTAGAAATTCCAACTATCATTCTTGACTTTATTAATTTGCACACATCAAATGTTTCCACGTTAGTCTTCCTAGTTTCTTACATAACTGAAGTAGACAATTTGTTGTTCATTTTTCTCTCAAGATCGTAGGTGTTGTATGCTGATTCGTTATCCAACAATGATTCGTAAGATTGGAATAAATTACACTTAAATCCATTTACTTACCATCGACATGTAGTTCAAGATTCATATATTGCCAGGCTTACATCAGTGATGTAAGCCTTACAAAGATAAGTGAGACCCTGTATTTAATGACATTCTCTTGCCAAGAATCGTTCGAATTTAGATTCAAACAACCATAAAATAAAGACCTTAACCCTTTATTTATAAAGGTAAGAACCAATGGTATAACAAATCTAGGGTTGATCCTTTGTCGCACCTTTGTTCTGAGTTCAACTTTATCTATTTTCTCAGTCACCTCATCAAACCTTTGTTTTGAGTTAAAATTTTTGTTCCAAAAACTTAAAGAAAAGTCTAAACTCTATTTTTTCTTGCGCATCATTAGATGTAAACTAATTTTTATTGTGAGACATATTTAATAACCTGCAAAACAAAGTTAGAAATCCTCATGAAAATTCCCTCACATGTCACTCACACTCATATTTACTCAAATATGGCTTTGACCCTCTGACAAGCTCGTAATTTCTTTTAGTTTACACTCATGTTTACTCTTTAATTTTCTATTTTAGTTCTTGATTGAACCCAATCAAAATTCACTTGCGACAATCCAAACTCAACGAATCAGAACTTAAACACATAAAGAAAAATAAGAATATGAATCTTGATGTAATAAGGATTGCCCCTTTTGTTTTAGTTGAATTGTAGAAAATAAGAATAGGTTAGACTCGAATAACAAGCTACTCTTTAAATTCAATTGGAATTTTCTTCTTTTTTTTGTTTTTTTTAAAGTTTTGAATGAGAAAGAACAAAACTTGAAGGATTAGGGCAAAGTTGGGGAAAATATTTTGTGGAATTAGAGAAATTAAATAAATGCAAAATAGATCAAACCTGATTTAGAACCTAAGCTTTGATACCAATTGATGTGAACTTCACAAAGATAAGTGAGACTCTACACTCAGTGAGATTCTTTTGCCAAGGATCATTCTATTTCAAATTCAAGCAACCATAAAAGAAAGACTTTGACCCTTTATCTGTAAAGATAAAGACCAATGGTATATGAAATCTAGGGTTAATGCCATACTCAAGATAAAAGAGAAAATTGTGAGTGATAAGTCAAGAAAGAACTCCATAAGATGAAATTTTAATATGTTCTAAAAGTTCTTTGAAGAACCAAAGAGAAAGGCTCCCATTATTATTATAACTCAGATTTGAAATTCCTGATAGGGTTAAATGGGTCTCTATAGTTGAATTTTAAGAATGGAATATGGTTTTTCTTATTGCTAAATATAATCTAAAATAAAAAGGAAATAATGATCCTAAAGTAAAAAGGAAATAAAAGATCTTATTATCCTAAAGTAAAAAGTAAACAAAGAGTTTGCTCGATTTTTCTTCCTAATTTGATAAGGCCTTATCTGTTCTTCATGCAAGTCACTCTAATCAAATTTAGAAGCTTGAATAATTTTGCAAAGGATTGACTATCTTGAGTAATTATTTTTGGTAGATTAGTGTCTTGGACAAAGGTATGAATTTGAGATGCGCTCAATTCATCCATTTAATGCTTTCTCCATTTTCTTATTTCTTGCCCTTGTCATTGGACCTCCATGGATACTCAGTAGATCTTGTGAAGCTTTGTCAACACATACAACGAGTCGTTAAGTTTCTACATTTAAGAAAAATCAAATACAAATTACGAATGTAAAGAAAAAAAGAAAAGTACTTTCATTATGATCCATATTGGGTTATTTTTCTAGGATAAGACTTGAACATTCATCATCCTAAACTTAATTAGAACAATCAAGAAAATACTTAGACTAAACTACTAGCATAACATTCTTCATTTTTCCTAAATAAGCTTACAAAAAATAAATCAAAGTACCAAACCTCTAAGTTCCAATTATGCCAACCCCTTAAGATATATCATTCCATACAAGTGACCTTAAAACCACTGAAAAGTTTAACAAAGATCAAAAAGCAAACCCTTTAGCTAACTTAGATAAAATTAAATATCAAAAGAAAAAAAATCTTGATATTTCATTTTTCTAAGTTATTTCTCAGCTACCAAACAATAATTCCTAGTTCTATCCACCACTTAAACATGCACACAAGCCCCTAGAAGGTCATTGAAATTGAGCAATCTAGAAAAAAAATTATACCCAAGAACAATATATATCAATTGCATTCAAAATCGGCAGTGAAATCTAATAAGATTCCAAAAGAATTGAAACCACACATAAACGTACTTCTTCATACCTTTAGATGTAATAAATAGAAAAACAAACAAAATCTATTCTAAACACCAATAATAAAAGGATGTAGAAAATTGAACATCAACAATACCAAATTCATCTACCTCTGTCCCAACCTAATAAAAATCAAAATTTCCCTCAACAAACTAAATTTAATTACCTGAGCTGGTGAAAAAAGGTTGAAAATCATCGAGTACACTATCGAGTAGAAGTGTAACGTTGGTCGGTGATGTGAACGGGATAACGGTTGGTCAGTGATGAGAGACAACTAGTTGGCAATGGACATGCTTGACAAAGAGTTTCATGGGTGAGTGAGAGGGAGTGGATAAGAATTTGGATTCTTTAGATTTACTTTTAATATATCTTAATGGTAAAAATTATTTTTAATTTCTAAATATAAAAATTCAAAATGGCACAAGAAACCTATCATTTTTGCTTCCTGATGTGCTAATGATGGCTAAATATCATTACAGATTTGTGTGTGTGTGTATAAATAGATATATATATGGTGTTTGTGAAGTGCTTATTTGGAATTGTTTGTTAAACGTTCGAAGTTCGAATTATATTTTTAAATTTTTGTTTGATTTTAACACATTTGTATATAGATAGAAAAAATAAACTTTTGTAACCTTGATTTGGATGGAAGGAAAGGTCTTAATAAAAGTAAATATTATATTCTAAATATAGCTCTATAAAAAATATTTATTTCCTAAACTATAAAATATTTTTTTTCGATTTGTAAGGACATAAATGTGAAATAGTCATATTTAAGATATTTTATTCATAAAATGAAATAAGATACCACTTATATTAAGATATTAAAGAAAAAACAAATATTTCATTTAGATATTCGTATTCAGACTCATTTAGACTTCTAAAAAATTCATATCCATTTAAATTTCAAACAAAAAAACAAACGCTACTTTAATGTTGAAAATCTTTTTAAAATGTTTTATGTTGTTTAATTGTATTTCCAATAGAGTTTTTGAAGATTAAAAAAATTATATTATCTCTACTAATAAAATATTAAATTAGAGCTTTTATGAAAAGCTAAATTTTCTAAAATCTTCTTTATTTATTTCACTATCTTATTCCTTTCATTTTGTAACATAATTTTAAAATATTTATCTATTAAAGTAATGTTATAATTTTTAATAAAAAAATCTCATTAATAACTAAATCATTAAAAGTTTTTAGAGTAAAATATTTTATTTTAAGTAAGTTTTATTTGAAAAACTATACCAAAAAAATTTGTTTTATTTAAATATACCCCTAAATATGGTATTTATTAACTTATACCGTATATTTGATAAGTATGTAGATATGCCTTTTTGAGTTATATATTACTAAAATAACCTTGAAAGAGAAATATAAAACCCACACTAATGCTTCCCTCTTTCTTACCACTTTCACTCTTCACAAAACAAAAAGTGTCTCTAAGACACTCTTAAAATCACTTATGAACAATTAATGTACTGAGATTTTGGTTCGCAACTAGGTGCATTATTCATAACAAGATATTTTAAACTTTACATTTATTTTATATATTATTTATGCATCTTCTTCACATTATATTGTATTTAAGGTTTTGTTTAGTTTGTGATAAACAACAAAACAACTCATGTTTTCATTACATTTGCATCATATTATGTTGTAATGGATTTTTTTTAACTATGTTTGTTGAAATCTCTTTTTATTCTTAAAATTTTAAAATAAAAAAATTTGTACAACGCCCGTTTTACATGAATGTAGTGATTTGAGTAGGTAAAATGTTCTAATTGTTATGACACCTTAATATCATATTAGAGCAAAAATGCACATTTTCACTAAATATGTCTTATGACTATTTAGTTGTAGTCGTATATTTTAACAAGTTACAACATTGCTATTGTGTAAATGGGTAGATAGTTCCACATGCTGTTATATGGCTTGTATGATTTTATTTTTATATTTATTATAATAATTATGTGTTGTATTATTACAAGAAATGAATTTGGTATGTGCTTATTATATTTAATAGTGAATGGATTGAGCGAAATATCCATTATAGATTTAATGGTATTGGAGATGAGAGGAATCATGGTGCCACATTCTATAATGTACGCACAAATGATGGAAAGAGTATCTCAATTCATTTCTATTGATTTTTTTAAATTTGACATTGAAATGAAGTTTAATTCATCTAATCAAATACCACTCATTCCAATTGTGAGTTGAAATGATTATTGTAGCTGAGTTGAAGCCTACAAGAAAACTGGCAATAGATGACTGCAATAATCTATCATAAAGGTGGGTGAATGACAGTGAAATTATCTATCGTCTATGTCCCTGTCACTCTTTTATGACAGAAAAAAAGTATGTCATTATTTTATGATACCGTTTAAATGTCATATGTCAGTCATGGAAAAAAAATAAATTATTTAAATTTTTTGCGAGAAATGTGAAATTTTTTATTTATTTTGATTTTTTTAGCGAGAAAATTAATTTTCGCGCGTGAATTACTGTCTGGACAATTTTGGCGGGTAAAATATTACGTTTGTGACAGAATTTGTGATTGATATTTTATGTCATTAAATTTTTTTTATGACCAATTTTTTCTGTCACATTCTAAATTTATGCTCAACGTAATTATAAATTATTTTATTTACATTTATGCATTCTTATATATAAAATTCAGCATAAATTCATATGAACCAAAATCATTTAAATTTATACATTCTTATATATGAAATTTAGGCATAAATGAATATGAACCAAAAATGAAATTATACATCATATTAAGTCGAAAGCAAATTATATTAATAATGTCATCCAAAAAGGGTTTTATCCAACAATTATATCCAACAATATCAATTCACCGCAACTAAGAACAAATGTGTCAAGTTTTACAAGCTAAGAAGGCATCAAGTGGCTGTAGTGCTGAACTTAACCCAAAATTTTAGTAAACTTCCAGTACATGAATTGCCATTTTCCACAAATACCCAACCAAACTCTCAAATCCAGCAACTTCAATTCTGTCAACCTGCATGTGCAACATCTAATGAATATAGCTGGTATTATTGTTATAAAGAATTAATTAACTACTACAATAAAACCATTAGGTTTTAGATACAACAGAATCATTACAAATTTAAACTCATTTGCATGTGCAGCACCAATGATAATACCAACATATCATTATAAAGACGCTGGAATTAAACTAAAACTACAGGTTTAAGATACAACTTAATTCCTTGATGAAATAAAACATGGAACAACTTTGTTATTCTCTATAGGTTTCAGAGCATGAAAACAACTTTGCCTGCAGTTGTTTGTTGTTCAAATAAAAGATTAAGCCTACTTCAAGAAACCCAGGTAGCTAGCTAGGTTGCTGTTATTGCCAAAGAAACCCAGGTAGCTAGTCAAGGGTTCTTGTATTGCCAAAAAAACCCAGGTAGCTAGCTAGGTTGCTGTTATTGCCAAAAAAACCCAGGTAGCTAGCTAGGTTGCTGTTATTGCCACTTTGTCTAGAGTTTTTAACCAATTATAATATATAAGAATAAAAATGTTTGCGCGCATAGTTTTAAATTCATACTAACCATTTTTTGCTGCGTTAATGATTTCAGAGCAGTGATTAGCCCACTCCAAACGAACTTCATCAATCTCAGCCTGAGTGTATGCGGCCTTCCCATGAAACTAAAAACCATAAAATTAGTTGGTATCAAATTTCCATAACAATGCAGTGCACATGGTATAAACAAATTCTATGATTTTATTCATCACTGACTCACTTCATTCATCAGCAAACTAAGGTCTGCTATAATGTCCTTCATAAACCTCAAGACATAATAACCACATTCCACGCTTCCCGGTTGCTGAGGGGTCTATTCACAGTTATAAACCAAAAAAATAATTATAAATATATTCTATTTTAGGCTTAAAGTGGTAGATACACAAAATTTTAGTTAAGATAATCAGTTTACCTTCACAAATCTCATCTTAGAGCTATAATTCCATCTTTTTTTACAATCCTCAGCTGAGAACAGTGTCATAGCACTGTATGAATAAAGTACATTGGTTAAAGTATCGAAAATATATTAAGGAAAGCAAGAATATTAGGATTATGAGATGGAAAGGAATACATACGATTTAATCAGCTGTTCTAAATTAGGATCAGGAGAATCGTACCCCTTAGGATCTAAATAAAACACTTCTTTTTTTGCCACATCAATCACAACCAAAACCCAATGGAAGCTAAAATAGAAAAAGGCAAAGAAAACAAAGCAACAGTTATGAAAGACAAGATAAAATGAATAAATAATTATTAGAACACTTGATTACAGTTTGAAATTTCCAGACCTGGGATTGTATGGCATGAACAAGAATTGTCCTTTGCGGGCTTTTTTCAAGCGCTTGCACACACCTTCTGCTCGGCTGGGACGGGAAATGTCTGGAATTTGTCCAGGATGGGGTGACACAAATCCTGGACATATGAATCCAAATGGTCTTACTTCTTTTTTATTTGGGATAATCGAGTCATATAGCAACCTGAAACAGTAGATGCAAAAAACCAAAACTTGTCATTAGACAAGTATTGCAACATCATATAAATTAATTAAAGTGGGAAAAAAATTTCTTACGCAATATATACTTCAATAGCATTAACTCCTATTGCTTGCATCGTCAACATCGCATCACACTCCATTTTCCCAACATGGGCTACAATGCCTTGTAGCTGAAATACATCATCATCAATCCAATATGGAATCCAACTGGATGGAGGTAAGTACAAGTCATATAATCTGCCAGAGAGTTGCAGCATTGGATGACTGTTTTTGTGCATTGCCGCTGCGTGCCTAGTGTTTCTCGGCACATGCTGCACTGCACCTTTCTTCCTTTTGTTTCTATTCAGCTTTGCAGCTCTTGTTCTTGGGCTATCAGGTGGAGCTTGCCACAGACCATCAGCTAATTGCACCTTCTCTTGAAATAATGACTTTCTAGAACTACCAAGCTTTGCTTTTTCTCCGTCATTTGCATCACCCATTGGCAAGTTGGTGTTGAGTCTTGGACTTTTTCTTGGCATGACAGTAATGTTTCTTGTTGTCCTTTTTTTCTTATTTGGTGTACTCTCATCCTTTTCATCGGCTTTCTCTTGCTTTTCTACCTTTTTTCCAGGTGAGGATTTCCTCTCCTGGCCAGCTGAGTTATCTAAGTTAGGAGGCTCCTGAAAATTACAAAGGAAAAAATCTATACTTAATAAACCTACTATCAATCCTAATACTCTTAAAATTTGGAGAAAAAAAAGAAACTAGCCTTCTGTTCAACTACATCCACCTTGTCATTGTTATTTTCCTCCAAACAATCAGCAACACCATGGCTAGGAACGGGTGGGAAGGTGCAACTTCCCATATCTGAGTGTCGAGGTGTCCTTTTTAATTGTTTACTGATTTCCTCCAGCTGGCTTTCAATTGCTTGCTTCCAGGCATGCAGGTCAGTCTCTGCAGCATGCTTATTATGCACATGAACTGTGTGAAAGTACTTGGTAGGTGTTACAAATTTACCAAGACCTTGCATATGGCCAGCTCGAGGAAGCTTTCCCAATGATTGTGCAAGAATGTCGTTTCTGCCATCTGACTTCAAAGACCCTTTCTCAGCCTTCTTTTTTAGCTTTTCCTATCATCATCAGAAATAAATTAGAAATAGCATACAATTGTAATATAATAAGGGTAAACTAATTAAAGAACATTTAACTTTATTGAAGTTCCTCACCATTTTCATTACAATCTCCTCAGTTTCAGGGTCATAACCCCCATTTTTCAGTCTCCGGGCTCTCTTTCAAAGTTCACTCCTGTCCACTAAGTCCTCTAAAAGACCAGTTTCTGAGCACTAGTAGATAAACAAATCATATTATTTAAGTCCACACAATAATTAATAAATTTAACAAATTAACGTAATAAAAACTAAGAGCCATATACTTACCATATCTTGCATCAATCCAACATATCCTCTTCGACTGAGTCGATGATTCAACTTGTTAGAGGCTCTTTTCTCCTTATTAGCACAGCTGACTTTCTGAATAATTTCATATGAATCCAAAGGTGTTTATTTGTATATGTCTAACAAATGTTAACAAGTAAGAAAACCTAAGTCAAACATATAGTGTAAGTCGAAGATACTAACTTGAAAGGCATCTGATAAACGCTGATCGACAAACTTTATCCAAACAGGTTTCTTGATTTGGGGATAATCAATTGGAGGTCTGTATAGTCTCTTCCGATCTCGTGCGACTGGCAAAATGTACTTTCTTGCCAACATGTACTTGAAGTTACGAAATGCATGCCCAATTGATTGCAGCAACTGCTTCTTACTGTTAGGATGAACGATGAAGCAGTCCTAATACCATATATGATGTTACAATAATTAACAAGACTAAAACAATTGATTGAAGATCAATGGGTTAAATAATTTGGAAATTTACCTGAATAGATTCCCATAAACGCTCTTTCGTCTCCGCTGGAACTTTACGCCAATCAGAAAATAAAATCGAAACTGAAGTACGAGCTAAGACTCCAATATAGGAAGCTAGCTCAGTGGCTTCATCACCAGCAGGAACGCCCAGTACATTATATTGTACAACAATCTTCCCTTTCCTCGTTTTTAGCTTTTTATTCTGCCTAGCACCCATATTCACACCCCTGGTCGCATTACTACTCTCTGGAGCATCCATATCAGCACCTACAACAACGTCTGCAGCACCTTCCATGCCAACCATTGCATCAGCAGCACCTACCATGTCCTCTTCATCTTCTTCAAAGTCAGAGCCCATAGCATTTTCAGGAACATCATGATTGGTGCCATCATAAAAAAGATCATCGTAATCATCATCCATACCATTATTACTAGCATCAAGCACATTATTCTTAGAAATACCATTTCCTTTATCCATTTAAGTTCACCTGAAAAACAAAAATAACAATTAGCCATAATAAACAAAAAATAACAGCTTAAAAAGCCAATAAATAACATAAAAGATTAAAGCCACAACACCCTGGAACATGTTAGCGAAACTAATACATCCAAAAGCTACAATTTGTACAATCATAAATTTTAAAGCTTAGTTACAATGAAATAATAAACAATAATTAGTCTTTCATGCATAGATACTTACTGTCAACTCTGTAAAAGGGTATATCAGCCGTTAATCCAAATTCCCTCATTAGAATTTCGTGCATAGATTACATTTTCACCGTCGGCAGATTCTAATAACTCATTAGTTGGTAATTCAGTGGTGAACGGAGGGTGTTCATTTGTATTTTGCACGTCATGTTCATTTGTAAGGCTGGGATCGCCTCTAGTAGGCATATGACACACTACTGACCACCTTTTTTCAATCTGGTCAGGTACATAAAAAACTTGTTTGGCTTGAGAAGCCAATATAAATGGATCTGATTTATACCCTAACCGATTTAGGTCCACTAAGATGAATCCATGTTCATTCTTCTTCACACCACCACTATTTCAAACCCAATCACACTTTAGCAGAGGAAATTTTAACAAATGGTAATCAACAACCCATATTTCATCTATAACTCCACAAAATGTCATGTCACATGTTATAGGATTTTTATCTTTTGCACTAGCAACATGCATAGCTTCTGCAACTAGAGTCACTCCACTGTTTTGAGTAACACGAGTAGAGTCTCGATCTCGCGTTACAAAGTGGAAACCATTAATGTCGTATCCTGAGTGTTTAACCACAAAAGGAAGTGGCCCTTGTGATATCCAGCGCAGGGTATCTGATATAACAACACCATTTTCTATCTCTGTATACACCTACCAAGCAAGAAACATCTGTAAAACTTACTATTTGTTTAATAAGAAGAAGTGGATAGGTTATGACTAGTGAAATGTAATAGAAAAGTGAGAATGCACCTTATCGATGACCAATCAAAGGTGCGATTATGTTCATCTTGCAACCATTTGTCATTTTGACGTGGATAACTAGTTCTAAGCCATTGCATGTGCTCACTAAAGCATAAAAATTACAGATTATTATATTAAAAAAATCTAATTCAATTGAATAAATATTAAAATTTATTAGTTAGGTGGATGAATATTTTACCTAATGTATGGTTCAACTTCTTGTGTGTTGTGTAATACATACAAATATGCTTGATCTAGCAAATTTGGATTAACTTGCACTCATTTTCCACCAGATAAGGACTTCTCAATTGACAAGTTTTGCATATGTCCACGTGGCAGCCCAACAGTACACATATTTGACATATATTCTCGTAAAAATTCTAATGCTTCTTCGCAACATAACTCTCCGCTTATGCGACCCCCTCAGGACGGTTACGATTCTGAACATAACTTTTAAGAATTTTCATGTATCTCTCAAATGGATACATCCACCGAAGATAGACTGGGCCACATAGTCTAACTTCGTTCACCAAATGTACAGTAAGATGAACCATAATATCAAAAAAAGACGGGGGGAAACATTTTTCTAGTAAGCACAAAGTCACAATAAGGTCCATCTATAATTTATCCAATATTGTTACATCAACTACAGTTGTGCACAAGGAATTAAAGAAGAAACACAACCTGATGATAGCATCTTTAACATGCTTTGGTAAGATACACCTAAGAATGACGGGTAGAAGTTGTTGCATGAGAACATGACAATCATGGGACTTAAGGCCTTGAAGTTTAAAGTCCTTCGTTGACACAAGATTTTTGATGTTTGAAGAATACCCATCTGGAACCTTGATACTTTTCAGAGCTTTGCAGAATCTGATTTTTTCCTCTCTAGTTAAAGTATAACAAGCTGGAGGTAGAAATGTTCGCTTATCATTTTTAACGTCTGGTGCTAATTCATCCCTAATTTCCAATGCCACAAGATCCATCCTTGACTTAAGGCCATCTTTGGTCTTCCCTGGAATGTTCAACAGTGTTCCATATATGCTCTCACAAACATTTTTTTCTATGTGCATTACATCTAATTGATTACGCACCAACAAGTACTTCCAATAATCTAAATTATAGAATATTGATTTCTTCTTCCACCACACACCTTCACTGTTGTCAAAACTTTTACGTTTTTTACTTTTACTCTTCCCTCATTAATTTGTAATAGACTCAACCAGTTGAAAAATCTCCTCACCATTCAATGGTTTTGGAGGTGGATCTTTCTCTATTTTATTATTAAAGGCTTTCTTTTGGTTTCGGAATTCATGGTTACTAGGAAGCCAACGACGATGACCTATATATGCATTTTTCCCACTATGTTTTAGTCTGCATTTAGGTGTGTCTAAGCCACAATATGGACATGCATTATATCCTTTAACAGTACAACCCGCTAAATTCCCGTATGCTGGAAAGTCATTTATGGTCTATAGTAAAACAGCCCTTAGGTTAAAGAATTCCTTTCTACTAGCATCATAAGCCTCCACCCCATAATCCCATAAAGTTTGCAAGTCTTCAATCAACGGAGCCAAGTATACATCAATGTCATTGCCCGGTTGTTGAGGACCAGAAATCAATAAGGACAACATCATAAACTTCCGTTTCATACACAGCCATGGCGGAAGATTATATGTTATAAGAATAACCGGCCAACAACTGTATGTGCTACTAAGAGAGCTATGTGGGTTGATTCCATCAGCCGATAGCGCAAGATGGAGATTTCTAGGATCGGATGCAAAGGTAGGCCATTTATTATCTATTAACTTCCATGATGGTGAGTCAGCAGGATGTCGGAGCTTACCATCAACTACCCTTTTAGTTGCATGCTAAGTTAAATCCTTGGCAGTTTGCGATGAATGAAACATACGCTTAAATCTAGGAATGGGAGGAAAGTACCATAAAACCTTTGCTGGAATACCTATCCTATACTTGTCAACACTACCATCCTTTCTTTTCCATCTAGACAGCCCACAAGTAGGGCATTCAGAAAGCCCTTCATACTCTTTTCTGTAGAGTATGCAATCATTTGGACAAGCATGTATCTTCACATATTCTAAGCCTAAAGCAGACATTGTTTTTTTGGCTTCATACATAGACGCTGGAATTTCATTTTTTTCAGGCAATAATTCTTTTAAAAAACTCAACAGTGCTGTAAAACTGCTGTCAGACCACCCAAATTTACCCTTTATATTGAACAACTCCACCAAAGTGCCTAACTTGGTGAATTTTGTACAACCTGGATACACATGTTTCTCAGCCTCTTCTAATAGTTTTCTAAATGACTTAGGATCTCCCTCACAATCATTATAAGCATCATTGACCATATCCATCGTATTATCATAATTGAAGTCCATTGAGTGAAATGAAATATCTATATTAGAAGATGGTATCGCACGACCATCTTCCCCATGCCACTTCCAAATTTTATAAGACTTTACAAAATCGTGCCAATAAAGATGTTCGGTTACAATCGTGGGTGTGCGAAATACCAAATTCCTACATTTATAACACGGACATCTAATGACGCTAGCATCTTCTACATTTTTAATAGCAAAATTCACAAATTCGACAACCACCTTTTCACACTCAGGAGACATTCTACTACAATCAATCCAAGACTTATCCATTTTAGTTTCAACGAGTTGTGATCCTGGCACATAAAAGAAGGCAAACATGAAACAACAATATTGGCCTTTCAAATTACTTATTTCATAAAAAAATAATAACATTGACTTACACACATGTACAACGAAAAATAAGAAAAGATCAAAACATGCTAGCCTCACATATTAACGAATATTTGCATATTAAAAAAGCAAGCAACAATACAATAAAAAAAAACAATTGGTACATCCATACAAGCCAAACTCAAATATCCAAAACAATAGACAAAAATAATCAATAAAGAAAGTTCGGTTAATTTATTAAGCATGTCAAAATGTATTTAATTTACTCAGTTTATTGCCTGTAAATGCATATTAAAGAATTAAAATACCTTGGTTTTGATCGCGTGCACTGTGAAAAGCTTAAAGGGCCCTCCAACTTAGTTATAAAGCGTGATTTGAAAGAAACAGTAGCAAATATATCCAAGACTGAAATAAAAAATCCAAAAAAGAATATTAATAATTGATAATGACACATTGCATTGACTTAAATAATTTATATAAACGTATTTGGGACCATGTGTGACAAATTTGATTGTCCCACATGCATATGCTATTATTACTTTATTATAACACAATGGAAAACATAGTTGCCCCACATCAAATTCATCATAAAGCAATAAAATTTTCCCAAACAAGAACTATACTGTATGCATGAAACAAAGCATCAAATAAACATGTAGAGTTTATAAAGCTCCACCTTTAGCAATAACTTGATTAATTATTTTATCTTTTTCCTTTAAAAGAGCAGCTGCATAACTTTTTTTGTTCTGCTCTCTACGAAGTGTATCCCTTTACTTTGTTACAGCATATACCCGCAATCATTCCAACCGAAAGGCAACTAGAAATTAATAGTTGCAATGACTTAGACTAGAAAATGAGTTAAGAAGAAAACAATATATTATCCCTGTAAAGGCTATCTATTGAAAAAAAAATCACATTCTTTTAGATAGATTTAAATGTATTGACATTATCTATGTTAACTAACATTATCTACTAAACTTAATCACTATTTTTCAGCTCATTTTAAACATATCATAAACTAAGTTGGAAATTGCACATTAGCTAATGCAGTAGTCAAATCTTTGACATATTAAAGACAAAATCATGGGATGAAAACAAAAAGATATGCATGACATGCTATCAGATGGACATATGAACATGATTCTTCTTCCAATAGCTGGTTAGACTATTAGTTTAAAATTGTAATTGAAAACAATGAAGAGAGCTTAATCCAACAACTCCCAATTTAGGACTCACATCTGAAAACTGTTTCTCAATTTTAAGTCACATTCCTAACCTATCACAGAGTGGAACCGTTGTAAAGACAAGCATGGACACACACACCAAAAAAAAAAAAAAAGGTCCAGAACAAAAAGCATACCCTTCTTTCTAGAGTTACAACGCAACCCTTTGACAGTATTCCTCCTGTAAAGTTTCAAGTTCTATATCATTGTTTTTTCTCTAATCCAAAATTTCAAGCTATTAAATCACAAATAAAAAAACCTTCACTCTCTCTATCTCTATCATCTAATACAACTTTTTAACCAAACCCATCATTTCATTTAGTTAGTTAGTTAGTCACTTGCTCACAAACTCTTCAAAATACAAAATTTCTCTAAAACACTTAAGGCTTTAAACAAAATTAGATGAAGAAGAAAAACAAAACCTGGAATTGAAGGTTTAGGGCTGCAATCCTCTAGTTCGCGTGACAAAGTCAAGGACTGGATGGTTCTGGTTGTGTCGCGCCATCGCAATTTGTGGTCTGGTGGCTGGCTCGAATTTCGTCGTGGATCCGTGATTTGGGTGTTGCTTTGTTGTTTGCTCGATGGTGGTAGTTGCTGATTGTGTATGGAAAACTATATATAGGGAATGGATTTGGCTAGGTTTTGAGTGCTGATTGTGAGTGTGAGAGTGATGATAATTGTACCTAGGGTTTGAGTGTCATTTGTGAGAGTGAGAGTGATAATGACTATGGTGAGTGTAGGCTAATTGATTGAGAGTGTCACTATGATCGTGGCTAAGGTTACAGTGCTGATTATGGAGTTAGAGTGACAATGAACATGCCTCGGGTTTGAGTGGCCTTTGCGAGAGTGAGAATGAGGATGGCGATAGTGAGTTGTGTAGAGTTTAGGACTTAAGAAATTTTTTTTGCTTTGTTTAGATTTCATTTCAAACGCATCGTTTTGTACTATATATTTTTTTTATTTCAAAAATCATTTCACATGCTAAACGCTGCATTTTAGATTTTGAAAAATTAAAATAATACTTTTAATTTTGGTCAAACACGGTCAATATCTAATTTCTATCATAATATTTGTGATTGAGTTAATTTATATCATACGCATATCATAAATTCTTGATAGATCAATATTATATCACAAGTACATCATTAATCGTTTGATAAACTGAAATTTTGTCACGACTCCATCATACTTATATGATAAAATGATTTCTATCATAAAGTCGCAGTCATCTATTGCCAGTTTTCTTGTAGTGAAGATTCCTCTTTGTATTACTTACAAGAGAAAATAGATTTTGGTAATACCTATTTCTAATGTTTATCCTAGTTACAGGCCATATAGCCGAGACGCAATATTGCCTACTTCGAAACCACTTAAAAATATTTAATATCTTTATTTCTAGTATGTTGGGAATCATATTTACCTCTTCATTTTTGTTGTCTTCTGAGGTTTTAGCTTTGGGCTTGAAATTGCACTTTTCATCCTTTATGCTCTAATTTAGTTTTCATGTTGAAGAAGATCTCGAATTCTGCCCAATTCTTATGGAACCCTTCCTCTTCAATTGTTGCTGCACTGTTATAGCCATATGCACCATGTCATCTAATTCAACATAATATTATAATTCCACCACATTTACAATATCATGGCTTAAGCCACCTAGGAACCTAGCCATAATAGCTTTTCGTCTTCCTCTAAATTGGCTCGAATCATGATTATTTCCATCTTTTTGTAGTAGCATTCAATGTTTTAGACCTTTGAGTAAGGCTTTGCAACTTCTGAAATAAGTTCCTATAGTAGTAACTTCGAATAAATCTCTTCCTTATAAAAGCCTTCATCTCTTCCCACATCTCAATGGCCTTCCACGATTTAGTCTCCTATTCAAAATAAGTTGATCTGATCAAATAATAGCATAGTTAATAAATTAAATTGCAACCAACTTTACTTTTCTTCAATTCAAAGTAGTTGTGATAATCAAATACCAATTCCACCTTCTTCTCCTACTTTAAATAAGCTTCAAGATCATTTTTGCCTTGGAAAGATAGAGTTTTTAAGTTAATATTTCCTAAATTGTTATCAACCCTATCTCCATATCCAACCTCTCTATTTCCATTCCTTCGCCCAAATTTGTTTAAATTAATATGAGGAGTACAATCTTGTTTATCTAGGTCTTTCCTATAGTCATCCTTATCAGCATACATATATGGATTCCTATCTCTTTGTTGCACATTAGGAGTTTTAGTTAGCGGCCCCTTATGTGAACTAGATTTAACTTTATCTAGTCTCTTGTTCACCTCATCAAACCTCAATCCCAACCATTCAAGTTTCTATTATGAAGACTTAATGATATTAACCCCGCCATAAATTGACGCGACCGTAATCGATTTGGTCTCTAACATAAATTCACACGTACGACACTATTTATATGTACGGTACTGTTCATGGGTACTGTTCATGACACTGTTCAGACCGCGTTACTGTTCAAACTGTGTGCAAACCGTGTTATTGTTCAAACCGCGTGGTCAAACCCGTGGTCAAACTGTGTTACTGTTCACTGATGAAGTGGCACAATCCTGTGCATCCAAACTATTTTTAATCCGATGGCCATGATTCACTCAATGTATTTATAAAAAGGGGGCTTTCCCCCCCTAATTTGATACCCCTGAATCCATTTTTGAGCTTAGTTTTCTGTAATTCCTTCCCCATCTTGTATTTTCTACATATTTTAATAAATTTCCATTTTACCCTTAGTTCAATTATGAGTAGCTAATTTTCTTTTAAGCTTGGGTGTAAGGTGAAGTCTCAACATGTGTCATGGGCTTTATTTGGTAAATTTATTTTCTCTTCCCCTCTAATTTCTGTGGAGGTTTTGACTTTTCGTCGACAAATAATAATAATCTTGTCTAGTTACCGCCCTAGTTTTACCGGCACCCTAGTATAATGTTATTATTATTTGGCACGATAAGCCCTTAGCACCATATTGATTAGAGCGTGGTTCATGAGGTGTGGATTCCCCCCTCATGATTTAATTGGTATTAATAAGGATTATTTAGCCCATGGTACATGTTGATACGGATCTAGATACCCAAGTGCTTTATCTTAATAGTTCCCAATTCAATTTAATTCCGCTATTCCCATTTAAATTCTAGCATCCTTTAAATCAATTTCTCCACAAATCCAACCACCCATTTACATAATTAATTCTACACACAATTAAAATCCACCTCCTCGTGGGATCGACACTCAACGCCATTAATCTATTCTACAATAGATTCGTGCGCTTGCGAGTTCAACAAAATTTGCACAACAAGTTTTTTGCGCCGTTGCTGGGGAGGTAAGTATTTTGATTTGTAGAATTATTTTTTTGTAAATAATTTTATTATTATTATTATTATTATTTTAATTGTCTCCTTGTAATTTTTAAAAAAAAAAGAAAAAAAAGAAGTGAAGTTACATTTTTTGGTAAGAATTTCTTTTTCTCTTCTTTAAATTTCTGCAATTTAATTTTCAAGTTATTTTTCTTTGTAATTTTTCATTTATCTCATTAATTTATTTTTTATTTTATTTCACGTATTTGTTTTAGTGTATTTTTTTTAATAGAAAGGTTGTAACAGCGCAATAAGGTTAGTATTGTAATTTCTCCTTCTTCTTTATTTTTATTTATTTTGTTCTCATTTTTATTCTCCTTGCATGCATGGTCGTAGGTCATTATTACCTAATCTTGAACCTATAGACCTTGAATTAGAAAGAACACTTCGCACACACAAACACATTGCACTTAAAGATAAAATTGAAATGGATTTGCAACAACCAGAACCACAGGAGAGGCCATTTAAGGACTACTTTAGTCCCTTAGCTAATTTGAGCACATCATGCATAAGATACCCAAATGTAACTGCTAGGAGTTTTGAGTTAAAACCTAGCGTGCTAAATTGTCTCCCAACATTCTATGGCTTAGAAAATGAGGACCCATATAATCATCTGAATGATTTTCATACAATTTGTCAAACTTTTAAATATGAGAATTTTTCAGAAGATGATGTTAAACTCAGACTATTCCCATTTTCTTTAAAGGATAGAGCTCATTCATGGTTCAATATATTGCCAGCTAATAGCATTACAACATGGGAACAAATGGTAACGAAATTTTTAAATAAATATTTCCCAGTGCATAAAACCAATGCTATTCGCAGGGAAATCTCAGAGTTCGCCCAGAGAGAAGACGAGCAGTTTTTCGAAGCGTGGGAGCGATTCAATGGGCTACTTTTGAAGTGTCCACATCATGGGTACGAGAAATGGCACCAATGCCAATACTTTTTGGAGGGATTATTGCCAAATGTGCAAGAATGGCTAATGGCGACAAGTGGAGGAGAGCTAATGTCAAAAAGTGCATCAGAGATTTGGGATTTCTTCCAGCGACAAGCGGATAATTCCCAACAACGGAGTCGATCTCTCAGGAATACTAGAAGAATTAAAGGAGTGAATGATGTTCTCATTGGTGAGTCCGGCTCGGGAATCAAAGAAGTCAAAGAGATGGTTGAAGGCCTTTCTCGACAAATAGCATCTTTGACGACTGCTAAATCAACAGAGCCACATGACCATGACTCATATTCAGATCAAACCAATGCTATAGGTGTAATGAGAAAACCATCAAATTACAACCCATACTCCAAAACATATAACCCTGGATGGAGAGACTACCCCAATTTTTCATGGTCTCAAGGATTCCAACAGAATGGACCAGCAGCTCCAGCTCTACCAATGCAACTAATTCCTCAAGTTCCTCAAGCCTCTCAGCTACCATTTAGACCATACAATCAGAACCAAAACTACTCTCAACCCAGACAATGGGAGGATGCATTCCAGAATGTCAAGAATGTTACTAACTCCATGATCGAACAACAAAACCGCACCATTGATGGACTACGGAATGAGATGAGAGCAGGCTTCAACTCACAAGCCCAATCAGTTTCAAGCCTCGAGAAAATGGTGGGACAACTTGCCTCTTCAGTGCAAACTTTGGCAATGACTGTTGAAAAAGGTAAATTTTCAAGTCAACCAGTGCCTAATCCTAAAGGAGTGCATGAAGCAAGTACTAGTTCACCACAACAGCATGGAGAGATCAAAGCCGTCATGACCTTGCGAAAAGGGAAAGAAGTCGACAACAAAGTGGAGATGCCAGTGACAAAATCAACTCAGATTGTACCTGTAAATGCTGAGGACTCACCATTGGAGGAGAAAGAAGAAACCAACACACAAGAATATATTCCTAAAGCTCCATTTCCTCAGAGGTTAGCTAAAAGAAAGAAGGGAAAATCCACAGGTGAGATTTCTAAGATTTTCAAACAGGTAAGTGTTAACATCCCTTTACTTGATGCAATAAAACAAGTTCCATCTTGTGCCAAGTTTCTTAAAGACCTTTGCACTAAAAAAAGAAACATTCATTTTCAGAAAAAAGCATTTTTAACTGAAAATGTTAGTTCTACACTCCAACATAAAATTCCTCTTAAATGTAAAGACCCAGGCTCCCCCACTATTTCATGTAGTATAGGGAACCACACAATTGAGAATGCTTTGTTGGATTTAGGAGCTAGTATTGATCTCTTGCCTTACTCAGTATTTGTGAAACTTAGATTGGGAGAATTACACCCAACTCCAGTGGTGTTACAGCTTGTAGATCAGTCCACGAAAATACCTCGTGGTATTGTGGAGGACGTGCTTATACAGGTAGACAAGTTTTATTTTCCTATTGATTTCATTGTAATTGACACTCAACCAATACAGGATTCAAGAAAGCACATCCCTATTATCCTAGGCCGACCTTTCTTGGCAATTACGGATGCTCACATTCAATGCAGAACTGGAAATATGCAGTTGTCTTTCGGCAATATGACCATGAAGCTCAACATCTTTAACATTGCGAAACAACCTCACAATGCAGATGATGGAATTGTTGATGTGGATTTAATTGAAGCATTAGTTGATGATACTTTTCTTTCAAACCTTAGTGATGACCCTTTACAAACATGTTTAAATCACTTTGGTTTGGATTTTGATATTGACAGATCAGTCGATGAGGTCAACGCCCTACTTGACTCAGCACCATCCATGGACACTAATAAATGGAAGTCAAGAGTTTAGCAACTAGCACCATCAGAGAAGAAAATCATCCCATCATCAGAATCACCACCAAAACTCGAGCTCAAAACATTACCCAACACTTTGGAATATGCGTTCTTGGGAGAAGAAAGCACTCTACCGGTATTCATCTCATCATCCCTAAATGACAAGCAAAAAGGTAAGTTGTTGGATGTTTTAAAAGAGCACAAAGGAGCATTAGGATGGACCATAGCAGACATAAAAGGTATAAACCCAGCAGACTGCATGTATTATATTCACCTTGATGAAAATGCTAAATCTACTATGGAAATGCAACGTCGGTTAAATCCTAACATGAAAGAAGTTGTTAGAACAGAAGTCCTTAAGCTATTAGATGCAGGTATCATTTACCCCATTTCTGATAGTTCATAGGTCAGTCCTGTGCAAGTTGTCCCCAAAAAGTCAGGAGTCACAGTAGTTATCAATGCTGATAATGAATTGATACCCACTAGAGTGACTACAGGATGGCGTGTATGCATTGATTATAGAAAGTTAAATTATGTCACACGTCACACGTAAAGACCATTTTCCTTTACCATTTATTGATCAAATGCTTGATAGATTAGCAGGCCATGAATTTTATTGCTTTCTAGATGGCTACTCAGGATACAATCAGATTCCCATAGCACCAAAAGATCAAGAGAAAACCACTTTCACTTGCCCTTTTGGCACTTTTGCATATAGGAGAATGCCATTTGGATTATGTAATGCACCTGCTACATTTCAACGTTGTATGTTAAACATTTTTTTTGATATGGTTGAACGGTTTCTTGAGGTCTTTATGGATGATTTTTCTATTTTTGGAGATTCATTTGATCAATGTTTACATCATTTGACGAAAGTTTTGCAGAGATGTATCGAGAAAAATTTGGTCTTAAATTGGGAGAAGTGTCATTTTATGGTAAAACAAGGTATAGTTCTCGGTCACATCATTTCATGCAAAGGTATTGAGGTTGACAAAGCCAAGGTGGATCTCATTTTCAATCTTCCTCCACCTAAAACAGTCAGAGAAGTAAGATCTTTCCTTGGGCACGCTGGTTTTTATAGATGTTTCATTAAGGATTTTAGCAAAGTTTCTAGACCCTTATGCAATTTACTTGCTAAGGATGCACATTTTATCTTTGATGATTCATGTCTTGTAGCATTTGAAAAGCTAAAGCAATTGTTAACGTCATCACCCATAATTCAGCCACCAAACTGGAGCTTACCATTTGAGCTTATGTGTGATGCATCTGATTATGCAGTTGGAGCAGTATTAGGACAAAGAGTTGATCGAATTCCTCATGTTATTTACTATACTAGTATGACATTAAATGATGTACAGTTGAACTATTCAACTACTGAAAAAGAAATGCTAGCAGTAGTGTTTGCATTAGAAAAATTTCGGTCTTATCTCATTGGTTGTAAAATTATTGTGTTCACCGATCATACTGCTCTGAAATATCTTCTCACAAAGAAAGATGCAAAAGCTAGATTAATTCGTTGGGTGTTGCTTTTGCAGGAATTTGACTTGGAATTCAAAGATAAGAAAGGGACAGAAAATGTTGTGGCTGACCATCTCTCTCGTCTCCATTTTGACACAATAACAGAACCCTTAACATTAAATGAGTCATTTCCAGATGAACAGTTAATGAGTGTGGAAGTATTACCTTAGTATGCTGATATAGTTAATTATCTTGTTACAAGTAAACTTCCAGAGCATTGGACTAAGCAAGACAGGGCCAAATTTTTTGCGGAAATAAAGAATTTTTTCTGGGATGACCCCTATCTGTTCAAGTACTGTGCAGATCAAATTATTAGACGATGTGTCCCAGAAAATGAATTTCAAAACATCCTTTCGTTCTGCCATGAACAAGCTTGCGGAGGCCATTTCAGTGCTAAGAAAACAGCGACAAAAGTTCTACAATGTGGTTTCTATTGGCCGACTATATTTCGAGATGCTTACAACTTTTGCTCTTCATGTGATAGGTGTCAACGAATGGGAAGCATTGCACGAAGGAACATGATGCCACTTAATCCAATTTTAGTGGTTGAGATTTTTGATGTATGGGGTATCGACTTCATGGGACCCTTTCCCCCATCTTTTGGCCATCAATACATACTGGTTACTGTTGACTATGTTTCGAAATGGGTAGAGGCAATTCCATGCAGGACGAATGATCATAAAGTGGTGCTAGGGTTTTTGAATAGCAACATTGTTTCACGCTTTGGATTCCCTCGGGCAATAATCAGTGATGGTGGTACTCACTTTTGCAACAAATCATTCAAAGCACTTTTGACAAAGTACTCCATCACTCATAAAGTGGCGACTCTGTATCATCCGCAAACCAGTGGCCAAGTTGAGATCTCCAATCGAGAAATAAAGCACATATTAGAAAAGACGGTGAGGCCAGACAGAAAAGATTGGTCATTAAGACTCGATGATGCGTTATGGGCATATAGAACGGCTTTCAAGATCCCAATTGGGATTTCACCCTACAGGCTAGTGTATGGAAAAGGTTGCCACCTACCTGTGGAACTCGAGTATCGTGCGTACTGGGCCATCAAGAAATTCAATTTTGACATGCAGCAAGCTGGCTCAGAAAGACGATTACAGCTGGCAGAACTTGAATAAATTCGTAATAATGCATACGAAAATGCCAAGGTTTACAAGCAACGATTGAAAGTCTTTCATGATAAGCAGATTATGAGAAAATCTTTCACTCCAGGTCAGAAAGTACTTTTATTCAATTCTCATTTGCACCTATTCCCAGGTAAGTTGCGTTCTCGATGGTCTGGCCCCTTCATTGTTCATACTGTTTTTCCACATGGGGTAATTGAAATTAAGGACCCAAAGAATGGTGTCACGTTTAAAGTTAATGGTCAAAGATTAAAGCCATATTTAGAGTACCAACCACATGGAGAGAACACCGAAATAAATTTGAGTGACCCACCAGATTTGAATTAAGATTTTTCTTTTCGGTGATTTGATTTATTTATTTATTTATTTTCTTCTGCTAATTGAAATCATTTATGCATAAGTGTGTTTGTTTAACCATTAAGTTTTCTTTTATCACTTTTAATCATGAGACAGTTCCTCTTGAACATCCTTAGAAGACTTCAACGTGTCCAATCTCATCTTAGAGGCCAGATACGATTTTGTAAAACACATCGTATTTGGAAGCTACAACCACCAGAGTTAATATCCCACGTTGAGGATTTAGAAAGCCAACTCAGAGACATTGAGAGAAGTGTCTACAACATCCAGTTGGGGCTTGAGGTGAATTCTATAAGAGAACGATTGTGATTTTCTTTGTGTTTTTTTTTTACTCTGTGTGTGTGTTTTAGCTTGTGTGTTCTAGTTTGTCACCCCGGTTAAGTGGCGGATAACGGTACTCCGTGACAATCAAGTCGGTTACTTCAGTTTTCCACAATTACTGATCTTCTGAGGCGAAGGTATGGACAGAAATGAGATCTTGGCAAAGCTTCACAATCGATTCCCTTCACTTCATCAGAATGCCCTCCTTGCTCATGAGGAATAACATACCTGCTGATATCCGCTGGTTAATCGAGGCCAAAGTACGCTTGGCAGGTGAGTTGCCTCCTAAATTTATTGCATACATGCCTGGTTGTGGAAAAGGAAATTACGCACGAAAGCGAAGAGCTCGAAAAATTTCGGTTGCTTGTCATAAGTGTGCTAGGATGATATGCGATAAAAAACGATGTTCTTTAGGAATGGTGTCTGATAACAGAGAAGATAAGATTCAATTCATTAGGGATGGCTTAAATAAGGAGTCATTGGATTATATCCCTTTGTCTCTTGAAACGCATCCCAGTGGATATGTGCAAGGAGCGATTCTCCAGTTATGGCCATTATTCCAGAAAGAGCATTCACGATCTGATCTCGAATCGACTATAAACGACCCTGTTTGCCAGTTTATAAGAAAACTGGATGGGAAGCCTATCCTCGACCCATAGAGGGTGTTGAAGCCGTTTCTGGACGTAAAACCAGAGGAAGAAGTGAGCCACATTCGCAACTACCTGTAAATATCCTTTTACTTCACTGTTATTTTATTTCACTGTTGTTTTACCATTTGCATTATTGTCTTTAATAATTTTATTTTATCATTGTTTGTTTTTCTTTTTTACTGTTTCCTTTTTTACTCTCGAGCCATGTGCATTACACGATTATTTGACATAGACATGACACCTCATTCACAGCTGTGACCCACTGCCGCCAAGATCTTTAAATATGATTCTTTTCATTTGCACTCACAAATTATTTTTTAGAAGTATTCCAATGGCAGCTACTCCCAATAAACAATTCAAGAATATTTGTGTGCTTTCTGGATTTAACTATAGCAAATATAAAGAGTTCTTTGAGACAGCTATTGATCTTGGTCGAAGTATAGCAGAGAGAAAATTACACTTGATGTATGGAGGAGGTGACCGAGGGTTATCAAAATTGGTCTCAGAAGCTGCTTTTGTCAGAGGAAGTCAAGTGTTAGGCATCATACCACAAGCCCTAAAACCTTTAGGCTGTTTGTCTGACTCACCGACTGGAGAAGAGTTAGTTGTCTCAGGTATGCAAGAAAGAATAACCGAAATGCTTAATCATGCTGATGCTTTTATTTTCTTACCAGGAGATCTTGCAACTTTAGAGGCACTTATCACTTAGCATCTTGAGCCCATCTGCACATTCATCAGAAACCCATCGGTTTGTTAAATGTCAATAATTTTTATGATGGCTTTATCGCATTTCTTAACCATGCAATAAAAAACTACTTCATTCCTTCTACGGTGAAAAAGTTTTTTATTTGTGCTCACACTGCTAATGAGCTACTTGATCTATTACAAGCGTATCGACCAGTGCCAGATCCCAAGACCTTGGTGTTGGTGTGTACAAATAACGATGGTAACAATAACAGCAGTAAGAAGTACAAATTAGATTTAAATCTCCGCCTGTAAATATGTTATTCTGTGTTGCACCACCCAGGTGATGTCTTCTAAACTCTACTTCTTTCCTTTAAAACATTGAGGACAATGTTTTGTTCTGGTTAGGGGGAGGGGATAGTTGATAATTGTGGAATGTTGGTTAAGTTTTTACTAATTTTTTATTGTAGAAACTAACTGTTGCTAACTTTTTGTGTTGAAGATGGCTGAATATGGAGTGTAGTTACTCTAGAAACGCATCTTCCTAGTTAAGAAAAAAAAAGAAAAAAATAATAATAAAAAAAATTTTCTTATTTTTCGTGTGATCTTTCTAACTTTTTCTTTTTGACTTCTCCTTTATAAATATGCATTTTCAAATTTTTGAGTCAAAGATGGCTGAATATAGAGTGTAGTGCCTCTAGAAACGCATCTTCTTCGTTAAAAAAAAATCATTTTCTTTTTCTATCATTTTAAGTGTAACTTTTCCATTTAGTTTTTCTGCATCATTTTTACATTTCTGCATGCATATTTTCCTTTCATGTTTAGGATAGGTTGGCGGGTAGAATGTTGTTTAAAAAAAAATAGTGTGATTTTGTTTTTATTTTTGGATGACATGATGACTTTCGAATTTTAGTATTTGTATTATCTTTGGTCTTGAGTGATGTTACACTATGTTTGCTACTCTACATGGTGATGTCAGAGATAAATATGAGTTGCTTGAAAGAATTGACATGTCATAATGAATACTAAGTGAGCTTTTGAGCCTATTATTTTTCTTGGAGAGTAACCCTTTTTGCTCATCTTTCATACAACTTAGCAGTTTACTATTTTATATACGATCTCTATACTCTTTTGAATCAACCCTCTAAAAAAAATTACTTTAAAAAAAAGAGAAAAAGTATGTTGCTACATCTGAATGTCCATTTAACTAGTAGATATGGAGGATTACCTAGAGCCCTAAAAGATTATGGAAAGGCCATCTTTGACCCGTTTGAGCCTTTCTAGCCATCCCTTATGTGAAATATCCATAGTTAGCCCTTTTGAGCCTTTTATTAAAAAAAAAAACTTTTCTTTGTCAACTTATCATTTTGACCCACTCCAATTTGGAATATTACCCAATATCTTACAAGTTCCATCACCTATTCATGTTTGAGAAAAATATAAATAATTATTTTATTTAGTAAAGTTGTGCAATACCAAAAAAAAAAGAATGAATGAAAAAAAAACAAAGTTCTTAAAAAAAAGAGAAAAAAAAAGAAAGAAAGTGAGATATAATATAATAATAAATAAGTGAAATGCATTTTTTTTAGTTTCCACAAAATATTATTTTTCTCAAACATATATTTTGTTTTCTCTATTTTCCTTTCTTTGTTAACCATGTCCCTATCCTACGTTACATCCTAATAAAAGTCCTTTTTGATTTTAGGGAACTATAGTCTGAAGTAGAAGCTAGTTATATGGGCTAAAAAGATATAGTGGTGCGTAAAAAAAATAATAAATAAATAAATTGGGTTGACTAGCATTTTGTTTGACTTGAGATCGTATTATTTCTAAGTTGTGGGCACATTCTTTTCATCTTGGTGAGAGTGTGTGATATTATTTCTTTATTATCTTCACTCAATTTATCATTCATTGAAGTGACAATTTTTATTGGATTTAATTTTCTTGTGAGAATGTCACTATTACCGATGAGATTTTGGGGTTTGACAAGTCATTTTTGAAAGTAACTGTGACAAAATCTACTTGGTTGATTCATGTGGATGGTTGATGTGGGTGTGATGTTTCTTTAGACTGGAGATAATGCTTATACTTTTATTTGATTGTTATCATTAGTCTGATTGAATAAACACGATTGTTTTAAAAAAAAATAAAAAATTATTTTGGATTTGAATTTTTTTTTCGCTTTATTTGCTAGGGACTAGCAATAAGTTGGTTGGGGGGTGTGTTGAGTGTTAGAAAGTGTATATTTATAAAGGAGAAAATCGTCATTTTGTACTTCAAGTTTTACTAATATCTCTAATTTTATTTATTTAAATCTCTTGTTATTTAATTATGAGTGTTTTGTTTTAATTAAGTATTTTGTGTATTTTAGGGGCATCATGGTCATTTCACAATGAACGAGATTTCGGATAGAAAAACGGACGTCACTTTTGAACTCAGGACAGTCGAAAACCTTAAGAAGAGCATAAAAGAAAAAAAAGGCACTGTTCACACGTACGATACTATTCACATGTACGGTACTGTTCACGACACGGTTCAGACCGCGTTACTGTTCAAACCGTGTGCAAACCGTGTTATTGTTCAAACCGCGTGGTCAAACCCGTGGTCAAACTGTGTTACTGTTCACTGATGACGTGACGCAATCCTGTGCATCCAAACTATTTTTAATCCAATGGCCATGATTCACTCAATGTATCTATAAAAAGGGGGCTTTCCCCCCCTAATTTGATACCCCTGAATCCATTTTTGAGCTTAGTTTTCTGTAATTCCTTCTCCATCTTGTATTTTCTACGTATTTTAATAAATTCCCATTTTACCCTTAGTTCAATTATGAGTAGCTAATTTTCTTTCAAGCTTGGGTTGAAGGTGAAGTCTCAACATGTGTCATGGGCTTTATTTGGTAAATTTATCTTCTCTTCCCCTCTAATTTTTGTGGAGGTTTTGACTTTTCGTCGACAAATAATAATAATCTTGTTTAGTTACCGCCCTGGTTTTACCGGCACCCTAGTATAAGGTTATTATTATTTGGCACGATAAGCCCTTAGCACCATATTGATTAGAGCGTGGTTCATGAGGTGTAGATTCCCCCCTCATGATTTAATTAGTATTAATAAGGATTATTTAGCCCATGGTACATGTTGATACGGATCTAGATACCCAAGTGCTTTATCTTAATAGTTCCCAATTCAATTTAATTCCGCTATTCCCATTTAAATTCTAGCATCCTTTAAATCAATTTCTCCACAAATCCAACCACCCATTTACATAATTAATTCTACACACAATTAAAATCTACCTCCTCGTGGAATCGACACTCAACACCATTAATCTATTCTACAATAGATTCGTGCGCTTGCGAGTTCAACAAAATTTGCATAAGAATAGCTGGTTACACGAATTTTCATCCCATGCTTGCCTTTGGAATTTTTAGAAATAAATCTCAAACAAAAATCGAATCATAATTAATTACCTAAAGAAAACGCCTAATCTAAAGCGAATAAGGAAAGTCTTTTAAAATGGAAACTAGGCAATTAAAAGAAAAATAGCTAATTTGTCTTGCCATTTGCCTCCTCAAGAAATGAGAAAGTATCTGAAAAGGAAAGTAGCATATTTTCTAGCCATAAGCAAGCCAACTTGCTAATGTTATGGTAGTTATTATTCAAAAACTTCAAAAGCCTTGAAACATGCATTTGGTAGTTTGAATATCATGTGCGATTCCTTCAATAGGCCTCCATGAATTTGAATTAGCCCTAGTTGTTTGAATTAGCCCATTAAGCACTTCTTTGAATTTCTTTGCACGAGCTCTTGTGGCATGTTCGATGGGAACTTGAATGGAATTTAAATATGCTTTATCCTATATGCTTGTGACAGCTTTGTCCGCAATCTCATAATTCCTTTCCTCTTGAAGCGATTTGTCATCAAACCATCACCTGCATCAAAAGGACTCAAATCAATAACATTAAAAGTAGCACTTACATTATACTCACTGGGAAAATCCAACTTGTGTGCATTGTCGTTGATTTGTTCCAAGACTTGGAAAGGATCATCCCCTCGAGGTAATAACTTGAATTTCCTTTGTTTTGGATATCATTTCTTGTGCATGTGTAACCATATCCAATCACTAGTTTCAAAGACTAGCTTGTGTCACCCTTTGTTGGTTTGTTTAGCATATTACTGAGTTCTCCGCTCAATGTTGAACTTCACCATCTCTTATGTATGCTTAACAATTTAAGCCTTTTTTCCTACTATATAAGTAATACGCTTAGAAACAGGTAATAGAGTTAAATCTAATGGAGTTAAAAGATTAAAACTATAAATAATTTCAAATGATGAATACTTTATAACAGAATGAATAATATGATTATAAGAAAACTCAACATGTGACAAACAATCCTCCTAAGTTTTGATTTTTTTTTTTAATGATAGCCTGCCACAGAGTAAATAAAGTTCTATTCACGACTTCTGTTTGACTATCAGTTTGAGGGTGATAAGTAGTTAAAAACAACAATTTAGTCCCTAACCTAACACACATTGTCTGCAAGAAGTAACTAAAATACTTAGCATCCCTATCAGAAACAATTGTTGTGGGCATACCATGCAGCCTTATAATATCTCTAAAGAACAAGTTAACAACATTAGAAGCATCATTTGTCTTGTGGTATGAAATAAAATGTGTCATTTTAGAAAATCTATCCACAACCACAAAAATTAAGTCTTTCCCTCTTTTAAACCCTAGTAAACCTAGTACAAAATTCATCAAAACATTAATCCAAGCCACATTAGGTATTGGCAACGAGGTGTATAAGCCATGGGGCTGCATTTTCGCTTCGGCTTGCCTGCAGGTGACACATCTACCATAAAGTCTCTCATCATCTCGTTTCATATGTGCCCAATAGAAATATTCCTGAAAAATTGCTAAAGTTTTTACAGCCATCAACCCTCCTTTATGGGATTCTTTCACTAGCAAATCTCTCAAAGAACAATTAGACACATATGTTATTCTCCCAAAACAAGTAACCATCATACCTAAAGTATTCACCAATAAAATCATGGTCATCAGCATACAAGAATTAATTAGGAGTTAATTTAGGAAAGACTAGGTTATGTTTTCTTATAAATATGTAATTGTATTGATTAGAAAATATATATAGAGAAAAATGACCACCTCTAGAATCCGAACTGGATTTTGTCAATAAGAGTTGAGATGGCAGGTTAACCATGGGAGTCCATTATTCTTTTTCACATGGTATCAAAGCTTTTTCTCTGATTCTTTAAACTAGTCTTAACCCAAAAAGTTTTTTGACGGTGTGTATTGCTTCAGCTGCTAGAAACAAATCTACACTGTTGGAATTGAAAAAGTGAAACTTTGCCAGCATATTTTATTCAATTTAAGTCATAATTGTTCCAACCACTATTCAAGAATCTTTTAGATTACAACCAGTTTAGTTAGAATCTGAAACAAGCTACGCCAAGTAAACTTATTTCTGGCTGGTTCAGGCTACATTAGTTTGGGACTAAAATTTCTTCAGCATTTGTGGATTAGTTTACCACTTGCTTTAAGGATATCCATATAATTTTGAACTATTTAAGTCCATTAAATCTTTCTTTTGCAAGCTTGTTAATCGTTCTACTATCATTTAAACTGGTCTACCTCTACTTTTACTCTCATTTATGATCGACTAAAGTTAATCTCACATCCTTTTGCTTCCTAGTTCATTCTACTAGCTTAAATGTTGCTTCACTTTTAGGATACACTTGGATCATTGATTCTGAGGCAACAAATCTTATGACCAACCACTCTAATTTATACACTTTCTATAACCCTTGCTCGGGAAGACAAAAAGTTAAGATTGTTGATGGTACACTCTCTTTTGTTTCTAGAAAAGGTTGTATTCCTCTTTCACAAAATCTTCCCCTAGATCATGCTTTACATGGTCCAAAACTTTTTTGCAATTTGCTTTCAATTAGCAAAATAACCAAATATCTAAATTGTGTTGCTAAGTTTTTTCCTTCTTACTGTGATTTTCAGGACATGCGCATAGGAAATGTGATTGGACCCTGCTGCTTCGAAAATGAATCTGCAAGTTCAAGTAATCTTTCTTATACACACTTGAGCTCTTTTGATTTGAGTTCAAACCACCTAAATTTTCCATATTTAAAAAACCTATTACCTATCATATTCAAGGATAAAAGCCACAGGACTTTCAATGTGAAGTGTGTAAGTTAGCCAAACATCATCAAGTTCATTTTCCTGCACAAATATATAAAAAGTCATAACATTTCTCTCTTATCTATAGTGATATTTAGGGTCCTTCATGTATCAATAACATTTCTAAGGCTAGGTGGTTTATTATCTTTATTGATGATCATACTCATGTCAATAGGGTCTATTTACTTAAAGAAAAATCTGAAGCTTCCAAAACTTTTCAAAATTTCCATCAAATGATTAAGACTCAATTCTAAGCCAACACTTAAATTCCTTGAACTGATAATGGAAGAGATTATTTCCTCAATACTTGGTTCTTTCTAGATAGATCATGGGATTGTACATAATAGTTTTTGTGTACATACACCTAACAAAATAGGATTACTGAGACAAAAAAAAAATCTACTTAAGGTTGTTTGAGCCTTAAAATTTACCATGAGAATACCTAACAATTTTTAGGGTAAAGTTGTTCTTATTACCATTTCTCTTATAAATAAGATGCCATCAAGGGTCTTAAACCTCAAAACTCCACTTAACATATTAAAAATTCATATCCTTTATCAAAATTGTTTTGTACTCTCTCACCCAAAGTTTTTGGTTGTGTAGCATTTGTGCATATTCATAACCAAAATCTAGGGAAACTAGATCCGATAGCCTTTAGATGTTTCTTTTTGGGATATTATCTTGTCTAAAAAGGTTATAAGTGTTATTATCCTCCAACTCGAAAATTTTTTATGTCAATGAATGTTACCTTTTTTATGAATACTTCTTTCTTTCCCAAAACTTCTCTTTGGAGGAAAACTAGAAATGACAAAGATGAAAATCTATTTTGGTCTACCCCAGATATGGTTAATCCAAATACCTATAAGTCTTTATTTCCTATTGTTCTACAGAATTCTTCTCAGCCTAAGGCTCCAACTCCAAATATATCCCTAAATGCCCTTGAACCTCAAGAACACATTTCCTCCCAGATGCCAAATCTTCATCATCTAGTGTAGATCATCTTACTCCCAAGAATTCTCAACCTTTGTCTTCACTAGTTGAAGCTCCATTTGAGTGTGTACAAGATAGAGATTATGAACTAAAGGTTTACTCAAGAAGGAACAAGATACAACCTCCTCAACTTCACCAATCAACTTTGCAAGCCACTAAGAATTTGGAAAACACAGGTAACTCTTCTATACCTAACGTTCAAAATGATCTTGATTCAATAGAGTTTTCTGATCTTGATCTTCCAGTTGCTCAAAAGAAAGGCGTTATGTCTTGCACTTTGTTAATATAAATTTTTTAGAATATTAATTTGATGATAACAAACTAGGTTGATATGTTGGAGATATTAAAATTGGTTAATTTCTTAAAGTTGTATGATGTATTTGGGAAAGTTTAAGAATATAGACAAAAATGGATAACTGTTAATCTTAAAACAGGAAACCGGTTTTAGAAGTAAAACATAATATTTCTAATATTGGAAGATTATGGTGAACTATTTATTAGAAAATGATTAACCGATAGATTCTAAAGAGCAAACTCTGTGGAAACAATGAACCGTTTTCTGATAACAGCTAACCAATAAATTCTAAAGAGGAATTAGTTTGCAACCGGTGAACCGTTTAGCACAAATGGTTAGCCGATTATGTTTTGCAAGCCTCTACAATTAAACGGCAGATTAACAACTCCAAATGGTGATCTGACAATTCAAAAATTAGCATAACTATAACTTGGACAAAGTCAAAATAATGATCCAACAACGACTAACGACGATCCGATTATGTTCAAAAGTCAACAACAACTAGTTTTCTTCTCTATCTATAAAAAGGTCAATCATATTCAAATTCAAAAAGTTTCAACAATCTTAATTGAGCTTGTTATTGTGCATTAAATCTTTCTTGTGCTTAAAATTTTTTGATTATATCATTAAAACACACATTGAGTATTTGTGAAAGAAATTTCTATAATTTTCATCTTAAACATTAAATTAAGTGATTGAGTATGTGGGAAACACTTGGGACAAGAGGTTTAGGATAACCTCGGATTGTAAAGATTAATTGACATCTTACAAGTCAATTGTAAAATTTTTGAAGCCCTTATCGTGTAAGACTTGGATTGTGAAATCCTCAAGCCCGATGAGCTTAGAGGCATAGATGCAGGTGGAGTTTGCCAAACTATATAAAAGTCTTGTGTTTGATTATTTTTTCCTTATTTTTTTATATTTTGATTGTTGACATTAATTTGATTATTATTTATTTGAGTTTATTGGATATTTAAATTGATTTTTCTTTTATTATTTCATAAGTTTTAGAAACTCAATTTACCCCTCTCTTGGGTTGCATAACTAGTATTTCACACATTGCATCCAATTTCAAACTTTGTTTTTTACCACAGGCTGTCCCAAGAAACATACTGAAAGCTCTTATGATTCCAAAATAGAGAGAAGTTGTTTATGAATAAATGAGACCATTACAAAAAAACAACACGTGGCAACTTGTGAACCATCCACTTGGAAAGAAACCAATTAGGTGTAAATGGGTTTTTATGACCAAAGACAAAGCTGATGGTATAGTAGAAAGATATAAGGCAAGACTTGTGGCAAAATGATTCACACAAACATATGGAATCAACTACCAAGAAACCTTTGCACAAATAGCAAAGATGAACTCAATAAAAGTCCTTTCTCTAGCAGCTAATCTGATTGGGACTTACAACAACTTGATGTGAAAAATGCATTCCTTCATAGAGACGTAGAAAATGAAGTGTACATGGAGCTGCCTCTTGGATTTAAAGACATCTTTAGCAAGAAGAAAGTATGCAAGTTTAATAAGTCCTTGTATGGACTAAAACAATCACCCTGAGCCTAGTTTAAAGTACTTCGACGTTGAGATTGTACTTAAAATCAGACAGATCATTCTATGTTTTTCAAACATCTATAATTCCATTCAAACTCATTCAAGTCACTCAAAATGATGAAGTTAACTTACATAGGTTTGGGTTCTTTTGGATCGTTTAGATTTGGGTTTCTCAGAATAGTACTATGAATGTGTTCATTCACAGTGTTTTAAAATTTTACTCGTTATAAATATGCATTCTTCCGTACTTAACAACATGCAAAAGGCTAAAATATTTTTGTTTTACGCTCTAATTATATGAGCTTTACTAGCAAAAGCTCTACTTAAATATAATAAAATTTATTTGAAAAGTTATACTACATGAAGCCTTAGTGAGAAATTTGGTAGGGTTCAAATAATCTATCTTTTCATCATGCCTAATCACCTGTCTAACACTATAATTTTATAATATTACATTATCACCCTTATTTTCTAATTGACTATTATTCATATTTTTTTATAAATAGGTAAATCAAATAAAGTGAAATTAAAATTAAAAAAGTTAAATACTAAAAAAAAGAAATTCTTATTCTTATTTTTTTACTTATTCTTATTTTTCTATTTATTCCAATTATGTATTTATTTATTAACTAAAATTTTATTCAATAAAAATAATAAATAAAAAATTTTAAAAAAATTTCAACCTTAAATGTGTATTTGCTCGTCACTTACGTTGCAACAAATAAATTGTTTTAGACATTTTTTCTTTTAATAAATTTATATTAATTTTACATTTCCAAGAGCAAAATTTAGGCAAGTGGCCCATTTACTTTATTTTTTAAATTTTTGGTGTTAAAGGATTATTGGGTATTATGACTTCAAAATAAAAGTTGTTAGTGCATGGTAAATATATGACTTTTTAATAATAATTTTGACAAAAAAGTATAAATATTATATATTTTTCAATCGTATGTGTGTATGATAAATTCAATTTCACTTTCAAATTAGTCACAGCTGCAAATATTTACCAAGTACTTTACTGAAGAGTTGCCCTATCAAAATACCAAACAAAATCTAAAATTTAGCATACTGAAAGCTTTATATGGAGAGATAACTATAGATGAGAAGATTGTTTTTATCTCTTTTATTTTTCAAAAACCAAGCCATAGTCTTTTTTAGATTAGTATTATCACTTCTCATTATTTTTCATTTGGCTTATCTAAAGCCCTTGTACTTCTTTAAATGTGCCCCCCGTGAAGTTCAATGATCATCCAATGAACAATTTTTTTTTTCTATTCAAAAGTCTTGTTCAATTAAAAATTTGCCACAAAGTTAAATGATCATCCACTAATAATACGTAATAACCTAAGTTGCGTATTTATATATATACAAATATATGTACATGACGTACTTGATTATAGCTTATTAGTGTATAAATTATTATACTATGGGCCTTGAAAATATTAAAAGTTCAAAGCAATATTAACCTTTTATTTACATAAAGCCAAGTCCATTACCCTTTTATCTATATAAAGCTAGTAATTAAAAAAAATAAAAAGACAAAAGCATTTACCATTTTGAGAGGGAGATCATAGGTAAAGAAGAGCAAAATAGAGAATTTTCAAGTTTTGGGATTCTAGCAAAAAGTAAGGTTTGAGTCTTACAAAACTTGATTTAGGGAGTCATTATAGCAGTGTTTTCAACCCTAAATCTATTTGGGAATATTCATTGAAGGAAAATTTGAAGGTGGAAAGTGTATAGAGAGAGAGTGTGTTTAGAGTAAGAGAGGCATAAGTCAAGTAAATAAGTTGGATTTCTCACCAATGGGAATAAGATTTCTATAATCTTATCTTTATTTATGTTAAATTTCATAGGAATGAAGTTAATTTAAAGATCCGTATATCTTATTTAAAGTTATGATTTCCAACAAATTGGTAATATTGGTCTCAAGCTAATTTCTATATATGGTATTCTAGAAACTAGGGTTGGCAAAATCCTGGGCCGGGTCCGGTCCAGGTATTGCAATGACCGGACCCTACCCGGATGCAACAGGTGCAGTCCGGGTCCGGGTCCGGGTCCAGGCCCGGTTTTAATCTAAGTATCCGAATTTTATATTTTTTAATATTATATGTGTATATATGTTTTATTTTTTGGTAATTTTATAAGTTTTAAACTTATTTCAATAAAATTTGATATGAAATATAAACTTTAAGTGTTTAAAACTTTATATATGTATAATAAATAAGTTAAATAAATATAAATATTTAAAATAATATATATTTTTTAATATTTTTTAATAAAATTCGGATTCCAGATTTATCAAGTGATGCCCAAGACCGACCCGGCTTTATACCCGGACCGGATAATACCTGGCCCACAACACCCGGGTACGGACCGGTCGAGTATTTTTGCTACCTCTACTAGAAACACAAGGGCACCAACAAAACATTGTAGAGTTGAAGACACGTACCCCTTTTTGTTTTTTTCAATTCGGTATGCAGATGGCTTACAATCATGTTTTGCTTTAATATAATTTATAATTACAATGATATTATTCATAATATAGGTAATTTATTTATTAATGTGGAGTATGGATTTTTATGCGTAAGGCGTAATTATGGCTTTGAGGGTATTATGGTAATTTTATTGAGGGACATAATTTCTTGATTTAAGAGGAACTCCCAACATGAGTCAACCCACAGACGTCGACAGTAACCAAACTTAAGTGTTGTCATTGTGTGTGGAATATATTAAGCTTGTATTTTATATTTTTCTTTATGATTTTAATTTTAATTAAAGCGAAACATGTTTACAATGTTATGTTCAAGTTGATTGGTTTTTGCTTAGCTAGCTAAAATAGGATCATAAACCACACTACTTCTGTGGGTTGGGGATTTATTACAATTTTATATTTTATATTTTTCCTTTTGATTTTTAATTTTAGTAACATAAAGCATGTTTACAAAGTTATATTTGATGCTTTGATTCAAGTTTTCTAGAAATTGATTATATTTGCATATTGATGTGTTTCTTTAAGGATATAATAAATGGTTTTCTTTATTCACTTGATTTTAAATACACAAGAATATTTTAGTGAAAAGAAATAAATATAGATATAAATTATGCTTCAAGGTAAATTTCATCCTACCCCTTATTTAGATTGACATTCTTCAATTCACTCCCCAAACGTGTGAAAGCTTCAATCTACCTCAAAAAGCATTTGTCTTTAATAGTAAACTAAAATGTCTCTAATAGTAAACTAACGTTGACTGATTAAAATACGAAAATATCCCAACTTGTAATGGAGTGAGCTATTAATGGCAGTGTATGATTTCAAAAGTTAATGTTGATTTAACATGTTTGCAAGAGGACATGGGAGCGCAATAACAAAATAAACAATAAAATATTGAAAAATAAGTTGTTTATGAGATTTAAATGTCCAAAAAGTAAAACGTCTTAATGGGCCAAAAATATAATTATTTTTCTTTACTTAGGCTTTAAAGTTAAATAAATTACAAAAATTGATATTAATGTTTAGAGATGGCCAACGGGCCATGTCATGTCGCCCCGGCCCATCAAAGGAAGGCCTATGCGTGCTTATACTCGTGCTCGTGCTCGTGCCAAGCCATACCTATTATGCGCTTTGTGTTGTGCCGTGTCATGCCTAACTTTTTTTGCTTAGGCTTGGCCCAACACACATGCCGTGCCTACTTGTGCCATGCCCACACGTGCCGTGCCGTGCCTAAAGAAAAAAGCCCGATAAACTTTTTTTTCATTTTTTTAAGAGGGTGTGCTTAGTTATTAGCATACCTTTTTTCGAGAATATATACTTTTTTGGGTTTATGTGCCTTTAATCAAATTCAATAAAATCAAAAATTCAAAACTCGAGTCCATATTTAATGGTAAGAGAATGTAATATTAATTACTAAGTTAAATCCTACGGTATTAAAATTTCTTTTTAATACTTAACAACAACAACAATAACAACAACAATAATAATAAATTTTTCTTAAAGGTTAGCTTAATTATTCACTTGGACTTATATAGAATCATAGATCATACTCCATAATAACATTAATACATATTTATAAAATTCATGATATTTATAATTTTATTTACTAAAATCATGATATAATTATTATTTTGATAAATTTCAAACATAAATTAGAGTATTATTTTTTAAAACCTAAGAATTAAATGAATTTTAAAAACTTACACTAACAAAATATATAAAAAAGATTGAATTTCACGTTATTTGTAAAATCATAAAATTTTATATTTACTTTCATTAAAAAGTGAAACGCTGTTATTATGGGCCTTTTCTTGCATCGTGCTTTAGCTCATTTCTAATTGTGCCATGCTATTAAGGCCTAAGTGCTTAAATTCTAAACTCGCACCAGCCCGCATACGTGTCATGCCATGCCGTGTTGTATGCCCTACCAAAATATGTTCGTGCCATGACATGTTGTACAAACACATACCGTGTTCGTGCCATGCCACATGCTGTTCAACCCGTTGGCCATCGCTAATTTATGTTATTTGTTAATTGAGCTTTGAAATTGAATAAATTACAAGGATTGCCATCAATGTTAATAAATTTGGCTTAGAAGTTTAACATATTACATTGCATGCCATCAACATGATAAGTTAAAATAGCTGACTGTTGCAGAAATAGCCAAAATTCAAAATTTAAAGATGTATTTGACAGGTTCGTGCCTTTAAATCTAGCTCTCAATACAATTAAGTGACCATAAAATCATAAACGTCATTAGAATATGAACAAAGCAAAGCAACAACAAAAATGCCACCATCCAAAGGTAGTTGTAGTGGTTATGCAGAGGAAGTTTGGGAGCTATAGATCAATGGCAAGGTTATCAACTTTAGAAACAAATTTTGCATTCACTATAGTGACTGAGTATTAGTGAAAATCCCAGAGTTTACTCTAAATCCTCAAAGTTATACTACAAATGTGACCAAAAAAAAAGTTGTAGTTTCTTCAAGTGGTGGGAACCAGCTAAGCAAGAGTGCAAAATAATTGCTACGGGAGTAAGAATGCTAGATGATAATTTTGAAGATAACTATGAGCTGGTAGCTGAAAAGCATAAGGTTTTGGAGGCTATTAACAACCTTGTTGCAAAATCAAATTCAATGATAAGGCTATTGTCATTTTGTATTCCATATTTTGTGGTATGTTGTTTAAAAATTGTTAAGGGTTAAAGATGCTAGAGACAAGTAAAAGTTAGAAAGGCATTCTAAATAACCATTAAGCTTATTTAACATCAAACTACATGAAAGTTAAGTTCATGATTTGCAATAAAACAGTAACAAAATCATTTTTTTTCCATTAAATACAATCCCATAAAGCAAAGAAAACAAGAAAGTAAAGATTAAGAATTATTTTCCGTTAGGTCTTTGTGATCTTTTCTTCTTTTTCTCTTTGAATCCCTTGTTGTAGCTCTTAAATCTCTTTTATTCTCAGTTTTCTTTTATTTTCTCTCTTATTTTCCTTGAATGATGGCTCTTTTTTGTTTCTTTCATGTGTGCTCTTTTTATATCTTGGAATTAGGGCAACCAAAAGCGTGTGGCCACATGTCTCCTTTTTTTGAAAACCTCGGATCGCAATCGTTATCTCGTCTATAGTTGCTCCTGTATTGCTACAGCAACGGCTACAACATCTTCTTTGTTCCAGACTTGTTTTAGTTCTTCTATAGTTAAGTTTTTTTTGTCATCTCTGCAAGTCTGTTGCTGCAGCTTTCCATCCATAAAGCTTGAGCTTTTTGATCACCTACAATAATGCACATAATCAGAGCACAAAGTAATCTAAAACACAATCAATTTATTAAAATTAAACTTAAACAATTGCTCAAGCAAAATGTAACTAAAAATGTAATAAAACCACATTATTTACTCTTTAAGTAATATTAGTTGAAGTCTAAAAATACTATGATAACTCCCATTTCATAGAATAATTACACCCTCAAACTTAAACCATTACATGTCCTCAAGTAATGACAACAATACTAATACTTCACTCACACAATCATGCAACAAATAACTTAGTTTTGTCATCTAGCTTGCTAGGATTCATCAACCCTCAGAAGATCTCATTCCTAAACATGCAAAATTATCATCAACAATTCCAGTTCTAGACTTAGGTCTTATTCTGTCCAAATTATTTGTGTGGCACTTTGATCATGTTCTAGAGTTGCCGCAGTATCACAAAAGCATAAAAAATAACTTAAAGATAAAACACATATACTTTCATATATGGGGGAATAGGGGTAAAAAAAAATGGCTTCAAACTGTTCTACAGTAATTATCATTCTTTTTCCGTGTTTATATATATATAAATGCCTATCACTTATAATGATGACACCCAATTACTTGATCAACATACAACTCAGAATTGCTGCAATACAAACATCTAAGATGCTATAACATAGTCTTATCTTTGAACACCTTTGACTCAAGGTTGAACTTAGGGCTCATGAGTAGACTTGGCTATTCAATATCCTAAACAGATGACTAATCTTGTTTTTTGGGTTGCTAGAAAAATGGTCAAAACTCTCGCTGCCTTTTTACTCAAGTCTGCATATAGAGTACATACTTAACTCTAGTTACTCAGCAACTGAGTCATTGGAGTATAATTTTATTTCATATCTAGCACAATTTATGATAATTATGAAAAAAAAATTCAGGTTCCTCTCAAACTTGAGATATTTTTAACCCTTAGACTCTTGATATTTTCTACATTACTCTAGCTAGCTTTGCTATAGCATACTCACGGAACTCAATCAAAGCCTAAGTGTTAAGATATAGTTTTAACTTTCATCTATAAATTGTCTTTACTTGGTAGTCATTCACTCTACATTTCATCACTCAATTCATCCTCATTGGGTTTTCTAATCCAAATAATGCTCAATAAATAGAGCTACACACATAACATAAACACATACATTCAGTGACACATTACGTCGTCGCACAACCCCCTCAAAACTTGAGAAGTGTTCTGTCCTCACTTGCACTCAAAGTAAATTAAACACAAACATGCATACACTCAAAATAAACAAATGCAAAAGAAACAAGATAAAATAAACAAAAGAAAAGAAAATTTCATAAATTGAAAAGTAAAACTCGGTTGTCAGAGAATACTTTTGTTGTTGGAAGTTATGTTGCAGCATATGTTGTAAAGGGTCATTTCTTCTTTGATCCAATTTTCAACCGCTCCTTTGGTGAACCCAGTGGTGTAGCAACTAGCTGTTTCTTCTTTTGGCCTTTGGTTGGATTGGTTAGATGGGTTCTAGCAGCTTCTATAACTTTGGGTAGAGTTGGCTTTGTATTCTTAGGTTCTAGTTCTTTTGGTGCTCACAGTGTTGCAGCACCTTCAAAAGGTTGTGACCCTTTTCTTTTCCTGGACTCCTTTAGAGTTGGGATAAGAGACTTGGTGGATAGTTTTCTTTATGGCAGCTGGTGAAGGTTAGCACTGATGCTTGCAATGATTTCCTTCAAACTCCTCTTTGCTATGTAGTGCTTCACTCTTTGTCCATTCCCCTTGAATTCTGAACTTGTCCTTTCATCTTAAACTTCAACACCCCCATGAGGATAAATTTTGATAAGTTTAAAAGGTCCGGACCATCTAGAATTCAATTTTCCATGGAAGAGCTTTAGTCTTGAATTATAGAGCAAGACGGCGATCTGGAATGAGCTTCCTTTGCTAAATTTGCTTGTCATGCCATTGTTTGGTTCTCTCCTTGTAGACTCTTTCATTTTCATTGGAAAATAATCGTAACTCTCCTAGCTCATAAAGCTGTAACTTCCTCTGCTCTGCTGCAGCAGTCATATCTATGTTTAGTTGTTTTATTGCCTAATATGTTTTATGCTCCAGCTCTAATGGCAAATGGCAACCTTTCCCGTATACAATTCTATATGAAGACATGCCAAATGAAGTTTTTTAAGCTGTTCGGTAAGCCCATAAAGAGTCATTTAATCTAAAGAGACCAATCCTTTCTATTGGGATTAACCACTTTCTCCAGACTATTTTTTATCTCCATGTCGGACACTTCTGCCTGACCACTTGTTTGTGGATGATATGTTGTATTAACTTTATGATTGATCCTATAGTTAGCCAATGTTGCAGCAAACATCTTATTGTAAAAATGGCTTCCTTCGTTACTGACAATGGCTCTGGGAGTGCTAAATCTTGAGAAAATATTCTTATGAAGAAACTTCACCACTGCCTTGAAATCATTGGCTGAAAATGCTGCAGTTTCTACCCATTTGAATACATAGTCCACAGCAACTAAGATGTATAAGTTGCGAAAAAAAGGTAGAAATAGTCGTATAAAGTCTATTGCCCATGCATAAAAAAGTTCAACCTCTAAGATGTTGGTTAGTGGCTTTTCATGGTTTTTAGAGATATTTCTTATTCTTTGGCACGTGTCACAGTATTTAACAAACTCATAAGCATCTTTAAAAATAGAAACTCTGTAATAACCAAATTGAAAAACTTTTGTTGCTGTTCTGTGTCTCCAAAATGTCCACCATATACTGCAGCATGACAAGACTATAGAATATTTGAAATTTCTTCATCAGGAACACATCTTCTAATTACATGGTTTGAATGCACTTCTGATTACATAGTGTGAACGCATTTTGTACGAGAAAGGGTCATCCCACTGATAACTTCTAACATCATGGAGAAACATTTTCTTGTACTGGTAGCTCAAATCAGGTGGTAGTAATTCACTCACTAAAGGATTAGTAAAAACTATACCATGGGAATCCAGATTACAGCAACATCTATGCATACTATTAGCAATTGCTCATCAAGAAAAGTTTTTGTTATATCTTGCTTAGTTAGAGTGCTTGCATCTGCTTTCAACCTTAAGAGATGATCTGCTACTTGATTCTCAGTACCTTTTCTATCCTTGATCTTTAAGTCAAATTCTTGTAGTAACAGTATCCATCTAATCAACTTTAGCTTGGCATATTTCTTCGAAATCAGATACTTTATAGTTGAGTGATCTATTTAAACAGTCGCTTTGGTGCCAACAAAATAGAGACTGAATTTATCAAATGCAAAAACAGCTGCCAGCAACTCTTTTTCAGTGATAATGTAGTTGAGTTGTGCATCACCTAAGGTCTTGCTGGCATAATAAATGGAGCCAAAAATTTTACCTTTCCTCTGCCCTAGCGCTGCTTCAACAACGTGGTCACTGGCATCACACATAAACTCAAAAGGCATACTCCAATCGGGTGCTACAATAACTGGTGCTGTAACAAGGACTGTCTTCAACTCCACAAAAGCCTTTAGGCAATTCTCATCAAAATTGAAGGGTCTGCCATGCTCCAGCAACATGCATAAAGGTTTGGATATTTTGGAAAAATCCTTAATGAACCTTCTATAGAACTCAGCATGTCCTAAGAAACTCATATGCTTTTGATTGAAGTAAGTGGTAGAAGTTTATCAATCACCTCTATTTTTGCCTTATCTATCTAAAAAATAATAGTACTCTTTTCCAACAAGTCTATCCAACATCTAATTTATGAAAGGCAACGGAAAGTGATCATTTCCTGTGGCTTTGTTTAACTTCTTATAATCTATGCAGACTCTCTATCTAGTTAGTGTTCTTGTAGGAATGAGCTCCTTCTTTTCATTTGCTACAACTGTTACTCCACATTTCTGTAGAACACATTATATTGGGCTTACCTATGAGCTGTCTGATATTGGGAAATGATTCCAACATCAAGCCACTTAATGATTTCTTTCTTCACAGCTTCCTTCATGATGGAATTTAATCTTCGCTATTGCTCTGCTGAGTTGCTGTAGTAATCCTGCAACAAAATCTTGTGCATACATATAGAAGGGCTAATTCCTTTGATATCTGCTATGCTTTATCCAATGGCCTTCTTGTATCTCACCAATACATCTACCAAGTTCTTCTCTTATTTTGCATTCAAAGAAGTGAAATACTAGTTATGCAGCCTAAGAGGGGGGTGAATTGAGATTTTAAAACTTAAACAAGCCACACAACAATTCAATCTATTGCCTTAATGAAATCAAAAACAATAAATTAAATAAAGCACAATAATAAAATAGTAAAGGAAGAAAGAGCAAACACAATGACTTTTACGTGGTTCGGCAATTCCCGCCTACGTCCATGCCTCCAAGCAAACCAAGCTTAAGGATTTTACTATCCAAACCTCTCAAGGCTTCAAATGCTTATAATTAACTTCCAAGGTGTCAATAGACCTTTACAACAAGAGATTATCTCCAACCTCTTAACCCAAGTGTATCACAACACGTACAATCACTCAAAAACAAATATTACAAATTAATTTTCTCTCAAACAATGTAAATGATTACAAATGAATGCTCAAAGTGTGAATAAATGAAACAAGAACAATTTAAGGCTTAATGAAGGTTGTATTCTCGATTGCAAGCTCAATAATCACTGTTGGATTTGCTTATATTTGAATTTGATTGAGCCCTTTTCTAGTTGAAACTGAAAATTAGCCGTTGTTGACTTTCTTAGAGAAATCGGATTACCGTTAACTGCTATCAGTTAACCGTTTTGACTAGTCCAAATGACCGTTGGGCTAAATTTCAAATAATCAGTTAACTGTTTGGAATTATTGGTTAACTGTTAATTTTCATAAACATGCAAAATAAATTTATAGCTCGCTGAATTTATTCGTTAACCATTTTAAGTAAACAGTTAGTCGTTTACTACAATAAAACTATTTTCTAAAATTACAATTTTCTCTAAAACTTTTTATAATTATACTGTGGCCAAAATCTTCATAAACTTTACAAATAAGTCTATTTCCAGAGTTTCAAAACTTTTTCAATTAGACCATAAACTTGAAAAACAACCAATTTCATTTATTTAAAAAGTATAAAAAATAATTTGAACTTTAAAAGCTTAATCATTCTTAATCTTATTTGTTATCATCAAAATCAACATTATGGATACATATATGTTAACAATCTCCCCTTTTTTTTACCAAAGCACATTCTTTATCATCAAAATCACAAGAAATGCATCCATTCACCAATCATAAATCTCATAATATCAAACTTCATCAAATACAATGTAATCATCAAAGCACATTCTTTATCATCAAAACTTAAGCAAAGCATAAGTACATAATGGCAATATATAGATCATCAATCAATATAGCTAATAAGCCATCATTATGAGCTAACAAGTGATCAAATCCATAATTACAAATAATCACTTCTACCAATTTAATAGATGAATGATGATATAACACAATCAATAATACAAGAATTCACAAACTCACGGTATTCTCCATCCATCATGAATTGCTACCAAACACAATGAGTTTTCCGTGGTTCGGCAATCCCCACCTATGTCCACGCCTTTAAGCAAACCAAGCTTGAAGATTTCACTACCCAAGCTTCCCAAGGCTTCAAATGCTTACAATTGACTTTCAAGGTGTCAATGGACCTTTGCAACAAGATATTATCCCCAATCTCTTAACTCAAGTATATTTCAACACTTATAATCACTCAAAAACAAAGATGAAAAATTAATTTTCTCTCACACAATGTAAATAATTACAACTAAATGCTCAAAGTGTGAATAAATTAAACAAGAATAAGTTAAGGCTCAATGAAGGTTGTATTCTCAATTGTAAGCTCAATAATCACTCTTAGATCTTTTTATATTTGAATTTGATTGAGTCATTTTATAATTGGAGCTGAAAACTAGTCGTTGTTGACTTTCTAAGAGAAATCAGATCGCTGTTAACTTCTATCGGTTAATTGTTTTGATTAGTCCAAATGACCGTTAGGCTGAATTTCAAATAACCGATTAATTATTTGGAATTATTGGTCAGCTCTTAATTTTCAGAAACCTACAAAATAAATGTATAGCGCACTTGAATTTATCGGTTAACCGTTTTAAGTAAACTTTCCATAATTATACTATGGCCTGAATCTTCATTAAAATTTACAAATAGGTCCATTTCCAGAGTTTCAAAACCTTTTCAATTAGACCATGAATATGAAAAACAACCAATTTCATTTATTTAAAAAGTATAAAAAATAATTTAACCTTTAAAAGCTTAATCATTCTTAATCTTGTTTGTTATCATCAAAATCAATATTATAGATATACATACGTTAACAAAAAGATGAAATAATTACAGGAAGTGTGTCATTGTCACCACGATAAACATACTTTAAATGTGAAGGTAAAAATTTTAATTCTAAAATAGGAGTTGACTCAATAGATAGAATAGAAGGTTTTACTTCCCTTTTTTAGAGATCTAGAGACTCAAAGTGCTTGTCAGTTCTCATTGGTTGCTTCTCTACTAATTATGTTATGTCAACCGTCTCAAGATCTTTATTTTCAAGTTCTTCAAATGTTACAACCTTGATTTCTTTATTACTGCAGCAACTATTTAATCTCTCTGCTATAGCAAAATCTACACCACTGATAAAATTACACTCTTCAACAACATCAAGACTCTTCATTGTATCTAACATATTAAATGTAACTTACTGATCATTAAGCCGCATAGTCAGTTCTCCTTTTTGCACATCAATTAGAGTCTTTCCTGTGGTTAAGAAGGGTCTCTCTAATATTATTGGCACTTCTTTATCTTCCTCAAAGTCCAGCATTATAAAATCCACTGGAAAAATAAATTTATCCACCTTTACAAATACATCTTCAATTTTGCCTTTAGAGAGCATGAGATCTGTCAGCAAGTTGTAAAGTCACTATTATTGATATAACTTCTTCAATTCCTAATTGCTTGAACACTGATAGAGGCATGAGATTGATGCTAGCTCCCAAATCACAGAGTGCCTTGCCACTATATTTAGTTCCTATAGAACATGAGATTATAAAGCTTCCTAGATCCTTCAGTTTCTGAGGTATCTTATTCTGAAGCATATGGCTGCATTCTTGTGTTAGAGTAATTATTTCAAAAGAGCAATTGTTTCAAACTCTCCAAGCCTTCTTTTCCTTGCCCAAATATCCTTCAAGAACTTCACATAATTTAACATTTGTTCTAGAGCTTCCACAAAAATGAATATTGATTTGTAGCTGCTTCAACACTTCCAAGAATTGCTGAGTTGTTTGTCTTGTTTTTGCTTCTGAAATTTTTGTGAAAATAGTGGTGGGTGCTTACACTTTTGTGCTATAGCAGGCTATTTCTCTTTTGCCATATTCTAGGCTGATGTAATTGGCACTGCAGTATCTTCACCAACAAATGTTGGATTATCATTTTCTACAGATGTTTTAGCTTAGCTATTCACACTGGTGTGCTAGAAAATGGGATGTTGTGGCTCCTCTTCAACGTGAGGTTCTTCTTGGGTTTAAATGGGTTCAACTTTTCTTTTTGGTATACCAACTAAAATACAAACATCCTTTCCAGATCTTAAGTTAATCATTTTTGCAATGTTCTTTTCCTTCTCTTTTTAGATCCTCTATGTTGCTGGTAAACTGCCTAAGGTCTGTCCAATTTGATTTTGTAGATTTGTTAAGGATATAGCTTAACTTTAGACCACCACTTTATTCTTCACAATATACTCCTTAATCAAAGGTCTAAGATAATTAAGTTGACCATTACTGTGTTTCTTTACCCTTGATTTTGCTGGTGAAATCCAGGTGGTCGAGCAGACCTGTTTTGTCCACTAGATGCTGCAACATGTTGATTCTGGTTGCTCCATAAGAAATTTGGGTGTTGTTTCAATCCAAGGTTATAAGTGTTTTAATAAGGATTGTTCTGATTCTGTCTGTTGAAGTTACCCACAGTTGACTGAAGTTGGATTTCCAAGGTAGTTATTAAATAGATGCCCTTCTTTGCAATAAATACAAGATACCTCAGTAATTTGGTTGACAGTTTTTGGAGTAGTAGTCATAGCCTTTACAATATTTGTTAATGGAGCTACTTGGGCTAATAATGTTGTCAAGATATCTACATTATGGACTCAGTTCTTTCTCTTCTTGTAGCTTGTTTAGTTGATGGCCACTGATAATTGTTATTAGCTATCCTTTCTAAAATTTCATAAGCTTCATTATAGAACTTAAACAACAATAGCCCATTTGCTTAAGCATCCACCATCAATCTAGTGCTTGGGTTAAGACCATTGTAAAAAGTTTCCAATTATATACAGCAAGGAATACCATGATGAGGACATCTCTTAAGTAACTCCTTGAATCTTTCTCATGCATCATACAAGTTTTCATCTTCAAGTTGATAGAAAAATGTGATCTTATTTCTCAATTTTGCATTCATGGAAGGTGGGAAATATTTCATTAAAATTTTTATAGCCAAATCATTACGTGTAGTAATGAAGTCTGGTGGTAGACATTTCAACCACACTCTTGCTCAATTTCTTAGAGAAAATGAGAAAAATCTGAGTCTCAATACTTTTTATGATGCTCCAGCAATCTTGAAAGCATCACTTACTTTTAAAAAGAGTTTAAGATAAATGTGAGGATCTTCTGATTGTAATTCATTGAATTATTCCACTGTTTGAAGCATTTGAAACATCATTGGTTTGAACTCTAAATTAGCAACTTGCACTTCAGGTTTAACTATACCAGGATTTATGGCTTTGTTACTATCGTTTGCCATATGGATAATATTGTTGCTCTCTGGTTGCTCATAATAATCTGCCCATTATGACCTTCTTGACCTCCCTGTGTATTGACTGGTTCTATTTCTCCTCGAGGGTTCAAGTTCCCAATATCTTGCAAACCATCCATGTCTGCAGTAGTTCTTCAATTCCTATACTCTTTTCTCAATCTCTTTACAGTTCTTTTAATTTCTCGATCAAACTGACATTCAATATGTTTGTATTTATGCTTGCAAGGATTGTTAGAGCACTTTTATCAACAAAGTAAACAAATTAAAAGAAAACAAAAAATTGGCACCAACTAAAATTGATTTCACAAATCACAATAAGCATTCAATCCCCAGCAACGACGCCAAAAACTTGTTAGATTTTGCTTATTACTATAGGTGTCAATGTGCAAGTGTACACAATAAGTAATATAATGATGAGTGTTGAGTACTGGAGAATGCATATTTATACAAGGTAAAATTGTCATTTTATACTCTAAGTCTCATTAACATTTTCACTTATATGTGTTTAAATCCTCTAAGCTTTAATTATGTGTGTTTTATTATAATTTAAGTATTTTATATATTTCAGGGATATTTTGGTCATGTCACAACTAATGAGAAGTAAGACAGCGAAACAGATAGCATTTATAAACTCAGAACGATCGAAAACCTTAGATGGAGCATAAAAGGGTATTTGGTACTATTTACGTACACGGAACTGTTAATATATACAGCACTATTCACAAGTATGGCACTATTCACACATACAGTATGATGTCATGTCACTGACCGATGTGAAATACTAACTAGGCAATCCAAAAGGAAGGGGTGAATTGGGATTTTAAAAATTTAAACTTAAACTTAATGTAATTTAAAATAAGCAACCAAATTCGAAATAATCAAATTAATGTGCAATGAAAAATAAATAGATAGGGTAAGAGAGAGCAAACACTTGATTTTTACGTGGTTCGGCCAACCGTCCAAACGCCCATCCCTCCAAGCTCACTGGGCTTGAGGATTTCACTAAGAGAACCTCTGAGGCTTCACTAACTTTTACAATTGACTTCCAAAGTGTCAAGAGACCTTTACAACAAGAGCTTATCCCCAATCTTTTAACCCAAGTGTATCTTACTTACAATCTCAACTTGATTTTACAAAAAAGATTACAAATAAATTTCTCTTACATAATGTGTTTGATTACAAATGAAAGCTCAATATGTGAATAAATGAAAAAAAACAAGTTTAAAGCTCAACAAGAATTGTATACTCAATAACAAGCTTAATGATAACTCTTGGATCTCTGTTTATTTAAATTTGATTGAGATATTTTATAGTTAGAGCTGAAAACTAGCTGTTGTTAACTTTCTGAGAATAATCAAATCATTGTTAACTGCTGTCAGTTCACTGTTTTTACTTGTCTAAATGACCGTTGTGTTGAGATTTTTAAATAGTCGGTTCACTGTTTAGAGTTATTGGTTAGTTGTTTATTTGCAAAAACCTGCAAAACAAATTTGGCTAACCGTTCTTACTAAATGATTCACAGTTAAAATCCAATTCCTCTTTAAAAATTATCAGTTAATTGTTTTTAGTAAACGGTTCACTGTTATTTTCCAGAATCAACATTTTAGCAACCTTTTTGTAGAAAATAAAACATGTCTAAAATATTATACAACTTTAAGAGTTTGTTTAGTATTAGCTCCAACATTTTTAATAAAAAAATATAAGGTTTGTTATCATCAAAATTAATATTATAAGATTATTTATGTCAACAACTCTTTTTTTATAATGACAAATTTTGCATGTAAGAAGAGATGAGAAATGTGTTAGCTCCCTCGGAAAATAAACTCCCACTAAATATAAGGTCCCCCTGAATGTAATACGGATTTAAAAAATTTTTAGAATTTGAAAATTTTGAAATATATGCATTATGCAAACTTATTCTTCCTCTTCATGATCAAAAAGAAAGAAAATTGTTACCATAAAAAAGACACTTATCCTTCTCTTGTAAGTAAAAATTTTGGCAGAACCTTCCTCTAACATCAAGCATCTCCTCAAAAATCATTACACCCAAGAAATGAAACTCAACATTAAAACAGCTACAACCAAGCTAAGATCATGGTAAAACTAATGCCCAAATAACCATAATAATTTAAACATATATCACAAGCATCTATAAAACAAAAACTATCCAACATACATAAAACACATAATTATCGAAAATATGAAAATGTTGTGCGAAATCAAAAGACAGAAACAAATAAAAAACTACTGCTGAGGAAGAGAGGAAGAGGAAGAGGGTAGAATCCTGATAGCGGTGAAGATGCATAGCGACCATCCAGAACCTGTTGCTACTGAACAAGGATCTTCTACTGCTAAAGTTGAAATGTAGCAAATTGAGCCCGAAGCTGTTGTTGCTGCTCATAAAGGGTACGAACATCTCCAACTAATTGTTACATGATACCATCCGAAGCTGGTGGAACTTCTGGAGATTAGGGTTGATCGGTATCCATCTCATGCTCCTCAAAATCAGAGTCTATTGGAGGCTGAGATACGGATCCTCAACATAGAGGTGGAGGTGTAGATCCTAGCCTAAAATCAAATAACTGATCAGGAGGGTAAACATCGTTAAGCATGCAACCATCTTCTAGACCTACAAGGGTGTTTTAGTTTTTAAAAATTGGTGTCTTGATCCACTCTCTATTCTTCCTATAAAATCGTTTACCCATTACAGCTTTACAACCAATCCTCTTGGTCTCTACATAAATCAAATCTCGAATGGGTACTCGAAAATGTCGTAATATCTTAGAAATGATACTACCATATAGAAACAACCGATTATTAACCCCAAGAGTACTCAGCATATGCCTCAAAATAACATAACCTAGGTTAATAATCACCTCTCAAGAAGAATGTCTAGTAACTCTACATCTAACCTCGTCAGCTCATCTGAATGTCCCTTCCTAGGAGTGACAATATGCTCTAGGATAGTGAAAAAGATCCTAACTTGTAAAGGTAATAGTTGTGGCCGAGAAGGGAGAGCACAAATATCATTTGTAAGATCTCGATGCCTACAGATATTTCTAACTCCATAATGATTAATAAAATCCGCAAATGATATGGTCTTCCCAGATGTATAAATTTGAGTTCCTAGAATTTTGTTCAAATCCTCAACATCAATTTATATGGGGACACTACCTACATAAGTGATTATCCTTTCTAACCTATTTACAAAAATTTCCATATTTAAGTAAAAGACATGAAATAGATTAGGATAAACCTGATCATTAATGTCTAATGTTGACTCCCAAGGCAATAGTATTTCACACCTTCCGACTCATAATATGGGTTTCGAAGCGTTTAGCCAGAGGAGTTGTGGGAAAATGAATCCTCTTGAATTCTAAAGTCTCCCTCGGTGGTATTGGATTCCTACTAGGGATTGATTTTCTCTTGCGAGCAGACCGTGAAGATTCAGCCATGGTTACAACTATGAAGATTGGGATTTTTAAGAAATTGAACCGATTAAAAGGAGTGCGGATGGTAAAGAAAGTGATTATGATGCTCAATTTGGCCAAAAAATGACAAGAATCCAACCAGAATTAAATAAGATCGTTCGGCTGACTCTAGGGTTTTGATTTGCGATTTCGTGATTTAAGGCTTTATTTTGTGTTTCGACTTGATAAAACTATTCAAGAGATGTTTAGAAAGAATTCTATAGGTTCAACTTAGTAAGAAATTGTAGGAAAAATGAAAGATTTTAGAGAGAGAAAGCTTGGGGTTGCGATTAGAGAGAAAACGATAAAAAGGCAACTAAAAATAAAGAAGAAAACTTGGGAATAGTTTTTATCACGCGAAAACAGCGAGCTGTTTTCTACAATCGATGCGCCGATAATTTCCAAATAGCTCCAAATTAAAAATCTGTTATCCGTTTTTCACAAACGGTGATAGGTTAATAAAGCTGCCTCTCTGTTTTTAATCGATTAACTATTATTAACAAATGGTTAGTCGATAATTCTCAGCTATCATTTCCTCAGTCTGTGTATTTAAACTATAAACCGTTTATTACCAAACCATTATCGGTTTATTTTAACTACGATTTTGCACATTTGATTTTATCTTTGGCCATTACTCAATACATTTTCAGACTATTTCATTGATCCAAAATGTGTTAAAACTCAATTTAATGCATGATTCATTAATCTACACAGTTCAAACACCCAATTCAAATAAGTAATCATATCAGGGGAAAAAAACAGACTTGATATCATGTAAAGTAATGCTATTGTGCAATGTTTATCATTCCAAGCTCATACCCAATTTTAATAAATTGTTCTTCGTCAAGGGGTTTAATGAAAATAACAGCAAGTTGTTTTTTAGTTGAACCAAAATTTAATGAAATATCCCATTTTCGAATATGATCTCTCAAGAAATGATATCTTATCTCAATGTGCTTAGTTTTAGAGTGTTGAATAGGGTTTTTTGATAGGTTTATGGCACTAGTATTGTCACATAAGATAAGTATTTTATCAAGGTAAATGCCATGGTCTGTAAGAGTTTGTTTTATCCATAAGGCTTGAGCACAACAACTTCTGGCTGTAGTATATTCAGCCTCGGTAGTTGATAGTACAACCAAATTTTATTTCTTGCTAAACCAAGAGACTATAAAGTGACCTAGAAAGTGACATGTCCTACTAGTACTTTTCCTATCAACCTTATCCAGAAAAGTCGAAATCCGAATAACATGTTAAGTCTATATGGATTCCTCTAGGATACTATAGGCCAAGATCTATGCTTCCACACAAGTAATAAAAAATCCTTTTTACCATAAGCAAATGAGATTCTTTAGGCATGATTGAAATTTTGCACACAAGCATACGCTAAACATAATATCAGGTCTACTAGCAGTCGAGTAAAGTAAGGATCTGATCATACCTCGATAAGTTTTGATATCAACTTCCTTACCTTTTTCATCCTTGTCAAGCTTGATTATTGATCTAATTGGGGTACTTTTAATCTTTCCATCTTCAAGTCTGAATCTCATGAGTAAATCTCTCAAATATTTGGCTTGATTGATGAAGATTCCTTATTCGGTTTGCTTTATTTGTAGTTCAATAAAGTACTTTAATTCTCCCATCATGCTCATCTCAAATTCTTTGCTCATGCAAGATGAAATTGCTTACACATTAGTAGAATCGAAAATAATACCATCAACATAAATTTAGACAATAAGATCATTTTGATTCTTATGCTTAATAAAGAGAGTTGTATCATATTTAATCATAGAAAATCCATTATTTAGCAAGAAATTTTTAAGTCTATCATACCATGCTTTAGGTGCTTATTTTAAACCATACAATGCTTTTGTTAACTTATAAACATGATCTAGAAATTTCTCATTTTCAAAACCAAGGATTGTTTCACATAAACTTCCTCTATAATATAACCATTTAAAAATGCATGCTTGACATCCATTTGATATAAAATGAAATCTTTATGACACGCAAATTCTAATAACATTCTAATAGATTCCAATCTAGCTACTGGTGCAAAAATTTCATCAAAATCAATTCATTCTTCTTGGTTGTAATCTTGAGCCATTAATCTAGCTTTATTCCTTATAACCACACTGATTCATCCATTTTATTCCTAAATACTCATTTAGTACTAATGATAGATTGATGTTCAAGTTTAGGAATTAATTCCCACACATTGTTTCTCTGAAATCAGTTTAACTCCTCTTACATTGTCATAATCTAAGATTCATCGTTTTTCGCATTCGAAGATGATTTTGGTTCAATTTGAGATATGAATGCAGCATATTGACCGGTATTTCTAAATGATGACCTAGTAGTTATACCTTGTGAAGGATCACCTAAAATTAATTCTTTATGATAAGAAAAGACATACCTCCACTCCTTGGGGAGTGTTTGAGAAATATCTTCTTGTTGCTCCATATTTGTTTCTTCTTCTTGTCTATCCTCTTGATTTTCATGTGGTGTATCCTCTTCTTTATCTTTTAATGATTCTTCATGTAACTCTTCATCTGCATCATCATTAACAATAACTTTCTCTTCAAATGAGGGGTTAGTTTCATCAAACAGAACATGCATTGACTCTTCAACAACCATAGTTCTTTTAATATTTACTCTAAATGCTTTGCTTGTATTTGAATAACCAAGAAAGATGCCAACATCAAATTTTGGATCAAATTTAACAAGGTTGTCTTTCGTATTTAATATAAAACATTTGTATCCAAAGACTTTGAAATAACTAATGTTGGGTTTTCTATCTTTCCAAAGCTTATAAGGAGTTTTATTAAGAGAATTCCACTGGTTGGACTGTTGATTGTGGAGGAAAGGATAAACAAGAGTTCATGTTGGGGACCTAGAGAGGTATACTGAATGTCTGGTTGTGTGAATGGGACGTGGTTAAGCTCAAGCAAATAGTCTCTTAGAGCTTTTACTAATTTTAGATCATGGCTAAGAAGAAAAGAATGTGGGACAGTGTTCTATTCATACGCCTAGTCTTGTATCTGGAAAATTCTGGTGACAGGATGTTGGAAGTCTGTCGAGGTGAAAATGATCACAGATAGTTTTAAGTTGATTTCTCTAATCAAGATAGAGGAGAGAACCACTCAAAAAGTGTCCATGTGAGGGATGAAGCCTGAAATGGTGTTGTGAGGTTCTTGTAAATTGCTTTGCCTGGGAAAATAATTTTTGTAGGATACAAGACAATAAGGCACCATAAATACCAAAGTTCATCTTCTGTAACATTTGCTGAAGGACTAATGGTGAGACCTGTAAGAAAAAGATGTTCATGATGGAAACTGGGAAATCCAGTTGGTTGGGTTCTGTAGATGTTCATGAAGTAACGAAAAATGAATTTTTTTTCAAAATCCTGAATTTAATGGGGTGAGGTAAAAGTAAGATTGCAAGGAAAAGTTTTTTGGGTAAGAGTCATGTTTGGTAAGGAGGTTACCATGGTTATGATTGGGATTGTGAAGAAAGAAGTGATGAGAGTGGTCGAGCTGGGTATTCTGGATAGAAGATCTGGAATTAAGTTCTTATCCCTTTTTATATACTGGACTATATAGTCATATCTTGAAAACCATGCTTTTAGACGAAGGTTGGGAAAATTACAAAGAGGGAGATTAAAGAGTATGCCATGAAAAAGCAAAAGACTACTGCTTTGATGTTTCCCTTACTTATTACAGCATTTTTCTGGTTTTCGGGGTGAAAATATCAGCCAAGGATGAAAGCATTAAGAATGAAGGAGCTCTTACTGCTCGAACTGTTGAAAGAATTACTGGGGAAACTATTGTTACAGCAACACCAAAACCTGTTGTTGTATCCAGAGCAAGGAATGTCACTAACATTGAGAAGAGGCTGCAAGAATTGAGTGACACCATCAATGAATGTGTGCACACACAAAAAGAATAAAATCAAAGATTCTTGAATTATTTGATGCACTTTGAAGATCATATGCATTAGTTTGCAGTTTACATGAAGAACAAGAACAAAGACTTCCCTGACTCTTTGCTGCAGCCGTTTAATTTCCAAGCATCAGCAGGGGATGCTCCAACAACAATGGCAGCAACACAGAGTGAAGAAGAATCTGAATCCGAGGAAGACCACCACTAGTTGAGGAAGAGAAAGAGGAGAAAGAAAAAGAACAAAAAGAAACAGAGGGGGAATAAAGTACAGAAGAAAAATCAACAGCGGAGAAGGATGAGGCATCTCCAGTAGTGCCTCCTAAATGCAAAAAGAAGCACATCATAAAAGTTGATGAAGAGGAGACAGAGGATAAACAGGATGATGAGTCCTCAATTTGAGTGTTTCCAAGCAAAGACAAGGAAAAAGGTCTGATTGATGAAGAATCAGACGATGATCAAGATAATGTTGATGCAGAAATTGAAGCAGCTACTACTAGGGCTCCATAAATTGCTGTAGGGAAAAAACAGTTTACTGGACATTATTACTGAAATCACATCTGGGGAAACCGTTACAAAAGCCTCTTCAGCAACTACTACTCAGAAACCTTTCATCAAATCTCCTAGCCAAGCTCCTAAAGTATCTAGTAAATGCAAAAGGGCACAACCCTCTGGAGATGCTGTAGCAATGCAAGCATAAGAAAAACCAAAAACTAAGAGAGCAAAGTCTAACCAACCTGCATATTAGGAAGCTGTTGATACCCCCTAAACCAATCCAAGCAAAAGTAAGAAGAAATCGATTGCTGCAACATGCATCTCACTAAGAAAGAATGCCCGAGGTGGAACCCCACAATAGTGATTCTACTTTACCAGTGCTGGAGCAGCACCTTCTGACAATAAGGGAGTACCCCCACCAGCCAATTTATTTTATTTATTTTTTAAAACTTTTCTTTCATTTAGTTTTATTTTCTTATTCATTCTGCATGTCTTTTTATCTAGTATATGCATGTGTAGTTTGTTTTGTTTTGTTTTGTTTTATGTGCTTGTGAAGACATAACTCCTCTCAAGTTTAAAAGGGTTGTATCATAATGTAATGTTTTTGAAAGTGCATGTGTTTGTGTTGTGTGTTATGTGAAGCTCTATTATTTAGTATTTGTGTATGGATTGGAAAACCTAATGAAGATAAATTAAGTGTTATTCAATATTTGTGATTGCCAAGTAGGAATAGTTTATAGATGAGGGGTGAAATTTTGTCCTCAACACTTAGGGTTTGGTTGACTTTTATGAGAATGTTGTAACAGAGCCCAGAAAATAAGAAAAAGTAGAAAATATATCAAGTTTGCAAGGGGAAAATTTTTGTTGATTTGTGCTTATTATAAAATAAATTTTGCTCCAATGGCTTAAGTTGCTAAGTAACTAAGACTGAGTATGCACCCCGTATGCAGACTTGAGTATAAAGGTAACAAGAGCTATAACCATTGCTGTAGCATAAAAAAAAAAAGTCATCTTTCTAGGATATTGAGTAGCCAGGTTTGTTCATGAGCTCATGTTCAGTCTTGAGTTAAAAGATGTCTTTAAATAAGATTATGTTATAAGCATTGCTGCAGCAACTCTGATTTGTGCATCGGTTGAGTAATTGGGTATCATTATTACAAGTGATAGACATTCACATGAAAAATCAATGATACATTGAAGAGAATTTAATTGACCAATATATATATATATATGTATGTATGTATGTATATATATATGTGTGTGTGTGTGTGTGTGTGTGTGTGTGTGTGTGTGTGTGTGTGTGTGTGTGTGTGTGTGTGTGTACTTATGCTTTACCTCTGAGTTATATATTGTTTGTGCAATGTTGCAGCACCTCTAGACTTGATCAAAGTGTACACACATATGTTGGACAGAATGTGGCCTAAGTCTAAGACTGAGCTGCTATGACAATTTTGGATGATTAATAGTGTGATCTGAGGGTTGAAGAATCCTTGCAATTTTGATGATAGAGCTAATATGATGTTGCATGATTGTGTGATTGAGTGGTAATATTGTTGTCATTACTTGAGGACAAGTAATGGTTTAAGTTTGGGGGTGTGATAACTCTATGAAATGAGAGTTATTATGGCACTTTTAAACTTCAATCAACCATACTTAGAGAGTAAATGACATATTTTTATTGCATTGTAGTAATGTTTTGCATGAACATCCATTTTAGTTTACTTTTAATAAACTTTGTTTAATTTAGAATAAATTGTGTGCTTAGATTATATGCATAATTTTAGGTAACCGGAAACTCAAGAATCAAGGAAAAAATGTTGCTGCAATAGGCTTATAAGGATAAGGAAAGAATATGGTTAGAGAAAAATTGTAGCAAGTTTGGAACAATACAGATACTGAAGTTGTTGATGTAGCACTATTGCTATAACATCTTTGCTGTAGAAATCCTAGAGCATTATCAGAGAAGATTTCGGGTGAGACACTTTGAAAATTACAATCTGGAGTTTCTTAAACTGGAAGATGCACGCCCTAGACTTCCGGTTACCATAATTCTAAGCTATAAAAAGAGCACACACGCAAAGAAGAAAATGGGGAAGCTGTCATTAGAGAAAAAACTAAAGAAACAAAAAAAGAGAAAACAAATATCAAGAGAGAGAATTGGGGGCCGCAACTAAGGAATTCAAGAAGAACATCAAGCAAATCTCACTCTTATTTCTTGTTCTCTTGTTTCTATCTCGTTATTATGATTTTTTTATGGCTAAAACTATTTTGTTTTTTGTTTTATCGCAAATTAGGAACTAAATTTGTTTGTGATTGAGTGATGAACAAACTTAATGGTTAATTGACTAATATTATGTGTTGCTTCATGCTTGCCATAGCACATTATTTTGATAGTTGACTACTCATTTATTGATACTAGCTAAGAAAAAGTCTAAAAAAGGACTGTCTTAGTGGAACATATCAAAGCAATACTTGGTTTTAAATTGAGTTTCCTGAATTGGGTTTAACTTGATTCAAGAAGAATCATGCTTGATCTAAAATTAGTGATGAACTAGATATATGGATTTATCTTGCAGGGTAATTAGAATCTAAAACACGTAATGCTATATTTTATATTAACATAACAATTGGTCACTGTTAAGTTGTATTTAGATATAAGACATCCAACATGCGACAGCTGAGGATACATAAGGGTTCTTTCCGGTGCTGTAGCAGATGTTGTAGCAACCAAGCGAAACATTAGAAAAATAGTCAAAACCATTAAGTGAGTTTAATCACTCAACTACTCCATTCTCATTGGTTACATCCATGTGTTTGTTGTGGTAATTTACTTTATTGCATTTTTATTTTAATTATTTCATTAGTTTAAATAATTCTTTTAATTCTAATTTAGAATAAAAATTACACTGATAAAATTGCTATAGCAATTCCCATAACAACAATTCCTGTAGAAACGATCTTGAATACTTATCATTATATTACTTGTTATGTACACTTACACATTGACACCAATAGCATTAGAAAGCATACAACAGAGATCTTGTAAGTATATTATTTATTATAATGTGTGGTATCATGATTCAGTAGGTTGATTAGTAAAGTTGGTTAAATGTTGAATTATTTTAGGAGTGCTTATAGGAAACATCAAAAATATAAAGGAAACTCTGTTGAATTTTTGACAAAATTCTTATTAATAACTTTTTCTAATCAGGTTAGATGAAACTAAATACACTCAGATTTTGGGCTTATCGTTTCATAATATTTTCTCTATTCTGTTTTTAAAAAATCATTAATGTAATCAGGAGAACCAAGTATCTTTATCTAGAATTGGATATATTTTAATTTAATTCAGTTCTGTGAAATCTTTATTAAATTAAGTTCAATAAAATCCGGTTTAATTACTTATAAATGAGAATAGACTCAAGCAAATTAATATAGATTTGGTTCTTTTTTTTTTATTAAACATTTGCCAAAAGGCAATAGCCAATTTTTCTTAGTTCGATTAGATTTTTGGTTTGGTACAATGAACCGAATACTCAAATAAAAATATTAATTTTTTTAGAAACTAAATCAATTGATTTTTTTAAATGTTAAAACTAAACAAAATTAGATCGATTGATTTTTTTAAATATTATAATTAAACTGAAATATTACCAAATTGGACTGAACCGTAGTGGTTTTGGTTCCTTCTTTGCCTTCGCACCACCCGATATTCATCTATGAATTGAGGGTTGAAAATAGTACGTGAAAATTAGGGGTGGTAAAAATACCCTCCCGGTTCAGACCTTGACTGGACCCAGCCGATGTGAGCTCGGTAATGAAGTCGAGTTGGTCCTGAACATCACTTGATAAATCTAGAACTCGGCGCGGAACCCGCATTTTATTAAACATATTATAAAATATATATCTCCTCAAAAAAATATATTATAAAATATATATTATTTTAAATATCTATATTTATTTAACTCATCTATTACATATATGTAAAGTTTTAAACATTTAAAAGTTATTTTTCATGTCTAATTTCATTGAAATAAATTTAAAACTTATAAATTACAAAAAAAAAAATATACGTGTATAATATTAAAAAAAAAGGACAGAATCCATACACAAAAGCTTGAATTAAAAACCCGGTCGGCCCGAGTGTTTAAAAATTAAATGTTTGGTCGGGTCCGGGCATTACGATACCCATACCCAGATTTTGCCAGTGAAAATTTATCTAAAAAAATAAAAGTATTCTGAAAAATTAAAAAAGGGGAATTAAAAAAAAATCTTGTTTGCTACGTTACGAGAGCACGTGTTATGCACGTGTACAACTATTCTTATACTGTTAGACGTTGAGGATATCCCAAGCGTGCCAACCAACCTACCAAACCAGCCACTGCTTTCTCATCCAGTCCCGGTACTGTTACTATTCTATTCTCCTTTAATATACTTGATGGTTTTCACTTGTCAGTCCATCGAACTGAACTTAGACGGTCACCTTCGTTGCATTAATAATAATTAAATAAACCACTTTTTTGTTTCTTAAATTATCATTTTCTCTTACTCTAACCTAATATTTGTTTCTTCTTGTCATGTGTTTAATCGATCAAACGTAAACTGCAGGGATGGCTTCGCTTCGAAACTGCAGCAGCTTTTACAAATACGGGGCGATTTCTTTTGACCGTGTTTCCGCGCTTCCACTTTTGCTGCATATGAGAGGTCAGTTTTATTTTTCTGTGTTTTCTTTATTTTATTTTATTTTATTTTACTCTTTCCAAAGGTGCATGTGTTTACTTGGAACGATTGTGATAGGAAAATAAAAATATCCTCGCATGATGGATCTCTCCTTACCTTTTAAAGATGCTGTTAATGTATGATTGAGATTTAACTATTCTTACACTTTTATCTATTAATTAATCACCGATCACTGACGGTGAATTTTGCTGAGGAGAAACTCAATTTGTGAGAGAAATCCTGATCCTGTAAAGTGGAGCCAAAACAATTGGTTTTCCCTCTTCCACGAATGCTTTTATTGTTAACTAGAAACCCCTTGAAATGTTCATTTCAATGAGAGTGATTAGACCTATTGGTAACCTTGGATTGCAAGCTGGCTGTTTGGATCTTTTAAGCACGTTGACAGCATCATTTGCACATTTTTACAACTGTTGACTATTCTATTCTTCCCTATTAATTTATTCTTTATACACCTGTAATAGGTGTTGTCTTTGCTGCCGCATGGTGTTAGTTAAAGTTTGTCGATTTTATCTCTATGATTGTAACTTAAATGCTATTATGTTTTGTTTTATGCACGCACTAGCATGGATGCACGCAGAGACGGATAGACCCACAGACCGATATAGACTGTCAGTTTCCATCTCTCCTGCGGCTACACATCAGTTTTTTTGTCTCTCTTGTATAAAAGAACTATCCTATACCAATGCAATTAATATAAGCCTTTTTGCTTGTCCTTTCCTGTACTTAAATCATCACTGATAGGCTATGGAGACTTTTTTTAGTTTCAGGAAAGCGGTAGATTCTGTTAGCTTAGATACTTTGAGGCCTTCCATATTTGCTTTGAGCTTCCTGAACAATCACACAACAGAGAGAAGCATTGTTAATAATTCAAAATATCAGTTCTAAAAAAGTCATCGGTATATATAAAGATGAGCCCTATGTTTACTTGAATCTAAGATCAGAAGACAGATCTGCGAAAGCCTAAACATATCAAGCCTTTCTTGTCGAAACAATGGTCTGCAAGTGGTTCAGAGGTTTTTTTCCATGCTACTCTGTAAAAGGAACCTATATGTTCCTTGAGTTTCAAAAGTAGTCATGCAATTCCATTTCTCTTCATTGTCTGTGAAAACTTAGTTTCTTGTTTCCTGCTGTATATGAAGTTCCTTTTTATATTGTTTTTATTTTTATATTTTTACTATATAATCTTCTTTTCTGCAGTAATCCCTCTAATTTTCTTAGTCTAGCCATGGAATATTGAATTTCTTTGTTTAGAATTAGTCCAATCTATTCTTAATCGTGCAATTCAATTACTTTGTCTTTTGTTTAACCCACTATCTATTTATGCTGCTGTTTGTATTCTATTTTGTAGAAAGAGTTATTTCGAAAAGCTCATACAAAAATGAAGCTTCTCTTTTTCCAAGAAAAGGATCCAAGAAGCTAATCTCGGACAGAGCAAGGTTTATTATTCCTAGAAGTAGCGGTTCCTCGAACTCCAATGGCAGCGACTCCTCTGATCAAACAGAGGTACATATGATCAACTATTAACTAATGAGCTTAGCATTGCATTTTTCATCTCTATTGGTCCGATGAAATTTACTTTTTAGCTTGTATTTCAGTGTGGACGAATGCATTTTCAGATTTATTTAGATAAAAAATATTCTAAATTTTGTTAGTTAAACAAAAATTAATGTCTCAACATGAAATGTTCTGCTTCTTTAAATCCATTTTTCAAAGAGTTTCCTGAAGATGAGGTTATTATTTGTGATTTTTAACCTGTTGATTGAAATGCCAACTTGTATCTTCTTTTCCTGCTGCAGACACCTTTTGGATATACAAGGAAGGATGTTTTATTGATTGGAGTTGGAGTTACTGTCATTGGATATGGCTTAAAAAGTGGACTGGAGGTACCTCCAAATTTCTTCTCTTATATTCTTTTTCCTCATTCCTATTACCTTTAGCATCCCTTTCTTTTTCCTTTACTTTCTGAGTTATCTTGTTCTTGTGAACTTCGAAAATGGCAGATGAGTTGTGAGAAAAAATAGTGGGAAGATATTTTTCTTATTCATAGAAGTTGCAATCTTTACATTATATACTAGTCTGACTAGGCTATATAAGGAAGCTATAGGAAACTAGGAAAAATAAGCTATACAAGGAAAAGAAATAAATATATGCTATACAAGGAAAAAATAAATACATGTGCACAAAATTAGGCTATAATCTCTGACTTTCAACACTCCCCCTCAAGCTGGCTCGAAGATATCTATCATTCCCAGCTTGGAATTCAGTGATTGAAAAACTTGCTTTGATAACCCCTTGGTGAGAATATCAGCTACTTGCTTTTGAGTAGTAACATATGGAATGCATATTAGGCCTCTCTCCAGCTTCTCTTTTATAAAGTGCCTATCAATCTCAATATGTTTTTTCCTATCATGTTGGACTGGATTATGAGCAATGCTAATGGCAGCTTTATTATCACAATACAGTCTCATTGATTCAGCTTTCCACACCTTCAACTCCATTAGAAACATTCTCAGCCACATAAGCTCGCAAATTCCCAATGCCATTGCTCTAAACTCAGCTTCAGCACTTGATCTTGCAACCACTGGTTGTTTCTTGCTTCTCCAAGTAACTAGATTTCCCCCAACAAATGTACAATAACCTGATGTTGACTTTCTATCAACAAATGATCCAGCCCAATCTGCATCTGTATATGCCTCAACCCTTAGGTGATTATTCTTAGAGAATAAAATGCCTTTTCCTGGAGATGTCTTCAAATATTTCAGTATCCTAAACACAGCTTCCGTGTGCTCTGCATTAGGAGAATGCATAAATTGACTCGCAACACCTACTGCAAATGTAATGTCTGGACGAGTATGACAAATAGATTAGCTTTCCAACTAATCTTTGGTATTGTTCCTTATTAATCAAACTGCTTTTAGTAGTTGCCCCAAGTCTGTGGTTGGATTCTATAGGAACATCGCTAGGTTTGCATCCCAACATCCCAGTTTCTTCCAAAAGATCTAAAATGTATTTCCTTTGTGACAAAAATATCCCTTTCCGAGACCTAGCCACTTCAATTCCGAGGAAGTATTTCAGAGAACCTAGGTCTTTAGTTTCAAACTCTTTGGTTAACAACATCTTGAGTCTTTCAATTTCATCGCTGTCATTTCCAATCAAGATGATATCATCAACATACACAATAAGGACAGCGAGCTTATCTGCTTAACCATGCTTAAGAAACATGGTATGATCACTATGGCTTTGTCGATATCCACATTTGAGAATAAATCTTGTAAATCTGTCAAACCAGGCTCTTGGTGATTGCTTGAGCCCGTATAAAGATTTTTTCAGCTTGCAAACTTTTCATGTTTCAAACATATTCTCAAACCCTGGTGGTGGATCCATATACACCTCCTCTTCTAAATCTCTATGGAGAAATGCATTCTTCACATCTAGCTGTTGTAATGGCCATTCTAAATTTGCAACAAGTGACAATAGGACCCGAATAGAGTTCATTTTTGCAACGGGGGCAAATGTCTCTTGGTAATCAATTCCATATGTTTGAGTATATCCTTTAGCCACCAGTCTAGCCTTGAATCTCTCAATTGATCCATCAGCCTCATGCTTAACCATAAATACCCATTTACAACCCACAGTTTTCTTTCCAGAAGGCAAGTCTGCAGGACCCCAAGTTCTATTTTTATATAATGCTCTCAGTTCTTCATGAATCGCTTCTCTCCACTTTGGATTTGCAAGAGCATCCTGTACTGTTCTAGGAATAGTTACAGATGACAGATTAGTAGCAAAAGCTTTAAATGATGGTGACAATCTATGATAAGAGACAAACTTAGAAATAGGATGTTTAGTACAAGTTCTAACACCTTTTCTATGAGCAATAGGCAAATCTAAATCTAAATCAAGTGATGGAATAGAGTTTAAATGTGATTTAGACTTAGATTGAACAGTACCTGTGTCTTCCAATAACTCTATGTTCGGTTCAGAATTTTGGCAGTCAGGAGATGTACAAATTGTTTTATTTCGTCGAGAATATACCTTTAGCTTTTGAGTATCCTCTTGATTATGTGCTGTGGATGGTTGAATTTGTGAAAACACTTGCTGGTCAGCACTTGGGTCAGGCTGTTTCTGTGGGGAAGAACAATGTTGTTCTTTTTGCTGATTATTATTGGAAGGTGGCAGATTTTGTGGAGAGCAAACTATCAAAGGTGGAGTTGAATTTGTGATATACTCCCCCTGAAGAGAGGTTTGGAGAAAGAAGGGTTAATTTCAAAAAAGGTCACATCCATGGTTACAAAATATTTCCTAGTTGGAGGATTAAAACACTTGTACCCTTTTTGTGTAGGAGAATAACCCACAAACACACACTTAAGAGACCTAGGATCAAGCTTAATTTTGTTATGATTCTTATCATAAACAAAAGCAACACACCCAAAAACCTTAGGAGGAAGAGAACTAAAGGACCGAGACATGGGATAAAGTTGCTGAAGAAGTTGATTAGAGTTTTAAACTTCAAAGTACTAGTAGGCAATCTATTTATGAGATAGCAGGCAGTTAAAACTGCTTCACCCCACAAATAATTTGGTACCCCCATAGTAAACATTAAAGATCGAGCAACTTACACAATAGGATTGATGAATAATTCCATTCTTAGTCAAATAATCTCCCAGCATAGAAGAAAAAAATTCTTTGCCATTGTCAGTTCGAAACACTTAAATTTTTACTTGAAATTGGGTTTGAACTACTTTATGGAAGATTTGAAAAGTTTTAGAAACTTCAGATTTTTCTTTTAATAAATACACCCAACAAACTCAAGTGTGATCATCAATAAAAGTGACAAACCACTTAGCTCCAAAATTATTGGGAAAACGGAGAGGACCCCATACATCACTATGTATAAGAGAGAAGGGCTGTGCAACTTTGTAAGTTTGGGCAGGAAAATGAGTATGATGATGCTTGGACAGTTCACACACTTCACATCTGAAATTAATGTCACTTTTATTCTTAAACAATGTCGGGAATAACACTTTAAATATGAAAAATTTGGATGTCCTAATCTGAGATGCATCATGATGCGTAAATTAGCAAGTGTACTAGTTGGCACAAGTAATATAATGAAGAGTAGAGTATCGTCCCACCGAGATTGTATATCCTATTAGCTACCGAAATTATTCTAATCCTAATTTATTTGAATAATCGAATAGGCGAATTTAGATTAAAATTAAAATAAAATAAATTAACTAAAAATTAAATAAAAAGGCAGGCAGTAATGAAAATCACCAAGAGATTAAGACACTAGGACATCTGACTTCACCATAACTAATCCAATTTAATCCTCCATCTATATTATTAAAATTTATTACCCATGTTGACAGTGAATTTTCCTAATTTATTCAATATTCTCTCTCGAGTAATATCAAAAATATCTTAACATATTAACCCACTATATTTCTGTGTGAATTTAAATATGCAAAGATTCATTAAGCTGTATGGAAATTCTTAGGAAAACTGCACGAATCACGTTGGCACATCTCTGTCTTTCATTCAATTCATGGCATCCATTACACAGAGCAAAAAATACATAAATCTCCTCTCGGTCTCATTATGTATTCTCAAATCATTTAAATATTGGCTAGATATTTAAAAACATTAAACACAATAATGAACACTCAACCATGGAATAATAAATTAAAAATAACACAAATTTATGGAATTAAATCTTCATAGTTAGGCTACATCGTAGCCTAGTAAAATAAATTAGTTCATGAGAATATAAAGAGAATCCATGAATTTAATTGAAAACATTCAAGAAAGACAATTAAAAATAGAGAAAGAAAAACTCCAGAAGTTGTCTCTCTCCAATCTCTGCAATTGACTTCTCCAAATTGTTGTTTCCGGATTTGCAGCGACTTCTCTTGTTCTTTTTCTTACTCTCGGTTTTCTCTCCAATTTCTGTAATTTGTGCGGCTGCTGCTCTCTATCTCCCTTTCGGTCCTCTCTTGTCTTCTTTTTATATTGCCGCCGCAACCCCAAAATCCTTAAATGAAAAGGATTTTAAAACAAAAGCCCAACCCCCACTTTTTTTCATGCATGCTTTACTTGCACAATTAATTGGCCAATGAATATTGCAAAGCCAAAGCCCATCACGGGCTTGCCATTTCAATCAATTTTCAATGCTTTTTGTAATCATGCACGTGACTTGTACAAATAGCCACCAAATCTATAAAATTATTTGGCAATAAATCTAATAATTTCTCCTTTAAGCATTATTCTTTCCTCTTTTCTCTCTCAATCCGCAATTAATTCCATTAAGCTCCAATTTTGTTTCCCCTTTTCGCTTCCTTTCATTTAAATATTCCTAATATTCCTACAATGATAAAATATAAAAATAAAAATAAAAATTAATATAATAAAATATAATTTAACCTAAAATTAAGTTATGGAAGCATTAAAATAATAGATAAATTATGAGCACATCACATCAAACTAATTACATTCTCACTAGGCCCTTGAGAAACAATTTTGTCAACTAAGGATAGATTACTCAAAGCTTCAGGCTCCTCTTCGAAATAATAAAGTCCATCCACCTCCTTAGCACTGCCAATCTTCTTCCCCGTACACAGGTCCTGAAATTCACAATTGGAAGGAGAAAAATTAGCCATACAGTTAAGGTCTTTTGTAAGTTTACTGACAGACAAAAGATTACAAGACAGATTAGGGACGTGCAACACTGATTTTAAGATCATTGTTTTAGAAACTGAAATTGAACCTTTTCCTGCAACTGAAGAAAGAGACCCATCAGCAATTTTCACCTTTTGTTTACCAGAAAGTGGTTTGTAAGTAGAGAATAAGTTGGACAAACCAGTCATATGATCAGTTGCCCCTGAATCAATGATCCAAGGGCAAGAAGTATCTGAAGAGATGCTGAAAGCATTTAGAAAATTACCTATTTGGGCTAGATTAGCAGAAGGTGTTTGACTCATGAACCTGACAAGTTGCTCAAGCTGTTCCTTAGTGAACAGATTTGATCCTTGACTCCCTGAGTTTGCATTGGCATTATCAGTTGCAACTTGAAAGCCCTTTGAATTTTGTCCAGAAGACTTGGTACCCTTCCCTGAGTTTTGTGACCTTCCATGGAGCTTCCAACAAAACTTTTTGGTATGTCTCGGCTTATGGCAATGATCACACCAAATTTTATCCTTGTCATCTTTCTTCTTGCTCATACTCTTTTGTTCACTTACCAATGCTGAATCAGTAGCACAAGTGATCAAGGCAGAATTATCAGTATTAGTGCTATTCATCATTACCTTTTTTCTACTTTCTTCCCTTCTCACATATGCATAGGCTTCCCTAATTGCGGGAAGAGGTTTTTTGCTTAGTACTCATCCCCTAACTTCATCCAAATCTGGATTCAAACCAACCGAAAATTCAAACACCCTCTCCTTCTCCTGTAACTTCTTAAAGTTGTTTTGGTGCACAAGGAAAAATGGGATGAGCATAGTTATTGTGTGAGAGTATTTATTATGTTTTTAATTCTTATCCAATCTTGTTCACTACACTGTCGCAGGATTGGGTCTATTTTAGGTGGGGAATGAGGATGGTTCAATGATACTAGGAAAAAGAAATAAATGCATCTTTGGGTCACTCATTACTCTTCATCTAATTGCTTTTACTTTATGATGTTCTGTGCAGCTTTTTGGAGTTGATCCTTTGCAAGCTGGGAATGTTGTCGAGGTGATAGTAGTTTTAGGCCTTACACTTGGATGGGTTTCTACTTACGTCTTTAGAGTCTCAAACAAGGAAATGACTTATGCTCAACAACTACGGGACTATGAAGACAAAGTCATGCAGGTTTAGTTCATCTATAACCTTTTAGCGTAAATTCGAGCATAATTGGTCCCTGCTTCCTAGAAAATCATTTAGACTTGTTAGAACAGATTACACAAGAGGCAGGTTATTGATTTCTGCTTGGTCTTTATGTGTATTATGGTGTAAATTTCTAGGGAAATGATCAGAGAAAGAGCATAATGTACATTGATCTTAGTAAATTGATGGTTCTGATTGGACATTGGTCTTTCTAGGGAAATTGGTCTTTCTATTTAACCCATAATCAGTGTCTTTCTATTTAACCTATAAAGTACATTATATAAAATCTGGTTCTGATTGGAAATATGGTCGGTGCTCATTGTAAATTCTACAGTTCTTTGGGATTAATTTTATTTCAATTTGCAATACTTGAAAACTTTGATTCTGATGCTGCGATTTGAAGCTGGAATTGTTGAAGTAATAGCTTATTGTGTTTATGGGAGTTGTGAGATGAAATATGTACAGTTAGGCAGCGGTTAACAACATTACATAGTGTTGTGTATGTCCTGTAGTTTGTGTATTAGAGATTCTACTTCTTTTCTTTTGTCTCCCTTTGAAATAATCAAACTTGGAATTGCTTCACTTTACTGGGAACTAGAATCTACAAAGATTCATTTGATCTTTGGAAAAACTGGAATTGAAAATTAAAACACACTTAAACTCATGTCACAGCCAAGCCATTAATGGTTTTAACCATGCCACATTGTTTTGGGCATTGTGGAAAATTAGCTTCATCATTGACACTGCACCCACGAAGTCAATATTGTTTTTAACCATGCCACATCCCTTTGGACATTGTTGAAAATCAGCTCCAACTCATGACTGACACTACGGAGTATGAATGAAGACTTTTTCTTAGTTCTCTGATTCTTCTGTAATCAGAGAGTTTAGAATTCATCCTTGTGTTATATGCTTCCCTAACAATTCTTTTGGGCATAATGCTGGCTTGGCAGAAGCGATTGGAGGGCTTGACAGAAGCAGAGCTGGAAGCATTGCTTGAACAAGTTGAAGAAGAAAAGAGACGTCTAGCAAGTGGTGAGCAAGTTAATTGAACATCACTTCAATTATTATCACTGTATCCTACTTTAAATTAGAAATTAAACAGTACTCAAAGCACAAGTCTCTATGTACATATCTTACAGATAAGTTTCGAATTTTTCCTTAATTCTATTTGCCCTATTAAAAGAAGAGCACAATGCTATGATACTATTTATTTATTTATTCCTAAATCTATTCAATTGTTGCCTTGGAGCAAAGAAACTGTGAAGTCTTTAAATATTTAGTTTTAAGGTGGAACAAAAAGAGAGGGAGTAAAAAATAAAGATTCAGATCCAATGATGGTTTGCATTTCTGTGCATAATTGTGAAAAAAAAAATTAAAATTGAATGTAAACAACGATACGCAGCTTTGTTAAAATAATGGGAAAGCATTCATTGATAACTTAATAGTTTGTACGTTATTAAAAATATATTAAATTATTTTTTTCTTTTGCAGCCTTCCCCCTAAAATTTATAATTGTATCACTTTTATATTACCATTAGAGGATTTAATAGAATATTGATAAAATAATTAGTTTTCCCTTTCCCGTTAGAAGTGGAATGTAATGTTTTTTTTGAATTCATGGGAATAAACCGTAAACTTTAAGTTTTCTATAACTAATATTATGATGTTATTTTTTATTGATGGGAATAAAGTATAATGTTTAAAGTTTCTCATAAATGGCTTTAAGGTTATTTTGAATTTATTACGGATAACTATAATTGTTTCTATTGGTAATTTATTATCGGTGAAGATTTATTATTGCTGTTGAAATTATGTTATTCAGGATGGATTATAAGAGCAAAGGTTTTTAATTGATGTTATAAATTAACTACAAATTAGTTAGGGTGCTTATATTGGTGATTTTATATCTTTAAATTAGCAAGTTTGATGAGTTTATGTAGGTAATTTTATAGCAGTTATTGGTCTTAGCAGCTAAAAACTGAAAATTTTTTTTTTTTGGTGATTTAACAGGGGTTAAATAGTCTTTTTACATTCAAAGACAAAATAGTGATTGTCAATATTAATCTTACAAATTTATGAAAAAGTTATACCCTATGTGAACTTTTTAAGTAGACAGTTGTAAAAGTTAAATATATTAGTGTAGTTTTTAGCAAGTACAAAATACCGGGTGGTTAATAAATATTTGCTCAAAACAAATTGTTGCATATCTGCTCAATTAGAATGACATCAATTTACCATACAAAAATATAAAAACTTCAATTTACCTCCCACCTATTGTTATTTTTATCATCATTAAATTGTTAAAGTTCAAAAATGCCTCTAATAATAATGGAATATGCTATTTACGGTGGTGTGTGCTTTAGTAGTAATGGTTATTTCATAGTTCTATCAAATCTTCAATGCCTAGACTTGACGTGACGAAGATAAAGAAACATGCGAAGTACAGAGGGATGCTTATATATTTCAAGTATAAGTTAATAAAATATTTGAACATTGACACAATAATAACTTAATTTTTTTAATATTTAAGATAACATTAATTGAATAAGATATTATGAGGTCGGTTTGACGTGTACAGCCAAGCGTGCTGACATTGAATTATGGTATGTGCTTAAATATGATTTTCCCCTTTTAGTTGTTAAAAATACAAGCGATATATAAAGTAGTATAGTTTGGGAATAAACTGAAGTTTTCACATTTTTGTGGAATAAATTGAAATATATCATATTAGGTGGGAGGTGAAATAGTATTTATCCTTTTCATAAATAAAGTGAAAGATGATCTTAGTTGCAATCTTTTCTATGACCCTCGTTTGTCAATTTTGTAAGTTATCCTCAATTGCCACCCCCAAATGTATGAGATGTAGTAAAACTTAATTATCGTGCAGGAGGAAACATTAAAACACAATGTTTTCCTTTCCCCAGAAAAATACTTACATATGTTCGAATTGCCTTTCATTTGTATAAGTACTAATTAGAGTTTGAGTTTGACTTTCATTAAACATTATGGAGGTTGGTGTGATAGTAATTGGGACAGTGTAGATTCGTATGAAATTATACGTTGAAAATGAACAATATAAATAATCGGGGAAGTAACGGAAATATTAAGGATAAGATAATATGATTAATATATATATATATATATATATATATATATATATATAAATAATACAAATAAGTAATGATCGTTGACTTCTGAGTCAATAATGGCTGAGGTGATGTCCATCCCTACTAGTATTTATAATGAGAATGAATACAATATTTTCAAGGATAAAACTGTGACACACAGTTATGCAGATCTGCATGATTGGATCCAGTCATTAGATCCAATTCTAATAACAACTATTGACCGAATCCAACGACTGGATTCAATTTGTGGTCATAACCTGTATGTGTCACAGACACAAAATCTATTTTCAATACATCAATGAAGTTATGGGAGCCATGTAGCTGAGACAGTAAAATTTCATGTTGAAAATAAGACACTTAAGGTCATGTTTGGATGTTAGGATTAAATATGGGATTGGCCTAATTTTGGAATTAAATTTTTATCTCATGTTTGGTAAGTTTAGTTGGATTGGATTAAGGGAGACTAAATTTGAATTTAATCCTAAAATCATGGGATTAATAATCTTAATTTACATATGGATTTAGTTGGGATAAGATTAAAGGAAAAAAAGTTGTCAATTTATAAGATTTTTATTTGTATCATTTTTTTATTTACATCTACTATTGATTGATTGATTGATTAATTAATTAATTAATTTTTTATTATGATTTGCTTAAATTTTATTTTTATTTATTATCTATGATCTAATTAAATTAGTACTTTTACTTCTACCAACTCTTGAGATTAAATTTCATTACTTGTATATTTAATTATTAATCGATAAAATTAAACGTTTAATTATTTATTGCATTATTTGATTGTATAAAATTTAATAATCACTAATATAATATTAAAAATAAACATGAAAATTAATAATGCCACTAAGTAATTGATTTTAGGGTTATCTTTAACCAATGCCCAAATGTTTCAATATATTTTATCACGCACTCACCTGTTTTGACAACTATCACCGCAAACCCAAAATGTTAAAATTCTATGTTAGTTTAACGACTAAAAGGGTTTTTAAATATTTGATAAAACTTAATTAAATATTTAATTTGTTTTATTTATTTTTATTTGTTTATTATATTATGACTACCAATAACTTATTTGCAATATATTTAATTTTCCTAGTAAGTGCTTTTTAAATTTATTTTAATCAATATTATAAATTTTCATGGATAATTGATATTTATATTAAAATACCAACTTAAATGCTATCTAATATTATTTAAATATAACTTAACATAATCAATCCGATACTGTACCAAACATAAGAATATATAATATAATCCAACTTAATCCAATTCAATCTAATCCAGTCCAATCATAATAACTAGTCCAATCTAATCTTGCGTGCCCAACGTAACCTTAGGGTTTAAACCTTACGCAACATAGCCGGACAGGGACTTCGGTTGGCATTAGGTTAACTAAAAGGAAAGAAAAAAAGTAATATATACATATATATATATATATCTTGGGCAAATGTTTGGCTTACTTCTTAGATATCATGTACAACACAATATTATTAGTTTTATTCGTGCACAGTTGGGGCTTACTTCTTATATGTCGGATTGGATTGGATTGGATAATATTGAATTATTTATAATACTATGTTGTGTTTAGTGCAATAGTAGGTTGGATTATAAATAATCATGTCTTGTGTTTAGTATGTCATGAGATTAGTTAGTAACTAATAATATGCCTTATATATTAATTTATCAAAATCATCTTAGATTTATTTTTAAATGACATTTAATATAATCTAACTTAAATCAATAATTTTGGTAAATTATTAAAAAAATACAAAATCTTCCCTTAATTTTTTTTTATATTTAACATGTTATAGTTTTTAATTCCATAAATAGTCGAGGACAAAGTTGTAGCTTAAAAAATGTAATCCCAATGGTCCACTTGGGATGAAATTTTGCCACTGTTGCAGATTAAGTGATGGACCCATTATTTTTATCCTACCTTTACTTTTTTTTACACCAAACTTAATATAAATATTATTTTACACTAAAATTATCCAATCCCTTTTTATATATATATATATAAATATCCAATATATTTTATATATATATATATATATATATATATATATATAACTAAAACCAAACAACCCTTAGCTCCCTTGTACTAATTTGTCTTCATAAAGGGCTTGGGCCGAATAAACAAATTTATAATATTCAGTGCCCCAAAAAATTTGCCCAGCTCTATTAGGTCTTCTCGAAGGGCTTGGGTCGTAGTAGTATACGTCGTAGTAGTATACAATGGTCGTTGTACAAAAAACACCCGAAGCCGAATAACGATATTTTTAAAGCTCTTACTACCTTACATGTAATGTAAGGTACAGTCTCTCACAAGGCTGTGGGTTCAAGTGGGACCCACAACTGAGTTTGTGAGAGGCTGTACCTTACATTACATGTAAGGTAGCAGTTCCGTATTTTTAAATATGCGGTTCTTATATGATCATAAAACATGCTAATAATTAATAATGGTAGATTACCATTCAGATGGTAGATCACCCTTCAGAGTAAATAGTTATACATTTTGAGACAAAACAATAACTCATTTAAGTTAAAGAATTCGCACATTGGTCAGCTTATTGCAGTTACATATACATTGTTTATACGTGATCAATTATCTACAACAGCAAGCTTGTGAGTGTAGGTGATGTGATCAACATCAAACTGCTGAGAGCATTCCACACAAGCACGATTAGTAATTAGTAAGAGTGTAACTAGTTAGTTAATTATTAGGGGTAGTTAGGTAGTTAAGATTAATATAAACAGAGCAAAATTGTACAAATGTCATTGTATTGAATCATTAATAACATTAGTTTTATATTCTTCCTGTACTTGTGCTCATCACTTTCTTATTAACGAAACAAGTGTTTCTATCTTATCATGGTTTTATATAGAGGATAATTGACTGGGGTTAGAAACAGACGTCCATGGAGACAAGTAATCCAGTTGCTGCAGTGATGGTGTTAGGAATGCAATAGAACACAAGCCAGTGCGATTCAGATTCCGGAATTTTAAAGCAACAATAAAAGTAGTAGAAAATGAGATTTTGTATCAAGCTTAATCAAATAATGGATTTTTTATTTTTGTATTGCGTGGAGGAAATTAACAAACAACTTGATGCTAAGTACATCTTGTTGCAGCTATTGCAGATAATTGGAACGTGCTAATTACATAAAGAAGCAATAGGAAAAAACCCGAGTCCAAAATTGTCGGGGAAAAGAATAAACAAAACAACCCATGACAATTACTACTCTTAACGGTGTAACTTGATCACAAATGAATCCCCAATTCTGCCGAACGAAACCTTGGTCTTCATTGTAGCCATTGACCCCATTAGTGGAGAAACAAATTATGCCCAAATATTTGTAACGAAACCCGACGTAAGAGAATCAATACTTGATTATAGCTTTCTGCTCAGTACGAAGATGATGATACTGACAACCGTCGCTTGGGCCCATTAGCCGTTGAGAGAATTCTTAACCAAGATCACTATGATTATACATAAAATTCCTTTTTTTTTTAGTGTGTTTTACTGCGGATACAACTTTAGCCGGCAACCCAGTTATTAATGTTTTCGGAATTTTAAATTTCAGCCGTTAGATATCTTTATTCGCAATCTGAAGGTTCATTCGCTACAAGACAAACGACCGACGATCGAGGTACCAAGCCCATCAGACAAAATAGTTGGACCCTCTTTTCAAAACCATCATTTTATTACTTGTGTGAGCAAATAATAATAGTGTGAACTCATTCATTGATAAATGTATATTTCATATTTTTCATAGTTAATTATATCAAATTATTCACACAATTCAGCCACCTAATCAGAAAGAAAAAAATTTATATCATAAATAATCAAACAAAATTTAACAAGATCTAACATAACATATATGTTATTTAGCCAAATATTTAAGCAAAACTACGTATCATTTGGTTTTTTTTTTTAAATATGAAATTTACAAATCACAATTTTGTTAATTACACCTAAAATAATGAAACAAATTATAATAGAAAAGTAGAAATGATAAATTATCACTTGGACATTAGGTTCCGTCATGGTAGCCATGCCTTATTCATTAACTAAAGACCTTATTCAGTTATTGTAAATACACTTAAGTGTTTTAAAAAAATAGAGAGTAACATACTTCATATTCAATTGAATACAACTTTTTAATATTTAATATTACATATGTTAATCAATTTTATTATAGTTATGATATTTTTATATGAAAAATATTCATAAAAAATTATGAAGATAGCTAATGTTAATTTGAAAAAAATAAAAAGATAAAAATAATAATAGTTTATCACTATATATTATCACAAGTTATATAGAGATTGGTAATAATGCTAGTTATTAAAGTTTATTTAGGTAAGGATGAAAATTAATTAATTAGATAAGGATATTTTGAAGAATATCTTTTAATAATACCATTTAGACTTTTTAAGTTGAACAAAAGGCTAAAAAAACTAGTTTAATAATTTAATGACTGAAAATTTTTATTAAGTTAAAAAAACAACCAGATTTATGACTTAACTGATTAAATTAAGTCAATTAAATCATTAAGTCAAAAAAATAAACGGCCCTAAGAGTTGGTGTTAACAAGTGAAATTTTCATTTCTATTCAAATCTTAGTTAAAATGAAAACGAAAAGATTGTGAAAGTTCTGGTCTGAAATCTTCTCCCAAATTCCACTTTGTTGATTGAAAACGAAATAGACCAGAGAGAGTTAGCTAATACACACAACTTTTTCATTATCAAAAAATGTGAAAAAGGATAAAGGGACACTGAACTACTTTGAAAGGCCAAAACAGGAATGAAGTACTTTCCACTGAACACCACCCCCACCACAACACCACCCCCAATTTACACCCCTATGAAAAAACTGAAATGGTTGGTTGTTAAAACCTGGACACATGCTTGCAACCATTGCCGGTACAAACATTCTAGGAAAACTTTGATGTACCAATATATTCTTTATATTTCTATAAACAAAATGCCAATGTACGCTATCAATGTCATCAAGGCCTAAATCGTAAGAAAATTTGAAGTACCCGATGGTCTTGAAAGATTTCAAACCTAAACATAATGAATCAACAATCTACACAGATGCTAAACCACTGATGTAATCATCCCACATTTCAGTTGCAATGGAATCACGGAAATGTGAAGCAAGTTCTAGTTGTTCTGTTTGAAAACCAAACTCCAGTGCCCGGGTGTCAACATGCACAATTGGTTGTTCTCCCTCCAACGGGAGCAAGGATTCTGCCATTGGCAATAAAGTGTCCTGTTCATACATCCTGAAAAGCCAATCATCTGGCTTCTCCCTTCGTATGTAATTATGTAATGCACAGGCAGCCACTACCAACTTCACTTGTGTTTGTAACGGGTATGGAGGAGCAGACAACAAAATGGGGAACCGCTCCTTTAAGGCCCCAAAAATACGATCAGTTGCATTCCGTAATAATGAATGCCGTTGATTAAAGAGCTCTTTGGCATCTTGTGGATGATAACCAGTGGTAGTTTGGTTTGTGTGATAGGAAACAGCTTGATATGGGGCAATGAAGCCCGGCATATTTGTGTACTTGTTATCCACAAGGTAGTACTTTCCTGGATTATTAAAGATTTTATCCAATCAGAACTTGAGAGTTAAAGGAAAACATAAATGATTTTGATTCCCATTCTTAAAACCACAAGAAGATCTTATATATCTAAGACAGAAGATTTTATATATTTCACCCTAGATCTTCTCAACTTCTATGTCTGTATGCAATTAATTTCGATCTGCAAACAACCTTGTAGTGAGTCACATATAACAATAAACAATACCTTCGGGAACCTGCAATTTATTGCGTCTTGTGAGCGCTGAATTTAGAACTCGCAAATCTGAAGCTGAGCCTTCCCAACCAGCCAGGACATAATGAAACTTCAAATCAAATGAGCAAGCTGCCAGCACGTTTTGTGAAAGTAATCCGCTCTTGTTACGGAAAGGTCCTTGCTCATCCACACCTACCATAACTGGAATGTGTATACCATCAACGGCTCCAACACAATCCTGGCATAAGATTGTTATTAATGAAAACAAAAATTTGACTTTGTTCACCAAACAAGAGAACCTATTTTAGTTTACAAACAAAAAGAGACAACAATCAAATTTAATTACTATTTTACTACAGGATTACCTTAAAATAGGGATAAAGTCTAGGATCCAACGATATTTCCGGGGGAACATCAGGCCCCGGAGGCTGAAAAAAATCCAATGAAATTGCCATAATGGCATTTAAAACATTGTTGAAATGACGGCTAATGGTTTCTCCAGAATATCGAAATAACTCTTGAACAGCTCGAGTCCGTAGATTATGACCGATAATAAACATAAAAATAGCTAATTGCTCTTCAATCTTGATTCGATTTGTGTGACGTAGTAAACCTTTCGATTGCAGAATATCACACAATTTGTAAAATACCTTCTTATCCATGCGAAAGTTTTCCAAACAACGTTCACTTTGTCCGTTTAGTACCTCATCTACAAATTTCATTCCATTGGACGAAAAATTATGATTCAGTTCTTTTGGTATATGATTCCCATAGACTCCATCCTTTTCATCATCAGAGCTATCCATGATCAACCTACCCTCTGCAATTAATCAGAAAATAAAAATTTTGTCATTTGGAAGTATAGATAAACATTATACAGGGGGACCATGACTAATTCTAGAGACACAAAGGAATGCATAAAAGGAAAATTATCGTTCTGATATTTAACCCATGGAAGGATCACAGAAGAGGCATAATCTGATCCTTTGCAGACATCTCATGGAGTGGAAAGCAACAAAATGCATGCTCCTCTTGAGGATATCTCTTCCTGCCCCTTTGTCTAGAAAGGTAAGCTTCGAGAGTACACCAGCTCAATTAGAAAAAGGGCTTAAAAGAGAAAGGAAATCAAGAATCATCACATCCTTCCGCTAAATCCCATGACTCGAATTAAAAAGAAAAAAAAAAGTTGTAATGAAACGAATGGTTGATTATCTAGACAAACCACATTAATCAAATTAAAAAATCAGAATATGAAATTGAATACTGCAGAATTTCTCTGTGTTTAATAAATAAAATTGAATAAAAGAAATATCGGATGAAGCAATGCCCAGTGCAACTACAAGCAAAAGTTACCTGAAAGAATTGTTTTGAACTGCTTCTCCTTTGAAACAGACACAGAATGGGTCAGTAAAGACTCGAGAAAAGTAACGTTCCGTTTATTGGAAATGAGAAATTTTCAACACGCGTTGCTTCAAGTTTGGAGGGTTATATATATATAAATATGTGTGCGTCACTATGTGTCTGTTTGTGTGTGCCGCTGCTCTGCACGCTCAAACAGGCCCACTACCACCGATCGAAGCTCCAATGCTGCTTTATACATTTTTTGGGATGAATTTAGGATTAGATTTAGTGGAATGATAATATTATAATATCTCTCGAAGTATTATAAATTTTAGATTATCTTTTATTTTTATAAAAAAATAAAAAAAAGCTTCATCAAAAAAATTCATTCTTATTTTTTAATTTAGATTGAAAAAATAAATCTATATGTAATAACAGTAATAATTTTACATCTTGTATTTAGTTTCTCGTAAATATTGTAATATTTATAACTCTTAATTACAATGTTAGACTTTAATTTTGTTTTATATGTTTTCTTCTAATAAACAATTAAATCACTTTTTTTTTTGTTTGTTTATGTTAATTAGCTATAGCCAACTAACAAAATTTGTCATTGCAATTTAATCTTTCATTTGACAAACCGAACTGAATAATTGTAAGTTAACCGAATTAAATGATTCTACTTTTCCAATTGATTGATATTAAATCTCTATTTTTTAATTTAGTTTGAAAAAATAAATCTATATGTAATAATAGTAATAATTTTACATCTTGTATTTAGTTAGACTTGAATTTTGTTTATATATTTTCGTTTGAAAAAAAAAATAAAATCGCATTTCTTTTTTTGTTTATGTTAATTAGCTGTAGACAACTAAAAAAAATGTCATTGCTATTTAATCGTTCATTTGATAAACCGAACTGAATGATTGTATAACGGAATTAAATGATTATATTTTATTTAATTGATTGATATTAAATCATACTATTTGGTTTTTAGCCTACGCAAGTTCGATATATAAATAGTCCGTTTGCGCAGGACTTTAGGATTTGATTAAGGATGGCAATAGGGAGGGGAGGGTAGGGGAGGGGACCAATCTCCCCGTATTCATCTCTGATATTTTGCGTATGTCTCCGTCCTCTTCCCGTTCCAGCCAGAATTATTTGAGAAAATCCTCATTCTCTCTCCGAATAATAACAGGGGATCTCCGAGGGTCCCCGATCCCCGAATAACTAATACATTTTTTTTTATTTTGAGTTAATCATATTAAAATAAAAAAATTAGTAAGTAACGCAGCATGTAAGGGATACAAACTTGTTTTACAAACTGTCATGAATAAATTAATAGTTTAATACAAAATTGTTGCAAATAAAATCAAATTTAGATTCAAAATTAACTTTTTCAATGGTGGCGTAGGCACTTTATAAATGTGGACTTTCCCTTTACAGCACAATAGTTTAGTTGAAGTAAATCAAAAGCAAATATTAGATTAGATTAGATTAGATTAAATTAAATTAGATTAGATTATATATTAAAATTGTGATTCGCTGTGGGCAATTATAACATCTAAAAATAAATAAAAAATAGATTTAAGTTTAAAATATTTAATGAATATTAAAATTAAAACAAAAATTTTTGAAATTTAATAGAATCTACCTATCTTTTTAATGTCCTAAATAAAAATTTAGGACTTTAATTAGTTAATTAGACCTAAAAGTTTAATAATATAAATATTTTGATATTTGCTATTTTAACTAATATTTATAATTTCATTATTCAAATTTTATTATTTATTTACTAGTAATTTTAAAAAATAAAAATAAAATTAAAAATTAAAATGGGGAAATGGATAGGGGATGAGGATTCCACCTCATCCCCGTCCCTTCTCCGAATAAAAAATTGGGTATGAAATTATCCTCACACTCTCCCCGAATGGGAAAAATTTTCGAGGATACCCGTCCCCGTGGGGATTTTTGCCATCCCTAGATTTGATAATGCTTTGTAACATAACTTTTTTTTTCCCTCAAAAATTTATGTTTTTCTACGGTAGGTTGTTAATATAGATTCTAAAAATGTCTTGTGCTTTTTTTTATGAAATAATTTAAAATTTTGTAAAATAGGTTAAAATGTTAATGTATTTCTATTTCTGATTTTCCTGTAATATTTATTACATATACTTATTACGGAAAATGTTTAATATGCTCTTCTTTCCTAAACCAAATAATTCTTTTCTTTCTTTAGCATTTAAAGAAAGTATTTAATATCCTTTTCATTTGTTTTAATCAGATATAGTTTCTTTTTAGAGTATTATTTTAGAAAAAAAATTACATTTTACGCACACAATATAATGTTGGGTGGGGTTATTTGCATTTTAAAATCTAATTTAAACATTCACTTACTCTATACACTCATTTAATAATTTTAAATTATTAATTTTTATTTAGAACATTCTTTCAAATACTTCGTATTGTCCTCGTTACCCATTTCAATAATTACCTTATTATCTGTTTACACCCAATAAAATATTAACAATCACAAGCAAAACATTTAACTTTTTTTTTTTCTATTTTTATTAACTTTTATTTTCCTTTCATAATCTGATCTAGTATGTGTTTGTTCCTCTCTTCAAAGCCCCAAAATTTGATTTTGTTTTCCAAGCCCATGAAAGCATGTGTATTAGATAGAGTAATGTTCAGAAAGCAAATTTAAAACAAATCTTTTCGTTTGATTTCTTTGGTTTACTCACGCTGGATTGGTGCAATTTACTATTCTTCCTATACCTCTATTTTTAATTCCTTTTGCTTCCATTACAAAAGATAAAAAAAAGTTTCTTAATTTTTTTCCTAACAATTCTATTAATAAAATAAATAAATAAATAAAATGTTTAGTCTGTAACTATAGACAAATATTTCAAAGTGAACATTAATTCAATTTTTTGTTGTTGATGGGTTTATTGTAGATAAAATGAGGAGTGAGCATTTTACCCGACTCGATCTGATCCGACTCGAAAATTTTCGGGTTCAGGTCGGGATTAAAACCCGATCGGGTTAAAATTACAAACCCGATCGGATTGTGATCGGGTCGGGTTCCGATCCGAATACCCGATCAGGTGGCCGACAAAAAAAAAAAACCAAACTAAACCTAAACACACACACGTCGCACACTGCACAACACACACACACACACACACACACAGAGTCACAACAATTAACAAATTCACAAACGCACACCACCACATGACAAACAAGAATCATTCACAAGTTCACAACTTCACAATTTCACTATCAAGCTCAACACAAACAAGGCGGCCGCAGGCTCGCAACCAGCCACCACAAGACTCACACACACCATGATCTGTTGTTGCCAACTGCTGAAACCGCGATCTGCCGCTGCCAAGTGAAGCCACGACTAGCTGCTGCCAAGTGAAACCCATCCAGCCGTGAGCCGTCTGCGATCTACTGCTGCCAACTGCCAAGTGAAGCAGCGACCAGCTACTGCCAAGTGAAACCCATCCAACCGTGAGCCTTGGCCACTGATCTACTGCTTGAAGGCCGAATCCTCACAACCCGACCTGACTTTTTCCCCACTCGAACCTGATTTTGAAGCTTTCCACTTTCAAGCTTCAACTTTCAAGTTTCCTAAGTCATAACTTTCATGGTATATATATACTATATAATTTTATATATATATATATATAGTGAATTGTTGTTTAAACAATGTGCTACCAGGTGGAATATAATTCAGTAACTAACAGATCATGTATTGTGCTTTTTCACTGTAAGAATATTTCCTTGTTTAATCATTCATATGTTGATCTTTCCTTTTTTCTTTTGATCAGTTGATGCATGTATTGTGTTAATCTCGTGGGTCTGCTTCATTTGTTAAACTAAATAGTCTTTTCTTTTCTGGGAATCTGATTCTTGGATTTGCTTAGTATCATTGTTATGCGTCTTCAATTGTAAATATCTCATCTTAACCCGAATTATTGACCCAAATATTTCATTCGGATTGATTTTTGTCTAACCCGAACGACCCGAACCCGACCCGAACCCGACCCAAACTCGGTTTTGCCCACCTCTAGATAAAATATGACTTTGAATAAAAATTTGTTAAATTAAATTTTATTAAATTATCCTCCCTAGTAAAGTACATTGGGTTTAATTTAATAATATAAAAAATTATTAAAATGTAAGTGTCAAGAGTAAAATTTTATAGTTCACATAATCCCATCCTCGAATGTTTACTCCCTAAATTTCTATATATGAGTGCTCTACTGTATCAAGAAAAGTCCAGCTAAATTTAATAATTTACACAATTAGTCAATTATATTTACTTTTTTTCAAAAAAAAAGTTTAGGTCCCCGAATATTCTTTACATTAAAGTCAAATAAAAAAAAGATTAAATTTATTACTTTACCCTTTGAAAAATAAAAGTCCTAAAATACCAAAAACCTTAGTTTAACTTTTACAAAATTTTTAATTTTATATCAAATTTTTATTTAGTACTACTTTATTAATATGGTAATTAATTTTCAATCAAATTAAAATAATGTACTTGTAATAATGATATTTCATTACATATATTGTTGAAATTTATTGAATTTGATTCATAAATGTTTGATTGCATAGATCTTAAATTAAGTACCTAAATTAGATAAAATTTCATTTTACGGTGCAAGTTATGACATTCTTCAATTTGCCTTACCATAAATGAAAACATCAACGGCGTGCACCGTAAAATTTGGCCGACTCTGTGAGCTTTTTGTGGTTAAAGTGGAAAAATAGATTTTTTACTTCAACATTATCAATATTAAATTACACAAAGAAAAATCAAGACAAATGAAGTAAAATTAATATTTAATACAAATGAAATATTAATAAAAGGCGAAGAAAAACAATGAAGAATAGAAAACAATCATCCCCAATTTTTTCATCTCATCTAAAATGAAGAATAGAAGCACAATCTACTGTAAGATTATGTGGTGAAAAAACTGTGATCATAGTAATGTGTTTTACACACACACACACACACACACACACATATTACACATTAATATATCTATTACAATCAGAAGTCGTCTATTGGGAATATTTTATATTAAATCTATTGTAGCACAACGCCGATTTCTACCCTCACATAGCTAAAGAGAGTTTTCTTGGAATAGCTCATAAGTTATAGCTCTCCTAACTAACTAAGTGTATTTTAAACAACAAAGCTCAATGACAAAACTAGGATTAAGATTCTCTCATGATCTGATCTCCTCCCGAACAAAAATATATATGGACAATCGGTAGTTAATAAATAAAGAAAATGAAAAAATTAAATCCTACTTATACACTAACATTTAAAAGATATATGGCACAAGACTTTAAAAGCTCAGGAGAGCTCAAATCAGGAGATGATCTTTATCTACAAAACTGTGACGGCTTGTATGCCCAAAGCAGTTTGTGGGCCTGGCCTCTTAAATAATAGGTTTAATGCCATAAAAATAATGAACCTTTTAACACCCCTCCGAAATCCATGTAACACTCCATTTAAATTTTGCTGCCTAAAATGTCCCAAATTAATTTATAAAATACCAACTCATAAATTAAAATCAATCATCTTATCATTAATGGTGTGTTTACTTACCAACAATCAGAATCAAAATTCCAAAATCAAAATTAATGACGTATATACTTGTAAAATTAAGGTTTAGAATCAGAATCCAAGTAGTGTCGGGCCTATAAATTTAGGAATCATTCCTTTAGGATTAAATTTTCTTCAATTAGTTTGGACTAAGCATATTATTTTTACTTAACCACTATACCATTTTTTTTCTTTTTCACATATCATCACTAATTTATTCTACATATGGGTAAATGGATAAGCTACACAGTGCCATAAGAAAAAAAAATATTGTATCGTTATATCATTATGGGATATTATCATTTTACTACTAAAGTTTTACTGATATATCATGTCAGTACCAAGGTTTGCTGAAAAGTGTATTTTACTACCAAAGTTTTACACTGTTATCAATTCACAACTATTCCGTTAACAACGTTAAAAATTTACTGATGTCATAAGGGCATCAAAGACATTTTCAGCTATAAGAATAAAATTGTCTATTAATTTGATAGATAAATTATCATTTTACTACTGAAGTTTTAGGGGAATTATCATTTTAATACCAAATTCTTGGGGGTAAAATCGACTTTTAACTCAATTTCCGTTAAACATTAACTTTTTATTAACGGAATGGTAGTGAATTGATAACAGCGCAAAATTTTGGTAGTAAAATATATTTTTCGGCAAACATTGGTACTGACATGATATGTCAGTAAAACTTTAGTAGTAAAATGATAATTTTCCTATCATTATTAATTTATTTTTGATGTGATAGGAAAAGCTGAAAAAAGAGACTCAGAAAGGCTTGTTGAAGTTAGATAGAAGAAACAACATACTTGCGCAATCATTGGGAAGGCTTCTTCAAATTGGCCATATGCAAGGGCTTGGAAAATTTATAACTTCTATAAAATACTTTTGCACCATTCATGCACTTGGTAAACATGATAGAGAGAATGACTTGTATATTTGGAAGAAATCAATTGAAAGTCAATTGGAGGAAATCACTAAAGAAATAAAAAAGATACCCCCCCCGGTTCCAATGTAGGAAGTTCCACTTTCTTACTATTGAGTGTTGGAGGGCACATGTTTATAAAGGGTAAAATCATCATTTTATGTTCTAAGTCTCTCTAACATCTATATTTTCATGTAATTAAGTCTCTTAAGCTTTGATTTTCTGTTTTTTTTATAATTTGAGTATTTTATGTATTTCAGCAGTATTTTGGTTATTTCATGGTTGATGAGAAGTCAAACAGTAAAATATACATCATTTTTTGAGTTTAGAATAACTAAAAGCTTTAAAAAGGATATAAAGGGTAAAATCATAATCTTACTCATGTTTGGGGTCTCGGATGGCAGTACCGACGTCATAAACGGGTTCAGAAGTCCTGAAAACCTAAGGAATGATAGAAACCAAGATCAAAATGGACTCCAATTGCATAAAAAAAGATTTACAGACGTCCACATCTAGTGTGGTAGGATGTATGCTAATTTAGTGTAACCTAGTTGACTTTGCATTGACTGATGATATGGTAGCATATTATTGGATCAATAAATGCACATACGTTACATGCAATACACTGAATCAGTGCTTGTTAACTTTTATGTTGACCAATGATGTGGCAGTATATTATTAGACCAACAACGCATATACATGCAATAAACCGAATCACAGCCTTAATGATGCGTTCATTCCAATCAGAGCTTGTCACGAGATACAATTATGTGCGTCTGAATTGTTTTCATCTGGTGACTGTGATTTACCCATTGTATTTATAAATAGGGGGTTTTTCCTTCTAATTCAACAATTTTGAATCCAAATTTGAGCTCCATTTTGTGTAATTCTCGCTTTATCTTGTATTTTTATGTATTTTAATAAAATTACCATTTTACCCGTAGTCAATTATGAGTGGCTAATTTAATTTCAAGTTTGAGATGAAGATGTAACCTGAACTTGATCCATAGGCTTATAAAATCTCAATAGGGTTACATGGGTTTATATAGTTGAATTTTACTAATGGAATAAGGTTTTCCTTATTACTAAATATAACCTAGAGTAAAAAAATAAATAAAAGTTCTTGTTTATTTAAAGTAAAACGGAATAAAAGATCTTATCTAATCTAAAGTAAAAAGAAATGAAAGATCTTTTTTATCCTAAAGTAAAAAAGAAATAAAGATCTTGCTTTCAAAATAGATTAGGAAACAAGATTTTGCCTAATTTTGGGCTTTATTATTTTATGCTATTTTTTTATCTCATAGGAATAATTGGTTCTCTACTAGCCTATTCCATAAGACATTCCCTTATGAGACAAGGGCCCTCGAGTGGGCTGAGCCAAGGATTCAATGTGAAATGGGCCTCAAATGCCTTTCAAACCACAGTCCACAATGGTTGCCCTAACACAATAGCTTGAATTCACCATGGAACACATACTTGATGGGCCAGATAAGGCCTTTGAGCCTAGTGTGATTTTTAGATAGCAGTAATATGAAAAAGAAAAGTTTATTTTACACACGCATGAGAGTAATTCTACTTTGTATTTTCTACTGTTTCAAAAGATTAATTTAATAAATAGTTTGCTAATGATTAAGATAAAAAAAAATTCTTAAAGCATGTGGCAATGTACATTACCCATTTGCTAGATGTAAATGAAAAATGTAATTTTTTTATTACGTATATTGATTTTGATCTAAAGATATCACAATAATTAATCAATTAATTAAAAACTAATTTAGAAGTACGTCTTTTAGAAAAGATTTTTTAAATTGGACATCAAACGAATATTATCAAGACATATGTTTTTAGATTTTTTTATCAAATAATCAATAGACTTATATTGTAATATTAAAATAATTGATTGAAGTATTAATTCATGGGAACAACACAATCTCATGTTCTAAGGGTGAAGCCACAAAAAAATTTGTGGGTGGGCTAATTTTTTTTAAGTCCAAACATTATCTCAATTAAAAATATAGTTCTTAAAAAAAATTCCATTAGTACATAAGAAAATACATTAAGCAAGAAGTAATTCAATTACAATCAAACACTATTTAAGTTGTACCTTATAATGCTTTCGAGAATTAAACTCATCTATTAATGAATTTAAATCAATGGTGTCAAAAATTCTCTTTTAATGTAGATAAACATACAATCTGATGGAAACTCTTTCTCCGTCTTATTTCAAAATGGTGTCTTGATAAGTTTTATAACTGAAAATACGCGCTTATTCATTGTAGTTGAAACAGGAAGAGTCAATATTAAATGAATCAATTTGTTTACTAAGAAGCAAAATTTAGGCTGTTTTGTTTCAACAAATTGTCAACATAATTTAAAAAGTGAAGAATTACACTCAAACTCAACAAGATAAAGCACATAATCTAAAGGGATATTATCATTTTACTACCAAAGTTTTACTGACATATAATGTCAGTACCAAGGTTTGCCGAAAAGTGCATTTTACTACCAAAGTTTTACGCCGTTATCAATTCACTACCATTCCGTTAATGATGTTAAAAATTTGCTGATGTCATAAGGGTATCAAAGACATTTCCAGCTGTAAGAGTAAAATTATCTGTTAATTTGATAGATAAATTATCATTTTACTTCCGAACTTTTAGGAGAATTATCATTTTACTACCGAACTTTTAGAGAAATTATCATTTTACTACTAAACTCTTGGGGGTAAAATTGACTTTTAACTCAGTTTCCGTTAAACATTAGCTTTTTCTTAACGGAATGGTAATAAATTGATAACGGCGCAAAACTTTGGTAGTAAAATGCACTTTTCGGAAAACCTTGATACTAACATGATATGTCAGTAAAACTTTGGTAGTAAAGTGATAATTTCCCTAATCTAAAAAGCAGCCTAACTATCTTCTCACAACAATTATCTTGGATTGAGTTAAATCTTGAGGATAAAATCTCTCTACAATATTATAAATATTATCAACATTGAGTGATTTGAAAGATTCAATAAGATCCAAATCAAAGCTTTGAGAAAGAAGTTCTACCGTCTGATCTGTAAATATATTTTTAACTCCATTAGCTAAAAATTTATTATAGCATTAATAGATCAATTCGATAATAATGCTCCATAGTAACATAATCTTTTCACTAACAAGTATGCATCGTATCTTTAATGTACCAATCATTAGTTCCAATAACATCAATACGATGGTTTTCACAAAATAATATCACAAGCAGTAATCTTTTAGCTGACATTAAATGTATAGCATTCAAATTTTTTGAAATTTCATTTATAATGCTTGACAAAGTAGATAATTTATTATTAAGATCTTATTCATAAGATACAAGAAAATAAAAATTTAAAGGTTGATATTGCATCATAAACACCTTTAGATTTGTCGTAAATCATCTTTGATTTAATCCAATATTGCCCAAGGACGAAAATATGCCATATTATCTTGGTTTAACCTCAAGATGCTTATAAACAACACCAAACATGCTAATCAACCTTTGAGATGTTTGAAATGAGAGCTCCAATGAGTAGGTCCAAAGTCATTGTAATGAGCAAATTTGATTAGCTTCTATACTAGTTTCAAGCTCCCCAGAAGCTATCAAATCAATAATTTCAGACTCCCTAACAGATTTCAACTCATAATGATGTTTAGGAGGGAACCAAAACCATTGGCAATGGAATTCATAGCTTCAAAAAAAAAAAAATTCATACGTTAGGCACATCATTAGAAACTTTCACTAATGCAAGTTGCAATCGATGAGCAAAATAATGGACATAATATGCATATGGATAATCTTCTCGAAATAATGCTAGCAATACATTTTGTTATTAACACCGACATATCCCTAGCCTCATAAATTTTTAATCACAAGATTATAATAAGTAAGGACATTAGATATTTCCTTTTTTAAGTTATGATGCATTAATTTCTTTCACATTCCCAAACAAATCCATTACAATCAACAAATCTCAAAATAATAGCCATTTGTTCTTTTTAAACTTCATCTTATGCTTCATCAACAAGAATACAAAGTTTTATATCTCCAATTTCTTCATGAATCTTTTGCCACTCTCTTTTTTAATATCAGATGAAGTGTTTTGATTGCTTGAATTTTCCAACAAAATTTTAGCAATATCTTTATTTATCTTTGTCAAATGCTTTATTATTTCAATAAAATTTCTAGGACTAGAAGATTACTCATCATGATCTCTAAAACCACATGCTTCCTTTGCAAGCCATTTAATAGCTTCTATTAAGGTATAAAGTCGCAATCTATTTTGCAAAATCTGTGATGATTGTATATTAATGACTTTACCTATATGTTTGAGCTGGATTCTTTAAACCACCTTAATTTAGTGTAACCTTAGTATGGTTTGTTAAACACTTTCATGATGCAAAAAAGAACATCTCTCTCTATTATTAATCCTCTTCTAACTCATAAACCTTTCAGTTATAAACTTGGGATATTTTTTCCCTTTTTAATAAAAAAGAAAACAAGCAAAATAATATATGCATCAACCCAAAGAAATCGTGCATACAATTTGTCTTGAAATTAACAAAATTGCTGCCCATCAAATAAAAGAGAAAACACTTCTAACTTCATTTGATATGGACTCATGTTGATATACATTCTCCGAAACATTTCTAACTTCATTAAATATGGACCCATGCTGACATACATTCTGCAAACATCATCTTATTGATTAGTGGGGTATGTCCATTATTGGTTTATGTAACTTCGGATCATGTTCTAAGGAAGCAATGTTGTCACTTTGAGGTTCAACGCTTTAAGACTTAGATGCGGGTTGCTCATCTAGTTTAGGATCATCAACATCATATGGAATCTCACTTGATATTGACCGCTATCATTTTTTTTTCTTAAAAAATGCAAGAAGAGTTTCTCTAAGCTTTGAGGGTTGATTTTTTGACATTAACAACTAAAAAGTAAAGAAGGAAAAACATAAAAGAAGTTAAAAAAGAAATCATAGATTTACTAACAAAAGCCATACAACCCTTAGTCCGTCATTGACATTATTCAAGAACCGAACAATGAGTATAACTAACAAATTACCATCATATATAATATATTGGATTGAATCTATAATCTATCTCTATCAATAATCATTTTCAAATGATCCATCTCTAATCTATCAATGCTCAATTTAAAAATTTAAACTATAAAATTTAATGGCTGAATTATCTTCATTTGACCTAATAGTAATTTAATCTTACACAATGAAATTGGAACAAGAATTAAGCAAACAAACATTAGTCCTCACTACCTTACAATTAATAAATATATTGTAAATGATTAAGTAATAAATAAATTTATAATCTATTCTTATCAAGAATAAGAAAAAGAACTGAAGAAGCTAAGAAAGAAAGTTTTGGAATCTCAAATGAGGTAAATGCTCCATTTTTTTTAAATTTATATGAATGGAAAAATTGTAAATTATTAGAAATTTACTTTATAAATTTTACATAATGGCATTTTTTTAAATTTCCCAAACTTTTAGATAAACTATAGCCCGCCACAATCAACAAGTAGTCTCCTTATTGCCATGATTAGACATTATAAGGATAAAACAAAAGATATAATTGATTAGGGGTGGGTGTTCGGATCAGGTTAATCGAACCAAACCGAACTAAAAATTTATTTTGGGTTCGGGTTAGCTTGTGAACCCGAATAGGTTGAAAAGCTCAACCCGATTAGTTTAAGTTTCGGTTTGTAGACATTTATACCCAAGTGTGTTGAGCTTTTAAAATTAAAAAAAAAAAAAATCTCTCTCACGCTCACAAAACCAATTTCTAAATCCCTAATCACAGCAGCACCGACAGCAGGCAGTGGTAGCTGTTCACCTTAGCATATGCTCGCAGTCACAGCCTGCAGCCATTCACCTCACGCTCACGGCTGACTCACTCCCACACATCCACATAGCAAGCCACACTCCCACACAACGACACTACCGCCGCTCACAGCCCACAGTCGTTCACCCAGTGTCGTTTGCTTCTAAACTAGTTGTTGTGTCTTGAGTCACTTCCATCTCTGGGTAGCTTTCAATCCGTCCGATCCATCAACTCATCAACATCAAGGTCAATAATTATTTGATCTTAAGCTCTTTTGCATGCTAATTCCATTTTAGAATTCTACCAATTGCCAAAATTTTAAGCTCTCAATCAACTATCAAAGCAATTAGTCAATCACCATTGACATTGAGTTGTAAATAATGCCGTATTGTAAGTAGTTTTTAGTAAATGTGAGTAACCCTAGGTGTGCCCATACAGTTCAATTGAAACCATTTTTTTACATTATTATTATTATTAGCAAATTAGTCATAATTATGCTATTTGTTTTAGTATTTATAAGTTTGTATGATGAACAACATAGTTAATTTCGACATTAATTAATTCGCATGCAAAGAACAATTAACTTAATTGGTTAATTTAATTCAATGCCATTAATAAACAAGTGACACATATCCAATATAACTAAAAATTTTCTTCTTTATGTGAGTTTAAGTTTTCTAATTTTGTGTCAAGTAACTTAATTCGATTTATGATTTCAGATCTTTAAAACAAATGGTTCAAGAGTTCGTGACAACATCCAATCCATTGAATCTAATGAAGTTAGTGATATGTCACTATTCTGGATCGAAGAGGAAGAGGTCATTGAGGACGACATCGAAACCACTTAAGCCAAGAAAAGTGATGGTTTCAAGATCACAGGTGTGGAAGGATTTCACTAGACTACCAAAAGATTACAATTAGTGCAAGTGCAACTATTGTAGCCAATAATATTCATGTAAAACTACTGATGGGATTAGTAGTTTGTCAAATCACTTGAAAAGATGCTTTGAATATGAATACTATCTACAAAATCAAGTAGCTTTAACTCAAAAACCTATTGGTGTTGGGAATAAAAAGGCTGGTCAAGTTGTTGGAGGGTTTAATCAGGAGGCTATTAGAAGGACAACTGCTAAAATGATTATTCTTGATGAGTTGCCATTTTCACATGTGGAGAATTCTTGATTTAGACATTTTTGTAGTGTTGCATATCCTTGGTTCGTTGTCTCATCTCGTAGAACCATTACTAAGGATATCCTTAACATTTTTTTAGCTGAAAAGGCTTCGTTGAAGAGTTTATTGCGTGATAAGAAGCAAAAAGTCTCTTTCAATACTGATATTTAGACTTGCATCACAACGGTTAGTTATATGATGATGACAACTCACTTTATTAATAAAGATTCGCAGTTACGTAGAAGGGTCATCAGTTTTAATACAGTTTCTAATTATAAGGGGGAGACGATTGGTAAACAGCTTGAGAAATATTTGCTTAATTGGGGTACAGAGAGGGTGTTCACAATCACCGTGGATAATGCAAGTGCAAATAAGGTTGCCATTAGTTATTTGAAGAATAAATTGAAGACTTAGCGAGATGATGCATTGGTGTTGAATGGTGATTGTATGCATGTACGTTGTTGTATGCATATTATGAATTTTATTGTTAATAAGGGGTTGAAAAAGCTAGATAATAGTATTGTTAGTGTTCATAATGCTGTGAAGTATGTGAAATCATCTAATGCGAGATTGAAAGCATTTTAAATTTATGTGAAGTAAGAAAAAATTATGGGGCAGAATAGTCAGCTTTCTAGAGGGAGTGTGGTTTTAGATTGTCCAACTAGGTGGAATTCCACATATACCATGTTGACGACAACATTGAAGTTTACATCGGCATTTGCTCGAATAACAAATGAGGATAAGCTCTGTGATGCGTATTTTTGTGAAGAAAAAGGTTTGAAGAAAAAGGTAGGACAATTAAGAAGTTATGATTGAGATAATGCTAGTCAGATAGTTAGGTTTTTGAGGATTTTTTATGATGAAACAATGGCATTTTCTTCTTCTCTGAGGGTGACATCCAGTGTTTGGCACAACAAGATATGCAAAGCTAAAAAGGCCTTGAATATAATGGCGGACAGCTTTGATCTACAAGTTAGTATAATGGTAAGTAATATAAAGGAGAAATTTGAAGAGTATTGGGAGGGGCCCTTAACGATAAACAAGTTGTTGATTGTTGCGTTTGTATTAGATCTACGAGGGAAAATGAATTTTGCAACACTTTACTTTGAGACTATATATGGCAAAGATAATGTAAAATCTGCTGAGATGAAAAACATGGTGAAAGATGTGTTAAACAAACTTTTTGAAGCATACAATGCTCAACACTCAAAACCAAGTGCTAGTGCAAGTGGAAGTGCATTTCCAAGTGCAAGTGGAAGTGCATTTCCAAGTGCAAGTGCTGGTGTTAGTGCTAGTAATGGGCTGACTTTTATGGATGAAAAAGATGAGGCATTGGAGGACCATTTCTCCAAATATACTGAGATGATTGCTATCTCTAGAAATCATATAGAATTGTCAAATGAGTTAGATCTTTACTTGATGGAGTCAGTTGAATATCAAGCACTTAATGCATTGGGTGCTCCGCTTGATATTTTGCTATGATGGAAGGTTAATAGTTTGAAATACCCAATTTTGTAGCAAATAGCAAGACATGTGCTTGCCATTCCAGTACCTATTGTTGCATTTAAGTCTATCTTTAGTACGGAAGGTCGTATTTTAGATGAACATAGGAGTTCTATGACTCCTGATGTGGTGGAAGCTTTGATACTAATGCAAAATTGGTTGCAGTCTTCACTTTTGTGGATTCAACGGCAAACCTTCAAGCGTTGGTTGAGGAAAACGAGTTCATGGATGCTCTTACAGAAGGTATAAATGTTATTATGTTAATAATTACTTATTTATTTTTAAGACTTGTTTACTTTAAGAGCTATTTACTTAAAGTCTTTTTAGTTTACGTAGAGCTTCGTAAATCAATAGAAGGCGACCATCTAAGTGTTCTAATATGAAGATTTTTTATTGCAACAGTAGGTATGTAACTATTTATATTTATTTAGATCAAGCATAATAATCAATTACACAATTAATGCATAGTCATAGTACAAAAATGGAACTAGTAGCATTGAAAATACACATTATTAAGGCATATTGAGTGATTCTACTAAATATCAATTAATTTTTTTTTATCTTTTCACAATATGGACTAATTTGCTTAATTTTCTATCCGTTGTTGCTTAATTCAATTTGGGATGGTTAATTATTTCTAATTTGGAAGTGTTGTCTTGGGTGCTGATGCGTTGATGGTGTTGGAGATGGATTATTAATGTTGTTCGTCATGTGGAGATGTGTTAACAGAGATTAAATTATTAATCATGATTGCTATTTTGTTTTTAGATTTATAATTTTAGTTGACTACCATGTTTTATGCCTTGTTAACTTTAAAAATACTTGTTGAAATATTGTTAAGGATGATTGGTAGTTGATATTTGTTGTTAAAGATGTTTGAATTTGAGATTTTTGGATTTTAGGTGGTTATTGGCTAAAATTTTTTGGATTAAATTATTCCAACCCTTTCTGACTCGAACTAAATAGAATTTTTGCCTTGAATTGTTTTAACCCGAAATAACCTGAAATGACCCAAATTGAAATTTTAACCCAAATTACTAACCCAATCCGATTCGAATTATGAACCCGAATCGCGTTTTCAACCTGATTGGGTTCAATTCTCAAACTCTATTGGGTTGTATCCTAAATTGAAACCCAAACAATCCGAATCGAAATCCGATTTGCCCACCCCTAAATTACTAGTAATGGGTCCCAACTAAGACCCACCATTTAATACCAAAACTTATCCCATATTCTTACGGGGATAAGTTCGAATAAGTTTTAAGTAATTTAATTTAATAATTAAATTATTATTTAAACATTTAACTATTTTTGTTTGAACTAATTTAGGGCAAATTTGGCAATATTGTATATTTTAAAACAGTAGTTGTTGGTTGTGTTATAGAAATAATCAGTTGTTGAGAAAGTTAGTTAAATTTTTATAATGTGAAGAGAACTAATTAAAGTTTTTTATATTTTTTTAAAATACTATGAGTTTTAAAAATAGTCCTATGTATTTAGTAAATTTTATTATTAAACTAATGTAAAAATGCAAATAACTAAAATAGACATAATGTTGAATAAATTTATTTAAACATTTATAAAAATGCATATTATATTTTTTTTATTCTGTATAGAATAATTGATAACTAAAATAGATAATATTATTTTTATTTTTATCTCAATATAATTCGTAATAATAGTAATCTATTTAAATATAATGATTTTTATTTCTTAATTGAATAAAGATAATTTTAGTTTTTTACAATATATGTGAGGGTATATCTGAAATTTTAGTAAGTATAAAATTAATTTAAAATTAGATTTTAAAAAGTTATTCCTTACTTGTTTTTTAAAATCTATTGTAGAAAAGTGATTTTACTAAAAGTGATATTAAAAAGTAAAAAAATTATCAGTCATCTACCTCAATGGTGTGCTTACTTATTGAAAATGAGAATGAGAATGAGAATGAGAATTAGGAAATGAGAATCAATGAATATTAATGAATAATGCGTTTACTTTAGGCTTGACAATTTAAGGGCCTGGGCCAGGTTTTGCCAAGCCGAGGTCCAGGCTTTTCCAAGCCCAGGTCCAGGCCCTCATAACCTTTAAAAAGTCCTGACTCTCTCAAAGCCCATCTAATTTGGGCTGGGCTTTTACGAATTTTCAAATATTTTTTAAAAATAAAACTATAAATTTTCAAAACATAATTATTCAATACATAATACTATAATAGCCTAAAAACTTAAACATAATTCTCTAATACATGATTAGCCAACACACAAACTATGAAAATACTAACATCACAAGTACCGTACACAACATAAAAATCAACTGCTAATATAAAAGATAAACTAATCTAATATTTGCGGGCCATCTTCGTCCTCATCCTTCAATTCCTCACCAGTAAAAATTTCTTCTTCTGGAACTCCACCTAAAAAAAAAGTGTTAAAATAAATAATAAAGTAAAATAATTAGTAATTAATTTTGTAAAGAATGTTTTTATACCTCTACTATTAATAGCCCATAACCAATGCTAAGAGCACATGATAGCTTCCAACGTGTCTGGATGTAGTCTACTCCGATGTGGACTCAACGTTCTACCCCCCGTACTAAAAATCGACTCCGAAGCAACAATTGTCACATGTATGGCTACCAAATCCTTGGCCATCTCCGCCAAAATAGGATATTTGCCTTTGTTAATCTTCCACCATTGTAAAACATCAAAATCAGGAGTTCTTTTCACTTAAGGATCCTCCAAATACCTATCTAAGTCGGACTTCGAACTAATAGGTTGACTATTTTGGGTTGCATATACATCAAAATCACCCATATCATCTATATCATCAAAATCAATATAAGATTGGTTGGAAGGAACAACAAGTGCGGTAGAAGACTCACCAACAACACCGTATCTCGTAGTTGCGGATTTGGCCTCATAATAATTCATCATTTCATCACAAAGCTCTTAAACTCTCTTAAGCTGATTTTCAAGGCCGATTGCATAAATCTTCGGATAATAGTAATTAATCAACATCATCTTGTATCTCGGATCAAGAATAACAGCCATGACCAATACCCCACTAATCTTATACCAACACTTCAAAATTTTTCAATCATGTTATCCGCCATATTCTTAATTGTAGGAACATCTAATGTTTGCCACCCCTTCAATGCAATCCTCATCTTACAAACCAAAAGAAAAATAGATTAGCTGTGGGGTATGTTGTACCCGAAAACATCTCAGTCAACCTTGAAAAAGACTTCTAATAATCTAGCATTTGCTTAGCCAACTCCCATTCCTCACTATTAGGCAAACACTTGTATTACGGCTCAAGTGTCTGCAGTCGAGAAGAAACACATTTGTACTTCACTGCAAGTTCAAGCATCGCAAAAGTCTAATTCCATCTAATTGGACAATCAAGCCCCAACTTTTTCACATCCATCTGCATTTGATGACATGCCAACTCAAACTTTTCCACCCGTTTTGGCGATGAACTCTAATAAGACGCACTGTCTCTAACACGTGTAATACCACTCTCAATCACCGACAACCCATCCTCCATAATTAAATTCAAAATATGAGCTACACACCTCATATGAAAAAAATTACTGCTCAATATCATTGACTCAGTTGACAACAATCCTTTCAATCTTTCAACCATCGCATCATTAGTTGAACAATTATCCAAAGTAACGATGGATATCTTTCTATCTAGATTCCAATTCATCAAACACTTCACCAAAATTTGCGAAAGGCAGTCAGCTGTATGTGGGGCTTGCATATATATAAATCTGTTCATTCAAAAAAATAATAAAAATTATGCAAAATTACAAAAAAATAATAAAAATTATGCAAAGTTACAAAAAAATTAAATAAAAAGTTTTTAAATTTAATGAACTACCTATACTGTACAAATTTAAATACAAAATTTTAATATGTAATAAAGTAAAAATACCTTAGCATTCGACTTTGCAAATGGCAGGAGTTGTCAATGAAATATCCGGTAACAACCATATAACCTTTCTTTTGATTAAAAGCCGTCCACTTCTGTATTAATTGCCACCCTACTATTATTAATGTCCAACAAATTCATTGCCTTCCCCTTTTTCAATATTATATATCTTAAAGATCTCACTCTTTAAAGTGTTTCTGGACATATGCTTCGCCAATTGATTGCAATAACCAACAAAATCTCTAAACGCCCTATACTCCACAAATCTAAGAGGAAGCTCATGTTTAACAACAACTGTTGTAAGTTTTTGACGGGCAACCAATGGATCAAATTTCTGAATTCCAAGCTCACCACTTTCGATTTTCATCAAGTGTTGCTTATTCTCAAGAATTTCTTCAATTTTCGGTTGATTAAAATCATGAATTTATCTAGTATGTCTATTCAAATGACTGGTTCCCGATCCACAAGAAAGAACCGTTGTACAATGATTGCATTTTGCCTTTGAAACACCACCAACATTTATTTTTGTGAAATGGTCCTAACAATTTGAAACAATCCTCTGTATTCTTTTTTTATCACTCCGCATTTCTTCTTAAACATTTTCCGACTCCACAAATGAATTTGAAGGCAAATTAGAAGATTCAGAAGCATTTTCCATTATAACCCTATACAAAATTAAAGGAGATAAAATAACTAATTAATTAATTAAGCGTAAATGCAGTAAACGCATACTGCATTTACAAGCACAGGACAACAAATTTACGATGTCCATAACTCCATACGGAATCTCCCAAATTTACTTCAATCCAAAAATTCCAACAAAACCAACAACATAGCTCAAAATCATTAACCAACATCACAATATTCTTCAACATTTTCTAAATTAACCAACAACATTTTCTACATTTGGGGTTTTTAATTAAAGATGCCTTAAAGATAGGGTATTTAGTTAAATATACCCCATGTTTGAAATTATTTAGGTATGCCTTTTCATATGGTACATTGTCTAAAATATCCCTAAAGAAAAATATAAAACACACACAATTCACCTCCAACACTCTTCTCTTTACTTCTCACTCTTTTTTCCACACAACAAAAACCCGCTCCCTACTTAAAATCACTCACGAACAGCCAAGAACTAAGATTTTAGTTTGCAGCTAGGTGCATTATTCAGCTCATGAACAAGGCATTTGAAACTTTATTTATATTTTGTGTTATTTATTCATTTTGTTGACATTATATTATTTTTAGGGTTTTTTTTGGTTTGTGATAAACAATAAATCAACTCACATTTTCATTACATCTGCATCATATGACTGTTATTTGATGGATTTTATAACTATATTCGTTAAAATCTGAAGTTCTTGCCAAAATATTGTTCTGCACCCGACATACACGACACTCAGTCGTGTATATATGGATTACACGACAGTAGTCGTGAAAATGTGCAAAAGATTCCAATTATTATGACACCCTACCATTCTATTGGTGTAAAAAATATATTTTTTTACCAGATATATTCTTTTAATACTACTGGACTACAGTCGTGTGTTTTAATAAGTTACACGACTATTATCGTGTACTATGAACTTACATACTATAATTGTGCATATATGTAAAATGTTTGAACTGTTATGAAACAAGTATATTTTATCAGTGCAAGAAAAATATTTGTTGAAGAAGAAATATGTCCTCTGACTATTTACTGAGTCATGTATTTTTGTAACTTACACGACTTTTGTCGTGTATGTATGAATTTACACGACAACAAACGTGGAAATTTGGAAGATATAGTAACTGTTATGACACCTAGCATTCTGTTAGTACAAAGATTACATTTTTTTGTTAATAAATATATTCTCTGACTATTTATTGGACTATACTTGTGTATTTTAGCAAGTTACACAACTATTGTCGTGTAAACCAGTAATTACACGACGTCAGTCGTGTAAATAGGCAGACAATTCACTTCATTATATACCTTGTTTGATTGTGTTTTTGTATTTGTTATATAATCAACTATTGTATTATTGTAGGAAATGACTTCAGTACGTGTGCCTATTATGTTTTGTGGTGAATGGATAGAGCAAAATGGCCATTATAGATTTAATGGTACGGAGGCAAGAGGGATCATGGTGCCCCGTTCTACAATGTATGCACAATTGATAGAAAGAGTATCTCAGGTAATTTGCATTGATATTTCTGAATTTGACATTGAAATGAAGTTCAAGCTCAAAACATTCGATCCAATGCCGCCCGTCCCAATTATGAATGATGATGATGTAGATTATTTTCTAGAGGAAACAATTAGTGGAGCTGAGTTGAAGATTCCTCTTTGCATTACCTATAGAAAAAAACAGATTTTGGTGACTCCTATTACTCATGTTGACCCTAACTTCGGCCCGGATAGCTGTCCACAAGAACCTGTTGAGCCATATGTTGGAGGTGAAGGTTTAAGCCCAAACAATTTTGTTGCTGAAGATCAGTCAATATTTGAATTTGTTCCCGAAACACAACCCAATGATAGAAGAGGGCCAAATGAGGAAAATGTGAATGTTATTGTTAATGATGATGTTGATGGGATAACAGTTAGTGATCGAACAGTGGGGAATGTAGCACCTTCTAATATGAGTTTCCTGCCCTCCGATAATAGATATATGCCTAGAGTTAATTTGTTTGCATGCAGCAGTTCATTTGACACTAACAACTCGCACTCTAATAGTATTAACTTGGCATCTATGGAAGTTGTTGGTGACAATAATGGGTTAATTGGGCAAAAGTTGTTCAGTTCGAAAGAGGAGTTGCAAAGAGTGCTTTCTATGGAAGCTCTAAGGAATAATTTTGAGTTTAAAACCTTCAAGTCAGGGAAGAATATACTTGTTGTTAGGTGTATTGACGATACTTGTAAGTGGCGACTTCGTGCTATGAAGTTTAGAAGTTTGAATATGTTTAAAATCACAAAGTACTATAGTGTCCATAGTTGTGCAATTGATGTTCGTAAGAGAGATCATCGTCATGCTTCATTTAAGCTTATCGGAAAAAAGATTTGTCATAAGTTTGAAGGTGCTTCATCCTCATATAGGCCTGGTGATATTAGAGAAGATTTTCAAAAACAGTTTGGGTATGAAATAAGTTACCACAAGGCATGGAAAGCAAGAGAATATGCAATGGAAAAAGTTAGAGGCACGGCTGAGGATTCATTCAAGTTACTCCCTTCATACATGGAAATATTATCGAAGAAAAATCCGAGCTCCCACACATTTCTTGAAGTTGACAATGCAAATAACTTTAAATATTTTTTTTATGGCAATTGGGGGCTGTATACATGGATTTATTTCATCAATAAGGCCAGTCATTGCAATTGATGGCATGTTCTTAAAGGGAAAATTTAAAGGAACTTTGTTTATTGCGACAACACTTGATGGTAACAATCAACTATATCCTGTTGCATTTGGTGTTGGTGACAGTGAGAATGATGCATCATGGGGATGGTTTCTAATGAAGTTAAAGGAAGCAATAGGTGAAGTTCCTAATTTGATTTTCATTTCAGATCGGCACCCAAGTATCCAGGAAAATGTTAACATTGCATTCCCAAATGCGGCATATGGTATTTGTACGCACCACTTAAAGCAAAACTTACGAGCTAAGTTTAAAGAAATTGAGGTAGGTGCAATTGTTGAACTAGCTGCAAAAGCTTATCGACCACAACATTTTAATTATTTTATGAGTTAGATTCAAAAGGTCGATGAAAGAGTTGCAAAATATCTTCAAGATGCAGGGTATGAAAAGTGGGCTCGTTCTCATTTTAATGGGTTGCGTTATAGTATTATGACAACAAACATAGCAGAATCTATGAATTCTGTTCTTAAAAACCCCGAACCGCCCATTCATAAGTTATTGGATTCGATCATTGATAAGTTACGGGAGTGGTTTTGTGATAGGCGAGAAGAGGCAGTCAATTGTCACACACGCCTTACAAAATGGGCCGAAAAGGAGTTGTTAAAAAATTCTGAGAATTCCCGTACATATAAAGTGGTGACACTAAATATGTACGAGTTTATTGTTAGAGATGGTGACCTTGATGGTCACGTCAACATTCTTGAGAAGACATGCAGTTGTCGGGAATTTCAACTCGATCAACTACCTTGTGAACATGCATTGGTTGTTTGTAGGTATCGAGAAACATTTTCTGTATATGATATGTGTTCTCGTTATTATTCCAGTGAAGCATGGGTTGCAGCATACGCAGAAACAATTTATCCTGTTGGCATAGAAAAAGAATAGGAGATTTCAGAAGAAGTGCAAAGTAATGAGGTTTTGCCCCCTGTGAAAAAGCGGAAAAAGGGTCGGCCACAAGAAATTAGGATAGTATCACAAGGTGAGGAGAAGTTGCGCCGCAAATGTGGTAGGTGTGGTTCTCGAGGACATAATCGACTAACTTGTAGTGTACCAATCCCATTGTCTAACAATCAGCCTGTAGTTAGACCGAATGAAACATAAACAACCACATGTACGACTATAACGCTTATATACTTGTCATTATTGTTGTTTTATTTTTTTTACTATCTTTAATACTTAGTTGATAAAATTCTACCCTTTTTGTCTCGCAGATGAATGAACATGTTTGTGTGGCTTATATTGTTTTCAAGGGAGGCGACCCAAGGCTTATAATACATGGGCCGAGTGTTTGGGTTGAAGATGCAAAAAAATATTAGTCTAAAGAATGAACAACTTCCATTGTATTACAACTTATTTACGATTTGAATAAGTATTGGATTTATGTTGTTTGATGTATAACCACTTTTGTTATTTATTAAATTGAAGTTTGATATCTTAAATACCCGACTGTATGTATATTTGTAAATACTGATTTGCGATCGTGTATTCATAAAAATACCCGATCGTGTGTATTTTCTTACAGAGCTGGTCAAGTATTGCAATTACTCGAATACAGTCGTGTATCTGTGCAAATACCTGAGTGCAGTCGTGTATTTTCTTACAGAGCTAGTCAAGTGTTGCAATTACTCGACTACAGTCGTGTATCTGTGCAAATACCCGACTGCAGTCGCGTATTTTCTTACAGAGAGCTGGTCAAGTGTTGCAATTACTAGACTGCAGTCGTGTATCTGTAGAAAATCCTAACTGCAATCGTGTATTTGCTTACAACTTCCTGGTCAAGTATTGCAAATACTTGGGTACAGTCGTGTATCTATGTAAATACCCGACTGCAGTCGGGTATCAATGTAAATACACGACTGCAGTCGTGTATTTTCTTACAGACTATTCCCTGACCATATATGTCCATCCTGTTATATCATATACATTGTACAAACTATCTTCTCTATCATTAATGTAATTAACAAAAAAATAAAACATCGTAATGCTTGTACAAACTGTTTTTAATGACATCAAATATCAACAACATCCTCATTGTAACCATTACATCTCACGGTCCAAAAAATGACACATCTACGAAGTTCTTAAGGGTATAACACTACGAAGTTTTTTTCCACGACCTTTGCCGAAATAATTTGACAGCCAATGCTTTTCGAAATTGTGTAACATGATCTTGTTGGCAATATGAATTCACGTCAAGTCCATGGGCTAGGACCTCCAAATATAGCAGCAAAAATGCTCCACAATCACCACTAAAAAAATTAATATAAATCAATTATTAAAAATCATCATTCTTATTGTTAAGTTCAAAACACAATATATATAGTGCATACCCTGATTTTTGTTGCGGGATGTTATGCACTCGCACGATGGGCCAAGGAATTTTTGATATAACCTCAGCACAGTTTGGATGTGTTTCGTGATATGCTATCTTCTGAAGTATCAAAGGTATCATGTCTGCAACAGGCAACAATTGTCTCACCAAAACTGAATCCTTTGTTAAGTTTATCATGGAGTCATAAATACAAATCTTGCCCCCAGGTATATCAACCACACCAAGAACCCAATGCTCATTCATGAATATCGGCAAATATACCTACGAAATTTGGGAACTGTTTTTATTTACTTGCAGTGCATATAAAGTCAAAAAATTAGCATACAATGTGAAACTTACAGTGGAAACATTTTTCCAAGGAGTGGCACAGTCCAATTTTGCACCATTAGCATAATCAATACAATAACAATCCTTTTCCCACACCCTATCTGGGTCTCCCCAGTATATCTTATGTCTGTCCTTCAGATTATTCTGCAAAATTTAACAGTAATATATTAGTTGTGACACTTCTAAGAAGTTAACGAATATGCTACAGAAATTTGACTATACCAGAAAATTACAGTCCATAATGGCAATAGCTTGTTCATTCCGAGTCAGAGCCTCGGACATTTCTTTCCTTAGGTAGTAGCATCCAATGTCGATGTGCTGAACATACAGTGTAAAATAAGTAAAAAAAAATATAAATATTTATTATAATAATCACATGTTGTTACATTTATGACTTACAAGATTAGACAACCACATGTCCGGTGTGTATAATTTACGGAAAAATTCGCGGTTAACCTACATAAGAGTCAAATCGATAAATATACTGCATAGAATAGATTATAAAATTAGCAGAGGTATTAAATAAATATCGCTGCAGAATAATTCATACAAAATTAATATCATAATATGATAAAACTCACGGCTCTTTTTTATCATTTTTGATATCCATCCATCGCTGCAGCTCCAATAACTCCTCTTGAGGGTTTACCTCAACATCCGTCGTCTCTCGCGGCTTTTTTAAAGGATTGGTGTACGGTGTCCGCAAATAAGTGGAAGTTTTCATATCTTTTCTTTTCCGTAAATTGTACACCAATCTACAATCTTTTTCTTGCGTTGAGACGATAACAGGATCCCCCTCTGTACCATGACAATCAGCTGGCGTCATCATGTCAGTAGGCCCTTCTGTACTACAAAGATTGACAAGCGTGTCCAAAGGTTGTTGCATAGGTGACTGACCCGATGCGACGTCCATGGGATCGTTCATAGGCTACAGACATAACAACCAAATAAATATATATATACTGAATAAAAAAATATTAATATTTTTATATATCAAACCTTCAAATCAACCCCCTCAGATTCTGAGGATGATGAGGATGAAGACTGCTGAAGTAAGTGAATAATATGACCGATTTTCCCCTCAATGTTATCAATCTTTGTGTCCATATTCTTCATGGTATTTTCCATCCTCGCAATATTTTCTTCAATATTTTGGATGCGACAACCAAGATGATTAACCTTATCCTCGAGAATAGAACCACGAAACGCACGGGAGGCATGTCGAGATGGATCACCCTGTCATGTATAAAAAATTTTGAAATATTATATGAGTCTTGATGTAGTCGTGTAAGGTATACATTACACGACCACAGTCTAGTGAAGTATCAAATACCCGACTGTAGTCGTGTACAGTAGAAATTGAAATAGTGAAGCAAATATATTGAAGCAAATATATATTTTGAGGACTGAGAAATAAAAATAAAAATAACCATAAACTAAAATAATTAGGCTGCAATTTAGAATTTTTTTTTTTACTAAAGAATGAACTTATTAGATAACAAATAAGTTAATATCTAAGTATTATGTTACTTACTCCCTTCATACCAGATATGCATACATAGGTAAACAATTTAGAGCATAATTTACAGTATAGTGCACAAACGACAGTGACTTACCCTTTTTTTTTTAACCTCAACTGGTATTGACGTTGATCCATTTAAATATTCTGGAGGCAATGTTCTTGGAGCACTGGAGGTGGGTGCACCATCTGAATCACTATCATCAGGAGGACCATCAAAACTATTTAACTCGCTATCATGTGATTCATTATTATCATGTGAAGGATTTGTCTCTGGATGACTATCTGACTCAACAACATTATCATTCTCTTCACCAATCTCTTTAAGCCACTCTTCTTCACTAAAATACCTCATGTAATGCTTATTTGCCTCGACATCTCCAATAGCATGTAACTTTTCTATAAAAACCATTCTGGAGGCTTTTTTATTCAAGATGTTCGTTTGAATCTCTTCAAAATCCTTAGGCTTTGTCGATTTCCATCTCAAAATCCTTGGAAAAAAATCACCATAATGCTTTGCACATTTATCACCGATAACGGAAACAGCTTCATATGCCCACACCTGTATAATCAATGACACAATTTATTTTCAACTAAAAAGAATTGGTAAATTATAAATAGAAACATAATGCTGACAACTATCACTGGTATAATACGAATACTTTAACATTAAGATCATTTTAGGCAAAAGATTATTGAAATTAAATAAAACAATGAACACTTATTCAATAACTCAATAAGTGATATATAAGTTAGTGTAGTTTTGTTACCAGAAAAGCATGGGGGAAACCGTGCACACTATAAGTTGCTCCTTTGTATTTAGAATCTGCAGTTGACTTCTTCTTAGGCTTCACCGCACGCTCTACAACGCCTTTTCTCAAACTATGAATGGTCATCTGGAAAGAAGTGCGTCCCCAGGGAAATTCATTAAACTTGGTAAAATTGTCCACAAGGAGTACATTAGTTTCATTTATATGATTTCTATTCTCTTTTCCAAGTAACACGGACTCAACAAAATATAACATGGCCAGCTTGACCATTTTCATGTCATCATCTGACTCAGCCTGCAAGAACACACTACGAAGTTCTTTTGTTGTGATTGCACAGTTTCCATTTAGGAACTCATCAACTATTCTATAATCATCGTCATTATTTTCAGTATTGGGCTCATACAATGGACTGCAATCTAAACCTGTCACTAAGGCAAACTCCTCCAATGAAAATTGAATATCTTTTCGTCCGATCCTAAACCACATCGTCTTTTCATCTGATTTCACTTCTCTCAATAATATACTGTGGAGTAACTGAGCAGAAAACTTTAACTCTTTCACATCCAAAAAATGACCGAAGCAGGAATGCTTGAAAATATTTTTCTGCTCCTCAGAGAGTTTATTTTTAATGTCCTCCACTGCCTCTAGTGATGATCGATTTGAAATCTTTGCTTTAAAGAATTCAGATTCCTTGATTTTTGGTTCCATCTATATAAATACAAAAAAATTTATCAATCCATATATAAAATGATTGAAAAGTTGCATAATAATATATTTTAAACCAATCATAAAAATTACACGACATACCAGTCGAGTAAATCATTAATTACACGACTACAGTCGAGTAATGCATACATTGAACTACAGTCCACTATATAAACCATAGATTCTTTGTAACATTCAAAATAAAGTGTTAAAACCTGCATCATGTCGAGTGAAGAATTCTTTACAAACTGCAGTTGAGTAAAGAACTAATTATACAAATATAGTGGAGTAAGATGTTCATACCCGACTGCTGTCGAGTAAAGTATTCTTTACACAACTGCTGTCGTCGTGTAAAGAGTTCTTTACACGACTGATGTCGAGTAAAGAGTTCTTTACACGACTGATGTCGAGTAAAGAGTTCTTTACACGACTACAGTTAGATCGAAGTCGGGTAATGAATTCTTTACACGACTGCATTGGAGGTTAGAATTCATTACACAACCATAACCCAGTATAAACAAAGTAAATCATTCTGCTAGTTGTGAAAAAATTCAGAGTAATGAATTCTAGTTAATTTGTCACTATAACGAAAAACCATATCTTTCTAAAAAGTTCCAAGAGCTAACATATTGTCTAAACTTATTACGTGTATCTAGATTATCAATTTCAATTTATAATAAAAAGAATACTTCAAATTTATTATCATTGCTATAATTTAATATCAATTGTCGAGATGATCACGCAATATAGAAGCAACAACATTGCTGTTCTAAAAAGTTTCAGTATGTAAAATGGTTCACTGGTTCAGTCAAAATGTATTTATTCACTACATACACGAGTTTGAGTAAATCATAGTGACATGAAGCTGCATACTAAATAACATTTTACAATTCTAGTTCTAAACAATAAACTACAAATTTCCGCATTATTGCAGTTGAAACAGTTGGTCATTTTGTAACCAACCATTACTTTATTCAATTGACTCAATCATATGGTACTAAATCACATGTATTGAAAATTAAAAACAACAAAAACTTATGTCAAATCAAATTGTTGAATAAGAAAATCATAAAGACAAGAAATTTATAATGCTTGAGCAATCAAATGGCCTCTCAATTCTACAAACTCTCAATCCATCACCAATCCCCTTGCTTCTTGAGCAATTATTACTGAAAAAATAAATTTATCCACCCACTCTTTCTACTTCTAAGTAAATATAATGTAGATAGTCCAAAATCAAATTATCTCATACAAGTTTCCTAAATGACATCTTTCAGTCGTTGAAAATAAAAAAAGATATATATGTAATGCAATTTTTTTTTCATTGATATTGTAACCCATATCTCCACATAAACACAACTCCAATACTTGAGCTTTTGTATTAAATTTTCTAGGTCATTTAAGATAGATTCTAATGTTACTAACAAATCACACAAATTAGCAAAGCATATATTCTGATAGAATCATACTCAACAAGGTCTAACAGTCAAGTTTTGAGTGGTAAATCACCTTTCATTCACCCAATTTCAATTCAAGGCAGCAAATTTATAGGCTGGAACAAATGGCAACAGAGGCGTGAAGTAACAGCACCAAAGCGTCATTGGCGTTAGCCTCATCTAATAGCGCACCAACGGGACTGCAATCGAGCCTGACAAACTCTTCACTCTTTTTTGCTTGCTTGGATTGGATTCAATCTTGAAGAAGGTTTGAATTAGGTAAAAATGGGTGTTGTGTACGCTGGTCGCGAGAGAGAATTGGGGAGATTGTGTTATGCGACTGATTGATTTAGGTTTTTAAATAGGGTAATTTCGTAACTGCACATTAGAAAAGGTATATACGAGAAATTTAAGAGTATGAGGGTGTTTTTAGATAAATACCCTATTTTTGGGGTATGCCACAGACAAATCCCTGTCTACATTCTTCACAACTGAAAATCACAAATTGTTCACAAAATTCTTCAACGAATTAACTAATTACATATATTTAGGCCTTAGATAATACAATAAAAAAAAATTGAAGCTTAATTGACATGGATTACCGGAGTTAGATGGCTTGCTGCTGTTGGAGGATTTGAATAGTGTGCAGATCGCTGCTGCTGCTTGGCGAGCGTTCCAATGGTTACTGTAGTGTCGCGCGGCTGTGCTGGTGGGTGGGGGGCGCTGCGGCGACACGCGGGAGATGCTGTTGCTGGGCTGTACAGTGGGTGGCTGAACGGTGGGTTACGCCTTACGCGGGAGATGCTCGCTGCTGCTGGACGGTGCGTCGCTGATGTTGGCAGGACGCTGCTGGAATCTGGATGCACTGTTGGCTGCCAGCGACGAGAACAGACGTCGGCACGGTGAGTGAGGGTGCTCACGGCTCACTGCTCACGAAAAAAGGGATTTAGGGATTTTGTTTGGCCTTCACAGCCTTTGACCGATTTGTTTTGTTCACATTTTGTTTAGCTTTTTTTTTTCAGCTTTTTAATTTTAATTTTATAATATATTATATAATTTTTTTAAAAAATTAAATATATTAATTATTATAAAAACCGGGCTTAAGCCGAGGTTTTTAATTTATGCCCTTGACCGAGCCCATATGTTATGCGCTTTGTTAATTACAAATTCTTATCCATATTTTTAAGCTGCGGGCCTGTCCTAACTTTTTTGCCAATCTTAGTTTACTTGCTTCAATAAGAGGTGGATTGAGAATCAAAGTGGTGAGCCCTACCTAAAATTGAGAATGATTACTAGAGTTTTTATTTCAATGGAGAGGTAGGAATGAGATTCTTATTTCTTAAAGTGGCCATATTACTCTCACTTAAATTTTAAAATTTCTATTTTATCCTTTCTTTTATTATGATGATGATGACGACGACGACGACGCTGATAATTTTTTTTATTGATATTAATTATAATTATTAATCACTATAATTAATACTTATTATTATTGCTACTGCTAACAACAACAATGACGACAATAATAATAAATATTATTATTATAATAATTTTATTATTAATATTAATTATAATGATTAACAATGATAATAGTATTGCTATAATAATAATAATGATAATAATAATTACTGTTACTAATGTTACAACAACAACAACAACGGTAATAATAATTGTTATTGTTGTTGTTATTATTATTATTAGGAATAAATATAAGTATTAATTATAATAATAATAAGAATAAGAATAATAATTACTATTATTAATATAATGATTATAAACAATTATTATTATTATGACAATAATAAACTAAGGTCAATTTAGCAATTTAAAACTATCAATTTCGATTTCAAGATAAAGTAAACAAATCAATAATAATACAGTTCATTCCAATTTTAATTCCTATAACTAAAGTAAATAGTTTATTATGATTCTCATTTCCCATTTCGATTCCAACCCATTGTAATTCCATTTCATTCCAATTGTTGATTAATAAACACACCATAAGTTTATCCACTTATAAAAAATACTATAAAATTTTAAATTATTTAATTTTTCACCTTAAATTTGTAATTTATATCAATCCTATACCAAAATATTTATTGATGACATCATAAGAGTAATTTAGATATTTAACATAATAAATGAAAATAAAATAATAGTTTTAAATATAAAAATTTGAACTATTTTATAAATAATATTTAATTAAATAAACTTAAAATTTTCATTTTATATTATTTTTTAAAAAACCAATATAATTAATATTTTAAGGAAAAATGAGAAAAAAATAACGAAATCAATTCCTACTTTTTTCTTCTTCATTAATTCTTTGCCCTTTTTTTTTTTTTCGAACTCTTCTATTTTATCACTTCTTCATTAATTCTGAAATTATGTTATCAAATATCATTCAGAAATTCTCAACCTCTTTTAGATAATACTAATACATTGAAATCTAAAAATCATATATCTAATTTATTGGTAAATGAGTATTTGTTAATTTAAGAAAAATTTAATATTTTAATTACTTGTACAATTGGCGCATGGCATCCAGCTGGATGGCAGCTAAGCCCAACAACCGACAAACAAAAAGCAGAAAGAATAACAACGTTAGAAAAACAGGAGAAGTCTATGTTACAGCTTCTGTAAGTAACAGTAGCCAATGGAGAATTTCCACGGGTGCTAGAAGAGAGAGAAAGAGATCCCAATACAAGGTGAATGGAAATGAGATGGGAAGGTTCGAAGCTGTTACTTGCAGCTTCTGCACCCTGGCCATGTCCTAGAAAAACAACGGTGAGATTGGAGTTATCCTCGTCATTGCCACGTACACAAAAAGCCTTGTAATGGTTTTATCTTTTAAGAAAAATGCTTGGTGTAGAGGCTATTTAATGTAAGTTTGCAATTTTAAAAACTGAATCGGTAGGACCCTTGAGATTCTGACCCTGCTTGCAGCACTTCCAATTAAGAACCCCGCTAACCTGAATTTGACAAAAACGTAGTAATAGAATTTAAATGTAAGTTTTAACTTTTGAAAATAGAAAATAAATATATTGTTGAAAGAAAATGACAAAAATGTAGAAAATTTTTTGAAGGTGAATAATTATTAATTTTTTTAATGCAGTATTGTAATTACAAATTGGTAAATTTTTTTAATGCAGTATTTTAATGCAGTATTGTAATTACAAATTGTTGAAAATGGAAAAAGAACAAGTGTTATGATAATAATAAAATGCAACATATTGTGAATAATAATTTATCACGACTGAAACATGGAGGTAAAAACAAAATTAAGGATGTGTTAATAATAATATCAACCAAATAATAATAAGATCAATAACATTATTATTATTATTATTCCCAAAAAATTAATTTCCCTCACAATAATTTTTTAATATAGATTATAATATTTATGTTTTTATATATTAATTAAATTTAATATGTAGAATTTATTATTTTTCTTTAAACAAAAAAATTAACAAGATCATCTATTTTATTTTTAAAATTAAAATAAAAAAACTAATTAAATAATAAAAATAATTATAATTCAAAATTATTTTTAAAAATAATACTAATCACATTTTAAAATTTTAAAAATAATATTTTTATTCTCATTTTTTGTTTCATAAAAACAACACCGAGCAGGGCCGTTAAAGATGAACAATACCGAGCAGGGCCGTTAAGATAAACACCGAGCAGGGCCGTTAAGATAAACATTCTTTGTGCTTGCTCTGTGTGTGTGTGTGTGTGTGAAGACCATCCTTTAAGCCCACGGCTGAGAGTGTAGCTTTGTAAAGTTGTTAATTGATAAATATCAATAACAGAAAATCTGAAACACTTCGTGTAGCAATTTCACTTTCAATTCGAAAATGGCGTCTAAAGTTGGGTTCGTGGGATTGGATGAGTACAGCGTGGACATGGCCGCTTCGCTTATTCGCTCTGGATACAAAGTCCAAGCGTTTGAGGTTTCATTTCTATTTCTCTGTTTCTGAATTAATCTCTTCGATCCTTAATTTTCAGTTGCTGCAATAAGAAAAAAAAAAAATCCTTTCTATCTTTTTTAAAAAATTGTTGATGAATGATGAATCCACGTGTTATGTATGTCTGATGGATATATACATTCTTGGACTCATTGGCTTTGCTTATAATGTATCGAAGTGAAAAAGGTTGGGAGGATTGTTGATTGCATATTAGTCTAGACTAGAATCTTCTGGAACTTTTTTAACTTTCTATTTTGATCAATGTTTCACGAAATTCACCGGTTATATGAGTGTGTCTACTGGTCAGATATTGGTGGCTTTTTGAAATTCTGATTCTTTTGGTCAGTGCATAGAGTTCACTTTTAGTTTGTGGGGACAACTTTGAAAAAGACATTTCAACAATTACCAGAAGATGTGGTTTATTTAGTTTGTGGAAAATTGAATTTTAATTGCATTATTTGATGTTGTCTAATCTTATATCAAGTATTAGAGTCTCTTGATGCCAAGTTCTAACTCCATCCTATGGCTGAGGTCCTGGGTTAGAGCTTCAATGGGGGTGTAACAACAATAATAATAAAAATATTCGAGTTGCTTAATAAGTATTCTCCTTCGTCATATTCTTCTTTCTGTCGATATAATGCCTCCAAACTTGAAAAAGGTCTTGTATCAATTTTATGTTGATTGCTATTCTTCACAAACAACTTTTTATGTGAATGTATATCCATAATTATCTGTATAACCTCTTCATGGTATGATTCAATGAGACCAAGAGATTTTGTTTAAAGTGTTAATTTCATATTTAAATGCCCTTTTCCATATGCAGATATCCGATCCCTTGGTAGAGAAATTTTTGATGCTAGGGGGAACCAGAAGTGCAAGCCCTATGGATGCAGGGAAAGGTATTCTCCATCTTGCTCTAATCTGGTCAGATTCTTTTCTTTTCTTTTAACTTCTGTTTTTGTGTTTTCAATAATATAATCTAGTCCTGAACCCATTTCTTTGGGTGCATAGTTACCAAATTGGTCTAATTCCCAATGAAGGTATGAAATGAGGCCATTAAGGACCTAGATGTGCTTGTGGGAATCTTGACATGTAAAGAATCGCATTTAAAACATTAATTTACCCAATGAATAAGTTTCTTGGTACTCAACTAAGACTAAAAAGAAAAAATGTTAAATTACTATGATCAGTGAATGGCAAGATGGCTAGAAGGAACAGAGATCCCTTTCTTTTCTTGAGAGAAACATTTAAAGGAAATCACAGTTATATTCACACAAAATTGCTAGTAGGATGTTAATAGTTAATATTTGCTTATTAATTCGGTCCTTGCTTAGTGTTGCAAAGAAGATATAGCCAAGAGGAAAAGGGCAATACTGAAGATAGATAACGATAGATCCCATCAAAGAATTTTTTACAGTGATTTGACTCTTAGATGATCATTGAAGAAGTTAAGTTTTGAAATGTTATTAAAAGGGAAAAGTGAATATTTAATCTTAATTTTGAGGTTTTGAAATGGTTTTCCCTGTTACTGCTTTCACTAGTTGGCTTTATTCTTGTGACTTTTCTTTTAAGTTTTTGTTTGCTGTTTCGGCTTCATTGTCATTTTAAGGGGTAAGGCTCGTTATATCCCTTCTGATTGGGCGAATCGGTCTTTTCTTTAATAAATTTTTCTCGCTTTGTCAAGATTACTCCAAAAAAAAAAAAATATCAATACCTGAGGTTGAGGTTATGTCTATAGTACAAGATGGCATATTTTGGAAGTAATATGATGATTTAGAACAATAACTATATGTGGCTTCATACGTAAGAGTTGAAATCCTGCCTTTACTGGGGATTATGGGTAAAGGAAAGTGTATTTCATTTCATGATTTAAATTTAATAACATTTCTTTCAATCAAATTTAGAATGTGAATGCTTAACTTTTACAAATATCAACGTTGGTAATATTCATATAGATGACTATGAAGAAGAAAGAAGTCAAAACTAACTACTCCACTTCACTTTGATCTTCCATCCAAAAATTAAATTTCTTTTTGCACGTCTTTTTTCACCTCTATTTTATAACTAATTTTTTTTATTTGATTCCCTTATTAACTTTTTATCGTAACAAAATTTCAACTAATTATAACATCTCAAGCCTTCTTATCCTGCTTAGTGTTTCTCTACCAGTTCTATTAACTTTAAAATGGTGGAAGGAGAGTGTCAGGCATGCATTTGTGGTGGTCTAATATTGGATTGAGAAGAAAAATTTTGGCAAGGAGTTAAGGAGGTTTCCACAACTTGGAAAGTGGATATGTTTAGTGTGATTTTGATGACAAATATGTGTTGGTTAGAGAAAAGATTATGATCTATTTCAAAAATTTGAATTTTGAGGGAATTATGGATATTTAGTTCTATTGGATTATGGTTTTGGGTGAAACCCAAGAAAAATGAATTTCTATCTTTTGTTCTATGTTTATGGCTGGTATGAAACAATATAATTACCCACAGCTGAGTCATGAACAGATCACAATTATTTTGTATTTCTAGCGTCATAAAAAGTTATATTTATATCCTTCATGGTTAAGCTTAGAGAGGACACAAATCATATGGTAAGGGAAAAAGAAACTACCTGTTTAGAGAAAAAAGAAACTACTTGTTTTCACCTATGATCAGGCCAACCTTGTGATCAACTAATGAAATGAACACTTGTTTATTTGTTCATTTGCTTATTTGTGTTTTATATTTATACTCAGAATGTTTTGTGATTCTCTTGTTTGTGATTTCATGTGCAGATGTTTCAGCTTTAGTTGTGGTAATCGCTCATGTAGATCAAATTGATGACATATTCTTTGGTCACGAGGGTGTACTTAAAGGTCTTTACTAAGCTTCTTCACTATATTGCCAATATAGATGTTCGTGACTTAACATTTTTTTAACTTTTATGGATCTGCAGGATTACAAAAAGGCGCAGTCATAATTCTTCGATCAACTATCTTAACATCGCATATGCAAAAACTAGAGAAGACTCTCACAGGCAATTTAACGTTTTATATTTTGGAACGCATGTTTCTATTTATATACTCCATTGACTGCTTTACTTATTTATTTTTGGGAAAAAATGAATTTTTTATTGATAAGAAAGTAAATATAAGTGGACAGAAAATTCACTGGGGATATCTACATTTCTTCTTAATGTATTAATATTACTTGTCTCGAAGAATTTGCCTAGTCCTAATACTAACTCTTTTAGCCTTTCTATGTTGACTTCTATTTTGAAAGGCTAGTTTTTGGCAGAGCATCTTCTGCAATTTTCATAAAACTTTTTTGGGATCACTCTAAATATAGGCGGGAAACTAACGACGTATATTCTGATGGTCAACCCGAATGGGGACTATATCAGTTTGTACTGTTGGTATAACAAGCCACGTACAAGTTTCCCCTAGACATTTAAAACAGCGTCCGTCTTCCTTTACTTACTTCCTTCGCTTGCTAGTTGCTGTCTAAAGAAATTGCAAAGTGTTTATGAAAAAGAAAATTTTATTGATATTGATTTTGAGTACAAGTTCACGTATCGATGATTCTCAGTATTCATACACCCATACTTTTTACAAAGACTTGGAATTCTTTATATACAACTCAAGACTCTGGACCATTATTGACATGACTATTGACATTAGTTACAAAAGACAGAAATTGAAATTGACACTTTATATGTGGCGAAAAGCCAACGATTAAAATAAAAAGTACAAACTGGCTAACTAGTACTTTTATAGTGACTCACTATCTATAAATAGTAACTGACTACTATTTTTTGTGCTGACTCATTGTCGGTAACAAAAGAGAAAATGAAAAAGGTGTTTCTACAGTTTCACCTTTATCGGGTGGCAAGTAAAGGTTATCTGTAAAACCACATGACTCTATCTATTTTATCTTTAAATTCTCCTAATAGACATAAATTCTATTTTTATAGAATTTATGTCTATTGAAAGAGCTTTAAAGATTAGAATTAGCTCTTTAACTGGTAGAGAAGCTATAGCAAGTAGCAACTAATAAGTTGCGAGGTGTTAGCAGTTAGCATTTATATTTTCCCACAAATTGTGCGTATGAGAATAGAAATATGGATTTTACACTTTTGTAGCATTTCCTATTTTCTCTGTTCTGGTTTCTATCATTTAATAAAATGTGAAGGGTTATTCGAATACCCAGTTCATCATGACATGTTCATGTACACAATGAAAATGACTGTAGTGGGCCAATCATTAGTTTATATTCTAATGTTTTCTGTCCTTCTGGTAGATAAAAATATGGCACAAATGATTCTACTGACATCATCTTTTTTATTTATCTTGCAGAGAATGATGAGACAGCTTGTGTGGTTGATGCATATGTCTTTAGGGAAATGTCTGAGGTTTTCAATGGAAAATTTATGGTAATGGAATATACAAAATATGATATTTTCCTCTTGGATATAAATTTGTAATACTTCTTGTCATCTGCTAGTGTTTGGATGGATATTTTATACTTCTGTGTTCAGATTACAACCTCAGGAAGGTCAAATGCCATTGAGAGGGCGAGACCCTTTCTCTCTGGTAAATCCGTTTCTGTCATTTTTATTTATTTTTTATGAGGATCTGTGTTTCTGGATTTATACATTTCAATTAATCTATGTTTCATCTAAGTTGAGGTTTTTGTATTTTGCTAACAGCAATGTGCAAAAAATTATACATTTTTGAGGGTGAACTTGGTGCTGGCAGGTATGCCGTTCTTTCAGTCTTGTTAACTATTTATTTATTTATTTTTGGGTTATGGATGCAGCTGTTAGATTTTATTTTCTCAATGAAGTTCCTTTATTTATCCAATTACTATGTCAGGCTAAGCAGATTTTCATTAAAAAGCCAGATACATGCTTGACATGCTAAATTTAATATTGCTGCTTTTGATTGTGCATTACTTCAAAATAACGGATCTATTCTGATATAAAAGTATAATAAATACTTGTCTTGCTAACTTTGATGCATGTGTTTCTCAAAATGAAAGTTATTCACAAACTTCATAATTTTCCTTTTGGTATTTTCAGAATTTGGTTGCCAATTCTAATTCCCTTCCCATTGCAGCAAAATCAAAATGGTCAATGATCTACTCGAGGGCGTTCATCTTATTGCTTCTGTAGAGGCTATTTCTCTTGGTGTTCAATTTGGGATTCATCCATGGATTCTCTATGATATCATTTCAAATGCTGCTGGCAATTCATGGTTTGTTGCTACCTTTCTCATTTTTCTATCTGTTTCTCCCTGATGACAGTTTCATGATGTTCAAAGTTCAAACAGAAATACAAAAGCAGAGAAAAAAATTTACCAACTATAGATGCTCTTAGTTCAGTAGCTGGTTCAGTAGTTGGATGATGTTTAGTTAATCTTTTTAGTCTTATTATTGATAGTACAACAACTTGGAAACTGTTTCAAGGGTTTTGGGCGTTATTGTGGTTGACAAAATTAGAGTTCGGGGTATCATGATAATTTTAAAAATTGACATTGACGTAAATGTTTTAGTTGTCAAGTTGCCTTGGAGTTCTACAGATAGGACAAGAAACCAAAATGAAAGCTTGAAAATTATTAATTTTTCCTTTATCTCCCTCTCTCTTTTTAATAATATGTTAAGAAATGGAAAAAAACAAAATATAGTTTGAACTTCAGAGGGTTTTCAGAAAAGCCATTAGAAAGAAACTGATCTAACTGTCCACCCATCTTCACAGAAGACACGATGAGAATAGAAAATGCACATCAGAAACTAGCTCTCTGATCACACTACATGCATCCCTTCTATGATGATGGAAAACTGGTCTCTGAAACTCTAAAACATAGAAAACATACTGAAATCTAATTATATCATGTAAAACTTGAACTTCCCTCTTTACTTTTAAAATTTTTTCTATTGCTGCCCGAAGAATAGCCACAACAAGCTAGCTCTATATCTCTCTAGCTTGCCTACCTTAATTGGAAGCACAAATGATTGTCTATGAGAAATGATATGCAAGAAGTCAGAATCACCCATGCAACACGGAAACTGAGAAGAGTTTATCCTATAATTGCAAAAAAATGTGATTATGAAGTAAGAGATTGTCAATACATTCTTTAAGGTTTTAATAACTGTAGTCAACCAATTTTACTGTCATTAGGAAGGAAGAAAAAGAAAAAAGATAAGAAAAGAGAAGGTTATTTAAAATTGAACCTTGACACCACAATAGATTTACAATTAATTAAACGTAGGCACACATAATTGGCAATTCAGGAAGTTTCTGGCCTCTACATAAGGAAAAGTAATTGATTGGTTAAACTTCGAATGATCTCTTGCCCTTCTTGCTCTTTGAGTTGAGGGAAAAATAAAAAGGGTAACAGAGAGAAGGTTTGTTAGAATCGAACCTTAATGCTGCATTAGATTTAATAAAATTAGACAACATATAGACAGAATAATTCTGAAAAATAGTAGAACTAATCTAGCAAATTGTAATAACTCTATTTTTTTATTTTGACAACTAATTAACTACCAAAATTTGTTGCCATGCACTTGAAGGTATGTATGGATTACACTTTAAATTGCTAGATGGTGATTAGTAGAATGCATGGCATCAATAATTAAGATTGTCGAACGGCAGTTTGAGCTGTATATGTCCTAATATTATATTGTGCTTCTATCCTTCATTTTTTAACTGATTTATTCTTTCCTGATCAACATCTTATTTCTGTAATTTGTTACTGCTTTCTCATATGTTCGATTGCATAACTTTGTGGAGTATAAATGACCTGACAAGTTATTAGTTTACCTCTTTAAATGTAGGACAGCTTGTGAAGCTGACAAAGTTTGAGTCACAGTCTATGGCCGATCTGGCCCCATTAATTGTTAATTTAAGCTCAACAGTGACTAGAGATTGAATTGGTTCTTATTTTACTTTGTATTCTGTACACAATAATTAATTGATATAATTATCAAAGCTATCAGCCGAATCTTTTGGTTTTCACGTTTTTTAAATGGTTTATGTGCGCTTGTTTCCCGCTGGCAAACTATTATGACTGCTTCTACAAGCACATATGTTTTCTGCCTTTGCGTTTGCTGAAAATTCATGTTTGAGTTGGGGAAGCAATGTTCTTGCTGCAGGATTTTCAAGAATCATATTCCCAATCTGTTGAGGGGTAATGCCAAACTTCATTTCCTGAATGCATTCATTCAGAATTTGGTAAGAAGAGATTCTTACTTTTGTTGGATGTGGTTACTTCTTAGGGATGCACTTTTTTGTATCTGTATGTAGCATTATTTTGAAGAGTTTCCTAGGAAAATTTACTGTTGCTTTTAGAAGCTCATGTATTTCATATAGTATTATTCTTTAACTATTTTGAGCCAAAGATTTTATGGATTACTTAATCTAAAGTTTATGTGGCAATTTTGATCCTGGATAAATCATGTAGTTTTGGCAGGAAACCAGAGTGTTGTATATTTTTTAAGAACTACACCTCTCGACTGAACTTACAAAAAGCTGATAGACTTTAGCTTAATCCTCTATGAGCTAGTTTTTGGAATGTAAATTCATTGACACTTATATACATAAATTCTTTATGCTTTTTCAATCTTATAAAATTTCACATGGTTTTGCTCTACAACTAAATTGTTCCAAATACTTCAAAGGATTTAATTCCCATGCAATGTCTAGTTTGATACAGTTGATAGACTCCTGTGTAAACCTCTGTCGAGCTAGTTTCTGGAAACCAAATTCAATGAAATCTTATGTGGCATATGTTTTTTTCACGATTATTTTGATCCTTTAAAATTTCTTGTGTAATATGCTCAGTGCCTGACTAAAATCAGTGTTTTGTGTTTGGATGATTAGCATTTGTGTGGTGTGTTACTGAATTATTGGTTATTTGACAAGGGTAACTAGAACTAGCTTCACCAAGGGTCAGGTGTTTGAATCATGAAAATGCCCCATTTTATTAATTAATTATAACATTGAGTTACCAAGGCCCATTTTCTATTCTAAGTGACAACCTGGCTAATTATATTCAGTCATGCATGTTAGGAAGTGTATTAGATTTTAAATAAGGTTTTTATGATCTTTGCTATCGTGTTAAGCTTTTAGCATTCGTGGTGTTATTAACATAGTAAATTACCTGAAAGGCATGTGAAAAATTATGAAATTTCTATGGTTAGTAGGAGTTCTCTTTTTTCTTAATTTCTCATCAGGTTGGTTCAAGTTCCATTCAGAAACTTTTATAAAGCTATCCAAAACACATTAACAAGTATAAAAAAAGATTTTAATGCATATTTTGTTTTCCTGAATATGATGGGGAGACGACATTTGTTTAACATAAATTTTATTTTATTTTTTATTTTAAATAAGCTCCCCACTCTCTTCAGTTTTCAAAGAAAAAGCACATGATGACTCCATGTTTTAGAAATTCTGAAGAAACTAATAATTGAAAGTTGTTAGTCATCTCTTTATTAAGTTTAGATGATTTTTGCAGTTATAATATCTCATATGAGTATTTTTTAATGTACTTCAATTTTTTCTTTTAATATCTTAAATTTCATAAGTTTATGTTGCAAGGAAAAACGATATTTTACTTTTGTATTATGTACTGTGATTTAATTATTAGACTTTTTGACTGCTTTCATAATGTTTATATTTTCATTAAATGAGACTAATTGGAACTTTCAAATTCAAGGGCATTGCTTTGGACATGACCAAGACGCTCGCTTTTCCCCTCCCGCTTTTGGCAGTTGCTCATCAACAACTAATTCTTGGTAGCAATATTAATCCATTATTTAATTTGAATCAAAAAGTCAGATGTAATAATTGTGTTGTTGGTAGAAGCAACCTGGTTTGTTCTTACCTGTTCTTTTAATAAATTTCCAATTTCAGGATTGTCTCATGCTCATGCCATTGATGATAATCCCCCACTGGTCAAGGTTATTTCTCTATTTTGTTTCTCCTTTTTTTCTTTATATATATATTTACTTTGCTTTTAGGTAAGATTCAATGGAATATGGGCTATGGTTGTGTGTTTTTTTTTATAATAGAAATCTCACATCCCCCAAAATATGGAAAAACAAAAGCAAATTGAAAAGCAGGAAAAAAATAATCCCTTTTGGTTTAGCCATGGTGATATATTCACTGAACTATCATGTTACAGGTTTGGGAAAATGTACTGGGAGTGAATATCACAGATGCAGCCAATTTAGAAGCCTACAAGCCAGAGGAACTTGCGCAACAAATTACTGCCAAGTCCAATTTAGTTACTCGAGTTGGTTTCATTGGTCTTGGAGCAATGGGATTTGGCATGGCAATGCATCTGCTGAGATCAAATTTCACTGTTGTTGGTTATGATGTAATCACTCACTTTTGTCTTTATTAATACTGCCAGTTCCTTGGGATGTTTTATATAGTAGTAGTTTTCTGTCCTTGTTTTACTTGCTGAGATTGAATTTCTGTGTTTTCTGTGCTGAAATTGTCAATTCTTTGGTTAAATGGTTTGATATAGTAAAAATCTGTATCTCTGGTGTGGGTCAGTTTCTTCATTGGTGCTATGGGTACTATATCAAAATAAAATAGCACATTTCATCTTTTTATTGTCCTTGAAATTGCATTATATATCTCGAAAGATGGCAAATGGAAGGGGGAAAGGGGGGTGGGCTGTTCCGCAGTTGATCTGATCATAGTGGATGGTAAATTTATGGACATTTATTGGTTGCGTTTCAAAAGGATTTGGTTGCTATCTTTAGTATGATTAGCCTTTCAATTAATGAAGAAAGAAGACTTAGTAAACTGAGAGTGTATAATTTTTTCTTTAAGAAGCGAGAAGTTTTTAGTAATAATGTCTTTATAAGTTGCGATGAGATAGTCTCTTGACATTCTCAATGTGCTGTCTGCATTTTCGCATGTGGATTAGTGGGCTAACTGCACTGTCATTGTTCCCCTGGCAAATATGATTCTGTCCTCCTTCGACCTTCCAGTTGGCTTGGAAACCTGTTCATGCATGTGAAACTTAAGTTTTGATCGTGCTCTGTCCATTTGTTTTGAAAATGTTGTTGGCTCACGTGATCATCAAAATTTCAGTCATAAAAAATGACCTCTCCTTGTGACCATCCTTTTGATGGCCTGAAACCATGTTGGTGTGAGTATGCAGCTACAGGATCAGAATTGTTCAATTTTGTGTACTGGTTTGGCCTCTTCACCTAATATCTTGAGCTCTTGGGTTGTTTCTGCTGCTGTATGGGCCATATTTGATTAAATCTTCTGTTTGGCCTTCTTTTGAAGGTTGGTGCTAACTAATATTCAGTATGTGTGTTGGTTGTGTATGCTATTATGGGTTTATTAAATAGTTGGATCTCTCCTACCACTCCAAGAGATGCATGAACACGTCCATTTATGTATGCATATTGTTTGAGATGTTAAGTAAATGATTATTGCCATCGAAGATAAATATATTTTCATCTTTACATGGATGACAGGTATATAGACCAACTCTTACTAAATTTCAAAATGTTGGGGGCTTGATCGCAAACTCTCCAGCAGAAGCAGCTAAAGGTAAATGCAGGCCATGTTTAAAGGCCTGCTAATCTAAGTTCATATGTTAGTAAATAAATATAAATAAATGATTGATGTGCTGTGTCTTTGCACTTTGCAATTATGTTTCTTATATAATAGACCTCACCCCAACAGCTTATTTCGCTTCATTTGTTTATTGATAGTTTTAGAAATATTGGGAATTCATATTTTATTAACTTTAAATTTTGGCACCACTTGGATGAGACAGTTTTATAAGTTCAATCTACTTGAATTTAGTAAGCATGATCGATATATGAAGCATGAAAATTTTCCGAACTGATCATTCTACACAAAGTTATTGCTTGCTGTATTTGTTATCAACTTGTACAACTGATATTTGAGACTGAGGTGCTCTGGCTTTGAAGCCAACCAGTGATGTGGGACGAATTCACTTCATGTTCTGTATAATTGACTTGTAAGTTTAGATCCCCTGTAAAAGTTGGTGTTTACTAGACACTTTAATTGCCATGCTTTCAAAGTTAAATAGAAGCACAGCAGTCCCAAACATATCCTAAATTTGTTGTGACTTACCGGTATAGCAATGTGGGGTTAATTAATATTGGTAATATTTTTTTATTATTATCATAAATATTACTGTTGTGCTTGCAAAAACATCTACAGGTAATGGGATTTATTGAGCACTTCATCTTGATCCCTCTGACCTGTTATATACTTATGGCAACTGCAAGAGGAACATATAGATTTTTTGATATTTGGTTTGAGAATATACTTTGCATGATTTCTTCAGAAAATCCCATAATGTATTTAAATATTTTTTATTGGACAGTTGAACATTAATTGTTTGAATCTGATCATTATGTTCCACTTCAGAGAGTTTATTCACAGACCAAGCACATTTTCTTTTTTGACACATTCTCCGTTTCAGATGTTGGTGTGCTGGTAATCATGGTCACTAATGAAGCTCAAGCTGAGTCTGTTTTATATGGAGATCTTGGTGCAGTTCCAGGTAATTGCAGCTTGTCAATTTATTGTCTGTGTATATTCAGTTGCATTAACAGTGATTTGTTGTTTCTTATAGCTCTTTCATCTGGAGCTTCAATAATCCTTTCATCCACCGTCTCTCCTAGATTCGTGAGCCAATTAGAACGGCGTTTGCAATGTATGTCCTTTATTTGACATAATTATCAAAAAAACTGTTGTTATTATTATTATCATCTTTTATTTATATTCAAAATCTTGCTTCTAAGCATATATCAATGTTTTATTATTCAAATTGCAGTCCTCAGGCCTAAAGTTACCTTCTCTAAAAGAGTTTTAAGTTATAGTGAGTGCCAAAGCTTTATAGGTTAGTCATGATAATTTCATCAATAATCTTTATGGAGCAAGATGCCATATTTTTGGTTTCTTGTTGCATATGCTCTTGCGCTAGATTTGATTCTTGAGAAATATCCAAACAAATTGATTGCTTATCACTTGTGGGTCTATTTGTTACAAAGATCCTACAAAAACCTAGAAAGAATTTCTTAAGTCATCTCAAGCCTGTGCAATGCCTATCATTCATAGGCGCCATCTCTGGTGTATGTCTTACAAGAGCAAGGTGGTAGGAAGGTGAACTGATTGTGATCTTAACATTTTACCTTTTTCTTTATTCGGCCTAATTGGGAGTTAGTTTTAGGGATATAGGCGTATATCCTGTTCATTTATGTACATGGTTGGGTGCCCTTTTGGGTTTCAAATCATACATTTGAGGATTGATACCATTGCTCTTTTGTTGACTCCTTGTCCACTGCTCAAGTGTAATACTTCTATTATATATCAATGTAAATAGATATAAATTTTTATAAAATAAATTCCATATTCCATCTTATCATGCCCCAATGTATTCTTATCATCCTTTGGTTTCCTTATATGGTACACTGTCTTATTTTATCATAGTTGGTAAGAATCTAAATGTAATGTCACCCCTCCTTATTTAATCTTTTGCAACAATTTTTAAGAATTTATCACCTGAAGGGCGTGCTATGTGCAAAAGAATCCGCAAGAGGAACCATTTGGATGAGTGGAAGAAAGCTGAAGCTAACTCTCATCCAATCTATTCCCTCCCACCTCCCTACTTATTTTGTAGGAACTGGGGGTGGAGGTGGGGGTGTTTTTGTTTTGGGTTTTTTTTTTTGGGGGGGACGGGGGTGGTGTTAAAAATAGGTTGTCGCCTTTAGAAGTTAATTCTCTTGGGCATTGTGTTATGAAAAGAAAGTATTGGCTACATAAAAATGGTTGGTATGTTGCTATTATAGTTAGGGGGAGCAGTGAATGTCCTTGGGTGTTTATTTCAAAGGGACAAATAAATTATTTTAATCAATATTATGTTTATGGTCGATAATGGGCCGAAAATTAGACTTTGGGGGGATTGTTCGATAAGGGAGGTTACTCTTTCTGATCATACAGACTCGCTCTAGATCATAATTGTTCTATAGCTCGCATGTTAACTATTCTGCTCCACGACAGAGTTGGGATATAAGATCTTTAGGAATTTGAATGATAGAGAAACTTAGCTGTGTGTTGAGATGCTTGGGTTTCTACAAGAGGTTTCTCTCTGTGATCTTGTAGAGGATAAGAGAGTTTGGATTTGAAACAAATTAGGGTGTTTCTGAGCTAAGTCGTACTTTCTTAATCTCATTGATAAACTCAATGCCTTCTCCTTTTTACCATCTTACCTGATTTGGGGAGCTAAAATCCCCACCAAAGTGAAGATGATGTATGATTTGTCGCTCATAGAAATCAACACCTATAACATGGTTTAGAGAAGAAGACCTCATATGGCTATGTCTCCAGATTGGTGTGGTTTATGTAAAAGCTTATCAGAGTATGTGCTCATTTGTTTATGTTGTTTACCCAGTAGCCCCTGCGTTTTGTTATTCCCTCTTATTAGAAAGATTTTTGGCCTTAAAATGAAGAGGAAAAGTAGTAGTATTCTGCGACTGTTCAGGCTTGGCAATTCTTTGGGTCTTGTAAAATGTAAAGAACCCGAGAATCTCTAATAACAATGTTGGGGAAGATCTTTTGCTTATATGGGAATAAGCGAAGTTCTGGGCTTCTGTTACTGCAGAACTCAAAGATCTTTCTTTCTTCTTTACTTCGCTTAATTGGGAGGCAGTTGTATCCTGAAAGGGTTTGCATACATGAGCTGTGTTGTTTTTGGGGGATTTTTTTGGATTATTGTTGCTCCATGTGGAGATTTGAGTAGATTGTTGCAGTTTTTTTCTTTTGTTTGGGACTTCTCGTCCTTTTTCTTTTTTTGGATTTGTAGTTGATAAACTCTTATTTATGTCTGTCATAGTTTGATAGGACTTAGGGCTAAATTAGGGTTGATTTTTATTGATAAAATCAAAAGAAAATGAGGAAAAGAATAATTTTTCTCACTATATATCTTTCTAATCAATAGTTACATATTTATATGAAAAAACATAATCTAGTCTTTCCTAAAATAACTCCTAAATTAATTCCTCTAATGTTACTAATTTAAAACTCCTATAATTATGTTAATTACAGCTAACTAAAAGATATTTTCCACACTCCCCCTCAAGCTGGCTCAAAGATATTTATCATTCCCAACTTGCTAACACAAGAAATAAAATTGGGTCGTGGTAGGCCTTTGGTGAGAACATCTGCTAGTCAAGTTTTTCTGCAAACATAGGGAATACAAATTTGACCACTTTCAATCTTCTCTTTGATGAAATGTCTATCAATTTCAATATGTTTAGTCCTGTCATGTTGTACAGGATTGTGAGCAATACTGATGGCAGCCTTGTTGTCACAGTAAAGTCTCATTGTCTCCTTTTGAACCATATGTAATTCCATCAAGAAAATCTTCAACCATATGAGCTCACATATTCCTTGAGCCATTGCTCTAAACTCAGCTTCTGCACTTGACCTGGCCACTACAGGTTGTTTTTTACTTTTCCAAGTAACCAAATTCCCTCCAACAAATGTACAATACTCAGATGTTGACATTCTATTACTTATTGAGCCAGCCCAATCTGCATCTGTATAAGCTTCTACTTGAAGATGATGATTTTTGGAAAAAAGTAGTCTTTTACCAGGAGACCGTTTCAAGTACTGTAGAATCTTCATAACAGCTTCCATATGAACTTCACAAGGAGAATGCATAAACTGACTTACTACGCTAACAGCAAATGCGATGTTAGGTCCAGTATAAGATAGATAAATCAGCTTACCCACCAGCCTTTGGTATTGACCTCTGTCAACTACATTAATTTCAACAGTTGTTCTCAAGTTGTGGTTAGGATCGATTGGTGTATCCGCTGGTTTGCATCCTAGCATACCTTTTTCTTGAAGAAGATCCAGAACATACTTCCTTTGAGAAATAAATATTTCTTTGCTTGATCTAGCAACCTCAATTCTTAAGAAATATCTTAGAATCCCCAAATCGTTAATCTCAAACTCTTTGGCCAACACTTCTTTAAGTCTTCTTATCTCATCACGGTCATTTCCAGTAACAATGATGTCGTCAACATAAACAATCAGAATAACAATTTTTTCTTCTCCAGTGTGTTTGAAGAATATTATATGATCTGCCTGACTTTGAGTATAATCATAGCGTCGAATTGCTTTAATAAACTTTTCAAACCAGGCTCGGGGTGACTGTTTTAGTCCGTACAAGGACTTCTTCAACTTGCATACTTTTTTCTTGCCAAAAATGTCTTCAAATCCAGGAGGCAACTCCATGTACACTTCATCTTCTAGGTCTCCATGGAGGAACGCATTTTTCACAAGAAGCTGCTCTAAGTCCCAGTCGAGATTAGCTGCCAGAGAAAGGAGGATTCTGATTGAATTCATCTTTGCTACTAGTGCAAATGTTTCTTGGTAGTCGATTCCATAAGTTTGCGTGAATCCTTTTACCACAAGTCTTGCTTTATATCTCTCTGCCGTGCCATCAGTTTTGTATTTGATCGTAAAAACCCATTTGCATCCAACTGGTTTCTTTTCAGGTGGATGGTTCACAAGTTGCCATGTGTCATTTTTTTATAACGCTCTCATTTCTTCATAAACAGCTTCTCTCTACTTTGGAATCATAAGAGCTTCCTGTATGTTTCTTGGGACAGAATCAGAAGATAACAGACCAGTAACAAAGGCTTTAAAAGAAGAGGACAGCCTGTGGTAAGAAACAAAGTTTGAAATTGGATGCAAAGTGCAAGACCTAACCCCTTTCCTTTGAGCAATTGGAAGATCAAGATTAGAAAGCTCAACTGAATCAAGATTTTTTTGAATGTTAGGTACAAAAAAGTTACCTTTGTTTTCTAAATTTTCAGCGCTCGGCAAAGGTGACTGGTGGAGTTGAGGAGGCTGTATCTTGTTCCTTCTTGAGTAAACTTTTAGTTCATAGTCTCTATCTTGCACACACTTAAATGGAGTTTCAATTGGTGAAGACAAAGATTGGAAATTATTAGGATTAGGATGATCTACACTAGATGATGAAGATTTTGGCATCTCGGAGGAAATGTGTTCTTGAGGTTCAGGGATATTTAGGAACATATTTGGAGTCATAGACTGCGAAGAATCCTCTGGAACACTAGGAAATAAAGACTGATTTGGAGGCATAGGCTGAGAAGAATCCTTTGAAACGCTAGGAAATAAAGACTCATGGGTATTGGAATTAACCACATCTAGAGTAGACCAAAATAGATCTTCATCTTTGTCATGTCTAGTCTCCCCCTGAAGAGAAGTTTTGGGAAAGAAAGAAGTATTCTAAAAAAAAGTAACGTCCATTGACACAAAACATTTTCGAGTTGGAGGATAGTAACACTTGTAACCTTTTTGGGGAGGAGAATATCCTAAAAAGACACACCGAAGGGCTCTTGGATCTAGTTTCCCTCGATTTTGGTTATGAATATGAACAAATGCTACACAACCAAAAACTTTGGGTGAGAGAGAGAAAAACAGTTTTGATAAAGGATATGAATGTCTTAATGTGTCAAGTGGAGTTTTGAAATTTAAGACCCTTGATGGCATCCTGTTTATAAGATAAGTGGCAGTAAGAACAACTTCACCCCAAAAGATTTTAGGTACTGCCATGATAAATGTTAAGGCTCTAGCAACCTCAAGTAGATGTTTGTTTTTCCTTTCAGCAATTCCATTTTGTTGGGTTGTATCTACACAAGAACTATGATGTACAATCCCATGATTTGTTAGGTAAGAACCAAGTATTGAGGAAAAATACTCTCTTCCATTATCAGTGCGAAGAATTTGAATGTTGGCTTGGAATTGGGTCTTAATCATTTTATGAAAATTTTGAAATGTTCTGGCAGTTTCAGATTTTTCTTTGAGCAAATAGACCCAACTAACACGAGTATGATCATCAATGAAGGTAATAAACCACCTAGCCTCAGAAATATTATTGATACGTGAAGGACCCCAAATATCACTATAGATTAGAGAGAAAGGTTGTGACTCCTTATATGGTTGGGCAGGAAAATGAACTCGCACACTTCACATTGGAAGTCCTGCTGGTTTTTGTCCTTGAATAAATTAGGAAATAATTTTTTTAAATATGGAAAATGTGGGTGGCCTAACCTTTTATGCCAAAGTTTGATTTCTTAGTTGGAACTCGAATTAGAAGAGCTCAAGTGTGTGTAAGACAGATTGCTTAAACTTGCAGATTCACTTTCGAAGTAGTAGAGTCAATCGATCTCCTTACCAGTGCCAATCACCTTTCCCGTGCGCATGTCCTGAAATTCACAGTAGGAAGGAAAAATCTCAGCAACACAATTCAGATCTTAGGTTATTTTGCTAATTGAAAGCTAATTGCAAGAAAGTTTTGGAACATGTAAAGCATAATCTAGGAAAAGATTTTTTGAGATAGGAATACACCCTTTTGCCATCAGCAATCTTAACTTTCTGTCTGCCTGAACAAGGGTTATAGGAAGTATATAAATTGGAGTGGCTGGTCATATGATCCGTGACCCCTGAATCAATGATCCAAGAGTATCCTAAAAGTGAAGCAACATTTAAACTAGTAGAATGAACCAAGGAGCAAGAGGATGTAAGATTGACTCTAGTCGATCGCAAATGATAGTAAAAGCAGAGATAGACCAGTTTAAATAACAATAGTATGACTAACAAGATTGAAAAAGAAAAATCCAATTGGCTTAGATAATTCAAAATTATACTGATATCCTCAAAGGAAGTGATAAACTGATCCACAAATGTTGAAGAAGTATTAGCCCCAAACTGATTCAACCTGAACCACCCAGATGCAAGTTGACTTGGCATAGCTTGTTTCAGATTCTAACTAAAGTAGACGCAAGTCTAAAAGATCCTTGAACAGTGGTTGCAACAATGCTGACTTGAATTGAACAGGATATGTTGGTAAAGTTTCACTCCTTCAATTCCAGAAGTGTAGATCTGTTCGTAGCAGCCGAAGCAATACACACTGTCGAATAATTTTTCTGGCAATTAATACCGATTTAAAGAATCAAAGAGACAGAGCTCTGATACCATGTGGAAAAGAATAATTTTTCTCACTATATATCTTTCTAATCAATAGTTACATATTTATAGGAAAAAACATAATCTATTCTTTCCTAAAATAACTCCTAAATTAATTCCTCTAATGTTGCTAATTTAAAACTCCTATAATTATGCTAATTACAGCTAACTAAAAGATATTTTTCACAGAAAATAATTCTGACCTACAATTTGAGAGGTAGGTCAATCTCTCCCAAACTCCTAATTACTCCTGACATTAGACAAAACTCAACATAAATCTTAAATGACTTCTTAATCTCTTATTTATGCTTGAATCCTAATTAATAATAAAATTACTAAATTGCCCTTGCCCTTTTGTATTTGCGCTTAACACAAGTTTTCATTGGTCTAACATTAGTCCCCTCCGAAAAAGACACCTTGTCCTCCAGGCGAAATCCAAAAAACTGCTACCTCTTCTTCCTTGGATTCTTCCCCACCTTCCTCCTCATCACCCACTGTCAGGACTTGTAGTGTTTTGTCCTTACATCAATACCCTGTTGAAAATTTCTCGTCGCATCAAAAACACAACCCCTTCGTCTTCTTGTCCTGAATGTCTGTCTCTGTGAGGCGTTTGAAAGTCACCCCCAATCGTGCCCCACTAACTCGATCCCTTTGGGAATCTCTCTGTAATCCCATTATTTGTGTTTTCTGGCTTTCCGGTGGTGTGCTTTGAAACTTTCGCTGAAACCCTAAGGTTTGGGTTTTCTGTCCTACCAAAGGTGTGCTGTTTCAGTATGAAAAACCTGACTGAATTGCTCCTATTAACCTGTTCTGCTGTGTTCTTATCCTCAATCTTATGTGCCAACTCCATTGTCTCCCCTAATCCTCTTAGCCTTTGCAAGTGTAGCGAGGCGCGAATTTCTGGCTTTAGTCTCTTCATAAAATTCCCTTCCAATACCGCCTCTGGGATTCCCCCTAGCTGACCCGATAGCAACTCAAACTTCTCCTTATACTCCATGACCGTTTTCTTTTGGGTCAGGGCTAAAAACTGTTCATGTAGATCCCCCTCTTGAGTGGCCTGAAACCTCTCCAACAGCCGGTCCTTAAATTCACCCCACGACCTCAATGGTTGTCGTTGTTCCCGCCATTGAAACCACGCGAGAGCCTTTCCCTCCAAACGTAATGCCGCTGCCATCATTTTTTCTCTTTTTGAGAATCCATTGATGGCGAAATAGCGCTCGACCCTATAAACCCATCCGTAGGCATCCTCGCCTTCGAAAATGGGCATTTTCAATTTCCTTATCCTAGAATCTTCTCCAAAATTGAGTCAACCCCGCCCAATTTCGCGCCATCGAAGGCCTCCAACCTCCCGAATCTACTCTGCACAAATCTCGAAGACCCAGCCCAAAATTCTCCTTGCCTAGCTGCATTCTGGTCATAACCGCTCCCTCTCTTGCCGGTAACCCCTCCTCCTAACCATTCGCCCCTAAATCCGACCTGTCCAGACCCCAAACCGCCCTGCTTGGGCCTAAATCCAGCCTGCTCCGGCCCACAGCAGCCTTGCCCAGCCCGCCTTGGCCCAAAACTGCCCTGCCCAGCCCAAAATTCGGATTGCCCAGGCCATGCATCAACCCCAAACGCCGCCGAGTCTCCAAGCCCGGCCAACCCCAAATCCCGCGCGCCCCATTTTGGTGCCGAAACGCCAATTCCCAACCCTAAATTGTCTCCTCCAGTCGTGTAACCCTTAGATCCATCGCCCTCAGCCGCAACCCAGCCTCCTTCGCCACGCTTGACGCCAGGAAAGGCTTCCTTAGGCGGTAAGTTCCCTAGGCCGACCTTCCCGCCACCAAATCCGCCATGAACTGTTGCCCCAACCCATGCGAGACTGGTAGTTTTCGGCCATCTGCCCTCTGTGCCGTTGCCGAGCACGAGTTCTGTGTCACTAGATCATTCTCTCGCCACGCTCCTTAGCCTATTGATACTGTTGGTAGTGGGTTGAGGTGGAGTTTCGTCAATTTTAGCAACATGGCTTCAAGGGATAAAAATTATTGTTGAACGTTATTAAATCGCTCGTCAATAGTGGCCTTGAGCGGTCCAATCTCCGCTTTCAATTTTTCTTCAAGCGCGTCCACTTTCTTTGCTACCATTCTCCCATGATTCTTCCTCTGATACCACTTTGATAGGACTTAGGGCTAAATTAGGGCTGATTTTTATTGATTAAATCAAAAGAAAGAACAATCCGGACCTAGAATTCGAGAGTTAAGTCAGCCTCTCCCAAACTCCTAATTACTTCTAACACTAGACAAAACTCAACATAAACCCTAAATGACTCCTTAATCTCTTATTTATACTTGAATCCTAATTAATAATAACATTACTAAACTGCCCCTGCCCCTTTATATTTGCGCTTAACACAAGTTTTCATTGGTCTAACATAGTTTAATATATTATCTGTCATTTTTCTGTAATTCTTGAGTTCTATAATATTTTCCTTTAGTTTACTTTCATGTTTCTGGCTAATGTTTGCTTGTCTACAATTGCAATAGTTGAAGGGAAGGATTTGAAATTGGTAGATGCTCCTGTTTCTGGTGGTGTTAAAAGGGCATCCATGGGAGAACTGACGGTGCGCAAAGGCCTTTCCTTTAAGGAAATAGATTTAATTAATTTTGTTGACTAAAATGTAGTTTTTATTATATATTTTTTTTATTAGATAATGGCTGCTGGCACGGATGAATCGCTTAAAAGTACGGGTTCAGTCCTCTCAGGTGAGGAGCATGCAGTATAAAATCTATTCGTGGTGGAAAGAAATCTAAATTTCCATAGGCTGATCCTTCGTGGTTTACCATTAACAGCATTAAGTGAGAAGCTTTATGTCATTAAAGGGGGCTGTGGTGCTGGAAGGTATATCTCAATTGTATTATCATTTAATTAAAATATTTGGTCTGTGGGGAATGATTTTCATTTTACATTTTTCTTATGTAATATTCTCTAGTGGCATAAAGATGGCTAATCAGTTGCTTGCTGGAGTCCATATTGCATCAGCTGCTGAGGCCATGGCTTTTGGAGCTCGATTAGGTCTGAATACCAGAGTTTTGTTCAACATCATCACCAACAGTGGAGGAAGTTCTTGGTATGTGTCATGCACAAATAATTAAAATGATGGAAATTATCAGTCATCCACCCAAAAATTGCCATGTTATAAAAAATGCTACAAAAGTTGGAATTTGTTCGATTTCCACCCATTATTTGCAATTTGTATCCGTTGCCACCAAAAAGATAGAATTACCCTTACAAAATAACCACCACTATAGTTGTGTTTGCTTTTGTTTTGTAATTTTGTATGGGTAATTATGTCGTTTTGGTGGATGATTGATACAATTTGTATGCATTGGGTGCAAAATTAAACAAATTCAAAATTCTGTAATATTTTTAATATTCTAATATTCCATTGATTCTTGAGAAAACCGGAATAAAGGAGGTTTGCTGGTAGATGGGGGCCAGATTTGTAATACCAAGTGTTTAGCTCTGATACCAAACTAATGCGGGAGAAATTTAATGTTCTAATAGTCGGTGATTCTTGAGAATACTGAAATAAAAAAAGGGTCTAAACTCATGTTAATTCAAAAGAATACTTGTGAATCTAGGGGGATAAGATAAAATTCCACAGAATGCCGAGAATTGACTAAACTCAAAATCTCACACAGAGCTTTGAAAATTGAAAAAATTACTGAACTCCAATATGCCTTCTAAGGTTAAAAAAGAGGGCTATTTATACTTCTAGTAATTATCCTAAACCATAAAGAAAAAGGAAAAAAAAGTTCTAAACTATTAAGAAAAAGAACAATAAACTTTACAATAAAGGAAACTGATTTAACTAGGAAAGGAATTCCTAATCGGCATCAGTTCTTCATCATCAAAAAACAATTAGTAAAAATATGGAAAACTCCAGATCTGTCAGCTAATGTCATCGGATACTGGTCCATCGAAATTGTATTATATTTTGCATGGGTTCCAACAGGACAATTTCTGGCTATCTCTCTGATGCCATATGGTATAGATGAATTTGTCATGTTCAAGTTTATACAGAGAAACTTTAATGACTTGATAAAACTGAAATTCATAAACCTTATGATTATATTAAATACTAGATTGGATTTTTTTACACTAAAAACATATTTTTATATTATTATTTTGAAATAATATCTCAAATATATTTGTTATAGAATTTTAATTTGGAAATATATTATGTCAAACACAGGTCAATACTAAGGATCCTCATAATGCAACTCAATTTTTTTTTTTTTGAATCCTATTATAATTTTTTAAAATTGTTTCAGGATCATGAACCAAACTATTACAGAGATGTTCTATAGTATTATTGTATGCTTTTTTATAAGCTTAAATTTCTTTTTTTATTTTTTTGAGCCATTGGTTACTTAATATGATATCAAAGTCGAAATATTGTGTTCGAATTCTCCATGTGCACATGCTTGAATCTTTAGCTGCATATGCTTTTTTTTTTGGGGGCATACTCTATCTATGTGTCACCAACATCAAATTAGGGGGATGCACTAGAGATTAAATGCTATTATTGGCGCATATGAAATTCATAGGATCGGGAAGGCTTTCTGTGCACTGGTGCTCCGAGCGATCTTTTATTGAAGTCAGGTGCTCAATCTTTACTTAACATATGAAACTGCTTGTACAAAAGCATGCTGGGGTTGCATGTGCCACCTTAGTAGTGATCATAGAAGCACTTGGGTATGTATGCTATTAAACAAAAAGTAAAGTCCTAATATTTTACTCAAGTCCTTCAAGTTTACAAGAATAGTAGCAATTAAAATTCAGTAAATGTATGTGCATTCTGTGATTTATTGACGGTGCCGTAACCGAAATTTTCATCTGCTATCCCAATGCTGGATTCATGATGGAGTCCTTATTAGGCATGCGCAGTCATGCACTATAATCAGAATTCTTCATAATTGAAGCATTTTAATGTTTGTTATCTCTTACTAAGATTTCAACCTCTCTCTTGTGGTATACATGTGCAAACACAGAGCAGAGCATAATTGTACCCCCTGCGTACCATAGATGGAGCTTTCTTGTATAGTAATTGTAACTATGCACGGTCAGATGGTGCTAGTGTCACCGTAGTTCTTGTATATATGTGTATAGTTGTACAATTCTGTAGCTTGTGGTTATCACGATTTACAAATTAATAATTCAACTTCCCCTCAATAAAACAAGCTTCAAGCAGCCCTCCTTTTTTTTTTTAATTACTGTTCTTTTTTGCTTAAAACTATAAAACAAAATAAACTACCATGGGTATTCCAACTTTATAAATTAGTCCTTACCAAATTTACTTCTTTTGCAGGATGTTTGAGAATCGTGTTCCACATATGTTGGACAATGACTATACGCCATATTCTGCCCTTGATATCTTTGTGAAGGACATGGTTAGCTAGATCACTGGCTCCCCCAATTTGTTGAACGTATAAATACTATTTCAATACTAATAGGTAGCTGCTGTTTTTCTTAACCTTGTTAAATTTCTACAGGGTATTATTGCCCGTGAATGTTCATCACAAAGAGTTCCACTGCATATTTCTACCATTGCACATCAACTGTTCCTTGCAGGTGCAGTGTATTCTGTTTCTGTTGTACTCATGTTTGACATTTTATGCTTCACTGAATTGACTTGCCATATAAATGTTATATGTCTCTATTGTACTCATGTTTTACATTTTAATGCTATACTGAGTGGACTTGCTGTATAAATGCTGTATGCTTTTCAATTTTTTATTTATTTCTAATAAGAATCGGTGTAAACAGTGTAGAAATGAAGTGTTCTTTACTTGGTGCTGGCATTCAACCCTATATTAGTGGGAGTTAAATCTTTTCATAGTGAATCCATTGATGTTTACTATAAGTAGAAATGAAACTAATTAAGTGAAAAAAAAAAAGTTATTATTTATTAGCTCTAATTTTAAGATGTAATGTGTTACTAAGGGGAGATTGAGGGAATATCACACTGCTGCTTGCCTCTTTCCGTATTTTCCTTTGAGTTTACTGTCTTTTAGGTATCATCTATTAATCTTGTTTGACCAAGATTTTCACCTTCCTTTTTAGCTTAATCTAGTAAGCATCTGGAAGGTTGCTCCTTGATTATGCATTTCCGAACTAAGTTCCTGTGTCCTAATAAAGTATTTTGGGAAACACTGGCCTGCTACATTGAAAAGAAGTGTATATGATTTGTGTTCCAATTTGTGTATGCAATAAGGAAAGTTTCTTGGAGTTCTCTGACTTGTGGCTTAAAGTCTTCCAAAGAATGGTGGCAATTTGGGTTAGCATGTCATGTCAATTTAGGGCCAACATGGCTTTGAGCCGTTTATTAATTGTATTAAGAATTCCAAACACTAACCTGACACAATTATTAAATTTATCATAATGGTGCATCTCATTTAACATACTTTTAATATATATCCTAAAATTACACCCACTTAACATGTTTTAAAAATTTTCTCTAAAATATTTTGTAGTACTACCTGCTCAAACACTCATCAACTTTTGTCCAAATACAAGTAGAACTTTGACAATTATAACATGGTTCTATTGGGAAAAAAAAATCTACAAGATATGATTAATTGAATATTTAATTGTGTCATAACTGGGTTGACATGTTCGGAATTCTAAATCTGAACTCCACACAATTAAATAGGTGAAACGGATTTGACACGATTGATAATCGCATTCGGTTGAGGTGTTGTGTCACAAATTACCACCATTATTGAAAACCAGCAATACATATTTAAAGTGAAATTCCATATAGGCAGGGAAGTCCTTTCCTATTTAGTATTTGTTGCATATGAAATTCTATCTGTAGAATTTGTGCTAGTTAATTGCCATTAAATTCTCATATTGTTACCATTGAGCAGGCTCCGCTGCTGGCTGGGGTCGTCAAGATGACGCTGCTGTGGTTAAGGTATGTCTTTAATGCCAGGTCATGATCTAAGGCTTATTCTTCAAATTAGGAAAACAAATTGTTTATGACCTTTTGTTCTCAACGGAAAAAGTGAAATTTGTTCATGACATTTTATATGGAGTCATCCACAATTAGTTTGAGTGTGACTATTGATTTTTGCAGTGTTGATAATTATCACACACATGGTTATGTTCATTCAAATCAAATCTGACAGAAGAGGAAGCTTCTGGTTAATGAGACTGAACTAGATTTGGTTAATGTTTAAAATGCTAAATCCTGATAGTTTCCCTTTAGCTGTAGTTTGTAGGCTGATCCAACACGAATTGTTCTGAATTAGAATAAATACATAAAAGAAACAGGAAGGATTTACTACATTTTGTTAATTTTTATAGGTCTATGAGACACTATCTGGTGTTAAAGTTGAAGGAAGGTTACCCGTTCTTAAGAAAGAAGTTGTCTTGCAATCTCTTCCATCTGAGTGGCCTCTGGATCCCATTGATGATATAAAAAGACTGATTAGAAAGAATGCAAAGACTCTGATTGTTCTAGATGATGATCCAACAGGGACCCAAACTGTTCACGGTATTGAAGTTCTAACAGAATGGTGTGTCTTTTGCTCTTTTTAAGTTTGTCCTTTTGTTTTGCTGATTGGGAGCTTGACTTTGTTGGAATTTATGGCTAGAATTTATATCGCATATTGTTTCTGATCCGATATTGATGCATTTTCTTTTCAGTAGTAAAATTGTATCATTTTAGATTTTACTCTATTCGGTAACTAGAAACCAGGTAGAACATAAGATCTTTCCCAGCATTGGATCTTTCTAAAAGGTCTGTTTAATTTTTTCTACTTGGATTATTTTCTGCAGGAGTGTTGCGTCACTTGTTGAGCAGTTTAGAAAAAAGCCTTTATGTTTTTTCATTTTGACTAATTCCAGAGCACTAAGCTCTGAAAAGGTAATGTGCTTTCTTTCTAGGTGGATATTTTTTTTTTTTTAAAATCCCTCCTGCTCATTTCTCATTGCCATAGGAATTTTTCTTTGTGCCAACTTTTTTCAGACTTGTGTTTCTGACTGGAGGATTAACATTTTACAGGCCAGTTCATTAATTACTGATATCTGCAGAAACCTACATACAGCAGCTAATTCAGTTGAGAATACTGAATATACAGTAGTTTTAAGAGGTGATTCAACATTACGTGGTCATTTTCCAGAGGCAAGGATTGTTATAACTAATATAACCATATAGAGCCAGTAGTATTACAAGTTGAACTTTTAATTGCATCATGACACTGCTGTCATATTTCCATAGGAAGCAGATGCTGCTGTTTCAGTACTAGGAGAGATGGATGCATGGATAATTTGCCCCTTTTTTCTTCAAGGAGGCCGTTATACTATTGAGGATGTACACTATGTTGCAGATCTTGATCGGTACAATTTACTTCCTTTTCTGTTCCTCATTTCGTAAGACGCACACATACTCAGAGAGTCAGAGATTGGATTTGCTGAAGTTGACATGGTTTAAATGATGTTGCTTGTAGGCTTGTTCCTGCTGGAGACACAGAATTTGCTAAAGATGCTTCTTTTGGCTTCAAGTCTTCAAACCTCCGAGAGGTACAGATAATTATATTTTCTACTTGAAAAGCACACCATTTCAAAAATAGCTGAAGTGATTTGAGGTTTGATTATCTTTTCACAATTATCTGTATCTAAATTCAGTGGGTAGAGGAGAAAACATCTGGATGCATCCCAGCCAGCAGTGTTGCTTCTATTTCCATCCAACTTCTGAGGAAAGGAGGACCAGATGCTGTGTGTGAGTGTCTTTGCAGTCTGCAGAAGGTAAAGGGTATTTATGGATGTGTCCTACTTTATGTGGATGTGTCGGTATGTAATGCAGATGAAAATTAATGAGTTATAATGGTAATCATGGCTTCAAAACGTGGACCAATCTGGCCAGTCGAACTGGAATATCCATGAACTGGCCTAGGCAATGCTTCAGTGAGCTATTCTTCCAGTATGTAGTTAAAGACTTAAACAACGTTGTTGGAAAATGATCAAAACAACTAAAAATAAAATAGCATATTAGGAGTTTTTAGTAACTTGAAAACCACCCACGGGTTTATAAATGATTCATCGCACTTAAGAAAATGAGAAAATTAGGATTCCATTTGAACGCTTACATGCTACAACTAGGTCTCATCGCATTTCTTTTTTATTTTTTTTGGAGAAATGTTTATACAATGTCTAATTTCAATATGAAATGCATTTAGTACCTACAGGTGTAAAAAGAGGATGGAAGGAAAGAAGCTAAAGTTTTATGAACTGTACATCTTCAAAGACATTTTCTAACAATGCAGTGATGCTATTCAAAATTGTTTCTTCACTAGACTAAGTTCTGCTTAACTTGGAATTGAGTTGGTTCTAATTGTTATGTGCTAAATGCATGCTGGAAAAAATTAGCAATATCTCTAATCTCTTAGTGTTATATAGAGTCACTTTATAAATATGATGTTTCAATTGTTATTAACTGGATTTGTATAGATTCATTGGACATGATATAATTAAATAAATGATTTTTATAATTGGATTGACAAGTCATAATTAGATAATAAATTTTCAAACCGTAACCCGAGTCTTTTGTAAAATGTCGTGAGTGACAGTTCAAAAAAAAAGTTGAAAATGATGTCTACTTGACAGCCACTAGTCACTGACTAAACAGAAAGTAGCATGTTTAAATATTTGAATATGGTTGATTTTTCTTACATGTATTATAGAATTATAAATGTATAGCTGAAAGGCTGCTAACAGAAATGAAAAGGGTAAATGATCTATGAAACAAAGTGAAGCAGTTGCATCATTGATCATTTGTTTTATTGCTTTGCACTGTACAATATGACATCAGGGAAAGCCGTTGTGTGAATTCATCCTGGATGCATGAAGAAAATCTCCAAGGGTTGGGAAATGTATTTTTTATACATTTTATTTTGTGACACACATGCATTTTGCACTCTTGAAAAGCTAACACATGAAGCTTCTTTATGATATTGTGAGAAATTTAAGGATTCGGACATTGAATAATTCACCACGATTCTAATATATTTTGTGAAGTAGGGATCTACATGCATAGTAAATGCTGCTAGTGAAAGAGACATTGCTGTCTTTGCTGCTGGAATGATCCAGGCAAGATATCCAGCTGCTCTTATACTGTTTCTTTTAACCTATTCCTGCTTTGGCAAGCCTTGCGGAAAGTATTAATGTTCTTTTCTTATCCTATGATCAATTGACAGGCGGAATTAAAGGGAAAGTCTTTTTTGTGTCGCACTGCTGCTAGCTTTGTTTCTGCCCGTCTTGGAATTGTTGCGAAAGCTCCTATTCTGCCAAAGGATCTAGGAAATAAAATAGAAAGTACCGGTGGACTCATAGTTGTGGGGTCTTATGTACCAAAAACAACAAAACAGGTTGACTACTTATTCAGAATTCCATCTTGATGTTGATTCTTCTATGTGATTCATGAATGATTTTTTAAACACTCCACAGGTTGAAGAACTTATATCACAGAGTGGTCGTTTCATAAGAAGCGTTGAGGTACCCAGCATGAAATGTCTCTGTTTTATTCTGTGCTTTTACTGCAAGAATATCGAAACAATCTATCAGCTATATATATATCCTAGGTATCAGCTTGTTTTCAGTTGCTTATTGTAGCCAGCCAACTACAGTTGAGCCACTTTGCGTGCCTATTATTGTTAGCACAAGGGAACTCATCTCTAACCTTTCTTATGAATAGGTTTCTGTCGATAAAGTTGCCAAGAAGTCAATAGAAGAAAGGCAGGAGGAAATTATTAGAGCAGCTGAGATGGCAGATGTTTTCCTTCAGGCTCGGAAAGATACTCTATTAATCACGAGCCGAGTACTCATAACTGGAAAAAGTTCGTTTTCCTAAAAAATAATCTCAATTGTTTATTGATTGCTACATGTTCATCTAATTGTGCCTTGAGTATATTTACACGTGAAATTTATTACTACAAATGGAATCCAGATTGAGAGGCATTTGGTATGTCAGTTATCTTCAGTATCATTTGTTGTTTACTGGATAGAAAAGAGCTTTTTCTTTCCTTCTTCAAGTGGCAAAGATAACTTTTTATTTTATCCAATGACATGTTATTTTTTTCATTTTTGGCAGCTCCTTCTGAGAGTTTGGAAATCAATTTGAAGGTGAGCTCTGCGTTGGTGGAAATAGTTAGGCGGATAACCACAAGACCTCGTTACATTCTTGCAAAGGTATACTAAATTCTTTAACTAACTGAGTAGCCCTTTGGTATGATTGAACCAGCAGCTGGCTAACTTATTGAATGCCATCTGCTTCCTTTTGTTTTTTTTTTTGAATTTTTGGGTTCAAGACTACAGAAAAATTTTTAGATTATTTTATACGTAATTATATTACATGATTCTTTAAAAAAAATTTCACAATAATTAACAAGGTTTATTAAATCTAATGTTTGAAACCTTTCAGACTAATAAACCTAATGTTTGAAACCTTTCAGACATCACATTTTAAATAGTGATTTACAAAAATGAAGGCATTTTTCACTTATTTTGACTAGTTTTGCATATTTGACATATAATATGTCAATCAAAATACCTTAGGAGAATGAAAGTGCTCGAAGATTTTCACTATTTTATCCCTGACTTTAAGATCTGGTCACTTATTTTGACTAGTTCTGTATATTTGACATGTAATATGTCAATCAAAATACCTTAGGAGAATGAAAGCCCTCGGAAATTTTCTCTATTCATATCCCTGACTTTCAACCCCTTTTGAGATCTGAAGACAAATTCTAAAAAAGGTTGGCTGAGTATGTTTTTATGAATTGATGGCATGCATAGCTCAAAACCTTGTTGATGATTTTATGTATACACTTACTGCGGTTGTTTTAGGGTGGAATAACCTCTTCTGACATTGCTACAAAAGCTTTGGAAGCAAAACGTGCCAAAGTTGTTGGACAAGCTCTAGCTGGTGTTCCCTTGTGGGAGCTTGGTCCTGAAAGCAGACATCCAGGAGTTCCATATGTTGTGTTTCCTGGTAAATTTGAGTTCTATTTCAATTCGTTCTGCATGCTGTTTAGATTATGAATTTAGATCTTAAATTTAGAAATTTGCTTTAGGTAATGTTGGTGACAATAATGCAGTCGCAAATGTAGTGAGGTCCTGGGCTCGCCCAGTCAGAATTTCATCAACTAAGGAGCTTCTTCTTGTAAGGATCATTCTTAAAGATTTTACTATTAAATATATCCTCAGATACTGACAATTTTTATTCCATATAAAGAATGCAGAAAAAGGTGAATATGCTGTTGGAGCATTCAATGTCTATAACATGGAAGGAGTCGAAGCAGTTGTTGCTGCTGCTGAGGAAGAACGTAGCCCTGCCATTTTACAGGTTAGACGCACTTTTTTCAAAGTTCAGTATGCAATTTGGCATGACCAAATACTGACACTTAGTTATGCATAACTATCATTGGAGCTGTGAATTGGTCAGTTTCACCCTAAATGTTTAAAATGTTAAATGTTTAGATTACTCTTGTGATGTCATCAATTATGAATGACGGTTAACAGTTTGGCAGAGGTTTATACAAATTACAAACTTAGGCTGGAAAATTAAATAAATTAAAACTTTTGTTGTATTTTTTATAGCAGGGTAAACTTAAGGTAGATAACTGATAATTTTCCAAAAGCTTTCCAAATTCTTACTTCATGCCATGCTCTATTTTTATTCAGTCACCTCAACATTACCCATTGTTGAGTTACAGTTCGTAATGTGGGATGCCGAACTTTGAGCCCCTTTTTTGTTTTAATTTATCAATTAAAATTGGATCTGCAAATGGGACGAGTCTCCCAAAAAAACTTTCGCCATTCTTTCTTTGAGATATGCTTGATTTTTGTTAAATCAGTTCATCACTGCCCATTGCAAAACAATCCTTCAAAGTGGTTGTTATATATACATTTATATATATATATATATAGACACACACACACACACATTTATATATTACTAAGGTTAACTTTATTTTTCTATATTTTTTAACTTTTATTTAATTGTTTGTGCTTTCAAGCTATTTTGTGTGCCAACTATTGGCTATCATGCCTAGAATGTGTGTCCAAAATAAATTATTTGAATTTCAGCCCTTGTCTGTCTGACCTTTTTTTATTACCTATAAAATGTGGTAAACTACTGATAGCCATTTCCAGCACACATGCGGTTTGTGAAATGAGCAACTTATATAGTCTTGCACTACACAAATGGAATGCAAATTGTAAACAATCCCAAAAGATAAATCTACCTACAATGCGGCTTCAAGGAGATGCTTTGTGAGCCTTCATCTAAACTTTAGATACTTCTAATGGATCCGCTGGCCAAAATTATGTCTAACTTCTGAAGGGGTGGTCACCAAAGTAAAATGAATAATGGTAATTGAAAGATTATCTTTATGGAATATGAATACTGCCTATAGCATTCATATAGAATATGTCAGGTTTCAATCACAAATATTTGTTTTTCAAGACTGTTTTTTGGAATATGAAGGTGAAGAAGAATCTCCTGTGAGTAAACTTGTTATCTAAATAATGGTGGGTGACTTATAGATTTTTATTGTTAATATGTGTAAACAGAGGAGAAGAATAAAACTTTTCTTATTTTTTAAGTACCTATAACAGCCAGTACAATAGGGTTAATTTATAGGACTACACATTCCTAATTTAACTTCCTAATTTTTGGAAATATACAAATAAGGAATAGCTGTACAAATCAGACAAATTAGACAACTAATCCTAGAAATCAGGAAGGTCAACTAATCTAATCTTTCCATATTTTCTGCACCCCCCCTCAAGTTGGTGTATAGATATTAATCATGCCCAACTTGTCAATGAAAGATTCAAACTTTGGTCTGAAGTGTCCGTTGGTAAGAACAGCTGCTGTTTGTTGCTCTGAATGGATGAACAGCATACAAATAACTCCATTCTCTAGCTTTTCTTTAATAAAATGCCTATCAATCTCAATGTGCTTCGTACGATCATGCTGAACTGGATTATTTGCAATGCTTATTGCTGATTTATTATCACAGATCAATCTCATAGGTGCTTCAATATCTAATTTCAGTTCTCCAAGGACTCTTTTAATCCATAATACCTCAGAAACTCCATTTCCCATGGCCTTAAACTCGGCTTCAATACTACTCCTGGCAACCACGTTTTGTTTTTTGCTTCGCCAAGTAATTAAATTTCCCCATAAGAACGTACAATAACCAGATGTTGATCTTCTATCTAAAACTAAGCCTGCCCAGTCTGCATCTGTGAAGACTTCTACACTCCTTTGATCACTCTTCTTAAATAACAACCCTCTTCCAGGTGTACTCTTTAAATACCTGAGAATCTTGTGAACTGCCTCCAAATGTTCCACATAAGGTGAGTACATATATTGACTTACAACACTAATGGCAAAGGCAATATCAGGTCTTGTGTGAGATAAAAAAAAAATGAGTTTCCCTACAAGACGTTGATATCTACCTTTATCAACTGGAACTCCATCAGAAACCTCTCCTAACTTCTGATTAGGATCCACGGGCGTATCACTTGGTCTGCAACCACTCATTCCTGTCTCCTCTAGCAAGTCCAGAACATTATTTATTTGTGACAAAAATTCCCATTCTAGATCTTGCAACTTCCAAACCTCGGAAATAGCGTAAAGGACCCAAATCCTTAATTTCAAATTCCGATGCCAGGTGCTTCTTCAGCCTACTCATCTCATCACCATCGCTCCCAGTAAGTATTATGCCGTCTACGTGTACAATCAGGACAGCCATCGTTCTACCATGTGTGTGTTTCACGAACATTGTATGATCAGATTGTTCTTGACTATATCCTTCTTTTCAAACAAACCTGGTAAATCTCTCGAACCAAGCACGAGGAGATTGCTTCAGTTCATAAAGGGATTTCTTCAATTTACACACCTTTCCTCCGAACTTGTCTTCAAAGCCAGGGGCGCACCTAAATATACTTCCTCTTCCAATTCTCCATTGAGAAACACATTTTTAACATGTAGTTGAAACAATGGCCACTCCAAATTAACAGCTATAGAGAGTAGTATTCGAATGGTATTTAGTTTGGCTACGAGAGCAAATGTCTCTTGATAATCAACTCCATAGGTTTGTTTGAATCCTTTTGCTACTAACCTTGCTTTATAGCGTTCCAAGGATCCATCTGAGTTGTATTTCACAATGAAAAATCCACTTGCAACCAATAATCAATTTTCCTTTAGGCAAATAAACCATCTCCGACGTTCTTTTTTTTTCTAGAGCCTCTATTTCTTCACGAAAAACCTTCTTCCATTTAGGAACCTTCCTGTATAGACTTAGGTATATCCACACTTGACAATTGTGAGACAAAAGTATGATAAGATGATGACAGGTTCTTATAAGACACAAAATTGGAAAGGGGATGTTGAGTACATGATCTAATTCCTTTCCTAAGAGCAATGGGAAGATCTAGAGGGTCAGAATGTGCTTGTGGGACAGATAAAGACTGAGACTATAAATTTAGAGATTGTACCTGGGTTTTCAGAATCAGTGTTATTCGGATTTGGAATTAGATCAGATTCATGGCGTTGAGGAAGTATAGCTGCAGCTTTCTTACTATGAATCCGTTCCTTCCTAGTGTATGTTTTCCCGAATAATCTCTCATCATTGAAGTGTGTCTTGTCTATTATCCTAGTGTCAGTTTTATGTTCAAGCACTAAGGTAGTCCTCCTATCCTCCTTATTCAAGGTATTAGGATTAAAAATTGCAGTTTCAATATTTGTCTTACCATTAATACTCATGTCAAGCTCAAACACCAAGTCTTCATTTCCTTTCCCCCCTTGAAGTGGAGGATTAAAAAAACTTTGAAACTCAAAGAATTTAACATCCATCGTGACAATATTTTTGTTTGTTAGGATCAAAACAAGGAAAATAGCCCAGAAAAACACATTTTACAGCCCGTAGATCTAGCTTATCCCTATTATGATTGTGTATGTGTACAAAGGTAACACATCCAAAGACCTTTAAAGGTAAATCTGAAGTCAAATGTGTCATTGGAAAGAATTTTTTTAAAACTGTCAATGGTGTTGGAAAGTTCAAAACTCTTGATGGCATCCTGTTAATAAGATATGTAGCAGTAAGAATTGCTTTCCCCCATAAGTATTTAGGAGCTTTATTGGTGAACATTAAAGACCTAGCTACTTCTAGGAGGTGCTTATTTTTTCGTTCTGCTATCTCGTTTTGTTGAAGAGTGTCAGTACAAGAGCTGTGATAAACAATTCTTTTTTTTAAGAAAAATGACCCCAATATTTGATTAAAGTATTCCTTTCCATTGTCACTTTGAAACACTTGAATTTTTGTTTGAAATTGTGTTTCAACCATATTATAAAAGTTTTTAAAATATGTTCTGCTTCAGATTTTTCTTTGAGTAGATAGATCAAACTTAGGCATGTATGATCATCATCTTTTTCCAAAATTGGTTAATGTCCTAGAGGGACCTCACACATCACTATGAATAAGGATAAAAGGCTTGGATGCTTTATATGGTTGAATAAGAAAAGATGCACAATGGTGTTTAGCTAACTGACAAATATCACATTGAAAAGACAATAGAAGTTTATTACGAAACAAGTTTGGAAACAAATACTTTAAATATAAAAAGTTAGGATGGTCTAACCTACGGTGCCATAACATTATTTTATTATCAGTAGAACTAAAGCATGTTTTGAGATTCGAAATTTTCTGTTGCTGACACATGGAGTTCCCATCATCAAAGTAATTGAGACTGCAATACTCTCTAGCATTGCCAATCATCCTCCCCGTATCCAGTTCTTGAAATTCACAACAATTTGGAAGAAATTTAGCACAACACTTTAAATCACGAGTTATTTTACTTCCAGACAAAAGATTACAAGAGAGATTTGGAACATGAAGGACATTGTGAAGAACGAAAGTATGAGAGATAACAATTGACACTTTCCCAGCAATTGCCGAGAGGGAGCCATCAGCGATCTTAATTTTTTGATTGCCTGCACGAGGACTATAGAAAGAAAACAATTTAGAGCATCCAGTCATATAATCAGTGGCACCTGAATCTAGTATCCATGGACAAAGAGGAATAGCAGACACATTAAATACAGCAGATTGAAGATAATTACCTTTCTGGGCTAAGGAACAAGAAGAAGATACTGGATTAGTCGCTTGTGTGGACTGAAAAAGTTTATACAATTGTTCTAACTGTTCCTTACTGAATGAAGGTGTCGTAGCTGTAGTTGCAGTGTTTCTATTCTCCTCAATGGCTGAGTGGAAGGCCTTTGAGTCACGGTTGACTGACTAAAATTTCGTGGCTTCCAATTACGAGGTTTTCTGTGTAAATTCCAACAAGTCTCCCTAGTGTGACATGGTTTGTGGCAGTGATCACGCCACCTTTTTCTCTTTCCTTGTTCTGCCGTGCTTGGGATGGGGTATTATTGTGATTAATCCCTGTCATTAAGGCTGAAACTTCTGGAGCAGATACGGTTTTTTCTCCTAACATCACTTTGTGTCGACCTTCCTCTCGTCGTACTTCTGAAAATACTTACTGGATTGATGGCAAAGGAATTCTGCCAATAATCCGCCCTCACACTTCATCAAGGCTCTTATTCAAACCTGCCAAAAATTCATAAACACGATCATCTTTAATTCGTTTTAAATAACGATCACTATTTGTCATACAGGCCCAATCATCTTCATAGTAGAGATCAAGCTCCTGCCATAAGGCCTTCATCTTGATGTAATGCTCAGAAACCGCACGATCACCTTGCGCAGTCTGCCATAGTCTTGTTTTCAATTCAAAAATCTGTGATGAATTTTTTAGATCAGAATACGTTTCTCGGACCGCTTCCGATACATCCTTTGCGGTGGGAAGAAACAAATACGTCTTCCCAATTGAAACTTCCATGGAATTGATCAACCAGGACATAACTAGGGAATTTTCTTACTTCCAAGTCTTCCATGTTGGATTAGTTTTTTCCGGCTCCTTCGTCTCATCGGTGATGTAGCCAACTCTACCCTTGCCATCGACCACCAACTTAATGGATGGCGCCCATTCTAGATAGTTCTTACCGTTCAATTTGTGATTGGTTAATTGCATGGAAAAACTCTCACTTTCGTTCAAGTTTTCACATCCCAATGGTAGAAACTCTCCTGCGCCAATTCCAATAGATGTAGCAGTGGAATTGGTATCACCAATTACTGTAACCCCAGGCATGGTGTTTTGCGAAAACAAGACAATGAACATATCGACATGGAGTCAAGCCAGGCTGAATTCTACCAAAGCTCTGATACCATGTAAACAGAGGAGAAAAGAAGACAAATAAAATCTTTTCTTATTTTTTAAGTACCTATAACAGCCAGTACAATAGGGTTAATTTATAGGACTACACATTCCTAATTTAACTTCTTAATTTTTGGAAATATACAAATTGGTAATAGCCGTCTGAACAAATCACAAATTAGACAACTAATCCTAGAAATCAAGAAGGTCAACTAATCTAATCTTTCCATATTTTCTACAATATGCATAACCAAATCTCTGCTATAAATGAACGGAATGCTCAGGTTTCAACCCCCAATATTTTCCTTTTCCGGCCAACTTTTAAAATCACATGAATCATATGGATAATGTAGTGAACTTAAAATATGGGAGTTCGGGTACTATGTAACACCCTAGGCAAGATGCATTTTGGGATGTATGGGTTGCAAAGCCCAATAATAAAACAGTGACAGGCTTTCAGCTGTTTTCTTTCATAACTTTGGTAGTACTTTGCTAATCCTTTAATTCAGATCATCTTGTTTCTCCCTCTTATAATCCACATTCATCTCAATCTGAAAAGTCTCTCTTTTTCCACCCTTTGGTCTCGGTTAGCAGTTTATTCACATCAACAGAAAATAATTGGATACAATAAGCACTACAATATTTGCAAAATGATTTCTACAGTAATTGCTCCTACTTCCCCGGTTGGAAGATATGTTTGAAGTTTTCTTTCAATTTATGTAGCATTTCCTTCCTCATTCTCTTCTTGTCCAAAATGAATAAAAAGATGTATTAGCAAAGATGTATTAGCATCAATGTACCTGTAATGGATCCTTCATTACAAAATGAATATGAATATAGGTAGAACTTGATTACATATTAAAAAGTTATTAAAGGATTATGATCTAACTTCTGTTTTGTTTAACACGTAAAAGACAAATTCTATGCTTTCAAAATAAAGAAAAGGAGACAAATTCTATGTCTACAAAATGTTATATTAAAGTTCCATAATGTAGATTGACGACTTCATTGCAGTTTCAGATGTTTATTAAGTACTCCGGACATTTCTAATCAAGGTGCATGGTTGACTACCCATGTATAAACTGAGGGCATAGCTTTAATAATCAGCAAACATCTGTTGTTTACCAGCATGATTACTGCCCAATATAAAACTTACCTCAACCTTATAGATTTTGGTGTTTGGATTCGAAAACCATGGAACTCTATCCACAGTTATCTCTTAAGCTGTTCTAGTGCATTCAAATATATGCGAATCTATACATGTTCTTAGTTGTTCCTTTATAAGATTATGAGTCATTATAGCATTTTGCTTTATTTATTAATTTATTTCAATGAGGATCTTTTGATTCTACCATAATCTTTCTGTCTTTGGATGCAAGACCCAATCTGGAAGTGCTTTATGATTTTCTGAAAACTAGAGTGATTCAATTCTATGATAAAATGGTTCTTCTCAGGAGAATTACTTCCACTTGTTCCCAAAAACAAAGGGATAATTGATTTTCAAACTTATATATTACTCTGTAGGTGAATCGATATTTCTTTTGTTTCTGTCCTACATTTTGCAGTGTGCCTTTCAATTCAGAAAATTGATTAATCGCATTCAGTTTTATTGGAATCTTAATTTCAGAAAAGTTGCAAATTATGTATTGTCTTCTTCCAGATTCATCCTAGTGCCTTAAAGGAAGGAGGACTCCCATTGGTTGCATGCTGTGTCTCAGCTGCTGAACATTCCAGTGTAAGTGGCGTTTCATAAGTTATCAGAAATTAGGATTTAGAACAATCTTTAAATGAGCATAAGCGTAGACTATGAATTTGGTAGTAATGTGAGTTATGTTATGCCAATTTGGCAATAATTGCAATTAGACTGATCTGAATATATCAAGCCAACACGGTTATCAGCTAATATTCAAGGCCTTAGATTCTGATCTTCAATTGTATTAAATTATTTGGCAGCTAGCCACTTTTTTTTTTTTGGTTTGGGGGTGTGGGGGAATAAAAAACTTGATGCATGGAAGCTTCATTAAGTTTTTGGTAGGATGGATCCTTTTGAACTTACAATAATCGTGAGTGGGAACTTACTATGTTTTGAACCATGTGGAAAATTTTACATGGGCATTTGTCTTTCCCACTTTGCTGTCTCATTAATTGTAGGTGACATTGCCCACCCAGGGAAAAATGACTTAATTTTAAATCTGATATATTGTTGTATAGGTGTTCTTAAACTTTTTGTAAGATAAATGTCAATATGAACGAACTTGTTTTCTTACTGCTTTTACTATTCGGTAAAGGAGTTAATTTAACTGCACAGGTTCCCATCACTGTTCACTTTGACCATGGAACCTCAAAGCTAGAACTTATGGAAGCCATTGTTTTGGTGAGTTCTTTTTTTTTTTTTTTTTTTTTTATGGTGTCATCTTGTGAGATCCATTTTCAGCTACAAAATGGTTAGCAGCATACTAGTTCTTCATATAATGGAATGGTACTCATTTATGATAGTCAAATCCCAGGGATTTGATTCAGTCATGGTAGATGGTTCACATCTTCCCTTCAAGGATAATATCTCACACACAAAGTACATATCTTTCTTGGCCCACTCAAAAGGTATGCTTGTGGAAGCTGAACTAGGAAGATTGTCTGGAACAGAGGATGGTTTGACTGTTGAAGATTATGAAGCAAAGCTGACTGATGTTAATCAGGTTATGTTGCACTCTAATTTGTCAAGAAATATTTTCCCCATACTTTTCATTGCTAGTATCTTCACAATGAATATCACTATTTTCAGGCTGAAGAGTTCATTAATGAGACTGACATAGATGCTCTGGCTGTGTGCATCGGAAACGTACATGGAAAATACCCTTCAAGTGGCCCCAATCTTAGACTTGATTTGCTGAAGGTAAGTACACACGGGTCATGCATTTTCTGCTTCAACATATTGCACTAAGATTGAGATCTCGCCAATAATGTTTATCCTTTAAAGGCAAACTGTTTCATCTTGAACATTAAGGCACAATTCATTCTGTGTTGGTTTTATCGCATGTGTTCACTGTTCAAAACTCTAAATACATTCGATGTGGGTGATAAATTATTAACTTACAACTAAATCATTGAACTGATTCCATGCCAACTTACTTCCCGCATAAATTTTTTTGGAAATTTTATTTTATTGAATGAGAAGTCCTGCACTGCAGCATGTAAACCTCTACAAAATTCATAGCTTCTCTCATAGTTTACATTCCTTACCTTCTTCAACAATCTAGTTGATGGATAAAGGCACTTGGAAAAGCAGAAATTCTTATTCTTCCAATTTCAATAGCTTGCAAGAATATTAAGTTTCATTTCTTTGGAAACTAGATGTAGATGGATATCATCATTTAGTCAACCCTATCTTTATCCTAATCATCTTGGTTTATTTAGGACCTGCATGCCTTGAGCTCAAAGAAAGGTGTTTTACTGGTGCTTCATGGAGCTTCTGGTTTGTCTGCGGAACTAATTAAGGTAAATCTATTCATCTTGAGATTATTGTTGTGGGTTTTTAAAGAAAACGAATGCCTGCGTGTATTGTATGCATTTTTCTTTTCTTTTTATTTTCTGGGGCACTCAATTAAAAACATAAATTATAAATTGGCATTGTTATATTTATTCAAGGATTATATGATCAATCTTATTGAATTGACATGAATAGGGATGTATTGAGAGAGGAGTGAGAAAATTCAATGTAAATACAGAGGTGCGGAAGGCTTACATGGACTCGCTCAGCAGGCCCAAGAGTGATCTGATCCATCTTATGGCATCTGCTAAAGAAGCCATGAAAGCTGTTGTTGCTGAAAAGATGCGTCTGTTTGGTTCGGCTGGAAAAGCATGAAGATTTGTGCATATGATGAGAAATAAGGATACAAAAACAAACCCAAGTATGTAATGACTCTTGTTTCCGAGAATAATGTAAAATGAACTTTTCCGTTTCATTCTCTTGCGCTTACCTCAAAAAAATAAAAAAAATAAAATAAAAAAAGGGAGGCAATTTCATTGTTGAATAAGGCACATTCAATATGTTGTTACTTGGGATTTCATTGTTTCTTTCATTACGCTGGAATTGAAATTTTATAACCAGATTTGCATATTGGAGATAATGCTTGTTCATTTGTTGGGAATTCATTTCTTTTGCTCGCTTGATCTTATTGATAATGTATAACCAACCTCACCTCAATACCTCATACATATCAAACAAAACTAAAGTAAGCATATAAATTAAGTGGGAAGAGCAGAATAGAATTATTGTTCGAAATGGAGTACCAGTTACAAGTTAGAAGCTACATGCATGCAATTAATTCTAACGAAGCGACTTGTTATGGTTTTCAGCATTGACTCGAGTCCAATTCTTGTTACATTCAGAATTTTTTCCTGCAACGTCCTGCAGTTTTTCCTTGAGACGAATGAATATGAAAGGCAACACAAGCAATGGGTCCGTCATTGTGCAATTTGTCCATTACCACTAGGCCTTCCTTACCATAAATTCGGTCGATACACCTTAAATTCGACGCACTTAAATGTTGTTCGACTTTGAAAGAATTTTTCTCCAAGCTGATACCCTTGTCATTGATTCCTTTCAACAACTCAACATTCTCAAAAGCTGAACTGAAAGAGTTGTCAAACTCGAAGTGTTCATCTTCGCATTCATTTAGGGCTTCTTGGTACGGATTAATTTGAAGATGCTACCGTTTGAATGGAGCTGGAGGCACACAAACTCATTCATTACTCAAAACTTGGGCAGCAAGTTTTGAGTTATGGCCGTGGCTGACCATGATGATCGGATTTTCTTTACTCTTGGGTGCAATGACAAGTCTACAACCGGGAGTAACATAGACAACTTGAGGAGAGTCTTTACTACCGTTCTTGGTCTCTTTCTTGCTTGCTTTATTGCTTGTGAGCTTTTTTCCTTTCAGTCGATTGAACATCTTTTACCACGCACTGATTTATCACAGTGAAATTCAGCAAGAATCTCCCCAATATCACCGTCATCACAGTAATGAATAAGCTTTAAGAATTTATAATACGCTGAACTTGTTAACTTAATTCTCATGATCTATTCGTAAACCATTTGCATTTGCCTGTTAACAGGACTCGGCTGTACCATTGGCAGTCAGTATGTACAAAAAGACAACAGTTTATTGTATAATTGAGGCAACTACTGCACACATAGAAAATCCTTGTTTGCAAAGCAAAAATTTCCTACATAAGGATTCCTAATGACAAAAATGGCATGTGGGCACCATTCTTCTAGAAGGTGGGCCCGCCCATTTGAAGAAGAATGCATTGCTTCCGTCTTTGACTGGAACAAAAGAAAAGAAAAATTCAAAATAAAATTTCAAAGTTTGAAATTTGCAGTTGAAGAATAGAGCCATTTGTTTGACTTTCCAGGCAAAGTTTTGCCTATAAATACAAGCTCTCAACTTAGAGCTTGTATCCAATTTTGAGAAGAGAGTCGAGAGTTGAGAGAGAAATTAAGAGCTTAAAATTATAAGCTCTTTTAATAGTGATTTGAGAGTTGTGTGTATTGGGGTTTTGGGAAGTGAGCTAAAATACTACAATACTTGTAACTTCTTTTCACTAGTAAAATATTTTCCTTCTGTATTCGCCCGTGGACGTAGGCTAAAAGCCGAACCACGTAATTTCTGGTGTCCCTGTGTGATTATTGTCTCATTATTTCTCAATTTTCACTTTAGCTGCGTGTCTGCTTCACCCTCCAATTTACCTAACAGTGGTATCAGAGCTATTGGTTGTATTTTTTGGAGTCGAGTACTGTTCACGTATATAGTACTGTTCACGTATACAGTACTGTTCACGAGAAACGGTGGGAGCGATCCAAGAATTTTGTGGTGCAAAGCAGGGAGTAATGGTGTGAGTAAAGCAACTGTGTGGTTTTGTACATGTCTAGGAAAGTTCTGTCACAAAGGCGATAAGAGCCTAAGGAGTCTGGGTTTTAAGTAGGACCGTTTGTGACCCCTCCAGTCTTTCCTGGGAACTTTTCTGGTGTGCATTCTCACACATACTCATAACTATTCAAGGTGGTACACTAACTTGTGTGCGGTATTTATCAACAAAATGGCGGCAAAGTATGAAATTGAGAAGTTCAACGAGAATAATTTCTCGTTGTGGAAAATGAAGATGAGGGCAATTCTGAGGAAAAATAATTGCTTAGCAGTAATTGGAGAAAGGCCCATGGAGATAACTGATGACAAGTGGAATGAGATGGACGGTAATGCAATTGCTGATCTACACCTGGCACTTGCAGACGGGGTGATATCCAGTGTAGAGGAGAAAAATACAGCAAAGGAAATATGGGATACTCTCACAAAATTGTACGAGGCCAAGTCACTACACAATAAAATCTTCTTGAAGAGGAAACTCTATACTCTTCGAATGGCGGAATCTACAACGGTGACTGACCATATCAACACCTTGAAGACTCTATTTTCACAACTCACATTGTTGGGTCATAAAATAGAGGAAAATAAACGTGCAGAGCTTCTACTTCAAAGTCTACCTGATTCGTATGATCAACTCATCATCAAGCTGACGAACAACAATCCAGCGGACAGTCTAGTTTTCGACGATGTTGCAGCCTCTGTATTAAATGAGGAGAGCATGCGAAAAAGTAAGGAAGACAGACAAGTAAGTTCGCAACAAGCAGAAGCGTTATCAGTGACGAGAGGGAGATCAACAGAACGTGACTCCAGTGGGAGTCACAATCATGGTAAGTCAAAATCCAGAAGTAAGAAAAATATTAAATGCTACAACTGTGGCAAGAAAGGGCACGTCAAGAAAGAGTGTTGGAACAACCAGAAGAGAAGAGAGGGCAAAGAACCTGAGTCATCAAATGCTCAGGGATGTGTAGCAAGTACCTCGGATGATGGTGAAATACTCTACAGCGAGGCAATAACTGTTTCAGAAGGCAGAAAACGACTATTTGACGTCTGGCTTATAGACTTAGGAGCTACCTGGCACATGAACTCTCAGAGAGAATGGTTCCACACATACGAACCTATCTAAGGAGGATCTGTTTGTATGGGAAATGATCATGCCTTGGAGATTGCTGGTATTGGTACTATCAAAATCAAAATGTTTGATGGTACAATTCGCACAATTGGGGAGGTACAACATGCCAACGGCCTGAAGAAAAATCTATTGTCCTTGGGACAAATAGATAGTCATGGGTGCAAAACTCATGTTGAAAAAAGGATCATGAAGATTACTAGAGGCGCGCTTGTATTGATGAAGGCAGAAAAAATCGGTGCTAATCTGTTCATGCTTAAAGGGGAAACACTACAGGAAGCAGATGAGTGTGTTGCATCAAACGGAGAAGAGTCAGCGATGATGTGGCATCTCAAACTCGGCCACATGTCGGAACAAGGTTTGAAGATTCTCTCTGAACAAAAATTACTTCCAGGGCTCAAATCGGTAAGTTTACCATTTTGCGAGCATTGTGTTACAAGTAAGCAGCATAGATTAAAGTTCAGTAGATCTGTTGCTAGAAGTAAATGCATTCTAGACTTAGTTCACTCTGATGTTTGGGAATCACCAGACATATCCATGGGAGGTGCAAAGTACATGGTGACTTTCATTGATGATTATTCCAGGAGATGTTAGGTGTATCCAATTAAGAAAAAGTCAGATGTATTTTTAGTGTTCAAACAGTACAAAGCGCGGGTTGAACTTGAATCTGGGAAAATGATCTATTGCTTGAGGACGAATAATGGTGGAGAGTATACAGATGGTGAATTTCTTGCTTTCTGTAAGCAAGAAGGTATTCAGAGGCAGTTCACGGTGGCATACACTTCTCAACAAAATGGGGTGGCAGAGCGGATGAACAGAACTCTTACAGAAAGGATAAGAGCTATGTTGAGTATTGCGGGTCTACCAATTCATTTTGGGCAGAAGCAGCCAAAACTGCCTGTTATATAATAAATCGGTCGCCATCCACAGCAATTGGGCTAAAGACAGCGATGGAAATGTGGACTGGAAAGCCAGCAGATTACTCTCACCTACATGCATTCGGATGTCCTGTGTACGTGATGTACAATGCCCAAGAAAGAACAAAACTAGATCCAAAATCTAGGAGGTGTATTTTCTTGGAATATGCTGATGGAGTTAAGGGGTATCGTCTGTGGAACCCCACTGCCCACAAGATCTTCATCAGCAGAGATGTGATCTTTGCAGAAGATCAACTGCAAAGGAAAGATGGAGATGATGGCACTGTAAAAGAAAAGTCAGAGACTGTCCCGGTATTTGTAGAAAATAATCCAGAAGATTTAGATTCTTCGGAAGCAACACCAGAGCACGAAGAACAAGAACCAGTCAAGTTTGAGGCTCTAGAATTTCGCCGATCAACTCGTGAGAGACGACCGCCAACGTGGCACTCGAAGTATGTCACAGAGATCAATGTTGCATATTGTCTTCTAACAGAATATGGAGAACTATCAACTTTCCATGAAGCTTTAAATAGCTCAGATGTTGCCTTGTGGATGACAGCAATGCAGGAAGAAATTGAAGCTCTACACAAGAACAAGACATGGGAACTTGTACCACTACCACATGGAAGAAAAGCCATTGGTAACAAATGGGTCTACAAGATCAAACGTGATGGCAATGACCAAGTAGAGCGATATCGTGCAAGATTGGTGGTGAAATGATATGCTCAGAAAGAAGGTATTGACTTCAACGAAATATTTTCTCTGGTAGTTCGACTTACAACAGTCAGAATAGTCTTGGCAATGTGTGCTACATTTGACCTACATCTTGAGCAGTTAGATGTGAAAACTGCATTTCTTCATGGAGAACTTGAAGAAGAAATATATATGCTCCAACCAGAAGGTTTGCGGAAAAAGGAAAGAAGAACTTGGTTTGCAGGTTGAACAAATCTCTATATGGTCTTAAACAGGCGCCGAGGTGTTGGTATAAGAGATTTGATTCCTTCATCATGAGCCTTGGATACAATAGACTCAGTTCAGACCATTGTGAATATTACAAGAGGTTTGAAGATAATGATTTCATCATTTTGCTGTTGTACGTGGATGACATGTTAGTAGCAGGCCCCAACAAAGATCGAGTCCAAGAATTGAAGGTACAATTGGTTAGGGAATTCGAAATGAAGGACTTGGGACCAGTAAACAAGATTCTAGGGATGCAAATTCACCGAGACAGAAATAACAAGAAGATTTGGCTTTCTCAGAAGAATTACTTGAAAAAAATCTTGCGGCGCTTTAACATGCAAGATTGTAAGTCAATTTCTACCCCACTTCCTGTTAATTTCAAATTATCCTCAAGTATGTGTCCTAGCAATGAAGTAGAGAGAAAGGAGATGTCTCGAGTACCGTATGCATCAGCAGTGGGAAGTTTGATGTTCGCTATGATATGTACTAGACTAGACATTGCACAAGCAGTGGGAGCAGTCAGTCGATACATGGCGAATCCTGGTGGAGAGCATTGGATAGCTGTGAAGAGGATTCTGAGATATATCAGAGGAACCTCGGATGTTGCATTATGTTATAGAGGATCAGAGTTTACTGTCAGGGGCTATGTGGATTTAGATTTTGCAGGAGGTCTTGATAAAAGGAAATCCACTACTGGCTATGTGTTTATACTTGCAGAAGCAGCTGTAAGCTGGGTTTCGAAACTGCAGACCGTTGTGGTCTTATCTACAACAGAAGTAGAGTACATGGCAGCTACACAAGCTTGCAAGGAAGCTATTTGGATATAAAGGTTATTGGAAGAGCTCGGGCACAAACAACAGAAAATTTCTGTATTTTGTGACAGTCAGAGTGCCTTGCATATTGCAAGGAATCCAGCCTTTCATTCCAAGACAAAGCACATAGGAGTTCAATATCACTTCGTTCGAGAAGTAGTAGAAGATGGAAGTGTCGATTTGCAGAAAATCCATACCAAGGAGAACCTAGCAGATGTTTTGACTAAGTCAATCAATACTGACAAGTTTGTCTGGAGTAGATCCTCTTGTGGCCTAGCAGAAACGTAGGCAACATGACTAATGGCGAAGCAGAAAGGATAGTGTAGAGAATGATTGGTTTCCAATCAAATCTCCAAGTGGGAGAATGACAAAAATGGCATGTGGGCACCATTCTTCTAGAAGGTGGGCCTGCCCATTTGAAGAAGAATGCATTGCTTCCGTCTTTGACTAGAACAAAAGAAAAGAAAAATTCAAAACAAAATTTCAAAGTTTGAAATTTGCAGTTGAAGAATAGAGCCATTTTTTTGACTTTCCAGGCAAAGTTTTGCCTATAAATACAAGCTCTCAACTTAGAGCTTGTATCCAATTTTGAGAAGAGAGTCGAGAGTTGAGAGAGAAATTAAGAGCTTAAAATCTTTTAATAGTGATTTGAGAGTTGGGTGTATTGAGGTTTTGAGAAGTGAGCTAAAATACTACAATACTTGTAATTTCTTTTCACTAATAAAATATTTTCCTTCTGTCTTCGCCTGTGGACGTAGGCTAAAAGCCGAACCACGTAATTTCTGGTGTCCCTATGTGATTATTGTCTCATTATTTCTCAATTTTCACTTTAGTTGCGTGTCTGCTTCACCCTCCAATTTACCTAACACCTAAATCCTATAGGAAATAGGAATTCGATTGCATGCAATTATACCTTGCAAACTTTACGGAAATCAGCAACATTTATGCTAATTTACAATTACACCCCATTTGTATTTGCTTGTTAGCAGGGGACAGAACCCAAGTGTTTTAAAGTGCACATATCAAGCCTTAATTTAGGGACGTGAGACTCAGTAGGAGTCGTTACACAAGAAAACAACAATATATTTGAGGCCACTACTGCACATATAGGAAATCCTTCTTGCAAAGGTTTCCTAAATCCTTTAGCAAATAGGAATTTGATTCCATGATGCAATTATACTTGCAAACCTTACATGGAAATAACCTAAAATTTATGCCAATTTACAATATAACCCAAATGTTTATTTCTCTTATTAACAAATTAAAAGCAAATTTACAAAGAATTTTTTAAGACTTGGGAGGAAGTCTTAAAGTTTGAAATCTGATTCTTGATTGACCATTTTTTAATAGGCTTCATTGTTGGCATTTGTTGTAGCTCTTAGTGACCCTTATTGTAGTAAGTTCCCCTAGCTGCAGTGGGTGCCTCTAACGACAACTTTGTCGAAATCTTTTCAAGCTTTTTCCATGTGACATTCAATTTTTGTTGGACATTTTTTGCTAGGGATTTCTTGATCTCGTGCAAGGGCTTACAGGGTTATAATACACTTAGCTATTACAAGCTTTTTCCATGTGCCTCTTATGAAATTTCAACTTCAGTGGATTGATCTACAGGGACTAACAAAAACAGTTGTTGAAGATCCCCATCCACACATGTGGCTATATATTTCATTTTGATAACAAGTTTTTCCTTCTGGTGTGTTAGTGAACATGGAATTAGTAGAGTTATGGCTGACTGTTAATGCTCTTTTACTTATATGCCAAAGCAATGGTTGAACAAATAAACAAGCTCAGTCGAGCAATAACACAACTGAGAGACTGCACACATCAATGGTGAGCCATAACTCTACTAATTCCAATTTTTTAAGTCAGAATCAGTTCGTAGTTAAAATAACAGTGTGTTAGTAAACTGATAAAAGATTTGAATATCTGTTACTTTTAGGGGCTGGCTTGATGTCATAAAATGAATATCTGGTTCATACATACAAAAAATTCACAAATAAATCATAGAAATTAATTGGGAAGAAATGAATTGAATGCTATAATAGTATTCATCAAAGGGATAAACTGTAACAACAACAATTAATTAACTTGCTGCTATATATGAGTTAGTTTCAGATTTCTTTCCTCTGCCTATTGTGAAAAAGAAAGAGAAAATAAGTTGATGACTATATCATATTCCTTTAAAGGAGCCTGAACCTACAAAATTCACGTTTGTGTTTTCCAAGACTATAGGCTTGTACCAACAAAATAGCTAACAAACTAGCTTGGACACCAACTTATCCAACAATTAGCTTGACTTATTCAAATAATAAAAGAAGAAGATAATTAATTTAAAAAAAAGAGAAATTTATAAATATAGCCTTAAAACTTTAACAATTTTTAAATTTCACCCACTAAATTTTTTTTTATCACAACTAGCCAAACACCTTATTTTTTGACTAAATTATTGTCGTTACTTTCAAAAAATTTACAAAGGTATGCCACTTGAGAAATTCCATCACAACTAAATGCTCTCAACCCTCAACAACTTAACAAACCTTCAACACTCTCAACAAACTTTATCACTCTGAATAAATCAACAAATTCCATTAAGTAAGCACTGCATAACTAAAGATATAATCATCAATTGGAGAGTTTCATGAGGTTAATGTATACTCTTACACAATACAAACTTTTAATATATTGATTTTAGCAATTAAGTTCGAAATTAAAGTGGGTTTTGCTGCAAATGTTATTATTTTTCATTTATAAAATAATGTAATTTGTTAAAAGTACTTAGTTTGAGTTGAGAAATCAAGAGAAATTATTGAAAACAAAAAAAAAACTCAAGCAAAACAAGAAACTCAGAACAAGTGAGACAGGCAATGGGATAGGGCATCTCACTTAGACCTATTGTGTTTATGTGCGACAAGCACCTATCCTACTACCCGTCACCCATAATTTCGTGAGACAGCCACCTATCCCACTTGTTCAACACGTCTGTCTCACCAAATTATGTGCGACAAGCAGTGGGACAGGTGCCAGTCGCACATAAATCCATTATTTTTATGTGAGACAGACATCTGCCTCATTGCCTGTCTCACTAAATTAGCACATCTCATTAAATTTTAGATATTTTTCAAAAGTCATAACTTGGGCTACATTTGTCCATTTTGGGCGTATAATATACTGTTTCGAAGCTTGCGATGGGGCAAATCAAATCTAAAATTGCACACGTCATTTTATCACATGGTCGAACCAAAAATTTACCTGAACTTAAGTGCAATATACACCTAAGCGCATAATTACAGTATGTGCGACATCCATATAAATGTGGTATATATTCACTTTACCATATTTTGTTCCATGTAATCTTATTTCTTTGTTTTTTAATAATTTTTAGGTTTAAAGGATCTAGTTGTGCTTCAATTGTGTTACGACAATTGGTGAGAGACATTGGCAGATGGTCATATGGAGTACGTGAATGCTAAGAATACAGCTCTTCTAGTTCGGAAAGATTATACGTTTGATCAATTTCTAGTAAGAGTGTATTAAGTTTTACAGATAAATCCTAACAAATATAGTATGACGATAAAGACAACTTTAAGGTCTAGTAACACAATCTATCATGCATATTCACTACCTATAGACATATTTAACGATGAAATAAAATTTGCAAGAACAGTGTGGCTGGTTCTAGGGTTTGGATTTTGGGATTTTTCAATTTTTGACTCAAAAACGAGTTTTGATCGGTTAAAAAGATTCTAAAAATAATGAGAAAGGTTTCTAATGCTTCAATTTGGTGAAAAATGACAGAAAAAGTGATTGATTTGAGAAAAGAGAACAAGGGCAGTCGCGGGTTGAGAGAGGATGAAGAACAGTGCACAAAAGAAATGGCGAAGAAGACGAGTAACTATCTACTTAATGTGGGATATCGGCGAGCTGTAATATGATATCGGCGAGCCAACAGAATCTAGAATGTGTGTCAAACTTTCCTTTGCAAACAGTGAGCCATTATCTGATCTATCGGCGAACCGTCCAGAGAGTTTGTCAAAGATTTTCTTACAAACGGTGAGCTGTTATCTGCGATAACGGCGAATCGACAGCGTCCAGAATGCATTCAATTTTTTTTTTGCAAACGGTAAGCCGTTATATGAGATATCGGTGAACCGACAGCTTCCAAAGAGCTCGCTAAAGTTTTTGCCCAAAAATGGTTAGCTGTTTATGGAGATAACGGCAATCCGTTTTCTACAACTTATGAGTTCGCACATTTATTTTAGTATTTGGCCATCAAAAAATATATTTCAAGATTATTTCATTAATCCAAAACATTTTAAGGGCCATTTTAAGGTATGATTCATAAACTTACATGTATTCAAACAATCAATAAACATTCAAGGATTAACAAGGCAAACACATCACTTGTATATCATGCTTAAGCATTCCATAGATATTAAATCATTAAATCATCAATCAATCAAACAATTCAGTAGACTTAATGACATGAATAGAAATGTTAATGCGAAAATTTCATCATCCCAATTTCATGCCAGATTTTCAAAAATTGTTCTTCCCCAAGAGGTTTGGTAAAAATATCGACAAGTTGTTTTTTCGTAGAAATAAACTCTAATGCAATACCTCCCTTTTGCATATGATTTCTCAAGAAATGATGTCTTATTTCTATATGTTTGGTTCTAGAGTGTTGAATGGGATTCTTAGAAAGATTTATAGCACTAGTATTATTACACTTAATTAGAATTTGTTCAAGATTAATGTCATAATCTCTAAGTGTTTGTTTCATCCAAAGAGCTTGTGCACAACAACTTTCTGCAGCTATATATTCCGTCTCAGTAGTTGAAAGTGCAACAGAATTTTATTTCTTGCTAAACCATGAAACAAGTGAGTGACCTAGAATATGACTAGTTCCACTAGTGCTTTTCCTATCAACTTTATAACTAGCAAAATCCACATCCGAATAACATGTTAAATCTATATGAGTTCCTCTAGGATACCAAAGGCTGAGATTTATGGTTCCACTTAAATAACGAAAATTTCGTTTTATAGCAAGTAAATGGGATTCCTTAGGACATGATTGAAATCTTGCACACAAACATACACTAAACATGATATCAGGTCTTCTTGCAATTAAATATAGTAAAGATCCGATCATACCTCGATATATTTTGATATCCACTTCTTTGCCTTTTTCATCTTTGTCAAGCTTGGTTGTTGTGCTCATTGAAGTATTTTTGGTCTTTGAGTCATCAATGCCGAATCGCTTAAGTAGATCTTTCACATACTTGGCTTGATTTATGAAAATTCCTTCCTCATTTTGTTTTATTTGCATCCCAAGGAAGTACTTCAACTCTCCCATCATACTCATTTCAAATTCATTACTCATACAAGATGAAAATTCTTTACACAATAATTCATTAGTAGAACAAAAAATAATATCATCAATATAAATTTAAACAACAAGTATATATTTGTTCTTATGCTTAACAAAAAGAGTAGTATCTGTTTTACCCATTAAAAAATCATTATCTAACAAGAAATTCTTAAGCCTATCATACCATGCTCTTGATGCTTGTTTTAATCCATACAAAGTTTTAAACAACTTATAGACATGATTTGGATATTTTTCATTTTCAAAACCAGATGGTTGTTTCACATACACTTCTTCCATAATATAGTACTCTTCACATCTATTTGAAATAAAATAAAGTCTTTATGACATGCAAATGCCAACAACATCCTAATTGATTCTAGTCTAGCTACGGGTGCAAATGTTTCATCAAAATCAATTCCTTCTTCTTGGTTGTATCATTGAGCCACTAATCTAGCTTTATTCCTTACAACCACACCGGATTCATCCATCTTATTTGTAAATACCCATTTAGTATCTATGATGGATTGATGTCCCGGTTTAAGAACTAATTCTCACACATTGTTTCTCTCACATTGATTTAACTCCTCTTGCATAGCCATAATCCAAGATTCATCATTTTTAGCATCTGCAAAGGATTTTGGTTCAATTTGAGAAATAAATGCAGCATGCTCACATGTATTTCTAAATGATGATCTAGTAGTTATGCCATGTAAGGGATCTCCTAAAATTGCATCCTTTGGATGAGAAGAAACATACCTCCACTCCTTGGGGAGTGTGTGAGAAGTACCTTCATGTTGCTCCATATTTGTTTGATCTTCTTGTCCATCCTCTTGATTTCTTTGTGGTGCATTCTCTTGTTTATCCTTTGTGAAATACAAGTTATGCAACCCAAGAGGGGGGTGAATTGGGATTTAAAAATATGCAATACAATTCGCACAATAATTTAATCTATTGCCTTAATCAAATCAAAAACAATAAATTCAATCAAGCACAATATTAAAAGAGTAAGGGAAGAGAAAGCAAACACAAGAATTTTTACGTGGTTCGGCTATCCCCGCCTACGTCCACGCCTCCAAGCTCACCCGGCTTGAGGATTTCACTATCCAAGCCTCGCAAGACTTCAAATGTTTACAATTGACTTCCAAGGTGTCAATGGACCTTTACAACAAGAGATTATCTCCCCAATCTCTTCACCCCAAGTGTTTCCCACACTTGTACAGTCACAATTTGATGAGTAATGAAAATCACAATAATAAAACTCTCTTTAAGAGTGGATAACAAATTATAGCTCAATAATAATTCAATAAATGATGATTTGTGAAATGGAAGCTCAATATACGTTATATGATCTTATTTATGCTTGGATTCATCCTTAAAATAAAGTTGGCATTGAGTTTTTATTGTTAGAGCCCGAAAATTAGCCGTTATAGACGAAATCCCGCAACCAAGCGGTTAGCTGCTTGATTTATCCTGCTAGCCGCTTGTAACAGTAATATTACCGCTTGTAACACTTTTGCCCAATACTTTCTATAATTATACTATGGCCCTAAACGTCATAAAACTTTACAAATAGGTCCAATTTCAGAATTTCTAAATAGCATTGTATTTCAAAACTTTATGAAATTATGATATGGCCCCAAATATATTATTATTACTCAAAGAGGTCCTTTTCAAAATTTAACATAATACCCATAATTTTTAAAGTTTTCAAAACCTTTCACTTTAGTCCAAAATTTAAAAATATAAGATTTTCCTCAGGCGGCTAGCCGCTAGCCTCAGGCGGTTAGCCGCTTCCTCTCTATTCAATTTTGGATTTCATGAGATTGAATTTCATTCGGGTCCTCAAACTTTCATAAATTATAGTATGGTCCAAAACTTTGCAAATAAGTTCAAATCCAAAATTCAAAATAATATTTATCAAACTCAAAGATTACAAAATTTTTTCATTTAAGTCCAAAATTACTCAAATCCACAAAATACTTTATCTTATAAATATAAAACCTTTTTGTTTATGAAAAATAATTATTGAATTAATCTTTTGAGCTTCTCAAATGTTAAATCATGCATTAATTAAATCATACCGGCTTTACAAGAATTTATCACAATAATTTATCCTTTGAGCTCCAAATTTTATTCTTGATTTCGCTGTTGTCCGCTGAGTGTCTTGAACTTGATTTCACTTGATTCACTTGCATAAATATTATCCTTCAAAAACTAATGAAAATGTGAAATACAATATTTATTATTTTTACTTAAGACACATGTTTGTTATCATCAAAATTACATTATGTATAGCCCTTTAGGTTAACACTTTGATGATTCTTCTTGTAACTCTCCATCTGCATTACCATAAACAACTTCTTTCTCCACAAAGAAGGGAGTAGACTCATCAAATGTAACATTCATAGACTCTTCCACAACTAAAGTTCTTTTATTATACACTCTATAGGTTTTGCTTATGTTTGAATATCCAAGAAAAATACCAACAGCAGATTTTGGATCAAATTTACCTAGATTATCTTTTGTGTTCAAAACAAAACATTTGCATCTAAAAACTTTGAAATAGCCAATATTGGGTTTTCTATCTTTCCAAAGTTCGTATGGAGTTTTATTAAGATTAGATCTAATCAACACCCGATTTAAAACATAACATACGGTGTTAACGGCTTCGGCCAAAAAAAATTTTGGTAAATTATTCTCATTCAACATAGTCCTAGCCATTTCTTGAATAGATCTATTCTTTCTTTCAACAACTCCATTTTGTTGTGGAGTCCTAGGTGATGAAAAATGATGCTCAATACCTAAATTGTTACAAAGATTTTCAAATGCATGATTTTCAAATTCTCCACCATGATTACTTCTAATACAAGTAATAGAATAACCTTTTTCATTTTGAACATTTTTACAGAAAATTCTAAATGCATCAAAGGCATCATCTTTATTAGCTAAGAACAATACCCATGTGTATCTAGAATAATCATCCACAATCACAACTGCATAATATTTGTCATTTAAACTAGCATGCCTTGAAGGTCCAAATAAATCCAAGTGAAGAAGTTGAAGTGGTTTTGAAGTGGAAATATGATTTTTTTTAAAAAGATGTTTTGATTTGTTTTCCAAATTGACAAGCTTCACAAATTCTATCATTTTGAAAACCGATTTTTGGAAGACCTTTGACTAAGTCATTTTTCGAAATTTTTGAAATCAAATCCATGCTTGCATGTCCTAGTCTTCTATGCCATAACCAACTATCATCATGCAATGCCAAAAAGCATTTATCATTGGTAGATGCCCATTTTATGTCAATGATATAAACATTACACATCTATTTTCAACGAATAAAATTACCATTACATGAATTCTCAATAACACAACTAGATTTATTAAAAATAACTTTATAACATTTGTCACATAATTGACTAATACTAATCAAGTTGTGTTTCAAATTCTCAACCAACATACATTCTCAATTAGAGTTGAGGATACCTTACCAACATTACCAATTCTGAGAATTTTTCCTTTTGAGTTGTCTCCAAATGATACAGCTCTACCATTTTCAATTTTTGTGAAGCTTGAAAACCATGCATAGTTTCCGGTCATGTGCCTTGAACAACCACTGTCCAAGTACCATTTATTTTTCTTTTTCTTTAAGCCCTGTAGAGAAAAACTCAAGTCTTAGGTACCCAAAACTTTTTGGGTCCTTGAGTGATTTCGTTGCAATAATGTTACTCTCCACTCTACGAAAATAATGACACCATTGATGAGGACAACATTATGTTGGCGGATGTTGAAGAAGAGGTGTTACCTCTAAAGACATTGTTAGAGCAACATTACTCTACTTCACAATAATGATTTCCGTAGCAAATGATAGTCCTGTTGATGACACCAACAACATAAAAGTTGATAATGCTTGTTTGTATCCGTTCAATAGCATGCAAGGCATGAACTCCAATAGTGAAGTTGATGGTGGGGGCATTGGTCATTTCGATATTTCTATCAATAATGAGGATGAGCATCAGTATAATATTCTTATTAATAACATAGATAACTGTCTTATTTCTCGAGTGGCTCGTTCGAGGAGAAGGACAGTAATTGATCCCTTTGTGAGTCTTACTCCAATTTTGCCTTCAAACTTGGTTGCTCTAGACTTAGTTAGAAGCTATAATTTTGCTGATATTGGTGTAGGTAAGTTGTTTGCTAAGAAGAATGAGTTAATACTAGGACTACGCAAAGTTGCCTTGCGGGATAAGTTTGATTTCAAAACAATGAGACACTTTGAGGCCCACTGTTCTTTGAAATCATGTAAAAGGCGTATTCGAGCAACAAGAGGTTCGAATAAGTAGAATGTTACTTGAGTAGTGAGAAGAGTTGACAATGTTCACACTTGTTCTAATGACGTATTGTCTGGTGGTCTCTGTCAAGTAAGGAGTCAGGTTGTTGGTCATCTTATTGCGGATAAATTTATTCAGGATAAACGAATATACACTTCGAATGACATTAGAGCAGACATGGAGGAAGAATACAGTATGCAGTTAACATATCAGCAGGCATATCATGCCAAAGAAGTTGGTCTTGAAATAGTACGAAGAAACCCTGCAGAGTCATCAATTTACTTCTCAAATACTCTTACTTTTTGACCAAAGCGAATAAGGGTACAGTCACTCACCTCGGGCGGGATGGAAATAATAATTTCTTATACTACTTTATAGCGCTTGGATCTTCTATCAAGGGTTTCATACAGTACATCAGGCCTGTGATTGTTGTAGATGACACTCATTTGAAGGGGTTATATCATGGAAACATGTTCGTGGCAATATGTCGGATGGTAATAATCAATTGTACCCGTTAACCATTAGGGTCATGAATTCAGAAAACAATAATGCTTGAGAATGGTTTATGACAAAATTACACGGAGTGATTGATGATATCCTAGAATTAGTAATTATCTCTGATCGATGCACTACTATAAAGAGAGCCGTTCTGAAAGTATTTCGCACTGCTGCTTATGGCGTTTTTTTTTACCATGTCAAATGTAGCATTAAGTCAAAATTCAAGGTGTCCAAAGCACTTTGGAATGAATTTGAGCAAGCTTTTATTAATACAGAAAAAGCATATGGACATGAAGAATTTAAAAACAATTTGAAAGCCCCTAAGTGGATTTATATCCACCCTCATTCTTTCATCCATTTCATAGTCCGTTATTTTGAGTGTGGGTAGAGGCCTGACGTTCCTAACTCTCTTGAGATGAGGAATCAAGTAAGGACTGCTAAAGATATACGACGGTCTGTACGGATGTCCAAACTTACTTATACCAGGAGGTGCCTTTGTGAAGATCCATACATTGTCACCACTTATGTCCCCATAAAGACTATGCAACGACATGGGGTTGTGATCATCATGATTGCCAGCATCAGTGTTCGGAATATAGCTAGCATCAATGTTCAGACCATAGTCATCCGCGACTTGTTGATTTGAGGAGATTTGAAACCAAAAGAACATAACCGAAGCATGTGAAACATGCTCACCATGTACGAGCATCCAAACGGAGAATCACCGTATGCATGCTTGGAAGAACCCTCACTAAACGAAGCCATAAACCTCATGACCGCTTCTTTATACTTTTGTACTTCTTTGCGTTTTGCTTGAATTTTCGACCTTAGTTCGTGAATGGAACACTCTACTCTATCTATCCATTGAGTAAGATAATCTGTAAGGATCAATTCTCTCACTTAAATATAGTAGAATTTATTTTAAGCTAACAAAACTTTTAATAATAATTGTAATAATAATAATAATAATAATAATATTTAATTTTAAGATAAGTAATGACATAAGTGATGATGCAATGACTAAGTAATAATGACATAAGTGATGATGTAAGAGAAATTTGTAGAGATGGATTAGAATTCTAGAAATTAGTAAGGTATTTATTAAGGATAATCTCAACTATTGATCAAGAGTTATTATAGTGGCAAAATCCTAACCATCCATTAGCCTTAAGAAATCCTATAAATACCCTATAACCTCTTTCATTTTCAATTCAACCTTGAAATTAAAACATTTGTTTAAGAGAGCATCAAAGCAATTGGTAAGTTTACTCTCCTTATTCTCCACAAGATTTATAATCACTCTATCTAGGGTTTATATTAGCATGATTTTAGATTGCTACAAATCATAATACATGATTTAAGGTGTGTTTAGGTTATCTTTAAGGTTCTGATTTATTGTGGGTTTTAATAATCAACTCTTGGTGCTTTAAGCACACCGGACAAATTTTGGACAATATGAGTATCTCGAATTCAAACATATATTTTCTAAACGATTTTTCTTAAGAAATTTATATTCTGAAAACTAGGCATGTAGGCATTATTGATTAAATTTTGTTTCATAAGATTTGACTTTGTTTTCAATTTTATATGGATTTTTGAATTGGACACTAATACACTGGAAAACTGTGATTCCAGCAAGACAATCTGATTCACCAACTTATTTGTACTATTAAATGAACTTGAAACATTCTGAAATTTTATACAGGAGTTGATAAATGTGTCTAGTATTTTGAGTTTTAATTTCATAATTTTCAAATTAGTATCGGATTTTATAAAAATTTCAGAACACGTTCGGTTCGGTTAAAGTACTGTGAAATAGTTTCAAATTTGTTAAGTAATAAATAGTTTTGAAAATATTTTTGTTATTGGATTCTCTTGGAAATGTTTTATGAGGTACCCATGGATGTCCAAAATGGTTCCATAGAATATTATGTTACTTTGAGTTTTAGATTAAGAGTTAAAATTCTGAGAATCAGACTAATACGGGTAGGAATTAGAAAATCAGATTCTTTGGATAAGTGATTGATAGTTATATCTTATATTTGTTAAGATGTTGGAGGTGATTGAGGCTTTTAGAGGCTTAGAGGTGTGTTAATTCAAATCTTTTAATCGAGGTAAGTATCTTCATTCCTAATATACTGGATATGTATAAGTATTTTGATGTTATTATAAGAGTTTTTATATTACTTAGAAGATTAATGGATTTTTATACAAAAATCAGTTTATGAAAATGTTTTCAAATCTGAATTCTTTTGATAAAAGATTTTATAAATGTGTTTCAATATGTAAATTATTTTATGATATGACTACTTTTTATAATTTTGTCTATGAAATATTGTGCAAGCCTAAATTATTGTTATGAACATTTATGAAACCGATACGAATGTTTTGTGCCTATATATGATTTCAACTATTTATGATTGTACGGCGGCCACCTCTTGGGACTATATGGGGGCCACCTCTTGAAGGCCAAAGCGTCACAAAGTGCCACATATAGTGCAAAGTGCCACGTATTAGTCATTATGTTTTGGCTCATTTTCCGTAGTTGTTGTGATTCTGATTCTGATCGTACCATATGATATATATGTTCTAGACCAGTACTAGATTTCTCTTTTGAGTGTACACACGATATTCTGATTCTGTTTCTGGCCCGGCCACCGGGGCTATAGGTGACACTATGTGATATGAGCTAACTATCTGTTTTCTGTGTACGCGATATATGATTTGCTTTTTATAAATGATTCTTTTGATATTCTGAATTACTATGAATTTATGTCATCTTATTGAAATATGTTGTTTTATGAAATTTATAAATTGTGGCATATGTTTTAAATAAAAGAAGGCTTACAATATTTTTGGTATAGTAGGGCTAGTGTGTTAGGAATGGTTTTACTTACAGAGTTGACGGCTTACCCCTCGTCATTACTTTTTACAGATTGAGTTCCATTTGAATGATGTGTCTAGCTTTGGAGTTAGTGATTTTGTTTCTGTTTACTATTTGAATAAGAAGAGGAATGAACTCATGTTTCTATTTAGTTTACTTCTGTTATGAGCTTTTAATTTGGAGTTTGAGACATTATTTTTTGAGAGACTATTTAGGGTAAAATGTGTGGATTTGTGGATTTATTTGAATAAGAATTTAAGGTATTTTAGTTTGAAATTTATAAGGATTACAATTTGTGAGTAACCTCCTTCTTCACGCGCTCCGCACATGTTAGATTTGGGGTGTTACATAATCATTGCAGAACTTTGTCCTTGACTATTATCACAAAATAAGAAAGTAATGAGAAAATGTTGAAATAAGTTATATTTGATGAAAGAAAATGAGTATTTAAATCAGGTAGTAACCTCCAGGTCACGCGTCTCATCAGAATCATGTGTGGCTTCATTATGGTCGTCAGCAACAAACTCATCCTCAATGGGACTCGGCTGTACTTGTATTGGGCTTGTGGTGTCATGATCTGCCTCTTTTGTCCTTCTAATGGATGGCGCGTTAGTGCTGCACCAAGTACAATAGAAAATGAGTTAATGCCACAGTAAAAAATTTTGATAATCTTTTAAATGATGCAGTAAATGATACCTACATTACAGATACAACTTGGTATATAGAGCACATAATCCTCCACGCTCTTCCAAAAATTTGAGGCTCTCTCTTTTACATCTGGTTTAATGGTTTGTAAAATATTTTCCTATTGGAAAGAATACCAAATTTTCAGTTAGTATAATCATATAATATTAAGTAGCTATATACACACATACATATAAATTACTTACAAGATGCGAGCTGTCATTAAGATATAAATAGACTTCACCAAAGTTTATATTTGAAAAAGCCATAAGCTTCCACTGCACAATCTGAGGATTCTTTCTCACCCACTGTAATGGTAGTCCTCCGATCGCTTCAAAAATCCATGCCTTCAACAAGGAAAGGTATCAAGTCATAAAATGTTTCATTAAATATTTATTATAACAAAACTAAGCTATCAAAAAAAAAATTAGGATACACACATGCACTGTAGACATAAAGCCATAAACATTGTATTTACAATGTTATGCATGGGATTTTTTGCGCATTCCTTCTTAAATTTATTGGCTTTGCCGTTCAATGCATTGTCAAGGCTTTCATATATCGTTTCCCACGACAAACAACCACACGGACAACTTCGAAAGTAATCTATGTCATCAACCTCATTAAGCAAATTAAAATTGATTTGACAATGATTTTTTCTTTCGTTCAATACTCTGTCAGCAAAATAAAATATGGCGATTTTTAGCGCATCGTTATCATCCACAGCTTTGAAGTCTAAGTCCATAAATTTTTCCTTGAACTGGCCAAGATTTATTCTGCAAAACAAACGGCCAAAATACTTCTTAAGTAACCAATGCATAGTTTTATGCTTTCTCAGCACGACATCTTTATCATAGCAAAGATCCATTACTAGGCACCACTCTCCAACCGATAGCCGTATTAAATTTTCGCCAACTTGAATCCATAACTGATCTTTTTCCTTTCTTTCACCATGGTACACTTGTCGAAGCAATATATTAAGGACAATTACACTACTGAACGGATAGCTTTAGCATTTGAAGAAATGCCCAAATATGTCATCCTGAACAATTTCAACTGCCGCTTTGTTATTTTTTCTCGGATGGCATTTACAACTGCATCTAATTCGCACATACTCGTGATATACCCGGGAAAGTGATCGCCATAAGGTATCTTCACCATTCCCGGTTGTTTCGTCAGCTTGGGTAGATTATGCATTGTTATTTTCGATTTTCCCATTTATCTGATACAAGTTACAAAATAAATTACAATGTCAATAAATTCTTAACAACATAAAAATAAAATTGTCGATTGGTGCAACAGGGTGACTGTCGAACCAAGAGACAAACTACCTCTTGGTGCAACGAGGTGACTGTTGCACCAAGAGGCGTTGTTGTAGCACCAAAAGGCGTTGTTGTGGCACCAAGAGACCGCGTCTCTTGGTGCGACATGAAGGCGCGCCCGTGCCCTGTTGCACGCATCTTGCCCTCCTGTTGCGCCCAAGCAATGCGTGTGACAGGCGCTGCGCGACAGGCGCTGCGCGACAAGCGCGCCAGTATCTCACCCTTGCCCGATGAGCGCTCACTACGTCCTGTGCATCCATTAGCCTAACCCATCACCAAATTTTCATGCCATCGCACTTGTTATATGTCAAAGAATGCACACAACTCAACTAATCCCCCATCATATTTTTATTATACAAAAACTAAATATAAATTATCTTAGAGAAATTTCATCAAACACCTAATATGCGATATTTATAACTCATCAATTCAATTACATATTTTTTCGTTATATCACTCCAACAACTTATAATCATCCAAAATTCCAATCAAATGCACTCAAATCATTATAAAATGTTAAACGCTCACCTAGGGTTTGGACTCTTTTCAACTTCTTAGATTCGTTTCCAGTTCAATTTCTTAGGTTCTTTCAATTTTTAGTTCACTGACCTCGTGTCCATTGTTGTTGCTATCGTCGTTGTTGTTGCCGTCACCGATTGCCGTTTTCCGTTCAACACAACAAATTTGTAAAGTGGTTAGGGAGAGTTTAGTGTGTGGAAATGGGGAGGGTAGTTTAGGGCAAAATTTTTTTTTTTTGGGTAGTAGTGATAGAAAAAAATTGGGTGGGTTAAATTCAAAAATTGTAAAAGTTCTAGGGCTATTTTTAAATTTCTCGAAAAAAAATAAGACACGTAACACATGCCTACAAATATTAATTAATAAAATGACTTGTGATCATTTTTGGCATTGACTCTAGCCTATTTCTTGTCATAATCAGAAGCTTTTCATGTAATGTCTTGTGGTTTTCCCTTGAGACATTTGAATATGGCAGGCAATACAAACAATGGGTAATTGTGCAATTTGTCCAACGTCACTAGGCCTTCCGTACCATGAATTTGTTCAACACATCTTAAATTCAAAGCACTTAAATATTGTTCAACTTTGAAAGAATTTTTCTCTAAACTGATACCCTTGTCATTTATTCCTTTACACAACTTGCCAATATTCTCAAAATGTAATTTGAAAGAGTTGAATAACATGTCAATTTCAAAGTGTTCTTTGCGTTGATTTAGGGCTTCCCAGTACTTACTAATTTGAACACGATGTTGTCTGAATGGAGTTGAAGGCACACAAACCCATTTATGATCCAAGTGCCCAAGTTTTGATTTATGGTCGTGGTTAGCCATGACAATCAAATTACTCTTGGGAGTAATGACAAGGGTATAACTAAGAGTGACATAAACACTTTGAGGAGAGTCTTCACTGGAGTACATATGTTCCAATCTCTTTCTTGCTTACTTTATTACTTGTGAACTTTTTTCCTTATTGTTGATTGAATGTCTTTTACCGTACACTGATTTACTAGACTCAAATTGCATGAAACCCACCAATTTTATCATAATGAAATTCAATAAGAAACTCCCCCAACATCACCATCTTCATAGTAATGAACAAGTTTTAAAAATATATAATACTCTTCACAAAACCAGTTGCGTTTGCCTAATTAGCAGGACTCAGCAGTGATATCTGCAGTCAATATGTACAAAAAGACAATAGTTTACTGTACAATTGGCAACTACTGTGTACATATAAAATCTTTTCAATGCAAAACAAAGAATTCCTAAATGAAGATTCCTAAATTCTATAGGAAATAGGAACTTGATTCCATGTAATTAGAACTTGCAAACTTTACGGAAGTCACCAAAAGTTATGCCAATTTATGATTACAACCCAACAAAATATTCATTTCTCTTAGTATTTTAAACTTAAAAGCACATTTTTAGACCAAGCTACCCTAAATTGTGTTAACATTGAGGTGGTGTTTACTTTTTTATCTGAATAAACCTAAATCAATCTGAATTATAAATAGAGATAAATGTCTAAATCTGAATAATTTTTTTTTTGTATCTCCGATAATAAGTATAAAGTTGTTTGTTCTTTCCAACTTAAAAAATTTAAGAATCAATGCTTTTACATTTCTGCCCTTATAAATTTTAAATTTTAAATAAATATTAAATAACTCAATGAATGTAAAAAAGATAGTATTTTTTCATAACAAAAATCATGTTCAAATGAATACGCCTTTAATATTTTAAATTTGAATATATTAATCAATTTTATTGTAGTTTATGATATATTATATGAAAAATATTCATAAAAATTATAAAAATAAACAATATTAATTTGAAGAATATAAAAAGTAAAAATAATAATAATCTACTACTGCTATAGTTATAGAGATGAATAATAACGCTAATTAGTAACTTTTATTTAGTTAAGGATGAATATAAATTAATTAAATAGGGATATTTTGGAGAATATTTTTAATGATGTCATTTAATTTTTTTTTTACTTTAAGCAAAAAGCTAAAACAATTGATTTAATAGCTTAGTAGCCGAAAATTATCATTAAATTAAAAAAATATACATAATCACTCAACTGATTGAATGTAAGGTAGCTTTTTTTTTTTTGAAACCTAGATGACATTTTTTTTCCAATATTTGAATATAAATGTTAAGTTAATTTTTTAAGAAAACATTTTAAATATGATATTTTAACATATATAACCTCATAAATAATACTTGTTAATGTTTAGCCTTTTATTATTTGAATTCGGTTGAATTCTAACTAAGTTGCATTTAAAAAAAACTGAAATATAATATTTTCACATAAATAACCTCATAAATATTAACAATACATTGCACAAATTTTTTAAACACATGACAAGATATAAATAAATTATTTGATTAATTAAAAAAATTTGATATGCGTACCTTAATAAAGAAGGAAAAAAAATCTTATACATGTATTTTTTGATATTTGATACCTATAACGTGTTTTAGTATATTATACCATATTTTTCTCGTTAATTATGTAAGCCATCCAATAATTGTTTATTATTTGAATTAGAATTAAAGTATTAAATAATATTAAAAAACTATTAGAAAAATTTAAACTATAAATAGAAAAGAAATAGACCTATTATAGAACATACCATCTAAAATTGGATTATATTTAAAATTCTCATTCACAATACCAAAAAAAAAAATCGATAGTTGAATATGCACATAACAAAGAAAAAGGATAAATAATAAAATAATAAAAGGATAATTTGTATGGTAGGAAACAAATACGTAATAGGGGTATTAATAAGAGAAAATATTAAAGTTTCATTTAGATGTTTTACAGTTTAGATAAAAATCAAAATATTTAACTTTTTCCATTTATATCTAAATAGCTTAAAATCAAATATAAGCTATAGAAAATAAACAAACTAATATCGATAAATTATATAAATATCACAAAGATAAGTGAGACCGTTTACCCAATTAGGTTATTTTGTCAACGATCAATTTAATTCAGATTCAAACAACAATTAAATAAACACCTTTATCCTTTATCTACAACGATAAGAACTAATGACATAAGAAATCTAGGGTTGGCATCACACTCAATAAAGGAGAAAGATTGTGAGTGATAAGTTAAAAAAAAAAGGTTACAAGATAAAATTTTGATGAGTTCTGAATGTTCTTTAAAGAACCAAAGGAAAAAAGCTCTCGCTATTATTATAAACTCATATTAAAATTTTCAATAGAATTACCTTTTTTTATATAATTGAATTTTACTAATAGAAAAAGGTTTTCCTAATTGCTTAATACAAGATCTCATTTCCAAAACGTATTAGGAAATAAAGATTGTGCCTGATTTTCTTCTTAATTTGATAAAGCTTGTTTGTTCTCTATGCAAGTTACTCCATATTAGATTTAAAATCTTGAATAGCATTGAAAAAACATTGACTATCCTGAATACTCTATTTGGGCAGATTAATGTCTTGAACAAGGCATAAATATGAGATGTGCTCAATTAATCTATTTAATACTTCGATCATTTTCTTGGTTTTTACCTTTGTTATTAGACTTCCATGGATGCTCAATGGTTCTTGTGAAGCTTTTATAAATCAGTTCTCATCATTCCTCCTCTTTTGAAAAGGATTTGCCCTTAAATCTTCACTTACATCAAAAGGAGATAAATCAACATCCAATCTTGCACTTACATTATACTCAGCTGAAAGATCCAACTTATAAGTGTTATCATTGATCCTTTCAATCACTTGAAATGGTCCATCTCCCCTTGGAAGTAGTTTTGAACACCTTTAAACAGGAAATTATTTCTTCCTCGTATGCAACCAAACCCAATCTCTTAGTTCAATTACAACTTTGTTGTGCCTTTTGTTAGCTTGGTCAGCATATTGTTTAGTTCTCTTTTTAATGTTTTGCCCTGCCTTTTACATGGATGTGCCTAATAAATTCATCTTTCTTCTTGTTTTCTAAATTAATTCCCTCATCTAAGGTAAAAAGGTTAAATCCAAAGGTGTTAATGGATTAAAACCATTCACAATTTCAAAAGGTGAAAATTAGTTGCTGAATTTACACTCCCACTATATGCAAATTCTACATGTGGCAAACATTCTTTCCATACTTTCAAATTCTTTTGTATCATATCACGTAACAAATTAGATAAAGCCTTATTAACTACTTCAGTTTGTCCATCAATTTATAGATGACAAGTAGTAGAAAACAAAAATTTGGTTCCTAACTTACCGTATAAAGTTTTCTAAAATAAATTTAAGAGCTTTGCATCCTTATTTGAAAAGATACTTTTAAACGTGCCATGCAATCTCACAATCTCTTTGAAAAACAAATCAGTAATATGTGATACATAATTAGTTTTATGATATGGAATAAAGTGTTTCATTTAAACAAACCTAGCAACGACCACATGTATGGAATCTATACCCTTTTTTGACATAAGTAAATCTAAAACAAAACCTATAGATATGCTAGTCCAAGATTCACTAGGTATAAGCAAAGGAGTATACAAACCATAAGGTTTAACTTTAAACTTATCTCATCTACAAGTAACAAACTTCTTATAAATCCTTTCTATACCACATTTCATATGAGCCCCCAAACGAAATGTTCATGTAAGAGTTTTGAAGCATTTAAAAGGTCAACATAAGCTACATAAATGCCATGCAAAGTGAGTGGAGTTTATTGAAACTTTTCTTTATGTGATCAGGTATAAGCAAGGTAAGGAAAACATTGTGGCTAATGCATTATCTCAAAGGTATTGCCTACTTCTGATGCAAAAATATTAGGTTTTGAATGCATTAAAGACTTGTATATTGGTGATTTTGATTTTAGTAATGTATTCAATGCATTTGAGAAAGTGGTATTTGGCAAATTCTTTGGGTATAATGGTTTTTTTTTTTCGAGGAAATAAGTTATGTGTGCTTTTCATTGGTAACTTGCTTGTTAGAGAAGCTCATGGTGGTGGTTTGATAAGGCATTTTGGTATATCTAAACTTCCTAAATGCATAACAGAATCAACACACATCATTATTTAAGAACAAGATTCTTTAATTACAGACAGAATATCTGACCACAGCATAATTAATTAATAGTATCACAGATTAGGCGGCAGAGCTAACCATAACATAACTAAATATCATAACTTAGGTGGCAGAGCCGACCATAACATAATTAAGTATCATAGCTTAGGCGGCATAGCCGACCATATAAGAATTTAGATTATAACTAATCACATCATAATAGCCATCAAAACATAAAGGAATGGTTAAAACTGAAGTTAAGTATGAAAAAAAAAATTTGTCCTTACATTGTAGTTAAAGTGTTACTTACTTCTTGACTTTGACCTCTCTAGACCTTTCTAAATTGAGGATTTCTATATTCTGGATTTTATAACTTAGAATACAAGAGCGTAAAATTTCTAGATTACATTGAAAATAAAAGGGGTTAGGGGGTATTTATAGAATTTCTTAAGGCTAATGGATGGCTAGAATTTTGTCACCATAACTCTTGATCAATGCTTAAGATTATCCTTCATAAATACCTTACCAAATTCTAGAATTCTTATCTTTCTCTACAAACTTCTCTTACATCATCACTTATGTCATCATTACTTATAATTAAATATTTTATACTATTATTATTTTAATACTTAAGGGAGCTTGTTAGCTTAAAATAAATTCTATTATATTTAAGTGAAAAAAGTGTACCTCACAGTCATAACCGACGGTGATAAAGCTATGTCGAAAGTGATTAAAATTGTTATGTCTGGATGTGTACACCGACTCTGCTATTGGCATCTTTAGAGGAATGCACAAGCAAATGTGAAGAGAGATGTGTTCACGTCAAAGTTTCGCCAGTTAATGCTAAATCCAATGTCCATGGAGGATTTTAAACGACAATGGTTATTTGTAGTCTATGAGCTGGGACTGGAACAAAATCCATGGGTACAAAAAATGTATGCAAAGTGTGGAAAATGGGCAGAGTTTTATTTGAAAGGTACATTTTTTGGCGAAATGCGAACCATACAAAGGTGTGAGAGCTTGAGTTCTTATTTGCATCGATTTGTTGAACAGAAGCTAAAACTATATGATTTCATTAGATAAATTCATCGCGCAACGTATTGCATAAGGCACAAAAAAGTCCAAGATGAGGTTGACACAAACCACACAGCCCCTGTTCTTACAACACATTTGAACAACATTGAAAGACATGAGTCCGAAATATATACAAGGAATGTATTTCAGTGTGTTCGGATAAAGATTCTCGGTGAAGCCACACTGATTATGCTTGAGTGTGCCAAGAAAAATGTTCCAAAATCTATACTTTGACTAAATTTCAGGATCCGAAATAAAAATGGATAGTGGTGTTTTATAACAAAGTAGTTGCAATTACTTGTTCATGTTAGATGATGGAATCTGCAAGTATACCATGTAGGCATATATTTCATGTCATGAAGTTGGAGCAACTAGTTTGCATACCACCAAACTTAATTTATAGTCAGTGAAAGTGAGTAAAGTGATGAAAATAACCGTTGCAACATCATATCTCGACAAGGAAGTGTCAGAAACAGCGAAGTTTGGCTCACTATCAGTAACATGTAGTAATCTTTGTCTTTTTGCCGCAAAGAATGAATAAAGTTATATGATAGCATTAGACAAGATTCAACAGCTAACACTTCGCTTTAAACAAATGCTTGTCGATGATGAATCAGCAAAACAAGCCAAGAATTGTGTACTTCAAGCGAGTATGAAGTTGAAAGACCCTATTAAGGTGAATAGTAAAGGTTGCTCCAAAACTATTAAACATGATGGGGCTAAAAATTGCAAATGCAGTCAATGTTTTCAACCTAGCCATACTAAACAGACTTGTCCGCTATATCCACCAAAGGACATGCAACATAATGGCCTTCACTACATCGTTGGCAGTACAGGTTCATAACAACTGACAAACAACCAAGGCCTTCTACTTATAATGTGTTAACACAGACTGTTTCGATGGCATCAGGCTCACTAGGTTCCCCAGGATTTCGTTCGAGAAAACTTGTCCTTAGAGGCATGATATCTCAGAAGGAATTGATGGCCATTACTACAACAGTAATGCATTTTGTATAAACTATGAAACCGATGCAAGCACATACTATCATTGGTGGCCTCATAATAACTTGTAAGTAATTTCCCATTATATATGAATTTGCTTGACTAACTTTCCTATGTTGTTTAACTAACTCAGATTTACATTGTGCATAGTTGAGGACAGTACACATCTTTAGAGGATAGGAGATGACCATTAATAAAGTACGTTTTAAATCTGAACCGAAGGGGCAGAATGAACTTATTGCAAGTCAATGATTTTACATTATCACTTATTGCAATGTAATAACATATTTTGCGTACTTAGTGATAATAGCAATATTAACAACAACTATCTTCCTTTGAACATGTATCAATTACAACAACCTGTTAACAATGAAAAAAATCAAAGCAGCCCCAAAAATTCCTTAATTAATTCCAATCATCAAAATAATTTACATGGAACGTCTATCAACTCCAGTTAAAAGCGCAATTTAGCAAAAGTTAATAGTTGTGTATGAAGTCAGCAAAAAATTATCATAATTTATATCCACAATAGTCTCAGCCTTTTCGCTTTAAACGACGTTTTGTGCAACTATTCTTATTTCCTTTTCTACTGGACACATTACGAGTTTTCACTGTTGAGGCTAACTTCGATTCTTGAATATAAATTGCAGCATTATTATAGTATGCATTAGCCAACACCAATAATTGATCACGTTGTTCGTTGAACGGAGAGTCCATAAGCTATAATGAAGTTGTGCCCGAACATTCTGTGAGTCATGTTGCCCAAATAATCATGCAATATCATCACGTTAATGGCCCAACAACATTAGTAACATCAATGAAGATACCACATAAGACGAATGAGAAAGCATACCACATACGATTTGTTGGTGATGATTCCAAGATTATCCATAAATTTAATGACGTAAACTTTACAATCAAAACCATTAGGTTGCCAAGGAACTCCTTCACCATAGGTCACTACAAATGACAAGAAAATCCAAGCTACTGAATATGTAGCATCCACGACACTATGAAGTATAACATCCAACGAATGTAACTATTTTCAAGTGAAATCAACATCACATGTATTAATAACACAATACACACAATAACCACATAAACTAATCATTTTTAACAAAAAATGGTCAGACTTACAATGCTATTCACTTGGATTTCTCAATCTCGTGTCTGTCGTGCATCCGGTAGTGGATCCCAAATCTCCGCTTGTTTATTTTTAATTTTAACCAACAGCAGAAACCAATAATGGCCACCATCATGCATAGGAACAAAGATCTATTGAAGAACAATTTGGGGTCACTTTTACCATACATAATATCGATAATAAGAAATAACCATTAAACCGAACACACACACACTATCTGATAGCACCGATGCAAGTCATACATATAACGTTTGCGATATTGGGAAGCAGCCTTGAAACCATCTAAATGTGCATTTGGCATTGTAGTAAATTATTGCATATTCATGACATAAATTCATATAAAATACTACTTAAATGACCATACTAAATGACCATACTTAATTATGAGTAACAGGATATTAAATAAAAAAAATAGACAAGAATGAATCACTAACTGCATATATGGTTGATAGAAACTAGCTGATTAGTTGCCCATGGCTTTTGCATGACTCACGTTGTGTGAGGTAATCACTCATCATGCAAATAATCTAAACATAAGAATAGTTATAATTGATTTTATTAACTACAATTTCATTATTAAAGTAAAATTAAAATCAAACCTCCTCGTCCAGTGATGCATCAGGCAAAAGTGATAACAAGCCTCGCTGAGTGATATCCTCATGACTTGATCGCACAATTATTTCACTGTACGCAAAGCACATGATATATTAACAAAATTAAATTACTATGACAACATATTTGGAAACAACTTGATGAGCGAGCGTGAAGGCATTATTACTCTAGGCTAGCGCTTTTATCGAATCCATACTGAAGCATCCTTAATTGATTGAGGGCCACTGGCTCATTCATGAATCAATTTTTATATGGCCGAGGAGGGCTTAAAGCCAACGGATTAAAATCTTGGGGCTCTTGAAATTTTTTTGCTTGTTGCACAGAAGACTACATATTTATTAAAGACAAAGAAAGAAGAAAGATTAAACTAAATCTAAATTAGTTTTGACAAAAGTTAGCAAATTATTAGTGTACGTATACCTCATCTTCAAGTTTTGGTACTAATTTAGACTTCATCATGTCTTGCGATACTCCTGCTACATTTCCTTTAGGACAGCCTCTTCATCAGTGGATGTTCTGATGTGCACAGCTTTTCGATCTTGAACTTCGACGGGTTTACGCTTTTCCCGTACTATAGATGAAAGTGTGACAACTGCAGGGATAGGCAGGTGCATCTCCATATTCGGAGAGGAAAAGATTAGACCATCAGTTGCCTCAGCACCATTATATATAAGAGGTGATTGACTGTCATCACCGACATTCACTCCTTTCTTATGAAAATATGCTCGTTCCAACTTTTCAACCTTTTCAGTTAAAGAGTCCATTTTCAAGGTCATTTTTTGTAGCACATCATTATTTCTTCTCATATGTTTCTCTATTTTATTCATTACTGCTAATATGGCATGAAATAAATGCTGCCTTGCTGTATTACCATCGTCAATTTGTCCTTCACTTTGAGCACCTGATGTGCCGCAACTGATTTCTCATATCGGAACCTGTATTAACCATAAAAATCCATAAATAATCTATTCAATTTAATAACATAACTACAAAACAACATACAATTATTTAAGGGAACAAACCGCATTGCTCTCAAAGTCACCAAACTTTTGTCGCCACTTGAGAATCTTTTTATTTCACTATCACTCCATGCACTAAGAGGACATCCATTCTCGGCAACAAAAGAAAGCAGAAACTTAGTTGATGACATGTAGAACAACTGCAAACAACAACAAATTGGTTAATACGAAAATAATGATCGATAATATCATAATTGTTTAACTAATGAGAATACAAATTACAAAATCAATCATACCATTAAAAATATAACGCATCCGCTCATTGAGGAAATTTGATTTTCATTAAACTTTGAAACTCCTTCCTATAAGAAGTTGAAAGACCAGTTAGCCCAATTTTTGTCGCGGTTGTTACTCACGTCTTTTAAAGTATGAAGGTATGATGGATTGATGTATGTGGCTGAAGTTGGACACAAAATAGTTCTAATCGCAAAAAGATTGAATAGAATATAGAATTCCTTATCTGCACAACTATTTGTCTTTAATTTATCAACTAAACTACCTATTAGGATGTCTTTCTTTCCTGAGCAATACTTGTCCTGTAAGTCAGTTATTTCACTGTCTTCTCCAGCAAGCACAATCGGTGTTCTTCTGTCACCAACACACATCACGCTTGTAAAAGTTTCTGGAGAAAGCTTGTATTCCATTCCATGAAGTGTTATGGACTGTTTATCTACATTACATTGCTTAACTAGCAATCTACATAAATTTTGCCTAAGTCGACCACATTTTAAACCCAACAAGCTTCCAAAACCAATTTCTCTTACAGCATCCTGTTGTTTAATAGATAGAGAAGAAACAATGTTGGAGAACCGCAAACCACTACATTGGGATGGGTGACTATCTTTATCAGAATTGTTCTCCGTTGTTGGAATCGATTCACTTAACAATCTATTAGGCAATCTCGAGTTAATTTCATATTTTCATTATAACTGTTAATGAATTCAGCTTTCTCTTTCGAGGTTTCAATCATTTGTCGTGTATACGCCCTTTAACCTACATCCAAAAAAAAGTATTCATTGATTAATCATCAACGGAACTATTAGTGAGACGGCTGTAACTTAGAAAAGTTGTCTACAAACTGTTTCATCCACCTTCACACCTTCCTCCTTCAACTTTTGGGATTTTATCTTGCTGTAGATAGAAAAATAATATAAATTCCTTATATGTCAGCTAAAATTATTGCACTATTAAACTGAAATCACTACAAAATATAAACAAAAAAATTCAACGATGAATTAATTACTTACAAGTAATATTTGTATGAATGCTTGCCCGGCCTCAAAGGTTCAAGCTTCTCAAACCGAATATTAATGTCGTCTGTGACATTGGCCTTACGCTTAACCATTATACCGTGTGCGCAAAAAATTAAGTCCCCGATCAATACACACTAATAATGTCATCTAACTCTCTTCATGAATTCTAAATGCATATAAATTATTACATAACCCAACAATACGCACTAAGCTTACATTGTAAAAGTTGTAATTTATAAATATGAGAGGTGATTGAATCTTGTTAACACATCAAATAAAACACTCAATCGACAATTATAATAATACCAAACAAAACCCATGATAACCATGTCTCATTACCCTTGGTGAACTGCAAAGATGGCCTAAGAAGGACTCAGAATAGGCTGACTAGAGCTGAGTCGGCTATGAATCTGCAGCCGCAGATCGTTGCCGCTAATGGAGATCAGCTGCTGCGTGTCATCGCCAGATCATGCCGCCGTTAATGACCCTGATGAGGCGTGTTGTGAGGGAATGAAGGCGAGGTAGTGATTGACGAGGGAGAGGGAGTCGTGAGGTGAGGGAGCGAGTGAAGAGGGAGAGGGAGGTAAGGGTGAGTAAAGAGGGAGCGGGAAGAAGAAATTGATTTCCCGCTTGACGTGAGAGCCTTTTTTTTCCACAAATATATATGGTTGGGTTTGATGTGTGTTGAAATCAATTCTATAGGTTTCAAGTTTTGTAAAAATTATTTATTATTTATTATTTAAATTCTTCTCAACCGTTGGATTCATTATATTGAATCCAACGGCCATTTTTCCTGCATGTATATGATACATGCAGGTATTGTAGCATCAACCGAACATTAAACATGAAATGGGTAAGAAAATAAAAATTTATGGTGCTATTTCTAACATGAAACATTAAATTTCAACCATGTAATATGTGACATAAATATGAAACATGAAATTTATTTGTGAATTAATAACATAAAATACAAAAAAAAATAAAGTTAAATATGTGATGTTAGATATTAAACATGAGTATTGTCTGCGTTAAATATGAAACATTTAACAATAAACATATAACTGTTAGCGTTATGTAAACATGTTAGTATTATTTATGAAATGTAAATGTCAAACATGAATCAAGGGAGAAATTTTTTTTCAGGGTATTCATAATAGTAAAATTAGATAAATATTAGTATAGATGAAAATTTTAATGTCAAATATGAGGCATAACTAGGAGTGGGCAAAAAAACCGTATTGTTAAAAAATTCGAACTGAACCGTCTGTTCGGTTCGGGTTTAATTTTTTAAAAAAACTGAAATATATTATTAATAAAAAATTTGAAATATCGGTTCGGTATTTGGTTCATTTGAATGAACCGAAGAACCGAATCACTTTCACGTGTAACTAATATACCTATGACCCATCAGCGATTCAGCGTTTAGCGAGAGAAAAAGAAAAAGAAACTTAGAAAAGCTCACGGAAATGGAGGGGGAGAGAGAGAGAGAGGAGAGCCGAAACGGGTCAACCCGACCCGCAACCGTGACCCGATCGGTTCTCTCAATCCCGACCACCACTCCGGCCAAGATTGGTACCAATCGGAAGCTCTTGAGCCACTGGTCATATCCATCCCATTCTTGCCGCTGGAAAGCATCCGAAAAGCAGCCGATTGAACCCACGAAAGCCGCGGAATTGCCGCCTCGATTGGCCACGATTTCAGCAATTTCCGGTGATGCTACCGCTTGGCTTTTATTCCTCACCTTACCCTCTGTCTATTCCGACCATCTACTACCGCCGGGGAAACTGTTTTACCGTTGATCGGCCGTGAAGGATTCACGGTTTTGGAAGCTCGATCCGGAGCCATTGCCGCGCGTGGGACGTCACCACCGCCACCGGTAGACTCAGCGTGGCCAGAACTTTAAGACCTGACCTTCCCGTCAACATCAGTTGCATTCCGATCACCGTTGGTCAGCAATGGCATTTCGATAATTTGGCCAGTGCCCTGAAATTAAATTGGATGATATTTTTTTGAATTGCTACCGATCCTGTCATTATGGAATATTGTATGATGATGATAACGATGATCCATGTCAATTGCTCTTTGTGATGAAGAGTTTTGGCCTGCGTAGTTATATGCATTAGCAGCCATTGGAAGAAGTTAATTAATTACTTAACTCTCTCAATTCTACTGATTATGTTTATAATACGGCTCCCAATTGTATGTTGGACAGTGGCTGTATTTAGATTTTATTTTGATATTATAATTGTTGCAATTTGAAAAGGTTAACATGTTGTTGATTGTGGCAAATGTGCTTGATCCTCGCTGCAAACTTGACTTTGTTATATGGTGTTTTAGTAGCTTGTATGATACTAGAAAGGTTGATGAATTCCGAGTTAACATTAAAGAGTTGTTGTTAAAGCTTTTTGAAAGCTATGGTGGTGAGAGTAATCCAAATAGAGGTGAGAGAAGTAGTGTTGTGCATGATGGTGCTAGTAGTAGTTATAAGTCATTTGATCCTTTTACACAATTTAGAAAGATGAAAGAAAATTCAAATGATGACATTAGTGGAAAAAATGATGTTGAAAAATACTTGTCAGAGATTTGTGAGAGTGCTAGTAATGTCCATTTTGATATTTTGACTTGGTGGAAATTGAATGGGCCTCGGTATCCGATTTTGTCTCAAATTGCCAAAGATGTTTTAGCAATTCCATTGTCTACTGTGGCTTCTAAATCAGCATTTAGCACAGGAGGGCGCATTCTTGATCCTTTTAGGAGTTCTTTAACTCATAAAACAGTTGAGTCATTAATCTGTACTCAAAATTGGCTTCGCTCAACTCTATTAGGAGAGCATACAATACAACCAAGTCAGGAGGAAGTTGAATTCTATGAATTAGTTGAAACAGGTAATATTGTAATTTATTATGTTATTTTTTTGTGATTTCACTTATAACATTTTGTATATTAGAGTTAATGATTTTAATTAATTGTTTTAATTTCTTGAAGAATTTTTTAGGCCACTGCAATCTCAACAAGAAGTAGGTGAGAGCAAATGACATTTGATTGATGTTGCTGACCAGTAAGTTTTCTTTATTTTTTTTAAAAACTAGTGTTTTATTTATATAGATTGTTTATTTAATTATTTATTGTTTTAAATTTTTTTATAGATCTAAATATTGAGTTGGAAAATGCCTAAAGTTGATGCTGATATTGATGAAGATGGCATTCCCATATGCTGTTGTTGGCGTTTGTATTTTTTTTTTTTGTGAAAATGAGAGAATGTTGTTGGTGTTTGTTTTTAAATTTTCTTTTTATTTTGTGTTGTAAATTGTATCTATTGTTATTTTTATTTGTCTTTACAATATTATGTATTTATGTTTATGTAGATGGAGTATTGGAGTTTGGTTATAAATTTTAAAATCTTAATATTTCATATTTTATGAGTAGTTAGTGACGTCCAATGGGCTAAAAATTTAAAAATTTAAAATAAGCTCAATAGGCCCAAAACCGAAAAAACCGAACCGAACTGAACCGATTTAAAAAGATCCGTTTGAGTTCGGTTTTTTTTTTTAGTTCGGTTCTTATTCGGTTCTTTTATAAAAAGAACCGATTTAATTCGGTTCTATTTGATTTCACACCGAATCGAACCGGACCGAATCGTGCCCAGCCCTAGGCATAACATATTAAATATAAAAAAAATTTTGCCCTATATTAAATAAACTTTTACTTTTTTCTCTTTTATTTTAATAAAATAATATTTTTCTTTCATTTTATATTTATTTATTTTTCCTTATTATTAATACTTTTTTAAATCTAATTAATAGATTATTTTATTCTAATTATTTAAATTTAAAGAATTCATTAAATAGAGCACCCGGCTAAAGAAACCCGTTGCTCAAAATATTTGGCTGACAAATGGCAGCAGCATCTTGCCCGCAGCTAGAGGTGGCAAGACGAATAAACGAATCAAATTTAAATCGAATCATAAATGAATTGGGTCAAAATTTTGCGGATTCGGATTCGATTCGTTTATTAAACGAATTGAAATTTCGGGATTCGGATTCGATTCGTTTATTAAACGAATAGGTGGTTCGATTCATTTAATTCGTTTAATAGAATTGATAAACGAATCGAATCGAATCCGGATTCATTTATTATTCGTTTATCCTTAACGAATCGAATCGAATCAGGGTTCGTTTACAATTCGTTTAGAAAAATATAATTAATAAACAAAATTAAGCAAAATAAAATATAAAAAAATCACAAGTTTAACATCCCACAATAAAATACAAGTAACTCAAATCATACTATGCAGTCATCCAAATACCAAATTATAAATCCCTAATAATACAAATAACAATAATTAAAATTCAAATTATAAAGTAACGTAATTTCTTTAATCTCTTCATTTGTCTTTTTCACCTTGAAAATAAAAATCCTACACCAAAAAGTAAATAAAATGTTATTAACAATTTAACATAGTGCAATATTGATAATAATCATTGTAAAATTTTAAAATATCAAATATATAGTAAATTTGTAGTATTTTTAAGGAATAATAATTAAATAAGATAAAATTTTACCTATCATACTCACACAAATCCAAGGGTTTGGAGCAATGGCAAAACGTAGCACTTGCTGGATGCAAAAATTGAAAAGAAAAAGTAAAGGATTTGGAGGGAAATGAAGGGAAAGAGATGGCAAAATGTAGTAGTGGAGGCTAAGTTGCTAGGAGATGAGGGAAAAGTGCGTGTGAAGTGTAAAATTAGGGTTGGTCTTTTGACTTTATGTGTTGTGCTTAAAATTATAATATTAACTTTCATATTTTAAAAAAATTTTAAATAAATTTAAGGATAAAAAAATAATTTAATTAAACAAATAATAAACAAATTGACCTGCATTCGATTAGTTTATAATTCGTTTATTAAACGAATCCTAAACGAATAAACGAATCAAAATCTTCAAACCCACATTCGATTCATTTAATTAGCAAATTAAATCGAATTTATTTATTTATTAAATGAATCAATTTTTTCAAGCCTAAATCCATTTAATTTACATAGAATAGAATCGAATAAACCAATCATGACACATATTGCCGCTCCTACCCGCAGCCTTCTGTAATTTGTAGCCACACTCACATCCCTATCTATTCTCTCCAGCCCCATATAAAATTATATGAGTACTCAAATTTCACAACAAAGAGAAAAATGGCCGATCAGATATTAAAACCAGAAGTGTTTGAACTGAACAATGGAAGCATGCATGTCAAAATTACCAATTATGGAGCCACTATCACCTCACTCTCTGTACCTGACAAACATGGTATGTGATTGTGAGTCCTTTTCTTTTTTTTCCCCTTTTGGTTACTTTACTCTGAATCTGATCACTATTTCTTTTAATTTACTGATGATTTGATTGGATTTGTTGTTTGATTTACTAGGAAAATGGGCTGATGTTGTTCTTGGATTCGACTCTGTCGAACCATACGTGGTGAGTCCTATTTGATTTTTGGATTAACCATGGTTCTGGGTTTACACATTGGCCTTTTTCGCTGTAAAAAATGTGACCCATTTTGTAATAGGACTTTCATTAGCATTATATCAGTGCCTTGTTCTTGCGTGTATGTTAAATATGCTATTTTGTGCAAGTTGTTAGCTTAATGAAATCTTGGTATTGTACATTTGACTATGGTTGTGGTGATGTCTGTAATGTATTATCAGAAAGGTGCTGCACCTTTTTTTGGCTGCATTGTGGGTAGGGTTGCTAACAGAATTAAAGATGGGAAGTTTTCTCTCAATGGGGTTGAATACACTTTGCCCATCAACAAGCCACCAAACAGTCTCCATGGTATGAAATTCTCAATTTCTTCGCCCATTGTTAGTTTCCCTTCTATATGATTGTTTGAATTGTTTGAAAATCATTTCTTTGTTCATGTATCTTCTCTTAAGTAGCCAAGTTATATCACTGGTTTATTGTCTTAACAAAACCCCCAAAACAAAAATTTACAAATATGAATGGAATTTTGTTTCTTTTCTTTTTTTAATTTTTAAAGCTTAATTCTCATGATATAATCAAGATCTGTCCTTAGGCTACTGTTGTTTATTGCTTACAAACCTTTTTTGCATGTCAGCTATGTTGTAATAAAATTCTGAATTTTATTAGTGATGTGAAAAAATCAACATTAAAAAGAAGGTAGCATCACCCTATTGAGCTGATTACCGGCTCTGATATGTTTATCAGATGAAGAATTCTATTGTAAATATCAATATAACCTTTTATTTTTCTGGAAAAGAATTAAAATTGTAAAGACACAGGGTTGGGAAATATTACTTTAGTCTCTGTTGGAACCCTGCTACCTCTTAATCATGGCTTGAACGATTTATGGTGAAGTTCAAGGCTGTTCCATATTGCTTTTGGCATCAACATGGTGGCAGTAGTTATTGGATGCCAGGCGCCAGGGTACAAGTTTGCTTCTCAATGTAGCTAAGAATAATCTTTCTAAACGCCTTAAACAATGCATCCTGTTTTTGCGCTTGTTCCGAGTAATATCAAATTTTTAACATGATATATATGTCCTTTTCTGTTACCAGTGACATGCATTTATACAAATATATTTTTGGATTAATGGTTTTGCTTTATAGACTCTGGTAATCAGTACGAAGATTATCTTAGAAAACATGTACAATAGTTCGAACATCTTAGGAAGGTGGATATTTTGACTGTTGTCTTGCGTAGAGATCAAAGTAGCTGTTGCTAATTAGTATGGCAAAGCAAGATGCAGTATTCTGCTCTTTTATTCTTGGTGCTGAGCACATTTTTCTCCTCTATTAAACTGTAACAAGCAACCGAACATTTGGAAATTCATTGCCTTGATATATATCATTTTGATCTTTCTTTGTCTTCTTCTTTTCTCCCCCAACAAGGTGGGTTCAAGGGTTTTGATAAAGTTGTCTGGGAGGTAGCAGAATATAAGAAAGGTGAAAACCCTTCCATTACTTTCAAGTATCGCAGCCATGATGGCGAGGAAGGTTCTCTCTCTCTCTCTCACACCTCCCATGGTTACACACAATCAAACTTTTGTATTTCTGATTTTTCTCCTCTCATTTGTTTTTCTGTCGTTAATTTTTTTCTCCCTGGTAATAGGTTACCCAGGGGATGTTTCTGTGATGGCAACCTACACACTTACTTCAAGCACGACAATGAGGCTTGACATGGAAGCAGTTCCAGAAAACAAGCCTACCCCAATCAGTTTAGCTCAACACACATACTGGAACTTAGCAGGCCATCATTCAGGGAACATACTTGACCACTCAATTCAAATGTGGGGATCACACATTACTCCTGTAGATCAGAACACGGTCCCAACTGGAGAAATTATGCCAGTCAAGGGCACCCCTTTTGATTTCACCACTGAGAAAAAGATCGGTGCATCAATCAATGAAGTACCTGGTTTAGGGTATGATCACAACTATGTTCTTGATTGTGGAGAAGAGAAATCAGGCCTGAAACATGCTGCAAAACTGAAGGACCCATCAACCTCAAGGGTCCTTAATTTATGGACCAATGCCCCAGGCATGCAGTTTTACACTGGTAACTATGTTAACGGAGTTGTTGGAAAAGGGGGTGCAGTTTATGGAAAGCACTCAGGTGTCTGCTTGGAGACACAGGGGTTTCCTAATGCCGTAAATCAACCTAACTTCCCTCCTATTGTGGTTCGACCTGGTGAGAGCTACCAACATACAATGTTGTTTGAGTTTTCAGTTGAGTGAACTATTAGGCTCTTGAAGAGTAGTTCATGGGTTTGCATACCATGGCGAGTACGGATGTTTGGATGTTGGCTAAATCTCTTAATAAAATAATATTAGAAGACAATTGTGTGAATAGAAGATCATTTTGGATTTTCTCTGAAATTCACTATGGTATTTTGGCATTTAAATTTTAAACAGTCTCATTGATGATAGTAGGGACATGGTCGTTACCTCTGGCAACAAAAATTCTATATCTAAGCATTGAGCCTTTTTAAATTGGTCTTTGAACTTCTTGGAATGTCTTGGACATAACCTTTTAAAAATCCATAATATTTTGTGTCAAAATTTGACATGGATGGTGCTTTTTTATTTCTTGATCACCAAAACATAGAAAGATAAATATTGTGAAAGCATTTTTCTGGTCCCAAATTATTGTCTTAGTAGAAAACCAGTGAATGTATCTGTCTTGATTACTAGTGGCATCTTAAAATTAGTATCTGTACACTTGGTTTGCTTGCTTGCGGTTATTCTGTTTGTGAATAAAAGATTTGGAGTTAAGTGAAGCAAGATGTATCACAGGAACGGACGTGAACCTTTTGCTACATTTCGAAGCCAACGTAAAATGTAAAGGTTGTGGATGGTAAAAAAAAAAAAAAAAAGTAGATTAGTTTGTACCTACAGTCTGCAATCCAAACACAAATTCATACAACTGGTTTCTAAAAGCAGAATAAACTAAGTACGCAATGATGAATAAAAAAACACAGTGAAGACTTGAGAAGTTAATAGGACTATGGCTAAGGTTTTATTCATTTATGTATAATTTATAATATCATAGTTATTTATTACCCCATTTAAAATGACAGTTAAGAGATCAACCCATCGAAGTTGAAATTTCGTGGAAGTTATTTTTGCTTAACAATGTAATAAATAGGTAAGTGCATATAGCCTGTAAGTTCGGCATGAGATCAAGAAATCCCTAGCAAAAAAAGTCATCAAAAATTCAATGTCACATGGAAAAAGCCTCCAAGAATTCAACAAAGTCAACCCGATACAGTCAAGGGAACTTCCAATAATAAGGGGTACCAAGAGCTACAGAAAATGCCAGCAATAAAGCCTACAAAAAGGTCAATCAAGATAGGAGTGGCAATATGGGTCAGAATTCGTTTATTCGATTCGATTCGATGCGAATTAAATGAGTTTGGGTTTGAAAAAATTGATTCGTTTAATAAATATTTTTATTTGATTCGTTTAATAAATATTTTTATTTGATTCGATTCACTAATTAAACGAATCGAATGTGGGTTTAAATATTTTGATTCGTTTATTCGTTTAGGATTCGTTTAATAAACGAGTCATAAACTAATCGAATACAGGTCGATTCGTTTATTATTCGTTTAATTAAACTATTTTTTTGTCCTTAAATTTATTTGAAAACTTTTTAAAATATGAAAGTTAATATTGTAATTTTAAGTACAACACATAAAGTCAAAAGACCAACTCTAATTTTACACTTTACATGCACTTTTCCCTCATCTCCTAGCATCTTAGCCGCCGCTACTACATTTTGCCATCTCTTTCCGTTCATTTCCTTCTCCAAATCCTTTACTTTTTCTTTTCAATTTTTGCATCCAGCAAGTGCTACGTTTTGCCACTACTCCAAACCCTTGGATTTGTGTGAGTGTGATAGGTAAAATTTTGTCTTGTTTAATTATTATTTCCTTAAAAATACTACAAATTTGCTATATATTTGATATTTTAAAATTTTACAATGATTATTATCAATATTGCACTATATTAAATTGTTAATAACATTTTATTTACTTTTTGGTGTAGGATTTTTGTTTTCAAGGTGAAAAAGACAAATGAAGAGAATTAAAGAAATTACCTTACTTTATAATTTGAATTTTAATTATTGTTATTTGTTGGTATTTGGATGACTGCATAGTATGGTTTGAGTTACTTGTATTTTGTTGTGGGATATTAAACTTGTGATTTTTTTATATTTTATTTTGCTTAATTTTGTTTATTAATTATATTTTTCTAAACGAATTGTAAACAAATCCTGATTCGATTCGATTCGATTCATTAATCAATTCTATTAAACGAATTAAACGAATCGAACCGAATATTCGTTTCATAAACGAATCGAATCCGAATCCCGAAATTTCAATTCGTTTAATAAACGAATCGAATCCGAATCCGCAGAATTTTGACACAATTCGTTTATGATTCGATTCGAATTCGATTCTTTTATTCGTTTTGCTACCCCTAAATCAAGATTCAGATTTCAAGCTTTAGACTTCCTTCCAAGTCTTAAAAAATTCTTGTAAAATTTGGTTTTAATTTGTTAAAATAGTAAGGGTCTGTTTGAAATTATTTTTGAGAAATTTAAAAGTGATTTTAAAAATCAAAAAGTTAATTTTAATGTTTAGTAAAAAAAATCAAGATCACTTTTGTCCTTCCTACAGCTGATTTTGAAAAATAATAAATGAGTAGTTTTTAAATTTTGATTTTGAGAATCAATTTTCTCCTTTAATATAATTCCATAAAGATCCTTAAAATGATTATCTAAACTCAAAATTATCCTTATTCAAATTGGAAACAAAATCAATATTTTAATACTTTTCATTATAATTCATCAATATAAATTTATTGATATCAATTTGTTGGTCAAATTATTAGTAAATTTGTTTCACTATATTATAAATTTAATTATCAATTTTTTTAAGATAAAAAATAAAATCAATATATTATAAATTTTATTTGTAGTTAAAATTATTATAATACACAATTAAAATTATTATAATACATAATTAAAAATATTGCATGCACATGTTTTTATATGTAGAAGTAAATTTTATTCTACATTATGTACATTTTAGTCATTTACTTTCTTTCAGCAGTTTAACAATAAAATTTATTAAATATTCATAACTACTTTTAAAATTTACAGTACTTCTGAAAATAAAATTTATCAAACACTTAACTAATTCTTTTTATAGCTGATTATTCATACATCACAGTTAATAATAATTATTTTAAAAGTTACAATATTCCAAAACTGGCCAATGAAATAAATATTTGCGGGGCTATATTATAAATTAACATAAATTATAGGTGATTTACGTGTAAAGTTTTCAAGTGTAATTGCAATCAAATTCCTATTTCCTACAGGATTTAGGAATCCTTTGCTTTGAAAAGAAGGATTCTCTAGGTATATCATAGTTGCCATTATACAATAAATTATTGTCTTCTTGTACATACCTATTGCAAATGGTAGAGTGGACAAAAAAAAAAGCTCGGTCCAGGTCCATTATTTTTTTAAAAAATAAATTTATAAATTAGAATAATATAATTATAATTAAAAAGTAATTTAAAAATAAAAAAATTTAAATTCTTAACTTATAAATCAATGATGATTCAAAAAAGATAAAATTATGATACTAAATTCTCTTTTTTGTATTAATTAATTAAGAGAGCATTTGAATTAAAAAATCCAGTATTAAAAAAATTTAAAGTTATGAGTTTTTATTTACTTTATTTATTATTTTATTTTAAAATATTTATTTTTATAATTTATCTATAATTATAATAACTTGTCGATTATTAATTTATTTAAAATTGATAATAATTTAAAAAAATTAAAAAAATAAAGCTCAAATCCGACCTAAACCATCACGCTAAACTTAAAGTGGACTTGGGTCTGGGTTTGAAAAAACCCAATCCAAGGCTCCAAGCCCAAGCCCACTGTTTATCATCCCTAGCAAACAGACAACCTGCAAATGGTTTAAGATTAGGCCTTCAGTGTTTGTGAGAAAATGAGAGTTAATAAGTTCAGAGTATTATAAATTTTTAAAGCTTTTTTGCTACTGCGCTGACGGTGATATGGGGGAGTTTCTTGCTGAATTTCACTATGGTAAAAATTGGTGGGTTTCATGCTCAATTAATCTGAGTGTAACAAATCGGTGTGCTGTGAAAGATGTTCAATCGACAGCAAGAAAATAGTTCACAAGTAATGCAGCAAGCAAGAACGAGACCAAGAAAGGAAAATATGTACTCCAGTAAAGACTCTCCTCAAGTCGTTTATGTTACTCCCAGTTATAGACTTGTCGTTATACCCAAGAGTAAAGAAAATCTGATAGTCATGGCCAGCCACGGCCATAAATCAAAACTTGCTGCTCAAGTTTTGAATAATGAATGGGTTTGTGTGCCTCCAGCTCCATTTAAACAGCACCGTCTTCAAATTAATCAGTACCAAGAAGCCTTAAATAAATGCGACGAACACTTCGAGTTTGACATGTTATTCAAATATTTCAGATCAGTTTCTAAGAATGTTGACAAGTTGTTGAAAGGAATCAGTGACAAGGGTGTCAGTTTGGAGAAAAATTCTTCAAAAAGTTGAACAACAATTAAGTGCTTCGAATTTGGAGTGTATTGAACGACCTTATGGTAGGGACGGCCTAGCGGCATTGGACAAATTGCACAAGGACCCACGGTTTGTATTGCCTATCACATTCAATCGTCTCCAGGAAAAACTAACAGGGCATTGCAGGAAAAGCTTCTGATTGTAACAAGAATTTGGCTCAAGTCAATGCTGAAAATTATCACAAGTCACCAATGATTTATTTGTGATTTTTTGATACGTGTGAGCTTCGTTAGAGGGAATTGCAGCAGATATACTTTGATAATTTAAAAATTATCTCAATACCCTAAAATCAAAATTTGCCAAAATTTTTATCAATACCCTTTAAAAGTTGATAGGAAATTACTAAGCTATCATCGTTTTAAAACACTTCAACTGAACTGGCATTACCCCTACTCAAGCAAACAAACACTCATATCTACTTCAATTCCCTCCCATTACCTTTCTCAAATAAACAAACACTCATCCTCCATTCTCATACATGCTAAATCGAATATAAACCAGCATCACATCTGTAATTCCCTCATCGGAATCACCTCAACTTCAACAAACACTCATTCTCCATACATGCTAAATCGAACATCAACACGAACAAACTAAACCTGAAAAGGGAAAGTTGCCACAACTGAGAAAGAAAAGCCTAGTTCGTCGCTACACAGTCGCCGGTGAGAGGTGATCCTTTACTGTAAAATTGTCAGAATATAACTACTTGAGGTAAGTAATTTCCTGTAATTAGTTTTCTTGTTGATATTTAGTGAAAAAAAAAATTTAGGGTTTTATATTAAAAAAATAGATTAATTAGTTGTGGGTCTGTCATAACATGTTCGAAAATAAATTTCTAGTTGTTTTGCTACATACAAATTGTGAAAATTTGATGGGTTGTGCCGATTATAATTTGGTCATATAACACACGATTCGGTCGTGTGGGGTTATGTAAAATTCAAGGTTGTGCATTACACGACCTTCATGTATTGCACGATTACACAACCTTCATGTATTGCACGATTACACGACCATCATGTATTGCACAATTATACTACTTTCATGTATTACTTCTAAATAGTTGAGTATTGTTTTTGAATTAATTAAGAGCTGTTTCTTGAGGTTTGATTTATTTTTATTATTTCTAAATAGCTGAGTATTGTTTTTTGAAATTTAGAGGCCTTAACTTTTTTGAAATTTTAATGAAATTTTGGCAACTCGCAATTTTTTAAGATGAAAAGAATTTTGTTTCTAGATTGAGGGGTAAAAGTTCATCATCTCTCCAGGTGAGTCTTCTATACATATACATATATATATATATATATATTTTAACATCATTTCTATAATTTAATTTTCTGTTTCTTGTCAATAGAATATACACATTACATTTAGTTTAATTAGGCTCACAATTGGGGACAATAAATTGGAATTGTGCGCATGCCTTTACCTTGTGGAACGTCATTGCTTAGAGAGATCCTAAATTTCTAATTATAAGTCATGATATGTCTAGTTATGAGTTCTTAATGGAAACACTTTGACCACTGCAAATGGTGTTCTTCTTTATATTTAATTGTAGTTAATTTCCTATAATTGATATGTTTTTTTCTTAATTGATTTCATGGAATTATTATATGTAGGCAATCCTAATGTATGCATGTATGCTTGGGAAGAGGAAGAAAGTACTTTCAAGATCAAAAAAGAATAAAATAGTTATAATCTGTTTAATTGCGATGTTCATTAGTGCATCCTATCCAAATATTGAAAAATTTGTGCACTGATAACTTTGTTTATTTATACTAATGAAATTAATCATTTCTCGAGCTGTCTGATGTGCAAAATTAGTGGACTTGTTGCAATTTATGAACCTAATTAACTGTGAGTACATATTATACCGTATAAAATACCATACATTTAACCGTTACTAAGAAATGCCTGTGTGCTTGCCCAGAACTAGTACTTATAAACTGACTAAACAAAAAAGCTTTTTAAATGAAATCAATTAAGTTTGATTTCCCTTAATTGAAAATGAGGATAAATCAATATTAACATGATACATAAATTGGAATCTAGAAAAATTAAGTTCTTTTAATGCAACAAATTTTAGTAGAAAAATTAAGTTATTTCATAATGCAACTATCTTCTCCACCAATTCGGCATATGTTGTCGATCGCGGTATCATTATCCCTTTAGCCTTGGAACCTTTGAATTTATACTCGTCATTTTGCTCAATCCATTCACCATTAAAGAGAATAGGCGCATGTACCAAAACCATATCTAATGATATAATAAAAACAATAATATCAAATTTCATATACAAGTAACTACACGACCTACACGACTATATTCCTTACATGACCTACACGACCTACACAACTATATTATTTACATGACCTACACGACTTACACGACAATATTACTTACACGACCTACATGACTACATAACCTACATGACTAACTGCATGACGTACACGATGTCAAGAGGAATGCATGATGTGAAACATTTCACCATATATAAATTATATTGCTGAAAAAATAATTAAACAACCTACATTGCATATATTTCAACATATAAGAAAAAATAGTGAAAATAATTGAAAATAAAAAATTATAATGTGAGGAAATTTTCTAAATTTTCCTAAAAATTAAAAACTTAAAACCTAACAACATTAATATACCTTATTAGGTTGTTTAATAAGCAATACACCTCTTTTCAGTTGAAGAAAGAGAGGTTTAAAGAAATGAGTACATAATTGTATTTGTGTAAGGAGTTATGAGAGATTTTGAGATATTTTAGGTGATTTTGAGAGAATTTCGGTGGTAAGAAGAAATTTGGGTGAAGAATATGAAGAAAGTGAAGTTGAATGAATTTGATACATTCATTAAGGATATGTCATATTTTACTCACATTTGTTAGGGTATCTATGAAAATAAAAAAAGGAGAGGGCATTTAAATAATTTTGCAACTATTATAGGCTGTTTAATTAAAAACCCCGCTTGGTTATGGGTCATTTAATAAGATCAAGCCAGCCCCTAACAGTAACAGATACTCAAATTTTTTTTATCAGTTTACTAACACGCTGCTACTTTAACTATGATCTGATTCTGGTGTAAAAAATTGGAATTAGTAAAGTCATGGCTCACTATTGATGAGATCAGTCTCACAGTTTTTAGTTATATAGCTCACTTGAGCTTACCGGTTCAACCATTGATTTGGCATACATGTAAAAGAACATCAATAGTCAGCTGTAACTCTACTTATTCCATGTTCACTAACACCCATGACGGAAAAATTTGTTATCAAAATGAAACATATACCCACAAACAGAATTGAGTGGACGGGGATCTTTGATAACCCTTTCTATCGTAGTCTGTAAATTTGTAGCCCATATCCATTAACATCATGGTATTCTGATCTATACTTTGAAACTGACATGAACAATAAAGTTTACACATTGATTTGAAAGAACACGGCAATTATCACGACAAATTGCGTCATTTGTACCGGTACCCAAGGGTACATCCGCACTATTCAGTGGTGGAATTCAGCCTCTTCTGATATGAGCGTTTGACCCGCAATCTCAACAGAATTCACGGATGCTCTTGAACAGTTGTTGCTTTGAACAGTTATATATCAGTTCGTTCGAACAAGTTCCAGCGGTAGAGTTTCCATTGCCAGCTGAAATTTGAAAAGTTTCAGATGCAACAAACAGATTTATCTTAAAACACTAAAGCCTTGAAGAGTACTTACCCAGAGTCTTGGAGTTGTTGGATCAGACTTTTTATGCAATTTGGAAAGATCTGACCGAAAGCTGATGACTACGGACACTTTGAACTCAACTGAAAATGGACTGTGCATAGAATCCAAACGAAAACATTAAAGCTGAACACTGTTATTGAGGAGTCCACGTTTTATAAGAAGAACACAAGGAGCTCAATAAAAAACATAGGCAGCATCATGTGGACAAAAATGCCATAAATGTATAACCGTAGATTACGATCAAAGATTAACAATCCCAGTGTCATGACCGATCTGACACATTAACATTTCATTACCAGCTATTAGCTAAAAAGAGATACATAGCAGAGAGTAATATCACAGGGGAAACAGAATTAATTGACAAGATTCTTTCAGAAAAACAACAATAGAATAAATTATACAACAATTATTATGCTTGTGCAGAGTACGTTCCGACAGACCAATTGGAGAATGTGAACAATCTCCAGGAGATGAAACTTTAAATATTATACATTCTTCACCAAATAGTTCAAAAACCAACACCACCTTCCTCCCAAACATAATTTAACAAAACAATAAAAATTGTGCTCAGTGAACTAAAATGGCAAAAAGAAAGACAAACTTCACTAACAAACCCCAAAGCAGCCAGCAGTTTCTTTCAGTTAGTGAACAAGTAAAACAAAACAAAAAAATAGATGAAAACAAAACACCCTAAAAAAGAAACCTCTCAGATTGTAAGTCAGCTAAGACTGTTTGAAAAGTCAAATGACCAAAGCATAGATGGCTGATGCATATTATGAATATCAGCTTTCAGTATACTACAGAAAGATGATATTATTCTACAAGTAATGGAATATCTATGCCTAATTGGCAACTCACCCAGCCAAGACAGTTGGACAAGTCAAAAGGCGGGGGAGCATGACATAGATAGGCAGAGTCATGTTGCGACAGACATCTCCATCTGCTACCTAGTATATGATGAGAAATAAAAGATGTCAAAACAAATGTTACAAGGAAAAAGAAAAGATGCAAAAACAAATGTTATAAGGGAAAACAAAATTGAATAATATGCTGATTTTTGCATGCCTGCGTTGTCTGAATCAAAGAGGTTTCAGATATAATCTTTTCTCCTAAAAGAATCGACTCCATGCGGAGGAGGTGAATGTCAATGGAGTGAATAGGAACAGCAGATGCTTCAACCGTTAGCTCTCCACTGATGGGATCTGGCAGGGAACATTGAGTGGACATTTTTCCTGTCACCTTAAAACCACCTTTTTAAACAAACATTGTCAGTTCCACAATCATATCATAACTATATCCACTAAGTTCTGGGATTCAGAAGGTTGCATCAATAAGACATTCAAATGCATTGCAGATCATGCGGTCTTTTATAAAATTTTTAAAAGATATATAATGTACATGCACTTATGTTTCAGAGACCATTCCAAGTTTAATAGTTAAATTAAGAATCACCAGTTAAAGTAACTGCAAGAGATGAGAACACAAGTAAACCTGATTTTAGTTCAGGAAGTAAAGGATGTCTCTGAGTATCCTGAGTAATGTAAAAGACAACCATCTCAGGAGACACTGGTCGCTCAAGGAGATCAGCTGAACACAGCAAGAAGAAGTGCATGTTCAATTAGTAGAGAACATATCTCAAAAGGTAAAAACAAATAGATAAAATTCAAAGAATACCTTTATCAGTTTCAACAATGAATTCCACTGTAGCTGACAGTGATTTATGCAAGTATCCTCTCATTATATCTATAGTTACCAAATACTATTACAGTATTCGTTAATCATCAAAAGATTGATAAAACGTTAATAACGCATAAGATTATGGAAAGCAGTGGGGCCAACAACAAGCTAATTTCAAAGGTCATCAAATGACAATTTTCCCGTGACATATCCTCACCTGGATGTTGATATCTGCTCCATGAAAAGTCTCATAAAATCTTTCTAAATTTTCTTCTCCATATTGCTTAAGGTTCATGGAAAATGGTATCTGCCAATGCAAAAGTTGCATATATTATAAAGAAAGCAATAGGTATTTGTACTTGATATTTATACAAAGAAAGATAAAAGAAAATTTGGAGATGTAGATAAAATTATCAAGCCCAATATGAATACCTTGCAAAAAAAGGTACAAGTATCACTACAAGCATAATTATGCAAGTAGCAAGTAGAAAAGTGGAGTAAAAACAGGGTGAAAAAGGCTTACGATCCTGATGCTAACAAAACAGTTTCAGAGAAAACAAAAAATTTGTTCAAGTACGCTATTTTTTTTTTACGAAACTATAAATTATATTAATTATGAAGAATTATTACAAGTGGACCAGCTGTACACTAAGCAAAATAATGAAAACTTTTCTGTGACATGCAAAATATACCAATCAACTCTCTACAATAATAAATCAACCCTCTACAATAACACACCAACCTAGACATCTATCTCAAAACACTCTCCCAGCTTAGATGAATAAGGAAAAAAGATGAATTTTGGAACTCCTTAGAAAGTGAGGCACAAGGCAAAGCTAGAAGATGGACTCTGTCCCACATTTTGGCCTTCAAAAATAATAAGATTTCTTCCTGCCATATTACCCAAAACAGAGCTGCCACAGCACAATCCAAAGAGTTTTGGCCTTTTTTCCTTTACCAAAAGCATAGGAATTCTCCAAAAGAATAGAGTGACAAGAACCCGTAATGACTCGTAAAATGTTAGCCTCTTTGCATAACCTATTCCACAACTTTGAGGCCACAAAACAATGAAGTAAGCTATTACTAATGACAACAGCACTTTGTATAGACGATAAAACAAAGAGATTTCATGCAACATATGAGAAAGATGACTGCCACTCAAAAAGCTAGAGGGCATGCATTGGCAGTTTCTGAAAAATAAACCTTTCATCAGAATTCTAGCAAACCAACAATAACAGGAGAGTATCAATGTTCAAGACACCAATACAACCAGCTTCTTACAAAAAACACTACCTCAGTTGTACCTGAACCAATCCTTCCAGAAGTTCTGATCTCTTGGCTCTTCTTTCTGCTTACAGAAAAGTAAATTAATGATTTAGATAGCTGTATAAAAATTGATACAGCTACTAAGAGTAGAAAGAAAAAAATAAATAAATAAAATTTAATACACAAATAAAAATTTGAAAGTAACTTGGAGAATAATAATTTTATTACTATCGTAATTCCTCAATTATTATAAATGTAACTCGTATTAAGCCGCATTTATTTAGAAATTAGATCAGCGACAACCCAACCCAAATGCAGCCACACAATTTAATGCCAATATCCTCGAACTTCTTGTTTTTTTTCCCCTTTTTTTAAAGCCCAGTCCTGCCAGAGGGAAATCAGACAGATCCAGAGCCAAAGTTTTTATTCTGGAGCTTATTTTAAGGATCATTATCCATTCAATCTGAATCTCTGCTTGCATGTCCGAGAACCCTGTATCAACAACATCCTATAAGTTTTAGCTGCCTCAAGCATTCTTATCAGGGAGAAATTTCCAATTTCTTTTTTCCATTTTTTAAAGTTTCCAATCAGCCTGGTGTGTGAGATTTGGGCACTCAGTTTCCTTTTAGTGCACCGATTGCATCCAACTACTAAATTTTCTCTTTGCTTTTAGGATGTTGTCAACCAGCTCTGCTGGAGAAAATTTGAATATCTAAGAAAGGGAGAAAGAATTTTTGAGGTTTAAAGCAAAAGAATTATAGCTAGGGAAGAGATAAGACTCTTAGAGCTCAAGGATGTCGCTAGGCTGCTTAAATTCTAATGCTTTGGAAACTGAAAAGCATGACAATTGACAAAATCATCCTTGAAAACAGAGACACTGAAATTCTTATAAAGAAATATGGGATTCAAAGGGCTTGGAAGCACACTAGCACTATTACTGATTCTGTCTTGATTTCACAACAAATTGTTTAGTGACACAAAAGTAAAAATCTTTATCTCGAGTAGATAAGGAGTTTGAGCTGAATTAAAAGAATATGTATATATATACACATTTCAAAAGTTAGAAAAACAATTTCACTGCATTCAACTAGTTGGCAGGTTTTATCATACTATAATTGATCCACATAGCAACTAGGTGAACTGTTCCTAATATTCTGAGGAACCAAAAACTCGTGTTTCTATTTTGGATTATAAATATTCAGAATGAATGGCTGTGAGTTGAAAATGACAAAAACTTTTTTATTGGTATCATATGGTAGTCAACTGACCATGGCCAAATCTAATAGGTAGCTTATGGTGGCATCATAAAACAAAATGTCCTACACAAGCCATCAGAAGATATTTCAATGTTGTTTAGAAAGTGCCAACCCAAGTCTCAGACACAAATCTAATGTTCTACGCAGAACTTTCCATTAAAACGTTTTGGCTTCAAAGGATACACCTCTTCTGATGAATAAATGAAAATAGTACCTTGTCGGTTTATGGCAATGGCATTTTCACATGTCTTCTCAACCAGGAAGGGTTCAGCTAAACCACTTGCACTGAGGTAAGTACGCTATTAACTATCTGGGCTATCTTTCCAGTGTGCGACTAAATTCTTTGTTGGTACGGAGTCTAATCTAGAAACTTTCCGAAGTTACAAGACTTTGTATCCAGCTTGGAAGCCTATCTTCTAGTTTCCTTAACACAACTCACATAAATGCTTCACCTATAGCGACCGGATAGTACCTTGACACCAGATCCCCATACAATAGATTATGAAGCCCTTCACCACCCGTTCATTTGCCATATCAAACACTAAAGTAGTTAAATATTATGTCTCAAGAAGAAGACCCACACTATCATTAATGATCCGCAAGGCCACACTATATGACACAAAGATCATGTGCAACTGTTAAAGGTGAGTTCAATGGCAGCACAGTAAAAAGAAACTTCAAGAATTATGAACTAAAATATAGTTTTCATCTAACACATATAACAGACTACTAATATCTATTTTTAACACTAAATATAATCAGATCACAAGGATACAAGATTGGAAACTGCTATTTGTCACCATAAATAAATTTCACATTCTTATTAGAAAAATATTGTTATCTTGTGCCTCAACAATAAATTTCCTATGTATCCTTCTCAAAATGGCTTCTGCTACGCAAACAAGTTCAAACCAATGCACTGTATCTAAAAGGACACATCCCCTTGTTTCAAGTTCCAACTAGTAATCGAAGCTTGACTTCCATGCTGTTTCACGAAGTAAAGTTCAAGGTAAGGCTAATTTTTATGCAGAAATTCGTACACCAATTTATGATCAGTCGGACCTTTTAAAGTGGTGCAAACAGTTTAAATTGGTTGAGATCAAATCTCAAACATGCATTAACTTCACATATCAAATTTAAAGACAGCATTCAAAATAGTGTCCACAAGTATGAGCCTCGTTGATATCACCAGTATCATTAAGATTGTGAATAGTGATGACGTTACCAACCAGAAAATAACAAAACATAACTAAATGCTGCACCATTTACAGGCCACCAATATTAAAACTCCTCAACATTAAGCAATAACAAATGGAAAAGGACTTACAGAATTTTAATAGGCTTGATAACACCGTACAGAGACTCAACAACACCAGCTGATCCTCCTCGAACCTTCAAACAAATAATAATAATAATAACAACAACAATAATAACAATATATTTCTGTAAGTAACTACCTTAAATTGGGGCTTTCTATCTTTTCAAGTGAATTAAGTTTAGGAGAAGAAACCTGCAAATTGGCGGATCCGTTAACGGTGAGGTGGATTCCATAGTGAGAAATGGAAGAAGAAGACTTGATTAGGATTTTACCTTGAAGAGGTTCCTGATATTTTCCAATAATTAATTAATTTAATTAATGATCAGCTTTATGGTTCATTCACCAATCACCATGGTAGTAATTAGGATCACACACGTCAATACACTGCACAGAGAATTAATTATTATAAATGTACGTACAGAAGGCCGATATATGCGGTTTGATCGGGAAAGTTTGATCTCTACAGCCGACATGTCGATCTTGAGCTTGACCTTCAGGACAAACGCGCGAAGGAGGACAATGTCTGTGAACCCGAAGAATAATAAAAGGAAGGGTCCGCCTTTACATTACATGTAATTTACGACTAGCCTGTAAACTTTCAAGCCCCATATACTCTATATATAATATATAAGGGTCCGGCTACGGTACCACGCGTGGTACCGTGCCACACCCTCTGAAAATATCAGTCAGCCCCCTTTAACTTAGTTTTATTTACATTTTTCTTATAAATATTAAATTAATTTCTACTGAATCTATACGAATATTTTAGTTAGCACCCTTATAGTATCTATTATTTACAAATATTTATTTTATATTACACATGTATCAAAATACCCCCTGTCTTTATCACAAAACCCGCGAACCCGACCCGCTTTCCGTTTCCATTTTCGGCCACTTCACCGACTACGGTTGGTACCGATCGGACGCTCGTGCAACGCCGGTCATTTCCTTTCCGACCTTGTGGCAAAAAGAACCGGGTTGACCCGAACCCGCGAACCCGCGAACCCGACCCGGCTGCCGTTTCCATTTCCGGCCACTCCACCGGCCAAGGTTGGTACCAATCGGAAGCTCGTGCGATGCCGGTCATCTCCATGCCATCCTTATCGCCGGAAAGTGTTTGGAAAGCCGCGGATCTAAACCGTGAAAAGCCGCGGAATCACGGCTTCAATTTGCCGTGATTTCGCCGGTTTCCGGTGACCCCACCGCTCAGGATTTGTTCCCTACAATGCCCTCTGTCTTTTCCGACCAGCCACAGCCACCGAGTGAGCTGATTTGCCGTTGATCGGCCATTGAAGGATTTACGGGTTTGGGAGAAATGAACTTAATATTTATGAAGTAAAGTTTAAATAAGAATAAATAAAAGGGGTCTGAGTGATATTTTACATAGAAAAAACAAAAAATAGTTGCACTGTGCCGCTGTGGCACTGCAGGCGGATCCTATATATAATTAGTCATAAATATTATTAAATTTTTTGAATTATAAAATTTCGTTTAGCTCGTTACACTCAATTTTATTTTATTAAAATTCTAGAGTACAAATTCACTCTTTATAATTTTAAATTTTCAAAATAACCTTCATTTAATTAAAAATATAATAATTATTAAATGAATTATAATTATAATTTTATTATAATTATAAATATAATTATATTTTTTAAATAGATTATTATTGTTATTATTAATAACAAGAATAAAAAGTATTATAATTAATTAATTTATTAAAAATAATTAATGATAATTTTTTATTTAAATTAATAATAATAATAATTAACTATAACTATTATTAATAATTAATTTTTGATTAATAATAACAGTAACAATAATTAAAATACAAAATAATAATTATGATAAAAATTAATTGAAGATTTTGTAGTATTTTGTTAAGATTTATAGCAATTTGTTACGATTTAGCTGGAAACATAATAAGTTATTGGAATAGCTATAATTAAAATGAAGAATTGGAATCAGAATAATTTATTTATTTGAATTACCGAAATCGTAATTAGAATGACTATATTACTATTTATATGTTAATTTTGTCTTAGAATCAACATCAAAATGAGCTAAATCGTAATAAATTGCTATAAAATCCTTAATTAATTTTTATCATAACTTTTATTTTATATTTTAATTATTGTTATTGTTATTATTATTAAAAAATTAATTATTAATAATAATTATCATTAATTATTATTACTAATAATTATCATTAATTATTATTACTAACAATTTAAATAAAAAATTATCATTAATTATTGTTAATATATTAATTAATTATAATACTTTTTATTCTTGTTATTAATAATAACAATAATAATTTATTTAAAAAATATAATTATATTTATGATTATAATAAAATTATAATATAATTCATTTAATAATAATTGTATTTTTAATTAAATGGAGGTTATTTTGAAAATAGTTTGGATGCACAGGATTGCGCCACGTCATCAGTGAACAGTAACACGGTTTGACCACGGGTTTGACCACGCGGTTTTGAACGAAACACGGTTTGCACACACGGTTTGAACGATGAACGCTGCGAGCGATTAAATCGTGAACGATTCATAAACAAGATGCGAATGCATGTGAATAGTGCCGCACGTGTGAACAGTCTTTTTTTTCCTTTTATGCTCCTCTTAAGGTTTTCGACTGTCACCAGTTCAAAAGTGACGTCCGTTTTGCTATCCGAAATCTCGTTTATTGTGAAATGACCATAATACCCCTAAAATACACAAAATACTTAATTAAAACAGAACACACATAATTAAATAACACGAGACTTAAATTAAGAAAATTAAAGATGTTAGTAAAATTTGAAGTACAAAATGACGATTTTCTCCTTTATAAATATACACTTTCTAACACTCAACACACACCCAACTTGACTTATTGCTAGTCCCTAGCAAATAAAGCGAAAACAAAATTTAAACCTAATTTTTTTTTTAAAACAAACTTGTTTATTCAATCAGACTAATGATAGCAATCAAATAAAAGTATAAGCATTATCTCCAGTCTAAAGAAACATCACACCCACATCAACCATCCACATGAATCAACTAAGTAAATACAGCTACTTTAAAAAATGACATGTCAAACCCCAAAATCTCACCGGTAATAGTGACACTCTCACAAGGAAATTAAACCCAATATAAATTGTCACTTCTATGAATGATAAATTGAGAGAAAATAATAAACAAGCATTATCACACACTCTCACCAAGAGGAAAAGAATATGCCCACAACTTAGAAATAACACGATCTCAAATCTAACAAAATGCTAGTCAACCCAATTTATTTATTTATTTTTTTCTTCTCTCTCTTTTTTTTTTTTAATTATGCATTACTACATCTTTTAGCCCATATAACTAGCTTCTACTTCAGACTATAGTTCCCTAAAATCAAGAAGGACTTTTATTAGGATGTAACGTAAATTTTGGGGACATGGCTAACAAAGAAAGGAAAATAGAGGAAACAAAATATATGTTTGAGAAAAATAATATCTTTTGGAAACTAAAAAGTGCATTTTACTTATTTATTATTGTATTATATCTCTCTCTCTCTTTTTTTTCTTTTTTTTTTAGAGAATTTCTTTTTTTTCTTTTTTTTCTTTGCTTTCTCCTTTTTTTTTCTTTTTTTTTGGGTATTGCACAACTTTACTAAACAAAACAATTATTTATATTTTTCTCAAACATGAATAGGTGATGGAACTTGTAAGATATCGGGTAATACTCCAAATTGGAGTGGGTGAAGACGATAAGTTGACAAAGAAAAGTTTTTTTTTTTTAATAAAAGGCTCAAAAGGGCTAACTATGGATATTTCACATAAGGGATGGCTAGAAAGGCTCAAACGGGTCAAAGACGGCCTTTCCATCATCTTTTAGGGCTCTAGATACTCCTCCATATCTACTAGTTAAATGGACCTTTAGATGTAGCAACGCATTTTTTTTTTTAAAGGGTTGACTCCAAGGAAATCTAAAGATCATGTATAAAATAATAATACTGCTAAGCTGTATGAAGAATGGGCAAAAAAGGTTACTCTCCAAGAAAAATAATAGGCTCAAAAGCTCACTTGGTATTCATTATGACATGTCAATTCTTTCAAGCAACTCATATTTATCTCCGACATCAATATGTAGAGTAGCAAACATAGTATAACATCACTCAGGACCAAAGATAATACAAATACTAAAATTCGAAAATCATCATGTCATCCAAAAATAAAAACAAAATCACACTTATTATTATTTTTTTTTTTAAACAACATTCTACCCCCCAACCTATTCTAAACATGAAAGGGAAGTATGCATGCAGAAATGTGAAAATGATGCAGAAAAACTAATTGAAAATGTTACACTTAAAATGATAGAAAAATGATTTTTTTTTTAACTAAGAAGATGCATTTCTAGAGGCACTACACTCTATATTCAGCCATCTTCGACTCAAAATTTGAAAATGCATATTTATAAAGGAGAAGTCAAAAAGTTAGAAAGATCACACGAAAAATAAGAAATTTTTTTTTTCATTATTTTTTTTTTAACTAAGAAGATGCGTTTCTAAAGTAGCTACACTCCATATTCAGCCATCTTCAACACAAACAGTTAGTTTCTACAACAAAAAATTAGTAAAAACTTAACCAACATTCCACAATTGTCAACTATCCCCTCCCCCCAACCAAAACTAAACATTGTCCGCAATGTTTTAAAGAAAAGAAGTAGAGTTTAGAAGACATCACCTGGGTGGTGCAACACAAAATAAAATATTTACAGGCGGAGATTTAAATCTAATTTGTACTTCTTACTGCTGCTATTGTTACCATCGTTATTTGTACACTCCAACACCAAGGTCTTCGGATCTGGCTCTAGTGCGATAAGCTTGTAATGATCAAGTAGCTCATTAGCAGTGTGAGCACAAATAAAAAGCTTTTTCACCGTAGAGGGAATGAAGTAGTTTTTTATTGCATGGTTAAGAAATGCGATAAAGCCATCATAAAAATTATTGACATTTAACAAACCGATGGGTTTCTGATGAATGTGCAGATGGGCCCAAGATGCTAAAGTGATGAGTGCCTCTAGAGTTGCAAGATCTCCTGGTAGGAAAATAAAAGCATCAGCATGATTAAGCATTTCGGTTATTCTTTCTTGCATACCTGAGACAACTAACTCTTCTCCAGTCGGTGAGTTAGACAAGCAGCCTAAAGGTTTTAGGGTTTGTGGTATGATGCCTAACACTTGACTTCCTCTGACAAAAGCAGCTTCTGAGACCAATTTTGATAACCCTCGGTCACCTTCGCCATACACCAAGTGTAATTTTCTCTCTGCTATGTTTCGACCAAGATCAATGGCTACCTCAAAGAACTCTTTATATTTGCCATAGTTAAATCCAGAAAGCACACAAATGTTCTTGAATTGTTTATTGGGAGTAGCTGCCATTAGGATAATTCTCAAAAATAATTTGTGAGTGCAAATGAAAAGAATCATATTTAAGGATCTTGGCGGCAATGGGTCACAGCTGTGAATGAGGTGTCATGTCTATGTCAATTAATCGTGTAATGCACATGGCTTGAGAGTAAAAAAGGAAACAGTAAAAAGGAAAAGCAAGTAATGATAAATATAAAATTATTAAAGACAATAATGCAAATGGTAAAACAACAGTGAAATAAAACAACAGTGAAATAAAACAACAGTAAAGTAAAAGGATATTTACAAGTAGTTGCGACTGTGGCTCACATCTCCCTCTGGTTTTACGTCCAGAAACGGCTTCAACGCCCTCTATGGGTCGAGGATAGGCTTCCCATCCAGTTTTCTTATAAACTGGCAAACAGGGTCGTTTATAGTCAGATTCCCGAGATCAGATCGTGCATGCTCTTTCTGGAATGATGGCCATAACTGGAGAATCGCTCCTTGCACATATCCACTGGGATGCGTTTCAAGAGACAAAAGGATATCATCCAATGACTCCTTATTCAAGCCATCCCTAATGAATTGAATCTTATCTTCTCTGTTATCAGACACCATTCCTAAAGAACATCGCTTTTTATTGCATATCATTCTGGCACACTTATGACACGCAACCGAAATCTTTCGAGCTCTTCGTTTTCTTGCATAATTTCCTTTACCACAACCAGGCATGTATGCAATAAATTTAGGAGGCAACTCACCTGCCAAGCGTACTTTAGCCTCGATTAGCCAGCGAATATCAGCAGGTATGTTATTCCTCATGAGCAATCGCATGCGTTCGGATCGAGCTTTATAGATTGTGAGGAGGGCATTCTGAGGAAGTGATGGGAATCGACTATGAAGCTTTGCTAAGATCTCGTTTCTATCCATACCTTCGCCTCAGAAGATCAGTAATTATGGGAAACTGAAGTAACCGACTTGATTGTCACGGAGTACCGTTATCCGCCACTTAACCGGGGTGACAAACTAAAACACACAAACGAAGTAACAAATAAAAACACACAAAGAAAATCACAATCGTCCTCTTATAGAATTTACCTCAAGCTCGAACTGGATGTTGTAGACACTTATCTCAATATCTCTGAGTTGGCTTTCTAAATCCTCAACGTGGGATATTAACTCCGGTGGTTGTAGCTTCCAAATACAATGTGTTTTACAAAATCGTATCTGGCCTCTGAGATGAGATTGGACACGTTGAAGTCGTCTAAGGATGTTCAAGAGGAACTGTCTCATGATTAGAAGTGATAAAAGAAAGCTCAATGGTTAAACAAACACACTTATGCACAAACAATTTCAATTAGCAAAAGAATAGTAAAAAGAAAGAAAAAATCAAATCACGAAAAAAAAACAGAAAAATCTTAATTCAAATGTGGTGGGTCACTCAAATTTATTTCGGTGTCCTCTCCATGTGGTTGGTACTCTAGATATGGCTTTAATCTTTGACCATTAACTTTAAACGTGACACCGTTTTTTGGGTCCTTAATTTCAATTGCCCCATGTGGAAAAACAGTATGAACAATGAAGGGGCCAGACCATCGAGAGCGTAGCTTACCTGGGAATAGGTGCAAGCGAGAATTGAATAAAAGTACTTTCTGATCTGGAGTGAAAGATTTTCTCATAATCTGCTTATCATGAAAGACTTTCATTCACGCTTGTAAACCTTGGCATTTTCGTATGCATCATTACGAATTTCTTCAAGTTCTCCAGCAAATGAATCGTCTTTTTCGAGCCACCTTTTGCTGCATGTCAAAATTGAATTTTTTGATGGCCCAAAGACGCACGATGCTCGAGTTCCACGGGTAGGTGGCAAGCTTTTCCATACACTAGCCTTTGTAAGGTGACATCCCACCGGGGTTTTGAACGCCGTTCTATATGCCCATAATGCATCATCAAGTCTTAATGACCAATCTTTTCTGTCTGGCCTCACGGTCTTTTCTAAGATGTGCTTTATTTCTCGATTAGAGATCTCAACTTGGCCACTGGTTTGCGGATGATACGGGGTCGCCACTTTATGAGTGATGGAGTACTTTGTCAAAAGTGCTTTGAATGATTTGTTGCAAAAGTGGGTACCACCATCACTGATTATCGTTCGAGGGAATCCAAAGCGTGAAACAATGTTGCTCTTCAAAAACCCTATCACCACTTTATGATCATTGGTCCTGCATGGAATTGCCTCTACCCATTTTGATACATAGTCAACAGCAACCAATATGTAATGATGGCCAAAAGACGCGGGAAAGGGTCCCATGAAGTCGATACCCCATACATCAAAAATCTCAACCACTAAAATTGGATTTAGTGGCATCATGTTCCTTTCGTGTAATGCTCCCCATTCGTTGACACCTATCACATGAAGAACAAAAGGTGTAAGCATCTCGAAATATAGTTGGCCAATAGAAACCACATTGTAGAACTTTAGTCCCTGTTTTCTTAGCGCTGAAATGGCCTCCACAAGCTTGTTCATGGCAGAACGAAAGGATGTTATGAACTTCATTCTCTGGGACACATCGTCGAATAATTTGATCTGCACAATACTTAAACAGATAGGGGTCATCCTTCCTAAAAAATTCTTTATTTCCGAAAGAATTTAGCCTTGTCCCGCTTGGTCCAATGCTCGAAGTTTACCCAGTAACAAGATAATTAACGATATCAAAGATACCAAGGTAATACTTCCACACTCATTAATTGCTCATCCTAAATGACTCATTCAATAGTAAGGGTTACTTATTGTGTCAAAATGGAGACGAGATAGATGGTCAGCCACAACATTTTCAGAACCTTTCTTATCTTTGAATTCCAAGTCAAACTCCTGCAAAAGTAACACCCAGCGAATTAGTCTAGCTTTTGCATCTTTCTTTGTGAGGAGAAATTTAAGAGCAGAAGATGATCTGTGAATACAATTATTTTACAACCAATGAGATAAGATCGAAATTTTTCTAATGCAAACACTACTGCTAGCATTTCTTTTTCAGTAGTTGAATAGTTCAACTGTGCATCGTTTAATGTCATACTAGCATAGTAAATAACATGAGGAATTCGATCTACTCTTTGTCCTAATACTGCTCCTACTGCATAATCAGATGCATCACACATAAGCTCAAATGGTAAGCTCCAGTTTAGTGGCTGAATGATGGGTGATGACGTCAACAATTGCTTTAACTTTTCAAACGCTACACGACATGAATCATCAAAGACAAAATGTACATCCTTAGCAAGTAAATTGCATAAGGGTCTAGAAATTTTGCTAAAATCCTTAATGAAACGTCTATAAAAACCAGCATGCCCAAGGAAAGATCTTACTTCTCTGACTGTTTTAGGTGGAGGAAGATTAGAAATGAGATCCACCTTGGCTTTGTCAACCTCAATACCTTTGCATGAAATGATATGACCGAGAACTATACCTTGTTTTACCATAAAATGGCATTTCTCCCAATTTAAGACCAAATTCTTCTCGATACATCTCTGCAAAACTTTCGTCAAATGATGTAAACATTGATCAAATGAATCTCCAAAAATAGAAAAATCATCCATAAAGACCTCAAGAAACCGTTCAACCATATCAGAAAAAATGCTTAACATACAACGTTGAAATGTAGCACGTGCATTACATAATCCAAATGGCATTCTCCTATATGCAAAAGTGCCAAAAGGGCAAGTGAAAGTGGTTTTCTCTTGATCTTTTGGTGCTATGGGAATCTGATTGTATCCTGAATAGCCATCTAGAAAGCAATAAAATTCGTGTCCTACTAATCTATCAAGCATTTGATCAATAAATGGTAAAGGAAAATGGTCTTTACGTGTGATGGAATTTAACTTTCTATAATCAATGCATACACGCCATCCTGTAGTTACTCTAGTGGGTATCAATTCATTATCAGCATTGGTAACTACTGTGACTCCTGACTTTTTGGGGACCACTTGCACAGGACTGACCCATGAACTATCAGAAATGGGGTAAATGATACCTGCATCTAATAGTTTAAGCACTTCCGTTCTAACAACTTCTTTCATATTAGGATTTAACCGACGTTGCATTTCCCTAGTAGATTTAGCATTTTCATCAAGGTGAATGTAATGCATGCAGTCTGCTGGGTTTATACCTTTTATGTCTGCTATGGTCCATCCTTAATCTCCCTTTTGCTCTTTTTAAACATCCAAAAACCTACCTTTTTGCTCGTCATTTAGGGATGATGAGATGATTACGGTAGTGCTTTCTTCTCCCAAGAACGCATATTCCAAAGTGTTGGGTAATGGTTTGAGCTCGAGTTTCGGTGGTGACTCTGATGATGGGATGATTTTCTTCTCTGATGGTGCTAGTTGTTCAACTCTTGACTTCCATTTATTAGTGTCCATGGATGGTCTTTGAAGTCAAGTAAGGCGTTGACCTCATCGACGATCTCACAACATCAAAATCCAAACCAAAGTGAGTTAAACATGTTTGTAAAGGGTCATCACTAAGGTTTGAAATAAATGTATCATCAATTAATGCTTCAATTAAATCCACATCAACAATTCCATCATCTGCATTGTGAGGTTGTTTGGCAATGTTGAAGATGTTGAGCTCCATGGTCATATTGCCAAAGGACAACTGCATATTTCAGATTCTGCGTTTGAATGTGAGCATCCGCAGTTGCCAAGAATGGTCGGCCTAGGATAATGGGGATGTGCTTCCTTGAATCCTGTATTGGTTGAGTGTCAATTACAATGAAATCAACAGAAAATAAAACTTGTCTACCGGATAAGCACGTCCTCCACAATACCACGAGGGATTTTCGTGGACCGATCTCGCAAGTCAGTAACACTAGAGTTAGGTGTAATTCTCCCAATCCAAATTTCACAAATGCTGAGTGTGGCAACAGATTTACACTAGCTCCTAAATCCAACAAAGCATTCTTAATTGTGTGATTCCCTATACTACATGAGATAGTGGGTCCCTTTACATTTTAGAGGAATTTTGTGTTGGAATATAGAACTAACATTCTCTGTTAAAAATGCCTTTTTCTGAACATGAATGTTTCTCTTTTTAGTGCAAAGGTCTTTAAGAAACTTGGCATAAGATGGAACTTGCTTTATTGCATCAAGTAAAGGGATGTTAACACTTACATGTTTGAAGACTTCAAGAATCTCACCTGTGGATTTTCCCTTCTTTCCTTTAGCTAACCTTTGAGGAAATGGAGCTTTAGGAACGTATTCCCGTGGGTTGGTTTCTTCTTTCTCCTCCGGTGGTGAGTCTTCAACATTCACAGGTACAATTTGATTTTCTTTGGTTGCTGGCATCTCCACTTTGTTGTCGACTTCTTTCCCTTTTCGCAAGGTCATAACGGCTTTGACCTCTCCATTCTGTTGCAGTGAACTGGTACTTGCTTCATGCACTCCTTTAGGATTAGGCACTGGTTGACTTGGAAATTTACCTTTCTCAACAGTCATTGCCAAAGTCTGAATCAAGCAAGTTGTCCCACCATCTTCTCGAGGCTTGAAACTGATTGGGCTTGTGAGTTGAAGCCTGCTCTCATCTCATTCCGTAGTCCATCAATGGTGCGGTTCTGTTGCTCGATCATGGAGTTAGTAACATTCTTGACATTCTGGAAGGCATCCTCCCATTGTCTGGGTTGAGAGTAGTTTTGGTTCTGATTGTATGATCTAAATGGTGGCTGAGAGGCTTGAGGAACTTGAGGAATTGGTTGCATTGGTGGAGCTGGAGCTGCTGGTCCATTCTATTGGAATCCTTGAGACCATGAAAAATTGGGGTGGTCTCTCCATCCAGGATTATATGTGTTGGAGTATGGGTTGTAATTTGATGGTTTCCTCATGACACCGATGGCATTGGCTTGATCTGAATATGAGTCATGGTCATGTGGCTCTGTTGTTTTAGCAGTCGTCAACGATGCTATTTGTCGAGAAAGGCCTTCAACCATTTCTTTGACTTCTTTGATTCCCGAACCGGATTCGCCAATGCGAATCTCATTCACTCCTTTAATTCTTCTAGTATTCCTGAGTGATCGACTCCGCTGTTGGGAATTATCTGCTTGTCGCTGGAAGAAATCCCAAATCTCTGATGCACTTTTTGACATTAGCTCTCCTCCACTTGTCGCTATTAGTCATTCTTGCACATTTGGCAATAATCCTTCCAAAAAGTATTGGCATTGATGCCATTTCTCGTACCCATGATGTGGACACTTCAAAAGTAGCCCATTGAATCGCTCCCATGCTTCGAAAAACTGCTCGTCTTCTCTCTGGGTGAACTCTGAGATTTCCCTGCGAATAGCATTGGTTTTATGCACTGGGAAATATTTATTTAAAAATTTCGTTACCATTTGTTCCCATGTTGTAATGCTATTAGCAGGCAATGTATTGAACCATGAACGAGCTCTATCCTTTAAAGAAAATGGGAATAGTCTAAGTTTAACATTATCTTCTGAAAAATTCTCATATTTAAAAGTTTGACAAATTGTATGAAAATCATTCAGATGATTATATGGGTCCTCATTTTCTAAGCCATAGAATGTTGGGAGACAATTTAGCACACTAGGTTTTAGCTCAAAACTCCTAGCAGCTACATTTGGGTAACGTATGCATGATGTGCTCAAATTAGCTAAGGGACTAAAGTAGTCCTTAAATGGCCTCTCCTGTGGTTCTGGTTGTTGCAAATCCATTTCAATTTTTTCTTTAAGTGCGATGTGTTTGTGTGTGCGAAGTGTTCTTTCTAATTAAAGAAGAAAGAGAAATTACGATACTAACCTTATTGCGCTGTTACAACCTTTCTATGAAAGCACATAAAAAAAATACGTGAAATACAATAAATAAAATAAAAATAAATTAACAAGACAAATAAAAAATTACAAAGAAAAATAACTTGAAAATTAAATTGCAGAAAAAAAAATAGAAGAGAAAAAGAAATTCTTACCAAAAAATGTAAATTTACTTCTTTTTTTTTTAATTAATTAAGAAAAAAAATTACAAGGAAACAACTAAAATAATAATAATAATACTAATAGTAATAATAATAATAATAATAAAATTATTTTTAAAAAATTAATTCTACAAATTAAAATACTTACCTCCCTGGCAACGGCGCCAAAAACTTGTTGTGCAAATTTTGTTGAACTCATGGCCTTACCTAATCTATTGTAGAATAGATTAATGGTGACGAGTGTCGATCCCACGAGTAGGTGGATTTTAATTATGTGTAGAATTAATTATGTAAATGGGTGGTTGTATTTGTGGAGAAATTGATTTAAAGGTTGCTAGAATTTAAATGGGAATAGCGGAATTAAATTGAATTAGGAACTATTGAAATAAAGTGCTTGGGTATCTGGATCCGTATCAACATGCACCATGGGCTAAATAATCCTTATTAATACCAATTAAATCATGAGGGGGGAATCCACACCTCATGAACCACACTCTAATCAATATGGTGTCAAGGGCTTATCGTGCCAAATAATAATAACCTTATACTAGGGTCTTGGGTAAAACCGGGCGGTAACTAGACAAGATTATTATTATTTGTCGACGAAAAGTCAAAACCTCCACAGAAATTAGAGGGGAAGAGAAAATAAATTTACCAAATAAAGCCCATGACACATGTTGAGACTTCACCTTCAACCCAAGCTTGAAAGAAAATTAGCTACTCATTATTGAACTAGGGGTAAAATGGGAATTTTATTAAAATACGTAGAAAATACAAGATGGAGAAGGAATTACAGAAAACTAAGCTCAAAAATGGATTCAGGGGTATCAAATTAAAGGGGGGAGGCCCCCTTTTTATATATACATTGAGTGAAACATGGCCATCGGATTAAAAATAGTTTGGATGCACAGTTGCGCCCGTCATCGATGAAACGATGAACACGGTTTGACCACGGGTTTGACCACGAGGTTTGAACAGTAACATGGTTTGCACACGGTTTGAACGATGCTGCATGCGAAAGTGTGAATGATCCATAAACATGCACTGCATACATGTGAATAGTGTAAATGCGTGTGAACAGTGCCATTTTTCCTTTTATGCTCCTCTTAAGGTTTTCGACTGTCCTGAGTTCAAAAGTGATGTCCGTTTTGCTATCCGAAATCTCGTTTATTGTGAAATGACCATAATACCCCTAAAATACACAAAATACTTAATTAAAACAGAACACACATAATTAAATAACACGAGACTTAAATTAAGAAAATTAAAGATGTTAGTAAAACTTGAAGTACAAAATGACGATTTTCTCCTTTATAAATATACACTTTCTAACACTCAACACTATCCTATTTTCTTCTTCGAATGAATTAAATATTTCTTAATCATTATTAAGATTAATCCTTTTCATTTCTTCGTACTAGCATTTTCTTGTAGTTAATCAAGCTTTAACAATGGAAATTGTATAAATAACTTGACATTAACTAAAGTTTAAATTATCTATTGCATCTAAAAATTTATTAATTGATCGTTCTATTTTTATGAATTTAACTTACTTTTATCACTTCCTATCTTATAAAATTCTAAAAAAAAGACAAAGTTGAAGATGTTTTTGTTCATAGCTAAATATAGAAAATAGTCAAAATTACTAACCAATATATTATCCTTCATAATTACTAACTAGTGTATTATCCAATCATAGATGCGTAGGGATGGCAATAGTACCCATAAACCCGCTAACTCTCCTAAATCTGCCCACTGCAGGTATCTTTACTGGTTGCGGTGGGTTTGGTATCATAAATTAAAACTTGCATTGTGTTGCGGACGGATCTAGTGTATGCCAAATATCTTGCGGATACCCACATTGGTACCCACCAACTTGCCCTTTTTTCAATTTTTTTTTAAAGTTTAATAATTTCGATACTTATTATAATTATTATGTACAAATTAATTTCATGATATGATTACGGATTATTATCTACTTATTTAAATATAAATTATGCTTATGGATCACTATATACTTTTTATAATTATTATATAATTTGGATTATTATATAATTATTATAATTTTGTTCTTCGAATTAGTGTTTAGAAATTATAATGTTAGAAAATATTAATCTTAAATCATTATTATAGGAATCATATTGGATGGGTGCTAATGGTAGTAAATGAATTAAATATCTTTAACTCTTAGAGCTTGTATTGGATGAGAATATGAAATGATAATTATTGCAAGTGCATTGATGATACTTTTGCATAATTATATTTTTATTTTGGACACTAGTTTTAGTTTTTTTTTAATTGAAAACATTTTTTTAGTTTGATAGACTTGTGTATTTTATACTTAAATTTGAGAATTAATGTTGAATTGAGAATTGGTGTTGGACTTGTGTTTTCTCTTTTTTTTTTGGACTAATGTTGAATTTTTAATTTTACATTTATATTGATTAAATTTAGAATTTAGCATTTTATGTGAAATTTTAGATTATTATTATAAATTTACATGTCAAGTTATATAATTTAAATTTTTAGGTTTTATTAAAAGTATATTTTAACATTTATGATTTTAAATGTGATAACCCACAAAAAATCAACCAAGTACCATTATGGGTTTGCTAATTGTCAAAACCCACAGCCGGTGGATTTTCTTAAAAAAATTAAAATCCAAATGGGTTGCGAGTGGGTTTGGAAATTTAAATTTTGGGTGGGTACGGGTCTGGTAATGGCAAACCCGTAGCAGGCGATGCCCATTGCCATCCCTATAAATAGGTCTATAGTCAGCAGCACCATAGCTCCACGCATCATGCAAGATCACTCCAACAACTGTTCCACATGGCCCAACATAACATACAGTAGATTGGGTTAATAAGATTATTGGTATGTAATATTCCTGTTTAATTTCTAAGAATATATAAGATATATGGAAGATGATGATTTCACTCAAAATGAGTTTTATTTATTTTATAATTACAATTTTACAAAGGAAGAGAAAATACAGAAGCGAGTGAAGGATTGGACATTAGATGTCCTCTTCTTCTTGCATTATTTTATTTATAAACTTAAAGAGATATCTCCTCTTACATGACACTTATATTTTCCTGATTGATCATGGATTCTTTAGAGATAAGGTGTCCCTCCCCTTTCCATCATTAAGGACAATTGTTGTCTTTTTTACTTGTTAACTGATAGCCTTCACATAGTTCTGATAAGCTTTATCTTTTGGAATCTTTTCTTTTTCAATTACTGATGCTTTTCAATTAGTGTCTTTTATCATTCTAGTGACCTTTATGTTACATACATATTATAAGCTTCTCGTCTAGCGACATGTCTTCCCTGCTACATTCTTCTTTTGATCATCGTAGCAATAGCCACATGATGACTGATGCTTTAGCACCTTGCATATCTCGTGGTGTGTTAACAAGCTGAACTCCACAAAGTTTTCATATATTGCCTTTTGCTTTTTCAACATTGCCTACTTGGTTAAGATGCTTTCTTTTTTACTCATAGAAAAGATAATATGCTTTTTTTATGGACTCGTGGAGCCACACTTTTTCTTTGCTAATCTACTTGAGTGATTCATAGAGGACATTCGTCCCAATTACCTTTTTGCTACTAAGAGCTTTAGGGTCAAATATTTCGGGATCATAGTCATTGTAGACCTAATCTGGATTAACAATTGGATTTACTTTTTTACTGTTAATGCCAACTTAAATCATATGTTGTGCTAGGTACCATTTATTATCATAGTATTCAAGGCAAACAATGAGGCTCTTGATAAAAATCATTTCTTTTTCCCTATATATTTTTTTCATGTCATTGGCAGCCTTTTTAATTTTTTTTTCTGAGAGCTCTTCTAATTTTCTAGAATCATCATTAACATAAACAAAATTAAGAAAACCATAATCAAACATTTCTTTTATCAATTTTGGATAAGGATGGCGAAATAATCCAAACCCGGCTCGGACCCATATGAACCAAAAAAATCCAGTCCAGGTTCAACCCGTACCAGACCAAAACATATTCGGTATCCGGACGTTATTTTATGAACCTGGTCATATCCGGGTTTGGACCCGAATTGTTTTATTTTAATATTTAATTAATTGTTTTTAAATATTATTTTAATTAATTATTTTTAATTATTATTTTAATTAATTATTTTTAATTATTATCTATGGGTACAAAAGCAAAAAATGAGAAAAACAAAACAAACCCTACATCTTATAGCCGCCATTTATAGTCCTATTCATTCCCCAAAATTCGACAAATGAATTCAACATCATCACCATCGCTCGATTCATCATCACCTATCAATCATTAGCAGCATAACATCGCACCGTGGCCACACTTTTTGCAAGTTTCAAGAATAGACTTGATACCAAGGCAAAGAAGTCAAGGAAGCAATTAAAAGAAAGAAAGAACATGGCTAAGAAGATATGTGGTGTAAAGAAGACTAAGGCCTCAGATGCTGCTAAGAAAAAGTGAGCAATCCATTCTTTTGGGGTCCCAAAGCCTAACTTTCTGTGATGGAGTTCTATGATAGTCTTTTTTGGTATAACTTCTAAAATAAAATATATTGTGTTGTGGATTTGGTGTTTATGCAGTTATATTTCCAGATTTTGAGTACTAAAAAAAATGGATTTATACTAAGATTTTGGTTGTTGGAATCATTGGGTTTTATTTCTAGTTTATGTGATTCCTTATCTTCCTCATCTATTTCAAGAGATCCATGACTTTGTTTTATTTTCCTCTGCAATTGCCAAACAGCCCCAAAAGTGGCATGCTTGATTTTTTTTTTAATTTCAAGCATTCAGTACATCTATCCGGGTTTGGGACTTGGAATTTGGAAACCCAGATTGTTTTCGGGTTAAACCTGCACCGGACTCAAAGCTTAAAAATCTAGGTTTATATCTGGATATGCTATATTAAGTTATCATCTGGCTTCAAAACCAGAAAGTCTAAACCCGGACCCGGACTCGGATTTTGTTATCCTTAATTTTGGATCATCTCTTAGAACAAAGCTAATTCTCGAGTATAACCTTGAATGATCTGGTATTATAGCTAGGACGAATGCTAAAGGCTATTATATCATATTGAGGCCTTAAGCTTACTGGGACAAAGTTTGCTCAATCTTCATGGGCATCATAAATCATTCCATTGCCTTTGAGAAGCAATTCTTGACCTTCAAAGTACATCATTATGAAGAAATCTGTCATGGCACGCCCATCATCTTCTTAGGACATTCATTTGTATGATGCCCTTCTTGATTACAAAACCGACATTTACACTTTCTGAGTGCATTGGTTTTAGATTTTCTTTTAAATATATTCCTTTTGAAGAATTTCTTCTTATTTTTATTTTTTATAATATTTCTTATTGGTTTTAAAGAATTTCTTTTTTTTGAATTTCCTTTTATGTTTATAGATTTTATCTTAACATCTAAGTCTTGGTGGATCTTCTAACTTAAAACAACAAATCCACGATTTTTCTTTTTCATAAGTTTTGTATCCCTTATTTCAACATGTCACTGATTTATTGTATTTCAAGCAAACCTGATCCTATTTCCTGGGCATCAGTGTCTATATTATCTTTGTGTTCTTTGCTATATTGCAACACAATTCTTTGACCACATGGGTCTAGCATTTTTATAAAATATAAATCATTATAATGTTATATTGTATTTTCATCACTATTAAGCTTACATTTACAATATAATTCTTCAAAAGTACATGTGTATTCTTCTAAATAATATATGTCACATATTTCAAGCTTTGTTAGCTTCATTATATTTTCCATCATTTTTCTCTTTACTTTTTGTTAAAAATCAGCTTCCATATCTTCTCCTAAGAATTCTTTTCTTATTTCATTCTTAAACCTATTTAAGATTTAATCTATATTTTCATTTAGATCATGATTTTTGCCATGCAATATTTTATATTTACTAATATTTTTTTATCCCATAAACCATTGTGCTATTATTCATATAAACGAAGTTTTAAGGAATTCCATACTATTATTTCTATCAATCTTGTGAAATGCAAAAGTAATTTTCATGGTTTAATCTAAGCAGTTATGGTTTTATCTCTATTTTTGACACAATTAAAATCTAACCATACTCCATCATGACTTATTGGTCTATCTCGATACTCTCCTAGAGTTTTAGTTTCTTTTTTTAGGTTTGGTAGCCTTAAAAATATTGACTTTGAGGATTTTCATAACTTGGTATTTCTTTTCTAGCATTAGAAGCTCTGTTTCTAGATTCTCCTTGTTCAAAGACTCTTGGCTTTGACTTATTCATTTTTAAATGTTCGATTCTATTTTCAATATCTTGTAAATTTATAAATATATATTTTTCTTTATCAGACTCTTCATCAAATAAATTTGGATTAGATAATTCTTTTAATCTATTGTCTGTATTCTCACTTAACATTCTCGGCTTATTAATTTTTATTTTCATTTATTTTGTTAAATATTAGTCTTGATATTGATTGAATTTCATTATTTTTCTTTCAGTATAGTAAATTATGGTATCTTGTAAAATTTTATTTTATTCTTGAGTTACCATGAGTAATTCTTCCATATTATTGTTAATCTTTTGCACTTCAATCTATTTGTAACTTTCCACTTATATTTATTGCAAACTTATTACCAAGTTGCTCAATATTTTTTTTCTATTTTATTTAATTGGATTTCTATCTTATTTAACCTTTAATCTATTAAATTTCTATTCATGACGTTGATGATTTCTTGTTTTTAATTTATCTTGGTCTTCAATGCTGAAGTTCTTGATCAATTGTTTGACTTGATCAAATTCTTTACTCATTTGATCTCCTAATTTTTTTTATTTGCTTTATATTTTTATTATTAGAACTTTTAATCTTAAATATTTCATTTGCACTTTTTATATCATTCATAGATAAGTTAGGGTTTTCTAATTTTTTTAATAAATATAAAAAAATCTAATTTAACTAATTATTTCTCTGCATATCTGAGTCATTTACTAAATCAAATAGTTGAAATCTTTTATAGGTCAATCCTCTATCTCTATAATTAGAAGGTGAAAACCTATTAGTTTCTATGTTTTGAGAAATTATTAGATGTTCTGCTAATTTATCTATTGTACCATCTTTTTAATAATTCATTAGATTCAATATGCTATTTATAATTTATGATATTTCTTATATCCTTTGAATATCGTTCTCCTCTAATCCTTCATGTATAAGATAGAGTTTATACATAAATAAATATTTTTGTCCAATTAACATATTATAAAAAAGATAGTTTTTACACTTGATCTTGTTATTATTCCAATTATATTAATCTCTTTGTTTAATAGATAATTGTATATTATGGTCTATCACAAGATCTTCGACATAATCATCAACATAATTGATATTCCATTGTTTCTACGAAAAATTATATCTAGAAATTTCTTTTCTAATTCTACTTAGTAGAATAAGATCTATGTTTAAACTTTTATTTCTTATTAGTACGAGTTCTCCAGCTCTAAATTTATGAACACGTGGTGGATACAATTGTTCTAATTGTTTAATATCTAAATCATTTTTATTCAAAGAGTAATATTGTCTATGATTAGTTATATTATCCTTGATTGTTTTATTATCTATTATTAGATAATTATTTATAAAATAGACGGTTGTTTCATCCATTTTTATTTTTTGATTTTGAAATAATTAGGTATGTGGCTTGTTATATTAATAGTACAAACTAATATAGTTCTCATTCGGATTAACAATCAAAATATATATCACCGATTTTTTGTTGATATACTTTGATATTTCAAAATCTTTTAAACCAAAACTTGGCTCTGATACTACTTTTACGGAACAACTAACCCAAGATTCACAACGGAGGGTATAAATGATCAAATTTTAATACTTAAGAATTTTTTGTAATTTTGTTTTAATAAAACGCACGGTATTGTGCTACTTGTGGTGAGAATGCCATTTTGTTTTTAAATATCATCCAACTTTTGGGATTGTGCGTGGGTGGAATTACGGTGAGCATAATGATCTGTCGTGGCAAAGCATAATTGGTGAAATGACTAAATCTCAACGTGGCAACACAACGTAAATTGTAAAATCCCAAAACTACCCTACCGAACATCTTCTTCCCCAAAATTCCCCCAGTACAGCAGGGATGCAGTAGCCTGCTCTCGCACTTGCCGGTGGATCCAGCGAAGGGAAAAAATGCCTGAATTAACATCAACACCGAAACTGATAATTTGTCTTCTCATCCTCTCTCTCTATCCTATATCTCTCAAGGCACGCCCCTTCATTCTCGTGCTCTCACAAGACGACATTAAGGATTCGGCTGCCTCTCCGGACGATGAGTCGGCGGCCGACTGGGATGAATTCGGCGATTCGGAGTCCATGACCGAAGAGAACCTTGATCCTGGCTCATGGAGCCCCGTTTTTGAACCTAGCATCGATGCCGGTGCAATTAACGGAAGCTATTACATAACCATTTCGAAGTTGATGTCTGCTGTTACTAACGGTGACGTAAGAGTGATGGAGGAGGCGACTTCGGAGGTTGAGTCTGCGGCTATGGAAGGTGACCCGCATGCGCGGTCGGTATTGGGGTTTTTGTACGGAATGGGGATGATGCGAGAGAGGAATAAGGGTAAGGCTTTCTTGTATCATCATTTTGCTGCTGAAGGTGGTAATATTCAGTCCAAGATGGCTGTCGCTTACACGTATTTGCGCCAAGATGTGAGTACATCAGCCGTTATTGTTGTGATTGTGAATTATAAAAACCCTGAATCCTAGATCTTGAATTTTGTTGGATTTACTGATTATAGGGTATATACACAGATTCACAGTGTTATATTTTTAGGAAACAATGTTCTTTTACTGGAAATATTTTTGTTTTTTTAAATATAATTTTAGTGCTAGCTAATTCGTTTATATTGTGTTTTTCATAAGTTGAAATCTGTGGAAACTATAGGGTTAGAAATGGCCAAGTAGCTTAGAATCTGGTGCTGATGGTTTCATATTTTGATTTGTTGCTGCAGATGCATGACAAAGCAGTTAAATTATATGCTGAATTAGCAGAGATAGCAGTGAATAGTTTCTTGATTTCAAAAGATTCACCTGTTATTGAACCGATCAGAATTCATAATGGAGCAGAAGAGAATAAGGGCGCCTTAAGGAAGTCCAGAGGGGAGGAGGATGAGGCCTTCCAGATTTTAGAGTATCAGGCACAGAAAGGAAATGCTGAAGCAATGTATAAAATAGGGCTATTTTACTACTTTGGTTTGAGAGGATTGAGGCGTGATCGTACCAAGGCATTGATGTGGTTTTCAAAGGCTGCGGACAAGGGTGAGCCCCATTCCATGGAATTTCTTGGTGAGATATATGCAAGAGGAGCAGGTGTTGAAAGGAACTATACTAAGGCACTTGAATGGCTTACGCATGCTGCCAGACAGCAACTTTATTCAGCTTATAATGGAATAGGGTATTTATACGTAAAGGGTTATGGAGTGGAAAAGAAAAACTATACGAAAGTAAGTTCATTTGGTTTTGTTTGGTTGTATGATTTTGCTTGTAGGCTGAGGCGGATTGCTTTCTTCAAGTGCCTATTTTGGTTTACTTTTTCAAACCCATCATTGGAAATTAATATTTGGAACTATTCTGTTAATTATTTATTTTAATCTGAGTGAAGCATTAAGAATTTTGCATTAAGTGGGTCAGTTCAAGACAATTTCTTCTTTAGCAGAGGCTGTTGCCGTACATGTTCGGATATGATAAATTCCTCCTTAATGATGTCCTCCTTGCAAGTATCTTGATGTTCGTCTCCAATATTTTCTTTGTGGACTTCTTATCATTCCTCTAAGTACATTTCCTACACACACACACACATATATGTGTGTGTGTGTGTGTGTATATATTCTTCAGTTAAAGATTGCTGCAGTCTTTAATTTTTTTTTGGTGTTCTTTTCTGTTTGAGATTGAAATTAAAGTATTGATGTTGGTTGGAAGATTTCTGCTGCACAGGATCTTATATTATGCACTATATCTTAGATTTTAGTATCAGTAGCTGATGTGAATATATTGGAGATTGATGTGATTAAGTTCCTGATTAATTAGGGACTGACTTGAGGTGTAAAGTTTTGATGCTTTGAGCAATTTTAGTGCTGGAATTGTTGGTACAGTTTTAGAAAATGAGGACTATTTAAAAGAAGAGAAAGATAGAGTGTGAGGAATTGAGAATCTACGGAAATCCCAGTTGTGATTCCCGAGCAATGGCGCTTAGAAAGGAAGCAGTCCTGCTCGAATAAAGCTTCAAAATTAAATTTTTTTTTTTAAAAGCCTTGCTATTCCCTTTTTCTGTTTTCAATGATATATATTACACATTCTTTGTATGTTCTGTTATTTAACCTAAATTTTGATCCAAATTATGAAGTATATTTGTTTGCTGCTAATTTGTTTGACTTTATGATGGAAACCATCCCATTTTATTACAGGCAAAAGAGTACTTTGAAAAGGCAGCTGATAATGAGGCTGGTGGGCATTATAACCTTGGAGTAATGTATTATAAAGGGATTGGGGTAAAGAGGGATGTAAAACTTGCATGCAAATACTTTTTAGTAGCTGCTAATGCAGGTCATCAGAAGGCATTTTACCAGTTGGCAAAGATGTTTCACACTGGTGTTGGGCTAAAGAAGAATCTCCACATGGTAAATGTATTGCCATTATGCTTTTAGTTTTTGTTTGGCCTTTATTTATGTATCATCATCATTATTATTATTATTATGTATAAAGCAATTGTACATCTATTCGTGAGATGTCTTGAAGGGTTGCCTAGGGCTCATGTTCTACCTTCTTTGCATACAGATGGTTTCATATGCCTACTTTTTTATTGACCCACTTAGAAGTTCTTCAATTTTGGAAGCTAATGGCAATTGTATCTCATTTGTTTTTGCTGTAAGGTGTTTCTCAATGGTGGAATTTTGATAATAGAAAATTTTGATTCCCTCTTCCTTCTAGGTCCCTCCACGTGATTTCGTGAAGACCATAGTTGTTATAGGTGCATATATGTACCATGCTAAACCTTATTATTCTTGAAATGCATGCTTGTCATTATACGAATAAATTTGAGTTTTACTTGGTTTCAGGCTACTGCCTTGTACAAACTAGTTGCAGAACGAGGACCATGGAGTTCCTTATCTAGATGGGCACTTGAATCATACTTAAAAGGTGATGTGGGTAAGGCTTTCCTTTTGTATTCAAGAATGGCTGAGCTAGGCTATGAGGTAGCACAAAGTAATGCTGCCTGGATCCTTGACAAGTATGGAGAAGGAAGCATGTGCATGGGAGAATCTGGTTTCTGTACTGATGCTGAGAGGCATCAATGTGCACACTCTTTGTGGTGGCAAGCTTCTGAACAGGGTAATGAACATGCTGCTTTGTTGATTGGGGATGCATATTACTATGGTCGGGTAAGTGTCTCTAGATGAAAGATGTCCTCGAAGTTTGGGAATCACTTTCATTGGAAACATAACTTTCTTTTCATGTTTCTTTGTTTTCCAGGGCACTCAGAGGGATTATGAGCGTGCAGCAGAGGCTTACATGCATGCAAGATCGCAATCTAATGCACAAGCCATGTTCAATCTTGGTTATATGCACGAGCATGGCCAAGGACTTCCTCTTGATCTTCATCTTGCCAAACGTTACTATGACCAAGCCCTAGAGGTTGATCCTGCAGCAAAGTTGCCTGTCACACTTGCACTCACAAGCTTGTGGATACGGAAGAACTATGCTGACAGTTTCCTGGTGATTACCTTTATTTGGTCTATTTGCTACTTTTCTTGGCATGGTTGAAAAAATTGATCTGATATCTGCATTGTGTCCTGCTCTGTTTAAAATATTTTTTCTTTAAAATAAACAAATATAAAGCAGTTTGTCTGGGCTGTATGCCCACTAATGGTAGTTCAGACACAAGCTTTTCAATCAAAACTTAAAACCATCAATTGCCTCCTGTCTTTATTGATTGTGAAAAGGAAAGGTAGTTTAATATTTTACTGCTGTTATTATATACCTTAACAGCATAAAGATGCCAAAAAGGCTTGTCCTTCCGTCTTCCTTCTATTTGAGCAAATTGATGATAAGATGACATTGAGTTTATCCTTTGTTTTTGATGATTGAGCTTGAATTTGCTTTATAGTATTTTGATCTCGGTGCTGCATTCTTACCAGGTCCATTTGATTGATTCATTGCCTGAAGTCTATCCAAGAGTGGAAGCATGGGTGGAGAATGTTATCATGGAGGAAGGAAATGCAACAATATTAACACTTTTTGTTTGTCTTCTTACTGTCCTCTATCTCCGTGAGAGGCAGCGAAGAAATGCTGTTCAAGCAGCTGGTGATGTGGCTTTGCCGAACCAGCACAATGAGCATGCTGCTGCTCCATTCAATTAATTGGTGGTGATCATAGTGTTAAGCAACTGCAAGGACGGTTTCTGCCTTTTGACTTTAAAAATGCACAGATTCGTGTGGCAATATGTTGTACAGACAGTTCCTATATCTTTTAGCTTTAGGTGAAACAGGTTTGTACCATAGAGAAGTAGAAAGGGGAACAAAGAAAAGGTTCCATTATTTGCACATTACGGTAGAACTGATTGTATGATGAAATTTCGTGAAAGATTTCTGCAGATTAGTTCGTAGCATTTCGTCACCATTGGACATTGGACCTAAGACTTGTAAAATTAGGATCTGTCTTTAATCTTGAAAGCAGTACTATCAACAGCTACACTTATGCCCCAAGAGGCCGACTATATTCAAATTTTAATATATTAGTCTTGAAAGACACCTTTAATCCCCATGTTGCCTAAACAGCCTAGGTTTAGAAATAGTTGCATCTGCCGGTCATGTCTAAAACCACCAAAACAATGACAACAGTAACTGTCGACATCTTAACCTGAAATCTTGGTGTCAAAGATTCTATATTGCCTGCTTCCCCAAATATCATTTCTATCGATGTAGTACGATTTTAGGCAACACTGAACCCATGGTGGATTTCTGGGAGCATCCTTAATTTCTTGTCCATCACTTACGGCCACTCCAAGCAATTTGTTTATCTTTATTTTCAATACATCGACAGAGGGATAACCGCCAAAAAGTTTCTCCTGTCATGGGTGAAGATTGTGAGATCAAGGAAAGTTCACAAATGCAGAATATAGAAATATCAGATTTCCAAAAAAAAGATAATTCAAAACAAAAATAGAGATGCACGACTTCTCCTGTCATGGGTGAAGATTGTGAGATCAAGGAAAGTTCACAAATGCAGAATATAGAAATATCAGATTTCCAAAAAAAAGATAATTCAAAACAAAAATAGAGATGCACGACAAGCAGATATGTTGCATGATAGGCTTTCTAACAAAAAACTTTAGTCATGACAGAGAGTGAATGATGAAATCCATGGAGATTAAAAACATGAGCTCACCCCATCTTTGGCATACACAAAAGCATGAATTCTTGCCGTTGGATCCTCTAAGGTCAGTCTGATCCTGTAATTCCCAAGAGGAGAGCAGAAGTCCTCAGACCGCCATGGAAGTGCAGCTACAACTCGAACCACACACTTGAATTTAGCTGTTACCTGTCATCACGTATAAAGTGCCATTAACATGTAGGCCCCAAAATACTTGCAGGCACTGCATTTTGATGTGTCAGGTTGATGACTGAAATCAAATATTTTGATCCAATAGAATTTGAAAATTCAGATTCAGAACTGGAGTTTTATTTCCGTGGTGCAATCAGTTGTGTTTGACCAAAAAAGGCATAATTGGTATATTTGACCCAAAAAAGCATAAATGGTATATCTATATAATAACTAATCCCCATTGTAGAAAGAGGCCTAACAGAAGAAGATTTATGTGACCAGGAAGTAACTTGCTAAGGAACTAAGATCTAACCATCATAGGCGGGGAGAATTGAGAGTCCAGATATTTAGAAGTTAGTCCAGGATGGCATACATATCAAACTATATATTATTTGGACAAAATTATGTCTTACAACTGTGCCAATTTTTCTTTTTTGTTTCATATTTCATAAAAGACTGCCACATTACCAGTTATTCTAAAAATACAGTAAAACGACATTTAAAAAACATCGCTGCATTAACTACTTAACATAGACACTTTTTTTATGTTTTCTCTAAACTTTTAAGTCAAGTAATAACTTTACGCAGTATCAAATAACTATGACCAAGCGATCTTGTATTCAAATCCCATTAATTGGGAATTAATTAAACTATAATGAGTTGTGTTTATGTTTGTTATTGAGTTTATGGTTGCCGCAAGAGTCCACCTGGGAGGTTTATCCATCGTTGCCGCCAAATTCTAAACATGAATTAGAATGAAGTCGTCAAACATTTTAGGCTATTTGTTTTCTAAACTTAATGAAAAGTTTCAACATTTTCATCGAAGTATAAGAGGTTGATTTCATTAATCTTTTGCTGAATTTGAAAAGTTTTTTGTTTTTCTTTTCATTTTTCTTTTATATTTTCAATACATAAGACCTAATTAATCTAGTGATATAAATGAATCTATTTAGAGCAGTACCATATAAAAACTCCCACAAGAAAGTATGTTTCTCTACATATCATAATCACATAATTTTACAGTATTATTTTACAGCATAATAAAATTAAAATTAAAGCTATTATAATCTCCGTCAATAAATATTTACTTTTACAAAACAATAAAAACAGTGACTTATAATCGTCATTTGGTTAATTTAGTTTATGTTATTTCAAGATACTTTATTACCTATTTAACCTGAATCTAAGAGGCACAAATGTAAAATAATTGGCTTTGAATTTTAACAAGGAAATAACATCAATATTACAATATTTAGAAAAAATGAGCATGTCATTCATATTCAAGCATTCAGCTCTATTCAAATTTGAAACCAAATAAGATCTATTCAACGGCAATCGGTCCTGTCAAAGTGGTTTCATGTCATGCTATTGTCTCATGTTAAATTTTGTTTAGATTATTGGATCAAAAAACTAGAGATCAGATGACCTATGGTGAGTTAAATATCATTTGCATTATCCTTTTAGCCTTTCATTTTTTTTTTTTTTTTGCATTTCACAATTATCAGCAAATGATAGGAAGAAAAACAGATATCGAAAAAAACTTGAGACCAAACTCTCATTGTTCCAAATCAGAGATTACTCGACTATCAATTTCCCTTCTATTTATAATAAATATACTTTAACACAAAATCCAATTTTCTACAAATATAACATAAAACAATACGGCCACATAAAAATTGCCATAGGATATCTAGTGCATCTTAAAGAAGATAAAAATCAAATAATTTTGATTGTTAGCAAAATTATAGCATTTATTCAACTCTATTAATTTTATATAATAAACTGCTCCTTTGGGAGAATCACACATTAGAAATACAGGAAACAATAAGACATGTAATAGTCTATTCAGAACAAGTGTAGTAATCCCCAATACTGAGGTTTCAAAATTTTAAAAAAAAAATTAAAAACAATGACAACAGTACAGTCATCAAAGTGGAATAATTGAAGGCATTTATGTGGAAAAGACTAAGAACAAAAGGTTTGCATAAGATAAGATACCTGTGAGTGGGTAAGAACATCCTTCAATGTAACAAATGGCCCATCCTCAGAATAATCAATATCTGATGGGTCAATGAAAAATTATAGTTAAAATAAACATCATGATCCAGAAATTCTAAGGATAGAGATTTTATTTGCAGGAGACTAAATTGGACAAAAAACATGTAAAAAGTTCAAATAGAGAGAATCATCATCAAAAAACCAATATGGCAACCTGTAACCTCAGAAGTCCAAGGAAAGCACCAGTATGGCATCTGGCTATGTTCCCATGACAATCGTTCGTCATAAGACCTGAGTTATATATGTATATATTAAATGTATATTAATAATCAGTAAATCAAAGTTAAAGCATAAAACTTTCAGTACATGACAGCCATAGGTATAATGAAGTCACTTGGAAGTCACAATAACCTTTGACGCTCCACTATGAGATTGTCGTTATTTGGCACGTAACGCAGCCTTGTGAAGTGCGTCAACACACCAAACCATAATCCTGCATCCACTTGACAGAGTACATTTTGAAGTTTCACCCATTTACCAATTTTTAGAAGATGAAGGATATGCTTCTCGATGCCTTTGTCTATGATCACTCTCAAGACACTTCCAACTGCAGGAAATGAACATAATATATCTCTTGATAAAGGCAAAGGCTCCACTTGTAAAGGCAGCTCATGATCCATTTCATCTTCAAGCCTATAGTTCATAATTAAAAATAATTTTAAACATCCAAATTTTATTATAAACTGCCTGGCTCATGGATGACTAGAACTTACTCTGTCAAGAATACTAAGGATATTCCAGTGAAGAGATAATTTTTCGTCAAAATTTGAAAAGATATTAAAAAATTAGAATTTAATTTGGTACACATTCGTGTTAAGCACCGCAACACAAATTATAATTGGATTTACATGATTTGAATATTGAATCTTGATAAACATTAACAATCACATCTTTGGGCAATTAACAGCAAAGGCCACGTATATTTTCTGTCAGTTAGCCCAGTTATGGACAAAGTTCAGACAATCATAAAAGTAAGTAATTATATAGACCATGAAGAGAAGTGCCTGTGCAACTTACTGTCATGGTACAGATAATGAAGAACAAGAAGTGATTAACTAGCATCCATCCACTCCTAAAACAAAATTTAAAACCCCAATCCATATTAGCCATAGGCTTTTCAAGACCAATCTTGCGAATAAGTCCATATTCCTTCTGTATTCTTCCACCATCTTATTTACAGCAAGAACTACCATCAAGAACCTCTGCATCCATTTTATCTCATTTAATGAAAATCCCCCACCAAACCCAACCAAAACACAAAAAAAAAAAAAAAAAGGAAAGAAAGAAATGGTCGGGAAAATAAAAATTAAGGACATCAAGACGATCATGTAAGAAAGGATATGGAAGCACAAATTCCCCATGAACATAACTTTCTTGTCCTTTTTTACTTTACTATTCAAATTGATTAGGGTTAAATCTATGACCTAGATCTATCAAACTCCCGCATATGAATGTCATTTTATACTTTTTAGCAAATTATTCACTGTTAAAACATCAACCGGAATTCATGTGTCGTTTTATCAGAGAATCAATTACAAATATTAAAGGAAAAATAACTTATATCTACTCACTTCTTACTGATCTGGGCAGGTGGAGCATCAGTTCCATCCCAAACAAAGGCCATCCACTCACCATTAGCAACTTCACAAATATGAAATACCTTGATAAGGAAAAGCAATGAAATTGAAAATGAACAATACTTTGAATTAGTTACATAGAAATATCAGTAAGCTTAGCATTAAAAGTCATTTGTTTCTCTCTCAAATGTATATTGACTTAGCACAGAAATTTTCCAATCAAAAGCATCAATTTGTTGACAGCAACTCAAATGTACAAAAGGATACAAAAATTTGATTGAATTACCTTGCAAGCCATATTAATGCGCTGTCCGTCCTTGATTTCTCTCAACAATATGAACTTTTTTGAATCTATCAAGCACAAAGTTCAAAGCATTTTATGCAGATTAGAAGCACAATCTGAAATTTGGCACAGAAATACACTACAATAGGTTAAAAGAAAAATTCTAAACAAGTTTTCTTTTCTTTTTTTTCCCTTTTTAATTTTTAACCATATGTATAACAATTTCTTTACAAAGGTGGGCCAGATGTCCACATAATAAAAAAGAGAAAAAGGGGGAAGGGAACTAATATATACAAAGCCCATCAATAGCCCCAGACATCCTTCCCCAATCCAGAAACAAGAACAATCTTTAGAACCATGCAAAAAAAAGAACAATCTTTTAAGTTCTATGTCACCGAAGCCCAAAGAGATACCAAAAGCTTAACTTTATCCTACGAAACCATCCATGTTTTCTTACTTAATTCTTTCCAAAATCTAATTGTTTCTTTCTTGCCATAACACCCAGATAAGAGCCAAAAAGACACCACTCCAAAGAAGCGTGGCTTTCTTTCCTTTTCAAAAACCAAGTCTCCTCTGGAAGTAGCGATCGCATGAACCCAGAATTGCCCAAGAAATCTTGGCTTCTTTGCTCACTCTAACCCACAAGCTTAATGCCACATCACAATGAAGGAAAAGATAATTATGAATAAAAAAATAAACCCAACGAGAAGTTGGGAATTGGTTGCTCCATTTTTGTCCACTTGAGAATGACTTGTTTCACATGCAACCAGGTGCGTAATATGGAGCACATAGAGATACCAGAACTTCTATAGCTTTTTCAATAAAAACAAGAAGTGATTAAGAAAATAAAACACAAACTGCAGATTAGAAACTTGCACAACCCAAGAGCATATAATGCTTATCAAATTTTTCCTTCAAAAATGGCCAGGTCTAAACTTCTTAAACAAACACTTGATAAAATTGCAATTCCCTCAGTCACTAGTGCTTTCTTGCGTGGATGCGCATTTGCATCAAGTTTGGATAATACACATACAATTATTTTAATTGGGAAAATTCTATTTTTTGGGACATCAAGAAAGCATTCAACAATCAATATCGGTGAATTCCTCAACACATCAATGTCTGCATCCTTTACGAGCAAATAAACATCAACTAAGAACAATAGACACACACTATACACATACATATAGACTTAAAAGGGGAAAGAAAAAACACCATCATCTGATAGGGTTTAATATAGCTTATTTTCGTTGACATTTTGACATAATAGCATTTAAACATACTTCTTAAGTTTTAATATTAATAAAATTAAAATTATTGTTCATCGACTGAAGTATTCTAGAGCATACCTTCCTTAAACTGAAAGTTAAGCAACCATTTTCTCACAGTAGCTATAATTCTCTTGTCCTGATCTCTCACAAAAAATCTAGAAGAAACTTGGTAAGGGAGGAAGTCTTCACCACCTTTCCCGTCATATAAAGCAAACGATGAAAACTTTTTGTTGAAAAGTGCATATGCTTGCTTATTGTGTGCTTTCACCTGCCCAAGCATAGCTCCCAATTTTAAGCATTCTTAAAATTCACTTTTTAGTGAAAATCATAAAATTTGGTATATTCATGGAAAGTTCTGTAACACGCCAATATAGCATGAAATTATGATGCACATAAGAATTCTATCTTTAAAGAGGAAAGTAAAAAGGAAAATAGAACAACTCTCCAGCCAACTTATGAGTGATTAAATCTAGAATGAATTTCTTGTTGCTCTTTCCTGCCGTGTCCAAATTGCAAATTTTTAAAAGGGGCGAAAAAAAGTAAAAGAAGAGAAAGAGGCATGTCTATAATAGTGTATGTTATTTGATTACAGCCTTTTAGGTACAACTTTTAAGGAGACAAAATGGAGGACTTGACAGAGATCGAAGAACAATTAAAGAGAAGGCAAGGAAGAGAGAAATAGAAGAACAGTGAAAAGTTTATATGAAGAAAATCAACTCAATATTTAAACTTTATTCATATACTTTCAGGCTTAAAATAGACTAACCAAAAGGCCCTTACATCCGGTGAAAAAAATCTTTAAAGAAATAGAAACCCAATTTACCTCGGACAAGGCAATAAGCAACTGAAATCTTACCACAAAAAGGTAGATAAACATTTTTTTGAAAATGGAAATAACATAACCCCCTAAAAAGGACAAAAAATAGCAATCCTGATTTAATACTAATTCTTCCGCCTATGCTAGCAGTTCTGCATATGTCCTCAGGATAATTTACATGAGAGCTACATTGCATAGAAAAGCACAACGAAGTAGACCCACTCCAATGGGTTTATTTATTACAACAGAATACAAACTAAGAAGAGCCCGCTTAGAAAAAATCAAGCACGCACATGCATATAAATATGTGCAAAACTTGATTCTGAGAGAGAAAGATGCCAACAGACAGTGATCCACAAAGGTCATACGAAACTCCAGTTAGTGTTGGTGACGTCACTTTAGGGAAAACTGGAACCTAATTAAGACTTTGAGGGCACAATTCACTTATATCATTACCAAGGGAGTTTCAAAGCTTCATCACCTGAAAGCATCCACATCTTTCTCTTTAATGCAGCATATAGATTGGCATTCAACATCCACTCAGGGATACAGACAAATTAAGTAAGAAAGTTTTAAGGCTCTTTTATTTTCATCTATTTACAGTCCCAAACATTTCACTTCATCATTTACCCAAGTCAAAGCGCAAGGAAATTCACAAATCTTGATTTTTCTCATTACATGATAGTTTTCTGTTTTCCGTGTAAGAAAAAAATGAACTGAATAAACTCGTAACGTATAAGGACATGTTCCATAAATTATCTAAATACAAACATTAATAAAAATTAACCATGAAAAGCACCATGGAAATCTAATAGTAAAGCAAGTTAGTATCACTTTATACCACGACATGAGAAAGCATAATTATGTCCCCAACTGATGCAATATGTGGTAGCTTTTCCATACTCTCAGCAAAGATATTAACGGAAATCCCATCTTTCGTATGTGATTCATCTGTTACTTTTATTGTGCAAAAGCTATCTGCAAATCAAACACATACGCTTTGTAAAAGAAAACAATATAAAAGAATTACAGATTTCGCAATCCATACTCGAGAAGGCAATTTGGTCCCAATTGAAGTTTTAAAAGAATGATCATAAATGACACTTACTTATCAATTAATGTTACATAGCCCCCACCATTGTCAAGTGCTAAGCACATTACATTAATACACTAATTTGTTAATATGATGTCAGATAAAGAAAAACAAGGAAATTTTGTTTTACTAAAATTGATTGGTATTACTTTTGATACAATTTAAGTTTTGTTTCTTTAAAATAATTAACTAATTAATAAAAAAAGGCTGTTTGGTACAACTATTCTAAAAATGTTTTGGCAGGTTGAGCTTTTGTTTAAATTATACAATGGAAACTGTTAGCAAAAGCCTATTGACTGTTTCAAAATCAATCATAGAAAGGATGTGATTTAGGACAAGGAAGCAAGATTATAGTATACTGCTAGCTTGGCCTGCGTCATAATGTTTCTGAGTGTTTTACAATTTTTGTAACCAGCAGATAAACAACTTCTCAAAAATGCTCTTTTGACCATTTCATAAGTCATATAAAGAAACATGGTAAATATGGTTAGGATCATAAACCATACTGTTTAAAAACAACCAAATTTCCCACAATAAGCAACTCCCATCAACATGCATCCTACTGAAATAAGGTAAAATCTTTCTCAATAAATATCTACATTACAGCCAATCCACCATGAGCAAATATCCAATTATATCATATGAGCCTATTGGTTACATGAGAGGCTTCTAGTACTTCTTATTCTCTTGTAACAACATGATAAAAATAATCTGGGTTGATGAACCAAATAGCAATTGCCAGCAACAGGCTGAAAATAGAGATCCAATATTAATTATCATACTTCTAATTTAATGGGTGATTCCAGCATTTAAAATTTCTTCGCTTCAGAAGATTGTTGTGCTTTCGGGAGTGGTGAAAAAGCTGAGTGCTATGGAAATGTGCAATTCTCACAACTCTTTGATTTAGCACGAAAGAAACAGAAGGATCTTTGAAGATATTAAGCAAGTTAACAAGTTGCTGTGGGATAGAGTGCGGCTAACAGCCCAACTTTCAGCCTCTATTATCAAGAAATTTCAATATTCTTCTTTCTTCTTCATACTATCTAAATTGTGGAAGGGGTCTAGGGTTTTGCTTTATTACATAAGCAATATAAACTAAGAGGGCAAAAAAAAACATAAACGAATCAAAAAATATAATTAAAAGAAAATCAACATCTGAATTCCCAGTTTCTAGATACTCCAATTCTGTAGTGAAAGCCAATTTGAAAACAAGGTGCTTGTGAGCAAAGAGACAAGCTTCAAAATTTTTCAAATCATATATAAATATATAAAACAAACAAATTTAGACTCCATTGCTTCAAATGCCACCAATACTAAACTTGTTTGGATTCCAGGGCCATATAAACTCAATCTGAATGAAACTAAAGCTACCCAATCAAAACAAATAAAATAAGACAAAAGATTTAAGCAACTGGCTCAGCATGTACACCTTACAGGAAGAATAATCATTCTACTACCAAACGAACAATTAGTAGCAGCCGTAAGTCCGGCCTTTTTGTCATCATTGCCAGCCAACATTTTCATTTTTAAATTAAAATAAATTAATTGAGAATGAATTAATTATCTAATAGCGAGCGAGAGAGGGCCACTCAAGTCAATTACCAGTGCCCTTGCTTTGCTTAGGAGAACCAACCTCCAGAATAACGCCGACAAAACTCACTTTCTGGTTTATTGAGAGAATGGCATCTTTTATCTTAAGAAACGGATAGTCCTCTCCGTTATAATCCATCTTCAGGGTTCTGGCGGTGATTGCAAAGAAAGTGTGAGAGAGGTGTTTTTATTTATATGTGACAAAATGACTTCACTTTGCATACATTTTCAAAATGGAAACATGAAAAAAAAAAAAAAAAAAACAAACCTATAGAACTGAGATAAATAGGCCCAGTTCTCCACGATCAGATAATATTTATTCAATACAATATTATCAATATGACATGGAATATTAAATAGCACGATTGAGAAAATTCTAAAATAAATATAATGACAAAAATAAAAAGAGTTAATTGCTTATTTATTAAACTGAACTCATATCCAAATAACAAACTACATTATTTATTAATAGATGGATATAATAAATATAGAAACTAATAAATAATATCTAAAGAATTAGATAAATAAAAAACTTTAAGAATAGTGGGCGATTTAGGGTTCATTCTCGGTTAAGAACCAAACCGAATCGTAATCGGTCCGAATTATAGGAACTGAAGGCGAACCAAAGTTTAGAACCAGAGCAAACAATTTCAGTTCAGTTCGGTTTGACCAACATTATGGCTAAAATCGAATCAATTATCATAATATACATTCCAGTACATTCCTCATTACAATCTCATATTCATTTGCGAACAAGACACCGAGATATGACAAACCCAAAATTTATTTCAGCACCATAAATTTTTTTTAATTTCATTTCGTCTCATTGATACTTAATTTAGTCTATAGAGAGAGTGAGAGTGAGATGCTGACCGGAGACGTCACGGAGCGAGTAAGAGTGAGCGTGAGAGAGAGGGGGCCTGGCGGCTGCTGTTGTGCTAGCCGGCTGCTGCGCCTGCCGGTCTGCGCGAGAGAGAGAGGGTATGCATTCGGTTTAATTATTTAAAATTAAAATTTCCTGACCGAACGGTTTATGCATTCGGTTAGCCACCGAACATAAATTTATCAGTGCAAGGTTGCAAGCAAATTGAAACTGAACCGAACTAAATAATTTTGATTTGGTTCGATTTTACCTGCTAAACCGAACCGACCGAACTAAAATTTTTTGATTTAGTATCAAAAATTTTGATTCGTCTAAAATCGAACCAAACGCCCAGTCCTACCCACCCACTCAAATCCTATTTATAATTGAAGTATTATAACTTTTAAATTATAGAAAAAAATTATAATTATAAAATAAAAATTAATAACATTTAGTAAATATAAACTTTAAATACGCTTAGGTCTACCACTTACTCAGTTTCTATTTAGAAATTGTTGAAAAAAGTTATAATTATAAAATAAAAATTAATAGTATATAATAAATATAAAATTTAAATAATAATTCTGATAAAATTATTAAAGATATAATAGATTTTTTATCATATAAGTGAAAAATTATATCAACATAACTTACAAGTTACAGTAGCTAATGTTTACCAAACATTGCTACCCAATCTCAATCCTAAATAGACTCTCAATCTTGTTCGGACTCCAAAGCCATAAACTTAACTTGACTAAATGAAGTTAAAGCTACCCAATCAAAATAAATAAAATAAGATATGAATGGTGTGTTTGGTATATTATATTGTATTACACTGTATTGTATTATTTTAATACAAATGTATTGTATTATGTTGTATTGTATTAGCACTATATTATAATAATGCTATGTAACGTTTGGTGCTATCCTGTATTATTTTAACCATACTATGTTTGGAGCTGCTTTGCATTGCATTATTTTTTTGGTAATTATAAAAATTATATTTTTGAAAAACAAATTTTTACTTTTTGATAACTTTACCAAAAATTCTTTTTGTCAAAATATTTTAATAAAAATACTTACTACTAAATTCCATAGTATCAATCTTCTATTAGATTATACTTTTCGGCGATATACCCTATGAAATAAAAATCTAAGTGAATAAAATAGATAACTTAAAAAAATATCCCAACATATATAATTAAAACATATAGCTTTTATTTTTTTACAAAAAAAGTCATAATAAAGATGAGGGTGGGACTATATGCACTCTAAAAAATACTTTAGATACCCATAATTTTATAAAAATTTTATATTACAAATATACCCATAATGTCATTTACTAATAAGGACAATTTAGTATAAATAAAAAAAATTAATCTAGACAAATATATAATGCACATGTGCACCCATGTAATATGTATTGTAACAATAATATTTTAAATCCTATTTTTTATTCACAACAAACGCATTCCATCACATAAATTTAGTAAATTTTAAATAGTGTTAATCCTTAAAATTCAATCAAATCATTCGCCACTCTTGTCAAGGAAATCATGATTCGCAAGTTCTCCACTTTTATGATGTGGTAGAAAACATACTAATCAAAATTTCTCTCAAACTCAATAAAATTCTGCCACTTAATTACTTATTAGAGTGGCATATTTATTAAAATTAATTATTATACCCAGTTATTGGTTATTGTTTGTTAAAGGCCTAGCATAAATTGCTTATTTTTTTTAATCTGAAAAGAAAAAAATGGCTTATTTGTTGTTCAAGATCTGAAAATAAAAATATAAATAATTTACAGTAGCAACAAGAATTACTGTATAATGGGTGGAGCTTTTATGGAATCGTAGATAAACTAATACTGAAGCATATAAAAATGCTTGACTTGGATGTTTTGGTGTTATGAATGTATGAAAAAGAAACAAAGAGGAAGCTTTAAAGGGTATGTTTGGAATTTTAAGAATGTACAGAGTAAAATTTAATTGTTTTAAATATAATAAATGAGTGTTCCAAGTATTTTTTAGAGTACAAATAGCCCCACCCTAAAGATAATTAATACAAAGGTTGCACATACTATACATAGTTACAACATAAAAGAAGTTGCATTCTTGAAAAGAGTTGCTTTATCTCATACATCAAATCAAGGTCAATCATTTTGCATACATAAAGACGGATACAACTTTCACTCAATCCTTAGATAGTGTGTATTCTTTCCTAGCTATTCTAAAGTGAGTTTAGTTTTTACCACTGCTCATCCTCCCTAATTGGCAAGAAAAAGTGTACATTTAATAATGATAAAATTATTAATTTTTTATTTAAAGTGTTAATTAATGTGCTCATAACTTATAAATTATATGAATGCTCTCGTAATAAATTTTTATCTTAAATTAATTCGCAATATGTTAATTTTATATTGTAGATATATTTCAATAATAAAGAGGAGTTGGAACTGGAAGCGAGAACAAAGAAAATTTGTTGGAGCCATTTGGAAGCATTATCGATTAAATGTAATTAAAAAATAAAAAATAAAAAAAGTGGGCAATTATGTTGGTAATGGTTAGGAGGCCATCACGTCACGTGGCCATCGCCCATGTTTTGCTTGTTTGTTTGTTTGATAAAAATAAGAAATAATAATAGAATAAAAGAAGTTGAAGCTAAAGATCGCCTATAAATAGAAGAAGCTTTTACTGAGGGAAGGGGGAGCCGAGAGGGGGGACGAAAGAGTGAAGCTGATGAATTGTTTCTTTTTTTTTTGTTTTTGTTTTGTTGTGTAATCAATTTCTTTGTAATATTTTTCAAAAGTTTATCAAATAAAAAGAGTGTTTTGTTTTTTTTTTTTTCAATACAAGTGGCTATTTTTACTAAGCTGACTGAAGGGGGAAGCTTAAGATTTCAAATTATTAAATTTATTATCTTCTCAAGTGAGTTTTAAGTTTATTTTATTCTTTTCTGGTTATTTTTATGTCATGTTAATTCATAGATTTTCTAGGATTTATATGATATTTTGACATAATATCGACACATTAATACAGTTGTGGCACATTAGGTACTTTATTTCATATTTATCCACACACATAGTTAGTCAAGAATTAAATTATATAATAATTAACTGTTAAAAGTTACGCAAAATATAAAAAATGAGAGAATACTGAGAGTGAATCCCGTAATCTTGGCATAATTTTAAATTGATTCATAATAATTTCTTTTCCTGTAATTAATTTTCTTTATTTAACAAATTGACTATTAGATTTTAAATTCCTTGTGATTTGACCTCGAATTCACCGGGTTATATTATAACCAGACACTATTATAATTAGAAGTAATAACACTCAATGATCTATAAATGTGCTGCTAATATTTTGTTGCAACATTAATAGCAAATTGGTTGAATGCCACAAACTACTTGTGTTGGTGCATTTTAGGTGATTATATAGCCTAAAAATGTAAGTGTTATTGGCTCTAATAGTTACATTTTGGTTTGTTTCACTTTTAGGGTAAATCTAGTCTTTTTACCTTATTTTGAGTTTCAAGAGTAAATGATCAATTAACTATAATTTTCCTAACTTTTAAATAGTAACTAATAATTTAGTGGACTCAAGACATATTTTATCAATTTAAGATGGATAATTCATACATATTAAAAGCGTGTTGATAGGTTTGATAAAAGGATTTAAGGATTACATCGATAATTACCCTTTATAATATTATTCACCAAAAAAAAATTATGTTCTCAAAAGTTGGTGAATGATGAATAATTTTAAATATAAACGAAGACGCTGCAAATTAAAAAATTTCTCTATGATACTTTTCAGCTTTATCAACGAAAAGAAAAATGTACAAAACTAGTCTTATCACAACTCTTTTCACAAGTCTCCACCTTTCATTGTGCAACTAGTTACTCTTTTGCACCAGCTAGAGATGCGTGCTTGTTCTGGTGTTATGCCGTACTTACCATGTGCTTCGTACTGTGTTATGTCAGTACCTAATTTTTTTTTACTTAGGTTCAGCTCTTGTGCCGTGTGTGCCTAAGAAAAAATAAAATAAAATAAGTTTTTTTTTTTAATTTCTTTAAGAGAGCATTTTAAGTCGTTGATGTATTTTTGTTAAGTCTATATACTTTTTTAGAGCCCTGTCAAATTTAATAGAATAAAAAATTTAAAATTCAAAATTATATTTGATAATAAACTAATAATAGTAAGAGAATATAATATTAATTATTAAATTATATCTTAAGATATTATAATTCTATCTTTTTTAATACTTAACAATAATAATAAATTTTTCTTAAATGTTAACTTAATTATTAAATTGAACTTAAAGTTATAAATTATATTCTATAATAACATTAATACATATTTATAAAACCATAATATTTATAATTTTATTTATTACAATTATGATATCAATTATTCATTTACTAAATTGTAAACATAAATCAATAAATTTTTTTAAAACTAAGAATGAAATGAATTTAAAAAACTTGTGTTAATAAAATATATTAAAAAATTTAATTTTAAATTACTTTTAAAATTATAAATTTAAATTTATTTTTATTAAAAAATAAAATATATTTCTTACAAACCTTTATACGTATCTTACTTTTAAAGTCCACAAGTCTAAATTCAAAGTCTAGCTCAGGCTGCGGGCGTGCCGTGCTGCACCACGTGCCAAATAAAAACATACTTGTGCCTTACCATGCTCATTTCGTGTCATGCAGTACCCAACCCGTTGGCCATCTCTAACACCAACTACTTATTGTAGATCCTTTAGCTAAATATAATTTAATTTTATATAAAAATTATAAGGAGCCGAAAGTTCTCTCTTAATAATTAAAAAAAAAAAAACTTACAATAGATATATTACGAAAAGCCAAAAGCAAAAGCATCAACATTGTTTAAAAAGGATTTACGCATCACATCCCATCCTGCTTCCCTCGCGTTTAGATGAACAACCCTCCTACAAATATTGAGGCGCAAAAGGAATTACTGTGACAATCAAATCGATCATTCCCTTGTTGCTTATTAAGAATGATGAAACCGATATGATCCGCTACCATTTTTGTATGTAGTACTTTCATTGAAATCAGCAGCCAACCTTGACCAAATAAATGAGCTGGTAGATCATAACATGACCACCACATAACAATCCACACGTAAAAATTAATGTGAGCTTGTAAATACATTTATTAGTGTGGGCTTCTCCATAAATGCTCTTCATAATCTGTTGTAGCTTTTCTTGGGTGTTCAGACTTGCACTTTAGGCAGATTTTATTTCGCCTGTAATTCACAAAATCACAACTACAAAAACAGAAAACAAACATGGTCGATATGGAGCCTTGAGATCAATTCACAACCATGTGACAGATAAAGAGAAGATAGAGACTCACGATGGGCATTCCCATTCTCCTTGGACAAGTGGCCGTTTCTCAGGACAACGCAAACAACGTTTGTTGCTAGCAAAATTCAAGAACCCACATCTGTAGATTGATACCAATTACTAAGAACAGATCAAGTTTAAGATTACAAACAATTTAGGCAAATATAAATAAAAAGCGAAATTAAATGCCCTAGACAATAATCCTTGTGAATGGCTGAATAGGTAGATGCATCTGTGCGTGTGTTTCTTTTTTTCTTCTCTCTCTACAATAACTAAATGTATTCCAACATCAGAATATAACCTCAGGATCTCGTTAAAGCTTTTGGTTCTGAATATCCTTGACCATAGCCCTAATGGAAAACAATAGTTGAAGATTGTGTGGCTTTCGTGCTAAGATGATGATGTTGATGATGGTAGAGAAACTGTTCCTAGAACCATAGTTTGGCAGTGGGAAAACAGAAAAGAACTCACTTAGGACAGTTCCAATCGCCTGGCTTCATTTCAACCTCATGCACAGCAATCCTCTTTGGCCCCTCAGCTTTGCAGTCCCGGCACCTCACATTTCTAGAAAAGTTGACGAAATTGCATCTGCAATGTAAAAACAGGATTGGAATAAGACGGGGAATATAATGGGAACATATTGAGACACAAAAGGTTTATTTAAACCATATATATTGAAGAGGTGATCACAGTTTGCTAGTTCATAATCTGTATGATTTACAGTATCAATTCTCCTCTATGATACTCTCCTCTATGATAATTATAACATTTTAACACACACATTTGAAGTAAAAGAGCATCTGCACCTACAGTTATTGGATAAGAAAACAATATAAGTTATTGTTTTTATTTTCTTTTAGGGTGGGGGTTGAAACCCCAAAATTACTTTTGATATCAACTACAAGTGTAAATGAAAATAATAGCTTGCAGGATAAAATCACCAAAACCAACTAGATTGTATTCAAAACTGCAGATCGAACACGTGGAAATTGACAAAATTTCACCTTGTAATGAAGATACTACCCTGAAACCCAAAAAGCTCTTTCATAAGTGAAACCTTAAGAATACATATAACAAGAGCAACTAATGAAAACAGCCTAGTTCATTTACCATTACTAAGTGAACAATGGGAAAATACACAAGTTTACAGTTGAACAGACAAACAACATAGGATCAAATCATAAGTTATTTTTATATTCCTAATTTTAAGTTAGAATAGGGTTTATTAATGGGGTTTTATTTTCCTAGATTTTCTTTTCATCTTTTTTAGGGTTCAGCTTATGTTTTAATTTTGAGACAGACTTGATGAATATTGATTATTGAATAAACTATTCCCGTCTCAGTTTCTTCTATTTTTCTCCCCTTTCTTGTTCATCCTACTGGTTTTCCATCATGAATATCATAAAGTGATGATCAGTTGAAGATTGTTAAAAAGTTCAATGCATTCTCATTTTATTGTAATTAGATAAAGCACAATAGTTAACAGGGCACATTGTAAGACAAAGCTATGGTTAGATTACTGCAGACTTACTTAGGACAGGTCCAATCTCCTTTCTTCATTTCAATCTCAACAGCGGTCTTTCGAGGACCATCTTCATTGCAGTTTAGGCATTGTCTATTTCTGGCAAAGTTCATGAAATTGCATCTGCAACCAAAATTGAAAGATATAAATTTATAGACAAAGCTTTAAAAGCATACTATTAGTACATGTCCAAATCATTTTGTCAGAAAGAAAGCATCAAATTAACTGAAAAAGTAAGGGGATCTTCATAGAATCTAACCACACCTTAAATTAAAAACCTTCACATGCTTCCTAATTTTAATGGGTGATTTTTTTTTTTCCACTACCAATCTGGATTGATGCAGTAATCCAATAATGAATTAATTTTAAGAATACCAAATCAAATGCATTTGATCCCTTTATATCTAAAGGGCATAGTATTAGCGACAATTAAAATAACTAAGCAAGATTTAGAAATTCAACATCAACAGAAAACAACCAGCTTTCAAATCTGACTTACTTGGGACACATCCAATCGCCTCTTTTCATTTCAACATTGTTGGATGAGACATTATCAACGACTTTGGCAGTTTTATCCTTTTTCTGGGGTGATTTTGAGGAAGGCATCGGAAGTGATGGATCCATGGATGTCTCATTCAATATGATCAACTGAGAAAGCAGCTTCCTTGCAGATGCATCAATAAGCCCTCTAACAGGAGGTTTGTCGCCTCCTGTAATTACAAGGGGATCCAGAGCATAGAACAATAGTACACGCACTATGTCTATAGTACGGGCATCTCCATCTGATTCCTTTAGTAAATTATAAGCTCTATCACAGGAACCTCGCAGATTGCAAGCACTGCAAACCTACAGGGAAATATTATAATCAGACTACAAATTTATGAATGACTTGAAACTTCAGAAGACAGAACACCTGAGTTTCCGTTCCGCATTTTCCATGTTGAAGTCTTTATCTATTGTTCATTTCAAATACAATAAACAATAAAAATCAGGTGTTCGAATCTCACTCACATATTAATTAATTCAAATGCAATAAAATGAATATATAAATAATAACAATAATAATTACATACATCCCCTTCATCGAGTCGCACATGGGCTCTCAACCTTTTAGCTGAAGTTACAGCTTTGCGTAAAAGATTAGGACATCCGTGTTCCACTACTGCTCGAATATCTTCCACTGGCAACGATCTGAATCAACAACATAAAAGCAAGAGAGTTTAATTGTATCATATGCAATTAATTGTAAAACATAATTCATCGAGCAAAATACAAACCTAGCTAGGGCTTAGAGCTTAGCTTACTTAAAAATATCGTAGCGGTCACGACCGAAGCTTAGACAAGCGTGTTTCACCGATGCTATGTCCGTATAAACATTAGAATTAAGACTATCACTAGTTTGAACAGAGGCTGAGGCTGACGATTTATCCTCCGTAATATTAAAATTCTGGGCATCAAAGTAACCTTTGGCCTTCAATCGGTCGAGAAAAGTGACCCACTCGGGCCAAGGGTGGTGAGGAGGGATGATATTGCTCGAGGCATCTGTGTCTGTTGCTGTTGCGGTGATGGAAGCGGAAGCGGAAGCGGAAGCGGAGGACCAGTAGCGGTGGAACCGGAGGGAAAAGAAAGGGAAACCACTAGTCAAAAGGCTTCGAGGGTTTACAGCGTTCTCTAGCGGGATGGTGCTTAAAAGAGAGAATCTTGAAGCCGCTGACATACCGCAGATGGAGGAGAGACAGAGAGAAGAAGAGCGAAAAGTTTGCGTGAGGAAAATCAACTCGATATTTAAACTTTATTGTTAATTGCGGGGGATATACCCCTATTTCCTCCAAAAATACCTAATATATGCCTTAAATTAAAAAAATTCTTAAATTAAAAGACTCTTTAACTTTTCACAGATACAGTTAAAAAAAATCATAGAAAATATAAAAATAACCTCAATTAAATATTCATAAAATTGAACTTATATCCTCAAAGTTGTATAAATAATTAAGAATACTCAACTTTAACAAAACCATGCATAATCAGTAATTCAACATATATTTCTAACTTTTTTATGTTAGGCCAGTTTAGATTGCGGTTGAAATCCAATAAGCTATTTATTTAATATTTTTTATAAAAATAGGATTTGGTAAATTTTATAAAATTGGCTTATTTTATAATTTTTTTTATTTTATCAGCAGTTTTTAAAAACGGATGGGAGATTATTTTTCATAAGCAATTTATTTAATAAGTTACTATACCTTTTTAAAATTCCTATTATAACCCTATATTTTAATAAAAAGACAATTGTATCTTACTTATTAATAAACCTTAATATATAAAATCATCATATATCATATTACCGTCATAATTTAGTTACCGCCATAACCACGTACATTCTCTCCAGATCCAATAAATTCATATTCTAATTTCATAACTGTGACTTTTAAAGTTTAATTTATATATATTTATATGTTTAATCTAAGAGCATCACAATACTAATGGCTCTGGATTCCAAGAAATAGAAAATATTTGATGTAACAGATTGTGAAGTTCTTTAATTTTTTTTTAATTGAGTTTTCTAATGTTATTTTATATATTTAAAAAAAAAGATTTGTCTAAACAATTTATTAAATATACTCTAAAAATAACACGCAATTAAAAACTTATGTCTATTTTGGTTATTATATAACAAAACAACACTTTCATAATAAAATTTAACAAACGCATGGACTCTATTTTTCAAACTCACAGCAATCGCAACAACACAATTTACTAAATACTAAACTACTTTTTTAATCAACAACTTATTTTATCTGTACAGCACAAGCAGCTTATTTCATTAGCCTCCGCAATCCCAAACTGGCCCTTAGTTGGGTAAATAGTAGAGCTTACTTGACTTCAATTAAAATGAAAAATTGTCTAAAGAATTCTCGATTTTTTCATGTAAGTGGAATAAAGAGTCGAGGATTCTCAACCTTAATTTAACCTTGCCCGAGTATTTGTTGAGTAAAAATTGTCGACTTTTCATGGAAGTCTAGTAAATAGTCGAGAATACTTAAATTAAAATGAAAAATTTCCTTTTAATAAGTTCGCAAAGAATCAAGGATACTCAAGCTTAATTTAACCTTGCCCAAGTATTTACTCCGTAAAATTCTCGACTTTTCGTGAAAGCTTGGTAACTAGTCGAGAATAGTCGACTTAAATTGAAATAAAAAATTCCCCATTAATTAAGTTGGGTAGAGAGTCAATGATACTCAACCTCAATTTAACCTTACCAAAGTATTCATTCCGCAAAAGTTCTTAACTTTCATGAAAGTATGGTAACAAGTCGAGAATACTTGATTAAAATTGAAATGAAAAATTCCCTTTTAATTAGGTCGGGTATAAAGTTGAGTATACCTGATTTCGGTTATGTCAGTATGTAATCATGTACCAAGATATGTAATAATTATTAGAAAATAGTATCTACAACAACCATAAATTATCTAATAAACATTAAATAAAATGTCATCTCATAACATATAGCAAAGTCATCCTTATACAATTTCAGTACAAAAATCCTTATACAATGACTCAAGATAGTCTTTCACTTGCTCTAAGCACTCAAGCCATGACTCAAAAGCTTCACAACGTCACCCCCTTAAAGACAACATACCATCTATGGTCCTCCATCAAATCCTGTATAGACAAATAATTTTAAATTTCGTACATGCTTAAACGACAATAAGGAAATAAATAAAGCGTAAATTAATGGCAAAACAAAAATGAATACAAAGAATTGAGTCACTTACATTGCATATAAATTTGAAATAAGGCAACATTTCTCATGTAATGACATTGGTGAGCACTTAAGTCAATTGTGTCCATGACCACCACATTGATTGCTTTACGAGACAACTTTTCCTCAACCTTAGATGGTATTATTCTTTAGATGGCCACTTGATCACTTTTCAAAAGGAGCATATACTTCGCGGTACATACATCACCAGAAACATCCAACCCCTCTTGAGGACCAATAGGGTAAATGGTCTCAGAATATGCCAACGCCCATTCATCACTTGAATAGCAATGAGAGTAGTAATTGTTAAAAAATTTTAGCAAAAAAATTAGTGAAATAACTAAATAAAATTACACTACAAGAGTTACTCGACTTATTTAATTAACTTACTCCACTTGTTCAAATCACTTATTCGACTCTTACTTAACGTGATCAAAATACTTACTTGACTTCTTCAAATGACTTTAAATAATTAATTCTTGACTTGTTCAAAAGGCTTACTCAACCTATTAAAAAAACTTAGTTAACTTGTTAAAAGCCTTACTCGACTTAATACTCAACTTATTCAATAGACTTACTCGAGTCCTACCTAACTTATTCATAGACTTACTTGACTTCTTCAAGCAATTTAAAATAATTAATACTCGACTGGTTCAAAAGATTACGCTACTTTTACTCAACTTGCTTAAAAAATACTCGGCTCTTACTAGACTTATTTAAAAGATTTACTCGATTTAATGCTTGACTTACTCAATAGACTTACTCAACTCCTACTTGACTTATTAATAGACTTACTTGATTTTCACTCGATTTGTTTAGAAACTTTTTCCACTAGTTACTCAAATTATTCTATACTACTTGATTGATTACCTGATTTATACTTTACTACTAGGCTGATTCTTACTCGACATATTTCTCAACTTAATATTCGACTTATATTATAACTGACTCGACTTACTTCACTTTCTTACTTGACTTCCTGCTCAAGTAGATACTCGACTTACTCAACTCTCTTACTCCATTTCTTACTTGATTAAATACTCGACCTTGTACTCGACTTCTTTTTGGAATGATTTTTTAATCACTCATAACTTAAATTAAGGTCTTAAATCCTTACATTTTATGCAATAGTATGTGTGTGTATGCAAGCAAAAAAATGAATAATGTACTATGAAAAATCATAAATTATCAGTAAATATACTTGTAATGAAATCAAATCAAACCCTAAGAATAGAAAATGCTTACATTTCAAGCATACCTTGTCCAACACTTGACAATGCACATTTTGAAGAGTTTATATTATCAAAAACCTTTGTATTGGAGGTAAGAGATGAAAAGGTGAGAGAGGAAGAAATGGTGAGAAGAGAAAATCATGATAAATGGATGGTGAGAGGAAGAAACCGCGAGAGAGGAAGAAAATGTAGATAAATATTTTTTTGAGGGTATTTTTGACTTTTTCCACCTTCATGAGCATATATATGTAATAGGGCGTAAATTAGTGTTTAGGGACAAATGAGACATATTAAAATAAAAAACTCTAAACTTTATTCATATACCGTCAGGCTTAAAATGTACTAAATAAAAGACCTTACATCCGGTGGCAACAATCCTTAAAGAAACAGAAATCCAATTTACCTGGAACAAGCAATCGATATCTTGCCACAAACATTTTTTTTTTCAAAATGGAAATAACGTAACTCCCTAAGAAGGACAAAAATAGCAATGCTGATTCAATACTAGTTCTTCCATCTATGCTAATGCATATCCTCAGGATACTTTACATGAGAGCTACATTGCCTAGAAAGGCACAGCGAAGTAGAGACACTCAAATGGGGTTATATATTACAACTGTATACAAACTAAGATAAGCCTACCCAAAAATATTCAAGCATGCACATGCATATATATACGTGTGTGCGCGTGTGCACAAAACTTGATTCCGAGAGAGAGAGATGCCAACAAAGTGACAAACGGTGATCCACAAAGGTCATATGAAAGTCCAGTTACTGTTGGTAACCTCGTTCTTGGGAAAAGTGGAACCTAATTAAGGCTTTAAGGGCATCATTACCAAGGGAGTCTCAAAGCTTCATCGCCTGAAACCATTCACATCTTTTTCTTTAATGCAGCATATAGACTGACATTCAACACCCACTCTTAGGGAGAATTGACAATCAACACCCTTTATGGGTCCCAATTCCATGACTGTACAAGCTGTTTCTTCCTTGTAGATGCTGTTACCGAAATCAACGACCGAAAAGCTTCACTTACATAACGATATCACATCCCGCAGAACATTTTCACATTCAGTAAGTTGTGCAAGAGGAAATTAAAAAAAAAAAAACACCAAGCAACCATAATACCCTTGGATTGTTATTGGAAATAATGTTGAATTCCTCAGCCAAAACAAGTTGACTTTCCAAGAGCATGTTTGTTTGCCATGTGTTTATAAATAGACAATTTTGATTTTTAAACGCACTTTGTTGAACTAAGTAGAAGCCTTGTATCCCATGAAAACCAGTCAATCCCAATACCGCCCGTAGTATGTAAAGTATGAATTATAAAATAAATAAAAAGTTAGAAGCCTCCTTATTAGATGGATATGTTAGCTTAATTAAGACATAATGCTAATGATCCACAAATCATAGATGTCGATAATCATGGTGAACATGCAACTCTCATCTTTGGACTTGTAATCCAATGACCAGTATTAAATTAATTGATGTGATATGGAAATTAGTTATGTTGGGTAAATATGACTTATGAATAATATTTTTTATATTCATTTTTTATAAAATTAGTAAAAGTATTATAAATTTTTCCTCAAATAATTATGGGATTAATTCAATTTAACTTATGTTCACTAAACACTTTATAGGAGAATGGTTAAAATAAACTAATGATATTCAAGGAAAAATGAAAACCAAATAACTTGAGCAGATAATTCAACAGAACTAACGATAATTACGCTTAAAAAAATTTATATATGACTTTGAAGAAAAGCTAACTGTTGGATACAGCTTAAACCCAAAATAATCTCAAGGAAAATGAAATACCCTTTGCGAATGTTCGCCTAAGAAGATTGGGAAATTTATAAAAATAACCACAAAACTTTAGGTTATTTTTATTTTAACCACAACAAAAAAATTCTATCAACATTAGCCAAACGCACGTTGTTCTCCCCAAATTACCCTTATTCACGAATAAAATTAACTTTTCTTTCTTCTCCGTTCTCAAACCAAAAGCAGCTTTACAAATTATCAGCAGCGTGGACGTCTAAAAACGCAACGAAACAAGCGACGAAATTCAATTATAATCCATCCAGATTCAACATTAATCGACATCAGTAAGTAATACGAGTTATTTTTTAATATTTAATATAATTTCAGTCAGAGCAATTTACCCACTGCTGCAACAGTGGGCAGCCTATCGCACGAAGCTTGGTGCGACAGGCGACTGTCGCCGCACGAAGCCGTGCGGCGACGGCGGCAGTCGTCATTACTTACAAATGTGCGACACGCACCGAAAAATAGATTGATTGTATTTTTTATTAATTTTGACAGTGGATAAATATTTTTTTTTTCTTTCAGACCTCATGGATTCAGTTGTGCTAGAATTGTGTTATGATGGTTGGTGGGAGACGGCGGAAAATGGCAGTATGGAGTATGTGAATGGTCAAAACAGAGCTTTTTTAGTGGGGAAAAATTGTTTGTTTGATCAGTTTTTATCGAGAGTTTATGAGGTGTTACAATTAAATCCTAATGAATATAGTATTACAATGAAGACAACTTTAAAGTCTAGTAATACATCATATCGTATATGTGCAATGCCTATGGATATATGTGATGATGAAATGGTGAGAGTTGTGTTATATATGGCATCTAATGTGGCTAATTATGGATGCATACCTATATTTGTTACTACGTCACCTCGAGTACCGAGTGAAAATATTGAGCCACATGTTGAAACAGAAACTTCTTTTGGAGCAAATATGCCTGGCCCTGATAATGAAGAAGAGGTGTTGCCAAGGACAATGTCGCTGCAGCAATATTACTCTCCAATCAACGATAATTATGATAATATTAATAACGACGGAATTACATTAGAAGATGTTGGAGAAGGTATATTACCACTAAGGACGTCGTTAGAGCAACGGCATTCTCCGTATCACAACAACGACTTTCGGGACACTGATGATTTTTATGCTGAGACAGAGGTGAATAATGATTGTGCAAAGCCTGCTAATAGTATGAGAGGTAGTCATTTCAATAATACAGGTGATGATGGAGAAGCCGATCCTTCTAATATTCTGTCATTTGAGCACGAGGATGAGTGTGATGATGATATTCCTGTGAATAACAGAGGTAATAGATCTATTCCTCCAATGGTTCGATCGAGAAAGAGAATTGATCCCCTCACAAGTCTTGCTCCAATTTTACCTTCGAACACGGTTGGTCCAAACTTTATTAGCAGTTGTGACTTAGATGATATCAGTGTGGGTAAGGTATTTGCTGAGAAGAATAAGTTGATATTACAACTGCGTAAGGTTGGCTTTAGGGATAAGTTTGATTTCAAGATTGCACGGTCTACAACGACACGTTTCGAGGCTCACTGTTGTTCGGAATCATGTGGATGGCGTATTCGAGCAACTAGAAGTTCGAATGAGCAAAATGTTCTTTGGGTGGTGCGGAGAATTGACAGTATAAACACTTGTCATAATGAGGTATTGGTTGACGGCCGTCATCAAGTAAGGAGCCGGGTTGTCGGTCATATTATTGCAGATAAATATGTTCAAGACAAGAGAATTTATACTCCGAATGACATAAGAGCAGATATGCAACAACAATATGGTATTCAGTTAACATACCAACAAGCATATCGGGCTAGAGAAGTTGGTCTTGAAATTGTTCGAGGCAACCCTGCAGAGTCATACAACTTGCTCCCGAAATACTCTCACGTATTGAGTAAAGCGAATGAGGGTTCAGTCACTCACCTCGAGCGGGATGGAAATGGTAATTTTTTGTACTATTTTGTAGTATAGAATACCGACCTGATGAACCCAGTCTGGAATACGTGGCATGTAATCCTTTACAGTCAGCCAATATTTTTTACTCTTCTCCTTTCCATTCGGCTCAAGAGTTTGTAAAACATCCCCCTACCATGAATTTAACCCAAATTGATAACTAAGTATATATAGAATTTAAATTTAATAATGTTAAAAAAAATCATAACTTATTACTTACAAGACGAGATTCTTCATTTAAGAATGAATAAACTCCAGCAAAGTTGATTTTTGAAGAAGCCATGGGCTTCCATTGCAGAATGCGGGGAATTTTTTTCTTCATTTTTACAGCCCATTCTGACGGTAAACCTCCGATTATTTCGTAAATCCAAACCTACACCAACCAAAAGTGAAAAAATAATTAATACAACTATCAAATATTTAATATTATAAAACTTATAAATTAAAAAAAATAACGCACCTGAACTCCGGGTGTAAAACCATAAACATTGTATTTTTCAATTTTATAATTAGGATTTTCCAACCGCATCCTCCTAAATTTCTCGTCTTTCTCGTACAATGCACAGTCAAGACTTTCGTATATAATTTCCCAAGACAAAAAACCCCATGGGCGATTACGGAAATACTCTATATCATCGACTTCATCAAGCCATGCGAAATTGATTGGACAATGACCCTTTCTTGCACTTAAAATCTTGTCTGTAAAATAAAACAGTGCAATCTTTAATGCGTCAATATCATCCATTGCCTCAAAATTTAACTGCTCAAATAATGCATCAAATTGCTTAACAGTGATGTTGCGATACAAACCATTAAAATACTTTTTCAGTAGTCTATTAGGCTTGGCAATTTAGCCCGACCCTATTTTTGGCCCGATTGACCCGACCCTAATTTTTAGGGCTTTGGCCCGAATTTTTAACTTTAGGGTCGGGCTAGGGCCAAAATTTTAAGGCCCGAACAAATTTAGGGTCAGGGTCGGGCTTAATGCTGACCCGACCCGACCCGACCCCATTTGAAAAAAAAAAAATTAACACAAGTTAACACACGCACACAACACATCCTTACAACATCACACATTGTGTATTTTTAATTTAATTGTATTGTGTTTTTATTTGTATAAGACATGAGTTTTTTTATTTTTTATTTTTTATGTTGGGTTGTTGAATTGAATTGTGTATGACTAAAATAGTTGTGGAATTACATTGTGTGTTTTTAATTTAATTGCATTGTGTTTTTATTTATACAAGACATGAGTTTTTTATTTTTTATTTTTTATGTTGGGTTGTTGAATTGAATTGTGTATGGTTAAAATGATTGTGGAATTACATTGTGTGTTTTTAATTTAATTGCATTGTGTGTTTTTCATGTTGGATTTTAGAATTAATTTGTGTGTGGGGTTGAAATAGTTGTGGAATTGGTTGAAATGGTTGTGGAAAGTGGAATTGAATTGTGTTTGAAATGGTTGAGTAATTGCCGAATTGGTTGAAATAGTGGTGGGAAATGAGAATTGAATTGTGGGGTTAATTATTTCGGTAGGGTCGGGTTGGGCCCGACCCGATGTTGGCCCGATTCGGGTCGGGCTCGGCCCGACCCTAACTAAATAGTGTTAGGGCTTTTTTAGGGTCGGGCTTCAAATTTTTTTTGTTAGGGTCGGGTAGGGCTTGGCTAAGCCCGAGCCCGACCCGACATTTTGCCATTCCTATAGTCTATGGTTTGTGCTATTGGTTGCTGCCTTATCTACACTATAGGAAAGTCCAGTAATCAGACACCATTCAACAATTGAAAACCGAATCAAATGTCCACCAATCTGAAACCATAACTGATTCTCCCTACTGTCTGCTTCATCGATCAATTGCTTAAGCAAAATATTGTGTAAAATTACACCACTAAATGGAAAGCTTCGACATTCCAAAAAATGTCCAAATATATCTTTCTTGAACAGATTCAACAGCCGGTTTGTCAATTTTCGCTCAATGGCTTTTACTACTAAAGATAAATTATACATGCTCGAAATTCGGCCCGGAAAATGATCAGTATAAGGAAAATACATCCTGCCTAGTTGGAATTCTTTATTCGCCATGTATCTGTAATATTTATAACATAACATTTAACACAGAGAAAAAAATATAGTTTAATAAAAAAAAAACTGCAATTTTAGTGCGAAGGCCAAATTTGGGTGCGACGGGCAAACTGTCGCACCAACATTGGTGCGACAGGCAGCTCGCGCTCGCGCTCGCGCGCGCTCCGAGAGCGACGAGCGCGAGCTCTTGCCCAGCGATGAGCGCAAGCTCATGCGCGCTAGCCAGCGACAAGCGCGAGCTCGCCCCCGTCGCATGCCAAGCGGCGCGCGCGCTCCAGCACTCGTAGCTGGACACTGGTTCCCTCCATTCAAAACAACCCAAAAGAATACACTCCCAAAATAACAAACACCACCACAAACAACACCAATACCAACATTCTCAACATTCTCAATATTCAATTTGGTAACTATCATTCTAAAATTTCATTTTAAATGAAGAAAATTTAAATAAAATCACTAACCTAAGTTTTGAAAACTGTAGATGCTAGATCGGGTGCCGTTAATGGATGAAGCCGCCGCCGATGAGCGCTAGTGTTGCCACTGGTTATGAGCTTTGCTTCGGTTTGGGAGAGATGAGGGGAAACGAAGAAGATGGGGAGAGGGATAGTTTGGTCTCAAACTTTTTCTTTTGGCTAATGTTGATAGAATTTTTTTGTTGTGGTTAAAATGAAAATAACCTAAAGTTTTGTGGTTGTTTTTGTAAATTTCCCAAGAAGACTTCACTCTCTTTTAATTGTACAGTGGCACTATGCATGTGAATTATTACTTGCTGAATCCAGCATAACAATTATATAATACAAAACCGAAAAGCACCCCCTAAGCCGGGCAGGATGCTCATGTGAAATATTCTAGACACTACAAATATTTAAAAGCATACATTTTTCATATCATCAGTTAGGAAAATGGAGTGACATACCATAAACATACGAGGATCACCAGCAAATTGTTAGTGAAACGAAAGCATTCCAGCTCTCTGGCCCACGATTTATATCTGAATTTCATCTAATGAAAGTTCATGAGCTGTCAGCATCTACAGTTTCTGCAAATCGGATAAATAAAAGCATGGCCCACTCCGAGTATTTTTGGGGCCGTAGACAAATTTTTTATGCGAGATTTCTTTTTATTTTGTAATTTCAATATTTAAAAATAATATAAGAAGAATCAAAATTTATTTCATTTTTAATTCTTTAATTTCAACAGTAATAAAAAAAATCTTAAAACATTTCAAAAACAAAACCTAAAAATATAGTCAAGGAGATATCTTTTTTAGTTCTATTAAAATTACTACAAAAATAAAAAAATTACTACAAAAATAAACAAACAAATGTTATTAATTTATTAAAATAAATATAAATGTTCATAACATATATCTTTTAGTCTCCCCATTATCTCCTACTAGCAACCTCTGACTTCTCTATAACTCCCACTATCTCACAAGGAATTATGATCCATAATGTTTCCATTAATTTCGTAGAGTGATTATCTAACTATAAAGGGAGAGCCCATCTCTTTGTATTATATACATTTTAGAATAAATAAAAACACTTTATAATATATTGCTCTCTCATTTTACTCTTTATCTTGTGTTGCTCCTTTATTTTGTGTTGCTGACTAATAGTTTTTTTAACAACAAATAAATAGGAACAATATTATTTTCAAATAGAATATTTAGAATGGTAGTATGAGATGGTGAACTGATTATTTTTCTTTTTTAAATGAACCAATGAATGTAATAATTTTCTTTTGCAACGAAAGGAGTAAGAAATTTTTCTATCTATAGACTTATGAGATTATAAGGTTTTTAATAGAAATTAAAATTAAAAGTCAAAGATTAAACATTAAATAATCAATTTTTTTAGGAAATTGAAAAGATAAAGATTTTATTTTTTCATGGAAAGATTAATAATGAATGGGTTAATGGTTAAACAATATTATTAATCGTATCTGTTTAACACTGAGATTACCAAAAATTGATTTTTCTATTAAAAAAATCCTTAATTGTAGGATAATTATTAATTATAAAGATGTCTAATAAGCTTTCCTACAATATATGTTTCAAAAGAATCTTTATTACTTGGAGAATTATTAAGAAAATACTAAAAAAATAAGGTCTTGTCAAAATATGAGACCTTAGGAGATTGTCTTATTTATCTATACTTAAAGCCATCTATGAATGAAAGTTAAATAAGGCATGGCCCCTTAGGGCAGAAAATGAGAAACATTTTAAGTTTCCAATTACCGTAATAAATTGAGGAGGATCATCAAGACTTGATGATCTGAGAACAACTTCTCAATTCAATTCTGTTGTGAGCTTGTAACAAACCCTCAACTAAAAATGAAAACATTTCATGATATTATGCCATGATGAAAAGCATTGCGAACTGCTACATATTAAGAGGAAAAAGGGTACCTCTGAACTAGTAGCACCAGTGACAACAAATGCAAAAATACATTGACCAATCTTCTCAAAACCACTCAATGCGTGTTTTAGTACTGAATCACTGTATAACAAAAGACGATAGAATAATTATTCAACTTGAATCAACCACGATAAATAGTAAAACTACCCTTTAAGATGTTAACTAAGCATACCGTGTTTAACATAAACTATGAGTTAACTGTAATAAAAAAGGAAGCAACACTAAAATACTAATATAATTGTTTGGGAAATAAAATAAGGTGATCATGATATCCTCGAGGTAAAGAGTGAGCAAATAGTTGATAAACTATTAGGAGAAACTTTTAGTGACCTTGAGCAGACGAGCTCGACAGGTGGCAAGTTTGATGACCTCCACTAGGTGGTAATCTTGATGACCTCCACTAGGTGGTAATCTTGATATCCTTGAACAAATCACCTTGACCAGGTGGCAATCCTGATGACCATGAGTAGAGCACCTCGACCAGGTAGTAATTCTTGAGGCTATGACCAGACGCTTCGACTATAATACTATGAGTAGACTAGAACCAGGTCGATTGTTCCAAAAACCTCAACCAACCACAAACTGTCAAGCTCCTCCCAGAAATTCAGCCATTGGCTACACTCACCCAGCTGCTATAATTGCAGCTCAATAACTACTGTGTAACAGGCACATTAACTCATAATTAAAGCGGTGCATTAAACCCAGCAATGCCAACACATTGAAGATTATCTGAGATTTTTTTATTATATTTATTTGAGATTATTTCTTTCTTAAAAAATATTAGAATTTATTTATTTTGTTTTTCTCGAAAAGGTCCAATTACTGACTTAAGCGTCAAAGGGTTCATACCGGAAAAAATTCTGGCGCCTCTTACCATTCTTTATGATTTCAAGTGTTTGCGAATTATCTGCTAGTGATTGTAAGCCTCATTACTAACAAATAAATTTAATGTTGGTGCAGGAGTTCGATATTAAGTCGTTAACTGACTAGATCAGATTTCGGCATTAACAATAATAAAGATAATATTTCTACACAACAAATCAGGCATAACCGTGCAACCATGCAACAAATAAGTCATTACAGTACAACCACGCAAGGGATCACATTTGACAAGAATGGCTTTTCATGAAAAAATCAAATGCATTTAACAACATCAAAAGGACGCACAACCCAACTACTTGATAAGCACGAAATAGAAAATCACGAAAAAGAAGAGCAAGGTAAATACTATAATTAATATTTAATGGAAAAAGAAGAGTGCAGGAAAACAACTATGAATGCCTTAAGTTCAAGAGATGGATGCCAAGCAAGCAGTTCTCTCAGCAACATTGATTGAGATGAAAACAAGAGACTGAATTAGGTTTCATAACAAATTATCAGGCATGCGGTGTCCAGTAGTGAGGTTTCCCATGTAGAGACAATCATTACTACAGCAAATTGATCAAACCCGTGCATCTATGGACAAAAAGTGAGAAGATCACCTTGAACATCCATCGTCAGAGCTCCGAGGACGAGCCCGTGTTCGTGTCCGACTTGATCTCATTGAATGAGCAGCTGGAGGAGCTTCATTAATTACTGCAAAGTGGGCTGTCCCATGGAAAGTTGGACTCCGATCATTCATACATGGATAATCATCCTTTGACAGTTCGTTTTTACCAAGTTTTTCAACAAGCTTCTGAAATGTGTTAATTAACAGATCCACCTTATAGTGAAAAAGATTGACGAAATGTTAAAGAAAAAAATATCCGCAAGACATTATGAAGTATCTACACATTCATCATTATAAATCTATAAAGAGGCAAGATATGAGTAACACAAAGGTTGGAAAAACCTCAACTTTGCACAGGCAGTTTCTAAAATTTTGTTTCTTCATTTAACAACCTAGACAATTCAATAAAGTTAGTATAAAGGTTACATCATTTAGATCTTCAACAATATCCCAGTAAAAGGTCCGTGAAATAAAAATAACTTTAAAACCTTGCTAGGAATGAGCTTTCTGAGGTAATAGTCAAAGTCCTATGGACCGGGTTAACAATATTTGAGTATGTGCATTTGTGTGTATACATGCCAAATTTTCAAACTCCTTGGATATTTACAACTAATTGATCCATTATTAAACAAAGACATAAATAGCCCAGCATCATGTAAATGGCATAATTCGTAGTCATCAATCAAAATTAGTTAGTTGAAAGAGCATATGACAATGTGAAATCTATGTTTTTTTTTTTGCAATTGAACAGTTATAGAAAATGATTGAAAAGCTTAACTAAAAAACATTCTGATATTAGGAACATGTGCATCCTCACTCTCTACCCTTTCTATCTATCCATCGATCTACCTTTATATATATACATATATATTTCATAGAGATTGATTTCCCACAAAAAATGCTTTTAATACTAGCAATATTCAATGAGAAATTTTATACAGCGAATTAATGAAACTTTAGATTTACCTCCATCATAGGGTAAAAACGAGATAACTGCCACATTTCTTCTCCACCACTGCGATCTTTCTTAGCTGTCTTCTTTTTCTGACATTTAAATAAGCAAGAGTGGAGAGAAATATATGGTTTTTTTGTTAAGCACTATGTCAATCAACAATTAGATGTTTACCCTGTGGATATCAAACTTAGAGAAAAAACTCCTATTCTACTCTTTTGTTTCTCTGATGATCCCCTAAATAATCTCATATTATTCACAGCAGTCATATCATCGGCTGTTAATTTTGCTAACTGAAAAGTATCCACATTAGATTAGATATTCAAATAAAAACGTTAAAAATAATGCAGACGCCAATATTGTCAAAAATCAACACTACAAAAACAACTGATGAAAATTTTACTCTTTCAACATCATTATAGCAAATGTGAAAAACATAATTCCGTAGCAAAGAATCAAAGATAATGATACCAACCTTCATCAAATTGAGACCCTTTTCACCCTCAAATTTCTCAGGATAAATGGATGCAGCAATCATCAACAACCGCAACTTATTATCAAGAGTTACATCCTGCATAAAAGTGACACCTTTTTTGGCATATATTTACCATAATTGTAATACATCCATTCAAACAAGTTCACACCTTTTTTGCAGTCAAAACTTTAATTATATCCTTAAATCCAGCATCGCAAAAAACAAGGTCCTGCTCCAGCTGCCCAAGTTCTCTAAGTCCAGTCTCCCGAATAATTCTTGTAGCAAAAAGGAAAAAACAGAGAGACAATGCTATAGAACTTTTTCTTTTTCTTCTTCTTCTTCAAAACACAGTGATCGGTAAAAATAAATAGGAAAACTAGAGAGCAATTCTAGGACTAATTTTTAGGACCATAAAATCAGAGTATATATACTTTTCTGATTTATAGTATTTTCCTATTTTATTCAAATGACAAGAAAATAACTAAGAATCCCTAAATTATCGACACTCCCCCTCAAGTTGGCGCAAAGATATCAATCATGCCCATCTTGCTAACTTGAAGTTCAAATGGCTGTCTCATCAAGCTCTTGGTGAAGACATCTACAAGCTGATTCATAGTGGGAACAAAAGGAATACAAATTATCCCTTCGTCAAGCTTCTCTTTTATAAAATATCTATCAATCTCAACATGCTTTGTTCTGTCAAGTAACACCGGATTATGAGCTATACTGATAGCCGATTTATTATCACAGTACAACCTCATAGGGAGACTAAATGGCTATCTAAGTTCTTCTTGAACCCGTTTTAACTAAAGTACTTCACACACTCCTTGAGCCATCAAACGAAATTAAGTTTCTGCACTACTTCTAGCAACAACACTTTGCTTTTTGCTCCTCCAAGTAACTAGATTACCCTATATAAAAGTGTAGTATTCGGATGTTGATCTTCTGTCAGTGATTGAACCTGCCCAATCTACATCAATATAAAATTCAATTCCTCTCTTCTCATTTTTACCAAAAAATAGACCTTTTCCGGAGTTGCTTTCAAATAACGAAGAATTTGAAAAATAGCTTCAAGATGTTCCTTACAAGGAGAATCCATAAATTGACTTACCATACTTACAGCAAAAGCTATATCAGGTCGAGTATGAGACAAATAAATCAACTTCCCAACTATCCTTTGATTGGGGATGGCAATGGATTGGATTTGACCCAAGATCCATGTGATCCAAATCCAATTGGATCGGATTTAGGTCGGTTTAAAATGAATTTGGATCGGATTTGGATATCGAAGTATAGATTTAAGACGGATTTGGAGCAGGTCTGGATCTATCTTAATATCTAAATCCATATCCATATCCTCCCATCTTTTAATTTTATTTTATTTTAAAAGTTTCTTAACAATTGTGGAATTATAATGATAATAAATTTTATTCATAGCATATTAGTGGTATTTACCATGTATTTAAACTCTTAAAATTTAAAGGTTAGTTTTGTAAATTTAAAGGTTTGCCAACCCCAAAGCATGTACATGCAATATTCAAATTGCATGCCAAGTAATAAAACCTGGCAATTTATTTCATTATATTGGCCAAATAATTTTTAAAGAATATAGTATTAAGATATTTAGTCAAATATGGTCATAATAAAACCAATAAAGGACTGAATATAAATCATATTTAATTTATATATCATTATCTAATGTTGTAGGAATGAGGGTGTGTGTATCATGGATATTAGAATGATGGAGGAGACAATACAATATTAGATTGATCTTACTCTTGCAATTACTTTTGAATGATATTTTATTATCTTTCTTATTTGTTATTTTGGTGTAAAGGTATAACCTAAATATTTATTATATTTTTGAGAAAAATTGTATAATTTATTTGTTATCAATACATTTTATCCTTCAATTTTCATTCTAAACAATTATTACCTTTTTATTGCTGAGTTTTAGAATTCATGACGGATCTAGAGCAGATTTAGATTGTAATTTTTTTTTTTGGATTTGGAGCAGATATAGATATTTATTTCTTTTTTGGATATGGATATGAAGCTAAAAATATGGATTCATGATGGATCTGGAGCAAATACGGATCTTGATTTTTATTATGGATCTGGATCTAGAGCAGAGTAGATCCAACCCATATCTGCCAGTATCCACATGAGCTCCTTCTTTCACTTCTTCAAGCTTCACATTTGCTTTAGTTGGAGTATCAGCTGGCTTACACCCACTCATACTAGTTTCTTTCAAGAGATCCAAGGTATATTTTCTTTGTGACACCACTATACCTTTATTTGATCTGGGAATTTCCATTCCAAAAAAATATCTTAATTGCCCCAAATCCTTTATCTCAAACTCCTTAGCTAAACACTGCTTTAATCGGCTCATTTCTTCTATATCACCTCCTGTCAGAATTATATCATCTACATAAATGATCAAAACTGAGAGTTTGTCTTTGATGGAGACTTTTGTAAAGAGAGTATGATCCGTCTGTCCTTGACTGTAGCTTTGACTCTTCAAAAATTTTGTAAACCTCTTAAACCAGGCTCTAGGTGACTGTTTAAAACCATATAATGATCTTTTAAGTCTACGTACTTAGGATCCACACTTCTCAGTGGAGCCTCTATGTAGACTTCTTCTTCAAGATCACCATTGAGGAAAACATTCTTTACATCTAAATAATTTAAAGACTAGTCAAGTTTTGCAGCAACTGACAAAAGAACACGAATAGTGTTTAGTTTAGGCACTAGAGAGAAAGTTTCAGAATAATCTATATAGCCTTTAGCTACTAGTCGAGCCTTGTATTGTTCTAAAGACCCATCAAAGTTATATTTCACAGTGAATACCAATTTACAACCAACAACAGCTTTTCCTTGTGGCAGATAAACTTTTTCCCAAGTAGCATTCTTCTCTAGAGCTCTCATCTCTTAAAAAATAGCCTCCCTCCATTCAGGAACCTTTAGAGCTTCCTGTAAATTATTTGGAATAACTACACTAGAGACTTGTGAAATGAAATCACAAAAGGAAGGGGTCACATTGTTATAAGAAATAAAGTTGGACAAAGGATGTTTAGTAAGAGACCTAACACATTTCCTAAGAGCAATATGACTTCTTGATTTGAGGAATTTAACTCAAAACTACCTGGAGGATTCTTGTCAGAATTTTCATGATCCAACCTCTAGTCAGATTCTTGGTGATGTTGTAGGATAGTGTTCCCCCCCCCCTTTTTTTTTTTTTATCAAGGTACTCTTTTTAATATACAAGACCTTTATACTGTTTCGTGCACATCTCTGACATTCCAGAATTTTGGTTCTGTGACGACATTAACAGTAGTTGTCCAAAATTTTCGACAGTTAATTTATTTGTATTCCTTTTTTTTCATTTTTTTCAGGCAAACTATCATTATTAATACAATCAAATTCAATGGTTAAGTCAGAATCATTTAAACACATATCATTTTCACTATTATATTTCTCCCCCTGAAAATGAAAATTGTGATGGTATGATTGTCCTTCGAAGAAAGTGACATCCATAGAAACAAATATTTTTTCAAAATTGGATCAAAGTATTTATAAACTTTTTGATTTGTAGGATAGCCTACAAAAATGCATTTATGTGCCTTTGGATAAAATTTTGTTCTTCTAGAGTCATGGTTATGAACAAAAGCAATACTATCAAAAATTTTTAACGGAATACTCGTTATTAACCTTGAAGCTGGAAAACATTCATTGAAAAGATTTATTGGTGTCTTAAACCCCAAAGTTCTTGTAGGCATTCTATTTATAAAAAATATGGCTGTCAAAACAGCTTCTCCCCAAAGATACTTTGGAACTTTAGTTGTAAAGCTCAAGGCCCTAGCAACTTCAAGGAGATGCTTATTCTTCCTTTCAGCCACTCCATTTTGTTGTGGAGTATTGCTACAAGAACTTTGATGTATAATTTCTTTTTAATAAAAAAAAATCCTAACATATGATTAAAAAACTCTTTGCCATTATCACTCTGAAAAATCTTAATCTAAGTCTGAAATTATGTTTGTACCATAATAAAAAAATTTTTAAACACACTTTCAGCATCAGATTTATCTTTTAGCAAAAATATCCAAGTAACTCTGGCATGATCATTAATAAATGTAATAAACCAGCGTTTTCTAGAAAAGGTTGCCACTCTAGAAGGGCCCCATACATCACTGTGAATCATAGTAAATGATTTTGATTTTCGGTATGGTTGTGGCAAAAAAATAGCATAACGATGTTTGGGAAATAATTGCTTTCAATATTGAAAACTTGAATGTTCTAACCGAAAATGCCATAACAGAATCTCATTGTTACTGGAAATAGAAATAGAATTGAAACAAGTCTACTGGTCTTGTCTTCCAAAGTTCGAACCATTATTAAAGAGGTAGAGGCCACCGTCGTCCCTAGCATCCCCAGCGTTTTCCCCGAGGTTAAATCCTGAAATATACAATGAGAAGAGCAAAAATTAATTTGACAGTTATGGTCATGAGTTAATTTACTGAGATTATAGGACAAATGAGGAATGTGAAGAACATCTTTCAAAGTAAGCAGAGGAGAAATAATAAATTTTCATTTCCCTGCAACAGTTGCAAAGGAACCATCTGCTATTTTGACCTTTTGATTTCCTACACAAGGTGAATAAGAAGAAAACAATTACGAAGACCCAGCCATATGATTAGTTGCTCCAGAATCTAATATGTAGTAGGTGTTTGGATTGATATAGGTAAAGGCTGTGGTGAAAAAATTACCTCATTGGGCTAAAGAAAAAAATGAACTAGAATTACCTATGGATTGAGATTGATACATCTTGTAAAGGTGCTCCATTTGTTCTTTAGTACAAGGAAGAGATTATAAGGATGACTGTTGCTCTGGATTAGTGGTGCTAACCTGGAAAGTACAAGTATCACCTACTGGCTGAGCATCATCACCTGATTTCTTCTTCCAATTTGCAGGTTTTCCATGGAGTTTCCAACAACTTTCTCATGTATGCCACGATTTCCGACAATGATCACACCATGGCCTTTGTTTGCCTCCTCATCTATCTCCTTGTTGCTCATTTCCACGAGCTGCAAGGGTTGAACCATCAAGATCAGTTCTTGGTTCCTTTACTTGTTTTAACATCACGTCTCTGAGCTTCCTTGCGACAAACCTCTGAAAATACTTCTTTAATAGAGGGCAAAGGTTTTCGCCCCAAAACTCATCCTCGAACCTCATCAAGGTCTTTATTTAGACCTACCAAAAATACGAACACTAGACTTTGCTCAGCTTTTTTCTTGTATTAAGTGCCATCACTTGGACTCTCCGATACCTAAACTTCAAACATATCTAATCCCTGCAACAAAATCATCATGTCATTATAATAGGCAGTTACATCTCTATCGTTTTGTTGCGTCCGCCACATTTGAGTGTTTATTTCATATAATTGAGAATGATTCTCTAGGTCAGAATATGTCTCTCTAACAGCATCCCAGACATCACGAGCAGTTGGCAGAAACATGAACGACTTTCCCAAAGTAGGTTTTGTGGAATTAATAAGCCAGGCGGTTACCATCAAATTTTCTAATCGCCACTGTAGGAATTTTAGGTCATCAACAGCTGGAGGTAGAATTTCTCCATTCAAATATCCGAGTTTACCCTTGCCATCAATCACCAAATGCACAGATAGAGACCACTCTAAATAATTTTTACCATTTAAGGTGTGAATGGTTATTTGCAAAGTGTTTTCACTGATAGGTACAATTGAGGATAGTTGAGAAATCCCTTCAGATGATGTCGCAGTACTGTTAGCGTCGTAGGAAGCCGAACTAGAGCCAACCATGGCTACTTTGTAATCCATGGCCGAACCCTAAGGCTCTGATACCATGTAGTAAAAAGGAAAAAACAGAGACACAATACTATAGAACTTTTTCTTATTCATTAAAATACAGTTATCGGTAAAATAAATAGGAAAACTAAAGAGCAGTTCTAGAGCTAATTTTTAGGACCATAAAATAAGAGTATTTCTATCTTTCCTGATTTATAGTATTTTTCTATTTTATTCGAATGACAAGAAAATAACTAAGAATCCCTAAATTATCGACAATTCTATTGATTTTTCCTGCAATCTGCACAAGACATTTGCATGAGTCAACATATCTTTTCAATGAGTGGATCAATTAGACTATTCTAGTTATTTACTTGAAATGTAAGCAGTTCTTAAGCGATGTCAGGAATAGAAGTATAGAGATCTGCATTGACAAGGAAGTAATATTGTAGGGATTTTTGATATTTGAATTGGTTTTTGAATTAATTTTCTCTTTTTCTATAAGGTTTCCTAATTTATGAGTATTTTGGCAACTACAAATAAGGTATAAACCTGCTTTTAGTCGTATGTTCATCATTATTTAATAATTAATATTGGTTATCTCCCTAATTCTCTCTCTTACTCCATTTTACTTGTTTTTGACATCTTTCATCTACTTTTTACTATTTTGTATCTCGCTCATTTTTTTCCTCTTCTCTCCATTTCTTTCCTGACATTTGTCTTACATCAACATAGTATCAGAGAAATAAAACTCAAACTCTAGACCACCTCTTCTCCCAAAATAAATAAATAAAAGAACAAAAAAAACTACATCCAGAAAGTGGACAATCAAGTTAAAGATTGTAAACGTCAGTAGACTGTATTGCAACCCACATCGCATGATTTCATTGTTCTTAAAGGGCGCAAAGATAAAAATATATTGGAGAATTTATACACACACCTTTCTTTTATCATAAGAACAAAGTTTTTTTTTTTTAAGTGAACTTCAATGTTTGTCATTAGCATTGAAATTTTTTGCTTTCCTCTTCCACCTACCCCCTCTCTATCTTCTTTTCACTACCTCATAATAAAAAAAATACTGGTCCTTATAAAGAAAGAATTATTGCTATACATATATGAGAAGAGGGACTGTCCACAAAAATAAGGACTTTTACGAAAAAGAGGTTAAAAAACCAAATCAATAGGAAAAGCTAAAAGCAAAAAGGATACCAAGGACTTTCCCCATTCTTTTCTTTTGTGCAAATGAAAATGAGAGTGTGACGTCTGTAAGCTTCATTTTCCTTAATCTTTTAAACTTCTCCTTTTGTTAGTGAGGATGTTTATATGCTGGAGGCTTATGCTACAGCACCAAAATACTTAATTGGTGTAAACAAGAAACTAACTTCTACATGGGGAGAAAGCTTATCAATTTGCACCCCGTATTTTGACAATGCTTGAACTAGCTTTTGCAAATCCCTTGTAGAAAGATCACTTCTATCTCTTTACAATAGGAAATGTTCAAAACTACATTATGAAAATAACCAACACGGTAGATAAGCTTGCTCAACCCTAAAAAATATGACATTTACCAGCACAAGACTAATAGAAAAACAAGTAGATGATTTCAACATGGAAGCAAACATTATCAATCTCACAATCAAGACCTGCAAATTATTGAAACCAAAAAATCAGTAGAATATATGTTTATAAGAAATTATGTACAGTAAAAAATATTGTTGTCTAGACATAAAAACCTACAGCTACTGCAAATAAATAAACAGAGAATAACAAGTTTCCTGGCAAGAATTTAATAATCAATGATAGCAGTATAGCTATCCGGTAAACCAGAAGAGAAGATATCATTGATGTAGATGTCTTGGCCAAATGGATTTTAACTCAGACACACAAATAATAACAAACAGCTGTTACTATACCTCACCCTCAGGGAATTTAAATAGTGATGGTTAAGGGAATTTGCTTAAGAGGTTTTTAGTTGCTTGGTCCTTCCCTAATTACATCTCACTCCCAAACTAGAGAAACAAAAGTATATCAGAAAAAAGGGAGGAAAAAAGAGAAAAAAGGTCATTGATTATTACTATTACTATAAAGATGGCCCCTGGGCAGAACATATCAAAATAACACAGTATTTTCATAAAGTGGCTTATCGTGGAACTGGAGTGCATAAGACAAAAGAGAGCGAAAACAATTGTTGACCAGATGTCCATAACAAGACCAAAATTCCCATGGGACGTTTTGAATGTATCAGTACAATAATCTAAACATTAAACAAGGCAGAGTCCCAAGAAAATCACATAGCACTGTTAAGGATCAGCAAAAATTATAAACCTCTAATGAATTCTTTTCTTCGTACTTGAAATATTTTTTAAATAATACAATTAGCCCATCTTCTTTAATGTTTAGCTAAAACTTAAGTCAATACCATCTAATTAAATATTAGGCTAGAAAGCAGGATTAATGGCACCAAATTTGTTATGCAAATTGCAAAATAACTTTTATGAGATTCATGGAATTTGAGAGGATAAAGAGGTTACATTTGACATGCATAACAAATTTACAGCACATGTGAGATGCAGTGTACATCCAAAGTGTATCAGTCCCATGGTTTACAACTTGTGCCTCATCCATTATGTATAAACAAGCTCTCTTGACCTTAACTCGTTGTCTATTTGTATGCCATGCATTCATACATATCAACCATTCCTTATTGTTCACATAACCTTACACTCTCAAAACCATCAACTAAATGTTTAAATGATCTATGGCATTAATGTGAGTCATGAAGGCCAATGATGATTCATTAAAATGTCCAAAGGTTCTTTACCTAATTTATGATCTTATCTAAATTTCCTTTTAACCAGAGAATACATATCGTTGTACCAATACACCTTATATTAGCAGATCTAATGAAAGGGACAAGGTAAAAGACATGATAGTTGACTCTCAAGTTTCTCCTCTATCAACATTATCATTATACAGAAGTCCATGCCAACCTTTCATACATTTCATTTCATTATTATTTAACAAGTTCTCAGCATCTTCGCAGTACTAAACTCCTAAAACTAATCTGGAAAACATAAATAAAAAAACAAACAAATTGAATCAACAGACTTCTTAAAAAAATTATAAAACCTAAGATTGTAACTCTTATGTACAACATGTTCTTCAATGAGATCATACCAATTATGACAAACTTTCACCAACCTTGAGCCATTTTGAATTTGTGCAGCTTTGTTCTTTGATACAAAGTTGGTCATTTTCCCATGCAGCCGTTCACTAGCCTGATGATTAACAAGAGCATTCATATAATTTATATAAAACACAGTAGCGGTGAGGGGAAAGAAAAAGTAAAAACTAAAAGACACATCTGCTATATGCGTAAGAAGAAGTTCAACCCAGATGGGATGATGTTCCCCCAAAAGAAATTCTTTTTTTTCCCCTCTGGTGGACTGCCTGTTTTGCTTGGAACCTGATACATATTTTTATCTTGTTATAAGATATCTAAAAGAGATCTTCTAAAAGATTCAAAAGAATAACTAGAACTTCAAAAAATAGAACTTACCTCATTCACATATTTATTTCCTTCTAAATTCACTAACTCATGGCAAATGTCATCATATGTCCACTTCTGTATGATAAGAGCAATCTAGAAACGGAAATTAAACATATACTACTAGTAACACAGACAAGGCATGCAGTAAGCATTCCAGAAACTTATCCAATGCATTACAAAAGTTGATCAACAGAATGACAAGGATAAGCAACTCACAGGTTTCTAACGCAGGAAAATTCTCAATAGTTTGTTTGTATTTCATAAGACAGTTCCAGACTCCGGCTGCATGCTTCGTAGGAACTAGATCACAAAAAGTTGTTATTGTCATTGCATCAAGTGATTTGGCAGCTCAATAGCGCACCAAAGGAAATTCCTAAAGATGAATAATATACGTGCGTTAGGAAATTTACAATGCTTGAAAGCAAATTCAACGAATCATTAAAAATTACCGTTAGTGAGGCAAAAATCGTTGCAATACGGGTAGCCATTACATTCAGGCATGCATCAGCTTTTTGAGAACTTTCCTCATCATAAAAAAGCTCCTCTAAGGCCTTTCATCATTAGTGACAAAATCATGTCCTGAAGAAAATCACAGTTGACAAAACAAGGGCAACAATATTACAGGGGCATCAAAACAGTAAGAAAAATAAAAACGAGTAACCAGATCATAATTAGGAAAAACAAGCATGAATTAATATCCAGAACTTTCAGAAACAAGAGAGAAAGAATCTTCTTGATGAACAAGCCATCAGTAATCGAAGTTCAAAACTTCATGGGTGAAATTAGAGAAAATGGCCCATTAAGATTTCATTGCATGCCTAACCTTGGTAAAAGAAATGAAAACAAAGAATCATTTTTTTCCTTGAAAAATGTGACTTTAAAAATCTAAAATTTTTGTTGACAACACACGCTTAGCATTTAATAACACTTAAGGTTATAAATATTTTAGAACCTGCTTGGAGTCTACAAAGCATATGCCATGAGTCTGGTACTTATACTGTCCGACATCACATCATTTTAAGTCTTGGAACTTGCCTTCATTGGGTTAAGAAGATCTAACAATTTCCCAAAAAGAATAGAGAACATTTTTAGAATCGGTGGAAAATATGACAGAGCAAAGAGGAGGAAAAAAATCCATATATGCATAAAATTCATGGTTGTTACGCCCATTTATGAATTGTAGAAAAAAGTATAAACTAAAAACATGTTATCTTTAAACAAGTGGAACATTATAGAAAAAAAGTAATAAATAATTTTCCTGATTAATAAAATAAATGAGGTATTTTATTCAAGTATCTTAATTGCATTAATATTTTGAGTAAAGTTCATTTGATCATGTTATAAATATTTATGTGATCACCATGTGGATTCACAGAAGACATAAATACAAGTTATCTTATGATTAAATAAATTATGTTAGCAGTTGATAAATAAAATTGGGCACTTTATTTAGATATAGACTGTAATAAATTTATTGAATGATTTGTCTTAATCATGTATAAATTTATTGGTGTAGTACGACTACATTAAACAGGATCACATATGAGATTTAATTAACCTTTAAATAACTGTCAGACTTATTAAATCTCATAGGCATTGATTTTACTGTAATCTTAATCTTGAGTTAGTTATGATTTCATGATTGTAATTGTTATTCCATTTGAGTTACCAATGTGCATGACACACACTTGTAGTCAAGATTACCCGGTATCTTGGTGGAAGCAATTATGAGTATTGGAGTTATAGATTAACAATATAGAATTTGTACAACACATTTCTCGATGGATTTTCGGTACTTGATCATAAAATTCTTTGGCCAAAATGTGTCGACATATTTGATATGTTGAAAATGATCATTAGAGAAAACCAGTAAGTATCAAGGAATAAGATGTAATTAAATTGATTGGAAAGTTGAGATATCAATTTAATTAACGATGTGGTACAAAGGATTATGCAGTAAAGAAATCAATGTGGCTTGGGACGAATTATTATTCGAGCATACAATTATAAGGTCAGTTCCAATCTTTTAGTGGAATAGATTTGGAATTAAATAATTGGGCTAGTTTAATTACAAGCCTAATTATTGTAGCCACTATTGTATGTTCCCAAATGATCCTTGGGTTAGCTCATTTAATTGACTGCGCCGATACTGGATTAATATGCAAGATAACTAGTTATTTGGGTTAAAAGCCTAAATATATTATTTAATGGGAGGCTCCATGCAATGTACTTGTGTATAAGGGGCCTTATAGTATTTTACAAGGTGGGCCTCCTATAGAAAAAAGCAAGTAACGTAACTTTTATTTTTGGAGCCTAGGGTTTCACTAAAGAGAGATATAAAAAGGCTTAGTTTTTCCTTAAAGAAAAAAAAGGGTGCAACTACTTATACAGATCATAGAAAAAGATTTTTTCTCTCTAATCTTGAGAGAAAAATTTTCTCCTGCTAGTTGCTATTGGTAGTGATAAAGACGCCCACACGTCAAGTGCAGATCAAACCTTAGTCATAACCTGGAAGATCATTGGTGACAGATCGTGATCTAACAGGCGTGTTGATAATAGATCGTGATCTGGGAGCCTAATTCACTTCAGTGGAAAAAGCAAAGATTGTTCATCTTCTAGATTACGAATTCTTATATATTGTATGAAATCGATCCTAAAAAGTTTTTTTTTTATAAAAAACTGATTTTTCTCCAACAGTTTCAGTTTACACAGTATAGGCACTGATGAAACCGTTACTATATATGATGAATTCTACTTTTTTATTTATTTCTTTTTTGTGAATATATAATGAATTCCATATAATGAAGGGTGAAAATGACCATGGAATCTAGTAGTAAACTTGATAAAACACATCATTTTGGAAAATGGAATCAGACTCCTTGAATCTTCACATCTATGATCCTTAGAAAATTCCACTTACCGAAGTCATCTCATGTACCTGGTGTCTATGGCAAAATATTCCAAATTCATCTACAAATTCACAGCCAGATGAGAGAAAAGTTATCAGTATGTAATGACAAATTTTAAACCAACAATAGAGAAAGCAAGAAAAGGAGAATTAACAGAAAACTATTAGTTCTTTTACACAATAATCCATTTTAAGAACAAAAAAATTATCGTAAGCAAGAGGCAACCTCTTTCAATGCACCTATGTGAGGTAACATAGTTGAATCCTTCTTAATGTGAGTCACCAATTCTTTTGAGAACTGAAGAAAACAAATGCTTTTGTTTGTTAATTCATAATCACAGGAAAAATCTGGCCTTCTGAAAGAAAAACCCTCCATTCAACACTTAGGATTATAAGAAATATTTCTTATACTTTTTATACAAAGGAGATTTTCTTGACATGTCTGACAAGAATGCCACAGCACTGTAAAAAATAACAAAATAAACAATAAATGAGTATCCACAAAAGCACAAATACATGCATATTCAAAGAGAACAAAAGAGATAGAGATCTCATCCATGTTGGACTTCCAATAAGTGTTTATCACTTCAATAATTTCTTCAAAATAACATGACTGTCAGAACATCACGAATATAGCAGATTTCTAGTTTGAAAGTCAACCGGGCTGTAAAAAGTGTAATAAACATATAATGTTGAGAAGATTCAGGAACAGACTAGCTAGAAGATATTTAAACTGTTAGTCACATTCAAAGAAAATATATTTATACTGAAAATTTGATTGGAAATGGGACAAGACACTAAAAGGTTAAACTCATTGCTAATAATACCACTCCAATTTGAATAAAATAGTTCAACAAGATTTAAGAGCTTAAGAGAATATTATCAGATTTAAGAGCTTAAGAGAATATTCTCAGATTTAAGACAAGTAACAAATCTGTCAGAGAGTGAGATAGTGACTGAGTGAGAGAGAGTGAAATGATTACCAATGGGTTTAAAGGCATGGAGAGGAAAAATCCTCGAAAACATATTAGGGTGTCACAACTATCAAAAACCAAAGTGCAATGCACTTCCCATTCAATTGCCCAGAAACAATAGCTCTAATAAAGCCATCATATGTATGGCTTGATGGTTGCAACCCAAGATTTTGCATCTAGATAGAAAAGTTTCCCTCAATTTAGTACACAATTTTTAAGGCTCCGAATGAAGAGTTCACTAGATAAACAACAAATATAACAAAATAAGTACCACAACTTATTGTATGTATCCAATTTGGGTGAAAAGTATTATCGTCTTCTTTTGCCTTAACCAATAACTTTTTTGGCTATGCATAGCGGAAGTCCCTCTCCTTATGAGTTTTTCTCTGAAAGCTTACAAGGATGAGAAGAAAATAGAGGTGTCATGGCTCATTAAGTCACTTCGATTATGGATGTTTTTTTTAATTATTGTTTATTGAAATTGAGTCAGCTGATCTGTGAAAAAGTGTTGAGAAGTTGGTAACAATCTGTTAGTCTGGAGGCAATTCATTTATGGCTTTAGCTACCAAACAAATTCAATATGTCTTGTGAGCTTTAATTATAAATTGGATAGATCTAGAAGAATTAATTAGAAGGTGCAGAACAATAAGGCTGAGTGACGAGGAAGAGGGAAGAGTTTCTTTCAAGAGTAAAATGAAGTCCACGGGGGAAAAAATAGTAGTAGGGTGTTTGGTTGGGAAAGTTCTGCACACCAAAGGAGTTAGCATTGATGGGTTGAAGATGTCTGTGCAAAGGGTATGGAGAACTTCACGTGAAGTAAAAATAAAAAGTGTGGGTGATAATGTGTTATGTGTTCATGTTCTAATTTGGAGCTGAGGAGGATAAAAGAAGCATATTATGGGAATAAGAGATGCAAAAAAGTAGGTTTCTAGTCATATATCATTTTGGGTGCAGATACATGATGTCCCCATCATGTATATGTCAAAAGAGATGGCAATAGAGCTTGAGAAGGTCATTATGAAAGTTTAAAAAATTGAAACCGACAGGGGATACTTTGGCCATTTTCTAAGATTGAGAATTTCAATTGATGTCACGAAGCCTTTGAAAAAGATAATGGAGCTAGAGCAAGAAGGAGAAGATGAGGTAGACATTCCCATGTGTGTCATGTATGAAAGATTGTCTGATTTTTATTTCTGTTGTGGACATATAGGTCACCAACACAGAGAGTGTGTTCATTATAAATCTCAGTCTAAGGATGAAATGTCGTATGGTCCATGGCTCAAAGTAATCATAATTAATGATAAATTAAAACAGAGCAGAATGAGAGATAGATGGGAGTCTGATTTCATAAACAATCACCCAAATGTTTCAGTCCAAACAAAAACGGATACAGCTCATAGCATGATAGACGAAGGGCAACACAAAATAGTGGAGTTTGAAATAAAAAATAGACCCAACGGGTCTAAGCTGGATCTAGGCAGGGGAAGCTTGAGTGCAATAATGAGTAAAGACCATATGGGGGCTAAGCAACAATAAAAGAAGCAAAAAAGGCTGCAGAGCTAGCTGACAGCCGAAATGTAGATAAAAATCAAGATGAGGGGGGTGCAGTGCCTTGAGATATAGACGCGAGAGGGAATTATGGATGGGAAATAAAATGAGAGGGAAATGAATCTCCAAAACAAAAAATTAGAAAAAATACAAATTTCGGGACTAGAAATAGTAGGAAAATGAGAGCGAGAAGAAAATGGAAGGAAGAGGATTATAGAAGAGGTGGGCCATCAACAAAACATGTTCTTATTTTCACCCAAATGGAATTAGAAGTGGAATATGGAGATAATGGGCTTATAATTGACAAAACAAAGCCCAAGAAAAAGAAGTGGAAATTCTAACCCCGAAACGTGGAAAGAAGATGGACACAAATGAAGATGTCATGGTTTTCAAAAAGCTGAGTAGCTCAATGAATTGGGAAAGCCCAAAATAAAAAGAAGTGTAAAGTAAACATCCCACAGAAATTTGGAAGCACACAACTATCTAAAAATATCTCTATAATAGAAAAGAAGCTTACTTTCGATAAAGAGAATGATGCAGTCAGAGAGGAGGTGCAGAATGCTGGAACTGAGATATCGGTGATGGCTAGCAAACAACCCTATCGACAACCATGAAACTTTTAAGTTGAAACATTCGGGGGCTAAGGAATGACCGAACGTTCCGAGAAGCGTAACAACTCTTGAGCGAGAATAGACATGAAGTTTTGTTCCTCTGTAAAACAAAATTAAATTCAAAGCAAATGCAAGAGAAAGCAAAAATGTTACAATTTCAAAATTGTTTTGCAGTGAGTAAAGAGGGATTGGGAGGTGGTTTGGCTTTGTTATGGAGTGAAGAGGTAACAGTGGAAATTAAATCCTTCAGCAAACATCATGTTGATGCCGTGGTGCACAGTGAGAATGGAAGCTACTAGAGATGCACGGGAGTTTATGGCCATCCTGAATCAGACCAAAAGAGGCACACTTGGGAGTTATTGAGGAGGTTGGTTGCTCTATCTTCATTACCATGGTTGTGTTTTGGGGATTTTAATGAAGTCTTGAATTTGAATGAGAAAATAAGGGGGAAAGAGAAAAGGGTTAACATGGTGAATGAATTTAGGCAAGCCATTAAGGATTATGATTTGAAGGATGTGGGTAGCAATGGGTATCCTTTCACATGGTTAAATAGGAGGTTTGGGCCTCATACAATCGAAGAGAAGCTTGATAGATTTTTGTGCAACAGAAAATGGGGAAGAAATTATCAGGAAAAAGCAGCTCTGAATTTGGTTTCGTGGAGTTCGAACCACAATCCAATTTTGATGGAAGTGTTGGAGAAAGTCAAGGGTAGTGGATATATAAAAAGAACTTTCCCTAGACTCCATTATGAAGATATGTGGAGTCCCTACGAGATGTGTAAGGAAATCATGAAGCATGAATGGAAGGAGAAGTGTTGCTGGAACATGAGCAACTTGGTTGAAATTTTCAAGGAAAAATCAAAGGAGACCTTAGCTGAGTTGAAACTATGGAGCAATAGAGAGTTTAATTGAGAAAAAAGAAGTTGGAGAAATTTGTTAACAATCTAAAGAATATGAAAAAAAGATTACTGTCATTTTGAAAGTGGGGATGAGATAAAAAAATTAAAAATTAGATAGATAATATTTTGCTGGATAAGAAACTTTTTAGAAGCAAAGATCGAGGGCAGATTGGTTGAGAGACAGTAATAGGAACATGAAATTTTTTCACTCGAAAGCTTCTGGGAGGAGGAAAAAAAAATTATGGCATTGAAGATGAAAATGGCGAATGGACTGAAGATGCTGAGGAAGTGGAAAGGCTGTTTGGCGAGTATTTTACAATGATTTTTACCACATCAAGCCCATCTCCAAATCAGTTGATTGCTACCCTTGAGGCTATGTCAGTTAAGGTTACAAGGAAAATGAATAGCCATTTGGACCAACTATTCACGGAGGAGGAAATTGTAGAAGCTCTCACTCAAATGTGCCCCATGAAGGCTCTAGGACCAGATGGCTTTCCAATAGCTTTTTTCCAGAAGCACTGGAGCTCTGTCAATCAGGGAGTGATTGCAATATGTTAGCACATTCTTAAGGAGGGAGGTAATCTTGCTACATTAAATTATAATTTCCTTGCCTTAATCTCGAAAGTGTCAAAGCCTAGGAAAGTGACAAAGTTCAGGCCAATTAGTCTATGTAATGTCATTTATAGAATTGTCACAAAAACAAAGGCAAATAGACTTAAAAAAATTATAAATGATATTATTTCACCTAATCAAAGTGCTTTTGTTCCTAATAAGCTTATAACTGCTAACGTAATCATAGGCTATGAGTGTCTCAACAAAATTAGGCAAAGCAGAGGCAAAAGAAATTGGCTGATAGCTTTAAAATTAGGCATTAGTAAAGCCTATGATATGGTGGAGTGGAGTTTTGTAAAGGAAACATTGAAAAGGCTGGGTTTTTTTTTGTAAAATGGGTGAATTTGGTTATGAATTGCATATCCATAACTAGCTTTTCAGTTTTGATAAGTGGAGTGGCTAAGGGTCTCATCCATCCTCAACGTGGATTGAGACAAGGATTCCCTCTTTTCCCGTACCTGTCATTATGTGTGCAGAAGTTTTCTCAAATTTACTGGTGAGAGCAGAGAATCGAAACCTCGTTCACGATTGAATTTTAGTAGAGAGATTACAGTCACTCATCTCTTGTTCGCAGATGATAGCCTAGTTTTTACAAAAGCGTTAAGTTCGGATTGCAAAGAGCTGAAAAAAAATTTGATTGTTACACTGCAGCGTCGGTGCAACTTTTCAATTATGAAAAGTCATCCATGTTCTTTAGTTCAAGCGCAAGTCAAAGGCAAATGGAGGACATAAGAAGTATTTTCAGATTGACTGTGGTTTCCAAGCATGAGAAACACCTTGGATTACCTTCCATGGTGGGGAGGGTAAAAATCAGCTTTTTCAAAGACATAAAGCTGAGAGTGTTGGGCAAATTATCAAGTTGGAAAAGTAAATGTTTTTCCAGCAGAGGGAAGGAGGTTCTCATCAAAGCGGTAGCACAAGTTGTGCCCGCGTATGCGATGAATGTTCTCAAAATTCTTTAAACCCTTTGTGATGACATAAAAAAGGCCACAGAGAGATTTTGTGGGGCTCTGCTGCAGATCAGAGAAGGATACACTGGTCAAGGTGAGATAGCTTGTGCCATGCAAAGAAAAAGAGAGGGCCGGGATTCAGGGATCTATCTTGTTTTAATCAAGCTCTGGTTGCAAAACAAGGGTGGAGAATTTTGCACAATCCTGAATCTTTAATGGTGAAAATTTTAAAAGCATTGGTTTTATGGATGCTAAGTTGGGGTCAAACCCCTCTTTTGTTTGGAGGAGTATTATATGGGGAAGACAGCTGCCAGAAGAGGGATTGACGTGGAGGATTAGTAATTTAAGACATGTATCAGTTCAAAACATAAATTGGATCCAGAATTTGGGTTGTTTCAGACCTACCCCTTGTTCAAATCTGCATTCTTATGCTGTGGTGGCTGATCTTATAAATGAAAGTCAGCAATGGAAAGAAGATGTAATAGCTCAAAACTTCCCAAAGGATGTTTCAGAAGAAATCTTAAGAATAACTCTCCCAAGAACTCCTCAGCAAGATACACTGATTTGGCGTTTTGACAAGCATGGAAAATACTCAGTTAAGAGTGGTTACCAATTAGCTGTGAAGAATAAATTTAAAGATGTTCCAAGTTGCTTTGATAGCTTGAAGTCTCGGTGGGATGTTATTTGGTCCAATGAGATTCCAGATAAGGTGAAAATCTTTATGTAGAGGGCTGCTAAAAATCTTTCGCCAACAGCAAGTAATCTATTGAAAAAGAAAATTGTGATGGAGCCAGTGTGTCTAAGATGTGGGTGCAGGTGTGAAGATGTGGCTCATGCCTTGTTGGAGTGTAAGGCTGCTCGAAGGGTTTGGAAAAGGACAGAATTCTATGAGGATATAAAGTCGATGGCTCATCAGGATATGTTAAGTGTGATTCAAGAAGTAGCTTTGAAAAGAAGAAAAGAAGATAGGGAGCTGATAGTTGCAGTCTGCTAGGCTATTTGGCACTCAAGAAATCTTATCATTTTTTAAGGAAAGCAAGAAGACTCCCAATTATCAGTTGCAAGAGCAGAAGCTATTGTGGAATCTTATAAGAGGATTAAATGTTCAAATGATCAAGCTATATCAAAGCTCAACAGAAAAAAGCAACAGACATGGACTCCCCCCCCCCCCCCCCCCCAAAGAAGGTTGGTACAAAGTGAATGTAAATGCTGCAATAAAAATGTCAGATCAGCGTGTGGGTCTAGGGGTAGTGATCAGAAATTTCAGGGGAAAGATTATAGCAACAGCAGTTAAGAGAGTTCCCTACCAAGCTAATGCGACTTCTATGGAGGCTGAAGCTGTTCTGTTTGGTTTTCAAAATGCTATTCAATTTAATTGTGCGCCAATAATAATTGAATCAGATTCATTAGAGGCGGTGGATCTCTCCTTGAGCAGGAAGGATAGCATGACAGAGATAGCTTGGACAATTGCAAAAATCCAGAAGTTATTAAAGAGCCAAAACCTTTCAAGAATTCAATATGTCCCAAGAGAATATAATGCTATAGTTGACTCTTTAGATAAATTAGCTTTAACTTTTTGGAAACTCTGCGGTGTGGCTGGAAAATTTTCTAGATGACGTTATGATGTTCTTTTCTAAGTTCTCTTAATGGAAAGCTTTACTTTCCCTTCGAAAAAAAGAAGAAGGTATTTTCATGCAAGACACACAACGCGAAAGTTTTATGAAATTGCCATCCAAGTTACTGAAGCATGTAAAAATGCAATTATATGAAATAAAACAGTACCTAGTTATTTTCACTTCAATGAAGGTTTTTCTCGTTGGTAAGAATACCAGACAAAAAAAAAAACTTCATTTCAGAAACTTACTTTCAATTCAGTTCTTGTAACTAACCATATAGCATTCCATAATAAAAAGCTTTAAAAAAAAAATTATTCCTACCTGCAGCATAACCGCTCTACTAGTCCACTATTCTAAGTTTGTCCAACATGCGTGTATTACATCACTGAAAGACCGTCGCAAGACCTCGATAACCAGCAGGGCCTCAAATTTATTCATGATACCTATTTTGACACTTTCAGCTTCACTGATTCCCACATTACAAATAACACATGGCTCATTGTATCTGACAAAGGTGTCTTTTTTTAAAGAAACAGCATGATTACTCTCCCCAAACTCAACTTTCGGCGGGCTCAACTGACCATTTAACGGTCTGGGGATGTCCAATCTTGAAGAACGCAACCTGCCTTCAGAAGTTTTACTAATATAGAGCTTTCCCATCATGGCTAAACCTACCATATGTTGCAATGTTTTATATGCAGATTTTAAATCTCTCAACCTTGTAAAGGACCAAATAAACTTTTTGCAGGGAGAATATATTGAGACTGTAGTGCTTAATATAGTCCTCCCAAAATTCGTAAACTGCGGACAGATTTTTCTGCCAAACTGTAGGCCGAAATCAAGGAAAATTAGAAATATAATCTGAGATGAAATGGACCATGAAACTGTATGCATGGTAGGGGTAATTATGGACAAAAGCTATGGGGGGAACCGAACAAAACAGCCTTTCCAATATGAAATTAAAAAAATAGATTAATAAATAAACAAAAGGAATAAAATAATAGTCTAATGTTCAATATTGTATTAAAGCTGTGCTTCCTTAAGCATAATAACAAAAGGAGATCAACACCCCAAACACACCTTGAGAAGCTCCGTATCTGCAACTTCATTCTTCCCCACCACATGCGAGTGCATTAAATCCAAACATAGATTGGCATGAACTATACCATGCAGTTTTGCACAAGCTCCCCAGAAACAATTGTACATATGAAGAATGAGATAAATGTCATGTCATTCTCCAATAAAATTAATTAAATTAGATGCCTGAACAAAGCGCATAACAAAACAATATCAGAAGTTTCTTCATGACAATAGTTGGGGCGGGAAACACAATATCGCAAATCTGTAAGTTGATACAAATCTTAATGGTGGGCATAGGGTGGTAAAAATGAAATTAGTACCAAAATCTATAGATAGTTTTCCTGGCGCTAACAAAAATACGTTCATTATTATCTAGACAGAAATTTAGTTTTCCATACTCTTGATAATGAGATATTTAAGAAATAAAAGTAACCAACCGCAACATTATGATACATATTTTTTAAAAAAAAAGTAACGAAGAAAAGTACTTTCAACCGGTATATACGTTCATACCTCCTCTAAGTAACCCCTTTGCATAGAGCTCACATCATTAGCACGTAACATTTGTTATTTAAGCTCAGGGGGTGGCAATAAGAGTCAAGATTCGTCTATTTAATTGGATTCGATGCGAATTAAATAGGTTTGGATTTTAAAAAATTAATTTATTTAATAAATGAGTGAATTTGATTCGATTTGCTAATTAAACGAATCAAATTCGGGTCTGAAGATATTGATTTATTTATTCGTTTAGGATTTATTTAATAAACGGGTTATAAACGAATCAAATATAGGTCGACTCGTTTAAAATTCGTTTATTATTTGTTTAATTAAATTAATTTTTTGTCCTTAAATTTATTTGAAATTATTTTAAAATTTGAAGGTTCTTATTCTAATTTAGATGACTATATATTTAATCCTAGAATATGGCTTGAGTTATTTGTATTTTGTTGTAGCATATTAAATTTGTGGTTTTTTAATATTTTATTTTGCTTAATTTTTATTTATTAATTATATTTTTCAAAACAAATTGTAAATGAATCCTGATTCGATTCGATTCGATTTGTTTAATAATTCTACTAAACAAATTAAACGAATCAAACCAAATATTCGTTTAATAAATGAATCGAATCCGAATCCTGAGATTTCAATTCGCTTAATAAACTAATCGAATCCGAATCAGTAAAATTTTGACCCAATTCGTTTATGATTCGATTCGAATTCGACTAGTTTATTTGTTTTGCCACCCCTATTTATGCGAATCTCCTTTTCCTCCATTATTCTCCTAGTCTTCATGACAAACTACATGAAGAAGAAACTGTCGAAAGTGTATGGCCAAAAAAACTCACTCTAAATCCCATTTTATACTAAAGTCCTCTGTTATTATTCCTAGCATATGCTGCAATATTTAGAGTTCTTAGCCAATTCATACTAAGAAGTAATTATACATAATTGGATGCATTATGTGTGTAGTTTCTCTTGTAAAGCTCTTCACAAAATGAGCATAAAGTCCAACAATACAATGGGATTTATAGCTAGCTCCTCAACAAATATATGTACATGTTTAAATCTACTTGAATTGCAAGCATATTTTTGTTGCCTTAAGAGTGAACCGACAGAACAATCTTGAGATTTTCCTTCTACTTTTAATTGTAACACAAAATTATAAAATCAAAATAGGAGCATAGAAGAAACATCCTCCCACACCTTTTACCATAATGGTTTATCAACAGTTACAACTTCCACAAGAGAAGAATCTAACCCCATTTCCTCCTTAGTGTCACAGGATGAGTATTTTGCACAACAAACCCGTGTGGCACTTAGATAACTCTTTGGCGAAAGTTGCTAAGTAAGCCTTTAAGCTTCTCGACTAGCTAAGCCTGGAGATTTTCGAAAGAGCTAGAAAGAAGAGAACAATTGAGCCGAAAAAGGAAAATTGTATTACTCGCAAAATGTTTACAAGAGAGCTTGAGTTGCTTGCTCTTAACTTGATGCTCAAATGCCAAATGTCATGCCCTATTTATAGAGAGGCTTACCAACCTCTGGAGTTCTAGAGAATTCTACCAACTTACATAAATATCAGATATGTACATGTGCTAGAGATGTGTAGAGAATTCTAGATATGTACAAGCTTGAGATGTGTTAGAGTTTACTAGAAAAATCTAGAATCAGGCCAAGCTAGCACTCTTGACTTATGTTTGGGCACTTAGCTCGAATTCTTGGGCACTTAGGCTAGAAACTTGGGCGGCCTGCAACATCTTCCCCTACCTAAGCTCGCGGCGTCCTCGTCGCACTCTCGTGCTTGAACTTTTGGATTTGCTCAGTGAATTACCACAAATCATCTTTGTGTTCCCAAGTGGCTTTGCTCTCGGGGAGATTTTTCCACTTCACCAAGTACTCATTTTATAGAGGCAAGCCTCTCCTTTGAATCACGCAGTCGGCAATGATGTATTCCACATTTTTGCGAATGCAGTGACAACAGCTGTTGGCGGACGCCTCGATTCTCTGCGACTTGGGTCTTCCACACCCCCACGATATGGCTTGAGAAAGCTCACATAGAAGACTTGATGGATCTTGAGTCTTAGTGAAAGTTGAAGTTGAGATGAGACGTTGCCTACACGTCGAACAACTCAGAAAGATCCATCGTAGTGCCCTACTAATCCCTTGTGAACTTTCCGTAATGTATTGAATTGTTAGGGTAGGAGCTTGATCATGACTTGATCACCTTCTTTGTACTCAACGTGATGTCTCCTTGTGTCCGCCCACTTTTTTATCTTCCTTGTAGCTTTGTCAAGGTAGGCTCGCATAATGTTCGCTTCCTCGGCCATTCGCAGGTGAGCTTGTATGTCGCGAGACTTTTTCCTCCGTATGTAGAGGCTATGGCATTGGGGTCATAGGCCAGAATCCCATGATAATTTTAAATGTACTTTTGCCTGTAGCCTCACTTCGTTGCAAGTTATAAGAAAATTGGGCGATGTCGAGTAGTTTCTCCCAATCTCGTTGATAAGCGCTCACATAGTGCCTCAATTAAATCTTGAGGAGGTCATTGATGCGCTCGGTCTGCCCATCCGTTTATGGGTGGAAGCTTGTTGAGAAGTTGAGATCGGTCCCTAACATTTTGAAGAGCTTAGTCTAAAAGCGTGCAGTAAACCAAGGATTTCAGTTGCTCACAATGCTCTTCGGAACTCCCCAAAGCTTCACAATATGTTTAATGAAGAGGCGGGTTGCTTTATCAACTTTGCAATCGACTGGTGCAGCGATAAAAATGGCATACTTGCTATAACGGGCAACAACAACTATGGTTTTGTCGCACTCTTTGGATTTAGGCTGTGATGTGATGAAGTCCATGGAGACAGTTTCCCATGCCCTTGTTGCAAGTGGTAGGGGCTCCAATAATCCCGCTGGGAGTTGGTGGCCTACCTTATCTTGTTGGCACACAAGACAAGTCCGTACATATGTCTTGATGTCATCTCTCATGTACGGCAAAAAATACAAGACTTAGATAGTGTGGTGGTGCACTCGATTCCTGAGTGACCAGCCCATTTAAAGTCGTGGCACTCCTTGATGACTTTCTTCCGCGAATTCCCCTACTTTGGCATAAAGAGTCGATCATTCTTAGTGAGGAAGATGCCTTCCTCTTGCCAAAATCGTCTTATCTTGCTTTTGAGCACTTTCCCCAATAACTTTTTACGTCGGAGGTCTTTCTAGAGGCCTTCCTTAATACATGAGAAAAGGTCGGGCTTTGGTTGGCTCATACTAAGTGTTGTGAATTTCGCCCTGTGACTTAGAGCTTCCGCAACTACATTGACTTTACCCGATTTGTACTCGAGCCAATAATCGAATTCCACAAGAAAATCTTACCCCCGAGCTTGCTTGGGGCTCAACATGTTTTGAGTTTGGAAGTAGCTTGTCGCTACGTTGTCCGTCATAATCGTGAAGTGTAAGCTTAGCAAGTAATGTCGGCACACTCGCAAAGAATGGATGATGGCTGTCATCTTCTTTTCTTGCACAGTGTAGCGGCATTCCATATCATTTAGCTTTCGATTTTTGAACGCTACGGGGTGTTGTTTTAGTTGAGTAGCCCTTGATGAAGTATCAATAGTAGTTCACCAATCCAAGGAATGAGCGAAGCTCAGACACTTTCACGGGAGGTTCCCATTTGAGGATGGCCTTCACATTGGAGTTTTTTATCATGAGTTTCCTGCTCGCAATGTTGTGGCCAAGGAACTCCACCTCTTGTTGAGCAAATGAGCATTTCTCTATCTTGAGAAAGAGTTCATTTTATCAAAGTACTTGAAGGATTTGTCGTAAATCTTGGGTATGTTCTTCGAGCGTGGTGCTATACACCACTACGTCGTCCAAGTACACGACTATAAATCGATCAAGGAATGGTTAAAGCATCTTCTTCATAAGTGTGTAGAAAGTGGGGGTGCATTGGGGAGGCCAAATGGCATAACAAATAATTCAAAAGACCCATACCTTATTATGCACGCTGTCTTGGGCTCGTCCCCTTTGGCACTGCGAACTTGGTAATACCCGGAGCGCCAGTTGAGTCTGGTAAAATACCGTACTTTGCCAAGTTGGTAAAAAAAATCTGCTATCAAGGGAATTAATATATTTATTCTTGATAATGTTCTTTTTTTAGCGTTCTGTAGTCAATGTACATCCATAGCGATCCATCATTTTTCTTTTGCAGGAGAACCGGTGCACCAACTAGGGCCTTTGATGGGCGATTGTAACCCACGTCCAACAAATCCTTGAGTTGTCTTCGCAACTCCTCAAGATCGGGTGGCGTCATCCGGTAGGGTGCCAAGACTAGAGGCTTTGCACTTTACTCGAGCTCAATCTCATAGTCTATTTCATGTCGAGGTGGGAGCTTTTTCGGAAGCTCAGAAGGCATGACGTCCTTGAACTCATTCAGGATGGTTTGTATTTTCGAAGGCACTTAGCTTGGCGAGTTCCTTGAAGAAGACCAAGAACCTTGGGCCCTTCTTGAAGTCCCTTTTGAATTACATGGCCGAGAGCGACTCCTCCTCAGACTTGCCACGCTCCGTGGGAACCATGCATGCTTTGCCCCCGTTGAGGATGCTCAGGGAGTTTGTGGCAGGCAACGGGAAGACATGGACTTGATTGAAGAATTCCATGCCAAGAACCATCTTGAAGTTGTCCATTGGCACAATGGAGAAATCAAGCTTTCCGCCTCACGTCTCGAGTGTTGTATGCACGCCTTATGCAATGCCCGTAATGGTTTTGGCTGGTGAATTTACCGTCTTCATGGTGCTTCCTTCCTTAATGGTCTTGAGCCCTAAGCGCTTGGCCTCATCTTCGGACACGAAGTTGTGTGTTTCTCCCGTGCCTAGTAGCGTGCAAATGGATTGACCGTTTATGATTGCACTGATGTACATGAGCCCTTTCTTGGTGAATGCGGGCTGTTGGGTCTTGAGTGCGCCAAGATATTGAAGAGAACCCATGCTGGGTCGGGGTTCCATCGCGAATGTTGTGAGGTTGCTCTTGAGTTGGTCTGCGAGTGCATTAAGCGACTTCTTTTCCAAATAATCACGTTCCTAATGAGGGCCATTGTATATGGCTTTGAGGCTTTGGCGGCTCTTTCTTATTCTCTAATTTGCTTTGTCCACTATTGTTGCTAGGAGGCTTTTTTTACCCCTAATCCTTGTGGTTGTTACCATGCTCTTTGCCACTATCTCCTCCACCCCTGCTTTGGTTAGGCCTTTTGTCTTTGGATTGGGTGGAGTATTCGATGAGCATTTCCACAATGGTGATGGCGTCGTTAAGTGGTTGAACACCCCGTTTATCGAGTTTCATCTTGGTCCAATCCTTAAGGCTGTCTTAGAAATAGAAGAGGAAGTCTTTGTCGGACATATCGCTGATCTCGAGCATAAGGGTAATGAACCCGTTGTTGTAGTCATGGACACTACTCATCTGTTTGAGGCGACGTAAACACGCTCTTACTTTTTTTTTTGCATTGCTTGGGGCAAATTGCTTTCAGAGTTCTTGCTTGAAGTTCGCCCAAGAGTCGATGGTGCAAATGCATTTGCCCATCTTGCCATACTTCTGACATCACCATAATTGTGCGGCACCTCAAAAGTAAGTGGGTGTTGTGCCTATTTTCAATGCCTCGTCTCGCATGCCCGTGGCATCAAAGTATTGGTCTAACCCAAAGAGAAAGTTATCCACGACAGTAGCATTGCGTGTGCCATCATAGGTGATTGACACTAAAAAGTGTATATTTAGTAAAGATGAAATTATTAGTTTTTCACTTATTATGCCTATTAATACGCTCATTACTCTTAAATTATCTTAATACTCCCCAAATATATTTTTATGTTAAATTAATTCACAATATGTTATTTTTTATCTTGTAAATATTTTTCTGGAATAAAGATGAAATTGGAATTGAAAGCGGGAACAAAAAAGGGACTGCTGGAGCAATTTGGAATGCATCATCGAGGAAATGTTATTAAAAAAAGAAAAAAAAAGAGTGGTAATCACGTTGGTGATCGTCAGGAGGCCATCATGCCTCCTGACCATCACACATTTCAATTAATATATATATATATATATATATATATATATATAATAAAATAAAATAAAATAATTAAAAAAATAAAAGAAATGATGCATTCCTTGCCTATAAAAGGCAAGGAGATGGAGGCATGATGAGCATTCAAAAGTCGAGAGAGAGAGTTCAAGCCGAGAAAGAATAGAGTGCACCTAAGGATTTCTTTTGTTTTTTCTTTCCTTTTTTCTCGTCTGTATCATTTTCTTATAATATATTTCAGAAGTTTGTCAAATAATAAAAAGAGTGTTTTGTTTTCTTTCATTATGAGTGGTTAATTTTACTAAGCTGAGGTGAATGGTGAAGCTCAAAATTTCAAATCATAAAATTAATTACTTTCTCAAGTGAGTTTTAAATTTATTTTATTTTTTTCTGGTTATTTTTATGTCATATTAATTTATGGATTTCCTTGAATCTATATGGTATTTTGACATAATATCGACACATTAATACAGTTGTTATACATTAGCTACTTTATTCCATATTTATCCACCACATAGTTAGTTGAGAATTAAATGATATAATAATTAACTGGTAAAAGTGAGGCAAAATATAAAAATGAGATAGTAGTGAAATTATAGTTTAAATACTGAGAGTGGATTCCGTAACCTTAGCATATTTTTAAATTGATTTTTAGTGATTTCTTTTCTTGCAATTAATTTTCTTTCTTTAACAAATTGACAACTAGATTTTAAATTCCTTGTGGTTCGACCCCGGACTCACCAGGTTATATTATAAATAGATACTCTTATACGTGAGAGTAATACACTTTTGAGTCGTGTCAATAAGTGTCTGGCTTTGGCATATGATGCGTCACGCTTCACTCGTACTTGCAGAAGCTGGGCTAGAGAAGTGTGTGTACTTATGCCATGCCCAGTTCGAGTAGACTTCCTCCACTTCTGCACGGAGAGCTCGCAATTCCTCTTGCATGAAACTACAGAGTTTCAGCAACTCTTTGTGAAATGCTCGAAACTCCTCTTGGAGGGTGTTCACTTGGTCTTGGATAAGGGCCTTAGTTGCCACAGTGAAGTCGGTATACTCTCCCTTAAGACCATCAACCCTTTCTTCCAATCCTTCAAGGGTGTCTTGAGCGAAGGATATAGCCGTTTCGAGCGTAGCCATGGGAGGCTCCAAGGCATCAACGAATGGGGCCTAGGACTTGTCGCAGGTCTTGCCATGAGCGCGTCCTTCCTCGCGAACACAGGTTAGTTACGGTGGAACATCCACACTAACAACGCCTTCTTGTGATGTGCTAAAAGGTTGGCCATTGCTCACGAACTAGCTTGCGTGGGTGAAAAAATTTGATTTGATACCACTTGTCACGAGATAAGTATTTTGCGTAACGAACCCGTACGACACTTAGACAACTCTTTTGTCGAAAGTTGTTAAGTAAGCCTTTGAGCTTCTCGACTAGCTAAGCTTGGAGGTTTTCGAAAGAGCTAGAGAAAATAGAGCAATTGAGCCAAAAAAGGAAAATTATATCACTCGCAAAGTGTTTACAATAGAGCTTACAAGAGTGCTTGAGTTGCTTGCTCTTAACTTAATGCTCAAATGCCAAATGCCCTATTTATAGAGAGGCTTACCAAGCTCTAGAGTTCTAGAGAATTCTATCAACTTATCTAAGTATCTAGATATATATATGTGCTAGAGATATGTAGAGAATTTTAGATATGTACAAGCTTGAGATGTGCTAGACTTTGCTAGAAAATTCTAGAATCAGGCCAAGCTAGCACTCTTCGCCTATGTTTGGGCTCTTAGCCCAAAATTTTGGGCACTTGAGCTAGAAACTTGGGCAATGCACAACATTAGTCTCCCTTGTTGCAGTATCCCTATCATCCTTATCACCCTCTTTGACCTTCCCACTAGGCAATGAAATTTCTCTTACAACCAAACACACCCATTCAATCCACTGGCTAATCACCAAAAATCCTACTCCAAAATATCATCCTGCACTCAATCTCCAATCAGTTACTAGAAGGTAAAGGGAAAAAGAATAAGGAAACTAAGGGCCTGTTTGGCAATGTTTTATAGGCACTGTTTTCATTTTCCTTTTATAAATTTGAGTTAATACGCGTTCGGTGGCCGAAATTCAAAAAACAAATTGTAAAACAAATAATTCCTATCTTCTTTTATAGTTATAAATTTGAGAACGTGTATAACTCATTCTCAATGAATTACAAATATAAAGTTAAATAAATCACAAAATAGAAAATCCAAGGCTTATCCATGACCGTCTATTTCTCACGCCTAAAATCTTATCGCGATCTTCCCATTCACTCTCCCTTATCACAAATCTAATCGCTCTTTCTCTCCATCATTGGTAGGTGTTGTTATTCTCTCTTCTTCACTACTCCGGTTCTATTGCTCTTTCTCTCTCACTGCTATTGATCTTCCTCTATGAAATACAAGTGTGCAACCCAAGAGGGGGGATGAATTGGTATTTTAAAAATTATCCTAACAAAACCACACAACAATCCAATCTAAAGCCTAAATAAATTCGAAAGCAATAAGTTCAATCAAAGCACAATAATGAATGAGTAAGATAGAGGAGAAATAAACACGCGAAATTTTACGTGGTTCGGCAATCCCCGCCTACGTCCATGCCTCCAAGCGATCCAAGATTGAGGTTTTCACTATCCAAGCCTTCCAAGGCTGAAAATGCTTACAATTGACTTCAAGGTGTCAATGAACCTTTACAACAAAAAGATTATCTTCCAATCTCTTCACTCAAGTGACTCACACACTCAAACACTCACAAATTTGATGAGGAGTAGAAAATTACAACAAAAACTCTCTTGAAGAGTATATGAACAAATTAAAGAACGAAGATGATTCAAAGAATAATGATTTTCGAATTGAGAGCTCAAGATATGTTGTATGCTTTTTTGTTTATACTTGCTAGAAAGCTTGAAAATGAATTGAATTTGAGTTTTTATAGTTGGAGCTCAAAAACTAGCCGTTATGAGCTTTTTGGTGATAATCGGAATGCCGCTTTTGTGAATCCAGAATTCTGCTTCAAGTTGCCATTATAGCAAATATTTAAATTTTAGAACATTTGGTATGCCGCTTTTGAAATCCAGAATTCCGCTTTTGTTTCTGTAACTTACTGTCCAAATCCAGTCTTCCACTTAGTGACATTCAGATAGCCGCTTGCTACAGTAACCGATACAGTAAACTATTTTCTAAAAATTATAGTTTGACCCCAAAACTTTGTATAACTGTATTATGGCCTAAAACATTATAATTTTTGCAATTAAGTCCAATTTCAGAATTTCTAAATAATACTTTCTTAATCCCAAAACTTTTTAAAATTATGATATCGCCCAAACTATGTAAAATTATAGAATGGCCCAAAAGATTTAAATATTATCAAATAAGTCCAAATCCGAAATTCAAAACAATATTTATTAAAATCAAATATTGTAAAAAAACTTTCATTTTAGTTCTTAACTTGAGAAACAGTTTAACTCATTAAAATAATTTTCTTATTTTAAAAAGCACAAAATATATGAATATTTGTTTTAACTATTCTCAATTTTCTTTAACCAATACAAGTGGTTTGTTATCCTCAAAATCAATATTTATAGCTATATAGGCTAACACTCTGTATTGTTGCTATCTCTCTATCGTTGTTGCTGTTCGCTTTGTCGCTGCTAAATCTGTGAGCTCTCTCTCAGTTACTGTTGCTGCCTCTCAAATTCGTTACTGTTGTTGCCTCTCAAATATGTTATTCTCTTCATCGTTGTTTTCTTCTAAATTGGATTCTGACTATGTTCTCTTTTTATGTTATGCTCGTACTTGTGTTTCTCTACTTGCTTAGTTGAGAATTTTTTATGAAGGCATAATTTTTGAACAATTCTATTTGGTTTTGATTACTAATTATCACCCTTTGGTTTCAATGATATACAGTTCTCTTTGTGATATAGTTTTTGGGAAATTTCTTCAATGTATCACTTGTTTTCAATTGCCTTTTCCTTGTTTTGAATTGTTTGTGGCATGGTGTTCATCTTTAGTATTTTGTCTATGGGTTCTTATCTGGGATTGCCTTGTCCTTGTTTTAAATATCATTCTGTTTCTTTTGTTTCTTCACCAAACTTTTTATCTAGGATTTTTCTCTTTATTTTTTTTTGTTTTGGTTACAAAATTCAATCATAATTGAAATTATTGTATCCAATGTAGGCCTATGAGAATAATAATAGACAAATATGCCTGTGAAATGAGTTTGAAGTTAAAATGAGTACCTTATTAAAGAAATTCAATAGCTACTTTTCGTTTCTTCACCAAATTTTTTTCACCATAAAGCCAAAAACACACAAGCTTTGCCAAAGTAAAGAGTGGAATATGTGTAATTCTAGAATTATGATAAAACTTTTTCTTAATTCATTTAGATGATAGTCATGAATAAGCCAAAATTTAATTATTGCTTATACATTAGTTGGATTCTCTTTTTGTCTTAGTTGCTTTTTTGGTTATGTTTAACAGCCATGGAATCATCTCAGCAAATGAGGTTTTTTTTCTCCTATCCATTATGAATTCTTATCTTTGTGGCAAAATCAACATCCAGTAACCACCACAGTCATCAGTTGTCAGCTTAGCTTAACTGCCATTAACATATTCTTTCATCTCTAGTCTCTTAATTAAGGTAGTTTATTATTTTTTAGCTCTTGTTATGTAAAGACCAAGCGCCATGTATTGTGCAGTATGGGGATAGTAAACCCCATATTGAATGTGAGATTAATATAAGTGCAGTTTCATAATTTTTTTTTTTAACTTAAGGGTATGTTTAGTGCATGGGATTGTATGGTATTATAATACTATTCACATTAGTTTAATAACAAAAGGATGTTTAGCAAAATTTGAGACCTCATTATGGTGCATTATAATGCACCATAATGAGGCATTTGGCAGCATTTCCCTCGGGTTTGGGTAATGCGGTGACTTTTGCCTCAATTGAGGCAACAGTTAATGCCTCAATTGAGGCAAAATTATTTTATTGAAATATTATAAAAATAAATTATTTTATTATTAAATACTAATATAATGAATAAAATATAAAAATAAATTATATGATAATATTATTTTATTTAATAATACCATATTTTATTATAATATTATATTTATATATTAATGATTCATATAAAAATAATATTATAATATTATTTACGTTAATTTTAATTTTAAATTAATATTATTTAAATTTAAATATTTATAATTATTTATATTAAATTATAAATTTATTAATATATAAAAATGCAACAATAAAAATATATTATAAATTAAAATATAATTTAATATTATTGAATAATAATTTATTAATTTATATTAATAATTATCATATAAATTTATTATTTACATATAATATTAAATTTTATAAATTTTATTTTATTATAATTATAATACAAATTTTAGAAATTTAATCATTAATTTTTAACATTTACTAAAAAATTGTTAAATTTCTAAAATTTAAGATTTCTATATTTATTATTTTTTAAGTATTAACAAATATTATTTTCCAATTATTTAATTTAATTAATCACAAAAAATAATACAATACAATGCAACACCAAATATAGTCTAATTAAAAATTAATACAGTACAGTGTAACACCAAACATTGTACAACATTATTATAATACAATACTAATGCAATACAGAATAATACAATACACCTGCATTAAAATAATACAATACAACATAATACAATACAGTGCACCAAACGCACTCTAAAAGCATAGCTAATAATGATTGTTCGAAGAGGACAAGTTGCAATTTGTTTTAGTTGGTCTGATCTTTTTGTGTTATTGCAAATTTGTTATGCCAAATCCGAAGTATTTCTCTTCTTAAGCCGAATGTAATAATGTTATAGATACTTTATCTCATTTTGCATTTCATTCTTTAATTTGATTTATATTTTATGTATGTTATTTTTTTTCAATTTTTTAGTTACAGGATATGGATGAGAAAATATAAGTAATAGATTGTTTGAGGACTTTCATACACAAGATATGCTTACTAATGAAGAAGGATGTTAAGTCCATTATTATAGAGTTGGTATCTTATGGCAAGTATAGTTAAATTAGAAGTTTATTTATTGCATATATTGTAATAGGATAAAACTGTGGTATCATAGTTGTATGGTACCACAGCTGGATCCAACTGTTGGATCCAGTTTTAGTAACAACTATTGACTGGATCTAACGGTTGGATCCACATTTGATGATCTGCACTGTAACTGTGGTACTGCAATTTGGATCCATTGTAATAATGATTAATTTAATTAATTTATTAATTTCTTAATTTAGTGAGATTCCAATTTATTAGGAAAATTTATTTCCTAATTTAATTAGATGTCTAATTTAGAAAGTTAATTAATGATAGGATTTTATAATTGGCAAATGAGATCTATTTAGAGCAAGAAGTTGGTTCAAAAAGGAAGTTCATTAAATGCTCTAGATATTTCTTAGGAGACAAATAAGGCAAGAAGATCAGATTTATTCCTATTCAGATTCATAGGAATTATAAGAGGAAAGAAACTCTTATTTGGAAAATATTTAAGTCTTTTAAGACTTGCTATTTTGGTGAAAGCCTAGTACCTATATAAAGAGAGGTATTTCACAATTGAAGGTACGCACAACACAGAGCATAAAGCAGAAAATCAAAATTCGGCCTCCTCCCTGTAGAATTCGGATTTGGCGCATAATGTTGTGTTGATTTGTTTTCTTATCTTCTTTTCATCTCTGTGGAGAATCTATGTAGATCTTGAATCACTAGACATTAAAGAATTGAAGAATTCCTATTGATCACTTTGCGAAGTGCCTAGAGGATCGTGGATCAAGAGGGATAACAATTATTCAAGAGAAGTAGATTCAGTCTAAAGTTGAGTAAACTGTATGGTGATAAACTGTAAGTGAAAGTTTTAAGTTTGGTAAATTCATAGGTTGTAACATCTCAACTTAGTGAATTGTTTGTCATCTGGGTGCAGCCTTGTAGATGTAGGATTGATTAATTCGAACCACGTAAACATTTCCGTGTCATTTATTTTCTGCATTTTATTATGATTTTGGAAAATTAATATTTTTTATGCGGATGACCAATAATTGTGAATAGTAACTGTGAACAGTAATAGTGAACAGTAATTCCAGAAAATTAATTAAATTGTTAATTTTTAATTGTGATAGATCTAAATTCCTTTCAAAGGAGATACTAGCAAGCGGCTTACTAAAATTAATTTATCTTCGGTCAACATGAATGGTACAAGAGATATAAATGCAACTTTTATGTGGCATGATTACATACGTAATTCATGATGTTTATCTTGTAATTTGATAATAATTTTGTTTCAATCATATGTGTTGTAATATATATCTTTAATTATAGTGTAAAAGCAATGACAATGTAAACTCTCTTTTTTTTAATTAATTCTAATACTAAATTATTTATGGTATATTTAATAAATTATTTGTTTAGTTAAGGAAGATTAGATAAATAAAATTTATAGTATTAGTTAAACAATTATATTATAATTATAAGTATGACTTAAATATTTAACAAAAACTGTTTTTGAATATGATACTACCGAACACATATTCACTATTTTTATCTTTTTTTAATTGTCTACCATACACATATTATTGTTTTCAATTTTAAAATACAGAATACAGAAAATGATACTAAACACACACTCAAATTAGAAATACAGTAACTGCAAAACACAATTTTCATTCTCATGTTATTAGAAGTACAGTAACTGCAAAACACAATTTTTGTTTTTAAAAAATACCAATTCAGAAACAATACCGAGCAGGACCTAATGCTCTAGTTAAACAAATTTTTTGCAACCGAAAATTGTCACACTTTTATTAAAACTTCGAAAGTCTCAGTTTTAAATTCTTTTGCATATATTGCCCTCAGTTTAAAAAAAAACAAACAGAAAATGTTCAAAATTCAAATATCAGTAAAACTTAAACTTGATTCCGTAGAAGCAATCAAAGCAACTAATTCAAAACCTTATCTTTCTCTTCCTTTCCAATCCAGAATTTTCTCACGAACCAAGCAAAACTCCTCCGTTCAATAAGCAACTCCCCAATCAAGCTAATATCACCATTTCATAAGGAATCATAAAAGCAAAACAATCAACAAAATTTACTGATTTACTTGCTTAAAAACTGAACAAATTAAAAGATATTCTTAAATTTTAAAAAATATAATTGAAAACCTGATTGCGATAAGTGCCAAAAACTATAAGACCGAACACTAAGAGATCGAAGCCCAGCGATCAAATTTGAAAGTGTGAGATCGAAGCCGAGACTAAGAGATTGAAGCTATAAGGAAGATGATGAGATGCTGGTGAAACGTGGAATGGTTTTGTAAGCTCAAAAGGTGCCACCGGTGTTCTTTATTACCAGTGAAAGCTGCCGGAAGTTGAGAGAGAGGATCCGCTGATTTTGAGCGAGAGGCTATGGTGTCGCCAGAGAATTTGGACTTTTTTCCATTTAGATTTATTTAGGGAAATAGGGAAACATGACATTTTTAATTGTGTGGAATCCAAATTTCTTACTCGTCAATAAAGAAACTAAATTCCTTAAGTAATAGAAATTGGAGTTGAAACGAAATTTGATTTCCAGTACACTTTTTCCAACCGAACAAAAGAAAGTAAAAAGGAAACAGAAAACCTCCTTCTTGCAACCGAACATGGCCTTAAAGAAATGGATGGTTCTAAGGTATGGAAATTTTCAGACACATAAATGAAAAAATTGATTACATGAAAAATAAAAGTAGAAACATTTTGCTTACTTTATCATGAAGATGGTAAAATATAACAGATATAATCTAATTGCATCATCAAAAAATAAAGAAGTATAAAATTCTAGAAACAAGAAAAGACCATATAATAAAACAAGGAAAAGACAAATACTTTCAACTAAGCTATTGGATAATTCTTCGGACACGAAAACTGAGAAAAGGATCACAGGCTTTATAATCAACTGTGACAGAAAATTAAAATATATTGCTACATATGAAAGAAAATGCTCCACTGAGATTAAATTCACTAAGCAAGTTTGCATATATCCTCGTTGTCTATGACATTGAGCACTCTTCCATCATTAACACCCTTTTCTATCTTCATCTTAGCACAAAACTTATCAGTATCCACTCGCAGCAACCTTGCATTTGAACCCCGGTACGCACCATTCACAATCCCTACTAAACATAGGTGGCTCTTCCCCCAAACAATTTAAGCGGTTGCTTAGGATCTCACAATAGATGAAAGCCCTTAATTTTATTTCTAAATTATAGTTATTAATTATTAGTTTATATTTATTATTATTTTGTAATTATATTTTCCATAAACAAACTACTAAATCCTTACAAAGTCCCCTTTTAACATTATAATTAACAATTTTAATTCCATTTATTTTCTCTATATATTTCTTCTAAAACCCTATAGAGGCCACATATTTTTTAAAATTATTGCCCATTAACATCTTTTTTCAAAAGAAAAATACATGAAACCTCCATTGCTTTGGTGAAAAAACTACTTTCTCTACCTTCCTTTTCACTTAAGAAAAAAAAAATCAATTATTTTACTATCCATTGATCACTACTACTCAAAATCTCAATGCATCAAAGTTAAAGTTCTCAAATTTCCAAGTTTTATCTTTTAATTATGTTGTTAATTAATTATGTTATTCAATTTTTTTTGTTTATTTTTAAAAACATTATTATGTTCATAAGTTGTTGTCTTGTAATTATCTAGCATAATTGTTTGCTTAATTACTCTTGTTTCACTAGGGAAAAAAATGTCTACTAAAAAAATATGCATTAGGATATAAAAAACTTCGAAAACAAGAGAAGAATAGAAAAGTTAGTTTAATCTCAAAAAGGAGCCATCGATAAAAACTTATTTAAGATCAACTATATCATAGGAAAAATTAAATAAGTTAACTATATTATCTATTGAGAAAGACATATTAGGATAATTAAAAAAAATTGATTAATAATTATGCATCTCATAAGCTAGAAAAATTAATTTTAAATAAATAAAATTTTAATAAAATTAATATGTACATTTTATCTCAAATTTTTTAGAAGGTTTAATTATAACAAGCTTAAAATATGATTGAGCCGCTTGCTACTAAACCCTCAATTTGCGGAATGACAGTCTCAAGCTCATCCCGATTGGCTCTCAAAACGTGCTTTTTCTCAAGCATCTAAATTTCCCCAACATATTTATCAATGACCTTCCTCACAACTAGGGATGGCAGAAAAATCCGAATCCGGCCCGCATCCGTAAAGATCAGAAAAAATCTGGATCTGTGTCTTAAAAAATACAGATCCGGAATTAAAAAATTCAAATCCGTACGGATCCGGATGCACTTGCATCCGGAAAACCGGATATCCGAATCCGGTTGTTTTTTTTAAATAAAAAAATATATAAACTTGAATAAAAAAAATCTAATCCCTAAATTGTTTTTGTTTCTTTCTCTCTCTCTTGCAGTCTTGCAGTCTTGACTCTTGCGGCTTCTCTTCCTTCATTCAACTTTCCCATATGCCGTGCTCGTGACTCCGACTCACCATGATGCCGACTCCGACTCGTCGTGACGCCGAGTCTTGCTTGCAGCTCGCCGAAGGCGCGCGGCCCGCGTCTGATCTGTCGAAGCTCGCCTCACCTGATTTGTCATTGACTTTTTTGCAGTCGCCGCGCCTAATCTGCCGAAGCTCGCCTCGCCTGATCTGCGGTTGTCGAAGGCTTGTTGTGACGCCGCCGTCCAAGAAGTTAATTTGCCGGCAATGATTTTGCTCCTTATTTCAATTACTTTTCTATTTTTTCTACTAGATACATGGCTTTTTTTTTTGTTTGTTAATAATTTGATATTGTGATGGATTATTTAAGTGTATTAATGACTTTAATTTGCTGTAAATTATTTAAACTTGAAAATATTGTTGGTTAATTTAATTTTATTGTTGATTGAATTTTTTTCTGGTTATTAACTTGGTATTGTGTTTAGTTGTTTATTGTATTTAATGCGTTATAAGTGTAATCTACCGGAAATTTGTTTAAATTTGAAAATGTTATTGGCTTAATTTAATTTCTTTTTGATTGAATTGAATTGAATTTTGATTAATTGTGTTTGCTGCTTTGTTTAATTATTTCAATTAAATGCATTAATTTTAATATAATGTAACTACTTAATCGTAATTTTTTTTCACATATGGTTACTCACTTTATAATTACTTTAATTAGGCTTTGGGATTAGTTGAACATGGCCGAAGAGGATCAAGGAAATAATTTTTTATTCTCTCCAAATAGTGTTAATAATGCCAATGTTAGATTGAAGGATGTTCGCGAACTTGAAAATGACAATGTTTTTGAAGTTGAACCGAATATAGAAAGTGATAGTAGTCGTGGGCGTGGTAGTCGTGGTCGTGGCCGTACACGTGGTGCTAAACAAAAAAGAGGTAATGACATTGGAGGTGTAGCGGAAGGTTCTACATCGGCTCAATCTAGCGGTGGTAGGCTAACTTCGGATGTATGGAATCATTTCAAGAGGCACAAAGACGCGAAGGGGGATTATCGGGCCGTTTGCAACTATTGTGGTAAAGTATTGACCGGACATTATACTAGTGGAACTACACACTTGAAAAATCATTTTACTAGTTGTTTAAGAAAGAATTTCAAGGATGTTGGTCAAATGCTTCTTGCTAAGAAAAATGATGGATCCATTACCATTGAGAGTTGTTCTGAAGTAAAATGTGATATGGCGACAGTGAGGATTGCTATTGCAAGGATGATCATTTTGCATGAGCTTCTACTTTCATTTGTTGAGTATCAAGGGTTTCGTGATTTGATGAAGTGAGTTCAACCGAAACTTGATAGAATAAGTAGAAACACCATCAAGAATGAAATTTTAAAGCTTTATGATGTTGAAAGGTCCAAGACAATGAATTTGTTGGATGCTTGTGAGAGTAGGATTGCAATTACTACCGACATGTGGACAGCTAGCAACCAAAAAAAGGGTTATATGGTTGTTACGGAGCATTATATTGACAACCTATGGATGTTACAGAGTCGCATTATGAGGTAACACTTTTAATATTTATATTATGCTTATTTTAATGATTTTAATGAATATGATTATTTATATTATTTATATTATACTTATTTATATTACGCTTATTTTAATGATTTTAATGATTATGTTTATTTATATTATGCTCATTATTCTTATTAAACTTATTTATATTATGCTTATTTTAATATTTATGTTATGCTTATTTTAATGATTTTAATTATGTTATTCTTTTTTTTTATTTATTCTTTTTGCATTGTTAGGTTTATATATGTGCCTGCTTCACATAGTGGTGAAGTAATATGCAATATTCTTTATGATTGTTTGATGGATTGGAATATTGATAGGAAAGTGTCAACTGTGACTGTGGATAATTATGCTGTCAATGATGCGATGATTAATTTATTGTTGGATAAGTTTTCACCTTAGGCGGGAGAATTTTTCACATGCGTTATTGTGCTCATATCTTGAATTTAATTATGAGGGATGGGATGTCTGTGATGGAGAAAGGTGTTGAAAATATAAGAGATAATGTTAGTTATTGGACTGCTACAGCTGGAAGAATTGAAAAATTTGAGGCTGCAGTGCGCCAAATAGGAATTAAAGAGTCCAAACGTTTAGTTCTTGATTGTAAGACTCGATGGAATTCAACTTACTTAATGCTCACTCCTGCTTTGTTGTACAAAGATGTATTTATTCGGTTGAGTAAGTTGGATAAACAGTATAAATGTTTGCCTAATGAGTTGGAGTCGGATTTGGCAAAAGTTTTATGTGACCATTTGGATTTGTTTTGTATGTCAATCGAAATTGTTTTCGGATCTCGATATCCCACCTCCAACTTATTTTTTCCTAAAATTTGTGAGATTAGATTATCAATAAATTCATGGAAGGCATCACCCAATATGGGGATTAGGCAAACGGCTGAAAATATGATTGCTAAGTATGAGAAGTATTGGGATGTTGTTCATGAAGTGTTGGCTATAGAGAATATCTTAGATCCTAGGTTTAAGAAGATGATGATTCACTTCTTTTTTCCTAAGATTTATGGAGATTTTGCTGCCGATCAAGCTGAAAAAGTATTTAAGCTTCTCGGTGAAGTGGTGGTGAAAGAGTATGAATTAAAGCATGCAACAAGTGAAGATTGAGGGGATTTTGAGATGGGTAGTTCTTCTCGAGGTATGCCACAAGCTCCTATTTTTAAGGATTCAAGTATGGGCGGTGAATGGGACTCATTTGTTTCTAAAAAAGTCAACTATAAGCAAGCTAAATCTGAATTGGAGACTTACTTAGATGAGGGAGTTTTGCCTACTACGAGCAATTTTGATATTTTGTCCTAGTGGAAGAATAATAAGGGTAAATATCCGATACTTGCTGAGGTTGCTAGAGATTGCTTGGTCATTCTTGTGTCTACTGTTGCTTTTGAGTCCGCTTTTAGCACCGGAGGTAGGCATTTGAGTACTCACCGTAATAGACTTCATGAAACACTGTGGAGGCATTGATGTATACTCAAAATTGGTATTGGACTGAAATCAAAGGTAAAATTACTTATTTTATTTATTCATATATTATTATATGTTTATATTTTTGTACTAACATAACACTTAATAATTATTTTTATATTTTTATTGTTAGGTCGTGAACCGCTTAAATGATTTGTAGAACAAATTATGAATGCTGAAGGAGTGGAGGATCCTGATGATTGAAGATATGGTGGCATGACGTTTTGGATTTGAAGTTTGGAATCTTCATGGATTTGTAGTGTTTTTTACTTGTAGAGTTTAATGGTTGTGAAATTGAATTTAGTTATGTTTTTTATTTGTGGATTGTAACGGTTGTGCACTTGAATTTAATGTTTTTTTTATGTTTGATTTATGTTGTGATAACTTTATTTTGTGGATTTGTAATGGTGTATGTTATTTATGTTAAATTGTTACTAGTGGATTTTTATTTGGGGATTTTAATGGTTGTGTATTTTTTATTTTAATAGTTATTCACTTAGAATTAAGTTAGTTTTTATGTTTGATTTATGTTGTGATATTTTTATTTGTAGATTTATGTTAATGTTATATGTTATTTATGTTAAAGTATTAATTGTTAGATTATAATTGAATTTTATTTGATATTATTAATTAAATTGTTGAATTTTTAAATTATATTTTTAATTATTTAAATTTAAGTTTTGTGGATTCGGATACCAAGAATATCCGCCCGGATCCGGTGCGGATTTTACCCGCATCTGGATCCACAAAAAAAATTTGTGGATCCGGATGCGGGTCCGGATATGGAAATGATAATCTGGATATATGCATCCGGATCCGGATCTAAATTTTGCCGACCCTACTCACAACACCCTTCTGCTTGCAGTATCCTTTATCAGCCAACGCCCTGCTCATGACCTTGACAATAACTGCCTTAAACAACCAATAGCCTTGCGTGTTCATTTTCTCCTTCACCTTCTCTTCCTCTCTCATCAACTCCTCCAACGCCAAAATCCCACTAACTTTGCTACCATTTTTATCAATCTTCCAATTATTGGGACTAGCGTTTGATGAAGATCATCAAACGCAATGCTGTCATGATATCTAAGTTAAATTGTCAAACTCTTTCCTTTGTTAAATTGTTATCTAAGTTGTTCGACTTCAGAGTTTCATGAAGACTAAATATTGGCTTAGTTTTAGAAGATGAGGAAAAAGCAATCTCGCAGGTTTGAGGCTGGGGCGTTGTCGACGGTTGGATAATGTTGCCATGTTGGGTATTGGCTTGGTCTAGTTCAATTATTTATTTATTATTTATGTTTTAATTTTAGCCTTTAGAGGATGCAAATTTGCAATCTCGCATGTTTAAGGCTGGAGCGCTGTCGACGGATGGTGTTGCCATGTTGGCTTGCTTAGGGTTCATGATCGGGGGTGCCTGTTGTGGTGCGGCTGCCAGCTGGGTTTCGTACTCGTTTGGAGGATTCAATTTTAGTTCGCTAGTTCTTTTATTTATTTATTTATGTTTTAATTTTTTTAATTTTGTATTGCAATCCGGATTGATCCGTATCCTCTCTGTTCCAATATGATTGAATTACTCAAATATCATCAGCTCAATTTATGTTATATTTGAATTTGATTCGAATATATTCAAATTGAGCCAAATCGATTTTATTTTATATGAATTTGATTCGGTGCCCAACCCTTACTTTTAGCATTAATTTTTTCTTGTAAGTGAAAGAGAGCACATCAAATACTTACTATTTGGAATTAATTTATGATAGAGCCTTTATCGAACAAGAGAGTCAAATGTAGTTAAGATGGGATAGAAAGTCCTGTAAAAAAAAAAAAAAGATTAGACAGAAATTCAAAGTAATCATAAAATAAAAATTCGAAATTAGAACCGATAAATAAAAATTAAACTGTATTTACTGAAATAATTGACGATCACCATCATTAGACTACAGTAGAGCAGCTCCACCGTAGTAAAGCTACATAGTAATGCTACCAGATTGGAAAATCATACGAGCACGTGATTAATTAGTTGACAGGTGGCAAGTGGCAACGCCCTAAAGCCCCGAAAAACCAATCAATGAAAATCCTAAACCCCGTGGCCGGATAAACCCCGAGTCACAGAGATATCTCTCGAAGATCGGTCGCGATGAGAAGATCAACCACTGTAACTTCCTTGATACTTTCCAGTAGAACCCTAGCCACCGCCACCATTCACCACCGTCTCCTCACCACCAATTCCATTTCATACAGCCGATGGCGTTGTTTCTCCACAGGCTCAGCTCCAGCCGCCGCCACAGCCTCTCTCGGCGTCGCCGGTGCTCTAGCCTCTGCTGCTGCAATCGCCTCCCTCTCCGCCCAAAGCGTCTACGCCAAGGAGCCTTTGCCAACGGACCTTGTTCCTAAGGAAGTTGTTCTCTATCAGTACGAAGCTTGCCCATTTTGCAATAAAGTTAAAGGTACCATACTTAGCTTTTAGCTTTTTTAGGTGATAATTAAAATTATAATTCTATTATTATATGATTTGATTGGATTGGATTTTCTACTATTTTGTTTGTTTTGGCTATCTCAGCATTCCTGGACTACTATGATATACCTTACAAAGTTGTGGAAGTGAATCCAATTAATAAGAAAGAGATCAAGTGGTCTGAATATAAAAAGGTGCCTATTTTGATGGTGGATGGCGAGCAACTGGTCGACTCATCTGGTACTTGGTTTTGTTTTTCTTGATCTTGTTAAATGTCTGCTTTGCTTTCAATTTATTAAAGTAGCATGTGTTATCCGTGAAGCTATAATTGATCAGTTGGACCACAAATTAACTCCAAAGAGGAAGGCCGATTCATCCTCTGGCGATGATGAAGAGAAAAAGTGGCGCGGGTATGACTTATCTTCTATACCTTGTTGCTCAATTTTTTTTTTTTCCATTGGGCATAAAGGAAGTTCATGGAATTAGGGTTTTGGCATGCCATGGAGGAGCTGGGTTATAGCTTAAATAAACTTTGATGTTGGATTGTTTAATTACTAAACAATGGCAGAATATGTGGATTTAGGCTGCTGAAAGTTTAGGCAATAATTTGATGGAGCCGCTGGTGGATTAAGGGTAAAGACTATGCTGTATAAGTGGGAATGAAGAATGCAACAATTTTAAGGTTTGGGGATTCCGATAAGATTTTGTGGCCTACTGGTTCTCATTAAGTTGTATGAAAGATATGAAATGATATTTGAATTCCGGGAAAAAGGATGGAGTTAGCTAATGAAGAAAACATTGGAGAAATAAGAACAACATAGATAGAAGAATAGGTAGAAGTAGGATTAGACCAACCATTTGACTATTGATTGCTGTGCCACAGTCAAGCATTAAGTTAATAAGCTTTCTTTGCCACGAAAAAAATTATGATTTTAAGTAGACTCTAAGCAATAAAAGAGAAGCATCAAATCCAGCTCCAGAATAAAGTAACCCCCATCCATCTAATATGTGTAGTATCCAAATGATTAGTACTTTGATATTATAAAATGAGCAATTAGCATTCACATTATGGCCAACAATCAGTTGAATAGATTTTTCTTCTTTGGGAGATAGATATGTCAATATATTAGTTTTATATGTTTCTGAATTGTTTAGACATATTTCACACTTTTCAGATGTGCAAGAAAAATATTGTTCAGGGTTCAGGAAAATTCAAATCTATTCAAATTTAGATTATAAAACAAACATAACCTCAGTCTTTGAGGTTGATTCTGTCACAACTTTTCTGAAAATTGTTAAAATTTTGATACAGTTGGGCTCTTTGGATTCTAGCTAAGATTTGTAAAAGTTTGGTTGCTATTTGTTGACTTTGGTTTGTGGACTAATATTGGTTTTTGGCATCTCTTTGGACAATATTTTCAAGATACTGCCTATTTCTTTATCCATGTTATTCAAGAAGTTTTTGAGCTACAATGCTTTCTCGGGAGACTTTTCTGATGCTAAGGTCTTGGGCGTTCCTCTCATAGATAGTTAAAGAGTGAACCGTCCATATTGTTTTGTATAGATGAGGATAATCATGGTTCTATTTGCTTTCTTTTGTGGATAGCTGGTCCTCTGTGTGTTTGTTCATTTCGACAATTAATAAATTATTTCTATTTCCCGCCACCCCCCCTAAAAAAAAAAAAAAAGAAAAGTTTGTTGATCTTGCTTTTATACCTCAAATGTAAGAGAAATGTTTTGCTTGGTGTCAAATAGTGTCTTCTTATTCATATGAAATTGAATAGATTTGAAGTTGTACATTTGAAATATATGTTTTTTTTTTTAACGTTTGAATGGAATAGTAATATTGTTTTTGCATATTTATCCTTCTAAAAAATAGGGTCAAGGAATGATGAGGTTGTAATAAGGTAAAATATTATGTGTTATCATGAAAATAAATATAAAATGCATTCAGATTCAGTGATAAGTCCAAAGAATTAACTTAATTTTATTCAGACAGATTTTGTGAATATTCAGTGTTAAAAAATAAACGCACTTAAAACAACTGAAACACTAAAACTGAATCATTTCCAGAGTACAGTCAATAAAAATACAGCCTCTTAGGTGACTTCAAAGTTCAAATGTTAGGAAAATGGCCTAATTTAAATTGGTCATTGTGCTTTGTAATTAAGGAAAATTTTGAATGTTCTTTTTTTAACAACATTATGTTGTTATTTATTGCAACGCCATTTATTTCATTCTTGACCATGTTAGAGCTTCAGCATAATCTTCCTAATGTTATTGTTTGTGGCTTCATGTTGTAGATGGGTCGATAATCACCTTGTGCATCTGTTGTCCCCAAACATATATCGCAATACTTCTGAGGCTCTTGAGTCCTTTGACTATATCACAAGCAGTGGTAAGATAATTTCTGTAAATGCATGTCTATGTGTTAGTGGATGGTGCTTAAAAATTTTAATTTGAACCAAACAATGGGGAAAAAGTATTTATAGTGCAAATAATCCTAGTTTTTGCATCCTTAGTGGACAGCTGGTCCATTATCTATTTTAAATATTCTTCATTTACACATTTTTGAGTTTCTTATCAAAAAATTAAGGAGGAAAAAGTAGCCTTTGGTGCTTTTTCTTGCCTGTACACTGTGGTTTCTGTGATTTATTGAGTCCAGTTTAATGATTTTTTCTCTTCTTGATTTATTGAGCAAAGACATTAACATTGGGAATTGGATTACTTAAAATGCATCTACAAGTATTCTAGTTCTAACTTTGGTCCAAGAGTACCTGTTTGTCAGTCTTGCGCTTGTTTTCCTGTGAAATTTCAATATATAGTCTAATTGAAGTGTTAGCACAAGTTGCTTCTTGAATGAAGTTAGTTGAACACTTTCCTGTGAAATTTCAGTATATAGTCTTATGGAAGTGTTAGCACAAGTTGCTTCTCGAAAGAAGTTAGTTGAACACTTATTTTGATGAGTAGTGCAAAAGTGAATATTATAGCGGACCTTTACACAGATAATATTTTGATGGTAGAAGAAGAACTAAGTCAATGAATCTTTTGCTACATATCAAAAGGAGTTGCTGGCAGTTGTAATTCCTGAGAATTGCTATCTTAACACTCCAATAAGGAAACTGAGCGAGAAGTTAATTCATAATTTATTTTAGTTTGTCCTGAATGGTTTACTTCTTTTAAGTTCACTTTCCTTTGTTTGTACTGATTGATTTGGCATCTGTTAGATTTTAAATGGCCCTTTGTCTTACACTTTGATGGCACCAATGGTAGATTTAATGAGGCGAAGTATGATATTTTTTTATTAGTGTTGCTATTAGTGGTCACGCTATGGAGAACAGTTTTCTTGGTGCTTATTCATATGATTATTTTTTTCAGTGTGTTTGCCCCGCACTTCTGAAGCTTCTATGAGGATGAGTTTTTCAAAAGTTGTAATAGAGCCTTCGCTGTAGCCACTTAGTTGTCCTTTAGCAGGTCCTATCAGCATTGTCATTATCTTCTACACACACAAGAAAGTTGAATAAGGACACATATATTCTCTGTATATTGCTTGTGCTTCTGGCAGACTGACGAATTCTCTTGTAGCGTTGTCATAGAACTCTTTCCATGCATTTGCATTAGTAATCTCCAAGAAATGTCTTTAGGAAAAAAAATCATGTAAGATAATACTGCATTGTTTATTGTCAATTTGGAAAAAGAGAAAAAAATTGAACTTGTATTGTATATTTCAACTGATTGCTTTTATTTGTCTTAGTTGAAAATTTTCAAAGTCTACTTAATCTGTATATATTCCTTTAGTCTGTCCTTATTGATAGTAAGAGTGTGTTATTTTTGCTTTGTTTTATTTTGTAAACCTTTCTTTTAATTGCAGGCAATTTCAGCTTCACAGAAAAACTTACAGCAAAATATGCTGGAGCTGCAGCAATGTATTTTGTGTCCAAAAAACTGAAAAAGAAATACAATATTACTGATGAGCGCGCTGCACTATATGAAGCTGCAGAAACATGGGTGGATGCTCTTAATGGTCGGGAATTTCTAGGTATGTGCTTCAAATATCTAATATCTTCTTCAACTTGTAACCATCTCATCAACTTTGTACATAATTTGAGCACCAACAAAAGCATCTTCCTTTGTTAATAAATAATATATATCTTGATTTACCTTGGTTCTTTCAGGGGGATCGAAGCCTAATTTAGCTGACCTTGCCGTGTTTGGAGTATTAAGACCAATCCGGTACCTAAGATCAGGTAGAGACATGGTGGAGCACACTCGAATAGGAGAGTGGTATACAAGCATGGAGCGAGTTGTTGGTGAGTCTTCAAGGATCAAGGCCTCCTAAACTGGAAACCCAACCATTCTGTCTGGACTCTGGAGCGTTAAGTTTAAGATTATTCACCAAAAGTGACATTTTTGGTCTTCCCTTTTTGGGATAAATGATTATAATTTTGCAATTACAATTTATTGTTTGAAGAGGAAGTTTCGGGTAAACTGTAATATCAAGAGGCGACAGAATTCCTGAGCTAGGATTTGTATATTTTAAACAAAGACGTGGTTTTTCTTTTTAGGTCCAATAATAGTTTTAAATTTGATCCGTGCCTGGATTGGCTTCGGCATTGTAATAATATTTAAAAGCTTAGATCCCCTTTTCTTATTTGAAGCAAGCTAGTTCTCGAAATAATCTACAACTTACCAGTTACGCCAATTGTTGTAGGGCCCGTTTCAGCAGCTCTACCCCCGTTTGTTTAAAACAGAATCCTCCTAAAATAAAATAGCGCAGCTCTCGCAAATGGATTCTTTATTTTTGGCCGTAATTTATGTTTTGCCTTCATTGTGCTTTACCTTCATTGTGCCCGCTCTATGCATTCTCAAATTAATCATATTCTTTGACATGAATATCTTAATTTAAGTGATTCACATAATTTGACTTTTTTTCTAAGGCAAAAATGTACGATTTTTTTTTTCATTATCTTATTGAATTTGGTTTTTTTTTTTCCAAATTAATACGTTTGAGCTACATTAATACTCCAAAAATAAAGGAAAAAAAAATAAAAGAACATTATTTTGTACAATAGTAGAAATATATGGGTATATAGCGATCTTACAAAAGAACAAGGGGAGGTTAACGATAAATGCCGATATATTAAAAGTAATACATAAGTCAATAGCAGCGTCTTATTAGTAGTAATATAGAAGTAATAAATCCGTCTATGAGATTGGTCAGCTTCAGGTTGCTCCTCTCCTCCTCGAGCTCTTAGGTTTTGATAGCAGTGCGATATGGCTTCTCAATCTGCTAATTTATGGGTATTATTGGGTCTGGGTTTAGCTGGAATTCTGCTAATGACTAAAAAGCTCAAGAAGAATATAAAACAAGATTTTGGAGCGTTCATCGAGAAACTTCAACTGCTTCCTCCGCCTCAGCCCCTTCCTCCAAAAGCCCCTCATCCTCTTACAGGCCTCTCTTTTGCCGTCTCTGACCTGTATCTATTTATCAACCTTTCACTTTCACTTCTATTTTAACATTTTTATTTTGTTTCATTCTATTTTACTTTATTTTCTTTGTTATCTTTGTGTTAACAGATTCGATATCGAAGGATACGTGACTGGTTTTGGGCATCCAGAGTGGGCCCGGACGCACAGTGCAGCTTCTCGAACGTCTACTGTGGTTTCCACCCTCGTCGAAGGAGGTGCCACTTGCATTGGCAAAACTGTGGTTGATGAATTTGCCTACAGGTCTCTATTTTTTTTTTTGGGGGGACGATTAACAGTTGTTTTTTGTTATTAATTTTCTGAATTTCCTGTGCTGGTACTCACTTCATTTTGCAGTATAAATGGAACAAATAAGCATTATGATACGCCTACTAATCCTGCTGCACCTTCACGAATGCCGGGTGGATCTTCTAGTGGGGCTGCTGTGGCCGTTGCTGCTGATCTTGTTGATTTCTCCTTGGGTGAGCTTTCCGTAGCCCAATTCTGCGTTATCCATGCATTAAAGATTAAAAAAAAGAAATTCCAAGTAAGCTTAACTTTGGAGGAGTCGAGCATTTTTATTTGTTATCGATAAATCTAGGCAGCCAAGTTCTTAGTTGGGATAGAATTTCTGTGCAACCGAAAAAAAAAAAAAGCATACATGTCTTTCAGTGATAATAATATGTTTCGTACAAGTCTCATATTTAATTGATGACAAGTGTTAATGGCATTAGTTTAGCTGTACTATTTTTTGCTTTGCATATAACTTTAAATTTTGAACATAACCATGCTAACTACGGCAGGTCCAAATTTGCTAGTTTTATTAATATGTCATCAGGCGCTTGCTACATGGCTTTTTTAATTTACATCAGATATTTTGACTTGTTTTTGTGTTTTTATGTTGTTTATGCTTAATTACCTAATTAAGCTACTGTCATGGAATTTTGAATAATTGATTCTCATATGAATTATTGGCAGGTATTGATACTGTTGGCGGTGTGAGGGTACCTTCTGCATTTTGTGGAATTTTAGGGTTCCGACCCTCCTATGGGGCTGTTTCCCACATGGGCATTATACCCATTTCAACAAGTCTTGATACTGTTGGTACGCATCACTGAAATTCTTATGTTCTTAATTCATAAATGATATGTTCCTGAGGAACTAAAACCATACATGTCCCAAGTGCTGTCTCATCTTTATGTTCTGTTGTATTGCTTGAGGAGATAGTAGGAATGTTAGTCCTTTGACTGCATATTATTTTTATTATTACATGAGGTTGTGCTAATTGTTTTCTGGACATGCTAAAATACATGATTTTATTTATTTGTTTTGAGAGAGCATGTTACTCTTTAGATTTGTGTTTGTGAAAGTTCAGTAAGATGAAGGTTACTTGGAAATTACATTCTGAAGTTTTAACATGTACATTGAAGAGCGATGAATTACAGTTATCATCTAAATTTAAACCGGTTTTATTTGAAAAGGAAGATGTTAGAAATACACTTGCTGGCCAAGTTTTCAGTACTTCCATTTGGTGAATATTTCATTGATATTGAGTTAATTCTATTTGACTTGCATTAAAGAGTGGATGTTATCTGAAAAGAAAAAGGAGAGACATAGAGGAGAAAACAGAGGCCTTTGTTTGGAAACCGCAAACTACTGACAAGTACATCTACGTAATTGCATTAGACTAATGCTCATTCAAGAGAATGTATTGAAGCAGAAGTGAATAAATTATGTCCATTATATATTTCGATTATACCATTCACATGTTGATTCATTGTTCAAGAAAATGAATGTTACTAATAAAATATTAGAATTATAATTCTCTTAAAATTCTTAGTTGTATTTAATAAAATCATCTTAAGCGCTTAAATATAACAAAAACATGACTCTATAAAAATAAAAGATGAAGCATTTATCAATTATGCATAATGTGATTTGATTTTATTGTTAGATTACACAGTCGTATGTTTCCAGCCGGTTATTGGTTGCTTCTTGGCAATATGTATGTAGAGTTAATTGACCAATATGATGCGGCCGTTAACGTGTGGCTTGGATTCCAGGAGTGGGATAGATATTCATGAATTTCTTCTACATTTTTGCTACTGTGGTACTGACGAAAATAAATTTAACGTCAAACAAACTTACAGTTTTGGTGTTATTCAGCCGATCTGTGAATGTAATGTATTTAATGACCTAAGTTTAATCTCGAATTGATAAATGAAGTCTTGCATGGCATTTTTGTACGTTTTGCAGACATCTTCTGTGCGTAGTGTAGTTCGTGTCTTATGCCTCCATTAACATTTCATTGCAGGCTGGTTTGCTAGGGATCCTAAAATTCTGCGTCATGTTGGCCATGTGTTGCTGCAACTTCCATTTGCAGCTCAACGTAGTCCGAGACAAATTATAATTGCTGATGATTGTTTTGAGCTCTTGAAGATTCCTGCTGACAGGGTTGTTCAGGTGGTAATTAAGTCAACTGAGAAGCTTTTTGGAAGTAAGTTCTTGTGCTTTGAACCTTTAATCATTAGCCTTTTTTTTAGGAAAATCCATTCAAGTTTTCTTTTTAAGCTCTTTTGCTTGCGTAACTTGGCATTTCTCTGATTTTTCTGTCAATAATCTTGTTCAGGACAAGTGTTGAAGCATGAAAACCTCGGCGAATATTTTGATTCTAAAGTTCCAAGCTTGAAAGGTTTTCACAAAACAAATGGTGAACTTCAAAATTCTTCAATGAGGATGGTTGCAAATGTTATGCGGTTAATCCAGCGGTGAGCTCACTTCTTTATGAAATAAGTGTGTTAAGAATCTGCATTGTTTCATGGCATGGCTAAGACTTGAGTGTTCCATGTCTCAACTTTCTTTTGAAGGTTATCACCCTGTGTCGTATGCTTGTCTGCTTATGTGAATATTGCTGATTGTGGTTTCATGATTCTGAAATAATACAATCTTGTCATCTAACTTCTCCTACATATTACCAAACTGCTTTGTGTGACTTAAATGTGAAACCATTGAAAATAGCTGTTCATTCAGCTGGCATGTTTAATATTTTTGACCTCCTTCTTGTTCGTGCTGCCATGTATTGAATAGTTCTTGCATTTTCCAATGCTTGGGCACTTGAGTAAAAGGATGGCTATGCTACAAGTGTAATGTAGGTGGGAAGGTCTGTCTTGGTGTTCCCATTTAGTATTTGAGGAAGTAGTTGCTAAATTTCTGGGTGGCCGCGAGGAGAAAGTACTTTAGAAGTAAGGTTGACCGATTAGATTATTGCTTCACAGAATTTTGATCAGGTGTGCGATGGGATGCGTGGCGAGTTCTTATTGGCAGGGCTGTGATGTGCCCCACAATTCTCCCAATGAGAAAATGCCATGATGGTGCACAGCGGCATGCACTTTATCAGCCCTCTTACTTCACATACAAATATAACTAATACCTTCACATGATAACTGATGTAACAATGAGTCAGCTACATAAGTTTGTTTTCTGTTTTCACTCGTTCCACTACTTTAATATACATAAGTTTGTATCAGATAGTTTGCCGGATAATTTTTATATATATTTTTATTGAAATGACAATCATTAATAGGGGGGTCGTAATATATAAAACCTGAAAGAAGTATTTTGTTGGGGAAGGTTTTGTCCTGAGATGAATCTATCTTATGGGGTGGGCCTTAATGTTTATATTTCAAGCACTAACTTAAATATGATATATGTGTAACAGAGGGGGGCCTGATAAGATGTTTCTCATGTCCCCTGATCCACTTTACTGTGAGTGGATAGAATCTGTTGATGTCAAGTTTGCACTATTGCATATGTGCATCATTTTGGCTTTGGGATTCAATCCTGTGAACGATGTTGATTGTATTCTGCTGGCATGGTGCGTGTAGAGAATTGCGTAATTAGATCTACATTTTTCATTCCCTTGCCTTTCCTCACTAGATAATGGATTAATTCAGTTTTTTATCTTTTCAAATGCAGATATGAGTTCAAAAATAATCATAATGAATGGATTGAATCAGTAAAACCTGCTCTTGATCCTGATGTCTCTGCAGAAATTGGAGAAATGTTGGAAATTTCAGAGACAGTGATAGAAAACTGCAAATCCATTCGGAATGAAATGCGTTCAGCTATCAGTTCTCTTTTGAAGGTAACATTTTTCACTAATAGTTGAACACGTTGTGCAATTGTATATAAGAGTGGTCACTTACATAATATATTTCTCTTGGTTTTGGTTGCTATAATAGAGCTGATATTCTGTATGTTAGTATACTTTTTTTTTAATGTGTACTCACTGAAAGAAATTAAGGTTGCTTTGCTTTTTTAAACTTCTTCCATTCTCAAAAGAGGCTATGGAAAATCACTGGACTTTTTAGGTTGTTAGTTAAGGTCAGCTCTATATGTGCTGGTATTTTTGTACCCAAGGAGATAGTCTAGGCTTCTTGAAGTAAAGCAAGAGGTCTGGTATCAAATATCCCCGACACCAACCTTGGATGGTGAGGTAAGTTTAATCTGTTTCTGTAATTAAGGTGACTTGGGAGGCATGTGTTGGTAGAACAAAGGCCTAATATGATTAAAATTGGATGAAAAGAGAACAGATAGTCAGAGTTAGGTTTAATCTGGTCTTGTGCTTGAGGTGGCTTTTGTCTTCACAAGGGTTAAAATAATAGAAATCGATAAAGAGAGGACAGATTCAAATCTGTTTTCAAAGTTTTCCTTAAGGAAATCTTTGGACAAATAATCAAAAAATAAATTTCGAGTAAAGGGGTGATTTTTGAAGAATCAATGACTCCGCACGCTTCGGGTCATTGATCACTATCAGTAATTTTGACTCGTTGCTACTTATTTTTTTTTTATTTTATGTCAAAAGTCTTTTTCATCTTGTTAAAAGTGCTGATACATTCTGGTCCTGTTGTATATCTTGCCTGGTGAAAACCTGTGATAGTGCGATAGTTTCACATGCACACTATGTTATGGTCATGGTTCCTCTGGGAATTGTTGTCGGTTTTCAGCTAGGTCTTATTTCATCCATTCTCTATAGAGACTGCTTAATGATTCCGCCATGCATACACTAGTTCTGAATTCTCATTTGGTTGCTTTTCTTTTTTCAAATTAAGCATTTTAACTTGCAAGTTTACTTTTATTTATTCTCTTGTGATCTTCCTTGGATCAACTTCGATCTTTGTCTGATTATTCGAATTTTGATGCTTTTACCAAAATTTTGATGATTATTCAAAAAGGAGAAACATCTTGCATCTGCTTTCAGTATCCATCCTTGGGGTTTTAGTTGACAAACTTTATTTTTGTTCTTTTAGTGAACAGAAAAGGTGGCATTCTAACACTGCTGTATTGACTATGCCTGTCTTATATGGTAATTTTTTAGGATGATGGTATTCTAGTGACTCCTACCGCTGCTTATCCTCCTCCAAAACTTGGTGGGAAGGAGATGTTATCAGAGGATTATCAGAACAGTGCATTCAGTCTGCTGAGTATTGCTAGTGTATCAGGCTGCTGTCAGGTGAAATACTGTGTGTGTGTGTCTGGACCAACAGTTTCATATGTCTTACATTCTCATACAGAAACAAGTTCTATGGTTTGCTTAGTTTCTTTTTTTTTTTTTTTTAATGGTAAGAATTTTGAAATTTTAATTAACTTTGTTTTCCTAATTTTTCAGGTCACTGTACCACTTGGATATTATGATAAGTGTCCTACATCAGTGTCCTTCATAGCCAGGCATGGGGGTGATCGTTTTTTGCTGGATACTGTGCAGAATATGTATGTATCTCTACAAGAGCAGGCTGATATTGCTACTAAATCTAAGCTGTCAACTAATACTTTCAACCAGAAACAATCTGCAGAGATTGCTAAAGAAAAGGTACATAACCACTGTCTATCTCTTATCGATTTTTAGTTGTCTTATTGCAGATTCTTCTGGTCCTTTGAAATAAATTTGAATTATATTATTTTGCAATTCATATAACTGGATGTTCTACTATGTGTATCTTTTCTTTTGATTTCTCTTTGTATGGTCATTTTTCCCCTGCAATGACAGTTGAGATTTCCTGGTTCTACTTTCTGGATATCCTCTGAATTTACTTTTTCTGATTTCATCTTTAATAAAAGCTTATTAATTTAGAAAAGTTCTATTTTATTAATTTTTTCTCTCAAAATTGTCCAAGGATTTTGCTTCTGAGTACATATGGTAACAATTTGAAGACTGTCAAGTCATTTGAAATGGATGTTGGTTGATCTGTATATGACAGGATGTCATGTTTTTTGGTCAACTATTGTAGCTTAGAAAAAATTTTTTGGCATTGGAAAAGTGGAAGTACCTGAGACTTTGATCTTTGGATTGCCTATTATGTTGAGTCCGTATTAAGTAAATTGATATGCTTTTTGAGATGCTCTCTTATTTTTAAATTCTTAAGGTATTTTTGGAGCTAGTGGATATCTTGTTTACCTTTTGTAAACTTTTATCTATAGACAATCTGCTTAACCTTTTTCCTCAAAAAGTAAATTGATATGTTGATTATGGTTTTCTGTCATCGGGAACCTTTTATTCTTTAATTTCAGAGTTCAATTGAAATATAGTCTCGTCTAATACGAAGAAGTAGCGATGTGGATTGCTACCAATCAATTTAGGGCCATTACAGGCATCAATCATAGTTTATGGTCTTTTAGATCTCTGTCTCTCTGCCTTCTTCTTGTGTTGAGGGGTGGGGAGCATAAAGTAGCTACTTTCAAGACTTGAACCTGCCTTTTTGCACTTTTCAGCCAGAATATCTTAAAATAAAAGCTGGAAATGACCCCAGCTCTCATATGGTTCATAATTTCTTTCTTATTTTGTTTGTTATTTGTGTCACTTGTAAATTTGAAAAATCTTCTTTTCACAGTTGATATTGAGGATGTGTGGGAGAAAATACCTTCACAGGGGAAAATGCAATTTGATTTTGAGCATGATTGTTGCTTTATTGTTTATATACTTGTTCGATTAGATTTTGTTGTGGATTTGCATTTTGCGTCTTTTGAAAATTCTTCCGACAGATGTTTGTGGGGAAAACTAAGGTGCAAGGAAATAAATGAGTACGGCATGTGGCACCTCTAGTCCAAAGAAACTACTGGAGACACTATGCTCTTGCTGTAATATTTTTGGGATCAAACCATTTGCCATTTAGAACAACTGTTATTTTTTTTGAAAAAAGGGTAGGGGAGGTTTTTTTTTTTTTTTTTTTGGGGGCGGGGGAGTGGGGGCGCGGGGGTGGTCTTGTGGGGGTGGTGGAATGCTGCATTTCTTGAATATGTGTTAGAAATCATGGGATGGGAATATTCACTTGTCTCACTTCAGAACTCTTATTTTCTTTGTTTGCAACGTCTGCTGCCTTGTGCTGTTATAAAATTAGTGTTTCATTGAGTAAGTTATAGAACCATGCAACTTTTAGATTCGCCCAATTTTAGTAGATCATATCACACCTGAGCCAATTTTGGGATGCATTCTACAATAGTCTTAAGCAACTAAGCAAAAACATTTGAAAGTAATCATTCTTTTCTTTTTGCCTTTTTCACTCCACAAACCAAATCTTATATGTTCTCCTAATCTATGATTTAAGGGAAACCAAGCATATAAAGATAAGCAGTGGCTGAAGGCTATTAGCTTTTATACGGAAGCTATCAAACTTAATGGAAATAATGCAACATATTACAGCAACAGGGCTGCAGCATATCTGGAATCCGGCAGGTATTTAGCATTCTTGAGACGTATATCTGATTGTTGACTTACAATATGTGCTTGATAATTTCATTTTCTCTCCATCCAGCTTCCTTCAAGCTGAGGCGGATTGTACAAAGGCAATCAACCTAGATAAAAAGGTGAGGTTTTCCTTAACTGTGAATTGTTTTGTTTGTGGAGCTCTTTAGTCCTATTCGTTTAGGCAATGCATCTGTGATCAACTTTGCGACTTTTGCCATAGAAAACATGTTCATTGCAAATATTATCACTGCAATCTAATAGACTCAAATCTGGCTGCCATACATAGTTCTGAATATCATTACTGTAACAGCATCAAGACAAACTGTGCTTCTTATGCAGCGAGATTTTGTTATCTGTATAATTTTATTGTTTTTTTTTTTTTTTGGTTGACTTCATAATGGATTGGTGATATTATGCATTTCCTTTTGACCCATTTCCTTTGTATTTGATTTTTGAATTTCGCAAATTGTTAAAGCATCTGCGTTATAGAATATAGCTTGTGCAGTGTATATTTCTTTTTAAAAAGTTTTTGAGATCCGCTCCTTCAAATACTACTATGGCAGTGGCCTATGCAATTTAGAAGTGGTTATATCCATGCTAATAAAATATCTTTAAGATTTATTCCTCCGATAGTTTGAGCTTAATCAATGGTAAAGAAGGCCTGTAGTTAGAGCTAATTTCCAGGAAAAATAGGTGACATGATGTGATCGATATTTTTGTTCACTGCAACCAATGGATCTGCCAAGTATTATGAGTGGAATTTATTTTAACATTATTTGGGAATATTTCTGCTGTATCTTAATCTGTATCCAAAGGGTTGTAACTTTATTTTTATTCTTTTTTCCCTAAAATTAGAATGTGAAGGCTTATTTGCGCAGAGGCACAGCAAGAGAGATGCTTGGATATTACAAGGAGGCAATTGAAGGTTAGTTATTTCCTCGCATGCGTTCATTAGCCTAGTATGTAGGGGGTTTTGTGTTAGTAAGTTATAGCATATTTGTTATCCAGACTGAGGATGGCAGTGTTTCTGGAATCAGCATTAACAGGACAAATACCGTGCTACGAGTGGCTTAATATAATTTAGTTTTTGTGGCTGTTCAAGAATGCATGTCTGGTGAAACGTAGAATAATATTAATTTTCTGCTATGGCAAAGTTGGCAATTTTGGTACATAGCACTGAGGATTGGCTGAGCAGTTTTTGTCTTGAGCTGTTTCTATGGTGCGTCTTGGAATTTAGGATTAATGTCTTGTTGACTGAATTTTGATTGATGGTACTTTTACCTGCAGATTTTTCATATGCACTGGTGTTGGAGCCCACCAATAAAAGAGCATCCCTTTCTGCTGATAGATTAAGGAAGGTGTTTATGTAGGTGATTGAAGTGTAATCAGGTTTCCAGAAGGTTCAGCCTCACAATCCGATGAAGTGAAACCATTTCTTTATCTCGAAAAAGCCATTGAAAGTTGATTGCCATACACCTCATGAGTTACACATACAAAAATTATTGCCCTTTCGCATTGCGATGAAAAGAAGAGTATATCCCTTGAGAATATATTAGAACTGACTTGTGCCGTGCAGTAATTAGTGATTTATTATGAAAATTTGTGAGTGCGGTCCAATTTTGTTTTCCGTTTATTTGTCTTAAATAATTTATATTTGAGTTGTAATTCTATCTTTTGAGAGGTTAGTTTAGGTCAATGATAAAACAGTGTAGCTTTTGCCCTTTTCATCTGGTAATCGTTTTTTTTTTCTTTTTTTTATAGCCTTAACTCTTTATCTAAATGACTTTCCCAGCCAGTTAGCTGTTAACTACATTCAGTTTGTATAACATCACATGCTTTAAAAGTTTATTTTGTTTCAAAAGTGCTAGCTTTGATCAGTAATTTTCGCTTCGAATAAAATGAACCTCCCACTTTTCTAGGGAAATTTATGTAATAACCATAAAAGTTTATATTTTAACTTTTGACACCTAAATTTTTCTCATCATTACGAGCTAAATATTTGTTTTTTTTATCAAATCGTCCTTGTTACTTTCAACAAATTACAAAATAAATACCATTTTTACAAATTCATCAAGTCTTTGCACCTCACTGAATCACTAAACATGATCACTCTCCACAAATTATCAAATTCATTAAATATAATATTACATAACTGAAAATATAATTAAATATAATTATCAATTGGAGAGCTTTTTAAGATTAGTTTATATTTTTGTACATTATAAATTTTTTGCCCAATTTGTTGCTGACATTCATTTATCATGCATAATCATAGTATGTAAGACGGGCATATAAAATATATCACATACTCATTGTATTATGTTTTGTAATGTATATTCATTTTTATTTTTTTATTTTTATAATTTTTTAGGTTTAATGGATTCAGTTGTTATAATAGTTGGTGAGAAATGTTGGCAGATAGCCATATAGAGCATATGAATAGCAAGAATAGAGCTTTTTTTATTTGGAAAGATTGCACAATTGATCAGTTTCTTACAAGATTGTATGAGATTTTATAGATAAATCTTAATTAATATATTATCACAGTAAAGGCAATTTAAGGTCTGGTTGTTCCACCCTACGTGCATGTTCACTACCCATGAACATATTTGATGATGAAATGGTCAAGATTGTGTTATATATAGTGATATGAACCCTATTAAGAACTGACGTGGCTCTAATCAATTTAGTCTCCAAGATTGAACCTAAACCTGGAATTGAATGAAACCGCGACTCAATGCTCAATAAAGAGACAAACCTTGATATGTGAGGACACTACAATTTGTTATGGATGATCTGATTGATAAGTAAAGAGTTTAAAACGCCACGAAAATCTGATAATTTCAAAGAGTTTTTTTAAAAACTAAAGAGAATTAACTCTCTCACCAATTCCATCAAAATTGATCTTTTCTGTTTATTGGGTGCGAGTACATTATATAAGGTTGGTTGCAAGATTTTTTGGAAGTAAATCCTAAACCAAAATTAAATTGGAATTTGAATCTAAATAAATAGGAAAGAATCTAAATCAAATCAGAATTTTAATCTAAGCGAATAGAAAAGAATTTAAATCAAATCATAATCATAATCTAAACAAATAGAAACGAATCTAAATCAAATCAAAATCCTAATCGGCTTAAATGTCTTACATTAATTAAAATAGAAACTTCGTAATTAAAAGAGAAATAACTAATTTGTTTCTCCACTAGCCTCCTTAAGAAATGAGAAAGTATCCAAAAAAGGAAAATAATATATTTTCCTGCCATAATGTACAAGCCAACTTCCTATTTCATGGAAGTGATTATTCGGAAACTTCAAGAGCCTAAATCATGCATTTATCATGTGCGATTCTTTCAATGGACCTCCACGAAGTTGATTGAGCCTAAGTTACTTGAATCAACCCATTAAGCGCTTCTTTGAATTTCATTGCTCGAGCTCTTGTCATGGGTCTGACAGGAAATTGAATAGGATTTGAATATGCCTCATCCCATGTACTTGACACAGTTTTGTCCTCAATCTCATCATACAGGTTCTGACATGGTCAACTATGGGCATTTTCCTATTTGTTACCATATCAGCTAGAGTTCCAAACCAAGATCCTATGATGAGAGAAAGTTTATTTTAGAACAAATATCTCTCTCCCCTAATATTCAAGAAAAGATGTTACCATAAATGATGTCATTGCAGCACCTTTACTCTCCACTTCACTATAATGATGACACTATTGATGACAATAACTGTATGTTAGCAGATGTTTAAGAAGATGTGTTACCACTAGCAATGTCTTTGGATCAACGTTACTTGCCATTCCGCAGCAATGGTGATCCAATTGATAACATCAACAACACAAAAGTGGATAATATTTGTGTGAAATCATATAATAGTCCTATTGAGGATCATTTCAATAGTTTAGTTGATGATAGGGGCGGCGGTTTTTTCGATATTCATATTAATGAATGAGGGTGACTATGATATTCTTATTAATAATAGAGATAAGGGCGGGAAAACGATTCAGTTTTTGCTGAACCAAACCGAAAAAACTTGGTTCGGTTCTATGAGCAAAAATCAAATGGTTTAAGAAGTAACGAACCGATTGGTTTTTGTTCGGTTCAGTTTTAAACCGAACTGAGCTAAAAAAACCGATCGGTTGGGTCCAATTTAATTTTAAATATTTTAATGTAAAATATATAAACCTAAAATCAAATTTCAATTACAAAAAATCAAAACCATAAATCTGTAAATCACAATTGCATATCTTTCCCTTGCGTCTCTCCCTTACGTCTCTCCCTCTCCTCATGGCGCAGCCCCTTAGCAGTGGACATCTTCCCCTATCGTGCGTGCACGAAGCGGTTTAGCTCGGCCCCTCTCGGTCTCTACCTCCCATCTCTCCCTTGCCTCACACCATGGTGGGCGCCTAACATAGCCCTTCAGCAGCAGCACAACCCCTCCCATCAAGCACGGCGACATCGTCATTAGCCCCTAGCACACGATCATCTTGGGTGCTGCAGCCTGCAGGTGTCTATCTTTTTTTTAATTTATGCCATGGCCCAATGTTTGTATACTCTTTAGTTGTTGTTAAAGGTTGATTTTGTGGATTGCTAGTGTGTATAATATATTTTTTAGTGGACTTAAAAATGGTAGGTAGATATAGTGGTTGTTGCTTATGGCAGTGAAATGGGTTTATTGTATATTGCGGCCGAGAATCCATTTGCGACAGAATATTATTTCTTAGTATCTAGTAGTTGGATTTAAAGTTTAGAAACAAATGTATTATACTTCTATCAATGAAAAATTGAAAATAATATTTATTATTTAACTTATTTGGCATAATGATTAATGAACTTATTTGGCATAATGATTAACAACTTAATTAGCTTCGTAAGGTTGCAATTTGATATTGGCAATTTGGGATGGACGTTTTAAATTAAATTAACAATGATTGGAAGTAAATTATGATATGTTGGCATAACTTGTTAAATTAAATTAAATTAAATTATGATATGTTGTCTAGTAGTTAAATTAAATTTAAGTGATCTTTTTCATTTTAATACTTGTTAAATAAATCAATATTACTTATTTATTTTTATTTTATTCATTTTATATATCTATTTATTCAAGAGTTCAAGACAACCTTGATTCTGTAGCCGATGATCTTGAGCGTGAAGTTTAAGTTGATGATAATGAAAATGATTCACCAACAATTGTTACTAGCGGAAACAAGAGGAAAAAGTCTACATCATCCAAACAACCACTACCAAGGAAAAAAATGGCTCCAAGATCAATAGTGTAACAACATTTCACTAGACTTCCAGATAATAATAAGAAGTGTAAATGCAACTACTGTGGTAATAAATTTGATTGTGGCACGATAAGGTAAGGGACTAGCATTTTGAGGACTCATTACCGAGAAAGGTGTAAAAAGTACAAGAACTTTCAGAAGGACCAAACGACTTTAACTCAAGATGTCGGTAGTGATGAAATTGTGGCAAGAAGATTTAGTCAAGATGCTTGTTGACGAGCAATTGTAAAGATGATTATTCTTGATGAATTGCCTTTTTATGTTGTGAAGAATCCGAGTTTTAAACGCTTTTGTGTGTGGCTGCTCCTAAATATCTTCTTCCATCATGAAGAACCATTACTATGGATACTCTTGATATGTATGTCGAGGAAAGGCTAAGTTGAAGAGCTTATTGGTTAGGAATAAGTAGAAAGTATCTTTGATCACTAATATTTGAACTTCCATTACAACAGTTAGCTACATGGTCATCACAGCTCACTTTATTGACAAGGATTGAAATTTACATAGAAAGATTATCAACTTTAACATTGTTAATGATCATTCATCGGAAACAATTCTTAAGCAAATTGAAAAATGTTTAATTGACTGGGGTATAGAGCGAGTGTTTACTGTAACTATTGACAATGTAAGTCCAAATGAGGGTACTCTGATGTACTTAATTGATAGACTAAAGACTTAGAAGTATGATGCCTTAGTGTTGAATGGAGATTATTTGCATGTTCGTTGTTATGCACATATATTGAATTTGATTCTTACTAAAAGGTTGAAGGAATTTGAGCCGAGTATAGTTAGTGTTTGGAATGCTGTGAAGTAAGTGCGATCTTCCACTGCCAGGATGCAAGCATTTCAAATTCGGTTGCAATAAGAGAAGATTAATTGCCAAGGAATTGTATTTTGGATTTTCCTACTAGATGGAATTCTACATATTCCATGTTGAGTGCAATATTGAAATTTACGTCGACATTTGATCGGATGGCACTTGAAGATAAGCTTTATAATGATTATTTCAATGAAAAAGAGGGTAGGAAGAAGAAAATGGAGGGGCCACTGTTGTACAGTGATTGAGAGAGTGCTCGTCGTATAGTTAAATTTCTGAAGACTTTTTTACTTTCGAATTTTTTTTCTTCTTTGAAAGTAACATCAAATCTTTGTTATACTTTTGAATTTTGATATATGATATGGAATTTATTTTAGCTTTATCAACATTGTTTTTTTTTTTGTTAGGTAACATCGAATACTTGTTACAATTTCATACGTCAAATTGAACAATCTTTTGAATCGTTGTCTGCTAGTAATGATGGCCTTTTGGGTTTGATGGCTATTAAAATGAAGGAGAAATTTAATAAGTATTGGGAGGGTTGTTTCAAGATAAATAAATTGTTGATTGTTGCTTCTGTACTTGACCCCAAGGAGAAAAATGAAATTCGCAACACATTGCTTTGAGAAATTATATCACAAGGATAGTGTCAAATGTGTTGAGATGAAGGAAATAGTCAAAGATTTGTTGACTAAGCTTTATAAGTCTTATAATGCACAATACAAATTGGGTGGTAGTGTGAGTGCAAGTGAAAGTGCAAGCGGAAGTACAAGTGGAAGCCAAACTTTGGCTATTGGAACTGGAAGTGGTTTGAATTTTTGGGATTTAGGTGATGATGATGATATTATGATTGAGGACCATTTCTCCGAATTCAGTAAAGCAGTTGCGGTTAGTGAAGGTAGCTCGGAATTGTCAAATGAGTTGGATCTTTTCTTGATGGAGAAGACTGAAAAAATTGTAAAAGGTAATTTGGTCACTAAATTCGACATTTTGTTATCGTGGAGCGTAAATAGGGCTAATTATCCAATTTTGTAAAGTATGGCAAGGGATGCTCTTGCTCTTCCGGTGTCTATTGTTGCCTTCGAGTCTGCCTTTAATATTGGAGGTCATATTCTAGATCAATATAAAAGTTCTTTGACTCTGGACATGGTTGAGGCATTGGTATTGTTACAGAATTGGTTGCGGTTTTCTCTTTTTGTGGATACAATAGCAGACTTAAATAAATTAGTTGAAGACAACGAGTTTATGGATTAGCTTGCAAAAGGTATGTTTTATTTAAATTTAATTTAAGTTTACTTTTAAAGCATTATGACCTTATACAATTTGCATAATTTTAATTTATTTTTTAAGTAATATGAACCTTGTCCAATTTGTTAATTTTTTTTTATGTAAAACTTCGTAAATCAACAACGGCCGACTAACTTGATAGATCGACATGAAAACTGCAGTTCAACATAAATAATTTTTAGGTAATAAAATTGATATGCATTTATTTGTTATTAAATATCACTTCATTTTAGTTGGTTTAATTATTTAGTGCTTTGGCCACTTTGAATTTTGATCTAGGTGATATGGATAGTGGATGTAGTTGTGGCTTGTGTGTTATGGTGGATGTAGCTATGGCTTGTGTTATGGTGGAGTTTTATCGAATGTTGATGCACTATTGTGGACTGGTTATATTTTATTTTTTGTTGCCATGGACTTATAATTTGTAGTAGACTTTTAAGTTCAAGCATGTTTATGAATTGCGACTATTCTGTATTGGAACTTATTATTTTTCTTTTGATTTGAGGGTTTCATATTTGTTTATTTATATATAGTGTTATTATGTGTGTAGAGTGTAGTTGATACTTGGTAGTTAATGTAAGTGTAAACTGCAAAATTTAGTAAAATTGTGTGGAAACTATAAAATCTGATAATATTAGGGGTAAAGCTGTAAAATCAAGAAAATGAAAAATTTAAACTGAACTGATTAGTTTGATTCAATTCCTAAATTCGGTTTGTATTCAGTTCATCTCTTTGAGAATCGATCGGTTTTGGTTTGATTTGGTTCAAGTCTCGAATCAAACCAAACCGGCTATTGTACAATGATATTAGTGTGGGAAAGTTGTTTTCAAGAAAAATAAGTTAATACTTAAACTACATAAATTTCTCTTGAGGAATTAGCTTTATTTTAAGATTGCAAGGTCTATAACAACATGTTTCGTGGCCCAATTGTTCTTCATAATCATGTAAGTGATGTCTTTGAGCAATGAGAGGTTTGAATGTGGAGAATTTTCATTAGGTAGTAAGGAGATTTGATATTATACACAATTGTTCTAATATGGTATTGCTTAATGGTCTTTGTCAAGAAAGAAGCCGAGTCGTCGTTCATATTCTAATGAATAAATTTATTTATGAAAAACGGATATACACTCCGAATGACATCAAAGCAGACACGCAGCAGGAGTACAATGTCTAGTTAACATACTAGTAGGCATATCGGGTCAAAGAAATTGCTCTTGAAATAATATAAGTGAATCTAGAAGAGTCATACTACTTGATTCTTAGACACTTTCATGTTTTGACCGTAAAAAATGAGGGTACAGTTACTCACTTCAAACTAATGGAAATAATAATTTCATATTATACTACTTTGTAGCGATTTGATCTTGCGTCAATGATTTTATGCAGAGCATTTGTCCAGTGATTACTGTAGACATTACTCATCTAAAGGGCTATAACGCAGAACAATGTTTAGGGCAACATGCTTGGATGAAAATAATCAACTGTATTTGTAGGCCATCGGGTTTCAGGATTTATAAAACAATAATGCTTAGGAATGATTTATGATAAAGTGACATGGAGCAATTGGCAACAGGCCAGAGTTAGTAATTATTTCTTATCGATGCACTTTCATCGGGTTTCAGGATTCATAAAACAATAATGTTTGATAGCTTGCCTTTGCTCATGTAATTGTTGCTTGCCTAACCATCTGTGTGGATTACATAAGCCTTTGTTCTAATTTTTACACCAAGAAATCATTGGTGACGGCTTGTGTACAACCAATATGGCCAATTGGCGATGTGGCATCTTGGGAAGTTTTAGAGCACATTCGAGAGTTGAAGGCTAACCCACCAATCGAAGCACCACCATTTAATTGTCGTCCGGAGCTTAGAATACCTTCTGCGGGTGAGGACTTAAACTAGATATTCGTGAGATATTGATAGTGCAAAGAACCTAGGCATAACCATAAGAAATATTGGAATCCAAACTAGTAGCATAGCTCCAAGTAATTATGCATCTTGAACTCTCTTTTTTTATACTGTAAAATTATGTCTAATGAAGTATTTTATTTATTATTACAAAATAGTTATAAAAATTAATTATAAAAAAATATTGGTATAACTTTTTGATTTATTTACCATGTAACCAGGAAGTAATATAATAAAACATTATATCTACTTATATGCGTTAAAAAAAAACTTTCACGGCAATGTTACAAAAATTCATACATCAGTTTGAATGATTACAATGGCGTACAATCTTAATATCGCAATTAAATATAACTATAACAATCTTCTTCCTAGAGTTCTACCCAAGGCTACTACCAATATCAAGTTTGAGCTTAAGTGCATTGTAAACATTAACATAAAAATGCCACAATTGCTATTATTAGGATCTTTTGTGGCATATCTTTAACTGTTACGGTTTGCACTCATATTATTCTCAGATCAAATGTTGTAAAATCCAACTTCTTCTAGCCATCAAGGAAAGATCACTTAAATTGGCTTCAATAGGTTCTTGTACATTTTAAAATTATGAACTTTCAACATTGAGTCATAAATTCACACCTTTTTGCTACGAAGGTCCGTTCAGGTTGGTATCTAATAATTGCCACCTAGGTTTATTGGAATGATACTTGCATATGAAAATTATCTTAAATGTATTATTTTTGTTGTGTCTAAAATCCTTAAAAAGAAATAAAGTACATTGGCTTGTCTAGCAATTCACACCACATCGACCTCCTTGAATTGTGTCAACATGATGTCTAGCCGCCAATGAATATAGCTATTTAAGTTGTTGTTATATTTTAATGAATTGACATCACATTTACTATCGTTCTATAGTCACTTCAAGAACACTGGTACATATATTACATGAAAAATAAGAAATTAACAAGACTTCAAGTCTGACAGAGTTGTCGAAGCTCTTTAAAATAAATACTGATTCACCTAAACTAACTTATAGAAATAGTGGAACCAGGTCGAATCCCAAGAGAACTATGCAATTAATTTCTCAAAGTTAAAATATATGTATATAAAGTAAAAAAAAGGGTTTTGAATTGTTGAATTAAAATCTAAAATTAAATTAACAAGAAATTAATAATAATAAAAAAAAGGGTAAAATATTTAAATTAAACAAAAATCAATCTTACCAAACTTCCAATCCAAGGGTGTAAATTCCATCCAATTGCAATTTTGTTCATAGGCAAAAAATATAAATTACTCAATCCAAGAACTTAGTCTACTTTATCGGAAAAGCCGCAGAAAGCAATTATTCTCCTAATATAATAGACTCAAACAATCGCTCAAATCAAATCTTATCATTAATTTAACTGGGCATCATCGTTCCATATCAAATTAAATGATAGCATTAAGAATAGTGAGAATGACTAAAACAAAATTAATTAATTCAGATTATTCCAATTTAATCAATTTCGTATCTTTATTTCCCTAGAGCCTATCATGCAAGCTATGTAATTGTGGCCATCAATATACTCACACATGAGCCAACTCTTCGCTACTTAATTCAATCATTCATGACAATTACGGATCACAAACTCATGACTAGCGATAGAAAAATAAATATTGAATTAAGGCGTCAATTTAATCAATATAAATAATTCATAGAAAATAAGAACAGGAAGATAAAAATTACTTGGATTGAAGAAATTCTTGTTTAGTCCCAAGCCTCACAAAATTACAATCGGAATCGATTAACCCTTGAACCGGAATAAAACCTTAGCCACACATGGTGGACAAACAAAATCAAAAGTTATTATTTTTTTATTACCCAGAACCAAATTGCAGCCGTCCCTCTTGCCAAATAAAGAAAAGAAAACGGTAGCTCCCTTGCAAAAATAAAGAAAAGAAAACGCTGGCCCCCTTCCTTTCCAAAAAGAAGTTTTTAAACCTAAATAAAATAATAATAATTCCTAAAACAACCTTCCTAATATTAATTCTAATCTAATAAGGAAACCTCAAATAAAGGGGAATCCAAACAAATAAAGTCCTAAATAAGATGGGAAATATTTTTTTTCCTCTCCAACACCTCTAAAATAACGTAAATAATATAAAAATAAGTTCCACATGAATTTTAGCTTCATAATTCGTAATTCTCCCAAGTCAGCTTTCACCATTTTCTCCAAGAAACATTGAATTTCGCCAAGAAAGCCAAAAACATGCTTTTTGCCCAAATTCCATCATAACATCCATGTTCCATCTCCTAAATCAAATCAAATACAATTACCACAAATTAGCACAAAATCAATCAAAGTACGAGGGAATTAAACAAAATATAGTATAACTATTTATAACGTATCAAATTCCCCCCCACCTAAACCATGCTTGTCCTCAAGCATGCCTCAAATCAACATACCAATCCTCCTCTTTACCTCATTTCATGCCATTCAATATCCAAGAATACCAATAAAGCTAAACACACATCAATGAGTTGAATCATAGTGACAATCAAGAGAATAAGCATTCATAGGATAGAATTTGTAACAAAAACTCAAGCATCTCATCAACTCATCAAAATCAAATGCAACAAGACTTAACACCCTCACATGGTTTCGCTCAATGCTCTCAAAGTGTTTGGGGTGCGTGTTTTACTTTTAAAATCAAAACATAGCATATTATTACCATAGGCTTGCAAATGAATCAAATCTCCACCACTACATATGAATACGACGCAAAAAAATCAAAGGGACTTAACAAGGGTTGAAATAGGGCTTAGGTAAAGGTATGGTAAAAGGAAAAAGAAAAAAAAAAAAAAGGGTTTAACAATCAAGACAAAGAGTTAAGTGCATGCATGATTTAGATGCCGCACAAACAAAATAAAGAAACACACTACCAAAACAATGAAATTTATCCCCATATTTAAGCACTTAAAACACTTGGAGAAACAATTTGATAATTCAGTTGCTTTTGCAAATAATTCTCCAAGCATCAAATTAAGGGAATAAATTTCACAAAACAAAAAAAAATTATTCCTTTTTCTCTTTTTTTTTTCTTTTTTTTTCTTTTTTTTCTTTCTTTTTTTCTCTTTTTTCCTTTTTTTTTCTTTTTTTTCTCTTTTTTTTTTTTGGAAGATGCAATTACTTCACTCTTGTATTGACAAGGTAGAAAGAAAACAAGACAAACAAAAAGGCTTTGGGGTCAAACAATGTGTTAGAGACAAACAAAAAGGAAAAATAGGCTCAAAGTGGCTAACTGAGGAAAAAAAACGGGTATTTTAGAGTCTAAGAATTGGTTACACCTAATTGCCCTTATCATACTTAAGCATCAATTCAAAAATGTGGTCTCAACATGCATTCACAAGCAAGTTCTAGAATAAACACACTAAGTTTGATACACTCAACAAAAATGAACGGAGCAAAAATGTAATGAGTTGCTCTTAGGCTCAAAAGCTCACTAGAGTGTCTATTTTGCATCAAGTCTTGTGCACTTTTCAATCAACAAATTAATGAGACACCATCGACAATTTTAAAGAAAAATACTATTCATACTTATCTCTTTCATGCATTAAAACTCAAAACAAAGATGTATCCCTAACTTACAAGGTATTCAAAGATATTGAAAAGACTCAAGGTTTGAACAAGAAAAATTAGCACATATGACTTAAAGCATACCAAATCAAATACAAAGCACAAAAATAACAAGGAAAGATAGGAAATTATGAACATGCCAAAATCCTCCCCCACACCTAAATAATACATTGTCCTCAATGTATCAACAAGTAAATTGCTCACAAAAAAAAAATGAAAAGTAAATGAGAAAGGAAGAAGAAACTCCCCTAAATGTGAGCAATGTGGACCCGAATGACCGAGGGAGAGGGTGCTAAAGAAAGCTGTAAAATGGCGTGAGCATGCTCTATTAAAGTTAATCGCCTGTCCAAAATATATCTTCTTCATCAAAAACATCTAAAAACTTAAAATAAAATTAACAAAAGTAAAGAAAACCCAAAAATAAAATAAAATAAAATAAAATAAAAATAAATAAATAAATAAATAAATTCAAAAACAAGAATAAAGGGAATATTTGGGTTGCCTCCCCTCTAATAGCGTAATTTTTTTAACGTCGTTTTGCTCGACGGAGTCACAAAGCGAATCAAGCATCCAAATAATGAGGATGGCCTAAATTAACTCCAAGGAGACATGGAGTAATTTCACCCTCATGATAGATTTTCAACCTGTGGCCGTTCACTTTAAAAATCTTGTTTGAGTCCAAGCTCTTAATCTCCACTGCACCATAAGGAAACACATTAACAACAACAAAAGGACCAACCCATCTAGAACGAAACTTACCAGGCATAAGCTTCAATCGAGAGTTATATAGCAAAACTTTCTGACCAATCTCAAATTGCTTCCGAACAAGCATGTTATCGTGAAACAACTTGGATTTCTCCTTATAAATTCTCGAGTTCTCATAGGCATCCAACCGCAATTCCTCTAACTCTTGCAATTGCAAAAATCTCGACATAACGGCTTTGTCTAAGTCCATATTACATCGCCGCACCGCCCAATAGGCTTTGTGCTCGATTTCCACCGGTAAGTGACATGCTTTACCAAACACAATTCGGTAAGGGGACATACCTATTGGAGTTTTGTAAGCCGTGCGGTAAGCCCAAAGAGCATCATCTAAGCGAAGGCTCCAATACTTTCTTCCCGGATTCACCGTCTTTTCCAAAATAGATTTAACCTCTCTATTGGAGACTTCGGCTTGTCCATTAGTTTGAGGATGATATGCGGTGGCAACTCGGTGATTCACTCCATATTTCTTCATCAAAGCTTCAATCGATCTATTGCAAAAATGCATTCCTTGATCACTAATAATTGCCCTTGGAATTCCAAACCTAGCAAAAATGTTAGCCTTGACAAAACCTACAACAGCTTGAGAGTCATCAGCTCTGGTGGCTTTTGCTTCCACCCATTTCGAAACATAATCCACAGCCAAAAGAATATAAGAAAAACCACAAGATGATGGCAAAGGACCCATAAAATCAATGCCCCATACATCAAATATTTCACAAATAAGAATTGGAACTTGAGGCATTTCATTCTTGCGTGTTAATGCTCCTACTCTTTGGCATCTCTCACAACTTTTGCAAAATTCATATGCATCTTTAAACAAAGATTCCCAATATAACCCACTATTTAAAATTTTCCTAGCAGTCCTTCTAGGTCTAAAATGTCCTCCACATGCATAATCATGGCAAAAGGCTAAGATAGATTGGAATTCATTTTCAGGCACACATCTTCTAATCATTTGGTCAGAACAATATTTCCAAAGGAAAGGTTTGTCCCAAACATAGTACTTAGACTCACTCTTAATCTTAGCTTTCCTAGACTTACTAAGACTACTAGGTAGACTTCCCGTAACCAAATAATTTACCATATCAGCATACCAAGGAATCATACCTTTTAGTTGGAACATATACTCATTTGGGAAGTCCTCATTGAAAGGTGTATCATCTTCCTCCCTTATCAATCGACTCAAGTGGTCAGCAACAGAATTCTCCACTCCTTTTCGATCCTTTATCTTCAGGTCAAACTCTTGGAGAAGCAAAATCCACCGAATCAGCCTTGGTTTTGATTCTTTCTTGGTCAAAAGATACTTCAAGGCTGCATGGTCAGAATACACAACAACTTTAGAACCAAGCACGTAAGAACGAAATTTATCCAAAGCAAAAACAATTGACAAAAGCTCCTTCTCTGTAGTGGAATAATTGCACTGAGCAGGATTTAAAGTCCTGGAAGCATAATAGATGACATGACTTTTCTTATCGATTTGTTGGCCTAAAACCGCTCCCACTGTATAATTGCTTGCATCGCACATGATCTCAAAAGGCAAGTCCCATCGAGGTGGTTGAACAATTGGCGCACTAGTCAATAATTCTTTGAGCTTATCAAACGCCGCTTTGCATTCCTTCCCAAACTCGAATTGAACTTCCTTTTAGAATAAATTTGTCAAGGGTAAGGCAATTTTGGAGAAGTCCTTGATAAACCTGCGATAAAACCCTGCATGTCCAAGAAAAGAACGCACTTCCCTAACATTGGTAGGGTAGGGTAAGTTTGCAATTATATCTACTTTTGCCTTATCAACTTCTATACCCCTTGAAGAAATCACATGTCCTAAAACAATGCCTTGGGTTGCCATAAAATGACACTTTTCATAATTTAAAACCAAGTTAGTATCTATGCATCTTTTCAAAATCTTGGTTAAATTATCTAAGCACTCATCAAATGAATCCCCATATACATTAAAATCATCCATAAACACTTCAATGCAATTCTCAATATATTCAGAAAAAATACTCATCATGCATCTTTGAAATGTACCTGGAGCATTACAGAGACTGAAAGGCATTCGCCTATAGGTATAAGTTCTAAAGGGACAAGTAAATGTTGTCTTTTCCTGATCTTCCTGTGCAATAGGAATTTGATAAAAACCTGAAAACCCATCAAGAAAACAAAAGAAAGACTTTCCAGCTAATCTCTCTAGCATTTGGTCAATGAAAGGTAGAGGAAAGTGATCTTTTCTAGTGACTTGATTAAACTTCCTAAAATCAATACACATTCTCCAACCATTTTGCACACGCATTGGTACAAGTTCATTATTCCAATTCTTTACCACAGTTATTCCAGTTTTCTTTGGAACAACATGAATCGGGCTTACCCATTCACTATCAGAGATTGGATAGATTATACCTGCATCCAGCAACTTGAGAATTTCTTTCATCACCACTTCCTTCATAGCTGGATTCAACCTCCTTTGAGGCTCCCTTGATGGTTTAGCATCCTCTTCAAGTAGAATCCTGTGCATGCAAATTGATGGACTAATGCCTTTTACATCGGCTAAAGTCCATCCAATTGCAACCTTGTAATCCTTCAAAGTTTTAACCAAACTTTCTTCTTGCTCCTTTGTGAGTCCTTTCGATATGATCACGGGCAATGTTTCCCCTTCACCTAAATACATGTATTTAAGGTGATCTGGCAAAGCTTTCAATTCCAGTTTTGGTGCCTGCACAACAGAAGGTAACATCTTGTTAGTAGTAGAGGAAATTTCAGTATTAGAATTTATTGGCTCTGATAATGCTGCTGAAAATAATTCTTCTACACTAAGTTCATCCAAAATTTCTTCTAAATTAGATTGTGCATCTAATGCTAGCTCATTCCCAACACTTTCTTGGGCAAAAACATCCTGCACAATAGAATCAATCACATCAATCTGACAAAGAGAATGCACATCAGTAGGGTGTTTCATAGCATCAAAAATGTTAAACTTAACAATCTCTCCATCAAACTCGACAGAGAGAGTACCCTCATCTACATCGATCTTTGTCTTGGCAGTTTTCATGAAAGGTCTCCCTAACAAAATCGAAGCCGATTTTGAAGAGGGATTACCCTCCATCTCTAAGATGTAAAAGTCTACAGGAAATATAAGCTCATTAACCTGCACCAAAACATCTTCCACAATCCCAAGTGGGTGAATATAAGAACGGTCAGCCAATTGAATAACTACACCAGTCTTTTGCAAATCATTTAACTTTAACTCTTGGTAAACAGAAAATGGCATGACATTAATTGAAGCTCCTAAATCTAGCATAGCATGCTCAACTTTCTTTTCGCCAATCACACAAGGTAATGAAAACATACCTGGATCCTTGCATTTTTCTGGCATATTCTTTTGCAAAATTGCTGACACATTTTTACTTACCTCAACCTTCCCATTTTCTTTCATCTTCCTCTTGTTGGTGCACAACTCTTTCAAGAACTTTGCATATTTAGGAATTTGCTTGACCGCATCCAATAAGGGGATATTGATTTGCACTTTTCTAAACATGTCCAGAATCTCCTTTTCTTGCTCATCTTCTTTAGGTTTAGCTAACCTGCTCGGAAAAGGAGGTGTAGGAGTGTAAGATGAAGGAGATAAAGGAGGATCGAATTTTAGCCCTTGCCTTGTTTTAGAAGGAGCTTCTTCATCTTCATCTCTCTTGCCCATTTCAGTTTCTTTAGGTGGAGTTGACCCCGAAGGAATTTCCTTTCCGCTTCTCAGCGAAATTGCACTACAGTTCTCCTTTGGGTTGACTTCTGGCTGTGAAGGTAACTTTCCAGAATTTTGAGCTTCTAACTTACTAATTGACGTAGCCAATTGAGCAATTTGGTTGCCTAAATTCTGGATACTTGTCCTTGTTTCCTGTTGAAGTTGAAGAGTACTGTTAGCAAGATTCTTAACAATATCTTCCAAAGACATACCTGAGTTTGGAGCTTGAGTCTGTGTAGGGATTGGAGGCGGTCTAGTGAAGTTCTGAGGAGGTAGCCTTTGTTGTCCTCCTTGGTTTCCATAGCTAAAGTTAGGATGATCTCTCCATCCAGGATTGTAGTGATTCGAATAGGGATCATACTTCCTTTGAGCGTGACCAGGAAACCCACCTACGACATTGGCTTCTTGTGTGGAGTCTTGTTGCAATGTGGGGCACGACGTTAGGATGCCCATGAAGTGAGCATATTCCACACGCCTTTGCTTTTTTGCAATTGCCCTATAGCCATTTGACGAACCAAAGCAGTTAAATCAGAAATTTGATTTTTAAGATCACTTACCTCATTAACTTGCTTGATAGATCCTCCACCCGCTCTTGTACCAAATTGCTGAGAATTTTCAGCCATGTTCGAAATCAACTGTTTGGCTGCTTCAGGTGTCTTATTCACTAAAGCTCCACCACTTGCTGCATCAATCATACTCCTATCCATTGGCAACAATCCCTCATAGAAATATTGGATAAGGAGTTGATCAGAAATTTGATGGTGAGGAAAACTAGCACATAATCTCTTGAATCGCTCCCAGTACTCATACAGCGTCTCCCCAGTGATCTGTGTGATGCCATAAATCTCCTTTCTAATATTGGCAGCTCGTGAAGCAGGAAAGAATTTCTCCAGAAATAGCCTTTTCATCTCATTCCACGTGGTGATAGAACCGGAAGGTAGATAATAGAGCCAATCTTTAGCTTGATCCTTCAAAGAGAAAGGAAAAGCTCTAAGGTTGATTTGCTCCTCGGTCACCCCATGTGGTTTCATTCCAGAGCAAACAATGTGAAATTCTTTCAAATGCTTATGAGGATCTTCACCTGCACAACCGCGAAAGGAAGGAAGTAAATGAATCAAACCATATTTTAATTCAAAATCATTAGCAATATTAGGAAAAGTAATGCATAAGGGTTGTTGATTCAAATCTGGTGCTGCGAGCTCTTTAAGAGTTCTGTCTGCCATCTCTTCTTCAACTTCGGCAAAAATAGATGTACCACCAGTAGTTAAATCTATCTCCGCTTCTTTAAGGCGACGTTTTCTCTCTCTAGTCTCTTTTCTCAATTGACGTCTTTGTCTTCTCGATTTCAGATTATACTTTGCAAATTAGTAGTCCGAAAGAACGAGTCATAAACTAAATCGAACAAACAAATGAAACAATGAGAAACTAAAAATAGTTCCCAAGAATAAATACGCCAATTTTGACAGAGTCGTCGAAGCTCTTTAAAATAAATACTGATTCACCTAAACTAACTTATAGAAATAGTGGAACCAGGTCGAATCCCAAGAGAACTATGCAATTAATTTCTCAAAGTTAAAATATATGTATATAAAGTAAAAAAAGGGTTTTGAATTGTTGAATTAAAATCTAAAATTAAATTAACAAGAAATTAATAATAATAAAAAAAGGGTAAAATATTTAAATTAAACAAAAATCAATCTTACCAAACTTCCAATCCAAGGGTGTAAATTCCATCCAATTGCAATTTTGTTCATAGGCAAAAATATAAATTACTCAATCCAAGAACTTAGTCTACTTTATCGGAAAAGCCGCAGAAAGCAATTATTCTCCTAATATAATAGACTCAAACAATCGCTCAAATCAAATCTTATCATTAATTTAACTGGGCATCATCGTTCCATATCAAATTAAATGATAGCATTAAGAATAGTGAGAATGACTAAAACAAAATTAATTAATTCAGATTATTCCAATTTAATCAATTTCGTATCTTTATTTCCCTAGAGCCTATCATGCAAGCTATGTAATTGTGGCCATCAATATACTCACACATGAGCCAACTCTTCGCTACTTAATTCAATCATTCATGACAATTACGGATCACAAACTCATGACTAGCGATAGAAAAATAAATATTGAATTAAGGCGTCAATTTAATCAATATAAATAATTCATAGAAAATAAGAACAGGAAGATAAAAATTACTTGGATTGAAGAAATTCTTGTTTAGTCCCAAGCCTCACAAAATTACAATCGGAATCGATTAACCCTTGAACCGGAATAAAACCTTAGCCACACATGGTGGACAAACAAAATCAAAAGTTATTAATTTTTTATTACCCAGAACCAAATTGCAGCCGTCCCTCTTGCCAAATAAAGAAAAGAAAACGGTAGCTCCCTTGCAAAAATAAAGAAAAGAAAACGCTGGCCCCCTTCCTTTCCAAAAAGAAGTTTTTAAACCTAAATAAAATAATAATAATTCCTAAAACAACCTTCCTAATATTAATTCTAATCTAATAAGGAACCTCAAATAAAGGGGAATCCAAACAAATAAAGTCCTAAATAAGATGGGAAATATTTTTTTTCCTCTCCAACACCTCTAAAATAACGTAAATAATATAAAAATAAGTTCCACATGAATTTTAGCTTCATAATTCGTAATTCTCCCAAGTCAGCTTTCACCATTTTCTCCAAGAAACATTGAATTTCGCCAAGAAAGCCAAAAACATGCTTTTTGCCCAAATTCCATCATAACATCCATGTTCCATCTCCTAAATCAAATCAAATACAATTTCCACAAATTAGCACAAAATCAATCAAAGTACGAGGGAATTAAACAAAATATAGTATAACTATTTATAACGTATCAAAGTCATTAAGATATAAGGAATTAAATCGATAATTATAAGTTTTGTACACTCATTTCTTAAAAAAGTGTGTCCATCTGCATGAAATACTAACATAAGTCATAAAGCGAAGGTAATCATAGATATGCTATGCAGGAATAGAAACATGTCGATTTAGAATAGAAGACAATACATAAGATCAATAGACTTTAAAAAATAAAAAATATAAAAAAGTTGTGATACTTTTAGAGCGTACAATCCATTGTGATTTTTCCAGCAAACCACTAATCGAATTTATCAAATAGCCTTAGATCCTCCATTCCTCTAAGTGGATCTACATCCAGACTCATTCTTTTGTTGATGTCACGGTCCATTATTTTGAGGTTGGGTAAAGACTTGACATTCCATTACTTTGAGGAGGAATCACGTAAAGACTATTAAAGGCCTACAAGTATCTGTAGGAATGTTTAATTACTTAACTGCCCAAACTTATAAAACTTTGGGATAGGGCCACCCAAATGAGATGGACCCAACACTTGATTATATCTTATGAGAGTTTTATTAATGATTTTTAGGTCAATGATATCGATACGCATTTGTTACATGTGGGTGCCAAGAGACAAGTAAACTAGACTTCTAAATGAATCACAATAATTAATATATATATATATATATATATATATATATATATATATATATATATATATATATATATGTTTTACATGCTTGAAAAGCTTATTTTTGATACGTACAGATATGGATTTATATGTTTCTGCCCATGTGTTTATGTGATGTGTTGTTATTTATTGAGCGTCATTACTTATATAGGTATACGTATGTATGAAAGTTTATTGGCATAAGCATGAACATGCAAAGCTTTTATGAAAAGTATGTTTATCAATATTGCATTTGTAATGTTATGATTTATACATGAACTTTACTATTATATCAAGTCTTATGAGAGTGAAGATGTGTGGGGGCTATCTCTTGAAGCTGTGTGAGGGTCACTTCTTGAAGGCCAATATGCCACGAAGTGCTATGCACAGTGCAAAGTGTCAAGTACTACACAAAGTGCCACATGAATGATATATATTTTATTGAAAGAAAATGTGAAAGTTTGAAAGTGACAGAAAGAGATTTTGATGAAATTTTTTACAGTGTTTCAAAAAAATCATGGCATATCGTCCATTTGCATTATGTACAAGTATGTATGTATTTTGGTATAAGAAAAACTAGTTTGCTTAATAAGCTTTGTACACATTATAGTCTATTGTGATTTAGTTTTTAAAAAATAAGGATTGATTAATGATGAGTGAGGAGAAGTACTTGAATTGAGGACGATAGATGGTTTGACAATATTTAAAGTCTTCCGCTATTTAAATATTGTATTTGAAGCTTGAATTGTTATTGATTGTAAAGAGATATTTAAGCACATAAGTAAGTTGTGGTTAGATTCGTCTTCAGAGTTCGGGCCAGAGAATTACAGTTTTACTCGTTTATTGATAAATATAAAATTACTTGTTACTCGATCTACCATCTAATAACTGAATGCCATCAGTTGAGGCTCAAATATTAGGATATCTATGAGCATGATAATAACAAATACAATTCAAAATATAAAATATGTATAAAATTAAATAGAAAATAATTTAATTTATATAGTTAAAAATAGAATTTGATTAAATCATATTTATTTCCTAAGAGTTTCGCCTTACCGTAACTATTATTATTTAGCTAAGCATAATTGAAATAAAAAAAATTATTAAAATTGAAAAATACATATTTAAAAAATAGTATTTGAAAATTAGAAATAAAACTAATTTTATTTATTGAAAATATATTACAAAGAGAGATGAGAAAAAGAAATTGCGGGGAAAGAAGAGAAGAAAAGGTGTGTAGAGGTGTGTTCCCTCCCTCTTTTTTATACTAATACATGATTAATCTAAACCACAAATAAATAAAACTAATTACATCGTAACCTTACATTTGTTTTACTAACAAAACAAAAATCTAGCTTAATACACTCAAGCACATTCAACACATTCCACTAACAATTACAATACTTAACATAGTAAAAACTTATAATTTCACAATTATCACATTTATCGTGGTAAAAATTTTTAATTTTATAACAAAATTCGCGGATCTTCCTCGACAATGACCTAATTTCTCGGACTTCTGTTATCCAAATTTACCATCCGTACATTTGTTTGTAGCCTTAAATTGCGTAAAATTATTATTTTTAACCTAATAAACACACCAAAATACACAAAATCAAGTATTTAGAAAAATAATTAGAAATTTATAATATGTTACATAATTATAAATGTAAATTATATTATAAAGATAAAATAACATTTTTACCCTTCAATAAACGTACAATTTTTGACACTAATCATTAATCAAAAGCAATATATGCTTAGTATTTTCTAATTTTCCTTGTCGACTAAATGTAAAAACTTAGAACTTAGTTTCATGTTCCACATATGGATTGGTCATAAGGATGGCAATGGGGAGGGGAGGGAAGGGGACCAATCTTACCAAACCCATCTCCGTTATTTTGCATATGTCCCCGTCCCCTCTCCGTCCCCGTCAGAATTACTTGAGAGAATCCACATCCCCTCCTCGAATAATAACAGGAGATCCCCGAGGGTCCCCGATCCCCGAATAACTAATATTTTTTTTTTATTTTGAGTTAATCATATTAAAATAAAAAAATTAGTAATTAACACAACATGTAAGGGATACAAACTTCTTTTACAAGCTATCGTGAACAAATTAATAGTCTAATACAAAATTGTTGCAAATAAAATCGAATTTAGATTCAAAATTAACTTTTTCAATGGTGGCGTTAGCACTTTATAAATGTGGACTTTCCCTTTATAGCACAATAGTTAAGTCGGAGCAAATCAAGAGCAAATATTAGATTAGATTAGATATTAAAATTATGATTCGCTGTGGGCAATTATAACATCTAAAAATAAATAAAAATAGATTTAAGTTTAAAATATTTAATGAATTTAAAATCAAAACAAAATTTTTGGGCTAATAGAACCTACCCGGTCTTTTTAATGTCATAAATAAAAATTTAGGACTATAATTAGTTAATTGGCCTAAAAATTTAATAATATAAATATTTTGATATTTTTTATTTTAACCAATATTTATAATTTTATAATTCAAATTTTATTATTTATTTACTAGTAATTTTAAAAAATAAAAATAAAATTAAAAATTAAAATGGGGAAATGGGTAGGGGATGGGGATTCCACCTCATCCCCGTCCCCTCCCCGAATAAGAAATTGGGTAAAAATTTTTCCCTATCCCTTCCTTGAATAAGAAATTGGGTATAAAATTATCCATATACTCTCTCCAAATAGGGAAAATCCCGAGGGTACCCGTCCCCGTGGGGATTTTTGCCATCCCTAATTGGTCAATCATTTAAGCAAGATCATTTTACAGTTTTGTTTATAATTTTGTGTTAGAAATTAATTTACCTTTTAGTTAATTGAGTCAAAATTTTTCGAAGCATTTATGCTGATTGTTGAGTAATTGACCGCTGGCATTTTCGTTTGCATGATTTTCTTGTTCTTGATATACTAAATTTATTCAAATTTTGTTATTTAATTTATCATTCATTCTCATTCAAAAAAAAAAAAAAATCAATCTGTGTTTAATTATAAATGTACACCAAATCTAAAGGTTTCGATGATTATGATATTTTCAAATAAATAATTATTTTAAAATTAAAACCATCAAATTTGGAAAAAAAGAAAAGAAAAGAAAATATTATAACTATTAAATAGACAGGGTTATTTTTGGTATTTACAGAGTGGATTTACAAAATATAATCATTTTAAATTTAAGTAGAACTATTTAAACCTATCACAGTTCTCACTAAACCCATTTTCTAAATAAACCTTTTAATAAAATTTTAAATGATAAGTGACTCTTGTAAATGAAGTGATGTCCCTTATCAGATTAGCAGGGTGTTTTTTTTCTCTTTTTATTGATTCATCATAAGTTTCGGAAACATAATCTCAAGTAGTAATATATCACAGAATTAATGTAACAAGCTCTGAATAAGTGCAATGTCCAAAAAAAGCATGTTATCATGACAGGAAATCAGAAAATAGAAATGTAAATTTTTGAACGAAAATCAGGATAGTGATTGTATATTCCATTTTAATGTTCTACAATTTCTCAAGAGAGCTCTCTGGGATTACCTAGCTGCTTCTGCGAAAATGGTTGGATAAACATTTTTTAACTCCAGCATATTCTGAAAAATCTACATACATGTCATCTGTACCCCAAAAAATTATTGATCTCACCTAGGCTGTAAAGGGATTTTAGCAAAAACCAAAAAGCTTGTCATCATCAGTCAAAAGATAACAGCTTATCCAACTGTTCATCTGTCCATTGCGAGAGTGAACCCTTAGAAAATATCAGCTGGCTGTGATTCTTAATTCCAGCAGCATTTCCATTTTCTTCATTGTTGCCAGGGAACTGAACAATGTTTGCTTGAGCACTGTTGCATCGTATTTCTTTCAGTAGATTGCCTCTTACTACCTGATTTGAAGTCTTGAGCTGGTCGCCCGTCAAAATCCTCATGTCGTTACCACTGGTGCCTGTACCAACAGCTACTTTAGATCTTTCAACATCTTGCATCACTGCAAATAGTTCCTTCTCTACAAAAGAATTCCAAATTCTGCTGCCTCCATCACCACCAAAGCTGCCATGAGGTTCAGAATTTATTGCTGTTTGTTCGGTATTCTGTACACTCCCTCTCACGTTAGCATTTGGCCTGAGATAATTCATAATTCCTTCTCTTCTTATGAACTGATTTGATGGGTTGGGTTGAGCATCCAACAAACTCTCTATGTCATTAGAGTTGATGCCTCTCCTGGCAGCTACTTTTATTCCATCAAAAATATCTTGTCTCATAACTGACATTTCTTTCTCTAAAACAAAATTTTGACTGCCATTGCCCTCGGCACCATGGAAGCTGCTTGGAGGTGACAAATTTACTTTCTCCACCTGTCCTTGTGACAGAGACGATGTTTTATTGGGCATCGAGCAGTTCTCACCACTTTCTGTAATAGAAAAAGGTAAATTAAGAAGATCTTATGATAAGAAATTGAATATAAAAAACATCATGTCCATATTGATAAAGAAACTCGACCTGTCAATAAGCACCTAAGATAAAAAGAAATTTTTAAATAAACTGCTGCAACATATGAAATAAGATGGGCAATTTCTTTTCCCCTACCAAGATCAACAGAAGAATGTTTCATAATTCGTGCGCAACAATTTGATTTTATTGGAGTTTCAGTGTCCTTGGAGATGACCTGTAATAAGGTTGTCCATCAATTAGTACAGCATAGCATGAGAAAACAGCTTGGAGGCCATTTTCTTAAGATTTTTGGGAGAAAAGTGCAGAATCAAAACAGAACTTTTTATATTTTAGATTTTACCATTTTAAATGCTGTTCTTCGTGAACCACCGGTCCATTACTAACGTAATTTTCTTAGTAATACAATCATCAATTGTTTCCCATAAAAGAAAGTAAAAGCTCAAAAAGATGTCCAAAAGCAACCTCTGTCTCGTAAGAAAAACTACTTCTCATCAAAACAGACAATTCTGACCAAAAAGAACAGCCATAACTCTACAATTCCATTCCATGGCACTGCAGCTTTCATTCTGCCAGCAGATTCAGAATTCTAATCAATGCAAAGAGACCCAAGAGGATAATGGAGCAACAACCCACTCATCTTGGCAACTCAAGAAAGCATTAATCAGAAACTCGAGGCAATGGGATAATGAAGGAAAACATCATCAACTATCTCCCTTTGCCTTACCAATACCATGCAAGTGTGGTTAAATACAAAATGTGGGCCTTTACTTTTGGCCCAATCAAAAGTGTTCATCCTTCCATTGGGAATAATCAAGAAAAATCTTTAAGTTTACTAGGAAATTTAGCCTTCTAAATTAGATATTAGAATACTCAAATTTATTGAAAGTTAAAAGTGTGCTTCTATGGTGTCTTTTTCTCTCCCAGCATTAAGTACCTTCTGCTGTGACAGAGAATCAGATTTAGCTTTTGAGGATGCATACCTTTGATCATTTATAAGATTCATACACTTGTTAGTAATTCTATTGAGAGGACTCTAACTAAAACAACCATGCAAAACTTGGTATCACTGCTCCTATAGACAATTACATAGAAAGGATAGGAAGGAGTCTCCTGTAGTTGGCTAAAGACAAATATTATCTAATGAAGAAGTTATGGTAAGGGCTTTCATAATTAATACACAATCCCTCTTATTTTCGACATTAGGTAATCTGCCTTTGAACACTAATCAAATATCATATCCTTATTCTCTTTCCTTCCAATCTAACTTCTACAATCACTAATGATCAAAAACATCCTGGATTCCATTTCTATACGAATTCTAAAATTCCTTTCCAGTTTTAGATCGCTCAACAACACCACCACACCCCCCCCCCCCAAAAAAGGAAAAATAAAAACACTTTATGGAATTTAGTTAAGGTAGAGTTTGACTACAAGATTCATATTACTTTCAGGCACATGTAAGCCAAATAAAATCTTTAAGCTTAAGTTATAAGATCTTCGGACTTATTAATCTAATGTTCATTGTAGTTTTCTTCAGGTAGAGGATGCATTATCAAATGTGAAAAATGGAAAAGGACCTCAAACTTAAAAGTAACTGATGCAAAGATCAATCAAATCAAATGAATCTAATGCTGCAAAATAAATATTAGAGGATGTCACTAAATAAGAGCTGGTCATTTCCAGTTTCTCCAAATAGAATAGAAACAACATAAAGGTTCAAATGGTTCTGGCACAGTCAGCGCTCAGTAGCTTAAAGAGTGTCAATTAGCCTGCTATCTTGACAGATTGAAATTGATAAGAGAACTAATTATTGCAAATGGATGTCTCATTTAAAAGTACTGTTTAAGTCCTTAATGAATTGATAACCTGGCTTACTTTCACAAGAAACAAAACATACCTTGACAATGTTGCTAACAGTTATGTTGAGACAGCATGCAGAACGAGAAGGAGAAAAAACTGCAACCTGAAAAAAAGCTGCCCCTGTCAATCATTCAGAACTGATAACAACATCATATACTCCAAAATGACAAATAAAGCATGATGAATATATTTTCTCTTGTTTGATTCTAATTTAGCTAAGTGAATGATACTGTTTCTAACACCTTGAGGTTAATAAATAGTTGATGTATACATTTGTGTAAAAAAAATAAAGAAATCCAGAAGGAACTATGCTAATTAAACCTTATGGAGTATTAAAACTGCTCCGACAGATAAGTCTTTTCCCAGTTCTCCCTCGGTAAGTACTCTACGATGAATACTAGCATCAATTGAACCTGTAGGATCCTGAAATCGAAAGTTGAGTAATGTTACGGCATTAAAACCAAAGGAAAATACAATGAACTCATTCACATAAGCAGCACAATTTAATTCACCTTAAGAGTTGCCATCATATCTCCAAGTCCATTCGGTGTGGTTGATTTGACAATTGCAACAATCTAACAGTAAAATCACAAGAGCTAAATTATAATACTGCTTTAATGTTACTATTAAAGATCAAAACAATCACTGAAAAAGTTGTTTATTGAGGAGTAGTCAGATGCTGTCAAGCATAAGTAATGAGTTGAGTCATTGTTAAACATTAGTTACCAACAGGGAGCTGACAACTAATTGGAAACAATGGGTGACCCAATTGAAATTTTACCAACCTGAGTATATATATATATAAAACATTATAAATTATATGTTGCTATAATGTAAAATCCGTAAAAGAGGTATGACAAGGTCCATAATGGGAAAACCATAAATGTTGGTGGCCTACAACATATAACTTGTAAATCTAAGGGATCCAATTACACGCGCACGCGCGCGCACCCTCCCCCAAAGATTCAGTGGGATCAGGCTCTTCAATCTTATCTTAACTGGATCAATCACTTTGTCGGAACTCTTCCCTTGCTTGCTTCACTTCATCTCGCCTATAGCTCCATGGTATGGCACATTCCATTCCTTCTTTAGTAACAAGGGTTGTTCAAACAAAAGATGACAGGAGATACATAGGTCAACGAACTATTGATTTAAAAGTGTAATCCGGGTTAATATTTCAAAGCGGTTATCCGCGGCAAAGGCTTATATAACTGTTAAAAAGGCTGTTCATGGTCAGGAGAGTCTTCAGCATATTGATCAGAATCATCAAAGAAGCAAAGCAACCTTGAGGTGCAGTAGAAGGAGCTTACTTCTTACTTATTGATGGCCCTGTGTGTGTGTGTGTGTATAATTGGATCCCTTAGATTTACAAGTTATATGTTATAGGCCACCAACATCTATGGTTTTCACACTATGGACCTCGTCGTACCTCTTTTACCGATTTTACGTCATAGCAGCATATGTTTATAATGTTTCACATTCTGGTACCCGTCAAGTGTCAACATAAGAGATTAAGAGGGGGTGGTTAAATTTCGAACCTGAGACACCCTATCGCCGTTGATAATCCCATTCTTGATCTGACTCAGCGGCGTCCCAATTGCCACGCCATCAACGCCGACCAAACCTTGACTGCGAACAAAATCTACAGCGAAAAGCCAAGGGTTTTGGGAAAAATCTTCGTCTTCGAGACCGGCATCTTCAACAGCTCTCCTAATGAACTCTTGAGTCGTAATTGGCTCTTCATTGACACCCACACTCATACCCATCAACGTTTTGTGCTGCATTGCCGACTGTACAGCTCTTGCAGGGCCGGGAACAAGATGCTTTTGAGTTTTAGAACAAGGGCTGAGAAATGGGTTGCTGTTGGCTTTAAAAAATTTTTTGGTTTTGGCGGGTGAGATTTGATTCTTGCGTTTACAAGGAACCAGACGAGAGTCTTCGAGTTCAAGGTCCAGTGCTAGTGCTTCCCATGGTTCCGCTTCTCGTTCCATTTGTTTTTGGATTTTTCAGTTACCCTTTGCTGGTTATATGGCAATGGGCCGCCCGAGCGCGACCCGATAACACAAATAAAGGACCCGAATCGGATAAAAACCGATTGTATCACCTTAATCGGGTTTGAAAGTCCGAGCACGATCAAATAATTTTTAATTTTTTAATTTTTTAATATTTAAATAATTTAAATTTATTTTTTCTAAAATTTAAAATCTTCAAAATTTATTTAAAACAACATAAATATAAAAATTACGCCATTCAACATCTCAATTATAAATCATATAAATAATTAAATACAGACAAGAGTCATATTTAATTCAAATAAAAACAAATAAGTTTTTAGTATTTAGGACACGTTGGACCGGTTAAGATCTGAGTCTTTTCCTGAATTGGATCGGTTTTTAATTTTTAACTCCGAGCCAAAAAAACTTCGCTATGGGACCTTTTTGTTATTGCCACTAATTAAACCAAATCGTGTTGTTTCCGTAATGAAATGACTAAAATAACCTAAACTAAAATGGAAATAATTTAATTAAAGACAATGGAAGAACGTACATTACCATTGTCTATCTCTTATGTATTTTTAATTGTTTTATAACAAATTCTTCTGGTCCTTTGGACCAACAGTTTGCTGTCAGGTGAAATGCTCTCGCTCTCTCTGGACCAGTGGTTTCATGTATCTTGGATTCTCATGTAAACAAATTCTATGGTTTGCTTGGATTTTTTTTTTTTTTCAGATAATGACAGGTATTATGAAATTTTAATTAACTTCGTTTTCCGAATTTTCAGGTCAACGTACCACTTGGATATTATGATAAGTGTCCTACGTCAGTGTCTTCATAGCCAGGCATGGGGGTGATCGTTTTTTGTTGCATACTGGTGCAGAATATGTATGCATCTCTGCCAGAGCAGGCTGATGTTGCTGCCAAATCTAAACTGTCAACTAATACTTTCAACCAGAAACAATCTGCAGAGATTGCTAAAGAAAATGTACAACACCATTGTCTATTTCTTATGTATTTTTAGTTGTCTTATTGCAGCCTCTTCTGGTCCTTTGAAATAAATTTGAATTATATTATTGTGCAATTCATTTATCTTGATGTTCTACTTTGTGTATCTTGGCTTTAGATTTCTCGCTGTACGGACATTTTTTCCTTGCAATGACAGTTGGGTTTCCTGGTTCTACTTTCTGGAAATATTCTGAATTTACTTTTTCCGATTTCATCTTTATTACCTTATAAATAAAAGCTTATTAATTTAGAAAATTTCTTCTATTTTATGTTTTTTTTTTCTCAAACTTGTCCATGGATTAAGCTCCTGAGTACACATGGTAACAATTTGAAGATTGTCAAGTCATTTGTGATGGATGTTGGTTGTTCTCTATATGACAGGATGTCATGTTTTTTTATCAGCTATTGTAGCTTAGAAATTTTTTTTGGCATTGGAAAAGTTGAAGTACCTGAGACGGCCTTCATGTTGCCTATTATTTTGAGTCTGAATTAAGTGAATTGATATGTTTTTTGAGATGCTCTCTTATTTATAAATTCCTAAGGTGTTTAGGGCTAGTGGACATCTTGTTCACCTTTTGTAAATTTTAATCTATATGCAATCTACTCAACTTTTTCCTCAAGAAGTGAATTGATATGTTGATTATTGTTTTTGTCCTCCAGAACATGTTATTATTCTTTAATGCCTGGAAATATAGTTTAGTCTAACACGAAGAAGTAGCTGAGTGAATTGGTACCAATCAAGTTAGGGCCATTGCTGGCATCAATCATAGTTTATGGTCTGTTAGATCCGTCTTTCTCTTCTTCTTGTGGTGAGGGGTTCGGGGCATAAAGTAGCTACTTTCAAGACTTGAACCTGCCTTTTTGCACTTGTCAGCCTGATTATCTTAAGATAAAAACTGGAAAAGACCCCAGCTCTCATATGGTTAGCTCATAATTTGTTTCTTATTTCATTTGTTATTTGTGTCACTATAAACTCGAAAAATCTTCTTTTCATAGCTGATATTGAGGATGTGTCAAAATAGCTTCACTTTATTCGTTTATATACTTGTTTTATTTGATTTTGTTATGGATTTGCATTTTGTGTCTTTTGAAAGTTATTTCGACAGCTGTTTGTGTGGAAAACTAGGTTGAAAAAAAATAAATTAGGAGGGCATGTGGCACCTCTAGTCCAAAGAAACTACTGGAGAGACTAGGCACTCTAGTAATTTGTCTAGTTATAGAATTTTGATCAAACCACTGGCCATTTAGGACAACAGTTATTAAGGTGGAATGCTGCATTTTTTTTTTTTTAATATTTGTTAGAAATTATGGAGTGGGAGTATTCAATTGTCACAGTTCAGAACTCTTTTATTCCTTATTTTTTTTCTTTATTTGCAACATCTGCTGCCTTTAGTAGATCATGTCACACCTGAGCCAAGCTTGGGGTGTATTCTACAATGCTCCTAAGCAACTAAGCAAAAACGTTTGAAAGTAATCATTCTTTTGTTCTTGCATTTTTCACTCCACAAACCAAATCTCATATGTTAACCAAATCTATGATTCAGGGAAACCAAGCATATAAAGATAAGCAGTGCAGAAGGCTGTTAGCTTTTATACGGAAGCTATCAAACTTAATGGAAATATTGCAACATATTACAGCAACAAGTATGCAGCATATCTGGAATCCAGCAGGGATTTAGCATTCTTGAGAGTTATATCTTATTGTTGACTTACAATATGAGCTTGATAATTTCATTTGCTCCCCATATAGCTTCCTTCAAGCTGAGGTGAACTGTACAAAGGCAATCAACCTTGACAAAAGTTGAGGTTTTCCTTAAATGTGAATTGTTTTGTTTGCAGAGCTCTTTAGGTCCATTCATTTAGGTAATGCAGCAGTGGTCAGCTATGGGACTTTTGCCATGGCAATCATGTTCATTGTGGATATTATCACTGCAATCTAGTATACTCAAATCCAGCTGCCATACATAAATTAGTCAGTTCTGAATATCATTATAGCAACAACAGCAAGACACAAATCTGTGTTTCTCTTGCAGCAACGTTTTGTTATCTGTATAATTTTATAGTGTTTCCTTTTTTTTATTCATTGACTGCATAATGGATTGGTGATATTATGCATTTTCTTCTGACCCACTTCCTTTGGTATTTGATATTTAAATTTCTCAAATTGTTAAAGCATTTGCGTTCTAGAATATAGCTTCTGCAATCCATTTTTCTTTCTGAAAAGTTTTTGAGATCTGCTCCTTCAAATGCTACTATAGCAATTTAGAAGTGTTTATGTGCATGCTAATAAATAACTTTAAGATTTATTCCTCCTATAGTTTGAGCTTAATTAATGGTAAAAAAGGTCTGTAGTTAGAGCTAATTTTGAGGAAAGATAGCGGCATGATGTGATATTTTTGTTCACTGCAACCACTGAATCTGCCAAGTATTATCAGTGCAATTTATTTTAATATTATTTGGGAATATTTCTGCTGTATCTTGACCTGTATCTAAACGGTTGTAACATTACTTTTACCTTTTTCCCTTATAATTAGATGTGAAGGCTTATTTACACAGAGGCACAGCCAGAGAGATTCTTGGATATTACGAGGAGGCAATTGAAGGTTGGTTTTTTCCTTGCAAGTGTTCATTAGCCTAGTTGTGTTAGAAAAGACTGAGGATTACAATGTTTCTGGAATTGGCATTTACCAGTACAAACATTGTGCAATGGGTGGTTTAATATAATTTAGTTCTTGTGGCCATTCAAGATTGCATGTCCGGAAAAACATAAAATAATATTAATTTTCTTCAATGGGAAAGTTGGCAATTTTGGTACGTAGCATTGAGGATTAGCGGAGCTGTTTTTATATTGGGATATTTCTACCGTCCATGTTAGGAATTAGGATTAATGTCTTGTTGACTAAATTTTGATTTATGGCAGTTTTACGGGCAGATTTTTCAGATGCACTTGTGTTGGAGCCAACCAATAAAAGGGCATCCCTTTCTGCTGATAGATAAAGGAAGGTGTTTTTGTAGGTGATTGAAATGTAATCACGTTTCTAGGAAATGCATCACAATCCGTTGAAATGAAGCCATTTCTTTATCCCAGAAAAGCCAATTAAGAGCAGATTGCCATATGACTCTTGGGTTACTCATACAAGAAGTATTTCCCTTTTGCATTGTGACGAAAAGAATATTTCCCTTGAAGGTATCTTCCAACCGACTTTTGCAGTGTAGTAATTATTAATTTATTATCAAAATTTGAGTATGGTCCAATTTTGTTTTATGTTTATTTGTCTCAAATAATATATATTTGAGTTGTAATTCTCTCTTTTGAGAGGGTATTTAAGGTCAATGATAACACAATGTAGCTTTTACCCTTTTCATATCGTGGTGTTCCCTTTTGTGTTAATAGCCCTATGTCACAAGAAGAGTATTTTGAGCAATAAATATATGCAGAACTAATACAGTTCTTACTCAAAAGTTGCTAAATAATCTTTAAGCTTCTTAACTAGTTAAGCGAATATGCTTGTGGAAGAGCAAGAGAAAAGAGTAAGCAATTGAGCTAAAGAGAAAGTATAATGTTTGCAAGAATGTGTGTGTACAATAGTGCTTTGAGAGCTTGCTTACAAGTGCTTGAGTTGCTCTTTCTTATTGCAAATGGAGTACCAAGCCCTGTTTATAGGGAGACTTATTTAGTTCTAGAATATTTTAAATTTAGAGAGTTCTCATGTCTAGTAATGGTTAGCATGTTCTAGAGAACTTTATGTACAACATTCTAGAGAGTTCACATTCTAATACTCTGTAGAGAATTCCTAAGATATTTTAACAATAAAAAGATTAAATAAAAAATTAGAAAAGAATATTTGAAGAAATAAGATATTTTTAGAAATAAGATAAATATAACTGAAAAAATGGTTTCATGAGAATATTAGAGGGGTGTTGATAGTCCAAGTCATAAGTAAGTTATAGCTCAATTTGGATTAACATATGTTAGTAATTAAGCAAATGAAAGCTCAAGAATGTTTAAAATGATATAGTTTTAAATTAGCAAAAGAGTTATGAAATCGAGATAGAGTTGGATTTTATTGATGGAATAAGAAAATAGCTATTTATTTCACAAAATAAGACATTCTGTGTGCAAACATATCATGGATAATTATGCAGCGAATAATCACTTGTTGATGTGATATGTTTCTGTTGATAAATATTTAAAAATTTAAGCTCAGAATGGATCACTGCTAAAAAAGAGCAAATGACTATCTCAAAACAAAAGCCGCTAGGCTGATTTCTCAATTTTTCAAATTTTATACTAGGCCCCAAAACTTTCCAAAATTTAGATTAGCCTAAAAGTTATGAAAATTTGTAAATAGGTCCTTCTTTTTGAGTTTTAACAGTATTGGTATGATTTCAAGATATTCAAAACCTTTCAAATTAATTCATATACTTGAAAACAATCATTTTGATATAAACACTTAATTTCCATTCTTCAAGTATAAACCATTCACAATATGAAAATAAAGATAGATTTAAATGCCATGATCATGATAATAACTGAAGCTTTTAAATGTTTAAATATGCACACATTTAATCATACTACCTTTATAAGACTTGTGGCAAAAAATATCACTTAAGCTAGTATTCTTTATACTTGTCCTTTACTAGAGTTGTTTTCATGAATCTTTTGAACTTGATCCCATATGGATGATATCTATCCTTCAAGAGTAAGTAAGATTGAAACAATACTTTTTTCTATTTTGCCCTTAACAAATAGTTTGTTATCATTAAATCAATGCTCGTATAACTCATAGCACTAGTGTATTGAAATTTATGATTTTTTATATTTTATTTGCATCCTATCTTCACTAAAGAATAACTCGATATATAGACCCATTAAAGGCCCACTAGGGATTCACCTTTTAAATTATTCAAAGAATAGCATAATTATAATTCGTAGCCCCTTCTAAGTTTTCAATTTAAAAAAAAAAATTATATGCATGACTTATTTAAACTATATTTAACTATTATGTGCTTTTTAAAATTTGGCCCAATGTTCATGATTGAGTAGATGAATGGAATTATTGAGTCCCAACTTTAGATCTCATCGAGGCCTATTCTTAAATGAGTCTTTAAGAATCTTTCCTTATTACTTCTAATAATTTTCACACTACAATCAACAATTATCGGTTTATCTTATTTAAACAAATCATTCTTATCTCTAATTCCACTGCATCAGTTATTATGTGTACCCATTTATGTTTAATATCTCTCATTTTATTAAAAATTTAATATCTATTTTTTTCTCACACTATAAGAAAACTGATAATAGATGAATACAACTTGTAACAAATTTTGGGTAAATTAGCTTATATTATAAAAATATGATAGATTGTGACAGAATTCTTAATCTATCATGGATTAATAATGGTTTTGTGATAAAATTATTTTTTATCATGGATTAATGATGGTTTTATGATAGAATTATTTTCTATCACTAATTAATGATGGTTTTGTGATAGAATTATTTTTTTTTATCATGAATTAATGTTTTGTGATAGAATGATTTTTTATCACGAATTATTTTTTTACTTAGCCATGTGTTGACTTATAATTCATTGCTTAATATGTGAACAACTACTCTATATAATTTGTAAAGTATAAAATGAAAAACATGAACCCTAAATCTATTTATTATTTTTAATTCTATTGCATTATTTGAAATTTTAAAAAAATATCCTCTATATAAAAAAATTAATTGTTAATATTACATGAAACTGTGTCGTTTTATGTATTATAACTCCAACATCTAATAAATTATCAACATCAGAAAAAAATTGCTTAGAAGTGTTGAAAATTTTAAATCAACTCTTTATTTTTGCTCTCACTGCCCTCAAAACCCAAACGCTCACTACCCATGCAATCCTTTCAGCCGCAGACGAAGATGAAGACAAAGATCCACAAGAGCAGCCATTGTTGCCGAGTAGTGGAACCTAAGATAGCTCAGCTGTGGAAACCCCAACTTAATTTCACACCTTTTTCGAAATAACCTCTCTCTCTAGTGCCCCGTCAAAGTCGTTAACCGACACGGACATCAAGGAGAGGAGAAAGCTTGGTTGTGGTAATTTACAAATATCTTCTTCTTCATTCATTTAAGTTTTTTTTTTTAAAAAAAATCTATTAACCCGAGATTTGAACTCAATCTTGTTTCTTTTCTTAAAAATATTCGGTTATTGAAACATTAGATTTAAACTCAATCTCTTTTTATAATGATGTATTAGTTTGAAGCCCTAGTTGATGAGATGAGTTAATTGTTTATATGTCTTGATTTAATTGATTTTGAATTGGGTTTTGTTGATACATAATTAGAGTTTAGATTGACGGCTTCTCATTGGTGTGAATTAATTTAGGCAATAAAATTGGAATCGATTAGAGCCAATCTCGTTTTGATTTAAGTAATTGATTTTGGTGCACTAAGCTGCAAAAACAATAGAATAAATCTGGTTGTTGTTTCTAATGTTACAAAACTATAGAAAAAGTTAAATCTTTTTGTCAAAAACTTTAAAAACAGCAAGCACATTTGTGTTGCTTTTTCTGCTGTTCGAAAGTGCATAAACAGTTGTTGTTTCTGCTATCCAAAAATACAGAAACGGCTATTGCTTTTACTGTTGGAATGTGCAAAGACAGCTGCTGTTTTTCCTGTTCAAAAGTGCAGAAACAATAGTTGTTTCTGCTGTTTTGAACAATAGAAATAACTGTTGTGTCTGCTGTTTTGTGCATAAAACTGCAAAAACAATGCAAGCTTTTGTAGATTTGTGCATTAAGTTGCAGAAATAGTTGCAAATCCTACTGATAAATAATTAAAAATTCCTTAACATAAGGAAATAATTTTAAAAAATTCATCAATCTCTCTAGTTATTCTAACATGCTCAACATAAAAAAATGTTAATTGAAGTAATATGAAAAGTCTTAATTGTTTGTGTCCTTATTTTATAAATTAGGAAGCTTGAATTTTTTTTATTTCTTTTCTTGTATTTACTATGGGTGGATGCTTTTTTACAGAGCTTGACTATGCAAGCCCTAATGCAAAAGAAGTTCTGCATGAATTTTCTGTCCCCTAACTCATAAGGAAATGGTATTACTGGTCTCGCAATTTCACTTTTTGTGCTATGATTATGCCGTATGTTTTTTATGTTCTTCCCACTTGTATTGGTTTCCTTGTTTGGAGTTTGTAATCTTTGTTTCCATTCATATCTAGTTCAGGCACAATCTCTTTCTCCACTCAGCATTGATGCTTTCTAGGAAAATGCCAAGATCTATTAATAGTATCAAGGTGAAGTTTCGTTTACTCTAGACTATTTTTAATATGCTTTTATAGTGTGTTGACCTGTTGCATGTACAATGCAGTCTACATGCAAGTTATGTTATGATTGAGAGTTTACCTTCTAGGCCAATCTAGATTAATAAAAATTACACTACTATGCAATAGTACAGAAGGATTTCTTCCACAGGCTAGGGTGGACGATAGGATTAACAACTTATCTCATTCTCAAATTGATTATCCTTATCCCTCTCGCTTTTTGTGGTAAATGGTCTAATGGGACATGTTCAGTTTATACTTTTCCCTTTATGGGAAGATATATAATTTAATCCCTGATTACTAGTCTAGCACATTCCCATATAGTTTTGGTCATTAAACTAACTGAACAGATAAACCGTGTTATAAATTAGATGACTGAATTCTAATAGATCTTGACAACCTAGTTGAAGAAAGTTAATTTATGTAAAATAACTCCCAAGTGTAATAAGTAATCACATATTGCTGCAGCATTCATGAAATGCACTGATGATTGGTGTCTGAATCAATTTTGTTAACATGAAGCTTGCAGGTCGCTTTGTAAGTTTTAATTTTCATTTAGAGCGCTGTCAGAAGACGGTATTGTTGCTGGAATTTTCATTGGAAGTCTTGTTAGAAGTCTTGTTGTTGGAGTACTTGCATTAATCTTTGGAAGTTTTGTTGGATAACTTAGCTTGGTGGCCGGAATTCTTGTTGCTTTTCTTAGAGTTTGATTGGAATTTAACTGTTATTTTATACTTTGGGATGAATTTTTTCAATTTGGAAAATTTTACTATGTATTGGTGGTGATCACATTGGATATTAGATTTATTTTTTAAAAATAATTTGTTGGATTGAATGAATGTTAATTAATATTAATTTTTGATGATATTCATTTTATTAATTAATTAAATTTGTAAATAGGAATTCATCAATAAATTATAATTATAATATAATTTTAAAAAATAAAACTTTATGACGGGAAAAAGTCATCATATATTCTATCATAAATAATTTTCTGCCAAAATTAAATAATTAATTTTCAAATAATAATTGAATTTCCGACCAAAAATTTTAAAAAATTGGCCCAAAAATTTAAATAAATTTAAATTTAATTTAATTATTTTTTACTTTAAAATATTGTGTGACGGATTTATGGCTGTGAAATACAATCATGAATTCATGACAGAAAATATTCTTTCATAAATTAATGACTGTGACATAGATGACGGATGAACTGTCTGTCATGCACCCCCTTTTATGATATTTATTTTTCATCATCTCTTGCGTATTTTCTTGTAGTGTCATTACCTTTTATTACTAGGAAAGAAAAATTTCTTCCCTAATTCTAATTTGATTGAATTGTAAAACTTTAGATTTTCATACAAACTAAACCCTTGTATCTCTAATAAACTTTGCCTCCACAGCTACTGACATGCAACCATTGTTTTGCACTTTTATTACTGTTTGATAATTTTTTTTAAATATATTTGTACTAACCCACTTTAGATTAAATTCCTAGATCCGGCAATATATATATTTATGTATCCATTCCGTGACAAAATAACTCATGATCATCACTTGACTTCTTAATAAAAAATTAAAATTCAGTGTTGAGCTAAATTTTTACTGAGTACTGAATAAACGGTTAGAATAATTTTAAATTTTTATTTTATTTTATTTATTTTATCTAAAAGTTAATAATTCAATATTTAATAAAAGCTGAGCTTAGCATTCAATCCTTATCCCTTAATAAAATGCAACTTCAATTACATTTGTTAAAAGCAATCTAGAGACTGGTAGACCAAACACACAGAACATACAAACACGTTTTGTAAGCCGGCTACACGTTGTTGATTTTAAATAAGTAAACTGATACAACGATAATTGAAAAAACAGACACCCACGTATTTAATGCATTTTTCTCCTCAAAAAAAAGAAAATGCATCTTCTAGTAGCATCGCCAAGTCAACAACCACTTAACGGCCGCAAGAAAAATGAAAACCAAAAACAAATGCCCTCCAATTGTTTTACCGACTCTTCCGGTCACCTCTAAGCAAATATTTGCTTACTTACCCCCCAACCCTTTTTCTCCTAACCGGTCTCCCCCTCTCCTCCTCCTATTCCCCCAACATGCAAAATAAATTTGAAAAAACCAGAATTAAAAACTAATTAAATAAAAAAAACAAGAAATCAAAAAAAAATCTGAAAGCCGGACCAGCCCCGGCACCAGCAGGTGTTTTTTTAAGTTAGCGATAGAAAAGAATAGAAATTCTGGTGGGACATCAGCGGTACGTGTCGGCAAGTAATTGGTTGGTTTGTTTTAACTGTTATTAAACAACAAAATGAAAGTTAGAGTCTTCTTGGGATGAGATTATTATTATTTTTATTAAACTGAAAAAATATTAATTGTTGGGAATTGCAGAGAAGGGAATTGGAAGAGAGAGGAGAGAAAATTTGACTTGGTTGTTGTTGGTTCTTCTTCTTCTTAGACAAAATCAAAAAAGTTAAATATAAATAAGGGTCAAATTTTTACAAATATATGCGAATTCCGTGTATATACAGTAAGGGAGATCATAACAATCCATTGATGGTGGATTCACCGAAACGAACAGCAATGGGAACAGGAGACGGCGTTAGACGAACGTCGCTGATGGAGACCCTCTTGGGTCTTCTCAGAATTCGTATCAAACGGGGCGTTAATCTCGCCGTTCGCGACGTTCGTAGTAGCGATCCTTACGTTGTTGTTAAGATGGGCAAACAGGTCATTTTCCTTTTGCTTCACTCCTTTTTCTCTTCTTCTTATTATTTATTATTTTAAATTAAAATTATTTCTATTTTAAATATCTACTATTTGTGTTTTGTAATTTATGCAGAAACTGAAGACTCGTGTTATTAAAAAGGATGTTAATCCGGAGTGGAACGAGGATTTAACTCTTTCAATTACAGATCCTAATGTTCCAATCATGCTGGTAAGATTTTAATTTAATTTTATTTTAATTAACAGTTTATCATTAATTTTATTTTAATTAATTTTTTTTCAAATGATATTCATAGAATATACAGTAATGCTGAAAATTTCAATAATTAATTTTCTGTTGTGGTAGTAAGAATCCAAGAATTGAATAATACCCAATTCATTTCCATGAATTTTTTAAATTTGTTTTCTCTTTTTTTAAGAAAAGCATGACTGGAATTAAATTATAGAACTTCAGACTCCTTGTATCATCCCAGAACATTAAACCTGATAAACTAGCTTAGTTTGGCATCTGAGTTAGAAGGCAGTCAAAGAACTAATAGCTTCAATGAATCACAATTAAGTCTGTCAACTGAATCAATTAATACATGGAAAGGAAAATTAACATAACTTTCTCTTATCTGTTTTATCCCTTTCATTTTCACCTTAGTTGATGTCCATGGGTCACAGATCTGGTAGTAGTATTTTTAATTTTATTGTTTCTGTGTGATTTCAGACCGTCTATGACCATGATTTATTTAGCAAAGATGATAGAATGGGAGATGCTGAGTTTGATATTAAAACATATATAGAAGCTTTAAAGATGAATTTGGATAGCCTCCCAACTGGCACCATAATCTCAAGAGTGATGCCAAGCAGGCACAATTGCCTTTCCGAACAAAGCTGTGTAGTGTGGAAGGAAGGCAAGGTTGTTCAAGATCTCGTTCTCAGATTGAGAAATGTAGAATGCGGCGAGTTGGAGATTCAACTACAGTGGATTGACCTTCCTGGTTCCAAGGGTTTGTAATGTTTTATGAATGCTCCTTTTTTTGCTTTTTCATGCATAGAAGACCGGTATCAGAATTTCCACCTGTGAGTTTCAAGTTAGCGTCAGTTTAGTCGTCATTATGTATTTAAAACTGACCTTGATTGCACTTGTAGTCACACATATGAATCAGGTTTGTGCTCATCAGTCATCATATAGGATCAAATAATTTTTTGGTTCATTATACTATGAATGAAGAATGAAACACACATGAATCAGGTTTGTACTCATCAGTCATCATATAGGATCAAATAATTTTTTGGTTCATTATACTATGAATGAAGAATGAAGAATGAAGAATGAATTCTGTCATTTGCTTGAAGTTTTGTGATACGGCAAGGGCATGCCAAAAGCCTTCTAGGAAGTAGTTGCTTGCTTTGTGCAAATGTGCTGATAAAGCGCCTTGGAAGAGAGAAATTTTTTCATTAGTTTTCCAGTTTTTAGTGTTCATTTTGTTACTATCTTTCCTTGATCCTTTTATTAAATTGTGCTCACGAAGGAAGAATTGCCACTGGATGCAGAACAATATTGTTATAGGATGAATGGATGATGCCTACCGTTTCTTTATCAAAATTATGTTTTAAGTTCGAGTTCATTGCTGGCAAATGTTTCTCTCCCTTCAAGAAATATATTATAAGTAGTCATTTATTACATAAGTTTATTTGATGTAATATTTCTCGTTTAGTTGTTTATATTGAGGAAACTAGCACATCTTGTGATGGATTTTCTATAGCTAGTCGTATATGGTTACGTTTGGCACACTGGATTGAATTTGACTGGATAATATTAGATTGGATTAATCTGAATTATATTATATAGTCTTATGCTTAGTACAATACCGGATTGGATGATATTAAATTATATTTAAATAATATTAAATAGAATTTAAGTTGTTATTTTAATATAAATATCAATTATTCATGAAATTTTTTAATCATATTAAAATAAATTTAAAAAGCAATTACTAGGAAAATTAAATATATTGTAAATAAGTTATTGGGTAGTCATAAAATAATAAACAAATAAAAATAGATAAAACAAATTAAATATTTAATTAATTTTTATCAAATGTTTTAAAAATATTATATAAAATCAATTAATTAATGGTATTATTAATTTGTATGATTATTTTAATAATACACTAGTGAGTAATAAATTAATACAATCAAATAATGCAATAAATAATTAAACATTTGATTTTATAGATAAATTATTAAATATACAAGTAATGAAAATTTATTCTCAAGAGTTAGTATAAGTAAAAATATCAATTTAAGTAGATCATAGATAACAATTAAAAATAAGTTTTAAGTAAATCATAATAAAAAATTAATTAATTAATTAATATTAGGTGTAAATAAAAAATATAAATAAAAATCTAATAAATGGATAACTTTTTTCTTTAATTTTATAGCAACTAAATTCATGTGTAAATTAGGATTATTAATCCTATGATTTTAGGTAGGGGTGGGCATAAAACCCATAACCCGCGGGTTTATCCAAACTCAAACCAAATAAAATGGTTTGGATTGGATAAATCATAAAAATAGGTTAAATTTGGGTTTTTATGTAAGAAACTATTTTACAATAGTTTAGGTATGGTTTATCCATGGCCATAGACAAATTCTCAAAATTGAAAGTGACATGTCAGTAGAAAATAATTTAAACAAAATAAATGAAAACAAATTAATTTCATTGTTTTCGTTTTCAACTCCAAAATCTCGCATTCAAATTCAATTTCTCACCATTTTTGACATCTCCTGCCAGACATAGATTCTTCAGGAGAACTTAAACGCTGTGTTTAAGACAATTTTTGAAGTTTCCTTGTTGGAAAAAATTCTCAAGGAGCCGCTTGATCTCCCTACGATTTTTGAGGTTTCAATATTATTTGCTTGAAAATATGATTTGATTTAATTTAATTAATTCAACGGAAGCGATGGTTTTGAATTGATGTTATTCTTATGATTTTGGTATGAATCATGTTCTTTTCTAAATTTACTCGTCTTTATAACTATTCAATATTATAATTTTTTTTTGGTTATTTATTTGTTGGTGAATGAGCAAACTCAGTTGATCATGGAATCTTTTGATTAAAGTACTATAAATGAGAATGATTATGATGGATTTGCTTTGTAGGATTGACAATTTAAGGGTTTAGGTAAGGCTTTTTCGAGCCCAGGCCCAAGCCTAAGCCCATTAGAGTAAAAGTGTAAGGGTTGGGCTTGGTCTTTTACTTATTTTTTCAACTTTTTTAAAAATTATTGTAAACTTAAAATAAGTTAATACAAGTTGTTATAATCAACAATGAATTAATAAAATAAATATTTCAAAAATAAAATAATAAATAAAGAAAATGAAGCAAATAAAAGTTTAGATATTTAATTTTTTTATACTGAATTTTTTAATTCACAGACTCTCTTAAGTAATTAATACTTAAAAGAAAGTTTAATATTATAATTTTAAGTACTTTTATTCATTATTGATATATAAATTAGGGATTCAAGCTTTCTTTTTTTATTTTTCAATTATTTTTCAAATTTGAATTTATTATTTGAATTTATAAATTTATTTTTTTAAAAAATAGAGGGCTTGGGCCTAGTCTGGGCTTTTTTTCCTAAGTCCTTGTCCAGGCTCGTAGGAATGGGCAGGGTCGACTCGGGCTTTTTTACCATCCTTATTGCTTTGACACTTAAGTTGGATGTCTTATCTTGTTTTGATTTGTATTGACATTGTTACAATTTGTGTTATAATATGGTCAATACTACTAGTTTTTTATTTTCTGTTTTTTAATTTACTTGTTGTTGTCATGTTTGTGGAAATTTATTATTAGAGTTTATGTTCTCATTTATTGAGAACTAATGATTTTCGTGATTAAACTTTATTTTAATTTTCTAGTATTCTTTAATTTAAAGATGAAGTTATTGTAAAATCTATTATTTATAATTTTTTATCCATTATATTTTTTCATATTTTAATATTGATTTAATAGTTAATAACAATTAATGATTATTATAATTTTGATACAATTAAATTCATCAAAATAAAAAATATTTTGACCATAAAATTTAAACCAAACCCAAAAGAATATTTTTTTGGGTTGGGTTAAAAATATTTGGATTAGTTTGGGTTAGTCCTAAATTTTTATAGTTTGGTTTAGATTAACTTAAAACCCAACTCAAGCAAACCCATGACCACTTATAATTTTAATATTAAATTCAAATTTAGTCTGTCTTAATCTAATTCAACTAAGCTTGCCAAACATAGAATAAACTAGGAAATAGAACCGCGCTTCACGCGGCTTTGAAAAAATAATTTAGTATTATCTTTTTTTCTTACTTTACTCTTGATGAAACTAATAAAAAATATAAATTGATTTTTTTTAAGATGAGGCAGCCTTATAAAATTAATATTATTTATGAAGTTAATTATTTGTTTGTTAACTTTAAATATATTTATTAATATGTATAGTTAAGTGTACACAACCTTTTCATCAATAAATGAGAGAATATATTATTATAATAATAATATAAAATGAGAGAATATATTATAGAGTGATTTTATTTATTCCAATTGTGTGTGTATAAAACAAAAAGATGATTTCTCCTTTTATAGTTACATAATCACTCAATGAAATTAATGAAAAATTATGGATCATAATTCCTTATGAGATAGTGGGAGTTATAGGGAAGTTAAAGGTTGCTAATGGGAGATAGTGAGGAGACTAAAAGATATATGTTATGAACATCCATATTTATTTTAATAAATTTATAACACTCCCCCTTGGATGTTCATTATAAAGAATATGCCTCATTAAAACCTTTACATAATTGTTATTGTGTAATAATAATCAAATTATTTATGAGAAGATGAAAAGCCAAATTTGAAAGAAAATTTCTCTATTTATTAGATAATAGAAAATATACAAAGATGAGAAATGGTAATGCCACATCACATAATATAAAATGAGAGAATATACTATAAAGTAATTTTATTTATTCCAATTGTCTGTGTACAAAACAAAAAGATGAACTTTCCTTTTATAGTTACATAATCACTCCATGAAATTAATGAAAAATTATGGATCATAATTCATTGTGAGATAATGGGAGTTATAGGGAAGCTAAAGGTATCTAATGGGAGATAGTGGGGAGACTAAGAGATATATGTTATGAACATCCATATTTATTTTAATAAATTTATAATACTCCCCCTTGGATGTTCATTACAAAAAATATGCCTCATTAAAACCTTTACATAATTGTTATTGTGTAATAACAATCAAATTAATTATAAGAAGATGAAAAGCCAAATTTGAAGGAAAAATTATCTATTTATTAGATAATAGAAAATATATAAAAATAAAAAACGGTGATGTCACATCACCTCTTGAAGCCCCAACTTTATATATATATATATAGATAGTTAAGTGTACACAACCTTTTCATCAATAAATGAGAGAATATATTATAGAGTGATTTTATTCATTCCAATTGTGTGTGTACAAAACAAAAAAATGAGCTCTCCTTTTATAGTTACATAATCACTCAATGAAATTAATGAAAAATTATGGATCATAATTTCTTGTGAGATAGTGAGAGTTATAGGGAAGTTAAAGGTTCTTGTGCGAGATAGTGAGTAGACTAAGAGATATATGTTATGAACATCCACATTTATTTTAATAAATTTATAACACTCTCCCTTATATGTTCATTACAAAGAATATGCCTCATTAAAATCTTTACATAATTGTTATATTATAATAACAATCAAATTAATTATGAGAAGATGAAAAATCAAATTCGAAAGAAAATTTATCTATTTATTAGATAATAGAAAATATACAAAAATGAGAAATGGTGATGCCACATCACCTCTTGAAGCCCCAACTTTATATATATATATAGATATTTAATCCCAAAATTAGTTCAATCTCATACTTAATCTTAACATCTAAAATGGCATAAGTTTTGAGTTCTTGGTCCTTACAATTCTTTGAAGTGCATGTTTGGTGGTATTATTAAAGCATGGGATTAGTGATGTAGGACATACCTAAAGATCTAGGTGTGTTCGAGATGGAGGCATACAACATAGATTTCTTTCCCGAATATATTAGGATCTTTTGGGAACAAATATTACTTTTGGTTTAATAATATAATAATCCATTTCCTTCTAGGTTAAAGATTTGTTATAACAACATAACTTTTGGTTTTATAGTTTTATATCCTTTTCCTATTCTTAATGCGATAAGTTGGTTTGATAGTTTTATATCCTTCCCCATTCTTCATAGGATACCTTTTCGCTATAAAAAGAGCTCGGTGCTTATTGTAAAGGATGATATGAATGAATTAAATTTCAGAAGCCTTCTTCCAATCTTCCTTAATGAAATTTTGGAAGCCTTCTTCCCATCTTCCTTAATGAATTCTCTCTATATTTTCTCACTTTTCTTTCCTCATGCCTTTATCTAGATTTCTCTTATTTCTTTTTTTTTTTTGGTGTATTAAATCGTCTGGTATTCGAATACTATATTGAGTCCTGACTAATCTAAATTCTGTTAGCCTAAAGGGCTACATATAATGTAATTTTGATGATAACAAACATGTGTCTTAAGTAATAATAATAAATATTGTATTTCACATTTTCACTAGTTTTTTAAGGATAATATTGATGCAAGTGAATCAAGTGGAATCAAGTGAAATCAAGTTCAAGACACTCCACGGACAACGGCGAAATCAAGAATGAAGTTTAGAGCTCAACGGACGAATTATTGCGATAAATTCTTGTAAAGCCGGTATGATTTAATTAATGCATGATTTAGCATTTGAGAAGCTCAAAAGATTAATTCAATAATTATTTATATTTATAAGATAAAGTATTTTGTGGATTTGAGTAATTTGGACTTAAATGAAAAGTTTTGCAATCTTTGAGTTTGATAAATATTATATTGAATTTTGAATTTGGACTTATTTGTAAAGTTTTGAAACATTTTGGGTCATACGATAATTTATAAAAGTTTGAGGACCCAAATGAAAGTCAATCACATGAAATCCAAAATTGGACAGAGAGGAAGCGACTAACCGCCTGAGGCTAGCGGCTAGCCGCCTGAGGAAAATCTTGTATGTTCAAATTTTGGACTAAAGTGAAAGATTTTAAAAACTTTGAAAATTATGGGTATTATGTTAAAATTTGAAAAGGACCTCTTTGAGTAATAATAATATATTTGGCGCCATATCATAATTTCAGAAAGTTTTGAAACACAATGCTATTTGGAAATTCTAAAATTGGACCTATTTGTAAAGTTTTATGACGTTTAGGGCCATAGTATAATTATAGAAAATTTTGGGCTAAAGTATAATTTTGGTGAACAGTGTTACTGTAGTAAAATTCAAAAATAACGGTAATATCACTGTTACAAGCGGCTAGCTGGATAAATCAAGCGGCTAACCGCTTGGTTGCAGGATTTTAAATCCTATAACCCGGTAGTTTTCTACTCTAACTATAAAAACTCAATCCCAACTTCATTTTAAGGACTAATCCAAGCATAAAAAAGATCATATAACATATATTGAGCTTCCATTTCGCAAATCATCATTTATTGAATCATTATTGAGCTATAATTTGTTATCCACTCTTAAAGAGAGTTTTATTGTTGTAATTTTCATTACTCATCAAATTGTGAGTGTCTGAGTGGAAACACTTGGGGTGAAGAGATTGGGGAGATAATCTCTTGTTGTAAAGGTCCCTTGACACCTTGGAAGTCAATTGTAAACATTTGAAGCCTTGGGAGGTTTGGATAGTGAAATCCTCAAGCCGGGTGAGCTTGGAGGCGTGGACGTAGGCGGGGATAGCCGAACCACGTAAAAATTCTTGTGTTTGCTTTCACTTCTCTTACTGTTTTAAGATTGTGCTTGATTGAATTTATTATTTTTGATTTGATTAAGGTAATAGATTAAATTGTTGTGCGAATTGTATTGCATACTTTTAAAATCCCAATCACCCCCCCTCTTGGGTTGCATAACTTGTATTTCAAATTCGAGTCAGGTAGGACCACTAGGGCGGTAAAACTCTTCCAATAAATATTTAACGCAACTGTATTTCTAACTCTTGAATTAAAAATCTTGATTAAGATAAAACAGACCTATACCAGCTGCTCTACTTGTTTGTCGGTAGATTTCTCCTATTTCTTATTTCATTTGTGCTAAGTTTGTAAGTCTACACCAATTGGATAATATTTTATCCACTCCCAAGTTTGGTCTAAGTTAGGACAGTACGGCCCACCGTTTAATCCCCAAATTGAATATACTAAAATTGATAAGTAAGCTCCACAAGATAGTTTTGTAGAACTAAAGTGTAGAATATTTATTTATTACATCAATTAGTAATTACAAAATAATTATTTTAATTATTAGCATAATAAGACAAAATTAAATTTTATGATTTATAATAGAAATAATTTAAAAAAAATATTTTTATAACTGAAAAATCATAATTTTATATTTTATTTAAGTTATTAATTAGTGAAAATTAGTTGTGATAAATAAATTAAAATTATTGTGATTTAAAAATAAGGTTATCATTGACAATTTAATCCAAAGTAGTACTACACCAAAGAAAGAATAGTACTATTTATTATCCAATTTTATTATGTATTATTGTATCGTATCATTTCCAATTCAATTCTATCTAAACATACTTAGAGTCCGTTTGAGAGTGTGGTGAGGTAGTTGAGCTGCCAAAGCCCAACTACTAAGGTGTTTGGTAACACTTGTAGCTGGGCTTTGTTAGTTTAGTATTTTTTTTTTCAGCTTCTACTCTACAGTTATAGTTTTCTTTCATGAAATTGCAAAGTGAAGCTTAAAAGTTCTGACCTTAAACCTCACTCCCAAACACACTCTTAATGCAAGTCTTTTTATTTTTATTTTTTAGAATATTATGTTAGAGAGTACATATAAATATCGTTAAATTCATCCTGATATGTATGCTTGACCGAAGCCTATACCAAAAAAATTTAAAAAAAAAATGGAGATTCAAGCTGCATTGAGTCTTTAAAAAATCAACTAATGGAGAGTTGATTAATTAGGTTAGGCTACAAATTTCATTAGCTTCTTATAAGGTTAGCTAAACACTGAACATAACTTTTCAGTTGGAAACAATTTTTTATACAAGTTTTTAAAGTTTGTCAGGCACTTACCACCTGAATTCATGAAAGAGTCCAACTTTACATTTTATGTCACAATGCCACTTATAGTTTATTCGTGATGGAGAACAAAATCATATTGTAAGCATAGATTGGGTTAAGGTAGGGACCCTTTTATAGTAGCATTTCATAACTTAAAAGACTTTACACTTCCCTCTATCAAAAAAGCAAAATTAATAAAGTTTATCTCTTCTATTATGAAAATGATTGATAAATTTTTCCACCATCCCTTAAAACAAGTAAGTGGGTCACTAATATGAGTTTATCTATTTATATATTTAAATAAATGATTGTCATGTGAACCACAAAATCTAATATTCTCCTATTTGGTCATATTAAATGAAGAATAAACTCATAACTCGAAATAGTCATTGAACTATAAATTACCAATATACTAAAGTAGCACTTCATCAACTTAATAGAAAGTATCAGTACATGAATCATGGCGGTAATATCTTTGATAAAGAAAAATATTCCCTATCAAGTATTACAAGTATGATACTTTTTATAGTATTTGCTTCCTTTATGAATGAACTTACGTCATTCAGAGTACAACGTGGTCCCAATGGACTATAAAAATCCTCTTTATTCATAAGCACAAATAACATAACTTTATTATTTATTGTAATTACAAAAACAACATAGAAGCGAACTAATAATTAAGTTGGAAACAATCTCAAATTCAACTAATAAAATTGTATGATCGACATGAATGCTATACATGATAAACCTTAATTCATAGGATCTGTTAACACAAGCTTTGTTTCTATATATAATCAGTTTTCAGCTCATGCTTATTAATTTGACCTCCCATAACAAAAACTTTATGTCGATACACTTAAGTTTGGCTTCTCTTCTAATTTTTCGTATATACACACTGTACTGAAAATGCCTCAATAATAATATCAAAGGCTCTTTTATCGATATTCTTATAGCATTTGTTATGCCTTATTTTTTTTATCACTGATAGGTCCCAATCAAGAGCAAGCTATAATGACGTAGAGATATTAGATTTGTTCTACTTTTGGCGAGAACAGCCAAGGTAAATGTGTTTGATAATTTGCTGAATGCTTTTATTAATACCGGGTGACTTATTTATACAAATCAACTCTAGAGTTCTAAACCAATTCTAAACCAATAATCTCGGCTAGGATAGACAACAATATTTATTTAACAACTCAAATAGAAACCAAGTCAAACACGATCACTTCGACTCAGGAATTATCCCACTACTGCTGCAACACACAAGCACACCCATTTTGTACGTGTGCCTAACTCCCATGCATGGTACTCAAACGTAGTCTCCATACTTGCTAGTGGGTCTTGGGGCTTTGGTTGAGCGTTTGGGCTTATCAATGCCCCCTACTGGAAGAGGTTCCTTGTCCTCAAGGGCCAACGAAGGGAAATTTTGTTTGATTAATGTAGCATCTTCCCATGTTGCCTCTTCAGGTGGTAATTTGTGCCAACGAACTAGGCTTTGCTCAATTAATTTCCCTCCCCTTTTTAACCAACAGGTATCCACAATTGACTCCGGCTGTAACATGATGACTCCCTCATCGTCGATAGGGGGCAACTCAACAGTGGCAGTAGTTGATTCACCCACTGCTTTTTTTAGCGATGATACATGGAATACAGGATGGATTTTTGCACCTTCTGGCATTTGCAACTTATAAGCCACGGTTCCAATCTTGTGAAGAATTCTGTAGGGCCCAAAATATCTGCTGGCCAGCTTTTGATGAGCTCACTTGAATACTGAGGACTGGCGATATGGTTGGAGCCTCAGAAACACCATGTCACCCTCCTTGAACTCTACATCACGACAACTTTTGTCTGCGGATTGTTTCATCCGATTAGCCGCGACTGCTAAATTTCTCTTCAATTGTGATAATAGCTCATCGCGGGATAACAAGGCTTTATCCACATCACGCACAGGAGAAGTTCCCACCTGATAAGTTGGCACTGTTGGAGGCAAGCGTCCATATAAGGCTTGGAACGGAGTCATACCTGCTGACACATGATATGTTGTATTATACCCAAATTCAGCCCATGCTAAGTAAGAACTCCACTTTCGCGGCCATTGATGTGCAAAACATCTCAAATATTGTTCCAAGCATCGATTAACTACTTCGGTTTGGCCGTCGGTTTGAGGGTGATACGCAGAACTCATCTTCAAGTACGTGCCCGACAAAGTAAAGAATTCTTGCCAAAATTTACTTACAAATATTGGATCCCGATCACTGAGTATGGATTTGGGTATACCGTGCAGCTTAACTACTTCATTAATGAATTTTTCTGCCACTGTTTTAGCCGTGAACGGATGTGTTAATGACATGAAATGAGCCGACTTGTTTAATCGATCAACCACCACCATAATCGCATCCTTGCCTTGTGAACTTGGTAAGCCTTCAACAAAATCAATTGAAATATCTTCCCATAATTGGTGAGGAATGGCCAATGGCTGCAAGAGTCCAGCAGGTTTCAATGTTGTAGCTTTTACCCGATGACAAGTTTCACATCTGCTTACATATTCCTGAACTGAATTGAACATAGAAGGCCAATAAAATTGTTGAGCTAGGCGTTTGTACGTTCGAAGAACTCCGGAATGTCCCCCTACTTTGGTGTCGTGTGCCTCAAATAATAATGCTTCACGTAAGTTGACAGGAACTACAACTCTTTCTTTAAAAAAAATCAAGCCGTTACATGACAAATATGGCCCAGCAACTTGATCATGGGCTGCCTGTGTGATTTTCTTCATGTGCTCATCATCCACCGCTGCTGCTTTGATTTCATCCCATAAGGCCATTTGCGGTACAAATAAGTGATGAAGAGTTGGGCTGTCGGATCGCCGTGATAGGGCATCCGCAGCCGTATTTTCCCGTCCGGGGCGATACTGAATCACATATTCGTAACCCATCAGTTTAGCCAACCATTTTTGCTGTTCGGGTGTGGCTATTTTCTGTTCTAGTAAGTACTTTAAGCTGCGTTGATCGGTTTGGATGATAAATTTCTGTCATAATAAATAAGGTCTCTATGCCCGAATTGCTTCAAGAATGGCAAGCATCTCCTTTGCATAAATTGACCAAAACTGTTTCGAGACCCCCAGGGCGCGGCTTAAGAAAGCAAACGGCCTCCCTTTTTGCTGTAAAATTACGCCAATGCCTTCGCCGGAAGCATCCGCTTCAATCACAAATGTATCTTTGAAATCCGGCATAGTTAGTATAGGTGTTTGCGTCATGGCCTGTTTCAGGTTCTTAAATGCCTCTTCTGCTTCTGAATTCTAGCAAAATTGTCCCTTTTTTAGAAGATTAGTGAGAGGTCGAGCTAAAACACCATACCCTTTTACAAATTTGCGGTAGTAGCCTGTGAGGCTGAGAAAACCTCTTAGTTCTGTGGTGCTTTGTGGTTTTGGCCATGACACCATAGCAGCAACTTTCCTTTCATCCACTTTCACGCCGTCGCAAGTAATGATGTGGCCTAAGTACTCCAGCTCCTGTTGGCCAAAATTGCACTTGCTAATTTTAATAAAGAATTGTTGCTACTTTAGGACTTCCAGCGCCTGTTTAACATGTTCAAGGTGGCTATTCCACGATGCACTGTAAATTAGTATATCATCAAAGAATACAAGAATGAATTTTCTAAGATAAGGCCGAAATATGGAGTTCATTACAGCCTGAAAAGTTGACAGTGCATTGCATAATCGGAATGGCATGACCAGGTATTCGTAGTGCCCATTGTGTGTGCGAAAGGCTGTCTTTTGGATATCAGGCGGGTTAACTCGAACTTGGTGGTATCCGGCTCTTAAATCGAGCTTTGTGAAGTAAATGGCACCATGTAGTTCGTCGAGCATATCCTCAATCGTGGGTATAAGGAATCGGTCTTTGATGGTTACTTCATTGAGAGCTCGATAGTCGGTACAAAACCGCCAACTACCGTCTTTCTTTTTTATCAGCAGCACCGGAGAAGAGAACGGACTGGTGCTGGGTCTTATCAATCCCGATCGCAGCATCTCTTCAACTTGTTTATCAATTTCTGCTTTCTGAAAATAGGCGTAGCGGTATGGTCGAACATTGACAGGCTCTGTTCCTTCTTTAAGTGGGATACAGTGATCAATTCCTCGTGACGGTGGCAACTTTGTCGGTTCCTGGAACATTTCTTCATAATCTTTCAATAATTGCTGCATATCCGCTGGTAATGTGTGCAAAGCTTCTTCCAATTTTGTGTGTAGACAAATTGTAAATGCTTCATTGCCTTGCCGAATCTTTTTAGAAATTTCTGTCAGAGAAGCCTTTTGCAGGGACTGTGGATTGATACCTTGCAAATATCGTCTCTGATTACCCCAATCGAACTCCATGGTGAGGGTCTTCCAATTGCACACTACTGCACCTAACAATTCGAGCCATTGAATGCCCAAGACCATATCTAAACCTGTGATAGGCAACGAGTAGACAGTAAGTGAAAAAGGAACGTCTTGAATGATAATTTGTACCTTTTCGAATTTGCCTTGTCACATTAGTTTCTCGTCGTTCGCAACTCGAACCGAAAATGTTGCTGTGGGCTTGATTGGTAATTGAAGTTGATTAGCCAACCTAGTGCTGATAAAGTTATGGGTGGATCCGCTGTCGATTAAAACCATAATTTCGTAGGAGCCAATCTTTGCCAACAAGCGCATGGTTTGAGGGGCTGCCCAACCCGTGAATGCATAGTAAGTAATTTGGAGATCCTTACTCTCATCTAGCTCTGTTTGATTTACTCCTTCAGTAACCTCTTCGTTAGTATTTTCATTCATCTCTACTTCATTGTCCATGATTAGAAGTTGTGCCCTCATGCATTTGTGCCTAGCCGTGAACTTGTCGTTACAATTAAAGCAAAGCCCTTGCGCTCGCCGGCGCTGCATTTCATCCCAACTTAATTTCTTTATAGGCACAGTAGGAATGGCTTTGTTGTTGGCAGGTTGTGTGAACGATGGTCGATTAAATAACACTGGCCTTGATATTTTCTTCTGACGTGATAGTTGTTCATTCTGCATTCTCGCCAAACTAATCGCCTCTTTCAACGTCCGTGGCCTGAACATCCGAATTTCCTCCGATATTTCCGGCTTAAGTCCTCCCATGAAGGCACCTACCAAGGCTTTTTGTGTCCATCCGTGTACCCGGTTCTCTAATCTTTCAAACTCCTTCTGGAAGTCTCGCAAAGTGCCTGTTTGCTTTACATGTGATAGTGCTTCGTCAAAGTCTTCGCACTCTGTTGGTCCAAAGCGAGCCCATAATTCCTCCGTGAAAGTTTCCCAAGTAACAGTGCGTTTCTCTTCTCGATATGCCCTTCGTAGCCACTGCCACCATTGATTGGCATCACCTTCGAGATGGAAAGAAGCCAGCGCCACTTTATGGTCATCTGTCGTCTCCTGATACTCAAAGAATTGTGACACTCTATTAAACCATTCCGTCGGGTCATCTCCTGCGTAGCGTGGGAATTCTAGCTTGGCCACACGAGGGGGAAGTTGTTGACGATTTCTCTCACTCTCTTCTCTTCTCGGCCTTGAATATCCTACATTTTTCTGCTGACTTGTCGTTCCTCTTGAGATGCTAATTGAGTCTGCCAACTTGCTAAATGCTTCTTCAAGGTGGTGCAACTTGTCCGTGAGTCCCAACTCCATCTGATTCATTTTGTCTTGTAAGCCTCCAATTTCAGCTTCCACGCGTTTAATACGTTCTTTGTTAGTCGATATTGTTGAGCCTGGCCCTGATACCAATTGATAGGTCCCAGTCAAGAGCAAGCTACAATGACTTAGAGATATTAGATTTGTTCTGCTTTTGACGAGAACAGCCAAGGTAAATGTGTTTGATAATTTGCTGAATGCTTTTATTAATAGCGGGAGACTTATTTATACAAATCAACTCTAGAGTTCTAAACCAATTCTAAACCAATAATCTCGGCTAGGATAGACAACAATATTTATTTAACAACTCAAATAGAAACCAAGTCAAACACGATCACTTCGACTCAGGAATTATCCCACTACTGCTGCAACACACAAGCACACCCATTTTGTACGTGTGCCTAACTCCCATGCATGGCTTGCATGGTACTCAAACATAGTCTCCATACTTGCTAGTGGGTCTTGGGGCTCTGGTTGAGCGTCTGGGCTTATCAATCACATACGTTGGAAGGCTAAGGATGTGTTTGGGAGTGAAGTACTGTACTTTTTAAGCTGTAGCTGCTGTGGAGTAAAAGTTATAACTGTGGAGTAGAAGCTGAAAAAAAAATCTACTAAACTGCCAAAGTTCAACTACAAGTGTTACCAAACACTAAAGCCCAGCTACCTCACCACACTCCCAAACGGGCTCGAAATCCAATAAGACCATAATTAAGATATTATTCTTTGACTGAAACTATGCAGAACTTTATACACGTCATCTCTTTGAGATATTTAAGTAAGACACAGTCTCAATGAGGTCTTCTCACAGGCTCATGAGATAAGTAGCTAGTTTTCGGGTATACAAAGCAAAAATTAGAATTTTCTTCCTCTCTCTCTTTGCTCTTAAGGTTGTTATCATTGAGATTCTTGATTTCTGACTTAAGCGTGGAGGGGGTACGCTGGCAACAACCTTGGCTCCCTTGTGATCTCTCTATTTTTGCGGGTTAAGCAAGCTAGTTTGGATCAAATTACATCTTCTACCAGAGAACCTCCCTTCTGACAGCCTTTCAACCCGATTACAGTGACGCACGAAGTTTTGATGTCACTAATTGGCGCTGTTTAGAACAAGAGCTAAGTTCCTCAAATTATGTACTATTTATGGCCAACAAAATCCCCTTAGGACAGCCACCTCAAGACCTAAATGGTACTACCGTGTCCAATAATCCTGAGGATCTTAATTTAGTAATTCAACAAAGGATGGAGGACACCATGTTGATGGCGGACAATTCAAAGATACTCACTAATGGCACCAACAGTTTGAACGTGCCCTCAACGACGAATGACAATTCGTACGACAACTCATAAATGAGCTTTTCTCATCCAAACACTACCCAAAAGATAGGAATGCCAAGAGCTATAATGGGCGTGATCATAACTGTCACTGACACCCAACGTATGATATTATCATCGGTAGGTCAGATAAAGACAAAGATATAATGACACAAAGCTTTACAATCATTTTCAATATACCATGGTGGAAAAAGGCCTACAGAAGTTTTATCTTGATGTACTAAGGCCGAGGTTAAGACCGACATTTAGGTCACAGTCATCTCGACATACAACAATACATTATTTCCGCTCCCGCCTATGAATGTTTACTCTGCTGCTTCCTATGTAATCATCAATAATCATTCCCAATGACCCCCTGAATGGCAAAGGGTAAAGGCATATCTAAGGAAAGACAATGAACGTCTGCAAAAACAAGTGCAAGATCTCTGTAATGCAATAGAAGAAATCAAGTAGAAAGATCAAATCCAAATTGATCTCATCATGTTCGACGAATTGCTCTTTGCTCCTCAAATATGAAGCCTTGATCTACCACCAAATTTCGTCATGCCTACAATAGAGACGTACACTAGAATGACTGATCCCATAATTCACATTGAAAAATACCAACTGATCATAGAGGCACATTTTGTACATGGAGAAGCAATATGTAAGCCTTTTCTACTTATTCTGGGAGGTACAGCTGGCACGTGACATTTGTTCCTTTTGTCAGCTTACCGATGCCTTGTTCAATTCTTTCAAGCAGCAGCTATACCATAAAAAGATATCAGAACCTTGCAAACCATGACCTAAGGCAAAAACGAAATGCTTCTTAATAATATCGAAAGATACCATGGCACAGTCCTTGAGATTGGTGCTAGCTTATCTCCTGAAGCCCTTGAAGGCCTCAAGAATGGATTACAGCATAATCATTTATGGTATTATCTACATAAATACAACGTGGACAACTATCCAATAGTGCATGAACAGACTAGAAGACATGTCATTTTAGAAGAAGAAGAAAGAGGCTTAAAAGATGTTAGAATAGGTAGATAATGGTCAGTTTCAAACTCATAATCCAATGTCGCTAGTGAATAAATGCGGGCGCAATGATCATCGCTTCAATAATTAGGGTAATGATCAATGAACCCGACCTCAACCATAAGGATTGGGATAATAAAAGGACATTCGCTCTTTTGACGGAACAATTTGCTCAAAAGGCACTACTACAAAAGTGAAAAAGTAATGACGCATGTGTTATGAAACCATCATTAAAATTATTTAATGACCATTATTTTATGAACTGTCATAATATTTAATATTTACAATGACGGTTATTCTATATAACCGTTATTAAATATCTTTATAAAATATATTCTTACTTTTAATGACGTTTATTTATAAAAACGATTAGTAAAAATTAAATATTTATAATGACGATTTTATTATATAACTATCATTATATATACATACACTTTTAATGATGGTTATTTGTAAAAACTATCACTATAAATTTAAAGTTTACAATGACGGTTTTTAAGAAATAACCATTATTAAATGTTTTATTGTTTTTAATTATGATTATTTATAAAAGTAGTTATCAAAAATTAAATATTTTAATGATGGTTATTTAAGATAAGGGTGTAAATTCTCTTGAACTCTTAGTTTAACGACGGTTATGAGAATAACCATCGTTAATTGTATTTATTTTTAAGATGACTGTTATTTTTAATAACGGTCATTATGAATCATTTGCCTAAAAAATAAAAAACCAATAGAAAGACATCCCTAATCGCACACAACACCCTTTTCTCTACTTCTTCAATCTTCACACAATCTCCTTTTCTTCTTCACGTAATCTCCCTGTCTTATTCCTCAACTTTGCCCAAGCAAACGCCAACGCCATCACTATTGTCAAATACGTTCGTGTTCGTTCACCGTCAGCTGTTGTCGTCTCTATCGAGCAGCCTCCGTGTTCCCCAATATTTAGGTTAAACCATCATGCTCTTTCACCCCTAAAGAAATTGACCACTTGACAGATCGCATCCAGAATGGTGGTACGGAAGTAGTTGAGGTAAGTGGGGGAAATTGTTTAGATCTTTTCAAATGCGATTTCCCTCTTTCATTTTTCCTAAACTAGTTTCCTCACAATTTGTAATTTCCTTTATCTAACAGATGGTCCATTTTATTTCATATTAATTTCATGAAATATCACTCTAATTTCAAATTTGACTTAGTATTAAATATTTAATCGTTTAATTTTTGTAGGCCGTTGTTGATTTGATCAGAGATGCGTAAAGCGCGAGCTGCGGGTCCATTCGATGATACCTGACGCAGTCTCTGCCTGAGTTGGTTATGGCTTGTTCATTTGATTTGTTGTATTTAGGGGTGGGATTTAATTTTTTGGTAGTAGCCTTTTGTCGAAAATTAATTTGATGTCAACTACCCATTTTTTGGGTCTTGCATTTTTGTTGATTATATTGTCAATTTGGATGACTGTACTAGATCCTTGGTCTTTTATAATTTTACATTTTTCTTACAATTATTCTTAGCTCGCTTCTATCAAGGAAATTGCTAGGTTTGTACGTGAATCTAGGTAGATGATGGAGAAAAATTGTTTAAACATCTTAGATGTAATAGGATCGATGATTTAAATTGAGCATATGCACTTTATTTGTAGCTAATAAAATTGTAGACGATTTATATATATAGTGAAAATGAACAATGGATAAGATTCAAAGACGGAGGAGCGAATGGGAAGAATTGTTGAGGTTATCAAGTACAAGGATGTGGATGATTACTTGAGGTTGGGTAATATTACTTTGAAGTTTAATAAAAGGTTGAGTACCAAAATATGTTCATGTTGATTATTATAATACTCAACTATTTTGCTTGTAGTAGGCTTCTTTGATCGGTAAAGAAAAAAAGAAAAAAAGAAAAAAAGAAAAAAAGGCAGTGTGTTAACATTGTTCTCTACATGCTATAATCCAGGGCTACCTATGAGGAATTTTTGCAGATAAAATTAGACTAGTATTTTTTAGAGATACAAGCTAGTGGAGATGAGATAAAGATGGTATTTTATGGGGCTTAGAGTATCTTCTAGCTCTTTTATTTAAAGTGCTTTCTCAATTTATAAATCTTTGGATTTGAAGAGAAAAAAAAATTTAGATGTACAACATTTACATGACGTGTTGATAAATTATTATGTAGCTAAATAAAAATATATTGATTTGTCTTTTGGGAACATTAATTATTGTGAAAGCTGAAATGATTTCACTTTTTTTTTTATTACATGAGACTCATCAAGATTAAACTCAACTATATACATGAGTATATAACGATATATACAACAATTCTTTTACTAGTTTACATTAAATCTTATATAAGATCACCGAGATTTTTAACCCTCTCAAATATTCGAGGACGTCAAACTCCTATTCTGGAGAAAGATCGCTTCACTCAAGCTCTGCGAACACAGGAAGCAAATTTAAATTAAACTTCTGCAATGCGTTTGAGGAGGCTCAAACCCATTCCCTCACATTTGTGAGGAAAGGGTTCTAGCCACTTGGGTTAAAACCAAGTGGCCAGAGCAATTGAAATGATTTCACTTCAATTTCACTAGTTTTGAATGATATTGAATGGCCAGAGCAATTACCCATGGAGGAAGATTTTCGGAGATTTGATGAGTAAAGGCTCTATACTATTCTTCAAAACCTTAAGGTCTTAGTTAGTACAAATTTGTTTCATTATATTAAAGTTGAAGAAGAGTCCACCTGAAAAATCAATCATCCCTGTTCCTATAACCGTAGGCTGCCTTTATTGTTCTTCACGTCAAACAATATTATTCTCATTTTACTTTTACTGCTGACTGTCATATTTTATTCTTAAGCTGCTAAATCATTTTAATAGAAAAAAATTATGAATTCGAACAAGTCAGCCTGATTCTAGAGGAGGGGGGAAGATTAGGATGTAAGTGAACACTTTTTTTCTTTAACTTTATTGTAGATTTGACTTGATTTGAATTAATTTGATTTATGACTAAATGAATGTTTCTGTGTTTAATTTGTAGCTCTAGGAAAAATAAGGATGTGAATTGATGGGAAATGTTCTCCCATTGAACCCAAGTCTCCTGCTATGATTAGGGCTTAAGAGGTTCAGTCCAATCTAGAGCCTCAGTTCCCTAGTTTTGCCAAATCTATAGTTTAGATCACACGCTGGTTGAAGACTTGACTAGAATTAGATGTGTGCCAATCTTGTTGGGTGCTAGTATATTCATTAGTAGATATTAAAGAGTTGTGAGAATTTTGATGTAAAAGCTAAGTGGTATATATTTTTAAAGTTTAATTATTGTTAAACTATTTTGAATTTTTGTGGAGCTATCTTTTTGTATATGAAACATTTGTTAAAAACTAATTGTAAAGAACTTAAAAGGAAATTAGAATTAAAATAGGGGCTTGAAATGGTTTTAAAATTGCCATATTTATTTTTTTTTTATAATCAACAACAAAGATGGCAATTATTTGAAAAAAAACCGTCTTTAAATGTAGTGTTCTCCAACAAAAATGACGGTTCTTTTTTAAAACCGTCATTAAATGCCATTTCAATATTTAATGACAGTTTTTAAAATAAATCGTCATTAAATATTAACTTTTAATGATAGTTTTGTTATAACAACCGTCATTAAAAATTATACACATGGGGTAAATAATGACGGTTTTGGTATCAAACCGTCATTAAATGTTACTTTTTAATGATGATTTTATACCAAAATTATCATTGAAAAGCAGTGGAGATTGGTAAATAATGATGGTTAAATGAATTAGTCGTCATTAAAAATAAACTTTTTATGACGGTTTATGAACCGTCATAAAAAGTATACCCCTTTTAATGTCATGGTCTAAGATAAAGGTTTTAAAACTATCATCTTATGTAGTTTAAAACCATCATTATAGACCCATTTTGTAGTAGTGAGGACGAGCTTAAGCCTAAACCCTACAAGGGGCAAGTTCCAATGAAAGTTAAACAAGTGGCCTATTTATCCTTAATAATTGACATCACACTTTTTAAGGTCACAATGGAATAGCTCTTTGTATCCATCAAAGACAAAGGCATGTTTATACCACCGAAGAGGATGAAATCACCACTTGCAAACGAGGAGATATCAATAACCGCAGCATTGTTCATTAAGATGTCGGTCATGACTTGGGCACATGTATTGATTTTTGCGAAGAAACACTATGGCGCCTAAAAACAAATTGCTTAAGTGAATATGTTAGAGAAAAATAGGTAATTAATAAACATACTGACCACTATCATGCTATGATCATTTCTAGTAGACCATCCTTAGCTGGGAACTCAAATCTTGCAAGAAAATGATATGTGAGATACTCCTTAACACTTGATACTAATTATGTTCACGGCGGAGGATTCCAAAGGCAACTTATGCCTATACGATGATGCTCTGGTTATAAGATGAACATGGCGGGCACAAATCTTAAAATAGTCCTTATTAATCCTGGTAGTTTTGTTGATATTTTGTTTAAAGATATGTTGGACACACTAAAGATTGATCGCGCCCGACTCAAACCAACGTATACTCCTCTATGTGGATTTGGTGAAAGTTGCTTATAACCCTTAGGATAAATCCGTCTGCCGATGACTATAAGCGGTATGTCTTAGAGTAAAACCATAATGTTGGATTTCATTGTAGTTGACACTCTTATGGCTTATCAAAGTTTACTAGGACGACCATTCATGAAAGCATCCCCTGTACCATGTCTATTCATTTTCTCAAACTTAAATTTCCAACCGAGGATGGTATTGGGATTATGACTGGAGAGTAAAAGATCGCTTGAAGTTGTTACGTGACTTCATCCAAATAAACATACTGTATAACCGCTACTTCACCAAAGAAACATCTTTTACAAGTAGGGGATGTGGCCCATATTGACTCCATTGATCAACGATCTATATTGGCTCTGTTAGGGATAGTAAAATCTGGATCTGGATCTGGATGGAGGTGTATCCAGATCAAGATCCGGATTGATATTTCTATATTTGGATAATATCCACACGGATTGCGGGCGGATATCTCAGATATTCAGATATGTATAAATTAAAATTTAATAATTTGAAATATAATTTAAAATTCTATAAGTTACCTAATAATATTAAGTAAAATCCAATCATAATTCAACAATCAACAATTCAATACTTAGAATAACATACAACATCATAAAGTCATAAATAAAAATACCACAATATAAATCAAACATCAAGAATAACATAAATTCAAGTCTAATATCACCACAAATCCACAAATAAAATTATGAAAACACTACAAATGCATATAAAATAATGCGAATTCTGATATATTTCTTAATTTAATTTAACTTCTATATTTTTTAATTAATCTAATTATCTTTTTCATTTCACTTATATATTTTTTCGTTTAATTTTAATTTAATAAATAATTTAATTAAAAAATAATGTAGATCCTGATATCTAGATTTCTGGATGCATTTGCATTTGGATCTGGATTCGGATCTGTATGGATTCTAAATCTTAGGATCTAGATTCGCATTTTTTAACATGCGGATCCGGATATTTGCAAATTTGGGTCGGATCTGAATATTTTTTCCGTCCCTAGCCTCTATTGATCTGCAGCCCGCAGACAAGCTCAAATGCGCGGAACCTGCTGTGGATGTTTATTATATCAATCCGATTGAGCATGACTTAACTAAGGTAGCGTTTACTTCTCGAATTGGAGTAGAAATCTTGAGGAGTGAGAATTTTAGGATTGAGAGTGTTGAGTGGGAGTGAGAGTAGATTACTTACTTACACTAGAATGGGAGTGCGGAATAGGAATTAAAATCTCATTTATGTGTTTACTTTATCTTAGATTGGAGTGAATTATTTTAAATTACAATTTTACCCTCATTTAAAGAATTACACTTTTTAATTACAAAAGTGAATAAAAATATATTTGTAAAATAAACTATTTATTCTATTATTAACTTTCATTATATAAATTAATACTAATTATCAATATTCTTAATTATGTGAATCACAATTTTTTATTAATTTAATTTAATTATGTAAATAAAAAATTATTGATAAGAGCAACACAAATAAAATATTATTATCAATAATTTAGAACAAAATTAATATTTTTTAGAATAAACTATTTATTATTTTTAAGTAATTTTAACTTAGAATCAATGTCAATTATTATTTTAACTAAATATAATAGCATTATATTTAAATAAGTTTAATATTATTATTTTTAATAAATGTCATATTATTAAATAATATGATAATATTAGTTAACAAATATAATTATATTCAATAAGGGAAAGGTAAAAAAAGAAGAGGTGGGAATCTATTTTCACTTCCACCTCCCCCGCGGGAGTATGAATCCCAACCCCTCCTTAAATGAGTAAGTAGAAGTTGAGTGGGAGGAATCCATATTCCCCACTCCCACTTCAGCAAGTAAATATAATAAAGAAACTTAAAATTATGGCTTTATTAAATCCTAATCTCATTGAACAATTAATGAAGCTACTGATCGAGTGCATAGATATCTTCGCCTGGAGCCGTACTGATATTGATGAGAACCATCAAAGGAATACCATTAAAGTTTTAAGTGATTCTTTACACATTCATGGAGGCCCAATTACAAGAGTTAGTGTAAAAAAGATGCAAGCTGCTTTAAATGTATTAATTGAGAAAATGTGGACTGAATATGCAATTCAAGATGCAAGACATTGTGAATTGGGCTTTGAGAGAAGATAAGACATTATTGGCATTATTCAAGCTATTGGTCAGCCAAATACACAATTTGGATCCAATGCAGAAAAGGCAAATTCGGAATAAAACTGAGATAGATTTAGAGTTCACTAGAAGGAGTTATGACCAATTTATTACAGCTTCTTCACACTTAAGATTTCCAACGACTTCTTTGTTTATTCAACTTTATTCATTTATTTTGTTTCAAGTTTGTCAACATGTAAGGTAAGTCTACCATCAATGATGGTGGGCTAACATTAAGTTTATTTAATGACTTCTTTGTTTATTCAACTTCATTTGTTTGTTTTATTTTAAATTTTTCAATATGTAAGGTAAGTCTACCATCAATGATGGTAGACTAACATTAAGTTTGTCAATGATAGCACTAATTATGGTAGGCTAGCATTAAGTTTGTCAATGACTAGCATTACTAATGGTGGGTTAGTGAAGACTTTTGAAGTATCCTTTGACAAACCTATACTTAGAGGGTTGTTCCAATATATTCATTTGTATTTTTAGGATCTTGGGTTTCTATTAACCTATTTAAACTTACCAACCTTGCTATGTAAGACACTTAGAGATGAATGTTATTTTAAATTTGAAAGATCATTATTTCTTTGGTTCTTTTGAGAACTATGAACTTATTAAGAATTTACATTCTTGAGGGGTTCCAAAATAGACTTATTACTCACCTTCTCATCTAAATCTTGAGTGTGACATCCATATCCTTTTTTGTATCTCTGGTTCGTGTTTTTCTTAAACATTAGGTCAAGGTTTTATTTTTACTGAAATCTGTTTAGAACTTTTAGTGAAGTTGAAACTTCAAATTAAGTGTGGGTTTCAAAGTTTCATTATGGGGTTCGCATCATTTGGTATCAGAGCTAGTTTCTAATCAGATTCGAATGTCTTATTTATTTTGATTATAAAAAAAAAAGAAAAAAGAAAGGAGAAAATATACAGCAAAAAAAAAAAAAGAAGACAAATTGCAAAAGGATTTAAAGTATTCCTACTTTCATCAAATTGAATTTTAGTTATTCATTTTCCTTGACATTATTTACACATAATATCAATTGTGTTCCTTTGCTTGGTTGTTTTCTTTTTTTTTTTCAATTTCCTTTGTCATTCTTTGTGTCCTCTTAATTTCTTTTTTTTGCTTAGTGTGCTGATTTGTCATATTTGGTGTGCCACCAAGGTTTTTTTTCTTGATTTTGTTTATTTAGTACGATAAAGAACTGAAAGAGAGAATTAAGTGTGGTAAAAGAAAAAAATTTTGTGAGATCATTAGAGGGTAAAAGCCAATTTGTGTGTTAAACACAAGAGTTAAGTGACATCAAATTGAGTGAAACATGTGAGAGAGTGTTGTGAGGCCTTTTTGCTAACATTTTATCACAAATATGTCAAAAGATCAAGAAGTTATAGACCAATCAATCATGCCCAAAGGCATGCAACAACAATTTGAGCGCATAAATCTGATTATTGGTCAAGAATCTTACTCACTCTACGATTAAGCAACAAAACTGCACCATTGATGAACTGCGAAATGAGATGAGAGCAGACTTCAACTCACAAGTCTAATCAGCTTCAAACCTCGATAAGATGGTAGGACAACTTGCTTCTTTAGTTCAAACTTTGGTAATGACTGTTGAGAAAGGTAAATTTTCAAGTCAACTAGTGCCTAATCCTAAAGGAGTGCATGAAGCAAGTACCAGTTCACCACAGTAGCATAGAGAAGTCAAAGCCGTCATGACCTTGCGAAAAGGGAAAAAAAGCAATAACAAGGTAGAGATGCTAGTGACAAAAACAACTCAAATTGTACTTGTAAATGCTAAGAATTCATCATCAGAGGAGAAAGAAGAAACTAACTCACAAGAATACATCCCTAAAGCTTCATTTCCTCAAAGGTTGGCTAAAGAAAAGAAGGGAAAATCCACAAGTGAAAATTTTAAAATCTTCAAACAGGTAAGTGTTAACATCCCTTTACTTGATGCTATAAAATAAATTCCATCTTATGCTAAGTTTCTTAAAGACCTTTGTACTAAAAAAAGAAACATTCACGTTCAAAAGAAGACCTTTTAATAGAAAACGTTAACTCTATACTCCAACATAAAATTCCTCTAAAATATAAAGACCCAGGCTCCCCCCACTATCTTATGTAGTATAGAGAACCACATAATTGAGAATACTTTATTGGACTTAGGAGCTAGTGTAAATCTATTGCCTTATTCAGTATTTGTGAATTTTAGACTAGGAGAATTACACCCAACTCCAGTGGTGTTACAGCTTGCAGATCGGTCAACAAAATTACCTCGTAGTATTGTGGAGAACATGCTTATCCAGGTAGACAAGTTTTATTTTTCTGTTGATTTCATTGTAATTGATACTCAACCAATCCAAGATTCAAGGAAGCATATCCCCATTATCTTAGGCCGACCTTTCTTGGCAACTGCAGATGCTCACATTCAATACAGGATTGGAAATATGCAGTTGTCCTTCGACAATATGACTATGGAGCTAAACATCTTCAACATTGACAAACAACCTCACAATGCAGATGATGGAATTTTTGATGTGGATTTAATGGAAGCATTAGTTGATAATACTTTTCCTTTAAACCTTAGTGATGACCCTTTACAAATATGTTTAACTTACTTTAGTTTGGATTTTGATAATGACAGATCAGTCGATGAGGCCAATGGCCTATTTGACTCAGCACCATCCATAGACACTAATAAATAGAAGTCAAGAGTTGAACAACTAGCACCATCAGAGAAGAAACTTAGCCCATCATCAGAATCACCACTAAAACTCGAGTTCAAACCATTACCCAACACTTTAGAATATGCGTTCTTGGGAGAAGAAAGCACTCTACTAGTAATCATTTCATCATCCTTAAATGATGAACAAAAAGGTAAGTTATTGGCAGTTTTAAAAGAGTACAAAGGAGCATTAGGGTGGACTATAACCGACATAAAAGGTATAAACCCAGTAGACTATATGCATTACATTAACCTTGATGAAAATGCTAACCCTGCTAGGGAAATGCAACGTCGATTAAATCTTAACATGAAAGAAGTTGTTGGAACTGAAGTCCCTAAACTATTGGACGCAGGTATCATTTACCCTATTTATGATAGTTCATGGGTTAGTCTTATGCAAGTTGTGGAGGCCATTTCAGCTTTAAGAAGATAACGACTAAAGTTTTACAATATGGTTTCTATTGGCAAACTGTTTTTCAAGATGCTTACGCTTTTTACTCTCCATATGATAGGTGTCAACGAATGGGTAGCATTACACGAAGGAATATGGTGCCACTAAACCCAATTTTAATGGTTGAGATTTTTTTGGATGGGGTATCAACTTCATGGGACCCGTTCCTCTTTCTTTTGGCCATCAATACATATTTGTTGCTGTTGACTAGTGCCGATCCCACGAGGAGGTAGATTTTAATTGTATGTAGAATTAATTTTTCTAAATGGGTGGTTGGATTTATGGCAAAGATGATTTGGAATATCCTAAAATTTAAATTGAAATGATAAAATTAAATTAAAGTGGAAACTATAATTATGGAAGCGCTTGGGTATCTGGATCCATATCAACATGCACCATGAGTTAAATATTACTTATTAGTACCAATTAAATAATGAGGGGGGAATCCACACCTCATGAACCGTACTCTAATCAATATGGTGATAAGGGCTTATCATGCCAAATAATAATAACCTTGTACTAGGGAGCCGGTGAAACCAGGGCGGTATCTAGACAAGATTATTATTATTTGTCGACGAAAAGTCAACATCCACAAAAATTAGAGGGGAAGAGAAAGTAAATTTACCAAATAAGGCTCATGGCACATGTTGAGACTTCACCTTCAACCCAAGCTTAAAAGAAAATTAGCTACTCATAATTAAACTAGGGGTAAAATGAAAATTTATTAAAATACGTAGAAAATACAAGATGGAGAAGGAATTACAGAAAATGGAGCTAAAAAATGAGTTCAAGGATATCAAGTTAGGGGAGAGAGGCCTTATTTTTATAGATATATTAAATAAATCATGGCCATCGGATTAAAAACAGTTTGGATGCTCAGAATTACGCCACGTTATCAGTCAACAGTCCGCGATTTGACCACGCGGTTTGTACAGTGACATGGTTTGACCACGCGGTTTGAGCAGTCAACCGGCTTTAACAGTGACGTGGTTTGGTTGAAAATAATCATGTGTATATGCATGTACCGTACGCATATTTTTTGGTCCACTGACATGCTACCACGTCACCGATCAACAGTGTATATAAATTTTATCCAATAGAATCGTGACACCTCATGAGTCAATGCCACATCATCGGTCAGTGCCACGTCATCGTTCCGTATGTGTGAACAGTGTCATAAACAGTAATGTGGACAGTATTGTACATGTGAATAGTGTCGTACATATGATAGTGACATTTTTTCTTTTATGCTCCTCCTAAGATTTTCGACTGTCCTGAGTTCAAAAGTGATGTCTGTTTTATCGTCTGATCTCTCGTTCAATATGAAATGACCACGATGCCCTTAAAATATATAAAATACTTAATTAAAATAAAACACATATAATTAAATCACAAGAAACTTAAATGCATAAAAGTAGGAATATTAGTAAAACTTGAAGTATAAAATGATGATTTTCTCCTTCATAAATATATATTTTCTAACACTCAACACTCAGCCATATGAATAAGCCCAGTAGACTTTGTCACAACTGCTTTCAAGAATGACATGTCAAACCCCAAAATCTCACTTGCAATAGTGACACTCTCAGAAAGAAATTAAACCCAAAAAATAATCACTCCAATGAATGGCAATTGAGAGAAAATAATAAAGAAGTAATATGACACGCTCTTCCCAAGATGAAAGAAATATGCCCTCAGCTTAGAAATAATACGATCTCAAGTCAAACAAAATGCTAGTCAACCCAATTTATTTATTTATTTATTTTTTTATATGTATCACTACATCTTTTTAGCCCATAAAACTAGCTTCTATTTCAGGCGATAGATTCCTAAAATCAAGAAGAACTTTTATTATAACGTAATGTAGGCTAGGGACATGGCTGACAAATGAAGGAAAATAAGAAAAATAAAAATATGTTTGAGAAAACAATAGAGATATTTTAGAAATTACAAGATGCATTTTGCTTATTTATTATTATTATTATTTTTTTTGGAACAACAATTTTTTTTTGTTGTTTTTTTCCTTTTGTTTTGGCATGACTTCACTGAACAAAATAATTATTTACTTTTTCTCAAACATAAATAGATGATGGAACTTGTATGATATCGGGTAATACTCCAAATCGAAGTAAGTCAAGATGATAAGTTAACAAAGAATTTTTTTTAATGGCTCAAAGGGTTAATTATGGATTTTTCACAAAAGGGATGGCTAGAAAGATTCAAACGGGTCAAAGATGGCCTTTCCATCGTCTTTTAGGACTCTAAATACTCTTTCATATCTACTAGTTAGATGGGCCTCTAGATGTAGCAACACATATTTTTTTCTTTTTTTTTAATTTTACAATTTTTTTAAGGGTTAACTCAAAAGAAATCTAGATATCATGTATAAAATAATAAACTGCTAAGCTGTATGAAGAAAGGGCAAAAGGGTTACGCTTCAAGAAAAATGATAAGCTCAAAAACTCACTTGGTATTCATTATGACATGTGCATTCCTTCAGCCAACTCATATTTGTCTCCGACATCAACATGTAGAGTAGCAAACATGGCGTAACATCTCTTAAGACCAAAGATAATACAAATACTAAAATTTAAAATTCATTATGTCATCCAATGTTAAAATAAATCACACAATTTTTTTTAAGAAGATGCGTTTCTAGAGGCACTACACTTAATATTCAGTCATCTTCGACTCAAAAATTTGAAACTGTATATTTATAAAGGAGAAATAAAAAAGAAAAAGTTAGAAAGATCACAAGTAAAATAGGACAAATTTTTTTTAAACTTCCAAACTAAGAAGATGCGTTTCTAGAGTCACTACACTCCATATTCAGCCATCTTCTACTAAAAAAGTTAGCCACGGTTAGTCTGTACAACAAAAAATCAGTAAAAACTTAACTAACATTCTACGATTATTGACTATTCCCTCCCCAAACCAGAACGAAACATTGTCCTCAATGTTTTAAAAGAAAAAAAGTAGAGTTTAGAAGACATCACCTAGGTGGTGTAACACAGAAGAAAATATTTACAGTTGGAGAGTTAAATCTAATTTGTACTTCTTACTGCGGCTACTGTTACCATCATTATTTGGATACTCCAATACCAAGGTCCTGGGATCTAGCTCTGGTCTATAAGCTTGTAACAGATCAAGTAGCTCATTAGCAGTGTAACAGATCAAGTAGCTCATTAGCAGTGTAACAGATCAAGTACCATCATTTTCGCTGTAGAAGGAATAAAATAGTTTTTTATTGAAATTTAAAAAACCAATGGGTTTCTGATGAATGTGCAGATAGGCCTAAGATGCTAATGTGATAAGTGCCTCTAGAGTTGCAAGATCTCCTGGTAAGAAAATAAAAGTATCAGCATGATTAAGCATTTCAGTTATTCTTTCTTGCATACTTAAGACGACTAACTCTTCTCCAGTTGGTGAATCAGAAAAACAGCCCAAAGGTTTTAGGACTCTTGGAATGATGCCTAACACTTGGCTTCCTTTGACAAAAGTAGCTTCTGAGACCAATTTTGATAACCCTCGGTTTCCTCCTCCATACATCAAGTGTAATTTTCTCTCTGCTATGCTTCAACCAAGATCTATGGCTGCCTCAACGAACTCTTTATGTTTGCCATAGTTAAATCCAGAAAGCATACAAATGTTCTTGAATTATTTATTGGGAGTAGCTGCCATTGGGATACTTCTCAAAAATAATTTGTGAGTGCTTAATAAAACAAATCATATTAAAAAATCTTGGTGACAGTGGGTCACAGCTGTGTATGAGGTAGCATGTCAGTGTCAATTAATGCATAAAGTACATGGCTCGATAGTTAAAAAATGAATAGTAAAAAGGACAAAAATGATAAAATAAAATTATTAAAGACAATAATGCAAATGATAAAACAACAGTGAAATAAAACAACAGCGAAGTAAAGGGATATTTACAGGTAGTTGTGACTGTGGCTCATATCTTCCTCTGGTTTTACATCCAGAAACGGCTTGAACGCCCTTTATGGGTCGAGGATAGGCTTCCCATCCAGTTTTCTTATAAACTGGCAAACATGGTTGTTTATATTCAGATTCCCGAGACTATATCATGCATGCTCTTCCTAGAATAATGGCCATAACTGGAGAATCGCTCGTTACACATATCCACTGGGATGCATTTCAAGAGACAAAAGGATATCTTCTAATGACTCCTTATTCAAGCCATCCCCAATGAATTGAATTTTATCTTTCCTATTATTAGACACTATTCCTAAAGAACATTGTTTCTTATCGCATCTCATTTTGGCACACTTATGACAAGCAACAGAAATTCTTCGAGTTCTTTGATTAACCAACGGATGTCAGCAGGTATGTTATTCCTTATGAGCAATCACATTCATTCGGACCGAGCTTTATAGATTGTAAAGAGGGCATTCTGAGGAAGTGAAGGGAATCGATTGTGAAGCTTTACTAGAATCTCGTTTCTGTCCATACCTTCGCCTCAGAATATCAGTTATTATGGGAAACTGAAGTAACGAACTTGATTGTCACGAAGTACTGTTATCTGCCACTTCACCAGGATAACAAACTAAAGCATACAAACAAAGAAAAACAAACTAAAACACATAAAGAAAATTACAATAGTCCTCTTATTGAATTTACCTCAAGCTCCAACTGGATATTGTTGACACCTCTCTCAATGTCTCTGAGTTGGCTTTCTAAATTCTCAATGTGAGATACTAACTCTGGTGGTTGCAGAGCCCTAATACGATGTGTTTTACAAATTCGAATCTCCCTTTGAGATGAGATTTTACACATTGAAGTGTCTAAGAATGTCCAAGAGGATCTGTTTAACTGTGGTACTTGTGATTAACAATAATAAAAGAAAACTTAATGATTAAACAATCACACTTATGCACAAATAATTTCAATTAGCAAAAGAGTAATAAAAAGAAAAAAGAATCAAATCATTGAAAAGAAAAATCTCAATTCAAATCTGGTGGGTCACTTAAATTTATTTCGGTGTCTTCTCCATGTGGTTTGTACTCTAGATATGGCTTTAATCTTTGACCATTAACTTTAAAAATGACACTATTCTTTAGGTCCTTAATTTCAATTGCCCCATGTGGAAAAACATTATGAACAATAAATGGGCCAAACCATCGAGAGCGTAACTTACCTGAGAATAGCTGCAAACAAGAATTGAATAAAAGCAATTTCTGACATGGAGTGAAAGATTTCCTTAAAATTTTTTTGTCATGAAAGACTTTCATTCTCTGCTTGTAAATCTTGGCATTTTCATATGCATCATTGCGAATTTCTTCTACTTTCGCCAGCTGTAATCTTCTTTTTGAGCTAGCTTGCTGCATGTGTAAGTTGAATTTCTTGATGGCCTAGTACGCATGATGCTCGAGTTCCACAGGTAGGTAGCAAGCTTTTCCATACACTAGCCTATAGGGTGATATCTCAATTGGGGTCTTGAAAACCGTTCTATATGCCCATAATGCATCATTGAGTCTTAATGAGCAATCTTTTGTATCTGGCATCACCTTTTCTAATATGTGCTTTATTTCTCCCAGGAACGCATATTCCAAAGTGTTAGGTAATGGTTTGAACTCGAGTTTTGGTGGTGATTCTGATGACAGGCTGAGTTTCTTCTCTTATGGTGCTAGTTGTTCAATTTTTGACTTCCATTTATTAGTGTCATGGCTGGTGCTAAGTCAAGTAGAGCGTTGACCTTATCGACTGATCTGTTAATATCAAAATCCAAACCAAAGTGAATTAAACATGTTTGTAAAGGGTCATCACTAAGGTTTGAAAGAAAAGTATCATCAACTAATGCTTCAATTAAGTCCATATCAACAATTCCATCATCTGTATTGTGAGGTTGTTTGGCAATGTTGAAGATGTTGAGCTCCATAGTCATATTACCAAAGGACAACTGCATATTTCCAGTCCTGCATTGAATGTGAGCATCGGCAGTTATCAAGAAAGGTCGGTGTTGTGCAAATTTTATTAAACTCGCAAGCGCACGAATCTATTGTAGAATAGATCAATGGTGTCGAGTGTCGATCCCACGAGGACGTAGATTTTAATTAAGTGGAGAATTAATTTTGTAAGTGGGTGATTGGATTTTTGGGGGAAGTGATTTAAATTATCCTAGAATTTAAATGGGAATGGCAGAATTAAATTGAACTGGAAACTGTTATAATAAAGTGTTTGGGTACCTAGATCCATATCAACATGCACCATGGGCTAAATATTCCTTATTAATGCTAATTAAATCATAAGGGGTGAATCCACACCTCATGAACCACACTCTAATCAATATGGTGCTAAGGGTTTATCGTGCCAAATAATAATAGCCTTATACTAGGGTGCCAGTGAAATGAAGGCGGTAACTAGACAAGATTATTATTATTTGTCGACGAAAAACCTCCACAGAAATTAGAGGGGAAGAGAAAATAAATTTACCAAATAAAGCCCATGACACATGTTGAGACTTCACCGTCAACCCAAGCTTGAAAGAAAATTAGCTACCCATAATTGAACTAAGGGAAAAATGAGAATTTATTAAAATACATAGAAAATACAAGATAGAGAAAGAATTATAGAAAACTAAGCTAAAAAATGGATTCAGGAGTGTCGAAATAGGGGGGGAAAGCCCCCTTTTTATAGATACACTGAATAAATCATGGCCATCGGATTAAAAATAATTTAGACGCTCAGGATTGTGCCACGTCATCAGTCAACAGTATGCGGTTTGACCACGGGTTTGACCACAGGGTTTGAACAGTAACACGGTTTGCACGCTGTTTGAACAGTAACGCGGTATGAACAATATCGTGAATAGTATCATGAACAGTACCGTACATGTGAACAGTGCCATATGTGTGAATAGTGTAATTTTTTTTATGCTCCTCCTAAGGTTTTCGACTGTCCTAAGTTGAAAAGTGATGTCCGTTTTGCCGTCTAATCTTTCTTTCATTGTGAAATGACCATGATGCCCCTAAAATACATAAAATACTTAATTAAAATAAAACACATAATTAAATCACAAAAGAATTAAATCACAAAAGTTTTAAATACATAAAAATAAGAATGTTAGTAAAACTTGAAGTACAAAATGACGATTTTCTCCTTTATAAATATACACTTTCTAACACTCGACAGTCAGCCTAGGATAATGAAGATGTGCTTCCTTGAATCTTGGATTGGTTGAGTGTCAATTACAATGAAATCAACAGGAAAATAAAACTTGTCTACCTGGATAAGCACGTCCTTCACAATACCACGAGGTATTTTCGTGGATCGATTTGCAAGCTGTAACACTACTAGAGTTGAGTGTAATTCTCCCAGTCCAAGTTTCACGAATACAGAGTAAGGCAACAGATTTACACTAGCTCCTAAATCCAACAAAGCATTCTCAATTGTGTGGTTCCTATACTACATGAGATAGTGGGGGAGCCTGGGTCTTTGCATTTTAGAGGAATTTTTTGTTGGAGTATAGAACTAACGTTTTCTGTTAAAAATGCCTTCTCCTGAATATGAATGTTTCTTTTTTTAGTACAAAGTTCTTTAAGAAACTTGGCATAAAATGAAACTTATTTTATAGCATCAAGTAAAGGGATGTTAACACTTACCTGTTTGAAGATTTTAAAAATCTCACTTGTGGATTTTCTTTTCTTTGCTTTAGCTAACCTATGAGGAAATGGAGTTTTAGGAACGTATTCTCATAGATTGATTTCTTCTTTCTCTTCTGATGATGATTCTTTAGCAATTATAGGTACAATCTTAGTTGATTTTGTCACTGGCATCTCCACCTTGTTGTTGACTTCTTTTCCTTTTCGCAAGGTCATGACGGCTTTGACCTTTCTATGCTGTTGTGGTGAATTGGTACTTGCTTCATGCACTCCTTAAGGAGTCATTGCCAAAGTTTGTGTTGAATAGGCAAGTTGTCCCACCATCTTTTCGAGGTTTGAAACTGATTGGGATTGTGAGTTGAAGCCTGCTCTCATTTCATTTCGTAGTTCATCAATGGTGCGGTTTTGTTGCTCGATCATGGAGTTAGTAATATTCTTGATATTCTGGAATGCATCATCCTATGGTCTGGGTTGAGAGCAGTTCTGGTTCTGATTGTATGGTCTAAATGGTGGCTGAGAGGCTTGAGGAATTTGAGGAATTAGTTGCATTGGCGGAGTTGGAGTTGCTGGTACATTCTGTTGGAATCCTTGAGACCATGAAAAATTAAGGTGGTCTCTCCATCCAGAATTATATGTGTTGGAGTATAGGTTGTAGTTTGATGGCTTTCTCATTACATCTATGGCATTGGCTTGATCTGAGTATGAGTCATGGTCATGTGATTCTGTTGTTTTAGCAGTCGTTAACGATGCTATTTGTTGGGAAATACCTTCAACCATCTCTTTGACTTCTTTTAATTCCCGAATTGGACTCGCCAATGTAAACCTCATTCACTCCTTTAATTCTTTTCGTATTTCTGAGCGATCAACCTCGTTGTTAGGAATTATCTGCTTGTTGCTGGAAAAACTCCCAAATCTTTGATGTACTTTTTGACATTAGCTCTCCTCCACTTGTTGCCATTAGACATTCTTGTGCACGAGGCAATAATCCTTCTAAAAAGTATTAGCATTGGTGCCATTTCTCGTACCCATGATGTAGACACTTCAAAAGTAGCCCATTGAATCGCTCTCATGCTTCGAAAAACTGCTTGTCTTCTCTCTGTGTGAACTCTGAGATTTCCCTGCAAATAACATTGGTTTTATGCACTGGGAAGTATTGATTCAAAAATTTATTACTATTTGTTCCTATAATGTAATGCTATTAGCAGGTAATGTATTGAACTATAAACGAGCTCTATCCTTTAAAGAAAATGAGAATAATCTAAGTTTAACATCATCTTCTGAAAAATTCTCATATTTAAAAGTTTGACAAATAGTATGAAAATCATTCAGATGATTATATGGGTCCTCATTTTCTAAGCGATAGAATGTTGGGAGACAATTTAACACACTAGGTTTTAACTCGAAACTCCTAGCAGCTACATTTGGGTATCTTATGCATGATGTGCTCAAATTAGCTAATGGAGTGAAGTAGTCCTTAAATGGCCTCTCCTGTGGTGGTGGTTGTTGTTGTTGCATGTCCATTTCAATTTTATTTTTAAATGCAATGTGTTTGTGTGTGCAAAGTGTTTTTTCTATTTCAAGGTCTATAGGCTCAAAATTGGGTAATATTAACCTTCAACCATGCATGCAAAGAATACAAAAAAAATAAAACTTAATAAAATAAAGAAAAGAGAAATTACGATACTAACCTTGTCATGCTGTTACAATCTTACTATGAAAACACACAAAAAAATACATGAAATAAAATAAATAAAATAAAAATAAATTAACAAGATAAATGAAAAATTATAAAGAAAAATAACTTGAAATTTAAATTACAGAAATTTAAAGAAGAGAAAAAGAAATGAAATTCTAATCTTAAAATACAGATTCACTTTTTTTTCTTTTTTAATAAAAAAATTACAATAAAATAACTAAAAGAAATTATTTACAAAAAATAATTTTACAAATTAAAATAACTTACCTTCCCGGCAACGGCGCTAAAAACTTGTTGTGCAAATTTTATTGAACTCGCAAGCGCACGAATCTATTGTAGAATAGATCAATGGTGATGGGTGACGAGTGCCGATCCTACAAGTAGGTGGATTTTAATTATGTATAGAATTAATTTTTCTAAATGGGTGGTTGGATTTATACTAAAGATGATTTGGAATATCTTAAAATTTAAATTGAAATGGTAAAATTAAATTAAAGTGGAAACTATAATAATGGAAGCGCTTGGGTATCTGGATCCGTATCAACATGCAACATGGGCTAAATATTACTTATTAGTACCAATTAAATAAGGAGGGGGGAATCCACACCTCATGAACCGCACTCTAATCAATATGATGATAAGGGCTTATCATGCCAAATAATAATAACCTTGTACTAGGGAGCCGGTAAAACCAGAACGGTATCTAGACAAGATTATTATTATTTGTCGACGACAAGTCAAAACATCAACAAAAATTAGAGGGGAAGAGAAAATAAATTTACCAAATAAAGTCCATGGCACATGTTGAGACTTAACCTTCAATCTAAGCTTAAAAGAAAATTAGTTACTCATAATTGAACTAGGGGTAAAATGGAATTTATTAAAATACGTAGAAAATACAAGATGGAGAAGGAATTACAGAAAATGGAGCTAAAAAATGAGTTTAGGGATATCAAATTAAGGGGGAGAGGCTCCATTTTTATAGATACATTGAGTAAATCATGGCCATCGGATTAAAAACAGTTTGGACACTCAGGATTACGCCACGTCACCAGTCAACAGTACGTCGTTTAACCACACGATTTGAACAATCAACCGGCTTGAACAATGATGCGGTTTGGTTGAAAATAATCATGTGTATATACATGTACCGTACGCGTAATTTTTTGTCCACTAACATGCTGTCACATCACCGATCAACAGTGTATATAAATTTTGTCCAATAGAATCGTGACACCTCATCAGTTAATGCCAATCATCGGTCAATGCCACATCATCATTCTGTATGTGTGAACAGTGTCATGAATAGTAATATGAACAGTATCGTGCATGTGAATAGTGCCGTATATATGAACAGTGACATTTTTCCTTTTATGCTGCTCTTAAGGTTTTCGACTGTTCTGAGTTCAAAAGTGATGTCCGTTTTGCAGTCTGATCTCTCGTTTATTATGAAATGACCACGATGCCCCTAAAATACATAAAATACTTAATTAAAATAAAACACAGATAATTAAATCACAAGAAGCTTAAATACATAAAAGTAAGAATGTTAGTAAAACTTGAAGTATAAAATGATGATTTTCTCCTTTATAAAGATACACATTCTAACACTCAACACTCAGCCTTATGCACCATATGTTTCCACCACCCAAGAAAAATCTGGAAGATATAATGTATTTATTCATCAGAAAGCAAGATATTATTAACAATCAAAATATACAAACTCTTTCTGATTTGAAAGATACTCTTCCTAAAATTGCTTCTGCACTCACAATTCAAGAAAAAAGAAAATTTCCAGCCCAACCATAACCAAATCCTAAGATTCAACAAAATCCACCCACAGACCAAATCAAGTCAGTTATAACTCTTTGTAGTGGTAAGATTGTTGATAGACTTATGCCTGAAGCTTGTGAAAATGATAAAAATTCAAAGGGTAAGGAAGGACTGAATGAACTTACACCTAATGAATAAAATAACTAGTGTTCCACTTAAACCATTATTTCTGCATTTATTGAATAAACCAAGGATATCAAATCACTCTTCTGAAATTTATGAAATCTTTAAGCAAGTGAAAGTTAACATTCCTCTATTAGATGCAATGAAGCAGGTACCTTCATATGTCAAATTTTTAAAGGACTTGTGCACTGTTAAAAGGAAATTGAAGGTAAGAAAGAGTGCTTTCATGGCCGAATAGGTAAGTACAATTCTGTTTACTAATAATAAGTTGAAATATAAAGATCATGGTTGTCCTACCATTTCTTGTATTATTGGTGACCACAGAATTGAACATGGTTTACTAGATCTTGGTGCTAGTGTTAATTTGGTTCCATATTTAGTTTATCTTCAACTTAATCTTGGTGAGTTAAAATCAACTTCAACTACACTTTTGCTTGCCGATAGATCAGTTAAAATACTAAAAGGGATAATGGAAGATGTTTTAGTACAAGTTGATAAATTCATGTACCCTGTGGATTTTATCGTCTTAGAAACTGAACCTGTTGTGAATAATTATAAACCAATTCTTATAATTTTAGGTTGACCATTTTTAGCAACTTCTAATGCCTTGATTAATTGTAGGAATGGTTTAATAAATTTATCCTTTGGAAATATAACTTTGGAATATAATGTTTTCAACACGTGCAGGCAACCTAATGAAGAAAATGAGAATGAAGATGATACTGATGAACAAATAGAATTGCTTTTTAGATGGATATTCAGGTTATTATCAAATTCCTATAGCACTTGAGGACCAAGAAAAAACCACATTTACATGTCCCTTTGGAACATTTGCATTTAAAAAGATGACATTTGGGTTTTGTAATGCTTCTGCAACATTTCCAAGATGTATGCTAAGCATTTTTTGTGATATGATTGAATATTGCTTAGAGGTCTTTATGGATGATTTGACCGTGTTTGGGAATTCTTTTGATGATTGCCTTGATAATTTGGTGAAAGTTTTAAAAAGATGTGTTGAAAAAGAACTTGTGTTCAATTGGGAAAAATGTCACTAAATGAAATTGTTTTAGGTCATGTTGTGTTTGTTAAAGGAATTGAAGTTGACAAAGCAAAAATAGAAGTCATATCTAAATTGCCACAACAAAAAATAGTTAGAGATGTACGATTATTTTTAGGACATGAGGGATTTTATAGGAGGTTTATAAAAAAATTTTAGTGCAATATCTAAACCATTTTGTAATCTCTTATTAAAAGATGCACCTTTTGAATTGAATGATGATTGCCAAAAATCTTTTGAGAAAATAATTTGTCTTTTAACATCTACACCTATTATGCAATCTCCTGATTGGTCTTTGCCCTTTGAATTAATGTGTGATGTAAGTGATTTTGCTGTTGGTGTTGTTTTAGGACAACGAATGGATGGTAAGCCTTTTGTGATTTATTATGCGAGTAAGACTTTGGATAGTGCTCAAATGAATTATTCTACAACTGAAAAAGAATTGCTTGTTGTGATATTTGCATTTAACAAATTCTGTTCATATTTACTTGGCTCTAAATATGTTGTGTTTACTGACCACGCTGCTATAAGATATTTGATGAGTAAACAAGATGCCAAACCGAGACTAATTCATTGGATCTTATTACTCTAAGAATTTGACCTTACCATCAAAGATAAAAAAAGTGTTGGAAATATCGTTGCTGATCATCTGTCAAGACTCACATCTGAATTTTGCACTGATATAACACCTATCAATGATTCTTTCCTTGATGAATTTTTATTTTCTGTTACTTTAATGCCATGGTATGCTAATATTGTTAATTTTTTTGTTATAGATAAAATGGCTTTGCAATGGAATGCTCAAGAGAAAAAGAAATTTTTTATTGAAGTAAAGAAATTTTATTGGGATGACCCTTACTTGTTCAAATATTATCTAGATCAAATTTTTTGGCGATGTATTCCTGATAATGAGGTAAGTAGTGTCATTAATTTTTGTCATTCTGAGGCATGTGGTGGACACTTTTCTTGCTAAAATTTTTCAGTGTGGATTTTATTGGCTTACCATATTCAAAGACACATATGAATTTTGCAAAACTTGTGAAAAATGTCAAAAATTGGGATCAATTACTAAAAGAAACATGATGCCCTTAAATCCTATACTTGAAATTGAAATATTTGACTGTTGAGGAGTTGATTTCATGGGTCTGTTTCCATTATCTTTTGAATTTGTGTGTATATTAGTTGCAGTTGATTATGTCTCAAAATGGATTAAAGTAATTTCTTGTCAAAATAATGATAGCAAAACAGTGGTTAAATTTTTAAGAGAAAAGATTTTAAGTCGATTTGGAATCCCTCGAGCCATTATCAGTGATAAAGGTAAATATTTTTGTAATAAGTCATTTTATTCTACAATAGATTCGTGCACTTGCAGTTCAATAAAAAAATGCATGCGTTCAATGCAACTTATATCATAGCATGTGAAGTTCCTAGAGGAACAATAGAATCAATATGCAATGGTATTTAAGGACAAAATTCTTTAATGCAGGTGGCAGTGCCGTCCATAAGGAGATTAAAAAAAATGGGATTATAATATAGGCGGTAGAGCCGACAATAGCATAATTGAGTAAAATTATCACAGATTAGGCGGCATAACCCATTATACAAGGAGTAATAAGAAAATATCATAATATAGGCGACATAGCCGATCTTATAAAAATTTAGATTATAACTAATCACATTATAATAGTCATCACAAGATAAATAAATTGTTAAAACTAAAGTTAAGTATGAAAATAATTTTGTCCCTACATTGCTGTTGAAATATAACTTACCTATTGACCTTGACTTCTTTAGACCTTTCTAAATTGAAGATTTCTCTACTCTTAATGTTATGACTTAGAGTAGAAGAGGATAAAATTTCTAGGTTGCATTAAAAATGAAAGGGGCTAGGGGATATTTATATGATTTCCTAAAGCTAATGATAACTAGGATTTTGCCACCATGACTCTTGATCAATGGTTGAGATTATCTTTCATAAATACCTTACTAAATTTAATTCTCTCTACAAACTTCTCTTACATCATCACTTATGCCATCATTACTTATGTCATCCTTATTTAGAATTAAATATTTTATATTATTATTATTATCATTATTATTTTAATACTTAAGGGGGCTTGTTAGCTCAAAATAAATTCTATTATATTTAAGTGAGAAAATTGTACCTTACAAATTGAGAACCCACATTGCTTCATAAAGCTTTTCTTTTCTTTCTAATCAGTTCAAATTCTCTTAATTCATCCAAATTTTTTAAATTACTGTTATTATATCCATGGCCGATGGTCAAACTTCTTAACTAGGTAAGAGGCAAAAACAAATGGCAAGGAGGAATCCAGCACCTCTTAAAAATGTCCTAGAGTTTGATAGAAGTCATTTTCCTACTATTTCTATGGCCAGACTCTTTCATTCACGCTTTATAGGATGGTAAGTAATCTCTTTTTACTATGTTGATTTAGATGATTTTGAACAACTCTTGGTGTATAGTAGAAGTGCCAAGGAGTTGTTAAAACGCGTAGGATGGGAGAATACATTAAGCATTGAGGAAAATGTGTATCAAAACCTTGTTAAGGTGTTCTATTCTAACATGGAATTTTCCATTACTCAACTAGGTAAGACAAATGTGGGTGGTGTTCCTATAGAATTTGATGTGAAGGTTTGGAGCTTTATACTTCAAGGAAAGAGCTTATGCTTAATCCTTTTTTCATGTTAATGCGGTTAGGAACATTTGTAGGTGCAGGGACCTATTTGATGATGTGTGTTCCCTTTCCTTTAGTTTTCAGTTTTTACCTTTTTAGTTTAGAGTACTTAGTAGTATCTTACAATATATAGTTGTTAGCCTAAAGGGCTACACATATTATAATTTTGATGACAACAAACATGTGTCTTAAGTGATATGATAAATATTGTATTTCACTTTTTCACTAGCTCTTGAAAGAAAATATTTATACAAGTGATTCAAGTGAAATCAAGCTCAAGACACTCAACGGACAACTGCTTGATCAAGAACAAAGTTTAGCTCAACGAAGTCATTATTACGACAAATTCTTGTAAAGCCGGTATGATTTTGAAATGCAAGTATGCAACCCAAGAGGGGGGGTGAATTGGTATTTTAAAATTATCCTAGCAAAACACACAACAATCCAATCTAATGCCTTAATAAATACGAAAACAATAAATTCAATGAAAGCATAATAATAAATGAGTAAGGAAGGAGAAAGCAAACTCAAAGATTTTTACGTGGTTCGGCTATCCCCGCCTACGTCCACGCCTCCAAGCTCACCGGGCTTGAGGATTTCACTAAGCAAGCCTCCAAGGCTTCAAATGCTTACAATTGACTTCCAAGGTGTCAATGGACCTTCACAACAAGAGATTATCCCCAATCTCTTAACCCAAGTGTATCCCAACACTTACAACCTCTCAAGGATAAAGATTACAAATGATTTTTCTCTCACACAATGTGTTTGATTACAAATGAATGATCAATGTGTGAATCAAAGAAATAAAAACAAGTTTGAAGCTCAATAATTGATGTATGCTCAGTAGCAAGCTTAATGATAACTCTTGGATCTATTCTTCTTTGAATTTGAATGAGCTTATTTATAGTTGGAGCTGAAAACTAGCCGTTATTGACTTTCTGCTCACTGTCGGATCGCCGTTAACTAGATGTCGGATCGCCGTTTGACTGGTCAATATGGCCGTTGGGCTGAATTTTCAAATTGTCGGATCGCCGTTATCAAGATGTCGGATCGCCGTTAGTGTCCAGAGGCTAATCTTCAATTCTGGGCGATGTCGGATCGCCGTTATCTAGATGTCGGATCGCCGTTAGTGTCCAGAGGCTAATTTTCAATTCTGGAGATGTCGGCGAGCCGTTATCAAGATGTCGGATCGCCGTTATCTACAGTAACTACTACAGTGACTGTTACAGTGAAATATTTTACAAATTGACAGTTTGACCCCAAAACTTTATATAACTGTACGATGGCCCAAAACGTTATGAAACTTTACAAACAAGTCCAATTTCAGAATTTCTAAATAATACACTGTGAATCCCAAAACTTTCTGAAATTATGATATGATCCAAAATACTATGAAACATTTCAAATAAGTGCTTCTCCAAAATTTCAAGCAATACTTGTTAATTTCAAATATTTCAAAATTCTTTCAATTAAACCATAAACTTGAAAAACAACCAATTTCACAAAATCATTTTTCCATTAGATATAAAACCTTTATAATGTGAAAATATTGATTTATTTAAAATGTAAGAAAAATAATTTAAGCTTTCAAAAACTTAATCATTCTTAATTTTGTTTGTTATCATCAAAATCAACATTATGTTAACATAAATGTTAACAGATTTAATATATGCATGGTTTAGCATTTGAGAAGCTCAAAATTTTGTTCAATAAATTAATACTTTTCATAAACCAAAAAGTTTTATATTTATAAGACAAGTATTTTGTGGATTTGAGTGTTTTTCAAAATTTGGATAAATTAAAAAAGTTTTAAAATCAATAAGCATTATGAAAAGAACTTTTTTGAAAAATATTATAAAGTTTTGGGTCATAGCATAATTTTAAAAAGCTTTGTGGAATAACGAACATTATTTAGAAATTCTAAAATTGGATTTATTTGTAAAGTTTTAAGACCAATTGAGTCGTAGTCAAATTACAGAAAGTTTTCAGCTACAGTCAAATTACAAAAAGTTTTGAGCAAAATTATAATTTTAGAAAACAGTGTTACTGTAGCAAAATTCAAATTGCAACGGTAACTTGCATTGTACTAAGTGGTGAGCCGGCTAATTAAGAGGGTAGCTGCTTGCTTGGTGGTTTTGTCTATAACAGTTAGTTTTTGTGTTAAAATTATATAAACTTAAATTCAATTCATTTTTAGAGATTTTTACAAGTATAAGCAAGTGTAAACAACATATTTTTAGCTTTCAATTTGTAAATCATCATAAATTAAATCTTCATTGAGCTATTATTTATATATATACTCTAAAGAAGAGTACTTGTTGTAATTCTTGAATTCATTATAAAATTTGTGAGTATGTGAGTGTGGGAAACACTTGAGTGAAGAGATTGAGGGATAATCTCTTGTTGTAAAGGTCCATTAACACCTGAGAAGTCAATTGTAAACATTGGAAGCCTTGGGAGGCTTGGATAGTGAAATCCTCAAGCTTGGTTTGCTTAAAAGCATGGACGTAGGCAGGGATTGGCGAATCATGTAAAAATATTTGTGTTTGCTCTCTCTTCCTTTACTCTTTTATTTTTTAGTATTGTTAAATTTATTTTTTTTATTTCATTAAGGCATTAGATTAAATTACTGTGTGATTAGATTAACTTAAATTTTAGAAACCCAATTCACTCCCCCTCTTGGGTTGTATAACTAGTATTTCATTTAGTATCAGAGCTTGGTTCCCTTATTAGGACTTAACTGTGTAGAGTAAAAGATTTATAGCAACCCAAAATGATTCAACCTTTAGGGAAAGACAGACCACAACTAGACCACTATTCTTTGATGGTAATGACTACCAATATTGGAAAAGTAGGATGATAATTTATTTGCAAGGTTTAGATTATGAAATTTGGGAAGTTATTTGTGATGGTCCATTCATGCCTATAACTAAAAATGAAGTCGGAGATGATATTCTAAAACCTTCAAGTCAGTGGAGTGAGTTATAAAAGAAAAAGATATCTTTAAAGCCCAAGGCAATGAATGCTTTATTTTGTGCTCTTAATAAGATAGAATTTCATAGAGTGTCTAGTTGTGAGAGTGCTCAGGAAATATGAAACAAACTTGAAGTTGTCTATGAAGGGACAAATCAAGTTAAAGAGTCTGAGATTAGTAGATACACTCGACAATATGAATTGTTCAAAATGGAACAAAATGAAAGTGTGCATTCTATTTATACTATGTTTACGGATATTGTGAACACATTAGGAGCACTCGGAAAAACGTTTTTGAATAGCGAAAAGTTAAGAAAATTATTAGGTCTTTACCAATAGAATGGAGACATAAAAGAACCACCATAGAGGAAGCTAAATATTTAAACACTTTGCCTATTGATGATTTAATTGGTTCTCTTATTTCATATAAGGAAGATTTGACAGCAGAAAAAGGCAATGAGGAAAAGAAGAAGAAAATTATTGCACTCAAAGCATCAAAACATGAGATTGATGATAAAGACATGGCTATGATGGCCAGAAGGTTCAGAAAATTCTTCAAGAAAGCCAGTGATCGGAAAAGATTCAGAAACTACAAGAACCAAAAGAGAAGAGGGAGTCAATTACTTGCTATGAGTGCAAGAAGCCTGGACATATACGATCAAAATATTCTCTTCTATCAAGCTCAAGAAGAAGGTAATGGTAGCCACATGGGATGACAGCGATGAGGAAACAAGTGATGATGAAGAGCAAAAAGAGATGTCAAATCTAGCTCTCATGGCAACTAGAGATGAATTGTTTGATGAACTTGATGAAGTAAGTGATCATACATATGAGGAATTATATGATGCTAGAACTTTCAAATGAAAAGGATGCCTTGTAAAAATGTAATGATTCATTAAATGAAAAGATCAAAGGATTGGAATTAGATAATGAAATGTTGTATGATAGGATTGCATAATTTAAAGATAAATAAAGTACTTCATATGAGCATGAAACATCACATGTTGATGAATTGATAAAAGAAAATGAAGTGCTTAAGAAAAAGAGTAATGAACTCAACGAAATTGTGTTAAAATTCACAAGTGGTCAAAAGAACTTAGAATTATTACTAAACTCTTAAAAACATGTATTTGATAAAGGAGGACTTTGATATAAGCCTAACTTGAAGCAAAAATATTATAAGAATTACTTTGTTAAAGCTAGCTTCACTAAAATTGTTTGTCATTATTGCAATCAAAATGGACATATGAAATATAGATGTCCAATGAAAAGAAATACATACCATTGAGTCAAATGTGTTTGAGTTCTAAAAAGAGCCATTTGTAACACTCAAGGACCTAAAAAGATTTAGTTACCTAAGACTTGAGATTTCCACTGCAAGGTTTGAAGAAGAAGAAGAATAAATAGTACCTGGATAGTGGTTGTTAACAGCATATGACAAGCAATTATTCTTGGCTTTTAAGCTTTACCAAGATAAAAAATGTTGGAGATGTATCCTTTGGAGATAATTCAAAAGGAAATATCATTAGTATTGGCAATGTCAGTAATGTACCCTCTACTCTTATTAAAAATATGTGTTTAGTTAAAAACTTGAAACACAACCTGTTTAGCATTAGCCAATTATGTGATAAAGGCTATAAAGTTATCTTTGATAAATCTAAATTTATTGAGAATGCATGTGATGGCAAGATTTTGTTTGTAGAAAATAGATGTGTTAATATTTATACCATTGATATAGATTGTGCATCTACTAATGACAAATGTTTCTCCACATTGCAGGATAATGGTTGGTTATGCCATAGAAGACTATGTTATACAACCACAGATTTGATTTCAAAAATTTCAAAAAATGATTTGGTTAAAGGTCTTCCAAAAATCGATTTTCAAAAAGATAGAATTTGTGAAGCTTAGCAATTTGGAAAACAAATCAAAGCTTTTTTCAAAAACAAGAACCATGTCTCAACTTCAAAACCACTTCAATTTCTTCACATGGAATTGTTTGGACCTTCTAGATATGCTATTTTAAGTGGTAAATATTATGCATTTGTTATTGTGGATGATTATTCTAGATATATATGGGTATTATTCATAGCTAATAAGGATGATGCCTCATGCATTTAGAGTTTTCTGTAAAAAGGTTCCAAGTGAAAAGGGATATACTATTTCTTGTATTAGAATTAATCATAGTGGAGAATTTGAAAATCATGCATTTAAGAATTTTTGTAATGATTTTGGCATTGAATATCAATTTTCATCACCTAAGATTTCACAAAAAAATGGAATTATTGAGAGAAAAAATAGGTCTATTGAAGAAATGGGTAGGACCATGTTGAACGAAAATATTTTGCCCAAGTATTTTTAGGTCGAAGCGGTCAACACTGCTTGCTATGTTTTAAATCATGTGTTGATCAGCCCTTATCTCAATAAGACTCCCTATGAGTTTTGGAAAGATAGAAAACCTAACATTGATTATTTCAAAGTTTTTGCATGCAAATGTTTTATTTTAAAAATGAAAAATAATCTTGGTAAAATTGATCCAAAATATGATGTTGGTATTTTTCTTGGTTATTCAAACACAAGGAAATCTTATAGAGTATAAAATAAAAGAACTTTAGTTTGTTAGCCTAAGAGGCTACACATATTATAATTTTGATAATAACAAACATTTGTCTTAAGTGATATGATAAATATTGTATTTCATGTATTTACTAATTCTTGAAGGATGATCAAGAACAAAGTTTAGCTTGACGAAGTCATTATTGCGAAAAATTCTTGCAAAGCCGGTATGATTTAATATACGCATGGTTTAGTATTTGAGAAGCTCAAGATTTTGTTTAACAAATCATTACTTTTCATAAATCAAATGGTTTTATATTTATAAAGTATTTTGTGGATTTGAGTACTTTTCAAACTTTGGATTAAATTTAAAAAAATGTTTTGAGAACTTTCAAATTAATAAGTATTATGTTAAAATTCTGAAAAGAACCTCTTTGAAAAGTATTATAAAGTCTTGGGCCATAGCCTAATTTTAAAAAGTTTTGAGAACAACAAGCATTATTTAGAAATTATAGATTTAGACCTACTTACAAAAATATAAAATATTTACGCTATAGTATAATTTATAAAAGTTCTATACCATATTTTAATTTTTAAAATTTTGTGCCAAAAGTAAATATAAAAAATATGGTGGGCATACATAGAGTTAGAGGCTAGCTGACAATGGTTAGCGGCTAGCAACCTGAGGTAAACTTTTAAATTTTTAAAGGCAAAATTTGCAATGGCTACTTGTTTTTTTTTTTTAATCCATAATGGCTAGTTTTTGTATCAAGACTATATAAACTCAAATACAGTTCATTTTCAAAGAGTTTTGCAAGCATAAACAAGTGTAAACAAAATATTTTGAGCTTCCAATTTGCAAATCATCATAGAATAAATCTTCATTAAACTATTATTTGTATATTCACTCTAAAAGAGAGTATTTGTTGTAATTCTTGAATCCATTGTATAATTTGTGAGTGTGTAAGTGTGGGAAACACTTGAGTGAAGAGATTAGAGATAATCTCTTATTGTAAAGGTCAATTGACACCTTACAAGTCAATTATAAGCATTTGAACCCATGGGAGGCTGGGATAGTGAAATCCTCAAACTTGGTTTGCTTGGAGGTGTGGACTTAGGCGAGGATTGCCGAACCACATAAAAATCTTTATGTTTGCTTTCTCTTCCCTTACTCATTTATTTTTTAGTATTGTTAAATTTATTATTTTTTATTTCATTAAAGTATTAGATTAAGTTGTTGTGTAGTTTGATTAGTTGCAATTTTACAAACCCAATTCACCCCCTTCTTGGGTTGCATAACTAGTATTTCTTAGTTTTGGAAGAATCTATGCATGTTACATTTGATTAATCTAACCCTTTCTTTATGGAGAAAGTTGATGTTGTTGATAAGGCAAATGAAGGGTTACAAGAAAAATTATCAAAAAATAAACAAGAGAATGCACTACATGAAAATCAAGAACATAGACAAGAAGAACAAACAAATATGGAGCAACAAGAAGGTACTTCTCAAACACTCCCCAAGGAGTGGAGGTATGTTCTTCTCATCCTAAGGATTTAATTTTAGGTGATCCTTCAATAGGTGTTACCACTAAATCATCATTTAGAAATACTTGTGAGCATGCTGCATTTATATCTCAAATTGAACCAAAATCCTTTGCGGATGTAGAAAATGATGAATCTTGCATTATGGCAATGTAAGAGGAATGAAATCAATTTAAGAGAAATAATGTGTGGAAATTAGTTCCTAAACTGGAACATCAATCCATTATAGGCACTAAATGGGTATTTAGGAATAAAATGTATGAATCCAATGTGATTATAAATAATAAAGTTATATTAGTAGCTCAAGGATACAACCAAGAAGAAAGAATTAATTTTGATGAAACATTTTGTACCCATAGCTAGATTAGAATTCATTAGAATGTTGTTAGCAATTGCACGTCATAAAGATTTCATCTTATTTCAAATAAATGTCAAAAGTGCTTTCTTAAATGGTTATATTATGGAAGAAGTGTATGTGAAACAACCCTCTAGTTTTAAAAATAAAAAATTTCTAAATCATGTTTATAAGTTATCTAAAGCATTGTATGGATTAAAATAAGCACATAGATCATGGTATGATAGGCTTAAAATGTTTTTGTTGGATAACGGTTTTTCAATGGGAAAAGCAGATACTACTCTCTTTGTTAAGTATAAGAACCATGATATACTTGTTGTTCACATTTATGTTGATGATATTATCTTTGGTTCTACTAATGAGTCCATGTGCAAGGAATTTTCATCTTGTATGAGTAAGGAATTTGAGATGAGCATGATGGGAGAATTGAAGTATTTCCATAGACTTCATCAACCAAACCAAATATGTCAAAGGTCTACTCAAGAGATTTGGGATTGATGACTCAAAGACCAAGAGCACTCCAATGAGCACAACAATCAAGCTTGACAAAGATGAAAAAGGTAAAGAGATTGATATCAAAATATATCGAGGTATGATCAGCTCTTTACTTTGCTTAAGAGCTAGTAGACCCAATATTATGTTTAGTGTATGTTTGTGTGCAAGATTTCAATTATGTCCAAAGGAATCTCATTTGCTTATTGTCAAAAGAATTTTTCGTTATTTGAGTGGGGCCATAGATCTTGCCTTTTGGTATCCTAGAGGAATTCATATAGATTTAACTTATTTTTTGGATTCTGATTTTTCCAGTTATAAAATCAATAGGAAGAGCACTAGGGGAACTTGTCATTTCCTAGGTCATTAACTTGTTTCATGATTTAGTAAGAAAGAAAATTCGGTTGCACTCTAAACCACCAAGGCAGAATATATTATTGTAGGTAGTTGTTGTGCACAAGCTCTTTGGATGAAACAAACACTTAGAGATTATGACATTAATCTTGAACAAATTCCTATTATGTGTGATAACACTAGTGCTATAAATTTTTCAAAGAATTTCATTCAGCACTTTAGAACCAAGCATATAGAGATTAGACATAATTTATTGAGAGATCATATTCAAAAGGGAGACATTGCATTAGAATTTATCTCTACGGAAAAAAAACTTGCCGATATTTTTACAAAACCTCTTTGTTATTAACATTTTTAATCATGTTATTGAAACTATTAAAATTGATTTATTGATAATTATTGATGACTACGTAATGCCTATGAATGATAAATGAGTGATGTATTTGAATTATTAACCTTTGAATGCTTACATGTCTCACAATTGTGTGATGTATATGCATGATAAATGTGTTATATATTTGAATTTATAATCTTTGAATGCTTATAATTATGATTCATACATTAAAATGGCTTTTGAAAGCGTTCGAGATCATTAAATAGTCTTGGAATCGATCAAAACTCAGCCGGACAACAAACATATGCAGAAAAACAGTAAGGAAGCTGCTACCGCTTGGGGACCCGAGAGCAAGTAGTTAACCACCTGCTCGAAACAGCTAGCCACCTGGGCTCAGGTTTTATGTTTTTTCTCTTCCTTTCTCCTTCATTCTTCAACCTCTCTTCATTCTCTCTATACCGAACTTCCCTCCTCTATTTCCTCTTAAAATTTCTTCATTTTTCACTGATTTTCTTGCCAAAATCAACCATTCAAATCATTTCCCGTCTGTTTAATTTCATTAAACTCTTTCAAATCATCAAATCATCACTTATTTTTCAAAATCCCAAAATCAAAAACCTAACCTACCCATTTCTCTCTCTTCCAATTTAAGCTCCTTTTAACCAATTTTTTACCCAATCAACACCATACATAGCCTTAAATTAACTCTAGGATCAATTTTATTGGCTCAAACACTTCCATTTCGCACAAAATCTTAAAAATCCGAATTTGGGTATTTAAGCTTGTTCTTGTTTTCAATAATGGTTGGTGGTGAAAAATCCAAGGGAAACACATGTGGCCAAAAAGTGCAAGGAAGATTAGAGAGATAATCCGAAGTTCATATTAACCCATATTCCGCATCCTCCTCTTCGGAAACATTTTCATGGCAAATTTATGTTGAGGTCGGTTCTCGCCCCTTATTTTGTCAATCTTTGTAATTTAAAAAATTTAGCAATTTGTGATAAATCTCTTAGTTGTTTTCTTATTGATATTGGTTAGAAAAATGTTTTAGTTTTTAAGGAACGATATTATGAAAAGTTAGTCAAAGTTTTTTTATTCGAATATGTTTATTTCTTCGGAAACTACAAATAGAATTGTTACAAGTGTTGAAGGAATTTATGTTGAGCTTCATGTTGCAGATTTAAATCAAATTCTTAGAACTTTAAATGAAGGGTTGGAACTTTATACTACTCGAAGCAAATAGATTATCCGTGGTATTCAGTTGAGGATGTTGTTCGGAAAATTTGTAGACGTTCTAATTTGTCCTTTAAGTTTTGTCAATCTACCTTGAAATCTGAAGCCTTACCCCTTCAACTTAGGATCCTTCATTATGTTCTTCAACATGTCATTAGTCCTACGTCTAGACATGCAGATGAAGTTACCCATTTGGATGTGGCCTTATTGGATAGTATTGTAAATAGTAAGGTACTAAGTGTTAGTTATATCATTCTTTATCATATGCTTAGCACTCCATGTATAGCAAGACGATCCCTTTCTTATGGAACCATTATCACCCGTATTCTTAAACATTTCCGAGTACCCATAACTGAACCAATCTTTTTGAGTCTTAAGGAATTAAGAGATGAAGCTATAGCCAATTTAGGGTTTATACGGGCAGAAGGTAAATGGTATAAAGACCAAAGATACAGAAACAAGGGTACTAGCTCCTTCAGATCATCGCTTCTTTAACGATGTTCTTCCACCATACCAGCTCCTTGATGTTAGTGCTCCATAGCACTCACATCCCTCACCTTTCGAGGGTCCTTCTAATTCTACTTCAGCAGACCTTAAGGAACTGATGCAATTGTTGTTGACTGAAGTACATTCTTTTTGCGAGTAGCTGTTGAGTGTCAGAAAGTGTATATTTATAAAAGAGAAAATTGTCATTTTACAATTCAAGTCTCAATAACATCTGTAATTTTATTTATTTAAGTCTCTTGTTATTTAATATGTGTGTTTTGTTTTAATTAAGTATTTTATGTATTTTAGGGGTATCATGGTCATTTCACAATGAATGAGAGATCGGATAGCAAAACGGACATCACTTTTGAACTCAGGACAGTCGAAAACCTTAAGAAGAGCATAAAAGGAAAAAAGGCACTGTTCACACGTACGGCACTATACATATGTACGGTACTGTTCATGGATACTATTCACGACATTGTTTAGACCGCGTTCTTTTCGTTAAACTGCGTAAAACCGTATTCTTGTTCAAACCGCGTGGTCAAACCCGTGGTCAAACCGTGTTACTGTTCACTGATGACGTGGCGCAATCCTGTGCGTCCAAACTATTTTTAATCTGATGACCATGATTCACTCAATGTATCTATAAAAAGGGGGCCTCCCCCCCTAATTTGATACCCCTGAATCCATTTTTGAGCTTATTTTTATGTAATTCTTTCTCCATCGTGTATTTTCTATGTATTTTAATAAATTTCCATTTTACCCTTAATTCAATTATGAGTAGCTAATTTTCTTTCAAGCTTGGGTTGAAGGTGAGGTCTCAACATGTGTCATGGGCTTTATTTGGTAAATTTATTTTCTATTCCCCTCTAATTTCTGTGGAGGTTTTGACTTTTCGTCGACAAATAATAATAATCTTGTCTAGTTACCGCCTTGGTTTTACCGGAACCCTAGTATAAGGTTATTATTATTTGGCACGATAAGCCCTTAGCACCATAATAATTAGAGCGTGGTTCATGAGGTGTGGATTCCCCCCTCATGATTTAATTGGTATTAATAAGGATTATTTAGCCCATGGTGCATGTTGATACAGATCCAGATACCCAAGTGCTTTATCTCAATAGTTTCCAGTTTAATTATTTCTGCCAATCCAATTTAAATTCCAGCATAATCTAAATCACTTCCACACAAATCCAACCACCCATTTACATAATTAATTCTACATATAATTAAAATCCACCTCCTCGTGGGATCGACACTCAACACCATTAATCTATTCTACAATAGATTCGTGCGCTTGCGAGTTCAACAAAATTTGCACAACAAGCTTTTAAGCGCCGTTCTTTGGGGAGGTAAGTATTTTAATTTATAGAATTAATTTTTGTAAATAATTTATTATTATTATTATTATTTTAGTTGTTTCCTTGTAATTTTTTTTCTTAATTAATTAAAAAAAGCGAATCTACATTTTAGGTAAGAATTTCTTTTTCTCTTCTTTAAATTTCTGCAATTTAATTTTCAAGTTATTTTTCTTTGTAATTTTTTATTTACCAACCACATAGAGAGGACACCGAAATAAATTTGAGTGACCCACTACATTTGAATTAAGATTTTTCTGTCTTTTCGGTGATTTGATTTTTTTCTTTCTTTTTATTATTCTTCTGCTAATTGAAATTGTTTGTGCATAAGTGTGTTTGTTTAACCATTAAGTCTTCTTTTATCACTCTTAATCATGAGACAGATCCTCTTGAATATCCTTAGAAGACTTCAACGTGTCCAATCTCATCTCAAAGGCCAGATACGATTTTGTAAAACACATCGTATTAGGAAGCTACAACCACCGGAGTTAATATCCCATGTTGAGGATTTAGAAAGCCAACTCAGAGACATTGAGAGAAGTGTCTACAACTTCCAGTTGGAGCTTGAGGTAAATTCCATAAGAAGACGATTGTGATTTTCTTTTTGTGTTTTTGTTTGTTACTCCGTTTGTGTGTTTTAGTTCGTGTGTTTTAGTTTTTCACCCCGGTTAAGTGGCGGATAACGATACTCCGTGACAATCAAGTCGGTTACTCCAGTTTCCCACAATTACTGATCTTTTGAGGCGAAGGTATGGACAAAAATGAGATCTTGGCAAAGCTTCACAATCGATTCCCTTCAATTCCTCAGAATGCCCTCCTTATAATCTATAAAGCTCGGTCCGAACGCATGCGATTGCTCATGAGGAATAACATACCTGCTGATATCCGCTGGTTAATCGAGGCCAAAGTACGCTTGGTAGGTGAGTTGCCTCCTAAATTTATTGCATACATGCCTGGTTGTGGAAAAGAAAATTATGCACGAAAGAGAAGAGCTCAAAAAATTTCGGTTGCTTGTCATAAGTGTGCTAGAATGATATGCGATAAAAAACGATGTTCTTTAGAAATGGTGTCTGATAACAGAGAAGATAAGATTCAATTCATTAGGGATGGCTTGAATAAGGAGTCATTGGATGATATCCTTTTGTCTCTTGAAACGCATCCCAGTGGATATGTGCAAGGAGCGATTCTCCAGTTATAGCCATCATTTCAGAAAGAGCATGCATGATACAGTCTCAGGAATCTGACTATAAACGACCGTGTTTGCCAGTTTATAAGAAAACTGGATGGGAAGCCTATCCTCGACCCATAGAGGGCGTTGAAGCCGTTTTTGGATGTAAAACCAGAGGAAGATGTGAGCCATAGTCGCAACTACCTGTAAATATCATTTTACTTCACTGTTATTTTATTTCACTGTTGTTTTACCATTTGCATTATTGTCTTTAATAATTTTATTTTATCATTGTTTGCTTTTCCTTTTTACTGTTTCCTTTTTGACTCTCGAGCCATGTGCATTACACGATTAATTGACATAGACATGATACCTCATTCACAGCTGTGACCCACTGCCGCCAAGATCCTTAAATATGATTCTTTTCATTTGCACTCACAAATTATTATTTGAGAAGTATCCCAATGACAGCTACTCCCAATAAACAATTGAAGAACATTTGTGTGCTTTCTGGATTTAACTATGGCAAATACAAAGAGTTCGTTGAGGCAGCCATTGATCTTGGTCGAAGCATAGCAGCAAGGAAATTGCATTTGATATATGGCGGAGGTGACCGAGGGTTATCAAAAGTGGTCTCAGAAACTGCTTATGTCTGAGGGAGCCAAGTGTTAGGCATCATCCCAACAACCTTAAAACCTTTGGGCTGTTTGTCTGACTCACCGACTGGAGAAGAGTTAGTTGTCTCAGGTATGCAAGAAAGAATAACTGAAATGCTTAATCATGCTGATGCTTTTATTTTCTTACCAGGAGATCTTGCAACTCTAGAGGCACTTATCACTTTAGCATCTTAGGCCCATCTGCACATTTATCAGAAACCCATCGGTTTGTTAAATGTCAATAATTTTTATGATGGCTTTATCTCATTTCTTAACCATGTAGTAAAAAACTATTTCATTCCTTCCACAGCGAAAAAGCTTTTTATTTGTGCTCACACTGCTAATGAGCTACTTGATCTGTTACAAGCTTATCGACCAGATCCAGATCCTAGGACCTTGGTGTTGGAGTGTACAAATAACGATGGTAACAGTAGCCGCAGTAAGAAGTACAAATTAGATTTAACTCTCCGCCTATAAATATTTTATTATGTGTTGCACCACCCAGGTGATGTCTTCTAAACTCTACTTCTTTCCTTTAAAACATTGAGGACAATGTTTCGTTCTGGTTGGGGGGAGGGGATAGTTGACAATTGTGAAATCTTGGTTAAGTTTTTACTAATTTTTTTGTTGTAGAAACTAACCGTGGCTAAATTTTTTAGTAGAAGATGGCTGAATATGGAGTGTAGTGACTCTAGAAACGCATCTTCTTAGTTTAAAAGTTAAAAAAAAAAATTGGGATCTTTCTAACTTTTTCTTTCTGACTTCTCCTTTATAAATATGCATTTTCAAATTTTTGAGTCGAACATGGCTGAATATAGAGTGTAGTGCCTCTAGAAACGCATCTTCTTAGTTAAAAAAAAATCATTTTCCTTTTCTATCATTTTAAGTGTAACTTTTCCAATTAGTTTTTCTTCATCATTTTAACATTTCTGCATGCATATTTTCCTTTCATGTTTAGAATAGGTTGGGGGTAGAATGTTGTTTAAAAAAAAAATAATGTGATTTTGTTTTTATTTTTGGATGACATGATGACTTTCGAATTTTAGTATTTGTATTATCTTTGGTCTTGAGTGATGTTACACTATGTTTGCTACTCTACATGTTGATGTCGGAGATAAATATGAGTTGCTTGAAAGAATTGACATGTCATTATGAATACCAAGTGAGCTTTTGAGCCTATTATTTTTCTTGGAGAGTAACTCTTTTTGCCTATCTTTCATACAACTTAGCAGTTTACTATTTTATATACGATCTCTATATTCTTTTGAATCAACCCTCTAAAAAAAAATTACTTTAAAAAAAAAGAGAAAAAGTGTGTTGCTACATCTGAATGTCCATTTAACTAATAGATATGGAGGATTATCTAGAACCCTAAAAGATGATGGAAAGGCCATCTTTGACCCGTTTGAGCCTTTCTAGCCATCCCTTATATGAAATATCCATAGTTAGCCCTTTTGAGCCTTTTATTAAAAAAAAAAAACTTTTCTTTGTCAACTTATCATCTTGACCCACTCCAATTTGGAGTATTATCCGATATCTTACAAGTTCCATCACCTATTCATGTTTGAGAAAAATATAAATAATTGTTTTGTTTAGTAAAGTTGTACAATACCAAAAAAAAAGGAAAAAAGAGAAAGAAAAGAAAAAAATTCTCTAAAAAAAAGAAAAAAAAGAAAAAGAGATATAATACAATAATAAATAAGTGAAATGCACTTTTTAGTTTCCAAAAAATATTAGTTTTCTCAAACATATATTTTGTTTTCTCTATTTTCCTTTCTTTGTTAACCATGTCCCTAGCCTACCTTACATCCTAATAAAAGTCCTTCTTGATTTTAGGAAACTATAGTCTGAAGTAGAAGCTAGTTATATGGGCTAAAAAGATGTAGTGGTGCATTAAAAAAAAAAAGAAAAAAAAAGTAAATAAATTGGGTTGACTAGCATTTTGTTTTACTTGAGATCGTGTTATTTCTAAGTTGTGGGCATAGTCTTTTCATCTTGGTAAGAGTGTGTGATATTATTTCTTTATTATCTTAACTCATTCATTGAAGTGACAATTTTTATTGGGTTTAATTTCTTTGTGAGAGTGTCACTATTACCAGTGAGATTTTGGGGTTTGACATGCCATTTTTAAAAGTAGCTGTGACAAAATCTACTTGGTTGATTTATGTGGATGGTTGATGTGGGTGTGATGTTTCTTTAGATTGGAGATAATGCTTATACTTTTATTTGATGGCTATCATTAGTCTGATTGAATAAACAAGTTTGTAAAAAAAAAAATTTAGATTTGAATTTTGTTTTCGCTTTATTTGCTAGGGACTAGTAATAAGCTGGTTGGGGGGTATGTTGAGTGTCAGAAAGTGTATATTTATAAAGGAGAAAATCGTCATTTTACAATTCAAATCTCAATAACATCTGTAATTTTATTTATTTAAATCTCTTGTTATTTAATTATGTGTGTTTTAATTTAATTAAGTATTTTATGTATTTTAAGGGTATCATGGTCATTTCACAATGAATGAGAGATCGGATAGCAAAACGGACGTCACTTTTGAACTCAGGATAGTCGAAAACCTTAAGAAGAGCATAAAAGGAAAAAAGGCATTGTTCACACGTACGGCACTATACATATGTACGGTACTGTTCATGGGTATTATTCACGACATTGTTTAGACCGCGTTACTGTTCAAACTGTGTGCAAACCGTGTTATTGTTCAAACCGCGTGGTCAAACCTGTGTGCAAACCGCGTTACTGTTCACTGATGACGTGGCGCAATCCTGTGCGTCCAAACTATTTTTAATCTGATGGCCATGATTCACTCAATGTATCTATAAAAAGGGGGCCTCCCCCCCTAATTTGATACCACTGAATCCATTTTTGAGCTTAGTTTTATGTAATTCTTTCTCCATCGTGTATTTTCTATGTATTTTAATAAAATTCTATTTTACCCTTAATTCAATTATGAGTAGCTAATTTTCTTTCAAGCTTGGGTTGAAGGTGAGGTCTCAACATGTGTCATGGGCTTTATTTGGTAAATTTATTTTCTATTCCCCTCTAATTTCTGTGGAGGTTTTGACTTTTCGTCGACAAGTAATAATAATCTTGTCTAGTTACCGCTTTGGTTTTACCGGAACCCTAGTATAAGGTTATTATTATTTGGCACGATAAGCCCTTAGCACCATATTGATTAGAGCGTGGTTCATGAGGTGTGGATTCCCCCCTCATGATTTAATTGGTATTAATAAGGATTATTTAGCCCATGGTGCATGTTGATACAGATTCAGATACCCAAGTGCTTTATCTCTATAGTTTCCAGTTTAATTATTTCTGCCAATCCAATTTAAATTCCAGCATAATCTAAATCACTTCCACACAAATCCAACCACCCATTTACATAATTAATTCTACATATAATTAAAATCCACCTCCTCGTGGGATCGACACTCAACACCATTAATCTATTCTACAATAGATTAATGCGCTTGTGAGTTCAACAAAATTTGCACAACAGTAGCAGAGCTGTAACAGTCCACTAAAATATTTATTTTTTCTTTAAATAAGTATCTCAACTTTATGTAATAATAAAAGTTTTGAAATATGCTAAGGAATTTTTGTTGTTGTTTTGTATAACTACTTTTAGAATTGGTATTTATATTAAAAGGACAATGTTTTTAAAATAGTGGAGTGTTACAAGAGCCAACTTCAGTCCCGGTTTGAGGCCTTTCAAATTTAGTCCATTTCAGAGCAACAACGCTTCTTTGAGCAACAACAACATTTATTTGATCAACAACATCGCCTCTTTGCTCAATAATAACTTCTCGTTGGCCAGCAACAAATTTTCGTTGCTCTTGGGTTTCCACCACCATCCTCCTCATCACATCCATCATTTTTGTAAAGTTTTGTTCTTCTCATTTTAACTTCAATACTCTGTTTTATTCTGCACTATATTTTCATATGCATTGTTGTTTGGTATTTGAATGCTTTATATTTCGAAGATGCTTTTTGGATTCTTAGATAACTCTTTGGTTACTTGCATGCTTGATGTTTATATGTTTCATGATTAACCATTGAGATGTTATTTTTTTATCTAAGCATGGATTTATAGTAATTTTGATGATGAAGGGGGAAAAGTCATGTATTTTGAATTCCCAAAGACAAGTAACATGTATTTTGATCTTGTAGTATTGATACATGTTTTTGAAATATTTAAGGGGAGCTTATATTTATTAAAGATCTTGTACTGAGGGGGAGTTCACAGTTGATTTATACATTGAATCATGTATGCCATATGCTAAGGGGGTATAAATGTGAAAATAAATAAGATGTTTGTCATCATAAAGGGGAGATTTTTAGCCTAAATGACATATTATAATTTTGATAATAATAAACATGTGTCTTAAGTGATATGATAAATATTTATATTTCAATTTTTCACTAGTTCTTGAAGGAAAATATTTATGCAAGTGAATCAAGTGAAATCGATCTCAAGACACTCAACGGACAACAGCTTGATCAAGAACAAGTTTAGCTCAACGGAGTCATTATTGCGACAAATTCTTGTAAAGCTGGTATGATTCAATATATGCATGGTTTAGTATTTGAAAAACTTAAGATTTTGTTTAATAAATTATTACTTTTTATAAACCAAAAAGTTTTATATTTATAAGATAAGTATTCTGTGGATAAGAGTGTTTTTCAAAATTTGGATTAAATTAAAAAAGTTTTAAAATCAATAAGCATTATGAAAAGAACTTCTTTGAAAAGTATTATAAAGTTTTATGCCATAGCATAATTTCATAAATTTTTATGGAATAACGAGCACTATTTAGAAATTCTGAAATTGGATCTGTTAGCAAAATTTTATGACGAATTGAGCTATAGTCAAATTATACAAAGTTTTGGGCCGTAGTCAGATTACAAAAAGTTTTGGGTAAAATATAAGTTAAAAATATAGTGCTACTGTAGTAAAATTCAAACTACAACGATAACTTCCATTGTACTTAGCGGGTAGCCGGCTAATTAAGAGGGTAGCCATTTGCTTACTAGTTTTGTTCATAACAACTAGTTTTTGTGGCAATACTATATAAACTCAAATCCAATTCATTTTTAGAGACATTTAAAAGCATAAACAAGTGTAAACAACATATTTTGAGCTTTCAATTTGTAAATCACCATAGATTAAATCTTCATTGAGCTATTATTTGTATATCTACTCAAAAGAGAGTATTTGTTATAATTCTTGAATTTATTGTAAAATTTGTGAGTGTGTAAGTGTGGGAAACCCTTGAGTGAAGAGATTAGGAATAATCTCTCATTTTATAGCTCCATTGACACCTTAGAAGTCAATTGTAAGCATTTGAAGCCTTAAAAGGCTTGGATAGTGAAATCCTCAAGCTTGTACTACAAGAAAAATGCCTTTCACCGAGGGAAGAAATCCCTAGGCAATACACCATTTTCCTCAGTAATTACTATTTCCTCAGAAAATTTTCCATCGGTGTCCATCGTGAAAATGCTTGTCTTTGAAGGCGCAAATCTCAGAAGCCTTCAGGAAAATTATCTTTTACCAAGGGAAACATCCCTCGGTAATATGAAAAAGATTCATCGGTATAATTTTAAGGATGATGAGATAAAAATATTTCCTAGGCAAGATTTTATCAGTAATAGTTTATTGCTGACAAAATATTTTGTGAGGAACCCTATTAGTCCGTCGTAAAATAGTATACCTACAAGTTATAATTTCTCGGTAATGAGAACAAAACGCGTAGGTTATATATGTACTAACGAGGGAATTTTTCCCTCAATAATAAAACTAAATCCGTAGATGCAATTGTTAGCTAGAAATTTTTTCCCTTGGTAATAAAATATTTCCATGAGAATTTTGACATCGATGAAAATACATTCTCGTCGAACCTTAATACTAACAAATTTTTTTGATTGATCGCCCTCGGCATTAAGTAATTGGAGATATACATTAATCCCTTGGAAATTATTGTTTTCCCTCGGAAAGGTAATTTCATGATATTGATTAGATATTAAATGATTTTTAAGACTAGATCATTTATTTCCTTTGTCATTCATTAAGCCATTCATACTTCAATTGAATAAGAATGTACCTAAACTTGATGGAAATCATAATAGTATAAACACAATCATCTAAATTTGTTTAGTCATTGTTCAACCATATACAAAAATGATTCATCTTCATCAATTGTTGTCAAGATTAATTAACAAAAAGTTGCATTGCATATTCTTACTTCTTCAACTTTCCATCAAGTATTTGAATCATCACTTGCAGTTTGCTCTTCATCTTCATCTTCTCCAATATTATCCTGCATAATTTTAAAACCATATTTTGTTACTTTACAATAATTGAATAAAGAAAAAGAAATTAACATGATTCAATTATAGCCTTTTCAAATTTTGGATTTAAAAGTAATATGATGCATCCATTTAATTTGGGATTTGAAACCTCATTGCATTGTTTAACTTCATAAACAAGGTCACACATGTGTTGAAACCAGAACAAATGGACAAACTGAAAACAAAGACCAAATTGCAACAAGACCACCAGTTGATTAACCGGGTGAAAGTGAAAGAGGGGGCTGTTAACTCTAATCGGTGCAAGTTTCTTTTAAGCATTCCTGAGCTCTGTTGCAGTGCATTCCTTATTCAATCCTAACACTGCATAAAATTCACCACTTTTTTCTTCTCCATTAGCTATTCTTGATACTTTTATCATAAACTAGACCAAATCAATCCAAAAACACAATCTTTTTCCTTTCGTCTTCGACAAATAATCAAAATAAACACAACTGGGAATCCAAAAGCATAAAAAAGAAATCACATATGCTTTTATGTTGTTAAATAACACAAATATCAAGCCCATCATTTTGGCTTAACTTTGAGACTTAAGCAACATTTTTGTGAAATACATGGAACCTTAAAATTAGTTCTCATGTGTCAAAAAAGAGAAGAAAGATAAAATTGGAACAAACAAAAAATTAATTTCTCTATTTTTTTTCCAAAACCTTTTTTTTCCCCCCCCCCCCCCCGCGCCGTAAACTAAGGCTAGAGAACTCTCCAAAAACCAGCCATTTATATATTACATTTTTTTTATCAGCCATTGTGCACTTAGTGTATTTGCAAACTTCCATTTACCATGCACATATGTTAAAAATAAATCAAGCCATATATATTCACTCAAATATGTGTTTCCCACCTTTTTCAACTATCAATCTTTAATAACATTATGAAAATATTATTATCAACTAGAATACCATAGTTCGGCAATTATTATCAAGGGTCCTTGAAAGTAAAGCAACAATACTATAATAGATTCATGACCACAATCCTTATTAAGATGTTTATCCATCAATAATAAATTTTCATAATAACAAGTATTATTCTTGAGCAAGAGATGGGTAAAGAGAATAATCATACCTTGTTACACTCTTGCTGGAATCTCGATTGAGACATAATAAAATTCAGCTTCTCTTCCATTTTTTTCATTTGCTTTTTCACATTTCTGAGCTCACTTAATTCTTCTTCCATTTTCTCTACTTTTAGCTCCAATTCTCTCCTTGGTATCGCTTGAATGTCCTTTTGATTTCCTTCATATAAAGAACGGTAAACATAATTTGGTCTCATACCTATACTTAGTTGAAAATAGAATTTGGTGTCAAAACAAAAATGTACAAAAGGAGTCCAAACAAATTAAGTACTAACCTAATATTACTAACTTGAAGTTACTTTTTTTTTTGTAATAAAAGACTCAATTACATTTATAATAATACCTCTCCAGCCCACAACTCGACATTTCTTAGGTGGTCCCATTACTTGAAGATAAATAGCCAAGCTGGACTTTTTAGCACCTTTACTTTGATACAAAGATTCCATGTTCTCCTGCAAAATTTCAAATAATAATGTACTTTTTATAGATAAAATTAAAAAAGACAAATAAATCACAAGTGAACAAAGTATGTGCATACAATTTCTTTTCATGGTCACTTGCCCAGTCACCATTTCTTTTGACATGAAACTTTCTAAAGCATACAATTGGATCGGGTTCAACTCCTGATTCATCTAACTGAAGTTAAATAAAAAAATTAGGGTATAAAATAGACACCAGCTCATACACATATATGTATGAAACTTTACTAGATCTTTTCTACTCTTAGCCAAAGGAACTGAACTTGTTGTATGAGCAGTGCGCTTCAATGATTAATTACCCTTGTTTAACATACTTTTTTTCTGCATGTTATTCAATAACAAAACCATTAGGATACATCTTGTATGTTAGTTAAAACTAAAAAGAAAAAAACTTCCACATATTACCTTGCAATTCTCATTCATCCACTTATCAACCATACAGTAGATGGTAGACAATCTGGATTATGAGTGTAGCATTCTCTAGGTGATTATACTTCTCAAAAATACAATTTCTCAACTTTGACATCCAATTTGGATAGCAAGATTTTACACATTTTTGGATAGCTTCTTTAAGTACTTCCTCAGTACATTTATAAGCAAATCCCACATTCTTAAAATTTCCAAACAATCTATCAAATGCTTCTTTTGGATATTCAGAAAATGTTATCCAAGGTCTTGAGGTACACTTATAGAAGCTAACAGAAATTTCTCGAACGGCTTCTGTAATTATGATCCTAACACATTAAACCATTATACTTATTCGTTAACTATGCATAAAAATATATTAAAGTTTGTTTATAAATCTAATAACAATATTTAAACATGTAAATGTATATTTCATGTATAATAACCTACTAACATATATTTCCACTTCTATATTTTTGCCTTTAGGTACTTTCCCACGACCTTTCCTTTTATTTCTAATTGAAAATAATACAAAATAAAAATTCTAGTTGTTTAGAAATAGTCAATTAACTTATTTTTCATTATATGACAATCTTTTTCAATTCATTTAAATAATTACTTGCAGCCAATTTTTAAGATTCCATGTTAGAAACACAAGCTTCACCATTTTGCTGTTGCACCTTACTATTTTGATGTTGTATGGGAAGCAAAATATTTGATGCAATGTTGTTAGCTTGAGAAGTTCTTGCATCATCATTATTGTTATTGTTGATCATATACTAATCTAAAGTGTTGCCGGCAGTCACTAATCCATTACTTTTCTTGCCTATAATTGCCAAGTATCTGCATTTTCAAAATATAAGCCATTACCAACAAGAATAATAATAGACAATAACATTCAAATGAAAAAAAAATAAAGTGACTAATAACTAGCTCCAAGCAAAAGAAATAAAAAAAATCAAGAATAATAATTATAATGAACAGCAACCAATATCTGAAATTTTTTTTAACTTACTTATCTATAATCGACAAAAAATAAAAAATAATAATAATTCATTCCACAACCATTTGAATCTCTTCTTCCTAATATGGTTCTCCTTCATTATTAGGCATCTCATAAAGGTTACGAGGCTTTGTCTCAATTACAGTACTCCATGTAGAATCTTTTATCCCTCTCACATATTAAGCTTGTTGTGCTTAGGATGCTAACACAAATGGCTCTTGAATGCTGAGCTTTCTTCACATGTTAAGAATAATTTTACCATGATGATCTCTCTTAAATCCAATTCCTTATTGAACTGTATCAAACCAGTCACAATTAAATAATACAACTTTATTCCCTTCATTGTAATAAAGTTTAACAATTTCTTTCAACACTCCATAATAAGGCACTGCAACACTTTGATCATCACTTCTCACTACAACTCCACAGTTGAGTTTTTCTTGTTTTATCACGTTGTATTGTGTGAAACCTAAATCCATTTGTATTGTAGCCGGTATAAAATATTGTTCGTTTTCAAGGACCTTGAGCTAAAAAAAGCATGTGCCTATTAGCTTGCCCTTTATTATAAAGTGTTAAGATCTACAAATAGAATGACATAATAAGATATCACAATTACAAGTTATGCTGAAAGTCACAAGTCTTTCAATTATTCTGTAAAAAATAGTCTTTACCTTCTCCTTAAACCAACGAATAAATTCTTGTCTATATACCTCTTCTACATTTCTAACACCTGAATTCAACAATATATTTTTGTATTTCCTGTAAACAAATAAACTTTTTTAAGTAAAGTTGAAAATGTTTTATAGTGACATTAATACTAATATTAGTCTAAGACTTCATCTTACTCAATAAACGGGAGACATCCATCATAATTTTGAATCACATAAAGTGTCACAGCATTGTGAAGAGCATGACTCAATTCCCTCACATGTAAGTTCCCATATGATTGCCCTGGTGTAGGAAAAAAATGGATAATGTATCTGTGGAGAGATGGCCTCCATCGTAATTTCTCTCTTGTCTATTAAATTTAGTTTCCATATCATGAAGTTAGTGAGAGCAAAAGGTTAAGAACTCATCAGCCAAGTAACCTTCTGTAATGGAACCTTCAGGATGAGCTTTGTTGTGAACATATCCCTTAAGCTTATTTAAAAACCTAGAAATGTTTAAATTATATTGTAAACTTATTTTATTAATATAAAATCAGTAAAAAAATAAATTGGACATTACCTTTCTATTGGGTATATCCACCTATATTGTACTCGACCAGCAACCTTTGCTTCCCAAGCCAAGTGGATCAATAAATGTATCATTATATCAAAAAAGGCTGGAGGGAAAATCCTTTCTAACTTACAAAGAGTTACAGTAATTTGACTTTCAAGTAGATCTAACTCATCTTTTTTCAATCCTTTAGCACACAACTCTCTAAAAGAATTACTAATTAATGCATTCGATACATATTTAGGCAAAATATCACAAAGTGGTAATAGCCTTTCTAAAAATACATGACAGTCATGTGTCTTCATGCTGGAAATTTTGTCATCTTGTATATTAACACATCCGAGACTTTTATATCAGATAATTGCTACAAGACACTTTTCTTCTCGTCTGTTGTCAAAGTATAACAAGTAGGGGGTAACATGCAAAGAGCCTTTGCCTTATCCTCATTTCTGTCAAATCCAACCAAGCATTTAAAGAGTCTATGCTTTTTCCTTTAATGTTCATAATAGTGACAAGCACATTGTCACACACGTTTTTCTTAATATGAATAACATCTAAACAATGATGCAACAACAATGTTTTCTAGTATGATAATTGGAAAAAGATGATATGTTTCTTCCAATTATGTTTCTTCCTAAAACCAGCAATTACTTGCTTTTTTCCAGCCTTTCTAAATGTTATAGGTCTCAAACCTTCAAGTTCATTTTAAACTTCATCACCTTCTTGACATTTTGGTGTAGCTATTTTATCTATTTTTTGATCAAATTGAAGGACAACATTTGTCCATGAGGTTCCTGAAAACGCAACTTTTGCGCAGTAAAATTAAAATGGATGGCGGAAGCTCTAGAAACCTCGGATCGGCTTCATTCAAAAACGAAAATCAAGAGGAAAGATTGAAGTTTGTTTACCTCACTTGTAGTTTCAGAAACGACTTCGTGAGGTAGGAGAAAATGACTGAAAACAGCAAGCTACGAACACTGTCCAGGAAATAGACCACTGCACGAACAGCTTCTGTTTTGCCACGATTTGAGATCCTTAAAGCACCCCAATTGTGATGCCTCTAATTAGTCCACACTTAGAAATGTTCTAGGAGTTCATAGGATTTGGAATCACCAATTTTCGTTGAGAAAAATGAGAGAGATAATGAAGAAACATGAATGCTAGTTCATGATGACTCATTCCACCAAATAAAGCTTCCATTATCTTTTCAATAATGGCACCAAACATTATCATGTGATACACCAACCCACTAAGCCATTATTTATTGAAAGTGATCTTATCATTTCAATAATTTATTCAATCAAATTATTATGAATAAATTAATAGCTAAATTAATTAATTTTATCTTTAATTAATTAATTCCATTTGATCACATCAAATGGTTAAATGTGGGCTTCTTTTGTGACATGTTCTTATGCCTTCTCCTAATCCATATTAGGTCCAATAAAAGCCCAAAATTCTAAACCCAAAATTGGTCTAGAAGTCCATAATCATTTATGAACCGGAACATGTCCAAAACGGTCATTTAACGTGCTTGATATTATACATAATGTTTGAGGATTTATGAAATTTATTTTGTTCCTTAAACTATTTATGGAACATCTAAATTTCTATCTTAAATCATATTTAAGATATATATATATATATATATATATATATATATATATATTCATTCTCAATGAATTATTATATAAATACCGATTTTCCTAAAATTAGGAAATTTAACTTCTCATTTTCTAGTAACTCCTTTTTCATTTCTATTAGGTGTGTGACCTTTTAGGTTCTTTGTTATAAGGTAGTAGAACTATTTTAATGATAACTCTTTATTCATTAAATGATGCTAAACTCTTTAGTCATCAATTATAACTTTTCTAATTACCTTAAGATACATTGGTAATACGCTTTACCAATAATGATCTTAAGGTTTCTACAAGTCATGAGTGACACCTAGCAAAAGATTTCACAACCACCCAAATAACAAGAATTGTTGGATCTATAGAACCTATTCCATTGTATCTCTATGTCTTGGTCTCTTCATCATCTATGTCCAGAGAAAAGCACGGCTTATGGTTTAATATGTTAAGCATTTATGCTTTATCTCAAAATAAATTTAAATGAACTTGGCATGATAATATAATTTGAACTCCTTCAAATATATTTCACCTTAGCCAAGGATTTCTTATGCCAATTCATATTATCTCACAGGGACATCCTTTTTGTATATTATAAAGTGATGAATTCCATATTGGTCATACACTTGTCTCCATACACATAACCGTGATGTGACTATTGCTAGATCTCTTCCTTGATTAGGAATTAATCATTATGCTTTCACATATCAGAGATGTCTATGTACAAGACATCTGTGATGCCTCAGGTCTAAAGACCATTACTAAACATAGTATCTATCACAATGTATAATAAGCCATTAACACTCAAAACCATACGACTCATTATATTTGGTCAAGTTCAGTAAACTTGTTCTTGCAACAAGTACTTATGTGTTTGACTTGACATCTCATGTCAATGATATGAAACTTACCATCCATTTTGGTATCACATACCATAAGGAATCATAACACATACTAGTGTTTATAGGAATTTATAATGTCCAATCATAAATCCTCCACTAGGAACTATTTTAGAAGTGTAGTACAAAGGATACACGTTTCATATTCTCGACATACTCGAGAATGTGTTCCTTAACTATTTTACTTCTTGGATTATATTCATTAAATTAATTTATGAATGTTAATCACTTTGCCATTTTATAAATATCAAAATGCTAATCAAATACAATAATTCCCTAAAAGCAAACATCATTTGATTGGCCTTTAGGGCATATTACTAACACAAATTGCATCTTTTGATTCCGCCACAAGTAATCTTTAGGCAAAAATCGTCTATGACTCATATAGCATAGTTTGAAACCATTTTTTAACCTACGAGACAAGGTCTCTTTAGTGTAACTTGGACATGCTAACTTTTTTGTACTCCAATTGGACAGATTAGCATATGCAGAAAAGTCATTAATAGTCCACATAACTGCTACTTTCATTTGGAAATTTTGGCTTTTTGAGACATCATATGTATCTACACGACTTTCCCATAATATTTTTAACTTATTAATTAAAGGCATCAAATAAACATCAATATCATTTCCTGGGCCTTTCAGCCCTAGGATAAGTAATGACATAAATATATATGGTTGTTTCATACGCATTTAAGGAGGAAGATTGTATGGAAATAAAAGAATCGGCTAAGTACTATGCCTAATGTTCATGTTTGCGAAAGAATCAAACCCAACAATAGCCAACCCTAACCTTATATTTCGTGGATCAGATGCAAAGGACTCATTTGTTTTATCAAAAGCTTTCCAAGCCTCACAATCTGTTGGATGCCTTAACAAACCATCTTTCACACGATTTTCAAAGTGTCATCTCATATCTGCAGCAGTTTTGGATAACATGAATAACAAAGTCTTGGCCTTATAGGAAAGTAGCGCAAGATTTTCCATGGAACCCTTTTGGTAGATCTTCTAGCACTCTTTCCTTTAGACTTTCATCTAGAAACTCCACAAACCGAACATTGAAATAGTTGTGTATTTTCCTTGTAATAAATGACAAATCATTTTTACATGCATCAATTTTCTCATAATGGAGGCCAAGGTCTTTAACAAGTTTCTTGACCTTATAGTTGGAAGTAGGCATCTTTTCACACATTAAAAACACATCTTTCAATAGCTCCAATAACATGTTTAAAGATTTATTACTCCAACCATTGATGCATTTAATGTGCATCAATTTGACCACAAATGATAAGTTGGAGTACTTCTCAAAATTTGGATATAAAGGTTGTTCAACCTCTTTTACCAAATTAAAGAACTTTTGTGCCTCCTCATTAGGATCTTAAGGAAAACCTTCTTGGATCAAGTTATATATCTCACTTTGTTGAATATTCTCATAATTTTCATTCCCATCATCATCATCTCCATCAGTGTCATTATGACTGTCACCATTCACCCCACGACAATACCAAGTAGTACAATCACGCCCTATCCCTTCCTCTAAAAGATGTTTGTGTACTTCACTTCGAACCCTTTTATACCTATTACTACATTTGACACATTGACATAATATTTTCATATCCTCTTCTTGAATATGACAATAAGCATAATTAAGAAAAGATGGTACTCCGTTGTAAAAAGCCATTGTTGACCTTGGCAATTGCATCCAAGATTTATTTGGCAACATCTTACTAACAACCTTGACAAAGAAATTAAGATAAAAATTTCATAAACAGCAAAAACGATTGATAAAGAAATCAAGCAGGGCAAATGTGCTTTCTGTTCTGAGACAAAAATTTCATAAATATTTCAATTGAGAAATCAAGATAAACATTTCAAGTAGGGCAAATGTGCTTAATGTGCTTACTGTTCTAAAGATATTAAGATAAAAATTTCATCGAAAACATTTAATAAACAAAGAACTTAAGATAAACATTTCATAAACATTTAAACCTTCACAAAGAAATCAAGCAGGGCAAATGTGCTTACTGTTCTAAAGTTACAAAACTGCAGAAACAGTTGTTAGTTCTTGCAGTTTTGTGCTCTAAACTGCATAAACAATAGCATGAGTATGCTTGCTGTTTTTTCTACTACAAAACTATAGAAAAAGTTTAATCTTTCTGCCCAAAAGTGCAAAAACAGCAAGCACACTTGTGCAGCTATTTTTTCTATTCAAAAGCGTAGAAACAACAAAAATTTTTGCTGTGCAAAAGTGCAAAAACAATGCTATTTATGCTGGGCAAAAGTGCAAAAATAGCAGTTGTTTTTGCTGTGTAAAAGTGCAGAAACAACAGTTGTTGCTGTCATTCTAAAATACAAATACAGCGGCTATTTATGCAGTTTGAAATTATAGAAAAAGTATTTCTTTTTGCTATGCAAAAGTGTGGAAACAACAACTGTTTTTGTTGTGCAAAAGTGCAGAAACAACAGCTATTTCTAATGCTCAAAACTGTAGATACAGCAATTGTTTCTATAGTTATCAAACTGCAGATATAGCAATTATTTCTAAAATTATCAAACTGCAAAAACAACAGCATACTTGTGCAGTTTTGAGCATTAAACTGCAGAAACAATTGCATATTTCCGAATAAGAGAAGGCAGCTCCTCGCATGTTTAGGAAATTTTAAATTCAAAATGTCTTAACTCTATTTGGCAATATATTTTATCTACTTGTTTCATATAGATATATATTATAAAGAATGAAAATATAGTGCATAACTTGTGAATGTTATAACATCTATATGATATAAAAATGAATATGATATAAAAATGAATAGCACAAAACAAAAGCTGAAAATCTAACACTTTATCCAAGAGTCATAGGAAGTCCAACATAAGTCATGAGCAATTAGAAGACATATACCTAAGTTATCACAGGCTTTTCTAGCACATTGTGAGAATGATAGGAGCAAGCGTTTCTAAGTTTCGCTTTAATTCTTGATGAGATGCCCAAAAAGAAAAACCAATGTAAGATTTATAGAGCAAACAAATTTCACAATAGCTTTGAACTATTATAGTAAAGTATTTTATCACCAACGTGATTGTCTACGGCTCAAAAAATCCAAAACTTGTCCAGCTTGAACACCATTAAAATCAAGAAAACAATTTTAGGCATCCAATAGGTCCTCAACTTGTCCTAAGAACTGAAAATTCAATTAATCAACCTAAAGAAATTAAACAAAATCTTAAAAATTCAAGTGAAAAGCTAAAAAAATAAGAATAAAAGATTAATTAACTAGAGATTGATGCAGCAACAAAAGAAATAAGAGTATGAAGTATCAAAATTAGTTGAAGGTACTGACGTAACGGCCGACTCTATGATCAACCTCTATTTTTCTTCTTCAATTGATTTTGGGGGAAATAAAAGAAAAGAAGAATTTTGGCTTCTGGCTCATTGGTGAAAAAGAAGATTTTGACTTTTAGTAAATTGGTGAAAAAGAAAGATTTCGGCTTTTCACATATTGGCTTAAAGAAGGATTTTAGCTTTTGGCAAATTGGGCAAACTCTAAAACAGACAAGGGGAAGGACCTGGGGACTTTTGCCCCTTTTTTTGGTGGTATATTAAAATCTTTTTAAATTTTCTTTTTTTTTTTAGATTTATATATTACTATCAAATTAATGTTCTTTTTGTAACATTCAAAATGTACAGTGTTAATTAATTTTTTAAACAGCATTTAAAATCTTATACTAATTGAAGATTAATTATAATAAAAAAATAATAAAATTTTATCAATTATCAATTAAAAAAAATGTTACCACTTGTAAAAACTTTTTTGTAAGCATCTGTTTATGGTCATCAAATTATTGATCCTATCGTAGCATTCTATAAGTGCTACGTTAGATAATCTAATATTGCATCTAAAATTTTCTACTAATTGAAGAATAGTATAACAAAAAAAAAAAAGAATGGTATTAACTGGAAAACTAATTGTAGAATATATTTTTTTTCTGGGATATGTAACCATGTGGGAAAAAAATGATACTATATCATGTTATTAAAAGTGATATTTGTTGTAGTGTGCTCGAAAATCATTAAAGAAATATAACATATTTAGCATATAGCAAAGACTAAGGAATGTACTAACATCGTGTATGGAATGTACGAACATCACGTATTCTCCGTAACAATATAACCTTATTCTACCTATTTTGGGAAAGGAAAGGTATGCAAATAACCTTCCAACTGTGATAAAAGAAATCCAATGTATAAAATTGATGAAGAAAATCTGCTGCAATTATATATTGTTGCTTCAAACAATAAGTGTCTTCATAAATTTAATATGTAGCAGGCAAGGAATTTTTGCTGAATTGTGAATGCTTTTCTTTCTTTAACGAGCTCTAATATTTCTTGTTAATGAGGACAAAGAATGATAGCGACTAAAAGTTGTAAACTAAAATTCCAAATACAATGTGTTTAACTAAAGAGACAATGAATTAGTGAGCGGTTTTTTGTATTTTCATAAAATTAGATCAACAATTTTAAAAAATTTCAAATTTCTAAGGGATAATTGAGTTTGTTGGTAAAACTTTTGGCCCGTTAATGCGCAGGAAATGTGATTTCTTTTACCGAGAGACATTTTGCAATTTTTCATAGGGATAGCAACTCTAAGTAATATGTTTTTTTAATTACCAACAGGTTACAAATTCCCTTGGAAATATTTGACTTTAGCAAGGGAATCTTTTATTTATTTCCAAGAAACATTGATATCATCGGTAGAAAATTTTGGCGCACAAAATTTTACCGAGGGAATTTTTCTACTATTCTGAGGAATAATGAGTGTAGCAAATACTACCAAATTTTCTTTTATTACCGACAGATTTAAACATCCCTAGGAAATATTTTAACTTTAATAAGGGAATTTTCTACTTATTTCGAGAAATATAGATGTTGTCAATAGAAAATTTTAGCGCAATAGCTTTGCGAGAAAAATTATTACAATACCAAGGGATTATTTTCTTTTTTTCCGACGATACAAAAAAGTGTAGGTAATATTGTTGATTTTTCTAGCATCAATCGACGAATTTCAAATCCCCTTGGAAATATACAACTTTAACGAGGGAATGTTGTGCTTAGTTGCGAGGAAATTGGCACCCTAGGTAATAATATGTTTACTTTTATCTAATTACCTACAAAAAAATAAATATCCCTAGGAAATTGTATCTTTAGCGAGGGAGTTTGTCTCCCTCGGAAAAATGTGGTCGGAACTACCCATTTTTGTTGTAGTGCTAGTTTGCTTAAAAGCGTGGACGTAGGCGGGGATTACCGAACCATGTAAAAATATTTTTCTTTGCTCTCTATTTCCTTAATTTTTAGTATTTTTTAATTTATTATTTGTGATTTCATTAGGGCATTAGATTAAATTGTTGTATGGTTTGATTTGCTTAAATTTTAGAAACTCAATTCACCCTCTCTCTTAGGTTGCATAACTAGTATTTCAATAGTTATACCTATGAAGGGACATGCAGATGAGGTGACTCAGTTGGATGTAGGATTGTTGGATTGCATTCTTAAACGAAGCCCGATTAACATAGTGATCCTTAGATACATGCTCAGTACTCATAGGGAGAGTAACCAATTACTTCTTTATGGCAGTATCATTTCTAGGATCCTACGACACTTTCGAGTACCCCTTAGTAAGCTAGTATTTAAGGAGTCTAAGAAGTTGGGAGAAGACGCTATTACTAGCTTAGGATTTCATTAGAGGAACGAGCAATGGGTTAAGACTTCGTCCTCTAAGAATCGAGATACCCCGATTGCCCCTAAGGATGATAGAATGATTAATGATGTCAACCCAACTGACCAACTACTTGATGTCTATTTAGGAGCGAGGACTCAGGTATTAGATCTGCTACCAGGGTAGACACATCAGTAGCATATGCTTCAGAAGGTTATGATATAGATATAGACGAGCCTCCAGTTTCTGAGAAGCTTCCAGTTTCTGGGTCTTTATGCAATAACTACTAGGTGAGATTCGATCTATTTCTGAGCATAGTTAGTATCAGTCTTATTTTATTGCCTTCTAGCTTCAGTTGCAGCGCATCCTTGATCAGCAGTAGTAGTTCTGGATGACCAGCAATGTCTTTTCTCTGCACTTAATGTTCCACCTTCTTGATCTATCATATCCACCACAATAGATTAGTACATTCTATATTTATATTTCGCACAGACATCATTTTTGCATTATTTCATTATGATTATTTTGTTCTAAAACTTTGATTATGTTGTATTATATATTTTGATACATGTGATTGGCTATTTTATTCTGTGATTGATGATTTGATGTTTTTTGTGATGATTTTAATACTTGAATGGTTGGTTTCTGTGATATTGATGATTTGATGATTGTTGTAATGTCTCTTGAGATTGAGCTTGATGATGGAGGAGCCAACGCTTCAAGTTTGGACAACATTTCATAAGTTGGGTAAAAATATTATATTATTCTTTATTTTTTATAACATTTCTTTCCCATTGACAATAAATTTTCTTTGTGATGATAAAGAGAGAGAAGAATACATATACTTGAACTTGTTAAAACTAGCTTTTCACTTAAAGGGAGTTGTGTTGTTAAAATTGATGTATATACACACACACACACACGAAATGGGATGTCTTTAAATTGGTTAAAATTAGCATAACTTGTTGGCACCTTTAAAGGCCTATCAAATACTTAGGGGGAGCTTATATTTAGTGGCAGCTAGTATTTTTAAATCATTCATACTATGAGTACATGTAAGGTTTGTCATAATAAAAAAGAAGGGAGATTATAATATTGATTTTGATGATAACAAACCATTTGTGTCATAAGTTAAGAATTTTGGAGTCTTTAAAATTGGATAAGTTTCTTAGGCCGTACATTGTTTTCAAACAAGTTTAAACTTCTAGTAACAAACGGATAACCGTTAACATTGAAACAACAAAGACAGATTGTTTGATTCTAAAAGATAACGGTGAACCATTTATTTGAAACAACTAATTGATAAATTCCAAAAGGGAATTTATCTAAAAACGACAGATTGTTATTCGCAAACGGCAAACCAACTTTGAATAAGTGAGCTTCTGGAATCAAACGACAAATTGTTATTTGCAAGCGGCAACCTGACTCCAATCAATGAAATCTCTAGAATTAAATGGCTAACCAATATCCTCTAATGGTGATTCGACAATTCAAAATTTTGCATAACAATAACTTGAACAAAGTCCAAATAGTAATCCGACTTCTACTAATGGTGATCTGATTATGTTCAGAAAGTTAATAACGAATAGTTTTTTTCTCCAACTATAAAAGGCTTCATCAAATACAATTTATAATTGTATTCGACAATTCATTACGTATTCAATCTATTATGAGCTAAAATTTTCTTATTCCTTTGAGCTTTCATTTATAAACATATAGATTTCGTGAGATAGAAATTTGTGTACCTTTCATCTCAATATTAAAATTCAGTGCTTGAAAGTGTAGGAAACATTTAGGATAAGAGGTTGTGATTACCTCAAGTTGTAAAGGTCCTTTGACACCTTTGAAGTCCAGTGCAATCTTGTTGAAGCCTTAGGGTTGTAACGCTTATTTTGTGGATGTAGGCATATTTTGTAGAACCACGTAAAAATACGGTGTTTGATTTTTTTTTCCTTTTCTCTTTACATTTTGATTGCTGTTATTTATTTGTTATTTGTTTGATTTCATTAGAAATTTATCATTATTTAATTGCTATTGATTTGCTCATATAAAAAATTTACATTAATTTTTTATTTTAGTTTTCTATAATTTTTAGAAACTAATTCACCCCTTCTTGGGTTCTCTAGCCATAATTTAATGCCACAACTAACGTTAGTAATTTGAAGCATGAGATCACTACTTACGTAGAATGTGAAAAGACAATTGTTTGGCACAAAATTGTCTCTAAGCAAGACGATTCTTTTTTTTTTCCTTTCTAAGGCTAGAAAGCACCTCTGATAGGTGAAATGTTGGGTGGTAGTCTCATCCTCTCTTTTTTATTCCTTGTGATTAAGAAATAATGATGGTTGGTTTGTAAAATGCTTTGAAGGTAGCTCACTAGACTTGGTTCGATTTGCTTAGCCTGGAATGACTGAAGTGCTGCGAGTGATGCTAATTAATAACAAATTAATAGACAAACGTGCATTTCTTACTATTCAATCAACTTTCATTTTTCTTTTACCTTACCCTTGACTGGATATTTCAGTTTACTTGCCCCATTCGCTTGTTACTGATCGTTGAGTTCTTCCTATTAGGTGCACAAATTTCTCTAAGTCATTTTTCTCATCTGGTAGTAGCCTTTGTAGATCTCAATTCCTAATGCAATAGGTTCCCGGTTGAGAAAAAGGATACTTTAATAGGAACAAAGACTAACTGACTAAAAAAAAGACAGCAGCACTATTATAGTCAAAGTAAGGTGGTGGGTCTAAGTAAAGAAGCAAAACAAAGGCTTTAGGAGAGCCTGGTAGAGCATTCACAATGATGAAATCATCTTCTCGATAGAGCTAGATATACTGTGCAATTTTAAGCCAAAGGATGACTTCTATACCTTTACGGAAACTCAAGCAATCTTTATGGAACCTAATCTTATCCTGGGCCAATGACTCTAGTCAAAACTTCCGAAAATTTGAGGAGTATGTAGACTACTAAGAATAAAAGAAGCCCGACAATTGTTGTTGGTAGGATGGTCTTAGTTAAAAGGTACTTACCAAACTCTGAAGAAGGGAGTTCAAGTAAGATTACTTTTATTAAAGCCTTCAAGATTACATAGAGTGTCACCTAAAAGGAGATGACTATCAAATACAACAAGTGTACTTCCTTATGATAGACAGACTAGGATGATTTCATCCATGGAAGTTTCATGTGCTAAAATAAGTGAGTACAAACTGTGGCCTTTTACTCTAATTCAACCCTCCACGCATCCTTCACTATGCTTGTTAAACCATTAGAGGCTATCTGATAGAAAGCCCATGCATGAGCCGCAAATGCATGAGCCACAAAGGTCTGGAAGAATGCCAAAGCCAAATCATAAGTTTACTATATGAGGGCATGAGTCTCATGCAAGCCATGCATAAGATCGTAAGTTTACTACGTGAGGGCATGAGTTCAATGCAAGCCATGCATGAGACATGCATGTGCTGATATTGTGAAGATATGTGCTGGAGCTGGAGCTGAAATGACCCACCCTGAACCCGAGGGTGAGTCTATCTAACCTCATCCAAACTGGATTGATAATAATCGAATTAGTAAAGATTCTGCCGAAAATTCGACAGAGTCTCCTTTGTAAATATAACACTCCCAATCTGAAAACATGTAAAACAAACACTCCCAAAATACTTCACTATACAACAAACTCCAATGATCAACATTCTCCACCAAAATACTGAGTTTTACTCAAAATAATATTATAACTAATATTAATATACCTCAATTTATTCTTAATCCCAAAAGAATAATATAACAAAATTTTACAATCCCAAAAGAACAAGATACCAAAATATCCTAAAAAAAACCATTTATATATCTAGCGCCATCATATGGCCAAGACTCAAAATATATCTACAGTCGCTAGGTCGCTTTGGTGTACCTGCAACCTCCTGGTGAGGGGAGGGAAAATATAATAAAAACAGGGTGAGTATAAAACTCAGTGAAAATCAGTGAGTGGATAGTAGTTTTTGAAAATTAATCTTACTTAAAAAGAAATAATTATATCATCTCCAAACACGATTTCATCAAACTATATGCGAGAAATCAATAATAAATCATTAAACATTTAAATTAGATCACTAATAATGAAAAACATATATAATATCGTACCAAATAACCATGGAAATCATATCACTATATCATGTAGAATACACAAATCTGAAAATCGTCACCAAACAAGTACCCAGGGGAATAATCTCATCATATCCGGATCTTAACGGACGGGCAATGACGTACTATCTGGGTACCATCACGACCCGGAGCTACACAGATAGACAGGGAAAAGTTATCTCATATCTCATCATATCCGAGCCCTGACGGACGGGCAATGACGTACTATATGGGTACCATCATGCCCTAGAGCTACAACGGATAGACGAAAAAATATCATCTCATATCTCATATATCTCATTTGTATCATCATATCTCATTTGTATCTCAATATCTGTCTATATCTCAACATCTGTAACACTGCATCTGGAAGGGATGGGTACTGTCTAATACTTTTAAAAACAATCTCTTATACACATGTACATAAACATATAATCACATTTGAAATCTCATTTTCTTTTTATTCAACATATCTCAAACCCACTCAATTCTAATATCATGCGTTTATTCAAAAATGATAATAAAATCATATCACATCGAAATCCACTTTTTTTGTCTTTAAAATAGTATTATATTTCATTCAAAGTCGATACTAAAAATCATTGACTAAACATTTTAATATAATATCAATGCGTGTATAAAATCCATTTCGAGGAAATCATTAAATCAAAATATTTAAATACTTATTTCCCAAACATGCTTTACTATCACTAACTATGAAAATAGGTTTTGTATATTCCAATTACAATGACGGTGTTCACGTTCGGTTGTTTTCGTTCACGTCCGCAGATCGGTTCTCGCTCGCGGATCCTCCTAAATCAAGGTAATGACATAACTATTTTCCGTCAATCGAAATTACAACTAAATTTATGCAATAAACTCGAAACGAACATCTATCCATCATTTATAACTCTCGTGTCGATAAAATTACTAACATACCATGATATCCGTAAATCATTAAAATACTTTAAAACTGTAAGTCACCAAATTACCCTCGGAATCGTAATTACACCCAATCCTCAATTTCAGGAATTACTAAAATATCCATAGTTTCAGAAATTACAAAATCACCCTCAAAGTGCAAAATTACCGAATTGAACCAGCAGCGAAACAGTGACTCCCGGTGGTTATGGATGGTGGGAAAATCAAAAGGGATTCATGGGGAACAAAATCCAACCGGTGATGTCACCCAAAACTAGTGAAAATCCCGGCGGAGCAAAGTGGAAAAGTTGTGGGTTTTTCAAGCTTTGATCGCCGACGTTCAAGTTGTTTTTATGCAGCGTGGATGACTGGGGTATGATGGCGGGTCTTCAAGCTTCAGATTGGTGCCAGGCTTGACCGGTGGGGTGGCTGGAATCACAAGATATGGCCAGGTCACTTTCGCGGGTCGGGTCGGGTTTTCGGGTCGATTTTGACAGCTTCTCTCTCACTCTCTCACACCCGTATATGTTTCCCCTATTTTCCATCTTCCCCTTTTACTTTTATTTACGTTTTAACCACCTCATCCTTTTTTTCCATATATGTTATAATCCTCCCAACTTATAAAAATTTCATCCTCGAAATTTACGTACCTAATAAGAAAAGATAAGGATACTGAGATCGAATTAAGTCCTCGCGTTCCCAATTAGCCTCTTCTTTTGTATAATTCCTCCACCGTACCTTTACTAGAGGAATGGTCTTAGAACGTAGAACTTGGTATTTCTCTTCCAGTATCTCCACTGGTTCCTCTTCGTAAGTCAAATCTTCTTTCAACTGAATTAGTTGCTTCGATCATACATGACTTGGTTCATATATATACTTTCGGAGCATTGAGACATAAAACACATCGTGGATCCTGGATAACTCAAGTGGTAGACTAATCGATAAGCTAACGGACCGATGTGCTCGATGATCTCATATGGCCCAATGTAACATGGGCTTAGCTTCCCGCGTTTCCCAAATCGAAGCACCCTTTTCCAAGGAGATATCCGTATGAAAACTCTATTACCAACTTCGAATTCAAGTTCCCGCCTACACTTGTCTGCATAGCTGTTCTGTCTATCTTAGGCCACCTTTAATCTATCCTGGATCAATTGTATCTTCTCATTAGTATCCTGAACTAGTTCTGGGCCGATTAACCTTCGCTCACCAACCTCATCCCAACATACAAAGTCCTACATTTTCTACCATATAAAGCCTCGTATGGTACCATCTCAATACAAGCTTGATAGCTGTTGTTATAAGCAAACTCCATCAAAGGCAAATGATTATCCCAATTACCTTTAAACTCCATAACACAAGCTCACAACATATCCTCTAGGGTTTGAATAGCACACTCTGACTGTCTATCAGTCTGTGGATGAAAAGCTATACTGAAGTTCAACTTGATGCCTAAAGCATTTTCCAAGCTGGTCTAGAACTTAGAAGTAAACCGAGAACCTCTGTCTAAGACTATGGATACAGGTACTCCGTGAAGTCAAACTATCTCAGCCATATAAATACTCCCTAACTTGTCCATCAAATAGGTGGTTCTAAACGAATAAAACTGAGCAGATTTTGTAAGTCGATCAACAACCACCCAAACATTATCATGTTCTTTCTGAGTACGTGGAAGTCCCGCAACAAAATCCATGGTGATGCACTCCCATTTCAACTCAGGAATGGGAAGTGGCTACGAACACCTTACAGGCCTCTGGTGTTCAGCCTTAATCTACTGACAAACTAAACATCGAGAAATAAATTCGGCTATCTCTCTCTTCATACCCTCCGGCCAGTAATGATCCCTCAGGGTACGATACATCTTTGTACTACCAGGATGTATCGCATATGCTGAATAGTGACCTTTCTCCGTAATCTCCTCTTTCAGATCTTTAATATCAGGCACACAAAGTCTATTACCCATGACTAATACACCGTCATCTCTCACCGTACAATCGGTTAGTAAACCTTTTTGCACATCCTCTTTCAACTTCATTAGCCAGGTCATGAGCTTGCATTTGCTGAACTTTGCCAATAAAAGTCGACCTAACTCGAACGTTAGCTATTAAAGCTCTACAATTGTCAGCGCTCAACTGGACTCCCAAAGATCTCAACTCGATCAACAGAGGCATATATGTCACTCGCAAGTTAGCTATAGAGCTGGAAGACTTTCTACTTAGAGCTTAGCTACCACTTCGCTTTGCGCGGATGATAATCAATAGTGCAATCATAGTCCTTAATCAGCTCAATCCATCTCCTCTGTCTCAAATTTAGCTTCTTCTGAGTAAATAAATACTTGAGACTCTTATGATCAGTGAAAATCTAACACGTTGCCCCATAAAAGTAATGCCTCCATGTCTAGAGTGCAAACACCACTGCTGCTAGCTCTAAGTCATGTCTCGGGTAGTTTTGCACGTGCTTCTTAAGTTGTCTACAAGCATAAGCCACCACTTTCCTATGCTGCATTAACACACAACCCAATCCTTGCCTAGAGGCATCGCTGTATACCACAAATCCTTCATTACCAGACGGAAGTCTAAGAACTGGCGCTGAAGTCAAATGTGTCATAAGTTCTTGAAAATTCTTTTCATAATCATCATCCCACTGGAACTTAGCATTCTTTCGGGTTAAACAGGTCAGAGGAGCTGCAATCTTAGAGAATCCCTCCACAAATCTACGATAATAACCAGCCAATCCAAGGAAACTTCGATCCTCTGTGACATTTGTAAGCTGTTGAGGATGAATATAAATGCCTTCAGTTGATATCACATGGCCCAAAAATACTACTTTATCCAACCAGATCTTGCACTTGCTGAATTTGGCATACAACTGCTTCTGTCTCAAAGTCTGCAAAACAATCCGCAAATGCTCTGCATGCACTTCCTCGCTTCGAGAATACACCAAGATATCATCAATGAATACTCACAAACCGATCCATGTACGGGTGAAATACCCTATTCATAAGGTCCATAAAAGTTGTTGGAGCATTTGTCAACCTAAATGGCATCACTAAGAATTCATAATTTCCATAACCGGTTCTAAATGCCGTTTTCAGAACATCGGCCTCTCTAATTCTAAGCTGATGGTACCCCGAGCGCAAATCAATCTTAGAAAATACTTTCGCCCCCTAAAGTTGATCAAACAAGTCATCAATACGCAGAAATGGATACTTATTGCGTACCGTAACTTTGTTGAACTGCCTGTAGTCAATACAAAGTCTAAAAGTCCCATATTTTTTCTTAACAAACAAGACTGAAGCTCCCTACGAGGATGCACTAAGTCTAATAAACCTTTTATCCACCAACTCTTGCAATTGAACCTTGATTACTTGATTCCTTTCACCTTTCGCTTGAAGTCATCCCGCATGATGCCATAGATATAGGAGCCGTCCAAGGGACTAAATCAATAGAAAACTTAATCTCTCTGCTAGGTGGCATTCGTAGAAGTTCATCTAGAAATACATCTGAAAATTCTTTGACTACTGCAATATCCTGCACTCTCAATTCTCGAGCTTCTGTATCTATCACATGAGCTAAATAAGCTGAGCATCATTTTCATAGCAACCTTCTTGCATTAATGGCAGATATAACACATGAGGGTAGCACTTTGCACTCCTTACAGAATTTCACCTTAGCTTTCCCTAGCCTTTTGAACACAACTTCCTTTTTGAAACAATCTACTGTAGCATAATGAGATTCAAGCCAATCCATGCCCAAAATAGCATCGAAGTCATGGATGTCTAAGAAAATCAAATTCGCCTCAAATTCATGTTTACCCATTCCAATCATACAATCCCGATACACACTCTCAGCAAGTAATGACTCTCCGATAGGTGTACGAACAACTAAACCACAATCTAGCATTTCGGGCTCTCGCCTTTTTGTGCATAGCAAAAGTATGGGAAATGAAAGAGTGTGTGGATCGAGGATCAATAGAATATGAGCCTCGCGGCCAAAGATAGATAATATACCCATAATAACTTCTGGTGCAGCACGTGCCTCCTACTGCGTTAAAGTAAAAACTCAAGCTTGAGTATGAGGTCGACCAGGCTGACCTCTCTGACCTCAAGCAGTCATCTGACTCCTAAAGGTAGATGTAGAACCTCCTGTTTGCACTCTTCTCTAACCCTGAGTTTGGCCAGAGTAAGGCCGATACTTTGAGGCTGTCCCTCCTGCAGAGCTATCACCATGAGATAAAGTAGGGCAGAATCTCTTGATATGTCCAGGCTGACCATACAAATAGCAAACTCTATCTCTAACACGACACTAGCCCTAATGATTCTTGCCACATGAAGGGCAAGAAGTCTGCTGGCACTCCTAGAATGATCATCACGATATCCCCCACTACTGTGGTTTTACTGTCCCTGATTCCTGGTATTACTCCCCACTGATGGCTGCACTGAGCTATAACTAAAAGCCTATCTCAAGTCTTCCCTGAAGCCTGTACCCCGACTCCTCTACATAATATCAGAATAACTCGTAGGAATACCCCCTCTTTTAGGCAGCCTACCACTAGAGCCACCCTTTGCCCAGCTCAGGCTACACTTCTGTTTTAGTGCATGAACTCTGGGTCCTTCTGAAATACTATGTTCTACTCTCTTGGTTGCCTCAACTACCTCAGCAAACTCAGCGTACCATATGTTGTTACTGTAGTACGAATCTCAAATCGAAGACCCTCTTTAAAATGTTTGTATCTCTCCCTCTTATCACCAACTGCTGAAGTAGCAAATCTAGAAAGATCTAGAAATTTCTTCTCATACTCTTCTATCGACATGGGTCCCTGGACCAATCGAAAAAATTCACTCTGCTTAATATCTTGGTACACCATAGAAAAATAATGATCAAAAAATTCTTTATGGAAAATGGCCCATGAAATTGCAGCATGTCCTTGGTATCGACGCTCTATTGTCTGCCACCAGTGATAAGCTTTATCCTTGAGTAAGAAGGCGGCAAAAGAAAGTTTATCCTCCTCTGAACATCTCATCACATCGAAAATACGTTCTAACTTAACAAACCATGACTCTGCCTCAGGTGGATATCCAGGGCCATTAAAACTCTTTGCTCCTCACCTTCATACACGCTCGATTGTGTTCGCATGACCAACATGCGGATGGATCTGATTCTATACCACTGTAGTCATAATTTGACCTAGCCTATCTAATGATTGATCAATGTTCGGCACATTCCCTGGTGCTTGTTGTGCAACCTCATGCGTCGAAGACTCATCTACTCCCTCGTTTACAGGATCATTTTCCCCTGCAGGTACATCTCCTAGAGTCAACCCAACTACTAGTCTAGTACGGCCACGTCTGCGGCCACGTCTACTGCTACGACGAATCATGATGATGCCTACAAAATATCAATTCCGATTTAATATCAATAAAACTTACTCTAATTACCATAGTAAAGTCTACAGAATCTAAAACTATGCTCAAATACCAACTGAAATGACCCACCTCGAACCCCAGGGTGAATCTATCTAACCTCATCATAAATGGATTGATAATAATCGAATTAGTAAAGATTCTGCTGAAAATTTGACAGAGTCTCCTTGGTAAATATAACACTCCCAATTTGGAAACATGTAAAACAAATACTCCCAAAATAATTCACTATGCAACAAACTCCAGTGATCAACATCCTCCACCAAAATACTGAGTTTTACTCAAGATATCTCTATAATCTCAAAAGATAATGTTATAACTAATATTAATATACCTCAGTCTATTCTTAATCCCAAAAGAATAATATAACAAAATTATACAATCTCAAAAGAAAAAGATACCAAAATATCCTAACAAAAACCATCTATATCTCTAGCACCATTATGTGGCTAAGACTCAAAATATATCTACAGTCGCTGGGTCGCTCTGGTGTACCTGCAACCTCCTGGTGAGGGGAGGGAAAATATAATAAAAATAGGGTGACTATAAAACTCAGTGAAAATTATAAAACTCAGTGAAAATTAGTGAATGGATAGTAATTTTTGAAAAGTAATCTTACATAAAAAGAAATAATCATATCATTTCGAAACTCGATTACATCAAACTATATGCGAGAAACCAGTAATAAATCATTTACCATTTAAATTAGATCACTAATTATGAAAAATCATGGAAATCATATCACTATATCATATAGAATACACAAATCTGAAAAATCATCACCAAACAAGTACCCAGGGTTATAATCTCGTCATATTCGGACCTCAACAGACAGACAATGACGTACTATCTGGGTACCGTCACACCTCAAAGCTACACAGATAGATGGGGAAAAGCTATCTCATATCTCAACATATCCGAACCTCGACAGACGGGCAATGACGTACTATATGGGTACCATTATGCCCCAGAGCTACAACGGATAGACGGAGAAATATCATCTCATATCTCGTATATCTCATCTATACCATCATATCTCATATGTATCTCAATATCTGTCTATATCTCAACATCTGTAACATTGTATCTGGAGGGGATGGGTATTGTCTAATGCTTTTAAAAACAATCTCTTATACACATGTACATAAACATATAATCACATTTGAAATCTCATTTCTTTTTTATTCAACATATCTCAAATCCACTCAATTCTAATATCATGCATTTATTCAAAAGTGATAATAAAATCATATCACATCGAAATCCACTTTTCTCGTCTTTAAAATACTATCATATTTCATTCAAAGTCGATACAGAAAACCATTGACCAAACATTTTAATATAATATCAATGTGCGTATAAAATCCTTTTTAAGGAAATCATTAAATCAAAACATTTAAAATACTTATTTCCCAAACATACTTTACTATCACTAACTATAAAAATAGGTTTTGTATATTCCACTCACAGTGATGGTGTTCACGTTCGGTTATCGTCCACGTCTATGGACCAGTATTCGCTCGCAGATCCTCCTAAATCAAGGAAACGACATAATTATTTTTCGTAAATAGAAATTAGGACTAAATTTATGCAATAAACTCGAAACGAACATCTATCCATCATTTATAACTCCCGTGTCGATAAAATTACTAAAATACCCTCGTATCCATAAATCATTAAAATACTTCGGAATCGTAATTCACCAAATTACCCTCGAAATCGTAATTACACTCAATCCTCAATTTCAGGAATTACTAAAATATCCATAGGTTCAGAAATTACAAAATCGTCCTCAAAGTACGAAATTACTGAATTGCCCTGTCGGCCAACAGTTGCCGAAATTTAGTCAGTGCTAGTCGGGAAGCTCAAGTCTGAATGTTCCAATCACGTTGAGTCTAATAGTGTTGGTGGTGAGCTCCTATGCGCGACAATGACGTCGAAATCTAGCTCGACAGCTGTGAAACAGTGACTCCCGGTGGTTATGGATGGTCAGAAAATCAAAAGGGATTTATAGGGAACAAAATCCAACTAGTGATGTCACCTAAAACTGGTGAAAATCCCGGCGGAGCAAAGTGGAAAAGTCGCGGGTCTTTCAAGCTTTGATCGCCGACGTTTAGGCTGTTTTTCGGCAATGTGGACGGCTGGGGTATGATGGCAGGTCTTCAAGCTTCAGATTGGTACCAAGCTTGACCGGTGGGCTGCCTGGAATCGCAAGATATGGCCGGGTCACTTTTGTGGGTCGGGTCAGGTCGGGTTTCCGGGACGGTTTTGACAGCTTCTCCCTCACTCTCTTATACGTGTATATGTTTCCTTTCTTTTCCAGCTTCCCCTTTTACTTTTATTTACGTTTTAACCGCCTCACCCTTTTCTCTTTTTTTTTCACATATGTTACAGAAGCCGTGATTTAGGGATAACCTTATCAACGATTGTGCAACGATTAAGGAGGGAAGCTAAGACACGAAAGTTGTTTTCGATTATCTTTCGATTTCAAAATATTAGCTAAGTTGTTGTTTCAATATTCGTTTATTCAGTTGTGATTGTGGGTTGAAAACTAAAGTCTTGTTATTATAAATAAACTCCAGAATATGAATAAAGGCATTGAGCATTCAAACTACAATTATTTGTTCCTTTCTCATCATAAGCAGAAAAATATTACTAGCATTACTCGTAATCATTGTCTGCATCTGACTAGGACCTAACATTGGTATCAGAGCAGGCTATCAATGAGAGCATGCAGAACGTATGGAGATAGGGATCAATGACAAGCTTCAGCGATTGGAAGACACTATCAGCAAATTAGTAGAAACTTTCAATGCAACTAAAGGCACCACTAGCCACAGCACCAACGAAAACATTGGTTCATCGCAACCAGTTCGAGAAAATAGTAAAGGAGGGCGATCACAGCTGAAATACAAGTGTGCAACCTAAGAGGGGGTGAATTGGTATTTTTAAAAATTATCCTAACAAAACCACATAACAATCCAATCTAAAGCCTTAATAAATTCGAAAACAATAAGTTTAAACAAATCACAATAACAAATGAGCAAGGGAGAAGAGAAATAAATACACGAAATTTTACGTGGTTCGGTAATCCCCGCCTACGTCCACGCCTCCAAGCGATCCAAGCTTGAGGTTTTCACTATCCAAGCCTTCCAAGGCTTAAAATGCTTACAATTGACTTCAAGGTGTCAATGAACCTTTACAACAAGGAGATTATATCTCAATCTCTTCACTCAAGTGTCTCACATACTCAAACACTCACAATTTGGATAAGAAAATGAAAATTACAATAAAAACTCTCTTGAAGAGTAGATGAACAAATTGAAGAACAATAATGATTCAATGAATAATGATTTGCGAATTGAGAGCTCAAGATAAGTTGTGTGCCTTTTGTTTATAATTGCTAGAGAGCTTGAAAATGAATTGGATTTGAGCTTTTATAGTTAAAGCTAAAAAACTAGCCGTTATGAGCTTTTTACTCATAACCGGATTACCGTTTATGGTATCCAAAATTCCGCTTGTATGTTACAGTTAAGGCAAAAATTTGAATTTTAAAACATCCAGAATGCCGCTTGTGATATCCGGATTGCCGTTTATACTCCATAAGCTTTCTGCCCCGCAACCGGATTTTCGTTTAGCACAATCGGATTGCCGCTTTCCATCCGAAGAGTTTCTGCCCCGTAACCGGATTTCCATTTATCATATTCGGAATGTCGTTTGGTGCAGTAACGGTATAGTGCACTATTGGCCAAAATTATAATTTGACCCCAAAACTTTATGAAACTATAGTATGGCCCAAAACGTTATAAAAGTTTTCAATTAAGTCCAATTTTAGAATTTCTTAATAATACTTTGTGAATCCCAAAACTTTCTGAAATTATGAATACTCCCAAATTTTGTGAAATTTTAGAATGACCCACAATATTTAAATATTTTCAAATAGGTCCAAATCCGAAATTCAAAACAATATTTATTAAAAACAAAGATTGTAAAATTCTTTCACTTTAGTTCACAACTTTGAAAAATAATTTAACTTCATAAAATCATTTTTTTATTTTAAAACCACAATATATCAAACTTCATTTTAACAACTTTCAATTTTCTTTAATCAACACATGTGGTTTGTTATCATCAAAATCAATATTTATAGTTATATAGGCTAACAATCTCCCCCTTTTTGATGATGACAAAACGTATTAAAAAAAATTAGTTTAATTATGAAAAACTCCCCCTTAATCAATACAAGGTTAAGAAATAATTTCAAAAAAATTTAAAAGCTCCCCCTGAAAAAATGCATATCAATTTTCATAACAAATAGACATATTATATCTCCCCCTTCATCATAAAAAAAAACAAAGGCTCCCCCTATCAATCATCAAAATCTCAATACAAGCACATTAGTCCAAAAAAAATCCAAAGCATGAAAAAATATCATAACCAACAAATAAAACAAATCCATAGCATCCAAAATTTAAGTAAAGAACATAATAAATATGCAAAGCAAATGCATATAAGCCAAATCAAATACATTCTAAAGTCATAACAATCATCCATATAATCGAAAATAAAAAGACATAAAGCAGCAAATGACATGTAGGTGTGTCCGATACAAGCATAAGAGACTACTGAGGTGGTGAGGATGGTGGTGATGGAGGTGGAGGTGGATATGGATATGGAATACCGAAGTGCTCAAAGAGGAGGCGTTGGCTGTGAATGAGTTGTTGTTGCTGCTGCTGAAACTCAGTCTGCAGCACAGAGAGCGTCCTCACCTCATCCATAATCTGCTGAAGTGTAACCTCGTCAGAAATAGGATGCTCGGGGGGTGGTAATGCAGGTGCAGAGGTATTAGGAGCAGAGGTAGACACCGGAGAATCTCAACGACGACGCTAGCCTCAAAACGGAAGTGAGAAATCAGGGAGTTAATTAGCAGGAATCACATCGTTAAGTTGCCGATCATCACTCGGAGCAAGGAAAGTGCACTTGTTTTCAGTGACTTTTACCCAAGTGCAATCACGCCACTCAAAACCTAAGCCAATAACAGCATCATCCCCTATACCCTTAGAAGGTTTAAACGATGGTTCATTAATCGGCACCTTAAAGAATTTAAGGATTCGGGTAATAAAGTGACCATATGGAAAGGAGCGAGAAATCAAGGAAGGTATGGTCAACATGGTTCGGATGATAATATAACCTAAGTTAACCGGACGACAATTAAGAATACAGTTAATGAAAGAAACCTCATCCAAATGCCCTGAATAAAGCAGAGTAAAATACGAGTTTGAAGACAAAGACGGCAAGTACGGAAATGAATGGTACAATGTTCAACAGAAAGATCATTACGCCCACAAATATTTAGAACGGCGTCAACATGAACATAACTATTAATTTTGGGAGATTTCCTAGGCGAAAAAATTTCTAGACCCAAATCAAATGATCCTAGGATAGAGTTCAACAACGAAACATCAAAATCAATCATAACTCCTCCAACATTGGTGATTACTCGAGTCCTTTTCTCCTCGGAAACGTCCATATTCGAGTAAAACACTTTCACCAAGTCGGGATAAACATTTTCGTCAATCATAAGAGCATCATTCCAACCAACATCATCCAACAGTTGAAATAAGTTTCTATGACTAATATGAAGACGATGAAACCAATTGGGTTCAGAAATATAAAACGTATTGAGTACCTCTCGAGTGCGGAAATTTTAATGAAACCGGTTGATCAAATGCTTGTTCCGAAGGTGTGAGGACTCAAAAGTGGATTGAGTGGAGGTGTCGCCGGCTTGCCGTGACCGCTTGGGGGGTTAAACTAGTTCTTTGCCTTTTCTTCGAACCGGCCGTGACCTTGACATGGTGAGTTTAAGTGATTTAAGGTGAAATGAGGCAAGGAAAATGGAGATAATGAGGATTGGAAACAATTTTGAGAAACAATTCGGCTCAAAAACAACTTGAGAGGAAGAAATTTAGAGAGAGAAAATTTTTTGAAAAACCCTAGGTTGATTTCGGATCTAGAGATTTTGAGATTGAAAATGAATTTGAAAGTTGATTTTGGACACAAGAACGGATGGGGAACAAGTTTTATGGTTTGATTTGCATCAAAAACACATGAAAAGTGATGGATTTTGGAGTGAAAATGAGAGATGGGTAAACGGTTTTTAGAGAGAGAGAAGAACCGGATTGCCGAAAATAAGGAAGAAGATGAAACAGTTTTAAGAACTGCGAATTCGGCATTCCAAATGTGAATAACCGGATATCCGGTTGCGTTCCAGAAGCTTATTTTCGCGAATCTGGATTTCCGGATAATATAACCGGTTATCCGGTTTAAGAGCAGTAAGTTCCCTCGCGAATCCGGTTTCCCATATGTTAGTAACCGGCTATCCGGTTACGGTCCAGTAACTACTTAAGCATATCCGGATTTCTAGATTTCACTAACCGGTTAGCCGGTTAGTGTCCAGAACAATTAACACTTAAAGCGGCTGACCGGTTTCCTTATCTGGTTGGCCGGATATTTCCTAGAAATGTTCAAAAACAATTCGGTTTACCGGTTTGATGAACCGGATTTCCGGATGTGAGGCAGAAAGTGAGTTTTGCAAATCCGGTTTACTGGTTTGGTAAATTCAGTTATCCGAAAGTTGATCCGAGAGAAACCAAAGCTAATCCGACTTACCGGTTAGCTAAATCCAATTATCCGAATATTGACTTGAGAGCAACAAAGAAGAAAACAGATTTCCGGTTGAAAAGAAGCGGTATACCATTTTATTTTTGGCTTAAAATTTGATCAATTTTAAATCATTTTGAGATTCAAAATTTTTCAATAAGCCATTTAATTCATGAAACATAAATTCATAAAATAACAAACATATCAAGCTATTTAATTAATGAAGCATAAATCCATATAATAATAAATATATCAACTTAATCAACAATTCATAATTCATGATCCAACATTCATCATTCCAAGCTCATTTCTTATCTTTATAAAAAGCTCTTCACTAAGAGGTTTTGTAAAGATATCCGCAAGTTGATTTTCAGTCGAAACAAATTTAATCACAACATCTCCTTTTTCAACATGATCTCTAAGGAAGTGATGCCTAATTTCTATATGCTTTGTCTTAGAATGTTGAATTGGATTCTTGGATAGATTAATAGCACTAGTATTGTCACACAAGATAGGTATTTGATCGAGTTTAATGCTATAGTCTCTAAGGGTTTGTTTCATCCAAAGAATTTATGCACAACAACTACCAACGGCAATATATTCCGTCTCGGTGGTTGAAAGAGCAACTGAGTTTTACTTCTTACTAAACCAAGAGACAAGTGAATGACCTAGGAAGTGACATGTTCCACTAGTACTTTTTCTATCAACCTTATAACCAGTAAAATCGGCATTCGAATAACATGTTAAGTTAATATGTGTTCCCCTAGGATACCAAAGGCCAAGATTAATGGTGCCAATCAAATAACGAAAAATTCGTTTAACGGCAAGCAAGTGCGACTCTTTAGGACAAGATTGAAACGTAGCACACAAGTATACACTAAACATAATGTCAGGCCTACTAGCAGTCAAATAGAGTAAGGATTCGATTATACCTCGATATGTCTTGATATCAACTTCCTTACCTTTCTTATCTTTGTCCAGCTTGATTGTAGTACTCATTGGAGTATTTTTTGCCGTTCCATTATCATAGCCAAATCTTTTGAGTAGATCTTTCACGTACTTAGCTTGATTTATAAAAATTCCTTCCTGGTTTTGTTTGATTTGGAGTCCAAGGAAGTACTTCAACTCTCCCATCATACTCATCTCAAATTCTTTGCTCATACAAGATGAAAATTCTTTACATAATAACTCATTAGTTGAACCAAAAATAATATCATCAACATAAATTTGAACAATAAGTATATCTTGATTTTTATGCTTAACAAATAAAGTTGTGTCCGCTTTTTCCATCAAAAAATCGTTATCTAACAAGAAGTTTTTAAGCCTATCATACCATGCTCTATGTGCTTGTTTAAGACCATACAAAGCCTTAGATAACTTATACACATGGTCTAAAAATTTTTCATTTTCAAAACCAGGAGGTTGTTTCACATAAACTTCCTCCATAATATAACCGTTTAAGAAAGCACTCTTGACATCCATTTGATATAAAATGAAATCCTTATGACATGCATAAGCTAACAACATCCTAATGGATTCTAATCTAGCTACAGGTGCAAATGTCTCATCAAAATCAATTCCTTCTTCTTGGTTGTAACCTTGAGCCACTAATCTAGCTTTATTTCTTACAACCACACCGGATTCATCCATTTTGTTTCTAAATACCTATTTAGTACCTATAATAGATTGATGTTCCAGATTAGGGACTAATTCCCACACATTGTTTCTCTCAAATTTATTCAACTCCTCTTGCATTGCCATAATCCAAGACTCATCATTTTCTGCATCCACAAAGGATTTTGATTCAATTTGAGAAATAAATGCAGCATGTTCACATGTGTTCCTAAGTGATGATCTAGTTGTAACACCTCGTGAGGGATCTCCTAAAATTACATCCTTCACTCCTTGGGGAGTTTTGAAAAGTACCTTCATTTTGCTCTGCTTTTGTTTCTTCATGATGCTCTTCTTGAATTCCATGAGGTGCATCCTTTTGGTTGTCATTTGATGATTCTTCTTGATGTTCTTCTTCTGCATTATCATCAACAACTCTTTTCTCCGCAGAAGAGGGATTAGACTCATCAAATGTGACATGCATAGATTCTTCCACAACCAAAGTTCTTTTATTATACACTCTATAAGTTTTGCTTGAGTTTGAATAACCAAAAAAAAATACCAACATCGGATTTTGAATCAAATTTACCTAGATTATCTTTTGTGTTTAAAACAAAATATTTACAACCAAAAACTTTGAAATAACCAATGTTGGGTTTTCTATCTTTCCAAAGCTCATATGGAGTTTTATTAAGATTAGGTCTAACTAACACACAGTTCAAAACATAACAAACGGTGATTACGGCTTCGGCCCAAAAATATTTTGGCAAAGTCCTAGCCATTTCTTGAATAGACCTATTCTTTCTCTCTACAACTACATTTTGTTCAGGAGTCCTAGGTGATGAAAATTGATGCCCAATGCCAAACTCATTACAAAACTTCTCAAATGCATGATTTTCAAATTCTCCACCATGGTCACTTCTAATACAAGTAATTGAATATCCTTTTTCATTTTGAACCTTTTTACAGAAAATTTTTAATGCATCAAAAGCATCATCCTTATTAGCTAAAAACAATACCCTTGTAAATCTAGAGTGATCATCCACAATCACAAAAACATAATATTTGCCACTTAAACTAGCATATCTAGAAGGTTCAAATAAGTCTATGTGAAGTAATTGAAGAGGTTTTGAAGTAGAGATATTTTTCTTGCTTTTGAAAGAAGTTTTGATTTGTTTTCCAAATTGGCAAGCTTCACAAATTCTATCTTTTTGAAAATTGATTTTTGGAAGGCCTTTAACCAAATCATTTTTCACAATTTTTGAAATCAAATCCATATTAGCATGACCTAATCTTCTATGCCACAACCAACCATCATCATACAATGCGGAGAAACATTTATCATTTGAGGATGCACAATCTATATTGATGGTATAAACATTAACACATCTATTTCCTACAAACAAAACCTTGCCATCACATGCATTTTCAATAAAACATTTTGATTCATCAAAGATAACTCTATATCCTTTATCATATAATTGACTAATGCTAAGAAGATTGTGTTTCAAGTTTTCAACCAAACATACATTTTCAATGAGAGTAGAGGATACATTACCGACATTGCCAATGCCAATGATTTTTCCTTTTGAATTATCTCCAAATGATACCTCTCCACCATTTTCAATCTTGGTAAAACTTGAAAACCAAGAAAAATTCCCTATCATGTGTCTTGAACAACCGTTGTCCAAGTACCACTTATTCTTCTTTTTCTTCAAGCCCTGCAGAAAAAGTCTCAGGTTTTAGATACCCAAACCTTTTTGGGTTCTTGAGAGTTAGCAATGGTTCCTTTTGGAACCCAAACACATTTCACACCATAATACGCATTTCTCTTCACTGGACATCTATCTTTCATATGACCATCTTGATTACAATAATGACATACAATTTGATTGTTAATAGATGTATTCTTTACAAAGTAGTTCTTGTAATATTTTTGTTTCAAATTTGGTTTGTAACCAATCCCTCCTTTGTCAAACAAACACTTTTGTGAATTAAGCAAGTTATCCAACATCTTTTGCTCATTTGTAAATTTTAGCACGATCTCATTTAGATCATTACTCCTTTTTTTAAGCATTTCATTTTCATTTTTCAAATCATTCACATGTGATTCTGAATACTCATGTGATGTGCTAGAATTCTCAAATAATGCAACTTTATCATGCAATGTTTTATTCTCTAATTCTAGGCAAGTAATCTTGACACTAAATGATTCATTTTCATTTTTAAACTCTACCATTTTCTTTTTAAGGCAAACATTCTTTTTACCTATCTTCATCAATTCATCATGCAATTCTTTAAGGGCATCATGTAATTCATCATGTGTAGGAAGATCACTTACCTCATCAAGTTCATCACATGATTCTTCTCCAAAAGCCATGAGAGCTAAGTTTGTCATTTCTTATTGCTCTTTCTCATCACTTGTTTCCTCATCGCTATCATCCCATGTGGCCACCATAGCTTTCTTCTTAAGTTTATTGAGTAGAGGACATTCCGGTTGTATGTGTCCGGGCTTCTTGCATTCACAGCAAGTGATTGGTTCTTTCTTCTCCTTTTTATTCTTGTAACCTTTGAACTTTCTCTGCTCATTATTCTTCTTGTAAAATTTTCTGAATCTTCTAGCCAACATTGCCAACTCCTCATCATCCATTTCACTTTTCTCATCACTCTCACGTTTTGAGGCTTTAAGAGCGATGTTTTTCATTTTTTCCTCATGCCTTTTTTTTGCTACCAAATCCTCTTCATATAAAATGAAAGAGCCAATTAAATCATCAATAGGTAAAACATTTAAATTTTTGGCTTCCTCAATGACAGTCCTTTTTGGTCTCCATTCCTTAGGTAGCGACCTAATGATTTTCTTAATTTTCTCGCTATTAGAAAAGGTTTTTCCTAGGGCTCCTAAAGTGTTCACTATGTCCGTGAATCTAGTATACATAGAATATACACTCTCATTTTGTTCCAGTTGGAACAATTCATATTGTCGAGTGTACCTACTAATTTTTTACTCTTTCACTTGATTCGTGCCTTCATACACGACTTCAAGTTTGTGCCAAATTTCATTAGTACTTTCACAACTAGACACTCTATGAAACTCTTTCTTATCAAGTGCACAAAATAAAGCATTCATAGCTTTGGAATTTAGAGAAAGTTTTCTCTTTTCCAATTCATTCCATTCTCGTGAAGGTTTTGGAATATCTTCCCCTACTTCGTTTTTAGTCAAAGGCATGAAAGGACCATCATTAACGATTTCCCAAATTTTATAAACTAAAGCTTGCAAGTAAATTCTCATCCTAATTTTCCAATACGGATAATCGTTTCCATCAAAATATAGTGGTCTAGTGGTAGATTGTCCTTCCCTAAATGTAGAATCATTATGAGTTGCCATTGATCTTTATCTCTAGATGGTTAAATCTAAATAAGAGCACCTTGCTCTAATATCAAATGAAATACAAGTGTGCAACCCAAGAGGGGGGTGAATTGGTATTTTTAAAAATTATCCTAACAAAACCACACAACAGTCCAATCGAAAGCCTTAATAAATTCGAAAGTAATAAGTTTAAATAAATCACAATAATAAATGAGCAAGGGAGAAGAGAAACAAACACACGAAATTTTACGTGGTTCGGCAATCCCTGCCTACGTCCACGCCTCCAAGCGATCCAAGCTTGAGGTTTTCACTATCCAATCCTTTCAAGGCTTAAAATGCTTACAATTGACTTCAAGGTGTCAATGAACCTTTACAACAATGAGATTATATTTCAATCTCTTCACTCAAGTGTCTCACACACTCAAACACTCACAATTTGGATGAGGAAATGAAAATTACAATAAAAACTCTCTTAAAGCGTAGATGAACAAATTGAAGAACAATAATGATTCAATGAATAATGATTTACGAATTGAGAGCTCAAGATAAGTTGTGTGCCTTTTGTTTATACTTGCTAGAGAGCTTGAAAATGAATTGGATTTGAGTTTTTTTAGTTAGAGCTAAAAAACTAGCCGTTATGAGCATTTTACTCATAACCGGATTACCGTTTATGGTATCCAAAATTCCGCTTGTATGTTACCGTTAAGGCAAAAATTTGAATTTTAAAACATTCAGAATGCCGCTTGTGATATCCGGATTGCCGTTTATGCTCAAGAAGTTTTCTGCCCCATAACCAGATTTCTATTTAGCACAACCGGATTGCCGTTTTCCATCCGGAGAGTTTCTACCCTGTAACTGGATTTCCGTTTATTATATCCGCAATGTCGCTTGCTACAGTAACGGTACTATACACTGTTTGCCAAAATTACAGTTTGACCTTAATATTTTATGAAACTGTAGTATGGCCCAAAACGTTATAAAAGTTTTTAATTAAGTCCAATTTCAGAATTTTTTAATATTACTTTGTGAATCCCAAAACTTTTTAAAATTATGAATAGGCCCAAACTTTGTGAAATTTTAGAATGGCCCATAATATTTAAATATTTTCAAATAGGTCCAAATCCAAAATTCAAAACAATATTTATTAAAAACAAAGATTGTAAAATTCTTTCACTTTAGTTCACAACTTTAAAAAATAACTTAACTCCATAAAATCATTTTTTTTATTTTAAAAGCACAATATATAAAACTTCATTTTAACTACTCTCAATTTTCTTTAATCAACACATGTGGTTTGTTATCATCAAAATCAATATTTATAGCCATATAGGCTAACAACAGCTACCAAGAAGACTAGCCAAGTTGAAGTTTCCTAAGTTCGCCGGCAATGATCCAACCGAATGGTTCAATTGAGTATCACAGTACTTTGAATATCAAGAGACAACCGATGAACAGAAGGTAGTATTAGCTGCGTATCATCTAGAGGGCGAAGTGAATCAATGGTGGCAATGGATGCATAAAGCTTATCAAGAGAAAGGTCAACCAATTATATGGGAGATATTTATGGACGAATTGTGGGCATGTTTTGGCCCAATGGATTGCGAGGACTTTGACGAAGTGCTATCTTGGGTAAGGAAAACAGGATCTCTGCGAGATTATTATAAGGAATTTGAGCAGCTAGGAAACCGAGTTCATGGGTGGTCTCAAAAGGCATTGGTAGGCACGTTCATGGGCAGCTTAAAACCTAAAATTTCAGAAGAGATTCACATGTTTAGGCCACGCACACTAAAGAAAGCAATCAGCCCTGCACGAATGAAGGATGACCAGTTATCTCGCCAGCTGAAGTTGCTTCGGCCACCAATTGTTAGCCAGTCACCAACGGCCTCGAATCGAGCCTCACCTTCAGTACTTTTCAAACGACTGACATGGGAAGAGATGCAACATCGGCGTACACAAGGGTTATGCTTTAACTATAATGAGAAGTTTACCGCCGGCCACAAATGCACCAAGGCACAACTACTGCTCCTTGAGACTGAAGAACTACCAGATGAAGTTGTTTATAAAGAAATCATGGGAGAAAAAATAATAAAGGCACCTAGCGAATCGGTCAACCCTGGAATTTCCTTGTATGCGTTAACCGGATGGGCCGCACCCCAAACAATGCATGTCATGGCAAGAATCGGGCCATACAAAATTATAGTATTAATAGATAGTGGGTCCACGTATAATTTCATCAGCACTAAACTAGCCAACATGCTGCAATTGCCAATCAAACTAATGGCGGCTTTCACAGTTCGGGTTGCCAATGGATAAAACTTGATATGCCAAGAAAAGTTTGAAAAGGCACCTATCTCAATTCAATATCCTTCTTTTTCACTCATTGTTTATTCATTGCCAATATCAAGGTTAGACATGGTTTTGGGCATGTAATGGCTTGAATCGTTGGGTTCGTTCGTGTGTAACTGGAAGGCCCTAACCATAGAGTTTGAATGGGGAAACGAAAAGCGATGATCAGGGGATCAATCCGTAAATGGTACAGCCGGCTTCAGTAACAGAAATCACAGAGGAAGTCAAGCAAGGGCACGAGGTCAACGCCATTTGTTTACAAATAACACTGGAAGAATCTGTGAGCACGGCACCACCGACCATTCAGCACCTGTTGACAGAATATGCTGCACTATTTCGAGAGCCAACCCATTTTCCTTCTACACGAGCATTAGATCACAGTATTCCATTGAATAAGGGAACCAAGCTAATTAACGTGAAACCCTACCGGTATGCTTATTTTCAAAACACTGAAATCGAGAAACAAGTACAAGAGATGCTCAATTTAGGATTAATAAGGCTGAGCACCAGCTTGTTCTCCTCACCCGTACTGTTGGTAAAAAAGAAAGACTGTAGTTGGCAATTTTGTACCTATTACCGAGCCCTCAATAAAGTCACCATCAAATATCGGTTCACAATCCCTACCGTTGAAGACAGGTTGGATGAGCTTCATGGTGCCACTTATTTTACCAAATTGGACCTAAGGGCGGGATATCATCAGGTTCGAGTTAATCTAGTAGACATCCATAAAACAACATTTCAAACCCACAACGGACGTTACGAGTATTTGGTAATGTTGTTCGGCTTGTGTAATGCATCGTCAACATTCAGGCCTTGATGAATTCCATTTTTCGACCTTACCTTAGAAAATTTATACTTTTTTTTTATGACATATTAATTTACAGCCTTACATGGAATTGCCATTTGAAACATGTTAAGCAGACACTTGAAATTCTAAGAGAACAACATTTTTTTATTAAGGCAAACAAGTACAACTTCGGGCAACAAGAGCTAGAGTATTTGGGGCACATAGTCACTTACAATGGCGTGAAGGTGGACGAGAAGAAAATTGTTGTAATGGTGTCTTGGTCCCGACCGAAAAATATTTCAGAACTAAGCGGATTTCTTGGCCTCACAGGCTACTACAAAAATTTTGTGCAAGGGTATGGGTTGCTGGCTCGGCCGTTTACAAATCTCCTAAAGAAGGGACAATTCGGCTAGAGTGATGAAGCTGAGCAGGCATTTGACAATTTGAAAAAGGCTATGACTAGTACCCCTACACTGGCTATGCTTAATTTCAATGAGACTTTCAACATCAAAACTGATGCATCCGGAGATGTTATAGCAGCAAGGGAGACCGATTGCGTATATGAGTCACACCCTTGGTATCACAAAAAAATTGTGGTTCGTTTACAACAAAGAGATGCTTGCTATTGTGGAAACCATCAGAGTATGGAGACTTATCTGCTCGGGCAACGCTTCACAATTCTAACTACCAACGCAGCATCAAATTCTTCTTGGAACAACAAGGAGCAATACCGGAACAACAAAAATGGATGGCGAAATTGATGGGACGCGATTATGAAATCGTATACTGTCCGGGTCATGAAAATGCAGCGGCTAATGCATTGTCCCGGTGGCCTGACAGTCCAATTCTTTTTCATATATTTGTGCCACAGGTTGCTATATGGGAAGAAATAAAGAGAGCCGCCAGCCAAGATGAATACATGCAGAAGGTAACGACAGTAGCTCAGGCCTGAGCTTCATGGCCGTACATATTGCTGAATGAATTATTTTCTTTAAGGGCAGGGTGGTAGTTCCATGGATGTTGCACGAGAAACTCTTGTTCGAAGCACACAACAATAAGATGGGGATTATTCCGGGGTAATTCGCACATTCAAACGCTTATCTCAGCAATTTTACTGGCCATCAATGTACCAACCTATCCGGGAGTATGTAAATAAACGTGCGACTTGTCAGAAAAACAAAAGCTAGAACACTTAAGCTAACAGGACTCTTACAGCCACTACCAATTCCGTGCCAGATATGGGATGATATTACGCTAGACTTTATTGAAGGGTTGTTGTGTTCATAGGGGAAAAATACTATTTTGGTGGTAGTGGATCGACTGAGTAAGTCAGCCCACTTCATGTCTCTCTCTTATTCTTTTTCAGCAAAGACAGTGGCAGAAAAATTTATCAAAGGAGTAGTGAAGCTACGCGGTATGCCCAACTCAATATTCAGCGATCGGGACCCCATATTCATCAGCAAATTTCGACTAGAGTTCTTTCATTTATCAGGCACCAAATTAGAGATGAGCTCAGTGTATCATCCTCAAACCAACGGTCAAACTGAGGTCATTAACCGGTGCCTTGAGTACTTGAAATGTTTTGTTCATCAGTGGCCATGGACGTGGCACTCTTATTTGCTATGGGCTGAGTTTGGTATAACACCACCTTCTATATCTCCACCAACATGACCCCATTTCAAGCTCTGTATGGGAGACCACCTCCAACAATGCCGATGTACCAGCTTGGTGCCTCGCCGGTGTACGAAGTTGATCAAACCTTGATATCACAAGATGAACTACTGCTGCAATTGAAGAAAAACTTAGCCACCGCAGCTAATAGAATGAAGCAAATAGCTGACGCCGGCCGCCGTGACATTGAATTCAAACAAGGAGATATGGTGTTTTTAAAACTCCAGCCCTACCATCAATCATTTGTGTTTCAATGACCACATTAAAAGTTAGGTTGCAGATATTTTGGGCCATATTCAATCCTTCGTAAAGTAGGCGTCGTTGCTTATGAACTACAACCACCAGAGCGTGCTAGAATTCACCCGGTGTTTCACGTCTCTTTGCTTAAGAAAGCCGTGGGTGATTTCTTTCCAACAGCACCGAATTACCACCTGTGGATGATGATGGATTAGTGATAATGGAACCTGAGGCTATCATTCACACACGCTGGTTGAAAAAGGGAGGTAAGTCGATTGAACAAAGTTTGGTCCGTTGGAAACAATTTCCAATCAAAGACACCATTTGAGAGGACACCACAATGCTGCGACAACAGTTTCCCAATCTGACCCTTGAGGATAAAGGTATTCTTCGAGGAGGGGGCAATGATAGAAAGCCCATGCATGAGCCGCAAATGCATAAGCCACGAAGGTCTGGAAGAATGCCAAAGCCAAATCCTAAGTTTGCTACGTGAGGGCATGAGTCCCATGCAAGCCATGCATGAGACATGTATGTGCTCATATTGTGAAAATACATGCTGGAGCTAGAGCCGTGATCTAGGGATAACCTTATCAACGACTGTGCAACAATTAAGGAGGAAAGCTAAGACATGGAAGTTGTTTTCGATTATCTTTCGGTTTCAAAATATTAGCTAAGTTGTTATTTTAATATTCGTTTATTCAGCTGTGATTGTGGGTTGAAAACCAAAGTCTTGTTATTATAAATAAGCTCCAGAATATGAATAAATGCATTGAGAATTCAAACTACAATTATTTGGTCATTTCTCGCCATAAGCAGAAAAATATCACTAACATTACTCGTAATTATTGTCTGCATCTGACTGAGACCTAACATTATCCAAGGGATGGTTTCCCTTCTTATCTAAAGGATAATAAACATATTCCATTCATTTACACCAGATGCCACTACTACCACATTCTTAAAGAAAAAAAAAACTTCACTTGTGAATTATGATTCTTTAGTAGGAAGCATATAAGAAGTCATTGAAATCTTAATAATTTCTCAGTGAAGAGACCCCCTTTTAATCTAACTTTGAGAAGAATGACTGTCTGTATCACCCACTTGTATCACCCATGAATAACCTAAGAAGAAAAGACGTTGGATACCACCTCTCTATTTACATAAATCACTGCTGCTAAAGCAAAAGCCTTCCTATTTGAATTTCATTTTAGAAAGATTTCTTGATACTTAAGAAAAGAGTGACCCTTAATCAAATGAGGAGCAATGGTGAAGAGTGGTACGATAAAAAAGGGAGGTTTGCATGCTGTTACCAACGAGAGAGACCAACAGGTCATTTCAAAAGCTTAAATGCTGATCATTCCTTGTGAAAGAACAATTGAAAACTTGCCACCAGCATATTGACCTGGCTGGCTCACTCAGATGAGAAAAAACAGGAATCAACATGATAATTATAAAATAAATAATGAAAAAAGCTAAAAGTTACATACTAACCTTCAAAGGCTACGCTCTTCACTCCACGCTGCTACTGGTAAATTACTCTTGCCAACTCTCTCTTGAGGATTCTAAAAGCAAGACTTCTAGGTCCTTTAAAGAGCATGGCCCAGAAAGATTACCCACTTAATCCATAATAACAATTCGCCAACATGAAAAGCAGAACCAAAAGGTATTAACAAACCTTTTCTTTTTTCCTTCGAACAGTTAGTTTCTGCAACATATATATTGTCGCAATTTTGATTCTTTTGCCATCACCTTCTATTGCATCTTTGCTCGAACATTATCAGCACCTATAGATATGGAGAGGGTGATAGCTACTAACTAAAGGAAGTCCTAATATTCCTATGACTATTCAATAAGAAGTTGTATCTAGTTACTCTTTTCAAAGTTAAGTTGAGTTAGAGCACTATGACCAGGGATATGAAGAATAAAGCATAGTAATTGATAAGAATCAATATCAAATCAACCACAATCAAGACAATGACAGCAAGCAAATCAACCACAATCAAGACAATGACATCAAGCAAATCAATCACAATCAAGACAATGACAGCAAGGCAATCGTGAACTTTACAAAAGGAAGGAATAAATTTTCCTCAAATCATTTTGAAGTCTTAGCTAAAGGCTTACCAAGTTCAAGACTTGTCAACAACGGCTAGTATTATTTTTAGCCTAAACTTTCTCAAATCATACTCTTCGTGGATATAATAGGAAACTCTCATATGTCAAGCCATAACATAGTCCTAAAATAGCTCCTTATCTTTGTATAAATTGTATATGATAATGTAAAGTAACGGTATGAAAAACAAATAATATTTTTCTCCAGCTATTCAATCTATATCAAATTATCTTTTAATAATAAATTATTAATAAAATGAATTGAACACCAACCAATAAGTTGACGAGTTTTTATAAAAAAAAGAAGAACACAGTCCTTTCTCAATACTCCATATATATAAGTATTAGACACTGATCAGTAATAGAAGTTGAAGGCGTTAGTCCTTTGCCTGTTAGCCCAGGCCTACCCCTAGTGAATTGGTACCCACGAGATTAATTGTTTCTTCTGAACTTCTTTTCTCCTAGCCAACTTGATAGTTTTCTGAGCCCAGTATCCCTTTCTTAAGCTTATGCGCAAACTACAACATAGTCTTTGCTAGCCAGGCCATCAATGCAGTCTATTGAACCAGAGATTTGAGAGTTTATGCTGTAAATGTTGTTCTCGAGCTAGTAGTCAATGATGATTTGGAAGTAGGAGCTTCTACTTTTTGATGATGAAAGTGAAAAATCCTCTCTTAACTAATCTAAAGGTACCAATGCCTTAATAGATCATCCAGTAAATGTTGTGTGCACTAGTCATCATCGTCTTCACTTAGACTCGGCACCCTCGCCCTTACCATTCCTTCAACTATCAGTGTCTTGGTCTCAATGTTAAGCTTTTCTAGTAACTAGTTATTCGTTCCCTGACTATTCCATCCTCTAACTGTGATATAGAAAGTAGGGGATTCAACCTATTCTTTGTATTCCATTTGTATTAATTACTAACAGGACAACATAGCTTACTAAACTTATTGGTTGATAATAAAGTTCTATGAAAAACGGGGAATTCAATAGCTGCTTATTCCGCGAAGAAAAAGAGACTAGCTAGGAACTTGTATAGTTGTATGCATAGATCGAGATTACTCAATGTTGCATTAGCTCTGATGGCTTACCCTTTGATGGGCTTAGAAACAATCCTCCCTTCTTTTAGTGTTAAGGTCCATGACCTATTTAGTGTTAAGGTCCATGACCTAGCACCACTTCCCCTTTTCTTCTTTTAGTGTTAAGGTCCATGACCTATTTAGATTCAGTAAAGCTCAATCGTGAAGATCATATGAAAGGAAACTTTTCACTTCAGTCATAGTGGATTCTGGCATGCCATCACAAGCTCCGCCAGAGCTTTGTGGTCTCGATTTGGATTGATACCCATTATGGTCAATCAACTAATGAAATCTTGTTCATCATGAGCTATTAATAGGATAAAAATGTCTCCAAAGCTAACATTGCTACTTCGAGAGCAAGTCTCTTCACCTTGGTGCCTGGCTTAAGGATTTAGAGCAAGACAACACTCACATCTAATTTATATTTGCTCAAATACACATAAACTGGATCATTATTCACTAATCCCACTTTGATCATCATCAGTACTTTAACCCAAATCCTTTATACTAAGAAAACGACAAAATTATGGTTGTTAATGCGTTTTCGATCATTCCTTGAGTAGTTTTATGCTATGTAAGTCTTCTAGCCCTAAACATTACATGGAAAACCCTGTTCATACTAATTGAATTGTCTTACCTTTGAACAGATCCCAAAACTTATTACACGACCTATTTGCATAATATCAATTGAAATAATATGATTGGATAAACTCACAGAGGAATCTAGTTTTGTAGGTAGCAATCCCTATAGCACCCTACCTAGGGAACAAAAGGTGGGATCCGAATGGAGAATTCTTTCCATTCACTCAATCCAATGTTTATATAATGGCTGTTTTGATAAAGTAAAAATGGCATTTCGGGTCCTTGATATTGAAAAAGGGACCAAACAAAGGTGTCTAAATAAAATTTTTGCTTAAGGGCATTGACTATCTAAACAAAGTGTGAATGAATTTGCTTTAGTGTAAATCAACAATGGTGAACCATATTGATTAGATCCTAATTGGGGTTACATTGAATCTCGGTACTTCGTACATGAGCCATGGATACTGAACTCATTGGCTTCAAGGGCGCCCTGGTGGTTTTGTCTAAATTGAGTAGTTAGTGAGAAAGGTAGATGAACTAAAAGCACTGCTTTATCCTCAGCCTACAGCTGCGAATTGAGAAGCATTTCATCTGTCTTCTTGGCATAGTGGTAACGAAGCTATGCCAAAATACCCATTCATACCAACTTTACTTGAGAATATCTTTAAGAACATTTCTTTCCCTCTACCTCTTAGTATTTCTTATTTCAAGTTCTCAAATTAGTGATTTTGAGAACCAAGTTCGATAATTCTTTAAATCGCTTAATTATAACAACCTATCCTTGTCTTTGAACTAAAGTTACATCGTTTTTACAGACCTCAACCTCTCTTTTAACTAGTTTAGAAGCCTTTAGTGTGGATTTCTATTAGTACTCCTTTTCTTATTCGTCTGTGCATAACTAGCTTTTCTAACTCCCTTTTTTTTTTTTTTTTTCCTTTCTATACTTTACCTAAAACTCACAGAAAAGAGGTTCAAACTTCTCAAGATTGATCTTTTTCAATAGAAAAGCTCCTAAGTCTGAATGAAGAGAAGAAGAATAATTGCCATTTTTAAAAACAAATGGAATGACCATTGTCATTACAACAAAGACATTAAGTTTCTTTTCATGTAGGGACCAATTTACACCTGGTTCTTTACTTTAATTAACAAAGGACCCCTATGAACCCTTCTCATAGATTGCCAGATGTGAGACAATCCCTTCTTGCCAAGGAAAAAAGTTCAATTGTAGCTAACCTTAGCTTTGATTAATTATATCTTTTTTCCGAGCGGCCTTTGTGAATGGTCGAGATTATATTAGAATAAGAGCTTTATCAAGCATTGTCATAGGTTGAAGGTCAACCGAAGCCAATATCCATTTTTGTTAACAGATGCTCTTACGCCTATTGGTTCTGTATCTAATTCTAACAGTTAAGGGATTAGAAGAAGGAAAGAGATAATAGCTAGTCAAACTATTTACTTCTTCTTATACAAAGTCAACCCTCAAAGTAGATCTCGTTTCAAGCCTATCCCTTGACTGTTTCTCAGATCAACTATTAAAATTATAAAGTAAAGTAAAGCAGTTTCCTCTCGAAAAAGAAAAAGTTAGCTTGTTTTACTTCATATTTGTAGGTTTGGGATCTATCTTTTGAGCTAAGGATAGATTGGGACTGTCAGATGCGACAATGAGGGTTGTCAGGAAGTGCAAGTAGGTAGCTGAGATAAGACTAGCTAAATAGTGAAGGACGCAATGGATTCCCTTTCTTACGAGGAAAAAGTTTATCTATGCTAGAGACTCACACTAACAGGAACGACATACAATCAATTACTCTCATTCGAACCCTTTAAATTTTTGTGTAGCAAGGCTGAGTCCAGTTACCATCAAAGGCAGCTTCAGTTTCAAGTGGGAATCAAAGTCTGGTCTTCTCATACAGTCGGGCAGAATTAAAAGAAAAGGGGTAATAAATGGGCAGCCACTGTTACTCACTAGGATTTATTCTATATCTATTGATTACTAACTCGCACTATTAGATTGAGCTGCGGAAGCCATTTGACCTACACGAAAACTTCAGGGAGAAAAACAGTTGATAATTCAGTACATTCTTTTGACAAAGAAAGAAAGACATGCTTTCAATTCATTTTTTATCAATAAATGCTTGTTCCCATCCTGATGGATTTTTGCCTGATCCATCAATCATTACTACCAATAAATGATCTACTAAGACAAAGGCTTGAACCGCGCCAGTAATTTATCATAGGAAAGAAACCACCTTAGTATGAGTAGTTTTTCCCTCTCACAGAGCCTTTGGTATCCCCCTTATAGGTCCGAATGAATGCTAAATTAAGAGCCGAGTTGCTTCAATACCGGTTACCGGAGCATCGTAATGGTAACAGTACCTGTGGCTGAATCTACTTATTATCTTAGTTTCTAAAACAACATTTATCCAAACAAGCCCATTGGCTTTTCCAAGTATAAAAAACGGTGGGTAGCAGCTTTTCAAAGAAAACAAGGAATTCAAGTTCGGTAGAGATAGAAAGAACGACCTTTAAGTAAACAACCGATTATACATTAATATTTATTCGTAGACTAATATTGATTCCTCTGTTACAGGCTAGTGCAATAAGTAGAGAAATGGATTTGGGAAAAGGTGCTAGCAATTCAAAGCCAAATCATTGCATTTTAGATCATCTTAATAAAGCATAATTTATATATGTAACTTGATCTACTAGGTATGTGATGCAGTGCAGTTCTACAAAAGAACGCTCTACTATGAAATTGACACATCAAATAAGTAAAATAATACAGCAAACAATAAAAGATATAAGTGGTGGATAGATAAGAATATTTTCAATACTTTATTGATTCTTGAAAATACCAGAATTTTAAAAACAAATCCTCATTGATTCTAGGAATACCCACAAATCTAAAGTATTAAAATTCGTTGATTCTACATAATACTAAGAAGTAATAAGAATAGAACTCAAACCAAGAGTTTACTACATGAATAATCAATAACAAATAACCAAAGGCTGCTTGTAAAAGTTAGAAAAGACACTTGTGCATACTAACTATGACTTATTCTTATTTTACTAAAAAACTCATGTTGATAAGACTCCTGACTAAATTAGAAAACAATTCAAATAATTAATGCCTAAATTATAAAACTCTAAATAGACAACAAAATTAAATTAGAATATAAATTAATTAAAATATTCTTAAATATTATAAATTTTAATCTAATTAAAATTTCTTCAATTACTAGCTCTGTCATTTCCGCTAGGGTAAAGACAATTCATCTCCGAATTTTGCTAGTTGCAAGCCCAAAATGATCATCATTTCCCTTATAAAAAAATGAATTCGGTGCTAATGAAAAGCCTTGAATTTTCCAACCTTGGTGATGATATCCACCCAGTCTATCCAACAAAACATAGATAAAATCTTGAATCAACAATTTTGTATGTGCTATGTTAAGAAAATTAAAGAAGACAATGTTGAATAATGTTCTTTAAACATTTACTATTAAAATCCTTGCCATTTCATCAATTATTTTTCTTTACACCTTTAAGATGAAACGACAATGCTATATAATATATGTTATGTTAAGAGAATAAGAGAGAGTACAGCTAAATGTACTTACCTCCATAAAGTCTTATCGATATATTTATGAATGTGAACATATCTTCATATATTTTACATCATTAGTTTATCAATAAATTGATAATTTATTAATCTATGATTAACTAGTGTTGTTAAGAGTAAACTTTAATTTACCCCCAAAATAGAATGACAATCTTCAATTTATCCCCCGAAAGTATGAAAACTTCAATTAGGCCCATTTATTGTTTAGAAGATTAAAAAAAAAAAGATCATCAATGCACCCATTTGACAATTGAAGTATTCATACTTTTAGTGGTAAATTAAAGATTATCCTTCTATGTGGAGGGTAAATTAATGTTTAACCTATTGCTAAATTACGAGGTTTTCCATGTACTAATTAAGGCTATTAATTTATCATGGTTATGCCATTTATCCAATCAAGTATTGGATCTTAATCACAATCAATAAATTGATTCATGCTTTTAAGAATGTGCCCTATGGTATACTTGTCACTTTATATTGTTAGATTATGTTTATGGATTGAATATAAACTCAATCAAACATATTAGTTCTCTCTATGTTTGTTATCAACAAAATCAACGATGTTCTTGTCAATAGGCTAATGCTTGACGCCTTTCTCATTAATTTGCAAATTGGTGGCCAACAATTGGGTATTCAAAACATGTATATGTATATAACGTTTAACTTTGATAGCGTTGGGTCATAGCATAAAGTTAGACTAATAGTAAAGGGTTTTTGCTAGAGAACAAAAGTAGATTACTTTAAAACATTAACATTGTGTACTGTAAATTAATCTATAATGATGACAACAGTCTTATACGCCGTTGCAAGTCATCACATGTGAAGCTACTTCACTACCTCACAAGTAGCCTGAGTCGCAGACTAGTTTCCGTGCCATGAGGTCGTAGGGCCAGTTGCTATAAGGTTGTGAGGTCATGACTTACCATCACTTGAATCACATCGGTCATGGTTTTTTATCTTTGTAAGGGGAAAATGGAGCTTGGCGATTTATCTGATTACATTTGAGTGCAACAATCGGAAAAAAACAGTCTCAATTCTAAGCCAATGGGCCTAGCAAAACGAGACACAGCACAGGCGCAAAAAGCGTTTATAGAGTATAGGATTAGCACGAACACATTTTGATAGGACACATAGCATGGCATGTCACACATGTGAGTTGGGCTGGCTTAGATATTTAAGCACGCAGACAGTAAATTGCACGACGCGACTGGAAAGGGACAAAGTACGGGACCTGAAAAAATCCATAGAAGTCACGCTTTAAATCTTGTCTTATTTTAAATTAAATTATACTGCTATATAGTATTTAAATAAATGAATCTAAAATGTACAATATCAAATTTAAGAAGTTTTGTTCTATTTCTATTTAATTAAATTTTTTCTATAAACTAACATTATGTTATTTTAAGATTTAATCAAATTTGAATTGAATTGGAATTATCATTTAGTGCAATGTTGTTTATCAATAAGTATTATTGGTGCTATATAATGCAAATGTAATAAATTTTTCAATAAACTTCAATTTAGTGAAATAATATGTTTCTAAAAAAGTTAGTGAAAAGTTGAATAATAATACAGTCACAAACTCTTGTATAAACTGATATGACATTAATTTATTGGTTGAATAAAAATATAAAATAATATAAAAAATTATATAAATTAAAAAATATTTAATTTAACCAATTTTATCATACTACATCAATTTATATAAAATAAATTTATATAATAATTTATACTTATATCATTACTCTTATAATTTTTTGACCCATGTTTACACCGGCTTTTTGTACAAAAGCGGTGTGGTTGAATGCGTAAAACAAAATTACCTCGTAAAGGGTGCGCTTGTGTTCGAAACCTATTGGTGTCAAAACTTAAAAAGAAAAAAGAGTCATACTGGCCACGTGCCCTCATGAGTTTTACTTTCGACTTGGTGTCCTCGTGTTCGAAACCTATTGGTGTCAAAACTCAAAATGAAAAAAGAGTCGGACCTAGGCTGCCTAGTTTGACGGGTCATGGCTGGCAGCATGTTGGCCATCTTTATATGTACCACAACCTAGCGCATTCCGGAAACAATCTATTCATAATTTTTGCTAAAGTAGCTAAAGATGGTTAATGGGTCGGGTGATATGTGGTACAGTATAGATATTATATGTATTTATGTAGCACGGTATAGTACGAGAAAGTTTTAATAAGGTATATAGTATGATATGACACACATAGGACTAAATCGAACTTAAAATTTTAGATAAGTAGGCCTTAAAAATACGGCACGATTAAAAATTGGTCAAAAGACAAAGACATAAAAAGATATAATAAGACGCGCTTTCATGGACTAATAAGCGCTTTATGGGACATCAATAGCATGTGGGCTAAAATATTATCAAAGTAAAATTTTTTAATAAAAAATAAATTTTTTTAATGAAAAGTAAATATAAAATTGTTATGATTTTATAAATATGTTGAAATTAAATTTTTAATATATTTTATTAGCATAGGCTTTTAAAAATTGATTTAAGTCTTAGTTTAAAATAATATTCTAATTGTTTTACGTTTATAATTTATTAAATGAATAAATAATATCTTGATTCTAATAAATAAAAATATAAATATCATGATTTTATAAATGATAAATCTAAAATTTTATGACATTATGAAATATTAATAAATGTGATTTCATGCTTAACAATCAATATTTCGTATTTTTGTAGTTGTAATTAGTCGTAATCCGCAGTTCGTAGTTGTAAGTTGTGACTTATGACTTGTTATAATTAATATCTCGTAGTTGTGATTTCTTGCAATTATTATTCGAGGATTGTAATTTTAATTTTTATTAATCATTACTATGATCAATGGAATTAAATTTATATATCGTTGTATTATAATTTATGATTGTGAAATTAAATATATAATTGAGAAATTGTGATAAACTGATAATGAAATATTAATTATTTCTTAATAAAAATTATTATTGTTGTTGTTGTTGTTGTTGTTGTTATAAGTGGATAGGCAGGAGGGCTTGAAAAGGTACGTCAGGCACGTGGAATTGAAAAAGCATGGTAAGCATGAAAAAAAAAAAAAAAAGCTGGCGGGCTTTTTTTGGGCACGGCCAAGCATAGCACGCATGAGCTCATACTGTAGGATGTCCTAGGCCTAAAAAAAAAATTTGGCCACGGCACTACACAATCCGTTCACTCGGTGGGTCGTGCCATGCCGGTCCATGGACCCTAGTGGATCTTAGTTTGATGGGTCGTGCCAGCACGGCACGGGCCATTGGCCATCTTTAAAATAGCTTTCATCAACTCTTTATTTTCTTTTTTCATGAATAAATTTCGAATTACCCTCACCTACAGTGACTCTCTTTAATTGACCTGGGGAAAAAATTTTCTCAAATATTGTTATTTCTCTGTTCGATTTAACAGCTAAAAGAATACGTCATATTTGTACATTTGGTAACGGTTAACTAACTAATAAAAGGTCAAAACTCTCATCTTTTTATATGGGTTAATTTCCCCCAACATCTAAATATTTAAATAATTTTTTACATACACCCAAATGTTCAATAAATTTTACGTTGGACCCAAATTACTAAATTTTATCTTTTTATCACTTATTTTTTTCTTTTTTTTATTTTTGTTAACTTAAAAATTATTTATAGTTGGTAATTAATGGAACATCTTGACCATCGATTTTATTCTTTTAACAGTAATATGTATATAGGGACGATCAATGGCCTCTGAAAATTACACTTATTTTTACACCATTTTTTGACCCACGGATAAATGATTAATCAATGGTTAGGATTAGATGTAATTAATTACAAGGACTATATTTATGAATAATTAATAATATAGATATTCAGGCCAAGATTTTCTCACTTCAATTTACTCATAACTCAGTTCATTTTCTCTAATCTTTCATTGTCATCATCTTCATTGTTTCATAGTATAACAAACGCTTGTCCAAAACAAGAGAAAAACTACAGAATGTTTCAAAGAACAGTAGTACATTTATGACTTTTTAAAATAAAAAAATATTGTCAATCTCTATTATTGTAAAATTAAAACACAATGAAACTTTGGAAGATAAAAAACTTCATTTCATATGCGAGCTTATAAAAAGTAAATCATAGATATTTTGAAAGCTTAAGTAGCAATTATTGATCTATAATTTTAATTGTGTCTGGAGTCGTCGACCAATTAATATTGGCTTAAATAAAATTCAATGATTTTCGTTGAAATAATTTTTTTCGATAAGTACACTTTGAAGATTGATAATTGCATATATGTTTCGGAAAAACAAAAAGTTCTTCAACTTCAAATGCACGTGAATATTGTCAAGAGGTTGGAACTGAAAGAATTAATGAGAAGATAAAACAAAACACAAAGTAATAGATAAATGAAATAAAATAAAATAAAAACAATGAAGGGATAGACAAATATGTAGGAGCGAGAAATTTTAATTAAGAATTACTAATTATATGCTGTTAATAAATTATTATCAAAGACCTATGTTATTAAATCGATCAAATCTTAGCCATGCATTAGTTACAATTTAAAGACAAATAAATAATGCAAAAAAAAATGTAATTTTAAGGGGCCATTGGCCCTTCGCCATGTATATACTGTGCATTGAAATCATCCATCCCCTTATGTTAAAGTTGGATTCCTTTTTTAAGACAAAAATTAAGGGCGGCCCTTTTCCCTAACACTAAATACAACATTAGATATATATACAAAGTAAAAATTAACAAGTAGCTCAGCTGACATGAGATTGTTCTATTTTAATTAAGGTCCTCAGTTCGAAACTTGGGAATGTAGCTACATTAAATATTATTAAGTGCAGGTGCTCGCCATCTATAAAGTATGAATTTAAATGGTATAGACTAAGTTTCTATGATTGCCTCATCTAAAAATGATTAATCTATCTATGTATTTATTTGCCAGATCATACTATCTTATAAATTGACATAAACTAAACTTTTACTTGTTGATTTCGTTTGCATCACGTATTACATTCAAATTTCAAAGTCCAACTCCCACGAATATAATTTTCAAAAAAATTCCCACGATCACATAAAAGCGAACTTTTAGACAATGTATCTTTCAGCAAATTCACATGCAAATTTGAGGGACCGATCATATTTATATTGTTCTTTATCTGAATATCTTATATGCTTCTTTATCTCATTATCTCCAATTCAATTTTTGAGCCACTTGTTCAAAAGCGATACTTTTTCATACGAATATAGACACCTTACTAGTCACAAAGTGAATACTACACCCAACCCAAGTTAAAAAAATGGCACAAGTGGTGAAATAAATTGAATAAAAGCATCGTAAACTTAAGGTGTTGTTCAGTTACATCATTTACAAGTTATAACAACTTAAAACTAATTTTTATATAATTGATTATTTCTTGTCAGACAACAAAACTTCATGAAAAATTACTTTTAGGTCAATACAAATTACATATATTATAACTTGCAGCTCGCCCAAACTTCTTACCATCACTTGTTAATTTCCCTATAATCTCCCTTCCATGTCAATCAGTTACAACTTCTCAACTGATGTACATTAAGAATCCTTATCATATTTGGATTAGCTTTCTTATTAACTAAAATTAATTGATATTTTCTTACTTAGTTAAGAATTTGTTTTTTTTTTTTTTATGGTTTAGGATAATTACTACTAGTATAAATATTCTCTCCTGTAGCCTTTGAAGGTAGATTTGAGTTCAATAATATTCTCAATTTTTAAAGCTCTGTGCGAGGTTTTGAGTTTAATTCATTCTCAACGTTCTGCGGAATCAATGAGTCCTAACCCCTAGGCTCATAGTATTCTTTTCGAACTAATGTGAATTCTTGTCATTCTTTTACTTTGGTATTGTCAAGAATCAACAGTATAATAGAACATTAAACTTCACTGCATTAGTTGGTGTTAGAGCTGAAAGCTTGGTTCTTAACTAGCATCAGCACCTACCTTTTTTTCTAAAATTGTTTAACTTAAAAAAAAGAAAAGAAATAACTAAGCGCTTCAGCCTCCACATCGACCACCATCTAAAACTACCAACGACACTTTTCTGTTGTCTTTCTATCTACCTCCACCACCAATAATATCAGAAAGAACCGACCATCAAACCCCAAGCAAGGACCACTGCCGAGTAGCCATGGATTGCCCGAAAAATAGCCATCACAACCATGATTTCCACCATCACCGATCACCAACTTCCGTCACAATTTTTCCAACAATACCACCATTAATCAACTCCTTACCACTAGCACAACCTTCCTAACCACTCATCATTATTGATCTATGCACTGATTGTCAGAATCGAAGCCAACACCAAACCATCGTCGTTATCTCCAATTTCTGGCCAAATCACCGCCTTTTCAGACAAGCCACCGCAGCATCGTACTTATCAACCCTAAATCTTTCATATCCACCCATCCTTGCCTGATTTCCAACCACTATCAATGGTAACGTAAAATTTTATTTCATTATTTTTTTACCCAAAAATTTACTTCATTTTTAGTTTAGCCCATCCTTTTTTAAACCTAATTAGAAAACTGCCTCCAAGAAAAGCCTGTGGACATTATGCTCCTCATGTAGTAACTTGCAATCAGGATGATATTCCCAGAGATGAAGCCATGGCTAGCATGATAGCTAAGATTGATATGTTAGCTGCATAAATGGAAGAATTATTTGCTAAACACCATCCTACACCAAAACGTGAAGACAAATCGAATGAAAATTTTGCAAATTTGTTTTTCGGGCATCTACATAAAACTGAATCTACTGATGATAGAAGCTAGGAATCTGGGTTGAGAATTGACATTCCTAAATTCCAATAAAGTGGCTAGCTAGAAGAATTATTGGATTTGATTAATACCATGAAGTTTTTTAATACAAGGAAAAGTGGCTAGCTAGAAGAATTATTGGATTTGATTAATACCATGAAGTTTTTTAATACAAGGAAGTTCTTAAGAATAAACTAGTCTTGCTTGCTATAGCTTAGTTTCATGGAAGGGTAGCAGCTTGGTGGCAACAAACAAAATTGTACAAAGATGAGGCAAGGTAAAATGAAGATTTTTGCTTGGGAAAAGTTGAAGAAGCACTTGTGTGGAACATTTTTACCTTACAATTATGCCAAACTTTTATGCCAATAATTACAAAATTTGAGGCAAGGTAATCGATTAATAGATGATTACACCACAGAATTCCATTGGTTGGTAGCATGCAATAACTTAACAAAGACATAAGAACAATAGGTTTCCCACTATATCGGTGGCCTATGATAACAGTTTCAAGATCAATTGAATTCATTTGATCTATACTCTATTTCAGAAGCACGCCAACTGGCTATGTAGTTGGAGAAGCAATTTAGTTGGCGTACCAGTGACCCAAACTTTCGGGTTCTCAAAGGTTTGTTTGTAATTTTCAAATCTGATTTCCTAATTTTGTAATTTCACTCCTCTAAATCCTCGAAATAAAACTACTAAATCTAATGAAAGTGGTCAAATAAGTAAGACCCAATATTAAGGCATAGGATTATGCTGTTTTAATTGAAGAGAAAATAGACACTGAATGAAAAATAGTAAAAAAGGGAAGAAAGTACATTAAAGGCTTATTTATAAGCATTATGGAAAATGAAGAGCACCAAGAGGAAGAAATTGAAGAGTATGCTAAAGAGCCAACTTTTGATACTAATGACAACGCAAAATCTATTGAAGAACATAGTGATAGTACGCTAATATTGACAACAAATTAAGCATTCTTCACTCCTAAAGGACAAGACAAAGACAAGTGGTTAAGTAAAATTATTTTTCAGACTACTTGTACAATTGGATAAAAGTATGTCGTATATTTATAGACTTAAGCAGTTATAAGAATATTATTTTAGAAGAAGTTGTAACGAAACTAAACTTAAAGGTAAAACATCATTAAACTCCAAAGAAGCTACATGGCTGAAGAGAAGAAATCAAGTAATAATATCTAAACGTTACTTAATTTCCTTATCTATTAGATCAATCTATAAAGACCAAGTTTGGTGTGACGTTATGGCTATGGGTGTGTGTCATCTGTTACCAGGAAAACCTAGTTAGTATGATTAAAACCTAATACATGATGGGAAAACAAATACCTACAACTTTATGTTTAATAACACTAGGATTGTTCTTCTACCTAACAAGAAGATCAATCTTAAATAAGACTTCGGTAATTATTTGTTAAGTAAGAATCAGTTTATAGATGTTGTAACAAAGACGAGTAGGGTCTATATATTTTAAGAAAGAATATCTACAGCAATTAGAAGATACTTAAAGCTATGCACCTATACTCGAGGAATTTCAAGATTTCTCCCCTAATGAGCTACCACATGGTTTATTACCTCCTAGGGATATACAATACCAAATTGATTTGGTATCAGGTTCTACATTACCAAATCGACCTCATTATTTTATGAGTCCTATGGAACATGAAGAATTGATGTGGTAATTAGAGGAGTTACTGGGAAATGGATTTATTCATGAAAGTCTTAGTCCTTGTGTAGTTTCTACTTTATTAACTCCAGAGAAAGATGGTTCTTGAAGAATGTGCATAGACAATCAAGCTATCAATAAAATTATAGTTCAATATCATTTTCCATTCCCTTGATTAGATGACTAATGGATCAGATAGGGCAATAGTTTTTACCAAACTTAATTTAAAGAATGGCTACAATCAAATTTGAATTGGCCTGGAGATGAATGGAAAGTTGCCTTTAAAAACTTGTGAAATGTTATATAAGCGGCTAGTAATGCCATGTGGCTTATCTAATGCCCCCAATACCTATTAATGCATTTGACTTCTCTAATGCTCCCAGTACTTTCATACGAGTTGTGAATCAAGTTCTTCGTCTTTTTTGTTGGAAAGTTTATAATTGTTTGCTTCGATGATATACTTATATATAGTATCTGCCCATCTAGATTTTTCACTCACTTTTAAGGTGCATTGCGATGCATCCAAAATAGGTATTAGAGCTGTTCGTAGCCAGTAAAGTAGGCCTACAGTTTGTTTCTGCAAGAAATTGAATGGAGCAAAGGCACATCACAGCACTTATGATATGGAGTTTTACTTAGTGGTCCAAGTATTAAAACATTGGCTTCATTATCTGATTCATCGAGACTTTGTTTTATACAATGATCATGTGATGTTAAAACATCTCAATAAACAAGATAAGCTCCCTCATTGGCATGCCATGTAGATAGCGTTCCGTCAGCAGTTTACATTCGTAGCAAAGCATATTTCTAGTGAATCTAACAAGGTAGCAGATGTAGTTAGTTAATGATCTTCCTTGTTGACATAAACGTATAATCAAATCCTTGGATTTAACACATTTTGAAAGTTATTTATTACTGGCCCTTTCTTTGCTCCTTTATTAGAAAACATTGTTGCGATGTTCTATTCAAACTATCATTTGCATGACGAATTCCTTTTCAAAGGTAATCAATTACATGTTTCTAATACAAGTTTGAGACTAAAGATCATTACAGAACTACATAATGAAAAGCATATGGGTCATGACAAAACTCTCGCTCTAATAGTAAATGCTTATTTTTTGCTTAATATTAAGAGAGATATCAATCATTATGTCGAGACTTGTTGTTTTTGCTATGTTTCCAAAGGTACTACGGAAGATGCAGTATTATATATGTCGCTTCCAATTCAAAAACAACATTGGGCTGACATTAGCATAGACTTTGTTTTTGGGATTACTCCGCACTCAAAGAGGCATGGATCTACTATGTTTTGCTATTGATTAGTTCCAAAAAATTGTTCACTTTATTACATGCAAGAAGACTATAGATATCTCGTTTATTGCTCACCTATATTTGAAGGAAGTGTATAGATTGCATGGTTTACTGACTTTTATTGTATCTAACCTAAATACACGATTTTTTAGCCACTTTTGAAGGATATTATAGAAGTTGACTAACACTTGCCTAAATTTTAAAAGTGTTTATCACCCACAGACAAATGTCAAACTAAGATTGTCAACCGCTCTTTGGAAAACCATCTATATAGTCTAGTTGGTGATAACATGAAGATATGGGATCAAAATTTATACTAAGTCAAGTTTACTGATAATCATTTTGCTAAGTAGAGTACTAATTTAAGTCCTTTTAAAGTGAATTATGGATATAGTCGAGCATCCATCGATTTAGCCCTAGTTCCAGCTTTAGTTCGTAAAAGTAGCAAGGCAGAAGACTTTATTGAGCAGCTTCAAAAAATTCATACAGCTACACAAGCATCTTTAAAGAAGACTACTGAAGGTTATAAAATTGAGACAGATAAAAGGCATTGAGTTTTAGAATTTTAGCTAAGAGATCTTGTTTAGGTTGACTAACCAAGGACAAGTTATTAATTAAAGAGTACAACAAGCTTTATGCCTGAAAAATCGAACCTTTGGAAATTATAGAGAAGATAAATCTTAATACCTACATACTGAAGCTTGCTAGTCATATCCGCACAATAGATGTATTCAGTGTCAAACATCTTTTTCCTTTCAAAGGTGATCATGACGAAGATGTTATTACTGAAAATTTAAATTCAAGGGTGATTTCTCTCCAACCTGGGGGTAATGATGCATATTAGGAATACTTATTATACTTGGATTAGTTTCTTTGTTTTCTAAAGTTTATTTATATTTTCTTACTAGTTTAGGAACTAGTTTTCCTTTTTCTTTATGGTTTAGGATAATTACCACTAGTATAGAAAACCTCTCCTATAACATTTGAAGATAGATTTGTATTCAATAATAATCTCAGTTTTTAAAGCTCGGTGTGAGTTTTTGAGTTTAGTTATTCTTAGAAATATGTGGAATCAACGAATCTTAACCCCTTAGGCTCATAGTATTCTTTCGAATCAATGTGAATTTGGTCATTTCTTTATTTTAGTATTCTTAAGAATCAATGGAATAATAGGACAACTTAACCCCATAACACATGCAAAGAACACCTAAGTTATTGTACCATGACATACATTCATTTAATTTTGAAGGTTTAACTTATAATTAAGCCGAGTACTTCATGTAGTTTTCTTTAACCGGTAACTTGAGTTTGAATCTTAAAATAAATGGCTAAAATATTCTAAATTAGATTATGCGATAGGAATATAGGATAGACCATATATATGGAAGATATTGAACCCTCGACCTAAAAAAAAAACACACTAAGGTCACTATCACTCAACTAAACAGGTGCCAAGAATGAAGCTAGAATTTTTGTAGGTGTGATAAAAAGATTTTCAATGAAGGCATTAGATACTAGATTTTTTTAAAGATGGACCATATTGAAATTATTTTTAAAAAAAACTAAATAATATGTATGTATTTTATTGAAAGGTTTATAAAAATAAACAAAAAAAGAGTTAATAAGAATTTATCCTTTATTAGACCCGGCAAGCATATGATTTGTCTGTTAGCAATAGAAAAGAATAGAATTCTATGGGACATTAACAGTACCTATTAGCAACTAATTAATGAAATTGATAAAGCAAAAAGAAAATTGCCTCTTCTTGAGATTATTGTTTATTAAGAAATAAGGATCATTCTATAATTTCATAATTAAAATCAAAACATCAATACCATAATTAAACATGAATTATGTAAATGAAAAATAAGATAAATAAATTTAACAAAAAAATTATAAATCAAGATTAAATATAAAATAAAACAAAAATTATATAAATGGAACTCAAGAGTTGTAATTTGAAGGTAAATAAGTAAATTAATATAGGAGTGCTAAATTGGTATATTATTTGTAAATAAAATAAAAACTTACAAATATAACATAAAACTTGTAAATCAATTTAAGTGTAAATGAAATATAAGACATGTAAATGGAAGGTAAAATAAGTAAATCAATATGATAGTGGAAATTGGTGTGTTTTTGGTAAACAAAATAAAAACCTATCGATCTAACATAAAAATTGTAAATCAATATTAAGTGTAAAATAAAATATAAATGGTGGAATTGGAATGTTAAAAAAAGTAATTTAACATATAAGTGTCAAATTGGTATATCAATGGTAAACAAATCAAACACTTACAAATATAATATAAAAGTAAATGAAACATAAGCCTTACAAATGGAAAGTAAACAAGTAAATTAATATAGGAATGGTAAATTGACGTATTAATAATAAACAAAACAAAACATAAAACTTACAAATCAACATTAAGTGTAAACTAAAACAAAATGTACATAAAACATTAGAGTTATAAATGGAGGGTAAAACAATTAAATTAACATAAGATTAGTAAATTGGTGTGTTATTGATAAAAAAATAAAAATTAATAAATATAACATAAAAATTGTAAATCAACATTAAGTGTAAAAATAAAACATAAATTATATAAATAGAACATAAGACTTGTAAATAGAGGGTAAAACAAGAAAATTAACATAAGAATGGTAAATTATGTACTATTAGTAAACAGAACAAAAATTGATAAATAAAACATAAAATTTGCAAATCAACATTAAATATAAAATAAAACATAAATTATGTATATTTGTTAAGTCCATTATTTATAGAATTGGCATCTTATAGCAAGTCTAGTTAAATTAAAATTTTATTTATTGCATATCTTGTAATAGGAATTAATTTATTAATTCCCTAATTTAGTGAGATTCCAATTTATTACGAATATTTGTTTCCTAATTTAATTAGATGTCTAATTTAGAGAGTCTATTAATGATGAGATTCTATAATTGGTGCATGAGATCTGTTTAGAGCAAGAAGTTAGTTCAAACAGGAAGTTCATTAAATGCTCTAGACATTTCATGGGACACAAGTAAGACAAAAAGATCAGATTTATTCCTATTCAGATTCATGGGAATTATAAGAGGAAAGAAACTCTTATTTGGAAAGAATTCAAATCTTTTAAGACTTGCTATTTTGGTGAAATCCTAGTGCCTACATAAAGAGAGGTATTTCACAATTGAAGGTATCCACAACACAAAGTATAAAGCAGAGAAGCAAAATTTGGCCTCCTCCTTAGAATATCCAGATTTGGCGCATAATGTTGTGTTGATTTATTTATTTATGTTCTTTTCATCTCTGTGGAGAGTTTATGTGGATCTTAGATCACTAGACGTTGAACAATTAAAGAATTGTTATTGATCACTTTGCGAAGTATCTTGAGAATCGTGGATCAAGAGGAGTAGCAATTATTCATGAGAACAGATTCAGTATAAGGTTGAGTAAATTGTATGGTGATAAACTGTAAGTGAGAGTCTTAGGTTTGATAAATCCATAGGTTGTACCATCTCCACTTATTGAATTATTTTTCATCTAGGCGTGGTCTCGTGGATGTAGGATTAATTAATCCGAACCACGTAAAAATCTACGTGTCATTTATTTTCTGCAATTTATTGGGTTTTTGGAAAATTAATATTTTTTAAGCGGATGAACAATAATGGTGAACAACATTTCCAAAAATTAATTAAGTTGTTAATTTTTAATTTTTAATTGCCTACATCTATTTGTGATAAATCTAAATTCCTTTCAATATTGAATATTTAACTTATAAATAGAAGGTAAAACAAGTAAATTAATATAAGAGTTATTAAAAAATAAAAATTTAAAAATGTAAATTAGAAACTCATTATAATAATTATTACCTTATATTTATTGATTTTATTTCTAAATTGAATAATGATAGTTTTGGGTTTATATAATACACGTAATGATTTATATGAAACTTTATTAAAAATAAAATTTATGTTAAAATCAGAATTTGAAAAGCTATTATTTTCATGTTTTTAAAGCTGTTTGTAAGCTGAGGTAATTTTACATCATCCTAGACTTTCTTGACAGCAACCGTAAATAAACTTTTAAGTATAAGTAAGAGACAAAGTTTGCAACTACATGAAATATGTATACAATTGAAAATCATATCTAGTTTTATAAATAAATTATGTACCTTTAGTAATAGAAGAATATTTTTTTTATTTTGTTCTGGCTTGATTCATATCAAGATAAATAATTTTTCTTAATTAACATGTTTAGTAAACAAATACTATTATAGAAAATTAAAAAATTTATAATATCATATGATGAATATGGAATTTATGATTTTACCAATTCAATAAAACTTATTCCCATTGTTTTCAATATAATTTTTTTTATTTGCAATTGATGAGTGAATTTTTTCTTTGCTTAATTAAATTAAATGAATAAACTATTTTTGTCTAACTAAAGTTTAATGTTGATTGACAAATTTATGTTATTTCTATAAGTGTTTATTTTGTTTGTAATTTTAAAATACTAATTTACCAGTTTTATATTAATTTACTTATTTTACATTTTATTTACAAGTCATATGTATAATTTAAAAAATTTATGTTTATCACGGCATTGATGTCGTGATTTTAATCTCGACATTATAGAATTTTCATATAAAAAAAATCTTAATTGCTAGAAATTTCAGACAGAAGATAGCAAAAGAGAGGAGAGAACATTTTGACTTCGTTGGTTGGTTTTTCTTCTTAGAAAAAAGTGAAATAGAAAGTGTAAATTTCGAACTTGCCAATTGTGGAATGAAAATATTCAATGTACACTCTAATTTATTGTAAATTTTAACTTACTCTCAATTTTGTTCAAAACATAAGAGAAAAGAAAAGTCAAAATAATAAAAATGCTTTTGTCTTGTTCATAAAAATGGGATAAGTTAAGATTTATAATAATTTGAGATATTTTAAATATTGTATTTTAATGAATAGTAATATGAAATTAACCCAAATACAAAGGAATGGGAAATTAATTTCCACTCACCAATTTTATAAACTAGCCCCACCATCGTAAGTTAATTACATTAAGTTCATATTCTATTATAAAGTTACAAATTAACAATAAAATTGAACAAGTAATTAATTAAATCCTTATTTTAATTTGTTTCTTTTCTAACTTTGGTCTTTTAAGGATCTTTGACAATTTATTCTACCCTCATAATATAATGAGCGAATAGCCCCAAAAAATATGTATTATTGTATGTGATCGTTTAGACATAAAGTTTTACATTTTATAATCTAATTATTTTAAAATAAAATTCAATAATTTTCAGTACCTCACATGTTATGATTGCGTTTTATGAGTTTAATTGAATTTTGATAATCATACTAATAAAGTAGTATTTATAATTCATTTAGAAAAAATAAATGTTGTATTAAAAATTATTAAAGTTAAAATCAATTTTTAGTTATTTTGATAATTTTATCTTTTTTTTATTAAATCAAGCTTGATGGTCAAAGGTAATAAAAATATTTAAGTCAGGAAAAAAGAAATTTGTTGTCAAATATAATAAAAAAAGTCATTCACATAAAAATTAAGATAGATTTAATTGATTAACTCTGGGTACTTCTTTTTTATTTAAATGTTTTAAAAATAATGTGAACCTATTAACTATTATAATAATTTTGTATAGTATTTTCGTTAAAGTGGGGTTGGTATACAAAAATTATATGGTGACAATATAAATACCCATAAAAAGAATCAAAATTTTACCCGAATTCCCTCTCTATAGTGAGAGAGAATGAGAGATCATAGTGATCATCAACTGTGGATTTACCAAAACGAGCAAGATGGGAGTCGCAGACGAAGGTAGACGGACGTCGCTTCTCAGTCTCAGACATCGTATCAAACAAGGCGTTAATCTCGCCATCGCTCTAGAAGCGATCCTTACGTTGTTGTTATGATGGCCAAAGAGGTCATTTCGTTTCTTCTTCTAATTATTTATTATTGTAAATTAAAATTACTCTTTCAATATATATTAATCACTTTTATGTTTTGTAATTTACGCAGAATTGTAAGATTCGTTTTATTGGAAATAATGTTAATCCGTAATGGAACGAGTTTTTGCCGTTTTCAACTACATATCCTAATGTTCCAATCATGCTAGTAAGGTTTCTATTTGTAATTAATGCTTTAAATTCATTCTGTTACTATATTTTCTTGATCCTTCTATAAAATTGTGCTAAAAAAGAAAGAATTGCCATTGGACTAATGTTCCAATCATGCTAGTAAGGTTTCTATTTGTAATTAATGCTTTAAAATTCATTCTGTTACTATATTTTCTTGATCCTTCTATAAAATTGTGCTCAAAAAGAAAGAATTGCCATTGGATTAAGGGTAATCTTGTTATAGGATAAATTGATAGTTCCCACCTTTTACTTTTCAAAATTATGTTTCGAGTTCGAGCTTATTATCGGGCAAGTTTTTCTCCCTTGAAATATGTCATCAGTGTAAGGAAGTGATGTGGCTATCCACACTTGGGGATGATCTTCACGTTACTCCTGCACACTGCTTGTAATGCATGATGTCAGTATAGGGGTGGCAAAATGAATAATCGAATCGATTTCGAATTGTAAACGAATTGGGTCAAAATTCTCAGGATTCAGATTCGATTCGTTTATTAAACGAATATTCGGTTCGATTCGTTTAATTCATTTAATAAAATTGATAAACGAATTGAATCGAATCCGGATTCGTTTATTATTCGTTATCCTATTACGAATCCATAACGAATCGAATCGAATCATAATTCGTTTACAATTCGTTTAGAAAAATATAACTGATAAATAAAATTAAGCAAAATAAAACATAAAAAAATCACAAATTTAATATCCTACAATAAAATACAAGTAACTCAAACCATATTCTAAAATTAAATATACAATCATCCAAATATTAAATTACAAATCCCTAATAATACAAATAATAATAATTTAAATTCAAATTATAAAGGTAATTTCTTTAATTCTCCTCATTTGTCTTTGCCACCTTGAAAACAAAAATTTTGTACTAAAAAGTAAATAAAATGTTATTAACACGCTGCAATATTGATAATAGTCATGGTAAAATTTCAAAATATCAAATATATAGCAAATTTGTAGTATTGTTAAGGAAATAATTCAAAATTAATTAGGAAGATGAAGTAACAATTTAACTTAAATAATATATACATATATATTAATTGAATAATAAAAGATTAAAATTAATTATTTATTTATTTAGGAAAATGAATTAACAATTTAACTTGAATAATATATACAAATATATTAATTGAAGAATACAAGATTAAAATCAATTAATTAACTATTTAGGAAAATGAATTAACAATTTAACTTGAATAATATATACAAATATATTAATTGAAGAATACAAGATTAAAATTAATTAGTTAACTATTTAGGAAAATGAATTAACAATTTAACTTGAATAATATAACATATATATTAATTAAAGAATATAAGATTAAAATTAATTAATTATTATTATTTTTTAAAATTTTATAATTGAAGAATATGAGCAAGAAATGAATACGCTAGCAAATATATTAAGCAAAATCAGGTTCGTACAAACCAACTCTCTTGACCCGTGTTGTAACTTGTAAATTTGCTGCCACTAGTTAGCCGCCGCTGTCAGAAAATTCTTTGCGAATTTCGTTTGGAATGAAAATGCTTTGTGCAAAGATCATGATGATGAGGTAGAATTAGATGGCTTGTTGATTCGTGTAGAAGCTAAGGGAATCATTTACAAAAGTTGTAAAACGTGTTCAAGATCAAGAATCAAGGTGATGGTGAAGGCTATGGGGGGTGATTTCCTCGCGGGCCGCCGCTGAGTTCAGTGAGTTGCTAAGGGAATAAAGGCGTGAGGGGAAAGAGAGTGTGAACTGTGAAGTGTAGCCCTAATTGACTTTATATATTATATTTAAAATTACAATATTAATCTTTAAATTATAAAAATATTTTAAATAAATTTAAAGAAAAAAAATAATTTAATTAAATGAATAATAAACTAATTTTAAATGAATCGACTGTATTCGATTCGTTTATGACCCATTTATTAAACGAATAAACAAATTAAAATTTTTAAACCCGCATTCGATTCGTTTAATTAGCGAATCGAATCGAATTCACCCGTTTATTAAACGAATCAATTTTTTTAAACTCAAACCCGTTTAAATCGCATCGAATCAAATCGAATAAACGAATCCTGACCCATATTGCCACCCCTATTCAGTCTCATGTATCTTACTTGCATCGTTAGCTTACTAAGCTAATATTGGCTCATTAGCTAAGCTACTTGGGATAGCAATGTCAACTAGATAGTAAAGCTAGGGACATCAGCTAAGACAAATCAAAACAGCTATGGAGCAGCCCAAATTTGGAGTCACCACCTGTCCTCATGCATGGCAAATTTTCAATGGCTATAAATTACTATTATGGACAGTGGCCGTTTAATTTTGTCCAATTGAAAATCAATTAAAATTTCCTCTCTGGTTTCATAAACATTAGCTCATATTCTGTATTATTTACTTCTTGTTAACAATTATAACAATAGGTAGTCATTTGTTACATTAGTTATTTGCTGTTTTTTTCCCTTCTTTAATGTAGGGGAACTGCAGTTGGGTTTTGTTTCTGGAATATTATGTTAGAGAGTTTATATAAATACTGATAAATATAGCATAATAAATCTGTCTGACCTCAAGTCCAACCGAAATAAAATAATAAAAAAATAAAGACTCAAACCTTTGACTTCAAGTATGAATTGGTTCTTAAGACTTAAATAAGTCCATACTCTTGAGTGGCTTTTACTGTTTAAAGGTTTACAATGTGAATTAGATCGTGGTACTTTTCTCATGAATCAACTGGAGAGTTGATTAATTAGGTCAAGCTAGAGATTTCATTAGCTTCCAATAAGGTTTAGCCAAATACAGAACTTAACGCTTCGGTTAAAAATTTTGTTGAAAATAGTGTTTTAGTCAAGCTTCTAAAGTTTGTCTAGCACTTGCCACCTGAATTCCATGGAAATTGCAGAAATTTCCATGGATGAGATTTTTGCTCCATTGAAATTTTGTGAACTGGACACCAATTCATATCTAATTGATGGGCATATTCTCCTCTGATTACATATTAGTTAGTATCTTTTATTATATTTTTAATTAGTTTATTTATTTTATTGAATGGGGAAATAATTGAAGATTTATGTAACAAGCGGCTTGAAGGGAACAAAATTAGAGAGAAATGAAGATTATTGGGTTTGTTGCTAATGTGGGCCTAGACGTTTGTGAATTGAGAAGTAATTATAGTGGGCTTCTTCAGGATGAAAAAGAGGAAAATACAAACAAAAACCCAAGCTGTAATTATTGAGGTCGGTGGCTTGAGGAGGGGGGGGGTGTCAAATTGAGGTTTGAATTAAGTTCAGTTCAACCGATTAGATTTCGAGTTAAATGAGCTGAGAAAAATAAAATTTGAATTCAACCCAAACATATAATCTGATTTGATCGGATATGAATTATTTTGGATTGAACTAGGTCAAATAAAAAATTTGTGTTTTTGTGTGCTTTGATTCTTTAGATTTTCACAATCTGATTCGATCAGATTAGCCAAAATTCAACCCAATCGGATTAGACTCTTCATCCGAATTTGATTTGAGCTTGAATTAAAATTCAACCCCATCCGAATTTTATATCTTTTATTAAATTGTTTACGCAGAATGCTTACAAAAACTTTGACTCTTTATTATTCAGTAAGTTTATATGGGATACTTAGATATCATATCATTCAGTACAAAAATAATCTACATAAGATAAATTTTTATTGGGTTTAATTGTTATATTTATGAGTAGATATAGATTGATTTCGAGTTGTCACTCTAAAATTCAGAATTGATTGGTAGTTAGATAATTGTTAAGTTGAATAGTGGTGGGCTCTAAAACTTTGATAGCTCTAGTCTCTTGAATTCTTATGTTAATTTACTCGTTTTAATTTTAATTGCATCTTTAATTTTTATTTCTTCAAACAAAATATTTTCTTTTCTAACTAGGGTAGAATTTTGATTAGTTTGGATTAGATTCAGCTTTCCTAAAAATTGACAGCTCTTGTGGGTTTGACTCGTTATTCCTAATCTATACTTTAATAGACTTAAGCGCTTGAGAGTATATTAAAATTTACACAACATTGATCCATCATTTTGGATATTATAAATTTTTAATTCAATCCAATTCACAAATTGATTAAATTTAATACCAATTCAATCCATCATTTTGTGGATTAGCTGCGGACTAAAAGTTTTTCATTTTTTCTAATCTGCAAAATCATTAAATAAAAAATTTAATATAAATTTTTTTTTCTATTGATCAAATTCAAAATTAAATAAGATCCAAATAAATTAATTATTTCAACAAAGCTAAAATAATACAATTCAAAAGTTTCAAATTATAACACATCAAAAAATTAAAAATCTAATTCATTCAGATCAATACAAGAAAGATTAACTAAAATCATGGAATTGAAACAATCGAAAGGTTAAAACTTGAAAGCTTGTTAAATTTTCTTTAAAGTTTGCTATTTAGTTGGCCATATTTGCTTATTTAATATTTAATTATTTTTATTTTATGTTATTATTGAATAAAACATAATGTGATGTTAGTGTAACTACGATTTAACTTATTTATTTACTAATAATACCGCACTTGCAAGTTTTAATTTTTTTTACATTAAATGTAAATATTATTTTTATTACTTTTGTAAATTTATGGACATACAAAAATAAATCTATATTTAATCCACCAAATATAGATTTCAAAATTTTTATTTCAATTCAATCTACCAATCTATTAATTGAATTTTTGCATTTCGAATTTTTATGAACCCGGAGTGAATTTTAAGCACCCGTAAAGTCCAATAGACTCTAAAAAGGAAGGCTCACTAAACAAACCATAATCTTATTGAATCCGTCATTACTAGGGACTGTATAAAGCCGCATTGGTGACATCATTATTTTAGTAATGATTTCTTTTCTTTTTCCTTGTTTAAAGTTATTAGTTGGTTTAAACGGATCTCAAATACGTTTAATTTAAGAAGTTTTTTTTTGAAAAAAATTATTATTTTAATTATAAGTTTTCATATTTAAACAATATATTTTATTTTATTTTATTCATATTACATTACAACATACCGATATCAGAATCGCAAATTAAAGCGATTGAGACACTGCTTGAACTAACTCAATTAGAGCAACTCGAAAATTGGGAAATAGAATATATGTGATATACGCTTCCGAGTCCTGCCAAGTTGGGAGGTTTTGAAGAGTGGGCAACAACTATCCAACTTAAGGGGCCTGATTCACGCTTTATTTGTTATATCGAACTCGACAGACCTCATGCCATTGTCTAAGCAAGCCCTCATAAAGTATTTTAGAATAGAGAAGACATGCACAAAATAATATTTTTTCTTAAATTAATTACAGGTGCTTTTCTTTAGTCTCCCATGCGTGTCTTGGATAAGTAAATTCACAAAACACTTGGGAAATTGAATTGATAGCGTCCCAACTCCCAAGTTTTAAAAACGATCAAGTGTAACTTTTGAACTTCAATTCGATTATTTGAGTTTTGACGGCCACTGAAGACATTGCACGAACCACTTAAAAACACGTGTGAACACTAGGATCCTAATTTCCATATGATAAGCTTACACTCCTATTAATTTAAATTATCTTAACGCCACCCCCATTCTTTCTAATTCCAAAGCAAAAGTCAATTTTGGATGGTGGTTTTCGAAACTCTTATGTATATCCATGCCCCAAAATCTAAAGTAAAAAAAAAAAAAATTTAATTATAAAAATAAAATACACATAATTCAAAAAAGCAAGCAACTTTTATTCATTATCAATAAGAAAATGCAAAATGACATTCTTCTTTGCTCACATTAAAGCAACTTTGTGAACATTTTTATACTTTAATGAATTATCTTTCATGATCAATTATTCCATAAATAATTAAATATGGATAGTTTCCTTATCCACATTGAATCCCATTCAACTAGAGCATGTGCATGTGTAGTTTGCGGAATGAGATTATTCTGCCTTTCTGTAGTTAGCAGCCAATTATTTTTTTCAATACTAATATTTGGTGTGTTTTTATTGTTTCCGGCGGCAATTTGCCTGAGAAATTAATCTAGAACCAAGCGAACTAATGCAAATAAGTAAAATGAAATTTAGTTGTGGATGGGGGGCTTTGAATTATGGACATGATTTCTTATGAAATTTATCAAATTATTAAATTTACGTAATTTACATAGCAGAATGGCAATTTGGGCAACGATTTAACAATTTGACAAGAATTGACTGAGACTAAAAACCAAAAAAAAAATTGTTTACAAAAATTACCACAATTAATAAATGGTCATTAAAATTAAAATTATCTTTAGGTGATATTGTACATATAGCTTTTAATTTAAATAAAAATTAACATTCAGATTAAATTTATCAAATTTGGCTTTAATCACGTTTAACATGTCTAAAAGAATTTTGTCATGTCAAAATACAGTAAAAATTTATAAATAAATGTTCGATTAATTAATTATCTTAATAAAATAATAAAATCTTTCAATTCTGACATGAACCAACTTAATAAATTAATAATCTGATAAACACATAAGATAATAATTTTTTTTCAATTTCGAATCCTTTATGGCCCAATGGAAACAAGTACAATAAACTATACTTGTGAATGGGGCTTGGCCCATTATCCAGCCTTCTTTGTTAATGCGGACCTTTGAATTATACACCTGATTTCTTATTGAATTTATCAAATTATTTAATTTATGTCAATTACATACCAGAGCAGAAATTTGGGTAATGATTCAAATATTTGACATGAATATGATTAAACAAAAAAAATATATTTAGAAGAATTGAAACCATTAATAAATAGATTAATTAAAATTATCTTTATGCAATATTGTATATAACTTTTAATTTAAATAAAAATTAACATTTGAATTAAATGTATCAAATTTGGGTCTAATCATATTAATCATGTTTAACACATCTAAAAAAGTCACGTTGTTTCAAAATGCAGTAAAACCTTGATAAATGAATATTCAATAAATAAATAACTTTAACTAAATAATAATATCTTCTGGTCCCGACTTAGGCCAATAATATGAACTAATAATCTTGCTAAATGCGTAAGGTAATAATTTTTTTCAAATCCTTTGGGAAACAATAAAAGTGTAAATTAATAATTAATTGAATATAAAAAATACTAAACAATATAAAATTCATAATATTAAGCATTGTTTTGTTGGTAACTTCAATTTTCTCAATCCAACTCTTTTCCAAAATTTGCGACTAATGATTTGATAAAAAAAAAAAAGAAATAATAATGACTCATGTATTTATACAGTTATGTTCTATATACTTTAAGCATTTGAAGTACTCTATCTTCTAGGATATTAAATTTGAAAATTATGTATAATGTACATACATTAATTTTGAGCTTCTATGTGACCATGACTTCTGGTTTTGGGGGTGACAATTTTAGTTTTCAATTGAATGATTAGAATGTATTTTATCTCTGTTTTTTCTCATATTTGAAGGGTAAAATTACTAATATCACTCACTATCTTTCTACAAAGTATTGATTTTATTTTATCTTCTGTTAGGCTATTTTACTTGATATATCAACTTACAAATGGTGAAGCTGCTCCCTTAGAAAATATTTTTATTTAACATCAAAATTATGCTTATTGAAATCCATAAAAGAATTTTTATATTAATTAGTTATGTTGTCTCTTCAACTATCTTAAAATATTTGTTCAAATTCATCGATTAAGGGGTAAATGTGTTGTCTAAATAATCTCAAATGATGTATTAAACAAATATGTTAAGAAGTAAATCTCATTGTGTATCCCCTTATTAGGTGTGTCTTTCATTATTTATTGATAAAGTTCTCTTGTATAATATAAAAGCATAGTAAAGCAAGAAAAAAAAATGTTGTTAGCTCCACTATTAGTTTCTTGCGAGAGCAACTGATTGTAAGTTATTGATGTGAACCAAAAGTTATAGGATTCTTAATATTGAGAGTATCTAGTGTTATCTCAAGAAGAGTTTGTACTTAATTCCATTAATTATATAGCAGAATATTATATTAGATTATGGTCCCACGATCTTTCCCAGTTTGAATTTCTACCAAAAAGAATGACTTTCATGATTAGTTTTATTACTTTGGTTTTTAGTTTTTACTTATCGATTTATGATACACAACCTCCTTTAATCTCACAAAGAGGAAAAAGTGTTAGTTTCCACTTGACTTACAATTGAGAAATTCCTCTACACTTAAGATTGTGCTTCACTAATAATTCTTTAATTCTTTAATTCTTTCATTTTTCTTTTCTGTCTTCTCTATATCTTTTTTATTTCAAATTTCAAGTATCACATGTTTTGATCATTTATCTATATATGAAGTGCTTAAGGCAACCTTGAGAAAATTTGAAATGTGGGCTATCTACTTCGGAGATCTTACTTAGGAATTATTTTGTCTTTTCTGTGATTAGTTCTCTTGTCATATTCACAAATTCTTCGTATAGAATAATCCACTGATAGAGAGCCTTCTCTATTAGGAGAATTTTGCTTAATCGTACTTGTTTGGTGGTAATTTTTGGTATGATATTTTTAGACCACTAATTCAATGACACCTGGACAATTACAAGAGCAAAATGGGCACTTACTTAAAGTATGTAAAGATATAATTTGGAAGAATTTACCACATTGAATGGATTTGGAAATCAATGGTCAAGGTTGACACTTCAAGATATTTGTGGAAAAGAATAAACCTAGTACAAAAAAGATTATTCTTATCCTTTTCTCTAAATATTACACATGCCCCTAAAAGCATTGTTTCCTTTTCATATAAGGATGACATCTAGCTCTAACTTATATTATTCATCTTGGATAATGTAAAACCCTATGTAACCTCTAATTTATATAGTGGATTGGTGATGACTTGCTTCAATGGACATAAGCCAAAGACCAAACCACGTAAATATCATGCATTCTTTATATTTATGTTTGTTTTAGTATACTTTTAATTTGAGGTTGAGATCAACGTATGAGCTTATCTGAGTAACCTTAGTTATGCTAAGTATACTTTGAGACCACATGAGTTATCCTCCAAGTACACCTAAGCTACTCTTAAGCATACACTAGCCCCTATATAAACTCATATGGGGCTCCACTAAGCTCTCTCTATTTTTCTCTATGTGACACCTCAACTCACTATGCATATTACATTAGCTCACCAGCTAGTATACCTTAGCTACATCACTTGCCCCAAATATCGAAAAACAAATCTAAATCGAAATCTAGCATAAGCTCCTATTAAATATAAATTTATTTATTGGAATCAGATTTGAGCCGCATACGGTAAAAATTACCTAATTGATTTGCATCGAATACTTGCAAAAATTTGGTAAAAATTGTATTTTTTAATGTCACCTTTGTCAAAACCCAATTGAGAGATAGTCTAAAGATTGCTTGATTGTATTTAATATTGTCTCTTGACTCACTTGCAAGTTAAACTAACCTAAAACTTATTGTAGCAATTATTTCTAAAAGCTAGTTGGATTTTCGTTGTTGAACTGGAATAATGTTTTACGCATTTCATTAGTCAATGTTGCTTTCTTTATTTTCTTAAGATAAGAAGCCATTGCCGTATAATGTGTGCTATGATAAGAGAGTAAGAGAGAGAATGAATATACTTTCCTCTAAAATGTTTTATCTATTTATGCTAAATTATTAAAAAAATCCTTTTTTTTATAAACTTGATCACATCTTCATGAATCACTAATAATTTTATTAATTTATCAACAAATTAATATTGTTGTATTAATAGATTTTCCATGATTCCAAAGCCATTTATTTATCAAGGTTATACCATATATTCAATCAAGCAATATCAATCATAATTCATAAATCCATCCATGCTCTTAAGTATTTGGTTTGTGGCACATTTGTCATTTTATATAGTTAGATTATGTATATGGCTTTAATATAAAATCAGTCACATACATTAGTCCTCACTATGTTTGTCATCAACAGAATCAATATTGTCATAGTCATTACGCTAACACTTAATAACATAAGATTGGATTACAAATTAGCGAGCGATAATGAGTATTTAGAACAAAATATAACACTTAGCATTGATTGCATAGTGTGTTAACATAAAGCTACGCTAGCGGTAAAAGATTTTGCTGGACGCCAAAAGTTAGTTACTTTAAAACATTAACCGTGTGTACTCTAGTGATGACGTCAACAGTCATGTGAGTCATTATTGGTCGTCACATTAGAGCTACTCTACCACTATATTAGTGGATTAAGTTGCACTAGGTACTCAATCAAACGTATTAGTCCTCCCTATTTATGTCATCAAAAAAATCAATATTAATTGTTACAGCCATTAGGCCATCACTTAGTAACTGACATCTTTGATTACAAATTGGTGAGCAGCAAATGGGTATTTAGAACAAAATATGGCATTGTGTGATAACACAGATAAGGGCTAGTGGCAAAAGGTTTTCACTAAACAACAAAAGTCAATTATTTTAAAATTATTAACCTTATGTACTCTAATGATGACACCGATAGCAACATGAGTCATCGTGCATTCTAAATAGAGTTTGATTTTTTATTTTATAATGGTTAAATGCAAAAACAAAAGACATTATTCTCATTTCTAATTACCACTGCATACTTGAAACAATCTCTTCATAATTTGGGCTAAATTAGCTTTTATCAACTCTCGACCTTTTTTTCTTTATTTTTTTTCTAACCATTCCCACAAACAATAAACTACCAAACACTTATAATTTTTTTCTCAATTAGACTCAGAAAAACCTCGACAGATGAATTAAGATGTATTAGATAAGATAAAGAGTATAATAATTAATAATTTTAATAAATAATAATACCAAATTTAATTATTAATTTATCATAATAAGATCCAACAATGATACTATTACAAGAATAGTCCCATTCTAACCCCATTCTAACGTTGAAGGAGAAAGTTTTCTTATTTATATTGTGCGTTACGGATATGTGGAATGCAATATACATATAGAAAATGTGTATCAAAATAAAAGACATAAAACATGAAATCCAATTAGCTAGAGGACTAAAGACATTATATTGAAAAATGTGTTTTCATGTCTTTTAATTTGATTCTTATTCTGTTAAAATGAGGTGTTTCGGTATGACACATGGCAAAGGTAAGTCAGCTAAAATGAAGTAAGCCCATTCGACCAAATAACATGAAACATGATAGCATAGAGAAATCGCAAGGTAAGCTCCATAGAAAAGGACAACTTTAATAAATACATTCCACACCAAGGTGTATTATTGAAACTCAAATTTGATAATTGAAATTAACACGCGAACAGTGGACGCCATCATAAGAAAAAATAAAATATCTATCTTTTGGGTTGAAAGAAAGGAACTAATGAGAGTGAAGATTCTTTAGGTAAAGCAATGAGATGGAGCCATATAAATTATTCTCTATTGCTACCTAAAAAGCATCAGGACTACAATACTGAGAGCTGCTACATGGCCAAATACAGAAACAAGAAAGGCCTTGAGGGCTTTCTTGCCTCCTAAGCCCATTGGTGTCACCATCAAAGGGAAGACAAAGGAAAATGCTAAATTAACCTCACCTACAGGAGGTCAGCCAAAGAATATATGTTATAAATGTCTAAATGGACCAAAATGACTTTCACCAAAATGAATAACGCCATTATCAAAAATACACTTGTCTTCTTCAACTGAAAAGACTAACGCCATCATCAAAGCTTCAAGGTTCCTTGGATCTTGAGGCTAGCACCTTATTGTCGAGAATCTTACGTGAGCATCGGATCACAGCTGGCTCTACCTTGGACCTCAACTTGTTCCATTTTACACGTTTGAAATAGCTTAAGAGCTTGCGGGTTTCATATGCATTTTTGTCCAGTTTCCACTCTCTTTTAACATCCTAACTCGCCTAGCCATCCTCCTTCCCCTTGCAAGAGTATACCTTAAGCTTAGTGAGGTAGCTTCACTGCCTTTTAAACAAATTTATTTGTCTTAATCGAATCCACCAAAACTCAGTTCAAATATAAGGGATCTTGTATTAGAAATTTACTTTGTAGTTTGGCCTTTGTTTATTTTGGTTCGGATACGTAATTGATTTGTTCTCACATTAAATTATCATATAATTATGAAATCCTATATATAATTTTATTTTATTAGACTAATATTTTATGTTCTACAATTAAATACAATGTTTAAGCATTTTTTAAAATATATAAATTTTTAATGTTAAAACTATATACATGATCTAATCAATCATATATTATATAAAATATGAAATACTAAAAATAATTCTAATAAATCTAATCTTTCCAATTCAATCCCACGACCTAACATTCACTACATAATAAAATTTTATCATTTGTTTTGAATTTCCTTTAAAATATAGCGCTTTACTAATTATTGTCGGATAGTTATTGCCAATTGCATTCATGTCAACTTTATGTTGTAAATAGGACGGCAAACGGCCTGGGCTAGGCCAGGATTGGCCGATCTTGAGCCAAACCTAACCGTCGTTGAATCAAACAAAAATTAAAAAAAAAATTCCGACCATTGACTATTTAGATCGAGCTTTTACTGTGCCTCAATTTTTTTTGAATTTCTTATTGAAAAAAATTATTATCTTTTATTAGTTAAGGAAAGAAGAAAAAATTTAAATGCTTAATGTTTTTGGTGGCCTTCTAAATTAGAGTAATGTTACGGATCCCAACTAGGGGTGTTCAGAATCTAATCCGATCCACTCAATCCATCTGATCCGTGAAAATCCGATCCGTGGATCCGTGGATTGGATATGGATTAAAAATTTAAAAATCTGCAGTCGATGGATTGGATATGAATTTACTTCTGTAAATCCGTAAAAATCCGTGAATCCGTAAAATATATATATATATATATATATTTAGTTAAAAAATTATTATAAATGTGATATTACATAGTTACATAAGCACTATAATATATCTTACCTATTACCCAATAATAATATAAAATAAAAAATAATTAAATAATCAAATATACAAATATAACTTGTAAAAATTGTAAAACAAAATAAAAGTAAAGTCACACGCACTAGCACTAGCAAAAGCAAAGTAACATAACACTAAGTTACCAACAATTTGCAAAGTCACCCAAAAGCAAAGTAACATAACGACAAGTTACCAACAATTTACAAACAAAAAACTCTAAGCTTCCCTGCCGTCACACGCACTAACAACTGGGGTTGGCAATGGGACGTGATGGGATGAGATTTATCAATCCCAGTCCGATCCCGTATATGCAAGTGGGATGAAAAAACGTCCCACTCCCGTCCCTTTATTTTTTTTGGGACAAAAATATGTCTCGATCTCCTCCCAAAAGAGATGGGATCCCGCATCCAATTGGAAAAATTTCCATTCTTAGTCGGCAATGAGATATGATGGGACATAATTTGCCAATCCCACTCCCGTCTCGTATATCCAAGTGGGATAAAAAATTGTCTCACTCCCGTCCCTAAATTTTTTTATGGGACAAAAATATGTCATAATCCCATCCCATCGAGAAAAATTGTCATCCCTACTAGCAACATCCAATATTGGTTCGATGCACTCTCGACACCAATTTGAAGGACGTCGGCTGCGCGATTTCAGCGAGAGCAAGCCATCTTCTTTCTCGAGTCCATCGAGCCACTTCACAATCACTGGTTCTATCCAAACAATTGCACTATCACAACCTTCAAGATCGCCACCCGTACTGCTCTTGGTTCCCATCGTTGACGGCTCCGTAATCACCACTTTTCGACAAGTGCAACAGCCTTGGTTGGTGAAGGATCAGACTGTGTTTGGTTTCAAAAACTTCGCCATTTCAATTAATTGTGTCTTTATTTGAACAATTAATTTCGGTGTTATATTAATGTATTATTGTAACTTTAGTTGAACAATTAATCTTAGCGTGTTATATTTAGAAACTTTAAATGTATTATTGTAGCTTTATTTGAATAATTAATCTCGATGTGCTATATTTTGAAACTTTGAATGTATTATTTTAGTTTCATTTAAACAATTAATTTGTTTAAATTTTATTCAATTTTAAATTTAATTAGTAGTAAAGTTATTTTTATATTAGATTTTTTTTATTTCATTAGCTCCTGGATTGGGGAGAACTGAAAATTTTTAATTTAGAAACTAATGTGTAAAATAGTGGATTGGATATGGATTAAGTTAAATCCGCATCCGATCCGCAGACGTATGGATTGGATATGGATTTAGTCAAATCTGTATCCGATCCGCAGATATATGGATTGGATTTGGATTGAGTTTAATCAATTCGTGGATTGGATTGGATTGGATTGAAAAATTATAATCCGCAAAATTCTGGATCAGATATGGATTGATATCCAATCCGCGAACACCCCTAATCCCAACATTTGAATCTTAATTAATGTGGTATCCGTCAATTAGATAGTTAAATACATTGACAAATAATTTTACGTTAATCATCTAATATATGAGTGACATATAGTATTGGGACTCAAGTTGACACTCAAATATCGAAATCATTAGCATTATTTTTTGAATTAAATCTTAAGATTTTAGTTAAATAAGCGAATTTAGAATAAAAATTATATTTAAAAAAATAAAAATTTTAGAATAACAACCTTGCCTAGGGTTGCGCACAGTTTAGTTTAGATTAAAATTAAGCAGAACCGATTTAAATCGGTTATTTTATAAAAAGAACTGAACTAAAAAAAACCGAACATAAACGGATATTTTTGAATCGGTTCGGTTTGATTTTTTCGGTTCTGGGCCTATTTTGAATTTCTAAATTTTTATCCCATTAGACCTCATGAATGTAATAATTTTTTTCAACAATTAGTTCACCTAATTTCATTACAAATATTAACAATAAATACAAAGTATTTAAAACACATTTTATCACTAATATCTTACTAACTACTAATAAGGTACTCACAAAATATGAAATATTAAGATTTCAAAATACATAACTAAGCTCCACTACTCCATCTACATAAATATAATGTTATAAAGACAAATAAAAATAACAACAGTTATAACTTACAACACAAAATAAAAAGAAAATTTGGAAACAAACACCAACAACATTCTCCCATCTTCATCGATATCAGCATCAACTTTAGGCATTTTCCAACTCAATATTTGGATCTATAAATTTTTTTTTTAAAAACAATAAATAATTAAATAAACAAACTATATAAATAAGATACTAGTTTTAGAAAAACTAAAGAAAACTTACTGGTCAGTAACATCAATCAAATGTCATTTGCTCCTCAACCACTTGTTGTTGTTGTTGAGATTGCATTGGCCTAAAAACAATTCTTCAAGAAATTGAAACAATTATATTAAAATCATTAATTCTAATATACAAAATGTTATAAGTGAAATCACAAAAATTAATTATGATATCGATGAATGTAATAAATTTTTTCAACAATTAGTTCATCCTAATTTCATTACAAATATCAACAATAAATACAAAGTATTTAAAACACATTTTATCACTAATATCTTACTAACTAATAATAAGGTACTCATAAAATATTAAATATTAAGATTTCAAAATACATAACTAAACTCCAATACTCCATCTACATAAATATAATGTAAAGACAAATAAAAATAATAACAGTTATAATTTACAACACAAAATAAAAAGAAAATTTGGAAAGAAACGCTAACAACATTCTCCCATCTTCATTGATATCAGCATCAACTCTAGACATTTTCCAACTCAATATTTAGATCTATAAAATTTTTTAAAACAATAAATAATTAAATAAACAAGCTATATAAAGAAGATATTAATTTTTTAAAAAATAAAGAAAACTTGTTGGTCAGTAACATCAATCAACTGTCATTTGCTCCTCAACTACTTGTTGTTGTTGAGATTGCATTGGCCTAAAAATTCTTCAAGAATTTGAAACAATTATATTAAAATCATTAATTCTAATATACAAAATATTACCTGTTTCAACTAATTCATAGAATTCAGCTTCCTCCTAACTTGGTTGTATTGTACGCTCTCCTAATAGAGTTGAGCGAAATCAATTTTGAGTGCATATCAATGACTCGACTGTTTTATGAGTTAAAGAACTCCTAAAAGGATCAAGAATGCACCTTTTTGTGCTAAATGATGATTCAGAAGCCATAGTAGACACCAGAATTGCCAAAATATCTTTGGCAATTTGAGACAAAATCGAATACCGAGGCCCATTCAATTTCCACCAAGTCAAAATATCAAAATGGGGATTACTAGCACCCTCACAAGTCTCTGACAAGTATTTTTCAATATCATTTTTTCCACTAATGTCATTATTTGAACTTTCTTTCATCTTTCTAAATTGTGTAAAAGGATCAAATGACCCATAACTACTATGAGCACCATCATGCACAACACTACATCTCTCACCCCTGTTTGGATTACTCTCACCACCATAGCTTTCAAAAAGCTTCAACAGCAACTCTTTAATGTTAGCTATCAATTTATCAACATTTCTAGTATCATACAAGCTACTAAAAAACCATATAACAAAGTCAAGTTTGCAGCGAGAATCAAGCACATCTGTCACAATCAACAATATGTTAACCTTTTCAAAAGAATGACCCCAATACTTGACAAAATTTTCCTCCATCTTGTAACCTATTTGATTTAACAAAAAATCATTAGAATCAACAAGTGACTTCAAATGAACATAAACTTTCCACATTTCATTCAAGAAATCATTGGAAGTGATTGTTAAAGTCACATGATAAAAAACCGAAAGACACTTGACTAACCTCTTTGCATTTTCCTAATCGTTATAAGTCGGTGACCCCACCTTACTTTTTTGACTCTCATCCTCATCAAACTAGTTTGTATAATGGCCATCATCTTCCTTTAGCCTATCAAATGCTATCGCTTTTTTTAACATCAAATATGTTGAATTCCACCTAGTCGGCACATCTAACACCATAAGCCCTCCACGTGAGATTTTCTCCCTATCAACATATGTTTTGAACTTTTGTAATCTTGCCGAGGAGAATCTAACATACTTCACTGCATTTCGGATACTAGCTATTGATTGATTCACTTGTGACAACCCATCTTGCACAATTAAGTTGATTATATGCGTCAAATACCTCACATGCATATATAAACCATTCAAAACCATCGAATTTCCAGTCCAATTTGCCAACTTCTTCTTCACATAAGATATTGCAAGTGTATTAGCACTTGCATTATCCACAGTAATTGTGAACAACTTCTCAATCCCCCAATCAATCAAACAATTTTCAATTAATTTCCCAATGCCATCTCCTCTGTGATTAGATATAGGTGTAAAAGTAAGAATCATCTTATGCAAAACCCACTCTTTATCAATAAAGTGAGCCGTAACTACCATAAAGTTTGACATTTGAATTGAAGTCCATGTGTTGGTGGTAATACACACTCTCTGTTAATTTGTACTCAAAACGCTTTTCAGCAGCCCCCTTTTCATTTTGATACAATTCAAGAATATCCCTTGTAATTGTTCTTCGAGATGGTACCTCAACCTTCGGACAACAAGTTTCCATGAACTCCAAAAACCCTTTAGCCTCTACAAATCTAAAAGGCAACTGGTCTTTGATTATCATTTTCACAAGTGCCATTCTACAAGCCTCTCTATTAAATCCTACATATATAACCTTAGTAGTATCATCATCTTTATCTTCACCCTTTTTACAAACTAATATTTGTTGTTTTGCATCATTTGCAGCCTTCAATTTTTTGTGCACTTTACATCTACCCAAATGAGTCAACAAACCATTTGTTCTAGAATTACTATAGGCTGCATAACTTTTGCCGCAATAATGATACTTAGCTCCGTGTCCTCTAGGTAGCTTCGAAAAACGCTTCCACACAAATGATCTCAACTCAATTTTTCTTTTTTTTACTCCCGTTGACCTTTTCTTCACTACTGACTTGTTGCACTTCTTCACTAATTTGTACTTCACTAACATTGTCAACCATCCTACAAAATTAGAACAATCATAATGTCAAAATAAAATCTAAATAAGTAAACATAGCCAATGTCCAATATACAATCGGTAGCCATATTATAAATATAATTAGCAATTATATTTGTAAATCATGCAATTTATATCGATCCAGTAACTGACATTAAAACAACGGGAGGAAAATTAAATTAAAAAAAGAAAAAAAAGTTGCTGGACATTTGTTTTTATGTGGCTGCTGCCTTTGCTTGATACAACACAAGAGCAGCTAGACTATGAAGGGCCGCCAAAGATTCGTTTAGATTGTCAACTTTTCAAAAGCAAAATTGGGTCATTTAAAAACAAAACATCTAAGAAATACAATAAAAATGAAGTACTCTTGATCACCACTCAGCGGCTTTTGCAACTCCCATATACCTTGTAGACAGTCGAAGGATGGTGATGATTCAATGCCAATGGCACACCAACTGGAGCCCTTGAATTATTGTCCCCACCCCGCTCAATCCTCGGTCTAAATTAAATGTCAATTGAGCTTTCGATGTGATTCTAATTTTCACGTTATGGGATGCTGCTCCACAGGACCACAAAATTGATGGTTCCTTATGTCCAACATACATTTGGCTGCCATGTTATAAACACAATTGGTAACCACTAAGCCAGCACTTAGAAAATTGAAGAAAATAGTATACATGCATATATCTTCTACTCTCACTCACACACCAACTAATTGTAGAAAATTGAAGAAGAAAGGCCTGACATACTTACTGGCGCATGGTGGCTGGTGAGCAGAGCAGAGCTGTCGCACGGTGGCTGTCGAGCAGAGCACAAGCTGTCGTACGGTGGCTGGCGAGCAGAGCAGAAGCTATCACACGGTGGCTGGCGAGTAGAACAGAAGCTCTCGCACGGTGGTTGGCGAGCAGAACAAAAGCTATCGCACGGTGGCTGGCAAGCAGAGTAGAAGCTATCGCACGGTGGCTGGCAAGCAGAGTAGAAGCTATCGCACGTTGGCCTGTGAGTTGAAGCTGTCTCACGGTAAAAAGAAGCTATGGGGTTTCGCGCGGTGAGAAGAAGATAATGGTTGTCGCACGGTGGAAGAAGGTATTGAACGGTGAGCACAGGCTGTTCAACGGTGACACTATCGCCGGTGAGTAGCGTCCGCCGTGATTGTTGCCCAGTCCTAACCTTGCCAAGGCTTGGGCTTAGATTAAGCTTTTTTTTTAATATACATCTAATCTCTGACCCAATCCAATCTTAAAAAATTAAAATCTAGGCTCAATTGTCCCATCATTAAACTAGATAAATGTAAATTAGGCGATTAGATCTGATTTTTTGCCATCCTTTTTCTAAATAACTTTTATCTCTACAACAGTGTATCTGTGATGTGTTCACTAATAAATAATCGAAATGAATTATAATGAAATGGATTAGAGTTGGAATGAGCTGAAATAAGATTGAAAAATAGATCAAAATAAGTTGTTTACTTGAATTATAAAAATTGAATGAATTATTACTTCATCTTGTAATAAAAATGAATTATTACTGCGTTACAAAGATGCCATTTGTTTATTATTATTACAATATTATTATTTATTATTTAAAAATTATTTTTATTATTATTATTGTTGATTACGGTTGTTGTTGTTGTTAATAATAAAATATTTTTTTCGATAATAATAATATTAATGACGACGACGACGACGACAACAACAACAACAATAATAGCATTAATAATAGTAATAGTAATAACAAGTATAACAACAACAACAAAAATAAGGTTTGTGATGGGTATTTCAATAGCTAACCGATGAAGGAAGTTTGTAGTAATGATGGGCGCTGACACAATTATCGGTTATAATGGTGAGATAAGATCGACAACTGCTGGAGTTGGAGCTTTTGAGGGCTAGTAAATTAATCGATTATGGTTTCTGTTATTTGGGATGATTTTTTGTTTTTCTAATTTTTAAATTCTTTTAAATCAAGATAAAGTTGAAACTTTTAAATTTGGGTGCGGGTATCTTAGAAAATATTAAGAATGAGAGTTCGATTCCCAACTCTAAAAATTAGACTCATTTTTTTTTCAGTATATTAAATCATTTGGTATTCGAAAATTATAATTGCCCTTGACTAATTTAGATTCGAGTCGGATAGGATCACTAGGGTAACAAAGCTCTCTCAACAAGTATTTAACATAGCTACATTACGCAGTTGCAATTTTAAGTCTCGAACCAAAGACTTTAGTTAAGATAAAATAGTTTCACGCCAGCTGATCTATGCGCTTGTGGGTAGACTCTCATTTCTTATTTTTATATTAACGTGAAGCGCACCGTACTAGGGGTAGCAAAAAAGCTTGGGTCGGCCCGCCAAAGGCCCATGAGCTTAGGCCCGGCCCTCACACATGAGGGTTTGGACAAAGGCCCAAGAAAAAAAGCTCGGACAAAGCCCAGGCCCACAATTTTTTTAAAAAATAATTTTATAAATTATAATAATATAATTAAAATTGAAAAGTAATTAAAAATAAAAAATAAAACTTAAATTCTTAATTTATAAATCAATCATAATTAAAAAAAAACTAATATTATGATACTAAATTCTCTTTTTTGTGTCAATTAATTAAGAGAGCATTTGAATTAGAAAATTCAGTATTAAAAAAATTAAAATTATGAGGTTTTATTTACTTTATTTATGATTTTAATTTTAAATATTCATTTTCTTTAATTTATCTATGATTGTAATAACTTGTTGATCATTAATTTATTTCAAATTTACAATAATTTAAAAATTTAAAAATAAAAAATAAAGTTCATGTCTGGCCCGAGTCAGGCCCAGGCCCTCTCACTGAACTGATAGTGGGCCTGGATGAGCTTGAAAAAATCCAGTCCAATCCAGACCCGCTGTTTGCCATCCCTACAGCATACTCATTCTAAAAGGCACATTTATTTTAATAAATAAACACTAATAATCATTTCAATTTAGAATTCTATCTTGTCTGTCAAAAAATAAACGCACCATTAAAATTTAGCCCTAGCCGTTTGGAAATGCCAAGTAAGATATGGCTAGCAATGGACAATTTAGGATCCACGTGAAGGGATCGCCCTAATTCAAAAATACTTGTCCTCTTTTACTCCAAATTTAGCGCCCCATATCCAAGCGCGTGGAGCCGTTCACTTCTCCCCAAAATGATATAAATTAATTTTGCCAGAAAATTAGGAAATGGAAGAATATGAGAATTACTATTAGCTTTCTCACAAATATCTATAAGAAGAGGAAATCACAATAAGCATAAACACGCACAGCTATTTACAACCCATGAAGATAAAAAAGCGAATCCATCCCTAGAAGAAAGAGAGAGAGAGAAAAAAAAGAAAAAAGAAAAAAGGCAAGAGGGAACAGGCTCTTTACAAAGCTTAAAAAGCTCTTAAAACAAGTACTTGGAGACACATCCACCTCCAGGCTCCAACCAAACAAAAGTGCTTTTTCTACCTGTATACTTTGCACAACCATTAGCCAAGTCCATTGAAGATAGAGCCTCCCCTCCTCCCCACAGAGATTTTAAGATTTACCAAGTTATATATATCTCTCTCTCAAATCCAAACACAAATACTACTCAAAACAAAAAGGATAAAAACAAAAAAAAAAAAAGTTTAAAAAGCAAAATACTCTGTGCTTTGGGGAATGCAAGTGCAAGCTTGCTCACAGCTCTCAAAGCTGTATCAGTGAAAAAAAATTCCTCTGTTCTGCTTATTACTACCCACTACTCCAAAACCCCAAAAACACATGCTGTTCCCTTTGTTTTCCTCTCATCTTCGTTGTCACTTCCACCAATATTTCTTCTTCTTCAGCCCCCCACCCCTCTCTCTTTCTTGTTTCTTCATTGATTGCTAAGTTTTGTTAATTCATTTAAATAGGACGTTGCAGGTAACCAAAGATGATCACACTAGTAGACTTTTACCATGTCATGACTGCAATGGTTCCACTTTATGTGGCCATGATCTTAGCTTATGGGTCAGTGAAATGGTGGAAGATTTTCACTCCTGATCAGTGCTCAGGCATCAACCGTTTTGTTGCTCTCTTTGCAGTTCCCTTGCTCTCTTTCCATTTCATCTCATCCAACGACCCTTACAAAATGAACTTGAGGTTCATTGCTGCTGATACTCTTCAAAAAATCATAGTCCTTGTGGTTCTAGCAATTTGGAGCAAGTTGAGCAGAAGGGGTTGTTTAGAATGGACCATCACTCTATTTTCAGTATCAACTTTACCAAACACTCTTGTCATGGGCATTCCTTTACTCAAAGGAATGTACGGTGAGTTCTCTGGAAGCTTGATGGTGCAAATAGTTGTTCTTCAATGCATCATTTGGTACACTTTGATGTTATTCATGTTTGAATATAGAGGTGCCAGGTTGCTTATCTCTGAGCAATTCCCAGACACTGCTGGCTCTATTGTCTCAATACATGTTGATTCTGACATCATGTCACTTGATGGAAGGCAGCCACTTGAAACAGACGCTGAGACCAAAGAAGATGGAAAGCTTCATGTCACTGTCCGAAAATCAAATGCCTCAAGATTAGACATTTTCTCAAGAAGGTCTCAAGGGCTGTCGTCAACAACTCCACGCCCATCAAACTTAACGAATGCAGAGATTTACTCTTTGCAGTCATCAAGAAACCCAACACCACGAGGCTCAAGCTTTAACCACGCTGACTTTTACTCAATGATGGCTGGTGGCCGCAGTTCAAACTTCGGCGCCACAGACGTATATGGTCTCTCGGCGACGTCGCGTGGACCCACCCCAAGACCATCTAACTATGAAGATGAAGCTAATAATGCTAACAAGTCAAGGTTCCATCACTACCCGGCACCAAATCCGGGCATGTTTTCTCCAACTAATAATAATGCTAGAGCTAATGCCAGTGCCAATAAGAAGGCTATTAATGGTCAAGCTCAGCAGAAAGGAGAAGATGGTGCTGGAGCTGGAGCTAGGGATCTTCATATGTTTGTTTGGAGTTCGAGTGCTTCTCCAGTATCTGATGTATTTGGTGGCCATGATTATAATAATAATGACCCCAAAGAAGTGAGATTGGCTGTGTCACCACAAGGAGGAAAAGGTAGCTAGAAGCATTTCATTTAATTAATTAAAAGTATTTTTATTTAATTATCGATTAGAAGTAGCTTAATTATCATTTTACAGGAGAGGCTGGTGGTGGTCATGAAGAGTACATGGAGAGAGAAGATTTTAGCTTTGGCAACAGAGGAGGATTAGAGAGCAACAACAATGAAGGAGAAAAAGTTGGTGATGGGAAGCCTAAAGCTATGCCGCCGACAAGTGTAATGACAAGGCTTATACTGATTATGGTTTGGAGAAAACTTATCAGAAATCCCAACACTTACTCCAGCTTAATTGGCCTCGTTTGGTCATTAGTTTCGTTCAGGTACATGACATGTTAGCTCCACTTGTCGCTTTCGATCGGAGTAATGATTTTCACGGGGAAAAAAAAAGACAAAAATAGTGATAAATCAGATATAATATCATAATTAAAAAAACAAAGCTATTCGACACTGATTTATTAATGTTTTATGTCACCGTTTTGTTTAATACATTTTTCCAACCAAAAAATTTGCTTGTGTGCTCATCAGTTTTGGCATCTGAGTTCAGTTAATTGACCTAATTTGTTGGTTTTATTTGCTGCTGTTGCTTGCTTGTTTAAGGTGGAATGTACAAATGCCTGCCATTGTAGCAAAATCCATTTCCATTCTGTCAGATGCAGGTCTCGGCATGGCCATGTTCAGTCTTGGTCAGTAAATGCTTCGTTATACCCTTTTTCCTTTAGTAATAAATCTTTTCTTATACTCCCTTACTTTCTCATAATTAAATGTTGTAAACAAAGCAAGCAGAATTAGAAAAAAGCAAAACAAAACAGTGTAGTCATGATAATGTGTTGGGGTTTGCTTTATGTCTTTTAACTCTACAGATCCATCTCTTTTTGCCAAGTTTTTGATATAATGGGTAGTGATGGGTAGTAGTGGTGCTAGCGACGATGATGATGAAAGTTTTCTGCGGGGAAAAGCAAAAACAAAAATAAAAGTCTGACAAATGACAATGGGGAGAGATGTTGTGTTGGATGTTGGTGATGGGCATGCTTAATTTAATTTCTTTTTTGATGTGATGACATGCAGGACTGTTCATGGCTTTGCAACCAAGGATAATAGCATGTGGAAATTCCATTGCAGCTTTTTCAATGGCTGTGAGATTCCTCACAGGTCCAGCTGTCATGGCAGCTGCTTCCATTGCTGTTGGCCTCAGAGGCGTTCTCTTACACGTTGCCATTGTACAGGTCACTTTACTCTCCTCTGCTTCCTTCTGACACAGCCAATCCAACTTAACTACATAAGCTCCAAAATATTTGCTTTCTATTAAGTATATATTTTCTTCTCCTAGATAACGTTTTTTATTATTTCTCAAACCCATTCAATTTTGTTTAAATTATGATCAAGTGCATGCAGAAACATTGAATCTTATTGAAGATATCAAATATTGTCATTTAGACATTATAATATACAATAGAAGTAACAAAGAACAAACAAATTAAGCACGCATGCTGCAGTTACCAACACCATCATCTGTGGGAAAAAAAAAATCTAATGTATATGAGCAAGAACTAACTGTTAAAGTATATAAATGAAGACCAAACAGGCATCTGTAGTTCTGTACATTTGCTAACACTTGTCCATTTGCCTTTCATGTTCTTGGAATTTTTTGGATTGCAAAAACAGGCAGCTCTTCCACAAGGAATTGTCCCCTTTGTCTTTGCAAAGGAATACAACGTACACCCTGATATTCTCAGCACAGGGTGAGTATATTTTTTCTGCACAAAATTTATGAGATTTCTTTTTTCCCTAATCTTTTATCTTATTGTTACTATTATTATTATTATTATGGTTATTCTTATCACTTACTTTTGCTTTTGCAGAGTCATATTTGGGATGCTAATTGCACTGCCCATAACCCTTGTCTACTACATCTTGTTGGGGCTATGAGGAGTGGCTGATGATTACCATGATTTCTGGTTTCTATGCAAAACCTATTAGGGTGGTATTGCATCAACATATCCAGCGGTCGAACTTGAAAGAAGGGCCAACTTGAAGTATTAATTTCTGAAATGTTTTTACTTTTTCTTTTTTACTAGTAAAATTGTAAAATCATGTTTGTAGTTCATTTATAAAAGGGTATTTCTGTAGTTAATTATAATTATCTCATTAATTATTCATGCCAGTTGAAAATGAAACAAAGAAGAAAGGAATGTGGCGAATCAATTGATGCCTATATAACGGCCTCGCATTTTGGGATAATCTTTTATTTTAATGCCCATCACTTGTTTGGTAATATTTCGGTGCAAATTACATCATAATTAACTTGGAATCTCAAAGTTAATCAGATACTAGTAAATTATGCAATGCGATTTCAAGCTTGTTTGTTATAATATCTCTTTTAACCCAATGGTGAAAACATTCATACAATCGTGATAGAAAGCGAATGGAAAAGAAGAAACGCTGAGCAGCCAAGATTCTTTCCTAACAGTTAATATACTGTGTTTGTTAGTTGTTTTATTACGCTGGACACGCCAGCCTCGCCAAAGCTTACAAACCATGATCAAATTTAGAGAGGGAAAGAAGCATGCCAAAGAGTGAGAGAAGCAGGGAAAAAATGTTTAAAGCTGAATGCTTGTCCTTCAACGAGGCTTTGCCTTTATACTAGTTCAAGAATACAAAAATAGTGAGTAACAAAAACGCCATAAGAATGAATGCTTGTTAAATAAGGAAATAAAAGTTGTACATGTACTTTAAGAAAACTCCTTATTCTTTTTCTTTTTAACCTGTATCGTAGATAAAATTTAAATTAATTTTTTATTTTACACATTTTAAAATTAAAAATTCGAACAGTATACTAAATAAAATTCTTAAAAAATATTTATTAATTTGAAACTAGAAAATCAAATTACTACTATGTACAAGTAGCACTAAGAAAGGTAGGTCATGCCGACACGAACAGCCACTAAACGATAGGCGCGCATGTCGTGCGCAGTCAACTGTATGCCTTCGATCCCACAATGATGAGGGAGTCACATTCATTTCGTAAAAGAAAACATTTTCCTTTTCTAAAATGTGAACCTTTTCAGTGGTTTATGTTATCAAATCGTTTAAATTTATGATGGAGTAACTGTGAACCTTGAATAAATTTTCTTTCACTAAAGCATGCCTGGAATGCGAGAATGATTATATGTTACTGCATAAATAATAGGTTTGGTCAAATATAACATGCCATTTACCGAAATCGTAAAAAGTTAATGGATGACTATGAAAGGGCCGAGAAAGAAGAAAGATTTTGTAGTGACATTATGCTTATTGAGATTATAATATCAATGATAATATATGATTTTTGAGAGCCATGATTTAAGAATGTAAATAAGGTAGTGCACTGAGGGTCCCCCCATTACAGGATGATGTGGACCTCTTTCGAATATTGGGAGACAATAGTCACATCCAAAGTTTCTTCTCCTTTCCTCCCTCTTCCTTTCATTTCTCCTTATTCTTTTACATGCACATACTGCCTTTCCTTCACACCTTTCCTTTTCACACTTTAGTATATATATGTTTGGTGCTTTGTATATATGAACATCCGATCTTATTAAATAACCGTTTCATGTGCTAGCTTATGACTTAAAACAGATAGCTGCCACCCAAAAAAGGAATCCTAGTTAATTTTCAAATAATACTATATCTCTTTTTACTTGATGAATTTTCTAATTTGGTATTAGGCAACATTACATTGGTATTATATTATTGTGTAGATGGGTCGACTATCATAAACTTAAGGGGAAACTACACGCATTTGCTAAAGGCTGTATAATGAAAAATAAAAATCATCGATTCAATTCCGGAAAAATAATGAAAAAAGATGGGAGACAACAAAGCTATAGTTCGGGCCCTCTCTCTACCATTTATATTGTTTGAGTGTTGCTGTATTTTAACTCAAAATTGATATACAGTGAGAACAGAACTACACCTTCACGGCATATCATAAAGTTCCCAAAAAAAAAAAAAAAGAAAATTACCAAAAAATATATTTAAGTCATTAATGCATCAATCTTTAGCCATGTAGATGCAATTCCGAAAGAATAATATTTGCAATCCTACTATTTGAGTTATAATTTGAATTCTAATATTATATTTCATGATTAACACAGGAGAGTGTACATTTAATAAATGCTAAAATTATAATTTTGTAATCACAATGTTAATAATACTAACAATTTTGTCACATTTACAAATTCTAGGTTCATTTTAGGAATTATTTTTTTTTATGTGTGATTTTTATGTTTTATAGGAAAATCCCTAAATTCATAAATTTTTTATGCTCATATTGGAAAGTGAATGTTAAATTTAGATTCTAGACACTCAAAAACCTAAGAGTTGTTAGAATTTATCACATTATATTAGTACTTCAATGTTACATTAATGATTTTGAAAGACTAAGGTCGTTATGCGTCGGAGCTCGCATTCACCCCATTGCTTCAGATTTAGTACAAATTAATTTATTAATTCAATCACCTTGACAAAAAGAGCTAATACAAGGTCTCGATTTCACTTGAGTTATCGTAATTGATTAAGTTGGATCGCTCTATAATGCATTATATTGGTTATAATTTTTGACCATTGGATTACATCAATTAAAGCTCATTTAAAGGCTGTGGTTGCAAGCTCACCAAAGTAACCATGTAAATGTCCACATTTGATCAAAATGAGAATTTGCCTATATTAAGGCAAGCACAAACTATGTATGGAGTTTTTATGTGAGTTTGTAGTGAATTTTAGTGTGAGTTCTATAGTTAATTTTAGGGGAAAAAATGTAGTAAATAAAGAGATTTTTCTCTTATCTCTTGCTTTCAATTTTTTTAGATTGTGTTTTACAAATTAAGTTATCAAATAAATTAGTGTTTTGATTGCCAACAAGAATGACTAATTGTTGAGTACTAGAGAATGAATATTTATAAAGGATAAAATTATCATTTTACATTACAAATCTCACTAACATTTATACTTTTATGTATTTAAGTCTTTTTAAACTTGATTGTGTGTTTTGTTATAATTTGAGTATTTTATGATTTCAGGGGTGTTTTTGTCATCTCATGATTAACAAGAAATAAAAGAACAAAACATATAGTATTTTTTAGCTTAAAATAGCTAAAAACCTTACGAAGGACATAAAAGGTATTTTAATTTTAGGATTTTGGTGAGGCTTAACTGACGTGGTATTGAACGATGATGTGACATCATCCTATTGCATTGATTGATGATGTAGCAACATTAGGGGTGGGCGTCGGTTCGGTTTGGTTTCGGAATAAATTTTTCCGTTTCAGATCGGTTCGGGTTCGAAAATTAAAAAAACCGTTCGGTTTTTTTGAAAATAAAATCCGAACCAAAACCGATAGGTCGGTTTTGGTTCTCGATTTCGGTTCTTTTAACGATTTAATTTAAGCAATCGATTTTTCGGTTCTTTTAAAGGTTTGCAACAATTACTACCACATCATCACCACTACGAAATCATTCATCATTATCACTAAATTAACTTAATATAATCCATAACATAAGTCCATGACAACATGAAAAAAAAAATTCCAACAATGACACAAAACAAATTAAAAGACAATCAAATATCCAACAACATCCAAGATAACATCTATAACCATGAGAAATTATCACAACATAAAAATTAAAAATCAACCATAAGAAATGCCCTTACTTTGCTCTCCTTTCCCCCCAACTTCTTCCAACTTTAATAACTTCCAACATCCACAATTGTCAACTTAAATCTACACAAATAAAACTGAAATGAGTAAAGTAAATATAAATATAACTATAAGTGCTTTCGTACACACAAGGCCAAATATAATCAATATATGATAAAAAAAAATAAAATATTGACTTCTAGTAGGACCATTTTGAAAAATTTACAAAAAAATTAGGCCATAAAAAAATTCCTAAATGCAAACGTTTGTTAAGTATTGGGCCACACTAATATTTTATAAACATGAGGGATCTAAACGATATTGTAACACCCCAAGTCTAACATGTATAGAGCACGTGAAGAAGAAGGTTACTCACAAATCATAATCTCTACTCATAAATTACCAATTGAAATACTTCAAAATCTTATTCAAATAATTTGACAAGTTCAAAAGTCTGACATTAAACAATCTTTCCAGAAGCATAAAAATAATAAAAGTTTCAAACTCTAAATTACAAGTTCATAATAGAAATAAACTAAATGGAAACTTGAGTCTATTTGTCCTTTTATTTAAATGACAAACGAAAACGAAAATTACAAACTCCAAAGCTAAGCACACTTCTCAAAAGAACTTAATCTGTAAAAAATAATGACGAGTGGTGAGCCGTCAACTCGTTAAGTAAAACCATTTCTAACACACTACGCCTATCGATACACAAAATATTGCAAGCCTCCTTTTATATAAAAACATATATCATATATATGATAATCCGTAATTTCATAAAACATTATATCACGATAAAGTAACATAAACTTTTAATATTTTAGAATATCAAAAGTATAGTTACTTACAAAAGCAAATCATATATTGCATTTACAGAAAATAAAAGGTTAGGTCATGTCACATAGTGTCACCTATAGTCACGGTGACCCGGCCCAGACAAAATCAGAATATCATATGCACATTCAGAACAAAAACCCAGTACTAGTCCAGACAGATATATCATATATTACGATCAAAATTAGAATCAGAATAACTACGGACAATATACCAAAACATTAGGAATCCCATACAATCATCAATAACTGAAATCATACACGAGTACAAAACATTTGTATCAGATTCATAAAGTCCATGAAAATAATTTAGGCTTGCAACCTATTTTACAGATAAAATCATAAAACGTAGTCATGTAGCAAAATAACTTACATATTTAAAAAGTATTTATAAAATACTTTGTTAAAAAGAATATAGATTTGAAAACATTTTTCCATAAACTGATTTTGTTAAGAAAATCATTTAATTTTCTAAATAGTATAAAAGAATTTATATTTATAATAATATCAAAGTATTTATACATATCCAGTATACTCGGAATGAAGTTACTTACCTCGGGAAAAGAATTCAAACTACACACTTCTAAGCCTCTAAGAGCCTTAAACACTTCCAGTACCTTAAACAAATACAAAATATAACTATCAATAACTCACTCTAAGAATCTACTCTTTTAATTCATTCCTGAACAGGTCTGATTCTCAGAATTTTAACTCTTAATCTAAAACTCAGAATGACATAGTATTCTATGGGACCATTCTGGACATTCATGGGTACCTCGCATAAATTTTCCAAGAGGATCCAATACCAAAACATTTTCAAAACTATTTATTACTTGACAAATGTGAAATTTTTTCACAGTATCTTAACCGAACAGAATGTGTGCTGAGATTTTTATAAAATCTTGGAATACTAGATAAATTTATGAACTCCTATATAAAATTTCAGAATGTTTCGAGTTCATTTAATAGCACAAATAAGTAAGTTGGTAAATTGGATCGTCTTGCTAGAATCACAGTTTTCCAATGTAATAGTATCCGATTAAAAAATCCATAAAAAATTGAAAACAAGGTTAAATCTTATGAAACAAAATTTAATCAATAAGCCCTACATTTCTAGTTTTCAGAAATATAAAGTTCTTAAGAAAAATCATTCAGAAAATATATTATACTCATATTGTCTAGAATTTGTCTAGTGTGCTTAAAGCACCATGGGTTGATTATTAAAACCCACAATAAATCAGAACTCTAAATAGAACCTAAACACATTAAATCATGTATTATAATCTGTATCAATCATTCTAATATAAATCCTAGATAGAGTGATTAGAAATCTTATGGAGAATAAGGAGAGTAAACTTACCAATTGCTTTGATTCTCTCCTAAACAAATTTTTAATTCCTAGGTTTGATTAAAAATGAACGGGGTTAGGGGGTATTTATAGGATTCCTTAAGGCTAATAGATGACTAGAATTTTACTATCATAACTCTTGATCAATGGTGAAGATTATTCTTCATAAATACCTTACTAATTTTTAGCATTCTTATCTATCTCTACAACCTCTCTTACTTCATCACTTACGTCATTGCTTATGTCATTATTCCTTAGTCATTGCATCATCAATTATGTCATTACTTCTCTTATAATTAAGTATTATATATTATTAATATTATTTTAATACTTAAAGGGGGTTGTTAGCTCAAAATAAATTCTACTATATTTATGTGAGAGTATTGAACTTTACAATTTCCTCCCCCCTTTAAAAATTTTGTCCTCGAAATTCAAGGATTACCTTATGTATAAATGAGTTGAGGGTACTTTTCTAACATTTCTGCCTCTCGCTCCTATGTGGCTTCCTCAATAGAATGGTTCATCCAACGTACCTTAACTAAAGAAATAACTCTACTCTTTAATATTTGCTCCTTTAGATCAACAATCTCAATAGGTTGCTCGTCGGATGACATGTCTTCTGATATCTAAATTGATTGATAGTCTAGCACATGTGAAGGGTCTTCTATATACTTTCTTAACAAAGACACATGAAACACATTGTGAAGCCTAGATAGAGTCGGTGGTAAAACTATGCGATAGGCCACAAGACCAATTCTTTCTAAAATCTTAAATGGTCCAATGAATATAGGGTTAAGCTTCCCTTTCTTCCCGAATTGAAACACTCCTTTCCATGGCGGTACCTTCAAGAAAACCAAGTCTCCTTTTTCAAATTCTAACTCACGTCTACGACGATTGTTGAATGTTAGAAAGTGTATATTTATAAAGGAGAAAATCGTCATTTTACACTTCAAGTCTCACTAACATCTCTAATTTTATTTATTTAAGTCCCTTGTTATTTAATTATATATGTTTTGTTTTAATGAAGTATTTTGTGTATTTTAGGGGTATCATGATCATTTCACAATGAACGAGATTTCGGATAGCAAAACGGACGTCACTTTCGAACTCAGGACAGTCGAAAACCTTAAGAGGAGCATAAAAGGAAAAAAATGGCACTGTTCACATGTACAAAACTATTCACATGTATGGTACTGTTCACGGGTACTGTTCAGACCGCGTTACCGTTCAAACCGTGTGCAAACCGTGTTACTGTTCAAACCGCGTGGTCAAAACTGTGGTCAAACAGTGTTACTGTTTATTGATGACGTGGCGCAATCCTGTGCGTCCAAACTATTTTTAATCCGATGACCATGATTCACTCAATGTATCTATAAAAAGGGGGCCTCCCCCCTAATTTGATACCCCTGAATCCATTTTTGAGCTTAGTTTTCTGTAATTCCTTCTCCATCTTGTATTTTCTATGTATTTTAATAAATTTTCATTTTACCCTTAGTTCAATTATGAGTGGCTAATTTTCTTTCAAGCTTGGGTTGAAGGTGTAGTCTCAACATGTGTCATGAGATTTATGTTGAGTGTTAGAAAGTGTATATTTATAAAGGAGAAATTCATCATTTTACACTTTAAATCTCACTAACATCTCTAATTTTATTTATTTAAGTCTTTTGTTATTTAATTATATATGTTTTGTTTTTATTAAGTATTTTGTGTATTTTAGGGGTATCATGGTCATTTCACAATGAACGAGATTTCGGATAGCAAAACGGACGTCACTTTTGAATTCAGGACAGTCGAAAACCTTAAGAGGAGCATAAAAGGAAAAATGGCACTTTGCTCACACGCATGCGGCACTATTCACATGTACGGTCGTCGTTCATGGATATCGCTTCACGACATCGCTCGCACCGCGTTCTCTTCAAACCGTGTGCAAACCGTGTTACTGTTCAAACCGCGTGGTCAAACCCGTGGTCAAACCGTGTTACTGTTCACTGATGACGTGGCGCAATCCTGTGCATCCAAACTATTTTTAATCCGATGGCCATGATTCACTCAATGTATCTATAAAAAGGGGGCCTCCCCCCCCTAATTTGATACCCCTGAATCCATTTTTGAGCTTAGTTTTCTGTAATTCCTTCTCCATCTTGTATTTTCTATGTATTTTAATAAAATTCCCATTTTACCCTTAGTTCAATTATGAGTGGCTAATTTCCTTTCAAGCTTGGGTTGAAGGTGAAGTCTCAATATGTGTCATGGGCTTTATTTGGTAAATTTATTTTCTCTTCCCCTCTAATTTCTGTGGAGGTTTTGACTTTTTCGACAAATAATAATAATCTTGTCTAGTTACCGCCCGGTTTTACCACCCTAGTATAAGGTTATTATTATTTGGCACGATAAGCCCTTAACACCATATTGATTAGAGCGTGGTTCATGAGGTGTGGATTCCCCCCTCATGATTTAATTGGTATTAATAAGGAATATTTAGCCCATGGTGCATGTTGATACGGATCCAGATACCCAAGCACTCTCTTTTTCAATAGTTCCCAATTCAATTTAATTCCGCTATTCCAATTTAAATTCTAGCATCCTTTAAATCAATTTTCCCATTCTAGCATCCTTTAAATTAATTTCCCCATAGATCCAATCACCCATTTACAAAATTAATTCTACACACAATTAAAATCCACCTCCTCGTGGGATCGACACTCAACACCATTGATCTATTCTACAATAGATTCGTGCGCTTGCGAGTTCAACAAAATTTGCACAACAAGTTTTTGGCGCCGTTGCCGGGGAGGTAAGTATTTTAATTTGTAGAATTAATTTTTTTGTAAATAATTTATTATTATTATTTTAGTTATTTCCTTGTAATTTTTTTTTCTTAATTAATTAAAAAAAAAGAAGTGAATTTATATTTTTAGGTAAGAATTTCTTTTTCTCTTATTTAAATTTCTGCAATTTAATTTTCAAGTTATTTTTCTTTGTAACTTTTCATTTATCTCATTAATTTATTTTTATTTTATTTCACGTATTTGTTTTAGTGTGTTTTTTTTATAGAAAGGTTGTAACAAATAAATAATAAGGTTAGTATTGTAATTTCTCCTTTTTCTTTAATTTTATTTGTTTTGTTCTCAATTTATTTTCTTTATTTGCATGCATGGTCGTAGGTCATTATCACCTAATCTTGAACCTATAGACCTTGAATTAGAAAGAACACTTCGCACACACAAACACATTGCACGTAAAGATAAAACTGAAATGGATTTGCAACAACCAGAACCACAAGAGAGGCCATTTAAGGACTACTTTAGTCCCTTAGCTAATTTGAGCACATCATGCATTAGATACCCAAATGTAGTTGCTAGGAGTTTTGAATTAAAACCTAGTGTGCTAAATTGTCTCCCAACATTCTATGGCCTAGAAAATGAGGACCCGTATAATCATCTGAATGATTTTCATACAATTTGTCAAACTTTTAAATATGAGAATTTTTCAGAAGATGATGTTAAACTTAGACTATTCCCATTTTCTTTAAAGGATAGAGCTCGTTCATGGTTCAATACATTGCCTCGCTAATAGCATTACAACATGGGAACAAATGGTAACAAAATTTTTGAATAAATATTTCCCAAAGGCATAAAACCAATGCTATTCGCAGGAAATTTCAGAATTCACCCAGAGAGAAGACGAGCGCTTTTTTTCAAGCATGGGAGCGATTCAATGGGCTACTTTTGAAGTGTCCACATCATGGGTACGAGAAATGGCACCAATGCCAATACTTCTTGGAAGGATTATTGCCAAATGTGCAAGAATGGCTAATGGCGACAAGTGGAGGAGAGCTAATGTCAAAAAGTGCATCGAGATTTGGGATTTCTTCCAAATGACAAGCGATAATTCCCAACAAATGAGTCGATCTCTCAGAATACTAGAAGAATTAAAGGAGTAAATGAGGTTCACATTGGCGAATCCGGTTCGAATCAAAGAAGTCAAAGAAATGGTCAAGGCCTTTCTCGACAAATAGCATCGTTGACAATCGCTAATTCAACAAAACCACATGACCATGACTCATACTCAAATCAAGCTAATGCCATCGGTGTCATCAGAAAGCCATCAAATTACAACCCATACTCCAACACATATAACCCTAGATGGAGAGACCACCCCAATTTTTCATGGTCTCAAGGATTTCAACAGAATGGACCAAAGAAACTCCACCCACCAATGCAACCAATCCTCAAGTTCCTCAAGCCTCTCACCACCATTTAGACCATACAATCGAACTGCAATACTCTCAACCTGCACTATGGGAGGATTCATTCCAAAATTTCAAGAATGTTGCTCAATCTACAATCGAGCAACAAAACCGCACCATTGATGGACTACGGAATGAGATGAGAGCAGTTTCAACTCACAAGCCCAATCAGTTTCAAGCCTCGAGAAGATGGTGGGACAACTTGCTTCTTCGGGCCAGACTTTGGCAATGACCGTGAGAAAGGTAAATTTCCAAGTCAACCAAAGGCCTAATCCTAAAGGAGTACATGAAGCAAGTACTAGTTCACCACAACAAGATGGAGAGGTCAAAGCCGCATGACCTTACGAAAAGGAAAAGAAGTCGACAACAAAGTGGAGATGCCAAGACAAAAAATCAACTCGATTGTACCTGTAAATGCCGAGGACTCACCACCGAGGAGAAAGAAGAAACCAACCCACGAGAATACGTTCCTAAAGCTCCATTTCCTCGAGGTTAGCTAAAGGAAAGAAGGAAAATCCACAGTGAGATTCTTGAAGTCTTCAAACAAAGTGTTAACATCCCTTTACTTGATGCAATAAAACAAGTTCCATCTTATGCCAAGTTTCTTAAAGATCTTTGCACTAAAAAGAGAAACATTCATGTTCGTAAAAAGGCATTTTTAACACAAAATGTTAGTTCTATACTCCAACACAAAATTCCTCTAAAATGTAAAGACCCTGTGCTCCCCACTATTTCATGTAGTATATAGGAACCACACAATTGAGAATGCTTTGTTGGATTTAGAGCTAGTGTTAATCTTTTGCCTTACTCAAGATTTGTGAAACTTGGATTGGGAGAATTACACCCAACTCCAAAGGTGTTACAACTGCAGATCGATCCACGAAAAATACCTCGTGGTATTGTGGAGGACGTGCTTATACAGTAGATAAGTTTTATTTTCCCGTTGATTTCATTGTAATTGACACTCAACCAATACAGGATTCAAGGAAGCATATCCCCATTATCCTAGGCCGACCATTTTTGGCAACTGCCGATGCTCACATTCAATGCAGATCGAAATAGCAGCTTGTCTTTCGGCAACATGACCACGGGAGCTCAACATCTTCAACATTTCCAAACAACCTCACAATGCGATGATGGAATTGTTGATGTGGATTTAATTGAAGCATTAATTGATGATACTTTTGTTTCAAACTTTAGTGATGACCCTTTACAAACATGTTTAACTCACTTTGGTTTGGATTTTGATGTTGACAGATCGGGCGATGAGGTCAACGCCTACTTGACTCAAAGACCATCCATGGACACTAATAAATGGAAGTCAAGAGTTGAACAACTAGCACCATCGAGAAGAAAATCATCCCATCATCGTAGTCACCACCGAAACTCGAGCTCAAACCATTACCCAACACTTTGGAATATGCGCGTTTGGAGAAGAAAGCACTCTACCGGAATCATCTCATCATCCCTAAATGACGAGCAAAAAGGTAAGTTGTTAGATGTTTTAAAAGAGCACAAAGGAGCATTAGGATGGACCATAGCAGATATAAAAAGGTATAAACCCAAAGAGATCGCATGCATTACATTCACCTTGATGAAAATGCTAAATCTACTAGGGAAATGCAACGCTCGGTTAAATCCTAATACGAAAGAAGTTGTTAGAACTAAGTCTTAAACTATTAGATGCAGGTATCATTTACCCCATTTCGATAGTTCATGGGTCACCTGTGCAAGTGGTGGTCCCAAAAAGTCGAGTCACAAAGAGTTACCAATGCTGATAATGAATTGATACCCACTAGAGTGACTACAGGATGGCGTGTATGCATTGATTATAGAAAATTAAATTCTGTCACACGTAAAGACCATTTTCCTTTACCATTTATTGATCAAATGCTTGATAGATTAGCAGGCCACGAATTTTATTGCTTTCTAGATGGCTATTCAGGATACAATCGATTTTATAGCACCAAAAGATCAAGAGAAAACCACTTTCACTTGCCCTTTTGGCACTTTTGCATATAGGAGAATGCCATTTGGATTATGTAATGCACCTGCTACATTTCAACGTTGTATGTTAAGCATTTTTTCTGATATGGTTGAACGATTTCTTGAGGTCTTTATGGATGATTTTTCTATTTTTGGAGATTCATTTGATCAATGTTTACATCATTTGACAAAGTTTTACAGAGATGTATCGAGAAGAATTTGATCTTAAATTGGGAGAAATGCCATTTCATGGTAAAACAAGGTATAGTTCTCGGTCACATCATTTCATGCAAAGGTATTGAGGTTGACAAAGCCAAGGTGGATCTCATTTCTAATCTTCCTCCGCCTAAATCAGTCAGAGAAGTAAGATCTTTCCTTGGGCATGCTGGTTTTTATAGACGTTTTATTAAAGATTTTAGCAAAGTTTCTAGACCCTTATGCAATCTACTTGCTAAGGATGTACCTTTTGTCTTTAATGATTCATGTCTTGTGGCGTTTGAAAACTAAAGCATTTGTTGACAACATCACCCATCATTCACCACCAAACCTGAGCTTACCATTTGAGCTTATGTGTGATGCATCCGATTATGCAAGAGAGCAGATAGGACAAAGAGTTGATCGAATTCCTCATGTTATTTACTATGCTAGTATGACATTAAACGATGCACAGCTTGAACTATTCAACTACTCAAAAAGAAATGCTAGCAAAGAGTGTTTGCATTAGAAAAATTTCGATCTTATCTCATTGGTTGTAAAATAATTGTATTCACAGATCATGCCCGCTCAAATATCTTCTCACAAAGAAAGATGCAAAAGCTAGACTAATTCGTTGGGTGTTACTTTTGCAGAATTTGACTTGGAATTCAAAGATAAGAAAGGTTCTCAAAATGTCAGTGGTCGACCATCTCTCTCGCCTCCACTTTGACATCAACACGTAACCCTTAACATTGAATGAGTCATTTCCGATGAACAATTAATGAGTGTGGAAGTATTACCTTGGTATGCTGATATAGTTAATTATCTTGTTACAGTAAACTTCCGAGCATTGACCAAGCAAGACAAGGCCAAATTCTTTCATGAAATAAAGAATTTTTTTCTGGGATGACCCTATCTGCTCAAGTATTGTGCAGATCAAATTATTAGACGATGTCGTCCCGTAAATGAATTTCATAACATCCTTTCGCTCGCCATGAACAAGCTTGGAGGCCATTTCAAATACTTAAGAAAACAGAACTAAAGTTCTACAACGTGGTTTCTATTGGCCAACTATATTTCGAGATGCTTACACCTTTTGTTCTTCATGTGATAGGTGTCAACGAATGGGGAGCATTACACGAAGGAACATGATGCCACTAAATCCAATTTTAGTGGTTGAGATTTTTGATGTATGGGTATCGACTTCACGGGACCCTTTCCCCATCTTTTGGCCATCAATACATATTGGTTGCTGTGACTATGTTTCAAACGGGTAGAGGCAATTCCATGCGTAACCAATGATCATAAAGTGGTGATAGGGTTTTTGAAGAGCAACATTGTTTCACGCTTTGATTCCTCGAACGATAATCGCGTGATGGGGGTACCCACTTTTGCAACAAATCATTCAAAGCACTTTTGACAAAGTACTCCATCACTCATAAAGTGGCGACTCCGTATCATCCGCAAAACCAAAGGGCTGTTGAGATCTCCAATCGAGAAATAAAGCACATCTTAGAAAAGACCGTGAGGCCGCATTTAAAAAGATTGGTCATTAAGACTTGATGATGCATTATGGGCATATAGAACGGCGTTCAAAACCCCAATCGGGATGTCACCCTACAAAGCTAGTGTATGGAAAAGCTTGCCACCTACCTCGTGGAACTCGAGCATCGTGCGATCGGGCCATCAAGAAATTCAATTTTGACATGCAGCAAAGTCGGCTCGAAAGAGACGACATACAAATGGCGTAACTTGAAGAAATTCGCAACGATGCATACGAAAATGCCAAGGTTTACAAGCAACGAATGAAAGTCTTTCATGATAAGCAGACATGAGAAAATCTTTCACCCAGTCGAAAGTACTTTTATTCAATTCTCGCTTGCATTTATTCCCGTGTAAGCTACGCCTCGATGGTCCGCCCTTTATTGTTCATACTATTTTTCCACACGGGCAATTGAAATTAAGACCCAAAAACGGTGTCACGTTTAAAGTTAATGGTCAAAGATTAAAGCCATATCTAGAGTACCAACCACATGGAGAGGACACCAAGTAAATTTAAGTGACCCACCGATTTGAATTAAGATTTTTGTGTCTTTTCTGTTATTTGATTTTTTTCTTTATTTTTATTATTCTTTTGCTAATTGAAATTATTTGTGCATAAGTGTGTTTGTTTAACCATTGAGCTTTCTTTTATCACTTTTAATCATGAGACAGCCTCTCAACATCCTTAGACGACTTCAACGTGTCCAATCTCATCTCGAGGCCGATACGATTTTGTAAAACACATCGTATTTGGAAGCTACAACCACCTAATTAATATCCCACGTTGAGGATTTAGAAAGCCAACTCGAGACATTGAGATAAGTGTCTACAACATCCAAATGAGCTTGAGGTAAATTCTATAAGAGGACGATTGTGATTTTCTTTGTGTTTTTATTTGTTACTTCGTTTGTGTGTTTTAGTTTTTGTTTTAGTTTGTCACCCCGGTTAAGTGGCGGATAACGGTACTCCGTGACAATCAAGTCGGTTACTTCAGTTTCCCATAATTACTGATCTTCTGAGGCGAAGGTATGGATAGAAACGAGATCTTAGCAAAGCTTCATAGTCGATTCCCTTCACTTCCTCAGAATGCCCTCCTTACAATCTATAAAGCTCGGTCTGAACGCATGCGATTGCTCATGAGGAATAACATACCTGCTGATATTCGCTGGTTAATTGAGGCCAAAGTACGCTTGGCAGGTGAGTTACCTCCTAAATTTATTGCATACATGCCTGGTTGTGGTAAAGGAAATTACGCAAGAAAGCGAAGAGCTCGAAAGATTTCGGTTGCTTGTCATAAGTGTGCCAGAATGATATGCAATAAAAAACGATGTTCTTTAGGAATGGTGTCTGATAACAGAGAAGATAAGATTCAATTCATAAGGGATGGCTTGAATAAGGAGTCATTGGATGATATCCTTTTGTCTCTTGAAACGCATCCCAAAGTGATATGTGCAAGAGCGATTCTCCGCTTATGGCCATCATTCCGAAAGAGCATGCACGATACAAGCCTCTGAATCACTATAAACGACTTCTCTTGCCGCTTTATAAGAAAACTGATGGGAAGCCTATCCTCGACCCATGAGGGCGTTGAAGCCGCTTCTCGGACGTAAAACCGTGAGGAAGATGTGAGCCACAAATGCCGCAACTACCTGTAAATATCCTTTTACTTTACTGTTGTTTTATTTCACTGTTGTTTTACCAATTGCATTATTGTCTTTAATAATTTTATATTTGTCATTACTTGCTTTTCCTTTTTACTGTTTCCTTTTTTTTCCTCTCAAGCCATGTGCATTACACGATTAATTGACATAGACATGACACCTCATTCACAGCTGTGACCCATTGCCGCCAAGATCCTTAAATATGATTCTTTTCGTTTACACTCACAAATTGTTTTTGAGAAGTATCCTAATGGCAGCTACTCCCAATAAACAATTCAAGAATATTTGTGTGCTTTCTGGATTTAACTATGGCAAATATAAAGAGTTCTTTGAGGCAGCCATTGATCTTGGTCGATGCATAGCAGAGAGAAAATTACACTTAGTATACGGCGGAGGTGACCGAGGGTTATCAAAATTGGTCTCGTAAACTGCTTTTGTCGAGGAAGTCAAGTGTTAGGCATCATACCACAAGCCCTAAAACCTTTGGGTCGCTTGTCTAACTCACCGACCGGAGAAGAGTTAGTTGTCTCTGTATGCAAGAAAGAATAACCGAAATGCTTAATCATGCCGATGCTTTTATTTTCTTACCAGAGATCTTGCAACTCTGAGGCACTCATCACTTTAGCATCTTGGGCCCATCTGCACATTCATCAGAAACCCATCGGTTTGTTAAATGTCAATAATTTTTATGATGGCTTTATCGCATTTCTTAACCATGCAATAAAAACTACTTCATTCCTCTACGGTGAAAAAGCTTTTTATTTGTGCTCACACTGCTAATGAGCTACTTGATCTGTTACAAGCTTATCGACCAGAGCCAGATCCGAAAACCTTGGTGTTGGAGTGTACAAATAACGATGGTAACAATAGCAGCAGTAAGAAGTACAAATTAGATTTAAATCTCCGCCTCAGTAAATATTTTCTTCGTGTTACACCACCCAGGTGATGTCTTCTAAACTCTACTTCTTTCTTTTAAAACATTGAGGACAATGTTTAGTTCTGGTTGGGGGGAGGGGATAGTTGACAATTGTGGAATGTTGGTTAAGTTTTTACTAATTTTTTGTTGTAGAAACTAACTGTTGCTAATCAAGTGTTGAAGATGGCTGAATATGGAGTGTAGTTACTCTAGAAACGCATCTTCTTAGTAAAAAAAAAAAAAAAAAATTTCTTATTTTTCGTGTGATCTTTCTAACTTTTTGACTTCTCCTTTATAAATATGCATTTTCAAATTTTGAGTCGAAGATGGCTGAATATAGAGTGTAGTGCCTCTAGAAACGCATCTTCTTAGTTAAAAAAAAAAAAAATCATTTTTCTCTCATTTTAAGTGTAACATTTTCAATTAGTTTTTCTGCATCATTTTCACATTTCTGCATGCATAATTCCCTTTCATGTTTAGAATAGGTTGGGGGTAGAATGTTGTTTAAAAAAAAAAAAAATGGTGTGATTTTGTTTTTATTTTTGGATGACATGATGATTTTCGAATTTTAGTATTTGTATTATCTTTGGTCTTGAGTGATGTTACACTATGTTTGCTACTCTACATGTTGATGTCGGAGATAAATATGAGTTGCTTGAAAGAATTGACATGTCATAATAAATACCAAGTGAGCTTTTGAGCCTATTATTTTTCTTGGAGAGTAACCCTTTTTGCCCATTTTTCATACAGCTTAGCAAAGATTATTATTTTATACATGATCTTTAGATTTCCTTGAATCAACCCTTTAAAAAAAAAAAAGTTAAAAAAAAAAAAAATGCGTTGCTACATCTAAAGGTCCATTTCACTAGTAGATATGGAGGAGTATCTAGAGCCCTAAAAGATGATGGAAAGGCCGTCTTTGACCCGTTTGAGCCTTTCTAGCCATCCCTTATGTGAAATATCCATAGTTAGCCCTTTTGAGCCTTTTATTAAAAAAAAACTTTTCTTTGTCAACTTATCGTATTCACCCACTCCAATTTGGAGTATTACCCGATATCTTACAAGTTCCATCACCCATTCATGTTTGAGAAAAATATAAATAATTATTTTGTTTAGTAAAGTTGTGCAATACCGAAAAAAAAAAGAAAAAAGAAAAAAAAGAGAAAGCAAAAAAAAAAAAGAAAAAAAAATTCTCTAAGAAACAAAAAAAAAAAAAGAAAAAAAAGAAAAAAAAAAGAGAGAGAGATATAATACAATAATAAATAAGTAAAATGCACTTTTTAGTTTTCAAAAGATATTATTTTTCTCAAACATATATTTTGTTTCCTCTATTTTCCTTTCTTTGTTAGCCATGTCCCTAGCCTACGTTACATCCTAATAAAAGTCCTTCTTGATTTTAGGGAACTATAGTCTGAAGTAGAAGCTAGTTATATGGGCTATAAAGATGTAGTAATGCATAAAAAAAAAATAAAAAAAAATAAAAAAATAAAAATACATTAGGTTGACTAATATTCTGTTTGACTTAAGATCGTGTTATTTCTAAGCTATGGGCATATTTCCTTCATCTTGGTGAGAGTGTGTGATATTATTTCTTTACTATCTTCACTCCATTTATCATTCATTGAAGTGACAATTTTTATTGGGTTTAATTTCCTTGTGAGAGTGTCACAATTACCGGTGAGATTTTGGGGTTTGACATGTTATTTTTGAAAGTAGCTGTATTTACTTGGTTGATTCATGTGGATGGTTGATGTGGGTGTGATGTTTCTTTAGACTGGAGATAATGCTTATACTTTTATTTGATTGCTATCATTAGTCTGATTGAATAAACAAGTTTGTTTAAAAAAAAAAAAAAAAAAAAAATTTTGGGTTTGAATTTTATTTTCGCTTTATTTGCTAGGGACTAGCAATAAGCTGGTTGGGGGGTGTGTTGAGTGTTAGAAAGTGTATATTTATAAAGGAGAAATTCATCATTTTACACTTTAAATCTCACTAACATCTCTAATTTTATTTATTTAAGTCTTTTGTTATTTAATTATATATGTTTTGTTTTAATTAAGTATTTTTTGTATTTTAGGGGTATCATGGTCATTTCACAATGAACGAGATTTCGGATAGCAAAACGGACGTCACTTTTGAACTCGGATAAATCAAAAACCTTAAGAGGAGCATAAAAGGAAAAATGGCACTGCTCACACGTGACGCACTATTCACATGTACGGTCGCATTTGGATCATGGATATCGCTCACGACACTGCTCGCATTGCTATCGCTCAAACCGTGTGCAAACCGTGTTCTGTTCAAACCGCGTGGTCAAACCCGTGGTCAAACCGTGTTCTTTCACCGATGACGACGGCGCAACTCGCATCCAAACTATTTTTAATCCGATGGCCATGATTCACTCAATGTATCTATAAAAAGGGGCCTCCCCCAATTTGAGACCCCTGAATCCATTTTTGAGCTTAGTTTTCTGTAATTCCTTCTCCATCTTGTATTTTCTATGTATTTTAATAAAATTCCCATTTTACCCTTAGTTCAATTATGAGTGGCTAATTTCCTTTCAAGCTTGGGTTGAAGGTGAAGTCTCAATATGTGTCATGGGCTTTATTTGGTAAATTTATTTTCTCTTCCCCTCTAATTTCTGTGGAGGTTTTGACTTTTTGTCGACAAATAATAATAATCTTGTCTAGTTACCGCCCTGGTTTTACCTACCCCTAGTATAAGGTTATTATTATTTGGCACGATAAGCCCTTAACACCATATTGATTAGGCGTGGTTCATGAGGTGTGGATTCCCCCTCATGATTTAATTGGTATTAATAAGGAATATTTAGCCCATGGTGCATGTTGATACGGATCCAGATACCCAAGCACTCTATTTCAATAGTTCCCAATTCAATTTAATTCCGCTATTCCAATTTAAATTCTAGCATCCTTTAAATCAATTTTCCCATTCTAGCATCCTTTAAATTAATTTCCCCATAGATCCAATCACCCATTTACAAAATTAATTCTACACACAATTAAAATCCACCTCCTCGTGGGATCGACACTCAACACCATTGATCTATTCTACAATAGATTCGTGCGCTTGCGAGTTCAACAAAATTTGCACAACAATTTATTTGGTAAATTTATTTTCTCTTCCCCTTTAATTTCTGTGGAGGTTTTGACTTTTCGTCGACAATTAATAATAATCTTGTCTAGTTACCGCCTTGATTTTACCGGCACCCTAGTATAAGATTATTATTATTTGGCACGATAAGCCCTTAGCACCATATTGATTAGAGCGTGGTTCATGAGGTGTGGATTCCCCCCTCATGATTTAATTAGTATTAATAAGGATTATTTAGCTCATGATGCATGTTGATACGGATCCAGATACCCAAGTGCTTTATCTCAATAGTTTCCAGTTGAATTATTTCTGCCAATCCAATTTAAATTCCAGCATCATCTAAATCACTTCCACACAAATCCAACCACCCATTTACATAATTAATTGTACATATAATTAAAATTCACCTCCTCGTGGGATCGACACTCAACACCATTAATCTATTCTACAATAGATTCGTGTAAACTATGAGTTCAACAAAATTTGCACAACAAGTTTTTGGTGCCGTTACCGGGGAGGTAAGTATTTTAATTTGTAGAATTAATTTTTTGTAAAAAAGTTTATTAATAATATTATTATTATTTAGTGATTTCCTTGTAATTTTTTTTTTAAAAAAGTGAATTTACATTTTTAGGTAAGAATTTCTTTTTCTCTTCTTTAAATTTCTGCATTTTAATTTTCAACTTATTCTTCTTTATAATTTTTTATTTATCTTGTTAATTTATTTTAATATTAGTTAATTTCACGTATTTGTTTTAGAGTGTTTTTTTAATAGAAAGGTTGTAACAGCACAATAAGGTTAGTATTGTAATTTCTCCTTCTCTTTTATTTTTATTTATTTTGTTCTCATTTTTATTTTCTTTGCATGCATGGTCGTAGGTCATTATTACCTAATCTTGAACCTATAGACCTTGAATTAGAAAGAACACTTCGCACACACAAACACATCGCACTTAAAAAAAAAATTAAAATGGATTTGCAACAACCAGAACCACAGGAGAGGCCATTTAAGGACTACTTTAGTCCCTTAGCTAATTTGAGCACATCATGCATTAGATACCCAAATGTAGCTGCTAGGAGTTTTGAGCTAAAACCTAGTGTGCTAAATTGTCTCCCAACATTCTATGGCTTAGAAAATGAGGACCCATATAATCATCTGAATGATTTTCATACAATTTGTCAAACTTTTAAATATGAGAATTTTTCAAAAGATGATGTTAAACTTAGACTATTCCCATTTTCTTTAAAGGATAGAGCTCGTTCATGGTTCAATACATTGCCTGCTAATAGCATTACAACATGGGAACAAATGGTGACAAAATTTTTAAATAAATATTCCCCAGTGCATAAAACAAATGTTATTCGCAGGGAAATCTCAGAATTCACACAGAGAGAAGATGAGCAATTTTTCGAAGCATGGGAGCGATTCAATGGGCTACTTTTGAAGTGTCCACATCATGGGTACGAGAAATGACACCAATGCCAATACTTCTTGGAGGGATTATTGCCAAATGTGCAAGAATGGCTAATGGCAACAAGTGGAGGAGAGCTAATGTCAAAAAGTGCATCAGAGATTTGGGATTTCTTCCAGCGACAAGCGGATAATTCCTAACAACGGAGTTGATCTCTCAGGAATACTAGAAGAATTAAAGGAGTGAATGAGGTTCACATTGGCGAGTCAAGTTCAGGAATCAAAGAAGTTAAAGAGATAATTGAAGGTCTCTCTTGACAAATAGCATCGTTAACGACTGCTAAATCATCAGAGCAACAAGACCATGACTCATACTCAGATCAAGCCAATGCCATAGGTGTAATGAGAAAACCATCAAATTACAACCCATACTCCAACACATATAACCCTGGATGGAGAGACCACCCCAATTTTTCAGTATTTGTGAAACTTGGATTGGGAGAATTACACCCAACTCCAGTGGTGTTACAGCTTGCAGATCGATCCACGAAAATACCTCGTGGTATTGTGGAGGACGTGCTTATACAGGTAGACAAGTTTTATTTTCCTGTTGATTTCATTGTAATTGACACTCAACCAATACAGGATTCAAGGAAGCATATCCCCATTATCCTAGGCCGACATTTCTTGGCAACTGCGGATGCTCACATTCAATGCAGAACTGGAAATATGCAGTTATCCTTTGGCAACATGACTATGGAGCTCAACATCTTCAACATTGCCAAACAACCTCACAATGCAGATGATGGAATTGTTGATGTGGATTTAATTGAAGCATTAGTTGATGATACTTTTCTTTCAAACCTTAGTGATGACCCTTTACAAAAATGTTTAACTCACTTTGGTTTGGATTTTGATGTTGACAGATCAGTCGATGTGGTCAACGCCCTACTTGACTCAGCACCATCCATGGACACTAATAAATGGAAGTCAAGAGTTGAACAACTAGCACCATCAGAGAAGAAAATCATCCCATCATCAGAATGACCACCGAAACTCGAGCTCAAACCATTACCCAACACTTTGGAATATGCATTCTTGGGAGAAGAAAGCATTCTACTGGTAATCATCTCATCATCCCTAAATGACGAACAAAAAGGTAAGTTGTTGGATGTTTTAAAAGAGCACAAAGGAGTATTAGGATGGACCATAGTAGACATTAAAGGTATAAACCCAGTAGACTGCATGCATTACATTCACCTTGATGAAAATGCTAAATCTACTAGGGAAATGCAACGTCTGTTAAATCCTAATGTAAAAGAAGTTGTTAGAACGGAAGTCCTTAAACTGTTAGATGCAGGTATCATTTACCCCATTTCTGATAGTTCATGGGTCAGTCCTGTGCAAGTGGTCCCTAAAAAGTCAGGAGTCACAGTAGTTACCAATGCTGATAATGAATTGATACCCACTAGCGTGACTACAGGATGGCGTGTATGCATTGATTGTAGAAAGTTAAATTCTGTCACACGTAAAGACCATTTTCCTTTACCATTTATTGATCCAATGCTTAATAGATTAGCAGGCCATGAATTTTATTGCTTTCTAGATGGCTACTCAGGATACAATCAGATTCCCATAGCACCAAAAGATCAAGAGAAAACCACTTTCACTTGCCCTTTTGGCACTTTTGCATATAGGAGGATGCCATTTGGATTATGTAATGCACCTGCTACATTTCAACGTTGTATGTTAAAACAATTTTTCTGATATGGTTGAACGATTTTTTGAGGTCTTTATGGATGATTTTTCTGTATTTGGTGACTTATTTGATAAATGTTTACATCATTTGATGAAAGTTTTACAGAGATGTATCGAGAAAAATTTGGTCTTAAATTGGGAGAAGTGTCATTTCATGGTAAAACAAGATATAGTTCTCGGTCACATCATTTCATGCAAAGGTATTGAGGTTGACAAAGCCAAGGTGGATCTCATTTCCAATCTTCCTCCACCTAAAACAGTCAGAGAAGTAAGATCTTTCCTTGGGCATGCTGGTTTTTATAGACGTTTCATTAAGGATTTTAGCAAAGTTTCTAGACCCTTATGCAATTTACTTGCTAAGGATGTACATTTTGTCTTTGATGATTCATGTCTTGTAGCATTTGAAAAGCTAAAGGATTGTTGACGTCATCACCCATCATTCAGCCACCAAACTGGAGCTTACCATTCGAACTCATGTGTGATGCATCTGATTATGCAGTAGAAGCAGTATTAGGACAAAGAGTAGATCGAATTCCCCATGTTATTTACTATGCTAGTATGACATTAAATGATGCACAGTTGAATTATTCAACTACTGAAAAAGAAATGCTAGCAGTAGTGTTTGCATTAGAAAAATTTCGATCTTAACTCATTGGTTGTAAAATTATTGTATTCACAGATCATGCTGCTCTGAAATATCTTCTCACAAAGAAAGATGCAAAAGCTAAACTAATTCGTTGGGTGTTGCTTTTGCAGGAATTTGACTTGGAATTCAAAGATAAGAAAGGGACCGAAAATATTGTGGCTGATCATCTCTCTCGTCTCCACTTCGACACAATCACAGAACTCTTAACATTAAATGAGTCATTTCCAGATGAACAATTAATGAGTGTGGAAGTATTACCTTGGTATGCTGATATAGTTAATTATCTTGTTACAGGTAAACTTCCAGAGCATTGGACCAAGAAGGATAAGGCTAAATTCTTTGCAGAAATCAAGAATTTTTTCTGGGATGACCTCTATCTGTTCAAGTATTGTGCAGATCAAATTATTAGATGATGTGTCCCAGAGAATGTATTTCAGAACATTCTTTTATTCTGCCATGAACAAGCTTGTGGAGGCCATTTCAGCGCAAAGAAAACAGCGACTAAAGTTCTACAATGTGGTTTCTATTGGCCAACTATATTTCGAGATGCTTACACCTTTTGTTCTTCATGTGATAGGTGTCAACGAATGGGGAGCATTACATGAACATTACATGAAGGAATATGATGCCACTAAATCCAATTTTAGTGGTTGAGATTTTTGATGTGTGGGGTATCGACTTCATGGGACCCTTTCCCGTTTCTTTTGGCCATCAATACATTTTGGTTGCTATTGACTACGTTTCGAAATGGGTAGAGGCAATTCCATGCAGAACCAATGATCATAAAGTGGTGATAGGGTTTTTGAAGAGCAACATTGTTTCACGCTTTGGATTCCCTCGAGCAATAATCAGTGATGGTGGTGCCCACTTTTGCAATAAATCATTCAAAACACTTTTGACAAAGTACTCTATCACTCAGAAAGTGGCAACCCCGTATCATCCGCAAACCAGTGGCCAAGTTGAAATCTCCAATCGAGAAATAAAGCACATCTTAGAAAAGATCGTGAGACCGGACAGAAAAGATTGGTCATTAAGACTTGATGACGCGTTATGAGCATATAGAACGGCTTTTAAGACCCCGATTGGGATGTCACCCTACAGGCCAGTGTATGGAAAAGCTTGCCACCTACCTGTGGAACTCGAGCATCGTGCGTAATGGGCCATCAAGAAATTCAATTTTGACATGCAACAAGCTAGCTCAGAAAGACGATTACAACTGGCAGAACTTGAAGAAATTCACAACGATGCATACAAAAATGCCAAGGTTTTCAAGCAGCGAATGAAAGTCTTTCATGATAAGCAGATTATGAGAAAATCTTTCACTCCAGGTCAGAAAGTACTTTTATTCAATTCTCGTTTGCACCTATTCCCAGGTAAGTTGCGTTCTCGGTGTTCTGGCCCCTTCATTGTTCATACTGTTTTTCCACATTGGGCAATTGAAATTAAGGACACAAAGAATGGTGCCACGTTTAAAGTTAATGGTCAAAGATTAAAGCCATATCTAGAGTACCAACCACATGGAGAGGACACCGAAATAAATTTAAGTGACCCACCAGATTTGAATTGAGATTTTTCTTTTCGATGATTTGATTTATTTATTTATTTATTTTTCTTTTGCTAATTGAAATCATTTGTGCATAAGTGTGTTTGTTTAACTTCTTTTATCACTTTTAATCATGAGACAGTTCCTCTTGAACATCCTTAGACGACTTCAACGTGTCCAATCTCATCTTAGAGGCCAGATACGATTTTGTAAAACACATCGTATTTGGAAGCTACAACCACCGGAGTTAATATCCCACGTTGAGGAGTTAGAAAGCCAACTCAGAGACATTGAGAGAAGTGTCTACAACATCCAGTTGGAGCTTGAGGTAAATTCCATAAAAGGATGATTGTGATTTTCTTTGTGTGTTTTTGTTTATTACTCCATTTGTGTGTTTTAGTTTGTGTGTTCTAGTTTGTCACCCCGATTAAGTGGCGGATAACGGTACTCCGTGACAATCAAGTCGGTTACTTCAGTTTCCCACAATTACTGATCTTCTGAGGCGAATGTATGGACAGAAATGAGATCTTGGCAAAGCTTCATAATCGATTCCCTCTACTTCCTCAGAATGCCCTCCTTACAATCTATAAAGCTCGTTCCGAACGCATGTGATTGGTCATGAGGAATAACATACCTGCTGATATTCGCTGGTTAATCAAAGCTAAAGTACGAACGGCAGGTGAGTTACCTCCGAAATTTATTGCATACATGCCTGGTTATGGTAAAGAAAATTACATAAGAAAGCGAAGAGCTCGGAGAATCTCTGTTGCTTGTCATAAGTGTGCCAAAATGATATGCAATAAAAAACGATGTTCTTTAGGAATGGTGTCTGATAACAGAGAAGATAAGATTCAATTCATTAGGGTTGGCTTGAATAAGGAGTCATCGGATGATATCCTTTTGTCTTTTGAAACGCATCCCAGTGGATATGTGCAAGGAGCGATTCTCCAGTTATGGCCATCATTCCAGAAAGAGCATGCACGATACCGTCTCGGGAATCTGACTATAAACGATCCTGTTTGCCAGTTTATAAGAAAACTGGATGGGAAGCCTATCCTCGACCCATAGAGGCCGTTGAAGCCGTTTCTGAACGTAAAACCAGAGGAAGATGTGAGCTACAGTCGCAACTACTTGTAAATATCCTTTTACTTTACTATTGTTTTATTTCACTGTTGTTTTACCATTTGCATTATTGTCTTTAATAATTTTATATTTGTCATTACTTGCTTTTCTTTTTACTATTTCCTTTTTGACTCTCGAGCCATGTGCATTACACGATTAATTGACATAGATATGATACCTCATTCACAGCTGTGACCCACTGCCACCAAGATCCTTAAATATGATTCTTTTCATTTGCACTAACAAATTATTTTTTAAGAAGTATCCTAATGACAGCTACTCCCAATAAACAATTCAAGAACATTTGTGTGCTTTCTGGATTTAACTATGACAAATATAAAGAGTTCTTTGAGGTAGCCATTGATCTTGGTCGAAGCATAGCAGAGAGAAAATTACACTTGGTGTATGGAGGAGGTAACCGAGGGTTATCAAAATTGGTCTCAGAAGCTGCTTTTATCAGAGGAAGTCAAGTGTTAGGCATCATACCACAAGCCTTAAAACCTTTGGGCTGCTTGTCTGACTCACCGACTGGAGAAGAGTTAGTTGTCTCAGGTATGCAAGAAAGAATAACTGAAATGCTTAATCATGCTGATGCTTTTATTTTCTTACCAGGAGATCTTGCAACTCTAGAGGCACTTATCACATTAGCATCGTGGGCTCATTTACACATTTATCAGAAACCCATCGGTTTGTTAAACGTCAATAACTTTTATGATGGCTTTATCACATTTCTTAACCATTCAATAAAGAACTACTTCATTCCTTCCACTGTAAAAAAACTTTTTATTTGTGCTCACACTGCTAATGAGCTACTTGATCTGTTACAAGCTTATCGACCAGAGCCAGATCCCAAGACCTTGGTGTTGGAGTGTACAAATAACGATGGTAACAATAGCAGCAGTAAGAAGTACAAATTAGATTTAAATCTCCACCTGTAAATATTTTATTTTGTGTTGCACCACCCAGGTGATGTCTTCTAAACTCTACTTCTTTCCTTTAAAACATTGAGGACAATGTTTCGTTCTGGTTGGGGGGAGGGGATAGTTGACAATTGTGGAATGTTGGTTAAGTTTTTACTAATTTTTTGTTGTAGAAACTAACTGTTGCTAACTTTTTGTGTTGAAGATGGCTGAATATGGAGTGTAGTTACTCTAGAAACGCATCTTCTTAATTAAAAAAAAAGAAAAAAAAGGGAAAAAATAATAATGAAAAAAAATTTCTTATTTTTCGTGTGATCTTTCTAACTTTTTCCTTTTGACTTCTCCTTTATAAATATACATTTTCAAATTTTTGAGTCAAAGATGGCTGAATATAGAGTGTAGTGCCTCTAGAAACGCATCTTCTTCGTTAAAAAAAAAACATTTTATTTTTCTATCATTTTAAGCGTAACTTTTCCAATTAGTTTTTCTGCATCATTTTCACATTTCTGTATGCATATTTTCCTTTCATGTTTAGAATAGGTTGGGGGGTAGAATGTTGTTTTAAAAAAAAAATAGTGTGATTTTTTTTTTATTTTTGGATGACATGATGACTTTCGAATTTTAGTATTTGTATTATCTTTGGTCTTGAGTGATGTTACACTATGTTTGCTACTCTACATGTTGATGTCGGAGATAAATATGAGTTGCTTGAAAGAATTGACATGTCATAATGAATACCAAGTGAGCTTTTGAGCCTATTATTTTTCTTGCAGAGTAACCCTTTTTGCCCATCTTTCATACAACTTAGCAGTTTACTATTTTATATACGATCTCTATATTCTTTTGAATCAACCCTCTAAAAAAAATGGTTTTAAAAAAAAAAGTGCGTTGCTACATCTGAATGTCCATTTAACTAGTAGATATGGAGGATTATCTAGAGCCCTAAAAGATGATGGAAAGACCATCTTTGACCCGTTTGAGCCTTTCTAGCCGTCCTTTATGTGAAATATCTATAGTTAGCCCTTTTGAGCTTTTTATTAAAAAAAAAATTTTTTTTCTTTGTCAATTTATCATCTTGACCCACTCCAATTTGGAGTATTACCCGATATCTTACAAGTTCCATCACCTATTCATGTTTGAGAAAAATATAAATAATTATTTTGTTTAATAAAGTTGTGCAATACAAAAAAAAAGTAAAAAAAAAGAGAAAAAAAAGAAAAAAAATTCTCTAAAAAAACAAAGCAAAGAAAAAAAAAGAGAGAGATATATATAATTCAATAAGTGAAATGCATTTTTTTTAGTTTCCAAAAGATATTATTTTTCTCAAATATATATTTTGTTTTCTCTATTTTCCTTTCTTTGTTAGCCATGTCCCTAGCCTACGTTACATCCTAATAAAAGTCCTTCTTGATTTTAGGGAACTATAATCTAAAGTAGAAGTTAGTTATATGGGCTATAAAGATGTAGTAATGCATAAAAAAAAAAAAATAAATAAAAAAAGAAGAAAAAAAATATATTGGGTTGACTAATACTTTGTTTGACTTGAGATCGTGTTATTTCTAAGCTATGGGCATATTTCCTTCATCTTGGTGAGAGTGTGTGATAATGCTTGTTTATTATTTTCTCTCAATTTATCATTCATAGAAGTGACAATTTATATTGGGTTTAATTTCCTTGTGAGAGTGTCACTATTACCGGTGAGATTTTGGGGTTTGACATGTCATTTTTGAAAGTAGCTGTATCTACTTGGTTGATTCATGTGGATGGTTGATGTGAGTGTGATGTTTCTTTAGACTGAAGATAATACTTATACTTTTATTTGATTGCTATCATTAGTCTGATTGAATAAACAAGTTTGTTTTAAAAAAAAAAATAAATTTAGGGTTTGAATTTTATTTTCGCTTTATTTGCTAGGGACTAGCAATAAGCTGGTTGGGGGGTGTGTTGAGTGTTAGAAAGTGTATATTTATAAAGGAGAAAATCGTTATTTTACACTTTAAGTCTCACTAACATCTCTAATTTTATTTATTTAAGTCCCTTGTTATTTAATTATATATGTTTTGTTTTAATTAAGTATTTTTTGTATTTTAGGGGTATCATGGTCATTTCACAATGAACGAGATTTGGAATAGCAAAACGGACATCACTTTTGAACTCAGGACAGTCAAAAACCTTAAGAGGAGCATAAAAGGAAAAAAATGGCACTGTTCACATGTACGGAACTATTCACATGTACGGCGATCGTTTTCATGGGTATCGTTCACGACACTTTGCTCGAACGCGTTCTTGTTCAAAACCGTGTGCAAACCGTGTTCTTGTTCAAACCGCGTGGTCAAACCCGTGGTCAAACCGTGTTCTTTCATTCACATCGATGACGTGGCGCAATCATGTGCGTCCAAACTATTTTTAATCCGATGGCCATGATTCACTCAATGTATCTATAAAAAGGGGGCCTCCCCCCTAATTTGATACCCCTGAATCCATTTTTGAGATTAGTTTTCTGTAATTCCTTCTCCATCTTGTATTTCTGTGTATTTTAATAAATTTCCATTTTACCCTTAGTTCAATTATGAGTGGCTAATTTTTTTTCAAGCTTGGGTTGAAGGTGAAGTCTCAACATGTGTCATGGGCTTTATTTGGTAAATTTATTTTCCCTTTCCCTTTAATTTCTGTGGAGGTTTTGACTTTTCGTCTACAAATAATAATAATCTTGTCTAGTTACCGCCTTGGTTTTACCGGCACCCTAGTATAAGGTTATTATTATTTGGCACGATAAGCCCTTAGCACCATATTGACTAGAGCGTGGTTCATGAGGTGTGGATTCCCCCTCATGATTTAATTGGTATTAATAAGGATTATTTAGCCCATGATGCATGTTGATATGAATCTAGATACCCAAGTACTTTATCTCAATAGTTTTTAGTTGAATTATTTCTGCCAATCCAATTTAAATTCCAGCATCATCTAAATCACTTCCACACAAATCCAACCACTCATTTACATAATTAATTGTACATATAATTAAAATCCACCTCGTGGGATCAACACTCAACACCATTAATTTATTCTACAATAGATTCGTGTGCTTGCGAGTTCAACAAAATTTGCACAACAACGATCTGCATAACTCTTTTGTCTACTCTGAGCTGTTTGAAGATGTTCTCTAATCAACTTGATTTTATCTACAGTAATCTGTACCAATTTTGGACCCAAAAGTTTTCTTTCACCAACCTCATCCCAGTAGATTGGGGACCTACACTTTCTTTTATATAATGCCTCAAACGGTGCCATGCCGATACTTGAGTGGAAGCTATTGTTATAAGCAAACTCGATCAACATTAGATGTTCTTCCCAACTACCACTCAAGTCTAGTACACTGGCCTTAGGTCCGGGAACAGCACTGGTCTCTAATGGATTAGCCAATAAGTAACACAAAAAGCCCAAAGCCATTGACAGTGCATGTCTATATATTGACCGATTCTCGTGCTTCGTAACGAGCAAAATCCTATTTCTTTAAAGTGAATTCCTGCCCTTTTGGGGATTTTGTAATGAATCGAAAGACTGAATCTTCCAAACCGAAAGTACATACATAGACACTGGAAGTCCATAAAGCCTTACTATCTCTTTAATGAATAACTTAGCTAGTTGTCCTAAGATGTTTGTACTCCTTCTTGCCAAGAAATGCACTGATTTCGTCAATCGATCAACAATTAACCAAATGCAGTCACATCCCCTCCTAGAACGAGGTAATCCAGAGACAAAATCCATTGTTATGTGTTCCCATTTCCATTACGGAATATGAAGTGTTTGTAAAGTTCTAGCTGGTCTTTGATGTTTAATCTTCACTTGTTGGAAAACTAAACATCGAGACACAAAAGCAGCAATATCTCTCTTAATATTCCTCCACCAAAAACTCTGCTTTAGATCACGATACATCTTAGTACAACCAGGATGCATACTATAAGGTGACTCATGAGCTTCTTTTCAGATCTCTGCCTTTATCTCTTTATCTGCTAGCACGCAAAGCCTTTGTCCTACCCATAATACATCTTCATTGTCAAGTCTGAAATTGGGTTGATATCCTTTGTTTACCTCTTCACGGATTTTATTGAGTTCCATGTCGTTCTTTTGAGCTATCTTAATTTTATCAACTAGAGTGGGTTGGACTATTAAATATGCTAACAAGTCTGCTTGCCCATGAGTAACTACCTCGATCCCACATCTCCTCAAGTCCTTTACCAAAGGAGTTTGCATGGTGGTCAGATGTGCCATGCACCCAGACGATTTCCTACTCAAGGCGTCAGCTACCATATTTACCTTTCATAGATGGTAATTAATAGAGCAGTTAAAATCCTTCACCAACTCCAACCATCTTCTCTACCTCAAATTCAATTCTTTCTGAGTAAACAAATACTTTAAACTCTTATGATCGGTAAAGATCTCACAAGTCTCCCTATATAAATAATGTCTCCAGATTTTTAAAGCAAACACTAGTAGCCAACTCCAAATTATGAGTCGGATAGTTTTGTTTGAAGCTCTTTAACTACGTAGAAGCATTGCTATAACCATACCATGACGCATTAGAACACAACCCAATCCCTTTCTAGAGGCATTACCGTAAATTAAAAAACCTTCACCTTGAGAGGGAAGAGTTAAAATAGGAGCAGATACCAAACAACTCTTGAGCTCTTGGAAGCTCTTTTCACATGCCTCATCACAAGTGAACTTTACGTCCTTCTTAGTCAAATTAGTCAATGGTACTGCTATACTAGAAAATCCCTTCACAAAGCGTCTATAATAACCTGCCAATCCCAAGAAACTCTTTACTTCAGTCACATTAGATGGCCTTTTCCAATTCATAATAGCCTTTACTTTGGCTGGATCTACTGAAATACTATCCTTTATCACAATATACCCAAAAAATGCCACATGATCAAGCCAAAACTCACACTTCTTAAACTTTGCATACAACTTCTTCTCACACAATGTTTTCAACATAATCCTTAGATGCATCTCATGCTCCTATTTACTCTTAGGGTAAACTAATATGTCATCGATAAAGACAATGACAAATTGATCAAAATAAAGTTGGAAAATCCTATTCATCAAATCCATGAACGCTGCAGGAGCATTAGTTAACCCAAAAGGCATAACTAAGAACTCATAGTGTCCATAACGAGTTTGGAAAGTTTTCTTCGATACATCCTCACTTTTAACTTTTAATTGATGATAGCCAGATCGTAAATCAATTTTTGAAAATATCGCTGCTTCTCGTAATTGATCAAAGAGGTCATCAATTCGAGGAAGAGGATATTTATTCTTGACAGTAACCATGTTCAACTATCGTTAATCGATACACAACCTCACTAAACCATCTTTCTTCTTTACGAACAAAATGGGAGCACCCCAAAGCGACACACTAAGATGAATAAAACCCTTATCTAGTAACTCTTGCAGCTGGACTTTCAGTTCTTTCAACTCAACAGGTGCCATCCGATATGGTGCCTTAGAAATAAAGGTAGTGCCAGGAACTAGTTCTATAGTAAACTCAACCTCTTGATCCGAGGGTAGTCCAGGAAAATCTTCAGGAAACACATCAATAAACTCTTTTACAATAAGTATGTCTTTAAAGCATACCCCATCGGAATGGTCAGCAACTACATATGCTAGAAATCCTTCACACCCTTTTTTTTAGCATTTTTGCTTCCTTAACCATAGAAATCAAACCTCTACAACTTCTATGATTCCCTCGAAAATGAAACTCCTCCTCGCCATGTAGGCGAAAAATAATTTTCTTAGCAAAACAATCTATTGAAACATGGTAAGGTCCTAACCAATCCATCCCTAAAATCAAATCAAAATCGTGTATCTTTAAGGGTAGGAGATCCATAAGAAATAAATAACGGTAAATAATTCATAGTTAAAGGTCATGCTAGTGCATAAAGTACTGAATAACCAAAAAGTATTGAATAAGTAGTATAACTAAGAAAAGTTAGTTATTATCAACAAGAGCAAACAAATATTTCATTCTACGTTAATACAAAAAATCCTATACCAAAGAGTTATTACAAAGTCAAAAGCAACCAAAAAATCAAAATGACCAAAATAGAATTACTAATTATAAATGAGTACCTCTCGCCATAAAGATCTATTCACTCTATTAACCTCAATAAAGCCTACAGAGTCTCATGCCTTCATTTTATAGCGACGAAGTTCATAGGTTTACTAAATGGGATAGGAAAAGGATCTAATTCTACTTTTCTTTTCTTAGTCGTAACTCTAGCTGTCCCATTTTCCTTAAGAGTTTTATGAGGTAGATTATTTAAGCATGAAGAAATCCATCCTTTGCTATAGTAGGGCTTAAATCAAGGTCTTGTCCAAATAGGCAATGTATTACAAGCTTATTTTTATTAGCTCCCTTGCCATAAACACGTAGTCCTTGTATAGCTCCATTGAAATTCTTCTTTGATGCTCTAGGTCTTGGAAGAGTATCTCTGTAGACAATTCTAGTCCATCTATGTCTATCATCCATTCGCTGCTTAAGAAGTCTTCTAAGATCTTTGATAAGGACTTCATTTAAGATAAACTGCTCGGTCCTGTCAATTTCTATCAATCTCTTATTCTTAACACTTTTCATATCCATAATGTTCTTTTTCATGTCTACAAAACAAGTGTAATTAATTCTATTAGACATTCTAATTAAACCTTAAAAGAAAGTCTACAGAATCCTAACCTAGTGCTCTGACAATCTAATTAGGCCTTAAAAGAAAGTCTACAGAATCCTAACCTAGTGCTTTAATACCATAATTGTAAAACCCCAAGTCTAACATGTACAGAGCACGTGAAGAGGAGATTACTCACAAATCATAATCTCTACTCATAAATTACCAACTAAAATACTTCAAAATTTTATTCAAATAAGATGACAAGCTCAAAAGTCTGAACACATTTATACTTATAATAATATCAAAGTACTTATACATATCCAATATACTAGTAATGAAGTTACTTACCTCGGGAAAAGAATTCGAACTACGCAACTCTAAGCCTTTAAGAGCCTTAAACACTTCCAATACCTTAAATAAATACAAAATACAACTATTAATAACTCAGTCTAAGAATCTGCTCTTCTAATTCATTCCCAAATAGGTTCAGAATTTTAGTTCTTAATCTAAAACTCAAAATGACATAATATTCTATGGGACCATTCTGGATATTCATGGGTACCTCACATAAATTTTTCAAGTGGATCCGATACCAAAAACATTTTCAAAACTATTTATTACTCAACAAATGCGAAATTGTTTCACAGTATCTTAACTGAACAGAATGTGTACTGAGATTTTTATAAAATCAGATACTAATCAGAAAATTCTGAAATTAAAACGTGGAATACTAGACAAATTTATGAATTCCTATATAAAATTTCAGAATATTTCGAGTTCATTTAATAGCAGAAATAAGTTGGTAAATTAGATCGTCTTGCTGGAATCACAATTTTCTAATGTATTAGTGTATGATTCAAAAATCAATATAAAATTGAAAACAAGGTTAAATCTTATAAAACAAAATTTAATCAATAAGCCTACATGTCTAGTTTTCAAAATATAAAGTTCTTGAGAAAAATCATTTGGAAAATGTATATTTGAATTCGAGATACTCATATTGTCCAGAATTTATTCAGTGTGCTTAAAGCCCCAAGGATTGATTATTAAAACCCATAATAAATCAGAACCCTAAACAGAACCTAAACTTAGCTTAAATCATGTATTATAATCTGTATCAATCATGCTGATATAAACCCTAGATAGAGTGATTAGAAATCTTGTGGAGAATAAAGAGAGTAAACTTACCAATTGCTTTGATCTCTCTTAAGCAAATGTTTTAATTCGTAGGTTGGATTGAAAATGAAAGGGGTTAGGGGGTATTTATAGGATTCCTTAAGGCTAATGGATGGCTAGGATTTTGCCATCATAACTCTTGATCAATAGTTGAGATTATTCTTCATAAATACCTTACTAATTTCTAGAATTCTTATCTATCTCTACAACTTCTCTTACTTCATCACTTACGTCATTGCTTATGCCATTATTACTTAGTCATTGCATCATCACTTATGTCATTACTTCTCTTATAATTAAATATTAAATATTATTAATATTATTTTAATACTTAAAAGGGTATGTTAGCTCAAAATAAATTCTACTATATTTAGGTGAGAGAACTGAACCTTACAGATATTATCCCTCCTCTCCACTTCACGACTTTCTCTGTTTCTCACCCAACAACAGTGACATTTGCAGATCTAGTCACATATTCATATCCAAAAAAAGTTAATAAAACCAAATACTATTAATAATCTAATACAGTTATAATAAGCAAAGCAACCATAAAATTGCAAAAGATTAAAGAGTTATTTAAAAAAAAAACTCATTTAAAAAAAAAGGAGAGAAAGTAGAGCAAGTGAGTTGCCTGGCTAGCTAGCTGGCTGGCGAGGGAGTGATGGAAGGAACGGTAGTGCCAGGTCGGTAGTATCAGCCACCGGTAGATGGAGTTAAGATTTGGGTGTGTGGGTTTGTTTGTTAGTGGTTTTGTACAGCTGAATGTGAGAGAATGGTGCAGTGGTGCAGTGGTGCTAGTGCAAACATTTGTGCTCTAGGTATACATATGTTGTAGTGAAATTACAAAAATACCTTAATATCGGTTCGGTTCGGTTCAGATTTTAAAATTTTTTATTCGAAAACTGAATTGAATCGAACCATTTGGTTCGGTATTTATAATTTTGGATTTTTAGCTTTAAAAAAACTGAACCGAAACTGAAAAAATCTAAACCGAACCGATTCTTTTTTATTTTGGTTCGGTTTTGCCCACTCCTAAGCAACATCTGATTACACCAAAAAATGAGCTTACAATACATGAAGTACACTAAATCAATGCCAGTTGATTTTACATTGATTGATGACGTGGCAGCACTTTATTGGACCGAACAACGAACATACATTACATGAAATTCACTGAATCACAGCCTTGGTAACATGTTCCATTCAATCATAGTTTGCAATGTGGTGTAATCCTGAGTAGCCGAGTAGTTTTCATTTGATGGCCATAATTTACTCGTATCTATAATAGGGGACCTCCAAATTTGATAGCTCTAAATTCAAATTTGATCTCCATTTTGTGTGATTCTCATCTATGCTGTACTACCTATGTATTTAACAAAATTTCTATTTTACCCTTAGTTCAATTATGAATGGCTAATTTAGTTTCAAGCTTGAGTTGAAGGTGAAGCCTTAACATGATGCATGGGCTTAATTTAGTAAGTTTATTAACTCTCTTTGATTTGTGTGGATTTTTTTGACTCATCGTTGATAGATAGTAACAATCTTGTCTAGATTCTGCACGATATGCCGGCTCCCTAGTGCAAGATCATTACTGTTGGCACAATGAGCACTTTACACTATATTTATTAGCGAGAAACTCTCCTCTTGTATTATTGGTTCACCCTGACTCAGTGTTGACAAAGAATGCGTTTAATTTATTTAGTGGATGGTCTTGCCACCTTGTCGACAATGGATTATTATCATCTAGTATAATGTGTACTTGGCACCACATTGAGTAGACGATTATTTCCACATAGAACAATGAATGTTTGATACCATATTTACCAGAATGAAGACAATAAGGAGTGGAAATATCTCTTCATAAATTAATTGAAACTAAAAATGAATATTAAGCCTATGGTGAAGTTTTGAGTGTGAATCTAGAGACTCATCATTTGAATTATTTTATCTCTAATTTATTCTTACCATCTTTTTATTTAAGTTCTAGTACTGCTTAGAAATCAAATTCGACCAATTACCATATAAACCTGGAAAATTATATTTACACATAATTAATCTAGGGCAATTATCCACCGACCACCTATTTTTTTCACACTTTTTCAAAATACATAATTCTTAATTTTTTTTGAACTCCACTTGAAGTTATATTATTTTGCACCAGTCCACTTCTGTCTCTAAATTGCTAAGAGAACTAATAGAATATTATCTAAATGACTTTTTTACCCATAAATATGAAAGGGTAATTATCCATCAACCACCTTTTTTTTGTATTTTTTCAAAAATACACAATTCTTAATTTTTTTTGATGAACTCAACTTAAAGTTATATTGTTTTGCACTTGTCCTCTTCTATCTCCAAATAATGTCATTATGAAATGATATTATTTCATAATGTATTTTTTTCAAAAATACACAATTCTTAATTTTTTTTTTGATGAACTCAACTTAAAGTTATATTGTTTTGCACTTGTCCTCTTCTATCTCCAAATAATGTCATTATGAAATGATAATTTTACCCTTACAATGTCAGTAAAGTTCTAACAGTGTTGTAACGGGAGTGAACTAGTGAAAAAATATTAGCTTCAGGTGGAGCACTGTAAAAAAAAAATTTGTGTATTTTTGAAAAAGATATAAAAAAAAGGTGGTCGGTGGATAATTGCCCTTAAATCTACCTCCTCGTACGATCGACACCTGCAACCATTAATCCATGTTACAATAGATTCATGCATTTATGAGTACAAGAAAATTTGAACAACAAGGTTTTTGGCACTGTTACAGGGAAGGAAGGTCATTTTAATTTGTGGAGTTAATTCTCTTTGTAAATATTATGTATAAAACTTTATGTGTAGGTTCTGAGTATGTTTTCATTGTAAATATGTAATAACCTAATAAGGTCAGTATTGTAACATCTCCTCTCTCTTTTTTATTTTCATTAGCCTTATTTTTTTAATTTCTTGCATGCACTTTCTAAGGTCACAATCACATAATCTAGAACCGATAGACCTTGAATTGGAAAAACACTTCCCACTCATAGACATATTGTATTAGAGGTTAAAATTGAGGATAAAATTGAAATGGATTTGAAACAACAATCACAAGCACAAGAGAGGCCATTTAAGGATGGACTACTTCAGTCCATTAGCTAATTGAGCACGTCATGCATAATATACCTAAATGTAGTTGCTAGGAGTTTCGAGTTAAAACGTCATGTGCTAAATTATCTTCTAACATTCTATGGCTTGGAAAACGAAGACGCGTATAATTATTTGAATGATTTTCATGCTGTTTGCCAAACTTTTAAATATGAAAATTTTACATATGAAGATAGTAAGTTAGATTGTTTTCATTTTCTCTAAAGGATTGAACTCATTCTCGATTTAATACATTGCCTGCTAATTAGGGCTGGGCATCAGATCGAATTTGGATTTAATCAATAATCTGATCGGATATAATTTGTGTCATCCGATCGGATTGGATTCGGATCGATCAGAACAATCTAATCAGATTACACTTATATATTAAAAAAAATTAAATTAAGTAATTAAAATATAAAAACAGAACCTAATGTCTTCAGATATTTCCACTCATCTTCATCATCAATATTTCTTCAAATTATCAAAAATTTCAAGATCTAATAGCTCTCAAATAACAACAACAGCAATGGCTATCTCCTTCAACATCAACCATCATCATCAAGCCTCATCTTCCTCACTCTCTCCCTTCGCCTCTTTCCTTCCCTCATTTGCTTCTCTTTCATTTTCCTCCACGTCCTCTCCATCCTCAGCATCACCTCCCTCTCTGTCATTATCTCTCCTCTAACAAGCACTACGGCACCGACATGGTCTTCACAGTCATCACCGATATCTTTCAGAGCTCTGCTCCGTCATGGTGCTCTCCCAACGACACTGTCATTCTCAAACTTGTATTCTTTCTGTTTTAATCTTTTTCTTAGAATGGGTTATGGTTGCACTTTGAATGGGTTATGGTTGCACTTTCTTTCTTAGAATGGGTTATGGTTGCACTTTCTTTCTTGTTGATGTACCATGCTTTTGTTGATGATGTAATGGTGGAGCCGCCAGCGCCAGTAGGTTTCAGATGTAAGGTCCAAAAGCATCATTTAAACCAGTCAAACTCACCCAAATCCGAACTCAATCTGAACTAATCCAAATCCGAATTAATCCAAAATATTCATCCGATCCGAATCTGATCTGAACTATTTTGGATTTGATTTGATATTCGGATTGGAATCAAATGAATTTTTTTCTAATCCGAATTATCTGAAATTCGATCTGATTTGGATATTGCCCACCCATACTGCTAATAGTATCACATAATGGGAATAAGTAATAATAAAGTTTTTAAATAAGTACTTCTCAGCATATAAAACCAACATTATTCATAGAGAAATCCTAGAGTTTTTGAAGCATGAGAGCCATTCAACGGGGTACTCTTGAAATGGCACCAATGTCAATACTTCTTAGAAAGACTATTGCCACATGTGCAAGAATGGTTAATGGTGATAAGTGGAGGTGAGCAATTTCTTAAAAACATAAAAAAATTAGGATCTCTTCTGGTGACAAGCAAACAATGCTTAGCAGCGAAGCTAATCATTCAGGAATATGAGAAAAATCAAGGGAGTAACTAAAGTCCATGTCGACGAGTCAAGATCGGAAAGCAAGGAAGATATAGTTAATGGACTTTCTCGTCAAATGGCATCATTGATGGCTGCCAAATCAACAAAGCCACATGCTTATAATCAATATGACTTTGATTAATACTCCATATCAAGCCAATGCCATTAATAAGATGAGAAGGTAGTCGAACTACAGCCCTCATTACATTACTTATAATCTTGGATGAAAAGATCATCCCAACTTTTCATAATCTCACGGATTCCAACAATATAGAATAGTAGCTCCAGCTCCCCCAATACAACTAGTTTGTCAACTTCTTCAAATCTCTTTACCACTATTTAAACAGTACAAACAGAATCAGGGCTACTTATAAATCAAACCACAAGAAGAGAGACTCCAAAATTTTAAAAATATGACTCAACCTATACTGGAACAACAAAATCACACCATTGACGAGCTATAGATTGAGATGAGACCTGGTACACATTTACAAGCCCAATTGATTTAGAACCTCAGAAAGATGGTGGGTTAACTTGTTTATTCAGTTCAAACCTTGGTAATGACTGTTACGAAAGACAAATTCCTAACCTAGCCAATGCCCAATCTAAAGGGAATACATGAAGTTAGTATTGATTCACCCAAACAGTATGAAGAGGTAAAAGCCTTCTAACCTTGTAAAAAGGTAAAAAAGTCGACAACAAAGTGTAAATGTCGGTGAAAAATACAACTCAAGTTGCACCATTTGTTAACATGTATGTGTCTATAATGATGATTTTGATGATAATAAATAAGATTAAAAATAATTAAGTTTTTAAAAGCTCAAATTATTTTTCATACATTTTAAATAAATTTCTATTTTGATAACATAAAGATTTTATTTTTAATGGAAAAGTGATTTCATGAAATTGGTTGTTTTTCAAGTTTATGGTCTAATTGAAAAAGTTTTGAAAGCTTTGAAATCAACTAGTATTTTTTCAAAATGCTGGAAATGAATTATTTGTAAAGTTTTATAAAATTTGACCATAGTACAATTATAAAAAGTTTTTGGATAAAACTATAATTTTTGAAAATAGTTTCACTATAGTAATCACTTTAGCAAGCGGCTAATTATTTAAGAGATAACGGCTAACTGTCTTTGAACAGAATTAAAGATTAGTTTCTGGACACTGACTGCAAACTGACATCTAGAAGGCGATGATTTGATAATTTGAAATTATAGCAGAACAGTCACTTGCTCAAGTCCAAACGGCAATCCGATAAAGGGTAACGACGATCCGATTATGTGCAGAAAGTCAACAACGGTTAGTTTTCAACTCCAACTATAAAATGACTCAATCAAATTCAAATCTAGACAGTCTAAGAGTTATTATTGAGCTTTCTCCTGAGTATACAACCATTATTGAGCTTTAAACTTGTTCTTGTTTCATTGATTCATGTTTTGAGCTTTCATTTGTAACCATATACATTGTGTGTAAGAAAATTCATTTGTAATATTTATTTTTGAGTGATTGTAAGTATTGGGATACATTTGGGTTAAGAGATTGAGAATAATCTCTTGTTGTAAAGGTCTGTTGACACCTTGGAAGTCAATTGTAAGATTTGTTGAAGCCTTAGAAGCTCACTTAATGAAATTCTCAAGCCCAATGAGCTTAGAGGCGTGAATGTAGGCACGGTTGGCCGAACAAAGTAAAAATCGCATGTTTGCTTTCTCTTACCCTATCTCTTTATTTTTCATTGCACATTAATTTGTTTATTTCGAATTTGGTTGCCTTATTTAAATTGTATTAAGTTTTAGTTGTTTAAATTTTTAGAATCCCAATTCACCCACCTCTTAAGTTACCTAGTTAGTATTTCACCATTAGATTCTGAAGAATCATCACCAAAAGAGAAAGAAAAAAGTAGAATATGAGAATATGTCCCTAAAGCCCTATTCCTTTAAAGGTTAGCTAAAACAAAGAAGGAAAATTCTTCCGATGAGATTATAGCGATCTTTAAATAGGTAAGTGTTAATATCATTTTTCTTTACATTATAAAATAAGTGCCCTCTTATACCAAGTTTCTTAACAACTTTTGAACTAAAAAGCATTCATGTTCAAAAGAATGTCTTTCTAACAAAAAACATTAGTTCTATACTCCAACACAAAACTCCTAAAAAATTCAAAGACCCAGCCTCCTCCACTATCTCATGTAGTATTGGGAACTACATATTTGAGAATGCTTTATTGGACTTAGGAGCCAATGTAAATCATTTGTCATACCTAGTATTTTTTAAACTTTGATTAAGAGAATTACAACCAACTCCAGTTGTGTTGTAGTTTGCAGATTGATCTATGAAAATACCTCACGGTATTATAGTGGACATGCTTGTCTAAGTAGAAAGGTTTTATTTTCTTGTTGACTTTATTGTGATTGACACTCCACCAGTGCATGACTCAAGGAAGCACACCCTCATTATTCTAGGTCAACCTTTCCTGACAATTGTCGATGCTTACATTCATTGTAGAACTAAAAATATAAAGTTGTCGTTTGTTAACATGATTATGAAGTTGAATATCTTTAACATTACCAAATAATCTCACGATGGAGATGAAGGAATTGTTGATATGGATTTAATTAGTGAATTAGTTGATCATACTTTTCCTTCAAACCTTAGTGATGATCCTTTACAAACCTATTTAACTCACTTTGGTTTGAATTTTGATATTGACAGATCAATGGACGAAGGTCAATACCTTATCCAATTCTTTACCATTATTGGATACTAAGAAATAGAGGAATTGGCACCATCGAGGAAAAAACTCAGGTTATTATCGAAATCACCACCAAAGCTTGAGTTCAAACCACTACCCAACATTTTGTAATATGCATTATTGGGAGAAAGAAACACGTTACCAGCAATCATTTCATCTTCTCTTGATAAAAAGCAAAAAAGTAAGTTGTTGGGTATTTTAATAAACCATAAACAAGTATTATAATGGACCATAGCTGACAGAAAAAGTATAAACCTAGTAGATTATATGTCTTACATTCATCCTGACGAAAATGTTAAACCTACTAGAGAAATGTAGCATTGATTGAATCCTAATATGAAAGAAGTCGTTATAGTTGATGTCCTTAAACTATTAAATGTAGATATAATTTATCCTATTTGTGATTATTCATGAGTTAGTCTTGTACAAGTTTTTCCCAAAAAGTAAGAGTCATAGTAGAAAGTTGTGATTATTCATGATTATTCAACAACGATAGTGAACTAATACCCATTGGAGTAAGTATAAAATGGCTCATATATATTGATTATAGAAAGTTGAATTTTGTCATATGAAAAAACTATTTTCTTTTACCATTTATTAATCAAATACGTAATAGATTAGTAGGTCCTAAATTTTATTGCTTTCTAGATCGTTACTTAAATATAACCAAATTCTTATAGCACAAAAAGAACAAGAGAAAAACCATTTTAGCTTGCCCTTTTAGCACTTTTATATATAAGAAAATGCCATTTGGATTATGCAATGCACTTGCCACATTTCAACAATGCATGTTAAACATTTTTTTTGGATATGGTTGAACAATCCTTGAATTCTTTATAGATGAATTTTCTATTTTTGGTGATTCATTTAATCAATTTTTGTATCATCTAACATCAGTTTTGCAAAGATATATAGAGAAGAATTTAGTCTTGAATTAGGAGAAGTATCATTTCATAGTAAAACAAGGTATATTCTTTAGTCATGTCACTTCGAACAATGGAATTAAGATTAGTAAAGCCAAGGTGGATCTCACTTTTAATGTTCGTCTGCCTAAAACAATTAGAGAAGTAAGATTTTCTTTAGGCAAGCTATTTTTTTAGACGTTTCATTAAAATTTTAGCAATAACTCTAGATTGTTATGTAATCCACTTATTAATAATGTATTTGTTTCTTTAATGATTCATGTCTCGAGGCATTTTAAAAATTAAAGTAATTGTTGACCTCATCTCTCATCATTTAGCTCTTAAGGTGGAACTTACCTTTTGAGCTCATGTATGATGCATCTGATTATGCAATAAGAGCAGTATTATGATGAAAACCTAATCAAATTACCTATATCATTTACTGCGGCAGTATGACAATGAATGATGTACAATTGAATTACACAACCACTAAAAAAAAATGCTAGCATTAATGTTTGCATTAGAAAAATCTTGATCTTATCTCATAAGATGTAGAATAATTGTGTTCACAGATTGTGTTGCTTTTAAATATCTTCTTATAATGAAAGATGCAAAGGCCAGACTAATTCACTGGGTGTTACTTTTGTAAGAATTAGAACTTGAGTTGAAAGATAAGAAAGACATAGAAAATGTAGTGGTAGATCATCACTCTCACCTTAATTTTAACATAATTCTATAACTATTACCATTAAAAGAATCATTTTTAGATTAACAACTAATGAGTGTGGAAATACTACCATGCTATGTGGATATAATTAACTATCTTGTTAGAGGTCAACTTCCAGAGCATTAGACTAAGCAAGACAATGCCAAATTTTTGTGGAAATAAAGAATTTCTTTTGGGACGATCCTTACTTGTTAAAATATTTCCCAAATCAAATTATCAAACAATGTATTCCAAAAAGCGAATTTCAAAAAATCCTTTTATTCTACCATGAACAAACTTGTTGAGGCTATTTTAGTGTTAGGAAAATGACTATTAAAGTTTTACAATATGGTTTCTATCGGCCAACTTTATTTCGAGATGCTTACATTTTTTATTCTTCATGTGATAGGCATCAGCGTATGGGAAGTATTACATGAAGGAACATGATGCCACTAAATCATATTCTGATGGTTGAGATTTTTGATTTGTGGGATATTGATTTCATGTGACCATTTCCTCCTTATTTTGGCCATTAATGCATATTGACTACTACAGACTACATATCCAAGTAGGTAGAAGCAATTCCTTATAGAGCCAATGATCACAAGGTAGTGATGAGATTTTTGAAAAGCAACATTATTTCATGCTTTGGATTCCCTTAGGTGAAAATTAATGATGTAGGTACTTATTTTTGTAGCAAATCATTCAAAAATCTTTTGGAAAAGTACTCTACTGTACAAAATATATTCTACTCGTAAGCGCATGAATCTATTATAATATAGATTTATGGTGGCGAGTGCCGATCCCATGAGGAGGTAGATTTAATTATACATCGGGTTAATTTTCTACATGTGTCTGTGAATTGGCTGGAGATGATTTTTGTGTAATACTAAGATTTAAAATAAAAGTGATGAGAAAAAATTAAGAATGTAAACAATTTAAATGAAACAATTGAGTCTCAAGATTGACACTCAACCCTTCCTCATGGGTTTAATATTTCTTTTTAGTTCCAATTAATTTATAAGGGGGTATTTTCACTCCTTATAAGCCTTACTCTAATAAATATGGTATCAAGCACTTAGTATGCCAGAGGGTAATAATCTTCTACTAAGTGTGGTGTTAAGTACACATTGTGCCAGACAATAATAGTCCTTCTGTCGACAACGTGTAAAAGATGTGCACTAAATAACTTAGATGCACTCTCTTTTAATACTGAATCAAGACGACTCACAAATACTAGAGAGGAGTCTCTTTCTAACCAAATTGAAATTAATTTATAAAACCGAAAATTCTATTCTTCCCCTTTGCCACTCAATCATCAATTTACAGTTCAACAAACCTTCTTTGTAATCAACGATGTTTGACATAATGATTATGGGGTTTGGTTAAAATAAAGTAATATTTTCGTATTTACCATTTCATCGATATTTCTTCCTTTGGCAGCATGTTTATTTATAATGTATTACTAACCAACTCTAAGCATTTTATGCGAACACTCTCTGTTTGGTTAAGCATGAGGCCCAATTATTAAGTAAGGGTTCATGCAAGCTCAATCAACTCTCACCGTTTTACACAAATACCCTCTACTTACTTATGAAAGAGACCTAGTTACGAAGTGAGAGTGTTTTGTTTCTTTTTTTTTCTCTTTCCTTTAGGTGAAATGACTGCGGCCTTTGGTTATTACTTACGGATGAAATGACAGGACTAGGTATTATAAAATCTTAACTTCACACCACCACTAGTAGTTGTGTGTGCGTGTCTAGAATGGTCAGTTGAATCTCTCAAGATGGCAAAGGTAGACAAAAGGGTCAATTAATAATATCGAAATAGAGAATTCTAAAATATAGTTTTTTTTCAATTATTATTGTTTAGACTCCAAGACTAAAAAAATTCGTGTCTAGATTAACTAAACTTCATATCTGGCCATGTTTTTAAAGGATGCTTTTCTGTACTAAACGACCTTTGACTCAAAAAATTAAATTAAAAAAAACGGTTAATATGAATACAAGAGCACAATTGTCATTTATTCCATAATTGTCAATTGTTCCCTCCCTTCAACCAAAACGAGAAATAGTTCTCAATGTCTTGAAGGAAAGAAGTAGAGTTCTGAAGACAACATCTGAATACTGCAATAGAAAACATTTACAAAGAAAAATTTAAATTTAATTTATGCTTCTTACTACTACCGCTACCATCATCAGTCGACCAATCCAACGCAGGAGTCTTAGGATTTGGCTTTGATCTTTAAGCTTCTAAAAGATTGAGTAACTCATTAGCAGTAGTAGCACAAACAAAGATCTATTTCGCTGTAAATGAAATGAAATAGTTCTCAATTGCATGGTTAATAAATGCTATCAAGTTATCATAAAAGTTATTAATATTTAACAAACTGATGAGCTTCTGATAAATGTTTAAATGGGCCTAAGAAGCAAATGTAATTAGTGCTTCTAGAATTACAAGATCTTCTGGCAAGAAAATAAAAGCGTTAGCTTTTTTTAGCATTTAAGTTGTTCTTTCTTACATGCTTAAGACAACTAAATACTCTCCAATTAGTGGGTCGAGGAATCATCTTAGAGGTTTTAGGGCTTTTGAGATGATGCCTAGCACTTCGCTTCCTTTAGTAAAAGCATCTCTTGAGATTAGCTTTGATAACCCATAGTCACCTCCTCCATATACCAGGTGTAATTTTCTTTCGCCTATAACATGTCCAAGATGTATAGTGTTAACATATATGTATCCATAATGTTGATTTTGATGATAACAAACAAGATTAGGAATGATTAAGTTTTTAAAAACTCAAATTATTTTTCATGCATTTTAAATAAATCATTATTTTCATAATATTAAGATTTTATACTTAATGGAAAAATGATTTTGTAAAATTGGTTATTTTCAATTAATAATATAAATTAGAAATGTTTTGAAACTCTTGAAATTGACATATTTGTAAAGTTTTATGAAGATTTAGGTCATAGTATAATTATAGAAAGTTTTGGGATAAAATAATAATTTTAGAAAATAATTTCACTATAGCAATCACTGTGGTAACCAGCTAACTGTTTACTAAAAACGACTAATCGATAATTTGCAGAGAGGTATTATTTGTTTTGCAGGTCTCTAGAAATAAACGGTTAACCAATAACTTCAAATGGTGAACCGATTATTTAAAATCTCAGCACAACGGTCAATTGGACTAGTCAAAATAGTAAACCAATAGCAGTTAACGGCGATCCACTTTCTCTTAGAAAGCCAACAACTGTTAGTTTTCAGCTCTAACTATAAAATAGCTCAATTAAATTCAAATAAATATAGATCTAAGAGCTATCAATGAGCTTGCTACTGAGCATATAACCGTTATTGAGCTTTACATTGAACATTCATTTGTAATTAAATGCATTGTATGAGAAAAAATTCATTTGTAATCTTTATCCTTGAGAGGTTGTAAGTGCTGTGATACACTTAGGTTAAGAGATTGAGAATAATCTTTTATTCCAAAGGTTTATTGAGACCTTGGAAGTCAATTGTAAGAGTTGTTGAAGCCTTAGAGGTTTGCTTAGTGAAATCCTCATGCCTGGGGAGCTTGGAGGCATAGACGTAGGCACGGTTGGCCGAACCATATAAAAATCGAGTGTTTGCTCTCTCTTAATCTGTCTCTTTATTTTTCATTATGCATTAATTATTTTATTTCGAATTTTGTTGCTTAGTTTATATTGCATTAAGTTTTAGTTGCTTAAATTTTTAGAATCCTAATTCACCCCCTCTTGGGTTGCCTAGTTAGTATTTCATTTGGTATCAGAGCAAGGTTCTTTTGTTAAGACTTAATCGTCTAGAGTAAAAGATGCTTAGCAACTCAAAAAGATTCAACCTTTAGTGAAAGATCCACAACTAGACCGCCATTTTTTGATGGTAATGACTACCCATATTGAAAAATTAGGATGAAAATTCACTTGCAAGCTTTAGATCATGAAATTTGGAAGTTATGACTAAAAATTCCTAAGCTATGACTAAAAATGAAGTAGGGGATGATATTGCAAAACCTTCACTGGAATGGAATGAATTGGAAACGAGAAAAGTTTTTCTAAATTTCTAAGCTATGAATGACTTGTTTTGTGCATTTGACAAGAAAGAGTTTCATAGAGTGTCTAGTTGTGAAAGTGCTCATAAAATTTGGAACAAACTGTAAGTTGTTTATGATGGCACAAATCAAGTGAAAAAGTCTAAAATTAATAGATATACTTGACAATATGAATTGTTTCAAATGGAAGAAAATAAGAGTGCGTATTCTATATATACTAGATTTACGGACATAGTGAACACTCTAGAAGCTCTAGGAAAGACCTTTTCAAATAATGAGAAAGTTAAGAAAATTATTAGGTCACTACCAAAGGAATGGAGACCTAAGAGGACTGCTATTGAGGAAGCAAAAATTTAAATGCCTTATTGATGATTTGATTGGTTCTTTTATTTCTTATGAGGAAGACTTGGCAGCAGAAAAAACAATGAGGAGAAGAAGAAAAGTCCTGTTCTTAAAGCCTCAAAATAAGAGAGTGATAAGGAAAGCGAGCTGGATGATGAGGAGATGGCTATGCTGGCTAGTAGATTCAGAAAATTCTACAAGAAAACTGGTGAGCGGTGAACGTTCAGAAACTACAGTAATCAAAAAAAGAAGAAAGATCCAATTACTTGTTATGAATGCAAAAAGTCCAGACACATACGATCAGAATGTCCTCTCCTTCACAAGCTCAAGAAGAAGGCAATGGTAGCAACATGGGATGACAGAGTTAAGAAAACGAGTGATGATGAAGAGCAACAAGAGATGACAAATCTAGCTCTCATGGCAATCGAGGAAGAATCATTTGATGAACTTGATGGGGTAAGTGATCATCCAACATATGATGAGTTATATAATGCCTGCAAGTAATTGCATGATGATTGGATAAGAATAAGTAAAATGAATGCATCCCTTAAAAAGAAAATGCTAGAAATTTCAAATGAAATGGATGCATTTTTTTGGGTATTTTATTGAGTAATGTAGAATATGCATTACTTACTTTAAATGATATCGAAAGGGGGAGAAATATATGAGATTTTTTAAGTTATTTTGAAATGTCACATTAGATCTTTGGTGAATTTAATTGTCTTGATTTCTAAAATGTGATTAGTATTTATGGAGCTTGGATAGTTGATAATATGCTCTTATGACTTTTGCATGCTTTGCTTGATCTATTACTTGTTTTCTTGATTATTGATTGGGGAGCTGCCTCGGCAGCTTTAATTAGTTCTTGTTGCTTTTATTTTGAATAATATGTACTTTGAATATTTTTGTTGTCCAAAGGGTTAGACAAAGCAATATGCCATTTTGATGATGTCAAAAGGGGGAGAATAACATGCACTTTGAGCATTCTTTTGATGGTTGATATATGATTATGGTGATGATTTTGAAATATGATGATGTTTTGATTACATGGTTGTTTACTGTGATGATTTGTGTATAGAGCTGGTTTGTATCATAATTTATGATAATTTGGGAGTGATATTACTAAACTTGATTGGAGGTGATGATTGTTGTTAGGTGGAGATTCTGTCGAAATTTCTACTCGAACAACATGGGTAACAACTCTTTTTCTTTTCCACTAAGTTTTCTTTTTTATGATGAAGGGGGAGAAGAATACATGTATTTAAATTTGTAACAACATAAGTAACAAATTTGCTCCTCTTTTTTTTTTCCACTAGGTTTTCTTTTTGATGATGAAGGGGGAGAAGAATATGTATTTAAATTTGTTAACTTAGCTAATTGGAAAATTGTTTAAAATTATAATATACTTAAGGGGAGCTTACATTTAAGGGGGCAATTTGTGGATTCATTCTTTAAATGCATGAAAGGTTTGTTATCATCAAAAAGGGGAAGATTGCTAACATATATGTATCCATAATATTGATTTTGATGATAACAAATAAGATTAAGAATGATTAACTTTTTAAAAGCTCAAATTACTTTTCATACATTTTAAATAAATCATTATTTTCATAATATAAAGGTTTTATACTTAATGGAAAAATGATTTTACGAAATTTATTATTTTCAATTAATGGTCTAAATTAAAAAAGTTTTGACACTACGAAAATAAACTTATTTGTAAAGTTTTTTTAAAAATTTGTGCCATAGTTTAATTATAAAAATTTTAGGGTAAAACTATAATTTTAAAAAATAATTTCACTGTAGCAATCGCTGTAGCAAACGGTTAAGTGTTCATTTAAAATGGCTAACTGATAATTTTCAAGGATGTATTAATTTATTTTGCAGATCTCTAGAAATAAATGACTAACCGATAACTTCAAACGATAAACCAACTATTTGAAATCTCAGCACAATAGTCATTTGGACTAGTTAAAACGGTGAACCGATAGCAGTTAACAGCGATTCGATTTTTCTTAGAAAGTTAAAAACAACTAGTTTTCAGCTCCAACTATAAAATAGTTAAATTAAATTCAAACAACTATAGATCTAAGAGTTATCATTGAGCTTGCTACTTAGCACATAACCATTATTGAGCTTTAAACTTGTTTTTGTTTCTTTGATTCACGCATTGAGCATTCATTTACAATCAAACATATTGTATGAGAGAAAATTCATTTGTAATCTTTATCGTTGAGAGGTTGTAAGTGTTGCGATACACTTAAGGTTAAGAGATTGGAGATAATCTCTTGTTGTAAAGGTCTATTGAGACCTTAGAAGTCAATTTTAAGAGTTGTTGAAGCCTTGGAGGTTTGCTTAGTAAAATCCTCAAGCTCGGTGAGCTTAGAAGCGTAGATGTAGGCACGGTTGGCTGAACCACATAAAAATCGAGTGTTTACTTTCTCTTATCCTATCTCTTTATTTTTCATTGCGCATTAATTAATTTATTTCAAATTTGGTTGCTTAGTTTATATTACATTAAGTTTTAGTTGCTTAAATGTTTAGAATCCTAATTTACCCCCTGTGGGTTGCCCAGTTAGTATTTCATATAGCTACCTGACAAATGCTTTACATCTGCCATAGTTAAACCTAGAAAGCACACCAATGTTTTTGAGTTGTCTGCTCGAAGTTGCTGCAATTAGGACAATTTTTAAAAACTATTTATGAGTTGTTTGAAAAAGAAGCTAATATTTAAACCTAAAAAGCACATAAACGTTTTTGAGTTGTCTGCTCGAATTTGCTACAATTGGGATAATTCTCAAAAAAACTAATTGTCATTTGTTTAAGAAAAAGCTCGTATTTAAAGATCTTAGTGATGGATATAATAATATACAACTGTATATGGAGTGGTGTATTTGTCAAATAACGCGTAAAATTAATAGCTCAATGGGTAAAAGAAAAAAGCACAAAAGAAACAAACAATAATTAGAAATAAAATCACATTATTGAAAGTAATAATGAAAATGATAAAAAAAGTAAAATAAAAGAATATGTACTGTTAATTGTTATTGTGGCTAACATCTTCTTCTGGTTTTGTATCAATAAATAGCTCAAACGCCCTCCCTCCATTGGTCAAGGATAGACTTCTCATCTAGTTTTTTTTTATAAACGGGTGAACAGAGTTGTTTATAGTCAAATTCTCGAGATTGTATCGTGCACATTCTTTTTAGAACAATGACCATAACTAGGAAATTGTTCTATATGCGTATCCATTGAGATGAGTATTAAAAGTCAAAAGGATGTCATCTAATGAATTTTTATTCAAGTTATCCTTAACAAATTGAGTGTTATTTTCCCTTTTACCAGACATCATTCCCAAAGATTTACATGGAAGTCTTTTGCATTCCATTTAGGCACACTTATGACAAGAAACTGGTAGCCATTTAAACCTTCGTTTTCTTGAATAGTTTCTTTCCCACAACTGGGCACTTTAGGGGTAATTCCCTTGCTAGTTGTACTTTAGCTTAAATTTACCAATGAATATCAACAGGAGTGTTATTTCTCATAAGCAGTTGCAAGCATCCAGACCGAGCTTTGTAGATTATGAGACTTGCATTTTGAGGGAGAGAGAAAACTACTTGTGAAGTTTTGCAAGAATTGTGCTCCTACCCATGCCTTGGCTAGAGAATATAAATTATTATGGGAAACTAACAGAATTGTCTTTAACGAAACTGTCTTTAATCATCACAAAGTACTATTATCCGCCACTTAACCATGGTAACAAATGACATTGCACCAAATGAAAGAATTAATCTAGCAAAAAAAAAAAAAAAAACACAAGTGAAAGCAGACAATAAAATAAAAACACACAATGTAGAAAGTGGAATGTTAACTCACCGTCATCCTTTTATTGACACTACAAGAAAAATGATATTTTGTAACAAAAATTTTAGTCACTGAATATAACAAATTAGTCACCTTATATTTTATATGACGAAAAACAAATTGTCAGACATTAGTCCCGAAAAGACATTCTTAATAGGTTCTAGCGACCAATTGTTGTTGGCACTAAAGAATATACATTTTCATGACTAAATGTTTTGTTTCTAATTAAAGTTTGAAAAGCCACAAATAGTATTAAAAAAAATGTTCAAATAGTGGTTTGAAAACATCTCTGCAACAATATTTTGTAGTCATTGAATGTTTTCTTCGGTGACGAAAATTGATCGGCTCTAATTTTTAGGATTTGTGACTATTTCATTTGTTGCAAATTATAATTGTTTATTTTGTATCAAAAGATTGTTGGTGATTTTTTTTCTTGTTGTTAAAAACACTCTACAACTGAAATAATTAGTCTAAACAAGTAACGTAAACAAGCATTATTATTAACAAATAAAAAGCTTTGAACATCAATAAACCAAAATGTGCAAATGACAGTAAGGTTAAATAAAAAAGATAGTTAAAAATATTTTACAAAGTTATCATGTAAATTTAATTACAAAATGTACACATGTCAATGATTTAAAGTAATACATTGAGAAAATTGAAAAAGATAACTAATTGTCTTGGTCCTTAATCTTTATCGATGAATTCCTTAAATGACGAGTTACTCTTCAAATGCATTTTCTAGTTGCGATAAAAATTGCTTGTGGTTGTCTCTTATTGATTTCTTCAAATGCTTCCAAACTAATATAAATTAGAGGCATCAATCTCCAACTTATCCTACAATAAACACAAAGATAATGTATATAAGAAAAAAAAATCATTCAAGTTAAAGTTAAAATAACAAATAATAACTATATATATATAAAGTAGCAAATAATATATTATTTACTTTGTTAATGCTTATGCATATTCTTCGAATTCAAGAATTATTTAATAAGACAATAATAATTTAGAGGTTGCATCTCGATACATACCTTGTAGTACCAACTTAAATGCCACATTTGATATTCCCAAACTCTGTCTACATTATCTTGTATATACAACAAAAGAATCATAGTAATTAAAGACCAAATGCTAATAGCATAATAAAATTAGTTAAAAGAAAAAAATCATTGCCTTATTTTCTTCAGGTCTAATTTGTAAAATCATTCAGAGCCAAATCCTGGACATAATTTTGTACCTCCATCATTGACTGTTATTGTGTAGAGCATAGCCAATTGCTTGTGTTTGCATCCTCGCCTTTGATGATTTGGAAAAATTATCAAAATAAATCTAACTAAAAAAAGATTTTAAAAATGAATAAAATATTAAATAAATATAAAATATCAACATTAATAATTAAATACAAACCTTGTGAAAGAGATGGATGAAATGACAATGGCTTGTTTGTTTAGATGTGAGAATTTGAGAGTTGAGAAAGAGAAGTGACGTGGAGGAGGAAAAAATGATAGAAAATAAAGAGTTTCTTTCTTTTTTTTTTTAATTAGGGTTAACATATGAGGGAAAAGATAGGTTATTAAGTGGGTGATATAAATCTGTCAAAGAGTTTTTATCCACATGGCACTAGATTGGTTGATGGTGAAAGAATTGTATCACAATCTAAAAACTTTACTTATTGCCCCATATAATAAAAATAGTCCCATGCCACCATACAAATTTTTAATTTAATTTTTATTCTCACTACTAAATTTTATGTCCAAATTGACTATAAATTTTACTACTATTTTTACTTTTGTCACTTAAGTGATTCTTTGACCAAAAAAAGAAAAAACCTTAAATTAGTGAAAATTATACTAGCTTTGGATAATAAAATTTTGTGTTACATGTAGTTTGACTGAATTTACTCTACTTTATTCAGATATGAAATAGTTGTGTCACCTAGAATAATATTTAGCCAACAAAATATTTTACTCATAAAATATAGTATTAATTAAAACAATATTTTTGACTACTGTTTTTTAGTTTTGTCACGGTAAGTAATTATTTGTAACAAAAAAATAAGGTTTTAAAATTATAAAAAATAAGAATAGTTTTTTAGAATAATATTATGTGTCACAAATATTTTGCTGAAATTTACACCTATTGTTTAGTGACAAAATAGTTTTGTCGCCTATAATTATATTTTTCAATGATTTATTTTGTCATAAAAGATGAAATGTTGTCTCCTAAAATGTTTAATTTTCGATGGAAATTTATGTGCCCAAAAAAAAAAAAGTCTTGTTGTGACTAATAATATTTGTTGTAAAAATGTCTGATTAGTGACCAATTAACGAGTCTCAAAACAAAAATTATTGGTTAAAAAATATAACATAAGTTAGGACGAGACAATTGGCTACGATTTCAAAAATTTTTCATAATGAGTACCATTCTTTGACCAAAATTAAATTTTTTGTAAAAAATATCATTTTAAAAAGTTAAATTTCTTGTAATGTGAGTTTACCTCAAGTTCTAATTGGATTTCATAGACATAATAACCTTCTATTTCTCGGAGTTATCTTTCTAGTTCTTCAAAATGGAATACTAATGCTGGTGTTCGTAGATTCCAAACAAGATGCGATTTACAAACCTAGAGTAGTCAGCTTAGGTGATGCTTTACACATAGAAGTCGATTAAGGTGGTTGAGTAAGATCTGTCTTATTGGGTCGCTCATGATGTATAGTACGAGTGATGAGAGAGAAAATACAACGGTTAGACAAACACACTTTAGCAGGAAACAAATAATTTCAAACAACAAACGAATAGTAAAACCAAATTATAGAAAGTCAAGTCATCGAAATAAAGACTCAATCAAGATTTGGTGGATCATTTAAATTTATTTCGGGGTTTTCTTCTCGATATGACTTTAATATTTGACCATTAACTTTAAAAGTGACAGCATTCTTTAGATCTTTAATTTCAATGGCCCCATATGAAAAAATAGTGCGAATAATATATGGTCCAGACCATAGAGAGCGTAGCTTACCTATGAATAAATACATGCGATAATAAAATAAAAGTACTTTTTGACCTAGCATAAAAGATTTTCTCCTAATGTGATTGCCTAAAAGGCTTTCTTCCGCTTTTTATAATCCTTAGGATTTTCATTACTGCGAATCTCCTCAAGTTTTGCCAGTTGTAATCTTATTTTTGAACTATAGATGGGGCAAATGATACCTACAATATTTTGTTTGTCATCAAGGGAGGCTGAGATGATTTCGAATAGTGTGTTTTCTTTTCCCAAGAATGTATACTCCAAATTCTCGAGTAATGGTTTGAGCTCGAGTTCTACAGTGATTCTGATGATAGACTGTCCTTGACGGTGGTAGTTGCTGTATATTTGCCTTCCATTTATTTGTATCTATGGATAATGATGAATCAAGTAAGGTATTTACCTTTTCAATTGATCTGTCAATATCAAAATTTAAACCAAAGTGAGTTAGAAGGGTCATTACTGAGGTTAGAAGATAAAGTATGATGAATTAATTCTTTAATTAAATCAACATCGACAATTTCATCATCACTATTTTAAGGTTGTTTGGTAATGTTAAAGATATTCAACTCTATAGTAATGTTACCGAAGGATAACAACATATTTCCAGTCTCGCATTAAATGTGAGAATCCATAGTTGCCAAGAAATGCCTACCTATAATAATGGGGATGTGCTTGTCTTTCTGAATGAAAAAATGCTCCACAATACCGCGAGGTATTTTCATGAATTAATCTGCAAGCTGTAACACAATTGTAGTTGGGTGTAAGCCAAAACATTTACATTAGCTTATGAGTCCAATAAAACATTCTTAATTATTTGGTTGCTAATACTATATGAGATAGTAAGGGAGGTTGGATATTTGAATTTTGGTCGAATTTTATGTTGGAGTATAGAACTACCGTTTTCTAATAGAAAGACCTTCTTTTGAATGTGAGTACTTTCTTTTTAGTACAAAGATCTTTAAAAAGTTTGACCTAACAAGACGCATATTTTATAACGTCATATAAAGAGATATTAACACGTACCTGTTTAAAGATTTCCATAATCTCACATGTAGAATTCCCTTCTTTACTTTAGTTAACCTCTGAGGGAATTGAGCTTTGCGGATGTATTCTCATAGGCTGCTTTCTTCTTTCTCCTTTAGTTATGAGTCCTCAGAGTCTAAAGGTACAAATTAAGTTGTCTTTTTCACTGGCATCTCCACTTTGTTGTCAACTTCTTGGCCTTTTTGCAAGTTCATGATGGCTTTGACCTTTTGAGGCTGTTGGGGTGAACTTTTACTCATTTCATGCATTCTTTTAAGGTTAGTTACTTGCTAGCTTGGGAATTTGCATTTCTCAATAGTCATTGTCAAGTTTTGAACTAAAGAAGTAAGTTGACCCATCATCTTTCTGAGGTTCGAAATCGATTGGACTTGTGAATTGAAGCCAACTCTCATCTCATTCCACAACTTATTAATTGTGTGATTTTGTTGTTCTATTGCAATGACGCAAGTCAGAAGCGATATTAGATTTTGTTCTATTATTCGTTCTTAAAAGCTCAAGAAAGCGGGCTTTTATAAAAGAGAAAATATCTCACTTGAGAAATACTAAATATTATTGATGAGAGGCTTTTGTGCGTTACCATAAACTATGAGTAACAAGCCTATACACACTAGTAGCTAACTTACTTTTAATCTTTCTCAAATAAGAGAAATAATCTAAAATCCTAATTAGACTAGGATTACAAATATGACTCAAATAAGCTTAATAAAATAATATATATCTTACTAAAATACTAAATACTAAATTGACCCAAACATTATAATTCTTAGTAAATTCTAATTTATTGTATCTAATATGCATCCTATATCATGCGGTGTGAGTAACATTTTTGAGACTTTAGAATGCCTCTTCCTTTGGTCTGACTTTTGAGTAGTTCTGATTGTGATTGTATTGTCTAATTAGTGATCAAGAGACTTGAAGAGCTTGAAGAACTGATTGCATTGGAAGAACTGGAGTTGGTGGTCCGTTTTGTTGGAATCCAAGAGACCATGAAAGTTGGGATGGTCTCTCCATCCAAAGTTGTAAATTAATTTATGAGAAAATATTTATAATAGGATTAATATTCCTTTTTAGTTCCAATTAATTTATAAGAGAGTATTTCCAGAGGGTGATGATCTTCTGTTAAATGTGGTGTCAAGTATACATTGTGCCAGAAGGTAATAATCCTTCTATCGACAAGGTAGCAAGATCGTCTACTGAATAACTTATATGCACTCTTTGTCAACGCTAAGTCAATACGACCTAGAAATACTAGAGGGGAGTCTCTTTCTAACAAATATGATAAAAAGTGCTCATTGTGCCAGACAGTAATGATTTTTTACTAGGGAGCTGGTATACCATGCAAAATCTAAATAAGACACACTGCCTATCGACAATGAGTCAAAGCAACCACATTAATCAGGGAGGAAAAGAAAACTTACTAAATTAAGCTCATAGATCATGTTGAAGTTTCACCTTCAACCCAAGTTTAAAATTAATTTAGCCACCCATAATTGAACTAGGGTTAAAATGGTAATTATATAAAAGTACGTAGAAAATACAAGATGAAGTTAGAATTACAAAAAATTGAGGTTAAATTTGGAGAGGGAGCTCTCTATTTGTATATACAACGAGTAAATCATGACTATCGGATGAAAACAATTTTGATGCTTAAGATTGCACCACGTAAAAAGATCAGATTTGTTAGAACACATCATCAAGTTCTATAATATGCTGCCACATCATCAGTCAATGCCATATCCGCATTTTTCAGTCTAATGGACACTGCGTTGTCATTGGTTGACGCCACATTATTGGTCAATAGCACATTAGTATTTTCCGATCTAATAAGATGCTGCTACATCATCTAGTGAATGCCACATCTACTGGTCAATGCCACGTCATTTGGTTAATGCCTTGTCTGCTAGGCCCCTCCAAAATCCCAAAATTATAATTTTACCATTTATGCCCTTCTTACATTTTCAGCTGTTTTTGAGATAAAAAAAAGTGCTATCTGTTTTGCTATCTAACTTCTCGTTAATTATAAAATGACCAAAATACCCTGAAATGCATAAAATACTTAAATTATAACAAAATACAATAATTAAAGTTTAAAGGATTTAAATATGTAAATGTAGAAATGTTAGTAAGTCTTAGAGTGTAAAATGATGATTTTGCCCTTTATAAATATGCATTGGCCAACACTTAACATACTCCATCACACACAAAGTGCCTATCCCATGTCATCCACAAACAAATGGCCAAATCAATATCTCTAATCGAGAAATAAAGCACATAATAAAAAAGTCAATGAGACTAGATAGAAAAGATCGGTCATTGAGACTTGATGATGCATTATGAGAATATCAAACGGCTTTTTAGACCCTTTATAATATGTCTCCCTATAGGCTAATGCATTGAAAAACATGTCACCTACCTATGGAACTCGAGGATCACGCATACTGAGCCATTAAGAAATTTAACTTTGATATACAACAAGCTGGTTGAGAAAGAAGATTACAGCCGGTGAAACTTAAAGAGATTACAAGTAGCAGATGAAGGTCTTTGTTGACAAGCATATTATAAGAAAATCTTTTACAGCAGGTCAGAAAGTGTTTTCATTCAATTACTGCTTGTATTTACTCCTAAGTAAATTATGCTCTCGATGGTCTGGTTCATTTATTGTTTACATTATTTTTCTATATGGAGCCATTGAAAATAAGGATTTAAAGAATAATGGCACTTTTTAAGTTAATGATCAAAGATTAAAGCCATATCTAGAGTAGTAACCATGTGGAAAAGATGCCCAAATAGATTTGAGTGACTTATCAAATCTTAATTGAGTCTTTTCTTTAGGTGATTTAACTTTTTGTCATTTCTTTTTACTAATTGAAATTATTTGATTGTTTCTCACTTAAGTGCATTTGTTTAAGAATTGTATTTTCTATTATTACTTGTAATATACGTCATGAATACCTCAATGAGATAGATCTTCTTCAACCACCTTAATAAACTACAATGTGGGAAGCGTCACCTAAGCAATTTGCTCCAAATTTGTCAATCACATCCTGTTTAGGATCTATGACAATCAGCATTAATATCACATTTTGAATAGCTAGAAAGACAACTCAGGAACACAGAGGTGGTATCTATAGTATCCAACTAGAACTTGAGGTAAACTTAATAAATGGATGATGTTGAGTTAACATCCCGCTTTATACATGGTGTGTTTTTATTTTGTTGTTTACTTTCCCGTGTTTTCTGTTTTTGCTAGATTGACATTCTTTCCATTGTTGAAACACATCCTGGTGGATACATATAGATAACAATTTCCCAATTATGGTTATTATTCTAAAAAGAACATGCACGATATAGTCTTAGGAATTTGGCTATAAAAAACCTTGTTTGTCAGTTTATAAGAAAACTAGATGGGAAGCCTAACATCTACCTATAGAGTATGTTTAAGCCATTTCTGGACATGAAACTAGAGAAAGATGTGAGCCACAGTCACAACTACTAGCATATATTCTTTTGTTTTGCGTTTTTTTATTATCTACATTATTTCTTTTAATGGTGCCATGTTATCTTTACGTATTGTTTATTTTCTTTGTTGTTTACTTTTGACTCTCGAACTATGAACTTCACACATCATTTGAAAAACACACTACCCCATTTACAACTCTATATCATTATGTTTATCACCAAGATCTTAAAACAAGTTTTTTTTGACACACAAATTATTTTTGAGAATTGGCTCAATGGCAACAACTTTGAATAAACAATTTAAGAATATTTGTGTGCTTTTTGGCTTTCATTATGGAAAATACAAAGATTTTTTTAAGCAGCTATAGATCTTAGTCAAGTACTATAAGAGAAAAAAATATACCTAGTATATAGAGCAAATGATCGAGAGTCATCTCTCGGAAGCTGCTTACACTAAAGGAAGCCAAGTGCTCGATATCATCCCAAACGCCCTAAAACCTCTGGGATGCCTACTTGACTCACCAATGGGAGAACAACTAGTCATCTTAAGTATGCAAGAAGGAATATTCGAGATGCTAAACCATAAAAAGGTTTTCATTTTCTTGCCAGGAGAACTTGTAATTTTGGAGGCATTGATTATGTTGGAGATTTTAGTCAATTAATTGTAAATTTTTTTGGTTGTATATTTTCCTTTGTTATTTGATTTAGTTATAGTAGGAAAACATATATTAGAAGATATTGTAGGATTAGTTTACATAACTTAGAGATTCTTTATTTAGTTTCCTTTTTAATTGACTTTCTAAGTGTATATATTATGTCAAAGTTAATGAGAAAGCATGAACAAGAATTATTCATTCATTAGTATTCTTGTTTTATGGTATCAGAGCAAGGTTACTAGTCATTTTGTTTTATTTAATGTCTGGAGAACCGCTAAATATGACCTCAGAGGTGTCTTCTAGTACATCAGATCAAGCTTCTCGAAGATCTACACTGGATCCTCGTCTACACTGTCTTTTGACACCCACTCTCTATAAATTACATAGCACAAGCTTAACAGACTAAATTTTTGAGAGTCCTTTCAATATGTTATTCTTGTTATCAGGGGTAGAGGGAAGGTTGGCTACTTGACAGGGGCAATAACACCTCCTTCCGACACAACACCAAATTGTAGCACTTGGGAAGCAGAAAATTTGATTGTCATGGCTTGGTTTATTAATTCTATGGAACCAGGTATTGAATGAACTTATCTATTTTACAAGACAGTAAAGGAGATTTGGGAGGTCGTCTAAGAAATTTATTCCGATCTTGAAAACAAATCTTAATATTTTGAGGTTCGATCAAAGATTCGCAATACCAGACAAGGAAGTCTCACGGCCACTGAGTATTACAATTACTTAATAGAATTGTGGTAGGAAATGGATCTTTTTTATGAGATGAGATGGTCCTGTACTCCTGATGGAGAAAAATATAAGAAAATACTTGGGAAAGAGCATACTTTTGATTTTTTTGCATGGACAGAATTTGGATTTGGATGAAGTATGTGGAAGACTGTTCGGGATAAAGCCTTTTCCAACCTTTGAGAACTGTTAGCTGAGGTAAGTAGAGAAGAAAGTAGAAAGTGTGTGATGATGAATCCTTCCAGCCAAGATACTTATTTCTTAGAAGCACGAGGCTCGACTCCTGTAGTAAACAAACAAGATGATGGCCATGTATCTCAGTTGAGAGACAGGATCTGGTGTGATTATTCTAAGAAGCCCTACCACACTTGTGAAATTTGTTGGGACTTACATGCCAAGCCACCTAATTGGAAACCAATGAAGCAACGTAAGCAATCCAAATAAACCAATATAGTGGATTCAGATTCGGGCAAAGTTGCTTGATTTAACTTCTAAACAGAGCAAGTGGAGATTCTATAACAATTTCTCAACCCAACTAAGGTGTCAATGAGATTCGAGAGTTAAAACTTGAAGATTCCTATTGCAGCTGTGGCACAAACAAGTAAAATAAGTCAAACGTTTCTGTCAAAGTCACAACAAACAGGTTGTTGGATTGTAGATATAGGGGCCTCTGACTGTATGACTGGCTCAATGAAAGTCCTTGAAGATTATGACAAGTGCAATAGTAGGATCTATGCGCGGGTCGGGAACGGAAAAATATCACCTGCAGTTGGGAAGGGCACGGTTTGCTTACCGAATGTGATATTGAAATCGATTTTATATAGGCCCAAATTGGCTTATAATCTTTTCTTAGTTAGTAAGTTAATAAAAGATATGAATTGTGTTGTGACTTTTTTCTTCTCTCACTGTGAATTTCAGGATTGTTCTTTAGGCAAGATATTGGCATTTCTAAGAGAAAAGATAACCTATACCACTCCTCGGGAGTTAGAAATTTCCTGTAGAGTTAAGTCATAAAATAAAATGTCCATATTAGTTGTTTCCAATTATGATATTATGTTATGGCATCATCGCTTAGGGCATCTAAGCTTTTCTTATATGAAAGTTTTGTATCCAAATCTTTTCATCAATAAAGAAAAAGTTTCATTTCAGTAAGAACATTGTGTCCTTTTTAAAATAATCCAGAGTCAATTATCCACCATATACATACAAACCCTCAAGACCTTTTCAGTTGATTTATAATGATATCTGGGTCTATAACGAATAGTTAATTTAACTAGAACTTAATGGTTTGTCACTTTCATAGATGGCCATACTAGGGTGTGTTAGGTGTACTTGATGAAAGATAAATCTGAGGCATTTTACTGATTTCAACAATTCTACAAATTTATCCAAAATGTTTTTTAATCCAATATAAATGTCCTTAGAACAGATAATGGAAGGCAGTATTTCTCAAATAAATTTAGAAATTTTTTTAGGAATAATGGGATACATCATCAAAGTTCTTGTGTTGACACACAAAAAAATAGGGTTACTGAAAGAAAAAATCGACATTTGTTGAAAGTTACTCGATCAATAATGTTCGCTAGTTCTGTTCCAAATTCCTATTGAAGTGAGGCAATTCTCACATCAACATATTTAATTAATCGTCCACCCCAAAAACACTTTAATTCAGAACTCCTTTGAGTGTCCTTCTTGATCATTTTCCAACTATAAATTTTTCAATTTGTTGTCCCTAAAGATATTCATTTGCACAATGTTTATCCATAATAAACAACCCAACCAATGCAAACTTGATCCCAGGGCTCTTAAATGTGTGTTTGTTGGATAGTCTCCATCCCAAAAAAGGTACAAATGTTATTCTCGTTTTCTTACAAGATTTTTTGTCTCATGTGATGTAATTCTTTTTGAAAATTAGTCCTTCTATCCCAACAACCATCTCCAAGGGGAGAATTCTGATGAAGATGGTCATTAGGATCCTAGTATATCTCTTATAATATCACAAGATGTCTCATTTTTGCCCATGAATTCTACCCTAATAGAACTAGGAAATGTCAGTGTCTAACCATCTTCAGAAAAACTCAAGTCTAAGTCCATTTCCTATTCCTAGTTGTCATTCGAGTCACGGTCAAGAGGGAGAAGCAATTTTTGAGAGACCACTTCAAGTTTACTCTCGAACGCCAAAAGCTTCTCAATAAGACTAATCATTGAACTAAAAACTAGATCCTAGAGTGAGCAATGACTTGGACTTGCCAATTGCAATACAAAAAGGGGTAAGAACATGCACAAAACATCATATTTCCAATTTTCTATCCTACACAAACTTATCTTCTGGGTTTAGAGCCTTTATAATAAAGATCGATAGTGCGGTAGTTCTAAAGAATATCCATAAGGCTTTCAAATATCCAAAGTGGGAGAAAGTTATGTAGGAGGAAATGAGAGCATTGCATGATAATGGAGATTGGGAAGTAGTTGACCTACCAAAGGGTAAGAAAATGGTTGGAAGAAAATGGGTTTTCACAGTAAAATATAAAGCAAATAGAGAGGTAGAAAGGTACAAAGCTCGGTTAGTGGCACAAGGCTTCACACAAACATATGAGATTGATTATGAAGAAACATTTGCTCCATTGGCCAAACTCAACTCTATTCGGGTCCTCTTGTCAATGGCAGTTAATCTAGACTGGAACTACATCAACTTGATGTGAAGAATGGTTTTTTGAATGGAAATCTAAATGAAGAAGCGTCTATAAAGATTCCACTAGGATTTCAGTCTGAAAAAGAACAGGTAAAGTTTGCAAATTAAAAAAAATTGTTATATGCATTGAAACAATCCCCACGTGCGTGGTTCACCAAATTTTGCTAAACTCTTACTTGGGAAAAAGGCCATTCTTCTTGTATACGTAGATGAAATCATACGTATTGCTGATGATAATGTTGAGATTCATAGGCTCAAAAATCAATTGAAAGAAGAATTTGAAGTTAAAGATCTAGGACCTCTAAAACATTTTCTCGGCATGAAAGTTGCTGCAAGTAAAGAGGGTATCTTAATTTCTCAGAAGAAATACACTCTTGACCTACTAAAAGAAACATGGAAGTTGGGTGCAAACCAGTAGGAACTTCACTCAAGAAGAATTAGAAAAGCAAGATTAAAGATAATGAGCCTTCAGTGGATGAAGGGAGAAACCAATGCCTGGCTGGTAGATTGATTTGCTTATCTCTCACACGGCCTAATATTGCATATGTTGTGAGTGTGGTGAGCCAACACCTGTATTCATCTACTCAGAGACATCTAGAAGTTTTAAATCATATTTTGAGGTATCTCAAACAAACTCTGGGAAGAGGACTAATGTTTCTAAAAACTTAGAACATGAGTATCGAATGATATGATGATGCAGACTTGGTTGGAAGTGAAGATTGTAAGTCAACTTCAGGATATTGCAACAAGTTGTGGGGTAACTTGCTTATATAGAGGAGTAAGAAACAAACAATTATGGCAAGGAGTAGTGCCGAAGCTAAATTTCAGGCTATTGCGGAAGGAATATGTAAGGTTATATGCCTAGAAAGATTGATTCAGGACTTGCAAATCACAGTTTGCTGCCCCACTAAGTTTTATAATGATAGCAAATTTGCCATCAGCATCGTGAACAATCCAATCCAACATGATCGAATGAAACATGTCAAAATTGATTGAAGTTTTATCAAGAACGAAATCAAAGGAGGAGGTATCAATTTATGCTACATCTTTACTCATGCACAAAAAGCAGATATCCTCACCAAAAGTCTACCCAAGCCAACTCATGAAAGGCTTCTCAACAAGCTTGCAAAATATCTATTCCTATGTTTAAAGGGGAGTGTTGGAGATTTAGTCAATTACTTGTAAATATTTTCTGGTGTATCTTTTCCTTTATTATTTGATTTAGTCATAATAAGAAAGCATATATTAGGGATATATTGTAGTATTAGTTTGCATAATTTGGAGATTCTTTATTTATTTTCCTTTTTAATTTGATTTCTAAGTGTACATATTCTGTCAAAGTTAATGAGAAAGAATGAACAAGAATTATTCATTCATTAGTATTCTTGTTTCAGATTACATGTGTATCTTGGGCCAATTTGAACATTTATAAAACTCATTAGTTTGTTAAATGTTAATCAGTTTTGTAATGGCTTGATAGCATTTGTTAACTCGGTGATTAAGAATCATTTTATTCCATTAATAGTAAAAAAACTTTTTTATTTTCACTCGTACTGCTAACAAATTACTTGATCATTTACAAGCTTACAAAACAGAGTTAGATCCCAAGACTCTTACGTTAGATTGGTCAACTGATCATGCTAACAGTAGTAGTAAGAAACACAAATTATATTTAACCCTGCATAAATCTTTTCTTGTGTTGCAGCATTCAGGTGATGTCTTCCAAATTCTACTTCTTTCGTTTTAAACATTGAGAGTACAATATCTCATTCTCGTTGAGGGAAGGCATAATTGACAGTTATGGAATAACTAATAGTTGTGTTGTTGTAGTTTTACTAATTTTTTCTAAATTTTTAAGCCGAAGATGGCTGAATATGGAGTTTATTTATCTTAGAAACGTAACTTTCTAGTCTTTGAGCTTAGTTAAAAAATAAAAACAAATTAAAAATAATAAAATTTAAGGCATTTTGTGCGATTTTTAACATTAGATGACGTCATGACTCCTAAATTTTAGTATTTGTATTATCTTTGTCTTTAAGTTCCATTATACCATATTTGCCACTTTGCATATTGATGTTGGTGACACGTGTGAAATTGATTGAGTTATTTGAAGGAATACACGTGTTATAATAAGGTACAAGTGAGTTTTTGAGCCTTTTATTTTTTTAGAGAGCAACCATTATTTCATAGCTTAGTAGCTGACCAATAAAAAAAAGAATTGTGCGTTGCTACATTTAAAAGTCAATTAAACTATTAGATATGAAAGACTCAAATGATAATAAAAAGAAAAAGACAGAAAGGTCATCTTTGATCCGCTTGAGCTTTTTATAGCCATCCTTAATGTGAAAGATCCATATTTACCTTTCTTGAACTTATAAAGAAAAAAGAAACACCTTGTCATTTGGTAACTTATCATCCTATCTCACTCAAATTTACAGTATTATCTTATATTTTATGTTTTCTATCACCTATTCATGTTTGAGAAAATATATGGAGGATTTTTCTAGAAGTGGTGCTGTTGAGTGTTAGAAAGTGTATATTTATAAAGGAGAAATTCATCATTTTACACTTTAAATCTCACTAACATCTCTAATTTTATTTATTTAAGTCCTTTGTTATTTAATTATATATGTTTTGTTTTTATTAAGTATTTTGTGTATTTTAGGGGTATCATGGTCATTTCACAATGAACGAGATTTCGGATAGCAAAACGGACGTCACTTTTGAACTCAGGACAGTCGAAAACCTTAAGAGGAGCATAAAAGGAAAAATGGCACTTTGTTCACACGTGCACGGCACTATTCACATGTACTGCATCGCTTCATGGATATCGCTCACGACACTCGCTCGCATCAAAGCATCGTTCAAAACCGTGTGCAAACCGTGTTTCGCTTTTAAACCACGTGGTCAAACCCGTGGTCAAACCGCGTATTCTTTCTCACCGATGACGTGGCGCAATCATGTGCATCCAAACTATTTTTAATCCGATGGCCATGATTCACTCAATGTATCTATAAAAAGGGGGCCTCCCCCCCTAATTTGAGAACCGTGAATCCATTTTTGAGCTTAGTTTTCTGTAATTCCTTCTCCATCTTGTATTTTCTACGTATTTTAATAAAATTCTCATTTTACCCCTAGTTCAATAATGAGTAGCTAATTTTCTTTCAAGCTTGGGTTGAAGGTGAAGTCTCAACATGTGTCATGGGCTTTATTTGGTAAATTTATTTTCTCTTCCCCTCTAATTTCTGTGGAGGTTTTGACTTTTCGTTGATAAATAATAATAATCTTGTCTAGTTACCGCCCTGGTTTTACCGGCACCCTAGTATAAGATTATTATTATTTGGCACGATAAGCCCTTAACACCATATTGATTAGAGCGTGGTTCATGAGGTGTGGATTCCCCCCTCATGATTTAATTGGTATTAATAAGGATTATTTAGCCCATGATGCATGTTGATACGGATCCAGATACCCAAGTGCTTTATCTCAATAGTTTCCAGTTTAATTATTTCTGTCATTCCAATTTAAATTCTAGCATAGTTGAAATCAATTTCCCCACAAATCCAACCACCCATTTACTTAATTAATTCTACATATAATTAAATCCACCTCGTCGTGGGATCGACACTCGTCACCGTTAATCTATTCTACAATAGATTCGTGCGCTTGCGAGTTCAACAAAATTTGCACAACAAGTTTTTGGCGTCGTTGCCGGGGACGTAAGTATTTTGATTTGTAGAATTAATTTTTTGTAAATAATTTTATTATTATTATTATTACTATTAGTATTATTATTATTATTTTAGTTGTTTCCTTGTAATTTTTTTTCTTAATTAATTAAAAAAAAAGAAGTCAATTTACATTTTTAGGTAAGAATTTCTTTTTCGCTTCTATTTTTTTTTCTGCAATTTAATTTTTAAGTTATTTTTCTTTGTAATTTTTCATTTATCTTGTTAATTTATTTTTATTTTATTTATTTTATTTCACATATTTTTTTTATGTGCTTTCATAGAAAGGTTGTAACAGCGCAATAAGGTTAGTATTGTAATTTCTCTTTTTTCTTTATTTTTATTGTTTTGTTCTCAATTTATTTTCTTTATTTGCATGCATGGTCGTAGGTCATTATCACCTAATCTTGAACCTATAGACATTGAATTAGAAAGAACACTTCGCACACACAAACACATTGCACGTAAAGATAAAACTGAAATGGATTTGCAACAACCAGAACCACAGGAGAGGCCATTTAAGGACTACTTCAGTCCCTTAGCTAATTTGAGCACATCATGCATTAGATACCCAAATGTAGCTGCTAGGAGTTTTGAATTAAAACCTAGTGTGCCAAATTGTCTCCCAACATTCTATGGCCTAGAAAATGAGGACCCGTATAATCATCTGAATGATTTTCATACAATTTGTCAAACTTTTAAATATGAGAATTTTTCAGAAGATGATGTTAAACTTAGACTATTCCCATTTTCTTTAGAGGATAGAGCTCGTTCATGGTTCAATGCATTGCCTGCTAATAGCATTACAACATGGGAACAAATGGTAACAAAATTTTTGAATAAATATTTCCCAGTGCATAAAACCAATGCTATTCGCAGGGAAATTTCAGAATTCACCCAGAGAGAAAACGAGCAGTTTTTCGAAGCGTGGAAGCGATTCAATGGGCTACTTTTGAAGTGTCCACATCATGGGTACGAGAAATGGCACCAATGCCAATACTTCTTGGAAGGATTATTGCCAAATGTGCAAGAATGGCTAATGGCGACAAGTGGAGGAGAGCTAATGTCAAAAAGTGCATCAGAGATTTGGGATTTCTTCCAAATGACAAGCGATAATTCCCAACAAATGAGTCGATCTCTCAGAATACTAGAAGAATTAAAGGAGTGAATGAGGTTCACATTGGCGAGTCTCCGGTTCGAATCAAAGAAGTCAAAGAGATGGTTGAAGGCCTTTCTCGACAAATAGCATCGTTGACGACTGCCAAATCAACAGAGCCACATGACCATGACTCATATTCAGATCAAGCCAATGCCATCGGTGTCATGAGGAAGCCATCAAATTACAACCCATACTCCAACACATATAATCCTGGATGGAGAGACCACCCCAATTTTTCATGGTCTCAAGGATTCCAACAGAATGGACCAAAGCTTGACTCCACCAATGCAACCAATTCCTCAAGTTCCTCAAGCCTCTCACCACCCATTTAGACCATACAATCGAACCAAAACTACTCTCAACCCGCATAATGGGAGGATGCCTTCCAGAATGTCAAGAATGTTACTAACTCCATGATCGAGCAACAGAACCGCACCATTGATGGACTACGAAATGAGATGAGAGCAGGCTTCAACTCACAAGCCCAATCAGTTTCAAGCCTCTAGAAGATGGTGGGACAACTTGCTTCTTCAGTTCAGACTTTGGCAATGACTGTTGAGAAAGGCAAATTTCCAAGTCAACCAGTGCCTAATCCTAAAGGAGTACATGAAGCAACTACCAGTTCACCGCAACAGCATAGAGAGGTCAAAGCCGTTATGACCTTACGAAAAGGAAAAGAAGTCGACAACAAAGTGGAGATGCCAGCGACCAAAGAAAATCAAATTGTACCTGTGAATGTTGAAGACTCACCACCGGAGAAGAAAGAAGAAACCAACCCACGAGAGTATGTTCCTAAAGCTCCATTTCCTCAGAGGTTAGCTAAAGGAAAGAAGGGAAAATCCACAGGTGAGATTCTTGAAGTCTTCAAACAGGTAAGTGTCAACATCCCTTTACTTGATGCAATAAAACAAGTTCCATCTTATGCCAAGTTTCTTAAAGACCTTTGCACTAAAAAGAGAAACATTCATGTTCGTAAAAGGCATTTTTAATCAAAATGTTAGTTCTATACTCCAACACAAAATTCCTCTAAATGTAAAGACCTGTGCTCCCCACTATTTCATGTAGTATATGAAACCACACAATTGAGAATGCTTTGTTGGATTTAGGAGCTAGTGTTAATCTTTTTCCTTACTCAGTATTTGTGAAACTTGGATTGGGAGAATTACACCCAACTCCAGTGGTGTTACAGCTTGCAGATCGGTCCACGAAAATCCCTCGTGGTATTGTGGAGGACGTGCTTATACAGGTAGACAAGTTTTATTTTCCTGTTGATTTCATTGTAATTGACACTCAACCAATACAGGATTCAAGGAAGCATATCCCCATTATCCTAGGCCGACCATTCTTGGCAACTGCCGATGCTCACATTCAATACAGGACTGGAAACATGCAGTTGTCTTTTGGCAATATGACCATGGAGCTCAACATCTTCAACATTGCCAAACAACCTCACAATGCAGATGATGGAATTGTTGATGTGGATTTAATTGAAGCATTAATTGATGATACTTTTATTTCAAACCTTAGTGATGACCCTTTACAAACCTGTTTAACTCACTTTGGTTTGGATTTTGATGTTGACAGATCAGTCGATGAGGTCAACGCCTTACTTGACTCAACACCATCCTTGGACACTAATAAATGGAAGTCAAGAGTTGAACAACTAGCACCATCAGAGAAGAAACTCATCCCATCATCAGAGTCACCACCGAAACTCGAGCTCAAACCATTACCCAACACTTTGGAATATGCGTTCTTGGGAGAAGAAAGCACTCTACCGGTAATCATCTCATCATCCCTAAATGACGAGCAAAAGGGTAAGTTGTTGGATGTTTTAAAAGAGCACAAAGGAGCATTAGGAAGGACCATAGCAGACATAAAAGGTATAAACCCAGCAGACTGCATGCATTACATTCACCTTGATGAAAATGCTAAATCTACTAGGGAAATGCAACGTCGATTAAATCCTAACATGAAAGAAGTTGTTAGAACAGAAGTCCTTAAGTTATTAGATGCAGGTATCATTTACCCAATTTCTGATAGTTCATAGGTCAGTCCTGTGCAAGTTGTCCCTAAAAAGTCAGGAGTCACAGTAGTTACCAATGCTGATAATGAATTGATACCCACTAGAGCAACTACAGGATGGCGTGTATGCATTGATTATAGAAAGTTAAATTCTGTCACACGTAAAGACCATTTTCCTTTACCATTTATTGATCAAATGCTTGATAGATTAGCAAGCCATGAATTTTATTGCTTTCTAGATGGCTACTCAGGGTACAATCAGATTCCCATAGCACCAAAAGATCAAGAGAAAACCACTTTCACTTGCCCTTTTGGCACTTTTGCATATAGGAGGATGCCATTTGGATTATGTAATGCACCTGCTACATTTCAACGATGCATGTTAAGCATTTTTTCTGATATGGTTGAACGATTCCTTGAAGTCTTTATGGATGACTTTTCTGTCTTTGGTGACTCATTTGATCAATGTTTACATCATCTAACACAAGTTTTGCAGAGATGTATAGAGAAGAATTTGGTCTTAAATTGGGAGAAGTGTCATTTTATGGTAAATTAAGGTATTGTTCTTGGTCACATAATTTCGAGCAAAGGTATTGAGGTTGACAAAGCCAAGGTGGATCTCATTTCTAATCTTCCTCCACCTAAAACAATGTCGAGAAGTAAGATCTTTCCTTGGGCATGCTGGTTTTTATAGACGTTTCATTAAAGATTTTAGCAAAGTTTCTAGACCCTTATGCAATCTACTTGCTAAGGATGTACATTTTATCTTTGATGATTCATGTCTTGTAGCATTTGAAAAGCTAAAGCATTTGTTGACGTCATCACGCATCATTCAGCCACCAAACTGGAGCTTACCATTCGAACTCATGTGTGATGCATCTGATTATGCAGAGAGCAGATAGACAAAGAGTAGATCGAATTCCTCATGTTATTTACTATGCTAGTATGACATTAAACGATGCACAGTTGAACTATTCAACTACTGAAAAAGAAATGCTAGCAGTAGTGTTTGCATTAGAAAAATTTCGGTCTTATCTTATTGGTTGTAAAATAATTGTATTCACAGATCATGCTGCTCTGAAATATCTTCTCACAAAGAAAGATGCAAAAGCTAGACTAATTCGCTGGGTGTTACTTTTGCAAGAGTTTGACTTGGAATTCAAAGATAAGAAAGGTTCTGAAAATGTTGTGGCTGACCATCTCTCTCGTCTCTATTTTGACATCAACACAAAACCCTTAACATTAAATGAGTCATTTCCAGATGAACAATTAATGAGTGTTGAAGTATTACCTTGGTATGCTGATATCGTTAATTATCTTGTTACAGGTAAACTTCCAGAGCATTGGACCAAGCAGGACAAGGCTAAATTCTTTGCGAAAATAAAGAATTTTTTCTGGGATGACCCCTATCTGTTCAAGTATTGTGCAGATCAAATTATTCGACGATGTGTCCCAGAGAATGAAGTTCATAACATCCTTTCGTTCTGCCATGAACAAGCTTGTGGAGGCCATTTTAGCGCTAAGAAAACAGGGACTAAAGTTCTACAATGTGGTTTCTATTGGCCAACTATATTTCGAGATGCTTACACCTTTTGTTCTTCATGTGATAGGTGTCAACGAATGGGAGCATTACACGGAACATGATGCCACTAAATCCAATTTTAGTGGTTGAGATTTTTGATGTATGGGGTATCGATTTCATGGGACCCTTTCCCCCATCTTTTGGCCATCAATACATATTGGTTCTTTGTCATGACTATGTTTCGAAATGGGTAGAGGTAATTCCATGCAGAACCAATGATCATAAAGTGGTGATAGGGTTTTTAAAGAGCAACATTGTTTCGCGCTTTGGATTCCCTCGAACAATAATTAGTGATGGTGATACCCACTTTTGCAACAAATCATTCAAAGCACTTTTGACAAAGTACTCCATCACTCATAAAGTGGCGACCCCGTATCATCCGCAAACCAGTGGCCAAGTTGAGATCTCCAATCTAGAAATAAAGCACATCTTAGAAAAGACCGTGAGGCCAGACATAAAAGATTGGTCATTAAGACTTGATGATGCATTATGGGCATATAGAACGGCGTTTAAAACCCCAATTGGGATGTCACCCTACAGGCTAGTGTATGGAAAAGCTTGCCACCTACCTGTGGAACTCGAGCATCGTGCGTACTGGGCCATCAAGAAATTCAATTTTGACATGCAACAAGTCGGCTCGAAAAGACGACATAAAGTGGCGAACTTGAAGAAATTCGCAACGATGCATACGAATATGCCAAGATTTACAAGCAATGAATGAAAGGCTTTCATGATAAGCAGACATGAAAAATCTTTCACCTGTGTCGAAAGTACTTTTATTCAATTCTCGCTTGCATTTATTCCCAGGTAAGCTACGCCCTCGATGGTCTGGCCCCTTTATTGTTCATACTATTTTTCCACATAGGGCAATTGAAATTAAGGACCCAAAGAATGATGTCACGTTTAAAGTTAATGGTCAAAGATTAAAGCCATATCTAGAATACCAACCACATGGAGAGGACACCGAAATAAATTTAAGTGACCCACCAGATTTGAATTAAGATTTTTCTTTTCGGTGATTTGATTTATTTATTTATTTATTTATTTTCTTCTGCTAATTGAAATCATTTGTGCATAAGTGTGTTTGTTTATCCATTGAGCTTTCTTTTAACACTTTTAATCATGAGACAGTTCCTCTTGAACATCTTTAGACGACTTCAACGTGTCCAATCTCATCTCAGAGGCCAGATACGATTTTGTAAAACACATCGTATTTGGAAGCTACAACCACCGGAGTTAATATCCCACGTTGAGGATTTAGAAAGCCAACTCAGAGACATTGAGATAAGTGTCTACAACATCCAATTGGAACTTGAGGTAAATTCTATAAGAGGACGATTGTGATTTTCTTTGTGTGTTTTTATTTGTTACTTCGTTTGTGTGTTTTAGTTTGTCACCCCGGTTAAGTGGCGGATAACGGTACTCCGTGACAATCAAGTCGGTTACTTCAGTTTCCCACAATTATTGATCTTCTGAGGCGAAGGTATGGATAAAAACGAGATCTTAGAAAAGCTTCATAGTCGATTCCCTTCACTTCCTCAGAATGCCCTCCTCACAATCTATAAAGCTCGATCCGAACGCATGCGATTGCTCATGAGGAATAACATACCTGCTGATATCCGTTGGTTAATCGAAGCTAAAGTACGCTTGGCAGGTGAGTTACCTCCTAAATTTATTGCATACATGCCTGGTTGTGGTAAAGGAAATTACGCACGAAAGCGAAGAGCTCGAAAGATTTCGGTTGCTTGTCATAAGTGTGCCAGAATGATATGCAATAAAAAACGATGTTCTTTAGGAATGGTGTCTGATAACAGAGAAGATAAGATTCAATTCATTAGGGATGGCTTGAATAAGGAGTCATTGGATGATATCCTTTTTTCTCTTGAAACGCATCCCAGTGGATATGTGCAAGGAGCGATTCTCCAGTTATGGCCATCATTGCAGAAAGAGCATGCACGATCTGATCTCGAATCGACTATAAACGACCTGTTTGCCGCTTTATAAGAAAACTGGATGGGAAGCCTATCCTCGACCCATAGAGGGCGTTGAAGCCGTTTCTGGACGTAAAACCAGAGGAAGATGTGAGCCACAGTCGCAACTACTTGTAAATATCCTTTTACTTTACTGTTATTTTATTTCACTGTTGTTTTACCATTTGCATTATTGTCTTTAATAATTTTATGTTATCATTGTTTGCTTTTGCTTTTTACTGTTTCCTTTTTTACTCTCGAGCCATGTGCATTACACTATTAATTGACATAGACATGACACCTCATTCACAGCTGTGACCCATTGCCGCCAAGATCCTTAAATATGATTCTTTTCGTTTACACTCACAAATTGTTTTTGAGAAGTATCATAATGGCAGCTACTCCCAATAAACAATTCAAGAACATTTATGTACTTTCCGGATTTAACTATGGCAAATATAAAGAGTTCTTTGAGGCAGCCATTGATCTTGGTCGATGCATAGCAGAGAGAAAATTACACTTAGTATACGGCGGAGGTGACCGAGGGTTATCAAAATTGGTCTCAGAAACTGCTTTTGTCAGAGGAAGTCAAGTGTTAGGCATCATACCACAAGCCCTAAAACCTTTGGGCTGCTTGTCTAACTCACCGACTGGAGAAGAGTTAGTTGTCTCAGGTATGCAAGAAAGAATAACTGAAATGCTTAATCATGCTGATGCTTTTATTTTCTTACCAGGAGATCTTGCAACTCTAGAGGCACTTATCATTTTAGCATCTTGGGCCCATCTGCACATTCATCAGAAACCCATCGGTTTGTTAAATGTCAATAATTTTTATGATGGCTTTATCGCATTTCTTAACCATGCAATAAAAAACTACTTCATTCCCTTTACGGTGAAAAATCTTTTTATTTGTGCTCACACTGCTAATGAGCTACTTGATCTGTTACAAGCTTATCGACCAGAGCCAGATCCGAAGAGTTTGGTGTTGGAGTGTACAAATAACGATGGTAACAATAGCAGCAGTAAGAAGTACAAATTAGATTTAAATCTCCGCCTGTAAATATTTTATTCTGTGTTGCACCACCCAGGTGAAATCTTCTAAACTCTACTTCTTTCCTTTAAAACATTGAGGACAATGTTTCGTTCTGGTTGGGGGGAGGGGATAGTTGACAATTGTGGAATGTTGGTTAAGTTTTTACTAATTTTTTGTTGTAGAAACTAACTGTTGCTAACTGTTTGTGTTGAAGATGGCTGAATATGGAGTGTAGTTACTCTAGAAACGCATCTTCTTAGTAAAAAAAAAAGGGAAAAAATTAATAAAAAAAAATTTATTTTTCGTGTGATCTTTCTAACTTTTTCTTTTTGACTTCTCCTTTATAAATATGCATTTTCAAATTTTGAGTCGAAGATGGCTAAATATGGAGTGTAGTTACTCTAGAAGCGCATCTTCTTAGTTAAAAAAAAATCATTTTTCTATCATTCTAACTGTAACATTTTCAATTAGTTTTTCTGCATCATTTTCACATTTCTGCATGCATACTTCCCTTTCATGTTTAGAATAGGTTGGGGGGTAGAATGTTGTTTAAAAAAAAAAATGGTGTGATTTTGTTTTTATTTTTGGATGACATGATGATTTTCGAATTTTAGTATTTGTATTATCTTTGGTCTTGAGTGATGTTACACTATGTTTGCTACTCTACATGTTGATGTCGGAGATAAATATGAGTTGCTTGAAAGAATTGACATGTCATAATGAATACCAAGTGAGCTTTTGAGCCTATTATTTTTCGTGGAGAGTAACCCTTTTTACCAATTCTTCATACAGCTTAGCAGTATTATTATTTTATACATGATCTTTAGATTTCCTTAGAGTCAACCCTTTAAAAAAAAAAGTTAAAAAAAAAATGCGTTACTACATCTAAAGGTCCATTTCACTAGTAGATATGCAGGAGTATCTAGAGCCCTAAAAGATGATGGAAAGGTCGTCTTTGACCCATTTAAGCCTTTCTAGCCATCCCTTATGTGAAATATCCATAGTTAGCCCTATTGAGCCTTTTATTAAAAAAAAAAAACTTTTCTTTGTCAACTTATCATCTTCACCCACTCCAATTTGGAGTATTACCCGATATCTTACAAGTTCCATCACCTATTCATGTTTGAGAAAAATATAAATAATTGTTTTGTTTAGTAAAGTTGTGCAATACCGAAAAAAAAAGAAAGCAAAGAAAAAAAAAGAAAAAAAGAAATTCTCTAAAAAAAAAAAAGAAAAAAAAGAGAGAGAGATATAATACAATAATAAATAAGTGAAATGCATTTTTTTTAGTTTCCAAAAGATATTATTTTTCTCAAACATATATTTTGTTTTCTCTATTTTCCTTTCTTTGTTAGCCATGTCCCTAGCCTACGTTATATCCTAATAAAAGTCCTTCTTGATTTTAGGGAACTATAGTCTGAAGTATAAGCTAGTTATATGGGCTATAAAGATGTAGTAATGCATAAAAAAAAATTAAAAAAAAAAATACATTGGGTTGACTAATATTCTGTTTGACTTGAGATCGTGTTATTTCTAAGCTATGGGCATATTTCCTTCATCTTGGTGAGAGTGTGTGATATTATTTCTTTACTATCTTCACTCCATTTATCATTCATTGAAGTGACAATTTTTATTGGGTTTAATTTCCTTGTGAGAGTGTCACTATTACCGATGAGAATTTTGGGGTTGGACATGTCATTTTTGAAAGTAGCTGTATTTACTTGGTTGATTCATGTGGATGGTTGATGTGGGTATGATGTTTCTTTAGACTGGAGATAATGCTTATACTTTTATTTGATTGCTATCATTAGTCTGATTGAATAAACAAGTTTGTTTAAAAAAAAAAAAAAATTTGGGTTTGAATTTTATTTTCGCTTTATTTGCTAGGGACTAGCAATAAGTTTAGTTGGGGGTGTGTTGAGTGTTAGAAAGTGTATATTTATAAAGGAGAAATTCATCATTTTACACTTTAAATCTCACTAACATCTCTAATTTTATTTATTTAAGTCCTTTGTTATTTAATTATATATGTTTTGTTTTTATTAAGTATTTTGTGTATTTTAGGGTATCATGGTCATTTCATAATGAACGAGATTTCGGATAGCAAAACGGACGTCACTTTTGAACTCGTGATAATAAAACCTTAAGAGGAGCATAAAAGGAAAAATGGTACTGTTCACACGTACGGCACTATTCACATGTACAAGATCGTTCATGGATATCGCTCACGACACTCGCTCGCACAGCGTTCGTTCAAAACCGTGTGCAAACCGTGTTCTTTTCAAACCGCGTGGTCAAATCGCGTACTGTTGATTGATGACGTGGCGCAATCCTGTGCATCCAAACTATTTTTAATCCGATGGCCATGATTCACTCAATGTATCTATAAAAAGGGGGCCTCCCCCCCTAATTTGAGAACCCTGAATCCATTTTTGAGCTTAGTTTTCTGTAATTCCTTCTCCATCTTGTATTTTCTACGTATTTTAATAAAATTCCCATTTTACCCCTAGTTCAATAATGAGTAGCTAATTTTCTTTCAAGCTTGGGTTGAAGGTGAAGTCTCAACATGTGTCATGGGCTTTATTTGGTAAATTTATTTTCTCTTCCCCTCTAATTTCTGTGGAGGTTTTGACTTTTCGTCGACAAATAATAATAATCTTGTCTAGTTACCGCCCGGTTTTTACCTAAGACCTAGTATAAGATTATTATTATTTGGCACGATAAGCCCTTAACACCATATTGATTAGAGCGTGGTTCATAAGGTGTGGATTCCCCCCTCATGATTTAATTGGTATTAATAAGGATTATTTAGCCCATGATGCATGTTGATACGGATCCAGATACGCAAGTGCTTTATCTCAATAGTTTCCAGTTTAATTATTTCTATCATTCCAATTTAAATTCTAGCATAGTTTAAATCAATTTCCGCACAAATCCAACCACCCATTTACTTAATTAATTCTACATATAATTAAATCCACCTCCTCGTGGGATCGACACTCGTCACCGTTAATCTATTTTACAATAGATTCGTGCGCTTGCGAGTTCAACAAAATTTGCACAACAGGTGTACTGCAAAAAAAGGAAAAAAATTATATATATATATATATATATTATGATAATAAAAAAAAGTTGTAAAAATTAAAAAAATAAAATAAGAAGAATAAATAAATAAAAGCACTTGTGATTTCCAAAAGATCTCTATTTCTTCTTAGACATATTTTGTTCTTCCTATTATCTCTTCTTTGTTAATCATTTGCTTAGTCTACATTATGTCCTATTAAAAGTCATTCTTGATTTTAGAGAACTATAGTCTGAAGTAGAAGCTGGTAATATGAACTAAAAGATGTGGTAATGCATAATAATACATGCAAATGATATTATTGGTTTGACTAGTAATTCTTGAGATCATATTTTTTTCTAAGCTATGGACATTGTTTCATCATCTTGGTGAGAGGTGATGCCATTTTTCTATCTTTTTCTTTCAATCTATTATTACTTATAGTGACTATTTTTATTAGGTTCATTTTCTTTTGAGAATGCCATTCTTACCCGTGAGATTAATATAGCTTTGATAGTTGATCATTTTCCATGAGTATACTCGATTGATTTCTGTAAATGAATAATATGGGGGTGATATTTTTTAGGCCAGAGATAATGCTTATATTTTTATTTGCTCGTTATTAGTAATCTGATTAAAGAAGTAAACACAGTTATCCAAAAAAAATATTTCAATTTGAATGTTGCTAGATATTATCGATTAATTGCTAAGAATTAGCAATAAGTTGGTTGGGGGATGTGTTGAGTGCTGGAGAATGTCTACTTATAAAGGTTAAAATAATAATTTTGTACTCCAAGTCTCACTAACATTTTTACTTTTATGTATTGAAATCCTTTTAAACTTTGATTGCATGTGTTTTGTTATAATTTAATTATTTTATATATCTTTGGAGTATTAATGAGAAATCGGACAGCAAAGCAGGCAACATATTTTAGCTCAAAATAGCTACAAGCCTTAGGAATGATATAAAGGGCAAAATCATAATTTTAGGATTTTGGTAGGGCCTCGCTGATGTGGCATCGACCGATGATGTGTAGCATCCTGTTGTGTTGACTAATGACATGACAACATCTTATTGGACCAAAAAATGAGCTTTTGATGCATGCAAATGGTAGTTGACTTTTGTGTTGACTGATTAAGTAACAACACATTATTTAATTAAAAAATGCTCATACATTACATGCAATTTACCAAATCACAATGTCAATGATGTGTTCCATTCAATCAATGCTTGTCACGTGCCTAATCCTGAGCGTCCGGGTTGTTTTCATCCGATGGCTATAATTTACACGTTGTATCTACAAATAGGAGACTCTCCCCCTTATTCGATATCTCTTAATCCAAATTTGAGCTTCATTCTATGTAATTCTCACTCAATCTTGTATTTTCTATATATTTTAATAAAATTACCATTTCATCCTTAGTTCAATTATAAGTAGCTAATTTAATTTCAAACTTAAGTTGAAAGTGAAGCCTCAATATGATTCATGGGCTTAATTTGGTAAGTTTATTAACTCCCTCTCTATAGTAAAAATAGATTGTTTGACTCATCGTTGACAAACATTAATAATCTTGTCTAGATTTTGTATGGTATACTAACTCCCTAATGCAAGATCATTACTATTTGGCACGATGAATATTTTACACTATATTTATTAGCGAGAAACTCCCGTTTACTATTAGTAGTTCATCTTGACTTAGTATCGATAGAGAATGCATCTAAGTTATTTAGGATGTTCTTGCCACATTGTTGACAGGAGGATTATTATTAGCTAACACAACATGTACTTGACACCATATTTAACAAAAGATTATTTCCCCTTTGCATAATGAGTGCCTAATACCTTATTCCAAAATAAGGACTATCAGGAGTGGAAATACCCTCTCATAAATTACTTGGAATTGAAAAAGAATATTAAGCCTATGGCAAAGTGTTGAATGTGAATCTAGAGACTCAAGTGCTTCATTTAAATTGTTTCCTCTTTAATTTATTCCAACCATAGCCTGCATAGAAATCACATCCAACTAATTTACATATAAACTTGGAAAATTAATGTAACACCCCATAACTAACACACGCGGAGTATATGAAAAAGGAGGTTACTTAGAAATCGTAATCCTTACTCATAAATTCCAAACTGAAATACCTCAAATTTTTATTCAAATAAATCCACAAATTCATAAGTCCAATACTAGATAATCACTCCTGAAACATAACATAAAATAACAAAAGTCTTAGAACTCTAAATTACAAGTTCATAACATAAATAAATTAAAAAGAAACAGGAGTCCAATCCTCTTCTTATTTAAATAGCAGAAGGAAATAAATTTCTAACTCTAAAGCTAAGTACATCTCTCAAAAGGAGCTTAATCTACAAAAAGTAATAATGAGGGGTGGGCCGTCAACTCCATAAGTAAAACCATTCCAAACACACTAGCCCTATTGATACCAAAAATATTGCAAGCCTTCTTTCATTTAAAACATATGTTACAATTCATAAATTTCATAAAACAACATATTTCAATAAGATGACATAAATTCATGGTAATTCAGAATATCAAAAGAATAATCAATTATGAAAGCAAATCATATAATGCGTACACACAAAATAGATAGTTAGCTCATGTCACATAGTGTCACCTATGTGACATGAGCTAAGCACATCTTTCAAAAGGAGCTTGATCTGCAAAAAGTAATAACTAGGGGTAAGTAGTCAACTCCGTAAGTAAAACCATTCCGAACACACTAGCCCTACGGATACCAAAAATATTACAAGCCTTCTTTCATTTAAAACATATGTTACAATTTATAAATTTCATAAAACAACATATTTCAATAAGATGACATAAATTTATGGTAATTCATAATATCAAAAGAATAATCAATTATGAAAGAAAATCATATAATGCGTACACATAAAATAGATAGTTAGCTCAGAATATTGTGTGCACACTCAGAATAGAAACCTAGTACTGGTCTAGAACAGATATTTCGTATAATACGATCAGAATCAGAATAACTATGGATAATGAGCTAAAACAATAAAATGAACTTTTCATATGTAATAACTTATACGTGGCACTTTGCACTATATGTGGCACTTTGCGGCGCTTTAGCCCTCAAGTGGTGGCCCCCATACAATTATAAATAATTGAAATCATACATAGACACAAAACATTCGTATCAGATTCATGAAAGTCCATAGCAACAATTTTGGGGTTGCACAATATTTCATAAACAGAATTATAAAATGTAGTGATGTCATAACAGAATTTACGTATTGAACAACATTTATAAAATATTTTGTCAAAAGAATTTATATTTGAAAACATTTTCATAAACTGATTTTGTTATGAAAATCTATTAATCTTCTAAGTAGTATAAAAACTCTTATAATAATATCAAAATACTTATTTATATCCAGTATATTAGGAATGAAGTCACTTACCTTGAGAAAAAAATTTGAATTAACACACCTCTAAGCCTCTAAAAGCTTCAATCACCTTTAACACCTTAACAAATATAAGATATAACTATCAATAACTTATCTTAAGAATATGATTTTCTAATTCATATTCGTACTAGTCTGATTCATAGAATTTTAACTCTTAATATAAAAATAAAAAATGTCATAATATTCTATGGAACCATTTTGGACATCCACGGATAACTAATATAAAATTTTCAAGAGGATCCGATACCAAAAAAATTTTCAAGACTATTTATTACTTGACAAATCCGAAATTGTTTCACAGTACCTTAACCGAATAAAATGTATTCTGAGATTTTTATAAAATCATATACTAATCAAAAAATTATGACATTAAAACTGGGAATACGAGACACATGTATCAACTCCTATATAAAATTTCAGAAGTTTTCGAGATCATTTAATAGTACAAATAAGTTTGTGAATCGGATTGCCTTGCTGGAATCACAGTTTTCTAGCGTGTTAGTGTCTGAGTCAAAAATCCATATAAAATTGAAAACACAGTCAAATCTTATGAAACAAAATTTAATCAATAAGGCCTACATATCTAGTTTTCCAAAATATAAAGTTCTTAAGAAAAATTATTCAGAAAATATATGTTTGAATTTGAGATACTTATATTGTCTAGAATTTGTCCAGTGTACTTAATGCACCAAGGGTTGATTATTAAAACCCACAATAAATCGGACCCTAAAAAAACCTAAAAACACCTTAATTCATGTATTATGATATGTAACAATATAAAATAATGCTAATATAAACCCTAGATAGAGTAATTAGAAATCTTGTGAAGAGTAAGGAGAGTAAATTTACCAATTGCTTTAATTCTCTCCTAAACAAATGTTTTAATTCCTAAGTTGGATTGAAAATGAAAGGTGCTAGGGGGTATTTATAGGATTTCTTAAGGCTAATAGATGGCTAGGATTTTGCCACCATAACTCTTGATCAATAGTTGTGATTATCCTTGATAAACACCTTACTAATTTCTAGAATTCTTATCTATCTCTACAACTTCTCATACATCATCACTTATGTCATAGGCTATGTCATTATTATTTGGTCATTACATCATCACTTATTTTATTACTTCTCTTACAATTAAATATTACATATTATTATTATTTTAATACTTAAAGGGGCTTGCTAGCTCAAAATAAATTCTATTATATTTAAGTGAGAGAATTGAACCTTACAATTAAACTTACCCATAATTAAATCAACCTCCTCTTGGGATCGACACTTGTTACCATTAATCTATATTACAACATATTTGTGCACTTGCAAGTAAAATAAAATTTCCACAACACTAATTTATTTCTAAGCTAAATTGAAGGTTGAAGCTCAAAGGTTTACATTGTGGATCCAATTACTCTCTCAAGTAAGTTTAAAGTTTATCATTTTTAATTCAATATTCATAATTTATGTTTTTACTAGTTATTTTGACTCTATATTCATATGTAGATTTTAACCTCCTTTGATGACGTAATGTTGATACACCAATGTGGTAGTGGAAACACGCCAATACAAATGTGGCATATTATGTACATGACCCTATATTTGTTTATAGAGTTTTTAATTAAGAAATAGACCCTATAATAACTGTTCTAGTAAAAAATGAAAATTATAAATATAAAAGAGTATTATATCCATGATTTGAGTACCAAAAGTGGATAGCATAATCTTAGAAATTCTTTGATTCGGTATATTTCTTCTAAGCTGATTATTCGATAAATATTTTAGATTAATTATTGATAATCAGATTTTTAAATTCCCCCACAGTGTAACGCAGACACACTCTATTATATTATAGTAGGCACTTTTATACTTAGATGCAATCGATCACTTTGAAGTTGTATCAAATTTTTGGCACTGCTGCTGGGAATTTTTTAAATTTGGGGTTAACTTTTTCTATTCTTCTCATTCAAGGAAAAGACTCAAAATGGCTACAAAACTTTAATTAGGATCCATTAGAGTCTAGGATGATGTGTACGAATAGCTTTTAAAAAAATTCTTTCTAACCCACATAATAAATTTTTTCAAAAGACAAATCACCCCTTTCACTAAAAAACTAAGAGAGATGGCTTCATCAATCTTGGGTGGGTACAAGGAGTTGATTAACATTTGCACACACTATAGTTTTGAAATATCGAGGTTAGTGTCCTATTTCTATGAAGAACTAACATCCTAAAGTAGATACGTTGTTGAAATGATGCATAATAATAAATTCAAAGACAAAGATCTTGAAGGTACATTACTGACAAAGAATGCACAATACAAGGGCACAGTAGTTTCCTCTGAGTTATTAAGTCTCCAGCTAATAGAGTGTGCACAACCTTTGGGAAAATGTTGAGTGTTAGAAAGTGTATATTTATAAAGGAGAAAATCATCATTTTACACTTCAAGTCTCACTAACATCTCTAATTTTATTTATTTAAGTCCCTTGTTATTTAATTATGAGTGTTTTGTTTTAATTAAGTATTTTATGCATTTTAAGGGCATCATGGTCATTTCACAATAAACGAGATATCGGATAAAAAAACGGACGTCACTTTTGAACTCAGGACAGTCAAAAACCTTAAGAGGGGCATAAAAGGAAAAATGGTACTGTTCATCCATACGCACTATTCACATATACGGTACTATTAATGGGTACTGTTCACGACACTTTTCATACCGCGTCACTGTTCAAACCGTGTGCAAACCGTGTTACTGTTCAAACCGTGTGGTCAAACCCGTGGTTAAACCGCGTACTGTTGACTGATGATGTAGCGCAATCCTGTGCGTCCAAACTGTTTTTAATCTGATGGTCATGATTTACTGAATGTATCTATAAAAATGGGGTCTCTCCCCCTTAATTCGATACCCCTGAATCTATTTTTGAGCTTAGTTTTCTGTAATTCTTTCTTTATCTTGTATTTTTATGTATTTTAATAAATTTCCATCTTACCTTTAGTTCAATTATGAGTAGCTAATTTTCTTTCAAGCTTGTGTTGAAGGTGAAGTCTCAACATGTGTCATGGGCTTTATTTGGTAAATTTATTTTCTCTTCCCCTCTAATTTCTGCGGAGGTTTTGACTTTTCATCGACAAATAATAATAATCTTGTCTAGTTACCGCCCTGGTTTCACTGGCATTCTAGTACAAGGTTATTATTATTTGGCACGATAAGCCCTTAGCACCATATTGATTAGAGTGTGGTTCATGAGGTGTGGATTCTCCCCTCATGATTTAATTGGTATTAATAAGGAATATTTAGCCCATGGTGTATGTTGATATGGATCCAGGTACCCAAGCACTTTATTATAATAGTTTCCAGTTCAATTTAATTCCGTTATTCTAATTTAAATTCTAGTATAGTTTAAATCAATTTCCCCATAAATCCAATCACCACTTTCAAAATTAATTCTACACCTAATTAAAATCCACATACTCGTGGGATCGACACTCGACACCATTGATCTATCTGCGCTTGCGAGTTCAACAAAATTCGCACAACAAGTTTTTAGCGCCGTTGCCGGGGAGGTAAATATTTTAATTTGTAAAATTAATTTTTGTAAGTAATTTATTATTTTTATTATTATTATTATTTTAGTTGTTTCCTTGTAATTTTTTTCCTTAAAAAAAAGTGAATTTACATTTTCTAGGTAACAATTTCTTTTCTCTCTTTTTTAAATTTCTTTAATTTAATTTTCATGTTATTTTCTTTGTAATGTTTCGTTTATTTTGTTAATTTATTTCTTAAATTATATTTAGTTAATTTATTTCACATATTTGTTTTAGTGTGTTTTTTTAGAAAGGTTGTAATAGCGCAATAAGGTTAGTATCGTAATTTCTCCTTCTTCTTTATTTTTATTTATTTTTTCTCATTTTTATTTTCTTTGCATGCTTGGTCGTAGGTCATTATTACCTAATCTTGAACCTATAGACCTTGAATTAGAAAGAACACTTCGCACACACAAACACATTACACTTAAAGATAAAATTGAAATGGATTTGCAACAACCAAAACCACAGGAGAGGCCATTTAAGGACTACTTCAGTCCCTTAACTAACTTGAGCACATCATGCATAAGATGCCCAAATGTAGCTGCTAGGAGTTTTGAGTTAAAACCTAGTATGCTAAATTGTCTCCCAACATTTTATGGCCTAGAAAATGAGGACCCATATAATCATCTGAATGATTTTCATACAATTTGTCAAACTTTTAAATATGAGAATTTTTTAGAAGATGATGTTAAAATTAGAGTATTCCCATTTTCTTTAAAGGATAGAGCTCGTTCATGGTTCAATACATTGCTTGCTAATAGCATTACAACATGGGAACAAAATTTTTAAATAAATATTTTTCAGTGCATAAAACCAATGCTATTTGCAGAGAAATTTCAGAGTTCACCCAGAGAGAAGACGAACAGTTTTTCGAAGCATGGGAGCTATTCAATGGGCTACTCTTGAAGTGTCCACATCATGGGTACGAGAAATGGCATCAATGCCAATACTTCTTGGAGGGATTATTGGCAAATGTGCAAGAATGGCTAATGACAACAAGTGGAGGAGAGCTAATGTCAAAGAGTGTATCAGAGATTTGGGAGTTCTTCCAACGACAAGCAGATAATTTCCAACAGCGGAGTCGATCTCTCAGGAATACTAGAAGAATTAAAGGACTGAATGAGGTCCACATTGGCGAGTCAAGTTCGGGAATTAAAGTAGTGAAAGAGATAATTGAAAGTCTTTCTTGAGAAATAGCATCGTTCACGATTGCTAAATCAATAGAGCCACAGTGACCATGAGTCATATTCAGATCAAGCCAATGCCATCGGTGTCATAAAGAAGCCATAAAATTACAACCCATACTCTAATACATATAATCCTGGATGGAGAGACCACCCCAATTTTTCATGGTCTCAAGGATTCCAACAGAACGGACCAGTAGCTCCAACTCCACTAATTCAACCAATTCCTCAAGTTCCTCAAGTCTCTCAACCACCATTTAGACTATACAATCAGAACCAGAATTACTCTCAACCCAGACCATGAGAAGATGCATTTCAGAATTTCAAGAATGTTACTTATTCTACGATTGAGCAACAGAACAGCACCATTGATGGACTATGGAATGAGATGAGAGCAGGCTTCAACTCACAAGCCCAATCAGTTTTAAGCCTCGAGAAGATGGTGGGATAGCTTGCCTCTTCAGTGCAAACTTTGGCAATGACTGTTGAAAAAGGCAAGTTTCCAAGTCAACCAGTGCCTAATCCTAAAGGAGTGCATGAAGCAAGTACCAGTTCACCACAACAGCATGGAGAGGTCAAAGCCGTTATGACCTTGCGAAAAGGAAAAGAAGTCGACAACAAAATGGAGATGCTGGTGATAAAAGAAAATCAAATTGTACTTGTGAATGTTGAAGACTCACCACCAGAGGAGAAAGAAGAAACCAACCCACGGGAATACGTTCCTAAAGCTCCATTTCCTCAGAGGTTAGCTAAAGGATAGTAGGAAAAATCCATAGGTGAGATTCTTGAAGTCTTCAAACAGATAAGTGTTAACATCCCTTTACTTGATGCTATAAAATAAGTTCTATCTTATGCCAAGTTTCTTAAAGACCTTTGCACTAAAAAGAGAAATATTCATGTTTAAAAAAAGGCCTTTTTAACAGAAAAAATTAGTTTTATACTCCAACACAAAATTCCTCTGAAATGTAAAGACCCAGGCTCCCTCACTATTTCTTGTAGTATAGGAAACTACACAATTGAGAGTGCTTTGTTAGATTTAGGAGCTAGTGTTAATCTCTTGCCTTACTCAGTATTTGTGAAACTTGGATTGGGAGAATTACACCCAACTCCAGTAGTGTTCCAGCTTGCAGATCGATCCACGAAAATACCTCGTGGTATTGTGGAGGACGTGCTTATCCAAGTAGACAAGTTTTATTTTCCTGTTGATTTCATTGTAATTGACACTCAACCAATCCAGGATTTAAGGAAGCACATCCCCATTATCCTAGGCCGACCTTTCTTAGCAACTGCGGATGCTCACATTCAATGCAGAACTGGAAATATGCAATTGTTCTTCGGCAATATGACCATGGAGCTCAACATCTTCAACATTACCAAACAACCTTATAATACAGATGATGGAATTGTTGATGTGGATTTAATAGAAGCATTAGTTGATAATACTTTTGTTTCAAACCTTAGTGATGACCTTTTACAAACATGTTTAACTCACTTTGGTTTGGATTTTGATATTGACAGATCAGTCGATGAGGTCAACGCCCTACTTGACTCAGCACCATCCATGGACACTAATAAATGGAAGTCAAGAGTTGAACAACTAGTACCATCGGAGAAGAAAATCATCCCATCATTAGAATCACTACCAAAACTCGAGCTCAAACCATTACCCAACACTTTGGAATTATGCGTTCTTGGGAGAAGAATGCACTCTACCGGTAATCATCTCATCATCCTTAAATGACGAAAAAAAAGGTAAGTTGTTGGATGTTTTAAAAGAGCACAAAGGAGCATTAAGATGGACCATAGCAGACATAAAAGGTATAAACCCAGTAGACTGCATGCATTACATTCATCTTAATGAAAATGCTAAATCTTCAAGGGAAATGCAATGTCGGTTAAATCATAACATGAAAGAAGTTGTTAGAACATAAGTCTTTAAGCTATTAGATGCATGTATCATTTACCCAATTTCTGATAGTTCATGAGTCAGTCCTCTGTAAGTTATTTCTAAAAAGTCAGGAGTTACAGTAGTTACCAATGCTGATAATGAATTGATACCCACTAGAGTAACTACAGGATGGCGTGTATGTATTGATTATAGAAAGTGAAATTCTGACACACGTAAAGACCATTTTCCTTTACCATTTATTGATCAAATGCTTGATAGATTAGCAGGCCATGAATTTTATCGCTTTCTAGATGGCTAATCAGGATATAATCAGATTCCCATAGCATCAAAAGATCACGAGAAAACCACTTTCACTTGCCCTTTTGGCACTTTTGCATATAGGAGAATGCTGTTTGGATTATGTAATGCACCTGCTACATTTCAACGATGCATGTTAAGCATTTTTTCTGATATGGTTGAACGATTCTTTGAGGTCTTTATAGATGACTTTTCTGTCTTTGGTGACTCATTTAATCAATGTTTACATCATCTAACACAAGTTTTACAGAGATGTATCGGGAAAAATTTTGTCTTAAATTGGGAGAAGTGTCATTTTATGGTAAAACAAGGTATAATTCTCGGTCACATCATTTCATGCAAAGGTATTGAGGTTGACAAAGGCAAGGTGGATCTCATTTCCAATCTTCCTCCACCTAAAACAGTCAGAGAAGTAAGATCTTTCCTTGGGCATGCTGGTTTTTATAGATGTTTCATTAAGGATTTTAGCAAAGTTTCTAGACCCTCATGCAATTTACTTGCTAAGGATATATATTTTGTCTTTGATGATTCATGTCTTGTAGCATTTGAAAAGCTAAAGCGATTATTGACGCCATCACCCATCATTCAGCCACCAAACAGGAGCTTACCATTTGAACTCATGTGTGATGCATTTGATTATGTAGTAGGAGCAGTATTAGGACAAAGAGTTAATCAAATTTTTCATGTTATTTACTATGCTAGTATAACATTAAATGATGCACAGTTGAACTATTCAACTACTGAAAAAGAAATGCTGGCAGTAATGTTTGCATTAGAGATATTTCAATCTTATCTCGTTGGTTGTAAAATTATTGTGTTCACAGATCATGCTGCTCTTAAATTTCTTCTCACAAAGAAAGATACAAATGCTAGACTAATTCGTTGGGTGTTGCTTTTGCAGGAGTTTGACTTGGAATTCAAAGATAAGAAAGGTTCAGAAAATGTTGTGGCTGACCATCTCTTTCGTTTCCATTTTGACACAATAACAGAACCCTTAATATTGAATGAGTCATTTCTGGATGAGCAATTAATGAGTGTGGAAGTATTACCATGGTATGCTGATATAGTTAATTATCCTGTTACAGGTAAAATTCCAAAGCATTAGGCCAAGTAGGACAAGGCTAAATTTCAGCGCTAAGAAAACAGCGACAAAAGTTCTACAATGTGGTTTCTATTGGCCAACTATATTTCGAGATGCTTACAGTTTTTTCTCTTCATGTGATAGGTGTCAATGAATGGGGAGCATTACACGAAGGAACATGATGCTACTAAATCCAATTTTAGTGGTTGAGATTTTTGATGTATGGGGTATCGACTTCATGAGACCCTTTTCCCGCTTCTTTTGGCCATCAATACATATTGGTTGCTGTTGACTATGTATCAAAATGGGTAGAGGCAATTCCATGCAGAACCAATGATTATAAAGTGGTGATAGGATTTTCGAAAAGTAATATTGTTTCACGCTTTGGATTCCCTCGAGCAATAATCAGTGATGGTAGTACCCATTTTTGCAACAAATCATTCAAAGCACTTTTGACAAAGTACTCTATCACTAATAAAGTGACAACCCCGTATCATCCGCAAACCAGTGGCCAAGTTGAGATCTCCAATCAAGAAATAAAGCACATATTAGAAAAAACGGTGAGGCCAGACAGAAAAGATTGGTCATTAAGACTCGATGATGCGTTATAGGCATATAGAACAGCTTTCAAGACCCTAATTGGGATGTCACCCTATAGGCTAATGTATAGAAAAGCTTGCCACCTACCTATGGAATTCGAGCATCGTGCGTACTGGGCCATCAAGAAATTCAATTTTGACATGCAGCAAGCTGGCTCAGAAAGACGACATTACAAATGCGTAACTTGAAGAAATTCACAACGATGCATACGAAAATGCCAAGGTTTACAAACAGCGAATGAAAGTCTTTCATGATAAGCAGATTATGAGAAAATATTTCACTCCAGGTCAGAAAGTATTTTTATTTAATTCTCGTTTGCACCTATTCACAGGTAAGTTGCGTTCTCGATGGTCTGGCCCCTTTATTGTTCATACTGTTTTTCCACATGGGGTAATTGAAATTAAGGACCCAAAGAATGGTGTCATGTTTAAAGTTAATGGTCAAAGATTAAAGCCATATCTAGAATACCAACCACATGGAGAGGACACCGAAATAAATTTGAGTGACCCACCATATTTGAATTGAGATTTTTCTGTCTTTTCGGTGATTTGATTTTTTTTCTTTCTTTTTACTATTCTTCTACTAATTAAAATTATTTGTGCATAAGTGTGTTTGTTTAACCATTATGTTTTCTTTTATCACTTTTAATCATGAGACAAATCCTCTTGAACATCTTTAAACGACTTCAACGTGTCCAATCTCATCTCAGAGGCCAGATATGATTTTGTAAAACACATTGTATTTGGAAGCTACAACTACCAGAGTTAATATCCCATGTTAAGGATTTAGAAAGCCAACTCAGAGACATTGAGAGAAGTGTCTATAACATCCAGTTGGAGCTTGAGGTAAATTCCATAAGAGGACGATTGTGATTTTCTTTGTGTATTTTTATTTGTTACTTCGTTTGTGTGTTTTAGTTTGTTACCTCGGTCAAGTGGCGGATAACGGTATTCCGTGACAATCAAGTCAGTTACTTCAGTTTCCCATAATAACTGATATTCTGAGACGAAAGAATGGACAATAACGAGATTTTAGCAAAGCTTCACAATCAATTTCCTTCACTTCCTCAGAATGCCCTCCTTACAATCTATAAATCTCAGTCCGAATGCATGCGATTGCTCATGAGGAATAACATACATGTTGATATCCGCTGGTTAATCGAGGCCAAAGTACGCTTGGCAGGTGAGTTGTCTCCTAAATTTATTGTATACATGCCTGGTTGTGGTAAAGAAAATTACGCAAGAAAACGAAGAGCTCGGAGAATTTCTGTTGCTTGTCATAAGTGTGCTAGAATGATATACGATAAAAAATGATGTTCTTTAGGAATGGTGTCTGATAACAGAGAAGATAAGATTCAATTCATTAGGGATGGCTTGAATAAGGAGTCATTGGATGATATCTTTTTGTCTCTTGAAATGCATCCCAGTGGATATGTACAAGGAGCGATTCTCCAGTTATGACCATCATTCCAGTAAGAGCATGCACGATACAGTCTCGGAAATCTAACTATAAATGACTATATTTGCCAGTTTATAAGAAAATTGGATGGGAAGCCTATCCTCGACCCATAGAGGGCATTGAAGTCGTTTCTGGATGTAAAACCAGAGGAAGATGTGAGCCACAGTCGCAACTACCTGTAAATATCCTTTAACTTCATTGTTATTTTATTTCACTGTTGTTTTACCATTTGCATTATTGTCTTTAATAATTTTATTTTATCATTGTTTGCCTTTCCTTTTTACTATTTCCTTTTTTACTCTCGAGTCATGTGCTTTACACGTTAATTGACATAGACATGATACCTCATTCATAGCTGTGACCAACTGCCGCCAAGATCCTTAAATATGATTCTTTTCGTTTGCACTCACAAATTATTTTTGAGAAGTATCTCAATGACAGATACTCCCAATAAACAATTTAAGAACATTTGTGTGCTTTTTGGATTTAATTATGGCAAATATAAAGAGTTTGTTGAGGCAGCCATTGATCTTGGTCGAAGCATAGCAACAAGGAAATTACACTTGGTATATGGCGGAGGTGACCGAGAGTTATCAAAACTGGTCTCAGAAGCTGCTTATGTCAGAGGGAGCCAAGTGTTAGGCATCATCTCTACAATCCTAAAACCTTTGGGTTGTTTGTCTGACTCACCGACTGGAGAAAAGTTAGTTGTCTCAGGTATGCAAGAAAGAATAACTGAAATGCTTAATCATGTTTATGCTTTTATTTTCTTACCAGGAGATCTTGCAACTCTAGAGGCACTTATCACATTAGCATCTTGGGTCTATCTGCACATTCATCAGAAACCCATCGGTTTATTAAATGTCAATAACTTTTATGATGGCTTTATTGCATTTCTTAACAATGCAATAAAAAACTACTCCATTCCTTCCACAGTGAAAAATCTTTTTATTTGTGCTCACACTGCTAATGAGCTATTTGATCTGTTACAAACTTATCGACCAGAGCCAGATCCCAGGACCTTGGTGTTGGAGTGTACAAATAACGATGGTAACAGTAGCTGCAATAAGAAGTACAAATTAGATTTAACTCTCCACCTGTAAATATTTTCTTCTGTGTTGCACTACCCAGGTGATGTCTTCTAAACTCTACTTCTTTCCTTTAAAACATTGAGGACAATGTTTCGTTCTGGTTGGGAGGAGGGGATAATTGACAATTATGGAATGTTGGTTAAGTTTCTACTAATTTTTTGCTGTAGAGGCTAACCGTGGCTAAATTTTTGAGTAGAAGATGGCTGAATATGGAGTGTAGTGACTCTAAAAACGCATCTTCTTAGTTTAGAAGTTAAAAAAAAATTTTTTGATCTTTTTATTTTTGACTTCTCCTTTATAAATATGCATTTTCAAAATTTTGGGTCGAAGGTGGCTAAATATAGAGTGTAGTGCCTCTAGAAACGCATCTTCTTAGTTAAAAAAAAATCCATTTTCTTTTTCTATCATTTTAAGTGTAACTTTTCCAATTAGTTTTTCTGCATCATTTTCACATTTCTGCATGCATATTTTCCTTTCATGTTTAGAATAGGTTAGGGGGTAAAATGTTGTTTAAAAAAAAATAGTGTGATTTTGTTTTTATTTTGGATGACATGATGACTTTCGAATTTTAGTATTTGTATTATCTTTGATCTTGAGTGATGTTACACTATGTTTGCTACTCTACATGTTGATGTTGGAGATAAATATGAGTTGCTTGAAAGAATTGACATGTCATACTGAATACCAAGTGAGCTTTTGAGCCTATTATTGTTCTTTAAGAGTAACCCTTTTTCCCATTTTTTATACAACTTAGTAATTTACTATTTTATATACGATCTCTATATTCTTTTAAATCAACCCTCTAAAAAAAATTGCTTTAAAAAAAAGAGAAGAAAAAAAGAAAAAAAAGTGTGTTGCTACATCTGAATGTCCATTTAACTAGTAGATATGGAGGATTATCTAGAGCCCTAAAAGATGATGGAAAGGCCATCTTTGACCCGTTTGAGCCTTTCTAGCCATTCCTTATGTGAAATATCCATAGTTAGCCCTTTTGAGCTTTTTATTAAAAAAAAAAACTTTTCTTTGCCAACTTATCATCTTTACCTACTCCAATTTGGAGTATTTCCCGATATCTTACAAGTTCCATCACCTATTCATGTTTGAGAAAAATATAAATAATTGTTTTATTTAGTAAAGTTGTGCAATACCAAAAAAGAAAAAAGAAAAAAAGAAGAAAAAAACAAAGTTCTTAAAAAAAAGGGAGAAAAGAACAAAAAAGAGAGAGAGATATATAATACAATAATAAATAAGTGAAATGCACTTTTTAGTTTCTAAAAAATATCATTTTTCTCAAACATATATTTTGTTTTCTCTATTTTCTTTTCTTTGTTAGTCATGTCCCTAACCTACGTTACATCCTAATAAAAGTCCTTCTTAATTTTAGGGAACTATAGTCTGAAGTATAAGCTAGTTATATGGGCTAAAAAGATGTAGTGGTGCATAAAAAAAAAGAGAAAAAAATAAGTAAATAAATTGGGTTGACTAGTATTTTGTTTGACTTGAGATCGTGTTATTTCTAAGTTGTGGGCGTATTTCTTTCATTTTGGTGAGAGCATGTGATATTACTTCCTTATTATTTTTCTCTCAATTTACCATTCATTAGAGTGACTATTTTTGTTGGCTTTAATTTCATTGTGAGAGTGTCACTACTACTGGTGAGATTTCGGGGTTTGACATGTCATTTTTGAAAGTAGCTGTGACAAAATCTACCAGGTTGATTCATGTGGATGGTTGATGTGGGTGTGATATTTTTTTAGACTGGAGATAATGCTTATACTTTTATTTGATTGTTATCATTAGTCTGATTGAATAAACACGATTGTTTTTTTTTTTAAAAATCATTTTGGATTTGAATTTTGTTTTCGCTTTATTTGCTAGGGACTAGTAATAAGCTGGTTGGGGGGTGTGTTGAGTGTTAGAAAGTGTATATTTATAAAGGAGAAAATCGTCATTTTACACTTCAAGTCTCAATAACATCTCTAATTTTATTTATTTAAATCCTTTGTTATTTAATTATAAGTGTTTTGTTTTAATTAAGTATTTTATGTATTTTAGAGGCATTATGGTCATTTCACAATGAACGAGATATTGGATAGTAAAACGGACGTCACTTTTGAACTCAAGACAGTCGAAAACCTTAAGAGCAGCATAAAATGAAAAATGGCACTGTTCACCCATACGTACTATTCACATGTACGTTGTTTTGTGGGTCTGTTTCACGACATTTATTCATCATACCGCATAATCGCTCAAACCGTGTGCAAACCGTGTTACTGTTCAAACTGCGTGGCCAAACCCGTGGTCAAACTGCGTACTGTTGACTGATGACGTGGCGCAATCCTGTGCGTCCAAACTATTTTTAATCCGATGGCCATGATTTACTCAATGTATCTATAAAAAGGGGGTCTCTCCCCCCTAATTCGATACCCCTGAATCTATTTTTGAGCTTAGTTTTCTGTAATTCTTTCTCCTTCTTGTATTTTCAATGTAATTTAATAAATGTCCATTTTACCCTTAGTTCAATTATGAGTAGCTAATTTTCTTTCAAGCTGGGTTGAAGGTGAAGTCTCAACATGTGTCATGGACTTTATTTGTTAAATTTATTTTCTCTTCCCCCATAATTTCTGTAGAGGTTTTGACTTTTCATCGACAAATAATAATAATCTTGTCTAGTTACCGCCCTGGTTTCACTGGCATTCTAGTACAAGGTTATTATTATTTGGCACGATAAGCCCTTAGCACCATATTGATTAGAGTGTGGTTCATGAGGTGTGGATTCTCCCCTCATGATTTAATTGGTATTAATAAGTAATATTTAGCCCATGGTGCATGTTGATACGGATCCAGATACCCAAGCATTTTATTATAATAGTTTCCAGTTCAATTTAATTCCGTTATTCTAATTTAAATTCTAGCATAGTTTAAAACAATTTCCCCATAAATCCAATCACTCACTTACAAAATTAATTCTACACCTAATTAAAATCCACCTCCTCGTGGGATCGACACTCGACACCATTGATCTATTCTATAATAGATTCGTGCGCTTGCGAGTTCAACAAAATTTGCACAACAGAAAACTATAACATTTAAGCCAAGTTTTTATCCCTAACTAGAAAAATTAAAGCATTAAAGGTGAAAAAGTTTGATCATGTTAAATATGTTCAAACATTACATGTTATATTTATAGCTCCATTGATCATTCCAAACATTGGTAGAAAGTTTGCACAAACAAGCAAATGCCATAAACAATTTTTAAAAGCCGAAACCATATCTATACTTATAGACTTACAACTTTGGTTGGAGAAACCATTCAAATTTTAGTTGGATAAATGACAATCATGCACAAGCTTTATAACCACCCCTTCAAGCACATTAGAACTTTCACACTCCTATAATTACCCCGCTACAGAAAACCTCTTAAAGATATGTTGTGTTCTTTCATTGAAAACAAGAATCCCTCAATAATCGGACAATCCAAACCTTGACTAATTTGATGGATGCTATTTTTAAGCTAGCTTTAAATCTAACAATACACGAAAAAGGGAAGTTTCCTTCTTAGCCTTAACCAAGCCTTAAAAGTTAACAATATTCACATGAGGATAACTCAGGAACCCAAGACATGAGCTACATTAAATCAAGGGCAATTATCCATTGACCACCTGTTTTTTCTAACTTTTTAAAAAATACACAAATCTTTTTTTTTTGGCAGCGCTCCATCTAAATTTAATAATTTTTTTCACTGGTCCACTCTCGTTATAACACCATTAGAGCTTTGTTGACATCATAAAGGTAAAATTATCATTTCACAACGACATTGTTTAAAGATAGAAGTTGATAGGTGCAAAACAATATAACTTCAAGTGGAGTTCAACAATAAAAAAAAATTAAGAATTTTGCATTTTTAAAAAAAGTGAAAAAAAAGTGGTTGGTGGATAATTGCCCTTTTACATTTTAGGGGTTAAAAAGTCATTTATACAATATTTCGTTAGTTCTCTTAACAATTTAAAAACGGAAGTAGATAGGTGCAAAATAATATTACTTTGAGTGGAGTTCAAAAAAAAAAAAGAAGTGTGTAAATGAATAATAAATAGTAAAGGAAAGCTTTTCTATTAGAATAGGTAAGTTGCATTCTCTCAACTAATAATACTTTGAAATTCAAAGATCGTAGTTGTCTAACAATCTCTTGCACTCTTAAGGACAATAAAATTAAACATGTTTTACTTGATGTTGGTCATCGGGACAATTTGCTTCCATATTTAGTGCATCGACAACTTAATCTTAATTTACTAAAACTAACCTCTGTCACTATATTAGTTATGACAGGTCAATTAAGGTACCAAAAGGGTAATTAAAGATGTGTTAGTCCAAATCAATAAATTATATTATGTGAATTTTATCATTTTGAAAAGTGAACTTGTTGCCAAGAGCTCAAGTAAATTACTATTATAATATGTTTACCATTTTTAGGTACTGCTAATATTTTGATTAAGTACCATTTTTAGGTACTTTTATTAACATGCATTAGAAATCAATATGTTCAACAATATCATAACAAGAAAGACAAAGACAGTAAGAATGATGATGTTGAACGTATTGAACCAATCTTTGAAGAACACATTTAGAATAAGAATTATACATAATCTATGAAAATTTACTTTGCTAATTCATTTGAATCATTTAGAAATTTGGAATGTAATACTGCTAACATATGTTTTATACTTGATTCTGAGCATGTACTTAAAAAAGAAGCATCAAAGCTGGAATTAAAACCATTACCTAAAGCATTAAACTACATTTAACAATGAGACAAGCAAAATTATATAGTGGTAATCTCTTCTAGACTCACAAGTGACTTAAAAGGTAAGTCAATTGCCTATTTTTAAAAGATATAAAATTGTATTTAGTTAGACCTTGTAAGAGATAAAGGGCATTGATCCTTTAGATTGCACACACAGAATACACTCAGAGGAAAATAAAAAATAACCTACTAGCCACAAAGCATACTAAACCTATATATGAATGATGTGGTAAAAACTCAAGTCCTTAAACTATTTACCTTATCTCTGATAGTAAACGAGTAAGACCAATATAAGTACTATTAAAGAAATCTAGCACGACTATTGTGAAAAATGAAAAAAAGTGAGTTAATGCTGACAAGAATCCTATCTAGTTGTTGAATGTGCCTCGACTACAGAAAACTAAGTGATGCCACTTGAAAAGACTATTTTCACCTCCTATTTTTAAACCAAATTCTAGAGAGAGTAACAAAAGACCCTGTTACTACTTTCTTGATGGTTAAATAGGCTATTATCAAATACCTTTAGCCTTAAAAGACCAAGAAAGCTCACATTGACATGGCCATTTGGAATATTTGCATTAAGAAGGTTACCTTTTGGACTTTATAGCTCTTCAACAACACTTTAACGATGAATGTTAAGCTTTTTAGTGACATGGTTGAAAACTTGTTGGAATTCTTTATAGATTAACCGTCTTCAAAAACTCTTTCGATAATTATCTCAGTAACTTAGAAAGAGTGTTAAAAAGGTACGAAGAAAAAAGATTTGTATTAGATTAGAAAAAATGCCATTTGATGACCAGGTCTAGTATTGTCTTAGGCCATGTTGGGTCTTTTAATAGAATCGAAGTCGACAAAGCCAAAGTCGAAGTAATAAAGTTGCCTTTACTAAAAATAATTGAAAAAGCTTCTTTCTTTTCAGCACATGCAGGTTTCTATAGAAGGTTTGTAAAAGACTTTGTATTATATCCTGACCACTTTGTAATCCCTTGATAAAAATACATCATTCAAGTGGATTAAGTATTGTTAAAAGGCCTTTTAAAAGATAATTAATTTTTTAACATCTATCCTTAAAATGTAGTCCTTTGACTAGTTTTACATTTTGAACTAATATGTGATCTAATGATTATACTATTCGGGGCATTTTATGACAAAGAAGGGAAGGTAGGCCCTTTGTTATTTATTATACAATTAGTACTCTAAATAATGCTCAAATGAATTATGTCATCATAAAAGAAAAGTACTTGCTACAATACTTGCATTGGATAAATTTTAAACACAATTAATTTGTTCTGTTAAGCCAAAACCAGTCAAGAAACTAATTTAAGCTCCTCAAGATCCACTCTAAAGTTCTATAATCTCAATTTACTCTAACCTGATCCAAACTAAGGCGTGATTAAAGAATTCATATGTATTCTTTCTTGGAATGCAAAGAAATAGAATCAAACACACACACACTTAACACTAGAGATTTATAGTAGTTCGACCACAAAGTGAGCGTACATCCACTATGAAGGAGGAGAACAGTTTCACTATTAGAGCTTAAACAAGATAAAAAGTCTTTAAGAGAATGTAACAAAATCTATATGAGCTCAGATCTAGCTACAAGGTCTTTTATAGACTGAGAGAAGGATCTGGAAAGTTCATGCCCCAACCAACTATCACTGCTTTATGGGTTAACCAAATCGATGCAACCAAGACTTGCCCCCGTGTTAAAACTAATTTACCAACCTTTCAAAACCCTGGTGAGTACATGTCAATGCCTTTTTTGATCTTAAACCCAAAACGCCACTCTATACTATTGTTTTGAGTAAGTGATGCACGTGTTATGTCACGTGTATCACTTATTCATTCATCCAAAAATACATGAGTGTCACACAGCTCCCTATACTTCTATAATTAATATGTCGTATGCAACCACATAACTTATATGACTTGTTGCACACTTACTAGAGTCCAAATTTGAGCTTCATCTTCAACATGTGCATCTACTATTATTTATTTTGATTATACTACTGTCAGTAGTGTTTGTGTTCACCACATGAATTGAACATCAGGGGAAGAGAAAATGAAGATTGGGGTTCACTAAGCAAGAATGAGAGGTTTATAGAGTAACAAGCTAGGTATGTCACTTAATACGATGGATTTTATTGCTTTAAGAATTCAAACTCATGATCAAAGACAAAAAAGGTGCTAAAATATTGTTACAGATAATCTGTCAATACTAACAATTGAGTTTTTAGTTGATACAACACTCATCAATGATTCTGTCCTTGGTGAATTTTTGTTTTCTTAAAACTCTATGCTATACTATGCTAACATTTTTAATTTTTTTAGAACAAAAGAAATGTCAATGTCATCTAATTTGAACTCCTAAGATAAGAAAAAAATTTTAAAATAGGTCTCCTATTTTATTAGGATGATCTATATATATTCAAGTACTGTTCTAAACAAATTTTTCAGAGATGCAAACTTGATAATGAGGTAAATAATAGCATTCAATTTTGTCATTCCAAAGCATGTAGTGGCCACTTTTCATCAAGAAAACAACTGCAAAATGTTAGAATGTAGACTCTATGGCCTATTTAAATATTCACATGTGTACTACAAAATGGGTGGATACTATCAAAAGTTGTGGTCCATTTTTAAGTGAAACGTACTATCATTAAACCCCATCTTTATCAATGAAATTTTTTAATATTAGGGAATAAATTTTATGGGTCCCTTTCAATCATAATTTAGATTTTTGTATATCTTGGTTAGTGTTGATTATGTGTTAATGTTGATTATGTCTCAAAATAAATTAAAGCGATTTCTCGTTGACAAATAATCATAAAACAGTGATCCACTTTCTGAAAGAAAATCTTCTGAGTAGATTTGGAATCCCATAAGTCATTATCAATGATGGAGGTAACCGTTTCTCTAATATTCCATTTGAGTCTTCAATGAAATTACCCTCAAACAAGTGGTCAAGTTGAATTAGAAAATAGAAAAATAAAACAAATTTTGAAAAAGATAATTAACAGAAACTATGAAGATTGGTCTATTCAACTTATCGATGCATTTTGGGCTTACCACACTACATTTAAGTCATCTACAGAAATGTCTTTATATTGTTTGATTTACGATAAACCTTGTCACATGCTTATTGAACTTGAGCGCAAATTATTTTGGGCTATTAAATCTTTCAATTCTAATCTCGATGATGCTAGTAATATGTACAAATTGTAATTGAATGAACTTGAAGAATTAATGAATGAAGCATATGAAAATTCGAGAATTATTAAAGAAAAAAACCGAAGCCTTTCATGACAAATGAATTTTTCAAGAAACTTTTTAGGTTGGTAAAAAAATGTTGCTTTATACTTCTCTCATTTGTTTATTTCAAAGAAGGTTAAAGTCAAAGTCGAGTGGCCTATTATTGTAAAAAATATATTCCTACATTGGGCCATAGAAATTGAGTATCCTAAAAATGGCAATATACTTATAGTAAATGGACAAAGATTGAAAGCATTCTTAGACAACTCATTTCCTCAAGAATCGTTTCTCCTCTATGATCCTATTTATTATGGAAATGAAGTTTTATTTTTTTTTTACTTGTTATTGCTTTTGTTTTTCTATTTCGTGTTTGTTTTTCCTCAGGTTGGTTATATGTGTACAATATTTCCGTTTGGTGAGATAGTAGATAACGATACTCCATGACTCTTATAGTTGGTTATTTTAGTTCCACAACAACTTATACCCTCGTAAATAAAGCGTTGAAGAAATTTAAAAAAAAAATTGCATTCACACTTTTCTTTACTCTCTTCACACTCTTTAATCAATATCTATAACCCACGATTAAAAAAAATGAGGTTATTGATGATCAACAACATCCTTTAAAATGTTTGTTGGATTATTAAAGCTAAAACTTAGTTTGCTAGTGAGATCTCGTACACATGCCTAGGTTGAGGAAGAGCACCTATGCTAAAAAGCATTGAGCTAAAAGGTTAGGTATTTTTTTATAAATTTGCATGTTAAAGTTACAACACAAATTACTAATCTTTGAGTATGTATCTGATAATTATATGGATAAGATTCAATTTGTTAGGCATAGTTGAGTAGGGAGCCTTTAGATGACAACATCTTATCGATTCTTAAGACACATCGTAGTGGTTATGTGCAACATGGGATCCAAGGATTATCGACACAATTTCAATATGAACAAGAACAATTCAACCTTGAAAATCTAAATTAAAAAGACCTTGTTTACCAATTTACAAGAAAATTGGATGGGAAGCCTACCTCGATTAATAGAGCGCATTCAAACTATTGTTGGATGTAAAACCAGAGCTAGTGTGAGCCATAATTCGAATTATTAGTACATATCCTTTCTATTCTTATTTGTTTTTTTTTTATTTTATTGACATATTCGTCTACCATTTCCTACTGCAATTGACTTATTCATCCTTTTCTACTAGTTTTGACACTTTATTTTGTAATTGCCAACTTCTACATTTATTATCATTAATACACTACCTTTCCTAGATACATAGATTCCTTGTCGTATCCATCTCTTTCTCGTATGATCCTAATCTTCAAAGGAGAGAGGATCATAATGATAGCAATTACATTTTGATAATTTAAAAATATTTATTTATTTTGTAGATCAAGTTCTAAACATACCCAAATTTCGATAATTATGCAGAACAAATTAGGATGATATTCTATAAGCCAAAAAAACAGTTAATATATCAAGGTGGTTACCTTGGGTTAATAAGGTCTATCTCACAAGTTGCAAACATTAGACGAAGTCAATTTTATGATGCTTTAACGCGACATGGTTAGTGTATAAAACAAAGTCCCTGTGGGTTAAATATGCCAATGTTTTAATGATTGGACCACTGCATAAAACTCCATGTCATAACTGTTGTAGCATCCCTTTGCTCTGTTTAACTTCCTCCTAAAATAAGCTATTGGCTTATTCTGTTAGTTAAGAACAACTCCAATGCTTACTTTGGATGCATCACAATGGACTTCAAAAGTGATAGAAAAGTCTGGTAAGGCAAGTACTGAGAGTCGTAATCAACTTCTGTTTCATAATCTCAAATGCTTTAGTGGCTTCTTATGTCCAAGAGAATTGTCCTCCTTTTATGCAATTCGTGATCGGCACCATAACAGTACTGAAATGAGGACTGAATCTTCTGGAAAAGATGCAAATTCATGAAAACTTCTAATGGCAAATAAAGTAGTTGGTTATGACCAATCTCGAATTGCATCTACTTTCTATTGATCAATGGATATACCATCATTCGACACTAGATATCCAAAAAATAATACTTTCTCTATCAAGAAAATACACTTGTTTACTGCTGTATATAAATTTGCTATTCTTAAGGCTGAAAGTACTTCTCTCAAATGTTGTAAAGGTAACTTATGGCTAGTCTTATATATAAGTATATCATTGAATTAAACAACCACAAACTTTCTAATGATAGGATGAAAAACTTGATTCATAACTCACATGAAGGTACTTGGAGCATTGGATAAGCCAAATGTCATTACCAACCACTCGTACAACCCTTCCTGAATTTTAAAGGTTGTTTCCCAATCATCTTCAGGCAGTATTCAAATATAATGGTAGCCACTTTTCAAATCAAGTTTGGTAAAAATTGATGCTCCACTAAGTTGATCTAACAAGTCATCTAATCAAGGGATTGGAAAAATGATATCAAACTATAATTTTATTGGGAGCTTGACTGTCCACGCAGATTCTCCAATACCCATCTTTATTTGTAATCAACAAAGCAAGGACTACACAAGGACTAAGACTTTCACGAATGAATCACTTTCATAGTAATTCTTTCACTTGACGTCTTAATTCCTCATGCTCTATAAGATTCATGTGATAATAAGGTCGATTTGGTAATGTAGAACTCGGTAACAGATCAATTTGGTGTTGTCTATCCTGAAGTAGTGGTAAACGTTGTGGTAGCTTGTTAGGGAACAAATCTTAAAATTCCTCTAGTATGGGTGTCACGGCTTCAAGAATCTTTGAATTATTGTGGCTCTCTTTTCCTAATAAAATATAAATTCTTTTCGTCTTTGTTACAACATCTATAAACTACTTCTTACTTAAAAAATAATTACCTAAGTTATTTGAAAGCGATCTCCTTATTAGGTAGAAAAGCAATCTTAGTTTTGTTAAATATAAAACTATAAGTATTTTTTCCCATCATGTGTTACGTTTTGATCATATTGCCAAGTAATGGATGACAAGCTTCCATAGCCACAACATCACACTAAACTTGGTCTTTATAGATCGATCCAAGAGATAAGGAAACTAAGTAACGTTTAGATACTATTACTTGATTTCCTTTTTTCAGCCACGTGAGCTTATATAGAGATTGATGAGGTTTTTCCTTTAAGATTGGTTACAGGTTCTTTTGAGATAACATTCTCGCAATTGCTTGAGTCTATGACCATATGAAATACTTTCCCTCCAATTGCATAAGTAGTCTGAAAAATATTTTCTTAACCACTTGTCATTTTCTTGACCTTTAAAAGTGAAAAATGTGCAATTTACTATTAATGTTGGTCCGCTATCACTATGCTCTTTAATAGATTGTACACTGCCGTTATTATTAAAAGTTGGCTCTTTAGCGAACTCTTAAGTTTTTTCTTCTTGGTAGTCTTCACTTTCTTTAGTGCCTATGAATAAGCCGTTATTGAACTTTCTTGCTTTTTACACTCTGTCATTCAGTTTATACTTTCTTCTTAACTAAAACAGCGTACTCTCGAAATTGAGGATTAGGCTTTGCTACTTTGACCACTAAATTTACTAGTTTTATTTGGAGGATTTGGAAGAATTATCACGAATAAAAAAATGATTACCAAATCGGGTTTGAATTATCACGAATAACACTTCGAGAACTCTGAATGTTTGAGTTAGTAGTACGCCGATTAAATTACTTCTCTGACTGCAAAGCCTGTTAGTGTGCTTTTGAGACAAAGTATGGATCGAGTAAATTTAATTAGTCTTGAAACTGTGATCATAGGCCTCCAATATAGTATGACATAACTTAAAAGTAATTTTTAACTCCCATGTATAAGGGTGTCTTGTTATATTATAATTCGGTAAGTCTGAGGTCGATCCACAGAGAAAAGATTTAATTTGTTTATTTTATTTTATCTAAAAATTGAAATTAAAACTTGAATATAAACAACTTAATTTAAATGAAACTATGAAATTGAATTAGTTAGGGTTGTGGATCCTGAAACTTAATAAATTATTTTTGTCATTCTTTTAGATTTATTACCCAAAAGATTAATTTTATGATAGATTAAGTATTTATCATACCAAAATTTAATTTGTTTACAATAAGTCAAAATATCATTTTACCATACCTTATATTAAGATATTAAGAATTTATTGTGCCAAATTCCCTTGTTTGTTTACAATAAATCAAAATTTCAAAATATAAAATATGTCTAAAATTTAATAGAAAATAATTTAATTTATAAAATTAAAAATAGAATTTGATTAAATCATATTTATTTCCTAAGAGTTTTACCTTACCCTAACTAATATTATTTAGTTAAGCATAATTGAAATAAAAAGAGTTATTAAAATCAAATTACTTATAATTAAAAGTAATAAAACTAACTAAAATTGAAAATAAAACTAAATTTATTTATAAAAATAATTATGCATACAAAATATTAAAAACACACATGGAATCAAGATTACAAGGAGATGGAGAGAATTTGAGAAGAAGAGAGATGGTTAAAACATAAAAATGAAGCTTTATTTATATAAAAATAAATTAATAATCCAGTGTTTTGCGGTCCATCACAAGCTTCATGTATGCGCTTCTCACAACCATTAGATTAAGATCCAACGGCTGGTCAAACTTCAAAAGTCAACATCACACGCGGCATTATTTGACTCGTCTGATTTGGCCAAAGAACGATTGAGATTTAGCAGGTTAATGGGTGGAGTGGGTCGACCCAAATACAAAGATTTGAATCCTACAACTTGCTTCATCAACCATTACCACGTGGCACAATCATGGCCATTGAAGCACAAACGGTTGAAATTTAATCAAAATTACCAGCCATCCCATGCACTCATATCTATTATAAGCTCATTTTATCATCCAATTAGTGCTTGGTCAACAGGAAAAGTCAACTCGTTTTACACAAGTCTAATTTGAAGCTGATCTTGACTAATCTTAAGGTTTTCGGACCTTCAGAATCTAAATTTGACATCCGTTTATCTGTTTAGAGCCTCGAATTATGTGAAATTAATATTTTAACTAATAAACGCACAAAAATACATAAAATTAGATATATTTAATACATAATTAATAATTCCTAATATATTGCATAAACACAAATATAAATTATAGCATAAGCATAAAAGAACATTATTATTGTTTGATAATTAAATTTTTTTTAACGCTAATCAGACCCCCCAACCAACTTATTTCTAGCCCCTAGCAATTAAAGCGTTATATTAATTAAAGATTTTCAAAATTCATATACAAGTTAATAGTTGTTCGTCTATCCTGTAAATTACCAAATAAATAAACTCTTCCAAATTTCTTTACCTCGTTGATGTTCACTCATTATCCAGAATATCATCAAACCTTCCTTTGTCCTCAAGTAATTAACACAATACTTATAGGGTTTCATTAAAAGAAAAACAACATTTTTGTTCAAAAATTTATTAGAAATTCTATCTTTAGGCAGTAGATTAGTCACACATATTTTAAAATATTACATTTTTAATCCATGTAACGAGCTTTAGGTCAGTGACTCCCACACCAGTTGGCCTTAGGGCACTAAGTGTTGAAGCACTCCTATGGACTTAATTACTCGGGTTTCTAATAAATGAGAAAACAATATATCTATAAACCATGTAGCGAGCTTTAGGCCAGTGACTCCCAGACCAGTTGACCTTACGGCACTAGGTGTTGAAACACCCTTACGGACTTAATTACTCGTGTTCTAAATATATCAAAAATTAAAAGCATTTATTTTTTTTTTTTTGTTTGTTATTTATTTTTTTGTTTTGCAATATACACTTTCTACTACTTTAGATATTATTTCTAATGAATCAAAAAAATAAATGTTGTAAAATTTTACTTACAACCCACTAGTATGTGTCATAGTGTGTGTGTGAAGAATGATTCAATAATAACTGTTAAATGAGTAAACAATTAAATGACTTAATAACCAAGTGGGGAGTTCACAAATTTGAGTAACTCAAAGAAAACGGGAACAAAAACAATTTACTATGAATTTCAAAATCAAAATATAATACGATAAGACTATTAGGATGCGTCTCAAAAGTCGTAACTCTTTAGACAACCATCCTAGACAAAAACAAAATTTTTTTGGGGGTTTTTTTAAAAGAAAAGAAAAGAGAAAAACAAACACACATATTTAAAAACATATGTCAACTATCCACACCTCCCAACCTAATCTAAATATTATCTTAACATTTTATAATTTTATAGATATGTATAAAAAAACAATAATGAAAGACAAAAGAAGAAGAAGATGAGATTTCACCTGAACTTGATGCAGAAGCTTAAAAGCAGATAATAAAGAACAAAAGAAAGTCAATTTTTTTAAATAAAACTCTAAGATTAAAAATATGTGTTTCTAAAGGTACTGGACTCTTCATATCCAGCCATCTTCGACTTAAATTTAGCTCAAAGTTAGTCTTTACAGAATTTTTTTTTGGTAAAAACATCACTAAGACTAACACATTCCACAATTATCAACTATTCCCTCCTCCCAACCTGAAAGAGACATTGTCCTCAATGTTTTAAAAGGGAAAAGGAATAGTTTAGAAGACAACACATAAACACTGCAATAGAAAATATTTACGGACGGAGAGTTAAATCTAATTCGCACTTCTTATTACTGTTACTACTGCCATCATCAGTCGACTAATCCAATGCAAAAGTCTTGGGATTTGGCTCTGGTGGCTAAGCTTGTAAAAGATCAACTCATTACCAGTAGAAGTAGAGATAAAGAGTTTTTTTTACAGAGTATGGAACAAAATAATTCTTTATATGGCTAATAAAAGTTAGCAAGCCATCATAAAAATTATTAACATTTAACAAACCGATGAGTTTTTTATGAATGTTCAAGTGGACCCAAAATGCAAATTTAATCAGTGCCTCAAAACTTGCTAGATCTCCTGGCAAGAAAATGAAAGCATCAGCTTGATTTAGCAATTTAGATATTCTCTCTTGCATACTTGATACCACTAATTCTTCTTTAATTGGTGGGCCATACAGGCATACTGGAGGTTTAATGGCCTTTGGGATAATGCCTAGTACTTAGCTTCTTTTAGTAAAAACAGCTTTTGAGACAAGTCTTGATAACCCTCATTCACCTCCTCCACATGCAAGATGCAATTTCCTCTCTGCTATGACAGGACCAAGATCTACAGCTGCCTGAATGAATTCTTTGTACTTTCCATAGTGAAACCCAGAAAGTACACAAATATTTTTGAATTGTTTACTCGAAGATATTGCCATTTGAATAATCTTTCAAAAACAAGTTGTGAGTGTTTGAAAAATGAGCTCATATTTAAAGATCTTGGTGACAAAAATAATGAGAAACAACTGTAAATGGGTTGACATATTTATCAAATGACGAGTAAAGCTCGTCGCTCAATAATTTAAAAGTAAATAGTAAAAAGAAAATTATGATTAGAAAAAGTAAATAGTAAAAGAATACAAATATTATTAAATATAAAATCACACCACTAAATGCAATAATGCAAATGATAAAATGAAAGGATATTTACTGGTAGTTGTGATTGTGGCTCACATCGTCCTCTGGTTTTATGTCTAGTAACAACTTGAACGTCCTCTATGGGTCGAAGATAGGTTTTCCATCCAGTTTTCTTATAAACTAGTAAACATGGTCTTTTTGAGTCAGATTCCCAAGACTAAATTATGCACTTTTTATTTGAAATAGTCTCCATAACCTATGTATCTCATATTGAACATGTCCGCTTCGATGCGTCTCAAGAGATCATAAGATATCATCCAACGATTCTTTACTTAGGCCACCTTTAACGAATTTAATTTTATCTTTACGAGTATCAGACACCATTCCTAAAGATTTAGAAACTTCTCATTTGCAATTAAGTCGTTCACAATTATGACATTCTGAGCCAAGTCTTTTAGCTCTCATTCTTTTAGTAAATGTGCTTTTACCAAAACTAGGCATGTAAGAAACAAATAGATCAGAAAACTCACCTGCTAATCGGACCTTTGCTTCAATTAACCAACGAATGTTAGAAGGAATGCCATTGATCATTAACAAATGCAGTCATTCACAACGAGCTTTGTAAATTTTCTTGAAGGCATTCTGAAGGAGAGAGGGAAAATGTTTATGCAGTTTAAGTTGTATTTCTTCCATTTGATTTTGGGGTTTCAGTTATTATGGGAAACTGAAGATACCAACTTAAGAAGTCACAGAGTACCATTATCTGCCATTTATAGGGGAAAATAAACTAAAATTCCCAAAATCAAATCTGTAAAATTAAATCAAACATGAAAGCGAACAAAAAGAAACGCACAATGTAAAAAAGAAAAATGAACTTGCATTCGTCCTCTCATTGAGTTAGCCTCAAGTTTCAATTGATGTTCATATATACCTCTCTATACTGCTCTGAGTTGTCTTTCTAGATCCTCAATATAGGACACTAATGCTGGTAGTTGTAGATCCCAAAGTGGATGTGATTTACAACTTTGCATCAGGCCTCTTACGTGAAATTTCACACACAAAAATCTTTTAAGATGTGTGAACAAGAACTTTCTTATTAAGCTACTCATGATGTATAATGAAAATTGATGAGAGAAAGTACAACTGCCAAACAAACACGCTTAAGCAAAAAAAAAAATGTACAGTGCATCAATCAAGAGAGAAAGAAAAAAATCAAATAATGAAACGACAAAATAACAATAAAAAAAAGAATCAGTCATTAATGACTTAATCAAAATTGGTGGGTCACCCAAATTGATTTCGGATTCTTCTTCATGTGGGTGTTGTTCTAAATATGGTTTTAATCTTTGACCGTTAACTTTAAATGTGACACCGTTGATTAGATTCTCAATTTCTATGGCCTCATATGAATATACATATTTTACAACAAATGGGCCACTCTATTTTGACTTAACTTTCTTGTAAATAAATGAAGACAAGAATTATAAAGCAACACTTTTTGACCAATCTAAAATGTTTTTCGAAAAATTCTTTTATCATGAAATGCTTTTATTCTTGCCTTAATAATTCTTGAATTTTTATATGCACCATTCATTGATTCCTCAAGTTCATTCAATTGCAATTTTCGCATATTACCAACATCATCCAAATTTGAATTAAAAACTTTAATAGCCCAAAGTGATTTATGTTCAAGTTCAACAGGTAAATGATAAGATTGACCATAAACTAACCGATAGAGTGACATTTCTAATGACATTTTAAATGCAGTACGGTAGACCCAAAGTGCATCATTCTAAGAGACCAATTTTTCAGTTTGGGTTAATCGTTTTTTTCAAAATTTATTTTTTCTCCCTATTTGCTAATTCAACTTGACCATTTGTTTGAGGATTATAAAGTTAGCAACTCTATGTGTAATTCCATATTTCTTCATTGAAGACTCAAATGATTTATTACAAAAATGTTTACCTCCACTACTGATAATGGATCAAAGGATTCCAAATCGACTTCAAATGTTTTCTCTTAAAAATTTAACCACAGTTTTACAATCATTATTTCGACAAGAAATTAATTCAATCCATTTTGAGACATAATCAACTGCAACTAATATATATACAAATACAAAAGATGATGGAAACGGACCCATGAAATCAATTCCCTAACAGTCAAATATTTCAATTTCAAGTATGGGATTTAAGGGTATTATGTTTCTTTTAGTAATTGATCCCAATTTTTGAAAATTTTCACAAGTTTTACAAAATCATATGTGTCTTTAAATATGGTAGGCCAATAAAATTCACACTGTAAAATTTTAGCAGTAGTTTTTCTTAAAGAAAAGTGCCCATCACTTGCTTTAGAATGACAAAAATTAATGACACTACTTACCTCATTATCAGGAATACATCGCCGAAAAATTTAATCTGGGTTATATTTGAATAAGTAAGGATCGTCCTTACAAAGGCATTTTGCTTGTATCAAGGAAATTAACATTGTTAGCATACCATGGCATTGAAGTAACAAAAAATAAAAATTCATTAGGGAAAGAATTATTGATGGGTGTTATATCAGTGCAGAATTCAGATGTGAGTCTTGATAGATGATTAGCAATACAGATGACCAATGGGCCGGGCAGCACGTTGCACGACCTGAGCACGGCATGAGCACGACACGGCAAACACGTGGGCCGTGTTGGGCCTAGAATTTAGGCGCGCATGCTTTAAAAGCACGGCACGATTAAAGATGAGCCAAAGCACGGCACGCAAAAAGGCACGTAATAAGCACGCTTTATTGGTGGGCTAGCACGCGGTCCACGGGCCATCAATAGTATGTGGGCCAAAATATATCACAATAAATTTTTTTAATAAATAGTAAATATAAAATGTTATGAAATTAAAGTAAAATATCTTGAAATTAAATTTTTAATATATTATTTAGCATAGACTTTTAAAAATTAATTTAAATCTTAGTTTAAATAAATATTCTAATTTTTTATGTATATAATTTATTAAATGAAGAAGTAAATATCATGATTTTAATAAATAAAATCATAATTTTATTTATGATAAGTTGTGACCTGTGATTTGTTAAATTGATATCTTGTAGTTATGAGTTATGACTATTGTAATTGTTATTTGAGGATTGTGTTTTTAATTTTAATTAATCATTATTATGAATTTATGATCTATGGACCATGGAATTAAATTTAATTAAATTTATATATTTTTGTGTTATGAATGATTGGTTATTTTGAAATTAAATATATAGTCGTGAAATTGTGATAAACTGATAATAAAATATTAATTACCCTTTTAATAAAAATTAATATGATTATGAATTTATTATTATTATTATTATTATTATTATTATTATTATTATTATTATTATTATTATTATTATTATTATTATTTTAGTAGGGTAATGGGCTTAAAAAAGCATGTCAGGCACGTGAGCTTGAATAAAGCACGCTAAGCACGTGGGCTTTTTGAAGCACGCTGAACATATGGGCTTAAGGGAGGAAAAAAAATTTGGTGGGCTTTTTTTGGGCCCTGGCCCAACTGAAAAAAAAAAGGTGGGTACGGCACGATATGGGCCTATTATTGCCAGCACGGCCCATTGGCCATAGTTAATCAACAACGACATTTTCAGCACCCTTTTTATCTTTGATGGTAAGGTCAAATTATTGATGTAACAAAATCCAACGAATTAGTCTCAGTTTGGCATCCTGTTTACTCATCAAATATCTCACAGCAGCGTGGTCAGTAAACACAACAGATTTAGAGCCAAGCAAATATGAACAAAATTTGTTTAATGCAAACATCATAACAAATAATTTTTTTTCAGTTGTAGAATAATTCATTTAAGCACTATCCAAAGTCTTACTCCAATAATAAATCACAAAAGGCTTACCATCTCTTCTTTGTCCTAAAACAATACCAACAGCAAAATCACTTGCATCACAAATTAATTCAAAAGGTAAAAACCAATCAAGAGATTGCATAATAGGTGCAGATGTTAAAAGACAATTTATTTTCTCAAAAGATTTTTGTCAATCATCAGTCCATTCAAACAGTGCATCTTTAATAAGAAATTACAAAGTGGTTTAGATATGACACTAAAATTTTTTATAAGCCTCATATAAAATCTTGCATGTCCTAAAAAGGAATGAACATCTCTAACTGTTTTTTGTTGTGGAAATTTAGATATGACTTCTATTTTTTCTTTGTGAACTTCAATTCCTTTTTCAACACATCTTTTTAAAAATTTCTTCAAATTATTAAATCAATCATCAAAAGAATTCCCAAACATAATCAAATCATCCATAAAGATCTCTAAACAATGTTCAACCATATCATAAAAAATGCTTAGCATACATTTTTGAAATGTTACAGAAGTATTATAAAGCCCAAATGACATTCTTTTAAATATAAATGTTCTAAAGGGACATGTAATTATGGCTTTTCTTGGTCCTTAATGCTACAGGAATTTGATAATAACCTGAATATCCATCTAAAAAGTAGTAGTAAGGATGTCCAGTTACTCTTTCTAAGATGTGGTCTATGAATAGTAATAGAAAATGATCTTTTCTAGTAGCTTTATTTAACTTTCTATAATCAACGCACATGCGCCAACTAGATGTAATTCATGTTGGAATTAATTCACCTTTTTCATTTTTAACAACAATGATTCCATATTTTTTAGGCACTACTTGTGTAGGACTTACCCACTTACTTACTATCAGAAATAGGGGAGATAATTCCCACATCAAGAAATTAAAGGACTTCTGTTTTAACTACTTCTTTCATGTATGGGCTTAATCTTCTTTGAGATTGTTGACATGTTTTAGCATTTTCTTCCAAATTAATCATGTGTGTTCAAATTAAGGGATTAATGCCTTTAATATCATTTAAAGTTCATCCAATTGCATTTTTATGCTTTTTAAGAATAGTTAGTGACTTGCCTTTTTGGTCACTTGTTAAAGTAGAAGAAATCACAACATGATAAGTTTGTTCTTCTCCAAGAAAAGCATACTTCAATCATTCAGGTAAAGGTTTCAATTCCAATTCAGGTGCTTCTTGTTGTTCTGTCTTTTCAATAATTCCAAACTCCTCAAATTTTGGCTCGTCATCATAATTTTGTGAAGTCTGCGCACAATCAAGGAAAAAATTCATATTAGAAATATCAAGTACAAGTTGCTTATTTAACTCAATTGAATTAACTAAATGAACATCAAAGAGTTTAGAAAAATCCCCTTTTTGAATCTTTTTCTTAATACAAGATTCAAGCAATTCTTTTTGTTCATCAGTATCATCTTCATTCTAATTTTTTTTTTAGGTTGCCTGCACATGTTGAAAACATTTAATTCAAATGTCATATTTTTAAAGGATAAATTCATTGAACAATTCCTATAATTAATCAAAGCATTAGCAGTTGCTAATAATGGTTGACCTAAAATTACAAGAATTGGTTTATAATTATTCACAACAAGTTCATTTTCCAAGACAATAAAATCTACAGGGTATATGAATTTATCAACTTGTACTAAAACATTTTCCACTATTTCTTTTGGTACTTTAACTGATCTATCGACAAGCAAAAGTGTAATTGAAGTTGATTTTAACTCACCAAGATTAAGTTGAAGATAAACTGAATATGGAAGCAAATTAACACTAGCACTAAGATATAGTAAAGCATGCTCAATTCTGTTATCACCAATAATACAAGAAATGGTAGGACAACCAGGATCTTTATATTTCAACTTATTATTAGTAGACAGAATTGTACATACCTGTTCAATCATGAAAGCACTCTTTCTTACCTTCAATTTCCTCTTAACAGTGCACAAGTCCTTTAAAAATTTGGTGTATGAAGGTACCTGCTTGATTGTATCTAATAAAGGAATGTTAACTTTCACTTGCTTAAAGAATTCGTAAATTTCAGAAAAGTGACTTGATTTCCTTGGTTTATTCAATGCATGTAGAAATGGTGGTTCAGGTGAAACACTAGTTATTTCTTCATTAGGTGTAAGTTCATTTAGTCCTTCATTACCCTTTGAATTTTCATCATTTTCACAGGGTTCAGGCATAGGTCTATCAACAACCTTACCACTATGAAGAGTTATAACTGACTTGACTTGGTCCGTGGGTGGATTTTGTTGAATCTTAGGATTTGGTTGTGATTGGACTAGAAATTTTCCTTTTTCTTGAATTGTGAGTGCAAAAGCAATTTTAGCAAGAGTATATTTCAAATTAGAAAAACGTTTGTGCATTTTAATTGTTAATAATATTTTGCTTTCTGATGAATGAATGCATTGTATCTTTCAGATTTTCCAAGGTGGTGAAACATATGGTGCATAAGGCTAAGCATTTTAAAAATTTTGTGGAGGTGTTGCTTATGAAGATTGTGCATTATTATTATTCTTCCAATTGAAATTTTGGATGATTTCTCGAACTAGGATTATAAGTCTGCGAATATGTGTTTGGTTTATTGAAAGTGGTAATGACATTAGCTTGATCATTTAAACATTCTTTAAGTGCAAATAGTATGGGACAATCTTGAGTGAAATGGTCATTCGAACTACAAATATTACATGCAATTTCTTCAATAGATTTTATATGATCACTCATTTTATGCTCCAAGACTTCAACTTTCCTAACCAGGGATGCAAATTTTGCTTGTAAATCATGATCTTCCCTAAGATTATGGATTCCTCCACTAGATGGAGATGGTTGTTACTTATTTGTCAAATCAAAAGTTCCAACAGTATCCCAATGTTGTACATTTTCAGCTAATTGATCAAGCAAATCTAGTGCATCTTCAGGATTTTTATCCCTAAATTGAACATTACACATCATTTCAACAAACTGTCTATTTTGGGGTGTTAAGCCCTCATAGAAATAAGTAACCAATAGCCAAGTTTCAAAACCATGGTGTGGGCATATGTTAAGCAATTCTTTAAACCTAGCCCAACATTGGTATAATATTTCTCCATCTTTTTGAATGAAAGAAGTCGTTTGTCTTTTAAAAGAATTGGTTCTATGAGGTGGAAAGAATTTTTTCAAAAACTATTCTTGCATGTTATTCCAAGTTCTCATTGGTCCAGATCTAAGGTTTTGTAGTCAAGTTTTAGCTTTATCCTTTAATGAAAAAGGAAAAAACATTAATCTAATTATATTCATGCTACAATTTTGATATGTGTATGTATTACAAACTTTATCAAAATCTCTTAGATGAAAATATGGATTCTCATATTCTAAACTATGAAATGCTGATAAAAGTTAGATAATACCTGATTTGAAGTTGAATCAAGATACTTATGGAGGAAATACTATACACAATGGTGCTTTAGTTTTGGTTGGATTTATGTAGTCTCTCAGAGTTCTTGGTTGACTCTGATCACGTCCATTTTGAGAATGGTTGTCTCCCCGATCAATTTGAGGATTAGGTTCGCCCAAAATATTTTCGTCTTAGATCTCGTCCATGATTAGTGGTGGAGATTGAGATCTACGAATTAACCTACCACTTGAAGTTCGAGACCAACGTCTCATGCAATGGTTATGTCATAAAAATAATATTCAAACAAATTAGCAATACAAAAACTAAATGAAAAAAAAATTATATATGCAAATAATATAAGTGTACAAAAATTTTAAAAATTAAAATTAAATCACAAATTTGGTGGTTGAACCCACCAATATAAAATAAAGCATAAAATAAATGCAAACTAAAAAACTAATAATTAAATTTTAAATTTTGGTGGTTGAACCCACCAATATAAAATAAAGCAATAAATAAATAAATAAATGTGAAATAATAAAAAAATTGAAAATTAAATAACAATTTTGGTGGTTGAACCCGCTAATATAAAATAACCAAATAAAATAAAGCAAAAAAATCAATAAATATTAAATAAAATAAATACTGAAAATTAAATAACTGAAATAAAAAAATAAAAATTAAAAGTCAGTAGTTAGTTTGTTATGAGTTAGTAATTAGTTTGCTTGGTCCAAATTAAGTCCAAATAAGTCAAAGATGTAAGTCCAAATCTTGATAATTGTGAGAAATTTCTTCTAGGGATCTTATTGTAAATTTTTTATAATTTTATGGTCGCGCTGTAATTTTTAGAAGTTTAGAATTATTGTAAAGGAAAAGGGGTATAAAGGAAACTTTACACAAAGAGAAAAATCAAAAACAGAAAAATAAAGTAAAATAAAAAATTTTTCCCGGCAACGGCACTAAAAACTTGACATAAATTAAATATAATTTTTAACTCCCAAATATAAAAGTGTCTTACTATATTATAGCTCGGTGAGTTCGAGACCGATCCACAGAGAAAAAAATTAATTTGTTTATTTTATTTTATCTAAAAATTGAAATGAAGTGAAACGAAACTTAATTTAAATGAAACTATGAAATTGAAGTAGTTAGAGTTGTGGATTAACTCTTTGTAGTAAATAAAATTTAATAAATTCTTTTTGCTATTTTTTTAAATTTATTGCCCAAAAGATTAATTATATAAACTATTATCATTTCCCCTTTAATTTTATGATGGATTAACTATTTATCGTGTCAAAATTTAATTTGTCTACAATAAGTCAAAATATCATTTTGCCATACCTTATATTAAGATATTAAGAATTTATTGTGACAAATTCCCTTATTTGTCTACAATAAATCAAAATTTCAAAATATAAAATATGTATAAAGTTAAATAGAAAATAATTTAATTTATAAAATTAGAAATAGAATTTGATTAAATCATATTTATTTCCTAAGAGTTTTACCTTACCCTAACTAATATTATTTAGTTAAGCATAATTGAAATAAAAAGAGTTATTAAAATTAAATTATTTATAATTATAAGTAATAAAAACAACTAAAATTGAAAATAAAACTAAATTTATTGATAAAATTAATTATACAAAATATTAAAAACACACTTGAAAATCAAGATTACAGGGAGATGGAGAGAATTTGAGAAGAAGAGAGATGTAGAGTGGTGACTAAAAACATAAAATGAAGCTAAAAATAAATTCATAATCTAGTATTTTACGGTCCATCATAAGCTTCATGCATGCGCTCCTCATAACCATCAGATCAAAATCTAACGGCTAGTCAAACTTCAAAAGTGAACATCACACGTGGCATCATTTGACTCGTCTGATTTGGCCAAAGAACGGTTGAGATTTGGCGGGTTAATGGGCGGATCGGGTCGACCCGAATACAAAGAATCGGATCCTACAACTTGCTTCACCAACCATTGCCATGTGGTACAATCATGGCCATTGAATCATGAACGATTGAGATTTAGTCAAAATTGTTAACTATCCCATGCATTCATATCCATTGTAAGCTCATTTTATCATCCAATCAATGCTCAGTCAATGGAAAAAGTCAACTCTTTTTACAGAAACCCAATTTTAAGTCGATCTTAACCGATCTTAAGGTATTCGGACCTTCGGAATCCAAATTTGACATCTATTTATCTGTTTGGCACCTCAAATTATGTAAAATTAATATTTTACCTAATACACACATAAAAATGCACAAAATTAGATATATTTAATGCATAATTAATAATTCCTAATATATTGCATAAACACAAATATAAAATATAACATAAGCATAAAATAACATTAGTATCACTTGATAATTAAACAATTTTTAACACTAATCATAGCGGGAAACCTGTTGTTCGTCTGTCTCTATCAAGTTATTGGGCACTACCAACCAATGGAATTATGCAGTGTAATCATTTACTGATTAATTACCTTGCCTCAAATTTTGCAGTTGAATGTACAACAGTTTAGCGTAATTGTAAGGTAAAAATGCTCCACGTAAGTTCTTCTTAAACTTTTCCCAAGAGCCATTCTTCTTTTTACCTTGCCTAATCTTTATGAGCTTAGTTTGCTGCCACTAAGCTGCTGCCCTTCTACAAAATCGAGTTGCAGCAAGCAAGGCTAGTTTATAAGTAGGAAATTTTTTATATTTACAAACTTCCTCAATGGCATTAATCTAATCCAATAATTCTTCGGGCCGTCCACTTCTCTAGAGTTCAAGAATGTCAATTCTCAACTCAGATTCCCATCTTTTGTTATCAGCAGAATCAGTTCGATACTGACACCTGGAGAATGGGTTAGCAAAGCTTTCACTTGACTTGTCTTTGCATTCTACTGAATGATGACGTTTGGTGAGTAACTTTGCCGTTTGTGCCATTTTTTCAACTAACATATCAATCTTAGCTGTTATGTTAGCCAGGGCTTCACTCTTAAGAATATCATCCTAGTCACAAGTTGCTCTGTGAGGGCCATGCCCACGGGCTTTTCTCAGTGGCATCTTCTCACTTTGGCTAAACTAAAGGGTCTTAGAGCTAAACTAAAATTTAAACAAAGTTTTAGGTAAAACAGTAATTAAGTGAAAGTTTAGGTTTCTTGTGATGGTGGTCAGAAATCGAGCAAGGATGGGTGGATTTGAAAGATTTCGAGTATGTTAGTATGATGGTGGTGGTGGTTTGTCTGAAAAAGTAGTGTTTTGTATTTGTTTTGATTTTCTAGTAATCGGATTATCAATTGATAGTGGTGACATGCTAAGAAGGTTGTGTTAGTGGAGAGGAATGGATTGATGGTCGTTGTGCTGGCCAAAAGTCGGCGGAATCCGGTGATCATGGCAGCAAAAATCGCGATTGTTTATGGCGATTTTCCAACGATCTCAGTCATAGAATGGCGGAGTACGATGCGGAGAATTGATGGCCGATTTTTTCTGATTCGAATGGTGGTGGTTACGGGCTAATCGACGACGGAAAATCAAACCGATAGCCTTAGACGACAGATGCCACGGCAATGACAGGATTTTTGGACTTGACTGGCAATTATAAAAAAATTCATCCAAAATATTGGGATAAGCGCAATGCCACTTACAAAGATGTTTCGAAAAGATTAATTTGTTAAGACTTGTGTATCAAACGAATCATTTTGAAAGTTGGGAAAGGCCATGATGGAAGCATATATTTTAGTTCTTCCTGACTTCTCATAGATATTAGTCATTGAATATGATTAGAGTGGGTTCTATGTAGGAGCAATTCCAATGCAAGATCAACCCATAGCTTTTTACAGTTAATCTCTGCATGGAAGACATTTGTTGCTATCTACTTATGAAAAAGAGATGCTAGCCTTAGTGCTCGCAAAGCAAAAATGGAGATCGTATTCATTGGGGCACAAACTGTTTGTGTGAGCCGAACAATGAACTTTTAAATATTTACAGGAGCAAGGAACACGTTACTACTATAGCTCAGTAGAGATGGTTGTGCAAGTTAATGGGATTTGAATTCAAGATTAAGTATAAAAAGGGAATTCAATGGAAGATCAACCATAACACGTCACTACTACTAAGGATGGGCCAAAGTCAATTTTAGAATTATCCAACATGATTTAAAGAATTCAAGGGAATTACTGTTTGTAAGGGAAAAATTTATGTTGTTGGAAATTCTTCTATAGTTACTGATATTATCGGGTAATTTCACAATAGCACCCATGAAAGATATCACAAAATCTTGCAACGAATTCACAGGAGTTTTACTTGATGGGCATGAGAAAGAAGATTCAAAATTTTATGGTAGCTTGTGATATATTTTTATGCAACAAATTTGAACAGTTTGTTCCTTTAGGGTTACTTCAGCCATTTCCAATTCCTACCCAGGTATAAGAATGACATTACTATAGATTTTATTGATGGGCTACCTAGGACAAATGAGAAGACAACTGTCGACACTTGATTTTTTCCTACCTTGGATTAAACCATCTGCAACAAATGGAGGTAACCTGCAAACAATGTAACAAAAAAAAAGTGAAATAGGGCCTAAAATGGTGGTTCCCAATGTAACCCATTCTGATGCTCAAGTTAGTAAAGTGCTCTTTCAGAGTTGAATTCAAAGAGTTCTTAGTTCACTCAAGTGTCTATACTATACTTTTGGCCTTTTCTTTGAAAATACCTTTATGGAGATAAAAATGAGGCAGAGTGGGTGATGTTCTCCTATTTTTGGGGTGTGTATTGGGCTAGTTACAAAATTTCTTACCCATTTTACTCATGCTCCCGTGATTCTTTCTTAGTGAAAAGAGTTATCCTAATATTTCAGCCTTCTTGACTTGGTGTTTGTTGACTCATTTAAGGCTTAGATAAAGATAACCTTATTTCCCACCTCGAGGGTTCTTGACTTCCTACCTGAGAACTGTCATTCCTGTCTTTGAGTGATCCAATTTTCTCTTTTGGAGATTATGGCCCCCCTTGAGGTGGTACCAATCATCAAATTCCATATCAACACAGGCCCCCAGTTCATGATAAAAGTTTTTGAAATTTAAAAATCTCTTATTATGAACTGGAAAGTTAAGGGGGTTTTATTTACATTTAAAATTAAAAATTAAACACTATTCTGAGGATACGTATCGTTCCTAACCTCAACTTATCTTTCTTTCTTTTCTTCTCACGACATTTGGGTTTTCATTTACTTGCCTAACCAAGACACGCTTCTGTCTTTTCTCATTTTTTCTTTTTTCCTATTTCATTTTACTTCGTATTTTCCACAGATCCACTTGAAGTTGAGCATAGTGAATCTGGTTGAGGTAAGAGGCCATATAAAACGCGTTACTAGGAGTGTCACTCGTTAATCTTCCTTTTTCTTTCCTCTTTCCATGACAAAAATTCATATTGCTGACGAGGAAGACTAAGACATCCCTGTAGAGGGGTTTTTAACCAGCTGATAAGAGTTTAATGCCACTCTTTGCTCAATTAAAAAATTGAGGAAGGATTTTCATATCCCTGATTCTGTTGACCTTAAGAACCCTAACCCTAAAGAAAATATAGTAGCAGCTCTTAAGGGTTTTATTGCCTTATACTCCTTCCTGTTCAAGGTTGGGATTAGGCTACCCCTACATCCATTTGTTTGTTCATTTTCTAGGTCTCTTAATATTGGCCCAACTCAATTTAACCCTGCAATCTATGAAGGCCATTTTTGGTCATTATGTACTTTGGAAATGCTTGGGAATCCAATATGATTTCTCTATAAACAAATTTATGAGGTTATATAAAAATAAATCAATTGCCAAAAGATATGATCAGTACTATTTAGCCAGTTAGCCTTACATTGATCTGATTATTCCCCATGATTTCCTTGGTCATACTAAGTGTTGGAAAGACTCATGGTTCTTTACTTTTGGAAATTAGCATTTTAGTGGCCCCAAAGCTAATTATCCCATCTCCACGGCTTTTTAAATTTCAAGTTGCTGTTTTATCTTCGTGGTTTTCAATTTGCTACTTTTCTGATCCAATTTCATTTTTATTGCAGTAACTTAGAGTTTTTCACTTGCTTTATCCATAGAGTTGTTTAGCAACATTGAGCACCTACGAGCTAACATTCTACAATTGGACTTGATTTCTTTATTCAGTGGGGCTTCTCATCAATAATTTAGCCTCATCCCATTTGGTAAGTGGCGTGTTATCTCCCTTTGTGGACATTTTCAATTTCCTTTTTTTATTTCCTTTGTATTTGGGATGTACAGTTGCCATGTCTAAAATTGGTAATAAAAGTAGACAAGGCCAGCTAATTTACGCTCTGGGAACTCTTCCTCTTGAAAGCACAGTTCTGCTCCTCCTTAGGCTCAATTTCAATCTTTGAAAGCCCTTTCAAACAAATCTATCCCTCATAGGATAAAAACCTTTGCCATCTAGCTTCGGAACACCTGAGCATGCTTCAGCTCTCTTGTTTGATGACTTGGCCCATTGGACTTTACATCATAGCGAGCTTCGGCATGATCTTGCTAATCTGAACTCCTTGAAGAGGACATTTTCCTACTAGACATTATTTCGAGGCAAACTGACTTGTTGGTCCTATTTTCCACTTTCACAGGCAATGCTCATAAAGTTAATTCCATGATTCGCCCATTGAAATCGCTGTTCTTTTTATTGACAAATTTTGATAAGTTTTCCTTATTGGAGATTAATAGGTTACAATGAGCATGATCCAAGCATATAATCTAGAAGCGATAAGAATATAGTTACAGGCAGGATGATCTAAGGACTAAACTTATAACTCTTGAGTTTGTCTATGAATCACTTAAATTAGAGTATAGTATCAATAGTAGGGTAATCAAGAACAAAGATGAATAGTTAGCTCATCTGAGCCAACAGCCTCAGGATAGTTATTAAGCACATATTGAAGCTTATCTTCAATCTACTAAATTTAAGTAGGTGGACGACGTGAAATTCTTTGTTGAGGTCAATAATTGAAAAAAAGTGGTAAAGAATCATCGCCTTGAATGGGATTTGAAGTTTGTAGATGATTATTATTCTGAAGCTACCTAAGTGGATGACTTTCACTTTTGAGGACGAGTTAGTTAAAGACAGTGATATTATGCCAACAAATCAGCAGGACGAACTCGTTCATGTCCTATTTTTGCCCACTTTACCTGTGGATATTGCTACAAATTTTGGACCTCTCAGTAGGCAAATAAGTGAAGAGGGGGTGAATCCCCATTAAACATTCCCCCCTTGGCCACTATCTACCCAAATGATATCTTAAAGGGAAACTAAGGCCGATTTAACCTCCTTTGTTGGTGCTTTGAACTTTTAATAATTTCATTTAAATTTTTAATGTGTTTCTGTGTGGTTTTGCTACCAACTGGTACTTTGGCATGTAATGTTCTTCGTTTTGGATGTTTTCAATTTCCTGGCTTAACTTTGATGTTGCTTTTGGCTTTGTCTTATGCTTCAATGTTTTAGCATATGTTACTTTTTGACATCTATAATCATTGTTCCTCCTAGTAAGTGAGAATCATTCAAGTGGTGATAATTCAAGTTTACCTGCCCCGTTATTAAACTGGTTGTCACTACTAAAAAAATGATCTTTACTGACACTTAGTTTGTGACAATTTTTTAAAAAGTATTAGTATTTTCATACATATGGACCATTTTTCGTGTTTAACATAAAAATATCATAAATTACTAATACTATAGTATCTGTAACTTAGGCATCAGAGATTTTTGACATTAAAGTATCAGTAATAAAAATAAAATAATTCTAATTAAGTTCTAAATAGAACTCGAACCGAAGACCTCTGGTACTCAAGCGTTTAAGTTAGAAAATAGACCAGGACGTCCAAATCTTAAATTTTCTAGTTCAAGAAATTTTTAATCTTTCTCATTCCCTCCTAAACTTCACAAATCTAAAAAACCCTAACTTCACCAAATTCACAAAACTTTAATCTAATTGTGTCGTCTTATCAACCCCAACTCTTCGATCTCAGCCGCTCCTCTCTTATCTTTCTCTTATAACCCAACACAATCTCTTACTATCTAACTTAATTTTTCCCTCTCAATCTCGCCTATTTTCAATCCCTAACCTTAAATCTTTTTATAACAATCCAATAGAATCTCACATGCCTGTGAAATTCTAGCCACTTTTTTGCCTAACGCCAATCTTCATCATCGAGAAAAATGATTTGAGGGGTTTAATTTAGCTCCACGATCGTGGACGGATGCCTTGGTCAAAGTTAAAGAGAGTTGTTAGAGGTTGTCTAAAGAAGAAGAAAAAGAAGCAGAAGCACCACTTAGGTGAAGTAGTTGTAGATCTAGGCATCGTAATTAAGTTAGGTGAGCATTAGCTAAATAATTAATCATTATTAAATATTCTCTACTTATATGTGAATTTAGTAAGAAATTAATTTGGTTCTTTTTGTTGAATTTTAAGTAGGTTTGCTAATTCTTTTATTTTTATTCAACTAATATATAGTTTTGGAATTTTTTTTCCACGTTTTGATTTGTTGATATGTGAATGGTAAAAGGTGTGTTAGTCATTCATAGTTTTGGAGACTGGTATGGTGTCTACAAAGTGTTTGATAAGATGCTTATGAGAATTGTTGGGTGTGTTTCAATTAGTTGACATGGTTAGAAAATAATATGCTAACAGGCTAGTATATGTAAATAATAAATAAGTGTATTCTTTCTTAAACATGTTATTTGATGCTCCAAAATATTGTGAGGGGTTGGTTGTGTATATAGAGGTGTTGTTAGGTGTTGCTTATTGTTGTCAGTACTTGAAAATCCCTCGCGCCATTGAGGTTCATTAACTAGTGTCCATTTTATTTATTTAATTTATTTATAAATTGTGCATGTTGTGAGTCAGGCGATGGGTTTTTGTTATTACAGATTGATAAGGCCTATCCACTGGATTTTATGCAAAGTGGTGGAGTGAGGATGATGCTGAAAAGGGAAGACAAGGCTTTTGTCAATCCAGCCATTTCTTCAAGTAAGTATAGCCTCATCTAGTTATTGTTTCGGCTGCTTCTATTGCTCGTATTGTGGTTCAATAATTTACTGTTGTAATTTTGTCTTTGCTTATTTTGTTCTTTGAATATAGTTTTGCATAATGTGAAAAATTGTTACATGAGAGTAGTTAAAGTACTGTCAAAGATGGTAAGCTGGTTTTTGGTTAATGGGCGTAAGTAGTTGTGAAGGTTGTGTTGGTGTTTAGTAATATAGGAGCTGGCTTAATAAAGGGCTAATGACGTGATGAGAAGAGTGGTTGACCGTGATTGTTATGATAAACACCTAGAGGTTTCTGAAGAGGTGTCATTCATGTAAGTCAAATTCCACCATCCATGAATGTGTTGACCATATTGCTACTATATGATCATACCAAATTGAGCTCAACTGGGCTTCTAGGAAAGCAACTTTAGTGGCCTTTTCGAAATGATTTCGTATTGCGGGAAAATATTGGCTTGTTTGATAGCCTATTGAACTAAATTCTGTGTGGAGCTTTCCACCTTAGCTCCCTGGATAGCCTGTTAGACCATAGGTGTCTGTATGTTAACATATTTAATGACTGGAGTTTATAGACAGAAGATTGATTTAATTTAAGTTCCAGTTGGGCACCTTTTGTGTTCTTTGCATTGGAAATCGATCATAATCTTTGTTTTGCGATGAGTGTACATCCTGATTTCGTGTCTTTAACTACGTTGCCTCTATTGAGAGAAAATCTCCATGATTGGTTTTGTTCTATGCATGACATTTAGTTGAAATAGATTCATTAATATATTGTTAGTAGCCCAGTTTCTTTCCCTCTTTTCTGCACTGGTAACCTATATAAAATATCCAAGTAGTGATGTCTGTCAGCTTGTGTGCATCTGTTTGCTTTCTTATGTTACCATCTGGTTGTTGTGTACAGATCTTTTAGCAATTGCATTTGTGAATCATGACCGCTGGTTTGATGATCATCCGAAGAAACCCTAACAACACCTCTATATACACAACCAAACCCTCATTTACCAATCAACAAAGCTCTACTAAACCCTCTAGTAGCAGATTTAAACTCAATAAATGAAAAGATTCTCATATCATTAGCTCTCTGCTGAGACAACAACTCGTAAAAAGCCAGCGAGTCAGACCAGTCCCGGGAGTCAGAGTCAAACTCCGAATGCCTGGTGTCTGCGCTACTGGACGCCAGACTAAGTGAGCGAGCCTATGATACCTTCGAAGTCCTCAAAACGACATTGCAGTCGTCGCGCCTCTCTCGTTCCCCGTTGCTGAAATGGAAACACTTTATCTACTGAATTATTGTTGAACGAGTCAAATGAAGGAACGGAGCTTGTTTTGTAATGGGTTTTTGGTGGGTAGCGTTTCTACAGAAGTAGTACTGTAAATTACGGCAACGGTTTTTTGTTGCAATAAAACATTAAAAAATTTATAAAAAAAGATCAAAGAAAAGCAAATCAGGTTAACGTTTGGTTTGGTTGTTGTCGTTTTGTAAGAAAGGAAATATGATCACGAGGGAGCGTTTAGAGATGGAATCTACTTATATTATAATTCAGATGATTGCAGAGTACGTATCAGTCACAATTGGAGTTTGAGGCTCCCACTTTTTCACTGCTTCATTGATGGGCCTAATGTGTATGTTTTGTACTTCCCCTTGTTCCATTATAATTTGATACTGCTTTCTGGGTCATTCTTTAATTTTTCATGTACTTATGAGGCAACGACACGGAGGTTCCTATGGTTTTAAAGTTTATCAAGGAAGAACATAATTATTCTATTTGTATGGAATACGTCCTTATCAATCTGTAGCGAAATAATTGAATTACTCCATGATGTATGTAATTATAGTTGCCTAGTCCTCCATTATCTTGGTCAAATCTATATTATGAAGGTATTTTGTACTGTAATTAGAGATTATGAGTGGTAATTTATAATCTATACTATGAAATTAAAGATTTTGTAATATATATCAAGTTTTTTTTGTGGTTATTTTGTGATGCCTTCTAATTTTACCAATAAATCAACAGCCAATTCAATTTTTAATTTTTTTAAAATAAATTAAACCGTGATGCAATAGTAACAGTAATCACATACACTAATAAAATATCAATAACTACTAATACCATAGTGTCATAAATATAATAATACTGTAGTAATAGTAATTCGTGATACCATTTACAAGTGTCACTATTTTTCTGACTGCCAGATTACTAACATAATTAGCAAGTGTCAATGAAAGTAATTACTGACACTATTCTAACGTCAGTAAAGACCGTTTTTCTAGTAGTGTGTGAATTAAGCGGCAGTGATTCATACTGACTTAGATGGTCATTCAAGTATTAATGATTCACATCTTCTTGTATGAGCAACTTGTGCATGTTAATGTTTTAAAGTTGGGATAATCCATGATTGCCTATTGCTTTATCCAAATAGTAGTAACTCATCACTATCTACACATTGGCTAGACAATGATAATTCATGGTTATCTACCTCTCTGCTTACGTTGTAATAGATCATGGTTTGTAACATTATTTCTTTAAGCAATATAATTCGCACCTAGAAGAACTGCACAGTTCAAGCCTCAAAGGGCTCTTTATTTTATGTCTTAGATGACTATTTATTTCACGCCTTATAAGTCATCTCAATCTATACCTCGTTGGGAAGATTAATTCATGCCTTGATTTTGGTAATATGATTTTTACATTGATTAAGGCAGTACGAGTCATGCCTAGATTAGGGCAATATACTTCCTGCTTTGATTAGGGCAGTATAATTCATGCTTTGATTAGGGTAATATGACTTCTGCCTTGATTAAGGTAGTATAATATATGCCTTGATTAGGGAAATATGATTCCTGCCGTGATTAGCGCATGTCTTGATTGGGTAATATGATTCTTACGTTAATTAAGGTAATATAATGCATGCTTTGATTAGGGCAATATGACTCCTACCTTGGTTAGGACAGTATAACGCATGCCTTGATTTTGGGCAATATAATTCAAGCCTTGATTAGGGTAGTATAATGTATGCCTTGATTAGGGCAATATAATTCCTGCCTTTATTAGGGCAGTATGATGCATGCCATGATTAGAGTAATATGATTCCTACCTTGATTAGGACAATATAATGCACACCTTGATTAGGGCAAATATAATTCCTAGCTTGATTAAGGCAATATAATGGATGCCTTGATTAAGGCAATATAATGCATGTCTTGATTAGGGTAATAAGATTCATATCTTAATTAGTGCAGTATAATTCATGCCTTTATTAAGACAATATAATTCATGTCTTGATTAGGGTAGTAAAATACATACCTTGATTAGAGCAATGTGATTTCTGCCTCGATTAGGGCAGTACAATTCATGCCTCAAGGGCTGTATTTCCTTCGCCTTGTAAGGTGTTTTTATTCTTACCTACTTGCTCTTGTTCTAGGTTCTCATGTAATGTCTTATAGTAAAATTATAGTGTAAAATGTGAAAGTGTATGAACATACAAAAAATACATGAATATTTATTTTATAAAATTTGAAGACTTCCCCCAGCTTCGACTAGACCACCTAATGGGGTGGCGCCAGTATAGGGTTTGAAGCCTGAGTAATAGACAACTGATAATGACTTAAAAGACGTTCCCTTAGCTTGAACTGGACCACTTAGTGTGGCCACTATTAATATGGGGTCTAAAGCCAACATATAAACAACTATTAGTTTATTACATCCAACATTTCCAACTTCTCAGCTAACCATCCTTAAAAGCAAATCATCAAAAAAGTGATAAACAAGTAAAAGAAAAACCTATATGCATTTGAAAGCGCAGTAACGCCTGAGGGGTTATGCATTCCAAGGTCGAGTTAGCTCTTTTCCATTCATTTCTGCTAGAATATACATTCCTAAAGTCATTTCCTTTACCCTTACCACTTTTTATTTCTTTAACACTAGGTGTCCGGGTTTGAATCCTTATATTTTAACTCTAATGTTTGAAATTCCAGCTAAACAACTTATTAGGGGTGTGAATTAGGTTTCAAAAATTAATACAAATATAAACACAATACAATTGAAATAAATGCTTCAAGAAATTTAATAACAATAAATTTAACACTATATAAATTTAAAAATATAAGAGAAAAGAAAACGAACACATGAATTTTTACGTGATTCCGCGAAACCTACCTACATTCACTACTCCAAGCAAACCAAGCTTGAGGATTCCACTATCCAAGCCTTCTAAGGCTTTTTTAAGATTTTACAATTGATTTCTAAGGTGTTATTAAACCTTTATAAGTAGTGATGTACACACACACCTCTTTCCTCCAAGTGTTTCCTACATTTTTACTCACTCAATTTTGATGTATAAATGAAATTTAAAACAGTTACTCTCTATAAGAGTGTGTAAGCAAATGATAGCTTAATAATGATACAATGTATGTGAATAAGCAAGATGAAAGCTCAAAATCAGTTGTACGAACAAGTTTCAGCTTAAATGAGACTAAAAAAGTTGTTAAATTTAAGTTAGATTTGGGTTTTTATAGTTAAAATAATCAAACTAGCAATTATTGACTTTCTGAGGCCTTGCTGGATTGCCACTAAAATGAGGTGGTTAGTCCTTATATCGTTGTGGCAAGTTACTCTTACAAAATCGAATATGAAATTTTGCTCAAGTGGTTTGCCGCTAGATTTAGCTGGCCAGCCATTAAGTGTTTGGACCTCAGGCAGTTAACCTTTACTAATTAAGCGATTAGTCGCTACTGATCCAAAATGTATAGTTTTCTTTCTTTACGAAGCTTACGATTGGATCCATCTAGTTGTCATAGAAAGCTAGTGGAGGCATTGACAAACCTTCACTTATACTAGATGATTCATGGTGAATTCGGCCACGAAATCAGCAATTGTTTGCCCTTTAATCACATTCGAAGGCATATATTTAATGTTAAACTCACTCAATTCAACTGCCCATTATACTATCCTTCTTGAAATACTAGATCACCTTAATACTTTCTTAAGTGGAGTGTTTGTCAAAACCCTAACAGTAAGGGCTAGATAATACAATCGTAATTTTTTGGCTGATAACACCAATACTAATGCTAGTTTCTCCAACTCCGAGTAATGGGATTCATCTTCGACAAATGCATGGCTGAGATAGTAAATAGGAAATTTGGCATCCTCTTCGCTTCTCAATAGTATTGCACTTACAGCTACCTCTAATACAGTCAGATACAACTCTAGCTCATCACCCTCCAGCGGTTTTCTAAGTTTGGAATTTAAATGAGGTAATTTTTCAATGCCTCAACGGCCATGTCATGTTTATCATCCTAGGTGAAGTCATTAGTCCCTGTAAGAGTTTTAAATAAAGGGGTGCATTTTTCTAACAACCACAAAATGAAATAGCTCAAAGTAATCGATCTCCCACCAAACACTATATTTCTTTCTTGTTAGAAAGGGGATTTCATTTCCAAAATGGCATGCATGTTGGGGGGTTCATCGATTCCTTGGTTATGAACCATGTAACTTAGAAATTTTCCCAAAGCCACTTCAAATGTGCATTTGTTTGGGTTTAGCTTCATTTAATACTCCCGAATGATTATAAATGTTTCTTCAAGGTGGTGTATATGATCAGTTTCCATCTGACTCTTGACGAGCATGTCATCCACGTAGAACTCTATAATTTTTCTAATTTGATCCTTAAACATGGAGTTCATGAGGTGGCTCTGTATTCCTCAATCCGAAAGAGATTACACGGTAAAAATAGAGCCCTTAATTTGTTACGAAGGTTGTTTTCTCATGGTCCGCTAGGGACATCGAAATTTGGTTATATCTTGAAAAGGCATCCATGAAAGTTAGCAAACCATTCTCAGAAGTTTAAGTCAATTAACTAGTCTATTCTAGGAAGTGGAAAACTATCATTTGGGTAAGCTCGATTCAGATCGGTAAAATCTATGTACATTCACTACTATTTGTTTGCTTTCTTAACCAAAACCACATTAAAAATCCAATCTAGGCAGAGTACTTCTCTAATGAACTCCGCTTTTAACTATTTTTCCACTTCTGCTTGATTTGCTTATTGTGCTGTTGATTGAAAGTCTTTATTTTTTGCTTAATTGGTAGATATTCTAGATCGACATTCAAGAAGTGCATTATGTGATTTGTGAAATGCAAGTGTGCAACCCAAGAGGGGGGGTGAATTGGTATTTTAAAAATTATCTTAGCAAAACACACAACAATCAAATCTAATGCCTTAATAAATTCGAAAACAATAAATTCGAAAACAATAAATTCAATAAAGGCACAATAATAAATGAGTAAGGGAGGAGAAAGCAAACTCAAGGATTTTTACGTGGTTCGGCTATCCCCGCCTACGTCCACGCCTCCAAGCAACCCAAGCTTGAGGATTTCACTATCCAAGCCTTTCCAAGGCTTCAAATGTTTACAATTGACTTCCAAGGTGTCAATGGACCTTTACAACAAGAGATTATCTCCCCAATCTCTTCACCACAAGTGTTTCCCACACTTGTACACTCACAATTTGATGAGAAATGAAAATTGCAATCAAATACTCTCTTAAAGAGTAGATTTACAAAATGAAGAACAAAGATGATTCAATAAATGATGATTTACGAAATTGAAGCTCAATGTATGTTGTATGCCTTTTGTTTGTGCGTGCTAAGATTACCAAAAATGATTTGGATTTGAGTTTATATAGTTGGAACTCAAAAACTAGCCGTTATACACTTTTTGTTCACTGTCGGATCGCCGTTAATAGGATGTCGGATCGCCGTTTGACTGGTCAACATGACCGTTGGGCTGGATTTTCAAATTGTCGGATCGCCGTTATCAAGATGTCGGATCGCCGTTAGTGTCCAGAGGCTAATCTTCAATTCTGGGAGATGTCGGATCGCCGTTATCTAGAGATGTCGGATCGCCGTTAGCGTCCAGAGGCTAATTTTCAATTCTGGAGATGTCGGATCGCCGTTATCTAGAGATGTCGGATCGCCGTTATCTACAGTAACTGCTACAGTAAATGCTACAGTGAACTATTTTGCAAAATGACAGTTTGACCCCAAAACTTTATATAACTGTACTATGGCCCAAAACGTTATGAAACTTTACAAACAGGTCCAATTTCAGAATTTCTAAGTGAATTCCAAAACTTTCTGAAATTATAATATGACCCAAAATACTATGAAATGTTTCAAATAAATCCTTCTCCAAAATTTCAAGCAATACTTGTTGATTTCAAAGTTTTCAAAATTCTTTCAATTAAACCATAAACTTGAAAAACAACCAATTTCATAAAATCATTTTTCCATTAAATATAAAACCTTTATAATGTGAAAATAATGATTTATTTAAAATGTAAGAAAAATAATTTAAGCTTTCAAAAACTTAATCATTCTTAATTTTGTTGTTATCATCAAAATCAACATTATGTTAACATAAATGTTAACAATCTCCCCCTTTTGATGATGACAAACTTTTCATGTATTTAAAGAATGATTCTATAAATTACTCCCCTTAAATGTAAGCTTCCCTTACAATTTGCCAATTAACAAATTTAAATACATGTATTCTTCTTCTCCCCTCATCATCAAAAAGAAAAACTTAATTGGAAAAGAAAAAGAATAGAAAATTTTTATAAATTTAAAAACATGTATTATTCTCCCCCTTCATCATTAAAAAGAAAACTTAAAGGAAAAGAATAAGATTAGCAAATTTGTTACCCATGTTGTCCGAGTAGAAATTTTGATAGAATCTCCCCCTAACAACAAGCATCGCCTCAAATACAAGTTAAGCATTATTACTCCCAAATTATCATAAATCATCACATAATCCATCAACCATAAAAATGATCATGAATCATCATTCCATCAATTACCAAATGAAATTCTAGTTATGCAACTTATAACATAAAATCATCATATAAAACAATCATGTAATCAAATCATCATCATATCTCAAATTCATCAAAATCAACAACATAATCGCATATCAATCATCAAAACAATACTCAAAATGCATATTATTCTCCTCCTTTTGAAAACATCAAAAATGATATATTATTTTGTCTCCCCCTTTGGACAACAAAAAAGTTCAAAATGCATATTAACAAAAATCATATTGTATGCTCCCCCTAAATATATGGCCAATTTAAAATTTTAACCAAAATGATTTTATCCAAAAAAAAATCATATTTATCTCCTCCTTTATCATAAAAAATAAATAGATGTAATTGAAACAAAATCATTAAAAATAATTCGATGAAGATATTACCCATTAGCAAAAATTTAAGCAAAGTCTCCCAAAAAAAAAATGAACAAATCCTCAAGTACGCAACATGGTTAAAAACACTTCCAAATAAGCTTAAACAATTATAACAAACCAACAATTCCATCAATTCATCAAGCAACACACATAAATCATCAATCATCAAAATTACTATAAATCCATGCTTATACCAAAAAAGAACATCTCAAGGATTAATCAAGAAAAAAAAATTTAGCATGTAATTAACTAAAGAGTTATAACATAACAATTATCATCCTCAATCCATAATTAAAAACAACAATGCATATGAAAATGTAGGTGCATAATTTAATAGAAAACCAAGGTAAAATCTATAAGGTGAGCACACATGGAAGAGGTACTTTAAAATACCCGAAATACACAAATTCGGTTTTGTAAAATAATGAGTGAAATGGATAAATTTAAACTGATTGTATTGATCCAAGAAATGATTTAAGGTAAGATATAATATGATTGAATCAAAAATTGGTGAAAGAAAGCTTAGATTTAAAGAGAGAGAAACGAAGAAGAAGAAGCATAAAACCAGTGACCAAGCAGTAGGGCAACAAGCATTAAATTTAATCCGGGTTTAAGATTTCTTAACCGTTAAGCTATGAAAAATATTTTTGAGATGAAGTAAGCTCTTAAACTTGTATTATACACACCAATTTATTTTTGGCTTAAAAATTGATTGATTTTTAAATCATTTAATACATGAAACGTAAATGCATACAAGAGCAAACATATAACTCATCTATCATGCATATACATTATACAATCATGAAATATGTAAGCATTTGAAGATTAATAATTCAAGCATATCACTCATTTATCAAGCTTAGGCATTACATAATCATCAAAATCAAACAAATCTATCATGATGAGTTGACAAGCTATCATCATAAATATATAACCATGCATCATGATAAAGCACAATAATAATTCAATTATGTAAACATACGAGCATGCTTTCGCAAATTAAAGGTATTATCTATCCATCATGATCCATTCAACAAAATTAATATGGCAAGAATTGTTACCAAAACAATTAAATCATCTTGCCTCATCATTTTCTCTAGTTCATGATCAAGTGATTACACTCACTAGCTTTCATCAAGGAACTCTCCACCATTCCTTGATTGTGGTACCTACAAAGAAAACATTCACGTTGTGCCCTTTGGTACCCAAATACTCTTGGGTCCTTGAGTGTTAGCAATGGTTCCTTTTGGAACCCAAATACATTTTGCTCCATAATATGCATTTCTTTTAACTAGACATCTATTCTTCATGTGACCATTTTGATTGCAATAATGGCATACAATTTGATCATTAATGGAGGTAGTTTTAACAAAATAACTCTTATAATATTTTTGCTTCAAATTTGGCTTATAACCAATACCTCCTTTGTCAAACACACATTTTTGTGAATTAAGCAAGTTATCCAACATCTTTTGCCCATTTGTAAATTTTAGCACAATCTCCTTTAGATCATTGCTCTTATTTCTAAGCATTTCATTTTCATTTTTCAACTCATTCACATGTGATTCTAAATGCTCATGTGAAGTGCTAGAATTCTCATTTGATAATGCAACTCTATCATGCAATGTTTTATTTTCTAATTCTAGTTCATTTATCTTCTCATTCAATGAATCAATGTATTTTTTCATGGCATCATTTTCATTTGTAAGTTCTAACATTTTCTTCTTAAGGCATGCATTCTTTTTACCAAGTTTCATCCACTCATCATGCAATTCTTTAAAAGCATCATATAATTCATCATAGCTATGATCACTTACCTCATCAAGCTCGTCATCCGATTCATCTCCAATTGCCATAAGTGCCAAATTCGACACTTCATGAAATTTCTCCTCATTTGTAGTCTCCTCATATACAACTTCAAGTTTTCTCCATATTTCATAAGCATTAGAACAATTTGAAACTCTATGAAATTCCTTTTTATCTAAGGCACAAAATAAAGCATTCATAGCCTTGGAATTTAAAGACATATTCTTCCTATCCAACTCACTTAAAGTATTCTTCCTAGAAATGAATGAGCCATCACAAACTATTTCCCATATTTCATAGTCTAAGGCTTGTAAAAATACTTTCATCCTAATTTTCCAATAAGGATAATCATTTCCATCAAAAAATGGTGGTCTAGTAGTAGATTGGCCTTCCATGATGGTTGAGTTAATTTGGGTTGCTATAGATCTTTAACTCTAGACGGTTAAGTCTACACAAGAGCACCTTGCTCTGATACCAATTGAAATGCAAGTGTGCAACCCAAGAGGGGGGGTGAATTGGTATTTTAAAAATTATCTTAGCAAAACACACAACAATCAAATCTAATGCCTTAATAAATTGAAAACAATAAATTCAAAACAATAAATTCAATAAAGGCACAATAATAAATGAGTAAGGGAGGAGAAAGCAAACTCAAGGATTTTTACGTGGTTCGGCTATCCCCGCCACGTCCACGCCTCCAAGCAACCCAAGCTTGAGGATTTCACTATCCAAGCCTTTCCAAGGCTTCAAATGTTTACAATTGACTTCCAAGGTGTCAATGGACCTTTACAACAAGAGATTATCTCCCCAATCTCTTCACCACAAGTGTTTCCCACACTTGTACACTCACAATTTGATGAGAAATGAAAATTGCAATCAAATACTCTCTTAAAGAGTAGATTTACAAAATGAAGAACAAAGATGATTCAATAAATGATGATTTACGAAATTGAAGCTCAATGTATGTTGTATGCCTTTTGTTTGTGCGTGCTAAGATTACCAAAATGATTTGGATTTGAGTTTATATAGTTGGAACTCAAAACTAGCCGTTATACACTTTTTGTTCACTTTTCGGATCGCTGTTAATAGGATGTCGGATCGCCGTTTGGTGGTCAACATGACCGTTGGGCTGGATTTTCAAATTGTCGGATCGCCGTTATCAAGATGTCGGATCGCCGTTAGTGTCCGTGAGGCTAATCTTCACCCCGGGAGATGTCGGATCGCGTTATCTAGAGATGTCGGATCGCGTTAGCGTCCGAGGCTAATTTTCACTTACGAGATGTCGGATCGCCGTTATCTAGAGATGTCGGATCGCCGTTATCTCGACAGAATCGCTACAGTAAATGCTACAGTGAACTATTTTGCAAAATGACAGTTTGACCCCAAAACTTTATATAACTGTACTATGGCCCAAAACGTTATGAAACTTTACAAACAGGTCCAATTTCAGAATTTCTAAGTGAATTCCAAAACTTTCTGAAATTATAATATGACCCAAAATACTATGAAATGTTTCAAATAAATCCTTCTCCAAAATTTCAAGCAATACTTGTTGATTTCAAAGTTTTCAAAATTCTTTCAATTAAACCATAAACTTGAAAAACAACCAATTTCATAAAATCATTTTTCCATTAAATATAAAACCTTTATAATGTGAAAATAATGATTTATTTAAAATGTAAGAAAAATAATTTAAGCTTTCAAAAACTTAATCATTCTTAATTTTGTTTGTTATCATCAAAATCAACATTATGTTAACATAAATGTTAACAATCTCCCCCTTTTTGATGATGACAAACTTTTCATGTATTTAAAGAATGATTCTATAAATTACTCCCCTTAAATGTAAGCTTCCCTTACAATTTGCCAATTAACAAATTTAAATACATGTATTCTTCTTCTCCCCTCATCATCAAAAAGAAAAACTTAATTGGAAAAGAAAAAGAATAGAAAATTTTTATAAATTTAAAAACATGTATTATTCTCCCCCTTCATCATTAAAAAGAAAACTTAAAGGAAAAGAATAAGATTAGCAAATTTGTTACCCATGTTGTCCGAGTAGAAATTTTGATAGAATCTCCCCCTAACAACAAGCATCGCCTCAAATACAAGTTAAGCATTATTACTCCCAAATTATCATAAATCATCACATAATCCATCAACCATAAAAATGATCATGAATCATCATTCCATCAATTACCAAATGAAATTCTAGTTATGCAACTTATAACATAAAATCATCATATAAAACAATCATGTAATCAAATCATCATCATATCTCAAATTCATCAAAATCAACAACATAATCGCATATCAATCATCAAAACAATACTCAAAATGCATATTATTCTCCTTTTGAAAACATCAAAAATGATATATTATTTTGTCTCCCCCTTTGGACAACAAAAAAGTTCAAAATGCATATTAACAAAAATCATATTGTATGCTCCCCCTAAATATATGGCCAATTTAAAATTTTAACCAAAATGATTTTATCCAAAAAAAAATCATATTTATCTCCTCCTTTATCATAAAAAATAAATAGATGTAATTGAAACAAAATCATTAAAAATAATTCGATGAAGATATTACCCATTAGCAAAAATTTAAGCAAAGTCTCCCAAAAAAAAAATGAACAAATCCTCAAGTACGCAACATGGTTAAAAACACTTCCAAATAAGCTTAAACAATTATAACAAACCAACAATTCCATCAATTCATCAAGCAACACACATAAATCATCAATCATCAAAATTACTATAAATCCATGCTTATACCAAAAAAGAACATCTCAAGGATTAATCAAGAAAAAAAAATTTAGCATGTAATTAACTAAAGAGTTATAACATAACAATTATCATCCTCAATCCATAATTAAAAACAACAATGCATATGAAAATGTAGGTGCATAATTTAATAGAAAACCAAGGTAAAATCTATAAGGTGAGCACACATGGAAGAGGTACTTTAAAATACCCGAAATACACAAATTCGGTTTTGTAAAATAATGAGTGAAATGGATAAATTTAAACTGATTGTATTGATCCAAGAAATGATTTAAGGTAAGATATAATATGATTGAATCAAAAATTGGTGAAAGAAAGCTTAGATTTAAAGAGAGAGAAACGAAGAAGAAGAAGCATAAAACCAGTGACCAAGCAGTAGGGCAACAAGCATTAAATTTAATCCGGGTTTCTGGATTTCTTAACCGGTTAAGCTATGAAAAATATTTTTGAGATGAAGTAAGCTCTTAAACTTGTATTATACACACCAATTTATTTTTGGCTTAAAAATTGATTGATTTTTAAATCATTTAATACATGAAACGTAAATGCATACAAGAGCAAACATATAACTCATCTATCATGCATATACATTATACAATCATGAAATATGTAAGCATTTGAAGATTAATAATTCAAGCATATCACTCATTTATCAAGCTTAGGCATTACATAATCATCAAAATCAAACAAATCTATCATGATGAGTTGACAAGCTATCATCATAAATATATAACCATGCATCATGATAAAGCACAATAATAATTCAATTATGTAAACATACGAGCATGCTTTCGCAAATTAAAGGTATTATCTATCCATCATGATCCATTCAACAAAATTAATATGGCAAGAATTGTTACCAAAACAATTAAATCATCTTGCCTCATCATTTTCTCTAGTTCATGATCAAGTGATTACACTCACTAGCTTTCATCAAGGAACTCTCCACCATTCCTTGATTGTGGTACCTACAAAGAAAACATTCACGTTGTGCCCTTTGGTACCCAAATACTCTTGGGTCCTTGAGTGTTAGCAATGGTTCCTTTTGGAACCCAAATACATTTTGCTCCATAATATGCATTTCTTTTAACTAGACATCTATTCTTCATGTGACCATTTTGATTGCAATAATGGCATACAATTTGATCATTAATGGAGGTAGTTTTAACAAAATAACTCTTATAATATTTTTGCTTCAAATTTGGCTTATAACCAATACCTCCTTTGTCAAACACACATTTTTGTGAATTAAGCAAGTTATCCAACATCTTTTGCCCATTTGTAAATTTTAGCACAATCTCCTTTAGATCATTGCTCTTATTTCTAAGCATTTCATTTTCATTTTTCAACTCATTCACATGTGATTCTAAATGCTCATGTGAAGTGCTAGAATTCTCATTTGATAATGCAACTCTATCATGCAATGTTTTATTTTCTAATTCTAGTTCATTTATCTTCTCATTCAATGAATCAATGCATTTTTTCATGGCATCATTTTCATTTGTAAGTTCTAACATTTTCTTCTTAAGGCATGCATTCTTTTTACCAAGTTTCATCCACTCATCATGCAATTCTTTAAAAGCATCATATAATTCATCATAGCTATGATCACTTACCTCATCAAGCTCGTCATCCGATTCATCTCCAATTGCCATAAGTGCCAAATTCGACACTTCATGAAATTTCTCCTCATTTGTAGTCTCCTCATATACAACTTCAAGTTTTCTCCATATTTCATAAGCATTAGAACAATTTGAAACTCTATGAAATTCCTTTTTATCTAAGGCACAAAATAAAGCATTCATAGCCTTGGAATTTAAAGACATATTCTTCCTATCCAACTCACTTAAAGTATTCTTCCTAGAAATGAATGAGCCATCACAAACTATTTCCCATATTTCATAGTCTAAGGCTTGTAAAAATACTTTCATCCTAATTTTCCAATAAGGATAATCATTTCCATCAAAAATGGTGGTCTAGTAGTAGATTGGCCTTCCATGATGGTTGAGTTAATTTGGGTTGCTATAGATCTTTAACTCTAGACGGTTAAGTCTACACAAGAGCACCTTGCTCTGATACCAATTGAAATACAAGTGTGCAACCCAAGAGGGGGGTGAATTGGTATTTTAAAAATTATCTTAGCAAAACACACAACAATCAAATCTAATGCCTTAATAAATTCGAAAACAATAAATTCGAAAACAATAAATTCAATAAAGGCACAATAATAAATGAGTAAGGGAGGAGAAAGCAAACTCAAGGATTTTTACGTGGTTCGGCTATCCCCGCCTACGTCCACGCCTCCAAGCAACCCAAGCTTGAGGATTTCACTATCCAAGCCTTTCCAAGGCTTCAAATGTTTACAATTGACTTCCAAGGTGTCAATGGACCTTTACAACAAGAGATTATCTCCCCAATCTCTTCACCACAAGTGTTTCCCACACTTGTACACTCACAATTTGATGAGAAATGAAAATTGCAATCAAATACTCTCTTAAAGAGTAGATTTACAAAATGAAGAACAAAGATGATTCAATAAATGATGATTTATGAAATTGAAGCTCAATGTATGTTGTATGCCTTTTGTTTGTGCGTGCTAAGATTACCAAAAATGATTTGGATTTGAGTTTATATAGTTGGAACTCAAAAACTAGCCGTTATACACTTTTTGTTCACTGTCGGATCGCCGTTAATAGGATGTCGGATCGCCGTTTGACTGGTCAACATGACCGTTGGGCTGGATTTTCAAATTGTCGGATCGCCGTTATCAAGATGTCGGATCGCCGTTAGTGTCCAGAGGCTAATCTTCATTACAGGAGATGTCGGATCGCCGTTATCTAGAGATGTCGGATCGCCGTTAGCGTCCAGAGGCTAATTTTCAATTCTGGAGATGTCGGATCGCCGTTATCTAGAGATGTCGGATCGCCGTTATCTACAGTAACTGCTACAGTAAATGCTACAGTGAACTATTTTGCAAAATGACAGTTTGACCCCAAAACTTTATATAACGTACTATGGCCCAAAACGTTATGAAACTTTACAAACAGGTCCAATTTCAGAATTTCTAAGTGAATTCCAAAACTTTCTGAAATTATAATATGACCCAAAATACTATGAAATGTTTCAAATAAATCCTTCTCCAAAATTTCAAGCAATACTTGTTGATTTCAAAGTTTTCAAAATTCTTTCAATTAAACCATAAACTTGAAAAACAACCAATTTCATAAAATCATTTTTCCATTAAATATAAAACCTTTATAATGTGAAAATAATGATTTATTTAAAATGTAAGAAAAATAATTTAAGCTTTCAAAAACTTAATCATTCTTAATTTTGTTTGTTATCATCAAAATCAACATTATGTTAACATAAATGTTAACAATTTGGTGATATTCCCAGCATATCCTTATGAAGAGCTTTTCGTATTCTTTCGTCGAGGCCTCCTCTAAATTTTACTATCTAGAGATATCATCATTGTCAAGGCTCACTTCCTCTATTATTTCTTCCAATTTTATAGCCAGCTATTTTCAAAGAACTTCTTTTTCAAGGCAAAGAACTCTAATCTTATGCTTCCCTAATGAGGTTGGTAAATCTCCCATTTTGAAGCTGATACTTTTCATAGCTAAGGTATAACTTTCTCTGATAGTTTATTGTTCTCCCTAACTATTCCCACTTTGCTCTTTATTAAGAATTTTATAGCCAAGGTGTATATAGACATTACCGCTTTGATAAAGTTTAAGAGAGGTCTTCCCAAAATCATATTTAGAAAACAAGATATATACAACCAAAAAATCAACTATAGGTGTTACTTGATCTAGTGCCTGCTCTATTGTAATTGGTAACTAAATGGCTTCTGCAGCTATCGCACTTTCTCATTCAAAGCCTATCAAGGGTGTTTTAATTGGCCTTGACTTGTCTTTCCCAATGTTCATCTTTTCAAACGTCTCTACGTAAATTATGTCGCAGATGAAATAAAATCTAAGCAACCTAAGAAAGGGGTGAATTGGATTTCTAAAAATTATGCAATACTAAATCGAAACTAGATGCAAATCTTAAACAAATTTAAAGTAATAATAAATCAATCAATCAAAATATAAAAGATAAGGGAAGAAAGATTTAAACATGGAGAGCTTTACGTGATTTGGCCAACTCATCTATGTCCATGCCTCCAAGCACATCAGGCTAGAGAATTCCACTAGTCAAGCCTTCAAGGCTTCAAGAACACTTACAATTGACTTCTAAGGTGTCAATCAACCATTACACCAGGAGATTATCCCAAATCTCTTAACTCATGTGTATCCCAACACTTATAATCACTCAAAACAAAGATTACAAATTTATTTTTCTCTCACATAATATGAATGATTACAAATTAATGCCCAAGTGTGAGAATAAATGAAACAAGAATGATCAATGAAGGTTGTATTCTTAATTATAGGCTCAATGATAATGTAGTGATAAACTCTTGTTTGAATTTGATTGAGCTTATTTATAGTTGGAGCTGAAATATAGTCGTTGTTGACTTTCTGGGCGAAATTGGATTGCCGTTAATCATTATTGATTAACTATTTTGATTGGTCCAAGTAACCGGTGAGTTGAATTTTAAATAAACGGTTGACCGTTCATCACTATCAGTTTGTCGTTAATTTCCAGAGACCTGCAAAACAGTTTTCTGCTAACCATTCTTGGGAAACAGTTGAAAATTATTCTGGAACGACATTCTGGAAATTATTGGTTAACCGTTTGAAGTGAACGGTTTGCCAGTTATTTCCAGTAACTTGTGAAACATATTTGCTTTATCCGTTTTTGATAATCGGTTAAAGTTTAAGCATTTATCCATTTCTGAAAATTATCGGTTAACCGTTTCAAAGGTAACAGTTAACCATTTAATTCCAGAATAATATTTTTAGCCAAATTTTGCAAGGAATTATTTTCCAATTAAAGTTTAACAATTATCCATCTTTCATGAATATAATTAGAAAGATTATACGACTTTTGAGAATTTTTTTTATTAATGAATAGCTCCAACATTTTAATAAAAAACATTTAAAGTTTGTAATCATCAAAATCATTGTAATGAACATATGCATTTTAACATTCTCCTCCTTTCTAATGATGACAAACTCTTTCAATATAATGAACATATACTCCCCCTAAATGTATGGCCAATTATAAATTTTAACCTAAAGCAAATTTTTTTAAATCATTCCAAACAAATTATTTCAAGACAAATCATATTAATATACCCATTATCCATTATCTATTATCTCCCCCTTCACCATAAAAAAAAAGAGATAGAAAAAGGATACTTTAAGCATGAGTAGCAAGATGAAAAGATTACTCATATTATGCGAGCAAAAATTTCGGTAGAGTCTCCCCTTAAAATTGAGCAAATCCTCCAATACAAATCAGGGTTAAAACACTACCAAGTATGAATAAACAAGTTTCATAAACCAACAACGTTAGCTAATCATCAATGCACACACATATAACTATCCATCATCGAAATCATAAATAAATAGTAATGCAATCCAAATATACATATAAAAATGTAGAAACACATAAACATAATAGGAAATGTATATGCAAAAAAATGAAGCCAGAAACTAAGAGGGAGGCTGCGAAGAGGAACTGCCATGGTCATATCTAAATAGTGAAAGAGGTTGCGCTGCCCAGCAATGAGCTCAAGCAGCTGACTGATACTTTGCTGCTGAAAAGTCTGAAATTAGGATTAGAGCTGCTGCTGGTCCCTTGAGAGAGTATCCATTCATTCCAGAATCTATTGCTGCCTCTCAGAAAGTCTGCTGACATCATCAACTAACTACAACAAAGTGTTCGAAGTAAGTGGCTATACGGGAGCTGGAGGTTGCCCCATAGTGGAAGACTGCTCGTGAATGGACGGCTACTTGGGAGTTGGAGGCAGCTCGGGAGCAGAAAGAAGATCAATTTCCATCTCACAGTCCTCAAAGTTAGAATCAGTAGGAGGCTGGAGTACAGATCATCGACGAAGAGGTGGAGGGTGAACTCTTAGCCTAAAGTCGGGAAGCTGATCAGAGGGATAAATATCATTAAGCATCTGATCATCTTCTGGAGCAACCAAAGTTCTCTGTTCTTGGAGTTTGATGACTTGAGCCATTTACCATTCTTGCTAGAAAATCCAATATCAGCCATAGCTTCTAGACCAATCCGTTTGGTCTCCTTATACGCCGCATCCCGAAGAGGCACATGGAAGTACCGCAGTATCTTAGAAATGATACTACGGTAAGGAAGTGTACAGTGGTTAATAGCAGGGGTACTCAGCATATGTCTCACAATGACATACCCAAGGTTCACAGATTGCCCTGTAATAAGACTATCAAATAACCAAACATCCAATCTCGTACCTCATCCGAATGACCTTTCCGAGGAGTAATAATGTGCTGTAAAATGATTTGGAGGATGCAAGCTTGGAGAGGCAATAATTGAGATCGAAATGGTATAGCAAAAATATCATTAGTAAGGTCTCGACACCGAAAAATATTAGGAACACCATCGTTATGAGCAAAATTGGCAAACAAGAGAGCTTTCCTAGAGGTATAAATCTCATAACCAGTATTCGGTATACCAAAGATGCTATTTAGGTCCTCAACATCAAATTCAATAGACATACTATAAACATGAGTAACATCATATCTAGTCGGGTTGCGGAAATTTCCATGTTCAAATAGAAAACACGGACTAAATTAGGAAAGACTCTATCATCAAAATCTATAGCAGACTCCCAAGGTAGTAGCATATTCCTAACACTTATACCACATACAATTAACTCTCTAAAGTCTTCTAAATTGACATAATAAAAGTCAATTATCTTCTAGCCCATGAAACGATCCTGGAAGCGTTTAACTAATGAGGCTGTGGGAAAGTGAGCTCTTTCAAATTCAGAAGTTTCCCTTAGTGGTATAGGATTCCTAGAGGAGCTATTTTTCTCCTCCGAGTTTGACATGATGAGTCAGTCATGGTGATAAAAGAGGAAGTGGGGAAATTTTGAAGAAGATGAAAATGGAGGAAATAAAGTCGATTAAAAGGTTAAGAGAGAGTAGATGAAGTGATTTTGAGGCACAATTTGGTCCAGAAAAGGAAAAAAATTCGGTCAAAAATGAATAAACCCATTCGGCTGCCCTTAGGGTTTTTATTTAGGAATTTTGAATTTGAGGCTCGATTTGAGTTTTTGAATCGGTAAAATTGGTCGAATGATGATTAAAAATGGTTCTATCGGCGTGATTTGGCAAGAGAATGAAGAAAAATAAAGGTTTGGAGAGAAAGAAAGCTTTAGTTTCACCTTTATGGAGAAAGCGGTAAAAGGATAAACGAAGAGGATGAAGAAAACCTTAGGAACAGTTTATATCGCACGAAAACAGGGAGTTGTAGGTGAAGAAGTAAATTGCAGTGACCTCGTTGTTTTTAATTGGATTACCATTTTTAACAAACGATTAGCTGATAATTTGCAGCCATCTTATCCTAATTTCTAGATATAAATGGTACACTATTTATTGAGAAACGGTTATCCGTTTATTTGATCTATGATTTCGCACAAGTGTTTTAATTTTTGGCCAAACAAATAATACATTTCAAGATCATTTCATTGATCTAAAATGTTTTAATAGCCAGGTTAATGCATGATTAATGAACTTACAAGAATTCAAACAAACAATTCATATAATTATTCAAGAATTAATAATTCAAGCACATCACTTATATATCATGCTCAAACACTTCGTAGACATCAACAATCATCAATCAATCAATTTTAATAGACTTCAACAACATGAGTAGAAATGTTAATGTGAAAATTTTATCATTCCAAATTCATGCCAATTTTTTAAAAATTGACCTTCACAAAGAGGTTTTGTAAAAATATCAGCAAGTTGTTTTTCCGTAGAAATAAACTCTAATGCAATATCTCCTTTTTTAACATGATCTTTCAAGAAATGATGTCTAATATTTATATGCTTGGTTTTAGAGTGCTGAATGGGATTCTTTGAAAGATTTATAGCATTAGTGTTGTCACACTTTATAGAGCTTTGTTCAAGATTAATACCATAGTCTGTAAGTGTTTGTTTCGTCCAAAGAGTTTGTGCCCAACAACTACCTACATCAATATATTTAGCCTTGGTGGTTGAGAGTGCAAGTGAATTTTGTTTCTTACTAAACTATGAAACAAGTGAATGACCTAGTAAAAGGCAAGTTCAACTAGTACTTTTCCTATCGACTTTGTAACCGGCAAAATCTGCATCCAAATAACAAGTTAAATTTATATGAGTTCCTCTAGGATACGAAAGACCTAGATCTATGGTTCTACTCAAATAACGAAAAATTCTTTTTACAGCAAGTAAATGAGATTCCTTGGGATATGATTGAAATCTTGCACACAAACATACACTAAACATGATATGGGGTCTACTTGCGGTTAAGTAAAGTAAAGAGCCGATCATACCTCGATACGTTTTGATATTAATTTCTTTACCTTTTTCATATTTGTCAAGCTTGACTGTTGTGCTCATTGGAGTATTTTTGGTCTTTGAGTCATTAATGTCAAATCTATTGACTAAGTCTTTCACATACTTGGCTTGATTTATGAAAATTCCTTCCTCATTTTATTTTATTTGAAGCCCAAGAAAGTACTTCAACTCTCTCATCATACTCATTTCAAATTCTTCAACTCTCCCATAATAATTCTTTACACAACAGTTCATTAGTTGAACCAAAGATAATATTTTCAACATAAATTTGAACAACAAGTATATATTAGTTCTTATGCTTAACAAAGTGAGCAGTATTTACTTTACCCATTGAAAAACCGTTGTCCAACAAGAAATTATATCGTGTTCTAGGTGCTTGCTTTAATCCATTCAATGCTTTTGAAAACTTGTAAATATAATTTGGAAATTTTTCATTTTCAAAATTAGGAGGTTGTTTCACATAAACTTCCTCCATAAGATAACCATTTAAGAAAGCACTCTTGACATTCATTTGAAATAAAATAAAATCTTTATAACATGCAAATGCCAAGAGTATCCTAATGGATTTTAATCTAGCTACAGGTGCAAATGTTTCATAAAAATCAATTCCCTCTTCTTAGTTGTAACCTTGAGCCACTAGTCTAACTTTATTCCTTACAACCACACCAGATTCATCTATTTTATTTCTAAAAATTCACTTAGTACCTATAATGGATTGATGTTCTAGTTTAAGAACTAATTCCCATACATTGTTTATCTCAAATTGATTTAACTCCTCTTGTATTTCCATAATCCAAGATTCATCATTTTCCGCATCCGTAAAGGATTTTGGTTCAATTTGAGATATGAATGCAGCAAGGTCACAAGCATTTCTAAATGATGATCTAGTTATTATGCCATATGAGGGATCTCCTAAAATTAAGTCTTTACGATGTGAAAAAACATACCTCCACTCCTTGAGGAGTGATTGAGAAGTACCTTCATTTTGCTCTATCCTTTTTATTTGTAAGTTCTAGCATTTTCTTTTTAAGGCATTCATTCTTTTTACCAATTTTCATCCACTAATCATGCAATTCTTCATGTAATTCATCATATGTAGGAAGATCACTTACCTCATTAAGTTCATCTAATGATTCTTCCCCGATAGCTGTGAGTGCTAGATTTGTCATCTCTTGGTGTTTTTCATCATCACTTGTTTCCTCATTGCTATCATCTCATGTATATACCATTGCTTTATTCTTGAGCTTGTAAAAAAGAAGACATTCAGGCCGTATTAAATCATCAATTGGTAAAATATTTAAATTTTTAGCTTCCTCGGTGACAGTCCTCTTAGGTCTCTACTCTTTTGAAAGTGACCTAATGATTTTCTTCACTTTCTCACTATTCGAAAAAATCTTTCCTAGGGCTCCTAGAATGTTTACTATGTTCGTAAATTGTGTATACATAGAGTACACACTTTTATTTTGTTCCATTTACAACAATTTATATTGACGAGTATATCTACTGCTTTTAGACTCTTTAACTTGATTTGTCCCTTCATAAAAAACCTCAAGTTGATTCTATATTTCTTGAGCAATCTCACAACTAGATACTCTATGAAATTCCTTCTTATCTAGAGCACAAAATAAAGCATTCATTGCCTTGGAATTTAAAGACATCTTTTTCTTTTCTAACTCACTCTATTGACTTGACGGTTTAGGAATATCATCTCCTTCTTCATTTTTAGTCATAGGAAAAAATGGATCATCACAAACAACTTCCTAAATTCGTAATCTAAAGCTTGCAAATAAATTATCATTCTAGTTTTCCAATATGATGAGTCATTATCATCAACGAATAGTGGCCTAGTTGTGGATTGTCCTTCCCTAAAAGTATAATCATTTTGGGTTACTATGAATCTTTTACTCTAAACGGTTAAATCCTAATAAGAGAACAAGGCTCTGATACCAAATGAAATAAAATCGAAGCAACCCAAGAGAGAGGTGAATTGGGTTTTTAAAATTATGCAATACTTAGATGCAAATCATAAACAAATTTAAAGCAATAATAAATAAATCAATCAAAATATTAAAAATAAGGGAAGAGAGATTTAAACACGGAGATTTAAGCACACCAGGCCTGAGGATTTCACTAGTCAAGCCTTCAAGCCTTCAGGAACACTTACAACTGACTTCTAAAGTGTCAATCAACCTTTACACCAAGAGATTATCCTAAATCTCTTAACCCAAATGTATCCTAACACTTACAATCACTAAAAAAAAAAAGATTACAAATTCGTTTTTCTCTCACACAATATGTATGATAACAAATCAATGCCCAAATGTAAGAATAACTAAAACAAAAATGTACTTAAAGCTCAATGAAGGTTGTACTCTTGACTATAGGCTCAATAATAACGTTGTGATAAACTCTTGTTTGAATTTGATTGAGCTTATTTATAGTTGGAGCTGAAATGTAACCGTTGTTGACTTTTTGAGCTGAAATCAGATCACTGTTAATCGTTATCGGTTAACCATTTTGACTAGTCCATGTGACCGTTGATCTGAATTTCAAATAAACGGTTGACCGTTTGTTACTATTAGTTTTCCGTTAATTTCCAAGTACCTACAAAACAGTTTTCTGCTAACCGTTGTTGCTAAACGGTTGATGATTAATATAGAATGACATTCCGGAAATTATCGGTTAACAATTTGAAGTTAACAGTTTGTCGATTATTTCCATTAACTTATGAAACATATTTGCTTTATCCATTTTTTATAACTGGTTAAAGTTTAAGCATTTATCCCTTTCTGAAAATTATCGGTTAACCGTTTCAAAGATAACGGTTCATCGTTTACTTATACAACCACAGTTTTAGCCAAATTTTGCAAGGAATTATTTTCCGATTAAAGTCTAACGATTATCCATCTTTCATGAACATAATTTGAAAGATTATACGGCTTTTGAGAATTTATTTATTAATGAATAGCTCCAACATTTTAATAAAAAATATTTAAATTTTTTATTATCAAAATCAATATAATGAACATATACATGTTAACAACAGAGCCCCCATTATCAACCAGGATCTAGTATATCTGGCAATTCATTATCATTATGGTTATTACCAATGCATAACTACAACGTAATTTTACTCTTGGTTTCTCTGACTCTATAAAGGTAATGAGAAATCCTTGCTGCGGGTAGTAGCTATACATTACTTTTGTAGCTTGCCATTTAATTGCCCTATGTAACAAGCCTTTTGTGCACAAATCCCTCAGTATATTTTGATTTGGACTAGAGATTTCCTTTTGTCCATGTTGTCTTCATGCTATCAAGGCTTTTTTTTAATATTGGCGTAATCAGTGGATTTGACCACTTGAGATAAGACCTTTTCTTTATATGCATTACGACATGCTCTTTGATAGAGTTCAATAGGGTGAAATAGTTGGAACTTGAGAGAAATTCCAGTTGAGTTCTATCCCGCAAGGTGCATCACTCACGTGGCTTACCATTCGCAAAGGTTTGCTCATTTTGCACTCTTTACGATCAAGTAATCTCCCCAATGAAGGTGGTTCGAATTCGCATCTGACGGAGTAAAGTTCTTCAAAGCTCAAATATCTCTATGCCTTGCACAGGAGGTCAATTTAGGTGCAAGGTGGATTTTTTAAGGTGACCAAAAGAATTTCGCTGGTCTGAGACTCGCCACCATTTATATTAGTACCATTCAATAATTATTTCCCTCTACTTGTACTGTCTGCGCATTAAAACGTACCACATAGTCCTTAAGACTTTCATTCGTATGCTGAGTGATAGATAATAAATGAGTTAATGGATTTTTCTACTGCCTCGCTCCAATGAAGTGTGCCATAAATTGTTTCGAGAGTTGAGAAAACAACTTGATACTTCCTGGCTCATTGTATGAACTACTACCTAGCTAATCATGCAAAGTGAGTGAAAAGGCTTTAATTAGTGTTAAAAATTACTTAATTATCAAGCGATAATAATGTTATTTTGTGTTTAATTTATAATTTATATTTTTGTTTATGTAATATATTAGAAATTATTAATTTTGTTTTAAATATATCTAATTTTGTATATTTTTGTGTGTTTATTAGGAAAAATATTAATTTCACGTAAATTGAGGCTCCAAACAATTAAACCGAGGTCAAATTTGGATTCTGAAGGTCCGAAAACCTTAAGATTAGTCAAGATCGACTTAAAATTGGGCTTGCACAAAAGAAGTTGACTTTTTCTATTGACCGAGCATTGATTGAATGATGAAAAGAGCTTACAATAGACATGAGTGCATGGGATAGTTAGCAATTTTGACTGAATCTCAAACGTTCATGATTCAATGACTATGATTGTGCCACGTGGCAGTGGTTGGTGAAGCAAGTTGTAGGATCCGAATCTTTGTATTCAAGTCAACCTGATCCACCATTAACCCGCTAAATTTCAACGGTTCTTTGGCCAAATCGGATGAGTCAAATGATGCCACGTGTGATGTTGACTTTTGAAGTTTGACTAGCCATGAGATCTCGATCTAAAGGTTGTGAGGAGCACATGCATGAAGCTTATGATGGACCACAAAGCAATGGATTATGAATTTATTTTTATATAAATAGAGTCTCAATTTTATGTTTTTAATCATCTCTCTACAACTCTCTTCTTATCAAATTCTCTACATCTCCCTGTAATCTTCATTATCAGGTGTGTTTTTAATATTTTGTATAATTATTTTTATAAATAAAATTAGTTTTATTTTCAATTTTAGTTATTTTTATTACTTTTAATTATAAGAAATTTATTTTTAATATTTTTTTTATTTCAATTACGCTTATCTAAATAATATTAGTTAGGGAAGTGTGAAATTCTTATGAAATAAATATGATTTAATCAAATTCTATTTTCTATTTAATTTTATACATATTTTATATTTTAAAAATTTGATTTATTGTAGACAAACAAATAAATTTAGCGCAATAAATTCTTAATATCTTAATATAAGATATGGTAAAATGGTATTTTGACTTATTATAGACGAATTAAATTTTCACACAATAAATACTTAATCCATCATAAAATTAAAGGGAAAATTATAATAATTTATATAATTAATCTTTTGGGCAATAAATCTAAAAAAATGGCAAAAAGAATTTTTTAAGTTTTATTTACTACTAAGAATGGATCCATAACCCTAACTAGTTCAATTTCATAGTTTCATTTAAATTAAGTTGTTTATATTCAAGTTTTAATTTCAATTTTTAGATAAAATAAAATCAAATTAAATCTTTTATCTGTGGATCGACTTCGGACTCACCGAGTTATAACACAACAAGACACTCTTATATTTGGGAGTTTAAAATTACTTTTAAATTGTGATAAGTTTTTGGTGCCGTTACCGGAGAAAAATTTTTATTTTGGTTTGTTTTTCCGTTGCCCCTTTTCCTTTTCTTAAATTCTCTTTTATGCCCACATCTTTCATAATTCTAGTTTCACCTCAATAATTCTCGTTTCTAGCTCATTCTTCTCATAATTACATTTTGACCCCCAAAATCTTTCAGAAATTTCACTTTCATCTCAAATGGCTCAATTCTAAACTTTTAAAAATTACGGTGTAGCCATAAAATTATAAATAATTTTCAATAAGATCCTTGAACGAAATTCCTCACAATAATCAGGACTTGGACTTAGATCTTGGATATATTTGGACTTATTTGGATTTAATATGGACCAAACTAACTCTAACTACTAACTCTTAATTACAACTGCTAACTCCTAATTTTTATTTTTTTATTTCAGTTATTTAATTTTCTGCATTTATTTTATTTTACATTTATTTATTTATTTATTTTTGCTTTATTGGTGGGTTCAACCACCAAACTAACTACTAACTCTTAATTTATTAACTACTAACTCTTAATTCTTATTTTCAATTATTTAATTTTTAGTATTTATTTTATTGTTTATTTATTTATTTTTGCTTTATTTTTTTATTGGTGGGTTCAACCACCATTTTTTTAGTTATTTTATTATTTTGCATTTAATTTTTTTTTTTTGTTTTATTTTATTGTTAATTGGTGGGTTCAACTACCATTTGTTTTCTTTCTTTCGCATTTATTTTATGCTTTATTTTTTTGTTAATTTAATTGGTGGGTTCAACTGCCAAAATTGTTATTTAATTTTAATTTTAATTTTCTTTTGTACATTTACATTATTTGCACTTTTTTATTTTGTTATTAATTTGTTTGAATATTACTTTTGTGATATAACCATTGCATGAGATATTGGTCTCAAACTTCAAGTGGCAGGTTAATTCATAGATCTCAATCTCCACCGCCAATCATGGACGAGATCCAAGACGAAAACCTTTTGGGCGAACCTAATTCTCAAATTGATCAAGGAGACAACCATTCTCAACATGGACATGATCAGAATCAACCAAGAACTTTGAGAGACTACATGAATCCAACCAGAACCGGAGCACCATTGTGTATAGTATTTCCTCTAAAAGCATCTCTATTCAATTTCAAACCAGGTATTATCCAACTTTTACTAAAATTTTATGGTTTAGAATCTAAGAATTCGTACTTGCATTTAAGAGATTTTGAGGAAGTTTGTAATACATACACAGACCAAAATTGTAGCATGAGCATAATTAGATTAAAGCTTTTTCCTTTTTCATTAAAAGATAAAGCTAAAACTTGGCTACAAAACCGTAGATCTAGATCAATAAGAATTTGGAATAACATGCAAGAACAATTTTTGAAGAAATTCTTTCCACCTCATAGAACTAAGTCTTTTAAAAGGCAAATCACTTCTTTCACTCAAAAAAAATGTAGAAACGTTATACCAATGTTGGAATAGGTTTAAAGAGTTGCTTAACATATGCCCACACCATGGTTTTGAAACTTGGCAATTGGTCACTTATTTCTACGAGGGTTTAATACCCCAAAGTAGACAGGCTATTGAAATGATGTGTAATGGTGAATTTAGAGATAAAAATTCTGAGGATGCATTAGATTACCTTGATCAATTAGCTGAAAATGCATAACATTGGGATACTATTAGAACTTTTGAATTGACAAATAAACAACAACCATCTCCATCTAGTGAAGGAATCCATAACCTTAGAGACGATCATGATTTACAAGCAAAATTTACATCCCTAGTTAGGAAAGTTAAAGCTTTGGAATATAAAAAGAGTGATCGAGTAAAATCTATTCAAGAAATTGCATGTAACATATATAGTTCGAATGATCATTTCACTCAAGATTGTCCCACTCTGCCTGCACTTAAAGAATGTCTAAATGATCAAGCTAATGCCATTAACACTTTCAATAAACCAAACCCATATTCACAGACTTATGATCCTAGTTGGAGAAATCATCCCAATTTTAGTTGGAGGAATAATAATAATGCATAATCTTCACAAGCATTAAAACAATAGATAAATTATGAGCACATCATTCGACATTCTGGGAAAAGTTACATAGCACTATGAGGACAAAGCTCAAATTTCTGAGCTATCCTCAGTAGGTGGTGGTGTTATAAATAACTCTCCTGAGATTAGATATATTTTAGTAAGTGTGGGTTAAAAAGTTCTCGCCTCTAATTGGCGTAGATTTTCAAGCTATTCTCTGTATGTTTCTTATATATATGTATATATACATACATACATGCGAATTTGGGGTTTTACACACACACACGCACACTCACACACACACACACACACACACACACACACATATATATATATGAAATTCTTAGATATGAATGCGCTCATTTTCTTTTTTTGTGGACACTTTATTAGTCTATTAAGTCATATAATTCAATAAAGCTAGTGTTCAATTCACTATAAAGACATAATATGGTTTGATGGTATGTCTGCACTGCTCCTATTAAATCATGTAGTTTAGTAACGTGTCCACGTAAAAAAATGATTGTGCTCACATGAGAAAAGGATTATGTATGTGTGGGTATGTGTGTATGCATGTATATATAAATAGATATATATAGTTTTTCTTTGGCGAGGGCAATCACATTTTTTAAATACGGATTAGAGATTGACATAATAATTGCTCAGGTGTGGATGCTTGATTACGAATTTTGTGCGATTCGCTATTACACTATCTAGCTAATTAAACAGAAACTCATTAACAACATATGTTGTGATAGTAAATGTGCATAGAATTCATATTTTGGAGTCCGCATAAGAGAATTACTTATTTATACTATTAAACCATATGTCCTAATAACTTTCTCTGAATTTAACGAAAGTATATAATTGTGTTGCTACTTAATAAGGTGTTATTTTTTTCCAATAGAACTTTAAGAAAAGCATGAAAAATATAGATAAATGATTTTTTTTGATTAAAAGTTTACTCAACCTTATTGGAATGAAGCTTTTTCTCATGCGGAGACGTAGCATGGAGTTTGCATTTGAATGATCGAATTTGTATAATAGTATGGTTTAATACCTTATTACTTAATGTGACCTAGAGATGTAACATGGAGTTTGCATTTGAATGATCAAATTTGTAATATAGTTATTTTTAGATGTAGGCATCTCCCCCCCCCCTCCTTTGCAGACATGTTTTTAAGTTACATGTTTTAATAAATTCGATGTTCAATTTACTATTAAACCATGTTACTTAATAAAATTAGAGGGGTTTTTTTTTTTGGAGAAGGAGGTGAATCTTTAATAAAATTAGTGTTGAATTAACTATGAAGTCATAGAATTTAATTATGTTTTTGCAAGAAAAAAAAATTAAGACATCCACAGATAATTTATATATATAATTGACTCATTTTGAAACAAAAAAAATTGCCAATGAATGGGTTATACCTTGTAGCATCTATATCTCTTTATACAAGATTACATAAGAAATTATTATAAGTTCTTACTAAATTATAATTAATGTAACTTACAGTCTACTTAAACAATGAAAAAATCAAATTGGTTCAACTATCATATTATTCATTTATGTATATTTTAAGTGAGTTGTAAGTTATATTAATTATAACTAAATAAAAATCCTTAGTACAAAATTGATCATTTAAATGCGAATTCCGTGTCACGTCACTAGGGTCACATCAAGTAGTATGCAATCGAGATTAAATTGAACATGTCAAGTAGAAACAGGACAAACATGCAATGAAGATAGATAATTGTTCGTATATTAGATTTCGACGTGTGTATAATGCATCCCATTAATAATGGGAACCATTGAAATTCATATAATCCCCAGAAGCATGATTTTCCACTAATCTTGCATTGTATTGGCATGCTTTCTGTTATCGCATTGATCTTTTGTATATTCAGATCATGTTGGAGAAACGTTTTACTTAAGGTCCTATAGGAAAAAAACAAAACACCACATGAGTAAAATTCAATACAAGGTTAAGTAGCAACACAATCATTTAGCAAGGCTTATGCAGTTAGCATATATAATTAAGTTAAGAGCTTAATTAAGTTTAGTCCAGATCATTTATTTAAAAAATTAGCACAATTAAGTAAATGATATTCCAATAAATAGGAATTTGTTTTCAAACTATTTTTTTCCAATTAAGCAAAGGAATATTTTGTCAAATTAAAATATAAAAGATAATTAATAATATATAGATGTAGGAGTAAATTAAAATAGGCTTCTTCACATACATGCAGGGGATACATACAACATATGTAAATTGCTAAATACTTTTACACTACTCATCAAGGACATCATTATAATATTACTAAACTTCATTAGGGTAAATATTCATTTAGTTCCTATATTTTGATTTAAGTATCTATTTAATTCTTATATTATAAAAATTACCTCAAAACACTCCTGTAGTTAAATATGTTACATTCTTACATTTACTTTTCCTTTCCTTTTGTAATAATACCCTTTCAGTAATATTCTTGACATTAATTAATTTATCTGTACAAAAGTTAATTAACAAACTTACTAAACCAATAAATATCAGTATTTATTGTACCTGTGTAATAATCTTACTAATAATTATTTATAAGTAAATTATTATTAGCTAATTTAAAGTAATGTTTAATATCCTTACAACAAACTTACTAATAATTATTTTATAAAAAATTTATTTACCAAATTAATCCTAAAAGTGAAATAATAATCTAAAAATGTATACAAAATTTTTTTGTTAGTTTTGAGGTTAATTTGATAAAAAAAAATTTATTAATATCCCTAAGAATTTTGTTGTAAGGGTATTATTATAAAAAGAAAAGAAAAGTAAGGGTAGGAGTGTAACATATTTAACAGTGGGAGTATCTTGAGGTTTTTTGTTTTTAAAGATAAGAATTAAAGAAACATTTAACTCAAAATATAAGGACTAAATAAGTATTTACCCACTTTGTTATCCCTAATAACATTAGAAAATTTGTATCTATAAATATAATTGACAATCATTAATTTCACGCGTTCATTGGTTAGTAAAGAAAAAGGTAATTACTAAAAGTTTTCTTTAGAGTTTTTCATGAATCGAAAAAAAAAATCTCATAATTGCCATTATTTACCTGAATTTTATCAATAATATAGTGCTTTAGTTTAGTTCTGTATTATCTATTAATTTTGTTTAATCATAATGAATTAACCTCAAATTTTCCTGAGTTTATCGATTGGATATTGCAATTTGCTTAACTCAATGGCATGATGTAAAATTTGAGCATAAATTTTACTGATTGAATGTGATTGTATGACTGACAAAAGTTGTTTCGGATATTTTTCTCTCGCTTTCTATGTCATTCTCATCAACCAAACACCCTAAGAAATATTGAAGGATTTTTTTTTGACAACTCTTATAAATTGATCGATAGGGCGAAAGAATTTCAACTTTCGCATAATTGAAGAAAAGAAAACTAACAATGGACGTAGCTGCGTGAGAGAAGGCAGCAATGATAATATTATTTTTCAAGATTTGAAGTTAGTGGAAGTACGTAGAGAAACATTTAGCTGACAAAAACAAAAGCGACGTCAGTGTTGTCTTAATCAAATCAAAGGAGTGAAGAATGAGTTGGCTGGCTCATGTCTACCACTAACTAGTGTTGGGTCGACCCTTCCCTCGACAAGACATTGTGACTTTGTCAGCTCTTTATTATACATTTGCTTGTGTAGGAGGTTATCGTTATGACACAGGAGGGTGATTTTAGGATTGTTTGAGTTAGATTTAATGCAGGAAGATAAGTTAGGATTTTATAATTTTTATTATTTTAAAGCTTTTATTTTAATTAGAACTAACGATGGTATATGTCTTAATCTTTTATTTTTATTTTTATTATGATTTAATTTCTTTTTTAAAATTAATTTAGAGAATTAGTAGGTTTACTTTATTATAAATACAAAGGTCATGTTATTATTTTTAAGAAAATTATCATTTTACTACTAAATTTATTCTAACATATCATGTCAGTATCATGGTTTGCCGAAAAGTATATTTTACTACCAAACGTTAGCGTTGTTATCAATCCACTACTATTCCGTGAAAAAAATATTAATATTTAACAAAAATTGAGTTAAAAGTTAATTTTACCCTCAAGAGTTTAAACAACAATTTTACATGTTGTAATTTAAACATTATATGTTAGAATAACTTTGATAGTAAAATGATAATTCTCCTAAAAATTTGCTAGTAAAATGATAATTTATCTATCAAATTAATAGACAATTTTATTCTTACAGCTGGAAATATTTTTGAAGCCCTTATGACATCAGCAAGATATCAACAAATATTTAACATTCTTAACGGAATAGTAGTGAATTGATAATGGCGCAAACATTTGATAGTAAAATACACTTTTTGGCAAATCATGGTACTGACATAATATGTCAGAATAACTTTGATAGTAAAATGATAATATCCCTTATTTTTATAACTTTATATTCAATTATTCAATAAAACCTTCTTTTACAATTCCCATTGGAATTATCTTTCAAAATTCACTTATAGAGTCATTCGGGTTAGAGCATTATCTAATCTTGCTTTACGTATTATTGAAAAATCTTATTGAGTCATTTGGAATAGAACAAGGTCTAATTATACTTCAAGTAGAGCATAAGCTAGTCGCGTTGGCTTATTTCGGTACTAAACGATATTTAGTGTTACATATCCTATCAATTTCGCTCCTACTCCATCAATTGGTATTAGAGTGGTCGATTAGAGTATAAACTAATCGCATTGGCTTGATCTGGTATTAGAGTGATATGTAGTGTTATCTATCCTATCAATTCTACTTCCACTACGCTCGCTTTGTCGGTTGGTATCAAATCAGTTCTATTTCAATTGCATAGCTTTCTTGACTATCCATATCTATCCCCACTAAATCCATCCATGTTTATCCAAAAAAATAAATTAAAAAACAAAAAACAAAAGAAACAAAAATCCAAAATTACAAAACCCTAGCCCTTATGACATCAGCAAGACATCAACAAATATTTAACATTCTTAATGGAATAGTAGTGAATTGATAATGGCGCAAACATTTGATAGTAAAATACACTTTTTGGCAAACCATAGTACTGACATAATATGTCAGAATAACTTTGATAGTAAAATGATAATATCCCTTATTTTTATAACTTTATATTCAATTATTCAATAAAACCTTCTTTTACAATTCCCATTGGAATTATCTTTCAAAATTCACTTATAGAGTCATTCGGGTTAGAGCATTATCTAATCTTGCTTTACGCATTATTGAAAAATCTTATTGAGTCATTTGGAATAGAACAAGGTCTAATTATACTTCAAGTAGAGCATAAGCTAGTCGCGTTGGCTTATTTCGGTACTAAACGATATTTAGTGTTACATATCCTATCAATTTCGCTCCTACTCCATCAATTGGTATTAGAGTGGTCGATTAGAGTATAAACTAATCGCATTGGCTTGATCTGGTATTAGAGTGATATGTAGTGTTATCTATCCTATCAATTCTACTTCCACTACGCTCGCTTTGTCGGTTGGTATCAAATCAGTTCTATTTCAATTGCATAGCTTTCTTGACTATCCATATCTATCCCCACTAAATCCATCCATGTTTATCCAAAAAAATAAATTAAAAAACAAAAAACAAAAGAAACAAAAATCCAAAATTACAAAACCCTAGCTGCCACAATTTACAGCTACCACCACCATTGTTCAACCTACCATCAGGCCATCAACCTTTGACCATATCCATCCTCCCCCAACTCTATCATTGTTTATCCCAAAAAAGAATTAGAAAAACAAAAGCAAAAAAAAAATTATAGAATCACAAAACCTTAGCTGCCACCATCTACGCCCACCACCACCGCCGTTCAACCCAAAATTAGAATCACCGTCAGTCGTTAACCAAAACTCGATTGTCTTCTGCCCTTGATCAATCATGCAACCATTTTGTGAACAAACCAAAGACTGTGAGCCTCCGATGGCTATTACTGTGAAACCAATTGCCTTCATTTTTAGCAAACATCACCACCAAACGTTTTGGCCTCCATCGATCATAAGCCAGCAAACCCCGCCGAGGATCACTGCCATAACTACAAAAAAAAATTTGCATCAGTTATCAAGAATTGTTTAATGATCTTTCAAACTTTTTTGGGCTTTTGTTGATCCTGAGGCTGTCAAATAGAAGGTCAAAGAGGCAGCCTTGCAAGCAATTGAGGAAGCTTATAATCTGAGATTGGTGGTGAAAGAACATGCAATCAAGAGGCATTTCCTTGAACGAAAACAAAAAAGGAAGTCAAGCATCGAAAAAGTTAAGTCGACCACATCCACAACAACAAAATGAGATCCCACACGAATCTGAGATTCCTAATCTTATTACAAGTAAGCAACCTAAGTTGGAAAACATCCAAATGAAAGAAGTTTGTGCATCTCCACATGTTGAAGGTATGCCTAATGTTATGAAGAAAAGGTACAATTCACTATTGATTTAAAGTTTCAATCTAACAATTTGTGCATGATATTTCCTTTTGAAGATGATGAGGTTATTGATCTATCTGAGATTTTTAAAGAAGACGTACAACCTACTCTTGATTTGAGCATTGAGTCTAATAATACAATTAAGGTTGTGTAGCAAAATCAAGTCACAAAAGCTGAAATGATCAAAATGATTTTTCTACCTATTCAGATTGAAGACAAGAAGATTGTGCTTGAAGAAATTTGAATGAAAAGGTGAAATTTATTAGACAGTGCATTGAGCATCAATTAGGGAAGGGCAAGAATTATTTTATCATTGTTCGTTCCTGGGGGTCTTCGTTATTCGTTCCTCGTATGTATAAGCAAAGGAAGTTGATGCAGTGTGCATCCTTTAGAGTTTCAAGAAAGATTGATATGAAAGACAACATGTTTGAATTACAAGATGATTTGGTATTACACTACAAGTCACATCATCTATATTGTATCTAAATTTGAGGACGCATTTCTTTATTTTTATTATTTTAGGACTTCTATTTTAATTAATGTCAATTATGGTATGTACCTTAGTCTTCTATTTCTATTATAATTATGATTTAGTTTCCCATTTAAAGTTAACTTAAGAAAGTACGTTTCCTCTATTATAAATAGAGAGGTCAGGTTATTGTTTCCATAACTTCATATTCAATTATTTAATGATGCCCCTTGTTTATAATTCTTATTGGTATTATTTATCAAAATCTTCCTTGTAGAGTCATTTGGATTAAAGTGTTATATAATCTCGCTTTATGAGTTATTAAAAAATCCCATTGACTCATTTGGATTAGAATGAGATCTAACCACACTTTGATTACAATGTAAAATAATTGCATTGGTTTGGTTCAATGCTAGAACGATATCTAGTGTTACCAAACTTATTAATTCCGCTTCTGCTATGCCCACTCTGTCAAGATTTTTTAACGGAAGTATATTAATTTCTTAATACTTTCTAAAATTTATTACTATAAATAAGTTTATCTTTTAATAGCATATTATAGTTACTTGTGGAGTTTCAGGAGTGGGCATGGGTTGAGTTGTATCGAATATTTAAAATTCAATTTAACTCAAACCAATTCAACCATTAAATCATTAGGTTAGGTTGCATCGAGATAATGAATTGATTTAAATTAAAAACTAAAAAATAATAAATAGAAAAAATAAATAAAAAACATAAAATCAATTCAAATACTAATTGTCCATTATGCATTAAATATTAATATGACGTAAAGATTGTATAAAAGAACTATACTACATAATATTTGAAAATCTATCAACTTACATCTAATGAAAATTTGGGTTTGATTATTGAATTTTGAATGTTGAGAATTCAATCATTGTCATATTTAGCTAAAAGAAATTAAAAAGAATCATTTTATAAAAGAATAAAAATGTTTAGCTCGACAGTTGACATTAATTTTATTATAATTTTTATTGTTCTTGAGTTCGATTGGGTTACATTAGTTCATTAACATGAACCCAACCCAACTTAATCATTAATTATGTTAAAATTTTGATTCAATAAATTCATTAAAATCAATCAATCCATCCAATGGGTTATTTACTTACTGGATTGGGGAATCAGAATCCAAAATCAAAATTATTGACAGTGTTCACTTCACAAAATAAAGGTGAGAATCAAAATCAAAATTGGGCGAGGCCCACAGATTTGGGAATCATTTCCATTGATATCATTCCTAGGGAATTGGGAATCAAACTACGATTCCCAGAACTAACCATTTTACCCCCATCGATTTTTCATATTTCCCAAATTGTCCTTAATCAAGTTCTATCATTTTGTACTTTGGTCCACATAGAAATTATGAGAATACCCAAAAATTTTATATTATTTACAAATAGGTCTTTTATTTATCATTGTTAGTAGTCATAGTAGTAATATCATTCATGTCATCATTATTATTAATATTAATTTATTATTATTACTTTTGCTATTATTATTATAGATTATCTTTATTATTTTAATTATTATTATTGTTGTTGTTGTTTTTGCAAATAATTTCATTATTATTATTATTAAAATTAAAATTTATTAGTTTTGTTGTTTTAATTAATGCTATTATCATTATTTTCAGTTTTGTTATTTTTTTATTCTTATTATTGTTATTATTATAATCTATACAAATGATACAAGGCACAACAATTAACATAGGGGATTTTAGTAACTTACAACAGTCAACTCCGGTTCCAAAATAATGTAAACACATAAATGAAATTGCAGTTCATTTGATTCCATTTTCTATAACTTAACTAAACAATTTATTCTTATTCCAATTCCTCATTCATGTTCAAGTTCAAGTTCATTCTGATTCTAGTCCATTCCAATTCTCGTTTAGTAAATGCACCATAAATTTAATTGGGTTTATCTGGATTGGATTTGGCTTGTCCACCCTTATTATGTAGGGGGTTTTGTAAATAAGTAATGGCGAAACGTGGAAGTTGATTCGACCTGGATAATAATAGGGAAATTCATTAGGATAAAAAAAAATACAAATGGAAATTAATTATTACATTTAGTAGGTTGTATCAACATTATGTAAGTTAGAGGGGCTAAACAAATAAACATAGAAACAGATAAATTTTCAATTTAACTCTTGATGTTTCCCAAAATTATTTTTCACGGATAATTCCATATTTGGTTTTAGGGAGTTATTAAGTATTATGAAAGCAATAGTGATTAAATGGTATGTATCTATTTTAGTAAAACCAAATTAGCAATCTCCCCTATTTTCGATATGTAATTTTTCAAAGAAGTACAGTTCTGTCAGCTCTAGATTTCTCCCAGTAATTAGGATAGACTTGATTGTCATCTTGGACTCAAATGTTCAATCTACATTAAATTAAAACTTATTTAAACAATATTTGACGAGTCTTAACTCATTAAAAAGCTAGCTCCATGATTGAATGTTGCCTCAAACATATTCTTATTCCAATAACCGATAAGGGCAAATCTACTTGACAAGCAGCCACCTGACTTATAAGTTATTAACCGCATAGGAAAAGGTAAGTCAATGGACTGTGTTCTTTATTTTTTCCACCTCAAGTCTAGAGACATGGAGAATGCTGAGTTACATTATTTAATTAAATGCTTTTGTTTGTTTGTTTCCAAAACTCCACCACTCACCAACCATATGAAATATTTCATAAAATATGATATATTTATTACCACTGGCCTTGTGGTCCGGTAGTGAATTGTTACCGTTACTATAAAGAAGCACGGTTCGAGTTTTATGAGGTTTGATTTATATTTCCTTATAAGGGTATCAATTTATCATTGGACTAAAAGTCCATAGTCAACATTTTGTAATAATATTAGTGTTGATTTTCAAGCAAGAATCAACATAAAAACTTGAAAATCCGAATTTAAACACGTACCCGGATTATATGCGAAAAACTGATAAACCAAGGTTGCGCTACTGATTTATGGTCGGAGGATGATCACAAAGTCGGAAAATCCTCTCAATTCATGTTGCAAGAACCTTCTAAGTTTGCTTGACTTGACTTTTCTACAAATTGCTCTCTGTATAATTTTTGCTCAACTTAGCTTAATTTAGCTTAGCTTAATTTCTATGGATTTGCCCTCTATTTATAGCATTCTAAGAAGTAGTGATCATCTTCTCAATGATCTCTAAATAAGCTTAAACAACTTTTGGAGTGATCGTCTTCTTAATGATCACTTAATATCTTTCAATATAATATTGCAAGATATTATAGAGTTCTAACTCAAAATGATCACTTGCTCTTGGTCATGCATCCCTTATGGCTGACCTCAAAGTGATAGAACTCTATATATAAATATATTCACTTATATATTTCCAACATCTCCCACTCACCCACTCACACATGATGGGATGTTTATGGTGCAACGAGAACTCTCTAATCAAGCCTCAAAACTCAGTTATCATACTAGCAAATGCAACGTGTGACCCATAAACAATAAGCAGGAGCTATATTGCTTTGAATCTCAATTGTATTCTATACAAAAGAGTTGTTCATCATATATCCTAGATTCCATATTATTACATCAAATTCAAGCATATTAAGTCCCATATCAAAAGCTATACTTGACAATATACACTCTATGTAATCACAATTGCATCAATCCCAAATTATACAATCGGTACCAGTGAAAAACATAAGGTAGATGTAAGTAATGAATCTTCCCATCACTGTCATATTTCTTAGTTTCAGATTAACTGCTTTCCTAGACTTGTTTCATAAACCGAATAACATCATTAGCTTTAGAAAACAAGTTTAAAGTAGCAAACACTAATCTGTCACTTCAAAATATAGCTGATATTATGTGAGGATACCTATTGAGGTTCATAATACGTACTACAGTGAAATTTTCTCATTTTTCTTTATTTGGTCATTAAAGCACACGTTGTATGAAATACGTACTACAGTGAATTCTCTTTTCTAAGAGCGTATGTCTAAATAATTTCATTGTACAGATCTTAGTTCAGTTGCTACTCAAGCGCTTATCCTAAGTTTTTAATAAGCTCGCTTATCTAAAGCGCCAAATTAAAGACTCACATCTGGCTTTAATTAGGTTTCCATAATTATTAGGTTTATCATGGTCGGTTTTATTTTTATAAACCTCATCTTGACCCAGTCAAGGCGACACATTTTATAAATGCTGCATGAGAATGTACATAGTATCTAATTCTCTCTCTATTTATCTCATCTCAGCATGCTATTCTAGCAACTGAGGCGATTGTTTGTGTAAGAAAGCCGATCAAAACTGATGACATAACTTTACTCTAAATATGTGTAATAAAAAAAAATTATATGGACAAACGATAAGAAGAATTTAATCATATGAAAAATTTATCACATGTCCATTACTCAAAAAACAATATCTCATCAAGTACAATTTTACAATCTATGTAAGCCCAATGATCGAGTATGTTTCAAGGAAACATCTCGTGTTATGGCTTTGGTAAATGGGTCTACTACCATAAAATGTGTAGATGTGTATTGTATTGGCACTTCTCTTTGTGCTACAATTTCTCTCACAAAATTGTACTTGGTCTTTATGTGTTTTGATTTATATCTCTCAATTGTGCTATCTGTCTTTCGTTTTATACGTAGAACCCATTTTTTTCCAATGGTTCTTCGTTTAGGTGGTAAATTAACTAAGTCCCAGACCTAATTCGATTTCATGCACTCCATCTCTTCATTCATTGCTTTTATCCATAATTCCTTAGCAGATGATGCAATAGCCTCACTAAAAGTTCTTGGCTCATCACTATCGTGTGAAGCAACTATAAATGCCTCCCCCTCAATCTCAAAATGACGACGTGTATGGAAATACGATTACTCCTTCGAATTGAGGCATCCTGTGAAGTCATTCCATAAAATGGTTAACTCCCACTAGGATTAGAAATCCCAGGTAAATATGTGATTTCCTTAGTTCGATTGACAATACTCAGTGGATCATTCATTTCATATAAACGAATATCTTTGTCAACATCTGTAATGCTAGGAAATTCATTCTCTAAGAATATGCACTACAAGAAAACTGGCAATAGATGACTGTAAAAAACTATCATAAAAGGGGGTGGATGACAGTGAATTTATCTATCATCTATGTACCTGTCATTCTTTTATGATAGCAAAAAAATCTGTCATTAACTTATGATAGTGTTTCGAAGTCATATGACTGTCATCTTAAAAAATGAATATTTTAATTAGTTTTTAGTGCGAAAATTATATTTTATCTTAAATTTTGACGAGAAAATTATTTTTTTACACGTAAATTATTATCCAATTAATTTTAGTGGGTAAACTATTTTGTTTGTGATGGAATTAATGATTGAAATTTTTTATCATTAATTATTTTGTTTGTGACATAATTTATGACTGATTTTTTTGGTCACATGATCTAAATTTATATTAAAAGAAATTTTGAATTATTTTATTTAAATTTATGCATTCCTGCGTATGAATTTAATCACAAACTCAATACATTCTATCAAGTATAAAAACACTTTATATTAATAACATCATCCAAAAAACACTTGTATCCAACAATTAACACATCCAAAGTAATAAAAAAAAGTTAACTCGAGCAAATGCTTTAAATTTTACAAGCTATGAAGCCGTCAAACCTCGTAGTGCAAAACTTCTCCCATATTCTCAATGAAATTCCAATAGATAAACTCCCATTCTCAACAAACACCCAGCAAAACTCCTAAGTCCAGCAGTTTCTCTCAACCTGCAGGTGCAACACCTATTGACTATATCCAATAGTATCATTATAAAGAATTATCTATTAAAGTAAAACTCCAAGTTTCTGATGTAATTTAAATTAATTCTTTGCGGCAATAAAATGTGGAACCAAAAGGGTACCCATAAAGGCAATTAACTTTCCTTCAAGGATTAGGCATATGTGAATATAATTAATTAATTCCTTTACCCTTTTGTTTGATTTACAATTAATATCCAATTATAAGTTCATTTTCTCTGGGTTTTTAAACAAGAACTTAAATATGGCTAAGGCTTAGGCACATGTGAATATAACTAATTAAGTTCTAGCAAAACTATTATATGGGATCAAGTTTCCTACAGACTATCAAAGTAAAAACAATGATTATTTCTAGAGAGGGAGAAAGACTATTGCGAATAATTGATGACACTAAATGAATCAAACTGATAATGGCAGCATCAAAATGCTTACCAGATCTTATATCTTTCCTAAGTTGACCACTTTTCAGCTGTTTCCAGATCATTGAGGATATGAGAACCCACCAGCATATCTGGAACACAAAGAGCATCAGCAACATTGTATTTTTTTCTTTTTTTAGGAGAGCAACATTGTATTGAACAAGTATTAAATGAACATATCTCTGATAAGTTCAAGTAGAACTAAAGATCATAGCTGGAAAATGCAAATCACAAAAGCAAATAAGCCAAAGAAACTGTTAGACCACCAAATAAGGTGGCATCAAATCATTTATCATGCAGGCAAACCTTGTACATTTGATGACCCAAAAGGGAAAGAATCTTAATCGTAGAATGACCCAAGATATTGTAAATAATCTAAAGAGCACAGTTGCTCCCAGTTCATTCTCAAAATACTTAGAAACATCACTTGCATCATGCAGAACAAGAATAATAGAGCTAATCTAGAAAAACCTGAAAAAAAAAAGAATTACTCTCACTATATATCTTTTGAGAAAAATATTAATCATTTTTACTCATCAGGTTATCATACATTAAAACAAAAATTGTTACAGAAAATAGCTTACAATTGTCTGAAAACTGAGCTGCAGGAACAAGACAGAAAGTTGGGTCTCGTAAGTTATTCAGCTAATACCTTTTTACAACAGCTTAATTATCTATTATATGTTTTTTTAGTGAATACCTTTGTAATATTCCTACAAAGAACCCTAAAACAACTCTAGCGAATGTCGTTACTATTAGCCTCAAATTCTCATTTGGTTTTCTATTAATCGAACTACAGCCAACAAAAATTATATTGTGTTATCATATCTAAAACGAGTCAAAAACAATAATATAAACAAAAATTGACTATTTTACGAAAGAAATCACAATTTTGGAACCTGCGAGCAGTAGTTTCCGTTTTATAAAAAATCTTATGATTTTTACAACTTCTGAGCATTGCTTTAACAGTCCACGGAATAGACACAAATCCTTGTGGAAGCAAAATAAGACCTGTAATTAATATGAGTAAGATGAATATTGTTTATAACAAAAGAAATAACACATTACCTCAAGATCAGCGCAGTAGTAGAACAGGGGGTCTTGTATATCAACAACCATCACAATCTGAAAAAAGGATACACAATGTGACCAGAATATCATTATGTAAATCAAACAAAGGAGAGATTAATGTGGTGAATACAAGCATAACAACAACAGATGAAATGGTACTTTAAGAATACAGACAAGTACCTAACAAACAGAGGTGCTAACCTAAAAATTGCTAAACCCAAAAACTATCCTTATAGATATAGGTTCACTAATTATCCAATACAAATTAGAGGTTCAAAGAGTGAGGTCATCAATTACACCACAAGGTCATCAATTACAACACAAACAAACATGAGTGCATAAGGCTCACAATATCATATTTAAGCTAGTTTTTGTATTTCTGATCTATGTGGCTTGGAAAATTAAGGAATATAAGTTCAAAAATACAGCCCACAATATCGATATCAAATATCAGCAAAAATCTCATGCGAAATTAAAGAAGCACCGATAGGAATAAAGTTAACAAAGCTTTTTTAAAATAATATATTCACGTAATTAAAGATAGAAGTCTAGCAAGAAAAATGTAAACATAACATGATTAACAGACAAAAAGCTTTACCAAGTCACTACGTTCAAGAACTTGCCAGAGCTGTCTTCACATATCTAAATTCTTCTCAAACGGAGTAAGAACAAGCTTCTTATTTTCTTTAAGCCTGAACCAAATACACCACAACTCCTCATAAACACAAATAAGATTTAAAAATCAATTATAAAAAAAAAAGCCGATCATAAACAGAGCTAACCTGGCAAGACTCCGATGCCAAGTTAAAAAAGCTTGCCTCTCTTCATGATCAAGCTCCTCCACAGACATAGAAGCATTCCACGGCGGCCTACGTGGCACTCTAATGCTGCCAGCGTGTAACGCCTCGTCCTCCTTCCTCTCCGCCGTCATCATCATCTCTCTAATACTACTCATGGACCCTTCATCTCTAAATACCCATTATTATTATTATTATTAAAATTAGATTAAACTTTATAATTTCGTTTATTGATTAATGAAAAGATAAGCAAAAGGGGAACTCACAAATTGATGAGGGATAGGGACGGGGTGGGCCTCGGCTTCCTCGGCTTGTTGGTTTGAATGCTTCAATGGTGATTTAAACGCTGGTGTTTTGAACAACTATTCTGCTTTATCGACGGTTCACGTCTGTGATTTGGGTGTTACTTTGCCGTTCGATCTGTGGTGGTAGTGGCCGGTTGTGTTTGGAAAATCAAGGGTAAGGAACGGTCCAACGAGTAGGGTTTGGGTATTGTACATAGTGGCTGGTTGATTGAGAGTGACGATGAGCATTTAGGCTAGGGTTTCAATGTTGTGTGTGAGAGTAAAAGTGACGATGTAGAGTGTTGAGGGACTTAGAAAATTTTTATTTTTGTCTATACTTTAAACGCAACGTTTTTCGTTGTCTTTATTTTAAAAAAATCATTACAATAACCTAAACGTTGCGTTTTGAATTTAAAAAAAATAAATATTAGTTTTTGATTTGGTCAAATGCGGCCAATATCAAAATTCTATCACAATATTTACGACTAAATTTATTTCTATCACAAGCATATCATAAACTATTGATAGATAAATATTATATCACAAGTATATCATTAATAGTTTGATAGACTAAAATTCTATCACGACTCCATCATACATGCATGATAAAATGATTTTTGTCATAAAATAGCAGTCATCTATTATCAGTTTTCTTGTAGTGATGACATCTCGTGATTCGAGTTCAATTATAGTTCCATTATCACGTTCACCAATCAATACATACCCTTTTGAGTGCTCAGGATATCTTATAAAAATATATTTTTTCCATCTTACACCCAATTTTCAGTGTGTATGAGAAAGATTGTGAACATAAACTGCAGACCCCCAGGGTCGCAAATGAGTTAGAACTGGTCTTCTGCCTGTCCATAACTCATATGGAGTAGAACTAATTGACTTACTTGAGAGTCTATTAAGTATGTAGGTAGCAGTCAACAATGCATCCCCCCAGTAGGATATTAGGAGATTTGCTTACGCCATCATAGACCTAACCGTCTCAAGTAATGTCCTATTTCTCCTTTTCGCAACACCATTTTGTTGTTGAGTCTAAAAATAGTTAACTGTCTCTCAATACCTTTCTTTTGACACAATTCCTTGAACTGTTCAGAAAGATATTCACATCTATAGTCTGTTCTTAAGACTTTGATCGTTTTGTCTAATTGATTTTCAAAAATTTTTTTAAAGCAATCTAATGCTTCAAATTTGTGAGAAATCAAATAGACATGACCAAAAACATGAATAATCATCAATGAATGTAATAAAATATGAGGCACCATGTCTGGCCCTTACACTCATTGGACCACAGATGTCAGAATGAATAATTTGCAAAGAACTAATGCTTCAAATTTATGAGAAATCAAATAGACATGACCAAAACGTGAGTAATCATCAATGAATATAATAAAACATGAGGCACCATGTCTGGCCCTTACACTCATTGGACCACAGATGTCAGAATGGATAATTTGCAAAGAACTTTCAGCTCTAGTTCCTTTACCAAATGTTTTTTTTTGGTTTTTCCTGTTAGGCAACTTTCACATATAGGCAATTCTATTTTATCGAGTGAGCCCAAATAGCCCTCTCTAGATAATCGATGCATTCTGTTTTGCCTTCTATGTCGTAATCCAGCATGCCACAAATTAACATCCACAGAATCGGAAGATGTGATCAACGAAAAACCATCTTTATTATAATTCTGATTAATTACATTCAAAATCATAAAACCATTATGGAAATAACTAGTTCCGACTAGAGTTTTATTAGGAACTAATTGCATACAAACATCATAGAATATTATATGATATCCCATGCTCAGAAGTACAGTGACAGATACTAAATTTCATCAGATCCTGGTGCATATAACACATCGTGGAGATAAAGTATTTGGCCACCATGCAGTTGTAATTTGCAAGCGCCGATCCCTTTAGCTTCAACTCTTGAGTTATTCCCCACGTATATCCACTTAGTCCCTTGACTAATTCGACGATATTCCACATAGGCTCCACGTTCATTAGCTACGTGTTCCGTTGCTCCTGAATCTACAATCTGCAAAGGATGAGTTTCAGTCATATAAACGAAGCCTATTACATACATATTATGTAAATTTGTGGATTTAGTATGTATCTTTTTCGACTCAATGCAATCACGAGCGAAATGGCCAAGTTTGTTATAGTTGTAACATGTCACTTTGCTCATATCCTTCTTCTGACCAGCACGTTTTCCTCTTTTGCGCTTACCCAAATTGGATTGCCCTTTATCAGATTTCTTCCTACTCTGAGAGGAGATTTTACCTCCACTTTTGTGTTTAAAGCCCGAAGATTTTCGCAAGTTGGTATCATCCATATAAAGTTGAGCAGAAGATTTAGCTGCCACTAGGCGCTCATCTTCTAACTCCAAGTGACGTTGAATATCTTTAAACATCTTGACACTCTTATTGTGTGTCATGTTAACTTTCATATGTTCCCAACTATCTGGAAGAGATCTAATAATTGCCTGAACTTCTTGTTCATCAGTTATAATGCTATTAGCATTTTTTAACTCTCTTATTAAAAGCGACATTTCTCTCAAATGCTACTCTATTGAAATATTGGGGCACAATTTGTATGTGTCAAATTTAATAGTGAGTCTTCTAAGTTTGGTGGTACAAGTACCACCATACTTATCTTTCAAGGCATTCCATATTTGGTGAGCCATTTGGTATTCCTCATACTCACACATAAATCATCTTCCATAATGCTCAACAACAAAATGCGCACACTACGATATTTTATTTTCCAAGCTACATAAGTTTCAAGATCTTTTTTATACTTACATAAAGTATTATTCTCTAATTTTAAAGTATTTATTTGAATAAAATTAAAATTAAATATATAACCATGTTATAAATTAATTTTTAAATTTTAGAAAAATAGAGAATAAAAAATTGAAATAGTCGCCGCAAAAGACACCTCAAAATTCAATCAGAAATGCGGTACGTGGATTACACTCTTCACCGTCGCGAGCAGGCATGAACAGTGAAAGCATTGTTGATCGTCTTCAATCTAAAAAAAGTTTCCAGATTTCGAACCACAAATTTGAAAGCTCTATTCTCTCAACCACACGTCGGAATTTTACATATGATATACCATTGGAAAGACCTTTTTATGCTGTTTCTAATGATACCAATTTCATATTCATATGTTATGTATCATGAAAGATATGAGTAAAATAAACTTACGGGTTTATTTCTTAGGTTTTCATTTTACTCATTACATGGATTATATTAATCCTCAGGGCAATTAGGAATTAATCTCTATAACTTGATATGTTTATTAATCCAGTTGCATGACATCAAAAACAAGTAAATTTTAACATGCCATTAATATGCGTTCTTGATGAAAAAATTGAATTTCTTAAAGACCATGCTGGGTCTCATGCTTTACATGCTTAAATTAGAACGCAACCTATTTAGCTCTGATACTAATGTTGATTTTCGAGCACGAATCAACATAAAAACTTAAAAATCTGAATTTAAACTCATACCCGGATTATATACGGAAAACCGATAAACCAAGGCTGCACTACTGATATATGGTCAGAGGATAATCGCAAAGTCGGAAAATCCTCTCAATTTACGTTGTAAGAACCCTCTAAGCTTCTCTTGACTTGATTTTTCTCTAAATTGCACTTTGTATAATTTTTTTTTCAACTCAGTTTAATTTCTATGGATTTGCCCTCTATTTATAGCATTCCAAGAAGTAGTGATCATCTTCTCAATGATCTCTAAATAAGTTTAAACAATTGTTGGAGTGATCATCTTTATAATGGTCACTTAATATCTTTCCATATAATATTGCAAGATATTATAGAGTTCTAACTCAAAATTATCATTTGCTCTTGGTCATGCATCCCTTATGGGTGACCTCAAAGTGATAGAACCCTATATATAAATATATTCACATGTATATTTCCAACAATTAGTAAACATTTTTATCATCTTTTTTTTTGGGTGAATCTTTGCACTGCGACAGAGCTTCGTTAAATTAAAAAAAAACTACTATTTTTTCTAGCCTCAATAGCACGAAGAGACGTAATGAATCTTATCCTTTATGATAGACATGAAAATTATTTTTAAAAAAATACAATGCATGATTAAAAGCAATAAAAGAAAAGATACCATACAATGAAAAAGAAAAGAAGCCCGAACCAAATATCACACCATGATGAACAAATGAGAGTGATATATCATAATATTAACAAAATATCAACTAGTGCAGATATATATCCGCTGCTTCCTTGTGTGTGTGTGTGTGTGGTTTTTTCCAAAAACGATACATGAGGGTATGTTAAGATTGTTTGGATTAAATTTGTTAACGGAAGCGTAATTGGTTAATAGTTTTCTAAAATTAATTCTTCTTCTTAAGTGGATTGTCTGCCAACAAGTTTTAGTCGGGTGAAAGATATTAAGACAAAAGAAAGATAGTTCTATCGTACATAAAAATTATGAAATACAAACATCTGTTCATTTTAAAATAAAAGATTTGAACTTGATCATGTTTTCTATCTAGTTTAAAATTGCATTAGCTATATAACTGTAGCAAGAGTACGCACTTATAACCTCAAAATTCGTACTTTGAAGCTAGGACTTCGATGATAATATCCTCAAAATTCATACTTTGAAGCTAGGACTTCAATGATAATATATCCTATAAGAGTTAAGTTATTTCAGATTAGTTTTTTTATCAAAAATTTGAGGCATTGATCTCATGATGTTGAAATTGAAATTTTTTTATCAACATTTCAACATAATATGTAAATAATTTATTTATTAAAATTTCACAGACTTTGTAAATAACGGTTAATAAAAATGTATACTTAAATAATTTATGAGTAAATAAATTTAATTAAATTTACAAATTTTTCTTCTATCATATGTTTTTATTTACAAAGTATGTGATTTATGTATTGGACATGATGTTATATTGAACAGGATTGTAGTGAATTATGATTGACACAAGCTTTAATAAGCTTGACAAATGTCGTCGATCATAATTGACATAAGCCTTAATAAGCTTAATTGATTTTAATCCTGAGTGCATAATGAGTTTACATTCATGTCTTATATCTTTTGACTTATCATAGAATGGGATCGATATAATTTTATGGTTCATACGCACATATACTTACAAAATGAAATCTTACTTAAGTTGTTTGTGATACTTGATCATTTAAATCTATGGCTACCATTTATTCAATATATTATTTATGAAATGATAATTTTTGTTCTTCATTTATTTAATATAGATATATTAAAATTGATCATTAGAACAAATAATGACTTAGTAGTTTTGATATGTCATAATATGATTGTACCTTAACTATCAAGTTGGAACTGAAATGCTCATAGGACTACAGTCCTTCTTCTAGCTTCATTCTTAGTTGAACTCTGACTCTAATAATTGTCAATATAAATAAGAGGAAATTAGAATAGATAGAATCTTTAGATGCATAGTTTTTTTTTCTCTATAAAAGAAAAGTGGATAATTTAGGTTTAAATCTTCTACACTGGAATTAGGTTTTAAGGATATTATCATTATACTACCAAAGTTTTACTGACATATCATGTCAGTACCAAGGTTTGTCGAAAAGTACATTTTACTACTAAAGTTTTGCGCCGTTATCAATTCACTATCATTCCGTTAACAACGTTAAAATTTGATGATGTCATAAGGGCATCAAAGATATTTCCAGCCGTAAAAGTAAAATTATCTGTTAATTTGATAGATAAATTATCATTTTACTACCAAGTTTTTAAGGGAATTATCATTTTACTACCGAATTTTTAGGAAAATTATCATTTTACTACCAAACACTTGGGAATAAAATCGACTTTTAACTCAATTTCCGTTAAACATTAACTTTTTCTTAACGGAATGGTAGTGAATTGATAACGGCGCAAAACTTTGGTAGTAAAATGTACTTTTTGGCAAACCTTGGTACTGACATGATATGTCAGTAAAACTTTAGTAGTAAAATGATAATTGCCCTAGGGTTTAATACACGCCTGCACGTGTGAGGGAGATAATTGAGGATAGTATGGAAGACTATAACCACATTTTGTAGATCCCAACTATGGCAGTGGAAAAGATTGCAATCGTCTTCCTCAAATTTTCAGTCAGAAATCTAAGAAACTTCTATAACATTGTGCATATATATATAAATTACTAAATAGAAAATTATTTTTCTAGCTTGATTTTCAACATAAATAACCTCTCCCTACTCATACATTAGTGTTTGCTCGCTTGTAATTGGTAGTGTCAATTCCTCAAAAGGCTTGGAATAGATTTCCAATAATACGAACAAATTTGGCCCTTATCGGCTCATATTCAACTACCGATTCTTATTTAAAAGTCTCAGGTTGAAAAAGTAATTCAAAATGAATGAAAGATTCAATTAAAATTTTATTAGTTTTTAATTTTTAGATTTTTTTTTGTGTCGGCCACTTTGGGTCTCTCAAATGTGCGTAGTTTTTGCTACAGTGAAGTAACATTTACAGTTTTATGCCTATATGATCCTACTCTAAATGTAGCTCAATTATTACCCTAAATTAATTAAGCTAATTAATTTAAATGTAAGTAATACAAATTACAAAAAAAAAAGTACACTAGGTTTTTACATGGTTTGAATAACAATTTTATATCCATGAGGTAAATAGTACATACTTATTGGATTTTTATACAAATTTAGACTTCGTCTTATTCTTGCCCCACCTCAGTTAAATTAACGTAGTCGAGTTTACTTAGTCAGCACCACTCGTCTTCTTGTTTACAACTTTGATGTGAAATTCCTTCACTACTGCAAACAATCCTTTCTCCTGAAAAGGCCATTCCAAAAACAATGTCTAACAATATACTAAGATGAATATAAAACTTGAAGTTCAAGACTCCATGGTCTAATTTGGGACTGAGATGTGAAAAAAAAATTGTAATTATGAAACAAAAGTTAATAATATGTAGTAAATATAAATTTTAAATAATAATTTTGACAAAATTATTAAAGATATAATAGATTTTTCATCATACAAGTGAAAAATTATATCAATATAACTGTCAAGCTACAATAGATAGTGTTTACCAAATATTTTAGTGTTGTATATTTTAAATTACAGTTGCCTAACTTCAATCCCAAATGCACCCTATAAATGGTTGTGGCAGGTACTATTTACCTGACGCTATTTATAATAAGTTCATAGACGCTACTCACCATTGTTCATCCGCACCAAAATTCTAGCTAATTCTCTACATATGGTAAACTGTGTTTAATTTATAGAATACATCCCTATTTATATGAAAGGATTAACAAGTCATTGTAGAATCTATATATTCCTTTTTACTTTCTTATTTGCTTCCACAATATGACTTCTTGGCCTAAATAATCTTCTAAAATAAAAGACCTAACTCCTAATTTTATGAAAATAAATAAATTAAGAAGTCTTCTTATTAGTGTATACTTACAATTTAGACATTTAATTTAAAAAGGACAAAATTATAGATTGTCAAAAGATACCAATTCAAATAAGACTTTAAGGCCTTATTTATTAAATGTTTAAAGTTTAAAATTTTATTAATTTCACACCTTTTCTAAAATTTCCTTATTTGTTTATTGTAACTTAATTATTGTTTTCAAACGTTTGCATCTCAATAGAAAAAATAAAATTTTATAACTTTTATCTTAATAGAAAAGTATTTGAATGATAAGTAAATATTATATTCTAAAACTATTTCCATAAAATTTATTTCCTAAACTATAAACTCCATTGTCTTTTTTTGTTTTGATTCTTGCACCATCAATAGACATCTCACTTGCAATTGTGAATATGAGAACACACAGGAAATAAAAAGATACACCATTAATCAGTTAGTGGACTGTTTTATTTGTAGACAAGTTGGATTCTCATGTATATCATTTCTCGAACATGAAGAATGCAGTTTGTGTTATTTTCTTTATTCAATGTCGTTTTCTTGTTGATTTGTTCCCAAACTCTACCACCCACCAATGTTTTGTTGATTTTATATATAAATATAAGATAAAAGTGAAATGATTTCAAATTAACAACAGCTTATTTTGGCTTTCATGCTATCTTGGAGATGATTCTTCTCCAAGCCACATCTTAAAATTTAAATTATCTTTTACCTAAAATTCTGAAATTTTAACAAGTCCACCTTGACATTTAAATATATTTTTAAATGGCAGCAAGGATATCTTTATGAGTTGAAAAAAAAAAACTTGTGACCTTGATTTGTGTTTAAAAGTATAAAAGCATTCTCAATTGTGAACAAAACAAATTCTGAGTGCACACAAATAAAAGTTATATAATTATTGAAAATTTGTGTTGGTACTTTTAAAATATCATAATTCCATATTGAAAATTGAAGGGCGGGGGGGGGGGGGACTTAACTTTAGAGATGTAGCAAATCCATAAGTAAGAAGCCTACTGTCACAGGATGAGCGTTTTGCACAACAAACTCGCTCGATACTTAGACAACTCTTGCCGAAAGTTGCTAAGTAATCCTTTGAGCTTCTTGACTAACTAAGCCTGGAAGTTTTCAAAAGAGCTAGAGATAAGAAAGCAATTGAACCGAATAAGGAAAATTATATTACTAGCAAAGTGTTTACAATAGAGCTTACAAGAATGCTTGAGTTACTTGCTCTTAGCTTGATGCTGAAATGCCAAATGTCATACCCTATTTATAGGGATTCTAAAAAATTCTATCAAGTTGCCTAAATATCTAGATATTTACAAGTGCTAGAGATGTGTAGAAAAGTTTATATATGTACAAGCTTGGGATGTGCTAGATTTTGCTAGAAAATTCTAGAATTGAGCCAAGATAGCACTCTTGTACAAAATTTAGAGTTGATATAAGACGTTGCCCACACATCGAACAACTCGGAAAGGTCCCTCGTAGCGCCTCACTAACCCCTTATGAACTTTCCACAACGTCTTGAATTTTTGGGGTAGGCGCTTGATCCTAACTTGATGACCTTCCTTATACTCAATGTGACGTTTCTTTGTGTCAACTCACTTTTTCATCTTCCTCGCGACTTTGTCAAGGTAAGCTCGTATAATGTCCACTTACTTGTGCTATTTGCGAGCAAGCTTGTATGCCGCGAGGTTTTTTTCTCCGTAAGTAGTGGCTATGGCAATGGGGGTCATGGGCTAGAATTCTATGACGATTTTGAATAGACTCTTGCCCGTAGCCTCACTTAGCTGCAAGTTATATTCTCGAGTAGGCCATTGATGCGCTCGGTCTGCCCATCCGTTTGCGGGTGGAAGCTTATTGAGACTAGAGATTAGTCTCCAACATCTTAAAGAGCTTCGTCCAAAAGTAGAACCGAGGGTCTCGATCGCTCGCAATGCTCTTCGGAACTCCCCAAAGTTTCATAATATACTTGATGAAGAGGCGGATTACTTTATCAACTTTGCAATTAGCTAGTGCGACAATGAAAATGGCGTACTTGCTGTAATGGTCGACAACGACCATGATGCTGCCACACCCTTCAAATTTGGGCAATGATGTGATGAAGTCCATGGAGACACTTTCCCATGGCCTTATCGAAAGCGGTAAAGGCTCTAATAATCCCGTTGGGATTTTGTGGTCTACCTTGTCTTGTGGGCACATAAGACAAGTCTGCACATATGCCTTGATATCATCCCTCATGTGCGGCCAAAAGTATGAGGCTTCGACTAGTGCGGTGGTGCTCTCGATTCCTAGGTGACCAGCCTACTTGGAGTTGCGGCACTCCTTGATGACTTACTTTCTCAAATTTCCCCACCTTAGCATAACGAGTCGATCACCCTTTGTGAGGAGGATGCTTTACTCTTGCCAAATCCGTCTTGCCTTGCCTTGCCTTTAAGTACTTTCCCCAACAAGTCTTTCAGTAACGAGTTTTGCTGAAGACTTTCTTGATTCATGAGACAAGGTCGGACTTCGATTGGCTTATACTAAGTGTTGCCAATTCGGCCTTCCGGGGGTTAAAGCATCCGCAATGACGTTGGCTTTATCCAGTTTATACTCTAGAGATAATCAAACTCCACAAGAAAATCTTGCCACCGAGCTTCTTAGGGATCAACTTCTTTTAAATTTGGAAGTGGCTTGTCGCTATATTATCTATCATAATCGTGAAGTGAGAGCCTAACAAGTAATGTCACTACACTCGCAAACAATAAATGATAGCTGTCATCTTTTTCTCTTGTACTGTGTAGCGGCGTTCCATATCATTTAGCTTTGGCCTTCTAGCATGAGGACTACACTAATGGTGAAGTCAGGAGGCATCCGTTTGCACTTAGAAAGGGTTTGTGTGGTCCGAAAGAACTAGGACAAGTTCCTCGAAAACTGTCTTCTTTAACTCCTTGAATGTGCGTTGGCACTCTTCGTACCAATGCTACATTCGAATTTTCTTGAGCAAATCTATCCAGGGTGTTGCCTTGGTTGAATAGCCCTTGATGAAGCTTCAGTAGTAGTTCACCAATTCACAAAATTAGCGAAGCTTGGGCACTTTTGTGGGAGGCTCTAATTCAAGGATGCCCTTCACCTTTGAGTTTTTCATTAGAAGTTTCTCATCTGTAATCTTGTGGCCAAGGAACTCCATCTCTTGTTGAGAAAATGAGTACTTCTCCATCTTAAGGAAGAGTTCATTCTCTCGAAGAACTTAGAGGACTTGTCGCAAATGTTTAGCATGATCTTCTTCGTCCAAGTACACAACCACAAATCGATTGAGGAAAGGTTAGAGCACCTTGTTTATAAGTGTACAAAAAGTGGTGGGTGCATTAGTGAGGTCAAAAGGCATGACAAGGAATTCAAAAGACCCTTACCTTATTGTATACGCTGTCTTAAGTTCGCCACCCTTGGCAATTCGAACTTGGTAGTACCTAGAGCGCAAGTCAAGTTTGGTGAGTACCGTCCTTTGCCAAGCTGGTCGAAAAGATCTGCTACCAAGATAATCAGATGCTTGTTCTTGATAGTGATCTTGTTGAGCGCTCTATGGTCGATGCACATCCATTGCGATCCATTATTTTTCGTTTGGACAAGGACCGGTGCACCAAATGGTGCCTTTGATGGACGAATATAGCCTGCGACTAAAAAATCTTTGAGTTGTTTCCGCAACTCCTCAAGTTTGGGTGGCACCATGTGGTAAGGCACCAAGGTTGGTGGCTTTGTGCCTTGTTCGAGTTCAATCTCATGGTCCATCTCTCAACGAGGTAGAAGCTTCTTTGGGAGCGCATAAGGCATCACGTCCTTTAATTCATTAATGACTGTTTGTGTTTGTGAAAGGACTTAGTTTGGCGAGTTCTTGCAATCTTTTCCCTCGTTTAATTCCCGAATGGAGACCAATAAGCTTGGGTGCCTCTTAAAAGCCCTTTTGGACTGCACGGCCTAGAGCGTCTTCTCCTCGGACTTGCTGCGTTCTGTAGGAACCATGTATGCTCTACTCTCGTTGAGGATGCTCAGGGATTTTGTGGCAGGCAGCGAGAAGGTATGGAATTGATTGAATAATTTCATGACAAGAACCATCTTGAAGTCATCCATGGGCACGATAGAGAAATCAAGCTTTTTGCTCCACGTCCCGATTGTTGTGTGCACGCCTTGTACGATGCCCACAATGGGCTTGGCGAGTGAGTTCACCGCCTTCATGTTGCCTCTTTCCTTGGCGGTCTTGAGGTTTAAGCGCTTGGCCTCATCTTTGAACACGAAGTTGTGCGTTGCCCCCGTGTCTAGTAGCACAAACGGATTATCCGTTTATGATCGCACTCCCATATATAAGCCCTTTCTTGGTGAATACGGTCTGCTAGGTCTTGAGTGCGCCAAGACGTTAGAGAGAACCCATGTTGAGTTGGGGCAAATTACTTTTGGAGTTGTTGCTTGAAATCTGTCCACGTATCGATGGCACAAATATGAAGGTAGTGAACATATTGATATAGTGAACTTATTGATGTAGTTGCAGACACTAACCATTTGTTTAAGGCAACGTAGGCACGCTCTCACTTCCCTTTCTGTATTACTTGGGGCAAATTGTTTTTGGAGTTGTTGCTTGAAATCTATCCAAGTATCGATGGTACAAATGCCTTTGCCCATCTCACTATGCTTCCAACGCCACCATAGTTGCATGACGCCTCAAAGATATGTGGGTGTTGTGCCCACTTTCGATACCCTATCTCGCACAACCATGGCATCGAAGTATTGGTCTAGCCTAAAGACAAAGTTGTCCACGACAGTGGGGTTGCGTATGCCAGTATAGGTGTCGGGCTTTGGCACATTGATGCGTCGCCCATCACTCATACTTCTAGATACCGGGCTAGAGGAGAGTGTGCGCTTATGCTATGCCCAATCTAAGTGGACTTCCTCCACTTCCACACGGACAACTCGCAACTCTTCTTGGACGAAACTGCGAAGTTTCAGCAACTCGTCGTGGAATGCTCGAACCTCCCCTCGGAGGGTATTGGCTTGGTCTTGGATAAGCGCCTTGGTTGCCACAGTGAGGTCGGCATACTCCCCTTCGAGACCATCCATCTTTTCTTATGATCCTTCAAGGGTGTCCTGAGCGGCAAGCAATGCAGTTTTGAGCGTGGCCATATGAGGCTCCAAGGCATCAACAGATAGGGCTTTGGATTTGCCGTGGGCTGGTTTCGGTGGAACATCCACACCAACAACGCCCTCTTGTGATATGCTAGGGGGGTTGGCCATTGCTCACGAACTAGCTTGTGTAGGTGAAAACCTTTATTCTAATACCACTTGTCACATGATGAATGTTTTGTGCAACGAACTCGTGCGGCACTTAGACAAGTCTTGTCAAAAATTGTTAAGTAAGCATTTGAGCTTCTCGACTAGTTAAGCCTGGGGGTTTTCGAAAGAGATAGAGAGAAGAGAAAAATTGAGCCTGATAAGGAAAGTTGTATTACTCACAAAGTGTTTACAAGAAAGCTTACAAGAGTACTTGAGTTACTTGCTCTTAGCTTGATGTTCAAATGCCAAATATCATACCCTATTTATAGTGAAGCTTACCAAACTCTAGAGTTCTAGAGAATTCTATCAAGTTGCCTAAATATCTAGATATTTACCAATGCTAAAGATGTGTAGAGAATTCTAGATATGCACACGCTTGAAATGTGTTAGAGTTTGCTACAAAATTCTAGATTCGGGCCAAACTACCACTCTTGGCCTATGTTTGGGCTCTAGAAACTTGGGCGGTCCGCAACACTACGCTCACAAGATCCACAACACTACGCTTACAAGATTGCAGTCTAAATAAATAACCTAACATGGAAACCTCTTAACTAGGCCAACAACCCACTTGCGTGTGTGCAAATCCCACCCAAATGGCTCTCGGCTTTTCTCAGTCACCTTTTTGTTTTCTTTTATTATTATTTTAAATTGTTTTGCTTAGAATACAATCTCACAATAATATCATTGCAATTCAAAAATCAATTTGCTTTGTTTTTCAGTTCTCCATGCACTAGAGAATCATCCCTAAAAGAACAAAATTAGTCTTTAGTTAAGTGCTTTCGCGCACGTCGACATACTTGCTGGTCGTTGTTTTACTGTTGACGTTGTTTTGCGTACTCTTTCCTGCTGGTTCGCAGCTCCTTCATGCCGTTGGTGCGCTGCTGTTTGCGTATTGTTGTGCTTGCTGTTTTCCGAGATTGCTAATTGCTGTTGTGCTCAATTTTCCATCCATAATTAATTCCTTAAAATGAAAATGATAAATGGAATGGGACATGCATGCATGCGATACTTTTTAAAGAGTAATTTTATGGGGACCCGGGGACTTAACTCATAATTATTATGTATAATTAAATTTGTGTAGTGCGTTCAAGCTAATCAAATTAGTGTAAACTCTTCTTACTCTTTCGACAAAGAAGCATTTGCTGAACGGAGCAGGCAAATAAAGCACTTTTATGATCCGAGTTTTTTTCACTCAAAAGCTGGCTTTAATTTTCTTTTTATCGAGAACAGCTTTTTGCCGAATGCAATATATATTCAAATATTAAACTAAGGGATATAGGATTTGTACATTTTATTATAGCAATTATATTTCTATATATGCTTTTATCAAATTTTCATCATCACGTCAATCCACAATAGTGAAGATTTGATCCCGAAGGATATGATCCCGTGTTTGCTACAATAAAGTAATCTATAAATTAATTTTGTTTTATTTAATCTATTTTTTTAGTCTTGTTCCTCCATTATTAATTTCATCTATCCCCATAGTGAATTTTCTATAAGTAGACATTGATGGACTTTTGTTATTTCTTACGTTGTAGCTTTTTAATTCACTTAAGCTATGTTTGGGAGATAAGACTAAGGTAGCGTTTGTTTTTTTATCTGAAATCTAAATGAGTCTGAATTTTTCTAAAGTCTGAATGGGTCTGAATTTTTCTAAAGTCTAAATGATATGTTTGTTTTTCTTATTTAAATATCTGAATATAAGTGACATCTTGTTTGTTTTTACAATAAAAAATATCTTAAACTTGGTTATTTGACATTTATGTCCTTGCAAATTAAAACAAAAAAAGAGGATTAAATTTTATAGTTTAGGAAATAAGTTATTTTACAAAGATATTTTTGGAATATAATATTTACTTATCATTCAAACCGTTTTCTATTCAGAAAAAGTCATAAAACTTTACTTTTTCTATTCAGATGTAAATGTCTGAAAATCAAATATAAGTTCCAAAAAACAAATAAGTTTATTTTAGAAAATGTATGAAATTAATAAAATTTCAGACTTCAGACATTTAACAAACAACCTCTAACTTTAGGATTGAATATTTATCCCAATATTTGACAAATTTCTTAGGACTGGGTTAAGAGGACTAAATTCAAATTTAGTCCTCAAATCATAGGATTAGCAATCACAATTTATAAGTGGGCTTAAATGGGATTAGAATAAGAGAGAGAAAATTTCTATTTATAATATTTCTTTCATATATAACCCTTTTTCATTTATTATTAAAAATTTAATTTATTTATTTATTTATTCATGATTTACTTGAATTTCTTTTTTATTTTTTTATTGTCTAATTAAATTGGTACTCTTACTCAAATAAAATTAAATATTTAATCATTTGTTAAATAATTGATTGTATTGAATTTAATAATCACTAATGAAATATCAAAAATAATCATGGCAATTAATAATACCAATAATTAATTATTTTATATATATTATTTGCTAACTTTTCCATAACATAAAATATATCTAAAATATCTAATAAAATTTAATTAAATAATAAAATTGTTTTATTAATTTGTATTTGTTTGTTAATATCTAGTCCGATCGTAATATAAATGTTCACAAATATGTAAATAAATTTTATCTAATATTATGGTTATTTCAATAATTTGAATTCGTATAGTAATTTAAAACTTTGATTTAACAAACATGTATGATTGTTTTTAAAACTTGAAATACTTTTGAAAACAAACTTACTAAGTATTTAATTGATTTTTCTCACAATTAATTATTTCTATAGTAAAGTAATGGTAATTATTTAAAAAGGTACAAAATTAAAAAAGTAGTACGAAATTTGAGTTTTGATGATTAATTTCTATAATATTGAAATTAGTTGTATTTTATTTAATATTAAAAAAATTGTTGAAAGTAAGATAGAGTTGCAAAACACCCATTAAGATTCCCAGAACATGCACGAAATGCAAACCGACTTTTGCATCATTGTAATCAAATCTTCTTGAGAATCACAAAAATGTCAATATTATCTTTCGACTGTCTCCCAAATCCTCTCACCCAAATTATTTTTATAATTATTTAACATATATATTAAATTATCCTCGCCCTTAGAAATTAACAATTCAATCAGCTATATATGATAAACCCATCACCATGATTAAGCATGTAGGAATTGTCAGAGCGATGGAGAAACAAAGAGGTCCAAATGAAATTTGCTTCATTATCTCAACAAATTGATACCCATTTAGGAAGCAGTTTTGGCCACCAAATATCTCCTCCATCTCACAGCACAAATCGCTTTCCAACTTTTTTGAAAAAAATAAAAAAAAAGAAAGAAAATTGACGTCTTATCATTATCATTGTTTTTCAAATAGAATAAGTATTTTTTTTTTCAACTGGTATGTGCACTGGGTCATTTACTCATTTAGAAGGATTCCTCACAATAAGTGCTTAACGTTAATTTCAATTAGTTTTTATTTTGTTTATTATTTTTTTGAATTGATTGAATCCTTCTTAGTTTTTGTGTTTTTTTAAAATTTTTTAAGCAAAGAAATGAAAAGGAGGAGAAAAAAATTAAAAGTTGATATGAAAATACTAAATGTGTAATTTTCTGAATTCTGATTACTTTTTAGATGAATTTTTGGCTCTATTCACAGGTCGCGCCACTCTTACAACAGAGGTAAGAAGGAAACCCACTTGTGTACCCACATGACTATTGAATAATATCCAACAAATGAAAATGACGCACAGCAATTGCTGCGGCGTAACCTGCCAATTCGGAAATGGGCCGATTACATGCTAGCCTACCACTATTCGGTTAAAACTTACAATAAATTAGTGAAAATTTCAAAACAACTAAATGCATTCTATATGCAAGAAAGTGGCTTGTGCAAGCAATTGTTGCTGAGTTCCTCTGAAATGCTGTAATTTTTTTATGGTATTAATAATGTAAAAAATAAATACCATTGGATTTAATTAAATGTGCATATTATTTTTAAAATAATGTAACCGGTTAATAAATTGGTTAAAAGAGTTATTTTAAATTTAAAAAAAGTAAAAAGAGATACGATAGAACACAATATTTGAAATTGGATTCTTCACAAGTATTGTTTATTCTATAACACATTTCTGTGCTAATATGAATTGTTATTGTTATTCGAATCAATTTGATAGTGAATCATTGTAAATTAGACTCCTATTATCAAATTGAATTACCTTTTAAAAGTGAAAGAGAAAGTAACAGAGAAGGTGGGTGTGCAAGACGTTATCCATGATTACTTTCCAATTACTTAAACTTATATCTATGACCGAACCCTACCTATACTAGTTGTTTTTTATCAGCCAAGCACAACCCCCTGGCAACCTTGGTAGTTGAATTTGAGCGAAAGATGGATGTTGATTATACATGGTGCTCAAACATCAAAGCAGTATTTCTCTCGCGAATGGTTAGCCAACAGAGTTCCTGTCCCGCTCGATCAATATCACTTTCTGAGGGAAAGACTCCAAGCCGCGATTAACTCTTCTAACTTTTTAATTCACAAAACATTTTAACAATAGCTTATTTGAAATAAATTACGGGGCTTGAAGATTAAATAATCTCTTTGCGTAAAGTATGTAAGTAAGAATTAACTATTGTCGAAGGGCGAAACTTGGATTCTTTTACCACTTAACTAATATGATAGGGGTAGAGGGGCGCTAACGAGCAAGATAAAAAATATATATATATATATACTTGATGTTACAAGACTGACCAAATATTAACACAAAAATACAAATGAAAAGAAAAGATGATGCAAAGCTGAAATAAAGCATAAAAACAAATGGACAAGGTGAAGCAAACTTTCGAAATAACTTGCAACTTTTAAGTTACCTGCTATCTGCTCATTAATTATTTAATTTTCTATTATATTAAATAAATGATTAAGATTAAAACATTTAAATTTAAGGATCCATAATAACTGCACTGTTAATGTTAACGGATACTTTCGCATCCATGCAAGTATTGGTTGGAAGTTGATTTACCTAACAGTTCTCAAAATAAGTATCGAAATATTCGCTCATAATGTAGCTTTGTCCTTCTTAAAATAGTTTAAAGTCAAAACCTTTTATTTCGTCTTAATTTTAGGGCACATTACCGAGAAAAAGACTGTAGGCTATATGATTTTTATTTTTTTAAAAAAATTAGGCAATAGACGTTTAAAAGAAAAAATTAAATGGTCGAGGATGCTCAGAAGCGCTTTTTTATTTTTTTCCCTCTTTTCTTCTCTGTTAAGAAGACTATTGAGCATGTCTCATCCTTAGTGTTTCTTTCTATAACATCTCTACTACCAATGACTCAATTGCCAGTGTCCAATGGCTTTCATCAATTATTGAGCCTTAATCTAACTGACAATGACACATTCAAAATGTAGGGAGAAAATTAGGTTTTTCAATTTTTCAATTAAAACCTTTTTGGACCGATCTCATACAACATATAAGAATTAAGTAATCTAGAAACTCGTACCTTTGATGATCTGAAAAGACGAACGATTGAGAGTTGTAGATCCGTCTCCAACCGATCTTCCAAGCTATGACTCAAGATCGATCAACACTGGGCGTGTGAGCGTCTGTTTCACCACTCCCAATTGCAACTAGCGTCTCTTACATGTCTTCTGTGTTTTTCTCAAAAAACCCTGAAATCCTCTTCCCCCCTATTTTGGAGAAAAGTACACCTTTTATAATATCTTATGAAAAACCCTAGTATGTAAGGATTAAGATTTCTCTTTTAATTTAAATATTTAAATATTTAAATTAAATACTATCTCTCCACTTACGTAAAAGTGGAGTGAATGTGTAACTAACTAGGGGACCACCTTGTAAAATATTACAAGCCCCCTTTTACACTTGAATATAACATACTAGGCTTTAACAAATATTATAATTATGATTTTCACCTAATACGCCAGTTTTCTTGCTTTTGGGTCCAAAATGGTGTTGTCAATTAAATGAGCTAACCCGGGGATCATTTGGGAACATACAATAGTGGCTACAATAATTAAATTTGTAATTAAACAAATATAATTATTTAATTCCAATTCTACTCCACTATAAGATTGGAACTGACCTCCATAATTGTATACTCGAATAATAATAATTCGCCTAAGCCACATTGATTTCTTTACTGCACAATCTTTTATACCACATCATTAATTAAATCGATATCTCAACTGTCCAATCGATTTAATTACATCTTGTTCCTTGATACTTACTGGCTTTCTCTAATGATTATTTTCAACATATTAAATATGTTGACACACTCTGGCCAGAGAATTCTATGATCAAGTGCCGAAAACCCATCAAGAGATGTGTCGTACAAATTCTATATTGTTAATCTATAACTCCAATACTCATAATTGCCTCCACCAAGATGCCGGGTAATCTTGATCACAAGTGTGTGTCGTGCCCATTGGTAACTCAAATGGAATAACAATTACAATAATGAAATCATAACTAACTCAAGATTAAGATTACAGTAAAATCAATGCCTATGAGATTTAATAAGTCTGATACCATTTCAAGGTTAATTAAATCTCATATGTGATCCTGTTCAATGTAGTCGTACTACATCAATAAATTCATACATGATTAAGACAAACCATTCAATGAATTTATTACAATCTATACCTAAATAAAGTGCCCAACTTTATTTATCAACTGCGAACATAATTTATTTAATCATAAGATAACTTGTATTTATGTCTTCTATGAATCCACATGGTGATCACATAAATACATATAATATGATCCAATGGACTTTACTCAAAATATTAATGCAATTTAGATACTTGAATAAAATACCTCATTTATTTTATTAATCAGAAAAATTATTTATTATAATTAAATAAACACATATGCTTTTAAAGAGCACATTTTCCCAATACAAAATGCACACACAAGTATTTCTGTTTGACGGCTTCGATCGTTATTGTTGTTCATATAATGTAACATAAAAGAAAAAGAAAAACAGTTGGAAGTGTTATTACCAAAGCCTGGGATCGCCAACAACAACTTCATATTTTATTCTAAATTCCGACCAATTTCAAATTGATTTTAGAGAATTAGTGTCGAATCTCATAACATCCACAAGGATTTTGACACATGATCGTGACTCAGTTTTTCTGTCTGCTATACTTGTGATGAAGCGGGGTAGGGGAAGTGGATTGATAGGATAGATACACATTAAACACTATACTTGAAGCATGATTAGATTTCGCTCTAATCCAATCAACTCAACAAAATTTTAACAATACTTTAAGCGAGATTAGAAGACACTTTAATTCAAATGACTCTATTAGAAAGAGTTTGATAGATAAACCCAAAGAACTATAATAGAGGGGTTTTATTCATCAAAAGGTTATGAAAACAAAAACAAGACTTCCCTATTTATAAGAGGGTAAGTCTATTTCCCAAGTTAACTTAAAAGGAAAACTAAATCACTAGTATAATGAAAATAAAATACTAAAACACATACTATAATTGACTCTAATTAAAAATGAAAAATACAATAATTGACTCTAATTAAAAATGAAAAATATCGAAAGACCTAAAAAGAAATTCTAAAATCTTAAAATAATATCCAACCTCAAGCTTCACCTCACTAAAAAATGCTTGTCCTCCAGCTTATCTGGAGGATGAAACTTGAAGTGAAACATCAATGCATCTTTGAGCTTGAGCTTATAGCCTTTTTCATCAATCATTCTCGAAACTGTAAATTCTCCATGCTTTATCTTTTTCTTGCACTTATGAGTAACTCTTCAAGAAGCTAAAGTTTTGTATGAACGAATCACTTCCAAGCCTCTCAAGTCTTTTGCCAAATCTTGCTCAATATTCTTCCCAATTTACTTTATCTATGCAACCAAATCTTCTTCAAGAGTAACCTTCTTGTCTTAAACGTGGATATGCATAATCATGTCAATCATTGCTGGGGTCTCTTCAACTTGATTTTGATCACAAACTTGATTGTACTATTAGGCTCAATGCTCAAATAAAAGTAGTTTGTACCTCTTCTTTAAAAATCTCAAATAGATCAACAATATAATCATCTTTTACTTTTATTGGTGTAAAAAGAGATGACTCGACATCATCATAATGAACAAAGCAGTATTCCATCAATTGTCTCATATCAAACCATTCTTTGATTTTATCTTATCCTTGTTGAATATGTGATTCTTGTAGTTGTACCTACCAATCTAAAGCATCTCCTGTAAACTTATATGATGTACGAGAGATAACAACTTTTGGTAAGACACAAGAAAATCATCAATCATGCAAATCTAGTAAAAAATATCATTAGGATTACCATCAAAATCTCAGATATATTTAAACTTAAAAAGAAAATATGAATCCTAATACTCTATATTAATAATTTTTGCCTCAAATTAAAGATATAAGTAGTAGAAATTGTAAATGACCTGACTTTGAAGGTTTGGTGTTGCTGACGACTGGTGGCCATGATTTCGAAATGCCAATGATTAAATCTGAAAAGGTTAGCAGTGAAAAAGACAATAGTGATAGCAGCTAAGGTCAACTTGTGGTAACGGAGGTAGATAGAAGCTGTAAAACTTATGGGTTTTAAGGGTTGCTTGTGTAGCAAATTTAGAGTTGGCAAAAAATGGCAGACAGTTAGGTTTGGTCAATGAAGGCTGGGGATCCTTGTACTAGTGATTATTACCGGTAAAAAGGTCAGATGGTGGACAATTTGGTAATGGAAGGTCACAGCTAATTAAAGGCAGATGCTTGTCAAGTTTTGGTTGATGAAGGCTGGGCAATCTTGGGGTGGTAGCAGTTGGCTCAACTACGATAATTGACAGTGTTTATACTAGCGGCAGCCGTGGATTGGTGTGGCAGCTAAGATCTTTAAAATTTCGAGATTTTTCTTTCTTTTGTTTTTTTCTTTAGTAATGGATTTGGTGGGAATAGATGTGGGTAGCTAGGAGAGTTGTGCAATTTATATAAAATTTCACTAATACTAATTGACAGCACTACTAAAAAAAGGGGGCTTTCATGACTGTTATTACCCATCATTTGCCCTATGGCATGACAGTTGAGTGACCATCATTGATTCCGGTATCAAGAAAATAAGTTGACAGTTTTTATATGTCATGTTATGCATGACATATTATCTATCACGATTCTGTCATTGTTACTTTGATGAAAAATTTTCAGGCATGATTAATATCTATCATAAACACTCGTATTCATGACTGTTGTTTGTCATATAAACATGACATATTTAATCGGAATAATAAAATTATTTAATTATTTTAATTAAATATTAATTCCTTAAAATTATTTTTATTAAATCTAATAGGAATAATTGAAATTTCTTTAAGATATATTTTGGCAGTAAATAAAATAAAATAAAATTGTTTTGTTTATAATTTTTTTTGCGGGAATTGAAATATATTCTTTAAATTATTACATAAATAGAAAATTCTATATATATAACACATATATAATAATTCTCAAATCCATCAACAAGTTTCATGGATTATAGTTTAGTTTTGAAATAAAATAACTACAACAATTATAGTTAAATAAATACTTCATTGATTCTTAATTTGCATCCTAACACATTACAGTTACAATTCTTAAATGAAGAATCTTGAGCCAACCACTTGAATCAACTAGCAACCCCATATAAAACCAGCAACACCCGCTTAAGTCAACCATCTGCATAAACCAAGAACATAATTAGCTAATTCAAGCACCTGAAATTAGCATCAGCACAATAATAACGATCTTAAATCAACACCAAGAACAAACCGAACTGCCATAAAATGCAAGTACACATATGCAACAAAACTAGATATAAGCAAGCTGAAGTTCAATGCTATGGATACTATGTTACACATTACAAACTGAATCCATAATAACATAAGATGATCACTTTATAGCATGTTATGAGTATATCCTTCCAAATATACACAACTCAAAAAGTTAAAGAACAATCCAGTATATCTTACTCGTATTAGAAAAACACCACAAATGGTTTTATTATGCTTAAATGCCTCAGTACAATAATTAAATAATGTATAGATTAAACTTAACACATTAATTAAATATCCCAATACAATAAAAATAAAGCTTAAGTTCTAAGTTAATATTGCCAAGATCCAAGCATTAATGTCACAAAACAAAAATCTAACAAAAAACGAATAGTTTTCTGCACTGCAGTAAGCCAATAACGCATCATTCCAAAACCAATCTTCAATTTTTACTCAAATCATAGTGACAGAACCATATACGAGATTACTAAAACAAAAAATTAATATAAAAAATTAAAGCCAAAGACATAGTCAAAGTGATCATCACCCATCATAATTCCCTCATTATAATGATAATATATTGAAATATATCAATCAAATTGAGTACTAAGAAATATTGAAAAATGATAAAGGTTTGAATTGTAAAATTACCAAAATACTGTCATAGACCAATGATGACCGAAATTCATGCGACGGTGACTGAGAAGGTCGGGATAGAAGCTTCATACTACACTGAATCCAACGGTGGCGGCGGTGTAATCCAACACGAGGCCACAGCACCGAATCGAGCTTCGATAATTATGAAATTTTAATGATTGATCGGCGGCGATTTGGTTTTTTTTTGTGCCCATTTCTAGTCGAGTTTTGAAGAGGGTGTTGTGAGGGGCAAAACCCAGACAACGGCGTCTCTTAAATCTGGCAAAATTGCCGCCAATTAGAGGCGGCAATTACTGCGACCTTTCGGGCTTCTTGCAGTGTCCTTTTGCCATTTTCGACGGTAATGATGGCTAGGAATGACCGGTGGCTGTTAGAGGTTCCATTGGTACCCTCTATTGCTGGTGAGGTGGCCGGAATCGAGGCAGCCATGATTGGCTCTTGGAGGTGCTATGCAATGTTTTAGAGAGAAGGATCCGTGAGAGAGAGAAATTTCATTTGTTGATATGTTTTAGGTTCATTGACTTAGTCATTCTTTAAAGAATAATTTAAAAATTTAATAAAAAAATATTACAGCTAATTTAACGGTACCGTTTCAAAAACCATATAAGTCCATATTACACAAACATGACTTTTATCTATCGTTTGTTTATGTCTTTAAATTTTAAGTCACGAATATATCATCAATTCATGATATGTATATATATGTCACCAATCCATTATATTTCCTTGATAAATTTGTGACATAACAAGATAAGTCATAAAATTTCTATCATTATTTAGCCTTTTTTTAGCAGTACAGAGTGGGGGAGCGAAAATGGATTAATGTGAGAGATAAACACGAGATATTATTCCAGTACCAAACCTAGCCAATTTGATTATGTTACATTACAATCGAAGCATGATTGGATCTTGTTGTAATTCAAAAGACTCAATGAGATTTTAATAATGTTTTAAGCAATATTAGATGATACTCCAATCCAAATGACTCTGCAAGAGAGATTTGGATAGATATTCCGAAATGAATTTTAAAGGAATGGTTTTTATTTATCAAAAGTTTTGGAAACAATAACAAAACCTATCTTTTTATAATAGGGTAAACCTGCTTTCTCAATTTAACTTAAAAAGGAAACTAAATCATAATTATATTGCAAATAAAATTAAAAAAAACATAATTAACTCTAATTCAAAATAAAAATGTCAAATGACTGTAAATTGGGAATAAAAAATTCTAAAATAAAAAACTTTTAAAATCCTAAATAACGTCTTATATCAACTTAGGACTCGTAAATCTTTACACAATAATGTTTACTTAAAAAAATCTTTGTGATATAGTGAAAATAATAAACTTGTTTTGTTTTTATTTTTACTGAACAAGCATAATTAATATTGACAGATTTGAACAAAAATAAAATTATATAAATGACTCAAACCAAAACCCATTCAAAAGTACCAAAACGTCATTAAGTTACAATAGTTTTGTTGTGAGAAACACTTAAGAACTCTGCTAATTGTGCTTCAATCTCTGACCTTCTAAAGCTTAGAGAAAAGTGATGGACGATGCTGTTTTGAAATCACAACGATGGTGTTGTTTTCTATTTATGTGCTTTTTTAGGAAGAAAATTTCACAATAAAGAGTTGATGTAGTATTCATTATGTTTTAGTTAGCTTTGACAAAAAACTATAAGCTACTGCCATAAAAATGTAGCTTTTAATACAAAGACATAGAGCACTATATAGTTGGTTTTACCAAAAAAGAAAAGGGAGGTGATAGAAAGAGTTATGAGTTTACATGGTAGCCCCACTTAGGATTGCTTTTAGCAGGTTCAAAATTGATTTTAAAAGGCTAAAAGTTAATTTCGATTTTTGCTAAATTTTTTCAAATATCATTTTTGGTAAAATTACACTATCTTACAATAGATCTTGAAAAGTAGAGAAGGTGAGCCTTTTCAAAATCTAATTTTGATCATCAGTTTTACTATTTAATACAATTCAATATATATCTCGATATACATTATAAACATCGAAAAGTATCCTCATTAATTAGGAAGTAAAATCACTAAATTTAATGAATTATTGTTATTACCGAATATATTGAGATGGCAATATATATATATATATATATATATATATATATATATAAGATATATATTTTAGTTATTAATTATTAGATATACATAATAAAAATATTATATATATATATATATGTTTTTAACTGTCTAAATAAATTTTATTCAACATGATGTCTAATTCAATCATTTACATTCCTATAACAATTTAACAATAGAATTTACCAAACACATACAACTGCTTTTAAAATTCATAGCACTTTTAAAAATAAATTTTACCAAACATTTAACTAATTCTCCTTATATGAATGTGTGAAATCAATCAAAGTACAGTTATTAGGGGGTGCAATTTTTGTCAATAGAAGTACTAGAATGAAAGTCGATTAAACCCTTCATAGCTTGGTTTTAGTCACCCACCAGTTGGATTTTTTTTCTTTTTCCTTACTCATTTCTTTAAAGCTTTCAATTACATGCTTAGGATAAGTTATTATTCACAGGTCTCTGTTAATTACAATCATAGAAGGGTTGGCGAAAAGGTCTTTATTGCTGGGGTAAACGTACAATAAAACATGGATACAGGGGATTTTACTTGCAAAATGTCAAGCAATTGTCTTAGAAGAAGAAGAGGACATTGTAACATTTTATGGGAAGAATGAAGATAAAACGAAAAGAAATCATTGTAAACTACTTGGTAGCAAGGTCTTACAATAAAGAATCAATAGAAAGGAGCTGAGATCAGTAATGCAATAATCTTGGAGAACGATAAAAGAAGAAAAGATTGAAAGCATGGGTGATAATATATTCCTCTTTTAAGTTTACCTCTAAAAAAAAGAAAAGAAAATGGTGTTATTGAGGTCAATGACATTTTGATAGAGCCCTACTAGTATTATACACCAATTGGTATTAAGGATATAAAGAAACAATCCTCCACATTTACATCATTTTGGGTACGATTCATAATATAACTATAATGCATATAGATAGAGATCCCATTCAAAAGTTGGGAGAGAATGTTGGTAATGTGGAGGAAATTGAAACAGATGAGGCAAGTGAATGCATAGGTCAATTTGCTCAAGTAATAACCTCTATTGATATAATATAGCCCTTGACAAAGGTTGTGTCCTTAAAACAAGAATAAGCGAAAATTCCAATGTCAGTTGTTGTGCAAATTTTGTTGAACTCACAAGCGCACGAATCTATTGTAAAATAGATTAATGGTGTCGAGTGTCGATCTCACGAGGAGGTGGACTTTAATTGTATGTAGAATTGATTTTTGAAGTGAGTGGTTGATTGGATTTGTGGTGGAAGTGGTTTAAATTATCCTAGAATTTAAATGGGAATGACAGAATTAAATTAGGGTGAAAACTATTATAATTAAAGCGCTTGGGTATTTGGATCCGTATTAACATGCACCATGGGCTAAATATTCCTTATTAGTGCCAATTAAATTATGAGGGGGGAATCCATACCTCATGAACCACACTCTAATCAATATGGTGCTAAAGGCTTATTGTGCCAAATAATAATAACGTTGTACTAGGGTGCCGGTGAAACCAGGGCGGTAACTAGACAAGATTATTATTATTTGTCAATGAAAAGTCAAAACCTCCACAAAAATTGGAAAGGAAAAGAAAGTAAATTTACCAAATAAAGCCACGACACATGTTGAGACTTCACTTTCAACCCAAGCTTGAAAGAAAATTAGCTACTCATAATTGAACTAAGGGTAAAATGGAAATTTATTAAAATATTTAAAAAATACAAGATTGAGAAAGAATTACAGAAAACTAAGCTAAAAAATGGATTCAGAGGTGTCGAAATAGGGGGGAGAGCCGCCTTTTTATAGATACACTAAATAAATCATGGCCATCAGATTAAAAACAATTCGGATGCTCAGGATTGCGTCACGTCATTAGTTAACAGTACGCGGTTTGACCACGGGTTTGACCATGCGGTTTGAACAGTAACACGGTTTGCACGCAGTTTGAACAGGGACACGGTATGATGAACAAAGTAAGTGAATGATCTATGAAACGATGACCGTACATATGATCAGTGCCGTATGTATGAACAATGTCATTTTTCTTTTATACTCCTCCCAAGGTTTTCAACCGTCCTGAGTTCAAAAGTGATGTTCATTTTGCTATCCGATCTCTTGTTTATTGTGAACTGACCATGATGCCCCTAAAATACATAAAATAGTTAATTAAAACAAAACACATATAATTAATAACAAGGGACTTAAATATATAAAAGTTGGGATGTTAGTGAGACTTAAAGTGTAAAATGACAATTTTCTCCTTTATAAATATATACTTTCTAACACTCAACACAACCCCTAACTAGCTTATTACTAGTCCCTAGCAAATAAAGCGAAAATAAAATTCAAATCCAAAATGATTTTTTTTAAACAATCGTGTTCATTCAATCAGACTAATGATAGTAATCAAATAAAAGTATAAGTATTATCTACAGTCCAAAGAAACATCACACCCACATCAACCATCCACACGCATTAGTCCAGCAGAATTTGTCACAGCTATAGTAATGAAGCCACTTTCAAGAATGACATGTTAAACCCCAAAATCTCACCGGTAATAGTGATACTCTCACAAGGAAATTAAATCCAATAAAAATTGTCACTTCAATAAATGATAAATTGAGTGAAGATAATAAAGAAATAATATCAAACACTCTCACCAAAATGAAAGGAATATGCCCACAGCTTAGAAATAATGCGATCTCAAACAAAATACTAGTTAACCTAATGTATTTATTTATTTATTTATTATGCATCACTACATCTTTTTAGCCTATATAACTAGCTTCTACTTCAGACTATAGTTCCCTAAAATCAAGAAGACTTTTATTAGGATGTAACGTAGGCTAGGGACATGGCTAACAAAGGAGGGGAAATAAGGAAAACAAAGTGTATGTTTGAGAAAAATATAGAGAGATTTTTTTTTTGAAGTTGGAAGGTGGATTTCACCTATTATTGTTATTTTTTTCTCTTTCTCTTTCTTGAAACAAAATTTGTTTTTGGTTTTTGTTTTTTTTTTACACAACTTTACTGAACAAAATAATTATTTACATTTTTCTTAAACATAAATAGGTGATGGAACTTGTAAGATATCGGGTAATACTCCAAATCGGAATGGGTCAAGATGATAAGTTTGATAAAGAAAAGTTTTTTTTTAAGGCTCAAAGGGTTAACTATGGATATTTCATAAAAGAGATGGCTAGAAAGGCTCAAACGGATCAAAGATGGCCTTTCCATCGTCTTTTAGAACTCCAAATAATCTTCTATATCTACTAGTTAGATAGACCTCCAGATTTAGCAACACACATTTTTTTCTTTTTTTTTCTTTTTATAACTTTTTTTTAAGGGCTAACTCAAAAGAAATCTAGAGATCGTATATAAAATAATAAACTGCTAAGCTGTATGAAGAATAGACAAAAGGATTACTCTCCAAGAAAAATGATAGGCTCAAGAACTCGCTTGGTACTTATTATGACATGTTCATTCCTTCAAGCAACTCATATTTGTCTCCGACATCAACATGTAGAGTAGCAAATATGGCGTAACATCTCTTAAGACCAAAGATAATACAAATATTAAAATTTGAAATTCATTATGTCATCCAATGTTAAAACAAATCACACAATTTTTTTTTAAACAACATTCTACTCCCTAACCTATTCTAAACATGAAAGGAAAATATGCATGCAGAAATGTGAAAATGATGTAGAAAAAACTAATTAGAAAAGTTACACTTAAAATGATAAGAAAAGAAAATGGTGTTTTTTTCTTTTTTTCTTACCAAAAGATGCGTTTCTAAAGCCACTACACTCTATATTCAACCATCTTCGACTCAAAAATTTGAAAATGTATATTTATAAAAGATATATTAAAAAGAAGAAAGAAAAAAAATGAATATCAAAGCTTAATAAACAAAAAGAAAATGTCTGGAAATAAATTTTTTTGTTTTTTAATTTTTTTTAAACGAAGAAGATACGTTTCTAGAGTAACTACACTCCATATTCAGCCATCTTCAACACAAAAAGTGAGCAACAGTTAGTTTCTACAATAAAAAATCAATAAAAACTTAACCAAGATTCCACAATTGTCGACTATTCTCTCCCCCCCACTTAGAACGAAACATTGTCTTCAATGTTTTAAAGGAAAGAAGTAGAGTTTAGAAGACATTACTTTGGTGGTGTAACACAAAAGAAAATATTTACAGGCGGAGAGTTAAATCTAATTTGTACTTCTTACTGCGGCTACTGTTACCATCATTATTTGGATACTCCAACACCAAGGTCCTGGGGTCTGGCTCTGGTCTATAACCTTGTAACAGATTAAGTAGCTCATTAGCAGTGTGAGCACAAATAAAAAACTTTTTCGCTGTAGAAGGAATGAAATAGTTTTTTATTGCATGGTTAAGAAATGCAATAAAGCCATCATAAAAGTTATTGACATTTAACAAATCGATGGGTTTCTGATGAATGTGCAGATGGGCCCAATATGCTAATGTGATAAGTGCCTCTACAGTTGCAAGATCTCGTGGTAAAAAAATAAAAGTATTAGCATGATTAGGCATTTCAGTTATTCTTTCTTGCATACCTGAGACAACTAACTTTTTTCTAGTCGGTGAGTCAGACAAACAGCCCAAAGGTTTTAGGGTTGTTCAGATGATGCCTAACACTTAGCTCCCTCTGACATAAGCAGCTTCTGAGACCATTTTTGATAACCCTCGGTCACCTTCGCCAGATACCAAGTGTAATTTCCTTACTGCTATGCTTCAATCAAGATCAATGGCTGCCTCAACGAACTCTTTATATCTGCCATAGTTAAATCCAGAAAGCACACAAATGTTCTTGAATTGTTTATTGGGAGTAGCTGCTGTTGAGATACTTCTCAAAAATAATTTGTGAGTGCAAACAAAAGGAATCATATTTAAGGATCTTGGCGGCAGTAGGTCACAGCTGTGAATAAGGTATCATGTCTATGTCAATTAACGTGTAAAGCACATGGCTCGAGAGTAAAAAGGGAAACAGTAAAAAGGAAAAAGCAAATAATGATAAAATAAAATTATTAAAGACAATAATGTAAATGATAAAAGAACAGTGAAATAAAACAAAAGTAAAGTAAAAGGATATGTACAGATAGTTGCGACTGTGGCTCACAACTTCCTCTGGTTTTACGTTCAGAAACGGCTTGAACGCCCTCTATGGGTCGAGGATAGGCTTCCCATCCAGTTTTCTTATAAACTGGCAAACAAGGTCGTTTATAGTCAGATTCCTGAGACTATATCGTGCATGCTCTTTCTGGAATGATGGTCATAACTGGAGAATCGCTCCTTACACATATCCACTAAGATGCGTTTCAAAAGACAAAAGGATATCATCCAATGACTCCTTATTCAAGCCATCCCTAATGAATTAAATCTTATCTTCCTTGTTATCAGACACCATTCCTAAAGAACATGGTTTCTTATCGCATCTCATTCTGGCACACTTATGACAAGCAACCGAAATTGTTTGAGCTCATCGCTTTCTTGCGTAATTTCCTTTACCACAACCAAGCATGTATGCAATAAATTTAGGAGGTAATTCACCTGCCAAGCATACTTTGGCCTCGATTAACCGGCGAATATCAGCAGGTATGTTATTCCTCATAAGTAATCACATGCGTTCAGACCGAATATTATAGATTGTAAGGAGGGCATTCTGAGGAAGTGAAGGGAATCTACTGTGAAGCTTTACCAAGATCTCGTTTCTGTCCATACCTTCGCCTCAGAAAATCAGTAATTATGGGAAAATAAAGTAACCGACTTAATTATCACGGAGTACCGTTAGCCGCCACCTAACCGGGGTGACAAACTAAAACACACAAACAGAGTAGTGAACAAAAACACACAAAGAAAATTACAATTGTCCTCTTATGGAATTTACATATAGCTCCAACTGGATGTCAAAGATACCTCCCTCAATTTCTCTGAATTAGCTTTCTAATGCATCATCGAGTCTTAATGACCAATATTTTCTGTCTAGCCTCACCGTCTTTTCTAATATTTGCTTTATTTCTCGATTGGAGATCTCAACTTGGCCACTGGTTTGCGAATGATACGAGGTCGCCACTTTATAAGTGATAAAGTACTTTGTCAAAAGTGCTTTGAATGATTTATTGCAAAAGTGGGTACCACTATCATTGATTATTGCTCGAGAGAATCCAAAGCGTGAACCAATGTTGCTTTTCAAAAACCCTATCACCACTTCATGATCATTAGTTCTGCATGGAATTACTTCTACCCATTTCGATACATAGTCAACAGCAACCAATATGTATTCATAGTCAACAGCAACCAATATGTCCTGCTTGGCCCAATGCTCTGGAAGTTTACCTGTAACAAGATAATTAATGATATCAGTATACCAAGGTAATACTTCCACACTCACTAATTATTTATCTGGAAATGACTCATTCAATAGTAATGGTTCCATTATTGTGTCAAAATGGAGACGAGAGAGATGGTCAGCTACAACATTTTCTGTCCCTTTCTTATCTTTGAATTCTAAGTTAAACTCCTGCAAAAGCAACACCCAATGAATTATTCTAGCTTTTACATCTTTCTTTGTGAGAAGATATTTCAGAGCAGCATGATCTGTGAACACAATAATTTTACAACCAGTAAGATAAGATCAAAATTTCTCTAATGCAAATACTACTGCCATCATTTCTTTTTCAGTAGTTGAATAGTTCAACTGTGCATCATTTAATGTCATACTAGCATAGTAAATAACATGGGGAATTCGATCAACTCTTTGTCCTAATACTGCTCCTACTGCATAATCAGATGCATCACACATGAGCTCGAATGGTAAGCTTCAGTTTGGTGGCTGAATGATGGGTGATGACGTCAACAATTGCTTTAACTTTTCAAATGTTACAAGACATGAATCATCAAAGATAAAATGTACATCCTTAGCAAGTAAATTACATAAGAGTCTAGAATTTTGCTAAAATCCTTAATGAAACGTCTATAAAAACCAATATGCCCAAGGAAATATCTTACTTCGCTGACTGTTTTAGGTAGAGGAAGATTAGAAATAAGATCCACCTTGACTTTGTCAACCTCAATACCTTTGCATGAAATGATGTGACCGAAAACTATACCTTATTTTACCATAAAATGACACTTCTCCCAATTTAAGATAAAATTTTTCTCGATACATCTCTGCAGAACGTTTGTCAAATGATATAAACATTGATCAAATGAATCTCCAAAAATAGAAAAATCATCCATAAAGACCTCAAGAAATCGTTTAACCATATCAGAAAAAATACTTAACATACAACGTTGAAATTTAGCAAGTGCATTACATAATCCAAATGGCATCCTCCTATATGCAAAAGTGCCAAGAGGACAAGTGAAAGTGGTTTTCTCTTGATCTTTTGGTGCTATGGGAATCTGATTGTATCCTGAGTAGCCATCTAGAAAGCAATAAAATTCATGGCCTGCTAATCTATCAAGCATTTGATCAATAAATGGTAAAGGAAAATAGTCTTTACATGTGACAGGATTTAACTTTCTATAATCAATGCATACACGCCATCCTGCAGTTACTCTAGTTGGTATCAATTCATTATCAGCGTTGGTAACTACTGTGACTCCTGACTTTTTGGGGACAACTTGCAGAGGATTAACCCATGAACTATCAGCAATTAGGTAAATGATACTTGCATCTAACAGTTTAAGGACTTCAATTCTAACAACTTCTTTCATGTTAAGATTTAACCGACGTTGCATTTCCCTAGTAGATTTAGCATTTTCATCAAGGTGAATGTAATGCATGCAATCTGCTGGGTTTATACATTTTATGTCGGCTATGGTCCATCCTAATGCTCCTTTGTGCTCTTTTCAAACATCCAACAACTTAACTTTTTTTTCGTCATTTAAGGATGATAAGATGATTACCGGTAGAGTGCTTTCTTCTCCCAAAAATACATATTCCAAAGTGTTAGGTAATGGTTTGAGCTCAAGTTTCAGTGGTGATTCAAATGATGGGCTGAGTTTCTTCTCTGATGGTGCTAGTTGTTCAACTCTCGACTTCCATTTATTAGTGTCCATAGATGGTGCTGAGTCAAGTAGGGCGTTGACCTCATCGACTGATCTGTCAATATCAAAATACAAACCAAAGTGAGTTAAACATGTTTGTAAAGGGTCATCACTGAGGTTTAAAATAAAAGTATCATCAACTAATGTTTCAATTAAATCCACATCAACAATTCCATCATCTGCATTATGAGGTTGTTTGGCAATGTTGAAGATGCTTAGCTCCATAGTCATGTTGTCGAAGGACAACTGCATATTTCCAGTCCTACATTGAATGTGAGCATCGGCAGTTGCCCAGAAAGGTCGGCCTAGGATAATGGGGATATACTTCCTTGAATCATGGATAGGTTGAGTGTCAATTATAATGAAATCAACAGGAAACTAAAAGTTGTCTACCTAGATAAGCACGTCCTCTACAATACCACGAGGTATTTTTGTGGACCGATTTACAAGTTGTAACACTACTGGAGTTGGGTGTAATTCTCCAAGTCCAAGTTTTACAAATACTGAATAAGGCAACAGATTTACACTAGCTCCTAAATCCAACAAAGCATTCTCAATTGTGTAGTTCCCTATACTACATGAGATAGTGGGGGAACCTGAGTCTTTACATTTTAGAGGAATTTTGTGTTGGAGTATAAAACTAACGTTTTCTGTTAAAAATGTCTTCTTTTGAATGTGAATGTTTTTTTTTTTAGTACCAAGGTCTTTAAGAAACTTGGCATAAGATGGCACTTGTTTTATAGCATCAAGTAAAGGGATGTTAACACTTACATGTTTGAATATCTCAAAAATCTCCCCTGTGGATTTTCCCTTCTTTCCTTTAGCTAACCTCTGAGGAAATAGAGCTTTAGGAACATACTCTATGTTAGCCTATATGGCTATAAATATTGATTTTGATGATAACAAACCACATGTGTAAATGAAAGAAAATTGAGAGTAATTAAAAATAAAGTTTTATATATTGTGTTTTTAAAACAAGAAAATGATTTTATGGAGTTAAGTTATTCTTCAAAGTTGTGAACTAAAGTGAAAGAATTTTACAAATCTTTATGCTTAATAAATATTATTTTTGAATTTCGGATTTGGACTTATTTGAAAATATTTAAATATTATGGGCCATTCTAAAAATTCACAAAGTTTGGGCTTGTTCATAATTTCAGAAAGTTTTGGGATTCACATAGTATTATTAAGAAATTCTGAAATTGGACTTAATTACAACTTTTTATAACTTTTTGGGCCATAGTGCAGTTATGGAAAGTTTTGGGGTTAAATTGTAATTTTCGCAAACAGTGCACTGTACCGTTACTGTAGCAAGCGGCAATCCGGTTATGCTAAACGGCAATCCGGTTATGGGGCAGAAACTCTCCGACGACGAAGCGGCAATCCGGTTATGCTAGCGAAATCCTTCTGAGGCAAAAAAGGTTACGGGCATAAACGGCAATCCGGATATCACAAGCGGCATTCCGGATACTCAAAAATTCAAATTTTTGCCTTAACGGTAACATGCAAGCGGAATTCCGGATACCATAAACGGTAATCCGGTTATGAGTAAAAAGTGAATAACGGCTAGTTTTTTAGCTCCAACTATAAAAACTCAAAGCCAATTCTTTTTCAAGTCCTCTAGCAAGCACAAACAAAAGGCATACAACATATCTTGAGCTCTCAATTCGCAAATCATTATTATTTTGAATCATCCTTGTTCTTAAATTTGTTCATCCACTCTTAAAGAGAGTTTTGTTGTAATCTTTATTTTTCTCATCAAATTTGTGAGTGTATAAGTGTGGGAAACACTTGAGTGAAGAGATTGAGATATAATCTCATTGTTGTAAAGGTTCATTGACACCTTGAAGTCAATTGTAAGCATTTTAAGCCTTGGAAGGCTTGGATAGTGAAAACCTCAAGCTTGGATCGCTTGGAGGCGTGGACGTAGGCGGGGATTGCCGAACCACGTAAAATTTCGTGTGTTTGTTTCTCTTCTCTCTTACTTATTTACTATTGTGCTTTGATTGAACTTATTGCTTTTAAATTTATTAAGGCTTTAGATTGGATTGTTGTGTGGTTTTGTTAGGATAAGTTTTAAAATTCCAATTCACCCCCCCTCTTGGGTTGCATACTTGTATTTCACTCTAGTGGATTGGTTTCTTCTTTCTCCTCTGTTGATGAGTCCTCAGCATTTACAGGTACAATGTGAGTTGATTTTGTCATTGGCATTTCCACTTTGTTGTCGACCTCTTTCCCTTTTCGCAAGGTCATGACTGCTTTGACCTCTCCATGCTGCTGTAGTGAACTGGTACTTGCTTCATTCACTCTTTTAGGGTTAGGCACAGGTTGACTTAGGGTTAATGACATTCTAACTACAATTCTTGAAAGGTGGCCAAATATTAGCAGAGTCCAAGGTTTGGAGTAGTCAATAACCCAACTATTTATTTTCATGTACTAACTGCTTTAAACTTGGCTACGAAAGGAATGGTCATAGAAAGAAAGGTTTTTGATGAAAGTATCAGATGATGATGACTTGGCTAAATATGATGGATGCAATCCTGAATGCTTATAGTTGAATAAAGGTTCATAGTTGCAGCCCAGTCAATAACAAATTGCCTATTAATCGTGATGATCATCTGAAGGCCTAATCATAGTCAAAGAGAAAGATTATTATATTTGTAAATTATATTTTTCAATTAATATTTAATTAGTTTAATTGATTGATATGTCATGTTTACTTATGGAATAGGTTTTTGATTTTTTGAATGAACCATCTCCAAAATTTACATCATTGAAGACGTTGATTATGGAGAATGATAGTGGTAGCACAACAATTCTTTTAATTTCAATTGAAACTGGCTACAACAACAACAATAACTTAATTTTACAAAAAAGATTACAAATAAATTTTTCTCATGTAACGTATTTAATTACAAATAAAAGCTCAATATGTATGAATGAATGAAATGAATACACAAATTTTATGCTCAGTTTGCAGAGGATTGCTCAATGATAACAATGGCTGTCTATTCTTAATTGAATTTAATTAAGCCATTTTATAGTTGGAGCAGAAAACTAGCCGTTATTGACTTTCTAGTAATAATTGGCTTGCCACTTTGTGTTAACTAGATTATCGCTTGTCGTTACCATTATATTCAAAGATTTGAAAAAAATTTTAACATCCGGTTTACCACTTTTCATTTTCTAGTTAGCCATTTTTACTCCAAAGAGCATTTGCTTGATAATTGGTTTGCCACTTTGGTGAATCCGATTAGCTGCCTGCTATAATGAAACAACTATTTTCTAAAATTGCATTTTTACCTTAAAACTTTATAAAATTAGGTTATGGTCTAAATCTTTGTAGAAGTTTGCAAATAGGTCTATTTTCAGATTTTAAAACAATACATGTTGATTCAAAGTTCTCAAAACTTTTCAATTTAAACCATAAACTTGAAAACAACCAATTTCACAAAATCATTTTCTTGTTTAAAAAACATAATGTGTAATTCTTAGTTTATCGAAAACATGTGATTTGTTATCATCAAAATTATCATTTTATAGCAATATAGACTAACAATCTCCCTCTTTTTGATGATGACAAAACACATTATAAAAATTTAATTTAGATATAAAAAAACTCCCTAAAAAAACTCCCCCTTAATAATTGCAAGATTAAACTGATTTGAAAAAGATTTTGAAAAGCTCCCCCTGCATGAATGCATATGAATACATATTTTTATAACAAACAGTTATACATTATATCTCCCCTTTCATCATAAAAAAAGAGTAAAATACTCCCCTTATCAAGTATGAAAAAACTCTAGACAAGCACATTAGGTCCACATTATCCAAAACATAAGTGAAAAACATAATAAACAACCATATCAAATCCACAGAATCCAAAATATAATGAAAATCATAACAAACATCCATAAACATCCACGTAATCTAGAAAATAAAAGAACATAAAGCACTAAATGTTGGTGTGTCCAATACAATCATAAGAGAGAGAAAATTCGAGTGAAAACCTAGGTTAGATTTGGTATCTTGTGATTTTGATGATGAAATTAAATTTGGAAGATGACTTTAAGTACAAAGAATGATGGGATATAATTTTTGTTGATCAATTTGGTGTAAAAATGGATGAAGATGATGGATTTTAAAGTGAGAATGAGAGAGGGACGAAACGATTTTGAGAGAGAGAGAGAATTGGATTGCTGAATGAAAAGGAAGAAAACGAATAAGATTAAAAGCATGAATCTGGCTAACCGCTTGTCACTAACCAGCTAATCAATTTTATCTAGAGAGTGAAATTTGTGAAAACAGTTTACCGGTTTCCTTAACCGGCTGACCGACTGCTTCCAGTGAGTAAACATTAAGCAATCGGCATGCCGTTTTCTATAACCGGCCGATCGGTTTTGTCCAGTAAGTAAACATTGAGAAAATGACTTACCGGTTGGTTATAAAAGGTATGTCGGTTTTGCCTTAGAAGTTATTTTGCCTCTTATTGAATTTTGATTAACCAATTAACTTGTATTGTGCACACCAATTTATTTTTGCTTAAAATTTGATCAATTTTAAATCATTTTGTGATTAAAAAATTTTCAATAAGCCATTTAATGTATTAAACATAAATTCATACAAGAGCAAGCATATCAAATATATTAATCATATCAATAAATAATGCCATTCAAAGAAAATTATAAATTAAGATACAACATTCATCATTTCAAGCTTATGTCTTATCTTTATGAAGTGCTCTTCACTAACAGATTTTGTAAAGATATCTGCAAGTTGATTTTTAGTAGAAACAAATTTAATCACAACATCTCCTTTTTGAACATGGTCTCTATGGAAATGAAATAAAATGTCTATATGTTTAGTCCTAGAATGCTGAATGAGATTCTTCGATAGAATGATAGCACTAGTATTGTCACACAAGATAGGTATTTGATGAAGATTAATACTATAGTCTCTAAGGGTTTGCTTCACTCAAAGGGCTTGTGCACAACAACTACCTGCAGCAATATATTCTGCCTTGGCGGTTGAAAGTGCAACCGAATTTTATTTCTTACTTAACAAAGAGACAAGCAAATGACCTAGGAAGTGGCATGCTCTACTAATACTTTTTCTACCAACCTTATATCCAGCAAAGTCAACATTCAAATAACTTGTTAAGTCTATATGTGTTCCTCTAAGATACCAAAGGCAAATGAGACTTTTAAGACAAGATTGAAATCGAGCACAAAAGCATACACTAAACATAATATTGGGTCTACTAACAGTCAAGTAATGTAAGAATCCGATGATACCTCGATCAACTTCCTTACCTTTTTCATCTTTGCCAAGCTTCATTGTTGAGCTCGTTGGAGTACTTTTTATCTTTTCATCTTCAAGTCCAAACCTCTTAAGTAAATCTCTTATATATTTAGCTTGATTGATGAAATTTCCTTCTTCAGCTTATTTTATTTAAAGTCCAAGAAAGTATTTTAATTCTCACATCATGCTTATCATTCTTTGCTCATACAAGATGAAAATTCCTTATATAAAAACTCATTAGTAGAACCGAAAATAATATCATCAACATAAATTTGAACAATAAGTATATCTTGATTTTTATGCTTAATAAAGAAAGTTGTATCAGCCTTATGTTGAGTGTTAGAAAATGTATATTTATAAAAGAGAAAATCGTCATTTTACACTTCAAATCTCACTAACATCTCTAATTTTATTTATTTAAGTCCCTTGTTATTTAATTATATATGTTTTGTTTTAATTAAGTATTTTGTGTATTTTAGGGGTATCGTAGTCATTTCACAATGAACGAGATTTCAGATAGTAAAACGGACGTCATTTTTGAACTCAGGACAGTCGAAAACCTTAAGAGGAGTATAAAAGGAAAAATGGCACTGTTCACACATACGACATTATTCACATGTACGGTACTGTTCATGGATACTGTTCACGACATTGTTGTTCGGACATTCTTGTTCAAACCGTGTGCAAACTGTGTTACTATTCAAACCGCGTGGTCAAACCCGTGGTCAAACCGTGTTACTGTTCACTGATGACGTGGCGCAATCCTGTGCATCCAAACTATTTTTAATCCGATGGCATTCACTCAATGTATCTATAAAAAGGGGGCCTCCCCCCCTAATTTGATACCCCTGAATCCATTTTTGAGCCTAGTTTTCTGTAATTCCTTTTCCATCTTGTATTTTCTACGTATTTTAATAAAATTTCCATTTTACCCCTAGTTCAATAATGAGTAGCTAATTTTCTTTCAAGCTTGACTTGAAGGTGAAGTCTCAACATGTGTCATGGGCTTTATTTGGTAAATTTATTTTCTCTTCCCCTCTAATTTCTGTGGAGGTTTTGACTTTTCGTCGACAAATAATAATAATCTTGTCTAGTTACCGCCCTGGTTTTACCGGCACTCTAGTATAAGGTTATTATTATTTGGCACGATAAGCCCTTGACACCATATTGATTAGAGCGTGGTTCATGAGGTGTGGATTCCCCCCTCATGATTTAATTGGTATTAATAAGGAATATTTAGCCCATGGTGCATGTTGATACGGATCCAGATACCCAAGTGCTTTATTTCAATAGTTCCCAATTCAATTTAATTCCGCTATTCCAATTTAAATTCTAGCATCCTTTAAATCAATTTCCCCATTCTAGCATCCTTTAAATCAATTTCCCCATAAATCCAACCACCTATTTACTTAATTAATTGTACATATAATTAAAATCCACCTCCTCGTGGGATCGACACTCGTCACCGTTAATCTATTCTACAATAGATTCGTGCGCTTGCGAGTTCAACAAAATTTGCACAACAAGTTTTTGGCGCCGTTGCCAGGGAGGTAAGTATTTTAATTTGTAGAATTAATTTTTTTTGTAAATAATTTTATTATTATTATTATTATTATTATTATTATTACTATTATTTTTATTATTTTAGTTGTTTCCTTGTATTTTTTTCTTAATTAATTAAAAAAAAGTGAATTTACATTTTTAGGTAAGAATTTCTTTTTCTCTTCTTTAAATTTCTGCATTTTAATTTTCAAGTTATTCTTTTTTATAATTTTTTTACTTATCTTGTTAATTTATTTTAATTTTAGTTAATTTTACGTATTTGTTTTAGTATTTTTTTTAATAGAAAGGTTGTAACAACGCAATAAGGTTAGTATCGTAATTTCTCCTTCTTATTTATTTTTATTTATTTTGTTCTCATTTTTATTTTCTTTGCATGCATGGTCGTAGGTCATTATTACCTAATCTTGAACCTATAGACCTTGAATTAGAAAGAACACTTCGCACACACAAACACATTGCACTTAAAGAAAAAATTGAAATGGATTTACAACAACCAGAACCACAGGAGAGGCCATTTAAGGACTACTTTAGTCCCTTAGCTAATTTGAGCACATCTTGCATAAGATACCCAAATGTAGCTGCTTAGAGTTTTGAGTTAAAACCTAGTGTGTTAAATTGTCTCCCAACATTCTATGGCTTAGAAAATGAGGACCCATATAATCATCTGAATGATTTTCATACAATTTGTCAAACCTTTAAATATGAGAATTTTTCAAAAGATGATGTTAAACTTAGACTATTCCCATTTTCTTTAAAGGATAGAGCTCGTTCATGGTTCAATACATTGCCTGCTAATAGCATTACAACATGGGAACAAATGTTAACAAAATTTTTAAATAAATATTTCCTAGTACATAAAACCAATGCTATTCGCAGGGAAATTTCAGAGTTCACACAGAGAGAAGACGAGCAATTTTTCGAAGCATGGGAGCGATTCAATGGGCTACTTTTGAAGTGTCCACATCATGGGTACGAGAAATGACACTAATGCCAATACTTCTTGGAGAGATTATTGCCAAATGTGCAAGAATGGCTAATGGCAACAAGTGGAGGAGAGCTAATGTCAAAAAGTGCATCAGAGATTTGGGATTTCTTCCAGCGACAAGCGGATAATTCCCAACAACGGAGTCGATCTCTCAAGAATACTAGAAGAATTAAAGGAGTGAATGAGGTTCACATTGGCGAGTCCGGTTCGGGAATCAAAGAAGTCAAAGAGATGGTTGAAGGCCTTTCTCGACAAATAGCATCGTTGACGACTGCCAAATCAATACAGCCACATGACCATGACTCATATTCAGATCAAGCCAATGCCATAGGTGTCATGAGGAAGCCATCAAATTACAACCCATACTCCAACACATATAATCATGGATGGAGAGACCACCCCAATTTTTCATGGTCTCAGGGATTCCAACAGAATGGACCAACAGCTCCAGCTCCACCAATGCAACCAATTCCTCAAGTTCCTCAAGCCTCTCAGCCACCATTTAGATCATACAATCAGAACCAGAATTACTCTCAACCTAGACCATGAGAGGATTCATTCCAAAATTTCAAGAATGTTACTCAATCTACAATCGAGCAACAGAACCGCACCATTGATGGACTACGAAATGAGATGAGAGCAGGCTTCAACTCACAAGCCCAATCAGTTTCAAGCCTCGAGAAGATGGTGGGACAACTTGCTTCTTCAGTTCAGACTTTGGCAATAACTGTTGAGAAAGGTAAATTTCCAAGTCAACCCGTGCCTAATTCTAAAGGAGTACATGAAGCAAGTACCAGTTCACCACAACAGCATGGAGAGGTCAAAGCCGTTATGACCTTGCGAAAAGGAAAAGAAGTCGACAACAAAGTAGAGATGCCAGCGACCAAAGAAAATCAAATTGTACCTGTGAATGTTGAAGACTCACCACCGGAGGAGAAAGAAGAAACCAACCCACGAGAATATGTTCCTAAAGCTCCATTTCCTCAGAGGTTAGCTAAAGGAAAGAAGGGAAAATCCACAGGTGAGATTCTTGACGTCTTCAAACAGGTAAGTGTTAACATCCCTTTACTTGATGTAATAAAACAAGTTTCATCTTATGCCAAGTTTCTTAAAGACCTTTGCACTAAAAAGAGAAACATTCATGTTCAGAAAAAAGGCATTTTTAACTAAAAATGTTAGTTCTATACTCCAACACAAAATTCCTCTAAAATGTAAAGACCCAGGCTCCCCCACTATTTCATGTGGTATAGGCAACAACCACACAATTGAGAATGCTTTGTTAGATTTAGGAGCTAGTGTTAATCTTTTGCCTTACTCAGTATTTGTGAAACTTGGATTGGGAGAATTACACCCAACTTCAGTGGTGTTACAGCTTGCAGATCGGTCCACGAAAATACCTCGTGGTATTGTGGAGGACGTGCTTATTCAGGTAGACAAGTTTTATTTTCCTGTTGATTTCATTGTAATTGACACTCAACCAATACAGGATTCAAGGAAGTACATCCCCATTATCCTAGGCCGACCATTCTTGGCAACTGCCGATGCTCACATTCAATGCATGACTGGAAATATGTAGTTGTCCTTTGGCAACATGACCATGGAGCTCAACATCTTTAACATTGCGAAACAACCTCACAATACAGATGATGGAATTGTGGATGTGGATTTAATTGAAGCATTAGTTGATGATACTTTTCTTTCAAACCTTAGTGATGATCCTTTACAAACATGTTTAACTCACTTTGGTTTGGATTTTGATGTTGACAGATCAGTCGATGAGGTCAACGCCCTACTTGACTCAGCACCACCCATGGGCACTAATAAATGGAAGTCAAGAGTTGAACAACTAGCACCATCAGAGAAGAAAATCGTCCCATCATCAGAATCACCACCGAAACTCGAGCTCAAACCATTACCCAACACTTTGGAATATGCGTTCTTGGGAGAAGAAAGCACTCTACCGGTAATCATCTCATCATCCCTAAATGACGAGCAAAGTTGTTGGATGTTTTAAAAGAGCACAAAGGAGCATTATGATGGACCATAGCAAACATAAAATGTATAAACCCAGCAGACTGCATGCATTACATTTACCTTGATGAAAATGCTAAATCTACTAGGGAAATGCAACGTCGGTTAAATCCTAACATGAAAGAAGTTGTTAGAACAGAAGTCCTTAAGCTATTAGATGCAGGTATCATTTACCCAATTTCTGATAGTTCATGGGTCAGTCCTGTGCAAGTTGTCCCCAAAAAGTCAAAATACATGAGTTACCAATGCTGATAATGAATTGATACCCACTAGAGTGACTACAGGATGGCGTGTATGCATTGATTATAGAAAATTGAATTCTGTCACACGTAAAAACCATTTTCCTTTACTATTTATTGATCAAATGCTTGATAGATTAGCAGGCCATGAATTTTATTGCTTTCTAGATGGCTACTCAGGATACAATCAGATTCCCATAGCACTAAAAGATCAAGAGAAAACCACTTTCACTTGCCCTTTTGGTACTTTTGCATATAGGAGAATGTCATTTGGATTATGTAATGCACCTGCTACATTTCAACGTTGTATGTTAAGCATTTTTTCTGATATGGTTGAACGATTTCTTGAGGTCTTTATGGATGATTTTTCTGTCTTTGGTGACTCATTTGATCAATGTTTACATCATCTAACACAAGTTTTGCAGAGATGTATAGAGAAGAATTTGGTCTTAAATTAGGAGAAGTGCCATTTTATAGTAAATCAAGGTATTGTTCTTGGTCACATAATTTCGAGCAAAGGTATTGAGGTTGATAAAGCTAAGGTGGATCTCATTTCTAATCTTCCTCCGCCTAAATCAGTCAAAGAAGTAAGATCTTTCCTTGGGCATGCTGGTTTTTATAGACGTTTTATTAAAGATTTTAGCAAAGTTTCTAGACCTTTATGCAATCTACTTGCTAAGGATGTACCTTTTGTCTTTAATGATTCATGTCTTATGGCGTTTGAAAAACTAAAGCATTTGTTGACAACATCACCCATCATTCAGCCACCAAACTGGAACTTACCATTTGAGCTTATGTGTGATGCATCTGATTATGCAGTAGGAGCAGTATTAGGACAAAGAGTAGATCGAATTCCTCATGTTATTTACTATACTAGTATGATATTGAATGATGCACAATTGAACTATTCAACTACTGAAAAAGAAATGCTAGCAGTAGTGTTTGCATTAGAAAAATTTCAGTCTTATCTCATTGGTTGTAAAATTATTGTGTTCACAGATCATGCTGCTCTGAAATATCTTCTCACAAAGAAAGATACAAAAGCTAGATTAATTCGTTGGGTGTTGCTTTTGCAAGAGTTTGACTTGGAATTCAAAGATAAGAAAGGGACAGAAAATGTTGTGGCTGACCATCTCTCTCGTCTCCACTTCGACACAATCACAGAACCCTTAACATTAAATGAGTCATTTCCAGATGAACAATTAATGAGTGTGGAAGTATTACCGTGGTATGTTGATATAGTTAATTATCTTGTTACAGGTAAACTTCCAGAGCATTGGACCAAGCAGGACAAGGCTAAATTCTTTGCGGAAATAAAAATTTTTTTCTGGGATGACCCCTATCTGTTCAAGTATTGTGCAGATCAAATTATTAGACGATGTATCCCAGAGAATGAATTTTAGAACATTTTTTCATTCTGCCATGAACAAGCTTGTGGAGGCCATTTCAGCGCTAAGAAAACAGCGACTAAAGTTCTACAATGTGGTTTCTATTGGCCAACTATATTTCGAGATGCTTACACCTTTTGTTCTTCATGTGATAGGTGTCAACGAATGGGGAGCATTACACGAAGGAGTATGATGCCACTAAATCCAATTTTAGTGGTTGAGATTTTTGATGTATGGGGTATCGACTTCATGGGACCCTTTCCCGTTTCTTTTGGCCATCAATACATTTTGGTTGCTGTTGACTACGTTTCGAAATGGGTAGAGGTAATTCCATGCAGAACCAATGATCATAAAGTGGTGATAGGGTTTTTGAAGAGCAACATTGTTTCACGCTTTGGATTCCCTCGAGCAATAATCAGTGATGGTGGTGCCCACTTTTGCAATAAATCATTCAAAGCACTTTTGACAAAGTACTCCATCACTCATAAAGTGGCGACTCCGTATCATCCGCAAATCAGTGGCCAAGTTGAGATCTCCAATCGAGAAATAAAGCACATCTTAGAAAAGACCGTGAGGCCAGACAGAAAAGATTGGTCATTAAGACTTGATGACGCGTTATGGGCATATAGAACGGCGTTCAAAACCCCAATTGGGATGTCACCCTACAGGCTAGTGTATGGAAAAGCTTGCCACCTACCTGTGGAACTCGAGCATCGTGCGTACTGGGCCATCAAGAAATTCAATTTTGACATGCAGCAAGCTGGCTCAGAAAGACGATTACAGCTGGCAGAACTTGAAGAAATTCGCAATGATGCATACGAAAATGCCAAGGTTTACAAGCAACGTATGAAAGTCTTTCATGATAAGCAGATTATGAGAAAATCTTTCACTCCAGGTTAGAAAGTACTTTTATTCAATTCGCGTTTGCACCTATTCCCAGGTAAGCTATGTTCTCGATGGTCTGGCCCCTTCATTGTTCATACTGTTTTTCCACATGGGGCAATTGAAATTAAGGACCCAAAGAACGGTGTCACGTTTAAAGTTAATGGTCAAAGATTAAAGCCATATCTAGAGTATCAACCATATGGAGAGGACACCGAAATAAATTTGAGTGACCCACCAGATTTGAATTGAGATTTTTCTTTTTGGTGATTTGATTTATTTATTTATTTATTCTTCTGCTAATTAAAATCATTTGTGCATAAGTGTGTTTGTTTAACCATTAAGTTTTCTTTTATCACCTTTAATCATGAGACAGTTCCTCTTGAACATCCTTAGACGACATCAACGTGTCCAATCTCATCTCAGAGGCCAGATACGATTTTGTAAAACACATCGTATTTGGAAGCTACAACCACCGGAGTTAATATCCCACGTTGAGGATTTAGAAAGCCAACTCAGAGACATTGAGAGAAGTGTCTACAACATCCAGTTGGAGCTTGAGGTAAATTCCATAAGAGGACGATTGTGATTTTCTTTGTGTGTTTTAGGTTTGTTACTCTGTTTGTGTGTTTTAGTTTGTCACCCCGGTCAAGTGGCGGATAACGGTACTCCATGACAATCAAGTCGGTTACTCTAGTTTCCCACAATTACTGATCTTCTGAGGCGAAGGTATGGATAGAAACGAGATCTTAGCAAAGCTTCATAGTCGATTCCCTTCACTTCCTCAGAATGCCCTCCTCACAATCTATAAAGCTCGATCCGAACGCATGCGATTGCTCATGAGGAATAACATACCTGCTGATATTCGTTGGTTAATCGAAGCTAAAGTACGAACGGCAGGCGAGTTACCTCCCAAATTTATTGCATACATGCCTGGTTGTGGTAAAAGAAATTACGAACGAAAGCGAAGAGCTCGAAAAATTTCGATTGCTCAATTCATTAGGGATGGCTTGAATAAGGAGTCATTGGATGATATCCTTTTGTCTCTTGAAACGCATCCCAGTGGATATGTGCAAGGAGCGATTCTCCAGTTATGGCCATCATTTCAGAAAGAGCATGCACGATACGGTCTCGGGAATCTGACTATAAACGACCCTGTTTGCCAGTTTATAAGAAAACTGGATGGGAAGCCTATCCTCGACCCATAGAGGGCGTTGAAGCCGTTTCTGGACGTAAAACCAGAGGAAGATGTGAGCCACAGTCGCAACTACCTGTAAATATCTTTTTACTTTACTGTTGTTTTTTTTGACTGTTGTTTTACCATTTGCATTATTGTCTTTAATAATTTTATATTTGTCATTACTTGCTTTTCCTTTTTACTGTTTCCTTTTTGACTCTCAAGCCATGTGCATTACACGATTAATTGACATAGACATGATACCTCATTCACAGCTGTGACCCACTGCCGTCAAGATCCTTAAATATGATTCTTTTCATTTGCACTCACAAATTGTTTTTGAGAATTATCCTAATGGCAGCTACTCCCAATAAACAATTCAAGAACATTTGTGTGCTTTCTGGATTTAACTATGGCAAATATAAAGAGTTCTTTGAGTCAGCCATTGATCTTGGTCGAAACATAGCAGAGAGAAAATTACACTTGGTGTACGGCGGAGGTGACCGAGGGTTATCAAAATTGGTCTCAGAAGCTGCTTTTGTCAGAGGAAGTCAAGTGTTAGGCATCATACCACAAACCCTAAAACCTTTAGGCTGTTTGTCTGACTCACCGACTGGAGAAGAGTTAGTTGTCTCAGGTATGCAAGAAAGAATAACCGAAATGCTTAATCATGCTGATGCTTTTATTTTCTTACCAGGAGATCTTGCAACTCTAGAGGCACTTATCACTTTAACATCTTGGGCCCATCTGCACATTCATCAGAAACCCATCGGTTTGTTAAATGTCAATAATTTTTATGATGGCTTTATCGCATTTCTTAACCATGCAATAAAAAACTACTTCATTCCCTCTACGGTGAAAAAGCTTTTTATTTGTGTTCACACTGCTAATGAGCTACTTGATCTATTACAAGCTTATCGACCATAGCCAGATCCCAAGACCTTGGTGTTGGAGTGTACAAATAACGATGGTAACAATAGCAGCAGTAAGAAGTACAAATTAGATTTAAATCTCTGACTATAAATATTTTATTCTGTGTTGCACCACCCAGGTGATGTCTTCTAAACTCTACTTCTTTCCTTTAAAACATTAAGGACAATGTTTAGTTCTGGTTGGGAGGAGGGGATAGTTGACAATTGTGGAATATTGGATAAGTTTTTACTAATTTTTTGTTGTAGAAACTAACTGTTGCTAACTTTTTGTGTTGAAGATGGCTGAATATGGAGTGTAGTTACTCTAAAAACGCATCTTCTTAGTTAAAAAAAAAAGAAAAAAAATAATAAAAAAAAATTTCTTATTTTTCGTGTGATCTTTCTAACTTTTTCTTTTCGACTTCTCCTTTATAAATATGCATTTTCAAATTTTTGAGTCAAAGATGGCTGAATATAGAGTGTAGTGCCTCTAGAAATGCATCTTCTTCTTTAAAAAAAAATCATTTTCTTTTTCTATCATTTTAAGTGTAACTTTTCCAATTAGTTTTTCTGCATCACTTTCACATTTCTGCATGCATATTTTCCTTTCATGTTTAGAATAGGTTGGGGGGTAGAATGTTGTTTAAAAAAAAAAATAGTGTGATTTTGTTTTTATTTTTGGATGACATGTTGACTTTCGAATTTTAGTATTTGTATTATCTTTGGTCTTGAGTGATGTTACACTATGTTTGCTACTGTACATGTTGATGTCGGAGATAAATTTGAGTTGCTTGAAAGAATTGACATATCATAATGAATAACAAGTGAGCTTTTGAGCCTATTATTTTTCTTGGAGAATAACCCTTTTTGCCCATCTTTCATACAACTTAGCAGTTTACTATTTTATATACGATCTCTATATTCTTTTGAATCAACCCTCTAAAAAAAATATTGCTTTAAAAAAAAAAGAGAAAAAGTTATTGTTACATCTGAATGTCCATTTAATTAATAGCTATGGAGGATTATCTAGAGCCCTAAAAGATGATGGAAAGGTCATCTTTGACCCGTTTGAGCCGTTCTAGCCATCCCTTATGTGAAATATCCATAGTTAGCCCTTTTGAGCCTTTTATTAAAAAAAAAACGTTTCTTTGTCAACTTATCGTCTTGACCCACTCCAATTTAGAGTATTAACTGATATCTTACAAGTTCCATCACCTATCCATGTTTGAGAAAAATATAAATAATTGTTTTGTTTAGTAAAGTTGTGCAGTACCGAAAAAAAAAGAAAAAAAAAGAGAAAAAAAAGAAAAAATTCTCTAAAAAAAAAAGAGAGATATAATACATTAATAAATAAGTGAAATGCACTTTTTAGTTTCCAAAAAAAATATTATTTTTCTCAAACATATATTTTGTTTTCTCTATTTTCCTTTCTTTGTTAACCATGTCCCTAGCCCACCTTATATCCTAATAAAAGTCCTTCTTGATTTTAGGGAACTATAGTCTGAAGTAGAAGCTAGTTATATGGGCTGAAAGGATGTAGTGGTGCATAAAAAAAAAGAAAAAAAAAGAAAAAAAAGTAAATAAATTGGGTTGATTAGCATTTTGTTTGACTTGAGATCGTGTTATTTCTAAGTTGTGGGCATATTCTTTTCATCTTGGTGAGAGTGTGTGATATTATTTCTTTACTATCTTCACTCCATTTATCATTCATTGAAGTGACAATTTTTATTGGGTTTAATTTTCTTGTGAGAGTGCCACTATTACCGGTGAGATTTTGGGGTTTGACATGTCATTTTTGAAAGTAGTTGTATTTACTTGGTTGATTCATATGGATGGTTGATGTGGGTGTGATGTTTCTTTAGACTGGAGATAATGCTTATACTTTTATTTGATTGCTATCATTAGTCTGATTGAATAAACAAGTTTATTTAAAAAAAAAAATTTGGGTTTGAATTTTATTTTCACTTTATTTGCTAGGGACTAGCAATAAGCTAGTTGGGGGGTGTGTTGAGTGTTAGAAAGTGTATATTTATAAAGGAGAAAATCGTCATTTTACACTTCAAGTCTCACTAACATCTCTAATTTTATTTATTTAAGTCCCTTGTTATTTAATTATATATGTTTTGTTTTAATTAAGTATTTTGTGTATTTTAGGGGTATCATGGTCATTTCACAATGAACGAGATTTCGGATAGTAAAACGGACGTCACTTTTGAGCTCAGGACAGTTAAAAACATTCAGAGGAGCATAAAAGGAAAAATGGCACTGTTCACACGCATTTTAACTATTCACATGTACGTCGTGTTCATCGACATCGCTTCACGACACTTTGTTCGCACAGCGTTCGCTCAAACCGTGTGCAAACCGTGTTACTGTTCAAACCGCGTGGTCAAACTGTGTTACTGTTCACTGATGATGTGGCGCAATCTTGTGGATCCAAACTATTTTTAATCCGATGGCCATGATTCACTTAATGTATCTATAAAAAGGGGGCCTCCCCCCTAATTTAATACCCCTGAATCCATTTTTGAGCTTAGTTTTCTATAATTCCTTTCTCATCTTGTATTTTCTACGTATTTTAATAAAATTCCTATTTTACCCCTAGTTCAATAATGAGTAGCTAATTTTCTTTCAAACTTGGGTTGAAGATGAAGTCTCAACATGTGTCATGGGCTTTATTTGGTAAATTTATTTTCTCTTCCCCTCTAATTTCTGTGGAGGTTTTGACTTTTAAATCGACAAATAATAATAATCTTGTCTAGTTACATGCCCGATTTTACCTAAGCACCCTAGTATAAGGTTATTATTATTTGGCACGATAAGCCCTTGACACCATATTGATTAGAGCGTGGTTCATGAGGTGTGGATTCCCCCCTCATGATTTAATTGGTATTAATAAGGAATATTTAGCCCATGGTGCATGTTGATACGGATCCAGATACCCAAGTGCTTTATTTCAATAGTTCCCAATTCAATTAATTCCGCTATTCCAATTTAAATTCTAGCATCCTTTAAATCAATTTCTCCATTCTAGCATCCTTTAAATCAATTTCCCCATAAATCCAACCACCTATTTACTTAATTAATTGTACATATAATTAAAATCCACCTCCTCGTGGGATCGACACTCGTCACCGTTAATTTATTCTACAATAGATTCGTGCGCTTGCGAGTTTAACAAAATTTGCACAACACCTTATCTATTGAAAAACCATTGTCCAGGAAGAAATTTTTAAGCCTATTATACCAATTTTTTAGGAAATGTTTAAGCCTATTATATTTTTATGCTTGTTTTAAACTATACAATACTTTTGTAAACTTATAAATATGATATGGAAATTTCTCATTTTCAAAACCATGGAGTGTTTCACATAAATTTTCTCCATAATGTAACCATTTAAAAATGCACTCTTGACTTTCATTTGATATAACATGAAATCTTTATGACATGCAAATGCTAATAGCATCCTAAAAGATTCCAATCTAACTACTGGTGCAAAAGTTTCATCAAAATCAATTCCTTCTTCTTGATTGTAACCTTAAGCCACTAATCTAGCTTTATTCCTTACAGCCATACAGAATTCATCCATTTTATTCCAAAATACCCATTTAGTGCCTATAATGGATAGATGCTCCAGTTTAGAAACTAATTTCCACACATTGTTTCTCTCAAATTGATTTAATTCGTCTTGCATTGCCATTATCCAAAATTCATCGTTTTCCGCATCCGAAAAGGATTTTAGTTTAATTTGAGATATGAATGCAGCATATTCACAAGTATTTCTAAATTATGACCTAATAGTTACTCCTCTTGAAGGATCACCTAAAATTAGTTCTTTTGGATGAGAAGAGACATACCTCCACTTCTTGGGAAGTATTTGAGAAATACCTTGTTATTGCTCCATATTTGTTTCTTCTTCTTGTCTATCCTCTTGATTTTCATCTGGTGCATTCTCTTACTTATCTTTTGATGATTCTTCTTGTAACTCTTCATCTACATCATCATTAACAACAACTTTCTCCGTAGAAAAGGGGTTAGATTCATCAAACATAACATGTATTCACTCTTCAACAACCATTGTTATTTTTTTATACACTCTATAAGCTTTGCTTGTATTTGAATAACCAAGAAAGATGCCAACATTAGATTTTAGATCAAATTTACTAAAATTATCTTTTGTATTAAAAATAAAACATTTGCATTCAAAAACTATGAAATAATTAATTTTGGGTTTTCTTTTTTTCCAATGCTCATAGGGAGTTTTATTAAGATAAGGTCTAATTAACACATAATTTAAAACATAACAAGCGGTGTTGACAGCTTGTTATGTTTTAAATTGTGTGTTAATTAGACCTTATCTTAATAAAACTCCCTATGAGCATTTTCATTCAACATGCATTTTAACAACTCCATTTTTTTTAGAGTTCTCGGTAAAGAGAATTGATGCACAATGCCAAAATTATTGCAAAAGGTCTCAAATGCATGATTTTCAAATTCTCCACTGTGATTATTTCTAATACAAGAAATAGCATATCCCTTTTTTCAGTTTGAACCGCCTTTTACAAAAAAACTCTAAATGCATCCAAGGCATCATCCTTATTAGCTAAGAACAGTATCCTCCATAATCCTTTTTTTCATTTTGAACTTTTTTTTACAGAAAACTCTAAATGCATCAAAGGCATCATCCTTATTAGCTAAGAACAATACCTTCTACAATCATAAATGCATAATATTTGCCACTCAAACTAGCATATATAGAAGGTCCAAACAAATCCATGTGAAGTAATTGAAGTGGTTTTAAAGTTGAGGCATGGTTCTTTGAAAAATGTTTTGATTTGTTTTCCAAATTGGCATGCTTCACAAATTCTATCTTTTTGAAAACCAATTTTTGGAAGACCTTTAACTAAATCATTTTTCAATGTGATAAATAAGTTATAGTTTTCTTGGTTATGAAATTAGCAGTAGTTTTTGCTACTATTGTGCTGTTAAAACTATGGGTGGTTAATTTGGTTATTGAACCATTTGGTTATTGAATGTTGAATGTTGGATGGAGCCTACTGGCATTTGTTAAATGGAGAGTATTATGTTTTATGTCCAAAATTTATTTCATAATTATTGTTGAAATTTGTTGTTGATTAGGTTTAATTTCAACTATTGGTAATTATAATAATGAAAATTTTATTAATTTTTAAATTTTTATAAGAAATATTGACACCAATACTAATATTCATAAATCAAAACATAGATGATACAAGAGCATCAAAACTTACTTCATATCATAGAGTCATTATCTGCATGATTGTATAGAATCATAATGATTTTGATATTAAGGGATCATAAATTGTTGGATATGTAACATAAAAATCTATTGATATTTAATGGTCAGTATTTCTTTGATACTAAAGTGCTCCGAAATCCCTGACATTAAAAAAAAACGTCAGTTAATTTATTGCACTGTGATCAATGACACTAAATCCAATGTTAGTAAAGAACATTACTAACACCAAAATAGCATTAGAAAAGGTTGTTATATGTACTTTCCCGACCACATTCATCGGATGAGGAAAGATAATATGACAATAGCTAGGATATGGTTTCTTGATTGTAACTATGAATAAACTGCGCATGTGTTGTCCTCTTAGTATATCTTAATGAGACACAGGTTTGGGTACATCCTCTTATAAAATGGTCTTTTCACCAACAAGGTAAGATTCATGAAATTACTGGCATAAAAACAAAGAACTAAGAACTCTTTTCTTTTCCTAAATTGTTATTTCGACAACTTTCAATTCCTAACTTAAGCATCAAAGGGTTTTCACTGATAACAACATCGGCACTCTTACGATTTATTTGTTTTGTAGGTAAAAAAGCATGATTTCAAAAGTCGAAATCTCTTTGATACAAGATGTCAATAGGACTCGATTTTTTTTAACCTAACCCTTATAACATATGAATATTTTGTGTCAACAAAGGCTGTTTTCTACTAGCGTATGGCAATAACGTGGAAATGAGCAAGGCATATGACATAATTGAATGGCAGTTTTTTTTTTTTAAAAAAACAATGTAGAGCTTGGCTTCTCAAATAAGTGAGTGAATTTGACAATGAGATGCATCACTACTGCTTTTTAAGTGATAATCAACTTGAGAAAGGCTTGAGACAGGGCTATCCTCTGGCCTCATATCTCTCCATTATGTGTGAAGAAACATTTTCAAGTTTATTGTGGCAGGCAGAAAGGCAGTAACTAATTCGAGGACTGAGATTTACAAAGGATGCTACAATATCCTATTTACTTTTTACAGATGACAGCCTTGTCTTTACAAAAGCATAAGTGGTTGATTGAATGCATTTAAAGGATATATTTGATTATTATGCAAGGGCATCATGGTAGATTTTCAATTTCGAGAAATCATCCATGTTCTTTAGTGACAATATTCCAAATGGACATATTATAGCAATATAGAGTATCTTCAAGCTTAATATGGTGTTTAAATATGAAAAATACTTAGGCCTAACATCTATGATAGAAAAGAAGAGGATGAGCTTCTTTAATGATGTCAAACTTAATATTCAAGGTAAGTTTCTTGCTGACAACTCAAGATGTTTTTAAGTGAAGGCAAGGAAATTCTTATTAAGGCAGTAGCCCAAGCTGTACCAGCATACGCCAAGAAGGTATTCAAAATTTCAAAGGGCTTATATGATGATATCGAAGGAGCTATTATGAAGTTTTGGTAAGGATCAAAAGAAGATAAGCATAGTATTCACTGGACAAGGTAGAACAAGCTAACCAATACAAAAAGTAGAGAAAGACTAGGGTTTAAGTATTTTATTAGCTTCAATCAAGTATTAATGGCTAAGTAAGGATGGAGACTACTTCAGTTTCCAAATTCTCTAGTATCTTGAGTGTTGTAAGCAATATATTACAAAATCTCCATTTTTTGGAATGCAAGTGTTGGCTCCAATCCATTCTTCATATAGAGAACCATCATATGGGGAAGGACAGTTATAAAAAAAAAAAGGAGTCAAGCAGCGGACAGGAAATAGTAAAGAGATCTTTACATATAAGTTTGACTATCTATCAAGGCCAAACACATTCAAACTAGTCGCATGTTAAAACTATAGTGGCTGATGTAACTAATGTTGAAAATCAATGAGATGCAAACATGCTTAATCAGCATTTATGCTTGAAGATGCAGAAATAATCCTCAAAATGCTATTACCAAGAAGATGAAGTGATGTAGCATTATGACAAAAGACAAGAGTACACAATGAAAAATGGCTGCCATCCAGCTCTAAAGATCAAATTTCCAAATGTTTCTAGCAACTCTAAATAATAGAATGCTTTTTGGTCACCTAAGTTACCTATAAATATCAAGATCTTCATGTAGCGGGCAACAAAGAATCTACTGCCAACTGCTGAAAACCTATAGCAAAAAGAAAAAAAAAAGATTTTGCAAGAGCTTATTTGTTAGAGGCGTAGAAAGACTGTGGAAACCATAAACTATACTTTTTTTTTACTGTAAAGTAGTAAAAAGGATTGGGATTCAAGCTCATTTAACAATTACAAGCCTTAATGCTCCAATTCAAGAAATTCCTAGCATTATCCAAAACATGTTCAACCATCTGAGGACAACTAATATTGAGCTCATGGTGTATTGTTTAGTCATATGGTATGCAAGAAACAGATTTATTTTTAAAGATAAGAAGATAAATCCAAGGATCTTAATAGCTAAGGTAGAATTAGTATTGGAAGCATATTAAAGCGTGAGAAAAAGTAGGACCAACACAGATTGTCAATGCCAAAAATAAGAAGCAAGAGAAGTGGATCCCCCTCCTAGAAATGTCCTTAAAATCAATGTTGATGAAGCTACTAGCAACACGTACTAAATGACAGGTTTAATAGTCGTTATAATAAAATTCAAATGGCAAGGTAGTATTTACTAGTATCAAATAGAGAAATGTCAGTTTTACAGAAGTTGAACCTATAAAGTGAGGATTATATGTTAGAAATGGTAGGAATGTAAGGTTTTAGTTAAACTACTGGGTCACGCGAGATAAGCCACTATTTTTTTTCGTTGTAGGTTTTATTCCTAATGAGATGTTAATGGAGCTGATTATTAATTTTATTGAGAGTAATGGTAGTTGGAAATGGGCCTCAAAATTGTGTTTTAATTATTCTGAGAATTGAAGCGATACAACCTCCAAGGGAAGAAATGAGAGAGGATCTTATAATTTGGGTTGGTTCAAAGAGGGGTGATTTCTTAGTGGCAAATTCGATTTGGGATCTAGCTTGGAATTGGAAAGGTCCTTGTGTCAGAACTTTTATTTTGCTTGTAATTCATGACAGGTTGAAGACTAAAGCTAAAGTCTTGAAGACACATATTCCAATTGATGATATTTGTCATAGATACAGGATTGTGAGTGAAATTAGTATACATTTCCTTCAGGATTGTTTTGTAGCCAAACGGCTTTTGAACCATCTTATTCCTGCTAATTTCTGTCACTCTTTTTATTCGTTGAACAACTCTTGTTTAGATAGTGGACTACAATGGTCTTGCTTTTTTGGGATTACTATATGGAGACTTTGGTTTTGGAGAAATCAATCCCATTTCAAGAGTCACTCTTTTGATATTAAGAGCACGCTCCAGGACATGATCACATTAAAATGAATAAATGTTTTGGATGGCAACCCCTTATTTGGCCTTGGTGTAAACTGAACACAAATGGATCTGTTTCTAGAAATGACTTTTCGAGTGCAGGTGGTGTTGTTCATGACTCCAATGGTAATTAGATTTGTGGTTTTGTGATTAATATTGGCATTTGCTCGATTACAACTAATAAGCTATAGGTTTTTGTATCATGATCTTCTTCTAGCTTGGCAAAGTGGGATTCAGTGGCTGCTGGTAGAGTTTGACAATTTGTGCATTGTACAAATGGTAAACATCAATTCGATGCCACTAATAAGCACACCCAGTTGACTAATTCAATTAATGAACTCTTTAAGAGAATTTGGCAAGTCACTATTAATCATATTTACCGAGAAGCGAATTTTGTTGCAGATTTCCTTCCTAGTAATGCTATATCTCTTCCCATTGGCTGTCATGTTTTGAACAGCTATCTTGCTAGTGTTGCTCAATTTCTTTTATAGCATATGTATGGGGTAATTTTTCCCCGTCCTGTGTTCTCTTAGCTTTCTGTTGAGCCCATTTTTTACCCAAAAAAAAGAATAAAAATTTATAACTGAAGAAACAAAGCATACATATTCCAAATGTTGGGCAATTGAAAATTATTGTAATATATGGACTCGACCCATTTGATAAGAACATTTCATAAAAAAATGAAAAAATGGATATAGGCATTTTTCATGAAGGGGGTGTTGACATAGTTATTTTTCTTCTGACACTGCCATATTAATACAAATTATACAATAAGATTTCGGCTACCCATTTCAAACAACCATCAATGCCAACAATGGTGTAAAATCTTATGTGCAGCTATTGAAAATACAAATTCATCAAATTATCACTTAAATAACATATAGGGTTATTATAGTTCATTGTTTCAGGAATTATATGGACTCGACCATTTAATAAGTTCATAAATAAATGAAAAAAGTGGGCATAGGCACGTTTTGCCAAGAAGGTGTACACATAGTTCATTTTTATCCGAATGCCGACAGATTAATACATATTATAAAATACGGTTTCAGCTACCTATTTCAAATAACTAGCAATACCAACAATGGCATAAAATCTCATGCATAGCTATTGAAAATACATATTGATCCAATTATCACTTAAATAACATATAAGGTTATTATCATTGGTAAGAAATAATATTATCTATCATTTTACAACTAAAACTTTTATCTTACTATTTTTTATTAACATCATCAGTTGACAAGCAAAATATTAATAATATTACTATCTTACTTTTTTTCATTAATACTAATAGTTGACAAATAAAATATCAATATTTGAAGTGAAAATTAAAAAAAATCAGTGTAAAGAAAAAAAAATAAGATTCTTCTCTTCCTCATTGTCTTCATTTTTATCCTCATTCTCCTCCTTCTTTCTTCTCCTTCTCATTCTCCTCTTTCTCCTTTTCCTCTCCTTATTGTCTTCCTCTTTATCCTCCACCATATCCTCCTCTTTCTCCTCATTCTCCTCTTTCTTTCTTCTCTTCCTCATTCTCCTCTTTCTCCTTCTTCTTCTTCTACTCCTTCTTCTCCTTCTCCTTTTGTTACTGTTTCCTCCTTTTTTTCTTATTTTTATGTTCCTTTTTTGCCCTTTTCTTCTTATTTTTACTATTTTTCTCATTCTTCTCTTTCTCCTTATATTTCTCATTCTCTTTTATTTTCTTCTCGTCCTTTTCTCGTTCTCTTTATACATCTTCTTCTCATTCTTCTCCTCCTACTTGTTCTCATTCTCTTTCTCCATCTTCTTCTTCTCTTTATTCTTTTTTTTTCTCCTTTTACTTCTTTTTCTTTTCCTTCCGCTTCTGCTCTTTCTTCTCATTCTTTTCGTCATTTTTCTCATTTTCTCTTTTTTCTTTTTCTTTTCCTTCATATTCATCTTCTTCTTTTTTTCATCTTCTTTCTTCTTTTTTTTCTTTTTCTTCTCTATTTTCTTCTTATTTTTCTGTTTTTCCTTCTTTTGCTTCCCTTATTCCTTCTCTATCTTTTCCTTCTTCATCTGCCTCTCCTTCCCCTTCTGTTGTTTTCCTGTCATTTTCTTTCATCTACTTCTTTAACTCTTTTTGCTTCTCTTCCTTCTCCTTCTCATTTTCCTTCCATCATCGTCTTTTTCTGTCAACTCCTCCTTCTCTTTCTATTTCTTCTCTTCCTTCTCTTTTTTCTTTCTTTTTTTCCTTCTTATTTTTCTCCTCCTCACTGCCCTCTATTTTCTTCCTCTTCTTCTTCTTCTTCTTCTTCTTCTTCTTCTTCTTCTTCTTCTTCTTGTCCTTCTCTTCTTCTTTTTCTTGTCATTCTCTTCTTCTTTTTCTTTTTCTTCTTGTTTTTTCTCTTTCACACTCTTTTTTTCCTCATTTTTCTTCCTCTTCTTTTTCTTCCCCATCGCCTTCTACTTCTCTTCCTTCATCTCTTTTTGTTTCTCCTTTTTCATTCATTTTTCATTCTCCTCCTCGATATCTTTCTTCTTCTCCCTCTCCTTCTTCGTCTTATTCTTCCGTTTTCTTCTCCTTTTTTTTACTTCTTCTTTTTCTTTTTCTTTTTATTCTTCTCCTTCTCTTTCTTGTCCTTCTTTGTCCCATCATTCTTCTTCTTCTTCTTCTTCTTCTCCTCCTCCTTATTTTTCTTGTTCTTTATCTCTTTTTTCTCCTTCTTCCCCTTATGTTTTTCCTTGTTCTTCTTCTTCTTTTAATTCTTTTCCTTCTTCTTCTTCTTCATCTCTTTCTTTTTTTTCTTCTACTTCTCTTTCTTCTCATTCTGTTTTTTCTCCTTTTTCTCTTCTCCTAATTCTGCTTCTTATTCTCTTCTTCTTTCTACTACTTCTTTTTTTCTTTCTCTTTTTTCCTTCTTCTTTTTTTTTTCTTTTTTTTTCTTGTTCTTCTTATTCTTTTTTTACTCCTTCTCCTCCTTCTTCTTCTACTTCACCTTTTTTTTATTTAAGGGATAATTTAATCTTTAAAATTTGAAAATATATTATTTAGAGGCAAATTTGAGATGTTGATTTGGACCAACAAATTAATGACATGTTGCCAAAGAAATGTCAGAGAAAAAGAAAGTCACTTTTTTTTTATCAAATGATAAGATAGCTCTCAAAAGTCATAAGATAAACTCCTTAAAAAAAGGATAGTTTCGATACATTCAAAAGCGAGGGGTATTATCAAAACCTAAATTTGGTTTTGATAATACATGCCATCATAAGAAAGAATAAAATATTTCTCTTTCAGGCTAAAGAAACAAAGCCAATAAGAGTAGAGATTCCTTAAGCAAAGTAATGAGAGGAAGCTATATCGACTGTCATCTGCTGCTACTTGAACAACAATAAGTTTAACAACCCTAAGGCGTGCTCTAATATAAAGCTCAATAATTTTTCAAAATGGATAATATCTTTTTTTCATTTAAAAAATAAGTTTATCTTCTTCAACCTAAAAGCTACATCATTGCCAAAGCTTCAAGGTTCCTTGTACCTTAAGGCCTTCACTTTATTGCCCAAAATCTTACTTGAGCTTCGTAGTGTGATCACTGGCTATCGTCGGCTCAACCTTTAATCTCAGCTTACTCTACTTTGCAGGTTAACAAAGCTTAAAGGGTTTAATCTTTATTTCTATCCTGTTTTCATCCCCTTCTCAAACTTCTTAACTCGCACAGTTATCCTTTAACGTACCTCAAATTTACCAAGGTAGCTTTACTCTCTTTTAACAAATTTTATTATCTTAATCTTCATTAAAATTCAATTAACATATATATAAAATTTTATCTTGATTTTGATTTTAAGGTCACTTTTGCCCCCATAATATCAGCATGACATTAGCGTTGGACTAATAGTATTAATGAAAATATGGTAAAATGAAAGATTTTACAAATATTCAATAGTAAAATGATAGACACCAATAATTTTATAATTATTTGATATTTTACAATTCTTTAGTAGTTAAATGATAATAACTTTAACATATATGATGATTCCATTCAATGTTTAATGCAATCTATCTACGGAGAAATGTTGCATTTCTACAATTTAAAATGCACTATCCAAAAGGGTACTGCTCAATTCCCTTGACAATTTCACTTTCCAATAAATCATTAATAATAAATAAAAGAGTTATAAGATGAAGCCGAAATGGTATCAAGAATGACCACTTTTTGGATGAAATCAATCATATATTATCCAACTTAATAAATGATTTATCATTTGCATTTGGCTTTTATGATTGGCATCTTATATTCACTAACTTTTATTTATCTCTGTATAAGGGGTATTATACCTAAAGGCACACATATGGTGAAGAAATTGGCCTTTTCCACTACACGTTTGTCTAGCCGGCGTGATTGGACTACAAAAAAATAACTCGGATGTGATGATCTATGACTGCAAAATTGGGAGTCATGAAAGACACTAAACTTTGTCACCACACCACATCAAAAACTATTTTTTTAAAGCATTTGATCCTTTTTTAGACAACAAGAAATCAATCACAAAAAATGCTATAAAAAAAGGTTTTAGGTTGTTGCCCCTCACTCCTCAAAGTCATAGCGTCCCGTGTCAAGGAATTAAGTGCTTTCCGCCGAAGCCAAGAGCTAAAGTTTGTTGGACTTTAAAGTTTAAAAATTTCCCAAACAATAATTTTTTGTATGACTTATTCCATTATTCATCATGTTCATTTGACCATTTCATTTTCTTTTCTTTCTACTTCACTGTCTCAACTGCACTATCTGCTTTCATCATTTTTGTTATCTTCGTAATTAAATCTAGTAATTACATATTCTCTTTTATTTAATTATCCTTTCAAGTCCGAATTTGAATAATTTGAATACCTCAAATTTGACTTTGAATCAATTTTGAAGACCTAAAATCAATTGCATTGTTGGAATGAAGTTACGGTGCCTTTGGTTTCAATTTTTATTTTCATTTCTACTTGTATGACTTATTTAATTAACAAAGCTTTTTCATAATCAATTTAGATTCATGGGATTTGAAGGAAAATTGGTTTTCACACAACTTTTTTTTTTCCTCTCCAATTTCTGCTTAATTGTAAATAAGGGAGCATTTGGGATTGAGGTTGGGTAGCTGTAACTTAAAAGATATAATATTAAAGTATTTGGTAAACATTAATTGCTGTAACTTAGAAGGTATATTGATATGGTTTCTTACTTGTGTCATGGAAAATCTTATATCTTTAATAATCTTGTCAAAATTATTATATAAATTTATATTTACTACAAATTATCAACTTTTGTTTTATAGTTACAACTTTTTTTTAACAGTAGTTATAGCTTTAAAGTTACAGTACCTCAATCACAAACAAGACATAAATTTACCATTTAGCTTCTTAGTTTGTTGATTAAATGCATCATTGATAGGATTTTAGATGTTTTTCTACTGCATGCAGAGAGCTGATCAATGTTTAATAGTTTGACTTACTGTTTAGAATAATTTTAGCTACCAATTTAGTTTTTAATGGTTATTTGTCTAAATTTGCTTTAATTTTATGTTCGAAACTTCTGCTATGATTAGCTGAACTTGGGTCTTAGTTCCATTTGTTAATTAACTGTGTTGTTTCCATTTCCAGGCCCATCAAAGGAAGCCCATGCATGCTCGTGCTCGTGTCGTGCCGTGCCGTGCCCACTATTCATTTCATGCCGTGCGTGCGGTGCCAGCTCAGCAAATGTGTCGTGCCCCCACGTGCTAGTGCTCGTGCGCTGTCGTGCCCACACATGCCGTGGAAAAATAGCCCACTAAGCTTTTTCCTGTTTTATTTTTTTAAAAGCTCTTGCCAAGTTGTTGTCTTATTTTTTTCAATCTTATTTACTTTTTTTGGATCCATGTGCCTTTATTTAAATTTAATAGAATAAAAAATTTAAAATTCAAGTCAATATTCAATAATAATAAATTAATAATAATAAGAGAATATAATATTATTTGCTAAGTTTGACTCTATGGTATTAGGATTCTTTTTTAGTAAAAAAAAAGAATTCTTTTTTAGTAAAAAAAAAGAATTCTTTTTTAGTACTTAACAACAACAATAATAATAATTTTTAAGAGTTAACTTAATTGTTAACTTTGAATTACGTAAAATCATATATCATAGTTTATAATAATATTAATACATATTTATAAAATCATGATATTTATAATTTTATTTATTAAAATCATGATATCAATTATAATTTTTTTGAAATTAAGAATTAAATAACTCGAGCCAATAAAATATATTAAAAGATTTAATTTCAAGTTATTTATAAAATCATAAAATTTTAAATTTACTTTTATTAAAAAATAAAACGTACTTTTTCACGTGCTGTACTTTGTCCCATATCTAATCGTGCCGTACTTTTAAGGCCCACGTGCCTAAAATCTAAGCCCGGACGGCCCACGTGCATGTCGTGCCGTGACGTACTGTACGGACACGTGCCGTGCTGTGACGTGCCTCATGCCATCCGGCTCATTGGCCACCTCTAATTATAATGTTTGATAGTTATTTAATTAATTTTTCTATCTATTGAATATTAACAAAATTTCAGTTTCTAAGAGAAAAGTGAGGTTGTTTGTGCATTTTACTTTGTAGGTGGCTTGCAATATGTGATTTTATCTATAAATACAACTTGCTCTTCACTTGTAGGTTCTTACAAATATAGCTTTTGTAAATTATATGACATTCAATTACAGGTGCTAGTTGAAATAAATTGCATAGATCTATGAATGTTATGTTCAAATTTCATTTCTCAGTTTTAATTATTTTAATGTATGCATTGAAAGCTTAGACCCATTTAAGAATTATTAATAGATAATTGTCTTTTTAGTGCCATCTTTGGATGACAGCAAGGATCATACGTCTATTAATAATTCTTGAGTTATCCAGATTTGGACAGTTCAAGAATGCAAAAGTTTCTACAGTAGCTAATAGTAGAAGTTTTATTCCATGTAAAAAGGATTTTTTGGTAACTACTACTCATGCTCTGTAAGTACATTCTAGATGTATGGCTATCAAATAACATATAACATGTAAGCATTCGTAAATCTATGTCGTGTACTTGGAGAAATATGGGAGATGCTGTCGAAATTTCCACAAACGTGGAAGAAAACTTCAGCTACTTGAGACTGAAGAAACTTGTGTATTCTTGAATGAGAACTTTTAGGACCACCTACCTTTTATAAATGCGAAAAGAAGGTTGGATAAGTTAAGAAGGAGTGAAGGAGCAGAGTCAAATGATTGTTATTTGTTGATTTGTTCTTGTGTGATGGTTTTGTTGTGGTGGGTTGTGATCTTCTACATGTGGAAGAAAATGCTAGAAATTTGTAACAGTTTTTTATAGCTTTCACTACTACAAAAATGACTTTTACTGATACTTTGTTTCTGACACTTTAGAAAAAGTATCAGTAATTACCTAACTATGCACCATTTTCCGCTTTTAACAAATAGATATCACAAATTATTAATACTAGTGTGTCAGTAAATTAAATATCAGAGATCACTGATACTGAAGTATCAAAGGTTTAAAAATTATCAATATAATTTGTTTTGATTTCAACTCAAACTTGAGACTTCTAAAACTGAAAACTTTTAAGTTTAGATCACAAACCATGAAACCCCATAAAATTAAGTTAGAATTACAATATTATATAAAAGTTAACATATAAAAAACCAAACCCTAATTCCCATCCTCCAGTGTGCAAGAGAGCCCACGCTGCAACAGCTGCCCAATATCCCTTCCCTTTCTTGACTTCTTCTTCTCTATCGTTAAAGATGAAGAATGACCACATCTAAACACCCACGTCCATTCCTTCCCCACACCCACACTGTCGCCGCTATCAGTTCTGTTCAAGTGATCCGACACTACAGGTACAAAATTAAGAATTTAAAACATGTAAAAATCAAAGCAAAACATATCCCAAACTTAGCAATTGTCCCTATCTCACTATCTTTTATACTCACAAATCTCTAACCCAAACTCAAACCCAAAATTGTCTCTTGCCTTTCTCTTTCTCTTTCTCTTTCTCTTTCATTTCTCTCTTCTCGATGTCTTTTTTTTTTGTCCATTTAAAAACTCTTTCACTATCTTTTCTTTCCTTTTTCCTTTTTCCTTTTTTCCCTAAATTGAAAAATGGACCAAATCCGTAATCGATGCTTCTTTTATCAATTTTCTTCTTTTTCTTTTCAAATTTCACTTTTTTTGTTCAATATTCGAAAATCAAATTTCCCTTCTTATTAATTGTTTCTTGAATTTGAAGAAAATTATTGAGAAATTAGTTAATTTACTGGTTTTGGAAGGGATACTGCACCCTATACGTAGACCTGTGAAGGAAGTTTTCAACGATTTTAAGGGCAGATGGGCTGCCTTGATTAAGATTTCAACTACTGGTAATGGCTTAATATTTTATTTTCTTTGCCAAATTAATTAACAGGTTTGTTTTATTTTTTTCAGTTGGAAGATTTTTAATAGAGACAATGACTATGATATGAATTAACTAAGTTCATGCTTGTCTGAATGTTTTGAGATTGCACAAAATTCATGATTTGTCTATAATTCTAGAAGGAAATGCTTGTTTTAAGGTAGTTTTCCTTGTTGTAGCACTTGGAGACTTACATTTTCTCTGTTCACTTACATGGTTAGTTTTGATCTCATTCAGAAATTTCTGTGTTTCCTCACTTGCATGGTCATTAACTTATTCCATGATTTTTCTTCTGTAAACACACTTATATTTGCCTTTCACTAGTTTGAAGGACTTTTAAAAAAGAAATCCTAAGATTGAAATGAATTGAAATTGCTGCTATAATGTATTCTCTACGGTGCTGAAGTCGAAGGCATGTCTATTTAAATAAACTAGAACTTGAATAATCTTGAAGTGTTGTTGCACCCATAGACCCATAGACTTCATTTTTTTTTCTACACATTACACTTATTTCGTTCATCTTTTTACCTTCAATTTGTCATAGAGGTTAACAGTGCTTGATGGGAAATGGAGGTCTGTATTTGCAGCCGTTGAATCTCATAAAGAGGAAGTTGGCAGACTGAGGTCTGTATCTTTTCCTCAAATTCATAGCTGAATTCATAGTAAGCTCAAAGCAATTGACTGAGGGAGAAAATAAATTGAGTTTTATTTATTAGTCCAATTTTTGTTATTCAGTGTTTTACTCTCTTTATGACAACTTCTTTGATCTTGTCCTATTAGCTTAGGTACTACTGGATATTTGAGAGAAAATTAAAAATGAATAACCTTATCTTTCTTTGATGATAGAATTCCAGTATGTCTTCTCACTTATTGTAGTACATCCAGTTTTTATTTTTGTTGCGTAGTCTGTGGAAATCAAAGTCCCCCATTTAAGAGCTTTTAATAAAATATCTCTTTTACCTTTCTTATTATTTAAACTAATTTCATATGTATTTCTTTAGTTAATGATTGATTTTCAAGCAGTTGAAGGAGTGAGACTTGCAGAACCTCCTTCTAAAATTGGACTGGAACCTTTGTGTGCAATGGTTAGTGAAATCATAATCCGTGGCTTGTGTTAATATGCATCGATTGTGTGAAAACTATTGGTTTCTATTTTTTGTGGCTGGTTATTAACATGATTCACATATAAACAGCAATAAAACTCATACCCATATGCTTGCTTGTTTTCAACATGCATTTGTTTCTTTTTTCCTATAGGATTTTTTTTTTGGTGCGTCTCTCTTTGAAGAATAATATTATTATCTTACACAAAAGGGGGATATTGTCATTATCTTGCTGCAAGTTTTGTCCTGGTTCTATAGTTCTACTGTTTTGTATCACTTTGGATGACATGTCGAGTGAATCCTGGATCATCATTTGTCAACCTTTTGATTCAGTAATAATTTAATAATTTGAGAAATTAGTTCATTTTGCCTTATTTGTACCTATAATGCGTTGCGTTCAATGTTCTTGAAATTTTTGGGCAAGGCTACAAACAAATGTAGCAGTTTTTAATAGCCAACTATAGAGACAATTTAAAATTTGTCTAGGTGGTGAGTTTCTATGGTTTTGTAATTGGGGTGAAAGGTAGCAAGAATCAATCTTGTCTAAAAAGCATTTATGTAAGATTACTTTGAGTATAGTTGCGCAACCTATATTAATATTCTTATAAAATAAGCAAAAAAAGGAATCATTTTCTCTTGCCAGCAACAAAAAGAATTTTCAAAAATGTGAACATCGAGCTTTCTAATTGCACCGTTATTTACAAAGATCTTTTCAATATATTTGTAGATCCCAAATATCTTGATGCATGATCAATTATTATATGACAATATGGGTGATGATATTTCCATTTGCTTCTCTTTTTCTATTTTATTTTTGGGCATGATCGTCTAATGTAAGCAGGCCTCCTCCATGTTGATTTTTTTTTAAAGAGTTTAGAGCTGATGCATTTGCAATTCTGAAACATGGGCTGGTATGTACTTGTTAATATGTTTACTTTTGTCAATTTTGCAGGTTAATTTTGAAGATGCGTGCAAAGTTTTTCTAAAGGTTGCAGAGGTATTTAAAACATAAAGCTTTTAATACTTCTGTTCCCTAATTTACATATGTTTGCCATATATAGTGCTTCAGCATGACCTAATTTCATGCCTTATCATTTATTCCAGCATCCATAAACACTAAAATTGACCTGATTATTTTTTCTCCCAAATATCCAAAACTTATTTTTTGTGTATACGATTTTATGTACTTGTAGGTGGGAAAAGAAAAATGAAGCCGTGTGTGGAATTTAGTGACATTTTGTGCTTCATTTTGTTGGTTAATATTTGTTGAATACTAACTTAGTACTTCATTGTTTAGAGCTTGTCCAAAACTTAATTTACTACTTATGTTTTTTTTTTCCAAACAGTGGTGTAGTTGAATTATGTGAATTTAAATAATGTATTTGAGATGTTTATTATGCAATTGTGTTGCGAGATTTTGTATATTTAATATATCTTGAGTTTTCTTTTGGTTGTAAAATAAACAAGAAAATATAATTAAAATAAAAGTCTAATATTAACCAAAAGCAGCATAAGATCACTAAATACTGAAACTAAATGTTTAAAATGACATTAATAATTTTTGATGTTATTGAGCTCTTGATACTATAGTCTCATAAATCACTGACATATAATTAGTATCATTAAATACTAATGCTATCGTGTCATTATTTTAGTGATACTGTAATGACACGAATTACTGACACTAAAAATTAGTGTCAGTGTGTTCTGGCTGGAGCATTACTGACACAATTAACAAGTGTCAGGAAAAATAATTACTGACACTAATTTGGTGTCAGTAAGCCCATTTTTCTAGTAGTGTTTGTCTGAGTAGTTGTTATCACAACTTTGAGCTTGTGATTTTGCTTATTTAATCTTGTTCATATACAGCATAAATGGAATAATATCTTCAGTATTAGTTTATCGGTTCTTTTTGCTTGTTTGGTCGCTGTCAATTAGTTAATGATGTACATTTGTATGAATAATGAAAATATTTGAATTGGTTTTTATTGTATATATAATTTATTATTGTATGAAAGAGTAAAATCAGTAGCTAGAGTACTAGATTTTAAAGGTTTCTGTGCATCCTAGTATATATGTACAGTTTATCAATTAAGTCAGTTATTTTACCATTTGTAAACATCTAAACTAGCAACCAATTGTTATTTTCAACCAATTTTATGCTTATAGAGATCGCTGGTGTTAATAGCCAATTGTTATATAATATATAAATTCACAAACTCTACACACATGAAATATGTCAATAGAAATAAAGAGCTAATAGAATTATTTAACTAATTTTGTAGTCCGAACAAGTTTGCGCTAAGATTCAAAAGCTACATTATTAATGGCTATCGATTCCACACAAAACATAATGATAAAAGTAGAACAACACAAAACTTCGGTGTTGTATTAAAGGCTGACACAATGAGCTATGCTAGTGCAAAGGGCAAAAATCCTCACTCGGGCAAAGTTACATTTCATGGGGTGTTAAAAGACATTATAGAAATTCATTATACTAATGACATGAAGTTTGTTCTTTTCAAGTGTGATTGGGTTGATGATCAATTCGGAAAGATACTTGATGAGTTTAATTTTTACAATGGTGAATTTCAGCCATTTACTCTATAAAAATTATCAATTTGGGGATGAATATTTCATTCTAGCAGGACAATATTTGGGTGATTTAAAAAAAGAAAAAAAAAGCAGCAACTGACATGCGAAGCTTGTGTCTATTAGGAAAAGATATAAACTTATTTGTCACTCTCATGTCTTAAATTTTCAAATGAAGAAAAATGGAAAAAAGGCAGATCGGATAAGTGTGTTTATAGAGACTGATGGTAGCATAAGTGATGTAGAGAGTGAACAAATAATTGTAATTGATTTTTTTTTATAGAAGTACAATTCTTTAATTTTGTAAATATTGTAATTAATATTATCAATTTGCGGGTCAATTCAATGAATATCTGCATAAAGTACTTATTGAGCAGCAAACAAAATTTGGGAGAGAGCAAATATTCACTCAGGTAATGGGAACTGATAGCCATGGATATGCTCGAACTTATGGTCAAGGTCCCTCAAACTTTATATTTCTCGCGCAAAACGTGAGTCATTGCCATCAAATGTTACAACATGAGATAAGTCTTCTCCAGTCCAATCATGAAGAATTAAAATCCAAATACAATCGCTCTCAATCCAAACATGGTGACTTGCAATCTAAATATGTGGAGTTGCAATCTAGTTATGGTGAAGTTCCAAGGTGACATAGAAACCAAATATGATAGACTATATTCATTTTTACATCACCCTTTAAACTATTTTGATGATGAGATGAGTCCATCCGTGAATGATTAGGTATTAGTATTTTAGCTAACATAATCTTTTAGCTAAAAATTTACTTTGCAATTTATTTAGTATATGATCTTTGTTAATAGGTTCTAGACACATCTACTGGGCATCATCATAATACAGTTACTAATGCTAGGTACGGCCTAGACTTATAGATAAGTTGTAATTTTAATATTTCCTCTTTTATGTTTTGTCCAATTCTAAATATTTTGGTGATTGATTTCTTGATATATTTGCTCTTAATTACTTGTTTGCTACACATTTGTCAAAGAAACATGATGGAATACAAACTTAGAACGTAAAATGAATCTCATAGTTTAAAGTTTTATTCTTAATCTTTCACAAAATCATTGCTGTTATTCATGGACATTGGTTGTATTTACTAAAATTTTTTAACTTGCTATATTCTGCAGATTCTTTCTGGAGAGTAGGCATTGGATTCTCTTTAAATTTGCTGTAATTTTTAAAGAGAGTAGGCATTGGGATCCAAAGAGATAGATTTTGTTTTATATATATATATATATCAGATCTGTTTTGTATTGACAAATGAATAGAATTATGATTGATGCTTTTCTTTGGAGGACTTAATGTTGTAAAGTTTAATTTGTTTGTAATAAATGATGATTTTGTTTGTAACAAACGATAATCTTTTCATATAATTTTGTAATAAATTTTTTCATTTTAATTAAAATTATTTAATTATCATTATCATTGAAAAAATTAAATTTGTCAAATATTTTAAATTTGAAACCACTCGAACCAGGCACAAAGGTTTCAACTTAATGATGAACGTGACTACTTAAAAGCTCTCTGACGAGCTTCAATTTTTATGGTTTTATGATTGCTTAAAGTTCTATAATAGGTTTCAATTTTAGTTATTTACGTGACCGCATAAAGTCGTCATAAAATTTGGTGCCCTATTCTGTCTTTTGTGACAGCAGGATTACCTGTTGTAAAAGCACTTTGAAAAACCATTCCACCGGGGATATAAATTTTTTGACGCTCGCGTATGCCGCTGCTAGTTACCCCCTCAACCCAGTAACAAAAGGTCATATGTGACGGCGAAGCAGTAGTCACATAAATCACTTTTTTTTTTAAATGGCAAGTTTTTAAATTACAGTTCTGTTTCGTCGAAACCTGGGTGAATTCAATGCACATAGCTACATAACATTTCATAACATCTTATCTGCAAAGTATATCTTTCATTTTACTAGTCACATCCACTTCCTTTAGCCGCCAATCAGCTTCCCCACTAACAATTTTGAAGAAAGGTACAACTTTCATTTAGCTTCATACAAGTACGATCTAGTGAATATTAAAATTTAATTGATCAAAAAATAATATTTAAGTTCTATCAACTAACTTACAATAAGCATATGAATCTATAGTTCCATTGCCCTGCTTGATTTCCTCCAACATTTTGTTACAACTTCCAGAATCCCATGCCTCCTCTTATGAATTTCCCCAGAATTTATTCTTGCAACAGATTTACTCCAGAATATATCGCAACTATTGCTTACACTTATATAACACCTGTCAGGTGAAACTAGATTATTAAGATATCAAATGACCATCACAATTTTAATTAATTAATAGTAATTGATATATCATCTACAATTTGAAAAGTGTCTTGACATAGGCGAACTAATTTCAAGGGGCAGGACAACAAAACCTATTTCAATGAAGACTGCAAATACAGTAAAATCGATCGAACCATATTACATTTAATGAAGATTCATCACCATAACCCAAGCAAATATATTACTACCTATACACCGCGAAGATTAACATCTGCCTAATGCTATAATTTACCATCCCTTTAACCATTTGGAAGGTTTAGTTACTATAGATGTTGACATTGTTTCTAATCATACAAGTCCTTCAGAGTGCTGGACAAATTTGAGTTATTTTGACTATTCTCAAAAATAAATTTATTACACTTCTTAAGAAATCACTTAGTTATTTTATCATCAAATAAATAGATGAATATCACATTATGAAACTGATACAAATGTAATTATTAACGATCTTATCTTTTATATATGTAAATATATATAGTTGTATCTTTGTAAATATAGTAAGCATAGATAGGCATAGATTCTTCTTTTTTTAGTTTTGATACTCCTTGTTCAACAAGTTTTGTATTTGTATAAGTAGCACTGTTAATGCCAACACCCATTGATATAGAATTGGATGAGATTTCTTTCATCAAACGTGAGTCTAAATTTCACATGGTATGAGAGCTTTAGCAATCGTCAAAATAAAGTTGCAAATCTTAACAAGCAGAAGGATGATATTTTTCTGGTACATCTATTAGATAGTCCAATAAGTGTATTAGTCTTGCCTTTTGTCATTGGTGATAACTATGGTACGTGGATAAGAGCAATGACGATGGCTCTACCAGCAAAGAATAAACTCGGTTCTGTTGATGGGACTCTATCCAAACTGGATGATGGTGGTGAACTCCATTTTAAGTGAACTTGGGGGAAGTGTGTTATATGCACAATCTGCTAGAGAAGTATGGCAGGATTTATAGGAATGCTTATAGTGGAACAATGCACCAAAAATTTATGAACTCAAACAAGCCATGTCTACCTTACGACAAGGTGATGTTTCTGTCTCCCTTTATTATACTAGATTGAAAGCACTTTGGAATGAGTTTAGTTCATTACAATCGATAGAACCATGAGTTTGTGGGAATCCAAAAATTATGAACTAGTTGCAACAACCGGTTCATGCGATGGAATTCCTTCAGAGGTTACATGAAAGATATACAACAGCAAGAAGTTAGATTCTATTGATGGATCCTTTTCCTAATCCAAACAAGATTTACCCATTCCTAAGACAAGAAGAAAAACAACAACACCTTCATGCATTAGTGGGACCTCTAGAAGCAACAGCTCTTGCTGCACAAAATCAACTGCTCCTACTATAAAATTTCCTTGATAATCGAACTTAGAGCAATAATGTTTTAGCTGACGATAGAGGTAGAAATTTGAGTGCCAATTTTAGAAATAATCAAGGCAAACTAATGTGTGAACATTGTGGGAAATTAGGGCATAGAAAATTAAAATAATTTAAATTGAATGGATATCCATCTAATTGGAGGAAACGTGGTCACGAGTAGAGGTGGGCAATAGTCGGGTCGATTCGGTTCGGTTCGGGACCTGAACCAAACCGAACCAAAACCAATCGGTCCTTAAGAAGATGAACCGAATTCAATCCGAATTTAAAAACCAAACCGAACCGAACCGAAATATTTCGATTCGATTTGGTTCGGTTTCTAAATTCGGTTCGACTCAGTTTGATTCGGTTCGGTAACAAAATTTCTATTTTTTCAAAATATTCAGCTTAGCTAAATACTGTCTACCACTAATGATTTTATTATAAGTTTATTTTACTTATATAGCTGCAGTAACAACATTTCCGTTTTGATGATTTTAAAATAATAAGAAATCTAAAATCAGTTAAGAGCATGCACATAATATTAACTTGCAGGATGTTGCTATGTTACAGCATTTGTAACATACACACCCAAAGTAAATAGCACACGTGTCCTGACTTACAGAGAAAAAGCAATGCAAATGCAAGATTGGGGGTTGGCTAAAGCAGCATCTGTACCTTACAAATGTTGTAACTTAGCCAGCTCCTAACTTGCAACAAGTACTCTAATGTCATGAGACCCAAATCGAATAAAATAAAATGAAAATGATTTGAAATTGATTGAGATTTGAGGCAGAATGAGATGTTGGGTATTGATCCAACACCATTACCATGGACCCAAAAACTAAAGTTATTAAATAAAAAAAAACAGTCGGGCCATAGCATAAATTAAAAAACAAAAAAAAGGCACCCACAAGCTGCAGTACCCAAGATGACCATGTACGAGGGTTAACGATGGCGTAATTGTGCTTGAGGGGAGGGGCTATACTGTTACTGAGGGGTTGTGCTAGGCTCTAACCGTGGTGTGAGGCGAGGGAGAGATGCAAGGAAGAGACCGAGAGGGGCTGAGCCGAACCGCGCCATGAATGCGCAGAAGGGGAAGATACTACTGAGCGGTGGTGCCGCTGCTGAGGAGCTGCGCCGTGAGGAGAGAGAGAGACGCGAGGGAGAGAGGCAAGGGCAACAGTATAGATGCAATTGTGAATTTGTGATTTCCAATTTAGGGTTTTTATTTTTTGTGATTGAAATTTGATTTTAGGTTTATATATTTTAATTTAAATGTAGATGCAATTGTGAATTTGTGATTTCCAATTTAGGGTTTTGATTTTTTATGATTGAAATTTGATTTTAGGTTTATATATTTTAATTTAAATATTTTATAATTAAATTGAACCGAATTGATCGTTTTTTGAAACGAACCGAAAAATTTTCGGTTCGCTTATGTTCGGTTCGGCAAAAACCGAATCGTTTGCCCACCCCGAGTCAAGGGATAAAAGAAATCCAAATGTAGTAGCAACTATAACCAGCAAAGAAGAGTAATAGGCACCTATTTTTACTCAAGAGTAATAGGCACCAAATTGCAGCTATGTCTCTTAATTCTTCTTTTTCCTATACTTGGATAATAGACACAGCTGCTACCAACAATATATGTCGCTCTTTAGATTTCTTTAGTTCTTATAATCATGTCATATACCTCTTAATGTTCAATTACCAGACGGCAAAATAGCGCTTGTCACTCATATAAGAAAGGTTTCTTTTTCACCATATTTTTTATTAGATAATTTATTTTTTATTCCAAGCTTTAGATTCAATCTATTTTTAGTTAGCCAATTAAGCAAATTCAATAAATATCAAGTCATTTTTTCTTCTTATTCTTGTGAATTTTAAAACCTGTATGTGAAAAGGAAGATTGGTAGGAGTAAACTTCATGAGGGCCTTTTCTACATACGACTCCCTACTGCATCTTCCTTTGCTTCCCAAATAGCTTCAACACATAAGATTGATACTTGGCATTGGAGACTTCGTCACCATTCTCTTGGCTGTTCAGAATTATTTTAAAGAACTTATCCTTTGGTTAGTTTTAATATGAATTATATTTGTGATATTTGTCCTAAAGTGGAACAAACTAGAATGCCTTTTTCTGTTAGTAATATTAAAAATAAAACTCCTTTTGAATTAATCTATTGTAATGTTTAGGGTCCTTTTTCTGTTGCTAGTTCTTCAAGTGCTTTTTTTTTAAAACTATTGTTGACAAATATACTATATGCACGTAGTTATATTTAATGAAAACAAAATCTGAAACAAAAATGCACCTTTGTTCTTTTCATGCTTTAGTTAAAAATCAATTAATGCTAACATTAAAATGTGCATTCTAATAATGGGAATGAATTCCTCGTTAAAGATTTGCAACAGTTTTTTTATGGATAAAGATATTATTCATCAAAGAAGTTATGTAGGGACTCCATAGCAAATGGAGTCGTAGAGGGTAAGTATCACCATCTCCTTGAAGTTGCACAAAACTTATGTTTTCAAGCCAATTTGACCATAAAATTCTAGGGTGAATGTGTCCTTACAACAACGTATTTGATAAATAAATTGTCTAGTGAAGTATTAAAAGGTAAATCATTTATGTGTCTCGTAAAAGGTTTTTGGTTGTCCATATTTTGTAAAAATTTGCATATTAAGAATAAATTTGATCAATGTGCAAGTGGCTAGAATTTTTATTAAGTAACCTCTCCGGCAAAAAGGATATTGTAAATATGATAGTGAATCTAAAACTATTCATGTGTCCCCTGATTTTTTTTTATAATATTTTTCCTTATAAGAATTTACATCCCCGAGGATTTTAACATTTTTTACACATGTTGGAGATAATTTATTTTTGGGTGATAATTCCTTTGAGTCCCATGATATTTTACCTATTAATCCAAGCATTCATCTATCTATTGTTCCTAAAGAAAGTGACCCACAAGAGTTACCACTACAAGAAAATAGGTAATAGATGACCGGAAATAACTGTCATAAAAGGGGGGTGCATGACAGACAGTTCATCCATCATCTATGTCACTGTTATTAATTTATGACAGAATATTTTCCGTCATAAATTCATAATAATATTTTACTGTCATATATCTGTCACACAATATTTTAATGTGAAAAAATAATTAAATTTTAATTTTAATTTATTATTAGCAGGAAATTAAATTATTATTTTCGAGAATTTTACCACCATTTTTTTAATTTTTGACGGGAAATTAAATTGTCATTTGTAAATTTATTATTAAATATTGGTAGAAATTTTTTTAAGATAAATGTTATGATGGGCATTTCCCATCATAAAGTTAAGCTTTTTAAAAAAAATTAAATTATGGTTGTAATTTATTTGTGAATTCTTGATTACAATTTAATTAATTAATAAAAATGAATATCATCAAAAAACTAAAAGCAATTAATATTAATTAACCTCCATTCAATCCAACAAATTAATTTCAAAACAAATACATCTAGTATTCAATGTCATCACCACCAATATTTAATAAAACATCCCAAATGAAAAAGAAAAAAATTCCAAAATATAAAAAAATACTTAAATCCCAACTAAACTGCAAGAAAAGCAATTCAAATTCCAGCTACCAAGCCAAATTACCCAACAAAACTTCCAAAAATTAATGAAAATATTCCAACAGCAAGACTTCTAGCAAGACTCCAGCAAAACTTCCAGCACCAATACCATCTTCCAATTGCACTCTAATTCCAGCATCAAACAAGGTAAAAGTCACAGATGAAACTTGTATGAGCAAAATCGTCCTCATTAATAAAGAGTAGTTGTTGCTCTTTCTGCTGCTGTTAAAGAGCCGCATTACGGTCTGTCAGCTTAGCAATAATGGCAGAAGTAATTCAAGCATGTATTTTCGATCCAGCAGGGCCAAATTCTCATTTTTAGGGACTAAGATATCGAATGAGATAATAAATAAGTAAAAGGTAAATCCGAGGGATGCTAAAACAAAAGTAAACCTAAAACTACAGGGAGAAAGAACCTCTTGTCCCACTACTAAGAGTAGTATAAGATGTAATTGCAATTGATGCTGCAAGCATTATTTGTCTTTTAGATTGCACATGCGAAGATCATGCTTCATCCCTTTCCTTTTTAGTCTAGTAATTACACGATAAGCAACATCATGTTGAGGACAAATCAATATGCTAAGGTTAGTGAGCTGCTGAAGTAATGATTTAATTACATTTTCTACTATGGTCAAACAGAAGAAGACATAAAATATAAATATGTATTTCTTTAGAGGAAGAAAAAACGAAATTTTCTAAGGCTTAATGCGTATTTTCTGGATAAATACATTTTATAGAGATAACAACAAGCCTATAAACTAATTATCTATAAAATCAAATTATTTAGCAGCAACCTCATATTTCCATTAACTTCAGCTAGCACAATACAGTATGTACATCAATACAACAAAATAGATGATATGTATCATATACACTAAATGTCCGATATAGCAGGCATAGCCTCAAGTACTATTACCTGGCACAATGCATGACTTAGCCCTTGCCTTGCTGTATGATGTTGTTGTTCCAAAGCAAAATTAGATTGCATTAGACCATCCTGTTCCAACAATTAGACAAACAATGTAACTGCCAGGAAATATAATAAAGAATCACATATTAAAATGTAAAATTCAATATCAATTAAAATTATGAATTTGAAGAAGTGTCACTAAGAAATTAGCAATATTACAGTTAAAAAAAATGATAAAAGACATTAAATTATGCTTACACGATTATCATTGTTTATAAAAAAAAGTATTCACTTTTCAAATGAAAAAAATTAAAAGAGCACAGAACAGGGGATCTAAAAAAAAAAATTCTTATAATAGCTTTATCTTGTAAAGTATACTAGATAAATCTAGCATAAGAATAATTGGCAACAAAACTCTAAGCCAAAATATCTGTGTTATACAATGAACACAAAAACAATATGATATTATGAATGAAAAACATGGGCTAAAATCTGGAAAACTATATGTTTCATGGAAAGAAAAAGATCACCATAAAAATCAGAGCTTATTACATACTGATTAAATTGGAATATGATCTAAGCTTGCACTTGGTAGGAAATTGGTAATATGCTAAAACACAAGTTCATGAAAAAACATATGAAGTCAAAAGTCAAATTCTTTTTAAGTACTAACAAATTAGAAACTCCTTCCAACCAAACTTAAAGATTTAACACAGCAAGCATAGGGCAGTAAATTAGAAGCACATATATGTTGGAACATTCTAAGCATCCCACGAATGCTAGCAGCCATCAATGGTATGGGCTTCTTAAACTGCATGGCAAGCCATTAAGGAAAAGGCAAAAATTATCATGCAAGGGTACATTAAAGAATGATAACTAGAACTTCCAACAAGTCAAGAAAAGCAACCGTGATAAATTTCTATAAACATTTTCTCCTAAATTATGTAAAGACAAATAGTAATTTAACTATATAAATTTCTAACAGGCATTTAATCAAACACCTTCTCCCATATTATGTAGATAAAAATAAAATATTAACTCTATAAATGTCTAATAGACATTTAATCAAGCACCTTACATGTGCAAAAATCTTTCAAAATTGTAAACCAATTATAAATGTTAAATCTTCAACTGGCATTCAAAACTTTCCAAATCATGATTTTATAGACAAGAATGGGTAAAATGCACAAGATAATTGAACACGGTGGTGTTGCTGCTGGCATTGAGGATTCTATTATTTTTCAGGCTCAATTGCAATCCCTCTAGTGCAGTATTAGATGAGGCTAACGCCAATGACGCGTGTGTTTGTGTTGTACGAAGCCAAGTTTCCTCTCCGCGAGCTCTCGCCCGCTTAACATTCTTCTCCCTCACTCTTGCTGTAATCTCGATCTGTTAAAATCGATATGAATTTTTTGTGAATTTTAATTATTTTAATTCTCAGTCTCTTGCCTTATTACATCTTGTAATTTTATATTTTTATGTTCCCTGTTATTTATTATGTGTTATAGTTTAGGAAATTAATAAAAAAGAATTTGAGTTTTAGCTTTTGTGTTTAATTTTGGTATTAAAAACAGCTAATATCGCATGGATGTCGCAATTCTTTATCTTTTTATTATATTTCTTTTTGTAATTTTAATGAATTTTGATTTCGTTATAGTTCGTTGCTTGGTGCTTGCAGTATTGCAGGGTTTAAATTTTTGTTGTTTTAGGATTTTTCAGGCTTTTTATTGATACATTGTAGCAATGGTTCCGTTTAGGATTAAACTGATTTTGGTTGAGAGATGACAGTTTGGTAGGTTTTAAGATGCTGGGGACTCAGGGAACTACTGCCCTTCATTAATGATTATTTTATTGGATGCTATCAAAATCATTATATTTTGGCTTTAGCATTGTATCATAGGCTTTTCTTGGAAATGTGGACTTTTTTGTGTTTTTCTTTACATAGGATTGTAAGGGAGTAGATCTTGTATTATGTGTTCGAAACTTGATGCCTTGTCATCTATGTACGACATGGCAAGCATGATATGTATTGTTGAGATATGTTTTGTTCTCGTTATATTTTATTACAGTCAGAGTAAATATTATGTTCTCTGGAGGATTATGTATGACACTGTATCCGCCTCTAGTTTAATTATTTTGACTGATTATGTCCAAATCTACTGCGTATTTGTTAGTGAAAGAGAATTAAATGTTGAGTTTATATGAGATCGTTAGTGAGATTCAATAGTTTTGGTCTTAATAATTTAAAGAAGTGTTTAATAGTTTAGTACTGATTTGGAGAAAGCTTGAGATGAGCCCAGCCTTGTAAAAAAGATAGATATCCAGTGAAGCGATGATTTTGTTAGTTGTTTGTTATAGATAATTATACCATTCATATTGAATTTTAAAGTATGTTTTTCTGATTCTCTTTGGTTCTCACGTTCTTGACATAATAGCCATGCGTTTCTGTGTATTTTGAATAATGCGTGGCATGGCTCATATCATGATGCCTTTTCATCCTGCAGGAACTCCTTATTTTATATAAGAAATGGAGCTACGTACTGTAAATGATGCATCAACTGACTGGATTTTTGTTAATGTCTGCTCAATTTCAAGTCCAACTTGATCAATTACTTCTTGGGATTTAGACCAAGGCAACTTTTGCTTCTTAGAGCAGTCGTGTAAAGAATTCTTTGCTCGACAGCAACCATGTAAAAAATTCTTTGCTCGACAGTTGTCGGGTATGAACACCTTACTCCACTATATTTGTGTAATTAGTTCTTTACTTGACTGCAGTTTGTAAAGAATTATTCACTCGACATGCGTCGAGTATGAACACTTTATTTTCAGTGTTACAAAGAATCTATGGTTTATATAGTGGATTGTAGTTCAATGCATGCTTTACTCGACTATTGTCATGCAATAAATGATTTACTCGACTGGTATGTCGTGTAATTTTAATGATTGGTTTAAAATATATTATTATGCAACTTTTCAATCATTTTATATATTTATTAATAATTTTTTTTGTATTTATGCAGATGGAACCGAAAAACAAGGAATCTGAATACTTTAAAGCAAAGATTTCAAACCGATCTTCACTAGAGGCAGTAGAGAACATTAAAAATAGACTATCTGAGGAGCAAAAAATTATTTTCAGGCGTTTCTGTTTCAGTCATTTTTTGGATGTGAAAGAGTTAAAGTTTTCTGCTCAGTTACTCCACAACACATTATTGAGGGAAGTAAAATCAAATGAAAATGCAATGTGGTTTAGGATCGGACGTGAAAATATTTGATTTTCATTAGAGGAGTTTGCCTTTGTGACAGGCTTAGATTGCAGTCCATCGTATGAGCCCAACACTGAAAATACTGGCGATGATAACAGGATAGTTGATGAGTTCCTCGATGGAAATTGTGCAATCACAACAAAAGAACTTCGTACAAAGTTCTTGCAGGCTGAGTGAGATGATGACATGCAAATGGTGAAGCTGGCTATGTTATATTTTGTTGAGTCCGTGTTACTGGGAAAGGAGAATAGAAATCATATAAATGAAACTAATGTACTCCTTGTGGACAATTTTACCGAGTTTAATGAATTTCCCTAGGGACGCATTTCTTTCAAGATGACCATTGATAGTTTGAGAAAAGGCGTTGTAGACCGTACGGCAAAATCTAAGAAGAAGTCAACTGCAGACGCTAAATACAAAGGAGCAACGTATAGTGTGCATGGTTTCCCCCATGCTTTTCTAGTAACAAAACTAAACTAACTTATATATTGCTTATTGAGTTGTTGAATAAGTGTTCATTGTTTTATTTTATTTCAATCATTTTTTGCCTAAAATGATCTTGACTTTAAAGTATTCATATTGTCAGCACTATCTTTCTATTTATAATTTACCAATTCTTTTTTATTGAAAATAAATTGTGTCATTGATTATACAGGTGTAGGCATATGAAGATGTTTCCGTCATCAGTGATAAATGTGCAAAGCATTATGGTGATTTTTTGCTAATGATTTTGAGATGGAAATCGATAAAGCCTAAAGATTTTGAAGAGATTCAAACGAACATCTTGAATAAAAAAGCCTCCAGGATGGTTTTCATAGAAAAGTTACATGCTATCAGACATGTTGAGGCAAATAAGCATTACATGAGGTATTTTAGTGAAGATGAGTGGCTTAAAGAGATCGGTGAAGAGAATGATAATGCTATTGAGTCAGATAGTCATCCAGAGGAAAATCCTTTGCATGATAATAATGAATCACATGAGAGTGAGTTAAATAGTTTTGATGGTCCTCCTGATGATAGTGATTCAGATGGTGCACCCACCTCCAGTGCTCCAAGAACATTGCCTCCAGAACATTTAAATGAATCAGCATCAATACCAGCTGAGGTAAAAAAAAAAAGGTAAGTCACTGTCGTATTTGCACTATGCTGTAAATTGTGCTCTAAATTGTTTACCTATGTATGCATATCCATTATGAATGGAAAAGTAACATAATACTTATATATTAACTAATTTATTATCTAATAAGTTCATTCTTTAGTAAAAAAAAAATTACTAAGTTGCAGCCTATTTATGAGCATCGAGTTTGGAACTTTTGATTTGATTGCTTTGTTGTTGTAATATTTGTTTCATTTTCTATTGAGTAAATTATTTTAGTTTATGGTTATTTTTATTTTTATTTCTCAATCCTCAAAATATATATTTGCTTCAATATTTTTGCTTCACTATTTCATTTTCTACTGTACACGACTACAGTCGGGTATTTGATACTGCACTCGACTGTGATTGTGTAATGGATACCTTACACAACTACATTAAGACTAATATAATATTTCAAAATTTTTTATACATGGCAGGGTGGTCCATCTCGACATGCCTCCTGTGCGTTTCGTGGTTCTACTCTCGAGGATAAGGTTAATCATCTTGGTTGTCACATTCAAAATATTAAAGAAAATATTGCGAAGATGGAAAAAACCATGAAGAATATGGACGCAAAGATTGATAGCATTGAGGGGAAAATCGGTCATATTAACGTGATCGACAGTAAATTAAATAGGCTTATTGAGTTACTTGCGAAGTCTTCAACCTCAGAATCTGAGGGGGTTGATTTGAAGGTTTGATATATAAAAGTATTAATATTTTTTTATTCAGTATATATATGTTTATTTAATTCTCTAACAATTTGGTTGTCGCATGTCTGTAGCCTATAAACGATCCCATGGACATCGCATTGGGTCAGTCACCTATGCAACAACCGTTGGACACGCTTGTCAATCTTTGTAGTACGTAAGTGCCTACAGACATGATGACGCCAGCTGATTGTCATGGTACAAAGGGGGATCCTATTATCATTTCAACGCAAGAAAAAGATTCTAGATTGGTGGAAAATTTACGGAAAAGAAAAGATATGAAAACTTCCACTTATTTATGAACACCGTACACCAATCCTTTAAAGAAGCCGCAAGAGACGATGAATGTTGAGGTGCACCCTCAAGAGACAGGGGGCTTTAAAGTGTGTCCTTTTATACCCCAAGAGGAGTTATTGGAGCTACAGCGATAGATGAATATAAAAAATGATAAAAAAGAGTCGTTAGTTTTCTCGTATTATGATATTAATTTTTTATGAATTATTTTGCAGGGATGTTTATTTAATAACTCTGCTAATTTTATAATCTATTATATGCAGCAAATTTATAGATTTGACTCTTATGGAGGTTAACCGTGAATTTTTTCGTAAATTATACACATCGGCCATGTGGTTGTCTAATCTTTAAGTCATAAATGTAAAAACAAAATTTTTTTGTGATTATTATGATAAATATTTGTAATTTTTTTAAATTATTTTACATTGTATGTTCAGCACAGCGACATTGGATGCTACTACCTAAGGAGAGAAATGTCTGAGACTCTGACTAAGAATGGAGAAGCTATTGCCATTATGGACAGTAATTTTCTGGTATAGTCAATTTTCTATAGCCTATTCGTTAACTTCTTAGAATAATAACAACTAATATATTATTGTTAAATTTTCTAGAATAATTTGAAGGACAAACATAAGATTTACTTGGGAGACCCAGATAGGGTGTGGGAAAAGGATTGTTACTGCATTGATTATGCTAACGGTGCAAAATTGGACTGTGCCACTCCTTGGAAAAATATTTCCACTGTAAGTTTCACATTGTATGCTTAGTTTTTGACATTATATGCACTGCAAGCAAATAAAAACAGTTCCCAAATTTCGTAGATATATTTACCATTAGTTGTTAAGATTGTCCGCATTTCGTAGGTGTATCTGCTGATATTCATAAATGAGCATTGGGTTCTTAGTGTGGTTAATATACTTGGGAGCAAGATTTCTATTTATGACTCCATGATAGACTTAACAAAGGATTCAGTTTTAGTGAGACAATTGATGCATGTTACAGACATGATACCTTTGGTACTTCAGAAGATAGCATATCACAAAACACATTCAGACTGTGCTGAGGTTATATCAAAAATTTCTTGGCCCATCGTGCCAGTGCGTAACATCCCACAACAAAAATCAGGGTATGCACATATATATTGTGTTTTGAACTTAACAATAAGAAATTTAAAAATATTTATTAAAATCAAAGATTACAAAACTTTTTCATTTTAATCCAAATTACTTAAAACTTGATTTCACTTGATTCACTTGCATACATATTATCCTTAAAAAACTAGTGAAAATGTTAAATACATATTTATTATTTTTACTTAAGACACGTGTTTGTTATCATCAAAATTACATTATGTGTAGCCCTTTAGGCTAACATTTGCAATACTTGACCAGCTCTCTGTAAGTAAATACACGACTGCAATCGGGTATTTGCATAGATACACAACTGCAGTCGAGTATTTGCAATACTTGACCAGCTCTCTGTAAGCAAATACACGACTGCAGTCGAGTATTTATACAGATACACACTATAGTCGAGTATTTGCAAATATACATATAGTCGAATATTTAAGATATCAAACTTCAATTTAATAAATAACAAAAGTGGTTGTACATCAAACAACATAAATCCAATACTTATTCAAATCGTAAATAAGTTGTAGTACAATGGAAGTTGTTGCACAATCAAGACTAATATTTTTTTGCATCTTGAACCCAAACACTCGGCCCATGTATTATAAGCCCTGGGTCGCCTCCCTTGAAAACAATATAAGCCACACAAACATGTTCGTTCATCTGCGAAACAAAAAGGGTATAAATTTATCAACTAAATATTATAGATGTTAAAAAATTAAAACAATAATAATGACAAGTATGTAAGGTTCATAGTCGTACATGTGGTTGTTTGCGTTTCATTCGGTCTAACTACAGGCTCATTTTTAGATAGTGGGATTGCTACACTGCAAGTTAGTCGATTATGTCTTCGAGAACCACACCTACCACACTTGCGGTGCAACTTCTCTTCACCTTGTGATGCTATCCTAATTTCTTGTAGCCGACCCTTTTTCTGCTTTTCCACAGGGGGCAAAAGCTCATTACTTTGCATTTCTTCTAAAATCCCCAATTCTTTTTCTGTGCCAACAGGATATATTGTTTCTGCGTATGCTGCAACCCATGCTTCACTGGAAAATAACGAGAACACATATCATATATAGATGATGTTTCTCGATACCTACAAACAGCTAACGCATGTTCACAAGGTAGTTCATTGAGTTGAAATTCCCGACAACTGCATGTCTTCTCAAGAATATTAACGTGACTATCAAGGTCACCATCTCTAACAATACACTCGTGCATATTTAGTGTCACCACTTTATATGTACGGGAACTCTCAAATTTTTTTTAACAACTCCTTTTCCGCCCATTTTGTAAGTTGTGTGTGACAATTGAATTTTTTTTTTTAATGGCAAGTTTTTAAATTACAGTTCTGTTTCATCAAAACCTGGGTGAATTCAATGCACATAGCTACATAACATTTTATCTCCAAAGTATATCCAGTAAAGCATACTTTCATTTTACTAATCACATCCACTTCCTTTAGCCGCCAATCAGCTTCCCCACTAATAATTTTAAAGAAAGGTACAACTTTCATTTAGCTTCATACAAGTACGATCTAGTGAATATTAAAATTTAATTGATCAAAAAATAATATTTAAGTTCTATCAACCAACTTACAATAAGCACATGAATCTATAGTTCCATTGCCCAGCTTGATTTCCTCCAACATTAAATCATCCAACATTTTGTTACAACTTCTAGAATCTCAGGCCTCCTCTTCTGAATTTCCCCAGAATTTATTCTTGCAGCAGATTTACTCCATAATATATCACAACTATTGCTTAAACTTATATAACACCTGTCAGGTGAAACTAGATTATTATGATATCAAATGACCATCACAGTTTTAATTAATTAATAGTAATTGATATATCATCTACAATTTGAAAAGTGTCTTGACATAGGCAAACTAATTTCAAGGGGCAAGACAACAAAACCTATTTCAATGAAGACTTCAAATGCAGTAAAATCAATCGAACCATATTACATTTAATGAAGATTCATCACCATAACCCAAGCAAATATATTACTACCTATACACCGCGCAGATTAACATCTGCCTAACGCTATAATTTACCATCCCTTTAACCGTTTGGAAGGTTTAGTTACTATAAATATTGGCATTCTTTCTAATCATACAAGTCCTTTAGAGTGCTAGATAAATTTGAGTTATTTTGACTATTCTCAAAAATAAATTTATTACACTTCTTAAGAAATCATTTAGTTATTTTATCATCGAATAAATAGATGAATATCACATTATAAAACTGATACAAATGTAATTATTAACAATCTTATCTTTTTTATATGTAAATATATATAGTTGTATCTTTGTAAACATAGTAAGCATAGATAGGCATAGATTCTTCTTTTTTACTTGTTTTGATACTCCTTGTTCAACAAGTTTTGTATTTGTATAAGTAGCACTGTTAATGCCAACACCTATTGATATAGAATTGGATGAGATTTCTTTCATCAAACGTGAGTCTAAATTTCACATGGTATGAGAGCTATGTCAATCGTCAAAATAAAGTTGCAAATCTTAACAAGCAGAAGGACGATATTTTTCTGCTACATCTATCAGATAGTCCAATAAGTGTATTTGTCTTGCCTTTGCTCATTGGTGATAACTATGGTACGTGGATAAGAGCAATAACGATGGCTCTACTAGCAAAGAATAAACTCGGTTATGTTGATGGGACTCTATCCAAACTGGATGATGGTGGTGAACTCCATTTTAAGTGAACTTAGGGGAAGTGTGCTATATGCACAATCTGCTAGAGAAGTATGGCAGGATTTATAGGAATGCTTATAGTAGAACAATGCACCAAAAATTTATGAACTCAAACAAGCCATGTCTACTTTACAACAAGGTGATGTTTCTGTCTCCCTTTATTATACTAGATTGAAAGCACTTTGGAATGAGTTTAGTTCATTACAATCGATAGAACCATGAGTTTGTGGGAATCCAAAAATTATGAACTAGTTGCAACAACCGGCTCATGAGCCGTGGAATTCTTTCAGAGGTTACATGATAGATATACAACAGCAAAAAGTTAGATTCTATTAATGGATCTTTTTCCTAATCCAAACAAGATTTACCCATTCCTTAGACAAGAAGAAAAACAACAACACCTTCATGCATTAGGGGGATCTCTAGAAGCAACAACTCTTGCTGCACAAAATCAACTGCTCCTACTTTAAAATTTCCTTGATAATCAAACTTAGAGCAATAATGTTTTAGCTGACGATAGAGGTAGAAATTTGAGTGCAAATTTTAGAAATAATCAAGGAAAACTAATATGTGAACATTGTGGGAAATTAGGGCATAGAAAATTAAAATAATTTAAATTGAATGGATATCCACCTAATTGGAGGAAACGTGGTCAAGGGTAGAGGTGGGCAATAGTCGAGTCGGTTCGATTCGGGACCTGAACCAAACCGAGCTAAAACCAATCGGTTCTTAAGAAGATGAACCGAATTCAATCCGAATTTAAAAACCAAACTGAACCGAACCGAACTGAAATATTTCGATTCGATTTGGTTCGGTTTCTAAATTCGATTCAACTCAGTTTGATTCGGTTCGGTAACAACATTTCTATTTATTCAAAATATTCAGCTTAGCTAAATACTGTCTACCATTAATGATTTTATTATAAGTTTATTTTACTTATATAGCTGCAGTAACAACATTTCCGTTTTGATGATTTTAAAATAATAAGAAATCTAAAATCAGTTAAGAGCATGCACATAATATTAACTTGCAGGATGTTACTATGTTAGAGCATCTGTAACATACACACCCAAAGTAAATAGCACATGTGTCCTGACTTACAGAGAAAAAGCAATGCAAATGCAAGATTGGCGGTTGGCTGAAGCAGCATCTGTACCTTGCAAATGTTGTAACTTAGCCAGCTCCTAACTTGCAACGAGTACTCCAATGTCATGAGACCCAAATCGAATAAAATAAAACGAAAATGATTTGAAATTGATTGAGATTTGAGGCAGAATGAGATGTTGGGTATTGATCCAACACCATTACCATAGACCCAAAAATTAAAGTTATTAAATAAAAAAAAATAGTCGGGCCATAGCATAAATTAAAAAACAAACAAAAGACACACACAAGCTGCAGTACCCAAGATGACCATGTGCGAGGGTTAACAATGGCGTAACTGTGCTTGAGGGGAGGGGCTATACTGTTACTGAGGGGTTGTGCTAGGTGCTAAGTGTGGTGTGAGGCAAGGGAGAGATCCAAGGAAGAGACCGAGAGGGGCTGAGCCAAACCGCGCCATGCACGCGCAGAAGGGGAAGATACTACTGAGGGGTGGTGCCGCTGCTGAGGAGTTGTGCCGTGAGGAGAGAGAGAGACGCGAGGGAGAGAGGCAAGGGCAACAGTATAGATGCAATCATGAATTTTTGATTTCCAATTTAGGGTTTTGATTTTTTGTGATTGAAATTTGATTTTAGCTTTATATATTTTAATTTAAATATAGTTGCAATCGTGAATTTGTGATTTCCAATTTAGGGTTTTGATTTTTTGTGATTGAAATATTATTTTAGGTTTATATATTTTAATTTAAATATTTTATAATTAAATTGAACCGAACTGATCGATTTTTCGAAACAAACCAAAAAATTTTCGGTTCGCTTATGTTCGGTTCGGCAAAAACCGAACCGTTTGCCCACCCTGAGTCAAGGGATAAGAAAGGTTTCTTTTTCATCATATTTTTTATTAGATAATTTATTTTTTATTCCAAGCTTTAGATTCAATCTATTTTCAGTTAGCCAATTAAGCAAATCCGATAAATATCAGGTCACTTTTTCTTCTTATTCTTGTGAATTTTAAGACCTGTATGTGAAAAGGAAGACTGGCAAGAGTAGAATTCATGAGGGCCTTTTCTACATACGACTCCCTATTGCATCTTCCTTTACTTCCCAAATAGCTTCAACACATAAGATTGATACTTGGCATTGGAGACTTCGCCACCATTCTCTTAGTTGTTTAGAATTATTTTAAAGAACTTATCCTTTGGTTAGTTTTAATATGAAATATATTTTTGATATTTGTCCTAAAGTGGAACAAACTAGAATGCCTTTTTCTGTTAGTAATATTGAAAGTAAAACTCCTTTTGAATTAATCTATTGTAATGTTTAGGGTCTTTTCTCTATTGCTAGTTCTTCAAGTGCTTTTTTTTTTTAAAACTATTGTTGACAAATCTGAAACAAAAATGGACCTTTGTTCTTTTCATGCTTTAGTTAAAAATCATTTAATGCTAACATTAAAATGTGCATTCTAATAATGGGAATGAATTCCTCGTTAAAGATTTGCAACAGTTTTTTTATGGATAAAGATATTATTCATCAAAGAAGTTATGTAGGGACTCCATAGCAAATGGAATCGTAGAGGGTAAGTATCACCATCTCCTTGAAGTTGCAGAAAACTTATGTTTTCAAGCCAATTTGTCAATAAAATTCTAGGGTGAATGTGTCCTTACAACAACATATTTGATAAATAAATTGTCTAGTGAAGTATTAAAAGGTAAATCCATACATGAAATGCTTTTTTGTATAGTGCTTGATGTGTCTCGTAAAAGGTTTTTGGTTGTCCATATTTTGTAAAAATCTGCATATTAAGAATAAATTTGATCAATGTGCAAGTGGCTAGAAATTTTATTAGGTAACCTTTCATGCAAAAAGGATATTGTAAATATGATAGTGAATCTAACACTATTCATGTGCCCCCTGGTTTTTTTTTTATAATATTTTTCCTTATAAGAATGTTACATCCTCGAGGATTTTAACATTTTTTACACATGTTGGAGATAATTTATTTTTGGATGATAATTTCTTTGAGTCCCATGATATTTTACCTATTAATCCAAGCATTCATCTATCTATTTTTCCTAAAGAAAGTGACCCACAAGAGTTAGCACTACAAGAAAATAGGTAATAGATGATCGGAAATAACTGCCATAAAAGGGGGTGCGTGACAGACAGTTCATTCGTCATCTATGTCACTGTCATTAATTTATGACAGAATATTTAAGTTATAAATTCATGATAATATTTTACTGTCATATATCTGTCACACAATATTTTAATGTGAAAAATAATTATATTTTAATTTTAATTTATTATTAGCAGGAAATTAAATTATTATTGGCAAGAATTTTACCACCATTTTTTTAATTTTTGACAGGAAATTAAATTGTCATTTGTAAATTTATTATTAAATATTGGTAGAAATTTTTTTATGATAAATGTTATGATGGGCATTTCCCATCATAAAGTTAAGTTTTTAAAAAAAAATTAAAATATGGTTGTAATTTATTTGTGAATTCTTGATTACAATTTAATTAATTAATAAAAATGAATATCGTCAAAAAAACTAAAAGGAATTAATATTAATTAACCTCCATTCAATCTAACAAATTAATTTCAAAACAAATACATCTAGTATTCAATGTCATCACCACCAATACATAATAAAACATCCCAAATGAAAAAGAAAAAAATTCCAAAATATAAAACAATACTTAAATCCCAATTAAATTGCAAGAAAAGCAATTCAAATTCCAGCTACCAAGCCAAATTACCCAACAAAACTTCCAAAAATTAATGAAAATATTCCAACAGCAAAACTTCTAGCAAGACTCCAGCAATACTTCCAGGACCAATACCATCTTCCAATAGCACTCTAATTCCAGCATCAAACAAGGTAAAAGTCACAGATGAAACTTGTATGAGCAAAATCGTCCACATTAATAAAGAGTAGCTGCTGCTTTTTCTGCTGCTGTAAAAGAGCCGCATTACGGTCTGTTAGCTTAGCAATAATGGCAGAAGTAATTCAAGCATGTATTTTCGATCCAGCAGGGCCAAATTCTCATCCTTAGGGGCTAAGATATCGAATGAGATAATAAATAAGTAAAAGGTAAATCCGAGGGATGCTAAAACAAAAGTAAACCTAAAACTACAGAGAGAAAGAACCTCTTTTCCCACTACTAAGAGTAGTATAAGATGTAACTGCAAATGATGCTGCAAGCATTATTTGTCTTTTAAATTGCACATGCGAAGATCATGCTTCATCCCTTTCCTTTTTAGTCTAGTAATTACACGATAAGCAAAATCATGTTGAGGACAAATCAATATGCTAAGGTCAGTGAGCTGCTCCAGTAATGATTTAATTACATTTTGTACTATAGTCAAAGAGAAGAAGACATAAAATGTAAATGTGTATTTCTTTAGGGGAAGAAAAAATGAAATTCGCTAAGGCTCAATGCGTATTTTTTGGATAAATACATTTTATAGAGATAACAGCAAGCCTATAAACTAATTATTTATAAAATCAAATTATTTAGCAGCAACCTCACATTTCCATTAACTTCAGCTAGCACAATACAGTATGTACATCAATACAACCAAACAATGTAACTGCCAGGAAATATAATAAAGAATCACATATTAAAATGTAAAATTCAATATCAATTAAAATTATGAATTTGAAGAAGTGTCACTAAGAAATTAGCAATATTACAGTTAAAATAATGATAAAAGACATTAAATTATGCTTACACGATTATCATTGTTTATAAAAAAAAGTATTCACTTTTCAAATGAAAAAAATTAAAAGAGCACAGAACATGGGATCTCAAAAAAAAAAATCTTATAATAGCTTTATCTTGTATAGTATACTAGATAAATCTAGCATAAGAGTAATTGGCAACAAAACTCTATGACAAAATATCTGTGTTATACAATGAACACAAAAACAATATGATATTATGAATGAAAAACATGGGCTAAAATCTGGAAAACTATATGTTTCATGGAAAGAAAAAGATCACCATAAAAATCAGAGCTTATTACATACTGATTAAATTGGAATATGATCTAAGCTTGCACTTGGTAGGAAATTGGTAATATGCTAAAACACAAGTTCATGAAAAAACATATGAAGTCAAAAGTCAAATTCTTTTTAAGTACTAACAAATTAGAAACTCCTTCCAACCAAACTTAAAGATTTAACACAGCAAGCATAGGGCAGTAAATTAGAAGCACATATATGCTGGAACATTCTAAGCATCCCACGAATGCTAGCAGCCATCAATGGTATGGGCTTCTTAAACTGCATGGCAAGCCATTAAGGAAAAGGCAAAAATTATCATGCAAGGGTACATTAAAGAATGATAACGAGAACTTCCAACAAGGCAAGAAAAGCAACCGTGATAAATTTCTATAAACATTTTCTCCTAAATTATGTAAAGACAAATAGTAATTTAACTATATAAATTTCTAACAAGCATTTAATCAAACACCTTCTCCCATATTATGTAGATAAAAATAAAATATTAACTCTATAAATGTCTAATAGACATTTAATCAAGCACCTTACATGTGCAAAAATCTTTCAAAATTTTAAACCAATTATAAATGTTAAATCTTCAACTGGCATTCAAAACTATCCAAATCATGATTTTATAGACAAGAATGGGTAAAATGCACAAGATAATTGAACATGAAAATTTCAAGATAAAGCCAAACCCTAACCATCATGACAGCCACGAGCCATCATTACCTTACCCCTCCACAATAAATTCAATACCATGCAAATCAATCCCAACAAATTTTACTATTTAGAAAACTAAACCCACAAGTTTTAATACTTACCCGATGTCAATTTTTATTTTTTAAAAAAAAATTCAGCAACCTTACCTGGATATGGATTGATTCGTCAATGAAAAAAAATTGAAAAACCAATTGATTCTCATGGTGCTAGTAGATTTTCTTGTTGAGATGACGAACAAATGAAAAGACTGAGAAACAACGTGAAATGAGAGAGCAAGCAAGCGTGATGGCTTGAATGGAGGAAGAATGGTGGCATTTTGAACGGCAAAATAGTGGAGTTTTTATGATCTATTAATAATGAAATTTTAATTCTAGGGTTTCAAATGATCAAAGAGAGAGGTAAAATGGAGAGTGACTGGGCAGGGATTTGCTCGACAGCAGTCGTGTAAAGAATTCTTTGCTCAACAGCAGTCGTGTAAAGAATTCTTTGCTCAACAGCAGTCCTGTAAAGAATACTTTACTCGACAGCAGTCCTGTAAAGAATACTTTGCTTGACAGCAGCCGCGTAAAGAATTCTTTGCTCGATAGTAGTCGGGTATGAACACCTTACTCTACTATATTTGTGTAATTAGTTCTTTACTCGACTGCAGTTTGTAAAGAATTATTCACTCGACATGCGTCGAGTATGAACACTTTATTTTCAATGTGACAAAGAATCTATGGTTTATATAGTGGATTGTAGTTCAATGCATGCTTTACTCGACTATTGTCGTGCAATAAATGATTTACTCGACTGGTATGTCGTGTAATTTTTATGATTGGTTTAAAATATATTATTATGCAACTTTTCAATCATTTTATATATTTATTAATAAATTTTTTTGTATTTATACAGATGGAACCGAAAATCAAGGAATCTGAATACTTTAAAGCAAAGATTTCAAACCGATCTTCACTAGAAGCAGTAGAGAACATTAAAAATAGACTATCTGAGGAGCAGAAAATTATTTTCAGGCGTTTCTGTTTCGGTCATTTTTTGGATGTAAAAGAGTTAAAGTTTTCTGCTCAGTTACTCCACAACATATTATTGAGAGAAGTGAAATCGAATGAAAATGCAATGTGGTTTAGGATTGGACGTAAAAATATTTGATTTTCATTAGAGGAGTTTGCCTTGGTGACAGGCTTAGATTGCAGTCCATCGTATGAGCCCAACACTGAAAATACTGACGATGATAACAGGATAGTTGATGAGTTCCTCTATGGAAATTGTGCAATCACAACAAAAGAACTTCGTACAAAGTTCTTGCAGGCTGAGTCAGATGATGACATGCAAATGGTGAAGCTGGCTATGTTATATTTTGTTGAGTCCGTGTTACTTGGAAAGGAGAATAGAAATCATATAAATGAAACTAATGTACTCTTTCTGGACAATTTTACCGAGTTTAATAAATTTCCCTGGGGACGCATTTCTTTCAAGATGATCATTGATAGTTTGAGAAAAGGCGTTGTAGACCGTGCGGTGAAATCAAAGAAAAAGTCAACTGCAGATTCTAAATACAAAAGAGCAACGTATAGTGTGCATGGTTTCCCCCATGCTTTTCGAGTAACAAAACCAAACTAACTTATGTATTGCTTATTGAGTTGTTGCATAAGTGTTCATTGTTTTATTTTAATCCAATCAGTTTTTGCCTAAAATGATCTTGACTTTAACGTATTCATATTGTCAGCATTATCTTTCTATTTATAATTTACCAATTCTTTTTTGTTGAAAATAAATTGTGTCATTGATTATACAGGTGTGGGCATATGAAGTTGTTTCCGTCATTGGTGATAAATGTGCAAGGCATTATGGTGATTTTTTTTCCAAGGATTTTGAGATGGAAATCGATAAAGCCTAAAGATTTTGAGGAGATTCAAACGAACATCTTGAATAAAAAAGCCTCTAGGATGGTTTTCATAGAAAAGTTACATGCTACCGGAGATGTCGAGGAAAATAAGCATTACATAAGGTATTTTAGTGAAGATGAGTGGCTTAAAGAGATCGGTGAAGAGAATGATAATGCTATTGAGCCAGATAGTCATCCAGAGGAAAATCCTTCACATGATAATAATGAATCACATGATAGTGAGTTAAATAGTTTTGATGGTCCTCCTGATGATAGTGATTCAGATGGTGCACCCACCTCCAGTGCTCTAAGAACATTGCCTCCAGAACATTTAAATGAATCAGCATCAATACCAGCTGAGGTAAAAAATAAAAGGGTAAGTCACTGTCGTATTTGCACTATGCTCTAAATTGTGCTCTAAATTGTTTACATATGTATGCATATCCGTTATGAATGGAGTAAGTAACATAATACTTATATATTAACTAATTTATTATCTAATAAGTTCATTCTTTAGTAAAAAAAAAAAAATTACTAAGTTGCAGCCTATTTATGAGCATCAAGTTTGGAACTTTTGATTTGATTGCTTTGTTGTTGTAATATTTGTTTCATTTTCTATTGAGTAAATTATTTTAGTTTATGGTTATTTTTATTTTTATTTCTCAATCCTCAAAATATATATTTGCTTCAATATTTCATTTTCTACTGTACACGACTACAGTCGAGTATTTGATACTTCACTCGACTGTGGTTGTGTAATGGATACCTTACACGACTACATTAAGACTAATATAATATTTGAAAATTTTTTATACATGACAGGGTGGTCCATCTCGACATACCTCCTATGCGTTTCATGGTTCTATTCTTGAGGATAAGGTTAATCATCTTTGTTGTCGCATCCGAAATATTGAAGAAAATATTACGAAGATGGAAAAAACCATGAAGAATATGGAAGCAAAGATTGATAACATTGAGGGGAAAATCGGTCATATTAACGTGATCGACAGTAAGTTGAATAGGCTTATTCAGTTACTTGCGAAGTCTTCAACCTCAAAATCTGAGGGGGTTGATATGAAGGTTTGATATATAAAAGTATTAATATTTTTTTATTCAGTATATATATGTTTATTTAATTCTCTAACAATTTGGTTGTCGCATGTCTGTAGCCTATAAACTATCCCATGGACGTCGCATCGGGTCAGTCACCTATGCAACAACTGTTGGACACGCTTGTCAATCTTTGTAGTACAGAAGGCCTACAGACATGATGACGCCAGCTGATTGTCATGGTACAGAGGGGGATCCTATTATCGTCTCAACGCAAGAAAAAGATTTTAGATTAGTGTACAATTTACGGAAAAGAAAAGATATGAAAACTTCCACTTATTCATGGACACCGTACATCAATCCTTTCAAGAAGCCACGAGAGACGACAAATGTTGAGGTGCACCCTCAAGAGACAGGGGGCTTTGAAGTGTGTTTTTTTATACCCCAAGAGGAGTTATTGGAGTTACAACGATAGATGGATATAAAAAATGATAAAAATGAGCCGTGAGTTTTCTCATATTATGATATTAATTTTTTATGAATTATTCTGCAGCAATGTTTATTTAATAACTCTGCTAATTTTATAATCTATTATATGCAGTAAATTTATCGATTTGACTCTTATGGAGGTTAACCGTGAATTTTTCCGTAAATTATACACATCGGACATGTGGTTGTCTAATGTTTAAGTCATAAATGTAAAAACAAAATTTTGTTGTGATTATTATGATAAATATTTGTAATTTTTTTTACTTATTTTACACTGTATGTTCAGTACACCGACATTGGATGCTACTACCTAATAAAAAAAATGTATGAGGCTCCGACTCAGAATGGACAAGCTATTGCCATTATGGATAGTAATTTTCTGGTATAGTCAATTTTCTATAACCTATTCGTTAACTTCTTAGAATAATAACAACTAATATATTATTGTTAAATTTTCTAGAATAATCTGAAGGACAAACATAAGATTTACTTGGGAAACCCAGATAGGGTGTGGGAAAAGGATTGTTACTGCATTGATTATGCTAACGGTGCAAAATTGGATTGTGCCACTCCTTGGAAAAATGTTTCCACTATAAGCTTCACATTGTATGCTTAGTTTTTGACATTATATGCACTGCAAGAAAATAAAAATAGTTCCCGAATTTCGTAGATATATTTACCATTAGTTGTTAAAATTGTCCGTATTTCGTAGGTGTATTTGCTGATATTCATGAATGAGCATTAGGTTCTTAGTGTGATTGATATACTTGGGGGCAAGATTTCTATTTATGACTCCATCATAGACTTAACAAAGGATTCAGTTTTGGTGAGACAATTGATGAATGTTACAGACATGATACCTTTGGTACTTCAGAAGATAGCATATCATGAAACACATCCAGACTGTGCTGAGGTTATATCAAAAATTCCTTGGCCCATCGTGCCAGTGCGTAACATCCCGCAACAAAAATCAGGGTATGCACTATATATATTGTGTTTTGAACTTAACAATAAGAAATTTAAAAATATTTATTAAAATCAAAGATTACAAAACTTTTTCATTTTAATCCAAATTACTTAAAACTTGATTTCACTTGATTCACTTGCATAACTATTATCCTTAAAAAACTAGTAAAAATGTGAAATACAATATTTATTATTTTTACTTAAGACACGTATTTGTTATCATCAAAATTACATTATGTGTAGCCCTTTAGGCTAACATTTACAATACTTGACCAGCTCTCTGTAAGTAAATACACGACTGCAGTCGGGTATTTACACAGATACACAACTGCAGTAGGGTATTTGCACAGATACACGATTACAGTAGGGTATTTGCACAGATACATGACTGCAGTCGGGTATTTGCACAGATACACGACTGCAGTCGGGTATTTGCACAGATACACGACTACAGTTGAGTATTTGCAATACTTGACCAGCTCTCTGTAAGCAAATACACGACTGCAGTCAAGTATTTACACAGATACACAACTGTAGTCGAGTATTTATAAATATACATACAGTTGGGTATTTAAGATATCAAACTTCAATTTAATAAATAACAAAAATGGTTGTACATCAAACAACATAAATCCAATACTTATTCAAATCGTAAATAAGTTGTAGTACAATGGAAGTTGTTGCACAATCAAGACTAATATTTTTTTGCATCTTGAACCCAAACACTCAGCCCATGTATTATAAGCCCCGGGTCACCTCCCTTGAAAACAATATAAGCCACACAAATATGTTCGTTCATTCGCGAAACAAAAAGGGTAGAAATTTATCAACTAAATATTATAGATATTAAAAAAATTAAAACAATAATAATGACAAGTATATAAGGTTCATAGTCGTACATGTGGTTGTTTGCGTTTCATTCGGTCTAACTACAGGCTCATTGTTAGACAGTGGGATTGCTACACTGTAAGTTAGTCGATTATGTCCTCGAGAACTATACCAACCACATTTGCGGTGCAACTTCTCTTCGCCTTGTGATGCTATCCTAATTTCTTGTAGCCGACCCTTTTTCCGCTTTTCTACAAGGGGTGAAACCTCATTACTTTGCACTTCTTCTGAAATCTCCAATTCTTTTTCTGTGCCAACAGGATATATTGTTTCTGCGTATGCTGCAACCCATACTTCACTGGAATAATAACGATAACACATATCATATACAGACAATGTTTCTCGATACCTACAAACAGCTAATGCATGTTCACAAGGTAGTTCGTTGAGTTGAAATTCCTGACAACTGCATGTCTTCTCAAGAATGTTGACGTGACCATCAAGGTCACCATCTCTAGCAATAAACTCGTGCATATTTAGTGTCACTTTATATGTACGAGAACTTTCAAATTTTTTTAACAACTCCTTTTCCACCAATTTTATAAGTTGTGTGTGACAATTGACTGCCTTTTCTCGCCTATCACAAAACTACTCCCGTAACTTATCAATGATCGCATCCAATAACTTATGAATGGGCAGCTGTAGGGGGTTTTTAAGAACAGAATTCATGGATTCTGCTATGTTTGTTGTCATAATACTATAACGCAACCCATCAAAATGAGAACGAGCCCACTTTTCATACCTTGCATCCTGAAGATATTTTGCAACTCTTTCATCGACCTTTTGTATCTCACTCATAAAATAATTAAAATGTTGTGGTCGATAAGGTTTTGCAGCTAGTTCAACAATTACACCTACCTCAATTTCTTTAAACTTAGCTCGTAAGTTTTGCTTTAAGTGGTGCATACAAATACCATATGCCGCATTTGGGAATGCAATATTAACATTTTTCTTGATACTTGGGTTCCGATCTGAAATGAAAACTAAATTAGGAACTTCACTTATTGCTTCCTTTAACTTCATTAGAAACCATCCCCATGATGCATTATTCTCACTGTCACCAACACCAAATACAACAGGATAAAGTTGATTGTTACCATCAAGCGCTGTCGCAATAAACAAAGTTTCTTTAAATTTTCCCTTCAAGAACGTGCCATCAATTGCAATGACTGGCCTTATTGATGAAATAAATCCATGTATACAACCCCCAATTCCCATAAAAAAATATTTAAAGTAATTTGCATTGTCAACTTCAAGAAATGTGCAGGAGCCTGGATTTTTCTACGATAACATTTCCATGTATAAAGGAAGTAACTTGAATGAATCCTCAAGCGTGCCTCTAACTTTTTCCATTGCATATTCTCTTATTTTCCATGCCTTGTGGTAATTTATTTCATACCCAAATTGTTTCTGAAAATCTTCTCTAATATCACCAAGCCTATATAAGGATGAAGCACCTTCAAACTTATGACAAATCTTTTGTCCGATAAGCTTAAATGAAGTATGACGATGATCTCTCTTACGACCATCAACTGCACAACTATGGACACTATAGTACTTCGTGATTTTAAACATATTCAAACTTCCAAACTTCATAGCACAAAGTTGCCACTTACAAGTATTGTCAATACACCTAACAACAAGTATATTCTTCCTTAACTTAAAGGTTTTAAACTCCAAATTATTCCTTAGAGCTTCCATAAAAAGCATTCTTTGCAACTCCTCTTTCGAACTGAACAACTTTTGCCCCATTAACCCATCACTATCACCAACAGCTTCCATAGATGACAAGTTAATACTATTAAAGTGCGAGTTGTCAGTGTCAAATGAACTACTGCATGCAAACAAATTTACTCTAGGCATATATCTATTATCGGAGGGCATGAAACTTATATTAGAATGTGCTACATTCCCCACTGTTGGATCACTAACTGTTATCCCATCAACATCGTCATGAACAATAACATTCACATTTTCCTCATTTGGCCCCCTTCTATCATTGGGTTGTGTTTTTGGAATAAATTCAAATATTGACTGATCTTCAGCAACAAAATTATTTGGGCTTAAACCTTCACCTCCAACATATGGCTGAACAGGTTCTTGCGGACAGCTATCCGGGCTGAAGTTAAATGTTTTAGGTAATACAAAGACGAATCTTCAACTCAACTCCACTAATTGTTTCCTCTAGAAAATAATCTACATCATCATCATTTATAATTGGGACAGGCGGCATTGGATCAAATGTTTTGAGCTTGAACTTCATTTCAATGTCAAATTCAGAAATATTAATGCAAATAACCAGAGATATTCTTTCTATCAATTGTGCATACGTTGTAGAACGGGGCGCCATGATCCCTCTTGCCTCCGTACCATTATATCTATAATGGTCGTTTTGCTCTATCCATTTACCACAAAACATAATAGTCACATGTACTGAAGTCATTTCCTACAATAATACAATATTTGATTATACAACAAATACAAAAACAAAATCAAACAAAGTATATAACGAAGTGAACTGTCTGCCTATTTATACAATTGACGTCTTGTAATTACTAGTTTACACGACAATAGTTGTGTAACTTACTAAAATACACAACTATAGTCCAGTAAACATGACTCAGTAAATAGTAATCTAGGTGTCATAACAGCTACTATATCTTTCAAATTTCCACGATTGCTGTCGTGTAAATTCATACATACACGACAAAAGTCGTGTAAGTTACAAAAATACATGACTCAGTAAATAGTCAGAGGACATATTTCTTCTTCAAAAAAATATTTTTCTTGCACTGATAAAATATTAGGGTCTCATAACAATTCAAACATTTTACATATATGCACAATTATAGTGTGTAAGCTCATATGTATACGATAATAGTCGTGTAACTCATTAAAACACACGACTATAGTCCAGTAATATTAAAAGGATATATCTAGTAAAAATATATATTTTTTACACCAATAAAATGGTAGGGTGTCATAATAATTGGAATCTTTTGCACATTTTCACGACTACTGTCGTGTAAATCCATATATACACGATTGCCTATCGTGTATGTCGGGTGCAGAACAATATTTTGGCAACAACTTCAGATTTAACGAATGTAGTTATAAAATCCATCAAATAACAGTCATATGATGAAAATGTAATGAAAATGTGAGTTAATTTATTGTTTATCACAAACCAAACAAAACCCTAAAAATAATATAATGTCAACAAAATAAATAAATAACACAAAATATAAATAAAGTTTCAAATACCTTATTAATGAGATGAATAATATACCCAGCTGCGAACTAAAATCTCAGTGCATTGGCTGTTCGTGAGTAATTTTGAGTGTGGAGTGAGTTTTTATTGTGTAGAATTAAAAAGAGAGAGAAGTAAAGAAAAGAGTGTTGGAGGTGAATTGTGTATGTTTTATATTTTTCTTTAGGGATATTTTAGACAATGTACCACATGAAAAAGCATATCTAAATAATTTTCAAGCATGGGGGGTATTTAACTAAATACTCTATCTTTAAGGCATCTTTAATTAAAAGCCCTATGACTGGGACAATGTCCGAGACTTCGACAAAATTGTGTGTTTGAAACAATCTCATGGTAAATTGTAGCGTTTTATCTTTTTGTTTTTATTTTTTCAATTTTTAAAATGGTACTGTTTAATTTTTTAAATAAAATAAAATATTAAATTTTAGTCAAATATAGTCAAAATCATAATTCTATCACAATTTTTTGACGGAGCAAATTTCTATCACGTTTATATCATTAATTCTTGATAAACAATAATTTTATCACAAAACCATCACTAATACATGATAGAACCATATCCTATCATGAGTCCATCATGCTTTTATGATATATACAAAATCTGTCATTTATTGTCAGATTTCTTATAATGTAGCAACAAATCAATCCACAGAAAATACCCATTTCCGCTCTATTTCTCCTATTTCGAATCCAGCAACATATATTGTACCTCAAAAATTAGATGGTCCACCACATTAAACTCAATCAACCACAAAACTAGAATTATAGCCACCCACACGGCCTTTATGAGTACAATGACTCTAGCTTATCTACAAGACTATTGCACCTTGGTTGCTCATGCTTCTACACTTGCCAATTTTGTTTCTTCATTACCAGGTAAGAAATATCTTCTCCATGATCTTCTTTCTTATCACCGTTTCACACAAGCACATAAGTCTTTTTTATTTACTATTACCTCTTGGATAGACCCAATTTCTTTTATGAGGTAGTTAAATTACCTGAATGGCGCAGGGCAATGGAGGATGAGATTCGGGCTCTTAAGGAAAATAACACCTGCACACATACTCATTTGTTGTTAAGTCAAAAGACTATTGGAAGTCGACGAGTTTACAAGATAAAATATAAGCAAATGGCACCATTAAGTGCTACATGGCACGTTTAGTAGACAAAGGCTATACTCAAATAGAAGGTATTGATTATCATGATACATTTTCTCTTGTAGCCAAACTTGTGACAATATGAGCTATGCTTTCTCTTGCGTTGTTAATGGGTAGATTTTATAACAATTAGATGTCAATAATGCTTTTTTGCAAGGTGATTTAGATGGGAAAGTTTACATCCAAGTTTTGCATGGTTTTTCCAAACAAAGGTAGCATTTGTTTTGCAAACTGAACAAGTCCATTTATGGTTTGAAATAGGCTTTTAGAAATTAGTTTTCTAAATTTTCTGTTACTATTCGACAAGTGGGTTTCCGTTAATCCAAGGTAGATTACTCTTTATTCATGAAAATCAATGGTGTTTCTTCTACTCTTGTATTAGTGTATATAGATGACATTATTGTTGGTGGGAATGTTTCAGTTGAAGTTAGCAACGTTTAGGCTTTCTTTGCACAAAATTCTACATCAAAGCTTCAGGCACGCTCAAATATTTTTTTTGTATTGAAGTAACATGGCCATCCCGTGGGGTATTCTTATGTCAAAAAAAAAGTATGCCTTGGACATCGTGAAAGATGCTGGACTACTTGATGCCCGTCTTGTCCTTTTTCTAATGGAACAACAATTGCATCTTTCGCCTCCAGATGGAGATCTTTCACCCAATCCTTCGAGTTTCCAATGCCTTATTAGGAGGTTGATCTCTCTAACCATTACAAGACCTGATATATATATATGTGTGTGTGTGTGTGTGTTGTGCATGTATTAAGCCACTTTATGCATAAACCACAGATAATGGATATGGACGCAGCCTTATGGGTGCTTCAGTATTTAAAAAGATCAAAGGGAAAAAAGTATCCTGTTGTCTTCCTCTAGTGATTTGCATAACTGTGGGTATTGTGATGCTAACTGGGCAATTGTTCTATTCCTTGTCAATCAGTTACTGGATATTGTGCTTTTCTTAGAAGCAGCCCTATTTTTTTGGAAACAAAGAAGCAGAATGTTGTTGTTGAGTGTTAGAAAGTGTATACTTATAAAGGAGAAAATCATCATTTTACACTTCAAGTCTCACTAACATCTCTAATTTTATTTATTTAAGTCCCTTATTATTTAATTATGAGTGTTTTGTTTTAATTAAGTATTTTATGTATTTGAGGGGCATCATGGTCATTTCACAATGAACGAGATATCGGATAGCAAAACGGATGTCACTTTTGAACTCAGGACAGTCGAAAACCTTAAAAGGAGCATAAAAGGAAAAATGACATTGTTCACACGTATAACACTATTCACATGTACGGTACTGTTCATGGGTGCTGTTCACGACACTGTTCAAACCGTGTCACTGTTCAAACCGTGTTACTGTTCAAATCACGTGGTCAAACCCGTGGTCAAACCGCGTACTGTTGACTGATGACGTGATGCAATCATGTGCGTTCAAACTGTTTTTAATCCGATGGCCATGATTTACTCAATGTATCTATAAAAAGGGGGCTCTCCCCCCTAATTTGATACCTCTGAATCCATTTTTTAGCTTAACTTTCTATAATTCTTTCTCCATCTTGTATTTTCTACGTATTTAATAAATTTCTATTTTACCCTTGTTCAATTATGAGTAACTAATTTTCTTTCAAGCTTGGGTTGAAGGTGAAGTCTCAACATGTGTCATGAGCTTTATTTGGTAAATTTATTTTCTCTTTCCCTCTAATTTCTGTGGAGGTTTTGACTTTTCGTCCACAAATAATAATAATCTTGTCTAGTTACCGCCCTGATTTCACCGGCACCCTAGTATAAGGTTATTATTATTTAGCACGATAAGCCCTTAGCACCACATTGATTAGAGTGTGGTTCGTAAGGTGTGGATTCTCCCCTCATGATTTAATTGGTATTAATAAGGAATATTTAGCTCATGGTGCATGTTGATACGGATCCAGATACCCAAGCACTTTATTTCCAGTTCAATTTAATTCCGCTATTCCAATTTAAATTCTAGCATAGTTTAAATCAATTTCCTTATAAATCTAATCACTCACTTACAAAATTAATTCTACACCTAATTTAAATCCACCTCCTCGTGGGATCGACACTCGACACCATTGATCTATTCTACAATAGATTCGTGCGCTTGCGAGTTCAACAAAATTTGCAACAAAAATTTTTGGCGCCGTTGCTAGAGAGGTAAGTATTTTAATTTGTAGAATTAATTTTTTTGTAAATAATTTATTATTATTATTATTTTAGTTGTTTACTTGTAATTTTTTATTAAAAAAAGAAGTGAATTTACATTTTTAGGTAAGAATTTCTTTTTCTTTTCTTTAAATTTCTGCAATTTAATTTTCAAGTTATTCTTCTTTATAATTTTTCATTTATCTTGTTAATTTATTTTAATTTTAGTTAATTTCACATATTTTTTTATGTATTTTTATAGTAAAGTTGTAACAGCGCAATAAGGTTAGTATTGTAATTTCTCTTTCTTCTTTATTTTTATTTGTTTTGTTCTCATTTTTATGTTATTTGCATGCATGGTCGAAGATCACAATTTCCTAATCTTGAGCCTATAGATCTTGAATTGGAAAAAACACTTCGCACACACAAACACATTGCATTTAAAAATAAAATTAAAATGGATTTGCAACAACAACAACCACCACCACAGGAGAGGCCATTTAAGGATTACTTCAATCTTTTAGCTAATTTGAGCACATCATGTATAAGATACCCAAATGTAGTTGTTAAGAGTTTTGAACTAAAACCTAGTGTGCTAAATTGTCTCCCAACATTCTATGGCCTAGAAAATGAGGATCCATATAATCATCTGAATTATTTTCATATTATTTGTCAAACTTTTAAATATGAGAATTTTTCAGACGATTATGTTAAACTTAGATTATTCCCATTTTCTTTAAAAGATAGAGCTCATTCATGGTTTAATACATTGCCCGTTAATAGCATTACAGCATGGGAACAAATGGTAACGAAATTTTTAAATAAATATTTCCCAGTGCATAAAACCAATGTTATTCGCAAGGAAATCTCAAAGTTTATCCAGAGAGAAGACGAGCAGTTTTTCGAAACATGAGAGCAATTCAATGGGCTACTTTTGAAGTGTCCACATCATGGGTATGAGCAATGGCACCAATGCCAATACTTTTTGGAGGGATTATTGCTAAATGTGTAAGAATGGCTAATGGCAACAAGCGGAGGAGAGCTAATGTCAAAAAGTACATCAGAGATTTGGGTTTTCTTCCAGCGACAAGAAGATAATTCCCAACAATGAATTCGATCACTCAAGAATACTAAAAGAATTAAGGGAGTGAATGAGGTTCATATTGGCGAGTCCAGTTCGGGAATCAAAGAAGTCAAAGAGATAGTTGAAGGCCTTTCTCGACAAATAGCATCATTGACGACTGCTAAATCAACAGAGCCACATGACTATGAGTCATATTCAAATCAAGCCAATGCCACCGGTGTCATGAGGAAGCCATCAAATTACAACCCATACTCCAACACATATAACCCTGGATGGAGAGACCACCCCAATTTTTCATGGTCTCAAGGATTCCAACAGGATGGACCAGCAGCTCCAGCTCCACCTCCACCAATGCAACCAATTCCTCAAGTTCCTTAAGCCTTTCAACCACCATTTAGACCATACAATCAGAACCAGAACTACTCGCAACCCAGACCATGGGAGGATGCATTTCAGAATTTCAAGAATGTTACTCACTCCACGATTGAGCAACAAAACCGAACCATTGATGGGTTGCGGAATGAGATGAGAGCAGGCTTCAAGTCACAAGCCCAATCAGTTTCAAGCCTCGAAAAGATGGTGGGACAACTTGCATCTTCAGTGCAAACTTTGATAGTGACTGTTGAAAAAGGCAAGTTTTCAAGTCAACCAGTGCCTAATCATAAAGGAGTGCATGAAGCAAGTACCAATTTACCACAACAGCATAGAGAGGTCAAAGCCGTCATAACCTTGCGAAAAGGGAAAGAAGTCGACAACAAAGTGGAGATGCTAGTGACAAAATCAACTCAGATTATACCTGTAAATGCTGAGGAGTCACCACCGGAGGAGAAAGAATAAACCAACCCACGGGAATACGTTCCTAAAGCTCCATTTCCTTAGAGGTTAGCTAAAGGAAAGAAGGAAAAATTCACAGGTGAGATTCTTGAAGTCTTCAAATAGGTAAGTGTCAACACCCTTTTACTTGATACAATAAAATAAGTTCCATCTTATGCCAAGTTTCTTAAAGACCTTTGCACTAAAAAGAGAAACATTCATGTTCAAAAAAATGCCTTTTTAACAGAAAACGTTAGTTCTATACTCCAACACAAAATTCCTCTAAAATGTAAAGACCCAGGCTCCCCCACTATTTCTTGTAGTATAGGGTACCATACAATTGAGAATGCTTTATTGGATTTAGGAGCTAGTGTAAATCTGTTGCCTTATTCAGTATTTGTGAAACTTGGACTTGGAGAATTACACCCAACTTCATTGGTGTTACAGCTTGCAGTTCGATCCACGAAAATACCTCGTGGTATTGTAGAGGACGTGCTTATATAGGTAGACAAGTTTTATTTTCTTGTTGATTTCATTGTAATTGACACTCAACCAATACAGGATTCAAGGAAGCACATCCCCATTATCCTAGGACGCCCTTTCTTAGTAACTGCGGATAATCACATTCAATGCAAAACTGGAAATATTCAATTGTCCTTTGGCAACATGACTATGGAGCTCAACATCTTCAACATTGCCAAACAACCTCTTAATGCAGATGATGGAATTGTTGATGTGGATTTAATTGAAACAATAGTTAATGATACTTTTCTTTCAAATCTTAGTGATGACCCTTTACAAACATATTTAACTCACTTTGGTTTGGATTTTGATATTGACAGATCAGTCAATGAGGTCAACGCCCTACTTAACTCAGCACCATCTATGGACACTAATAAATGGAAGTCAAAAGTTGAACAACTAGCACCATCAGAGAAGAAAATCATCCCATCATCAGAATCACGACCAAAACTCGAGCTCAAACTATTACCCAAAACTTTGAAAAATGCGTTCTTGGGAGAAGAAAGCACTCTACAGGTAATCATCTCATCATCCCTAAATGACGAACAAAAAGGTAAGTTGTTGGATGTTTTAAAAGAGCACAAAGGAGCATTAGGATGGATCATAACCGACATTAAACGTATAAACCTAGCAGACTATATGCATTACATTCATCTTGATGAAAATGCTAAATCTACAAGGAAAATGCAACGTCGGTTGAACCCTAACATGAAAGAAGTTGTTAGAACTGAAGTCCTTAAACTGTTAGACGCAGATATCATTTACCCCATTTCTGATAGTTCATGGGTTAGTCCTGTGTAAGTTGTCCCTAAAAAGTCAGGAGTCACAGTAGTTACCAATGCTGATAATGAATTAATACCCACTAGAGTGACTACAGGATGGTGTGTATGCATTGATTATAGAAAATTGAATTCTGTCACAAGTAAAGACTATTTTCTTTCCTTTACCATTTATTTATCAAATGCTTGATAGATTAGCAGGACATGAATTTTATTGCTTTCTAGATGGCTATTCAGGATACAATCAGATTCCCATAGCACCAAAAGATCAAGAGAAAACTACTTTCACTTGCTCTTTTGGTACTTTTGCATATAGGAGAATGCCATTTGGATTATGTAATGCACCTGCTACATTTCAACGATGCATGTTAAGCGTTTTTTCTGATATGGTTGAACGATTCCTTGAAGTCTTTATGGATGACTTTTCTGTCTTTGGTGACTCATTTGATCAATGTTTACATCATCTAACACAAGTTCTGCAGAGATGTATTGAGAAAAATTTGGTCTTAAATTGGGAGAAATGTCATTTTATGGTAAAACGAGGTATAGTCCTCGGTCACATCATTTCATGCAAAGGTATTGAGGTTGACAAAGCCAAGGTGGATCTCATTTCTAATCTTCCTCCATCTAAAACAGTCAGAGAAGTAAGATCTTTCCTTGGGCATGCTGGTTTTTATAGACGTTTATTAAGAATTTTAGCAAAGTTTATAGACCCTTATACAATTTACTTGCTAAGGATGTGCATTTTGTGTTTGATGATTCATGTCTTGTAGCATTTGAAAAGCTAAAGCAATTGTTGAGGTCATCACCTATCATTCAGCCACCAAACTGGAGCTTACCATTCGAGCTCATGTGTGATGCATCTGATTTTGCAATAGGAGCAGTATTAGGACAAAGAGTAGATCGAATTCCTCATATTATTTACTATGCTAGTATGACATTAAACGATGCACAGCTGAACTATTCAACTACGGAAAAAGAAATGCTAGCAGTAGTGTTTGCATTAGAGAAGTTTCGATCTTATCTTATTGACTGTAAAATAATTGTATTCACAGATCATGCTGCTCTTAAATTTCTTCTCACAAAGAAAGATGCAAAAACTAGACTAATTCGTTGGGTGTTGCTTTTGCAGGAGTTTGACTTGGAATTCAAAGATAAGAAAGGCTCTGAAAATGTTGTGGCTGACCATCTTTCTCGTCTCTATTTTGACACAATTACAGAACCCTTAATATTGAATGAGTCATTTCCGGATGAGCAATTAATGAGTGTGGAAGTATTACCATGGTATGTTGATATAGTTAATTATCTTATTATAGGTAAACTTCCAGAGCATTGGGCCAAGCAGGACAAGGCTAAATTTTTTGCAGAAATAAAGAATTTTTTCTGGGATGACCCCTATCTGTTCAAGTATTATGCAGATCAAATTATTAGACAAAGTGTCCCAGAAAATGAATTTCAGAACATCCTTTAGTTTTGCCATGAACAAACTTGTGGAGGCCATTTCAGTGCTAAGAAAACAGTGACAAAAGTTCTATAATGTGGTTTCTATTGGCCAACTATATTTCAAGATATTTACACCTTTTGCTTTTCATATGATAGGTGTCAATGAATGGAGAGCATTACACGAAGGAACATGATGCCACTAAATCCAATTTTAGTAGTTGAGATTTTTAATGTGTGGGGCATCGACTTCATTGGACCTTTTCCCGCTTCTTTTGGCCATCAATACATATTGGTTGCTGTTGACTATGTATCGAAATGGGTAGAGGCAATTCCATGCAGAACCAATGATCATAAAGTGGTGATAGGGTTTTTGAAAAGCAACATTGTTTCATGCTTTGGATTCCCTCGAGCAATAATCAGTGATGGTGGTACTCACTTTTGCAACAAATCATTCAAAGCACTTTTAACAAAGTACTCTATCACTCATAAAGTGGCGACCCCGTACCATCTGCAAACCAGCAGCCAAGTTGAGATCTCCAATCGAGAAATAAAGTACATATTAGAAAAAACGGTGAGGCCAGAAAAGATTGGTCATTAAGACTCGATGATGCATTATGGGCATATAGAATTGCTTTCAAGACCTCAATTGGGATGTCACTCTACAGGCTAGTGTATGAAAAAGCTTGCCACCTACCTGTGGAACTCAAGCATCGTGCGTACTGGGCCATCAAGAAATTCAATTTTGACATGTAGCAAGCTGACTCAGAAAGACGATTACAGCTGGCAGAACTTGAAGAAATTCGTAACGATGCATACAAAAATACCAAGGTTTACAAGTAGCGAATGAAAGTCTTTCATGATAAGCAGATTATGAGAAAATCTTTCACTCCAGGTCAGAAAGTACTTTTATTCAATTCTCGTTCGCACCTATCCCCAGGTAAGTTGCGTTCTCGATGGTCTGGTCCCTTTATTGTTCATATTGTTTTTCCACATGGGGCAATTGAAATTAAGGACCCAAAGAACCGTGTCACGTTTAAAGTTAATGATCAAAGATTAAAGTCATATCTAGAATATCAACCATATAGAGAGGACACCGAAATAAAATTGAGTGACCCACCACATTTAAATTGAGATTTTTCTTTCTTTTTACTATTCTTCTACTAATTGAAATTATTTTTGCATAAGTGTATTTGTTTAACTATTAAGTTTTCTTTTATCACTTTTAGATAAAATAAAATAAATAAATTAAATTTTTTCTCTGTGGATCGACCTCGGACTCACCGAACTATAATACAACAAGACACTCTTATATTTGGGAGTTTAAAATTACTTTTAAGTTGTGTCAAGTTTTTTGTGCCGTTGCCGGGGAAAAATTTTTATTTTGGTTTGTTTTTCCGTTTTTAATTTTCTCTTATGTGTAAATTTTCGTTGCCCCCTTTTCCTTTTCTTAAATTTTCTTTTATCCCCACATCTTTCATAATTCTAGTTTCACCCCAATAATTCTCGTTTCTAGCCCATTCTTCTCATAATTATGTTTTGACCCCAACATCTTTCAGAAGTTTCACTTTCATCCCAAATGGCTCAATTCTAAACTTCTAAAAATTACGGTGTGGCCATAAAATTATAAATAATTTGCAATAAGTTCTCTAAACAAAATTCCTCACAAAAATCAAGACTTGGACTTACATCTTGGACATATCTAGACTTATTTGGACTTAATTTGCACCAAACTAACTCTAACTACTAACTCTTAACTTACTAACTGCTAACTGCTAACTTTTATTTTTTTCTTTATTTCAGTTATTTAATTTTCTGCATTTATTTTATTTCACATTTATTTATTTATTTAGTTTTGCTTTATTGGTGGGTTCAACCACCAAACTAACTACTAACTCTTAATTTTTATTTTTAATTATCTAATTTTCAATATTTATTTTATTTTTTGTTTTTTGTTTTTGCTTTATTTTTTTTATTGGTGGGTTCAACCACCATTTTTTTCTTTCTTTCTTATTTATTTTTTATTTTTTTGGTCAATTTAATTAGTGGGTTCAACCGTCAAAATTGTTATTTAATTTTAATTTTAATTTTAATTTTCTTTCGTACATTTACATTATTTGCATATATATTTTTTTTGTAATTTTTATTTAGTTTTTTATTTTGTTATTAATTTGTTTGAATATTACTTTATGATATAACTATTGCATGAGACATTGGTCTCGAACTTCAAGCAGCAGGTTAATTCATAGATCTCAATCTCCACCACTAATCATGGATGAGATCCAAGACGAAAACCTTTTGGGCGAACTTAATCCTCAAATTGATCAAAGAGACAACCATTCTCAACATGGACATGATCAGAATCAACCAAGAACTCTGAGAGACTACATCAATCCAACCAGAACCAGAGCACCGTCATGCATAGTATTTCCTCCTGAAGCATCCAATTCAATTTCAAACTTGGAATAACATGCAAGAACAATTTTTGAAAAAAATCTTTCTACCTCATAGAACCAATTCTTTTAAAAGGCAAATCACTTCTTTCACTCAAAAAATGGAGAAACATTATACCAATGTTGTGATAGGTTTAAAGAGTTGCTTAACATATGCGCATAACATGGTTTTGAAACCTGGCGATTGGTCACTTATTTCTACAAGGGCTTAATACTCCAAAGTAGACAGGTCGTTGAAATGATGTGTAATGGTGAATTTAGGGATAAAAATCCTGAGGATGCACTAGATTACCTTGACCAATTAGCTGAAAATGCACAACATTGGGATACTGTTGGAACTTTTGAATTGAAAAATAAGCAACAATCATCTCCATCTAGTGGAGGAATCCATAACCTGAGGGAATATCATGATTTACAAGCAAAATTTGCATCCCTAGTTAGGAAAGTTGAAGCTTTGGAACATAAAAAGAGTGATCAAGTAAAATCTGTTCAAGAAATTGCATGTAACATATGTAGTTCGAATGATCATTTCACTCAAGATTGTCCCACTCTGCCTGCACTGAAAGAATGTCTAAATGATCAAGCTAATGCCATTAACACTTTCAATAAACCAAACCCATATTCACATATTTATAACCCTGGTTGGAGAAATCATTCAAATTTCAGTTGGAGGAATAATAATAATGCACAATCTTCACAAGCACCACCTCCACAAAATTTTCAAAATGCTCAGCCTTATGCACCATATGTTCTACCACCATGGAAAAATCTGGAAGACACAATGCATTCATTCATTAGAAAGCAAGATGTTATTGACAATCAAAATGCACAAACTTTTTCTGATTTGAAAGATACTCTTGCTAAAATTGTTCTGCACTCACCATTGAAGAAAAAGGAAAATTTCCATCCCAACCACAACCAAATCTTGAGATTCAACAAAATCCACCCACAGACCAAGTCAAGTCAGTTATAACTCTTTGTAGTGAAAATGATAGACCTATGCCTGAACCTTGTGAAAATGATGAAAATTTAAAGGGTAAGGAAGGACTAAATGAACTTACACCTAATGAAGAAATAATTAGTGTCCCACTTGAACCACCATTTCTGCATGCATTGAATAAATCAAGGAAATCAAACCACTCTTCTAAAATTTATGAAATCTTTAAGGAAGTGAAAGTTAACATTCCTCTATTAGATGCAATTAAGCAGGTACCTTCATATGCTAAATTTTTAAAGGACTTGGGCACTGTTAAGAGCAAATTGAAGGTAAAAAAGAGTGCTTTCATGTCCGAACAGGTAAGTACAATTCTGTCTACTAATAATAAGTTGAAATACAAAGATTCTGATTGTCCTACCATTTCTTGTATTATTGGTGATCACAAAATTGAGCATGTTTTACTAGATCTTGGTGTTAGCGTTAATTACTTCCATATTTAGTTTATCTTCAACTTAATCTTGGTAAGATAAAATCAATTCAACTACACTTTTGCTTGCCGATAGATCAGTTAAAGAACCAAAAGGAATAGTGGAAGATGTTAGTACAAATTGATAAATTCATATATCCTGTGGATTTTATTGTCTTGGAAACTAAACCTGTTATGAATAATTATAAATCAATTCCTGTACTTTTAGGTCGACTATTTTTAGTAACTGCTAATGCTTTGATTAATTGTAGGAATGGTTTAATGAATTTATCCTTTGGAAATATGACTTTGGAATTGAATGTTTTCAACATGTGCAAGCAACCTAATGAAGAAAATGAGAATGAAGATGATACTGATGAACAAAAGGAATTGCTTGAATCTTGTATTGAGGAAAATATTCAAAAAGGAGATTTTTCTGAACTCTCTAATGTTTATTAAGTTAATTCAATTGAGTCAAATAAGCAACTTGAACTTGATATTTCTAATATAAATTCGTTGCTTGATTTTGTGCAGACTTTACAAAACTATGATGATGAGCCAAAATTTGAGGAGCTTGGAAGTATTGAAAAAACAGAACAACTAGAAGCACCTAAAATGAAATTGAAACCTTTGCCTTAAAGATTGAAATATGCTTTTCTTGGAGAAGAACAAACTTATCCTATTGTGATTTCCTCTACTTTAACAAGTGACCAAGAAGGTAAGTTACTAATTGTTCTTAAAAAGCATAAAAATACAATTGGATGGACTTTAAATGATATTAAAGGCATTAATCCCTTAATCTGGACAAATATAATTAATTTGAAAGAAAATGCTAAAACATGTCAACAACCTTAAAGAAGATTAAACCTACACATGAAAGAGGTAGTCAAAACAGAAGTCCTTAAATTGCTTGATATGGGAATTATCTACCCTATTTCTGATAATAAGTGGGTAAGTCCTACATAAGTAGTACTTAAAAAGTCTAGAATCACTGTTGTTAAAAATGAAAAAGGTTAAATAATTCCAACACGAATTACATCTAGTTGGCGCATGTGCATTGATTATAGAAAGTTAAATGAAGCCACTAGAAAAGATCATTTTCCATTAACATTCCTTGACCAAATCTTAGAAAGAGTAGCTGGACATCCCTACTACTGCTTTTTAGATGGATATTCAGGTTATTATCAAATTCCTATAACACTTAAAGACCAAGAAAAGACCACATTTACATGTCCTTTTGGAATATTTGCATTTAAAAGAATGCCATTTGGGCTTTGCAATGCCCCTGCAACATTTCAAAAATGTATGATAAGCATTGTTTGTGATATGGTTGAACATTATTTAAAGGCCTTTATGGATAATTTGACTGTGTTTAGGAGTTTTTTTGATAATTGCCTTGATAATCTGAAAAAAGTTTTGAAAAGATGTATTGAAAAAGAACTCGTGTTGAATTGGGAAAAATGTCACTACATGGTTACTCTGGAATTGTTTTGGGTCATGTTGTTTATGTTAAAGGAATTGAAGTTGACAAAGCAAAATTTGAAGACAAATCTAAATTGCCACAACCAAAAATAGTTAGAGATATGCGATCTTTTTTAGGACATGCAGGATTTTATAGGAGGTTTATAAAAAAATTTAGTACCATATCTAAACTACTTTTTAACCTCTTATTAAAAGATGCACCGTTTGAATGGAATGATGATTGCCAAAAATCTTTTGAGAAAATAATTTGTCTTTTAATATCTACACCTATTATGCAATTTCCTGATTGGTCTTTACCTTTGGAATTAATGTGTGATGCAAGTGATTTTATTGTTGGTGCTTTTTTAGGACAAAGAAGGGATGGTAAGCCTTTTGTGATTTATTATGCAAGTAAGAATTTGAATAGTGCTCAAATGAATTATTCTACAATTGAAAAAGAATTACTTGTTGTGATATTCGCATTAAACAAATTCCGTTCATATTTACTTGGCTCTAAATTTGTTATGTTTACTAACCACGCTGCTGTGAGATATTTGATGAGTAAACAGGATGCCAAACCGAGATTAATTCGTTAGATTTTGTTACTTTATGAATTTGACCTTACCATCAAAGATAAAAAGGGTGCTCAAAATTTCATTACTGATCATCTATCAAGACTCACATCAGAATTCTACACTGATATAACACCCATCAATGATTTTTTCCCTGACGAATTTTTATTTTCTATTACTTCAATGCCATGGTATGCTAACATTGTTAATTTCCTTGTTACAGGTAAAATTTCTTTACAATGGAATACTCAAGAGGAGAAGAAATTTTTTGTTGAAGTAAAAAAATTTTATTGGGATGACCCTTACTTGTTCAAATATTTCCCAGATCAAATTTTTCGGCGATGTATTCCTGATAATGAGGTAAGTAGTGTCATTAATTTTTTTTATTCTGATGCATGTGGTGGACACTTTTCTTCAAGAAAAACTACTACTAAAATTTTGTATTGTGGATTTTATTGGCTTACCATATTCAAGGACACATATAAATTTTGCAAAACTTATGAAAAATGTCAAAAATTGCAATCAATTACTAAAAGAAACATGATGCCCTTAAATCCCATACTTGAAATTTAAATATTTGATTGTTGGGGAATTGATTTCATGGGTCCATTTCCATCATCTTTTGGATTTGTGTATATATTAGTTGCAGTTGATTATATTTCAAATGGATTGAAGTAATTTCTTGTCGAAATAATGATTGTAAAACTGTGGTTAAATTTTTAAGAGAAAACATTTTAAGTCGATTTAGAATCTCTCAAGCCATTATCAGTGATGGAGGTACACATTTTTGTAATAAGTCATTTGAATCTTTAATAAAGAAATATGGAATCACGCATAAAATTGCTACCCTTTATCATCCTCAAACAAATAGTCAAGTTGAATTAGCAAATAGGGAGATAAAACAAATTTTAGAAAAAACAGTTAACCCAAACCGAAAAGATTGGTTTCTTAGACTTAATAATGCACTTTGGGCTTACCGTACTACATTTAAAACGTCATTAGGAATGTCACCATATCGGTTAATTTATGGTAAGCCTTGTCATTTACCTGTTGAACTTGAACATAAATAACTTTAGACTATTAAAGTTTTTAATTCAAATTTGGATGATGCTGGTAATGTGCGAAAATTACAATTGAATGAACTTGAGAAATTAAGGAATGATGCATATGAAAATTCAAGAACTTTTAAGGCAAGAACAAAAGCATTTCATGATAAAAGAATTTTTCGAAAAACATTTGAGATTGGTCAAAAAGTGTTGCTTTATAATTTTCGTATTCATTTATTTTCAGGGAAGTTAAAGTCAAAATGGAGTGGCCCATTTATTGTAAAAAAATATATATCCACATGGGGCTGTAGAAATTAAGAATCCCCAAAATAGTGTCACATTTAAAGTTAACGGACAACGAATAAAGCTTTATCTGGAATACCAACCACGTGAAGAAGACACCGAAATCAATTTGGGTGACCCACCACTTCTTGATTGAGTCATTAATGAATGATTAATTTTTTTTTGTTTTACTGTTATTTTGCCGTTTCATTGTTTGATTTTTTTTTTCTTGCTCTGTTGATTGATGCCCTGTACATATTTTTTAGTATTATTTTTCTTGTATAAGCATGTTTGTTTGACAGTTGTACTTTCTCTCATCAATTTTCATTATACATCATGAGTACTTCAATAAGAAAGTTCCTGTTCACACATTTTAGAAGATTTCTACGTATAAAATTTCACTTAAGAAAGCCCTGTACATATTTTTTAGTATTATTTTTCTTATATAAGCATGTTTGTTTGACAGTTGTACTTTCTCTCATCAATTTTCATTATACATCATGAGTACTTCAATAAGAAAGTTCCTGTTCACACATTTTAGAAGATGTCTACGTATAAAATTTCACTTAAAAAGCCTGATACAAAGTTGTAAATCACATCCACTTTGGGATCTGCAACTACTAGAATTTATGTCCTATGTTGAGGAACTAAAAAGCCAACTAAGAGCAGTAGAGAAAAGTATATATAAATATCAATTGGGGCTTGAGGTTAACTCAATGAGATGACGAATGTAAATTTATTTTCCTTTTACATTGTGTGTTTCTTTTTGTTAACTTTCATTTTTTATTTGATTTTGCAGATTTGATTTTGGTGTGTTTTGATTTATTTTCTCGTATAAATGGCGGATAATGGTACTCTGTGGCTTTTAAGTCGATATCTTCAGTTTCCCACAATAACTGAAACCCCAAAATCAAACATGGAAGAAATACAACATAAACTGCATAAGCGTTTTCCCTCTCTCCCTCAGAATGCCCTCGGAAAATTTACAATGCTCGTTGTGAACAACTGCGTTTTTTAATGATCAATGGCATTCCTTCCTACATTCGTTGGTTAATTGAAGCAAAGGTCCGATTAGCAGGTGAGTTTTCTGATCCATTTGTTTCTTACATGCCTGGTTTTGGTAAAAGTACATTTGCTAAAAAAAGGAGAGCTAAAAGACTCGGCTCAAAATTTCATAATTGTGTACGACTTAGTTGCAAACGAGAAGTTTGTAAATCTTTAGGAATAGTGTCTAATACTGGTGAAGATAAAATTAAATTCGTTAAAGATGGCATGAGTAAAGAATCGTTGGATGATATCTTATGATCACTTGAGATTCATCGAAGCGGACATGTGCAATAAATGATACACAAGTTATGGAGACTATTCCAAACAGAAAGTGCACAGTTTAGTCTTGGGAATCTGACTCAAAAAGACCATGTTTGCCAGTTTATAAGAAAACTGAATGGGAAGCCTATCATCGACCCACAGAGAGCGTTCAAGCCATTACTGGACGTAAAACCAGAGGAAGATGTGAGCCACAATCACAACTATGAGTAAATATCGTTTTACTTCACTGTTATTTTATCATTTGCATTATTGTATTTAGTGGTGTGATTTTGTATTTATAATATTTTTTTTCTTTTACTCTTTTCTTTTTAATCACTATTTTTTTTCTTTTTCACTGTTTGCTTTTAAATAATTGAGCCACGAGCTTTACTCATCATTTGACAAATATGCCAACCCATTTACAGTTCTTTTTCACTATTTCTGTCACCAAGATCTTTAAATATGAGCTCGTTTTTCAAACACTCACAACTTATTTTTGAAAGATTAGTCCAATTGCAGCATCTTCGAGTAAACAATTCAAAAACTTTTGTGTGCTTTCAGGGTTTCACTATGAAAAGTACAAAGAGTTCGTTCAGGCAGTTGTAGATCTTGGTCGTGTCATAGTAGAGAGGAAATTGCATCTTGTATATGGAGGAGGTGAACGAGGGTTATCAAGACTTCTCTCAGAAGCTGTTTTTACTAGAGGAAGCCAAGTACTATGCATTATCCCAAAAGCCATGAAACCGCTAGTATGCAAGTCTGGCCTACCAATTGGAGAAGAATTAGTGGTATCAAGTATGCAAGAGAGAATATCTGAAATGTTAAATCATGATGTTGCTTTCATTTTCTTGCTAGGAGATCTTGCAACTTTTGAGGCACTTATTACATTTGCATCTTGGGCCCACTTGAACATTTATAAAAAACCCATCGGTTTGTTAAATGTTAATAATTTTTATGATGGCTTGCTAACTTTTATTAACCATGCAATAAAGAATCATTTTGTTCCATATTCTGTAAAAAAATTTTTATCTCTGCTTCTACTGCTAATGAGCTACTTGATCTTTTACAAGCTTATACACTAGAACCAGATCCAAAGACTTTTGCACATAATTGGCCGACCGATGATGGTAGCAGTAATAAGAAGCGCGAATTAGATTTAACTCTCCGTCTGTAAATATTTTCTATTGCAGTGTTCATGTGTTGTCTTCTAAACTCTTTCTTTTTCTATTTAAAACATTAAGGACAATATCTCTTTCAGGTTGGGGGGAGGGAACAGTTGATAATTGTAGAATGTCTTAGTCCTGGTGATGTGTTTACAAAAAAAATTTTCTGTAAAGATTAACTTTGGACTAAATTTGAGTCTAAGATGGCTGGATATTAAGAGTGTAGTACCTCTAGAAACGCATCTTCTTAACTTAGGGTTGACTAACTTAGGACAAATTTGAGTCGAAGATGGCAGGATATTGAATCATTCTTCACACACATTATAACACATACTAATGGGTTGTAAGTTAAAATTTTTGCAGCATTTAGTTCTTTTGATTTATGGGGGATAATATCTAAGGTAGTAGAAAGTGTATATTGCAAAAAAAAAATGAAAAAATGAATATTTTTAATTTTGCTATATCTAGAACCGAGTAATTAAGTCTGTTGAGGTGCTTCAACACCTAGTGCCCTAAGGCCAACTAGTCTAGGAGTCACTGGCCTAAAACTCGCTACATAGGTTATAGATATATTGTTTGCTTATTTATTAGAAACCCGAGTAATTAAGTCTGTTGGGGTGCTTGTGCCCTAAGACCAACTGGTCTGGGAATCACTGACTTAAAGCTCGCCACATGGGTTAAAAATGTAATATTTTAAAAATAAGTGTGAATAATTTACTGCCTAAAAATAGAATTTCTAATGAATTTTGGAACAAAAATGTTGTTTTTCTTTTAATGAAGCCCCATAAGTATTGTGTTAATTACTTGAGTATAAAAGAATGTTTGATGATATTCTGGATAATAGTGAATATCAACGAGGTAAGGAAATTTGGAAAAGTTCATTTGGTAGTTTAGAGGATAGATGAACAACTATTAATTTACATGTTAATTTTATAAATCTTAATTTAATATAACGCTTTAATTACTAGGGGCTAGCAATAAGCTGGTTAGAGGGTGTGATTAGTGTTAAAAAAATGTTTAATTATCAAGCGATAATAATATTATTTTGTGCTTAAGTTATAATTTATATTTGTGTTTATGTAATATATTAGAAATTATTAATTATGTTTTAATTATATCTAATTTTGTGTATTTTTGTGTGTTTATTAGGAAAAATATTAATTTCATGAAAATCGAGGTTTTAAACAGTTAAACCGAGGTCACATTTAGATTCCGAAGGTCCGAAAACTTTAAGATCAGTCAAGATCAGCTAAAAATCGGGCTTGTGTAAAAAGAGTTGACTTTTCCTGTTGACTGAGCTCTGATTGGATGCTGAAATGAGCTTACAATAGACTTGAGTGCATGGGATAGCTGGCAATTTTGATTGAATCTCAACCGTTCATGATTCAATGGCCATGATTGTGCCACGTGGCAGTGGTTGGTGAAGCAAGTTGCAGGATTCGAATCTTTGTATTCAGGTCGACCTGATCCACCCATTAACCCGCCAAATCTCAACCGTTCTTTGGCCAAATCAGACGAGTTAAATGATGCCACGTGTGATGTTGACTTTTTAAGTTTGACTAGCAATTGCATCTTGATCTAAAGGTTGTGAGGAGTACATGTATGAAACTTATGTTAAACCGCAAAGTACTGGATTATGAATTTATTTTTCTATAAATAGAGCCTCATTTTTATGTTTTTAATATCTCTCTACAACTCTCTTCTTCTCAAATTCTCTCCATCTCCCTGTAATCTTGATTCTCAGGTGTGTTTTTTTATATTTTATATAATTATTTTTATAAATAAAATTAGTTTTATTTTCAATTTTAATTATTTTTATTACTTTTAATTATTATAAGTAATTTAATTTTAATATTTCTTTTTATTTCAACTATGCTTAACAAAATAATATTAGTTAGGGGAATGTGAAGCTCTTAGAAAATAAATATGATTTAATCAAATTTTATTTTAAATTTTATAAATTAAATTATTTTCTATTTAATTTTATACATATTTTATATTTTGAAATTTTGATTTATTGTAGACAAACAAATGAATTTAGCACAATAAATTCTTAATATCTCAATATAAGATATGGTAAAATATTATTTTGACTTATTGTAGACAAATTAAATTTTGACACAATAAATACTTAATCCATTATAAAATTAAAGGAAAAATAATAATAATTTATATAATTAATTTTTTGGCCAATAAATCTAAAAAAATAGCAAAAAGAATTTATTAAGTTTTATTTACTACTAAGAGTGAATCCATAACCCTAACTGGTTCAACTTCATAGTTTCATTTAAATTAAGTTGTTTATATTCAAGTTTTAATTTCAATTTTTAGATAAAATTAAATAAACAAATTAAATCTTTTTTGTGTTGATCGACCTCGGACTCACCGAGCTATAATACAACAAGACACTTCTGTACTTGGGAGTTTAAAATTACTGTTAAGTTGTGTCATAGAGACTAACCGTGGCTAACTTTTTAAGTCGAAGATGGTTGAATATGGAGTGTAGTGACCTAGAAACGCATCTTCTTGATTTAAAAAAAATTAAAAAATTAAGCTTTGACAATCATTTTTTTTCTAACTTCTTCTTTCTAATTTCTCCTTTATAAATATACACTTTCAAATTTTTGAGTCAAAGATGGCTGAATAATTATCTTGTTCAGTAAAGTTGTGCCATACAAAAAAAAATAGAGAAAAAAAAATAACAATAATAATAAATAAGCGAAATCCACCTTGTACTTTTTCTAAAATATATACTTTGTTTTCCTTATTTCCCCTCCTTTGTTAGCTATGTCCCTAGCGTACTTTACATCATAATAAAAGTCCTTCTTGATTTTAGGGATTTATAGTCTGAAGTAGAAGCTAGTTATATGGGCTAAAAAGATGTAGCGATGCATATATATAAAAAAAAGAAAAAAATAAATAAATAAATTGATTTGACTAACATTTTGTTTGACTTAAAGATTGTGTTATTTCTAAGTTGTGGACATATTCCTTTCATGTTGGCGAGAGTGTGTGCTAATATTTCTTTACTATTTTCTCTCAATTTACCATTCATTGAAGTGACTATTTTTATTAGGTTTAACTTCTTTGTGAGAGTGTCATTACTATGGTAAGCTTTTGGGGTCTGACATGTCATTCTTGAAAGTAGCTTGATTACTATAGTTATAACAAAGTCTATTGGACTGATGCATATGGATGGTTGATGTAGGTGTGATTTTTCTTTAGACTGGAGATAATGCGTATACTTTTATTTGATTGCTATCATTAGTCTAATTGAATAAACACGATTGTTTAAAAAAAAATCATTTTGGGTTTCAATTTGGTCTTCGCTTTATTTGTTAGGGACTAGCAATAAGCTGGTTGGGAGTGTGTTAAGTGTTAGAAAGTGTATATTTGTAAAGGAGAAAATCGTCATTTTACATTTCAAGTCTCACTAACATCCATACTTTTATATATTTAAATCTCTTATGATTTAATTATGTGTGTTGTATTATAATTAAGTATTTTATGTATTTTAGGGGCATCGTAGTCATTTCGCAATGAACAAGAGGCCAGACAGCAAAACAAACATCATTTTTGAACTCGGGACAGTCGAAAACCTTACAAGGACCATAAAAGGAAAAATAGCATTGTTCACATGTACGGTACTATTCACATGCACGGTACTGTCCATGTTACTGTTCACAACACTGTTCACATATACCGAATGATGACATGTATTGACCGATGACGTGACATTGACTGATCAGTTTTCACGATTCTATTAGACTAAAATTCTTATGTATTGTTGATTGGTGACGTGGCAGCATGTTAGTAGACTGAAAATCATGCGTACGGTACATGCATATACACAAAATTATTTATAACCAAATTGCATCACTATTCAAGCCACATCATTGTTCAAACCGCGTCACTATTCAAACCGCGTGGTCAAACCGCGTACTGTTGACATGTGGCGCAATCTTGAGCGTCCAAATTATTTTTAATCCAATAACCATGATTTACTCAGTGTATTTATAAAAAGGGGGCTCGCCCCCTAATTGGACACCCTGAATTCATTTTTTAGTTCCATTTTCTGTAATTCCTTCTCCATCTTATATTTTCTATGTATTTTAATAAATTATCATTTTACCTCTAGTTCAATTATGAGTAGCTAATTTTCTTTCAAGCTTGGGTTGAAGGTGAAGTCTCAACATGTTCCATGAGCTTTATTTGGTAAATTTACTTTCTCTTCCACTCTGATTTTTGTGGATGTTTTGACTTTTCGTCGACATATAGTAATAATTTTGTCTAGATAACGCACTAGTTTAACCGGCTCCCTAGTACAAGGTTATTACTATTTGGCACAATAAGTCTTTAACACCATATTGATTAAAATGTGGTTCATGAGGAGTGGAAATTGCCCTCATGATTTAATTGGCAATAATAAGAAATATTTAACCCATGGTGCATGTTGATGCAAATCCAGATACCCAAGTGCTTTATTTCAATAGATTTTACTTTAATTTATTCCCGCCATTCTAATTTTAATTTTAGGATAATTTAAGTCACTTTCACCACAAATCCAACCACCCACTTAGAAAATTAATTCTACACATAATTAAAATTTACCTCTTCATGGGATCGACACTCATTACCATTAATCTATTCTACAATAGATTAATGCATTTGCGAGTTCAATAAAATTTTCACGACATTTATTAATTCTACTAAACGAATCAAACTAATCGATCCTAATATTGGTTTAGTAAACAAATCGAATCTGAATCTTGAGATTTCAATTCATTTAATCAATGGATCAAATCTGAATTAGTAGAGTTTTGACTCAACTATTTACAATTCAATTCAAATTCGATTCGCTTATTCGTTTTATCGATCTATATCAGATTTACCCCCAAAAAGATTAGTTCTTAAAGGACTGGCTGAATTTCTTATTTGGGCCCTCTTGGAGAAACAAATTTTTAAGTTATTTTACCACATGACTTGTTTCCGTAGTGAAAATATGTTTTCCTATTAGGAAAAAGAGCTAGAACTAAATGAATTATACCAAGTCCCACAAGGATTAAGGCTAAAAACGCACATAAAAGTCAGTAAAAAGAAAGCATTGGCATCAAGAATTAAATAATAAACAATTCAAGAAGAGAGAAGAACGCGCAGTAAGACGAGGAGAGGACATTTTTTTATAGAAATACAAGCTGCCACAGCTTAATTTCTAGTTTTCTACAATGAATTTGATTTTGAATATATTAGACATGTGTGACTAAACTTTCTATTAGTAAAGGATTGATTTCAAAACTTTACACATGATTTTTAGTTACTAAAGCTTTAGAATTTCTTCCCTTTTCTCAACAAAAATATTATATTTCACTTACTTATTGTTCAAGAATTGGCATCTTGTTTATTTAGATAAGCAACTAGACAAATTTATTAGTGGTTTGATTGCTAATTTAGGATTTTGATTCGTTTTGTAAAAGAACTAAACAAAGTAGTAGATTGGAGATTTTTGTTTGATTATATGTAGAATAGGTTATCAAACCTTGATTTGATCAAATTTTACTCACGCCAAGACCTCACTTACCCTTCAACAATCAAGAAAGATTATTAAACTAAAGATTAGAAACAAATTAAACAAGAAACAACTAAAAACAGAAATCAAACTAGGGTTGTTCAATGGTTTAAATCCAAGTTCAATCTATTATGTATTGGATTTTATATTTTGGATTTGATCCAACCAATTACTGGTTGAAATCCAATATAATCCAAACCAATAAAAAGGTAAATCCAATTTAATCTAATCTAATTAAAATAAAAATTTACAATAAAAATCGTCAATTGCCTTCCAGATTTCTAATTACTGAAAATAAAAAAAAAAAAACAACCCTTTTAATATATCATGATGCTTGTATCTTATTATAATATGGTTAAAAAAATTGAATTTTGAATTTTGAAAGAAAACACTAGTTGCTACTTACAGTTTGTACTCTATATTATTATATATTTATAGTTATACAAAGTTAGGGTTTTTTTAAATAAGTTAAATATAAATGTGGCATGTAGGTTTTTGAAAAAATAAATAAAGAAAATAAAAATTAATTGGTTGGATTGGTTTATATTAGATTTCAGCACACAAATCCATAAACCAATCCAATAACATTGGATTTTCTATTTCGCATTCCAATCAAAAGGTCAACTCGACAAAAATTGGATGGTTTTGGATTGGATCGGTTGATTTGATTAGTTTGGATTGAATCTTGAACACCCCTAAATCAAATACAGAGGAATTAAGTGGTTCCACACTTGATTATGGTGCTTACATCCACTAAGAAAATCGAGCTTATGCTTTCAATATATGGATAATAAATGTTGCAAAGCTGAAGTGGTGACTACAAAGAAAACAAGAATGACTCTTTCTCTCTCTATAAACTCTCTTTCACTTCGATTTCGTCTGTGAAAGTTGTTATAAAACCAATCTTTAGACCTGAATCAGTTGCAACTTGTTAACCTAGAATGCACAGATCCCTGCCACATATTATAACGGTTTTAACAACCTTTGCTTTAGCTGCTCACATGCTACTCATGTGCCTCACCTAAAGAGGCACCAAAATGCTTCTAACTTGTGCCATTTTAATGCTTATAATTAGGGGTGGGTAAATCGGGTTTCGATTCGGGTTGTTTGGGCTTTGGTTTGGGTTACAACCTATTCGAGTTGGAGAATTTAACCCAATTGAGTTCGAAACACAAACCCATACCAAACTGAATCAAATTAAATTTGGTTCGGGTTCAAATTTTGAATTGGATCGAATTGAAAATTCGGGTCAAAATTTCGGTTTTGATTCTAATTCGGGTTATAACCTATTCTAAAATTTAATTCTATTTCAAAATGAATCAAATCCCACCCAGGCAGCCACCTAAAATTCCAAAATCAAACACCAACCCAACTCCAGTTGGGAAAAAAAAAAGCAAAAAATGCCAAATGACAAAAGATATAATGCATTAATAACCTATCACCATTAACATTCAATATAACAACAATTACAATGTTAAGAAACTGAATCAGCAACAATTACAAATAACCATTACACAAGAGAAGATTGAACTGTTTTAGTGCCAATAATACCTCTTATCCATGCCCAAAAGAAGATTAATTTACAAACAACCATTGATACACCATTTAAAATTGCATATATAACCTTACCTTCTATAGTACGAACGACTCAAGATCGGCTCAAGACGACAGTAGCTTGAAGTCTTGAATGAGGAACCAAATCGACTCAAGGAAAAAGGAACAATTAGAAGCTGTGACACCGGTGCACTAAATGGAATCGACAGCCGCAGCGGCACATTGGTATGTCATGTGTGTGAGTGTCTGTGCTCACAACTATGTGCTAGGCCTAGGGTTGTGCAGTTGTGGAGCGTGAATGTGAAATCATAAAGTAGAGGAATTAGGGATTTGAACTCGATCCGAAATAAAAACCAATCAGGTTGCATTTTTCAACCTGTTAGGATTTCATACGTTAACTCGAATCAAACCAAATCCGAAATTTATTTCGAGTTCGACCTAATCTGAACGCCCACCCCTACTTATGTTGTTTTTCACATCATGTAACTTCATCAACAAGCTGCATTTGACATCTTTAGCATGTTGATTGGTTTGGCTAGTAATCTTTAAGGATGACACGTCGTACAAACTTAAATTCTCATTGTGATATGTCGTTCAAGATTTACAAGCCAAAATTTTGTGGTTTTTTTTTATTCAACCTATATCTTTCTTGATTTTATCACTTTTCATTATGTTAAGTTTAAAGAATTTATTTTGCCTAACAATTGAGTACGAAAAGATCAAAATAATTGAGTTTACAATTATTTTATGGGCAAAACTATGTTGCAACTGTGGTATGGTACCACAGTTGTTTTCAGCCATTTAATCCATAATTGCACAATTATACTAGCTGAATCAATGGTTGAAAGTAACTGTGGTACCATACCACAGTTGTAACATAGCTGGACCCTTATTTTATTGTTGTTATTTTCAAAAGAAAGTTCTTTTTAATTCTAATTAGTGACTAAATCTAATATTTAGTTTGTGGTGAATGATTGCTTCACCGTAATTCTCATCATATTTTATAACCTATTAGAATTTGTTTTTTTGAAATTTTAGATTTTTCACTTCGATTTCTTTAATTTAATTAATTTGCATAGCAAATCAACTCCAAATCCCCCTAAATTTTCTGTGAGCCTTTATTAGTGTGTCCTTAGTGTTTCTGAAAATGTTTAGCTAATTTCATTAAGTCTAGTCTAGGTTTTTAATTTATATTTTGTTTAAGGTCAATATCGTGTGTTTTATGTTAGTAACTTGTTAATTGAGAACAACTTTCTATAGCAATGACCCTTGCTTAATGCTATGCTCAATAACGATAAAATTTTAAGGTAAAGATTTAAGTTATACATTTTTTAATATAACACCTCACAAAAAATATTGAGAAAATTCGTAATTGTTTATTTTATTATTTCTAACATTTATATCAAATATATTATTTTATTTTACTTTTTTTAATATTATATTACGAGAACATCTACAAATCAACTGATAAATGCATCAAAAAACTGTCAGAACATGCGTTGTATCATAGTTGAATGTTAATTTAGAAAACCCAACTTGAAATCATTTTCTCGGAATAGAAGGAAACAGACTCCCACAACACACAAGAAGAACCCTCGACCTAGTGGCCACCACTTAACAATTGAAGAGTTTGTAATTTGTGACTGCTTAAAGATTCCCCCAAGTTAAAATACAGTTGATGTATTTAGGTTACAAGTTTGATAGTTATTATTAAAGCTTCATTAGGCTAGAAACTTATTTCAGTTACATATTAGTACTACTTCTTTAGGTTGCATTACTTTGTTTTTTTTTTAATTTTTTTTACAAATTATTATTCTTGAGAAAAGAGAAGCCTGTAGATCTGGCTGTAATGGCTTCTTCAATAGACCTAGTAAGAAGTTCATGAGGTATCGCTGCAGCTTATTCCCTCTCTCTTTGCCCCCAGTAAGAAGAAGGAGCGAGATGTCCCATCCATTCTTTATGCACATGTATTTTTAAGCAATTTTAATTAAAAAATATATACTTTAATAATAGTTAAATAAAAGTTTGCCTAACTGTCGCATCACCTTCCCATCTTCATTTTTTAAAATTTCAATAATATTAAGGATTCTAAAATTTTGAGTCTTAATTTAAATTTTATTATCACTATAATATATTATTGAGATATTTATTAATTAGATGATAAATTTAATAACTTATAAAATTATTTAACAATTATCTAATAGATAAATACCACGTTAATTAAATTTTAAAATAAAAATTAAATATTCGGATGCCTAACATTTCTTTATAGATTACCATTCCTTTGCATGATACGAGTACATTGAAAAAAAACATAATTTTTTTATAAATGGAAACTCTACCGTAACAGTTGAAACTAAATATATAGATTTTGTAGTACTTTAAGATTGAATCGGTTTTAATTTCATCGAATTTTTTTTTTGTACAATATTAGCAGCAGTAATGGGCCAAAACCCAATCTAACAACTGATGTGTTCATCTAGGGCCTGTGTCGTGTGGATTCGATTCTTCAAATGGAAAAAGGATATTGAATTTTTTCACTTTTTTTTTTTTAAATTAAAGCAGTCCTTCTGATAGTAAAATCTCTTTTTCTATTGAAACTAATGTATTTCTTGTTTTGAAAGGAAATTCAATTAAGTCCTTAAATAACTTTTCTTTCGTACCAAAAGTTTTTACACCAACTTCATTTCATAATTTATATTTAAATTTTAATAAACAAATTATAAGAATTTAGAAATATGGAGATAGAAACTATATAATAAGAAAAAATTTAAGATTTAAAGATTTGTATCTCTCTGTAAATAAAAACTTACAAGAAATAGTTTTCTAGGATGAAATTTTATGGGAAGATCATTAGTTTTAATGTATAGCTTTATACTTTATGAATTAAATTAGGGGTAATTTAGGAAAATAATATTAAAAATATGTTTTTATCCTTATAATTTATATAAGTATTACAAACATAATTAACAAATCAGATTAGTCTTAAAATTTTTGAAGGATAGACAGAATTTGTTCTCTTTGGAAAAAGAAAACGTAAGTATTATATATATATTGTAAGATAATTCTCAATATCGCAAATCCAAATTAGAACTACACTTTAACTGTATCAATTTTAAGGATGGCAAAAATCCCCACGGGAATGGGTAACCTCGGGGATTTTCTCCATTCGGGGAGGTTATAAGGATAATTTTATACCCGATTTCTTATTCGGGGAAGGGATGAGAAATTTTTTTTACCCAGTTTCTTATTCGAGGAAGGGATAGGGATAAGGTGAAATCCTTATCCCCTCCCCATTATCCCATTTTAATTTTTAATTTTATTTTTATTTTTTAAAATTACTAGTAAATAAATAATAAAATTTAAATTATATTATAAAATTATAAATATTGGTAAAAATAACAAATATCAAAATATTTACATTATTAAACTTTTAGGCTTCATTAACTAATAAAAGTCTTAAATTTTTATTTAGGACATTAAAAAGGCCGGGTAGATTCTATTATCCTCAAAATTTTGTTTCATTAAAAATATTGATTAAGTATCTACATTTATTTTATTTTAAATATAAAAGTAAATTCTTTTTCCTCTTATTGTAGGATTATGAAGATTGACAAAGATAATTATTTTGATAATTTATATTTTGCATGTGACTTTTGGAATGGATCAATGTTAATATGTAAGATATATTTCGAACTTTACTTTTAGTTGAATTTTTTATTTTAATATAATTAACTCAAAATTGAAAACAAAAAAATGTATTAGTTATTCGGGCAACAGGGACCCTAGGGGATCCCCTGTTATTATTTGGGGAGGGGATCAGGATTCTCTTAAGTAATTCTGATGGGGACAGAGAGGGGACGGGGATGGGGACATAAGCAAAATATCGGGGATGGGTACGGGGAGATTGGTCCCCTCCCCTCCCCTCCCCATTGCCATCCCTAATCAATTTCTATTTACTAACTTCACCAATTGCTTGGTTGGAATCACCCATGAACCCATGCTTCTTCTCAGTCTTGGTTGGAATTTAGTACGCAGTTTTCTGCATAATCATAATATTTTTATCTAACATTATTGAGTTGTATCAACCATCGATAATATGTTTGTTAATAATTCTCAAATTCTATTAAATACTATCAGAAAAAAAATTTCTAGCCATATTTGCACCATTGTAATACAAATATTTTAAGCTTCTCGGTCAGTTTTCTTTTTTTTTTAGCAGTAGATGCATTGTTAGAAAAATAACGCTACTAGTAAGTGACAAAACATTTTTAGTGTACTTAAGTCTTCTCCCTTACCAATGTGAATGGAGTAGACGTCTCTCGAATATTAGAGAGGGTAAAATTTAGGCCGTGCTTCATGAGAATTTATGTACCAGTCCCAGTAATAGAGTCTCATGTAAATATGAGTGATAATCTGATTGTAAATATCAGTAATAAGTCTCATGTAATATGAGTTACAAGTATGATTGTAATAGTCAATTCAAAAAAAAAAGTTTACTTATAAACCTCTTTCACATTTATCCTAGGTTATAATAAATTGAAATAGCAAAGATATAACAGAAAATACAACAATATGTAACAAGACAAAACATAAACCCGAGACTTGCAAATTGAATTGTCCTTAAAGTAGATTCGCCACCTTCACTACGGTACTTAGATTATATTAGCATCTGTCCCCCAAGATATAACAAATTCGAGTACTACCAACAGTACGAAACCTTATTATTATTCTAGCAAACTTCAAACAAATGTTTGAACTCTATTACACTGCAGCCTAAAGTTAAAGCATACTTGCTTGAGAGAGAAGATTAGAAAATTACTTGGATTTGGTGTGTTTTATAGATTAAATTAGAAGTTAACTTATGAAATTTATTGAGGGCATTTTGGTCCAAAACATTTAAGCACTAACTCTTGAAATTGTTTTGAATTTAATTTGAAATGCAACCATTGCATTCATTTGCATCTTTCAATCACATGTAACAGTCTTTCAAATTGAATTTTTCCTTAAAAATCCAATCACATTCATTCTTTAACAATTCTTTAATATTTTGCTGTAATGATCACTATCAATATTGATATTAAGGGTGGGCAGTTAACGACTTGGTTAAGCTCTAGCTCATAATAGAATCGAATCCAAATCGGTCAATTTTAAATTATAGGAATCGAAGCTGAATTGAAATTAGAACCAAATCGAACCAAATCAAAATACTTTGATTCGGTTGGGTCCTAAATTTTGGTTCAGTTTCGATTCAGTTCTACATTTCCAGTTCAATTTAGCAAATTGACATTCTAGACATGAATGAGACACAGAATAATAATAATAGTATAACATGAATTAAGGTTTAAAAAAGAAAAAAGAAAAAGGACGAAGAGAAATGATTTCAACTTTTTCCTAGAAAGAAAAAATATCTACATTCCCAAATTTGAGATGTTCCCAAATCTCAAATCAATTTCCACCCCCTAGTATATCCAATTACATGCATGCATGATGCAGACTCATACTTACATGGATATGACTTGTCCATTAACATATTAAAATGTCCTTTGGGAACTAAAAATAGAACAAAATTTTCATTTTAAACATGAATTGGGAGTGCATTTATGTAGAGATGGTAATGGAGTGTGGTGGCCTACTCCATTCCCCATCCCATTTAAAATTTTACCTCAATTTTCTACCCAATTCTTTGGTAAATTTAGTGTGAGGTGGTGATGATCTCATATAAGAAATGATTTTCCCAACTCCACCATATTTCCTATTTACTTACTTTATAATAGGTATGAATAAATAATTTTAATAAATTAAAAATTAGAGAATTAAATAAAATTATTACCATATTATAAAGTATTTAAATTATTTAAAAAAATCTTGAAAAGATAAAAAAAATAATATTTTAAGATTAGGTAAGAATTATAACGTAGGGTTTTATTTAAGTTATGACTTATTTATATTAAAAAAATAAAAAAATTATTAATCAATATTATAATTAATAAAATAAAAATTATTAAATAAAAATTAATAAAATATTCATATGTAATAGAAATTGGTGTGGGGGTCGGTAGAAAATACAAAATTAAATTTTAACCCATTAAAAATTTATTTCCAAACAATTATTCAAAATTCACCCCCACCACTTTAAGGCCTGATAAACGATTTTGTCATCCCTACATCTATGTCAGTATTAGGACAATAAATGGTGGGCCATCTATCCTAATTATGCACGGATGCCTGTTTTGGCCAATGGGTATTTGCATCCAATCTCCATCTGATCAATTCGGCTCCCAAGAGCTTGCCGGTTTCAAATTCTTGAAAAGCAAGCTCTGGACTCTGATGAATCATTCTCCTCACACTCTTTAGCCAATCCACTGTCTCCAGCCGCTACGACAGCTCCATCACCTCCTTTGAGCACGCCTTACTCCACACTTGACAGCTCAAATACAGCTCCCATGATATCAACGATCTGTTCTTAACATTGCCACCGTCGGGTTTCAAAGCCGGCATTGTTGCTGCAATTGTTGATAAGCCGAGCGAGTTTATGTCAAAGAAAGCGTAGTAGTTGCTCGCCAGCATTGATGATTTAAGTTGCAAGAGAATAACAATAATTAAATTGAAACTCAAGATTTTAAACGGAAGAGAAAGTTCTTGAAACTTCATGTTTGCAGAGAAAGAGATGAGAGTGAAAATAAAATGGAGAAGAAAGACACACGAAGTCTCAACTCACTGTCTTTGGCGGCCGGTGCAATAGAAAAAAATTGAACAAGGCTACGATAGCAATAGCTGAGACCAGAGGGTGAGACGGTGACTGGAGACGGAGAGAGTGAGATCAACCGTGAGAGAGAGAGGGCTGCTTGTGGCCCAGCTAAATGTGCGTGCTGACGAAAGAGAGGAGTCGCTTAGAGTTGGGGATTTAGGATTTTATATAGGGTTGGCAATTGTGGGCTTAGACTGAGCTTTTCCAAGCCGAGAACCAAGCCTGCATTATTGAAAACAAGCAAATGTTTGTGCCAAAATTGGGTTAGGTCTGAGTTTTTTTCATTAAAAATGAAATAATCTTTTATTAAAATAAAAAGATATTTAAATTAAAAGTAATTATTTAATACATAATAAAATAATAGTCTAATGCACAAAATATTAGTAACGCAAGATAATAAATCACAAATAATAATATAAAAAATTATATTAATTTAATATTTTGAGTTTTTTGGTTTAAAGTTAATTTATTTTTTATTTATAAATCTCATAGGTCCTTATCCAGGTTCAATTTATGTGGGATTCATAGTTTTCGGCCCATATCCAGGCCTAACCCATGTGGATTGGGCTTCAGGTCCACGAAACTAAGCCCAATCAGTCCGGTATTTTTTGCTAACCCTAAATTACTGACTTAGTTTTAGCCCAAATTTTTTAAAATTAAAATTTGCATGAACCTATCAGTTTGTGCATTCCGCACAGTTTTAAAGCCAAACTAAATACAAAACATTTGGTTTATAATTTTGCTAATTGTTCAAATTTTGCTTATAACCAAACTGAGAAATTTTAGTTTGATTTAATTTGTTTCGGGAAAAACAGAACTGAATATCCAACCCTAATTGATACCTCCATTATCCTTTAAAATTTAATTTCAATTAAATTCTATACAAAATAAAAAGAAAATGGCAAAACATTTTCCTTTCATTTTCAAACCAATGGTTGATCTTTGAGATTTAATTTCTCATTGAACCAAGCTCCAATTGGAGCCTTCTATGATTGATTATGAAGTTCTTACAAAGAAGATTCTGAATTATCCATGGAAGGCTATTTCCTCAGTATACATCTAGCTCAAAATTGGCCTTAAAATAACCATGTTTATGTTATTTTTCGAACAATCCCCTACAAGATCAAAATTTGGTGGAAAATAGGAAAATCGAACATTTTTAATATCAAATTCTCTTTTTACCTGGGTGATGAAGTTCAATGGATCAAAATCTGTAGAGGATAGGGAGGTCTCAACCTTTGAACCTTTCCTTTTGGAAATATATTTATTTATTGGCTAAAAGTAAACGCAATATCTTTGAACTATTCAGCCGTTTATACAAATGATGATATATTTCACACAGAAATCTTTCCTAACACATTTGAGTTCTCATTGTGATGTTCGTTTTAACTTAAACATCTACTGAGTTCCACAAAAGCTTCTATGAATTGAGCCCTATACGATTCCCCTCGATGTAGCCCACTTATCTCTCACATATGTAATTTCTTAATCAAAAGTACCTTGTCTTCCTTTGCTAGGATTCCAAATGCATAAGAAATCATTACAAGTACAACTTATCCCTTTTCTCCTACGGGCATCACTTATTTCATCATAAGAATTGATAGTAAAGTAACCCCCATAGTGACCCAACAAGATATTTTATAATTAGTTTTGTTGGATTTTTAATCTAACATATTGTTAGATCCTTAATCCAATGTTGGGCTTCTATATTAATAATTATGTGTTGTATTTAAGGTTAAGCCCAATTAAATGTGATCTATTAAAACTCTCAGTAATATAGGCTTTAATATGCTTAATAGGGGGTGGTGAAGCTTTGATGTGTAGAGATTTAAGAATAATTTATATTTCTATGATGGGTTGAAATAGCAATACCTAAAGACAATAGGAAAAGTTCTGTATATAAGTGGTTACGGTCCCTAGGTTACACGTATTTTTCTATTCTTTTTCACATCCCATCATTAGAAAAAATGTATAGAAAAAAATTAAAAGATTCTCTAGGAGAACGTGTTGATTTGAATGTCAAACACACGACTCCTTAGAGCAATTAAGCACTATGAATTCAGGTACGCTTTCGCATATTTTATTATTGATTCTTGGTGATACAACATGAGTGTTCTTTGATTATAGGCTATGGTTTTTACCAAAGGATGTCTTGTTCTAACAAGTTTGTTCTTTTAAACCTAGTTCTTAGGATCTCCAATCAGTTATGTTCGATTTTCCTCCATAAAATAAATCTTTTATTCTATGGGCTTTAGTCTTATTCCCTTTGATGCTTTTTCTATTAATCATCTATTTAAGCCTTTGGTGCATTGTCAAAGTGTGTTAACTATTTTAAGAAAGGAAAAGTTGCATGCTATTTTAAAAAAGTATTCATTTTGTATAAATCAGATTGTTTTTCTTGGTTATATTGTAACTGCTAAAGGAATTGAGGTTGATGAAGAGAAGATAAAATCTGTTACAAAAGTGTAAGTAAGGTAAGAAGTTTTCATGGTTTGCTTAATTTTTATAGAAGATTTGTGAAAGACTTTAGCACCCTTACTACACCATTAATTGAAATTGTTAAGAAACATGTGGGATTTAAGTGGGGTATAGGTGTCAATGTGTAAGTATACATAATAAGTAATGTACTGATGAGTATTCAGATCGTCTCCACAGGGATTGACGTTATCAGATTTGCTATAACAATCTTAATAGTGCAATTTTTAGGCTTAAATAAAATAAGCAATAAAGCTAATGAAATAATGAAATTAAAAATGAAGTAAGAAAAATTCTCAAGTCAAACACAAAAACAAACTCAATGGGAAATGATTAGTTGAGTGATTGAACTTAATAATATTGACTATTTTTCTAATTAAGATTCTGTTGCTACAGCATCTACTACAACACTGGGCAGAATCCCTCATACATCATCAGCTGTCGCATGTTGAATATCTTATATCTAAATGCAACATAACAGTGACCAGTTGTTACGCTAACATTAAATATAACATTATGCGTTCTAGCTTATAATTATCCTATAAGGTGAATTCTCATGTCTAATTTTTCACTAATTTTAGATCAAGTATGGTCTTATTCAAATCAAGATTAACTCAACTTGAGAAACCCAATCTAAAACCAAGTATTGTCTTAATTTGTTCAGACCTTTTTTAGGCTTCTTCTTAGTTAGTATCCATTAAATGGGTGGTTAGCCGAAATAGGAAATTGCAATAAGTAAAATCAAGATAAAGTGCTACAGTAGATTCAGAGCAACACACATATATTAGTCAAATAACTTTTAAGCTTGTTTATCACTCAGCCACAACAAAGTTTAGTTCATGATGTGTGATAAAATAGTAACAATAATCGTTTCAGTCATCAAATACATTCCCATAAAGAAATAAAAGTAAGAAAAAAAGATAAGGAATTGAGTTCCGCTTAGTCTTTGTGATCTCTCCTTCTTTTTCTCTTTAAATCGTCTGTTGTAGCCTCAAATCTCTCTTATTCTCTGTTTTCTTTTTGTTTTTCTCTATTATTTTTCTTGAGTGACTACTCTTTATTTTTTCTTTCATGTTTGCTCCTTTTATATCTTGAAATTAGGGCAACCAAAAGTGTGCCCACATGTCTTCCATTTTTGGAAACCTTGGATCGCAATCTTTTAGTTAACATGCTTGAAATCTTGTCTTCAATTGCTACAAGATAGACAAGATTGTTGTAGTAATGGCTACAATATCTTCTCTGTTCTAGACTTGTTTTATTTCTTCTGCAGCAAAGTTCTTTTGTCATATTTACAAGTCTATTGTTGCAGTTTTCCATCCATAAAGCTTGAGCTTTTTGATCCGCTACAATCATAATCAGAGCACAAAGTAATCTAAAACACAACCAATTTATTAAAATTAAATTAAAACAACTGCTCATGCAAAATGTAACTAAAAATGCAATAAACACATATTATTTGCTCTCTAAGTAATATTGATTTAAGTTTAAAAATGTCGTGATAACTCTCATTTCATAAAGTTATCAGGTAATGAACAAGAAAGAGTATTTAATCTAATAAGGATAAATTAGTTTCTGCACCATTACTTGCTTTACCCGATTTTGCTAAAACTTTTGAAATTGAGTGTGATGCTTCAGGTATGGGTATTGGAGTTTTTTGATGCAAAAAAGGCATCATATCGCTTACTTTAGTTAGAAATTGAGTGGATTAGTTGTACACTATCCTACCTAGGACAAGGAGATGTATCCATTGGTGAGAGCATTGGAAACTTGGCAACACTATCTTCTATCTAAAGAGTTTGTTATACACACCGATCATGAGTCCTTGAAGCATTTGAAAGGGCAAGTTAAGTTGCAAAAGAGACATGCCAGAGGGTTGGAGTTATTGAGTCATTTCCTTATGTGATCAAATACAAACAAAGAAAGGAAAATGTGATGGTTGATGCATTATGTAAAAGGTATGCACTTATCTCTACGTTAAATGCAAAGTTATTAGGATTTGAGTACCCAAAGAATTATATGTTAATTATCTTGATTTTGCTAATGTGTTTAATGCTTGTGAGAAAGTTGCATTTGGTAAGTTCTTCAAGCATGCTAGGTTCTTATTTAAAGAAAATAAGTCTAATAGTTCTTTACGTGAATTGCCTGTGCGTGAAGCTCATAGAGGAGGTTTAATGGGACATTTTGGCATTGCAAAGACATTAGATTTCTTAAAAGGACACTTCTTTTGGCCACATATGAAAGGTGATGTTAAAAGAATATATAAGAAGTGTATCACTTCTAAATAGGTTAAGTCTAGAGTTTTACGCCATGAACTATGTAACCCTTTGCCTATAACTAGCGAGCTATGGGTTGATATTTCTAAGGACCTTATTTTGGATTTACCTAAGTCAAAAGGGGAAAGAATTCTATTTTTATTGTTGTTGATAGGTTTTCAAAGATGACATATTTGATTTCATGTCATAAAATTGATGACGCAACAAACATAGCTAATTTGTTTTTCAAGGAGATATTAAGATTTATGGAGTACTAGGGAGCATAGTTTCATACCGAGATGTTAAGTTCTTGAGTCGCTTTTGAAAAACTTTGTACGGTAAGTTGGGTGCTAAACTTTTGTTTTCTGCTGCTTGTCCTCTACAAACTGATGGACAAATTGAGGTTGTAAATAGAACATTGTTTACTTTGCTACATGCCAATATTCAAAAGAATTTGAAAACTTGGGAAGAATGTTTGCCACATGTCGAATTTACTTATAATAAAACTGTCCATTCAGCTACTAAATTTTCACCATTTGATATTGTATATAGTTTTAATCCATTAACTCCTTCGTATTTATTACTTTACCTATTGATGAGGTGCTAATTAGGATAATAAAAAAAGTTGAATTTGTTAAGCAATTGCATGGGATAGTGCGACAACACATAGAAAAGAGGACAGAGCAATATAATACTCAAGCCAACAAAGGACATAAGGAAGTGGTTTCTCAACCTGAAGATTGGATTTGAATACATATGAAAAAAAAAAAGAGGTTCCAATGCAAAGGTATTTCTAATTGCTTCTAAGGGGAAATGGTTCTTTTTAAATGGTTCCACGAATCAACAACAATGCATACTAATTAGATCTTCTTAGTAAGTATAATGTGAGGGCCACTTTTACTATTTCTGATCGTTGTCCTTTGATGTAGGTGAAGATTCGAGGACGATTCTTTTTATAAAGAGGGGTAATGATAAGAATCTTCAAGGGAATACCATTAAAGCTTCAACTAATCCTTTACATATTCATAGAGGCCTAATTACAAGAGCTAAAACTAAAAAGATACAAGCTATTTTAAATGGATTAATTAAGAAATTGTGCTTCTAAAAAAAATTAAGAAATTGCAGACTAAAAATGCAATTTAAGACGCAACACATACACTACAACAAAAATGGGTAGTTCCGACCACCTTTTTCCGAGGGACACCAAACTCCCTCGCTAACGATAAAATTTCCTAGGGAATTTTATTGTTCGTAGGTAATCAGATAAAAGTAAATATATAGTTACCTAGGGCACCAATTTCGTCGAAAATAAGCAGAACATTCCCTCGTTAAAGTTGTGTATTTACAAGGGAATTTGGAATCCGTCGGCAAATGCTGGAAGAATCAACAATATTACCTACACTTTTTTAAATCGTCGGAAACATAGAAAATAATCCCTGGGTATTGTAATAATTTTTCGCGCGAACTTATTGCGCCAAAATTTTCTACCGACGACATCAATATTACTCGGAATAAGTAAAAACATCCTCGGTAATATTTTAATATTACCGATGGAATTTAAATCCGTCAGTAATAAAAGAAAAAATTGGTAGTATTTGCTACACTCATTATGTCCTCAGAAACATAGCAAAATACCATCGGTAAGTTTTTGTGTGCCAAAATTTTGTACCGATGATATCAATATTTCTCAGAAATAAATAGAGGATTCCCTTGTTAAAGTTAAATATTTCCAAGGGAATTCGTTATCCGTTGGTAATTATAATATCCATATTACCTAGAGTTGCTATCCCTCGGAAATAGTGCAAAATGACTCACGGTAAAAGAAATCACATTTCCCGCGCATTAACGTGCCAAAAGGTTTACCAACAGATTCAATTAGCCGTCGGAAATTAGGGATTTTTTAAAATTGTTAATCTAATTTTATGAAAATTCATAAAACCCCTCATTAATTCATTGTCTCTTTAGTTAAACGCATATTTTGAATTTTAGTTTACAACATTTAGTTGCTATCATTCTTTTTCCTCTTTAGCAAGAAACATTAGAGCTTGTTAAAGAAAGAAAACCATTCACGATTCAACAAAAATTCCTTGCTTGCTGCATATTAAATTTATGAAAACACTTCTTGTTTGAAGCAACAAGATATAACTGTAGCAGATTTTCTTCATCAATTTTATACATTGGATTTCTTTTGTCACAGTTCTTAGTCTTAGCTATTTGTTTTTTAAACCAGAAAGAACTTAATTTAAATGCTAAATATGTTAGATTTCTTTAATAATTCTCGAGCACACAATAAAAAATTCTACAATTAGTTTTCCAGGTAATAACATTATTTTTTGTTGTAGTATTCTTTAATTACTAGAAAATTTTAAATGCAATATTAGATTATCTAATGTAGCACTTACAGAATGCTACGATAGGATCAAATTTTTATGATAAACAAATGCTTACAAAAAAGTTATTACAAGTGGTAAAAAAATTTTTAGTTGACAAGTGATAGCATTTTATTATTTTTTTTATTATAATTAATCATCAATTAGTATCATATTTTAAATGCTATTTATAAAATTAATTAACATTGCAAATTTTGAATGCCACAAAAAGAACATTAATTTGATAGTAATATGTAAATGCTTAAGAAAAAAGTAAAGGTTAAAGAGATTTTAGTATACCGCCAAACAAAAGAAAAAAGCGGGTAAAAGTCCCAGCTCCTTCTTCCCCAATTTGCCAAAAGGTGAAGTCCTTCTTTTAAGCCAATCTGCTAAAGCCAAAATTCTTCCCTTTCATCAATTTACAAAAAGTCAAAATCTTCTTTTTCACCAATGAGCCAAAGCCAAATTCTTCTTTTCTTTTGTTTCCCCCGAAATCAATTGAAGAAGAAAAATGGACATTGGTCAGAGTCGGCAGTTAGGTCAGCACCATCAATCTCTAGTTAATAAATCTTTTATTTTTTTAGCTTTTCACTTGAATTTTTAAGATTTTGTTTAATTTCTTTAGGTTAATTAATTGATTTTTCAGTTCTTAGAGCAAGTTAAGGACCTATTGGATGTCAAAAATTGTTTTCGTGATTTTTATGTTGTTCAAGCTGGACAAGTTCTAGATTTTTTGAGCCGTAGAAAATCTCATTGCTGATAAAATACTTTACTATAATAGTTAAAAGCTATTGTGAAATTTGTTTGCTCTATAAATCTTACATTGGCTTTTTTCTTTTTTCTTTTTTTGGCAACTTATCAAGAACTAAAGTGAAATTTAAAAAAGCTTACTTCTATCATTCTTACAATGTGCTGGGAAAGCCTCTAATAGCTCAGGTATATGTCTTCCAATTGCTCATGACTTATGTTGAACTTCTTATGATTTTTGTGCTATTCATTTCTATACTATATAGTTGTTGCAACATTCACAAGTTATTCAATGTATTTTCATTCTTTATAATTTATATTTATATGAAACAAGTAGATAAAATATATTGCCAAATAGAGTTAAGACATTTTGAATTTAAAATTTCCTAAACATGCTAAGAGCTGCCCTTTCTCATATGGAAAAGTGTAATTGTTTCTGCAGTTTAATACTCAAAACTGCACAAGCATGCTCTGTTTTTGCAGTTTGTTAACTCCAGAAACAACTGCTGTATTTTCAGTTTGATAACTGCAGAAACAACTGTTTTATCTGTAATTTTGAGCATTAGAAACAGCTGTTGTTTCTGCACCTTTGCATAGCAAAAACAATTGTTGTTTCTGAACCTTTGCACAGCAGAAACAGCTGTTATTTCTGTACCTTTGCACAGCAGAAACAGCTGCTGTTTCTGCACCTTTCCACAGCAGAAACAGCTGCTCTCTCTGTATTTTTTCCCAGCAGAAATAGTTGCTCTCTGTGCACTTTTGCCCAGTAGAAACAGCTGTTGTTTCTACTATTTTTGCACAACAGAAACAGCTACTATTTTTACACTTTTGGGCAGAAAGATTAAACTTTTTCTATAGTTTTGTAGTAGAAACAACAGCAAGCATATTCCTGCTATTGTTTATGTTGTTTCTACTATTTTTGCACAACAGAAACAGCTATTATTTTTACACTTTTGGGCAGAAAGATTAAACTTTTTCTATAGTTTTGTAGTAGAAACAACAGCAAGCATATTCCTGCTATTGTTTATGTAGTTTAGAGTACAAAACTGCAAGAACCGGCAACTGTTCCTGCAGTTTTATAACTTTAGTATAGTAAGCACATTTTCCCAGCTTGTTTTGTTTATCAAGGTTGAAACTTTTATGAAATGTTTATCTTAATTTCTTTGTCAAGGTTGTTAGTAAGATGTTGCCAGATAAATCTTGGATGCAATTGCCAAGGTCAACAATAGGTTATTACAACGGAGTGCCATCTTTTTTTGATTATGCGTATTGTCATATTCAAGAAGAGGATATGAAAATATTATGTCCGTGTGTCAAATGTAGTAATAAGTATAGAAGGGTTCAAAGTGAAGTACATAAGCATCTTTTAGAGGAAGGGATAAGGCGTGATTATACTACTTGGTATTGCCATGGGGAGAATAATGATAGTGATAGTGAAACTGATGGGAGTGCTGATGATGGGAATGAAAATTATGAGAATATTCAGCAAAATGAGATGTATAACTTGATCCAAGAAGGTTTTCCTCAAGACCCTTATGAGGAGGCACAAAAGTTCTTTAATTTGGTGAAAGAGGTTGAACAACCTTTATATCCAAATTGTGAAAAGTACTCCAACTTATCCTTTATGGTTAAATTAATGCACATTAAATGCATCAATGGTTGGAGCAATAAATCTTTCAATATATTGTTGGAGCTATTGAAAGATGTGTTTCCAATGTGTGAAAAGATGCCTACCTCCAACTATAAGGCAAAGAAATTTGTAAACGATCTTGGTCTCCATTATGAGAAAATTGATGCATGTAAAAATGATTGTGTCATTTATTATAAGGAAAATGCACAACTATCTCAATGTCTAGTTTGTGGAGTTTATAGATGGAAGCCCAAAGGAAAGGGTGCTAAAGGATCTACCAAAAAGGTTCCATGGAAAATCTTGCGCTACTTTCCTATAATGCCAAGACTTCAAAGGTTATTCATGTCATCCAAAACTGCTGCAGACATGAGATGGCACTTTGAAAATCGTGTGAAAGATGGGCTATTAAGGCATCCAGTAGATTGTGAGGCTTGGAAGGCTTTTGAAAAAACACATGAGTCCTTTGCATCTGATCTGCGAAATGTAAGGTTGGGGTTGGCTACTGATGGATTTAATCCTTTTGGAAACATGAACATTGGACACAGTACTTGGCCGGTTTTTTTATTTCCATACAATCTTCCTCCTTGGATGTGTTTGAAAGAACCATATATATTTATGTCATTACTTATCCCAAGACCCAAAGGTCCAGGAAATGATATTAATGTATATTTGAGGCCTTTAATTGAGGAGTTGAAAATATTATAAGAAAGTGGTGTAGATACATATGATGTCTCAAAAAGCCAAAATTTCCAAATGAAAGCAGCAATTATATGGACTGTTAATGACTTTCCAGTATATGTAAATTTTTCCGGTTGAAGTATAAAAGGAAAGTTAGCATGTCCATGTTGTGCTAAAGAGACCTCATCTCGTAGGCTGAAAAATGGTTCCAAATTGTGCTATATGGGTTATAGACGATTTTTGCCTGAAGATCACTTGCGGTGGGATCAAAAGACGCAATTTGATCGAAAAATAGATAAAAGGGTTGCACCTAAGCGTCAAGAAGGTGTTGAAGTTTTAAATGAACTTGAAGGTTTGAGACCTATAACATTTGGAAAGGCTGAAAAAAAAGCAAGTAATTGCTGGTTTTGGGAAGAACCATAATTAGAAGAAACATAGCATCTTTTTCCAATTGCCATATTGGAAAACATTGTTGTTGCGTCATTGTTTAAATGTTATGCACATTAAGAAAAACGTGTGTGACAATGTGCTTGGCACAATTATGAAAATTGAAGGAAGAAACAAAGGCTCTTTAAATGCTAGGTTGGATTTAAAAGAAATGAGGATAAGGCAGGAACTTCACCCAATTGAGGTAGATGGAGAAATTGTGCTACCCCCTGCTTGTTATACTTGGACAACTCATGAGAAGAAAAGTGTCCTGCAGTGGTTGTTTGATATAAAAGTCCCAGATGGTTATTCTGCTAATTTGTCCCGATGTGTTAATGTGAAGGATGGCAAAATTTCCAGCATGAAGACACATGACTGTCATGTATTTTTAGAAAGGCTGTTACCATTACTAGTTTGTGATATTTTGCCTAAACATGTATGTGATGCATTAATTGAGCTAAGTAATTTTTTTAGAGAGTTGTGTGATATAGTATTGAAAAAAGACGAGTTAGATCGACTTGAAAGTGAAATTGTTGTCACTCTTTACAAGTTAGAAAGGATTTTGCCTCCAGCCTTTTTTGATATAATGATACACTTACCAATTTACTTGGCTTGGGAAACAAAGGTTGCTGGTCCAGTACAATATAGGTGGATGTACCCAATAGAAAGGTAATGTCTAATTTTTTTTCACTGATTTTACATTAATAAAATAAGCTTACAATATAATTTAAACATTTCTAGGTTTTTACATAAGCTTAAGGGATATGTTCGCAGCAAAGCTCGTCCTGAAGGTTCCATTGCAAAAAGTTACTTGGCTGATGAGTGCTTAACTTTTTGCTCTCGCTACCTTCACGGTGTGGAAACTAAATTTAATAGAAAAGAGAGAAATTATGATGGAGGTCAACTCTCTACAGATACATTATCCATTTTTTCTATACCAGGGCGATCATATGGGAACTTACATGTGAGGGAATTAAGTCATGCTCTTCACAATGCTGCAACACTTTATATGATTCAAAATTATGATGGAGGTCTCCCGTTTATTGAGTAAGATAAAGTCTTAGGCTAATGTTAATATTAATGTCATTATAAAACGTTTTCTACTTTACTTAAAAAAGTTTATATGCTTACAGGGAACATAAAAATATGTTATTGCATTCAAGTGTTAGAAATGTAGAAGAGGTACATAGACAATAATTTATTAGTTGGTTTAAAGAGAAGGTAAAGACTTTTTTTTTTTACATAATAATTGAAAGACTTGTGCCTTTCAGCATAACTTGTAATTGTGACATCTTATTATGTCATTGTATTTGTAAATCTTAAAACTTTATAATGAAGGGCAAGTTAATAAGCACATGCTTTCCTTAGCTCAAGGTCCTCGAAAAAGAGCAATATTTTGTTCGGGCTACAATATAAATGGATTTTGGTTTCACGCAATACAACGTGATGAAACAAGAAAAACTCAAAACTATGGAGTTGTAGTGAGAAGTGATGATCAAAGTGTTGCAATGCCTTATTATGGAGTGTTGAAAGAAATTGTTGAACTTTGTTACAATGAAGGGAATAAAGTTGTATTATTTAACTGTGACTAGTTTGATACAGTTCAACAAGGAATTGGATTTAAGAGAGATCGTCATGATAAAGTTATTCTTAACATGTCAACAAAGCTGAGCACTCAAGAGCCATGTGTGTTAGCATCCCAAGCACAACAAGCTTACTATGTGAGAGGGATAAAAAATCCTACATGGAGTACTGTAATTAAGATAAAGCCTCGTAACCTTTATGAGATGCTTAATAATGAAGCAGAACCATATCAGGAAGAAGAGATTCAAATGGTTGTGGAATGAATTAATTTTTTTATTTTTTGTTAAGTAAGTTAAAATAAATTTCAGATATTAGTTGTAGTTCATTATAATTAGCTATCGTATCTTCAGTTTGATAACTGCAGAAACAACTGTTTAATATGCAGTTTTGAGCATTAGAAACAACTGCTATTTCTGCACGTTTGCACAGTAGAAACAACTACTGTTTCTGCACGTTTTCACAGCAGAAACAGCTGTTGTTCACTATAATCATTATTGTTGATTGTTTTATTTCTTTTGCTTGTAGCTAGTTATTAGTCACTTTTTTTTTCTTTTTTCATGTGAATGTTATTGTCTATTATTGTTCTTATTGGTAATGGCTTATATTTTGAAAATTTAGATACTTAGCAATTATGGGTAAGAAAAGTAATGAATTAGTTACTGCCGACAACACTTTAGATCAGTATATGATCAACAATAACAATAATGATGATGTAAGAACTTCTCGGGCTGACAACATGGCATCAGATATTTTGCTTCCCGCGCAAAATCAAAATATTGAGGCACAACAGCAAAATGGTGAAGCTTATGTTTCTAGCATGGAATCTTCAAAAATGGCTGCAGGTAATTATTTAAATGAATTGAAAAAGGTTGTCATATAATGAAAAATAATCTAATTGATTATTTCTAAACAATTAGAATTTTTATTTTGTATTATTTACAGCTAGAAATAAAAGGAAAGGTCGTGGGAAAGCTAAAGGTGTATCTAAAGGCAAAAATGTAGAAGTGGAAATATATGCTGGCAGGTTATTCTACTTGAAATATTCATTTACATGTTCATATGCAGTTATTAGATTTATAAGAAAAATTTAATCTATTTTTATGCATAGTTAATGAATAAGTATAATGGTTTAATATGTTAGGATCATAACTACAGAAGCCGTTCGAGAAATTTCTGTTATTTTTCATGAGTGTATCTTAGGACCTTGGATAACATTTTCTGAATATCTACAAGAAGCATTTGATAGATTGTTTGGAAATTTTAAGAATGTGAGATTTACTTATGCGTGTACTGAGGAAGAACTTAAAGAAGTTGTTCAAAAATGTGTAAAATTTCGCTATCCGGATTGGATGTCAGAGTTAAGAATTGGTATTTTTGAGAAGTATAAATCACCTGGAGAGCGCTACGCTCATAATCCAGATTGTGTACCACCAACTGTATGAAGACAAATGGTTGATAAGTGGATGAATGAGAATTGGAAGGTAATATGTGGAAGTTTTGTTCTTTTCAGTTTTAAGTAACTTACAAGATATATCCTAATCGTTTTGTTATTGAATAACATGCAGGAAAAAAGTATGTAAAACAAGGGTAATCGATCATTGAAGCACACTGCTCATACAACGGGTTCAGTTCCTATGGCTAAGTGTAGAAAAGATTTGGTAAAGTTTTTTACAAGTTTTCAACATTTAAAGGCTATAAAAATGCATACATATGTGTGTCTGAGCCGGTGTCTATTTTAAACCTTAATTTTTTATTTAATTTTAGTTAGATGAATCAGGAGTTGAACCTGATCCAATTGAATGCTTCAGAAAGTTTCATGTCAAAAGCAATGGTGACAGGGCAAGTGACCATGCAAAGGAATTGCATGTACATACTTTGTTCACTTGTAATTTATTTTTGTCTTTTTTAATTTTATGTATCAAAAATACATTATTATCTGAAAATTTGCAGGAGAACATGGAATTTTTGTATCAAAGTGAAGGTGCTGAAAAGTCTAGCTTGGCTATTTATCGTCAAGTAATGGGACCACCTAAGAAATGTCGAGTTGTGGGCAGGGGAGGTATTAATATAATTGTAATTGAGTCTTTTATTACAAAAAAAAAGTAACTTCAAGTTAGTAATATTAGGTTGGTGCTTAATTTGTTTGGACTCCATTGGTACATTTTTGTTTTGACACCAAATTCTGTTTTCAACTGGGTATAGGTATGAAACCAAATGATGTTTACCGTTCTTTAGATGACGGAAGTTATAAGGACATTCATGTGATACCAAGGAGAGAATTAAAGCTAAAAGTAGAGAAAATGGAAGAATTAAGTGAGCTTAGAAATGTGAAAGAGCAAATGAAAAAAATGAAAGACAAAATGAATTTTATTATGTCTCAATCGCAATTCCAGCAAGAGTTTAACAATGTATGATTATTCTCTTTACCCCTCTCTCTTGCTCAAGAATAAAACTTGTTATTATGAAAATTTATTGTTGGGTGGTCTTGTAGCAATTTGGTCTTTGCTTTCAGTTTGTCCATTTGATCTGGTTTTAATACATGCGTACCTTATTTATGAAGTTAAACAATGCAATGAGGTTTCAAATCCCAAATTAAATAGGTGCCTTAGATTACTTATAAATCCCAAATTTGAAAAGGCTATAATTGAATCATGTTAGTATCTTTTACTTTCTTTAATTATTGTAGAGTAACAAAATTTGGCTTTAAAATTATGCAGGATAATATTGGAGAAGATGAAGATGAAGATGAAGAACAAACTACAAGTGATGATTCAAATCCTTGATGGAATGTTGAAGAAGTAAGAATATGCAATGTAACTTTTTGTTCATTAATCCTGGCAACAATTGATGAAGATGAATCATTTTGTATATGGTTGAACAATGACTAAACAACTATAGATTCTTGTGTTAATACTATTATGATTTCCATCAAATTTAGATACATTCTTATCCAATTTAAGTATCAATGGCTTAATGAATGACAAAGGAAATAAATAATCTACTTTTAAAAATCATTTAATATTTAATCAATATCATGAAATTACATTTCCTAGGGAAAACAATAATTTCCCATGGATTAATGTATACCTTCAATCACTTAATGGTGAGGGTGATCAACCAACAAAATTCATTGGTATTTAGGTTCGACAAGAATATATTTTCATCGACGTCAAAAATCCCTTGGAAATATTTTATTACTGAGGGAACAATTTTCTAGCTAACAAGTGCATTATTACCGAGGGAACAATTCCCTCGTTAGTACACATATAACCTACGGCTTTTGTTCTCATTATCGACAACATAGAACTTGTAGGTATACTATTTTACGACGGACTAATAGTATTACCCACAACATTTTTTGTCGGGAATAAACTATTACTGATAAACGCTTCTCTAGGAAATATTTTCGTCTCATCGTCCTAAAATTTATACCGACGAATATTTTTCATGTTACCAAGGGACAATGTCCCTCGGTAAAAAATAATTTTCCTGACGGCTTGTGGCCTTTGCATTTTTAACGACAAGTGTTTTCATGACAGACGCCGACAGAAAATTTCCCTAGTAAATAGTAATTACCGAGGGAAATCATGTATTGCCTAGGGATTTATTCCCTCGGTAAAAGGCATTTTTTTGTGGTGACAATGAATTGGACTTGGAGATAAGACAAGACATTGTGGACATTATTTAAGTTACTGGACAGCCAAATACATAAAATTTAGAACAAAATTGACATTAATTAAGTTGGAATTAATGTGCAAGCTATATACCATTGGAAAGATGATTAATTATGGTAGGCTGATGAATCCAACCATCTTTTTGTTTATTCAACTTCATTTATTTGTTGTGTTTCAAGTTTGAATACAGTTGTGACACCTTAGGTACTTTATTCCATATTTATCCACACACATAGTTAGTCAAGAATTAAATATACAATAATTAACTGGTAAAAGTTAGGCAAAATATAAAAAAATAAGAGAGTATTAAAATTATAGTTTGAATACTAAGAGTGGATCACGTAACCTTAGCATAATTTTAATTTGATTCACAATAATTTTTTCCCGTAATTAATTTTCTTTATTTAAAAAATTGACTACTAGATTTTAAATTCCCCATGGTTCGACCTCAGATTCATTGGGTTATATTATAACTAGACACTCTTATACTTAGCACTAATAACAGATTTGAGTCGTGTCATTAAGTTTAAATAGGTTAATAGAAATCTAAGATCTTAAAAATACAATTGGAATCATTGGAAAAACCCTTTAAGCATAAGTTTGTCAAATGATGCTTCAAAAGTCTTTAGTAACCTACCATTATTAATGTTAGTCATTGGCAAACTTAATGCTAGCCTACGATAATTAATGCTGGTCATTGACAAACTTAATACTAGCCTACCATAACTAATGCTAGCCCACAATTATTAATGATAGACTTACTCACTTGAGAAAGTAATAAATTTAATAATTTGAAACTTTCAGCTTCATTCTTCACCTTACCTTAGTAAAATTAGCCACTCATATTGAAAGAAAACAAACACTCTTTTTATTTGATAAACGTTTGAAATATATTATAAAGAAATTGATTACACAACAAAACAAGAAAAAGAAATAATTCCTCAGTTTCACTCTCTCATCTCCCTCTCAGCTCAGCTCCTCTTCTCGCTTGCATCCTCTTCCCTTTTATAGGAAGGGACGCATTAGCTCTTTTATTTTGTTTATTATCATTTCATTTTATATTAAATATACATATTCATTGAGAGAGGTGTGATGGTCAGGTGGCAATATGGCCACTTGACCATCACAAGCAACCAAAGCATGGTTGTTCACCTTTTATTATTTTTTATATATTTATTAATTACATCTCCTCAATTATGCATTCTAAATTGCTCCAACAGTTCTTCTTTGTTCCCGCTTTCAATTCTAATTCCATTTTTATTCTTGAAAAATATTTACAAGATAAAAATTAACATATTGCGAATTAATTTAACATAAAAATTTGTAAGGGGAGCATTCATATAATTTATAAGTTATGAGCACATTAATTAACACTTGAAGTGAAAAACTAATAATTTTATCCTTATTACACACACACTTTTTAGTATTTATTGCTTAGCAACCTTGTTATGTAAAAGATAATTTTGAAGATTAATGTTATATGAATTTGAAAGATTATTCTTTCTTTAGTTGTTTTGAGAACTCTCCAACTTATCAAGAATTTGCATTCTTGTGGTGTTCTAAACTAGACTTATCACTCATTTTCTCATCTACATCTTGAGTGTGGCATCAATATCATTATCTATACCTCTAGTTCATGTTTTCTTAAACATTAGGTTAAGGTTTTTGTTGGGCTTAAACCTGTTTAGAACTTTCTTGGGCAATTGGAACTTTAAATTAAGTATGGGTCTGGAAGTTTACTGTGGGGTTCATATCAACCAATCTCAAATGTTTTCCAAAATTTCTTTTATCATGAAAAGCTTTGATTCTTGCCTTAATAATTCTTGAATTCTAATATGTATCATTTCTTAATTCCTTAAATTCATTCAATTGTAATTTATTCATATTACCAGCATCATTAAGATTTGAATTAAAAGTCTTAATAGTCCAAAATTACTTATGCTCAAGCTCAACTGGTAAGTGGCAAGGTTTACTATAAACTAGCCCAATGTGCATATCAGTGAGTCAAAGAGACCAATCTTAACGGCTTAGGTTAACCCTCTTTTCCAAAATTTGTTTTATCTTTATAGTTACTAATTCAACTTGACCACTTATTTGAGGGTGATAAAGGGTAACAATTTTATATGTAATTCCATATTTCTTCATTAGAAACTCAAATGACATGCTACGAAAATATTTATCTCCATCATTAATAATGGCTTAAGAGATTCCAAATCTGCTCAAAAAAATTCTTTAAAACAAATAGATCATAGTTTTGTGATTATTGTGCCAACAAGAAGTCGCTTCAATCAATTTTGATACATAATTAGCAGCAACAAAAATGTTACAAATCCAAACGATGATGGAAAGGGCCCATAAAATCAATTCCCTAACCATCAAATTTTTCAATAACAAGGATGGGGTTTAAAGGCATCATATTTCGATTTGAGATGATCTTAATATTTCACAATTCTTACACATTTTACAAAATGCATGTGAATCTTTAAATGATGTCAGCTAATAAAATTCATACTACAATATTTTTATAGCCATCTTCTTTGAAGAAAAGTGGCCACCACATGCTTTAAAAAGGCAAAATTAAATGACACTACTTACCTCATCATTTGGTATGTATCTTCGAAAAATTTGATCAGAACAATACTTGAACATGTATGGATTGTCCCAGTAAAAAATTTTCACCCCCGTTAAGAGTTTCCTCTTATCTTGGGAGTTCCAATTAGAAGGCATTTTACTTGTTGCAAAAAGAACTACATTTTGTTATATTCGTATTGGATAAATCTTTTTCGTATCTAATTGGTTTATTCACTTGGATAAAGTTTGTTCTTTTTCAGTGTTAGTGTAATTTATTTGAGTACTATTTAAAGTTGTACTTGTGTACTAAATAAATTACCATTGGATAGTTTGCTGATCTTCGAGACATGCATACTTTAATTCTTCTAATAAGGGCCTCAATTCAAGCTTTAATGCTTCCTCTTTATTTGTCTCTTCAAGTTGTATTAAGTCTTCAAGATTCAACTGGCCACTGTCATCTTTTGGTACCTGCATAGAAACAAGTATATAGCATATGTTCGTCATATTACATTCTAATTTCTTTCTTGATTTAAATGAACCAGCAAAACAAATTTTCATAGAATTTGTAAAATTCTCATCCTCAACGTATGCATATTCAACCTGTTACTCAATGATTGGTTTAATGAGTTCAATATCCTCATTCTCACTATAATCATTTTCTTTGTCGCGAGCTCGTCTACACATTTGAACACATTGAATCCAACATAATATTGCCAAAAAAAAATCATTACTCCACTCTTTCAATTAATCAAAGCGTTAGCGCTGGCTAAAAAATGGTCGACCTAATATGACAGAAATTTACTTACATCCATCAACAGTTGGTTTAGTTCCCAAAATAATAAAATTCACAGAATATATGAATTTATCAACTTGGACTAATATATCTTCAATAATCCCTTGTGGTACATTAATTGACCTATCGCCGCGTAAAAGAGTGATAGAGGTTGGCTTTATCTCAAAAAAATTGAATTGTCTATATACTGAGTATAGAAGCAAATTAACACTAGCACCAAGATCAAGTAAAGCATGTTCAATTTTATGGTTCCCAATAATGCAAGAAACAATTGGACAACTAGGATCCTTATATTTCAAGGCATTATCAGTTGAGAGAAAGGAATTTACTTCTTCTGTTAAAAAAGTTTTTTTTTTTTGCACCATATATTTTCTTTTTACAGTGCACAAATCTTTCAAAAGCATAAGATGGTACCTGTTTAATGATGTCTAGTAAAGGAATTTTGACCTTCACCTATTTGAAGACTTCGTAAATCTCTGGACTGTGATTTGATTTATTTGGAATGATCAGTTCTTGAGGCAATAGGGGTATAGGAGAAGAGTCAATTATTTCTTCACTGGTTAAAGGTTCATTAGACTTTTCCTTACTTTTTGAAATTGACTCTTTACTAATTTACGAGGACTAAGAATGTGTTTTTTCAACAACTTTACCACCACGAAGGGTTATAACCGATTTGACCTAACTCATGTTTTGGTTTCCTATACTACCCGTTTGAGGATATTAACTCTTGGGATTTAATTGTAATTGAGAATGAAACTTACCTTTTTTATGGAGGTTGAAAAAGGTGTCTGTCAAATTGGTCAAGGTTGTGGCTTTACTATTAATGGACTCTTATTGTTCAATGAATGAATGTAATGTATCTTCAAGAGTTTTTCTTAGTGGTGGAACATAATGTGGATAACTGTGGGAGTATCGAAAATTCTGACATGGAGGAGGTGATTGTAAAGGTTGTGCATGATTGTCATTTATCCAACTGAAATTTGGGTGGTTTCTCCAACTAGAGTTGTAGACTTGTGAGTATGGATTAGGATTCGGCCTTTTGAAATTACCAATGGCATTTGATAGTTCGTGCAAACTCTCTTTTAGAACTAGCCAGGTCAGACAATTCTACATAGAATGGTCAATGGAACTCCAGACATGACATGAAATATCTTGAATACATTTAATATGATCACTCTTTCTCGTCTCTATTGCTTCGATTATTCTAGCTAAAAATGAAATTTGGCTTAAAGGTCATAGTCTTTCCTAAGGTTATACATGTATCCACTAGATGGAGATGGCTAGGGTTTATTTGATGACTCATAAGAACCAACAGTGTCCTAATGTTTTGTATTTTCAGATAATCTAATGCATCTTCAGCAATTTTATTTCTAACTCACCATTACACATTATTTCAATAGCCTATCTACTATTGGATGTTAGTCCCTCATATATGACACTAACCTTCATGATTCAAAACCACGGTGTGGGCAAATATTAAGTAATTCCTTATACCTATCCCAATGTTGGTAAAGAATCTCATATGTCTTTTGAGTAAAAGTGGTGAATTGCCTTTTGAAAGATTTTGATATTTGGGTTTCAAAAATTGCTCTGGCTTGTTATTTCGAGTTCTTATTTATCCAGATCTAAGATTTTGTAGCTAAGTTTTAGCTTTACCTTTTAATGAAAAAGGAAAAAACTTTAATCGAATTATGTTCATGCTACAATTTTAGTTTGTATATGTATTACAAACTTCCTTAAAATCTCTTAAATGTAAGTATGGATTTTTATTTTCAAATGTTGGTAAAAGTTAGATAATATCTGGTTTGAAGTTGAATCAAGATGCTTCTAGAAGAAATACTATATACGAGGGTGAAGAAATACTATATACGAGGGTGCTTAAGTTCTGGTTGGATTCATGTAGTCTATTAAAGTTCTTGGTTGATTCTGATTATATGTTTTATGTTGAGAATGGTTGTCTCCTTTATCAATTTGAGGATTAAATTAGTCTAAAACGTTTTTTTTCTTGGATCTCTTCCATGATTTATGATGGTGATTGAGATTTACAAATTAACCTACCACTTGAAGTTCGAGACCAATATCTCATGCAACGTTGATGATTTGTGCGTGAAATTAGATGTTACACAAACAAATGAGCAACGTATAAAAATAATGAAAGTTACACAAATTAAAAAATAAAAAAAACTAAAAATTATTTAATTGAAATTAAAATAAATAAATAGGCAGTCAAATCAGCAGTATAGACAAAGTAATTAAATATAAAAAATAACATATTAACAAAATATTAACAATTTAGGTAGTATTATAGAACTAGCCATATAAAAAATTAAACTAAACATATTAATAGAATAATAATATATTAAAAAAAATTAAATAACAACTTAGGTGATTAAACTGACCATATAAATTAACAAAATAAAATAAATGTAAAATAATTACAAAGGGAAATAAAATAAAAAATGTGAAAACTAATTGTAAAAATTTAAAGAAGAAAAAAAGGAATACTTGCCTCAAGATGCGGACTCTCTTTTTCTTTTTTCATTTTTTAAAAATTACTAGCCAATTAAGTAATTAATTCAAATTATTGAGCCTTTGCTGTAATTGTTACAGTCCAAATCAATGTTCATTATGTCCACAAAGTCTAAAGTAAAGATTCATTTAGACCTCAAGTCAAAAATCTAAAGAATAAGTCATAATCCAAATATTCATGTTCCAATTTAGTTCAGAGACAGATTTACAAGAGTTTTTGGGTCAAAATAAAGCTTTTCACTAGTTTTATAGGTTGTACTAAATTTTTAACAGAAAGAAGGGCCCTAATTAAAATTTTATGAAATAAAATAAAATAAAATTATGAGATCTAAACAAAGGAATGATGAAGAGAGAAATAAAATGTAAAAATAATAAATGAGAAAAGAAAATAATATAATTATAAATACTTTTCCCCAGCAACAACTCTAAAAACTTAATACGACTCAAAAGTGTTGATTATTCTTAGGTGTAAAATTATCTTGTTATAATATAACTCGGTGAGTCTGAGTTCAATTTATAGAAAAAATATTTAAATTGTTAATTTTCTTTAATTTATCTAAGAATTGAAAAAAATATGATTTAAATACACGCTATTTAATTTAAGCAAAATTATGAAAATAAATTAATTAGGATTATGGATCCACTCTTAGTAGTAAATATAATTTAAAAAATTCTTTTTATTTAAATTTATTGCGCAAAAGATTAATTAAATAAATTAATATTATTTTTTCATTGATTTCATTATAGATTAAGCACTAAATTTGCCAAAATCTAATTTGTCTAACAAAAGTCAAAATTTTATCATACTTTATACTAAGATATCAAGAACTTATTGTATCAAACTCTCTTATTTGCCGATAATAAATCAAGATTTTGAAAATATTAAATATGGATAAAATTAAATAGAAAATAATTTAATTTATATAAGTAAAAATATAATTTGATTAAACCATATTTTTCTACTAAGAGTTTCACCTTATCCTAAGTATTATTATTTAGTTAAACATATTTAAAATAAAATAATTATTAAATTAAATTTCATATAATTAAAACTAAAATAGATAAGATTGAAAATAAAAATAAAGTTAACTATTAATTAAATTTCAAAGTTCTGAAATAAATTATATGAAAATTAAATATAAAATTAAAAAAAAATTAGAGATTAAGCCTTCCGTTTCTCGCCCCTCTTTTGCTAGTAGCCTCCAGCACACACCAAACGCTTCAGCTTCTCACTCTTGTACAGCCAAATGGCCGCCCCCACGTTCCTTTTTTTTTTTAATATATAATAATCCAAGGCACTTTCGACTTCTTCCTAAAATAATGCAGCCTTGCCCCTTTATAATTGCTAAGCCAACAAAATTTAGAGACAAAATGTCCTCCTCATGTGAATGATATGGAAGGTTATTGTCCTTTTCTTCTTTGTTCTTTTAAAACTCGTGTTCATAGTTTGTCTTCCCATGTGTTTTGCGAAATTGACAATTAATATTGTACCCAATTATTCTGTAAGCTCAAATTGATTTCTTCTGTATTCCTAAAATGTACGTACAAAAATAAAATATAATAATTAAGATGCAAATTAACATTATATGATAGAATTACGTTAAGAAAGTATTAACATACATAAAAGTTATGAGCATATTAATTAATATTATATTGATATACTAAAAATTTTAACTTTTATTAAATATATACTTTCTAGTATTAATCAGCCTGTAAAGACACAATATCCCTAAAATAGATTTGTCATCTTCATTATGGTGCTTAGATTATATTGGCATATATTTCCCATAATATAACAAATTCGAACAGTGTCAGCAACAAAATCTTAGTATTCCAGCAAGCTTCAAACTAATGTTTGAACTCTATCACATTGAAGCTTGAAGCTAAAGAGTGTTTGTTTGAGAGGAAAGATTAAAAAATCACTTGGATTTGGTGTGTTTTGCAAACGAATTAGAAGTCAATTTATAGATTTTGTTGGGGGCATTTTGGTCCAAAAAATAAGCTCTAACTCTGGAATTTATTGTTTTGAATTTAATTTGAAAAGTAACTGCTGCATTCATTAACAACTTTCAGTTACACGTAATAGCCTTTCAAATTGAATTTCCTTTAAAAACCAACCACATTCATTCTTTAATAATTCTTTAATATTTTGCTTTAATGATCAATATCAATATTGAATTTGTTGTTACACTTTCAAATTTAATTTCAATTAAATTCCAGTGCAAAATGAAAAGAAAACGGCAAAACATTTTTCCTTTATTTTTCCAGATTAATGGGTGTTTTTTGAAATTTAATTTCTCATTTATGCAAACATTAATTTGATTATTTTATGATTCGTTATAAAGAATTTATAAAAGAGATTATGAATCATCCATGTAAGTATATATTCTCAATATACATCTAGTTTAGAATTGGCGTTAAAATAACTATGTTTATATTATTTTTCCAACGTGCTTTTAAATCTTACAAAAAAGGAAAATTATTCGATGGATTTTTAATTACCTGGAAATTAAGAAATGAAGCGACATGTTTCCTGCAGGTCATGAGAATATTGATCACAAAATTGTTCTTAAAAAGTATTTGAATGGATAATATCGTAAAACTAAATAGAGTTAACATAAGGTGTGGCTGTAAATATCGTGAACCAATTGGGTAAGTGTTTAAGTCAAATAACGCATCATGTACAAAGGACAGCACAGGCTTTGGGGAGTGAATGAAACAAAAGTTTCAGACATTGGACACGTGTTAAGTTAACAAAGAGTGAGTCGGTCGTAAACTTCCAATGGCAAGAGAGTAAAGGCAGACGGTTGGCAATATCATCTAATCGTAAAATGACACGTAAGTGTAAACGTGGCAGTCGTTGTAGGAAATGCAACAATACCCGAAGGTGCAATATCTCAATGATCTGCATATATTAAATGTGAACGAATATAAACCATTCCTTCACCCACTTCCACACGTGAAGGTGACCCAACCGAGGCTCTTCCTATTTGTCCAAATGTCTGGCCTTTAATTTGATAATTAATGCGAGAGAATATCAATTAGGATGGTAAAAATTCCTACGGAGACGGGTACCTTTGATAATTTTTCTCATTTGGGAGGGTATGTGAATAATTTCATTATTAATTTTTTATTCGGGGAAGGGATAGAGAAATTTTTTTACCCAATTTCTTATTCGGGGAGGGGACGGGGATGAGGTGGAATCCCCATCCCCTACCCATTTTCTCATTTTAATTTTAATTTTAATTTTAATTTTTTTAAAATTACTAGTAAATAAGTTATAAAATTTGAATTACAAAATGATAAATATTAGTAAAAATAACAAATATCAAAATATTTATATTATTAAACTTTAGGCCTAATTAAATAATTAAAGTCTTAAATTTTTATTTAGGACATTAAAAAGACCGGATAGATTCTATTAGCCAAAAAATTTTATTTTAATTTTAATATTCATTAAATATTTTAAACTTAAATCTATTTTTTATTTATTTTTAGATGTTATACCTGCCACAAAATAATCACAATTTTAATATCTAATCTAATCTAATTTAATATTTGCTCTTAATTTACTCCGACTTAACTATTGTGCTGTAAAGAGAATAGTCCACATTTATAAAGTGCCCACGCCACCATTGAAAAAGTTAATTTTGAATCTAAATTCGATTTTATTTGTAACAATTTTGTATTAGACTATTAATTTGTTCATGATAGTTTGTAAAAGAAGTTTATATCCCTTGCATGCTGCATTACTTACTAATTTAATGTATGTGACTTTTGTAATGAATATTAATATAATATATATTTCGAACTTTATTTTTATTTAAATTTTTTATTTTAATATGATTAACTCAAAATCGAAAACAAAAAAAATATATTAGTTATTCGGGGATCGGGGACCCTCGGGGATCCCCTGTTATTATTCGGGGAGGGGATGAAAATTCTCTCATGTAATTCTAATAGAGATGGAGAGGAGACGGGGACATACGTAAAATATCGGGGATGAGTACGGGGAGATTGGTCCCCTCCCCTCCCCTCCCCATTGCCATCCCTAATATCAATTACAAATCTTATTCCAACTTCTAAATTCTCTTCCCATTCATTTGATTTAATCTAGTAGCAATGCTACGTATGCATGGAGAAAATATAACTTGTATTTTAAATGATATAGCATGTCAACGTCTCATAAGTAATGTGATATTATATATTAATGGTAAAAAATATAGTTAACGAATATCTAATACATGTCAAATTATAGTTAGTGGCATATCACTTAAATAAATTAATTATACATCCCACTATATAAACATAACAACGTTGTTATATTTTTATATTTATAATGCGTCAGTTACTTTTAACACATTTTTACGTCTCAAATTTTTAGCACAATATAATTTGGGTTTGTATCAGGTTAGAGAATTTTGATCCGAACAAAAAATTGAAGTTAAATGGTAAGCCTTTTTTTTTTTGGTGAAATAAACTTCAGAAATAAAATGAAGAAGCCCTCTAAAAAGTAAAAGTGTAGCCAACTAAGAAGTCTTTTGCAAAATCACTTGGGCTTAGCCTAAGTTGTTAGAACCTTTCCCTCACAAATGTGAGGGAAGAGGTTCGAGTCTCCGCAGACGTATTGTATGGGTTTAATTTAAATTTCCTTCCTTGGAGCCTTAGAGCTTGAGTGAAGGCAGTCTTTCTCCTAGAATGGGAGTTTGACGTCCCTCGAATATTTGAGAGGGTTAAAAATCTGGGCGGTACTATATAAGATTTAATGTAAACTAGTCCCAATAATTGTTGTATATATCAGTTATAGTCTCATGTATATGAGTTGTAATCTTGAGCAATAGTCTCATGTAATCAAAAAAAAAAAAAAAGAAGTCTTTGGCAAGAACACTTGCTTTAACAATACATGTCCCATCAAAATAATTTGAATTAGAAATGACCAATGAACCGAGCGGCACGTGGCATACCACGAGGATATTTTGGTAGAATATGCAACGTGACACGGCACGGCACGTACGTGGACTGGACCGAGCTTAGAATTTTAAATACGCAGGCCTTAAAAGCATGGCAAAATTAGAGATGAGTTAAAACACGTAATAAAATTTTTTAATAAGCACATAATAAAATTCTCTAACTCGAAAAGGTATGTAATAAACATACTTTATTGGTGAGCTAGCACGTGGCCCGTGGGCCATCAATAGTACTTAGGTCAAAGTATATTAAAGTAAAATTTTTTAATGAAAAGTAAATATAAAATATTATGATTTTACAAATATCTTGAAATTAAGTTTTTTAATATATTTTTTTAGCATAGGCTTTTAAAAATTAATTTAAGCCCTAGTTTAAATAAATATTTTAATTTTTTATGTTTATAATTTATAAAATGAATAAATAAATATCATGATTTTAATAAATAAAATCATAAATATCATGATTTTATAAATAATAAATAAAAAATTTTACAGCACTAATATTTCATTTATAAAATCATAACTTAATTAATATTTAATAGAGATATGTTTCATTTGTGAATGAAATATTTTTTCATATTTATACACAAAAAAATAAACTATGAACTAAATATTTTTTTTATGATAAGTTGTGACTTGTGATTTGTTATAATTGATATCTCGTAATTGTGACTTCTTGTAATTGTTATTTGAGGATTGTAATTTTAATTTTAATTAATCATTACTATAATCTATAGAATTAAATTTATGTATTGTTGTTTTATGATTGGTTATTGTAAAATTGTGATAAACTAATAATAAAATGTTAATTGTTCTCTTAATAAAAATTATTATTATTATTATTATTATTATTATTATTAGGCTAATAAGCTTAAAAAAGCACTTTAGACACATGGGCTTAAATAAAATACGCTAGACACATACGTTTTTTTAGGTACGCTAGGTATGTAGACTTAAAGAAAAAAAATTAATAGGCTTTTTTTTAGTACGGCACGAGAGTGAACCGTGTGGGGCCCTAAAAAAACAGTTGTGAACAGCACAAAATGGCCCACTAAGTTGGTGGGCCGTGCCATTCTGGCCTACAGGTCTTTATGGGCCATTGCTTGACAGCCTACAGGTCTTTATGGACCGTTGCTTGACAGCCGGTACAGCTTGTTGGCCACCTTTAATTTAAATAGTAGTCTCATTTTAAAAAAATAAAAACTAAATTAAAAAATAATGGCAAAGTGGAATCTAAGATTTAATTAGAAAGATTTTACTTTTTACTTTCACCTCCTTTTTCAAAAGTAGGGTGGCTAATCATTAATTGTTTTTATATAATTTTCACTTTTTTCTTTATCTTTCAAAAAATTTGACGCAACCCTAAGTTTGGATATACATAATTTTAAACATAAGGTTTAAACTAGTAAATCACATTCATCGAATGAGTCTTGTCATATTATTTCACATATAACATAAAGCAATTCTTGAATTATAACTTAAAATAAAAAAAAATTACAATATGTGCAATAATTAAATTATCATAGATGATAATCCATAAGTTTATCATATATTACATTATATATAACATAGCCTAACATCATTTCAATAGCTTAAATTGATTGTACATAAATTTCTTTCTACTCCAAAATTAATTAACAGCTCGCTCTCCTCATATCACACTCTCAAAAATTTTGTCCCATAAAGTTCTAAGCTTCTACGAAACTTAAAAAGAATTGTAAAGAACCAAAACAAAAAAGAAAGAACTTAAACAAACAGCAACAATAGTTTTTTTTATATATTTTAATCTATTGCTTTTACTCACTACTAGAAAAATGGTCTTTACTGACTTTAGAATAGTGTCAGCAATTACTTTCACTGACACTTGTTAATTGTGTCGATGTCCGGGAGTCAGAAAAATAGTGACACTTGTAATTGGTGTCAGTGATTACTATTACTATAGTATTACCAGATTTATGACACTATGGTATTAGTAGCTACTGATAATGATCACTTGTTAAAAGTTACTCTCACTATAGTATCATAAATATTATGACACTATAGTGTTAGTGTTTACTAACAATTATTACACGTCAATATTTTGTTTTACACTGGGTAGATGACATGATAGAATGAACGGATACTAATACTTTAGTGTCAGAAATTTGTAATACTATAGTATCTTTAATATAATGGCGCTAATAATTTTTTTTTAGCCAATGGCTTCAAATAAAAGATGCTAACATTATTGTTGTTACTCTATAATTTTCATTGTTCTTTTAGTTTTGCCAATCAAATAATGGTATTCAAAGAAAATCTATTTAAATTAAACTAAAGTACGAATTTGAATAATTAAATAGAAGTATATAACATTTCTAATAACATTTAAATAAGACCCCAATGGAAAAAGAGAAATGGAACGACAACATGGCAAGCAAAGCCATGCAGCTTTTGTTGATCGTTTGGTTTTTTCAAGATACAAAATATAAAATTAAAAGTAATTCAGTAATTAAATAAAAACAAATAATGCAACAAAATCATCATTGATTTTTCCCTTACATATATAATGCTTCCCTGACTCCCTCACGATCACATGGTAGTTTTTGGTGCTAGACCGGAAAGGCCAAGCTCATGGAATCAAGCGTAGTTTTTGGTGCTTATGAAATAAAATACTAATGCAAATATTTACAAACTTAAAATATTGTTTGAAAACATGTCAAATATTTATATGAACACAACAACAGCTTACGGGGATACATGCATCTACTCTTTCACCTTCGCCTTGCCCTTTACCTTTGCCACCTATAAGTGTAGTATATAGAATCAATTAGCTACTACAGAAACTAAGTGGCATGATAATAAACATTATAATAAACTAAACAGGGACAAAAATATTAGAGAATCCCTAAAAAATAAGAGAGGAGAAGCATAGATGATAGACATGGTTCAGTCTGTAAGTTCATTGTCGTCAACTAAATCACCAATGTGGTGTATAATAACTTGGACCTGAATTAACATTGTAGCGTAGTTAGTTTTAGAAGAAAAGAACAACTCAATGATTGAGACAATGACTTGGAAAACAGACTCAGGTTGCATTCAGTCAAAAGCACTTACATATAGCCAAATCTGCTTTCTCACTTATTGTCCAGTATTTAATTAAAATGAATAAAACTGCTTAAAGAGCAAATAAGGACTTTTACAAAAATCAATTCTTTGATATTTACAAGCAAAAATAAAATTTACCTGATTATTGTATGCTACAATTAACTTTGCAACATACATGGCCCATTGATCGCGAAGTTGCGAAAGATCGTCCATAGTGTACTCATCACAGCCCTTGAACTTCAAAAATAAAGCAACAAAATGTATTCATATATTTTAAAATCTGTCCTAAAATAAAACAACAAAATGAATACATATATTTTTAAGTTTGTTATGATTAACATCAAACTGAACAGCATGCAAATAAATTGTATATCACCACAGCAAACAACGGTTACTAAAACTTTACTCAATATTACTTCTAACAGCCAGCACTAGGATTTATATGCCTTCAACAGAGCATTCATGCAACAGGTCTAGTCAATACTGAATAATACTTTAACACTGAACACTAAGATTTATATGCATTCTATTTGTACATGCAACAACTCCAGTCATTTTGGTTTACTCTAAAGTGCCTTAAATACATAGTAGAACACACTAAAAATTAGCATCAATTTTTCCAAACATGTTGAATGCATGCAGTAAAATATATATGGCGTTATAGCTCTTACCTATAATAAATATGGCAAAAAAAGTGTATGTGATTATCCTAAACATACACAACACTTCCTCTCATCCTTAGCACAAGATATGATTATATTGCTAGTTTGAAGCATAAAGCAGCAAACTGTTCACCCATTAAACATCTTCACAATTCACATAATTGACAAGTATTATTCCAGACAGAGTGGCAATTGATCAATTAAACACTGTTCTTAAGAAAATTCATTAAATAATGCATTCTTCGACAAAATATTAAAAAAGTTATGGAGAAACTCACATTGTTTTCAAGAATGCACAAATCGCGAACAATATCCTGGATGTACTTCATCACATAATAACCACATTCAAAGGTTCCAGGTTGTTTCGGACACTAAAAAAGAAAAAAATTAGTTTGAAATAAACTGATGAAGTAACAATGGAAATCATAACTTTGTTTTATTAATACCTTCGCAGAGACCCACTGCACAGCCTTCTTTTTATTACTCTTCACTTGATGCATTGTTATCCCATTATAAGTAATAAATAACAGATGCAGCAAATTAATCCACAACATAAAAATTAAAAAAGAATTAAGTAAACTAATTAAACTTACTCATTCGCCATCTGCTTCAACTCATCATCCGGATTATCACCTAATGGATCAAGATAATATATTTTTCGCCTCACCATATCAATTGCTACTAGCACCCAATGGCCACTAAACAAACAATTAAAAAAAAATAGATTACAAGAAAAATTTAAATCATTTATGTAAAAAAGAAAAAGAAAATAGACAAAAAATAAATAAACTATACCCTGGGTTATATGGAAACACAATTATTTGGGCTATTTGAATCTTGTCCAAAAGGTCTGAAATATAAGAACACCTATTTGGGTAGCTTGCTTGACTTGACTGTAACTTAGCTATACATCCAAATTGAATTGGAATAACACCACTGCCATTATCCATCTCCTCATACAAGTGTCTATTAAAAAAAAAAATTTTATGACATGAATATAAGAAAAAATATAATGACAGGTTGCAAAATCAGAAAATATAATAAAAAAATAAATCGAGTTTTTTATGCCTTACTTGATCCATATCTCCAAAACAGAATTTGAGAGCTCTGTAAACTCAATGACTTCATTGCAAATCTGCATGTCCAATCTACTCTCCCAGTGGACACCAAAAGTCTTCAGATCATGTGCAATCATAATCGACCGTGGCAGGGAGCTCTCAATCATTAAAGAAAAGATGTTCATCTGTGAACTTTTATTCTCTTTTCTTGCTTTTACAGCTCCACGAGTATTCTTTCTCAGAACAAGTTTCCTTCTTTGTCACTTTGGTTTTACAACAAGGGTTCTTTTGTTGTTCGTTTCTGTTCATCAATTATTCCACGGCATTTGTAGCAGAGACTTTTGGCCAGCCACTTTTCTCTTTGCGGAGTTAATCTTGGAGATCTTCTTGGGGTGATTTTGAAATGGCTTCACAATCTCTGGGGGTGGATTAAATACGAGGGGATGGCGGGGAGGTGTGTTGGTGTTTTTGTCAAGTTTTGGAGAAACAGTGGGGGCATTGATCACTGACTTTGGATTAACTTTGGGGATGTTGGTCACTGACTTTGGAGTTGCTTTGGGGTTGGGGTTGTTAGTCACTGAATTTGGAGTAACTTTGCTGGGTGATCGACGATCTATCTCCATCTTAACACTGCAACCACCTTTGGAGTTAGGAAAGTTGGGCGCCAACTTGATGTTGTTGCAGGCGTTTATCCTTGCATTCATTTGATCTAATTGAGCCTGCATAAACTGAAAACTCTCCTGATACATTCTCCGTTCTCGCGCCAACTCCGTGGGGTCAGGAACATTGAAATACATGGATGGGGTGATGAATTGACCCAATCCTTGCACCCGACTTCCATTAGGTTTTTTTTGAAGGGCTTCACCTAAGATATCATTCGGTCCTTGGGATTGAAACGTTCCCTGCTCAACTTGGCTTCTTAGCTCACTCTACAAAATAAATATAAAAATATTTGATCAAAATTAGGAATAAGAAAACAAATATGTTAAATAATGACAGTGTATACATACATCGCATTACTAGCATTTTTTGAAATAAACAATGGTAGTAGTTGTATTAATTAACATGATCTTGGATTATAAAATAATTCAAGCAGCTATAAGTTTCAAACTATTTGCATTGGTAATTTTTAGTGGTGGTGGGAGCTTACAATTATTTCAGCCACTTGCTGCACTTCAGGTGCATAAGTTCCATCTTTTTTCCTGTGAGCCAATAACCCCGGCTTCATCATGGTCAATCTCGCTCGGACACTCAGGGTCCAACTGCTGCAATAATTCAACAAAAAATGAATTCAAAACTACAATGAATCATCCGATTATTTGTATTAAAATGGTCATAAGTTTGTATAGGGTGGTTATTGTACTTACTCTTTTATGCAACATTGACATATCTGTCTTTGCCCAAGTGATGATTGTACATATTCTTTGCTCTTTTTCCTTTGCTACCTTACTTTTTTCCTGCACAAAGTGGATATTGATTAAAATGGTTACGAGGCCTGAGTAATATTATCTAACTAATAGAATTTTAAACATACACCAAAGTCTTCGGATAAAATCTTATCAACAAAGCTCTTCCAGTCCTCTTTTCTAATGCCTTCATACTCAGGAGGAGGCTTTTTGATGAACTCAAGTTGTTTGCATTGGGCGAATATATTCATTGGCCAACTTACATCTAAAGCCCCTTAATGCAATTCCCATCCACTTCAACACTTGGGTTTTTGCCTTAAGACTCAACTTGAACTTTTCCTGAAAATGAGTCCATAACGTCTCCTTGATGTCTAATGGCACTTTCCTCCAATCATCATATATAATTGGAACTCTTTCCCGTACAATCACCCCAATGTAGTTCCTCAGATCGTTTCTCTTTTTTCCAACTGGAACTCCATAGGAATTGTACATAACCTCAGTCTGGTCACTAGCTCCTCTCTGCAAGTCTTTCTTCTTTGTAAGGTTTCGTCTAGGTCTTCCTTCCAGATCTGGATCATATGTTGGCTCCTCTTTTGCTGCCATGTCTCTAACAAACCTGCAAATACATAAATGTGGATGAGTGCACCAGATACCAATATAATATCCCAATATAATAATAAAACAATTACAAAAAATTAGTTGCGGACTTACGTTGATGAGTGCTAATAAGGCATAGTAGTTGGATTATTCATTTTCTGCACCAATATTTACATTAAAAACACCAACAACTAATCTTACATAAATTCTTCATCACTCAAATCTAACTTACATTTCGAAAAATTGTTGGATAAGGGTGCATACTCATCGATGCCATCACACAAGGCCTCATTTGAATAATTACATTTTTCTCTCACTGAACAAACAACTGATTTACTATTATCTAACTGATCTTTCACATAAAACACTTGCTTTGCATGACCAGCTAGAATGAAACAGTCAGATTTGTAGCCTATCTGATCTAAATTGACTATAGTGAACCCCAACTCATCAACGTTAACTCCTCTATCATCTACCCAATCGCACTTGAAAAGTACCTTTTTAACCCCTAGATAATCAAGCTACCAAATTTTATTGACAACCCCGTAAAAAGGCATATCCCCAGAATGGGGCTTTTTGTCTTTTGAACTTGAAATCTGTAAAGTGTTAGCAACCACATAAACGCCACTGTTTTATGTTATACGGTTGCTGTCCCGATCTCTCGTAGCAAAATTAACTCCATTAATACAGTAGCCTTCATATGAAACCACGCTTGAGCGAGGTTTGTTTGCCAGCCACCATACTTTTTCGTCAACCGCTACATCATTTGCTTTATCAATTCTTACCTATTGTTCAATTAATGAAACCATAATAATTAGTTGAAAGAGAAAAGTTTAATAAGTTTACTTGGGTACTTTTATTAATTAGACCTTGAAGCTAATCTAACCTTTTGTTTGACCAATCAAGAAAGCGTGCGGGAGTGCTCTGTTGGCAACCATAAAGGTTTTTTTAATTGACGAGGGTGTTTTGATTGCAATAAGGCCAAATGCTCCCTAAAATTATACCAACAGAATTAATAAAATTGAAAAAAAAACTTAACGAAAAGAGATGAAAATTTTTAGGCACATACTCTATGTATGGTTGAATCTCGGGGTGTTCACTAAAACACATCGGTGCGCTTGCGCCAATGTAAGGCATCAACCACCTTAATATTTGTACCTCCGAGTGGCCTTTCAATGTAAAATCAATTAGACAACCAAGGGTAGTCCAATTGATTTACAATTTGGAAGGTATTCACCTGAAAAAAATTCAAGTGCTTCCTCAAAGAATACAAAGACACTCTGCAATACAACCTTCAGGACGGTATCGATTGCGTACATAACCCTTTATAGGTTTCATTTCTCTCTCAAATGGATACATCCATCGAAGGTAAACTGGGCCACATAATCTAACTTCTTCAACTAGATGGACTGTTAAATGGACCATTATATCGAAGAATGCAGGTACGAAAGTTTGTTCTAAATTGTATAAGGTGATTGTATGTTCCTTTTGCAATTGGTCAAGAGAATCGGGCTCTACTACCTTAGAACACAAAGAATTAAAGAAGAGGCACAACCTATTTATGACAGATCTGAAATTTTGAGGTAAACAATTCCGAATTGCTAATGGTAGTAGTTGTTGCATTGACAATCATGAGACTTAAGCCCGTGAAGACGACAATCATCCATTGAAACAAGATTTCTAAAATTAGAACAATAGCCATCAGGAACTTTTACACCTTGTAAGGTTTCACAGAACATTTTTTTTTCTTTCTTACTTAGAGTATACGGGGCAGGGGGCAGGACTTTATTTTGTTTGTCAGGAGCTAATGCAATAAATGCTTTGTTAATTTTCTCTCTAAGCTCTGGATGTGTAAGATCTTTTCTAGCATTAATTCCATCTTTTGTTTTCCCCGGTTGATGGAGTAATGTGCCATAGATGCTCTCACATACATTTTTCTCAATATGCATCACATCTAGTTGATGGCGAACTAACAAATGTTCCCAATATTCTAAATCAAAGAAGATTGATCTCTTTTTGTACAGCAACTGAGCTACATCCCCATTATCCTCACCCTCATCTTGAACATCACTATCACCCTCACCCTCACCATCACCCTCACCCTCACCCTCTCCCTCACCCTCGCCCTTGCTGTTACCCTCACTCTGACCCTTAATGTTACCCTCACCTTTACCCTTACTGTGACTCTCACCCTCACACCGTTTTTGTTTTTTTTTTGACCTTTTTCCCAAACTTGGTGTCAATGTCAGCCACCAAGTTTAAGATCTTTGTACCAGACAAACGCCTAGGAGGATTTTCAATAAACAGCCTATGGCCCATATATGACATTTTACGACTATGCGGTAGCCAATATGCACATGTGTTTACCCCACAAACTGGACAACCATAGTACCCCTTAACAGTACACCCAGACAGGTTTCCATAAGCTGGAAAGTCACTAATCGTCCACATCAACACAGCTCGTAAATTGAAAGTTTGTTTCCTATAAGCATCAAACACATTGACGCCTACATCCCATAGGGTTTTTAAGTCCTCAATCAATGGTGCTAGGTATACATCTATGTCATTTCCAGACTGTTTAGGACCCGGATATCGAGTGAGAGCCAATATCATAAACTTCCTCTTCATACACAACCATGGAGGAAGGTTATATGTTATCAATGTAATAGGCCAACAACTATAAGTAGTGCTAAGTGTGCTATGTGGGTTAATCCCATCAGATGATAAAGCCAACCGAAGATTTCTCGACTCTTGGGCAAAATCGGACCATTTCTTGTCAATTAACTGCCAAGCTGGTGAATCTGCCGGGTGGCGAAGCTTGCAATCTCTAATTCTTTTATTTTCATGCCATGTTAAATTCTCAGCAGTTTGTGGTGATTGAAACATTCTTTTCAACCTAGGAATTATAGGAAAATACCATAACACCTTTTTAGGGACCCCCTTTCTAATTTTTTTTATCCATCTTTTCTTATTTGCCACCTAGATGCTCCACACCTTGGGCATTCACTAAGATTCTTGAACTCATTCCTATAAAGAATGCAATCATTTCGACATGCATGTATTTTCTCATAATCCAAGCCTAATAGCTTCATTATTTTTTTGGCCTCATACATGGACTTAGGCAAAATATTATCATTTGGCAATATCTCATTCAGCACTTCTAATAAAACTGAAAACCCACTATCAGACCAGCCATAAAGTCCTTTTACATTGTACAGTTTCATTAGACCCGATAACTTTGAATGTTTTGAACCCGGATATAGGGGCTTTTCAGCATCTTCAAGCATATCCTTAAAAGAAGTAGGATCTTTATCACAATGCTCAAAAGCATTATGAACCATGTCATCTATATAACTATAATCCGGACATCTAAAACGCTGATTTTGTGGCTGGTCTTGGCATTTTACAGAGGTAGGTTTCCGATCCACCTCACCGTGCCAATTCCAAACTAAATATTTTTCTAGAAAACCTTTTTTAAATAGATGTAGCCTGACTTTTTCAGGAGTCAAAAACTCCATATTACAACAAGAGGTACAAGGACATCTAATTGACATTCTATTTTCAGAATTAAGAATGGCAAACTCCAAGAAATCATCAACCCCATCACTATACTCATCAGACAATCTATCACAGAATATCCAAGTTTTGTCAATAATATATATTGTTACCTGTTCATTTGTTAGATGTTGTTAGTTTAATAAGTTTACTTAAATTGCACAAATAAATTCAAACTTTTAGGTTTAAATAAAAAAATACAAATTGTAAAATAAATCTAAGTTCTATTTGTTTAGAGTCATTTAAATACATGTGCGCATTCAAGAACTCCAATGACCCATGAGCATATATGTAAGCATTCAGCAACCCAACAGAGCATACATATACACATTCACTAAGCCAACAAATCTAACTTACATGTACACATTCAGCAAGCCAACAAAACATGCCACACCCACACTTTTTAAAATTTCATTTTCATATTAGAACAAACAATTTAATTCCATAAGAGTCTATGCAACAAAAACGACAGTAAGACCATGCATGTCAATATTTAAAACATGTCAGTACAAATAAAACTCAGAGCACAACGATAATAGAAACTGAAAGAAAGCGAGTGATTTAAAAGAATTACCAAATGAAGACAGCTGTTACACCGTAAACTTTTGTGATTCTTCAAAAGCGAGAGATTGAATCAACATATTAATTCAAGTGATTAGAGCTACTCAATTGAAATAAACATGCAAGATATAAGACAAAGTAATAATAAACTAAACATTCTAGTCGAAAGACAATAATTCAATATTAAAATGCAGACAAAAGTTTCCTATACAAACAAACAAAAAGACCCTTTCAAAAGTTTATTAATTTAAAGATCATGAAAAAAAATAAACAAATAAAAAACAAACAAGCTGCATGTGGTTGTTACACTAAAATGGCCAAGGCTATTCTACCCATCAACATATGAATGAAGATTTAATTATATTATTAATTACTATGTCGTAGAGTCTGTACAAGGAAATCACATAAATAAAAAAATTTCAGGACAATACTCGTTGTTGTTGAACAGTTTTGCATGTGAGATATTGCATTTATACTAAGTCTAGCAAGTGCATTATAGGGAAAGGATTGATGAATTGACCCGAACTGAATATGTATCTTTATCAAAGCTAATTAAATGGAACAGTTAGGCCCAAAATTGAAAGCATCATGCAAAATTTTAATGCAATTTCGAGAAATGGGGAAAAAGGAAAAAACCCAAATCTGCATTGACATTGTATCCAGAAATTCCGATTAAAGTGTACATGAAAGAGAGGAAAGAAAACTGATTTGAATCAGGCACTTATAAAACCACTCTTAGTTAAAAGCTCTGGTACAATAACTCAACTTCACGCAGCCTTTACCTCTCTGTTATGTTTTCGCAGATCCCAAATCGCAAATTATAAACAAACAAGATTACAGAAAAAACTAAGAATTTTAAAACCCATTCTATAGTTAAACCGAAACAAAACAACATGCATGAGGAAAACAGGCACTGTAAATTGGAAACATAATAATTAAAAACAAATAAAAATAATTAAATGGCACCTTTAGAAATGAATTTCTCACAGTGGACAGAGAAAGAACCAAATCGTGATAGAAAGGAATCCTTTGCTTCAGGCTTGGTTGGGATTGACGTGAAGTTTGATTACAATGTGCAGTATCGACAGTGGGATAGGATTTTAGGGTTTTGTTTACTTAGCTTTGACAGAGAAGGAGACTCGGTGGTAAAGACTGAAACGAAGAGTGAATGACTTAGAGAAATATTAGATTCGATTTTGGTCTTAGGGTTAGGATGAAACGAAGCGTTTTAGTTATCTTTATTTTTTCTAAGTGAAACGATATCGTTTCTAACTAAAAGTATATTATTTAATAACTAAAAGTATATTAACTAAAAGTATATTATCGCTAAAATACCTTACTGTCACCACGAAAAAGCCCAATGGTCTTTTTCTTAAACTTAAATGCTTCGATGTTTGAGGTCCCCGGTTCGAATTCCATCCATTACATGATTTGAATTATTTTATTTTTATTACTAATACTTTAGTGTCAGAGATTTCTGATGTCTAAATTTCAGACACTATAGTATCATTACTTTGTGATACTTATGTGTTAAACGCAGAAAATGACCCATAAACATGAAAATACTGATACTTTTCAATTAAGTGTCACAAACAAAGTGTCAGTAAAGACCATTTTTCTAGTAGTGACTATTTGAGGAGTTTACACTTTCTCTTTTTATTTACAACGTAGGTAAGTAAATAAACATTTGGAAAATAAAATTAGATGAGTCTGTTGTAATACTCTGAATTATTGAAATGAGTGTCACCTAATAGCTAAAAACTTATGTCCAAATTTATATTTAAAATTGTGTTTACCAAACCTGCCTTAACCTAAACTTACTTCCTCTCATGTTCAATTTTTTTATTATTTAAATCTCATTTTTCTGTATCACTACTAACAATTTCTAAATACAAATTTAGACACAAGGTTTTACGTGCACGAGAATAAACTTTAGCTAGAGAAAGAGGAGATAAAGAGAAATAAAGGCCAAATAAGTAGTTTGTTAATAATATAATAACAATTAAAACTTTAACTTAAAAAATGGGGAAATAAATAAATTAGTGGATTCAAATCGTTTAATCTCTTAACTTTTGATAAGTACTTAATTTCACATAACTTTTTATTAATTTCTCTGTATTTATTTGATATTTTCTTGAACTTCTTACATCTTTATTAGTTTGTTACATTTTGTAGGAGTTTTTTAAGCAAAGAAACAAAAAGGAGTAGAAAAGCTATACATTGGTGCAAAGAATACTCAGATTGCGACTTCATGGATTTTGATTGCTTCTTAGATGAATTTTTGGGCTCTATTCACTTTACTACGATATAATAAACTTAAGTTAAGTTAGAAATTAGATTTAGATCGTAAAGGGATAGTCGGATATCTTAATTGGGTTTCATTAAAAATGAATTTTAGAACTATTCTGCAATATGACTCTATTTTCTTGGTCAAAACCCTATTCTAGTAATGGAAAGGAAGTCAAGAACGAATTTTATTATTCCTATAAGGAATACGATAGAAACAAAGGTAAGAACTCGAACACCCTATCATAAGAAAAAAGTGAAGAATTAATTCAAGAATACAAGAGAACACAGCAAGTAGAGGAAATGACTTTTTTAGAAAAGACCAAGCCACCATAGCCTAAATTCAATCAACAAGATTTTCTTCTCTTGTCTTTTGGAAGTTTTCTTTAATGAGCTTCACTTTGAATATTTTAAACATGTGTGAGTAATATTTTTAATTCGTTAGGATTGATTTCAAAACCTTAGAGATGAATTTTTGGTTAATAAAGTTTAGAATCTCTTCATCTTTCTCTAGCAAAGTTTACATTTTTCTGATTTTAATGTCAAGAATTATTATCTTGTTCATTTAGTTGCACAACTAGATGAATTTGATAGTGGTTTAAATGTTAGTTTAGTGTTTTTCATTCATAATAGTTAAAGAACAAAACAAATTAAAGTGGCAGATTGTGATAAATGATTATGCGATATTTTCATTTGATTGTATGTGGAATATAATTTAAGAAAAAAATCAACTCTAAATACCCCTAGAATTTTATGCTCATGTTTGTTAATGTGTCCTTAGTATACGTAGAAATTTTTGGCAAATTTCATTAAATTTATATTGGGTCTTTAATTTAATTTTCATTTCAGGTTATTTTTGTATGTTTTGTGTTAATGACTTATCAATTACAAAAAATCTTTTACAGGAATAATCCTTGCTTGCTACTATACTCATCAACAACAATATTTGAAGATAAGGATTTAAATGATGTGCTTTTTAGTAGTGTCAACTTTGTCATGATACACCCATGTGCCCAATGATCTTGGGCACATGAGTTTGAGTCCTAGTGCTGGGACTCGACTCCTCCTATATAATAGGGGTCTATTTGTCTCCTTACATAGGAGTAGAATCGATTTTCCTCCTGTATTAACAGTGAGGGTAGATCTCCCTCCAGTTTTAAATGAGGGTTGACCTTCGGGCATTGTTATAATAAGATTATTCACGAGTGCCCCGACTGATCTCTTATTGTAAATATCAGTAGAGCTCTGATTGTAATATATCAATGTATAAAAAAAAAATTGTCATAATAAATAAAATTTAAATAACTATTTTATCCTTTATCAATTCAAAGGTAAAAATTTTAGCGCTCTTATCCTTATAGTTTGGCCTATACACATTGTGTATATTACACAAACTTAAAACACTTTGGAAACAATATTTTGCAAACATTTAACTAAAATTTATTATGTTAAAACAATTCAATTTTGCACTTTTAAGTAATTTTTCTTGTTAGAGTTTTAATATGAAAGGGTAAAAGCTAGTTGTAAAACAATTTTTTTTTTAAGAAATAATTCCATTAACATCACGACAACTATTCTCAACAATAACATAGCTGTGGTGGAAAATCTCCCACCCAAACATAAGAATTCCTACAACAGACATAACATTTTGAAAATGCATCTGCTGTTGTATTACAAACCCTTGAGATATGTCGAACCTCGAAGGAGTGCAATAGAGAGGTAAGTTCTTCACATTATAAATGAGCCAGAACAACTCAATACGAGTACTATGTCGATTTGAAACGAATTGAATCACACCAAGTGAATCTGACTCAACTATTAATAGAGATAAACCAACGTACCTAGCGAGTCGTAATCTAAAGCATAAGACCTTAGCCTCAGCCAAACCAAATCATCATAGAAAACCCCTTGAGCCATTCCTGCAGCCATCACCAAACCATCATGGTTTCGCACAACAGCAGCATATCCCGCAACACCCTTATTTGCATTGACTGCTGCATCAACATTTAGTTTCATCCAAACCACAGGCAGTGGCTCCCACTTCACACTCTCATGCCTATCACTACTTAAATTACAATCAACACTATTAATACCATGACTACCAAAATAGTCCAAAATCCTTTCAGCCCGTGCACAAATAGATTGTGACCAATTATATTGGCCCTTAAATAGCATATTGTTTAGTACCTCCTAAAGACACCACATAATCATCACCAATAAGCATAAATCAGTTAAGATAATGTAGAAATAGCATATTAAAAAAAAACTTCAATAATCATTTGAAGCATCATACAAAACCAAATCAATAAAGATTGTATTTCGCCAAACTCATCGTGCAAAAGCACAATGAAATAAAGCATGAATATGGATCTCATAAAAAGACCCGCACAAACTACAACAAGCATCAAACAATACCTTTCAATTTGTGACATTAACCTTTGTCGGAAAGACATCGTGCAAAACACACCAAAGAAAAATCTTTACCTTAGGGGGCACCTTCAAAGTCCAAATCAAATTCTAGCCCTTTGATACTCCAACCGATGTTCCCGCAACTCCTGAATCCCTAAGCTGTACTACCAGATAATTTCTAGATTTTATAGTGTACATTTCACTTTTATCAAAATGCCAAAATACAGCATCGTTTATTAGATCATAAGAGAGTTCAATTTTAAAATCAATTCAACATTAATAGGTGAAAATGCTCTCATAATCATGCCACATGCCAACCATTCCCAATGTTAAAGCAAATAATCTATTTTCATTTCCGGTGGTAGTGCTGGTGAGATAGGCCTAAAAGTACCTAGTATAGTAGCCACTTATTGTCATGTATATTAATGCTACGACCATTTCCAATACACCAGCGAAGACCCCGCTTTAGTAGTTTTCGTCCCTAATGAATACTCTGCCATATGTAAGAAGGATTTGAGTTTAATTCTGCATGGAAAAATGGGTTATGCCGAAAAGATCTAGCTCACAGTACCTTCATAACCAATAAATCATCATAAAATAGTAACCACCACCCTTGCTTAGCCAATATGGATTGGTTAAAACAGACAAGATCCCAAAACCCAAGATCCCCTAAGTTCTTCGGCTAACTCATTCTTTTCCACCCTATCAACATGTAAAGCATTGAATTGCTGTTGAAAACATCAAATAAAGTCCCTACCAAACGGAAAACACTCATAGTATATGACAGAATAGCCTAAGCAACTACCTTAATTAAGACTTCCTTCCCACCACAAGAAATTTCTTTTTCTCGTTAGCATGCCAATTTCTTAGCAACCTGAACAATATTGGCAATTTCTGCCAGCTATAGTTGGTAGTTCCAAAAATCTTTCATAAACAATAATCTCAGCAAGCCCAAACAAAGTTGTTATCTTGCGCGGAACATTTTGAGCCACATTAGGACGAAAAAGAATAGAAGATTTATCATAATTAAAAATTTATCCCAACGATGCATAATAGCAATCAAAAGTACTCTTTAGTCAACAGCAATCTGCCAAGATGCTTGGCAAAATACAAGACTATCATCTGCAAACAAAAGGTGGGAAATGAATAAATTAGAAAGTGGAAAATCATCAGTTCACATAATAAATAAATAAATAAGGCAACAGAGGAGACCCTTGCCGCAAGTCCCATTGAGGCCGACACAAACCCCATATTTGGCCATTTATATTGAAAGAAAACGTAACTGTAGTAATACTTGCCATAATCAACCTAATCTACTACTCAAAAAAATCCAAATGATGCATCACCAGTTCTTTGAAACCCCATTACTCCCAATCATACGCTTTACTAACATCCAACTTCATTGTCACTAGACCTTTTTTTTAGATTTACAAGATTGGAGCTTATGCAAACATTCATACCCAACTATAACGTTGTCAGTAATTAACTTGTCTAAAAAAAAAAGCACTCTAGTTTTGTGAAATGACAGAACCCAAAACTAACTTCAATTTGTTTGCATAACCTTGGTAATAATGTGGTGAAAAATATTGCATAAGCTAAGTGGTTTGAAATCAGCTATCGTAGTTAGAGATTGTAACTTTGGTGTCAAGACCATAACTGTATGATTTAAATCACCAAGAAAGGCACCATTATTTAAAACAAAGCGGCAAATAAAAGTAACCCGAGAACCAACTGATTGACACTAAAAAGTGTACATTTAATAAGGATAAAATTATCGTTTTTTACTTACAGTGTTGATTAATGAACTAATTATTCATAAATTTTCTTAACACTCTCCAAATATATTTTTATGTTAAATTGATGTGTAACATGTTAATTTTAATTTGCAGATAAATTTAAAGAATAAGGAGGAATCGGAACTAAAAGCATGCGACAAAGAAGTTTGATTGTATTCATATATAAAAGAAAAAAAAAATATATATATATAATAAAAAAATAATAATTAAAAAGTGTGACTGAGCCACTTATCAAGATGAGCAAGTGGCTACCATCATCCACTTGCTTATCCCTTAAATTATTAAAAATAATTATATAATAATAAATTAAATAAGAATAAAAGAAACAAAGGTGAAGGCATTTGTTGCCTATAAAAGCCTAAGAAATAGAGCCAAGCTGGGGGAGAAGGGAGTGAAGCTATTTCTTTCTTTCTTTCTTTCTTTCTTTTCTTGTTTTCTTCTATATCAATTTTCTTGTAATATATTCCAGAATTTTGTCAAATAATAAAAAGGGTGTTTTGTTTTCTTTCAATACAAGTGACTAATTTTATTAAGCTGAGATGAAAGGTGAAACTTAAGGTTTCAAGTCATTAAATTAATTACTTTCTCAAGTGAGTTTTAAGTTTATTTTATTCTTTTCTGGTTATTTTCATATCACATTAATTTATAGATTTCCTTGGGTCTATATGGTATTTTGACATAATATCGACACATTCATATAGTTGTGGCACATTAAGTACTTGATTTCATATTTATCCATACACATAGTTAGTTAAAAATTAAATGCATAATAATTAACTAGTAAAAGTGAGGGAAAATATAAAAATTAGAGAGTATTTAAACTATAATTTGAATACTAAGAGTAGAACTCGTAACTTTAGCATATTTTTAAATGGATTCCTAGTGATTTCTTTTCCTGCAATTAATTTTCTTTGTTTAACAAATTACTAGATTTTAAATTTCCTATGGTTCGACCCCGAACTCACCGAGTTATATTATAACTAGACACTCTTATACTTGGGAGTAATAATACTTTTGAGACGTGTCATTAACCACCCCCTAATGGTCTTGAAAGAAAACAGGGGCAACCCATCTAATCCCAGAGCCTTAGTCGACTGCATTTGCATCATAGCCTGATGAACCTCGTTCCCAGAGAATGGTAACATCAACTCCCTATTTATAGCATTCATAACCCTTCCAGGCACATGTTCTAAAGCTGATACCCATTTTTGATCAGTTGGATTTGATGATGAAAACAGCTTTGCAAAAAACTATTCAATGATACTTCCCATCTCAGCCATATATGTAACCATCTAACCCTTGTTATAAAATAGCCCCCTAATCAAATTCTGTCGTCGCCTCGTTGAAGCAAAAGAGTGAAAAAAATTATGTATTCTTATCCTCTTCCATCATCCACGATACATGAGCCCTTTGCCTCCAACACAATTCCTCTTCATAAATTAAGCCATCAAGCTCTCTGTCTAGTCGCCTAAGCCCATTAGCAACACTTTAATGTGAATAAGTTTTTTGAAAAGCCATTAATTCAGTATGCTTGGCATTAAAACGCCTATGCCACCTTTTAAATTCAACCGAACTCCATTTAGCAAGAGTAGACACAGTTTTTGCTACCTTATACTGGAAGAGCTAAACATGATCACCTTGAGTAGCACTACTCATCCAACAATCATTAACTATATCTTTGCAAGCTTCATAAGCCTCATAGCACACTTCATAATGAAATCGTGCCTTCGACCTTTGATTTAATCCATAACCTCCTAAGCCAGTAATTTTTAAGAGCATAGAACAATTATCCGAATGCCAAAAATCAAGATGGGTAACTGTTGAGCATAAACAAAATCTTGCCAAGCACAATTGCTAATAAACATGTCCAATTGCTTCTCCACCAATCCCACAGTATACTATCGATTAGCCCATGTATAAGGGTACCCTTTGATGCCCATATTAGTTAAATCACAATCCTGAATATCTCTACAAAGTTCCCATTGCCTCAGAACATCTAGGTTATCCCCTTAATTTCCCAGTAGGATCTAGAATTTCATTAAAATTGCCTCCACATATTGAAGGCAAATTAGAAAACGAACTAAGATAACGAAAAAGCTCCCATGTATGCTTCTTCAAATCAACCTAAGGATGACCATAAACACTCCTAATTTGCCACCACAAACCATTATCAGTCTTAATCATTATGTCCACATGATAGGAGCTATAAGAAATAACAAACAGATTGACACTGTTTGCCATAAAATGCTATCTCACCACGAAACCTACTCTATCCACTGCTAAATAATTGAAAAAATCCAACTGTTTACTTGTTTACTCTATAGTTTTCGTTAAAAGTCATGTTTCATGAAGAAAAACAATATCAACGTACACCAATTAGAGAACGAAGAGCAGAGATTGTCCGAGGATTCCCAATACCTCTGACATTCTAGCATAATACATTCATGATGACCGGTGGGGTTGAGCGTCAGCACCCACTGATAAATCTGAAAAAACCGCAGGATAGGAACCAACTAAAGTTGCAACATCATAACCCTTGCTAAACTCCACTTGTTTATGAACTTTTTTTCTTTGATAATTCATGTGGTTATCAAACATGATTTAGTATTTAGTATATGTGAAAGTCTTTTGACCACCCTTTTATTTTTAAAAGTTATTTAGAGGCTACTTAATAGGCATTTAACATTATGCTTGTTTAATTTCATAAAATAATTTTGAATTAAAAAAATACATTCAATAATGATAAATGATTGTGTACCCTCACATTATTTATTGTTGTAATCCTTAACTCTATTTAGAGGTGGCGAAATATGTTAGGATACAATTATACGATATGAATACACAATTTTTCATATTCGCATTGACAAATACAAGTATAATTAATAAATGGCTTGACACGATAAATAATCGTGTCATACCTATATTGACTACCTCAACATAATTACACATTTATGAAATAAGTATCGATTTGATATGACACAAACACAACACAATTACACAGAGTTAACACATCCAACTTCAGTCACCATAAACATTTTATTATTTTGATTTCGTATCAAAATCATATTCTCTTGACAAAAGTACTTATATTTTTTTCCCTAAAAGCTCAAAAGGGTAGAGCAGTCCATGGTGTCTGGGTATACCAATCAAATATCATGTGATTAGGGATGACAATTGTACCTACAAACCCACAAATTTGCCCGCCAAACCCCATCCGCTACGGGTAATTTTACCCTTACGGGCGAGTTTAGTATTATAAACTAAAACCCGCACATGGATACGGGTGGGTTTGATATTAACTTTTTATGAGGTGTATACCCATATGGATGTCCACCAAACCTGCAATACTTTTTCTAAATATTTTTAATTTAATTTTAAACTAAAAATGTATAAAGAAAATAATGTAATTATTTAAATTACCAAATAGCCAAATGCCAAAGTTGTGTATGTGTGTACGTGGCCCATCTCCCATTCTAAAGTCATGACCTAAAGAAAACTAAAGATATTTCCCATTTGACTTAGCCGCACACCCATGTGACCATCTCTCATCTTTGTCTTCATTCAATCATTATTTTCTTCTTCAGCCGTGAACTTGTGACAATGAGCCAGCGCCCTACACCCAACTTAATTCATGGATTATTATATATCTATTATAATTTTGTATGTACTATTCTTCTTTAACTTAATACATGGATTATTTTTTATTATAATTTTTTTTCGAATTAGTATTTGAAAATATTAATCTTAATTATTATTGTAGGCATCGTGTTGGATGGGTGCTTATAGTGGTGAATGAAATGAATATCTTCTCTTGGAGCTTGTTTTGAATGATAATATGAAATGTAATTATTATTTTTAGATACTAGTGTGTATTTTTTAAATGGATTTGTATAATTTATACTTAAATTTGAGAATTTGTGTTGGATTGATGTTGAAATTTAAATTTTTCATTACATTGTTTAAATATAAAATTGAGTATGTTATATGGAATTTGAGGTTATTATTATAAATTTATATATTAAACATTTGTGATTTTAAATACGGAAACCTGCAAAAAATCCGTCGGGCACCATTGTGGGTTTGGTAATTGTCAAAACCCGCTGCGGGTGAGTTTTCTTAAAAAAATTAAAACCCGCTGCGGGTTGCGGGTGGGTTTGGTAATTTAAATTTTGTGCGGGTTTAGGTTTGGCAATGGCAAACCCGTTGTGGGCGGCACCCATTACCATCCCTACATTTGATTATAAAATTCTTTTTATATAATTTTGTAAAGTTCATGGTACTTAAAAGATGTTTTAAGGCCGCAGAATCTCATCATTAATATTAAGGTCAGGAATAGCAAGTATATTTTCATTGATATCCCTGAGAAATGGTCTACTACTAGCTCTACCTTTTAAGTTCCTAAATTAGCCTTCATTTTTCCTACCATCAATTAAATTTGTTTTGTGAAATGACATATTTACCCTTATTTTCTAAAATAACATATGTACTATTCTTCATTTTTTTCCACCACTTTTAATTTTTGACTTTTGCTTACTTTCTTTATTTTTTTTATAAATTTTCTAATAATTATTTTACATTTCTTTTTAATTTTTTTAATTCTGCAACACAAAATTATTAGTACTTAAATTATCTAAGTATAAAAGGATTATTAAGTGCAAATATCATTCGATGGTAAAAGTACAATATGGAAATAGATGAGCCTATCAACTTAAAAATATTGGCACTGGCAAACATAGTGACGGAACCAGACAATTTATATAGAGGGGGTTATTCTTAATAATAATGTTAGTATCTAACAATAAGATAATAAAACGAATTTAATTAAAATTATGTCAATAGTTATAATAATACCTCAATTTCAACAACTTTAATAGAAACAAAAAATATAAAACTTGAATCTAAGGTTTAACGATAACTCTTCCAATTCTCATTCACAGATTCACTAAATTTTTTTATTCTATTATTATACAAAACAAAAAAACATTATAAAATGTACACAAATCAGAAAAAACAAATTTATGATGACGAATAATTATGCTTTTTACTATGTAAATAGACAAAAAAAATTATTATGATATAACTTAACAGAAATAATTGTATATAATGATAATTATGAATAAAAGATTAAGAACTAAGAATACACTATTGGATTCTTGAAGGCTTTAGAAATTATAAAAGAAGCTAATGAGTCAAATTATTTTTAAGATTAAAATAAGGATTCTGAAGAGCAAAAAACTTAATTTTTTAAATGCAAAGCCTCAAACTTTTATAATATGATAGAGTTTAATTTGAGCCTTTATGAAAGAAATTACGAGGGACTTATATCAATGTAATTAAAATTAAAATATTACATATTTGAATAAGTAATTGAATAAGAAAAAGAAACTACCAGGGGCTTAAATGAATATAATTGACATAAAGATATTGCATACTATTAAGGCCATTATTTATAGAGTTGGCATTTTATGGCAAGTCTAGTTAAATTGGAATTTTATTTATTGCATATCTTGTAATAGGGATTAATTTATTAATTCCCTAATTTAGTGAGATTCCAATTTATTAGGAATATTTGTTTCCTAGTTTAATTAGATGTCTCATTTAGCAAGTCAATTAATGGTGGGATTCTATAATTGGCGCATGAGATCTATTTAGAGCAAAAAGTTAGTTCAAACAGGAAGTCATTAAATGCTCTAGATATTTCTTAGGAGACAAGTAAGGCAAGAAGATCATATTTATTCCTATTCAGATTCATGGGAATTATAAGAGGAAAGAAACTCTTATTTGGAAAGAATCTAAGTCTTTTAAGACTTGATATTTTGGTGAAATCCTAGTGCCTATCTCTATATTTCACAATTGAAGGTACACAATATAGAGTATAAAGTAAAGAAGCAAAATTCGGCCTCCTCCCCAAAGAATCCGGATTTGGCGCATCACGTTGTGTTGATTTGATTTCTTATTTTCTGTTCATCTCTGCCAAGAGTCTATGTGGATCTTGGATCACTAGACATTGAAGAATTGAAGAATTGCTATTGATCACTTTGCGAAGTACCTCGAGGATCGTGAATTAAGAGGGGTAGCGATTATTCAAGAGAAGCAGATTCAGTCTAAGGTTAAGTAAACTGTATGGTGATAAACTGTAAGTGAGAGTCTTAAGTTTGGTAAATCCATAGGTTATAATATCTCAATTTAGTGAATTGCTTTTCATCTGGGTGTGGCTTCGTGGATGTATGATTGATTAATCCGAACCACGTAAAAATCTCCGTGTCATTTATTTTCTGCATTTTATTATATTTTTGAAAAATTAATATTTTTGATACGGATGAACAGTTCAGTGAACAGTAACGGTGAGCAGTAGTCGTGAACAGTAACCGTAAACAGTACTTCCGGAAAAAAATTAAATTAAATTGTTAATTGTTTTTTTTTTTACCTACATCTATTTTTAATAGATCTAAATTCCTAACAATTGGTATCAGAGCAGGACACTAACTATTTATTTAGTGAGATTCTTGGAACCTAGATCTATTTTGTAGGTATGAGTTTGCAAAGAAAGGGACACTCTTTGGCTCGTCCACCTATACTAGATGGGACAAATTATGCTTTTTGGAAGCAAAGGATGGAAATTTAATTGACGGCTATTGATGAAAGAGTTTGGCAATGCGTACTCATAGGATACACTCCACCTATCAAAATTGATGAAGATAGTGTAGAATCTCCCAAGCCAGTCAGAGAATAGACTATTGATGAATTTAATACGTCTGGATATAATGCAAAAAGACTTAATGCCATTGTTAATGGAGTTGATATGTTTCAGCACCAACTAATTTCTACATGCAAGACATCCAAAGCTGCTTGGGATATACTCCAGAGTACTTTTGAAGGTGACAATACGGTAAAACATTCTAAACTTCAGAAACTTACATCTGATTTTGAAAAACCTGAAAATGCATAAACATGAAACCATATCTGAATTTAATTCTAGAATCCTCGCTATGATTAATGATTTTTTTGCTCTTGGAAAACCTATTTCTGAAGAAGAAATCTGCAGAAAAATCTTAAGATCTGTCCATCCTAGATATCATCCTAAAATTTTGGCCATTGAAGAATATGCTGATGTGTCTGCTATGACCAAGGGTTCACTTATAGGAAAATTGATGGTCTATGAGACTAACTACTTGAATTTGAATCCCAAGAAAGAAAAAGGTATTGCCTTTCAGGTTGAAATGGAGGTTCCTGTCACCAAATCAAGTGAAGATGATGATCCATTTTTGTACGTGGATAATTCTCTTGCACTCATTGTAAAGAATTTCAAGAAGATGTTGAAAAAGAAAACTTCAACATCAATGGCTCCTACAGTTAAAAAAGGTTATTTTAACTCTAATTCTAAATTGTTTGATTTTAACAAACTTGAGGGTATTCGATGCAGGGAATGTGGAGGCATAGGACACATACAAGCGCAATGTGCTAATACTCTCATGGAAAAAAAAAGCAATGCAATCCACATGGAGTGATGATGATTCAAATGATAGCATTGATGAAGAAGACCTTGTTGGAGGACTTGTTGTGCATAATGATAGCAGTAAACAGGAATCAAACATCAGAGAGGGATCCACATCTGAATCCTCGCACTTAGCTCATTGCAAGGAAGACATTGATTCCTGTCTTAACACAATTGTGCAACATGTTAACCAAAATAATGATTCAGATAGTGACGTCAGTGACATTGATATAAATGACAAGAAAGCTTTTCATGAAAGCTACAAGATGATGTTCACTAAGTGGGAAGAAGTCTACAATGAAAATGTGACCTTGATGACTCAAGTATCCAATTTTTTAGATGATAAAGCAAAACTTGAGAGAGAGGTAATTCATTACAAATCTTTACTTACTAACAAAGATGACAAATTACTTGCAGTGACGACAGAATTAGAGAATACCAAAAAGTCACTTAAGATGATGAATTCTGGAACTCAAAAGTTAGACCATATCTTGTCACTTGGAAAATTTAGCTCAGATCATCATGGTCTTGGATATCAAGATGGTAAAGACTCAAATTCTCAAGGTGTGTTTGTTAAAGCTTCTCAAGTTACAACTTCTCCACCAATTGTTAAACTTCCATATCTCAAAAAAGGTAAAATTGTTGCACTGTTGCATATTCTTCACCAGTTTGTCAAGATAAGAACAATAAGTTTATTCCCACTTGTCATTTTTGTCATGTGAAAGGACATATAAGACCTAATTGCTTCAAGCTTATTAAATATATGAAAAAGGCTATGTTCTTTAATTATTCTCATGGAAAACCTAGGATGACACCTGAACCTAAGGTTGAGACAAGGGAAAATAAACCTAGAACTACTTGGATGAGGAAGAATGATTATAAAGCTTACGTTTCCTTTATTTCCTTTAAAACTTACACTACTGATTTTTAGTATTTTGATAGTGGTTGTTCTAGACACATGACAGGTAATAGAAGTGCCTTGACCAATTATCAAAAACTTGATCGAGGAAATGTAACTTTTACTGATGGTGTGAAAAGTCGAGTGCTCGGAAAAGGAACTTTGGATGTGGAGGGGTTTCCAAAACTTGAAAATGTTTTGCATGTGGAGGATCTCAAAGCAAATTTACTCAGCATTAGTCAAATTTGTGATCAAAACTTGTTTGTCAACTTTGACAAGAACAAAGGTCGCGTTCTTGATATTGATGGAAATTGCATTTTGGAAGGACATCAATCATCTGACCATTGTTATAAACTGATTAGCTCAATTGTTTGTCATAAGACCACTCTTGATGACACAAAATTATGGCATCAAAAGTTGGGTCACTTGAACTTCAGATTACTAACTAGAATTGTGAAAACAGATGTTGTAAAAGGAGATCCAATACTTAAAGAGAAACAACCTGGAATATGTGGCTCATGTCAATCCGGAAAACAACAAAGGGCGTCGCATAAAGCCATTCAGGATAAAGCAACATCAAAAGTGTTACAACTACTTTATATGGACCTTATGGGACCAACGCAGGTTGAAAGTTTGGTTAGGAAAAGGTATGCATTTGTGTGTGTAGATAATTTCTCTAAGTATGCATGGGTTGATTTTGATAAAATCTTTACATCTACTACTAGACTCAATTCTATTCATTTGTTTTTTCTAGTTGCTTGTTTAACAGGCTTTAAATTATTTCAAATGGATGTTAAGAGTGCATTTTTTAATGGCATCTTAAATGAAGAAGCCTATGTTGAACAACCTAAAGGTTTTGAAGATCCTCATTTCCCAAACCATGTTTTCAAATTGAGAAAGGCTTTATATGGTTTAAACCAGGCTCCTCGAGCTTGGTATGAAAGGTTGACCAAATTGTTGCTTGAAAATAGCTATAAGTAAGGGGGAGTAGATAAAATATTATTTAGTAAACAACTCAATCCAGGGATTTTGGTTGTTCAAATCTATGTTGATGATACAGTGTTTGGTTCTACTTCTTCTGATCATGTGCAAGAATTTGTTAGTCAAATGAAAAAAGAATTTGAGATGAGCATGGTGGGAGAGTTGACTTACTTTTTATGTTTGCTCTGGATGAAACAAATGCTTGCAGATTATGGTATGGTTTAGGATACTTTGACTGTGTTTTGTGATAACACGAGTGCTATCAATATTTCTAAAAATCTTGTTCAACACTCTAAAACTAAGCATATTGACATTCGTCATCACTTCATTAGAGATTCAGTTGAGATCAAGACCGTGTCTTTAGAATACATTAATACAGAAAATCAGCTTGCAGATATTTTCACAAAAGCTTTAGACTTCAAACGATTTGAATCTTTAAGGAAAGCTTTAGGTGTGTGTTCCATATAAATCAAAATGTTTTTCTTTAGTTTTAATTCATGAATTTGTGCATTAGATATAGGACATGCATTTTATTTTTTAAATCATTATTTTTGTGTTCTGGTTTTTAGACGACAAGCAATTTTTCATGCTTTTAAAGATTTGAAAGCCTTAAATAAGTTTTGATTAGAGTTATTTAACCTTTCTTCAAAAGCACATGAATGACAATTCAGTCTCTACTTTGACTCAAGGTTTTGATATTGACATGGTTTTTGTTGAGAATATTTAACTTGAGTTATGACTGTTTTCCTTGATTCTTATCTTGTCATAAGACCTCAAATATATGTAGACATTGTGGTCAGAAATAGCTACCTATAACTTTTAAGAGTGAAGCTATCCTTGAGTAATCTGAGTCTGCGTATTACAAATATGACAGAGGACGAACTACCATGAGAAGAAGGCTACCTTAAAGGGTAGAGTGAAAGCTCCTGACCATAGATTTAAAAGAAAAGGGCTTTGCTATAAAAAAAAAAAAAAAAAAGAGAAGGTCTGTCAATTGAAATGGTCAAAAACTGGAGATCAAGATGACAAGGTTAGTTTGACCAATTCTATGTTTTATATTTAAGACCTTGACTGTGAAAATTGATGAAATTTTGGGAAAAAGGTTTAGATTGAGTTGTTTGCACACACACACAAAAGCTTAAATTTCTCTAACCTTTACTTATTTGAGGAAATTAGAGCCTTGACTACATAGATTAATGCTTGTTGTGAAAAATTCCTAAACATTTTTTTATTCAATTTCATTATTAATGCATTTTAAAACAAAAAAAAATTCCTTGATGCATGTGCATTCTGATGTTTTTTTTTTCATAATGATATTTTTTAGGTCTTAAGAGTCATATTTTTTTAAGCAAAATTTAAATTTTTTTTCTGAAGTGCATTGACAAGTTTTTTCCCGTCACAACTGAGCATGTTGTGCTCTTTTAGTCATAACTTTGTCTACAAAACTCTAACTTCAATTCTGTAAAATTCTGTGAAACGCTGATTCAATAAGCTTTCCAACGGTATGTAGCTTGCATTCTGATTCTGTCTCATTCATTCCCAGTTTAATTTTGAATTTCTCTGCTCTGCACTGTGTGTCTATTTCGTAAAATATCATGCATGGGATTTCGTTTCTGATTTTTTCCTCTTTGTTTCTGACTTGTTTGAGTCGGTTTATGTTTATTTACTGTTCCTGAACAAAATCTATGATGGTTAGTACATTAAATTGGAATACAATTCTCTTTCTAAGCCTTTCTTTATGTGCGTTGGATTTCTAAATCCTACTTGAACAAGGCAAGTTCTTCTATATAAGGCAGCCCTTCGACCCTTGTTCTGCATTCAAACTTGTGCCTTCTTTCTCCCTTTCTTCAGCTGGTCCAGATTTTGTTTGTTCTTGTTTATTTTTTTTTCCTTGTTCTTAATACTCCTTTTCATGGCTTCTAAGCTTAACATTGGTAAGTGCTCTCTTGCTAACTCTAATCCCAAGTGTCGCCCATCTCTTACGCCTTATCTTTATTCTGGTTGTGGACGACCTCATGAGATTCATATACTTGATGATGATGCGGATTTTGGTCCCAAATTTGGACAAATACCTCCTGAAGAATCCATGCATTCAAGTGACAGTGACTCCATGGAAAGTGATCCTAGTGAAGATAGTTTTCACTCTGGCCCTTCCACCTCTAACCTTCGGATCACTACCAATGTCACCATTGTTCATGATGTCCTTACCGACCACCAGCTGCCGCTACACGCGCCCTCACGCGTCGTCACCAATGGAGCTTTTCCTCGAATTATTCGTGATTTTCCTCATTTTGTTGGAGCCTCTATTCGCTCCTCTCCTTCATCTACTTCTTTTATTCCTAATCTTGCCCAACTTGAGGCCACCACTTTGAAACAAGGGCAAGATATTGCCAATCTTTCTACTCGTTTGGCAGAGTTGCATGCTAAACTACTTTTTTTTTTTTGCAATCTTTTGGCAAAAGAGAGGGAGGAAATTATGTTTCAAGTCTTCAATTGCTCAATGCAATGAGTTAGGGGGAGTAGTATTTTCCATTCTAGGGAGAGATTTTATTTTTGTTCAAGAATTTTTTTAATTCTTGGATTCTAGTTCTTAGGGGAAGTTTATCTCTTTATAGTTCTTAGGGGGAGTTTATCTTTTTATTGCTCTTAATTTTCTGCTTATTGTTGTCTTTCCATTTGTTGATCAATAAAATTAGCATTTCATTTTAATTCTTGCCTTGGTTTATTTTCATGAACTAACGTGCTAATTGCCAATTATTTTGGTTAGTTTCTTGTTGTTGTTTATGATTATTCAGGTTCATATCTTCGCGCCAAAGTTCATGGAAGACTTGTGTTAGATTGCTTTTGCCACGAGAATGCCAAAGGGGGAGATTGTTAAGGCCATTATTTATAGAGTTGGCATTTTATGGCAAGTTTAGTTAAATTAGAATTTTATATCTTGTAATAGGGATTAATTTATTAATTCACTAATTTAGTGAGATTTCAATTTATTAAGAATATTTGTTTCCTAGTTTAATTAGATGTCTCATTTAGCAAGTCAATTAATGGTGGGATTCTATAATTGGCGCATGAGATCTATTTAGAGCAAGAAGTTGGTTCAAACAAGAAATCATTAAATGCTCTAGATATTTCTTATGAAACAAGCAAGGCAAGAAGATCAGATTTATTCCTATTCAGATTCATGGGAATTATAAGAGGAAAGAAACTCTTATTTAGAAAGAATCTAAGTCTTTTAAGACTTGCTATTTTGGTGAAATCCTAGTGCCTATATGAAGAGAGGTATTTCACAATTGAAGTTACACAACACAGAGTATAAAGTAGAGAAGCAAAATTCGGCCTCCTCCCCAAAGAATCTGGATTTGGCACATCACGTTGTGTTGATTTGATTTCTTATTTTTTGTTCATCTCTGCGGAGAGTCTATGTGGATCTTGGATCACTAGATATTGAAGAATTGAAGAATTACTGTTGATCACTTTGCAAAGTGCCTCGAGGATCGTGGATCAAGAGGAGTAGCGATTATTCAAGAGAAGCAGATTCAGTCTAAGGTTGAGTAAAGTGTATGGTGATAAACTATAAGTGAGAGTCTTAAGTTTGGTAAATTCATAGGTTGTAATATCTCAACTTAGTGAATTACTTTTCATCTGGACGTGGCCTCGTGGATGTAGGATTGATTAATCCGAACCACGTAAAAATCTCCGTGTCATTTATTTTCTGCATTTTATTATGTTTTTGGAAAATTAATATTTTTGATACGGATGAACAGTATTCTTAAACAGTAACGGTGAACAATTGTGGTGAACAGTAACAATAAACAATAGTCGTGAATAGTAACCGTGAGCAGTACTTCCAGAAAAAAAATTAAATTAAATTGTTAATTGTTTTTTTTTTACCTACATCTATTTTTAATAAATCTAAATTCCTAACACATACATTGAATAAATAATTAAATTTAAAGGAAATTTTAGTTCAGAGGGGAACGTGGCCTCAATAGTCGCTGCTTGGGTTTGTCACTGGCTAAACATATGATTGATAGTCATTGTAGTAATTATATTTTAGGGTTATGATTTTTACATTAAAAAAAATGCATAATTATCTTCTCGTGAAAATAACAAAACTATTAAAGAGACTCTAGTTTTTTTAATCTTAAGTCAGATTGTTTTTTTTTCTTTGACAGAGAACTAAATTACTTAACTTTAATTATCAAAACTACCCTTTACACAATAAATTTATTTTCTACCATATAAAAGCTTAATTACTTTTTTATTTTACACAATCAATTTTTTTAATAAAGCTTTTGATAAAATTTTAAATCATACTACTATAAATTATTTAATAAATTTTTTCTTAACAGAAAAAAATCAGAATTTCTAACTTTTATCTTAAATCTGAAGTCTTATGATGCGCTTACTTCCTGGTTATTCAGAATGGGTAGGAATCAAAATGAGTTAGAATTGAGATGAACTAGAATAAAAATGAGGAATGTGAATTAAAAAAGTTGTGCATTGAGCTATAGAAATCAGAATTGGAACCAACAATACTCCCATTAATATATTTACTTTTGTATTATAATTAGAGTGAATTGTTTCAAGTTATAAAAATGCCCTTAATTAAGATTATTTACTTTTTACTAATAAAATAAATAAATAAACATTTTTAAATCAAATTAATGCACATTTATTATAATATTGAGTGTAATACAATGATTTTTGAGTGAAGTACTTATTATTACTACTACTAATAATAATAGTAATTGCATTATTATTACTGTTATTGTAATTGTTGTTGTTGATATTATTATTACTACTACCACTAATAATAGTATTATTATTATTATTATTATTATTATTATTATTATTATTATTATTATTATTATTAGATTAACTATAAAAATAATATTGCAATCATAAATATTATAATAGTAATATTATTATTATTGTTGTTGTTGTTGTTATTATGATGTACCTATTAATAAGGCAAGATCGAAACTTTAGAAACAGAGTAAAATAGCTAGGTCAAAGAATGAGAATCATGTTCTCACCTCTTCCAATGGGAATATGATTTAGATTCGTCATTCCCAAACTTGGTGAGTTCCAATGAATTTATTCTCATTCTCAAATGTAAAATAAGCATGTAGATAAGTAATCATTCTCATTCCTCTATTTTGATTCCTTAATCTGAGAAGTAAACATATCACCAAGATGTTATTTAAATTTAAATTCTCAAATATGTCCTATATTTTCTATTTATATTAAAATTTAATTTCTTGTATTATTGTTAATGTATGCCTATTTTTAATTATTTTTTAAAATTTTTTAACTTCAAATAATTTAATGTCCTAATGACTTTAACTAATAACTTTAAATGACAAATAGATTTATTTCAATTTTATAAAATAATATAATTTTTAAAATTATATTGTATTCATTACTCTAAGTGAATCAACTTGAAAATACTAGTTTTCAGACAATTTTATTTACCAAAGTAAACAACTAATTGCACATAATCAAGGACACAGCTACGATACTCGTGAGACACCGTACCCCTCTTTTGTCTTTTTTTGATTGAATCCCTTATATTCTTTCTTATTTACAATTTAATTATAAGCATAGCGATAATTTTATTTTTCCATTCTTCTTCACCTTTCCTCCATAATCAGTCCAATTTTTTCCATTTAATATTATTTTTGGACAGTGAGATCCGAGAAATAAGATTTATTTATAATAAACTGAAAAAGCTACATTTTGAATAAAGCTCATCTGACCAAACAAAGTTTGAGAGCTTAGTACTAAAATATATTGTACAGCTCTTTTTATTTTTCTTTCCTCTTATTAAATTCATGGATTGCATAGTTCATTTTCACTTTCTTTTTAATTATCTAACTGGGTAAAATTACGTTACCAATAAGGTAAGTAACCCCTTGCTTTATCTGTTTTTCATTTAATTGCACTATAGTCTATGTTTTGTTTAAGAAAAAGAAACTAAATAGTATTTCTAAATTTTGACACCCAAGTCCTATTCATTTCAATTTTTAATACTTATACTGTTGATTAACAAAATTTTACCCTTAAAAAAAATAAATTAAGCATTTTGGATATTTAAATAATAAAAATACATGAAATAGCTCCTTTTAATTAAAATTAGGCTATTTTACTTAAAAATACTTTTTGCACCTATTTTTTAATTAAAAATTTCAATTATTAAAATGCCTATGAAATAATTTACTATTAAGGACAAAATATATACTTAATTAATTATACTTTCTTTGATCTTATCCTAATTTAAATTCAAAATTTATTTTAAGCTAAACGTAATTTCATTATAAACAAATAATATTCATTCAAAAAGAAAAAAGAAAAATAGTGTAAGAATTAATGGAACAAAGAAATCAAATTGAATCACCATCTGCATTTGTTGTTAGAGACCTTTAATTGAAACAAGTTTTAGCATTAATTTCATGAGACATGAATTGGGCTTTTATGGAATCCTACAGTAGAGGAATATTTAAAAATTGTATAAACACTAGAAGTGTGTGTGTGTGTGTGTGTGTGTGTGTGTCTCTGTGTGTGTATGAAGAATTGCATAATGATCATGAATTAACCGTAAAACCAATGGCAAATAGCACCAAAAAAAAAAACACAAAAACAAGATCTAAGCATCCTTACTTAATATTGAGCACCAATCCCCATTTGAGAGTTGTAAATTTGCAATTGATAACAAAATTGCAGAGAATTCTTTTTCCATTACAAGTAAAAAAAATAAATAATAAAGAGATACATCAATGTTTATTGCTATCAAATTAAGAGTTGAATTTTTAGAAGCTCAAAAAGTACTTTTTTGTTCATTTTTATTGTCCACACTTTGTAAGTTTATCTAGTCCATAAAAGATCAATTTTGATTAAAAAAACAGAGGTGAATAATTTATTATTCAAAAAATAAATTAAATTGGGGTTATTTTCATTATTATGAGGTGTACATTGTCTAATTTTAATTTAGGCTATGGGTTTTTTGAGCAATTGGGTGTAGAAAGTAATTTGGTGGGTTCAAATGACCTCATACTATAATTAAATCATAAAAAAATATTATAAAAATAACCATTCATTAAATTACTATTGAGGACAAAGAATAATCATCTATAATTTATGATCATTTATTCTCTACATGTGTTATCTTTTATTTAACATAAAAATTGTCATTTGTATAAATTCAAAAAAAAATTCCCAAGAAAAGGTTTATAGACCAAAGAACTTTAGAGAAGGGTAAGTTTATAAAAAATAAAATTTTAAGAGCTATAAATATTTATTCAATGGCATTTATGAAAAATTAATAATTCTTTTAAATCACATTACTGTATAAATCAAAGAATCAAAGTAGGATTTTTGTTGATAAAAAAATCTACTTCTAAAATATAATGGTTTTAATTAAAACTATTTTATTAGGTTAGAGTTTATGAAAAGAAGGAAACAAAAATAGAGGATAAAGAAAGAACAAAAATGAAATTTAGTTATTATAGACAATAAGATAATGATATCAAAATAAAAAATATTTAATTAACTATACCTTAAGAATTACACAATTCGTTTATTAATAATATTATTGGAAACATTTAATTTAGACATATGCATGTTTGTTATGGTCATATATTATCATTGTTAACAAATTAATATATTTTTATTGTGTATTCTTTTTTAATTGACATATTCAAATAATTATTGTATATTAAATAGATATTATGTTAAAAAAATATTTATTAAGGCATGTTAATTTTTCATGTATTTTAAAATTTTTACATGAGATTAAATTATTGTTCATACACTATACTCATGCTAATAGTCAAACTAGGTCAATAGATTTAATTGTATAAAAATTTGAAACAATCTGGACATATATGTCAACATTTAGAAATTTTTGTCTTTTTTTAATTTTTTAGTAAACATCAGGATAGCAATGTTAATAACCATGAAAACCCATCTGCGCTGTTACGCAACTTTTTGATTAGATTTAATAGTTAAATCACTAAATAACAAAATAAGGGTACCAAACATCAGTTGCAAAGTAGCAGAACCTTACAATCAAACGTAATATATATATATATATATATATATTTAAAAAATATATACATATATATTTATATATATATATATATATATATATATATATATATATATATATATATATTATATATATATATATCTTTAAAATAAATGCATTCATATTTATTTATACAAACGCATGAATTATCTAATGGAATCTTTTATATGTTACTTTTTACATATGGGTTAAAAAACATATTTACTTCTTTCAAAATAAAAAATTATGAAATAAACATATTAAAAAAAATTACCAAACATTTTTTCTCTTAAAAAATGTGAAATAACCTACGTTGGGCATTTAGCCGTTTGGCAATTCCAAATGAAGCCCTAGTAACGTTGGATGAAATATTATAAGATAACATTCTTCACCTGTTCATATATTTTTTTTCCTTCTCTCTTTCTTTCTCTCTTTCTCTAAGTTTCACTAATATAAAATTTTTTCTAAAAATTAGTTTTAAATTTCTATTTAAAATTTTAATTCTAAAATAAAATATTTATCATTATAAATATTTTGATTCTTATTTTTTAGGCATTATTATTACTTAAAATTTCAACTCCATGATAAATAAAATGTCAACCATTTTCTAGGTACAACCACAAGCACTTAGGGACAAACAATATTATAGAAATTAATGTGGTATAATAAATAAATTTGTTGAATAAAATATTATATTACCCTCATGATTTATTTTTATTATTTACATTTTCAATCAATGCAATTATGTTATTCCACATTAGTTTATACAATATTATCTATACAAATATTTATGACTATATATTTTTTTTGGTCTTAACCACAATGTATCTTGGGGAGGGCTCTAACTGTGGGAGACACCTTTAAGCCCGTACCACAACCCAGACTAGAAGTCCCTGCTCGAACCGGGAGGCACAGGTTCTCCCAACAAAGGCAACTTCCCTGCGACTCGAACCCTGAAAGAAACTCAATGCCCACTTAGGAGACTTCATCATCATTCAGCAGTGGAGCCAACACTTTGTTGGTATATTTATGGCTATATGATTACTCTTTCTATTATTATTGAACACATTCATTTCAAAATCCCAAAGCCAGCAGATAAAAATTTAAAAACCAATTAAACTAACAATAGTAAGGACATCCCCACTTTAAAAAAGTGAAGATGTCACTAAAATATATTTGATCTTTTTGTTATTTTTTAAAATATTTTTTATAATAAATATATATTTTATGTTCTCAATATAAATTAGCAAGCAAATGATCCATCTACGCCTATTTTTCTTTAAATTTTTTATATCAATAGAATTTTTGAATAATATGAAAAGAATAAGGGAATAAGTGTTATATATTAATTTTATTATGGAAAAATTTGAGAATCTCCGCAGTTTATACACATTATCTGACTTTTATGAATTCGGCTAAAATAATATTTAAATCACGTGATGATTATAAGCCCAAAGCCCAAAGGTATTCATTAGTAAATAGTATGATAATGGGGAAGAGTGAGGACCACAAACAGATTCTGAATCAAACGTTGGCCAACCTGCCCATTATTTTTCTCAAAAAAAAAAAAAAAAACAAAAGTTGTTGCATGTGATGTGGGCCTATTTTTGGAAATTAAATTATTGGAGGTCTGGATGGACATCACATGGCTATTGGGTCATTTGATTCCAATTTCACTTCTTGCCCACGTAACTCGTCCGCGGCTTCTCGAAGTGTAAATGGCCAAGAATAAGGTCACTGTCGCACTTGAAAATCAAAATGATGCCAATAACTTATCGGTTGAATTATTCAATTACCTTCTGATTACATTTTAATTGAGAATATTTTTTTCAAATTTGGGAATTTATTTATTTATTTAAATTTTTAATATTTAAGCTAGAATTCAATTTTAATATATCAAGACATGTCTTAACATGTATTAAGTTGATAGGATTTAAGTTTATCTGCCAGAGTGAGAATTTAATTATTTATTTATTTTCTTTAATTTCAAATTTTTAAACTAAACTTCAACTACGGTATATCAAATCGATAGATACATTTCTTTCTAATTCGTTAACAGAAAAAGAAAAAGCAAAACTATTTTCTAAAAAAAATAAATTAACTTGTGTTTTTACAGCAACAACAAACAGAGCCCCTGGCTCAGTCTATAAATAGCTTGCGCATATCAAGCATTTGAAGCACCGAGCTTCAAAATCAGATAGAGTTGCATTTGCATTTGCATTTGGGTTTGCATTTTGCATGCAGCAGAGAGGGAGAGAATGCAATTATAGGTCGAGGAGCTTCTCAAGAGCCCGAGTTGCTGTCGAGGGCTTTTAGTTTAAGCCTTCTCTCAAAGAATCTCTCGGATCTCTAATTCTCTTTCACAGCTAATTAAAATACTCTACTCCTCCCTTTGAATCTTCTTGTTCTAAGAACCTTTGCTTTTCTCAACGATGGCTACTCAAAGTAATCATGGTGAGATATCTAATTCAATACTGGCACCATAATGATTATTTTGAGGCAATTTTGTAGGAGTTCTTGATTTTCTGTTGTTTATATTTTAATTTCATTTTTTTTCTGAATATTATCTGTTAAAGTCCTGTTGACATGAATTTAATGTAGACTTAAGTTATTACATAAATCTTTTACGAATAGAACATTTAAAATCTGTCGCAACTTAAAAGATAAGAAGATGAGATATCCATGACTAAACCAAAATAATAATAATAATAATAATAATAATAATAATAATAATAATAATAATAATAATAATAATTTATATTAATTATTTTTTTTAATAATTTATAACATTTAGTGAAATAGACAAACATATTGATTTATCAACTATAGGTAGAGCCTGGAGAACATGGAATTAAGCTTCTTGAAATATTGCCTTTTCAGAGACCTTTTACGACTGACGAGCGCCTGCCATACCCTCTTCTATATATCCTACTACATCTTTCAGAAATCCTCGGGGCTTTAATTACGCACTGGGAAGCCTCATTTCTCTTTTCAATGGTTTTTTGGGTTTCAAAATTTTCATTGGAAATTTTAATTTTATTTCAGAAAGATCCTACAAATTTACATATATATTCATGCCAGATATAGAGTTACAGAAAAGTTGGGATGAAAATGGATTTTACATCCAAGGACGTGCTTTTAATACATATCAATATGAAACTATCAATTTCGTGGCCCTCATTATGTACCAGTGTTTTGTTTATATAAACATATGTAAAATTAGCATTAAACATGCAAAATTGTGTCGTTAAGTACACTTATTGTTTTCAGGTATTGAAAGATTATATCATGAATCTAAAATATTATTATTATGTCATTTTATTTTTAAAAGAGAAATTGACAATTTTCATTTTATAGTTTAACCCATTATCCTTTATAATATTTATTTCGTTAGGATTAAAATCTTCTCTTAATATTTTTGTCTCCTAATATCTTGTAATCTTTCAAATTTAGTAAAAATTGGCTTAATTGTAAATAAAATGAAAAACAATCGCTTGTTTGTCAGTATCGAAAATTTAAAATTTAATGTCAACTACTTATTTCACTAAGAAGGACTAAGAAAAAAAAAAGAAAAAAATTCTTGTCCACCCCAGTATTTCTTCAAATGTCAATATTGTGTAAAAACAGAAAATGATTTATTTCTAAGCAAGAGGATTTCAATTCAAGATTTGATATTAGAGGGACAACGGTCGTATAAAATATCTATTTATTTGATAAGAAATTAAAAGGAAAAAATATAAGAAAATATGTTCGAATAAAAATAATAATCGGTTTAAAAAAATTATTATCACACATCTCAACAAAATTAAAAAAATATCGCAAGAAGTATCAGTCTCTCATGACACTATGTTCCTCTTAGAAAGAGAAATAAACCTCATCTAGGACAGGTTCGTCGTCTCAGTATACTGAAATGGTGAACAATACTAATATTTTTTGTGGCAGAGCATATAGCCTTATAGTATAACCTTTTAATATATTTAATATTAAATTTATTTGGTTCTATAATAAAATTTATTGTGAATCTTACTTTTAAATACGCTACTGATAGAGCATTATTAGGGATGGCAAATAGTGGGCCTAGGTCGGGCTTTTTCAAGCTCAAGTTCAAGTCCATTGTTAGTTTTATATGCGGGCCTGGACGGAGCCGGGATTGAGCTTTTTTAATTTATTATAAAATTTTAAATTTTTGTAAATTTGATATAAATTAATGATCAATAAGTTATTAAAATTATAAATAAATTAAAAAAATAAATATTTTAAATTAAAATAATAAATAAAAGCTCATAATTTTAATTTTTTTAATACTGAATTTTCTAATTCAAACACTTTCTTAATTAATTAACACAAAAGAGAAAATTTAATATTATAATTTTAATTTTCTTGAATCATTATTAATTTATAAGTTAAGAATTTAAGTCTTTTTTTATTTTTAAAATATTTTTTAATTTTAATTATATTATTTTAATTTATAAAATTATTTTTTTAAAAATTAATGAATCTGAACTTTATCCGGAATTTTATTTTCTTAGGCCCTTATTCAAGTCCTCATATATAAGGATCGAGCCTAGACCCGTTAGCTTGAACTGGGCCGGACCAAATTTTTTTACCACCCCTAAGCATTATAAAACCGTCTCACCTGACCGCAGTAGAAGTGACGGTCCGATCTCACACAATTGTTTCTCCGTGAACAGCGGTGATTATTTTTATTTGTCTTCATTTTTAATTTTCTGGAAGAAAGGGCCTCCACGTAATCAGATCCAACGCACAGGATTTTTTGTCTCGTATTATTTCTGTTAAAAAAGGCCAACACGTGACTCATCGGACGTACACCATTTGTCATATTATATTATTTCTAGTAGAAAGGACCACACGTGATTTAGATTTAACGTATGCACAAATCCATCACTTTTTTTATTTGACCGACAATCAAAATCTTGCAGTAGTATATGGACAAGTTATAAAAAAATCACAAATAAATAAATATGTAGGTGAGCACTATGTTACGTTAATTGTAACGTAGGTGTACACACAATAACAGTAGTAAGGGCCTATCATTACTGTTATGTATGGGTGTACGTTAGGATTAACGTAACGCAGGGGCTCTTAAATAAATAACATGGCTAACATTCCACGTGGCAAAAGTTAGTCGGACCAGATTTGTGTCCCAAACCCGAAGCCAGAAAGCCAATTTCAAAATACACTGCCCTCGCGAACTCAATGCTATAAAAGGGCCTATTGCAAAGGAAAAGGGCAAAGACAGAGGTTCTTGCATTAGGCGTTTTTGATCGTAGCCGTTTTGCGTCGTTTTGGTCATGCAGCAAAGAGGGAGAGCTAATAACCGTAGATCCAGGAGCTTTTCTAGATCTAGAGTAGCCATTGAGGGGTTTTAGCTTTGCATTTTTGTTTATTTTTTGTATTAGATCTTAAAAAAAATTTAAAAAAGGCAGACAAGAATTTGCGTATACTGCTGTCCGTTGCAATGGCTGCTCAAGGTGAATGATTAGAAATTAAGTAAAAGTAAAATAATAAAGCATTGAAATGAATGTTGTTGTTTCGAGAAATGGATCTGAAAGTAGCGGTAATGGAATGCAGGTGAACGCGAGATCCAAAAGAACTACTGGATGGAACACTCGGCGAATTTAACAGTGGAGGCTATGATGCTCGACTCCAAAGCCTCTGATCTCGACAAAGAAGAGCGTCCTGAAGTAATTTTTTTTCCTTCTTTTAATTATTTACTTCACTCGATGCCATGCTTTTTTTAAAAAAGTTATATGTTAATATGTATATTTGTTATTTGTTTATTTATTTATTTGATCAATGTTCTTTCTTCTTATTATTATTACTGTTAGGAAAAAGAATAATAACGCCCAAAAGAACATCAACACCCATGGTTTGACAACCTGTATTTTAGAAAATGGTCACATCGTGTTCAGAAATGTCACACAAACCCTCGTTTATCTAAAAATGGGGTTGTCTAACTAATCATTTCGAAAATTATGGGGTATTTGTTTTCAGAAATGTCACGCAAACCTATGTTTGTCCAAACATAGAGTCTGTGAAACCATTTCGAAAACTATTTCAGAAATGCTTTTTTTAAAAAAGTTATATGTTAATATGTATATTTGTTATTTGTTTATTTGTTTGTTTATTTATTTATTTGATCAATGTTCTTTATTCTTATTATTATTACTGTTAGGAAAAAGAATAATAACGCCCAAAAGAACATCAACACCCATGGTTTGACAACCTTTATTTAAGAAAATGGTCACATCGTGTTCAGAAATGTCACACAAACCCTCGTTTATCTAAAAATGGGGTTGTCTAACTAATCATTTCGAAAATTATGGGGTATTTGTTTTCAGAAATGTCACGCAAACCTATGTTTGTCCAAACATAGAGTCTGTGAAACCATTTCGAAAACTATGGAGCCCGTGGTGTCATTTATCAGAACCACGAGGTGTCTCTGCCTTTTCCCTTATTATTATTTGACTTATTTTTTATTTTTTTTGCTAGTGGTTGTGTTAATATCATAGTTAGCAACACACAATGTAAGTGTCATTGTAGAATTGTATGCAAATAATAGTGATTTCTATTAATATTTTGTGACATAATCTGTTAGGTCCATTAAGATATTGTACACAATTTTAATCTTCTGCGATGCTTGTTTACTGTAAAACCAAAACTGAGTCATATTTATTGAAGAAAGTTGCTATTATTAATTTTATCTATAAAGCTGATACCAATCTAAAAGTAATTTGTGGAAATGATTTTTCTACTTAGTTTCAGTAGCTGTGCAATAGGTTTATGTGCCGGTCATTTCTTTTAGGATTGTCGATTATCAAAAACTGTTCATTCTCATATTAACATTTTCACAACATTTGCTTGTTTTGGACCTATTTTAGTAGTTGCACTATAAACTTATTCATTTTGGTAGATCCCGAATATATTTAAAATCAATAGACCTTTATATAATTCAATTTTTTCTTTGCTTTTAGGTTGTTATTTGTTGGTGCTGTTTGATCCTGTCTATGATTCTTTTTTTTCCCCTCTCTGATTAAATAGTTTTACATACTCAATTTATACTATTTTCCATATTGTCATACAAATTCTCCTTCTTTGCAAAGTTGAGCAGTATTTTCCTACCATCTTTGTCAATTTCATTTTCATTCAATTTATGGCTGTAGAGGTGCATATATCTTTTATAGAACAAGTAGAACTGCAGAAACTTATTTCATTTTTGGTGCACACAGGTGCTTTCTCTACTTCCACCATATGAAGGAAAAACAGTTCTGGAATTTGGAGCTGGAATCGGTAGATTTACTGGTGAATTAGCTAAGAAGGCTGGTCATGTTATAGCCCTGGACTTTATTGACAGTGTCATCAAGAAGGTTATTCATCTTCTGTACCTTGACAATAATTTTTTAATTATAGAAAGAAAAATTTGTTTCCAATGTCTAGAGCTTGTCTTATTTTTTCTTTCAATTTCCTATTTGCAGAATGAAGAAGTGAATGGGCATTTTGAGAATGTCAAATTCATGTGTGCAGATGTTACATCCCCAGACCTTACTTTCTCTGAGGATTCAGTGGACATGATATTCTCAAATTGGCTGCTGATGTATCTTTCAGACAAAGAGGTCATACTTTATTTCATGACCTGTTATTCCCCTTTATTAACTGTTGGCATTTAGCAAGAATTACTATAAAAAAATTTTGTATCCTAGCTTAGATGGGAATGGGATTTTATGGGTTGTTGATAGTGGGTTTGAGTATATAGCATACATATGAAATAATAAAAAAAGAATAAGATCGTATGCAGCTGGCTTGTTATTAGCGGTGCTCAAGATCCAATAACTTAATAGTTAAATTATTCTTATGGCATAGAAGTTAACCTTTAGCCCTTTCAGCCTTTTGTATAGTAATTCAGAATTTTTCTTTCGGTTGATATTATTCATCCTTTCTTCAGGCCAACTGGTTTTGCATTATCAAGTGGATGATGTAGAAAATGAGTCTAGTGATATGATAGTTACAAGACAGATGTAGCATTTGGAAAGCAAATTGGTATCATCGGGACTAGACGTTTTAAAAAAAATTCTGTGCTACGGTGGTTGTTTTTGTACCATTGGACTAATTTTGTTTTCCTTAATTTCAATGGTTCTTATAATTACTTAATGCAACTATAAGATGTGAAAATTGGAATTTCCTTTATTGATAGTTTGTGACTGGCATGTCTTTATACTTTGGAATCACAAATCAATTCTTTTCCACTTTTTCTTTGGTTTTCTTTCTTTACTTCTGAAGTATCCCCAACATTTCATGAAAACTTAATTTACATGGAATGCAGGTGGAAAAATTGGTAGAAAGGATGGTTAAATGGTTAAAGGTCGGTGGGTACATCTTCTTCAGGGAGTCATGTTTTCATCAATCTGGAGACAGCAAGCGAAAAAACAACCCGACCCACTACCGTGAACCCAGATTTTACACAAAGGTTTTCCATTGAACTTTTTTATGTTCATTCAACATGGTCAACAGGAAGCTAAACTTGTTGGCTGAAAAACTGCTCTGTAGAGATTGTCATCACTGTTAATTTTTTCTGCATGAAATTTCTTAATACTATATCTGCATCTATATATGTCTAATACAATCTCTAATGTTTTGCCTCTTTATATGGCCTTTCCCTCCAGAGATCTGCCTCTTGTAGTTTTAAATTTATAGAAATATTTGTACTGATATCAATTGTTCTCTAGGTCTTTAAAGAATGCCAGATACAAGATGCTTCAGGAAATTCCTTTGAGCTCTCACTGGTTGGTTACAAGTGCATAGGAGCATATGTGAAAAACAAAAAGAACCAAAATCAGGCAATAAATTGAACCTAGTTAACTTTTCAGTTCTTTTTTCTGGTTCTCGTTAAGAATGATTTTTGACAAGTTCTGTATTCAATGTTCGTATAATCCAGATTTGCTGGATCTGGCAAAAGGTCAGTTCTCAAAATGACAGGGGGTTCCAACAGTTCCTGGATAATGTTCAGTATAAACTTAATGGCATTTTACGTTATGAGCGCGTCTTTGGAGAAGGTTTTGTGAGCACAGGAGGAATTGGTATGCCTATTGGACTAAAACGTTATTTAAAATTTCCTGTGCTAAAAAATCGAAATGGGACATGGTAAAAAGATGAAAGCAAATAGTATTTTGTTTTCTCCTGCGAATATGTTGAAATTACTTTCCTAATTGTTTAAAAATGAAATGACTAAATTAGTTGAAATAATTGCAGAAGTTGATTAATATGATTTTTTAAAATTTTTATTTCTGGGATATTATACATATAAATTAACGAAGCTGCTTTCTTTGTTTCTTTCTTTTGTCTTTTTTATTATTTTTGTGGAGAACAGTTATTGCTGCAAATGAGCTGTCAAAATGTTACTTTTTGTTATTATATTTCTTGATTTTCAAGTGCATCACTTTATGAGCAGAGACAACAAAAGAATTTGTGGCAAAGCTGGATCTCAAGCCTGGTCAGAAAGTCCTAGATGTTGGCTGCGGCATCGGTGGAGGGGACTTTTACATGGCTGACAAGTTTGATGTGCACGTTGTTGGAATTGATCTCTCTATAAATATGATTTCTTTTGCTCTTGAAAGAGCTATTGGACTCAAATGTTCAGTCGAATTTGAAGTAGCTGATTGCACCAAGAAAACATATCCTGAAAACTCATTTGATGTGATCTACAGTCGTGACACAATTCTGCATATTCAAGTAAGATATCATCTATTTGCTGCTTAGATAATTCTTTATTTTGGAATGTTGAAGGCTTTAAGAACTTTTTTTCAAACAATTGCAGGTAGAGTTTTATGTAATGCTTTGATCTGTCTTATGAAAAGAGATTTGATAAATAAATCTGTCTGCAACATTTTGTCAGGACAAACCTGCATTGTTCAAATCTTTCTTCAAATGGTTGAAGCCTGGAGGTACAGTTCTTATAAGTGATTACTGCAAAAGTTCTGGAACTCCATCATTAGAATTTTCTGAGTATATCAAGCAGAGAGGATATGATCTCCATGACGTAAAATCATATGGACAGGTCAGCTTGCATTTAAAAGTTTATATTTGCTGTTTTCTCAGTTATATTTTGTTCATTTTTTCTGAAGTGCAATCTCTTTATTTGGTTTTGAACTGCTCACAGATGCTTAAAGATGCTGGTTTTGTTGACATAATTGCTGAGGATCGTACTGAGCAGGTTTGGTTAAATCTGTCTTATTGCATGCATATTTGTCTACTATAAATTGTGCTGGCTTGGCAGTCTAACGAGTACCTTCTTTTTTTTTTCCCCCTCTGGACCCAGTTTATGCAAGTTCTTCAGCGCGAATTAGATGCTATTGAGAAGGACAAGGATGCATTCATCAAAGATTTTTCTGAAGTATTGTGTTTCTTTCATTTAGATTGCATCTCTGATTCTGTTGACTCTTCTTTATTTTCAGTTCTCAAATGTTTTTAATTAATCAATATGCAGGAAGACTACAATGACATTGTTGGTGGATGGAAGGCAAAGCTGATCAGGACTTCAGCTGGTGAGCAGCGATGGGGCCTGTTCTTGGCCAAGAAAAAGTGATATCTGTCTGATTCCTATTATCGGTTTATCTTATGTACCTTTTATATTTTACAAACACGTCATGGTTGTATGTTTCCAGTCGACTGATTGTTTGAACTGAATTTTCCATCCGTAGTTAATTATGTTTGAATAAAACTATCTTTCCTTAGTTTCTTTGGTGTCAACGGATGATGAAAGCCAGAGATTTTGATCTTTGTTGGCATTTGTGTTAACTCTTAGTGTTTCTTTTTCTTCCCCTCAACTTATGTGAAGGGATCTGAAGTTTGAACTTCAGCCTCTTACTAAACACCAAGTGTTTGATAAGTACTTCCAACTTTGGTTCAGAGTTTAAGTTGATTTTACCCAACTTCAAAAGCTTTGATTACTAAATACCCCATCCACTTTTACAGTAGTTGCTGCAAAAGCCACATAACCAATTCAAAAATGGAGCCTAAGATTCATATGTTACCTTTGCTAGTCTCAGTCGTAAACTGCCTGCATCAACAGCCATCAAGCACTTAAATAATTTCCAAAATAGTTAATGATATGCTTGACAAGAGAAGTTCTTGCTGGCAAATTTATAAGAAAAATGCGGGTATGCCTGCTAAATTACCACAATCTAGACATGATTTCTTAGGCCATCAAAATACAACTGAGTCTTGCAATTAAACCTTCAACTCCAAACTGTTCTGTATTTATGTATAAATTAAAAAAAATGCTACAGTTATTTACTCCCGAAACTATGGGACAGTCACTGTGCATGGATATTATACATGTATGGATGGCTACGGCCCCTAAAAATTATACAGACCTTGGTTTACAGTATTAGGAGAAAACCATACATTCTATTTTGATACCAAAACCTTGTATTGTTAATTAATATACAAAGTTTATCGGTTATACATGGACATACAAGTAGAAGAGCAAGGAAAGGAATCACTTCAACATATCTGTCATGTCCTTTTTGGTTCTGACAGCCACCGGAGTCGTGGAAAGATTGTTTTGCAGTTTTTCCTTATCCAGTTCAGGTATCAGCAGTAGACTGCCGTTCTTAGTACATTCTTCGGCCTCTAGGGATTTATCGGGTGAGGAAGATCCGTACATCTGCACCAACAAGCTTCCACCTACCATAAGATATAGTCTACAAGTTTCAGTCTCACATTACTAAACAAAGCTGCGGGAGCATTTTGAAACTAGCAATCTTCCAACTCAATTGCGTTCTCTGTTTTAATTTTCATCTAATACAGTTTGATAACTTGGATAGCATTTGTTCCTTTCAAATTCGTAGCTGTCAAACCTAGTGCTAAGTCGTGATTTTATTTGTAAAATGCAAGTCCATTGCCCTTAACATGTCATGTTTAGAATTAATATTATTGGAGAAAAGCGAAGTGGGCGAAGTGGCAAGATAAAGTATCTACCAAGCACAAGAGCGGCTCCAATCCATCCAGCTGTACCCCATCTTTCACCGAGCAGAAACCATGCAAAACCAGCACCCCATAGTGGCTCCAGCCCGTAGATTACGGCTGTTTCTGTTGCTGAAACATCTCGCATGGCAGCAATCTGTAAGGACAAACAATTTCTATCAGGAAGTTAAATCAAGTACAGTCCCACAAATCCTAGAGAATTGAAAAATGAAAATGCTCTTCCATAGAAATTGTGCATCCAATACCGCATTCAATTCAAGTTGGCCCGTCATTAAAAAATGCAATTTGCCACTTTTGAACAAAGGAGATCCTGAAGTGATTCTTTGACAGAAACATATAGCATGATTTTGCCCCAGCTGAAATGGTGTTACCCCTTAGGCAAAACGACCTATTTTACTGAGGAAAAGTATTGGTATCGAACTGTCAGAAAACAATCAGATAAACGAAGTGGAAGACACCTTCTCGACTGCTCTAAACTACCATAGGATGACTTCTACAAAAGAAGAACCTTGAAAACAGGGAATTCATACTTAAAATGTACAGTGACTTTAAGCAACAAAATAGATTGTCTGAACTTAAATTAGGATTATGATACACTGTATTACCCTTGCAATTCAACAGCAAAACTGGATGATTCTGTGTAATGATTTCAAACTGTTGTTCATAATTGCAAGTGCTGAAAAATACTAATGAGATTGGAAGCAACTAAAAAGAGATGCTGACAGGAAGGTCAACAGAAACCACATAAGCTTCAATTCCAGCAGTTACCAATTCCAAATCTACTTTATTTGGTCAGAATGTACTGTCAAGAATTTAGCTTACCTCTATCCACAGGCATATCGCAGTTGAAAAGATGCCAGTGTAAAGTGCAGGTACCCAAGGAAATGTGACCATCCAGTCCCAAAGAATAGTCCACGTCCACAGTGATTGATCAAAATCTTGGCTGCTGTCAAACCATCCTCCAACCAGAACCCAGATTGTGGACAACAGAGCAACAACACAAACCTAAAAGAAACCACAAAATTATTCAACATGCAAACCTGAAAAATTGAAACATTCAAAATTTCTGCGCATGAAATGAATCATAAGAAAATAGTTGTTTCTCTGAGAGATAAGCAACCTCATAACCAAGAAGTGGTAAGAAGTTCTCCTTCTTTGTGCTTCTTGAAATACGCTCAGTTCGGAGCATGTGAATTCCAAAAAAGATAGCACTCAAAAAGTTCAAAAGATCTCCAACCTGAAAGTGAGAGGCCAGGGTGATATTAAAGAGAGAACTATCCTGTAATTAGCAAGATTATGTTGATATGATGCAATGGAAACAGTTGTGTTCTTTTAAATGAATGATTTCATAATTTCAAAAGTACTAAGATTTAAAAATGCTTACACTTGGAGGAGATCCACTGCATTCCAGCATACCAACACCTAGGGCTGAAATTAAAACTCCAAACCAGGTATGTGCTGGTATAATTGCTCCCAACATGCCATCAAACAATGGCACTACAATTACCTGTGCAAATCAGCAGGAATTTACTGTTAATTATTCCTTTACCATTCTTTGGTTAATGCAATTTTGACCAGCAGAAGACATATTGAGAGCTTACCGTAAACAAAGAAATGAATGATGCACGCCCAGCATCAGATGTCAGTAGCCCTAGTGCCTCAACAAAGTACCCTAAACTGACCCACAATCCCAGCTCTATTCCCGCATTGCGGGTCTTTACATCATCTCGAGCCCAGAACACAAATGGCAAAAGAGGGATGGCTGACATGACAAACCGCACGGCACAAAAGGATGCTGGATGCATAATCTCCTCAGCAGCTTTTAGAACAGGAATATCGCTTGCTGCAAATTTGAATGGATAAAAGCCTGTCAATGTACTAGAACTTGGAATTTTCACAACTAAGCCACAATCAAGAAACAAATTCTTAACGAGTCTTACAAGAATGGGCAACTGTTGACATCTTGACTCACGTTCACAAAATGGGTAGTACAAATACTTCATGACAATATTCCAACAATAAAAGAATCTTTTATTCCTCTAACACTAGTTCTGTTGCTCACAGCATTCATTATTGAAAAACAAATCAAATTTAATCCCCAAATTAGCTTCTATATATAATTTTATCTATAATGCTTCAACCTAGTATGAATAACATATTGCTAATATAAAATGATTATCATTAGTCAAAGGGGAAGCAAGCAACAGAATAACAGGGCTCAATCAAATTCTTAAGGCAAACATACCTTTCTGCGATAAGAGAGAAGTTGATTTTCACAAATTATCATTAAAACAATCTCTAAATTCTCCAAATTAACATATCAAATTTTTCATTTGCATATACAAAGTCAGTTCCTCATAAATTCACCAAACGAAATTATCAAATTGAGTGATACCAATCAAATTGTTAATTAAAAATATGTTCTGAATCGACTATTGAGTTAAGTGAACCATGAAAGGAAGTAGCTAGAAATATCCAATACCATACACAATGGTGATGACATTGAGCAAGAAAATACTCCTGATCTTCTTGGATGCAAACAAAACCCTTTTCCAGAAAGGCCGCTTTGTGATAATCTGAACACTGTTTGATGTTGTTTGAGCATTATCGTTCTTCTTCTCCTTTACATGCGCAATGGCTTCATCGTTGGCTTTTGCTTTAATTACCCACGTGCACTTGTTCTTTATTATGTGTGTCAGATTTGTAAAATGGAGTGTTTTGCTGTGTTGATTGGTTACATTAGAGAAGATGTTAAAGCAGCAGCTTGAAATTGAGCAAATCCAGTCAGTTGTTACAATCTTCCAAGTTGGTTTTGTTGCATAATAATAAGGCATAGCCATGCTTGAATTCAAACTGGCTATTGTCTTTCTGGTTGCCTAACTAAATTCATACATGGCAATGTTCACCAATTAGAAAATAAGTGATATTATTAAGTGATTATATACACAAATAGTGCAGATAGGAAAATTGAGAACCATTAGAAGTGTGAAATGGACAATGACCTTGGTATTTTTGGTATTATGCGAAAAATATTTCACACGTGTGAGTGTTGTGAGGCACAACAAGCAACCAAATGTACAGTCATATAGACACGTGCGTAATGTGAAACAATTGACGTATCAAATCCGTTGAAGCCAGCTTCGGCCCCGCCTTTGAACAAATCCACTTGCTTACGCAATGGCGGGCCCAACGACCTCTTATGCCATTCACGAGACGGAAAACCTTTGAGTGTACGGATTTGATTCTCAGTAATAATTGAATTTCTCCTCTATTTATATGAGTAAAGTTATATATCTTTTTTTTTATGTCATGTGAAGATAAATAGTTAGACTGTACTATAATAGATTTATGATGGTAATTATAACAGATTTTTTATTATAAATATTTGTAAAATTCAAATTGTAAACTAAGTTTATTCTGATTGTGTGTTTATTTACATACAATATAATTTTGTGAACTACGTTTATTTATTGTCTATTCGACATGAAAAGGGAAAAAGAAAGGATTGTTTGATGAATATGGGACAAAGGAAATTGAAACACACGTCTCTTCTCCATATTTTTTACGGGAAATAATTTTGATGTAAATAGATACATTTCAAAACAAAATTGCTAATCTTACAAGTTGTGAGGACCTAGGACCAACACTCAGAGGTGGATTTAGTGTAGGAAGCCCCCGCTGAAAAAAAAAAATCTGTTTCAAAGAAAAATTAATAAATTTTTAAATAATTCTTGTTAAATTATCAAATAGTCCCATTCTTTAAAATTTAAATTATTATTTTAATAATTGTAAAGCAATAATTTGACTTAAAAAACTAAAGCCCACAGCCTAAAATATTTAATTTTACAGCCACATTAGAGAGAATATTTTTAGTAATGAAATTTGTGAAAAATAAACTTTGAAATTAGATGGGAAATGAATGGATGAAAGATAATTTGATTGTTTATGTTGAAAAAAATGTATTTAATAGTATTAATAATGAGTTTTGTTGGGTTTGTGAAAATTTTTCTACTTTTAAATAATTAGTTTCCAACACCGGCAATGATTTCGGTATTGAAAACTAGGGGACTGGTGTTTGGGGTTGGATTTTTCTGAAGAGTCTAAATGTATAGTCGACCCCAATCTACTCTACTCAGAATTCATTGTTGTCGAGCTGACCTTGTAAGTACAACCTGGAGCCTATGTTGGCGACCTGGTTTACAAGTACAACTTGGGGTTTATGTGAATGACCTGGTTTAAGAATACGTCCTTAAGCCTATATGAGCAGTGGGAAAATCATTAGTCCCCTCTGGAAGTGAAACAATCCGACCTCGAAATTTACATGTTCAACCTGAGAATTAGCTTGACATAGAAAGCTATTGATTAAGATAACGTGGCCTAATTTCTAGGAAAGTTGTGTGCCACGATCCATTTAAACCACCTCCAACCGTAACCGCACGGCAACTTTGAAGGAAGTGGGCGAAAGTTAAAGGAGTAACCGTCCACGACCAAGAACCTATTTAAACTGAAGAGCGCAACAGAGAAAGGGGTTAGCAAAATTACTTGACTTTAACTTATCCATAATTCTTCATTCTCATTTTTCTCCTTTCATACATAATTTCTAACTTAAGCATCGGAGGGTCTACGCCGGAACCCCACCGGCGTCTCCTAACCGTGCTTTCTGGTTGGCAGGTATAGAAAGTCGCGGTAGATTTGCATTTGAGCTTGGATTCGCGCTGCAATTCCCCAAAGAAACAAATTTAGTTGTTGAGGTCGTTTTTCGGCATCAACATCTTGCGAAAGGAAGCTTGCTTGAGAGCAGTGACATTATAGAGTCGAAGCGAGGAAGAGTGGAGAACTTACTACCTGTGGTGAACTTAGCTGCTCGGTTTGTGAGCCAGGATACCCTCGAGAATCTTTCTCACTTGTCGGCCGTTCATGCTCTTGAGACACTTGCTCGAAGCCAAGTTGAGGTAGACATAAATTCGCAACCTTAATTTATTTGATATATGTTGATATTTTTTATTTTAACTATCATGCTTTCTTTTTCAGCAATCCTTGATCATGGCTGCACATGTGGAGACGTTTGCTAAGTCATTGAAAGGGCATGCAAAAATAGAAGAACTCGAGCGCACTTTGATGAGAGCTAACCTTACAAACGAAAAGACAACAAGCGAGCGAGATCGGCTCAAGCGGGACCTCAATGCTCGCAATGATGAAAATACTCGCTTGGCAGAAGACTTGGTAGCTGAAAAGAAATCTAATGCGAGCAAAGACTCCAAGATTGCCGACCTTAACTTTGAGTTGGAAAAAGTTAAGTCTGATGTTGATAATCGCATTCGATTAGAGAAAAGGCAACTAAAGGCGGATGTCATTCAGACATGCATTGAATTGTTCCAAGAGAAACACCCAGACATGGACTTTCAATGGATGTTGACTGCTTATTTGAGCAAAGAAAAGGCTAAGAAGAAATCAACGGGCCCGGATCAAGAAGCAAATCAAGTTATTCAGGGTGATGAGATTAGAGTTGAGGGTGAGACATCTTTAACCAGTAGAGTTGTTGAAGACGAGGAGAACGCGTCCTAGGTAGATTTGAAAAGTTGTTATAAGTCTTGCCCTTTTGTAGTGTTGCGAACTTATAACCCTTGTTGAGCTTTTATTTTGTTTTTGTATTTGGATAATCGTACTGTATCCTGAATGTTAATTTTGAACAAAGGTAATGCCGATCACAACAAGACTGAAGATGTTTCGGCTATTTTCGATTGTAACTAGCTTGGAAAGTAGACCTTAAGAAGCTCGAAGATGACCTTATCATAGATTCTTACAAAGTTAAAATGTTGGCCTCAATTGTAGACCTCACAAAGTCTAAATATCGACCTTAATGTAGAGCTCGTAAAGCAGGTACAACGTCAACTTCAACAAATTAAAGTAGAAAAATGCTTAGCTTACGGCTGATCGCAACAAGGCAAGTCGACCTCAATAAATTGAAGAGTAGAAAAGTTAAGCTTTCGGCCAACCTCAACAAGGCAAGCCGACCGCAATAAATTAAAGAGTAGAAAAGTTAAGCTTTACTAACCTCAACAAGGCAAGCCGACCTCAATAATTAAAGAGTAGAAAAGTAAAGCTTTCGGCCGACCTCAACAAGGCAAGCCGACCTCAATAAATTGAAGAGTAGAAAAGTTAAGCTTTCGGTCGACCTCAACAAGGCAAGCCGACCTCAATAAATTAAAGAGCAGAAAAGTTAAGCTTTCGGCCGACCTCAACAAATTGAAGAGTAGAAAAGTTAAGCTTTCGGCCAACCTCAACAAGGCAAGCCGACCGCAATAAATTGAAGAGTAGAAAAGTTAAGCGTTAATACCTCAACAAGGCAAGCCGACCTCAATAAATTAAAGAGCAGAAAAAAGTTAAGCTTTCGGCCGACCTCAACAAATTGAAGAGTAGAAAAGTTAAGCTTTCGGCCAACCTCAACAAGGCAAGCCGACCGCAATAAATTAAAGAGTAGAAAAGTTAAGCTTTTGCCTAACAAGGCAAGCCGACCTCAGTAAATTAAAAAGTAGAAAAGTTAAGCTTTCGGTCGACCTCAATAAATTGAAGAGTAGAAAAGTTAAGCTTTCGGCCGACCTCAACAAGGCAAGCCGACCTCAATAAATTGAAGAGTAGAAAAGTTAAGCTTAAGGCCGACCTCACCAAGGCAAGCCGACCTCAATAAATTAAAGAAGTTAAGCTTTTGGCCGACCTCAACTGCAGACTTTACCAAACTAAAAGTGGATCTCAACCGTAGATTTTACAAAACTAAAATGTCGGTCTCAACCGTAGGCTCACAAAAGTAAAATGTTGACCTAAGTAGAATTATAACAATTTATCAACCTAAGTGAGGCGAGGATGATTGCATGATAATCAATATCTACTTCAATCCCAAATAAGATCGAATGATCGTTTGATCGATTGACTGACCACAACAAGATTATGGTCGACCGCATTAAATTAAAAATTGTAAAGCTTGAATGTTAAATTTTTCAATAAGATTGGATAAAAATTTTTCACGCCGGTCCTCATAACATCCAGAAATGTCGATCTCAATCTCAATAAGATTGGATAAAATTTTTTCACGTTGGATCTCAATAACATCCAGAAATGTCGATCTCAATCTCAATAAGATTGGATAAAATTTTTCACGTTGGACCTCAATGATATCCAAAAATGTCGATCTCAATCTTATTAAGATTGGATAAAATTTTTTCACGTTGGATCTCAATAACACCCAGAAATGTCGATCTCAATCTCAATAAGATTGAATAAAATTTTTCACGTTGGACCTCAATGATATCCAAAAATGTCGATCTCAATCTCAATAAGATTGGATAAAATTTTTCACGTTGGACCTCAATGATATCCAAAAATGTCGATCTCAATCTTATTAAGATTGGATAAAATTTTTTTCACGTTGGATCTCAATAACACCCAGAAATGTCGATCTCAATCTCAATAAGATTGAATAAAATTTTTCACGTTGGACCTCAATGATATCCAAAAATGTCGATCTCAATCTCAATAAGACGGATTACAAATACTTCTGAATAACCTCATTGAAATTAGTATAGCAGAAATTATAGAATTGAACACATGGCAAACTGAAATGACAAAGAAACAAGCTTTCCTAGCATATTTAAAGAAAGCAAACAAGAACATCATAAATAAGATTGACCTACTGATAGTACTTTCGTAGGTGCTCTGCATTCCATGCCTTGCCGACGACCCTGCCATCCGGATAACCTAGCTTATATGCGCCATTACCAAATGAGTGTAGTATTTTGTATGGTCCTTCCCAACTCGGCCCCAAAACTCCATCAGCTGGCTTTTTGGTTGACTGGTTGACCTTGCGGAGCACCAGATCCCCCTCCTGATATTGTCGCAACCGGACATTCTTGTTATAGAACTTAGCCACCTTTTGTTGGTAAATTGCCGCTCGTCCTCTTGCCACCTCTCTTTTCTCATCAAGTAAATCTAAATCCAACAACATCTGCTCTCTGTTTACTGCTTCATCATAATATTTTGTGCGGTGTGTCTCCATGCCAACCTCAGCTGGGATTACCGCCTCATGGCCAAAAGCAAGCGAGAATGGAGTTTCCCCCGTGGAAGTCTTCACGGTCGTTCTATAGGCCCACAACACTCCTGGAAGCTCATCCACCCAAGCTCCCTTTTTCTCACCCAACCTTTTCTTCAACAATTGCTTTATAGTTTTGTTCGCCGCTTCCACTTGTCCGTTCGCCTTCGGATGAGCAGGTGAGCTGAACCGAAGTTCAATGCCGAGCTGACCACAAAACTTCTTGAAATTCTCATTATTGAATTGGGTTCCATTATCGGTGATAATAGCTTGCGGTAGGCCATATCTGCAAATCACATTCCTCCACATGAAATCATTGTGCACTTCTCGGTTATCTTTTGTAATGGTTCTACTTCAATCCACTTAGTAAAATAATCAATGGCTACCACCGCATATTTCATTTGACCTCTTCCGGTCGGCATTGGTCCGATAAGATCCACCCCCCATTGGGCAAATGGCCAAGTGCTCCCCATTGTCATCATGTTTTCTGGTGGTTGTCTTGCAATTGTGGCGAATTCGCATTCATCACATCTTCGAACTAACTCCTGTGTATCATCATGCATGGTCGGCCAAAAATAACCTTGTCTTATTATTTTATGGGCCAATGCCCTACCTCCGCCATGATTTCCACAAATTCCCTCATGTACCTCTCTCATCACATAGTTGGCATCTGCCGAACCCAAACACCGCAGGTAAGGTAAAGTGTAACCTCTCCTATAAAGCACACCCTCGATAATGGAGTATCGTGTTGCACAGCATCGCAGTCTTCTTGCCTCTGCTTTATCTTGAGGTTGTTCTCCAAATTCAATATACCTCATGATAGGCACCATCCAACTCTTCTCATCTTCTACCATGCAAACTTCCATCTCGAGATCAGCTATGCATGGCTTTGAAACTGATTCCAACGGGATTCCTCGTGGGAATTTTGGGCATTCCGTAGCTGCTAGTCTTGCTATATAATCTGCTCGGTAATTCTCTCCCCTCGGAATTTGCTCCATTGTGACTTGATCAAAACTGCCCCATAACTGCAATGCTTTGCTCAAATACTTGGACATGTTCTCACTTTTGGCTTGAAATGTCCCATTCAGGTGATTCACTACTAGTTGCGAGTCACTCTTCACCTTCAAATGCCGAACTCCCAATGCTCTTGCTAATTTTAGACCCGCAATGAGAGCTTCATATTCTGCTTCATTGTTTGTAGGATGGAATTCATACTTGAGAGCATAGCATACTTCTTCTTGGTCGGGCGAAACAAGAACAATTCCCCCGCCTGACCCTTCTGGGTTTGCAGCTCCATCCACATTGAGCTCCCATACATCATTCTTCTTTTCTGCCTCTTTAATCCCCTGCTCGGCATTCATCTCTTTACTATCTTCACTATAATCATTAATGAAGTCAACCAGAGCTTGTGCTTTAATTGCTAACCTCGGTCGGTAACTGATGTCGAACTCACTTAGTTCTACTGACCACTTAACTAGCCTTCCTGAAATGTCTGGTTTGTGCAGAATTTGTCTCAAAGGTTGATTAGTGACGACCACGATCTCATGAGCTTGAAAATATGGCCTCAGCTTTCTTGCGGCTACAACCAAAGCCATTGCCCATTTTTCTGCAATAGGATATCTCACCTCCGCTCCTGTAAGAGATCTGCTCGTGTAGTATATAGGACGTTGGACTCCACCTTCTTCTTTTACCAGGACCGAGCTAGTTGAGTAATTTGAGATCGCCAAGTAGATCAAAAGAACATCACCCACCGATGGCTTAGCCAAAGTTGGTACGTTGGCCAAATACGCCTTTAATTGTTGAAATGCTGTCTCACATTCTTCTGACCACTTCAATCTTTTCCCTTTCTTCATCAATTCAAAAAATGGATGGCATCTATCTGATGATTTCGAAATGAACCTGCTCAGCGCGGCAACTTTCCCAGCTAGGCTTTGAACATCTTTAAGATCCTTCGGTGACCTCATCTTGAGAATGACTTCGACTTTTTCCGGATTTGCTTCTATTCCCCTTTGACTAACCAAGAAGCCCAAAAATTTCCCTGATTCCACTCCAAAGGCACACTTTTCCGGATTCAACTTCATTTGATTCTTTCGTAGCACTTCAAACGTATCACGCAAATGTGCTGTATGTTCGACCACTCAACAGACTTGGTTATCATATCATCTACATATACCTCCATTGTTTTACCAATTAAGGGCTTGAACAGTTTGTTTACCAACCTCTGATAAGTAGCTCCTGCATTTTTTAATCCAAACGGCATCACACGGTAGCAATACAATCCTTGGTGGTCACAAAAGCTGTCTTTTCTTCATCTGCCGTGGACATACGAATCTGGTTGTATCCTGAGAATGCATCCATAAAACTCATCAACCCATGCCCTGCTGTTGAATCTACTAGCTGATCAATCTTCGGGAGAGGGAAACTATCTTTAGGACAGGCTTTGTTGAGGTCGGTAAAGTCCACACACATCCTCCATTTTCCGTTCGCCTTTTTAACCATTACCACATTCGAAACCCATTCTGGATAGTTCACTTCCCTTATAAACCCTGCTTTCAATAATTTATCTACCTCATCATGTATGGCATCATACCTTTCCTGGTTGAACACTCTTCTTTTCTGTTTGACAGGCTTATGTCTTTTATCTATAGCCAACCGGTGACACATAATTCGTGGGTCTATTCCTGGCATATCTTCATGGCTCCAAGCAAATATGTCATTATACTCCACCAATAAATTCTGAAGCTCATTGGAAATGTTATCTGTCATCCTTGTTCCCACCCTTACTACTCTGCTCGGATCATCCTCGTTTATTGGCACTTGTTTCATTTCTTCATTAGGTCGCTGTTGGCACAACCTATCCTCAGCTCGTGGATCGATACTTGTGATTTGCATAGATTCTCTCGCAGCTGTTGTATAACAACTTCGAGCCACTTGTTGCTGTCCTCTCATCACTCCAACCCCACCTTGGACTCTAAACTTCACACATTGCATGTGGGTTGAGCTCACTGCTTCTGCTACTCTGTTGAACGGTCTGCCCAAAATTACTTGATATGAGCTGGGCTCATCAACTACCACCCATGTCACCATCACTGTCTTTTGTAGTGGGCTGGACCCTATTGTCAGTGGCAAGTCAATCAAACCAAGGGGAATCAACTCAGCTCCGCCAAACCCTTTTAGTGATGTTCTGACCGGATCAAGCCTGAGGTCTCCTATTTGTAGATCATCCAGAGTTTGCTTAAACAAAATGTCGACCGAGCTTCCTCCGTCTACAAGAGCCCGGTTCAACTCCTGCCCCGCCAAGACAACCTTCACTACAAGCGCATCCTCATGCGGATGTGCGACCGCTTCCTCATCCTCATCCGTGAACATGATCGGCACCCTTTGAATCCGCTGCTTCTTTGGTGTCGGAACATTAAAATTCACCTCGTAACTTTTCAATGAATATCTGCTATAATTTCTCCTCGAGCGGTTTGAATTTCCCGCTAGGGTCGGCCCACCCATAATCATCATCGCTACATTATCTCTGATATCTCCTCTTCTCCCACCTCTTCCTTGAACATCCACATACTCCTTCAGATATTGATTTTGCACTAGCCATTCAATCTGTTCTTTCAAGTCTATGCAATCTGTGGTTCCATGTCCGGTCACCTTGTGAAACTCGCAATACTTGTGGTGAGCACTTCCACCTGCACCCTACACCGGTTTTGGCGGTGTTAGTAACCCCTTATCTTTTATTGCAGCATATATTTCTGCTCTGCTCGTGTTCAGTGGTGTGTATCTTCCACTCTGTTCTAATAAGTTCACCCCGTGGTCAGATCTCGATCCTCTCCGGTTTATAGGTGGTGGGAACCTATTGTACCCTCCTACTCGGTTCTCTCGTTGGCTCCTCCCATAATTATTTCCTCCCTCTCGGCCCCTTCCTACTAATGAGATTTCTCTTCTTTCACGATTTCCTTCCCAATCTCGACCCCACCTTTCCGGTTGCCTGTAATTGAACAACTTTCTGTTGTAATGACGCCTATCATCTGTGTTCACCCTCGAGCTGTACTCAAAATTATCTCCTCTCCTTCTCAGGTCTCCCCTTCTCACCGGACCCCCCGTCTGCATTTCCATTCTCCTCTTTTCCTCCTCTGCATCTTCAGTTTTCATATCCAATTTTGCACAGTCGTATGCTTGACAAAGATATGTCGTTATCCCCTTGCTGTATAAGCTATTCCACAATCGATTGATTCTCAACCCTTTCTTCAACCCCTCTAGAGCATCCGGATGATCAAAGGCCCCTAGATCGGTAACCTCCTTATGATACCTGGTCACAAAGTTCCTCAGACTTTCAAATTCTCCACCGGGCCAATTTTTTCAATCTGCTCGTATCTTGCTCTGCATATGCATGAACCTCTAAACGCACAAATAAAAGCTCACATAACTCCTTGAAATTTCGATGCTTCCTTCTTTAATCTCCTATACCACTCCGTGCTTGTCCTTCTAAAGTTAAGGGAAAAACACGACACCTTTGAAAATCATTCAAGCCTTGAATCCCGGTCATCTCATTAAACTTCTCCACGTGATGATTCGGGTCGGTTTTTCCTTCATATACCAAGGCTGGAACCACATACTTAGGTGGCAAAGTTACCGCCATCACTTCAGGTACCAAGGGGGACTCGTCATCAAGTAACAACCTTCCTACCACTTTCTTACCCTCTGTTTTTGCCTCTAATGCCTCCAAAGTTCTTTGAAATTGTAGCATTCGCTGCTCAAGCTCATTCGCCCGTTGGGGGTCTCTCAGCTCTTCCATCTCCCTTTCTTGATTCAAGTCATTAATTCTCCCCCTCAGCTCATTCACTTGTTCTCCGGCTCTTCTATTCTCTTGTCGTACCCCAACTTGTGGTAGGCCCATTCCGCTCTGCTGCTCACCACCAAGCTCTTCCCTCTCTCGTGCTCCACTACTCTCTGGATCACTAGCTCGAACTTGAGCCCCCCTGACCTGGGCATCAACCAGCCCCCTAATCATCTGCTCAAATCTTGCCATTTGCCTCTCGATCCCTTCTCTCCACCTCTTATCTGTCGTGGCATTCATTTCTTCCGCCAATTGACGCAAGGTCTGCCCATCTCCGTCATTATCATCCATCGCCATTTCGTGACCCCGATTGCCTCTTCCTTTTAAAACTTGCAATGTATGGCTTTTCGCACTGTTCCCCACAGACGGCGCCAAGATGTTGATGCCGAAAAACGACCTCAACAACTAAATTTGTTTCTTTGGGGAATTGCAGCGCGAATCCAAGCTCAAATGCAAATCTACCGCGACACAAATTCACACTCAGTTCTTGCTTTTAGTTCTAACTACTCTACACGTTTACCCATTTTATCCATTTTATTACTTATTCAACTTTTTCTTTTTATCTTCTTTAGTTAAACAATTAACTTTACAATGAAATAAACGACTTGCATATTCATTACTTTCTATCATTATATTGCCTAATTATTTTTATTCAAGTTTCCAACACCGATCCTACCTTCTCGATATTGAAAACTGGGGGACTGGTGTTGGGTTTGTGAAAATTTTTCTACTTTTAAATAATTAGTTTTCAACACCGATCCTACCTTCTCGATATTGAAAACTGGGGGTGTGTTGGGTTTGTGAAAATTTTTCTACTTTTAAATAATTAGTTTCCAACACCGGAATGATTTCGGTATTGAAAACTAGGGGACCGTGTTTTGGGTTGGATTTTTCTCAAGAGTCTAAATGTATAGTCGACCCCAATCTACTCTACTCGGAATTCATTGTTGTCGGTGACCTTGTAAGTACAACCCGAGCCTATGTTGGCGACCTGGTTTACAAGTACAACTTGGGGTTTATGTGAATGACCTGGTTTAAGAATACGTCCTTAAGCCTATATGAACGACTGGGAAAATCATTAGTCCCCTGGAAGTGAAACAATCCGACCTCGAAATTTACATGTTCAACCTGAGAATTAGCTTGACATAGAAAGCTATTGATTAAGATAACGTGGCCTAATTTCTAGGAAAGTTGTGTCCACGATCCATTTAAACCACCTCCAATCGGTAACCGCACGCAACCGCCTTTGAAGGAAGTGGGCGAAAGTTAAGGGAGTAACCGTCCACGACCAAGAACCTATTTAAATCAAGAAGCGCGAAGAGAAAGGGGTTAGCAAAATTACTTGACTTTAACTTATCCATAATTCTTCATTCTCATTTTTCTCCTTTCATACATAATTTCTAACTTAAGCATCGGAGGGTCTACGCCGGAACCCCACCGGCGTCTCCTAACCGTGCTTTCTGGTTGGCAGGTATAGAAAGTCGCGGTAGATTTGCATTTGAGCTTGGATTCGCGCTGCAATTCCCCAAAGAAACAAATTTAGTTGTTGAGGTCGTTTTTCGGCATCAACAAGTTTATTGCACAACGTTTTCAGAATATGAAATCGTGTAGAGAATAATTGTAAATGTGTTACCAAAAATTTTATATATTTAAATTTTAGTTTTTATATTTTACTGATATTTAGATCCGCCTCTGCCTACAGTGTGTCTTGTGTATTATTTATTGAGTTAATTTATGAAGAATTCGGGAATAAGGATTTTCCGTATATTACATGATTCGTTTAAGGAGGCACATGACATAGATGAATGAACGAGATCTAAAAAGAAAATCTAATCTCTCATCGTGCTTGAATCTATGAGCTCGAAAAAGGTTTTACTCAATTAATTCCTTGTTGCAGATGGTAAAAGTCAAAAACTCCTTGACACATCAAACTAGCTAGCACACTTTTGAAATAGAAGAGGCGTTTTGATTTTCGATTCAGGTTGCAGCCTGTTCGGATTGAAAAATTCAATCAAAACAAGTTACAACTTGTAAACCAAATAAAAAAAAAATTATTTCGGTTTGATTGAATTTGGATTATAAATTCGAGTTCAATTTAACTAATAAACCTTAATCTTGCAAATTCATTTTCTCAAATTCCATAAAAAAAATTATTAATTAACCCAAAAAAATTATTCTTCTCAAATCCCATCCAAAAACTAACTAATGAACAACTAAGAATATTTAACAATTGACATGAAAAATTAACTAAATAATTAAACAAAAACTAACTAAAATTAAAACTGCGGATCACAACGACGATGGCTTCAAGGTCGATGGTAGAGAGACATGCCACGGCTTGGATTTGGGGAAGCCAAATTGGATTCGTAAGGAGAATATGCAAGAGGACAAAGAAGAAAAAATTATGTGTTTGGGTTCAATTGGGATTGAATTTGTTTAATTATTATTGTCTCTCATTTGGAAGCTATGAATTCAAGATTAGACAATAAACGAATTGAGTGTTAACAAGGATTTGGCAGAAAAAGTTGAAGGATTTGGTAGCAGCAGAAGGATGTGGGCACATTTGGCAGCGGCTGCAATTGTGCGTATTTTTTTGTGTGCGACTATGTGCGACCAGGGTTAGATAATTAACGGATTTTTAATTTTTTTTTTAACCTGCTGGGGTTGGTTTTCTAGTGCGAGTTAAACCCTGTCAAAAATACAATCCGATCAACTTTGAAATTTAAGAATGAATAGCTTTTAATGTTGTGTTTGATGGAGTAAGAGTCAAAAATATAAATTCTTCTTACTCCATTGTTTATTTACACATTTTAAAAGAGAATTGAAAATATTATTTTTTTGGATCCCACTCATTTTTAGAGTGGGGAGTAGGACTTCCGTGGAGGATCCACTCCCACCTCTTTTTTTTTATCATCTTTTTATTAAATTTAATATAATTATATTTAATAAAATAAAATAAATAATATTATATTTATTTAAATAATATTATTATATTTAATTAAATAATAATTTACATTGATTTTAAGTTAAAATTACTTTAAATAATAGTATTATATTAATAAAGAATTAATAATATTACTATATACTATCTTTATTTGAAAATATAATATTATTATCTTTATTTAAAAATAATAGTATAATATTTATTTAATATTAATAATTATTAATAATAAATAGTTTATTCTAAGAAAATATTAATTTTGTACTAAATAATAATAATATTTTATTATTTTATATAACAATAAATTTAATATAATTATTTTAAATTTAAATAATATTATATTTATTTAATATAATTATATTAAATAAATTTAATATAATTATATAAAATAAAATAAAATAATGTTTTGTTTTATATTTACCCTAAATAATATTATATTTATTTAAAAATAATAGTATTATATTTATTTAATATTAATAATTAATAATAATAAATAGTTTATTCTAAGAAAATATTAATTTTGTACTATGTTAATAGTAAAAAAGTTTCATTTATATTTCCCTTATCAATAATTTTTAATTTAAATAATTAAAATTAAAATTAATAAAAAAATTGTGATGTACATAATTAAGAATATTAATAATTATTATAAATTTAAAAATATAATAAAATAAATGTTTGTTCATCAAATATATTTTTTATTAACTTTGTAATTAAAAACTACAATTCTTTAAATAAGGTTAAAATTGTAATTTGAAACTATTTACTCCCAATCTTAGAGAAAGTAAACACAAATTGGATTCTGATCCCCACTCCACTGTAAGTAAACAACCTACTTCCACTCTCACTCCACACTTTCAATTCTAGGACTCCAACTCTTCAATATTCTCACTCCAATTCAAATTGTAAACGCTACCTTAAGATCAACCGGAACCGAACCAAAATCAAAATTTACCCAACGCCCATTCTTATTTTGATAACCCACAATTTGTATTCATATTATCATTTTCTATTTTTTGGCAATAGACCATTATTAATGCGGAGTACTTAATTTTGCTTGAATAAATCAATGTAGCTAGGCAGATGAAAAAAAAAAAAAATTCCCCTACATTGATTGATATTACGGGGAACAGAAACAAAAGTTACCAAACAAATTAAGGGTGCATATATGCCTCGGTTAGGCAGTAGCACACAAGATATAAATCATTCCTGTTACTCTCAACTGTCGGAGGTGGGTACATCATCGTCTTCATATTCAACATCTTCATCAATAGTGGCATCTTGATATTGCTGATACTCAGCTACAAGATCATTCATGTTACTCTCAGCTTCAGTGAACTCCATCTTATCCATTCCTTCACCAGTATACCAATGCAAGAAAGCCTTTCTCCGAAACATGGCAGTGAACTGCTCACTTAATCGCCGAAACATTTCCTGAATAGAGGCCGAATTCCCCACGAATGTGGATGCCATTGAAAGCCCTCTTGGTGGGATGTCACAAACGCTTGATTTCACATTGTTTGGTATCCACTCAACAAAGTAGGAAGAGTTCTTGTTCTGCACATTGATCATTTGTTCATCAACTTCTTTAGTGCTCATTTTCCCTCTAAACATAGCTGATGCTGTGAGGTAACGTCCATTGCGTGGATCAGCTGCACACATCATGTTCTTGGCATCCCACATTTGCTGTGTGAGTTCAGGGGCAGACAGTGACTGGTATTGCTGTGATCCTCTAGATGTCAGTGGAGCAAAACCCACCATGACGAAATGAAGCCTTGGAAATGGGAACAAATTCACTGCTAGCTTTCTAAGGTCTGAGTTAGCTGACCAGGAAATCGCAAGCAACATGTTACACCACTCATAGTTCCTGAAATCAGATGATTCAAGTCCCCAACTGCATGCACCAATTTCACAAAACAACAGCTTCATTAATCCCAATTTTTGTTCAACAATATGTTATTTAAATTAATTCATGGATAAATGCTGCTCTAATTTGAGCCAATTACTCATTTTGTGCTTTCGGTATGATTATAATATAAAATTTTATATATAAATTAAATTTCTAACAAGCAGATGTAGCAACTGAAATAGAAAATAATGATGTAAGTTTTAATAGACTGACAGACAGATAAACAAACCTTTTGGATAATTTTTGAAGATATAGAGTAATTGATTCAAATTACAGGAACTAAATCAGTAGTTCCCCTTACTTTAATATATGGACGCTTTACTTACAGCTGGGGGTGGTGAGCTTGAGGGTCCTTAAGCAAATATCATAGAGAGCCTCGTTGTCGAGGACCATGCATTCATCAGCATTCTCAACCAATTGATGAACAGAAGGGCAGCATTGTAAGGCTCTACAACTGTGTCTGATACTTTTGGCGATGGAAACACTGAGAATGTAAGCATCATTCTGTCTGGATATTCTTCTCTTATCTTGGATATCAGCAAAGTTCCCGTTCCAGATCCTGTTCCTCCTCCTAGTGAATGACACACTTGGAATCCTACGTACATATATGCATGCATTCATTTTACATCTATAATCTCACCCAATAATAATAGCAACAATTAGGACTTATTGCATCTGTAACATAGCAGTTTTAATGTTTATACTTTAGTATTGAAGGATATATACGACTTTTTAACTAACACTGAAGTCAAGATTTTTTTTTCTAGGTCGAGCCGAAGTTATTTTTATTCAAGTTATTATTTAGTATAGATTACTTATCTAGAAAATAAAATTTGAACCTCAACTATTTAGAAGATCACTTCTATAAAAAAGAAACATGAGGCGTATCTTGAACCTCTGCTCGCAGTTGTTAACACTCGATAGAGAGATTTATGTAAGAAAAAATAACAAAATTTCTCTTAAATGAAAAATATTAAAACTGATTATAATATTAAATTGAAATTGAAATTAAGATGATCATCGTAATGTGAACTTAAATTATCGTCAATTTCAAGAAAAATATATATATATACACACACACACACACATAGAGAAGCTAAGGTAGCATTTTTTTTTTTGAAATTAAGACGATCATCATAATGTGAATTTAAATTATTTCAAGAAGAAAAAAAATATATAAATATATATACATAGAGAAGCTAAGGTAGCAATTTTTTTTTTTTTTAATTTGAAATCTGAATGAGTTTAAATTTGACTGAAGTCTAAATAGGCCTGAATACATATACCTGAATGACATGTTTGTTTTTACCTTTTCAATATCTGAATATAAGTCAAGTTGTTTGTTCTTCAAAAAGAAAATATTTGAAATATATATGATATTTTGACATATATGACAAATATTAACAATACTTATTGTATGGGGGAATAAATACAAGAATTAAGGCCAAGCACCACGCGTTGATAAAGGGACTTTAATGGCTGAAAGTTAACCTCTTGTGGTACCCAACCTGCACCAAGAACACCCTCCAGGTAGGCTGATACACGGGGTACGCCCTTGCAGAATCAAAGAACTGACAAAAGTACCCAAAAACGGCCATCACGTGCGCTCAAAAGGAATATTTGATCTGATGGAATCAAATCATAGAAAAAGATAGACAACCAGCTCTAAAAATTAGCAAAAATCAGAAGCAACCCCCAAAGGATAGTGGTCCTTAGCTGCCATAATCGTCACTGTGTAGACATTTTCTGTAAAAAGAACCTTGAACCACTTGCAGCGTACGCCACGTGCACTAAATGACTACACTTGTTTAAAACCACCTTCTTGCTCTCCAAGCATATTCCAAATGGCTAGAAAACCGTCATAAAAATAAAAGGACGTGAAAAATCTCAACAAGGGCAATAAAAATCCCCAACATAGACGTGCCACATGGTAAGGTACCCATGCTGTCTTATTTAAAGAACAAAAAAGTTTAATATCTCTCTCATGACATCATACACTCATACTTTCTAAATTTTATCACCAACACATACAAAACCGGGGGCAGAGGTCTTCTTCAACCTCTAGCCACCACTTTTTTAGAGGACTTGCAAGCTCTTACCACCTAAAAAGCCCAAGTAGCTGACTTGAGCATCGAAGTATGGTCGCCTCTAACCTCATTTCCTTGTTTTGTAGATTGGGAGGCATCTCTTCAAGATTTTGAACTCTCATCCAACCCTCTAGTTACTACCATCCAAATCTTCCTCTTCATTAGCTCCTTTGCTATAGTCCAAATTAGCCTACACACCACAACTCAATGAGGTACCTCAAACCTCTCAAAACAAATTTATTGTTTTGGTGAGATTTTACCCATTTGTCCTTTAACCAAAAATCCATTGAAAACATTTATATTTATTGGTTAAACACATGACCAGTTATAAATAAATTATTTGATTAGTAAAAAAAATTCATAATGTTTACCTTAACAAAGCATGAAAAATAAAATATATATCTAACACGTGTTTTTTTAATTAATTGATGATATTTATAATGTTATTTTTGGTATATTATGTTGATATTTTTTTCTTGTTAACTACATAAGTCAATCAAGAATTGTTTAATCATTTGAATTTAAATTAATGTATTAAATAAAATTCAAAACCTATTATGAACATAGTAAATATAAATATGAAGAGATGGATCTATTATAAAACACACTCATCTAAAGTTCTATTATGTTTAAAATTCTCATTCACAAAAAAAATAATAATAGTAGTTGAATAAAAGTACATAATAAAAGAAGATGATAAATAAAAAAATAATAAAAAGATAATTTATATAGCAGAAAAAAATTTATTTAATAGGTATATAAATGAGAGAGAATATTAAAATTCCATTCATATTAGTGGTGTTTAAAATCCAATATGATCCACTCAATCTGTTTGATCTGCAAAAATTGGATTCGCAAAAATCTAACATATGGATTAATGGATTGAATTGAATTAAAAATTTGAAAATCCATAGTTAGTGGATTTGATATGGATTTAGTTTTATAAATAAGTAAAAACTGCGAATCTGTAAAAAAAATTAATTAAAAAAATAAAACTTATAAATGTGGCATTACTACTTACTAATAAACAAAAAATTTAAAACATAGTTACATTAACTTCATATTATATCTTATTTTATAATGATGTAAAATAAAAAATAATTAAATATTTAAATAATTGAATAAATAAATATAGATTTCTAAAAAGTAAAAATTCTAAAGAAATGAGGAAAAAAAGAAGAAAAATACACCCTTAGCCACTTAGCACATAATACCAAACCTCTACACCACCGCATGCACAAGACCTCACCACTTGAGGTAATTAAACTTAATTTCTTACTTTCTTTTCAAGCTCTTTAAGTTTCTTAATTTCTTTCTATTACATCTAAGCTCTCACGTTTCAACTTTTATATAGATTTAAATTCATAATTTTAGTTAATTTCATGTATTAATCTAAACAAATAAGTTTTTTTTTTCTTTTCAGTGTGTTTTATTTGAAATTTGAATGTATTATTCTACCTTTATTCAAACAATTATTTTATTTAAATCTTATTCAATTTTGAATTTCATTGAAAGTAAAATTATTTTTATATTAGATTTTTTATTTAATTAGTTCATAGATTAGACATAATTAAAAAAAATTTAATCCACAAATCAATCCGTAAAACGGTGAATTAATATGGATTGGGTCAAATCCGCATCCGATTCACAGATAAATGGATTGGATTTGAATTGAGTTTCACAAATCTGTGAATTGGATTAGATTGAAAATTTATAATCCAAAAATCGTGGATCGGATACGGATTGATGTCCAATCCGCAAAATTCAATCTGCGAACACCACTAATTTAGATGTTTTACAATTTAGATAAAAGTCAAAATATTTAACTTTTTTCATTCAGACCTAAACATATTATAATTAGATATAAGTGATAAAAAAATAAACAAAACAAAAAAATGTAAATATCTTAAGGTAATTAAGATTCATACTTTAGACAAAAATCAAACAACCCCTAAGATATAGAAAAAAATTGACGTTGAAATGGACAAATTAAATAATATAAATAATATTACTAATAATTAAAAAGAAATTTGTAATCTAACCAAAATGACCTGTATAAAATTTATCCAAAACAAATATAAAACCCTTCCAATCTTTTCACAAAATGGCAATGAAGTTATAATTATAAAAGAACCCAAAAATTGTAATAATTTTTAGGGGTGTACGCGGATCAGATTTTACGGATCGGACATCAATCCATATCCGATCCACGATTTTACGGATTCTAAATTTTCAATCCAATCCAATCCATGGATTGGTTAACTTCAATTCAAATCCAATCCATAAGTCTGCGGATCAGATACAGATTTAATCAAATCCATATTCGATCAATAGTTTTACAGATTGGTTTGCGGATTAAAATTTTTTTATTTTGTTTGATCCTCAAACTAATAAAATAGAAAAAAATCTAATATAAAAATAATTTTACCACCAATCAAATTCAAAATTAAATAAGACTTAAATAAATTAGTTATTTAAACAAAGCCAAAATAACACATTTAAATTTTAAAAATACAACACACCTCGAAACTAATTGTTCAAATAAATTTCGAATAATACATTCAAAGTTTCAAAATATAGTTAATGTATTTAAAGTTATTCAAACAAAGTTACAATACATCAAAATTAATTGTTCAAATAAAGTTACAATAATACATTTAAAGTTACAAATTATGATACTCTGAAAAGAAAAATGTTCACTACTAAAGAAATAATAAGCAAGATAATTGCAAAAGAAATATGTTATTGCTCACACACTTTTGTAATGATTACAATTCTAATTTATATACAAAGAGAAGGTATCAACTAGGAAAGGACATAATCACGTTAGTTTAGGAACCGTATATTAAATTGATTAAATTATGGGATATTGTGACCGTTTAAGAGCTTGTCAAGGAGTCCTTGATATAAGCAACTCTGATAAGATGATTTTGCTGATTGAAGATATGATTTATAATTTGTTGGCTGATCTTTTGGCATTAACGAAGGAATCTTATCAGCCCCCCTCAAGTTTGGAACGTCCATGGGATGGACTCCTAACTTGTTGCGGCATTTTTGGAATTGGTATTTGCCTTATGGTTTTGTGAAGACATCCGCAATTTGCCGTGATGAAGGTACATGCCTTGTGAAGATAGATCCTTGCGCGACCTTTTCTCGAACAAAGTGGAAGTCAAGCTCAATATGTTTTGCCCTCACTTGAAAGACCGGTTTTTTGGTCATGTAGAGACCACTCATATTGTCGCACAATAGAAGTGTTTTCTTGTTCATTGTGAGACCAATTTCGCGAAGAAGAAATTGAATCCATGTAATCTCAGCTGCAGTAGTGGCCATTGATCTATATTCTGCTTCGGCACTTGATCTTGCTACGGTGGTTTGCTTCTTGAGCTCTAAGAAATGCAATTTGCTCCTAAGTAGACACAATAGCTTGTGGTGCTTCGTCCGGTCTCAGGACAACCTGCCCAAGCAGAGTCAGAAAAGGAGTATAGTGTTAATAAACTTTGAGACAAAAAAACGAATGCCATAGTTTAATGATCCTTTGAGATATCGAAGGATCCTTTTTACGGCTTTGAGATCTGCCTTGGTTGGATCATTGAAGCGCTGACATACTTTATTTACAGCATATGTTATATCCGGCCTTGTAAAGGTCAAATATTGTAAGCTACCAACTAGGCCTCGATATTCTGTAGCATTCACAGGATCATTATTCTCAAGATTTGTAGTTGTTTTTATAGCCATGGGTGTTGTTTTGACAGTAAATCTTGTGTATACTTAGTTTGAGATAAAAATACCCTATTTTGAAAATATTTGATTTCTATCTCAAGAAAATACCGAAGTGTCCCAAGGTCTTTCAGTGTAAGATTTGTACTTAATGTTGAGATGATCGATTGAATAACAGAAGAGTTATTTTTGGTTATTATAACATCATCTACATATTCCAAAAGCAAAATGAGTACTCCCTTGTCCTGTAAAATAAACAAAGATAAATCAATTTTACTATTAACAAAGCCTAGTTTAAATAATGCTTTAGAAAGATATTCAAACCAGGTGCGTGGAGCTTGCTTGAGCCCATAAATAGACTTGTTTAGTTTACAGACAAATAATGGAAGATTAGGATTTTTGAAACCTGGGGGCTGCTCTATATACACTGTTTCTTTTAATTTGCCATAAAGAAAAACATTCTTGACGTCTAATTGCTTCATTGGCCATTTTGTACTCACTGGAATTGCCATAACCAATCGAATAGTGGTTGGTTTTACGACGGGACTGAAAGTCTCATCAAAGTCCACTCCTGAGATTTGTGTGAATCCCTTGGCAACGAGACGTGCCTTGTATCTATCAATCGTCCCATCTTCTTTGTATTTGATAAGGTAAAACCATTTTGATCCTATTACATTATTGTTGATAGGACAAGGAACAAGATGCCAAGTATTATTGTCATGCAAATCCTTAATTTCTTCTTCCACTGCCGTAACCCATATGGGATTCTTGAGAGCAGATTTTAAAGTTTTTGGCTCAGTTGGTTGATCTTGAGAGGCTTGTAACGCTAGGTTAGGATTGTTTTTGGCTTTTTGTTGGGTTATCATGGAATGAGTATTTTGAGATGATGATGGATTTGTTTGTAATTGTTGTGGTCCCATGAGATCAACGGCTGGATTACCTGATATGTCAGATAAGGTAGTTGGTTGATTTTTAGTGTAACTCGAAAAATCAACTAATAACTTTCCAGAGATATCAGGATAATTTTTCTAATTTTTTGGAAATGGATCCTCGGTCTGGGTTTTATATGAGCTGGTCAAATCAGTTGATGAGGAGTTCTCGGATTGAATTTTATCTAAGTTGGTCACTTTGTTAGATGAAGTGGCAGTCTTGCTGTAGTTTTGCTCTTCTGAAAATGATTCATTTAATGAGGCATTCAAGTTGTTGTTGCTTTGTTCTTTTGCAACAATAGTATCTTTTTGTTTTTCCTATAATGTAACTTGTGTGGGAATAACGTGGCTGTCATAGTTGGACAAAGGAGTTTGCATTTGAGTGGGCGTCATGTGGTCTTTATGAAAAAAAGGAAGTGGCTTTTGACTAAGAGTAGAATTTTCAACATCGTGGGTTTCAATTGAGTTAGGACAATTTAGCTATTCATCACAAAAGGAAATGTTGTAAGTTGACTTGGTTCCTGCATGCATTCAACAAACTTATTTTTGTTAGAAAACGAAAAAATCGTTTCATAAAAATGACATGCCGAGAAATATAGACTCTTTTAGTTATGGGATTTAAGCATCTATACCCTTTATGTAAGGAATTATAACCTATAAAAACACATGGGAAAGTTTTTCCATCAAATTTTGTCTTGTTATAGTTCCTTAAATAAGGAAAACATCTGCACCCAATAACTTTAATTCCAGCATAATCATGAGTCATTTTAAAGAGTTTTTCATATGGACTTTTCATTCCAAGTGTAGATAATGGAATCCTATTTATCAAATAAATTGCAGCTAAAAAAAATATCTGCCCAAAGTTTGAGAGGAAGTGAGGCGTGAGGCATGAAACATGAGAGTTAAGGCTGTTTCGGCAATATGCCTATGTTTTCTCTCAGCAACTCCATTCTACTTTGGAGTGTATAGGCATTATATTTGTCGTATGATGCCACAATCATCAAGATGCTTTATAAAAGCATTAGAAGAAAATTCTCCCCCTCCATCGCATTGAAACACTTTAATCTTTCTTTCAAATTGTGTTTCCACCTGTTTTTCAAATCGTATAAAACAATCAAAGAAGTCAGCTTTTCGTTGTAGTGGAAATAGCCAAGAAAATCTTGTATGGTCATCTATAAATAATGTATAAAATCTAAAATTTTGATTAGAGTTAATTGGAGCTGGACCCCATAGATCACATTGTATCTTATGCAAAGGAAAAAACCGAGATTTTATTAGAAGGAGAAAAAGAAATTTTACAACTCTTTCCTAATTGACAAGATACACAAATTTTGGGTATTGATTAGTGTTAAAAATTGTTTAATTATCAAGCAGTAATAATGTTATTTTGTGTTTAATTTATAATTTATATTTGTATTTATGTAATATATTAGAAATTATTAATTATGTTTTAAATATATCTAATTTTGTGGTTTATTAGGAAAAATATTAATTTCACGAAAATTGAGGCTCCAAACAGTTAAACCGAGGTCAAATTTGGATTTTGGAGGTCCGAAAACTTTAAGATCAGTCAAGATCGGCTAAAAATCGGGCTTGTGTAAAAAGAGTTGACTTTTCCTGTTGACTGAGCTCTGATTGGATGTTGAAATGAGCTTACAGTAGACATGAGTGCATGGGATAGCTGGTAATTTTGACTGAATGTCAACCATTCATGTTTCAATGGCCATGATTGTGCCACGTGGCAGTAGTTGGTGAAGCAAGTTGCAGGATTACAGGATCCGAATCTTTGTATTTGGGTCGACTCAATCCACCCATTAACCCGCCAAATCTCAACCATTCTTTGGCCAAATTGGACGAGTCAAATGATGTCATGTGTAATGTTGATTTTTTAAGTTTGACCAACCATTGGATCTTGATCTAAAGGTTGTGAGGAGCACATGCATTAGGTTATAATGGACCGCAATGCACTGGATTATGAATTTATTTTTCTATAAATAGAGCCTCATTTTTATGTTTTTAATATTTCTCTACAACTCTCTTCTTCTTAAATTCTCTCCGTCTCTCTGTAATCTTGATTCTAAGGTGTGTTTTTAATATTTTGTATAATTATTTTTATAAATAAAATTAGTTTTATTTTTAATTTTAGTTGTTTTTATTACTTTTAATTATAAGTAATTTAATTTTATATTTCTTTTTATTTCAATTATAATTAACTAAATAATATTAGTTAGGGGAAGGTGAAACTCTTAGGAAATAAATATGATTTAATCAAATTCTATTTTTAATTTTATAAATTAAATTATTTTTTATTTTATTTTATACATATTTTACATTTTTTAAATTTTAATTTATTGTAGACAAATAAATGAATTTGGCACAATAAATTCTTAATATCTTAATATAAGATATGGTAAAATGGTATTTTGACTTATTGTAGACAAATCAAATTTTGGCACAATAAATACTTAATCCATCATAAAATTAAAGGGAAAATAATAATAATTTATATAATTAATCTTTTGGGAAATAAATCTAAAAAAAAGGCAAAAAGAATTTATTAAGTTTTATTTACTACTAAGAGTAGATCCATAACCCTAACTAGTTCAACTTCATAGTTTCATTTAAATTAGATTGTTTATATTCAAATTTTAATTTCAATTTTTAGATAAAATAAAATAAACAAATTAAATCTTTATAATACAACAAGACACTCTTATACTTGAGAGTTTAAAATTACTTTTAAGTTGTGTCAAGTTTTTTACGCATTGAGTTCTTATAAGTTTTTATTTTGGTTTGTTTTTCCGTTTTTATTTTTCTCTTATATGTAAATTTTCGTTTGCCCCCTTTTCCTTTTCTTACATTCTCTTTTATCGCTACATCTTTCATAATTCTAGTTTCACCCCAACCATTCTCGTTTCTAGCCTATTCTTCTTATAATTAGATTTTGACCCTAACATCTTTCAGAAGTTTCACATTCATCCCAAATAGCTCAATTCTAAACTTCTAAAAATTATGGTTTGACTATAAAATTATAAATAATTTGTAATAAGATCCCTGAACGAAATTCCCTACAATAATCAAGACTTAGACTTAAATCTTAGGCATATTTGGACTTAATTTGGACCAAACTAACTACTAACTCTTAATTTTTATTTTCAGTTATTTAATTTTCAGTATTTATTTTATTTTTGCTTTATTTTTTATTGGTGGGTTCAACCACTATTTTTTTGTTATTTTATTATTTTACATTTATTTTATTTTATTTTTTTTAATTGGTGGGTTCAACCGCCAAAATTGTTATTTAATTTTAATTTTAATTTTAATTTTCTTTTGTACATTTATATTATTTGCATATATAATTTTTTTGTAATTTTTATTTTGTTATTAATTTATTTGAATATTACTTTTATGATATAACCATTGCATGAGACATTGGTCTCGAACTTCAAGTGGCAGGTTAACTCATAGATCTCAATCTCCACCACCAATCATGCATGAGATATAAGATGAAAGCCTTTTGGGCGAACCTAATCCTCAAATTGATCAAGGAGACAACCATTCTCAACATGGACATGATCAGAATAAACCGAGAACTCTGAGAGACTACATGAATCCAACTAGAACCGGAGTACCATCGTGTATACTATTTCCTCTAGAAGCATCTCGATTCAATTTCAAACCAGGTATTATCCAACTTTTACCAACATTTCATGGTTTAGAATCTGAGAATCCGTACTTGCATTTAAGAGATTTTGAGGAAGTTTGTAATACATACACAAACCAAAATTGTAGCATGAGCATAATTAGATTAAAGTGTTTTCCTTTTTCATTAAAAGATAAAGCTAAAACTTGGCTACAAAACCTTAGATCTAGATCAATAAGAACTTGGAATAACATGCAAGAATGGTTTTTGAAAAAATTCTTTCCACCTCATAGAACCAATTTTTTTAAAAGGCAAATCACTTCTTTCACTTAAAAAAAATTGAGAAACATTATACCAATATTGGGATAGGTTTAAAGAGTTGCTTAACATATGCCCACACCATGGTTTTGAAACTTGACGATTGGTCACTTATTTCTACGAGGGTTTAATACCCCAAAGTAGACAGGTTGTTGAAATGATATGTAATGGTGAATTTAGGGATAAAAATCATGAGGATGCACTAAATTACCTTCACCAATTAGCTGAAAATGCACAACATGAGGATACTGTTGAAACTTTTGAATTGACAAATAAACAACCATCTCCATGTAGTGGAGGAATCCATAACGTTAGGGAAGATCATGATTTACAAGCAAAATTTGCATCCCTAGTTAGGAAAGTTGAAGCTTTGGAACATAAAAAGAGTGATCAAGTAAAATCTGTTCAAAAAACTACATGTAACATATGTAGTTCGCATGATCATTTCACTCAAGATTGTCCCACTTTGCCTGCACTTAAAGAATATCTAAATGATCAAGCTAATGCCATTAATACTTTCAATAAACCAAATCCATATTCACAGACTTATAACCCTAGTTGAAGAAATCATCCAAATTTCAGTTGGAGGAATAATAATAATGCACAATCTTCACATGCACCACCTCCACAAAATTTTCAAAATTCTCAGCCTTATGCACCATATATTCCACCACCATGAAAAAATCTGGAAGACACAATCCATTCATTCATCAGAAAGCAAGATGTTATTAATAATCAAAATGCACAAACTTTTTTCTGATTTGAAAGATACTCTTGCTAAAATTGCTTCTGCACTTACCATTCAAGGAAAAGAAAAATTTCCAGCCTAATCACAACCAAATCCTAAGATTGAACAAAATCCACCCACAGACCAAGTCAAATCAATTATAACTCTTCTAGTGGTAAGGTTGTTGATAGACCTATGCCTGAACCTTGTGAAAATGATGAAAATTCAAAGGGTAAAGAAGGACTAAATGAACTTACACCTAATGAAGAAATAACTAGTGTTCCACTTGAACCACCATTTCCACATGTATTGAATAAACCAAGGAAATCAAATCATTCTTCTGAAATTTATGAAATCTTTAAGCAAGTGAAAGTTAACATACCTCTATTAGATGCAATCAAGCAGGTACCTTCATATGGTAAATTTTGAAAGGACTTGTGCACTGTTAAGAGGAAATTGAAGGTAAAAAAGAGTGCTTTCTTGGCCGAACAGGTAAGTACAATCTGTTTACTAATAATAAGTAGAAATATAAAGATCCTGATTGTCCTACCATTTCTTGTATTATTGGTGATCACAGAATTGAGAATGCTTTACTAGGTCTTGGTGCTAGTGTTAATTTACTTCCATATTTAGTTTATCTTCAACTTAATCTTGGTGAGATAAAATCAACTTCAACTACACTTTTGCTTGCCGATAGATCAATTAAAGTACCAAAAGGAATAGTGGAAGATGTTTTAGTACAAGTTGATAAATTAATATATCCTGTGGATTTCATTGTCTTGGAAACTGAACCTGTTGTGAATAATTACAAACTAATTACTGTAATTTTAAGTCGACCATTTTTAGCAACTGCTAATGCTTTGATTAATTGTAGGAATGGTTTAATGAATTTATCCTTTGAAAATATGACTTTGGAATTGAATGTTTTCAACATGTGCAGGCAACCTAGTGAAGAAAATGAGAATGAAGATGATACTAATGATTAAAAGGAATTGCTTGAATCTTATATTGAGGAAAATATTCAAAAAAGGGATTTTTCTGAACTCTCTAATGTTTGTTTAATTAATTCAATTGAGTTAAATAAGCAACTTGAACTTGATATTTTTAATATAAATCTGTTGCTTGATTCTATGCAGACTTCACAAAATTATGATGATAAGCCAAAATTTGAGGAGTTTGGAAGTATTGAAAAGACAAAACAACCAGAAGCACCTAAATTGTAATTGAAACCTTTGCCTGAAGGATTGAAGTATGTCTTTCTTAGAGAAAAACAAACTTATTCTGTGGTGATTTCTTCTACTTTAACAAGTGACCAAGAAGGTAAGTTATTAATTGTTCTTAAAAAGCATCAAAATGCAATTGGATGGACTTTAAATGATATTAAAGGCATTAATCCCTTAATTTGTATACATAGAATTAATTTGGAAGAAAATTCTAAAGCATGTCAACAACCTCAAAGAAGATTAAACCCACACATGAAAGAGGTAGTAAAAACAAAAGTCCTTAAATTGCTTGATGTAGGAATTATCTACTCTATGTTTTATAGCAAGTGGGTAAGTCCTACACAAGTAGTGCCTAAAAAATCTGGAATCACTGTTGTTAAAAATGAAAAAGGTGAATTAATTCTAACACAAATTACATCTAGTTGGCGCATGTTCATTGATTATAGAAACTTAAATGAAGCAACTAGAAAAGATCATTTTCCATTAACATTCCTTGACCAAATCCTAAAAAGAGTAACTGGACATCCCTACTACTGCCTTTTAGATGGATATTCAGGTTATTATCAAATTCCTATAACACTTGAAGACCAAGAAAAGACCACATTTACATGTCCTTTTGGAACATTTGCATTTAAAAGAATGCCATTTGGGCTTTGTAATACCCCTACAACATTTCAAAGATGTATGCTAAGCATTTTTTGTGATATGGTTGAATATTGTTTAGAGGTCTTTATGGATGATTTGACTGTGTTTGGGAATTCTTTTGATGATTGCCATGATAATTTGGAGAAAGTTTTAAAAAGATGTGTTGAAAAAGAACTTGTGTTGAATTGGGAAAAATGTCACTATATGGTTACTTCTGGAATTGTCTTGGGTCATGTTGTTTCTGTTAAAGGAATTGAAGTTGACAAAGCAAAAATTGAAGTCATATCTAAATTGCCACAACCAAAAACAGTTAGAGATGTGCGATTTTTTAGGACATGCAGGATTTTATAGGAGGTTTATAAAAACTTTAGTGCCATATCTAAACCACTTTGTAATCTCTTATTAAAAGATGCACCTTTTGAATGGAATGATGATTGCCAAAAATCTTTTGAGAAAATAATTTGTCTTTTAACATCTGCATCTATTATGCAATCTCCTGATTGGTCTTTACTTTTTGAATTAATGTGTGATGCAAGTGATTTTGCTGTTGGTGTTGTTTTTAGGACAAAGAATGAATGGTAAGCCTTTTGTGATTTATTATGCAAGTAAGACTTTGGATAGTGCTCAAATAAATTATTCTGCAACTGAAAAAAAATTACTTGCTGTGATATTTGCATTAGACAAATTCCGTTCATGTTTACTTGGCTCTAAATCTGTTGTGTTTACTGACCACGCTGCTGTGAGATATTTGATGAGTAAACAGGATGCCAAATCGAGATTAATTCGTTGGATTTTGTTACTTCAAGAATTTGACCTTACCATCAAAGATAAAAAGGGTGCTAAAAATATCGTTGCTGATCATTTATCAAGACTCACATCCGAATTCTGCACTGATATAACACCCATCAATGATTCTTTCCCTGATGAATTTTTATTTTCTATTACTTCAATGCCATGATATGCTAACATTGTTAATTTCCTTGTTACAGGTAAAATTCCTTTGCAATGGAATGCTCAAGAGAAAAAGAAATTTTTTGTTGAAGTAAAAAAATTTTATTGGGATGACCCTTACTTGTTCAAATATTGCCCATATCAAATTTTTCGGCGATATATTCCTGATAATGAGGTAAGTAGTGTCATTAATTTTTGTCATTCTAAAGCATGTGGTGGACACTTTTCTTCAAGAAAAACTACTGCTAAAATTTTACAGTGTGGATTTTATTGGCCTATCATATTCAAAGACACATGAATTTTGTAAAACTTGTGAAAAATGTCAAAAATTGGGATCAATTATTAAAAGAAACATGATGCCCTTAAATCCCATACTTGAAATTGAAATATTTGATTGTTGGGGAATTGATTTCATGGTTCCGTTTCCATCATCTTTTGGATTTGTGTATATGTTAGTTGCTATTGATTATGTTTCAAAATAGATTGAAGCAATTTCTTGTCGAAATAATGATAGTAAAATTGTGGTTAAATTTTTAAGAGAAAACATTTTAAGTCGATTCGGAATCCCTCGAGCCATTATTAGTGATGGAGGTAAGTATTTTTGTAATAAGTCATTTGAGTCTTTAATGAAGAAATATGGAATTACATATAAAATTACTACCCCTTATCATCCTCAAACAAATGGTCAAGTTGAATTAGCAAATAGGGAAATAAAACAAATTTTAAAAAAAACGGTTAACCCAAACCGAAAAGATTGGTCTCTTAGACTTAATGATGCACTTTGGGCCTATCATACCACATTTCAAACGTTATTAGGAATGTCACCCTATCGGTTAATTTATGGTAAACATTGCCATTTACCTATTTAACTTGAACATAAATCATTTTGGGCTATTAAAGTTTTTAATTCAAATTTGGATGATGCTAGTAATGTGCGAAAATTGTAATTAAATGAACTTGAAGAATTAAGGAATGATGAAAATTCAAGAATTATTAAGGCAAGAACAAAAGCATTTCATGATAAAACAATTTTTTGAAAAACATTTGAGATTGGTCAAAAAGTGTTGCTTTATAATTCTCGTCTTCATTTATTTCCAAGGAAGTTAAAGTCAAAATGGAGTGGCCCATTTATTATAAAAAAATGTATATCCACATGGGGCTGTAGAAATTGAGAATCCCAAAAACAATGTCACATTTAAAGTTAACGGACAAAGAATAAATCCCTATCTGAAATACCAACCACGTGAAGAAGACACCAAAATCAATTTGAGTGACCCACCACTTCTTGATTGAGTCATTAATGAATGATTGAATTTTTTTTGTTTTACTGTTATTTTGCCGTTTCATTATTTGATTTTTTCTTTCTTTTTTGATTGATGCCCTGTACATATTTCTTAGCATTACTTTTTCTTGTGTAAGCGTGTTTGTTTGACAGTTGTACTTTCTCTCATCAATTTTCATTATACATCATGAGTACTTCAATTAGAAAGTTCCTATTCACACATCTTAGAAGATTTCTGTATATAAAATTTCACTTAAAAACCTTGATACGAAGCTGTAAATCACATCCACTTTGGGATCTGCAACCACCAGAATTTGTGTCCTATGTTAAGGAGCTAGAAAGACAAATCAGAGCAGTAGAGAGCAGTATATATGAATATCAATTGGAGCTTGAGGTTAACTCAATAAGAGGACGAATGTAAATTCATTTTCCTTTTACATTGTGTGTTTCTTTTTGTTCGCTTTCACTTTTAATTTAATTTTGCAGGTTTGATTTTGGTGTGTTTTGATTTATTTTCCCGTATAAATGGCGGATAACGGTACTCCATGACTCTTAAGTCGGTATCTTCAGTTTCCCACAATAACTGAAACCCCAAAATCAAACATGGAATAAATATAACATAAACTGCATAAACGTTTTCCCTTTCTGCCTCAGAATGCCCTCATGAAAATTTTCAAAGCTCTTTATGAACGACTGCATTTGTTAATGATCAATGGAATTCCTTCTGACATTCGTTGGTTAATTGAAGCAAAGGTCCGATTAGCAGGTGATTTTTCTGATCCATTTGTTTCTTACATGCTTGGTTTTGGTAAAAGTACATTTGCTAAAAAAAGGAGAGCTAAAAGACTTGGCTCAGAATGTCATAATTGTGTACGACTTAGTTGCAAGCGAGAAGTTTGTAAATCTTTAGGAATAGTGTCTGATACTCATGAAGATAAAATTAAATTCGTTAAAGATGGCATGAGTAAAGAATCGTTAGATAATATCTTACGATCTCTTAAGACGCATCGTAGCGGACATGTGTAATATGTGATACACAAGTTATGGAGACTATTCCAAACAGAAAGTGCACAGTTTAGTCTCGGGAATCTGACTTAAAAAGACCCTGTTTGCTAGTTTATAAGAAAACCAGATGGGAAGCCTATCCTCGACCCATAGAGGGCGTTCAAGTTGTTACTGGACGTAAAACTAGAGGAAGATGTGAGCCACAATCACAACTATCAGTAAATATCCTTTTACTTTTCTGTTATTTTATCATTTGCTTTATTGCATTTAATGGTGTGATTTTGTATTTAATAATATTTGTTTTCTTTTACTGTTGCTTTTTAATTACTGTTTGCTTTTTAATCATTTTTTTTCACTGTTTGTTTTTGAATTATTGAGCCATGAGCTTTACTCATCATTTGACAAATATGTCAAACCATTTACAGCTGTTTCTCACTATTTCTGTCACCAAGATCTTTAAATATGAGCTCATTTTTCAAACACTCACAACTTATTTTTGAAAGATTAATCTAATGGCAGCATCTTCGAGTAAATAATTCAAAAGCATTTGTGTGCTTTCTGGCTTACACTATAGAAAGTACAAAGAGTTCGTTCAGGCAGCTGTAGATCTTGGTCGTGTCATAGCAGAGAGGAAACTGCATCTTGTATATAGAAGAGATAAACGAGGGTTATCAAGACTTGTCTCAGAAGCTGCTTTTACTAGCGTAAGCCAAATACTAGGCATTATCCCAAAAACTATGAAACCATTAGTATGCATGTCTGACCCACCAATTGGAGAAGAATTAGTGGTATCAAGTATGCAAGAGAGAATATCTGAAATGTTAAATCATGCTGATGCTTTCATTTTCTTGCCAGGAGATCTTGCAACTTTTGAGGCACTGATTACATTTGTATCTTGGGCCCACTTGAACATTCATAAAAAACCCATCGGTTTGTTAAATGTTAATAATTTTTATGATAGCTTGCTAACTTTTATTAACCATGCAATAAAGAATCATTTTCTTCCATATTCTGTAAAAAAAACTCTTTATCTCTGCTTCTACTGTTAATGAGCTATTTGATCTTTTACAAGCTTATACACCAGAGCCAGATCTAAAGACTTTTGCGCTGAATTGGTCGACTGATAATGGTAGCAGTAGTAGTAATAAGAAGTGCGAATTAGATTTAACTCTCCATCTGTAAATATTTTCTGTTGTAGTGTTCATGTGCTGTCTTCTAATCTCTTTCTCTTTCCTTTTAGAACATTGAGGACAATGTCTCTTTCAGGTTGGGGGGAGAGAATAGTTGATAATTATGGAATGTTTTAGTCATGTTGATGTTTTTACAAAAATTTTTCTGTAAAGACTGTCTTTGGACTAAATTTGAGTCGAAAATAGCTGGATATGGAGAATGTAGTATCTCTAGAAACACATCTTCTTAATTTAAGGTTGACTAACTTAGGATAAATTTGAGTCGAAGATGGCAGGATATAGAGAATATAGCACCTCTAGAAACGCATCTTCTTAATCTTAGGAGTGTTATTTATAAAAAAAAAATTGAATTTTTCTTGTTCTTTGTTATCTGCTTTTAAGCTTCTGCATCAAGTTCAGGTGAGATCTCCTCCTCTTCTTCTTTTATTATTATTACTTTTTTTTCTGTAAAATAAAAAATATTAAGATAATATTTAGATTAGGTTGGAGGGTGGGGACAGTTGATGTATGTTTTTAATATGTGTGTTTGTTTTTTTTTCTTTTCTCTTTTCTTAAAAAACCCAAAAAACAAAAAAAAAAACATTTTTGTTTTTGTCTAGAGTGACTGTGTAAAGAGTTACGACTTTTGAGACGCATTCTAATAGTCTTGTTGTATTATATTTTGATTTTGAAATTCATAGTAAATTGTTTTTGTTCCATTTTCTTTGAATTACTCAAATTTGTGAACTCTCCACTTGGTTATTAAGAAATTTAATTGTTTACTCATTTAACAGATATTATTGAATCATTCTTCACACACACACTATAACACATACTAGTGGATTGTAAGTTAAAATTTTTGCAGCATTTAGTTCTTTTGATTTATTGGGGATAATATCTAAGGTAGTAGAAAGTGTATATTGCAAAAAAAATAAAAAATGAATATTTTTAATTTTGCTATATCTAGAACCCGAGTAATTAAGTCCGTATGGGTGCTTCAACATCTAGTGCCCTAAGGCCAACTGGTCTGGGAGTCACTAGCCTAAAGCTCGCTACATGGGCTATAGATATATTGTTTGCTTATTTATTAGAAACCCGAGTAATTAAGTCCGTAGGGGTGCTTCAACACCAAGTACCCTAAGGCCAACTGGTCTGGAAATCACTGACCTAAAGCTCGCTACATGGGTTAAAAATGTAATATTTGAAAAATATGTGTGAATAATCTACTGCCTAAAGATAGAATTTCTAATGAATTTTGGAATGAAAATGTTGTTTTTCTTTTAATGAAGCCCCATAAGTATTGTGTTAATTATTAGAGCACAAAAGAATGTTTGATGATATTCTGGATAATGAGTGAACATCAATGAAGTAAAGAAATTTGGGAGAGTTCATTTATTTAGTAGTTTAGAGGATAGATGAACAACTATTAATTTGCATGTGAATTTTATAAATCTTAATTTAATATAACGCTTTTATTCCTAAGGGCTAGCAATAAGCTGGTTGGGGGGTGTAATTAGTGTTAAAAATTGTTTAATTATCAAGCGATAATAATGTTATTTTGTGTTTAATTTATAATTTCTATTTTTGTTTATGTAATATATTAGAAATTATTAATTATGTTTTAAATATATCTAATTTTATGTATTTTTGTGTGTTTATTAGGAAAAATATTAATTTCACAAAAATCGAGGCTCTAAACAGTTAAACCGAGGTCAAATTTGGATTCCGGAGGTCCGAAAACTTTAAGATCAGTCAAGATCGGCTAAAAATCGGCCTTATGTAAAAAGAGTTGATTTTTCCTGTTGACTGAGCTCTAATTGGATGTTGAAATGAGCTTACAGTAGAAATGAGTGCATGGGATAGCTGGCAATTTTGATTGAATCTCAACCGTTCATGATTCAATGGCCATGATTGTGCCACGTGGCAGCAGTTTGTGAAGCAAGTTGCAGGATCCGAATCTTCGTATTCAGGTCGACCCGATCCACCCATTAACCTGCAAAATCTCAACCGTTCTTTGGCCAAATCGGATGAGTCAAATGATGCCATGTGTGATGTTGACTTTTGAAGTTTGACCAGCCATTGGATCTTGATCTAAAGGTTGTGAGGAGCACATAAATGAAGCTTATGATGGACCGTAAAACACTGGATTATGAATTTATTTTTTATAAATAGAGCCTTATTTTTATGTTTTTAATATCTCTTTACAACTCTCTTCTTCTCAAATTCTCTTCATCTCTCTGTAATCTTGATTATAAGGTGTGTTTTTAATATTTTGTATAATTATTTTTATAAATAAAATTAGTTTTATTTTTAATTTTAGTTGTTTTTATTACTTTTAATTATAAGTAATTTAATTTTATATTTCTTTTTATTTCAATTATACTTAACTAAAGAATATTAGTTAGGGGAAAGTGAAACTCTCAGGAAATAAATATAATTTAATCAAATTCTATTTTTAATTTTATAAATTAAATTATTTTCTATTTAATTGTATACATATTTTATATTTTGAAATTTTGATTTATTGTAGACAAACAAATGAATTCGGCACAATAAATTCTTAATATCTTAATATAAGATATGGTAAAATAGTATTTTGACTTATTGTAGACAAATCAAATTTTGGCACAATAAATACTTAATCCATCATAAAATTAAAGGAAAAATAATAATAATTTATATAATTAATCTTTTGGGAAATAAATCTAAAAAAAGGCAACAAGAATTTATTAAATTTTATTTACTACTAAGAGTGGATCCACAACCCTAACTAGTTCAACTTCATAGTTTCATTTAAATTAGGTTGTTTATATTCAAGTTTTAATTTCAATTTTTAGATAAAATAAAATAAAAAAAAATTAAATATTTTCTCTATGCATCGACCTCGGACTCACCGAGCTATAATACAACAAGACACTCTTATACTTGGGAGTTTAAAAGTACTTTTAAGTTGTGTCAGGTATCTTTATCCATTTGGAATCATTGCTTAAATGAAATCGGCATATTTTGGACCAAGAGCTCTAGCAATCTAGAAGACCATGTCATCGTCTGGGATTGGTTTTCCTATGGCAGCAAGGTTATCACAAAGGTTCTTGAATTTCCTTATAAATTCATCAATGGGTATGTTGCCCTTTTTCTATTGAGTACAAATTATCTTTAAGTCATGATTCTTGCTCTTTGGTAGCTGGCAAAATTTGCTCTTCAATAGATAACCAAACTTCACGAGAAGTTTCTCCTCCAACAATTAAACTTAGAACATCTCCCCACATCATCCCTCTCAACCATGTCATAATTAATCCATCATTATTTTTCCAAGATAAAAATTTAGGATTACTAGCCTCTTTCCCATCTATATTTATCATCTTCGGTGGAGTTGCCTCATCATGAATATGATGTTCTAGGCCAAGGCTCCTTATAAGAGGAAGCACTTGTGACCTCCAGAGAAGAAAATTATTCATCGAAAGCTTGATAGATATTAGGCTAGAGCATTGGTGGAAGGATTGGATGGTGAGTTTGGCCTCAATTTGAAAGGTGTTAGTCATAGCTAGCTCTGATACCATAAAGAAATAATATGCAAGATAATTGCAAAAGAAATATGTTATTGCTCACACACTTTAGTGATGATTACAATTCTAATTTATATACAAAGAGAAGGTATCAACTAGGAAAGGACATAATCACGTCAGTTTAGGAACCTTATATTAAATTGATTAAATTATGGGATATTGTGACCATTTGAGAGTTTGTCAAGGAGTTCTTGATATAAGCAACTCTGATGAGATGATTTTGCTGATTGAAGATATAGTTATAATTTGTTGGCTAATCTTTTGGCATTAACGACTGATAATCTGTTGGCTGATCTTCTGGCATTAACAAAGGAATCTTATCAACTACCAATTTGTATCTCGTACTTTAACCTGAACAAAATACATATAATTCAAATAAATAACAAAAAAAAAACTTTTATTTAATCAAAAGTATAATAAATATTTACCCTTACCATCCCATTAAATATTGTCAAGCTCTATCAAATATGTTCTTATCATCTCTCAAAATCTCTATATGTGTAAGACAAAAGAAAAATGTCAATTTTAAAAAATAGAATAACAATATAAAGTCAAATAATAATCAACATACACAATTAAAGTTAAGTTACCTGTCTCAATATGTTCAATCTCATCTATTGCTTCATTAAGGTTTATCGGAGTTGAACATAATCAATTTTGTGTGCAAATTAGTGCCTCCACTGTCCTTGTAGATAGTGAGCACCGATGTGGATCAAGAACACGATCACCAGTGCTAAATGTTGACTCAGATGCCACAGTGGAGACAGGTATGGCCAAAATATCTCGAGCAACATAAGACAAAATTGGATATTTGGAAGAATTAATCTCCCACCAATCTAATATTTCAAAACTTTCATTTTCTGAGTTCTCATATGATTTTATCAAGTAAAAATCCACTTCTGTTTTACACTCCACAAAAATATTGTCTTTCAAAATCTTCATATAACCCGAATCAGACATTAGCCTAGCATCAACCTCATTATCCTTTTCATCACTCATAGCTTCTATTACTTCCACATCATAACAATAAAGCAATTTGTATTCATCATACAAACTACGTAAGTTATTCCGCAGTTTGACAACTAACTCATTAGCTTTAAATTCACCAAACAGCACTACAAAACAATATCTTAAAAAACATTCTTTATGCCAAGGATCAAGCAATATAGAAACAAACAAATAAGAGTTTATTGATTCGTAATTTCCCCAATTCTTATCATACTTCTTTTTCATATTTTCAGCCATTAACTTTAAAATAAATCCTTACTATCCCTCTAAGCTTGCAATTGTGTATAAATCAAACATAATTGGCGTAAAAAGGTCAAAGAACCAGAAAGTGTCAAAGTGGCATCATAAAAAACCTTCAAAACTTTAATGAAGTAACGAGCATATTCCCAATCAATTGAAGAAGGACACGTTTTCGGTTCGTTCAAACAAAACTCACGAATGTATTGTGCATCATAAAGCTCTAATCGATCAAATACATTTTGATATTTTTCTGCAGTCTCTAACATGAAATAAGTGGAATTCCATCTAGTTACAACATCTAGACACAACAATTTATTTGAAGAAATTTTCTCTCGCTCAACATTTGCCTTAAACTTTTGTGTCCTAGAAGGTAAGAATCTAGCAAATCTTACAATATTGCGAATTTTAACAATTGACTCATGATACTTTTTTAACCCCTTTGCAACGATAAGATGTAATATATGTTCATTACATCTCAAATGCATATTTTGACCCCCCCAAGATTGCACCATTTTAATTGTTCACAACTTTTGACAAATATGAAATAGCAACATCGTTAGAAGAAGCATTATCAACTTTTACAATAAAAACTCTCTCAATGCCCCAAGCTAATAGACATGTCTCAATTTGCCTACCAAGTGTTTCACCTTTGTGGTCAGCAACTTGACAAAAATTCAATATTTTCTTTTGCAATCTCCAATTATCATCAATAAAGTGAACTGTAAGACACATATAACAAAGATTTTGAGCTGAAATCCATAAGTCTGTAGTGAGGCAAACTCTTTGACGACTACTCACAAAAAAATCAATCTACTCTTTTTTTTGTAAAGCTGCAAAATATCACGAGCAATAATAATGCGAGATGGCACTTTAAATCTGTTTTCAAAAATTTCCAACAATTCCTTAAACCCTTCACCCTCTACAACTCTAAATGGCATCTCATCCTTTATAACAAACCTAGAAATTGCTTCTCTACAACCCTCAACACTATAGGTTGTTGAGACAAGGTTACATGGCTCTCCATTTTTCACTGGTTGGTAAGACAAAGTTTTTTGTTTTTTGTCCACTCGGGTTCGACAAGGATATTTTAAACATCTCTCTCTTATATAAGTTAACAGATTAGATGTTCCTCTATTAAACCCACATTTATACTCTTTTCCACAATATCAACATTTTGATCTAGATGCATTGGATCAGAACTTAATTGTATAAAATGCTCCTAAGCTTCTGAAGTAGTTGATCTATTAGGCGTACCTTCAGCATTACTAGAAGATTTAGGACTTTGAGGAACTTGATCTGCAGCTATACGTTTTCCTTTATCAAGTTGAGAACTCATCTACACCACAAATTTGAAAAATCATAGAAATTAATTATGAAAAATAACAGGAGCAAATTAAGCTTGAAAAGAAAGTAATAATTTAAGTTTAATTACCTCAATTAGTGAGGTCTTTGCACAAACACACAATTCCTGTTCAGTAACAGAAAAAAATCACTAAAATTAATTATGAAAATTAACATGAACAAATTAAGTGATAAGTATTGGAAGAAACAAAAAACACAAGAAAGTTTAATTACCTCAATTGGTGAGGTTTTTGCACAAACACACGATTCATGTTTAGTAATAGAAAAAAATCACTAAAATTAATTATGAAAAATAATAGGAACAAATTAAGTGATGACAAACAAAATTTCCAGCTCATGCATTCTCCTCTACACCACCCGTCTCTTGTTTCTCATTTCATTCATGTTATAATGACAAACAACCTTCATCTCTCTTTATGTATTGTCTTCAGACACACATTAACATTACAGTTCCAACCGACACAACATCTATAATAACAACTCTCAAGAGAATGGCATCAATAATGGCGGCTGCTACTGCTAGCTCTAGCACTTAGGGCAACCCCATTTCTGGGCCAGAGTAGGACAAGTGCTAACGCTCTAAAACACAAGAAAGTTTAATTACCTCAATTGATGAGGTTTTTGCACAAACACACGAAAACCCAAGAGAGCCACGAGTGACTCGAAGAAGAAGATGGCTTGCTGTCATTGGAATTGCGCAGCCGACGTCTGACGATGGGAACTAGGAGAAGCCGTACGGGTAACGATCTTGAAGGCTGTGATAGTGAAATTATTCCGCTGGAAATCGCGATTATGAAGTGGCTCGTTGGAATCACGCAACCGACATCCTTCAAATCGTCGTCGAGAGTGTATGGAGCTGGTATTAGGTGCTGCTAGTGCATGTGACGACAAGGAAGCTTAGGGTTTTTTGTTTGGCAATATTATTTTGCTTGGTGACTAGGTGTATGTTATTTTGTTGGTGACTTGGCGACGTCCTTCAAATTGTTGATGACTTAGGGTATGTTGTTTTGCTTTTGGCTTAAAATTTTTATTTTGTTTTACAATTTTTACAATTTATATTTGTATATTTGATTATTTAATTATTTAATTATTTTTTATTTTATACTATTATTGAGTAATGGCTAAGATATGTTATGGTGCTTGTGTAACTATGCAATGTACATTTATAATTTTTTTAATTAAATAAATATTTTTTTACGAATTCACAGATTTTTATAGATTTACATAAGTAAATTCATATCCAATCCACTGATTGCGGATTTTTAAATTTTCAATCTAATCAAATCCACCAATCCACAGATCGGAATTTTACGGATCGGACGGATTAAGCAGTTCGGATTGGATTCTGTACACCCCTAATAATTTTAATGTCAATGATGTAATATGTAATTAATTGATAAATTAAAAAAAAAAAGAATAAGAGACAAAGTGGTAAAAAGGTGAAAAACATTCAAGATCTAAGTGTCATTATTTCTAAGTTTTATGCCATCTATTTAATTAAATAGGTTGTTGACATAATAAAAAAAATAAATTATAAGTATAAATTATGAGAAATTCTAGAATGTATCAGAAGTATTATGTTAGTTATACAATAAATAAATTATATTATGATACATGTGCATTTATTTTGAAAGGCTACCATATAAGTGGTGGTTATATTAAATTCAATCAAATATATATATATATATATATATATATATATATATATATAGGGTACTGTTCCAGTCTGGGACTCCCGGATTGGAACAGTGTGCGGAACAAAGGCTGGTGCCCTTTGGATTTAAATTCAAAGGCACCACCAAAAAAAATAAAAAAAAGAAGACACCAAGGGCTGTTGGATTTCTTAGACGTCAGTGATACAATCTGGGAGTCCCGAATTGGATCACTATATATATATATATATATTAGTTGTATTACCTCTGAGCTACTCTAAAATTCATCGTAAATCATCAAATCAAGTTTTACCTTGCATGCAGTCACGGTGTTCAGCTTCTTTCCTGACAACATCAAGCATCGAATCAATAAGCTAAGCACCTTCAGTGTAGTGCCCCTTGGCCCAATTGTTTCCGGCCTTAGACTGCCCAAACACAAAGTTGTCGGGCTGAAAAATCTAGCCATATAGGCCTGATCTAACAGCATCCATAGTACCCAGTTCGAGATCCATGAGCACGGCACGTGGCACGTATCGTCCATTACTAACCTCATTATAGTACACATTGACACTCTCAAGCTGCAAATCTGAGTTTTCAATGCACCAGCCAATGGGATCAATACCTTGTTCATCACAAACAAACTCCCAAAATTTTGATCCAATTTGGTTCCCACATTGCCCTCCTTGAATGTGAAGAATTTCGCGCATTTTTGCTTTGATAAGAGGTTATTATTCTAATTGGGGTTTAAGATAAGGCAGAGATGTGTTTTATATAAATGGTTGCTTGTTTAGCGAATCGATTTTTATTAAAAGGAGGAAAAAATAACCAAGGATGTGGATTTAATTAAAATTTTTTATTAGAGGGTGGAAATTTGACCCGCTTGTGAGATAACAATACTACGTCAATTAGTACGCTGTTTTTTTCTAAAAATAATTGCCAAATGTTGCTGTTTAATTTACCTTCGTCGACTTAATAGGATTATTTTTATTACTATTATCATGCATCTTGTCATTCAGATTTTAATCAATACTAAGCCCACCTATTCTCAACTCTTCATAATTTTCTGTCACATATAAAATATACGGTTAGGATTTAATTAATTTTATATTTTTATCTAATAACTATCAATTATATATTTCTAAAAGATCAGCAAAAAGGTCAAATTAGTACTAAATCTAATCTATTCACCTTCACTCATTCATTTGAATAACGAGGCAAATAGGCCAACAATTTGTGTTCTATTTTTTTTTTGAAAAAAAAATTTCACATGTGCATCATAATCATACAATTTATGTGATGACGATTCGATATAGGGAGCCGAGCCTGCGTTGACTTGTTAGAGCTAGGCTATTGAATTAAAGTAAGCGAGATAGTCATACAAGCTAGCGATCGAGATATCCCCACCCTCTGAACCGGACGTGAAGGTCTCCCCTCATCCGGCTCTCCGCAGGAGAATCTCCACTCACTGCTTCCCCGAATATCCTCCCTTTACAACATCATGGGGGTTTACAGGAGATTCCGGAGGCTTGCTCGAAAACATAGCTCCCTCGGGATTTTGATCTCCATGCCTGGTAGGGAAATGCTTAACTATGACTCATGTAAGTTAAGAGGCCCTGGTCAATCTTTCCTGCCCTCTCCGTTGGAAAATCGAATACAATATAAGTAAAGACAAACGACTACTCGAAAAAAAGACTAATTCCACTTCCTTTTCATTTCAGTTCACAAATAGCTTGAAGGTCTCTATCCTTAGGAACATGATGCTCAACGGCAGGGTTGAGATGATGAAAAGACACCTATATATATATATATAGGTGAAAAATATTATTAGTGTGTGTGTTTGGCATGCATGATATAATAGGATGGGATGTGATAAGATATGATTATATTTAATACTATTTTATATTTGGTATAGTTCACGATTAGATTCGATTGTAATATTGTTATTATCAAAATTAATTAAAACTAAATAAATATTTAGTTAATCACAGTTTAATTTAATTAATACAAATGAAAATTCATTTAATATAAAATTAAAAAAATTAGTTATAAAATATTTTAGCACTTTTATTTATAATATTACAATTTACAAGCAGTCATCGTTGTCGTCGTCGTCATCATCATCATCATTATAACTAAAAATTTTGTATTATTAATTATACCAATCAACCTCAGTGGTATTAATTAAATATAAATCATAATTTAAACATATTTCTTTATTTAGTAAATATATTTCTAATATTTATATTATTTTTATTTATTATTCTATTATTTTATCAAATTTATATTTTGAATATTAATTTAAAATGTAAATTTGAAATTATAAAATAGTTAATTAAAATTCTAACTAAGCAATTTGTACTCCAAATAGTTAATAACAATAGTCAATAGCAATTGTACTCCAAATAATTAATAACAATAAATACAGTGACATGACTCAAAAGTGTTTAATTTACTCTTAAATATAAGAATGTATAGTTATAATATAGATCAGTGAGTCCGAGGTCGATTCATAGAAAAAATATTTGATTTTTTATTTTAATTTATCTAAGAAATGAAAATAGAATTTAAATATATGTAACTTAATTCAAGTGTAACTGTTAAATTAAATTAGTTAGGGTTGTGGATCCACTCTTAGTAGTAAATACAATTTAATAAATTCTTTTTATTTTTATTTTATTACCCAAAAGATTAATTGTATAAATTACAATTATTTTCTCATTAATTTTTTATGGATTAAGTACTTAGTGTGCCAAAATTTTAACTTGTCTACAATAAGTCAAAATACCATTTTACCATACTTTATATTAAGATATTAAGAATTTATATTGTGCCGAACTCCTATGTTTGTCTACAATAAATCAAAATTTCAAAATATAAAATATGGATAAAATTAGAATAGAAAATATTTTAATTTATATAATTAAAAATAGAATTTGATTAAATCATTTTTTTTACTAAGAGTATTTAGCTAAACATAATTGAAATAAAGGTAATTATTAAAATTAAATTATACATAATTTAAAAAAATGGTTTTTGAAAATTGGAAATAAAACGAATTTTATTTATTGAAAATATATTAAAAATATTAAAAAATAATTAATATAGGTGGAAGAGGAGAATAATTTAGAGAGAAAGAAGTGAACAAATATGTGCAGAGAGATGAATTACCCCCTCTCTATTTATACTAGTTTATAATCAATCTACACCATACATATACACAAAGCCAATTATATCATGGCCATACATTTGTCCCACTAACAAAATATAAACCTAATTCAATGCACTCAAGGACAGCCAACTCATTCTACTAACAATTACCATACCTAATATGGTAAGAACTTATAATTTTACAACAAAATTCATAGATCCTTCTTGACAATGACCTAACTTATCGAACCTACAGAATTCAAATTTGACATCCGTACATTTGTTTGGAATCTCAAATTACATGAAATTATTATTTCTACCTAATAAACAATAAAAATACACAGGATTAAATATTTAGAAACATAATTAGAAATTCAAAATAGGTTACACAAATACAAATGTAAATTATAAATATACGCACAAAATAACATTTTGACCCCTTAATGAACATACAATTTTTAACACACCAATCATACAAGAATGGGTAAATTTAAGGAGGTGAGGGAAAGGAGAGCAAACACTAGGATTTTATGTGGTTCAGCAAAAATTGTCTATGTCTACACCTCCAAGCCAATCTCACTTGAGCATTCCACTATCAAAGTCTTACAGCCCAAGGCTTCAAGAGATTTACAATTGACTTCTAAGGTGTCAATAAACCTTTACAATGAGAGATAATCACAGACTTGTTTTTCAAATGTTTCCCACACTCACAAGCATTCAATTTTTTAAATGAAATTAAAGTTTACAAAGATTACACTCTCATAAGAGTATATTTGCAAATTATAGCTCAATGATACATGAACGTATATGAATAAGCAAAAGAAAGCTCAAGGTGATTTGTATGAACAATATTAAGCTTGATAAATTGAAGAAGACAATGAATAGTAAACGAACAAGTTGTTATTAAATGAGTTTGACTTGGCTTTTTATAGTTTGAATAAGAAAATTAGTTGTTGTTTTATTTCTAAGAGTAATTGAATTACCGTTAATTTTCAAACAAATCGCTGTTTGCTTAAAAAGGCAAATTATCGTTTTGAAAGAATTTGAAAATTTTTCGAATTTGAATTACCACTTACAAGTTGTCGGTTAGCTGTTTTAATTCAGAAACTCTCCCAAAAGTTATCGATTAGCCGCTTCCTATAAACGATTCACAGTTTGCATCCAAAACCTCTTCGAAGGTTATCGGTTAGCGACTTGCAATAAACGATTCACTGTTTTCGTCTAGAACCTTTTCCAAATGTTATCGATTTGCTGCTTGAACTATATGGTTCAACACTAAGTTTTTCAAAATCATAATTTTGCCTAAAAATAATTTAAGGATTCAAATAGACCCATTTCTAGGATTTCAAAGTTCTTAAAAACATTCATCAATTTAGTCCACAAACTTTGAAAATAACTTATTTCATAAAATCATTTTTCATTTTAGCATATACAACCTGTTAACATGTATGTATCCATAATGTTGATTTTGATGATAACAAATAAGATTAAGAATGATTAATATTTTAAAAGCTCAAATTATTTTTTATACATTTTAAACAAATCATTATTTTGATAATAGAAGGGCTTTATACTTAAAGAAAAAATGATTTTATGAAATTGGTTATTTTTTAAGTTCATGGTCTAACTGAAAAAGTTTTAAAACTACAGAAATGGACTTATTTGTAAAGTTTTTATGAAGATTTGGGCTATATTATAATTATAGAACAATTTAGAGGCAAAACTATAATTTTAGAAAATATTTTCACTGTAGCAACCACTGTAGTAAACGGCTAACCGATTATGGAAAATGACGAACCGATAATTTCCACAAAGCATGTTCTACAAAGATTGTTAAAATGATGATTCTGAAAAATAACGGTGAACCGTTTATGAAAAACAGTTAACTGATTATTTGAATTTTAGCCCAACGTTCATTTGGATTAGTCAAAACTGTAAACCAATAGCTGTTAATGGCGATCCAATTTCTGGCAGAAAGTCAATAACGGCTAGTTTTCAGCTCCAACTATAAATAAGCTCAATCAAATTCAAATAGGAAAAGATCCAAGAGTGATTATTGAGCTTGCTATTGAGAAAACCACCCTCATTGAGCCTTAACGTATTCTTGTTTTATTTATTCACACTTTGAGCATTCGTTTGTAATCATTTATATCGTGTGAGAGAAAATTCATTTGTAATTTTTTTTTTCAGTGATTGTAAGTGTTTGAATACACTTGTGTTAAGTGATTGTGAATAATCTCTTATTGTAAAGGTTTATTGACACCTTGGAAATCAATTGTAAGCATTTGAAGCCTTGGGAGGCTTGGATAGTGAAATCCTCGAGCTTGGTTGGCTTGGAGGTGTGGATGTAGGTAGGGATTGCTTAACCACGTAAAAATCATTGTGTTTGCTCTCTCTTCCCTTACTCTTTTATTATTGTGCTTTACTAAATTTATTGTTTTTTATTTCATTAAGGCAATAAATCAAATTGTTGTGTTGTTTGTTTAGCTTAAGTTTTAAAATCTCAATTCATCCCTCGTCTTGGGTTGCTTAGATATTATTTCACAACCTTTATCTTATGAAAATGTTATGAAAATAATTTGCACTTTTACGTGCCTATATATGCATTCATTTAATCATACTAGCTTTACAAGAACAGTAACAAGAAAAATCACCTAAGCTGGTACACTTGAGGCTGATCCTTGATTTGATGAGCTTTGAGCCTTTGTCCATTTGAATGCTTCGAACTAATTCTTACATGGATGATTTTTAGCTTTTAGTCCTTCAAGAGCTAGTGAGATTTGAAACATATATTTACCAATAAATCCTTGGCACATGGTTTATTATCATTAAAATCAAAGTTGTAAGGTCATTCAGATCAACATTAATAATTATAAATTAAAATAGAATTATAATTTAATGTGAAAGTAATATTGATTTTTACTGTAATTTATTATTTACATTATTAAAATAAATATTTTAATTTTACATTTATTAAATATTAATATAATTTTAATATTCATAAATTATTATGTTCGGTTGGGTTAACACTATAATCCTAACCTAACTAATCCTATGGGCCCCCTTGGGATCACTCCCTTCACAAAATCGAGATTATATTGTGGGCCTAAAATAAGTTAACCCCAATACGCATAAGAGCACCAAACATGAGATTAAAGTAGAATTTAAAAAAATAGTCTGACTCCCACTTTTAATCCTCCTACCAAAGGCACCCATAATACTAAAAATAATCTTGACACAAAATTACTAACTCATTGTATTGTTTCCACTTGATTGATAGAAAATTGATTGCAGTTTTAGAACGGCAAAATAGCAGCAGCAGCAACAATAATAATAATGTCATCCTATTAGTACTTCAATTCACATAATAGCGTATCTATATATTTTGCGGCATCAAGATAGTCATTAACCAAATAAGATTTTTTTATTATTCTTTATGTTAAAATGAAATTAATGTGTACATATTAATTATAAATTTGTTTAGACCCTAATCATAAACATAAAATATTATAGAAGCATGTCATAAGAATTTTTTTAATTAAATACATCCTTTTTAAATTATTACAAATTAGAATACAGAAATATTGTGAATATCATAAAATCAGTGCCGATATATGCACTTAGGCAAGAATTATAGTATGCTGTGAGTGTTTCTATGTAAAAACAAAATATACCTTGAGTTAAAAGTTCTAGGTACGAGTCATCCCGGCCTTACAATTTCATTATCTCGTAAATAAGGGCAGAGCTCCCTTGAGACTCGCAAGTGCCATACATATAAGATATTTATAATTTTAACATTTAAAATAGAGTTTTTTTTAAAATGATTTTGCTCCTGCAAGTTTAACATTTTAATAATTTAAATCAGTAACTTAATATATTTTTTCAACTTTAGCCTCCAAAAGTTTACTTTTATAAAATTTTGGCCCCTCTAAAATTTTAGTCCTAGCTCCGGCCAGCTCATAAAAGAAAATTAAAGACGCTAGTATATCCTGAAGATATTTACTTGGATATTGTCTGAAGTTCAGTATGTGCATGATAATTACTATAGAAGTACTAGAAAAAAATTCAATAAAAAATAAGTACATAAATTGACTTAGAATTAACTTAGTTTGTTATCCTATGAAAACTAAGTAATGATAGAGCCATAAATTCTTTTTATAAATGGATCGTGTCATTAAAATTTGGATTAAATAAAAATACTAAATAATGAGAATAAATCATGTGATTTATGTGGTACTTTTATTTAAACAATACTAATATGCTTAGTTCATCATTTTGTATATACTAGTTTCAAGGATTAGTAAAAAAGTGTTGAGTTGTGTTTCGTATTAACTAGTAAAGGAGAGATACTTAAGTTTACAAGTAGGATAAATCCCTCCACATAATCATCTAATCTTTTGGATTGGGTATTTAGAAATCTTAAGCCCAACCTCATACAAGTGGTATCAGAGAAAAACCCCTAGTAGTCTAAATGTAATGGTGGAATAACTCAAGTTTTTTGGACAAAAGAACTAGAGTTGGGGGATGATTTCATCATGAGAGAAGACTGTTAAGTTGTGTCCCACCTTGGTTAATAAAAGAATATTACTTGGGGTTTATAAGTAGGATAAGTGTACGCAATAGATTAATATTTTGAATTGGATACATAAAAATTCTAAGCCCAGCCTCCAACAAAAAACTACTATAAAACTACTATAGTGATTATTAAACAATAATGAATGATAAAAATTTTGAATCTTAGGGACACTGAAATTTGAAAATAAAATCATTTGCTAATAATTGAGCAATGGATTTGTATGATAAATATGTTATATAAATGTTGAAGGTCTGTAGATAATAAGCCCCATTAGAATTCGGACAAAGATACGGACAAGACAATGAACGCAAAAAAATTGAAATTAAATAGTAATATGGCATAAAGTGAAGGAAGATTCCAAATGTGACCACTGTTATTTTGAGAGTACCGAAAAGTGTAACATCATTCTGTTTTTGTAATTCGTATAGTCACAACAGACATTTGTGTGATTATAATATAGTGACATTTTATTATTATTATTATTATTTCAATCTTCTGCTAGACTTTAAAAATTATACATCCGAATTCAAGAGTTCAGACCGTCAAGTTTTTGTTCTTCAAATTTGAGAACCCAAAGATTATAAATTAATTTGAGAATTCTCTCGCTAATAATGAGATATATTATAGTTTGGCCAAATTATCTAATTAATCACTGAATGATTAAAATTTATCAAAATTACGGATGTCAATACCCTTCCATATATACCTTTTTACATATTTCCTTTTTCATGGTATTATAATTTTTTCAATATTTCCAAAATTTCAAATAAATTTAACATGAACATAGAAAAAGCAGACAACAATAATGTATATTTTAATAGAAACATACAGACAACCAGAACATTTAGGATAATTATTTTTTTAAAAAAAGATAATTGGCTCCAAACTTGAAGACAAAGGAGTGTTTACCCTTTTAATATAACATCCATATAAATATGTACACATAAACAAAATCTTTGCACCGGCAGTGAAGGTTAAAGGAGTAGATGGGATTACGAAGAGTGGCGGAGGTTTGAGGAGGGTAAGAAGGGATTGCAAGATAGAGAAGAAATCCGTACAAAGGGGGAAAAAAAAGATAAGAAAATATTAGTAGAGACAAAAGTTAAAGAAGAGAAGGATGAAGAGAAGGGGGGCAGTTCGGATTGAGAATAAGTGTGAAAAGCACGAGACATAAGAAGAACAATAAATTGAGGGGTTGATGAGGCTTATGATAACCCTCATGATCGTTACGTCGTTTTTCATTTGCTACTCCCGATATCCCCCCTCCCAGAATTCCACGCTTCCTCTCTCTCTCCTTTTATTTATTTGCTTTTTGTCCTACAACCCAAACCCTAACATAAACACACACGCTGCTTCTCTCTCCTAAAAAAAAAATAGCCCTAGTCATTAGTCAACTTCATGTCTTCTCACTTTGTTTCATATTGAAGTAACATTTACCCATTCTCTCTCTCTCTCTCTCTCTTTACCCATGGCTTTGAGAGAAGATCCATCCATCCATCAGCTCCCATCTCACTCACTATTTGAGACATAACATAAATCTAGCTACTAGCTTGCTAGTACCTACCTATTAGTATGGTATCCCAATGTTTCAAAAGTTAGTGACTTATTTTGTTATTTGAACCGACCTTCCCCGTACCCAAACCATTCCTTTGTTTGCTTATCCATTTGCATCTTCTCATGCCCACAACGTAACAACTCATTAAAACAAATCCCCCCATTTTCAAGTTTTGCTATTTTGTTAAAGAAATGTGGATGATGGGTTACAATGATAGTGGTGACTCCTTCAATGGCCGCAAACTTAGGCCTCTTATTCCAAGACCACTGCCAAATTCTACTACAACTGCTATTAATAACAACCCTTCAAGAAGCCATGGCAACGACTTCTTTGGCCTAAATCACCATTTAGGTACAAATAATCGTTCCTCTTTTTTTTTAATTCTTTTTTTTTTCATTGCTAAAGTTTTGTGTGTGTGCATATATTTTATGAAAGGATCTCATTTTGGTGAACAAAACAAGAGAGAATTCAGTAGTACACCACCGGTTGTTGTTAGCTCCAGGTGGAATCCGACGCCTGAGCAGTTAAGAACACTTGAAGACCTGTATAGACGAGGCACTCGAACACCATCGGCCGATGAAATTCAACACATCACTGCACAGCTTCGCAGATTTGGCAAGATTGAAGGCAAGAATGTTTTCTACTGGTTTCAAAACCACAAGGCTAGAGAACGTCAAAAACGTCGCCGTCAGATGGAATCATCACCTGCTGATCATCATCATCATAACAATAATAATAATAACCTTGATATTGAAATCTTTAAAGAGTCAGGTAATAATTACTTAATAATAGTATTTGATATCTATATGTTGTTTCACTTTACTTTTTTAATTTTTTTTAACCATATCATTATTCCATTTGTTGTTTGAGAATTGAGATGTAAAGTCGCAATCTTTTTCTTGTAATTTTCTTGTTGTCTACAGCTGCAAGTAAGACAGGCTTTGAAATTGAACAGACCAAGAACTGGGCAGCACCTACAAACTCCAGTACATTAGCAGAGGTCTATTTTCATCTTACCCTTTGTCTTTCTCTCTTTACAACTTTTTAATTTGCTTTTAATCCATAACTTAACAATCAGCAATTAAGCATTAATAATTCCTATATGATTACAAGTTCATTTTTTCAAGGGGTTTTAGCTTCAAAAGTTACAAAGGGATAGGGAAGAAGCAAGCAACAACAAAAGCTTTGCTTGTTTGTTGGGAAATGAAAAGGGTTTAAAAGCTGCATTCCTTCCTTTCTGTCGGGGTTGTTGTTAATTGTTACGATACTAGCTGGGTCTCTTTTTGGTTTCTGTGCTTATTATGCATTCATAGCATTTAGGCCAGTGATTTGGGCACTCCTTTCGCATACAAATTGACATTCTATTGAAATGAGCACCTTGACAGAAATGACAATGCTAACCCTATTAGTATTACGTTTAACATATTAGGGCTTCCTTAAGCTCGTGGCATATATAAATCAATATTCTTTTACTTTCTTTCTGTCAACGCTGACCATATTTCCCTTCAGATTTACATGTCACGTTTAATACAGTGCATACTGAATTACAGGAATCTGTTTCAGCGCAAAGGTCAACAAAAGTAGCAACTGCAGAATATAATAGACAGGGTGGATGGGTCCAATTTGATGAAGCAGCAGCGGGAGAAATACAACAACAAAGACAGAGCTTTGTAGAAAGGAATGCCACGTGGCAAATGATGCAGTACTGTTCTTGTCCTCATCAGACAGCTCCTACACCAATCGCAATGGACCAAAAACAGCTCATTAAGGGAGCACATGACCTAAGTATCTTCATTTCACCCTACAGGGAAAATGACCATGGTTTTAACAACTGCCTAAACCACAATATTGTCACTGACGAAGAGGACCATGGATGTGGAGAATCTCAAACCCTACAACTGTTTCCTCTTCGAAGCGGAGGCAGTAGCGACGACGGTATTGATGACAATTTAGATAAGGTGACAGACGCTTCAGTTGCAGCCATTGATGCCAATAACTCGAATCCTTGCCAGTTTTTTGAGTTCCTTCCGCTGAAGAATTAAACCAAGGTCCAATTTCAATCTAAATAAAATATGTTATATGTAAAATATATAATCGGTACTTACAATTAGATTTTGTTATTTTGTTGGAATTGGAACTGTTTTATTATTTGTTATGGATCAACATATTTTTATTGGACTTGGTGTCTAAATATGAGTGAATATTAAATAGGCTAATGTCGACATTGGAGACCTGTTTAAGCAATATCTATGAGGAAGAGAGAGAGTAACCTGGGCTTCTTTGATGTAAAATTTTGACAAGAATCTGAATCGTAATTAGAATTTAGATGTGAAAGATCTTTGATGTTGAAGTGACTCGTGGAGTTGTAGTGCCTATTTATGCTAATTTGTTTACACATTTAGCAATTAGAATTTGGCGTTATGTATGCTCCATTCCTACCCTATTTATTCAATTTACTTGGCCCTTTATTATTAGTAATATGATTACTATTATTTGAGTGCACTGACATCATTTAAACCGGCTCTTTGATCACGCAAAGTATAAAAACAAAGGACTCTTGGGCATTGTTTTTGATTTGGTATACTCTGTAAACAAAACATAAGAATGATGATGTTATATAATATGTATTTCAAATTTGAATACTGTGTTTGGTATCAATTTCAATATCCTATATTTTAAAACTGACAAAGATATTAAGTATTCATTAGACATAATTGAAAATGATAAAAATATATATTCTTACTTTAAACTCTGTGACTAATAAAACTATCTTTCAAAAAAAAAATCTTTGTCATTCGATCTAATAGTGTTCCATTAAATAGGAACAGATTTGATATATACTAATAACACTCAGATGGAGTATTATAAATGTTCAGTCGTAGTACCTTTTCAATAAATATTTTTTTACTAAACATTTAAGTCATATTTATAGTTAAAGAATAATTTTTTAACTAATACTTTATATAAATTTTACTTATTTAATCTCCCTTAAATATATAAATAATTCATTAAAAATGAAACAAGTTTTTAAATTATAAAATACATTAAAAAACATACCATAAATAATTTAATATTAGCATTAATAAAAACAGAATTTATTATATTGCCATTGTTCTTACACTATAATTAAGATAAATATTATATCCGATTACATAAGAGACATCATGAAGTACATGAGTTATATATCTCGTCACATGGGAGTTATAATTCTATTTTTTGTGGTATTCATCACTGCAACCCTTGCTAGGGATAAATCAATATTAGTAAATCATCTACAAGTATCTCTTTCTTAATTGGTAATCATATCTTGCACATCAAAGTCTTCAAACAGCCTATCACTTGATTTTCTTGTTGAATAAAATTATGTAAAACACAATATGTAATTGGAATTAGATGTTGCTTACATAAATTATAATTATGCACATTTTTTAAAATTGAAAATTGCGCTTTTAAAACTCCAAATCAATGCTCAATTACATTATGTAATTATGAATGTTTATAATTAAATAATTCTAGGGGATCTATAGGTGTTCAAGCTGGTCCTCTATAATCACGTAAATGATATCGCTCCCCTCTATATAGTTTTAAGAATCCTTTCATATTTATGTATGTAGAGTCCGCAACATAATAATATCCTAAAAATAGTAATATTGAAACTAAACTTAATAAAAAGAACAACCTAAAGATATTAACAATATTCTTAACTTCTTCCAGACGTGGAAACCTAGCTTTTGTTCTATTTTAAGGCATTCATTTATTAAATTTCTTACAAAAAAATATGAAAAAAAATTGGATTGTTTCAAATCTCTTGTTGTGTTTCACCTTGATGTTTTATTTTTATAATGCCTTTTGCCAAATAACATAGTGCATTTAACACACACTTAAAGTGTGTAAAGGCAATATCAACTAAGCATTGAAAACACTTAGATATAACCAGCACAACTGCACTATAAGATAATATATATATATATATATATATATATATATATATATATATATAAGCACATTGGTAAAGCCTCCTTAATAGAAATATGTCTATCATGCTTTAACAAATGTAAATGTTTAAGTGTATAGCATAATTGAATGAAAACTTTGTTATCCATGCGAAAGATGTTATACATCCTCTCAGGAAGACCATTTAATAGCTCCTAAACAAATTCAACACCTAACAATTATCCTATATAGCAATGCCTTTTAATCGCACATTGTTGTTACTCATATGCTTTTATAGCGATGGCCAACTCTAAAATTTCTTCTTCAATGTCTTATAAGCTTTCAATATCATAATCTTTATTATTGTTGATCATTTTTCTACTCTAATTATATAAAAAGAATAACAAGTTATATCTCAATTACATCATAATTGATCAAAACGATAAAACTAACATACAAAAATAAAATTAACCATCTCCATTATAGCATTCATCATCAAACCAACCATTTGAAAGTAACTATCAAACTCAATATTATTTATTTTTTAAAACCACTCACATTCAACAGAGTAATTAGCCAACAAGGTCTTTTTGCTGTCTTACCCTTAGAAGGAGGCTTCATTAAATCGACATAATCCTCAATTTCAGCATGAACTTCATGGCTAAGGAAACCTTCAAGTCACGATCCTCATTTGAGGACAACGGAGAAGAACATAAATGGCCAGAAGCTGTAATGGTGTTGAATATCTTCCTTAGAGTTTGGTAGTGCTTTAACCTTTTCTTATGATATGGTTTCACTTCAGACACTCTTAGTAGAAAAAAATAAGTTTATAAAACCAACAAAAATGCTTGTTTTCATGTGAAACTATATAATATACAGCAAGAAAGATTTTGTCTCAATATATTTAATCTTTTTTAAGTCTGTTCAAATAACTTTTCACTTATAGTGGTTCAAATTTTCTTAGTGAAAGTTGATGTTTATAAGTCATCCTTTTCAACATGGTCATGCATTATGAATAAAAGTGATTTCAATCCTTATAGAGCAATAAACCTTATCCTACCATCAAAATCTTGTGGATCCATATCTTGTGTCCAAAAACTTTGCAAGGAAATAACATATTTTAAATATTTACCTAATTAAAGAAACTGCTCCTGAACACACAAAGCTTAAAGTTTTGGAATTAATTAAATTCAGCATAACATGAAAGCCATTTGAGCAATGCATGTCATAGATTAAACAATGAGTATATCAAATTCAAATATAGAGTAATCCACAGCTTTAATGTGTGTGTGCACGTGTAAAAGAAAGCTCAATATTTGTGTTAATAATTTAGATCTATTTTAACAAATGTACACAAATTAAAACTTTAGAACATTTATTAAACTAAATTAATTATCTCAAAATCACTACTTAAATATTACTATCCATGCACTACTGTTCACCATCACTTTTCATAGTACTATATGTGTGACTATTCATTCACTCTGAGGGTGCATTTAATAATCAATAATTGGAATGAACTGAAATTGGAATGAATTAGAATTAAAATGGGTTGGGATCAAATGAGGAATAAGAATTAAAATAAGATGTTCACTTGAGCTTAGGAATCAATATCAGAATGAACTATATTACAGTTGATGTGTTTATCATGTCTTAGAATCGAAATAAAATTATTATAAGTTACTCAAATGCTCTTAATTAATTATCATCATTATCATTATTATTTGTTATAATAATTCTGATTATTATTTTTCAAAAATTTATGATTAAAAAAACTTATTGTTAACAACAATAAAAATAATAATAGCGATGTCAACAACGACAATAACAACAATAATTCTTCCTCTTCTTTTTCTTCATCATGATCATCATCAACAAACAACAAAATATAATAATAATAACAATAATTATTATTATTACTCATCATCAACAAAAAAATATAATAATAATGATGATCATCATCATTCGGCAGTGGCATGGTAGCAAGAGCAACGGCAACAGCAGTGAGGGTAGCAAGCAGTAACGATAGCAAAGGCAGGAAAATGGGAATTATAAGCAAAATCATACATTTTTCTGTATAAAATGTGATATGTCTTTGTTAGTCTTTAATGTGTGAAATACTTTCTTTTATATACACGTAGTATTTCACCTAAACTATCATAGAGAGTATTAGGACATGCTTCCTAAAGAGTCAATCTTTCGGTAAATATTTGATATACTTGTTAATGCAGTAATCACTTTTATTTAAAACTCTTTGATACGTAATCCCATGTACAAGCAACTTTGTTTCTTTTTGCCTCTAGAAATATTTTTGTTCAATTCACATAACCAAATTTAATAGATATCGAAGACTAGAAAAATCTCCAATACACTGAATAAATAAATTACAATAACAGAAACCATGATGCCAATAATAAAAACCCTAACAATTTGCATCTTTCCGCAACTAATCAAAGTTGATTACATAAATGTTCTTGTTGATCAATAACTACGAATCATAACTTCCAAAAAGATCAACAAATTAATACTAAATCCATGTAGCTTCTGAATCTTGTTTTGGAGATTACAGTGGTTGTTTTTTTTTCCTCCTTTCTTTTTCCCCAAACGGTGGAGGTTATTTTGTCACATCTATAATTTATGTATATGGAAGGCTTTTACCCTCATCCTAAAATAGGGAATTTCGGATATGAACATCGATAAAATGTAGAGCCACTTCAGTTTTTGAAAATATGGACCTTGCTAAGCTATATAATGCGTAACTACCCAGCACGGATATGTAGACTTTTCAAGGAAACAGATTTAACTTGTATGGATAGTCTCTGATCGTAACCTGAGGTTCATACAGCCTCATGAATATTGAAACTGGAAAAAAAAAAAAAAAAAGAGCAAAGAATCAGCCGACTTACTTTTGAAGGGTGCAATCAATGCTCAACACAGAGAAGAGACACCTAACATCTTAATATTTTGACAAAAGATAACGCGGTCGGTTCCTCAGAGAGACAATACGCTTTGTCTCTTTCTCATTACAATTTCACATCCTGATTTTGAATAAATATTTCAGTACTCTCTGAATAAATAATAGCACCCACAACAGAACGCAGAGATTTTGAAAGAGATCATGAGATGAAACGAGATGAGATGAGAGATTCTTTCTCGCTTTCGTGCATTCACCCTTTCCCCCCTCTTGCTTCCTTGAAATAAGAGATGATGATACCTCTCAAAAAAGCTAGTCAACAATCCAACCCTACCTAGCTTTGCCTTTCTCAATAAACGTTATTAAATATTTAACCATAATACTGTTAGATGTTAGTCAACATATACGAAAAACATTATTAAATATTTAACCATAATACCCAAGATATTAGTCAACATATATGCTTTTTCGGATCTGTTTGACCCTATTACAAAACTACCCTCACTCTCACAGTTTCATTTAATCATCAGCATAGGTTTTGCTTCTAATATTATAATCAATTTGTCACATTTTTACTTGTAATGATTCAAATGCGGAAAATGTGGGTACATTATTCATATATAAGGTTTGTTTACCTATGTTTGTATGCATTCATTCATGCAATTTTGAGAATGCGAAAGAGAAAGTTCACTTAGATACATGATCATATATACGCATACATGTGTTTGGGTATCAATTAAGTTTTTTTTCTTCATTTGATCTTATAATATAAGTCTACTCATATTACAATTAATAGTCCGCCAAGACCTATTTTGATCAAGTACATCTGACTTCTAGTCCAAAAATATGTATGAACTGATATTACAATTAAAAGTTTGATAAGACTTACCTTGATCAAATCTGCCTTAAGCTTCGTCCTGTCTATTCCAAAGGATAGAGAAACAAATACCTAATTAGTACAAACTCTCTCCCGCAATCACATGGGAGATTAAAACCCTGGCCATGGTATTAAATTCCTTAGAAAACAGAAGGTGAATATACTACTTTTCATAAAGGAAATCAAGAGGAAAGAAAAAAAAGAAAAGGAAGGAATTGGCACAAAGTGTTAGGGTTGTTGTTGGGTACGAAAACAATAAAATAGCGAATGAGGAATTTAGAATTTGGAATTGGCGTGGAGAGTGAATTGACTGAGCTGAGAACACACGCAGGCTGCTGCTGCAGAAAATTGACAACTCCTAAGGGCAGTGAGACAGATAAAGACAGACAGGTGCTGGACCATTTTTTAGCCTTATTCCAGTTATATCCATCATGTGATCATCTTCATTCATCTATTCATTATTATTTATCAATATCACCATGTCATCCATTATTTTCTCTCTTTCATCATGAGGTCATCATTCATGTCCACTTGAATATCAATGATTCTCTGCAACTGCAGCTGCTATATATAATGGAATTGGACTTGAATTATGTGGCCATGAATGCTTCTGGATATTTCTTAATTTGTATTTGTCCTGACAATAACTTTTAACCGACGGTAAAATATAATTCGTCTGCTACTCGTTCAAAGTTAACATGAGGAAGATTTTGATCGTGAGGTTACTAGTTCGATCCCCTAGCAATCAAAATTAATTTGAGCATAAAATAATAAAATGGACCTACTGAGCTAGAACTAAGATTCAAGATGCATAGTGATTTTTTCTCCCCCAACAATGCTATTTAGGCCATATTTAGTATTCAGGTATTATTTTGTGACTTTTAAACTATAGTTGTAGTAGAAAAAAAACTATAACTATAAAATGAAAGTTGATTATATGAGCAAATATGATTTTAAAATAATAATTTTAATCAAAATAATAAAAAATTTAACAATTTTTTATTATAAAGTGTTGATTATAAAATCAACTTACTTTCAAATCACAACAACAAATATTTACTAAACATTTTAATTAATAATCTTTTAAGGTATAATTGCCCAACCATAATACTAAAAATAGTTTAGCTCACGTAATTTTGCCCGGATAAGTCACACGCCAAAACAGCATGTACGCAATTTACCTAAGCAAATTAGCATGTTTGTTTTCTTCTATACATTTTTGTGCAATGACAGCTCATTTAGTATTTTGAAGTTTTAAAATGACTAAAAAGAATCTTTAACGCTAAGGTCATAAACACCAGGTTGCACCACTTATGTATGTGATGCTTGTATTTGTTATCCCACACAAGCTCGTTTTCACAGTTTAGGCTGCATCCATTTCACTCGCTGCTACAATAGGAATTGCTTTTGCTTTCTTTTCCGTTAATGGCTACTAACATTGTTTAATTAGCCAATTTGCCTCTTGTCAAAAGAATTCTTATCTATATGTACGAATCTAATTTTTTTTTAAAATCATCATGTTAATCTACAATATTTTACATCATATGAGGATGCTTTTTATTTTTTTTTATTGTTCGTAATATTTATTTTTCAGATTTGTTGTTAATCATATTAGACCTTTTAAATGTAATAGATATACGATCAAATTAGATGAATTTATAGTTATAATGCAGTTTAAATTGGGTTAGATAATTAGCAAACTCTATTAAAAATTAATGGGGTGTATTCATTGATGGTTGGGGTGCTATTATTATTCTCCCGCCAGAAAATCCCAAGCCCCAACTCCTTCAAATTTTAATAGTCTGTTTTTTTTTTCAGTTGACAGTTCAAAAGCAACGAATGTAATAGCTAGGTAACCAAAAAATTAGGGATCCAAGGTAAAAGTGGGAAACAATATGGAACTAATTGTTCGTTTCTCATCCATTAAATCTTGATTAGTTTTCTTTTTGTCTCTTAAGTCAATCGACCATTTTTTACCGTTAAGATAGTTAACGTTAGGCTGATTTAACTATTTTACTATTACAACATAAAGGGTCAAAGTTCTCATAAAATGTGTTGTTTTGCCATTATATTTTAACTACTCAGTTTATGACTTTTTCTGTGAGTAATTTAACTATGGCCAATGGGCCGTGCCGACATGCGGCCCACAACATGCCGTGCCGTGCCCGTGCCATGCAGTGCCCAAAAAAAACCCATCAATTTTTTTTTTGTCTCACATGTCCAGCGTGGTTTATTCAAGTCTGCGTGCCTAGCGTGCTTTTTTAAGCCCATCAACCTATTAAAATAATAATAATAATAATAAATTCATAATCACAGTCATATTAATTTTTATTAAGAGAGCAATTAACATTTTATTATTAGTTTATCATAATTTCACAACTACATATTTAATTTCAAAATAACCAATAATTCATAACACATCAATACATGATTTTTATTTATCATTTATAAATTTATGATGTTTATAATTTTATTTATTAAAATCATGATATTTACTTATTCATTTAATAAATTATAAACATAAAAAATAATTAATTAAATATCATCAATAAAAGTATTCATTTAATAAATATCATAAATAAAATTATGATATTTATAATTTTATTCATTAAAATCATGATATTTACTCATTCATTTAATAAATTATAAACATAAAAAATTAGAATATTTATTTAAACTAAGATTTAAATTAATTTTTAAAAGTCTATACTAAAAAATATATTTAAAATTTAATTTCAAGATATTTTACTTTAATTTCATAACATTTTATATTTACTTTTTATTAAAAAAAAATTACTTTGATATATTTTGGCCCACTGCTATTGATGGCCCACAGGTCGCGTGCTAGCCCACCAATGAAGTGTGCTTATTACGTGCTTTTTCGGGTGCCATGCTTTGGCCCATTTCTAATTGTGCCGTACTTTTAAAGCCCGTGTGCCTAAATTCTAGGTGTAGTGCCTCGTGCCGCCCGGCCCATTGACCATCTCTAGAGTCATTTAATCTTTTTATTCTATAAGGGTAAAATAGTAAAATTATTCTCACATAACGGCAGTTGTAAAAGTGGGGATGTTTAGCCCACCATAATATTCAATAAACCCACCATTGTAATTTAAAACTTAAAATTTAACCTTTTACGCTATAAACCCATCTATTAGTTAATATATCGTTTCTATTTCAAGTTTTTTTTAAACGTTTTTCAAGTTTTTTTTAGACGTTTATTAAGTCTTTATTTGTCATGGTTTTATAATCAAATCCTCCAATGTTGCAGTAACTTACTCCTTTTTTTCTCCCTTAAAGTGTTGTAATGAAACATAAGATAGATTAGTGCAAAATACTTCACAAGTAATTAAACTAAATTTAAAACATTAAATTTTTTGACTTGATTGACCTTTTATTACCAATATAATAAATGATTAGCAGTAACTATTAAAACAAGAAATTTTTTGGTGAAAACCATCACCCAAGAATCAATAACAAAATATGTGAAAGTGTACCTGAATGTATAATGCTTAATTGCTCTTTAGAGTAGTATGGTTGACCTTCCAGATCAACACATTCTCTTAGAGAATTTTTTAATTTTTTTGTGCCCTCTCTCTTTGATGATGGAATGTCAGAAAGAATAGAAAGATACATATGACCTAGGCCTATGACCACTTATGTTGACAACTTTTCTTATTGACTTTAGGTATTCATATTTCAGCCCATCATAGAAATAAAAATTACCCTTAAGCTTTTACACATTAAAGCTCATATCGTATTAAATACATTAGAGCCCATATTATCGAAAACCTATTAACTTTTAATTGGACTTCATTTTATACGACAGTCGTAACACATAATTATTAACATATAAGCTCAAGTTGGATTAAGGATCTAACAGTGCTGGATTAGAAAATCCAACAGTAACCTTTATCTTGCTTTGTCAAATAAACCTTTTCTAAATTAAAATATTTCACAGAATTTCTTAGAGCGCACATACTATAGTGAAATGACTTAATTATAACATCATGAATGACTTAATTGATTGATTGTGCAAATTATTAATTTATTTGAACTTTTAAAAAAAATACTTGTAACAAAACATCTACAATAGAAAAGAAGTTGTTACTTGGGTTCGGCTACAAACCCTCCTTTTAGTAAAAGATTGGGTCTTATATTTTGTATTTAAGATCTTGGATATTCATCCAAAACATCTAATAAATCAAATGTTTAATTGAATTCAACTAATAAATCAAATTTACAACAAAGTATCCACTGCGTCAAATTCGAATTTGATCTCCTTCCATACTTCACAAGCAGCAGCCAGTTCAGGACTCCATTTGCTAGCCTCCCGGAGAATTTCATTACCTTCGCGAGCAAGATCGCGTCCTTCATTACGAGCTTGTACACATGCTTCTTAGTATACGCAGGAGGGATTCGTAGATCCTCTAGACGTAGAGCGCGCAGTGCTTTGAAACCAAATACATTACCCACAATGGAAGTCAACATGTTAGTAACAGAACCTTCTTCAAAAAGGTCTAACGGGTAAGCTACATAACATATATATTGATTCTCTTCTCCAGCAACGGGCTCAATGTTGTAGCATCGCCCTTTGTAACGATCAAGGCTGGTAAGCCCATCGGTCCACACAGTTGTCCAGGTACCAGTAGAAGATTCCGCAGCTACCGCAGCCCCCGCTTCCTCGGGTGGAACTCCGGGCTGAGGAGTTACTCGGAATGCTGCCAAGATATCAGTATCTTTGGTTACATAGTCAGGAGTATAATAAGTCAATTTATAATCTTTAACACCGGCCTTGAATCCAACACTCGCTTTAGTCTCTGTTTGTGGTGACATAAGTCCCTCCCTACAACTCATGAATTAAGAATTCTTACCCTTTTTCAATCGAAATATCTAAATAATAAGAAATTGACTCTTGACAGTAATATGTGTTGTATACGTAAATCCTATATGTGCAAAGAAAATATGCGTAATTCATCCAGTAAAGAAAGGCGGGGTATATATAAAAAAAAAGAATAGACTAGGCATAAGTCGATATGCTAAAATAAGAAATAAGGTCCAATGAGATAGAAATAATGAATCGAAAAAGAGAGTTCAGGTTCGAACTCCATAGATAATATGGCGGGTATTGTCTATAATGATAGATATAATGAACGACTTTCTCAAGATTTTTATTCACCCACTTGATATTTTGAAAGTCGGTTGGTTGAACTTGAAAATTACCTCATTGAAATTGCAACAACACGTACAGTGATAGAATGGGAGATATCACTGTGTGTGGAAACAACACAAAATAAAGAGAAAAATAAGAGAGCAATATATTATAGAACGAATTTATTCATTTCAAGTGTGTGGAAAATAAAGAGATGAGCTCTCCTTTTATGTTTTCACAATTACTACATGAAATTTAATGGAAACGTTATAGATCATAATTTTTTGTGAGGTAGTGGGAGTTAAAGAGAAGTCAAAGGTTGTTAGTGGGGAGATAGTGGAAAGATTAAAAGATGTATGTTATAAACATCCATATTTATTTTAATAAACTCATAGCAATAATACTTTTACCTTATTTGTGTGGGTGGGAAGCATATAAAATGAGAAGGTGAAATATCTTTGCAGAGTAATTAGAAGGGTAGCCCATATCATTATTGAAAGGCTTGGGTACTCACGTACAGTGATAGAATGGGCCAAGTTAAATACACAACATCACCCTGTACGTGAAACAAGAAGATAACGGGTTAGGGCTAGACCAACAGTATATTGATTGTTGGACAAGAATCAACATCATATGCTAGGGCAAGTACGATCTGACACCACAACACAAGAATTATAATTTCATTTTTTTAAAAGAAAAACCATTATTTTTGTCATTAAAATTTTTAATGGGGTTTATATTCAGAAAGATCTTAGTTGTACAAAATTTAATATTTAAAAGAAATGAAATAGTAACTAATTTTATCAGCCAAACAAACGATGCAATGACCTACCTGACAATTACCTAGTCGTAGTTGGTTAAACCCTTTAACAAGGACGAATCACATTTCATAAGCTCCGTACAACATCTTATTTGCTTTCTCTACTTAGTCTGTTAAAATATTTATACGAGTCGAGTGTAAGTTTGCGCAAGTTATGGGCCTGGAAAGCCAATTTATTTACCTTGCATTGGGCATTATGACCATTTTAGATGCTTCTGATAAAAAGCTACGTAGGACCAGTCGTGTAGCCAAACCCAACAGCAAGTACATGGAATATGCATGGGCACGTCATTAGCCATACAACATTGGGGATGATGAAAATATATGGGCACGTCATTAGCCATGCAACGTTTGAGATGTTGATATGGAGCTGACTTCTTTTCAAATTAGACGTTGTTTATTTGATGGAGATCCTTCATGCAAGTATTTGTTTTTAATTTGGAATAATAGTTAGGTTGTTGAGATGTTTACAACTTGATCTACCTAGCTTTACTCATGCCTTGTTTCTCGGCTATAACTGCGATGAAATTAGCTTTGTATTAGACTACAAATAAGCTCTTTTATTCAGCAATAAATCATCAGATTTTTAATTAAAAAAAAACAATACTTGTGGTTGTTCTTGCCCAAAGAAGAACAAGCAATTTATTTTGTCAATTCCTCTAGTTTTGATTGGGACCGCTGTTAGTGGTATCAGAGCTAGGTTAGGATGGCAACCAAAAAAGAGCGTATCGAGTGAATAGAAGCAGAGATTGGGGAAATACAAGACAAGATGCAACAAATGGAGTTGGGGATCAACGACAAATTGGCACATATTGAGGCAACATTAAGCAAGCTTGCAAATTCAATTAACACTTCAAGAGAGTCACCAAGTATCAACAACAATACTGAATCTTCACGACCGGACCGAGAGGTCAATACAGGAGGGCCTCAACATTTCCAATCCAAAGTAGTAAAACTGGAATTCCCTCGCTATTCCGGCGACGACACCACCGAATGGTTTAATCGTGCAAGTCAGTTCTTTGAATATCAGGAATCAACGAACGATCATAAAGTGGTTCTAGCGTCATTCCACTTAGAGGGGGAAGCAAATCAGTGGTGGCAGTGGCTTCAAAGGTCTTATCAAGATGAAGGCAAAGTTGTGACTTGGGAGGTGTTTGTGGAAGAGTTATGGGCAAGGTTTGGACCAACAGACTGTGAAGACTTCGACGAGGCTCTCTCACGCATGAAACAAATCGGTACTCTCCATGACTACCAAAAGGAATTTGAACGACTCGAAAACCGTGTTCGAGGCTGGACACAAAAGGCACTTTTTGGCACATTCATAGGAGGGCTTAAACCAAAAATATCTGAAGAAATTCGGTTGTTTCGACCGAGGACTCTTAAGGAAGCAATTAGCCTGGCGAGAATGAGAGATGAGCAACTGACCCCGCAACGGAGACTGATGAGATCACCAATCTTCAACCGTTCACCAATGGCACAAGTCACCAACCAACGTGCTTCACCAACGGTACCCTTTAAGAGACTTTTTTGGGAGGAGATGCAAAAACGTAGGTCACAAGGATTATGTTTTAACTGTAATGAAAAATTCTCTGCAGGACACAAGTGCACAAAGGCACAGTTGTTAATCTTAGAAGCAGATGATAACGAAGAGTCAACAGAAACAACGCAACAGGAGTATGAGACAGAGGAGCACGATAAACCTAAAATAACATTCTATGCTTTGACAGGCTGGGCCGCTCCTCAGACCATGCGAGTGAAAGCTAAGATCGGGCCACACAAGATTATTATACTAGTGGATAGCGGCTCAACGCATAATTTTATCAACTCACGTTTAGCTAATATGCTTCAGCTCCCAGTTCAACCGACTTCAGCGTTTCCAGTAAAAGTTGCCAACAGAGAGGAAGTTATTTGCCAATGAAAACATAAAAAGGTAAATATTTTAATTCAGGACATCCCTTTTGAACTCACTCTCTACTCATTGCCGATTACAGGACTTGACATGGTGCTTGGCGTTCAATGGCTTGAAAGCTTAAGGTCAGTGGTTTGCAATTGGAAACAATTAACAATGGACTTCGATTAAGATAATGCTAAGAGGCGGTTGCAAGGGCTGGATCCACGAAAAATGCAAGCTACAACATCCTTTGAAGTCACCAAAGAAATGAAACAAGGGCACAACGTGTTTGCTATATGTCTTTATTTAAACATCGAGGAATCATATGCAGTAGCACCAGCCAGCATGAGGAGTTTGCTAGAAGAATATTCTGAGTTGTTTGTGGAGCCTAAACAACTTCCACCAGCACGGGAAATCGACCATCGAATCACTCTTAAAGAAGAAGCAGAACCAATTAATGTGAGACCCTATCGGTATGCTTATTTCCAAAAAGCATGGATTAAAAGACAAGTGAACGAAATGTTGTCTTCTGGACTTATTCGACCAAGCACCAGCCCCTTCTCATCACCGGTACTCCTAGTCAAGAGAAAAGATAGCAGTTGGAGGTTTTGTATTGACTATAGAGCACTCAACAGAGTTATAGTAAAAGACAGATTTCCAATACCAACAATAGAAGACATGTTAGATGAATTGCACGGTGCCAGCATACTTTTCCAAACTAGACCTCAGAGCCGGCTACCATCAGGTACGGGTAAATTCATCAGATATACATAAGACGGCCTTCCGCACACATAATGGCCATTATGAATATTTGGTGATGCCGTTTGCCTTATGCAACGCTCCTTCTACTTTTCAAGCAATTATGAATGACATTTTTCGGCCTCATCTTCAGAAATTTATATTGGTATTTTTTTGACGACATATTGATTTATAGTCCCACGTTGTCATGTCATCTGAAACACGTTAGACAGGCCTTGGAAATTCTTAAACAACAGTAATTTTTTGTCAAAGCTAGCAAGTGCAATTTTAGCCAGCAGGAACTTGAATATTTGGGACACATCGTCACTTGCCATGGTGTGAAGGTGGATGAACGAAAAATTACCGCGATGGTGTCATGGCCAACGCCACAAAATATTACAGAGCTAAAAGGATTTTTGGGCCTAACAGGGTATTATCGCAAGTTCGTTCGTAGGTATGGCCTGTTAGCTAGGCCCCTGACCAATTTGCTTAAGAAAGATCAATTCGAGTGGAGTACTGAAGCGGCAACATCTTTTGAGCAATTAAAACTCGCCATGACTCAAACTCCATTACTTTCTATGCCTAATTTTAACAATGTTTTTGTTATTGAAACTGATGCATCAGGTGATGGCATAGGAGCATTATTGCAGCAAAACGATAAACCAATAGCTTACATGAGTCGAGCGTTGGGTGTAACAAAAAAGACTTGGTCGACATATGCGAAAGAGATGTTAGCAGTGATAGAGGCGGTGCGATTATGGAGGCCTTATTTATTGGGGCAGCAATTTGTGATACAAACAGACCAGAAAAGTTTAAAATATCTCTTGGAGCAGAAGATAACAACCCTCGATTAACAGAAATGGATGGTCAAACTCATGGGTTATGATTACGAAATTTGATGCCGTCCCGGCAAGGAAAACGCTGCTGCCGATGCACTCTCTAAAAGAACTGACAGCCCAACTCTTAATTGTCTTTTTGTACCGCAGGTATCACTATGGAGAGAAATTGAAAAGGCTATGCATGAAGATAATTATCTAAAGAAGATTGCACAGCAAGCTGAGACTCAACTTGATGGCCCTTACACAACGAAGAACAGACTCATAATCTTCGAAGGCAGGGTAGTAGTTCCTAGGAAGATGCGTGACTTATTATTATTTGAGGCCCACAATACGAAAATAGAAGGGCATTCCGGAGTCTTTCGCACTTACAAATGCCTGGCGCAGCAATTTATTTGGCCCTCAATGTTCCAATCCGTTCAAGATTATGTAAGTGCGTTGTTTGCCAGAAGACTAAGAGTGAAACGCTACAACCAGGAGGGCTTCTTCAACCGCTACCTATTCCTTGCCAAGTGTGGGAGGATATTTCCTTAGATTTTATTGAAAGGCTGCCTAATTCACAAGGAAAAGATACAATATTTGTGATAGTTGATAGGCTCAGCAAATACGCACACTTCCTTTCCTTGTCTCATCTATTTACCGCTAAATCTGTTGCTGAAAAATTTGTTGACGGAGTGGTAAAACTCCACGGCATGCCCAAGAGTATTCTAAGTGATCGGGATCCAATATTTATTAGTAAATTTTGGAATGAATTTTTTATAATGTCAGGCACTCAATTGAAGATGAGTTCAGCCTATCATCCGCAGATGGACGGCCAAACAGAAGTTGTTAACAGATGTTTGGAGCAATATCTATGCTGCTTTGTGCACCAGTGGCCGCGCAAATGGAAAATGTATCTACCGTGGGCCGAGTTTTGGTACAATACTACTTTTCATGTATCCACGAGAATAACCCCTTTTCAAGCTCTCTATGGCAGGCTTCCTCCTTCTGTTCCCATATATTCGATCGGGTCTTCACTGGTTCACGAAGTCGATCAAGCCTTACAGACTAGAGATGAATTATTACGGCAACTAAAATCTAACCTTACTTCCGCAGCTAATCGGATGAAACAGACGGCAGACAAGAAAATGAGAGATGTCGAATTCAAAGAAGGAGACGTGGTGTACTTGCGCTTGCATCCGTACAGACAATCTTTAGTTTTCAAGCGAGCACATCAAAAATTAAGCAGCAAGTATTTTGGACCATATCAAATAATTCATAAAGTAGGGCCTATCACTTATAAGCTCCAGTTGCCGGAGGGTGCCAAGGTCCATTCTACATTTCATGTTTCCTTACTAAAGAAAGCAGTGGGAGATTTGGCAATGAGCAGCATGGAGTTACCTCCTATAGATGATGGAGGTGTGTTGGTTTTAGAGCCTAAATCAGTTCTGGATACTAGGTGGCTTAAAAGAGGTGGTAATGTTATTGAGCAAAGTTTGATTCAGTGGAATAAACTGCCACTGGAAGAGGCCACTTGGGAAGATACTGCCGTCATTACGCAGCGATTTCCTTCGCTAACCCTTGAGGACAAAGGTCCCTTTCCACGGGGGAGTGATGATAAGAAGCTATGTGGGACCATTCGTGTAGCCAAACCTAACAGCAAGTACATGGAATATGCATGGGCACGTCATTAGCCATACAACGTTGGAGATGATGAAAATGCATGGGCACGTCATTAGTCATGCAACGTTTGAGATGTTGATATGGAGCTAACTTCTTTTCAAATTAGACGTTGTTTATTTGATGGAGATCCTTCATGCCAGTATTTGTTTTTAATTTGGAATAATAGTCAGGTTGTTGAGATGTTTACAACTTGATCTAGCTAGCTTTACTCATGCCTTGTTTCTCGGCTACGACTGCGATGAAATTAGCTTTGTCCAGCAATAAATCATCAGATTTTTAATCCAAAAAAAAAAACAACACTTGTGGTTGTTCTCGCCCAAAGAAGAACAAGCAATTTATTTTGTCAATTCCTCTAGTTTTGATTGGGACCACTATTAGCTTCTTTGACGATCCGATAAGAATCACGCGATATATTTTCAAGAATCACGCATCTTCTCCATCAAGACCATGAAAACCATTTACCAATGGGCCAAAATGATATTCATTTATGTCAAGTATTATTGTCATTATGAAATGTATATAGGGCAGGTGTCACCGGGCTATTACTTACGATAATATATCCAAATTATGTTGATTGATCATGTTATTTTTATAGCAATCTCTTGCTTGTATAGAGTAATGATAGACGATTGGAATTCTCAGCTAATTTGATCTTTTCCTGTGTGAATACGCTTGCATGATTGGTAGTTTATAACTAGAAATATAGTAATTAAGTAAATATTGACCATACATAAAGAAAAGTTTATATGTGTCAAAAGATCATCTAAAGCTTGTATATAATTAGATATACTTTTATTTTTTATCCCAAATTTCATCCAATGATAGACATGACAAATTTTTATTTTTATTCCCACTTCTATTGTAAATGACATGTCATTTATTAAGAGGTTAAAAATTCTTTATAAGATCCACGTGAATTAATTGTATTATCTCACCAACTAATTAATCAATGCCACATCATTTAAGATTTTTTAAATAAAAAATTTAAAATGTGTGTTCTCATATAAATGGATGGGCTTTTGAGCCATATTAAGTGAAAATATAATTTTATGTTGTCCTTGAAAGTTTTCAAGGCCATATTTATCATTCTTTCTTGGGTTTTAATGGCTTCTTTCTTTAGTTGTTTTGCTATAACTTTTGGGGATTAGTACTTCCTTTTATGTTGAGATATTTGCGATTATTAATTGTCTCTATTGACTATATCATGCAAATGCAATGAAGTGGGTATGGCCAAAAGTGATTCAACATTAGCCCTTCTTTGTATAAACAACGCCTCATTTCAGCTTCCCTAGTGTTTCCGTACTAGATGGTTGAATTATCTAGATGGTTGAATTGTCTAATAGTTAGTACTTATTTGATATAACTTATTTAATATCTATAAGCGTTTATTAATTTTATAAGTTCTTTTTAAAGTTTCGTTGTTATTTGGCTATTTTTTATTAGAGTTTCTAGAGTTTACATAAGTTATTTTGCCAGTAATAGTAAAAACACAAATTTAGTTTTGGGAGTAAAGGTTGGACAGTTTTCTTAAAACGTTCGGTTATCTAAAATGTCCATTATTTATTTTATATTCTTATATAAAATGAACATAAAAACTTATTTATTAAAGTCATTTTACCTTTCATTAATAAAGAAATAAACACCCAATAAAGATCATATACCACACAGAAAAAAATTAATAATTTAATTCTAATAAATCATGTGACATAAATATCAGAACAACAATCTTTGATTTTAACATCTTATAGAGAAATTTAAAACTAATTTATATGTAACACCTAAAAAATTCACTTGAAATTTTCTCGCTGATACACTCGATAATAGCTACGAGTGTTGAGTAGAAATTTGCCCCAACTTTGGAATCGGCTATCGTCCTCTTCTTTGTGAAAAACTAGCAAATAGTAATCAATTTTTTGTTTCCATGAACTGTGGAAATAGTTAAAAAAATCAAAACCAATAAAAAATTAACCAAAAATAGCAGAAAAAACCAAACAACAGATTTATTCAGTTAAAATAGCCGCAGATGATAGTAGAAAAGGAAAAATAGCAGTAAATAATAGTTGAAGCAGCAGAATCAACAAAAATAACACTAGAAAAAAAGAAAAGTTACCTAGAAACAATAAAAAATACCAAAAATAGTAGAAATAGAAAAAATAAGCAGAAAAAAGAGCAAATAACAATTAATTTTTGTTTATAAGAACTGTAAGACCAGTAAAAAAAAGCAAAAATTTCTGGATAACAGGAAAAACAGAAAAAAAAATTACCTAGAAATAGTAGAAAAATACAAATAACATATTTATCCAGTAAAAAGTAGCAGTAAATAACAGTTGAAACAGCAATAAATAAAAGTAAAAACAGTAGAATCAACAACAAATAAAAACAGAACAAACTCAAAAGTTACACAAAAACAAAAAAAAAATTCAAATAATAGTAGAAACAGTTAAAAAATCAAAAACAACAGCCAATAACAGTAGAAACAGCAAACACAACAATAAATAACAGTAAAAACAGCAGAATCAATGCAAAAAACAGCAGAAAAAATAACAATTTACCCAAAAATAATAAAAAGATATCAAATAACTATAGAAACAGTAAAAAAAGCAAAAACAGCAGAAAGAGCAGCAAACAAGTGCGGCTTAAAGTGATAGTAATACGGCAAAATAAAAACACAGGCCAATAGGCTATGGTGAAAAGCCTATGAGAGTAGTGGACCACCTTAAATTTTTTGAGTTATAGGCTTCAGCAAAATTTGGATTTAATGAAAAACTAATTCAAGATTTAAAGCAATTTTTTATATTATTTCTCCATTATTGTGCAGAAGAGTCAATCAATTGGAATCCAAAAGCCTGGAGATTTATCGAACCAAATGGATTGCTGTGGAGTTCCAGCTGTGAACCAATGATTTTTACTGTCTAGGTCCAATTACTGAAAGAACAACCCAGCTAAAATCCTCTTCTTTGTTTATTATTATTATTGTTATTAAAATGAAGAACCGATTGGGCAGGTTGCTATGTTTTTGCAAACTTTTCTAAAGGGCAGCATTTTTTCAAAAAGCAAGTCAAAGAACCTACTCGCTATTCCATGGTGTTTTCCCCAACTTCACCATTAGTGCCCACTGCCGTGTAACTAAATTTTTAATAAATACATCTTCTACCTTTTTTTTTGGAATATATCTCCTAAATTATCAAGGTTTAATTTTGGCCAGTTATACAATTACCACTTTTACTTGATGGTTAGAGATTTTATTCCATAGCAGCTAAATCACACACAATTCAAAAACACCCAAATCACATACACAAGAACAAAAGAAGAAATAACAACCAAAAGGGGGGTGAAGAGTTCCAATATAAATTTATGATCCCCAAACCCGTAAACTTGCCACACATAACCACATAACATAGACCACCTTCCTCTATCAACAGACAACAAAGCACACAATATGACACATCATCATAAAGGGAAAAAGAAAAAAAACATATACACTTATAGACCTTGGAATTGCAAGAGCGCACAAAGATGAAAAAATGCAGACTTATAAAACTATCACAGCTTCAGCCAAGCACAATTATGCCAAAGCAGACAAGCAAAAACCAATATTGTTACAGAATTATATAAAAATTAGATAGTCAGAGAAAATTCTGCAAACCATCTCCATGGACACTTAAATCCAAAAAATTATAACGAAAATTAGATAAGAAAAGAATGTAACATGAAAGATTTGTGCTCATATAGGAAATGTAGTTTTGATAGTTGACGATGGCGAATGAAGTCACAGGCAACGAACAACAGTTGGATCGAGGAACCAAATTGAGAACGGCTACAAGTTGCAGGGTCGGAACACTTGAATGGAAGTCACAACGGCGGCAGCGGGTGTGGACGTGGGCGATTGTTAACGATGGCAGGGGCTTGTGTGTGTGAGTGTGACTGTCGTTCTCTCTCTCTCTTTCTTTCGCGATAGAGAAGAACTGAAAAAGTGAAGTAAGCAAAAGGGGAATTAGGTACTGCCAAAGGTTTTTGTTCATATATATAAATATTTATGGATAAATTATATAAAAATTATTTTAAATAAATTGTTTTATACGTATATATTATAAATGTAAGATTACATATATTTATTTATTTTTATATAAATAAATAAATTATTTTGAATAAATTATTATTATTATTAAATATATATACGCACACACATGCACACGTTAATATATATAGGGCAAAAGCTAACCCAATCGGTTTTTTAAGTTTTTTCAGGTTCAACCTAAACTGAAATAAAAACTAATCAGTTATTAAGTTTGAATTTGATTGGGTTTTAGGTTTAAACCAAATCGAAAAAAATAAGAAAAATTGAATTAAACCCAAATTAAATTTCAGATTATGTTTAATTCAATTTAACCCAATCCAAAAACCCAATTTGTTGTTTGGTTCTTACTAATTCTTAAAATTAAGTTGCATTTTTATATTAATCTAATTAAATTGAATTGATAATATATAATTACATTATTTTATATAATAATTTATATTTTATATCGATATTATGTGAAAATATATTTCTATTTCAAGTTTAAATGATAATTTGTTATAAAAATAAAATTCACTACATTATACTTGCTCATAATTTTCACTATATATTGTATTGACTTTACACGTCAATTTTAATTTTAACTTTAAAAGATATATAATATTAAATACTACCTCATAATTTTAATCATAACAAATGCAAGTATTCAAACTTTGAGGTAAATTGAAATGCTTATGGTTCAATCATTATATTAAAATTAAGAAGCATGCGATCGAATGAATTATTTGTCACTTGCAATTAAAAGCGTAGTCAGAAGCCTCTTATCAAATTATATTTGTAAGTTTTAATAAAAATAAAAATGATAGTAATAATAAGTCAATTTACTAATTTTTTTTTTAAATTTATCACTTTTTCCTAGTGAATGTGAAATTATCATTATTCCCACCAAGAATTAACAACTAACACATTATTTTTCTTAATTTTTCATAATATTAATAATTTTTTTATTACAATGAAAATCATATTACTTGTTAATTAATAAAAAGATTAATCATGAACATTAATTCAAATAGGAAAATTATCATTCTTATACCCTAAATTTGTACTTTTATAAAAAATACTACAACATTTTAAGAGTGTATCAATTATCCACCCTAAATTGATTAAAGTTATCTGCCGACCACTAAACCGTTAGCTGCCGTTTGGAAGTTAACGGAACTGTAGCAATTGACGATTTTATCCTTGAAAATTATCACTTGTATACCCTTAAAATCTCTTATTATCACTTATATACCCTTAAATTATCACTTGTACCATATAGAAAGACCAGATTATCCATCTGACATCATTATATTTAAACGACAACTAACGGTTTGGTAGACAACATATACATTTTATCAATTTAGGGTGGGCGATTGATATACCCTAAAAATATTGTAGTAAATTTGATAACGGAGTAAATTAACGGTATATGATTAATAATTTCTCATTCAAATAATTGAAATGCACTCAAAATTTATAAAATTGAATTGAGGGAAATTATCCATTGTCCACCCGTTTTTCTAACTTTTTCAAAAATACACAATTCTTTTTTTTGTTTTGCTGGAATCCACCTGAAGTTATATTTTTTTTTCACTTTTCCACTTCCGTTTGGAGACCGTTAAGGAAACTAATGGAATATTATTTAAATGATCTTTTTACCCTCAAATGTAAAAGATATATTATCCCCCGACCACCTTTTTTTCGTATTTTTTCAAAAATACACATTTAAAATTTTTTTTTGGCTAAACTCCACTTGAAGTTATATTGTTTTACACCTATCCACTACTATGTCGTTGTTAAATGACAATTTTACCCTTATGATGTCAGCAAAGTTCTAACGGTTTACAAACGAAAGTAGAAAGGTAAAAAAATGTAACTTCAGGTGGATTCTAGCAAAAAAAAAATTGTATTTTTAAAAAATGGTAAAAAAACGGGTAGACGGTGGATAATTTACTAGTTCATTAGCAACAAACAGTACTTTCTTCGCCAAAATAGAGCATTAGTGACAAAGTTATTGGCGCTAAATATTTTTCTTAATATTTTAAAATTAGGTGCCATTATATCTATTCCCACTAAAGTAATTAGCAATGAAAATTACTTCGTCGCCATTGATAATGGCATTGAAACATATTTAACGATGAAACAATTTCATCGCTAAATCATACATTTCGTGACGACCAAATAATTCGTCTCTAAAAGAGGCATTTTGTAACGAAAATTATTTTCATTGGTAAAACTTATTTTTCACAATGAATTTATGTCCGTTGCGATTGAAAATGAGCATTGAAATATATTTAGCGACGAAACAAATCCGTCGCTAAAGGAATCTATTACGACACAACAAAAAGCGTCACTAAAAACTTTATTTTTTGTTGCTAAAAATATTTTTTTGCAACAAAAATAATGGTCGTTGCTATAATATGCTTTTAGTGATAAAATAAATTGTTGCTAAATTGAATATGGTGGTTGCCGAATATCTCGTTTTAGCGACGGAATTATTAGTCGCAAAATGTATATTTTTGGTTGCTAAAAGAATGGGCGCCAACATTTTTTTTGTACTAAATTTTTTTGCAATGAAATGATATTTTTGTTGCCATAACCAATATTTAGCAACGAATCCTTTGTCGCGAAAGGTGATAATTAAATTTTCCTTTCCCCAACTAAAAATTTAGTGGCAAAATTTTTTTCGCTAAAAAGCACTTATTGTGACGATTTTTTTTTTTTGCTAAAAGTGTCGTCGCAAATGATAAATATTTTTGTAGCAAACCAAACAATTAAAAGTTCTTTTGATAAAAACTTTACTTATAAAAACTAAACTAATGAAAGCTTTATTTAATTAGGTTCTACATAAAAAAGTTTACCAGATGGAATCTTACAATTGTAAAAGTTCATGTCCATTGTTTGCATATTTATCGCTAAGGCAATTTAGTTATAGATAAGTTAACTAAATTGGGTTTGGATTGACACACTATTCACGAGGGATTAGGTTTACAAGATGATCGTTGGGCTATACCTCAAAATAGATTTTTTCTAGGTAATTTGTCAACAACTTTTAGCAATAAACTTTCATCAAAAGATCTTCCTATATCACTTGAATATTTATAAAAATAATTAGTATACTCATCAACATATCTTAAATCACAAATTTTTAATTGCTCTATATTTCTAATATATCGTCTTTTTCATCTGCTCTTAATGTTAATTTACTCATTAGGTCTATAATACTGATTATCATAATGTTTGTATTGAACTATCTAATTCTTCTATTTTATTCTTCTTCATTTTATCTAATCTCTCCATTCTAAATATATTTGTTTTTCTCTGGCTCCTAATGTACTTTCTAAGTATATTAATTTATAAATTGGGTTTACTCTTATTGATTAAGCTTCCATTGAACATCTAAGTAAATTTTCTTCCCATTGATTAAATATTTGTTTCCATTCACCTAGTCTATACTCTTCTAATTCTAATAATAAATATATTTGACCTGTAGTAATAATTTCTAATTTTCTAATTTTGTTTTAGCTCTAAAAACTCTTTTTTCTTCTATGTATTTTCTTTACTCTTTGGGACTCCTCTTTTATTTAAAAAACTTTCTACATTAGATGATTCAATTATTAGTTCTAATATTGGTCGATAATTACTCTCTCCTACCTCTAGTTTCATGTCTTCTTCTCCTACTAAAATTTCATTTTCTTGTTGTAAATAATAAATTTCATCAATTTTTAATTTCTTAAAATCTAAATTTTTTATAAGTTCTTTATCCATATTGAGTGTTGGAAAGTGTATATTCATAAAGTATAAATTATCATTTTGCACCCCAAGTCTCATGAACATCTTTATTTTTATGTGTTTAAGCCACTTAAACTTTGATTGTCTATTTTGTTATAATTTAAGTATTTTATGTATAAAATATTTTAGTATAAAATTACTATTTTATCCCTAGTTTAATATGAGTAACTAATTTAATTTCTAGCTTTAGTTGAGGGTGAAATCTTAACATGATCCATAAGCTTAACTTGGTAAGTTATTCACTCCTCTTCTTTGATTTTTGTAGGTTGATTTGATTCATTATTGACAGATAGTTCCTGTCTACTACATGCATGGTAGTGTAGATTTAGCTTCTAGTGAAAGATCATTATTGTTTGGCACGATTAAAACTTTTTACCATATTTATTACAGAGAGACTCCCCTCTATTATGAATGGGTTATCTTGACTTGGTGTTAACAGAGAGTGAATTTAGTGGACAGTCCCACCACGTTGTTGACAGAAGGATTGGTTATCGTTTGGCACAACGTGTATTTGACACCAAATTTAATCAAATTTAATGGAAGATCGTTACTCTCTAGCACAATAAGTCCTTGGTATCATATTTATTAGAATGAGACTTATGAGGAATGGAAATCCCACCCTCACAACATAAATTAGTACTAAAAAGGAACATTAATCCCACGGTGCATTATTGAGCGTGAATCTAGAGACTAAAGTGCTTCTTTCACATTGTTTCATCCTTAATTCATTTCCCCCATTTTATTTTAAATCTTAGGATGAAATAAACCACCATCCAACCAATGCAAATACTAAATTGAAAAATTACCAATGCAAATACTAAATTGAAAAATTAACCCTACACATAATTAAATCTACGTCCTCATTGGATCGATACTCGCACCATTAATCTATACTATAATAGTTTCGTGCGCTCACGACTTTAATAAAATTTACAACAACAGTCTACATCATTATCTGATAATTCATCATTATTACATAACTCTTCAAATATTTCTTCTTTCAAACATTTTTTAGGATTATTGAATGTTAGTTCTATAATTTTATCTTTATTATGAAGTAGAGTTTATTGCTTATTGCCATGTGTATTTCTATTTCTTTTTCATCTTCTTGTACTTCAAGATTACTTCCTTTTCTATAATGAATAAATCGTTGTGTAACTTAATTATGTCTATTTATATATATGTAACTATTGTCTAGTACTTCTAACATATTATCCTGTTCTAATTTAGGTAATGTCCATATTAATCCATTTAATTCACTTGTATTTAATTTCTTTGATACTATCATTTCTATATATTGATTTTTAAAACAATCTACAATATTTTTACTTTCAAATCTAAATTTCTATGATATTTATTATATAAGTTTCCTAGGAAAAAATTTATATAAGTTTATTTTATTTTGCATTCATTTTCTATCATTTAGTTTGTACACTTATCTTAGTGTTTGTTTGATATGCCTTATTTAATGGTCATAAGTGATTATTTAATCCCATAAGCTCTTATCATAATTTTTATTGTTGTTTGGTTGTTTTTCTAGTTGAGCTTTTGCAGCTTAAATAAGTTATTTTGCCTCTACTAATAAAAACTCAAATTTTGGGCTTTTGCGAATAGAGGTTGATTTTTTTTTAAATGCTAAAATATTTAAAATATTCTCTACTTATTTGACAATTATTATTTTTTTCATAACATAAATTTAAAAAACTTGCCTATTAAAGTAATTTTATAAATTTTTAATAAAAGACTTTAATTGACAAGCAAACAACTAAAATTTTTTAGGTAAAAGCTTTATTTATAAAAGCTCTACTAACAAAAAAATCTACTTAAATAAGCTTTACTTCAAAAGCTGTACCAAATGGAGTCTTAATGTGCTTACAAAATTCATTTATGTCTATTCAATATTAAGTATACAATCTATTACTGCTACTTCAATTTTTTAAGTCTATCTCTGCGCCAACTATTTCTGTTTGTTCATAGTCATAAAATCTACTGTCATATAAATATAAATATCCTTGGTGCCTAATCCTTCTCTTACTTGGCTAAGAATTCCTATGATTATTAGTCCCATATGTATGTCTGTAAAATTTTATTTTCTAAGACAATCTCTTCCTATTAGACTAATTAATGTTAATTCTTCTCTTTTATTTGCTACTACTAACATAGTTTCATCTGTATATTATATAAACTAGTATTCATTTTTTACATTAATCCATCACTATGTAATTTTTTCTTTTTTCTTTTTTTCAAAACCTTCTTCGTCTATAATATCTTTTGTCCGTTCTATGATTTCTTTACCTTTATTGGAAAATAGCAGTGATCTTCTAATTCTTCTACTAAAGTGTCATCTACACTACTATTTCTTACTATTACTTATGTCCCCAAATACCTCTTATATATACTTTTCAAGGTACTACGATGGCCCACCTAAATTTAATCTTTCAACTCGATTTGTTAACATGTCTAATTCTTTATTTAGATTATCTAATGAATTATTAAGTTCTAAATGTGATACGATTTCTTTTATTTTTCGAAAGGTTTGAAAATCAGTTTCCCATATAATTAATTTTTCATCTAAATATTCTACTTTATTACAAATTTTAATTAATAATTTAGTATACTATTAGCTTGTGATTGGTGTATATTATTACTTTCTTTACTAAATTGTTTAGAACCATAATCTATTAGATTAATATTCGGCAATTCATGTCTTAATTAAGGATTCTATTAATTATTTTTCCGAACTCATTCACTTACTATTAATTTTATTGAGTCTAATTTTTTGTATATTTAATATTCTCTATTTCATATTCTAAAGTTTCTATAAGACTTTTGATTCCTAATTCCATAGGTCTAGGCATTTTTACAACTAATAGTTGTATTAATTCTATTGCTTTTTTTTTTTATTAGGGAATCTTTTGATTTTTACTATTAGAATCAGATAATAACTCTTTACTATAGTCTACATTTCTTCTTCATATATTTATATTACTAGCTTCAAATAATTGTCCTAGTCATACTAGGAGTTCTTTAAGTTTTTCTAATATGACTTCTAGGCGATGTCCTGAATTAATTAATAAGTCTACAATAAAGTTTTATTGACTATTACTAATATGTGTAATATGCTTAAATTGGTTTTCTAAGTGTTTTTTTGTTACAATTAACTTTAATTCTTTCGGTATTTTACTTTTCTATGCTTATTAGTTTCTAGATCTAAATATTCTAATCTCTGAAAATTCATAAACTATTTTGAATTTCTTAAGTCTTCTAACTGATTCATATTTTCATTAAAAAATTAATGAATTTAATTCTATAGTATAAGAGCAATCTAATATGGATAATTTTGAAAGACCATAATGTTTGACATTATATTGTCTTTCAAGGCTTAACAAAGATATAGTCTACTGGAAGTTTCATATTTCCTAATTTTTCTTCTATGAAATTAGTTAAAATTGAGTGTTCTGCACTAATTTTTGCTACTTCAAGTTCTAATAAATTATGTGAATTACTCAAGTCTTTTAACCGATTTATATTTTCATAATAATTTAATGAATTTAATTCTCTATTATAAAAGCTATCTAATATAGATAATTTTGAAAGAGCATAATTTTTAACACTAATTTTCCTTTTGTCTTAGGGCCAAATAGAGATGTGTAGTCTACTGGAAGTTTTGTATTTTCTAATCTTTCTTCTATCAAATTAGTTAGAATTGAGTGTTCTACACTAATTTTTGCTACTTCAAGTTCCACAATTTTTAAAGCAATTTCTAATTTATATGTGTATGGGTTATTTTGTAACCAAGTATTAGAATCATTTTCAAAGATGATAAACATATATTTTATAAAATTGAACAAGATCATCATTAGAGTTATCCATCTTGAAAATATTTCATAAACTAAATGAAGTTTTCTTTGTAATAAAAAAAGTGCTCTGATACCAACACACAGACAGAAGAAGGAGGAAGTTGGCTCCGTAAAAATTGGCCTATCAAAGTTTATTAAACCTGGTTCTAAAAACATGCTAATAAAAGACTTAAAACTCCTGACTCATGCCTAAAATACCTTCTGCAACAACATATTTTCAACAAAATAGGGCCAACAAAAACTGCGTTTAAAAGAAGTTTTAAGAAATTCAGCAAAAACTTTTACTAAATTATTATTATTTTTGTGAAACAAAAACTTATTTTCAAAAACCTTTTTTTAAACTCTTTTTTTCTTGAATAATAACATGGACTTGCCTTTTGTTTACACTTTACATATAAATTATACTTCCGTTAACTAGGCAAGACTTCTTGTGTCGAAAGATAAACAAATAAGATAAAAAATTGAAAATTACTTACTTGCTAATCACTTTCCGATTTATGTCTAAAAGATTTTACTAAGTGTGCATGAAAAAAGAAACTTTTATTGCTTTTACTTATGAATACAAGGTGCTGCTTTTGCTAGAAGCTGCTTTCTTTCTTAGCAGACACACACACACACACACGCACGCACGCACGCACACACGTCGTAAATTGACTCTTGTTACAAAAAATTAACTCTAATTACAAAAGATAAATATTGCATTTGCAACAATTCACCAAAGGACTAAATAAAATGTAAAAAATAGAAAACTTGGCTTTCTATACCAACTTAATAATGACTAAGTATTGGTAACAGAATGACAAAACTAAAAAGACACCTTCATATTTTCTTTTCTTGTCAAGTATTGAGTAAAAGAAAGACATCTATAAAGATGAAATAAAGAAAAAGCTAACTACTTGACTTTTCTGACTACTTTGTCTGAAATGGCTAGCTAAATATTATTTTTGTGTTGTCTTTTATCTATCCATTATTTCATCAATAGCTTTTGTTACGGCTTCATCCAAACACCGCTGACTCATAGGTTCTGCTTCTATTCCTAAAGATGGCATGTCATTGATTTCAATTACTGCATTCAAATATTCTTCACATTTTTTAATATTATCAACTTTGAGCTGCAATGAAAGAATAAGTTGGACTTCATAAACAAAATGTTATTTGGTTAAAATAGCAGAATTTTCTCCTTGAGTTATGATCTTGTCACAAGGCAATTTCATGAATTCTTTTGTATATGTCTTTCTCAAAAAAGCTTGTTTATCATCATAATATCTCATTTTGAACGTTTTTCCTCGTTCACTTATTAAAATGACAAGATAAGCGGGAAGTATCACACTTGTTTTCTTTTCATTGATTATTTGGGGCATTGGTGGTAAATAACTAAAGTTTATTAACAATGGTACTAGTCTTAAAATAGATAGGGCTCTGTTTAGGATTGGTGGAAAGAATTTAAATCTATTTAGGCTAAAAAGATAAATGGTTCATACCATCATAAAAATTCAGGTTTTAAATAATAAATCTTTCATTATCTAGTGTTTTGGCTAAGGAATAATCAAATGAGATGGTTGGAAAGTTATGTCTAAGAGCGGTGATGTTTCTTAGTTCTGACCTTCTAAGTCTGAACTCAATTAAAAAATTCATCTAGCTATTGAACATTTGGAATTGGCTACTAAAACGAAGTCTTGGTATAGGGTTTTTACTATTTTTTCTTTTACAATGTCTATATTACTTGGTTAGGGGAGAAAGCTTTTGGATTTTTACTAATTGCCTTGCTGGAGTATGCTTAAATATTTTTTTAATGATTAATTAATAGGATATGATATTTATCATGTTGTTAAGTCCATTATTTATAGATTTGGCATTTTATGGCAAGTCTAGTTAAATTAGAATTTTTATTTATTACATATTTTATAATAAGGATTAATTTATTAATTCCCTAATTTAGTGAGATTCCAATTTATTAGGAATATTTATTTCCTAATTTAATTAGATGTCTAATTTAGCAAGTCAATTAATGATGATATTCTACAATTGGCACATGAGATCTATTTATAGCAAGCAGTTGGTTTAAACAGGAAATTCATTAAATGCTCTAAATATTTCTTGGCAGACAAGTAAGGCAAGAAGATCAGATTTATTCCTATTTAGATTTATATGAATTATAAGAACAAAAAATTCTTATTTGGAAAGAAGTCATGTCTTTTAAGACTTGCTATTTCGTGAAACCTTAGTGCCTATATAAAGAGAGGTATTTCACAATTAAAGGCACACGACACAGAGCATAAAGCAGAGAAGCAAAATTCAGCCTCCTCCCTAGAGAATCTGGATTTGGCACACGATGTTATGTTGATTTGTTTTCTTATCTTCTTTTCATCTCTGTGGATAATTTATGTGGATCTTGGATCACTAGACATTGAAGAATTGAATAATTGTTATTGATCACTTTGCGAAGTGTCTTGAGGATCGTGGATCAAGAGGGGGAGCAATTATTCAAGAGAAGCAGATTTAGTCTAAGGTTAAGTAAACTGTATGGTGATAAATTGTAAGTAAGAGTCTTAAGTTTGGTAAATCTATAGGTTGTAACATCTCAATTTAGTGAATTACTTTTCATATGGGCGTGGCCTCGTGGATGTATGATTAATTAATCCGAACCACGTAAAAATCTCCATGTCATTTATTTTCTGAAATTTATTCAGTTTTTGGAAAATTAATATTTTTTATGTAGATGAACAATAACCGTGAACAGTAACGTTAAACAGTAACAGTGAACAATATTTTTAAAAATTAATTAAGTTTTTAATTTAAATTTTTAATTACCTGCATATATTTGCAATAGATCTAAATTCTTATCACTTGTAATTCTATTTTATCATTTTCTAATGTAATTATCTTCTATGTACATGCTTCAACTTCACTTGCTAATGATATCTAGTATTATTAAGCTTTCTAATTGTGTGTGTCATGACTTCACAATGGTTGTAAAATTGTATAGATGATGATGACAACGAGATGATGGTGACAACGAGATGATGGTGCATTGTCTAAAAGCTTAATTAAATGGCTAACATAATATTTTGATCCTATCTCTTTTCTAGCGTATTCAATTGGTTCATGAAAAGTAACTACTTCATTCCAACATTTATAAATGCCTGGTCCTCTAACTAATACATGAAATGCAAAATTTTTATTGTCTACTTGATCCTTAATTTTCCTAAAATAATGCATAAGCACGTTGAGTACTTTTATTTTATCCTATGGGTTATGACAAATCGACAAATTGTCTCAAATGCATTGCTAACTGTCTAATAATTTAAATTTACTTTTAAGACTCAAATTTATTTCTGAAGGGAATTGTTTAAATGTTGGTCCAAAATCCATTCCTGCAAAAAATCATTGAACAATTAATCTGGAAAGAATATCATCTAAATTATTATGATTACCTACTATGTTCAAATTTTGCTTTATATTCTCGTCTTGTTAATACTTTAAAAAAAATATATCCATTGTTTACTAATAAAAGAATTTTTCTTTCAAAAGTTTTATACCTTTTTTGTAAAATTCTATAATATTACTACAATTTGTTCTTATTGTAAAAGTATCATTTTGTATGTATAAATGAAATGAATTTATAAGAATTCATTATTCTCAAAATTCCTAATTCTATATTGGATTTCGTACTTTCTACTTCTATAAATTTACCACTGTGTACATAGCTATTTCTTCTTTTTCTCTTAGGCAGTCTTTATTAGGCTTTTTTAATAATATCCCTGTCCACCCAAACTACTTGCATTAGTTTGTATAAATTTAAAATAATTGTCTTTTGGTAAAGCTAATGGCTTGCAATTTGTAACTATTTCTTTAAGTTTTTGTATTAATTTTATATCTTTACTATTGAAATATTGTCTTCTATTTTTGCTTCATTTATTACAAAAGGGTCTAATTAATGTATTGACGTTTAGTATAAATTCTCTACTATAATTTAATAATTATAAAAAAATTTATAATTCTTTAGCATCTTTAATTTTGTCTGGGGATTATAATATTTTATTAACTATATGTGGTTATAATTCTGTAGTTCCATTATCTATTGTTCCCAAAAATCTATTTTTTGTTTTAGTAATTCAATTTTTTTTTTAGAGATTACTATATTATTATTCTTAAAACAATCTAAAATTTTATATAAATGAGTTATTTGCATATATCTATTTTGACTAAAAATAAGAATATCGTCTTTGTAAACTATACAGGAATTTGAAAAAGGATTTAATTTTTTATCTATTTTAGCTTGAAATACTTGTGGAGCAATTTTTAAATCAAGTGGCATTACAAGCCATTCAAAATGTCCTTCTGAACAATTAAAAATTGTCCATGTTTTTTATAGAGTAGTATTTGCAAAAACCTACTTTTACAATCAAATTTAGAAACGTAACTAGCTATTTGTATATAGTTTATTAATTACAATTCTATTTTTTTTCTCCTTTTTTCACTATGATTATTTGTAATAAATGTGGGACTTCCATGTCTACTAGTACTACTTCTTATTACTTTTAATTCTAATAATACATGTACATTTTAAATTCATTTCAATCTTCTAAATTATTTGCTAAATCTTGTGTTTTCATTGATATGTCCGATTAATTATTTCTAACTTATATACTTGGTTATTATTTTCTTCTAATTGGGCTATTTCCTATTATTTTTAATTATTCTAACTCTTCGACTTTTTTCTTAATATCCTTAGGTCATCTACCATATTCTAAGCATTCTATCTCTTTTTCTACATTCATGAAATCTTGCAAATATATGTCTACTATCAGCTAAAATTTCCAATTCATTGTTGTCTAGCTCGTCACTCTTGTGCATATTGTGTTTTAGCTTATTATGGCTATTAAAATTCTAGTTAAGCAAGCCAAGAGGGAGGCGAATTTTTTTTTATTCAAAAATATTAAACAAATGAAATCAAAAAAAAAATTAAACTAATGCGTTAAGAGATTCAGTTACAGTAAATATAGCAATGAATAAGTTAAAGAAATAAGGGAGAAGAAAGCGAACACAAAGTTTTTACACGGTTCAGCAAAACCCACATCCATGCCTCCAGGCAAACCCAGCTTGAGGATTTCACTATCCAAACCTTACAATCCAAGGCTTTAAGAAGTTTACAATTCACTTTCAAGGTGTTAATAAACTTTTACAATTAGAGATGATCTCATGCCTCCTTCACCAAGTGTTTTTCCACACTTACAATCACTCAATTTTACACTCTCACAAGTGTATGTTCACAAATGATGGCTCAAATATAAATTAGTGAATGTTATAAGCAAATAAAAGCTCAAGACTCTTTAAACTTTGATAAAAATCGCCAAAAATTCTTGTTTTAAAACTCGGCTATTTATAGATTGATCAATAATATTAGCTTTTGTTGACTTTTTGGGCATAATTGGCTTATTGCTTACCAGGAAATGACTTTCCCTTTGTTTATGCGATACATTACTGTTATGGTTGAGTTTTAAATTTTAGCTTCATCGATTTGTCATTTGTGAGATGTTAGTTTGCCGTTTGATTCCAGAAAGTCACCAGGAGCAATGGGTTTGCCGCTTTAAGTCTAATAGTTTAGCATTTGATTATAGATAGTCATTTAGATGCAATCACAAATCTGTTAGTTTATCGCTTGATTCCAAAGAGTCATTTAGATGCAATCATTTTGCCGTTTCAAGTCTACCAGTTTACCATTTGATTTCAAAAAGCCATTTAGATGCAATCGATTTGCCATTTCAAGTTTGGTAGTTTATCGTTTAATTCTAAAAAGTCATTTAAATGCAATTGGTTTGCCACTTTAATCTAGCTATTTGATGTTCTACAAAGAAATGGAATTTTGTTCGAAAAATTTTACAAAAATTAAAAAAGCTTATTTTTAGAATTAAAAACAATACCCATTTTTAAGAATAACATATTTCATAAGATTATATATCCACTTAAAATAATTTTTCTTGAAAATACAATGAAAATGTTTTAAGAGCTTTAATCACACATTCATTCATTTACTCGTTTAAAAACAATTTATGAGAATATGTTTATTTCCTATTTTACCCTTAACATGTGGTTCATTATCATTAAAATCAAAATGTCTATATAATCATAAGCTAACAATCTCTCCTTTTTTAATGATGACAAAACATGTCATGTATTTTGAATTTTATAACAAAAACTTCCCCCGAGTATGTGCACGTGTCACAACATGTCAAATGCATTTCAAACTAACACATACAACAAATTTAAAATTTAAATCACAACTCCCCTGGTGTGTGTGCATGTGTGTCATGATTATGCAATCCAAAACACACTAAAAAAAAAAATCCCAGAACATAAACTTACACTTCAAAAAATATACTGAAATGCAAGTGTGCAACCCAAGAGGGGGGGTGAATTGGGATTTAAAAACTTATCTTAAGCAAACCACACAACAATTAAATCTAATGCCTTAATAGAATCCAAAACAATAAATTCAATAAAAGCGCAATAATAAATGAGTAAGGGAGGAGAAAGCAAACTCAAGGATTTTTACGTAGTTCGGCTATCCCCGCCTACGTCCACGCCTCCAAGCAACCCAAGCTTGAGGATTTCACTATCCAAGCCTTTCCAAGGCTTCAAATGTTTACAATTGACTTCCAAGGTGTCAATGAACCTTTACAACAAGAGATTATCCCCCAATCTCTTCACTCAAGTGTTTCCCACACTTATACACTCACAAATTTGATGACAAAAGTAAATATTACAACAAAAGCTCTCTTTAAGAGTGGATATGCAAATAATAGCACAATAAGAATTTAATCTATGATGATTTTCGAATTTGAAGCTCAATATATGTTGTGTGCACTTGTTGATGCTTGCCAAGGTTACAAAAAATGATTTGGATTTGAGTTTATATAGTTGGAACTCAAAAACTAGCCGTTGTGCACTTTTTGCTCACTGTCGGATCGCCGTTAACTAGAGATGTCGGATCGCCGTTTGACTGGTCAATATGACCGTTGGCTGGATTTTCAAATTGTCGGATCGCCGTTATCAAGATGTCGGATCGCCGTTAGTGTCCAGAGGCTAATCTTCAATTCTGGGAGATGTCGGATCGCCGTTATCTAGATGTCGGATCGCCGTTAGCGTCCAGAGGCTAATTTTCAATTCTGGAGATGTCGGCGAGCCGTTATCAAGATGTCGGATCGCCGTTATCTACAGTAACATCTACAGTAACTGCTACAGTGAACTATTTTACAAAATGACAGTTTGACCCCAAAACTTTATATAACTGTACTATGGCCCAAAACGTTATGAAACTTTACAAACAGGTCCAATTTCAGAATTTCTAAATAATACACTGTGAATCCCAAAACTTTATGAAATTATAATATGACCCAAAATACTATGAAACATTTCAAATAAGTCCTTCTCTAAATTTTCAAGCAATACTTGTTGATTTCAAATATTTCAAAATTCTTTCAATTAAACCATAAACTTGAAAAACAACCAATTTCATAAAATCATTTTTCCATTAGATATAAAACCTTTATAATGTGAAAATAATGATTTATTTAAAATGTAAGAAAAATAATTTAAGCTTTCAAAAACTTAATCATTCTTAATTTTGTTTGTTATCATCAAAATCAACATTATGTTAACATAAATGTTAACAATCTCCCCTTTTGATGATGACAAACTTTTCATGTATTTAAAGAATAATTCTATAAATTGCTCCCCTTAAATATAAGCTTCTCTTACAATTTGCCAATTAGCTAAATTAACAAATTTAAATACATGCATTTTTCTTCTCCCCCTCATCATCAAAAAAGAAAAACTTAATTGGCAAAGAAAAAGAATAGAAAATTTTATAAATTTAAAAACATGTATTCTTCTCCCCTTCATCATTAAAAAAAACTTAAAGGAAAAGAATAAGAGTAGCAAATTTGTTACTCATGTTGTCCGAGTAGAAATTTTGATAGAATCTCCCCCTAACAACAAGCATCACCTCAAATACAAGTTTACCAATATTACTCCTAAATTATCCTAAATTATCATAAATCATCATACAAACAAACTCTATACATAAATCATCACATAATCCATCAACCATAAAATGATCATGAACCATCATTCCATCAATTACGAAGTCAATAACTCATAACACAAAATTATCATATAAAACAACCATGCAATCAAATTATCATCATATCTTCAAAATTCATCAAAATCAACATCATAATCACATATCAAAACAATACTCAAAATGCATATTATTCTCCTCCTTTTGAAAACATCAAAAATGATATATTATTTTGTCTCCCCCTTTGGACAACAAAAAAGTTCAAAATGCATATTAACAAAAATCATATTGTATGCTCCCCTAAATATATGGCCAATTTAAAATTTTAACCAAAATGATTTTATCCAAAAAAAATCATATTTATCTCCTCATTTATCATAAAAAAAATAGATAGATGCAATTAAAACACGATCATAAAAAATAATTCAATGAAGATATTACCCATATTGAGCGAGCAAAAATTTCGACAAAATCTCTCCTTAAAAATGAACAAATCCTCAAATACACAACATGGTTAAAACACTTCCATATGAGCTTAAACAATTATAACAAATCAACAACTCTATCAATTCTTCAAACAACGCACGTATAATCATCAATCATCAAAATCAAACAAATCCATCATGATGAGTTGATAAGCTATCATCATATATATTTATCCATGCATCATGATTTATTCAACAAACTCAACATGGCAAGAATTGTTACCAAAGCAATTAAAACATCTTACTCATCATTTTTCTCTTAGATCATGATTAAGTGATTATCCTCACAAGCTTCATCAAGGAACTCTCTACCATTCATTGTTTGTGGTACCTACAAAAAAATATTCAAGTTGTGTGCTTTGGTACCCAAATATTCTTGGGTCCTTGAGTGTTAGCAATGGTTCCTTTTGGAACCCAAATACATTTTGCTCCATAATATGCATTTCTTTTAACTAGACATCTATTCTTCATATGACCATTTTGATTGCAATAATGACAAACAATTTTATGATCGCTTGTGGAGGTAGCCTTAACAAAATAATTCTTATAATATTTTTGTTTCAAGTTAGGCTTATATCCAAGTCCTCCTTTATCAAATACACATTTTTGAGAGTTGAGCAATTTGTCTAAGTTCTGTTGACCATTTGTGAATTTTAACACAATTTCATTAAGCTCATTACTCCTCTTCTTAAGCACTTCATTTTCTTTCATTAAGTTATCAACATGTGATTTCTCATGCTCATATGAAGTACTTTGTTTACATGTAAATGATGCAATCCTATCATGTAGCATTTCATTATCTAAATCCAATTCTTTGATCTTTTCATTTAATGAAACATTGGATTTTTGCAAGGTATCTTTTTCATTTTTCAAGTCATTTGCAAGTGATTCTATGTGCTTGTGTGAAGTGCTACATTTGTCATTTGATAATGCAACTTTATCATGCAATGTTTTATTCTCTAATTCTAATTCCTTTATCTTCTCATTCAATGAATCAATGCATTTTTGCATGGCATCCTTTTCATTTGTTAGTTCTAGCATTTTCTTCTTAAGGCATGCATTCTTTTTACCAAGTTTCATCCACTCGTCATGCAATTCTTTAAAAGCATCATGTAATTCATCATATGTAGGAAGATCACTTACCTCATCAAGTTCATCATCCGATTCGTCTCCAATTGCCATAAGCGCCAAATTTGACACTTCATGAGATTCCTCCTTGTTTGTAGTCTCCTCATACACAACTTCAAGTCTTCTCCATATTTCATAAGCATTAGAACAATTTGAAACTCTATGAAATTCCTTTTTATCTAAGGCACAAAATAAAGCATTCATAGCCTTGGAATTTAAAGACATATTCTTCCTATCCAACTCACTTAATGCATTCTTCCTAGGAATGAATGAACCATCACAAACTATTTCCCATATTTCATAGTCTAAGGCTTGTAAAAAGATTCTCATCCTAGTTTTCCAATAAGGATAATCATTTCCATCGAAAAATGGAGGTCTAGTGGTAGATTGGCCTTCCATGATGGTTGAGCTAATTTGGGTTGCTATGGATCTTTAACTCTAGACGATTAAGTCTACACAAGAGCACCTTGCTCTGATACCAATTGAAATGCAAGTGTGCAACCCAAGAGGGGGGGTGAATTGGGATTTAAAAACTTATCTTAAGCAAACCACACAACAATTAAATCTAATGCCTTAATAGAATCCAAAACAATAAATTCAATAAAAGCGCAATAATAAATGAGTAAGGGAGGAGAAAGCAAACTCAAGGATTTTTACGTAGTTCGGCTATCCCCGCCTACGTCCACGCCTCCAAGCAACCCAAGCTTGAGGATTTCACTATCCAAGCCTTTCCAAGGCTTCAAATGTTTACAATTGACTTCCAAGGTGTCAATGAACCTTTACAACAAGAGATTATCCCCCAATCTCTTCACTCAAGTGTTTCCCACACTTATACACTCACAAATTTGATGACAAAAGTAAATATTACAACAAAAGCTCTCTTTAAGAGTGGATATGCAAATAATAGCACAATAAGAATTTAATCTATGATGATTTTCGAATTTGAAGCTCAATATATGTTGTGTGCACTTGTTGATGCTTGCCAAGGTTACAAAAAATGATTTGGATTTGAGTTTATATAGTTGGAACTCAAAAACTAGCCGTTGTGCACTTTTTGCTCACTGTCGGATCGCCGTTAACTAGAGATGTCGGATCGCCGTTTGACTGGTCAATATGACCGTTGGGCTGGATTTTCAAATTGTCGGATCGCCGTTATCAAGATGTCGGATCGCCGTTAGTGTCCAGAGGCTAATCTTCAATTCTGGGAGATGTCGGATCGCCGTTATCTAGATGTCGGATCGCCGTTAGCGTCCAGAGGCTAATTTTCAATTCTGGAGATGTCGGCGAGCCGTTATCAAGATGTCGGATCGCCGTTATCTACAGTAACTGCTACAGTAACTGCTACAGTGAACTATTTTACAAAATGACAGTTTGACCCCAAAACTTTATATAACTATACTATGGCCCAAAACGTTATGAAACTTTACAAACAGGTCCAATTTCAGAATTTCTAAATAATACACTGTGAATCCCAAAACTTTATGAAATTATAATATGACCCAAAATACTATGAAACATTTCAAATAAGTCCTTCTCTAAATTTTCAAGCAATACTTGTTGATTTCAAATATTTCAAAATTCTTTCAATTAAACCATAAACTTGAAAAACAACCAATTTCATAAAATCATTTTTCCATTAGATATAAAACCTTTATAATGTGAAAATAATGATTTATTTAAAATGTAAGAAAAATAATTTAAGCTTTCAAAAACTTAATCATTCTTAATTTTGTTTGTTATCATCAAAATCAACATTATGTTAACATAAATGTTAACAATCTCCCCCTTTTTGATGATGACAAACTTTTCATGTATTTAAAGAATAATTCTATAAATTGCTCCCCTTAAATATAAGCTTCTCTTACAATTTGCCAATTAGCTAAATTAACAAATTTAAATACATGCATTTTTCTTCTCCCCCTCATCATCAAAAAGAAAAACTTAATTGGCAAAGAAAAAGAATAGAAAATTTTATAAATTTAAAAACATGTATTCTTCTCCCCCTTCATCATTAAAAAGAAAACTTAAAGGAAAAGAATAAGAGTAGCAAATTTGTTACTCATGTTGTCCGAGTAGAAATTTTGATAGAATCTCCCCCTAACAACAAGCATCACCTCAAATACAAGTTTACCAATATTACTCCTAAATTATCCTAAATTATCATAAATCATCATACAAACAAACTCTATACATAAATCATCACATAATCCATCAACCATAAAATGATCATGAACCATCATTCCATCAATTACGAAGTCAATAACTCATAACACAAAATTATCATATAAAACAACCATGCAATCAAATTATCATCATATCTTCAAAATTCATCAAAATCAACATCATAATCACATATCAAAACAATACTCAAAATGCATATTATTCTCCTCCTTTTGAAAACATCAAAAATGATATATTATTTTGTCTCCCCCTTTGGACAACAAAAAAGTTCAAAATGCATATTAACAAAAATCATATTGTATGCTCCCCCTAAATATATGGCCAATTTAAAATTTTAACCAAAATGATTTTATCCAAAAAAAATCATATTTATCTCCTCATTTATCATAAAAAAAATAGATAGATGCAATTAAAACACGATCATAAAAAATAATTCAATGAAGATATTACCCATATTGAGCGAGCAAAAATTTCGACAAAATCTCTCCTTAAAAATGAACAAATCCTCAAATACACAACATGGTTAAAACACTTCCATATGAGCTTAAACAATTATAACAAATCAACAACTCTATCAATTCTTCAAACAACGCACGTATAATCATCAATCATCAAAATCAAACAAATCCATCATGATGAGTTGATAAGCTATCATCATATATATTTATCCATGCATCATGATTTATTCAACAAACTCAACATGGCAAGAATTGTTACCAAAGCAATTAAAACATCTTACTCATCATTTTTCTCTTAGATCATGATTAAGTGATTATCCTCACAAGCTTCATCAAGGAACTCTCTACCATTCATTGTTTGTGGTACCTACAAAAAAAAATATTCAAGTTGTGTGCTTTGGTACCCAAATATTCTTGGGTCCTTGAGTGTTAGCAATGGTTCCTTTTGGAACCCAAATACATTTTGCTCCATAATATGCATTTCTTTTAACTAGACATCTATTCTTCATATGACCATTTTGATTGCAATAATGACAAACAATTTTATGATCGCTTGTGGAGGTAGCCTTAACAAAATAATTCTTATAATATTTTTGTTTCAAGTTAGGCTTATATCCAAGTCCTCCTTTATCAAATACACATTTTTGAGAGTTGAGCAATTTGTCTAAGTTCTGACCATTTGTGAATTTTAACACAATTTCATTAAGCTCATTACTCCTCTTCTTAAGCACTTCATTTTCTTTCATTAAGTTATCAACATGTGATTTCTCATGCTCATATGAAGTACTTTGTTTACATGTAAATGATGCAATCCTATCATGTAGCATTTCATTATCTAAATCCAATTCTTTGATCTTTTCATTTAATGAAACATTGGATTTTTGCAAGGTATCTTTTTCATTTTTCAAGTCATTTGCAAGTGATTCTATGTGCTTGTGTGAAGTGCTACATTTGTCATTTGATAATGCAACTTTATCATGCAATGTTTTATTCTCTAATTCTAATTCCTTTATCTTCTCATTCAATGAATCAATGCATTTTTGCATGGCATCCTTTTCATTTGTTAGTTCTAGCATTTTCTTCTTAAGGCATGCATTCTTTTTACCAAGTTTCATCCACTCGTCATGCAATTCTTTAAAAGCATCATGTAATTCATCATATGTAGGAAGATCACTTACCTCATCAAGTTCATCATCCGATTCGTCTCCAATTGCCATAAGCGCCAAATTTGACACTTCATGAGATTCCTCCTTGTTTGTAGTCTCCTCATACACAACTTCAAGTCTTCTCCATATTTCATAAGCATTAGAACAATTTGAAACTCTATGAAATTCCTTTTATCTAAGGCACAAAATAAAGCATTCATAGCCTTGGAATTTAAAGACATATTCTTCCTATCCAACTCACTTAATGCATTCTTCCTAGGAATGAATGAACCATCACAAACTATTTCCCATATTTCATAGTCTAAGGCTTGTAAAAGATTCTCATCCTAGTTTTCCAATAAGGATAATCATTTCCATCGAAAAATGGAGGTCTAGTGGTAGATTGGCCTTCCATGATGGTTGAGCTAATTTGGGTTGCTATGGATCTTTAACTCTAGACGATTAAGTCTACACAAGAGCACCTTGCTCTGATACCAATTGAAATGCAAGTGTGCAACCCAAGAGGGGGGGTGAATTGGGATTTAAAAACTTATCTTAAGCAAACCACACAACAATTAAATCTAATACCTTAATAGAATCCAAAACAATAAATTCAATAAAAGCGCAATAATAAATGAGTAAGGGAGGAGAAAGCAAACTCAAGGATTTTTACGTGGTTCGGCTATCCCCGCCTACGTCCACGCCTCCAAGCAACCCAAGCTTGGGGATTTCACTATCCAAGCCTTTCCAAGGCTTCAAATGTTTACAATTGACTTCCAAGGTGTCAATGAACCTTTACAACAAGAGATTATCCCCCAATCTCTTCACTCAAGTGTTTCCCACACTTATACACTCACAAATTTGATGACAAAAGTAAATATTACAACAAAAGCTCTCTTTAAGAGTGGATATGCAAATAATAGCACAATAAGAATTTAATCTATGATGATTTTCGAATTTGAAGCTCAATATATGTTGTGTGCACTTGTTGATGCTTGCCAAGGTTACAAAAAATGATTTGGATTTGAGTTTATATAGTTGGAACTCAAAAACTAGCCGTTGTGCACTTTTTGCTCACTGTCGGATCGCCGTTAACTAGAGATGTCGGATCGCCGTTTGACTGGTCAATATGACCGTTGGGCTGGATTTTCAAATTGTCGGATCGCCGTTATCAAGATGTCGGATCGCCGTTAGTGTCCAGAGGCTAATCTTCAATTCTGGAGATGTCGGATCGCCGTTATCTAGATGTCGGATCGCGGGTTAGCGTCCCGGCTAATTTTCACTTACGAGATGTCGGGGAGCCGTTATCAAGATGTCGGATCGCCGTTATCTACAGTAACATCTACAGTAACTGCTACAGTGAACTATTTTACAAAATGACAGTTTGACCCCAAAACTTTATATAACTGTACTATGGCCCAAAACGTTATGAAACTTTACAAACAGTCCAATTTCAGAATTTCTAAATAATACACTGTGAATCCCAAAACTTTATGAAATTATAATATGACCCAAAATACTATGAAACATTTCAAATAAGTCCTTCTCTAAATTTTCAAGCAATACTTGTTGATTTCAAATATTTCAAAATTCTTTCAATTAAACCATAAACTTGAAAAACAACCAATTTCATAAAATCATTTTTCCATTAGATATAAAACCTTTATAATGTGAAAATAATGATTTATTTAAAATGTAAGAAAAATAATTTAAGCTTTCAAAAACTTAATCATTCTTAATTTTGTTTGTTATCATCAAAATCAACATTATGTTAACATAAATGTTAACATATACGTTATCTCATCCTTCATCATAAAAAACACCAACTTTTATACAGAGAATAGAAATTTACCAAAAATACACAATATCAAGGTAGAAAGTTTCAAGAGAGCTTCCCCTATCAGTCATCACAATATTAAGAAATGCATCAATTTTCATAAAATAATCATAGGATCAAGCTAATTGCAATAAGATCACATTAAAATATCTAAAAATAAATATAAATACAAATATCCATAAATAAGAAAATGATAATGAAATAAAGATGTTGGTGTATCATAGCAAAGTACAGAGGCAAAACATAAAATAGCCTACTGAGGTGGTAGAGGTGGTGGAAAGGGAGAGGGAAACCCAAAGGCCTTAAATAGGCGTCGCTGTCTATTAAGTATCTATTATTGCTGTTGAAAGAGATGTTGATGCTCCTCAAGAATATGCTACTGAAAACTAGTCTGCAAGAGAGAGTGTGTCTGAACCTATTCTAGCAGTTGCTGAAGGGTAACCCCTTCGAGAGCATGCGTGTCCAAAGTAGGTACGGTAGAAGTAGATACATTTGGATCACGTGCTGCAGGAGACGGATCCAAATGTCTACATGGAGCCTATAGTGGCAAAGAAAAGCGGGGCAACTAATCAAGAGGTAAGACATTGTTGAGTGTACACTTGTCATCAAGATCAACCAAAGCATGTTATTCTTGGAAATCTTCACTCATTGCCCATTCCTTCAGTCAAATCCCAAACTAAATATAGCCTCATCCCTTAAAGATTTAGTGGTCTCAAAAGTAGGTTCGTCTACACCCTAAATGCTGAAGTATGCTAGTTATAAAGTTACTATATGGAAAGGGGCAATTAGTGTCTGTAGGAATACTAAGCATGTGACGAATAATAGTGTACCCAAGATTACCCAAACAACCCCATATCAGACAATCTATCAAAGCCACATCTAAACGGGTGATCCCTTCTGCATGCCTCTTCCTAGGAGTAACAACATGTTGTTATGCTATATAGAACACAAGATTATAAGCATCGACATTGGGCACAAAGATGGATATTACAAACATCATTAGTTAAATCAACATGTCTACTAATGTTCTTAACAGCATTAACATCTGTGTAACTAGAAAACACTACAGCTTTTTTAGAAGGTTCAAGACAATCACCTGGAGTCTTTCGGATAAAATTCAAATCACCTCTGAAAAATTCCATGGGAACACAACCAATATTAGTGATTACTCGATTTGACATTTAGTAGAAACATTTATATTTAAGTAAAACATCTTAACTAAATTTGGGTAAACATTCTCCTCAATAATTAAAGCATTAGCATAACCAACTCCTTCCAACCAATCCCACCAAATTTTTATTATTAATCCTAAGAGAAGTCATGCAATCCAATTCTATATAATAAGAAATAAGTACCATACGCAGCATAGACTTGAGGAAGAAACGGCTGGCCATTGGTGCAATTGGAACATGCGTTGACTTGAAGTCGGGGTACACGACATTATCATCATCATGTTGTGCCTATTTTGATTTTGTGCCAGTTGTTTGCCTTTCCCCTTTCCTTTCTTTGCCTTAAAACTTGAGTTACTAGTCGTTTGCTCTATATTTTGCACACCAATTTGATTTTCAGCTAAATATTCATTGATTCCAAAATCAGTATATGATTCTAAAATATCTCAAAGAGCCATTTTACGCATCAAACATAATGATGATCAATCAAACAAATAAAAAATCATACAATCATCACAATATATATATATATATTGTGATTTCTTAAGAAATGATGTCTAATCTCTATATGCTTGGTCCTAGAATGCTAAATGAGATTCTCTGACAAATCTATGAACTAGTGTTGTCACACATGATAGGTATATGATTAAGATTTATCCCATAGTCTCTATGAGTTTCTTTCATCTAAATGGCTTGTGTGCAATAACGTAGTTGAATGTGCAATTGAATTTTGCGTTTTACTAAACCATGAAATAAGTGAGTGCCCTAGAAAATGACAATTTCCACTAGGTCTTTCTGTCGACTTTATAACCGACAAAGTCAACGTCTAAGTAGCATGTGAAATCTATATAAGTTCCTCTAAGATATTAAAGACCAAGATCAATAGTTCCATTTAAATAACAACAAATTCTTTTGATAACTTACAAATAAAATTCATTGGGGCATGATGAAAATCTTGCACATAAAAATACACTAAACATGATATCGGGTCTCCTAGCAATTAAATAAAGTAGAGATCCAATCATAACTCAATATATTTTCATGTCAACTTCTTTACCTTTTTCATCCTTGTCAAGCTTAATCGTTGTGCTTATTAGAGTACTTTCAGTCTTTGATTTATCAATGCCAAATCTTTTAAGTAGATTTTTCACATATTTGGGTTGACTGATGAATATTTCTTCATTATCTTGTGTAATTTGAAGTCCAAAGAAGCACTTTAATTGTCCTATCATATTCATTTCGAGTTCTTTACTCATACAAGATGAAAACTCCTCCATTCTTTGGAGAGTGTTTGAGAATTACTTTCATTTTGATCCAGTTTAGCTTGTTCTTTTTATTACTGCTCTTGATTCTTATGTAATAGATCTTTGTGTTTGTCTTTTAAAAAATCATCATTTTGTAATTCTTCATTCTTTTCTCTGTATTTGCATCATCATCAACAACAACTTTCACCCTAAGAAAAGATTATATTCATCAAATGTGACATGCATGGACTCTTCAACAGCCAAGGTTCATTTATTGTATACTCTATAAGCTTTGTTTGTATTTGAAAATCCAAGAAAAATACCAACATCGGATTTTGGATCAAACTTACATAAATTTCCTTTGTGTTTAGTATAAAATATTTGCATCCAAAAAACTTGAAATAACTAATATTGGATTTTCTATTCTTCCTAAGCTCATATGGAGTTTTGTTAAGATATGGCCTAATTAACACACGATTCAAAACATAGCATGAAGTGTTAACCGCTTTGACCCAACAATATTTTAGTAAAGAATTTTTATTTAACATGGTCCTAGCCATTTCTTGAATAGACCTATTCTTTTTCTCAACAATTCCATTTTGCTGTGGAGTCCTTGGTAATGAAAATTAATGTTTAATGCTAAAATTATTGCAAAAATTTTCAAAACCGATATTTTCAAATTCTCCACCATGATCATTCTAATGCAAGAAATAACATACCCTTTTTCATTTTGAACCCTTTCATAAAACATTTTAAAAGCATTCAAAGGCATCATCTTTATTTGCTAAAAATAATGCACATGTATATCTAGAAAATCATTGATTATTACAAAAACATAATATTTTCTATTTAGACTTACGTATCTAGATAGTCCAAATAAAAATATATGAAGAAGTTGAAGAGGTTTTAAAGTAGAACTATGATTTTTTTTTTGAAATATGTTTTGATTTGTTTTGCAAATTGGCACGCATCACATACTTTACTTTTTTTAAAACCAATCCTTGGAAGACATTTAACTAAATAATTTTTAAAAATCTTTGAAATTAAATCTATGCTTGCATGACCTAGTCTTCTGTGTTGTAACCAATTATCATCATGTAATGCCGAAAAATATTTATCACGAGATAATGCACAATCTATATTAATGGTTTATACATTTATGCATCTTTTTTCAACATATAGGATTTTACTATCACATGCATTCTCAATAACACATTTTGATTTATCAAAAATAACTCTCTAGCCTTTATCACACAATTGACTAATACTAAGTAATGCTTCAAATTTTTAACAACATTACCTACTCTAATTATTTTTTTTTCTTTTGAGTTATCTCTAAAAGATACTTCCCCCACCGTTTTCGACATCGGTGAAACTTGATAGCCAAGAATAGCCATCGGTCATATGTCTTGAACATTCGTTATCCAAATACCATTTATTCCTTTTCTTCTTTAATCCCTACAGAAAAAGTTTTCAAATTAAGTTTTTAGGTACTCAAAGCTTTATGGGTCCTTCAATGTTAGTGATGGTTCCTTTTAGAACCCAAACTAATTCAATATTACAATGAGTATTTTTTCCTAATTAGACATGCATAGTCCATATGACTATTTCCATTGTAATAGTTGCAGATAATTTGATTATTAATGGAAGTAGCTTTAATACAGTAGTCCTTGTAATATTTTTGTTTCAAGTTAGGCTTGTAACCAATGATTCTTTTGTCAAAAACACAGTTTTGAGAGTTAAGTAATTTTTCTAAATTCATAAAACCATTTATGAATTTTAAAACAATATCATTAAGTTCATTACTCTTTTTCTTAAGAGCTTCATTCTCCTTAGTCAAATAATTCACAAGTAAATTTTCATGCTCAAATCCAATGCTTTGTTTTTCTTTAAAAGACATAATTTCATCATACAACATTTTATTTTGTATTTCTAGACATTAAACCTTTGCATTTAAACAACCATTTTCATTTTTGAATTTCAAAATTTTCTTTTTAAGAGATGCATTTTTCAATATAATTTTCTTTAAATCATCATGCAATTCTTTAAAAGCTTCAAATTATTCATTATAGGAAGGAAGGTTATTTACCTCATTAAGTTTATCAAATGATTCATCTTCTATTACCATAAGTGCCAAGTTTGACACCTGATGTAATTATTCTTTATCTGTGAACTCTTCATTACTGTCATCCCATGTTACCACCATAGCTTTTTTCTTCAATTTATTAAGAAGAGGACATTCTGATTTTATGTGTCCAAGTTTTTGCATTTAAAGTAAACGATTACCTCCTTCTTATATTTTTTATTCTTCAAATTTCTGAACTTTCTTCGCTCACTCGGTTTCTTGAAGAATCTTTTGAATTTTCAAGCAATCATTGTGAAAAAATTGAAGCTTTCAAGGCAATACTCTTCTTCTTGTTTTCTTCTCCCTTTTCAATAGCTAAATCTTCTTAATAAGAAATAAGTGAACCAATTAAACCATTAATAGATAAGGAACTTAAATTTTTACCTTCTTTTATGACAGTTCTTTTAGGTCTCTATTCTTTTGGTAAAGATCTAACAATTTTCTTTACCTTTTCACTATTTGAGAAGGTCTTTCATAAGGCTCTTAAAGTGTTTACAATGGCAGTTAATCAAGTGTACATGGAATGAACACTTTCATCTTGTTCCATTTGAAACAACTCATATTACCTAGTACATCACCTGATTTTAGGCTCTTTAACCTGATTTGTTCCTTTAAATACAACTTTAAGTTTCTTCCAAATTTTATATGCATTAAAACAACTTGAAACTTTATGAAATTCTTTCTTATCTAAAGTACAAAACTGAGCATTCATGGCTTTAAATTTAGAAAAACTTTTCTTTTTTCTTACTCACTCCATTGACTTGAAGGTTTTGGAATTTCTTTTCCTTTTTCATTTTTCATTTTAAATATGAATGAGCCATCATAAACAAATTCCCATATTCACAATCTAATGATTGCAAGTAAATTATCATCCTAGTCTTCCAATAGGGATGGTCATTACCATAGAAAAAATGGAGGTCTAGTGGTGGATTGTCCATGAAGGTTGAGCTATTTTACATTGCTATGGGTCTTTAACCCTAGACAGCTAAGTCCTAACAAGAAAACCTCGCTCTAATACTAAATGAAATTCTAGCTAAATAACCTAAAAGGGAGTGAATTGAGTTTTTTTAAACAAAAATTAAAAAATGAAATCACAAAACAATTTAAACTAATGCCTTAAGAGATTCAATAACAATAAATATAACAATGAATAAGTTTAAAGAGATAAGAGAAAAGAAAGCAGACACAATTTTTACATGGGTTAGCAAAACCCACCTACATCCATGCCTCCAAGCAAATCGAGCTTCAAGAAATTTACAATTGACTTCCAAGGTGTCAATAAACCTTTATTAATAGAGATGATCCCATACCTGTTTCAATCATTGTATTCCCACGCTTACATAATTAAATTTTGCACTCTCATAAGTGTATATTTACAAATGATAGCTCAAATATAAATCAATGAATGTGTATAAGCAAGTAAAAGCTCAAGAATTTTTTTAACTTTGATAAAAGTTACCAAAAATTTTTGTTTTAAAACTCAACTATTTATAAATTGATTAATAAAAGTAGTCGTTATTGATTTTTTGGGCATAATCGGTTTACCACATACAATGAAACTCAACTATTTACAAATTGTTTGCCATTTTCTTATGTGACAAGTTGTTGTTATGGCTAAATTTTAATTTTTAGCTTAATTGGTTTGTCGCTTGTGAGATGTCGATTTTCCCTTTGACTCCAAAAAGTCATCCATGTGCAATCGGTTTGCTACTTCAAGTCCACAAATTTAGTGTTTGATGCTAGAGAGTTATTTAGATATAATCGATTTGCCGCTTCAAGTCTATCGGTTTACTGTTTGATGCTAGAGAGTTATTTAGATGTAATCAATTTGCCGCTTCAAGTCTGTCAGTTTACCGTTTGATTCTAGAGAGTCGTTTAGATGCAGTTGGTTGTTGTTTTAATTATGTTGGTTTATCATTTGAATCTAGAGAGTCATTTAGATGGAATCGGTTTGCTACTTCAATCTAACGGTTTTGCGTTTTACACAATAATGAAATTTTGTTTGAAAACTTTTACGAAAATTAAACAAGCTTATCTTTAGGATTAAAACAATACCATTTTAAGAATAACACATTTCATAAGATTATTTAACTTAAAAGAATTTTTCTTGAAAATACAATAAAAGCATTTTAAGTGCTTTAATCATACATTCATTTATTTTCTCGCTTAAAAAACATTCATAAAAATATGTGTATTTCTTATTTTACCCTTGACACGTAGTTTGTTATCATCAAAATCAAAAAGACTATATAGCCATATAGGTTAACAACTACGTAGTTTCTTATTGCTTTCTAGCTTGCTTTCTTTTTTAATTGTATTGTATTCTTTAAATAATGAATCAAAATATGCAATATTATTTCTTTTTCAATTGCTATTAACTTCTTTTCATAAGGCAAAATGTGTGTTTTAAGTTTAGGTTGTACAAACATTGATTTTTTTTAAGGAATAATAATATAGTATTCTTTAGCTAAGCAATGAGAAAATGCCATGTCAGTTGTCTTTTGATACCACCAGAAAAGCAACAAGACGACATGGTTGGGAGATTGCCACATATACAGTTACAAAGGCAAAAGGGTGGCTACAGGTTTTCTTCCTCCCAAGCTCATGGATGTAAACATCAATTAACCACAAGGCAAATTACTCAAATAACATCGCCTAAGAGGCGTCCCCATTAAATGAGTGCCACTGGTTCCAAATTTATCAAAATACCTTTAGGATCACTCTTACATAAGCTCCATAGGTTCAATCTTGAAGGCTCTCTCCATCTCTAACAATCTCTCTCCTTTTGCTCTATCTAACCTTTAGGGAAATTTTTCTAGATCTGATTCTTTATTGGCTGCTTCATCTTTTTTTCCCTCCATTTTTATAACTCCATGGAAGATCTTGGCCTTTTCAACTCTTAAATAAGCTTTACCATTATTCTTCTCTTAGAAAACTCATTAATATCTATAAGACCCATATCTTCCTTGTTAGTCTATATGACTATAAATATTGATTTTGATGATAACAAACCACATGTATTGATTAAAAAAAGATTTTTGTATTGTACTTAAATAATACGAAAATGATTTTATAAAGTTAAGTTGTTTATTAAGTTGTGGACTAAAATGAAAGAATTTTACAATCTTTGTTTTGAATTTCGGATTTGGACCTATTTGAAAACATTTAAATCTTTTGGGTCAATTTATAATTTCACATAGTTTGGGCTTTATCATAATTTCAAAAAGTTTTGGGATTAACAGAGCATTACATAGAAATTCTGAAATTAGACCTATTTGTAAAGTTTCATAAAGTTTTGGGTAATAGTACAGTTCTATAAATTATTGGGGCCAAACTATAATTTTAGAAAAAAAGTTCACTGTAGCAGTCACTGTAGCAAGCGGCTAACCGGATGTGAAAAATTGGTAAGCCGGATGTTGGGCAGAATCTATCCGAATTGGAAGCGGCCAACCGAATCCTGATAAACGGTAATCCGGTTGTTGGGCAGTAAGCTTCTGGAGCATAAACAACTATCTAGATGTCATAACCGGTATACTGGTTCTTCAAAAATTAAAAATTTTGGTTGTAACAGTAACATTAAGCGGCTAACCAGATACAATAAACTATAACTCGGTTATCACCAAAATATGCATAACGGCTAATTTTTGAACTCAAACTATAAAAACCCAAATCTAATTCATCTTTAAAGTTCCAAGCAAGCAAATTCAAAAGGCTCACAACATATATCAAGCTCTCAAATTTGCAAATCATATACATTGAACTTGTTCATCTACTCTTAATGAGAGTTTTTGTTTTAATTTTCATTTCCTAATCTTAATTGTGAGTGTTTGAAATGGGTAGGACAATGTTAAATGAAAACTCTTTGCCAAAATATTTTTAGGCCGAAGCCGTCAACACCGTTTGTTATGTTTTGAATCGTGTGTTGATTAGACCTAATTTTAATAAAACTCCATATGAGCTTTGGAAAGATAGAAAACCCAACATTGGCTATTTCAAAGTTTTTGGATGCAAATGTTTTGTTTTGAACACAAAAAATAATCTAGGTAAATTTGATCCAAAATCAGATGTTGGAATTTTTCTTAGATATTCAAACACAAGCAAAGCTTATAGAGTGTATAATAAAAGAATTTTGTGAAAGAATATATGCACGTTACATTTGATGAGTCTAACCCCTCTTCTACGGAAAAAGGAGTTGTTGATGATAATACAGAAGACGAACAACAAGAAGAATCATCAAATGACAACCAAAAGGATGCACCTCATGGAATTCAAGAAGAGCATCATAAAGAAACAAATGCAGAACAAAATGAAGGTACTTCTCAAACACTCCGTAAGGAGTGGGGTATGTTTCTTCTCACCCTAAGGATGTAATTTTAGGAGATCCCTCACGAGGTGTTACAACTAGATCATCACTTAAGAACACATGTGGGTATGTTGCATTTATTTCTCAAATTAAACCAAAATCCTTTGCGGATGAGGAAAATGATGAATCTTGGATTATGGCAATACAAGAGGGCTTGAATCAATTTGAAAGAAATAATATATGGGAATTAGTTTCTAATCCGGAACATCAATCCATTATAAGCACTAAATGGGTATTTAGAAACAAAATGGATGAATCCGATGTGGCTATAAGAAATAAAGCTAGATTAGTGGCTCAAGGTTACAACCAAGAAAAAGGTATTGATTTTGATGAAACATTGCACCTGTAACTAGGTTAGAATCCATTAGAATGCTCTTAGCTTTTACATGTCATAAAGATTTTATTTTATATCAAATGGATGCAAGAGTGCTTTATTAAATAGTTATATTATGGAGGAAGTATATGTGAAACAACCTCCTGGTTTTGAAAATGAAAAATTTTTCAGATCATGTGTATAAGTTATCTAAGGCATTATATGGATTAAAACAAGCACCTAGAGCATGGTATGATAGGCTTAAAAACTTCTTATTAGATAATGATTTTTCGATGGGAAAAACGGACACAACTTTCTTTGTTGAGCATAAGGACTAAGATATACTTATTGTTCAAATCTATATTGATCACATTATCTTTGGTTCTACTAATGAATTGTTGTGTAAAGAATTTTCATCTTGCATGAGCAAAGAATTTGAGATGAGTATGATGGGAGAGCTGAAGTACTTCCTTGGACTCCAAAACAAACAAAACGAGAAAAGAATTTTCATAAATCAAGCCAAGCATGTGAGAGATCTACTCAAAAGATTTGGCTATGATAATGGAACGACAAAAAGCACTCCAATGAGTACTACCATCAAGCTGGACAAAAATAAGAAGGGTCAGGAAGTTGATATCAAGTCATATCGAGGTATGATCGGATCCCTACTCTACTTGACTGCTAGTAGGCCTGATATTATGTTTAGTGTGTGCTTGTGTGCTAGATTTCAATCTTGTCCTAAAGAGTCACACTTGCTTGCTGTCAAACGAATTTTTCGATATTTGATAGGCACCATTAATCTTGGCCTTTGGTATCCTAGGGGAACTCATATTGGCTTAACTTGTTATTCGGATGCCGACTTTGCCAGATATAAGGTTGATAAAAAAAGTACTAGTGGAACATGTCACTTCCTAGGTCATTCACTTGTCTCTTGGTTTAGTAAGAAACAAAAATCAGTTGCCTTTTCAACCACCGAGGCCGAATATATAGCCGCTGGTAGTTGTTGTGCACAAATTATTTGGATGAAACAAACCCTTAGAGACTATGGCATTAATCTTTATCAAATACCTATCTTGTGTGACAATACTAGTGTTATTAATCTATTCAAGAATCCCATTCAACATTCTAGGACTAAGCATATAGAAATTAGGCATCACTTCCTCAGAGATCATGTTACAAAAGGAAATGTTGTGATTAAATTTTTTTCTACTGAAAATCAACTTGCGGATATATTTAGGAAACCTCTTAGTGAAGAGCATTTTATAAAGATAAGGCATGAGTTTGGAATAATGAATGTTGCATCTTGAATTATGTTTTATTCATTAAGTTGATATGTTTGTTCTTGTATGCATTTATAGTTCATGTATTGAATGGCTTATTGAAAAGTTTTAAACCACAAAATGATTTAAAATTGATCAAATTTTAAGTCAAAAATAAATTGGTGTGTATAATACAAGTATAAGAGCTTGCCAAAATTCAATAAGAGGCAAGAAGTTTTCCAAGTCTAAAACGGTATACTGCTTTCTATAAACTGGAAACCCGTTTTCCTTTTTGTTACTCTTGGGTCAATATTCAGATAACCGGATTTAGCTAACCGGTAAGCCGGATTAGCTTTGGTTGATCCCGGATCAACTTTCGGATAACCGAATTTACCAAATCGGTGAGTCGAATTTGTTTTACAAAATTTCTGGGAGTAAACTGGCCGTCCGGTTATAAAATCCAGTAAACCGGATTTGGAAAGCTCACTTCCTGCCTCCAAACCGAAAAACCAGTTCTTCAAACCGGTAAACCAAATTCTTTTTGAAACATTTTGGAAAATATCTAGTCAACCAGATATGGAACCGGTAAACTGATTGTGGGCTGGACTCTTTCTAGACATCTTTCGGCCAATCAGATCAGGAAACTGGTAAGCCGGTTTCAGTCTGGAAGCATCTGGAAACCATTTGGCTAACCAGATAGCGGAACCGGTAAGCCGTTTTCGGGTTTCTTTTTTCTGTCCACTAACCGGCTAACCGGTTAGTAACATCCGGCAAGCCAAATTCGTGCTTATAACCACTGTTCTTCTTCTTTTCTCTCTTTGGGTAATCCGGTTAACTCTCTCTCTCTAAAGCTGTTTCTCCCTCTCTCGTTTGCACTCCAAAATCCATCATTTTTCACTTGTTTTTTATACAAATTGATCCATAAAAATAGTTTCCCATCTAATCTTGTGTCTTAAATCATATTTAAAATTTATTTTCGACCTCAAAATCTCTAGATCCAAATCTCACCTAGGTTTTCAGACAAAATTTTCTCTTTCTAAATTTCTTCCTCTCAAGTTGTTTTTAAACCGAATTGCAACTCAAAATCTCTTTCAATCCTCATCATCTCCTTTCTAATTGCTTTATCCAACTTCAAATCAACCAAAATCACCATGTCAAGCTCACGGCCGGTTCGTCGAAAAGGCAAAAAACCGGTTCAGCCCACCAAACGGCCACGGCAAGCTGGAGATTCATCCATTCAATCCACCTTTGAGACCACAAATTTTCAGAACAAGAATATAGTCAATTGATTTTACCACCAATTCCGGACTCGTGAGATATTCCAAACTTTTTTCGTTTTACCGGATTGGTTGCATAGTCTTAGCATTAGTAATAGAACTTTATTTCAATTATTGGAAGATGTTGGTTGGCTTAATGCACTTGTAATTGAAGAGAATGTTTATCCCGACTTGGTGAAAGTATTTTACTCGAATATGGATACTTCCACGGAGAAAGAAAATCAAGTAATCACTAAAGTTGGAGGAGTTTCGATTGAATTTGATGATTTGAAGTTGAATTCTATCCTAGAAACCCCTGACCATGGCTTAGTGTTGTGTAAATTTTGTTGAACTAGCAAGCACACGAATCTATTGTAGAATAGATCAATGGTGTCGAGTGTCGATCCCATGAGGAGGTGGATTTTAATTAGGTGTAGAATTAAATTTGTAAGTGGGTGATTAGATTTGTGGGGAAATTGATTTAAACTATGCTAGAATTTAATTTAGAATGGCAGAATTAAATTGAACTGGAAACTATTATAATAAAGTACTTGGGTATCTGGATCCGTATCAACATGCACCATGCGCTAAAATTCCTTATTAATACCAATTAAATCATAAGGGGGGAATCCATACCTCATGAACCACACTCTAATCAATATGGTGCTAAGGGCTTATCGTGCCAAATAATAATAACCTTATACTATGGTGCCGGTGAAACCAGGGCGGTAACTAGACAAGATTATTATTATTTGTCAACGAAAAGTCAAAACCTCCATAGAAATTAGAGGGGAAGAGAAAATAAATTTATCAAATAAAGCCCATGATACATGTTGAGACTTCACCTTCAACCCAAGCTTGAAAAAAAATTAGCTACTCATAATTGAACTAAAGGTAAAATGGAAATTTATTAAAATACGTAAAAAATACAAGATGGAGAAAGAATTTAAGCTCAAAAATGGACTCAGGGGTATCAAATTAGGGGGGAGAGGCCCCATTTTTATAGATATATTGAGTAAATTATGGTCATCCGATTAAAAACAGTTTGGACGCACAGGATTGCACCACGTCATCAGTCAATAGTACGCGGTTTGACCACGGGTTTGACCATGGAATTTGAGCAGTAACACGGTTTGAACAGTGACACGGTATGAACAGTGTCATGAACAGTACCGTACATGTGAATAGTGTCGTTCGTGTGAATAGTATTATTTTTCTTTTTATGCTCATTTTAAGGTTTTCGACTGTCCTGAGTTCAAAAGTGACGCCTATTTTGCTATCAGATATCTCGTTCATTGTGAAATGACCATGATGCCCCTAAAATACATAAAATACTTAATTAAAACAAAACACTCATAATTAAATAACAAGGGACTTAAATAGATAAAATTAGAGATGTTAGTGAGACTTAGAGTGTAAAATGATAATTTTCTCCTTTATAAATGTACACTTTCTAACACTCAACAATCAGATATTTTTTCGCATAGGAAATCTCATGATATTGATGATTATTATCACATTGAGGCCATTAAGAACATATGTCGTCGTATTGATCTATCCAATGATGATTGTAATATCCATTTCCGTACTCAATGTCTTTATCTTCAAACTCGGATATTACTTCATTTTATATAGTCTATTGTGCTTCCTAGATCAGGCCATTTGGATGAGGTTTCTCATATGGATGTTGCCTTGATTGATTGTATTATTAGACGTCATTCGATCGACTTAGGATACTCCATTGTCCAAAACATGCTTTGTATACCTAAGTTGATTTCCCGTTTCCTTCCGTGTGGTCATTTTGTCACCCGTATCCTCAAATACTTTAGTGTCCCTATCCATGAACCATCGTTTAGGCCATATAAGAGCATTGGAGATGAAGTTGTTAATGCTTTAGGTTTTGAGTGGCAAAATGGAACTTGGGTGAAATGCACTGAAAATAAGTTCACCTTTCTTGCTCCAAGTGATGATCAGCCACTTAATGCTGTGGTTCTAGCCGATCAACTACCTGATTTTCCGCTGTCATTTCAGGGTCAGCGTAGACGTCGAAACCGTCCAGTGTCTACCTCTACCTCTACCCTGCTTTACCACCTCCAGCGACTTCAACCTCTGAAGAAGTTACCCTTCAGCAGCTTATGGATGAGGTGAGGACTCTCTCTGTGAGGCAGACTGAGTTTCAGTAACAGCAGCAGCAGCTCATTCATGGACAGCGCCTCCTCTTCGAGCACTTCAGCATTCCATATCCATATTCACCTCTTTCACCACCATCCTCACCACCTCAGTAGTCTCTTATGCTTGTATTTGAACACGCCTACATTTCATTTACTGCTTTATGCTCTTTTATTTTTGTTTATATAGATGGTTGTTATGACCTTGGATTATGTATTTGATTTCGATGATATGTATTTGCTTTGAGTGTTTATTATGTTCTTTACTTATGTTTTGGATATTTTTGAACTAATGTACTTGTATTGAGATTTTGATGATTGATAGGGGGAGCTTTTATTCTTTTTTATGATGAAGGGGGAGATATAATATGTAAGGGGGAAATATGAGAAACTTATTTGTTATGAAAAATATTGATATGCATTTATGCAGGGGGAGTCTTTTAAATTTTATTTTTGAAATTATTTTTTAACCTTGCATTGATTAAGGGGGAACTTTTCATAACTAAATCAATTTTCTATAGTGTGTTTTATCATCATCAAAAAGGGGGTGATTGTTAGCCTATATGGTTATAAATATTGATTTTGATGATAACAAACCACATGTGTTGGTTAAACAAAGATTTTTGTATTGTACTTTAATAATAAGAAAATAATTTTATGAAGTTAAATTGTTTATTAAGTTATGGACTAAAATGAAAGAATTTTACAATCTTTGTTTTAAATTTTGGATTTGGACATATTTGCAAACATTTAAATCTTTTAGGCCAATCTATAATTTCACATAGTTTGGGCTTTATCACAATTTTAGAAAGTTTTGGGATTAACAGAGCATTACTTAGAAATTCTAAAATTGGACGTATTTGTAAAGTTTCATAACGTTTTGGACAATAGTACAATTATATAAAGTTTTTGGGGCTAAATTATAATTTTAGAAAAAAAGTTCACTGTAGCAGTCACTATAGCAAGCGACTAACCCGATGTGAAAAACTGGTAAGCCGGATGTTGGGCAGAATCTATTCGAATTGAAAGCAGCTAGCCGGATTCTGACAAACTGTAATCCAGTTGTTGGGCAGTAAGATTCCGGAGTATAAATGGCTATCTGGATGTCATAACCGGTATACCGGTTGTTCAGAAATTTAAAATTTTGGCTGTAACGGTAACATTAAATGGCTAACCGGATACGATAAACAGTAAGCCGACTTTTACCAAAATTTGCATAACGACTAGTTTTTGAGCTCAAACTATAAAAACCCAAATCTAATTCATCTTTAAAGTTCCAAGCAAGCAAAATCAAAAGACACACAACATATATCAAGCGCTCAAATTTGCAAATCATATATATTGAATTATCTTTGTTCTTAAACTTGTTCATATACTCTTAAAGAGAGTTTTTGTTTTAATTTTCATTTCCTCATCGCAATTGTGAGTGTTTGAGTGTGTGAAACACTTGAGTAAAGAGATTGAGAGAAAATCTCTTTGTTGTAAAGGTTCATTGACACCTTGGAAGTCAATTGTAATCATTTGAAACCTTGGAAGGTTTGGATAGTGAAATCCTCAAGCTTTGGTCGCTTGGAGGCGGGAATTACCGAACCACGTAAAATTTTGTGTGTTTGTTTGTCTTCTCTCTTACTCATTTATTATTGTGATTTTATTGAACTTATTACTTTCAAATTTATTAAGGCATTTGATTGGATTGTTGTGTGGTTTTGTTAGGATAATGTTTAAAATATCAATTCACCCCCCTCTTGGATTATATTATTATCCATGAAAAAAAAACTTTAAGAAGATTTTGTTGATATTGTAAAGCAAATCATATAATACATACTTTATTTATATATTAGATTAGAGATGAGCTACTCCCATGGGTGTAAACCAAAGGGTTGAACCATGTAAAATCTTGTGTGTTCTTTATTATTTATGCTTATTTTCTGCTTATTATGATGGTTTGATTGTTCAAATCTATTTCCTATATGAGTTCACATGACTAATCTTACAAGCTGTATAGAGTTAACCGGATAAGCTCTTTAAAGCTATCTCAAAATAGCTCTCTTGAGCTCCTTATGTCAACTCCCTAAATTAACTCCCACGAGCTTCACGAGCTCGCCATAATATTCCAAACTTAGAACACCGAAGCTCACTGTTGTGCAAATTTTGTTGAACTCGTAAGCGCACGAATCTATTATAGAATAGATTAACGGCGACGAGTGTCGATCCCACTAGGAGGTGGATTTTAATTATATGTAGAATTAATTAAGTAAATGGGTGGTTGGATTTGTGGGGAAATTGATTTAGAGTATGCTAGAATTTAAACTGGAATGACGAAATTAAATTAAAATGGAAACTATTGAAATAAAGCACTTGCGTATCTGGATCCGTATCAACATGCACCATGCGCTAAATAATCCTTATTAATACCAATTAAATCATAAGGGGGGAATCCACACCTCATGAACCACACTCTAATCAATATGGTGCTAAGGGCTTATCGTGCCAAATAATAATAACCTTATAGTAGGGTGACGGTAAAACCAAGGCGGTAACTAGACAAGATTATTATTATTTGTCGACGAAAAGTCAAAACCTCCACAGAAATTAGAAGGGAAGAGAAAATAAATTTACCAATTAAAGCCCATGACACATGTTGAGACTTCACCTTCAATCCAAGCTTGAAAGAAAATTAACTACTCATAATTGAACTAAGGGTAAAATGGAAATTTATTAAAATATGTAGAAAATACAAGATGGAGAAAGAATTATAGAAAACTAAGCTCAAAAATAGATTCAGGGGTCTCAAATTAGGGTGGAGAGGCCCTTTTTTTATAGATACATTGAGTAAATCATGGCCATCGGATTAAAAATCGTTTGGACGCACAGGATTGTGCCACGTCATCAGTCAACAGTACGCGGTTTGACCACGGGTTTGACCACGCGGTTTGACCACGGGTTTGACCACACGGTTTGACCACGGGTTTGACCACGCGGTTTGAATAGTAACGCGGTATGAACAGTGTCGTGAACAGTACCCATAAACAGTACTGTACATATGAATAGTGCCGTACGTGTGAACAGTGTCATTTTTCCTTTTATGCTCCTCTTAAGGTTTTCGACTGTCCTGAGTTCAAAAGTAACGTCCGTTTTGCTATCCGATATCTCGTTCATTGTGAAATGACCATGATACTCCTAAAATACATAAAATACTTAATTAAAACAAAACATTCATAATTAAATAACAAGGGACTTAAATAAATAAAATTAGAAATGTTAGCGAGACTTGAAGTCTAAAATGACGATTTTCTCCTTTATAAATATACACTTTCTAACACTCAACACACCCCCAATCAGCTTATTGCTAGTCCCTAGCAAATAAAGCGAAAACAAAATTCAAATCCAAAATGATTTTTTTTTTAACATAATCATGTTTATTCAATCAAACTAATGATGACAATCAAATAAAAATATAAGCATTATCTCAAGTCTAAAGAAATATCACACCCACATCAACCATCCACATGAATCAACCAAGTAGATTTTGTCACAGCTACTTTCAAAAATGACATGTCAAACCCCAACATCTCACCGGTAATAGTGACACTCTCACAAAGAAATTAAACCCAATATAAATTGTCACTTCTATGAATGATAAATTGAGAGAAAATAATAAACAAGTATTATCACACACTCTCACCAAGATGAAAAGAATATGCCCACAACTTAGAAATAACACGATCTCAAGTCAAACAAAATGCTAGTCAACCCAATTTATTTACTTTTTTTTTTATGCACCACTACATCTTTTTAGCCCATATAACTAGCTTCTACTTCAGACTATAGTTCCCTAAAATCAAGAAGGACTTTTATTAGGATGTAAGGTAGGCTAAGGACATGGTTAACAAAGAAAGAAAAATAGAGAAAACAAAATATATGTTTGAGAAAAATAATATTTTTTTGGAAACTAAAAAGTGCATATCACTTATTTATTATTGTATTATATCTCTCTTTCTTTTTTTTTAGAGAATTTTTTTCTTTTTTTTTCTTTTCTTTCTCTTTTTTTTCTTTTTTTTTTGGTATTACACAACTTTACTAAACAAAACAATTATTTATATTTTTCTCAAACATGAATAGGTGATGGAACTTGTAAGATATCGGGTAATACTCCAAATTGGAGTAGGTCAAGATGATAGGGCTAACTATGGATATTTCACATAAGGGATGGCTAGAAAGGCTCAAACGGGTCAAAGATGACCTTTCCATCATCTTTTACGGCTCTAGATAATCCTCCATATCTACTAGTTAAATGGACATTCAGATGTAGCAACACACTTTTTTTTTCTTTTTTTAAAGCAATGTTTTTTTTAGAGGGTTGATTCAAAAGAATATAGAGATCGTATATAAAATAGTAAACTGCTAAGTTGTATGAAAGATGGGCAACAAGGGTTACTCTCCAAGAAAAATAATAGGCTCAAAAGCTTACTTGGTATTTATTACGACATGTCAATTCTTTCAATCAACTCATATTTATCTCCGATATCAACATGTAGAGTAGCAAACATATTGTAACATCACTCAAGACTAAAGATAATACAAATACTAAAATTCGAAAGTCATCATGTCATCCAAAATAAAAACAAAATCAGACTATTTTTTTAAAAAAAACAACATTCTACCCCCCAACATATTCTAAACATGAAAGGAAAATATGCATGCAGAAATGTGAATGATGCAGAAAAACTAATTGGAAAAGTTACACTTAAAATGATAGAAAAATGATTTTTTATTTAACTAAGAAGATGCGTTTCTAGAGGCACTACACTCTATATTCAGCCATCTTTGACTCAAAAACTTGAAAATGCATATTTATAAAGGAAAAGTCAAAAAGAAAAAGTTAGAAAGATCACACGAAAAATAAGAAATTTTTTTTCATTATTATTTTTTTCCTTTTTTTTTTAACTAAGAAGTTGCGTTTCTAGAGTGACTACACTCCATATTTAGCCATCTTCAATACAAAAAGTTAGCAACAGTTAGTTTCTACAACAAAAAATTAGTAAAAATTTAACCAACATTCCACAATTGTCAACTATCCCCTCCCCCCAACCAGAACGAAACATTGTCCTCAATGTTTTAAAAGAAAGAAGTAGAGTTTAGAAGACATCACCTGGGTGGTACAACACAAAATAAAATATTTACAGGCGAAGATTTAAATCTAATTTGTACTTCTTACTGCTGCTATTGTTACCATTGTTATTTGTACACTCCAACACCAAGGTCTTGGGATCTGGCTCTGATCGATAAGCTTGTAACAGATCAAGTAGCTCATTAGCAGTGTGAGCACAAATAAAAAGCTTTTTCACTGAGGAAGGAATGAAGTAGTTTTTTATTGCATGGTTAAGAAATGCGATAAAGCCATCATAAAAGTTATTGACATTTAACAAACCGATAGATTTCTGATGAATGTGCAGATGGGCCCAAGATGCTAATGTGATAAGTGCCTCTAGAGTTGCAAGATCTCCTGGTAAGAAAATAAAAGCATCAGCATGATTAAGCATTTTGGTTATTCTTTCTTACATACCTGAGACAACTAACTCTTCTCCAGTCGGTGAGTTAGACAAATAGCCTAAAGGTTTTAGGGCTTGTGGTATGATGCCTAACACTTGACTTCCTCTGACAAAACCAGCTTCTGAGACCAATTTTGATAACCCTCGGTCACCTCCGCCGTATACTAAGTGTAATTTTCTCTCTGCTATGCTTCGACCAAGATCAATGGCTGCCTCAAAGAACTCTTTATATTTGCCATAGTTAAATCCAGAAATCACACAAATGTTCTTGAATTGTTTATTAGGAGTAGCTGCCATTAGGATACTTCTTAAAAATAATTTGTGAGTGCAAACGAAAAAAATCATATTTAAGGATCTTGGCGGCAGTAGGTCACAACTGTGAATGAGATATCATGTCTATGTCAATTAATCGTGTAATGCACATGGCTTGAGAGTAAAAAAGGAAACAGTAAAAAGGAAAAGCAAACAATGATAAAATAAAATTATTAAAGACAATAATGCAAATGGTAAAACAACAGTGAAATAAAAAAACAGTGAAGTAAAAGGATATTTACAGGTAGTTGCGACTGTGGCTCACATCTTCCTCTAGTTTTACGTCCAGAAACGGCTTTAACGCCCTCTATAGGTCAAGGATAGGCTTCCCATCCAGTTTTCTTATAAACTGGCAAACAAGGTTGTTTATAGTCAGATTCCTGAGATTGTACGTGCATGCTCTTTCTGGAATGATGGCCATAACTGGAGAATCGCTCCTTGCACATATCCACTGGGATGCGTTTCAAGAGACAAAAGGATATCATCCAATGACTCCTTATTCAAGCCATCCCTAATGAATTGAATCTTATCTTCTTTGTTATCAGACACCATTCCTAAAGAACATGGTTTCTTATCGCATATCATTCTGGCACACTTATGATAAGCAACCAAAATTTTTCGAGCTCTTCGCTTTCGTGCATAATTTCCTTTTCCACAACCAGGCATGTATGCAATAAATTTAGGAGGCAACTCACCTACCAAGCGTACTATGGCCTCGATTAACCAGCGGATATCAGCAGGTATATTATTGTTGTGCAAATTTTGTTGAACTCGCAAGCGCACGAATCTATTGTAGAATAGATCAATGGTGTTGAGTGTCGATCCCACGAGGAGGTGGATTTTAATTGTGTGTAGAATTAATTTTGTAAATTGGTGATTGGATCTATGGGGAAATTAATTTAAAGAATGCTAGAATGGGAAAATTGATTTAAAGGATGCTAGAATTTAAATTGGAATAACGGAATTAAATTGAATTGGGAACTATTGAAATAGAGTGCTTGGGTATCTGGATCCGTATCAACATGCACCATGGGCTAAATATTCCTTATTAATACCAATTAAATCATGAGGGGGGAATCCACACCTCATGAACCACGCTCTAATCAATATGGTGTTAAGGGCTTATCGTGCCAAATAATAATAACTTTATACTAGGTGTCTTGAAAAACCAGTATGGTAACTAGACAAGGTTATTATTATTTGTCGACGAAAAGTCAAAACCTCCACAGAAATTAGAGGGGAAGAGAAAATAAATTTACCAAATAAATCCCATGACACATGTTGAGACTTCACCTTCAACCCAAGCTTGAAAGAAAATTAGCTACTCATTATTGAACTAGGGGTAAAATAGAAATTTTATTAAAATACGTAGAAAATACAAGATGGAGAAGGAATTACAGAAAACTAAGCTCAAAAATGGATTCAGGGGTATCAAATTAGGGGGGGGGAGACCCCCTTTTTATAGATACATTGAGTGAATCATGACCATCGGATTAAAAATAGTTTGGACGCACAGGATTGCGCCACGTCATCGATGAACAAGAACACGGTTTGACCACGCGGTTTGAACAAAGAACACGGTTTGCACACGGTTTGAATAAGAACGCGGTCCTGCGACAAAGATCGTGAAAAAAGATCCATGAACAAGACTGCATACATGTGAATAGTGCCGTACGTGTGAACAGTGCCATTTTTCCTTTTATGCTCCTCTTAAGGTTTTCGACTGTCCTGAGTTCAAAAGTGACGTCTGTTTTGCTATCCGAAATCTCGTTCATTGTGAAATGACTATAATACCCCTAAAATACACAAAATACTTAATTAAAACAGAACACACATAATTAAATAACAAGAGACTTAAATTAAGAAAATTAAAGATGTTAGTAAAACTTGAAGTACAAAATGACGATTTTCTCCTTTATAAATATACACTTTCTAACACTCAACACACCCCCCAACCAGCTTATTGCTAGTCCCTAGCAAATAAAGCGAAAATAAAATTCAAACCCAATTTTTTTTTTTTTAAAACAAACTTGTTTATTCAATCAGACTAATGATAGCAATCAAATAAAAGTATAAGCATTATCTCCAGTCTAAAGAAACATCACACCCACATCAACCATCCACATGAATCAACCAAGTAAATACAGCTACTTTCAAAAATGACATGTCAAACCCCAACATCTCACCGGTAATAGTGACACTCTCACAAAGAAATTAAACCCAATATAAATTGTCACTTCTATGAATGATAAATTGAGAGAAAATAATAAACAAGCATTATCACACACTCTCACCAAGATGAAAAGAATATGCCCACAACTTAGAAATAACACGATCTCAAGTCAAACAAAATGCTAGTCAACCCAATTTATTTACTTATTATTTTTTTTCTCTTTTTTTTTAATTATGCATTACTACATCTTTTAGCCCATATAACTAGCTTCTACTTCAGACTATAGTTCCCTAAAATCAAGAAGGACTTTTATTGGGATGTAACGTAGGCTAGGGACATGGCTAACAAAGAAAGGAAAATAGAGGAAAAAAAAATATGTTTGAGAAAAATAATATCTTTTGGAAACTAAAAAGTGCATTTTACTTATTTATTATTGTATTATATCTCTCTCTTTTTTTTTTCTTTTTTTTTTAGAGAATTTTTTTTCTTTTTTTTTTCTTTGCTTTCTCTCTTTTTTTTCTTTTTTTTTCGATATTGCACAACTTTACTAAACAAAATAATTATTTATATTTTTCTCAAACATGAATAGGTGATGGAACTTGTAAGATATCGGGTAATACTCCAAATTGGAGTGGGTGAAGACGATAAGTTGACAAAGAAAAGTTTTTTTTTTTTTTTTTATAAAAGGCTCAAAAGGGCTAACTATGGATATTTGACATAAGGGATGGCTAGAAAGGCTCAAACGGGTCAAAGACGGCCTTTCCATCATCTTTTAGGGCTCTAGATACTCCTCCATATCTACTAGTTAAATGGACCTTTAGATGTGGCAACGCATTTTTTTTTTAACTTTTTTTTTTAAAGGGTTGACTCCAAGGAAATCTAAAGATCATGTATAAAATAATAATACTGCTAAGCTGTATGAAGAATGGGCAAAAAGGGTTACTCTCCAAGAAAAATAATAGGCTCAAAAGCTCACTTGGTATTCATTATGACATGTCAATTCTTTCAAGCAACTCCTATTTATCTCTGACATCAACATGTAGAGTAGCAAACATAGTGTAACATCACTCAAAACCAAAGATAATACAAATACTAAAATTCGAAAATCATCATGTCATCCAAAAATAAAAACAAAATCACACTTTTTTTTTTTAAAAACAACATTCTACCCCCCAACCTATTCTAAACATGAAAGGAAAATATGTATGCAGAAATGTGAAAATGATGCAGAAAAACTAATTGAAAATGTTACACTTAAAATGATAGAAAAATGATTTTTTTTTAATTAAGAAGATGCGTTTCTAGAGGCACTACACTCTATATTCAGCCATCTTCGACTCAAAATTTGAAAATGCATATTTATAAAGGAGAAGTCAAAAAGTTAGAAAGATCACACGAAAAATAAATTTTTTTTTTATTATTTTTTTTTAACTAAGAAGATGCGTTTCTAGAGTAACTACGCTCCATATTCAGCCATTTTCAACACAAACAAGAAGCAACAACAAATTAGTTTCTACAACAAAAAATTAGTAAAAACTTAACCAACATTCCACAATTGTTGACTATCCCCTCCCCCCAACCAGAACGAAACATTGTACTCAATGTTTTAAAGGAAAGAAGTAGAGTTTAGAGGACATCACCTGGGTGGTGTAACACAGAAGAAAATATTTACAGGCGGAGATTTAAATCTAATTTGTACTTCTTACTGCTGCTATTGTTACCATCGTTATTTGTACACTCCAATACCAAGGTCTTGGGATCTGGTTCTGGTTGATAAGCTTGTAACAAATCAAGTAGCTCATTAGCAGTGTGAGCACAAATAAAAAGCTTTTTCACCGTAGAGGGAATGAAGTAGTTTTTTATTGCATGGTTAAGAAAAGCGATAAAGCCATCATAAAAATTATTGACATTTAACAAACCGATGGGTTTTACGATGAATGTGCAGATGGGCCCAAGATGCTAAAGTGATAAGTGCCTCTAGAGTTGCAAGATCTCCCGGTAAGAAAATAAAAGCATCAAAGATGATTAAGCATTTCGGTTATTCTTTCTTGCATACCGAGACAACTAACTCTTCTCCAGTCGGTGAGTTAGACAAGCAGCCTAAAGGTTTTAGGGTTTATGGTATGATGCCTAACACTTGACTTCCTCTGACAAAAGCAGCTTCTGAGACCAATTTTGATAACCCTCGGTCACCTCCGCCGTACACCAAGTGTAATTTTCTCTGCTATACTTCGACCAAGATCAATGGCTGCCTCAAAGAACTCTTTGTATTTGCCATAGTTAAATCCAGAAAGCACACAAATATTCTTGAATTGTTTATTGGGAGTAGCTGCCATTGGGATACTTCTCAAAAAAATAATTTGTGAGTGCAAATGAAAAGAATCATATTTAAGGATCTTGGTGGCAGTGGGTCACAAACAAAAAAAAAAATGAGGTATCATGTCTATGTCAATTAATCGTGTAATGCACATGGCTTGAAAGTCAAAAAGGAAATAGTAAAAAGCAAAAGCAAGTAATGACAAATATAAAATTATTAAAGACAATAATACAAATGGTAAAACAATAGTGAAATAAAACAACAGTAAAGTAAAAGGATATTTACAGGTAGTTGCGACTGTGGCTCACATCTTCCTCTGATTTTACATCCAGAAACGGCTTCAACGCCCTCTATGGGTCGAGGATAGGCTTCCCATCCAGTTTTCTTACAAACTGGCAAACAGGGTCGTTTATAGTCGATTCCCGAGATCAGACAGTGCATGCTCTTTTTGGAATGATGGCCATAATCGGAGAATCGCTCTCCTGCACATATCCACCGGGATGCGTTTGAGAGACAAAAGGATATCATCCAATGACTCCTTATTCAAGCCATCCCTAATGAATTGAATCTTATCTCGCTTCATTATCGACACCATTCCTAAAGAACATCGTTTTTTATTGCATATCATTCTGGCACACTTATGACAAGCAACCGAAATCTTTCGAGCTCTTCGCTTTCTTGCATAATTTCCTTTACCACAACCAGGCATGTATGCAATAAATTTGGAGGCAACTCACCGCCAAGCGTACTTTAGCCTCGATTAACCAGCGAATATCAGCAGGTATGTTATTCCTCATGAGCAATCGCATGCGTTCGGATCGAGCTTTATAGATTATGAGGAGGGCATTCTGAGGAAGTGAAGGGAATCGATTATGAAGCTTTGCTAAGATCTCGTTTCTATCCATACCTTCGCCTCAGAAGATCAGTAATTATGGGAAACTGAAGTAACCGACTTGATTGTCACGGAGTACCGTTATCCGCCACTTAACCGGGGTGACAAACTAAAACACAAAAACTAAAACACACAAACGGAATAACAAACAAATAAAAGCACACAAAGAAAATCACAATCGTCCTCTTATGGAATTTACCTCAAGCTCCAACTGGATGTTGTAGACACTGCTCTCAATGTCTCTGAGTTGGCTTTCTAAATCCTCAACGTGGGATATTAACTCCGGTGGTTGTAGCTTCCAAATACGATGTGTTTTACAAAATCGTATCTGACCTCTAAGATGAGATTGGACACGTTGAAGTCTTCTAAGGATGTTCAAGAGGAACTGTCTCATGATTAAAAGTGATAAAAGAAAACTTAATGGTTAAACAAACACACTTATGCACAAATGATTTCAATTAGCAGAAGAAAATAAATAAATAAATCACCGAAAAGAAAAATCTTAATTCAAATCTGGTGGGTCACTTAAATTTATTTCGGTGTCCTCTCCATGTGGTTGGTACTCTAGATATGGCTTTAATCTTTGACCATTAACTTTAAACGTGACACCATTTTTTGGGTCCTTAATTTCAATTGCCCCATGTGGAAAAACAGTATGAACAATGAAGGGGCCAGACCATCGAGAGCGTAGCTTAACTGGGAATAAGTGCAAGCGAGAATTGAATAAAAGTACTTTCTGACCTGGAGTGAAAGATTTTCTCATAATCTGCTTATCATGAAAGACTTTCATTCGTTGCTTGTAAACCTTGGCATTTTCGTATGCATCATTACGAATTTCTTCAAGTTCTCGCAAATGTAATCGTCGTCTTTTCTCGAGCCACTTGCTTGTCGCATGTCAAAATTGAATTTCTTGATGGCCCAATACGCACGATGCTCGAGTTCCACAGGTAGGTGGCAAGCTTTTCCATACACTAGCCTGTAGGGTGACATCCCAATTGGGGTCTTGAAAGCCGTTCTATATGCCCATAATGCATCATCGAGTCTTAATGACCAATCTTTTCTGTCTAGCCTCACGGTCTTTTCTAAGATGTGCTTTATTTCTCGATTGGAGATCTCAACTTGGCCACCGGGTTTGGGATGATACGAGTCGCCACTTTATGAGTGATGGAGTACTTTGTCAAAAGTGCTTTGAATGATTTATTGCAAAAGTGGGTACCACCATCACTGATTATTGCTCGAGGAAATCCAAAGCGTGAAACAATGTTGCTCTTCAAAAACCCTATCACCACTTTATGATCATTGGTCCTGCATGGAATTGCCTCTACCCATTTTGATACATAGTCAACAGCAACCAATATGTAATGATGGCCAAAAGACGCAGGAAAGGGTCCCATGAAGTCGATACCCCATACATCAAAAATCTCAACCACTAAAATTGGATTTAGTGGCATCATGTTCCTTCGTGTAATGCTCCCCATTCGTTGACACCTATCACATGAAGAACAAAAGGTGTAAGCATCTCGAAATATAGTTGGCCAATAGAAACTACATTGTAGAACTTTAGTCGCTGTTTTCTTAGCGCTGAAATGGCCTCCACAAGCTTGTTCATGGCAGAACGAAAGGATGTTATGAAATTCATTCTCTGGGACACGTCGTCGAATAATTTGATCCGCACAATACTTAAACAGATAGGGGTCATCCCAGAAAAAATTCTTTATTTCCGCAAAGAATTTAGCCTTGTCCTGCTTGGCCCAATGCTCTGGAAGTTTACCTGTAACAAGATAATTAACGATATCAGCATACCAAGGTAATACTTCCACACTCATTAATTGCTCATCTGGAAATGACTCATTCAATGTTAAGGGTTCTGTGTTGATGTCAAAGTGGAGACGAGAGAGATGGTCAGCCACAACATTTTCTGTCCCTTTCTTATCTTTGAATTCCAAGTCAAATTCCTGCAAAAGCAACACCCAACGAATTAGTCTAGCTTTTGCATCTTTCTTTGTGAGAAGATATTTCAGAGCAGCATGATCTGTGAACATAATAATTTTACAACTAATGAGATAAGATCAAAATTTTTCTAATGCAAAGACTACTGCTAGCATTTCTTTTTAATAGTTGAATAGTTCAACTGTGCATCGTTTAATGTCATACTAGCATAGTAAATAACATGAGGAATTCGATCTACTCTTTGTCCTAATACTGCTCCTACTGCATAATCAGATGCATCACACATGAGTTCGAATGGTAAACTCCAGTTTGGTGGCTGAATGATGGGTGATGACGTCAACAATTGCTTTAACTTTTCAAACGCTACACGACATGAATCATCAAAGACAAAATGTACATCTTTAGCAAGTAAATTGCATAAGGGTCTAGAAATTTTGCTAAAATCTTTAATGAAACGTCTATAAAAACCAGCATGCCCAAGGAAAGATCTTACTTCTCTGACTGTTTTAGGTGGAGGAAGATTACAAATGAGATCCACCTTGGCTTTGTCAACCTCAATACCTTTGCATGAAATGATGTGACCGAGAACTATACCTTGTTTTACCATAAAATGGCATTTCTCCCAATTTAAGACCAAATTCTTCTCTATACATCTCTGCAAAACTTGTGTTAGACGATGTAAACATTGATCGAATGAGTCACCAAAGACAGAAAAGTCATCCATAAAGACTTCAAGAAATCGTTCAACCATATCAGAAAAAATGCTTAACATGCATCGTTGAAATGTAGCAGGTGCATTACATAATCCAAACGGCATTCTCCTATATGCAAAAGTGCCAAAAGGGCAAGTGAAAGTGGTTTTCTCTTGATCTTTTGGTGCTATGGGAATCTGATTGTATCCTGAGTAGCCATCTAGAAAACAATAAAACTCATGGCCTGCTAATCTATCAAGCATTTGATCAATAAATGGTAAAAGAAAATGGTCTTTACGTGTGACAGAATTCAATTTTCTATAATCAATGCATACGCGCCATCCTGTAGTCACTCTAGTGGGTATCAATTCATTATCAGCATTGGTAACTACTGTGACTCCTGACTTTTTGGGAACAACTTGCACAGGATTGACCCATGAACTATCAGAAATGGGGTAAATGATACCTGCATCTAATAGCTTAAGCACTTCTGTTCTAACAACTTCTTTCATATTAGGATTTAACCGACGTTGCATTTCCCTAGTAGATTTAGCATTTTCATCAAGGTGAATGTAATGCATGCGATCTCTTTGGGTTTATACCTTTTATGTCTGCTATGGTCCATCCTAATGCTCCTTTGTGCTCTTTTAAAACATCTAACAACTTACCTTTTTGCTCGTCATTTAGGGATGATGAGATGATTACCGGTAGAGTGCTTTCTTCTCCCAAGAATGCATATTCCAAAGTGTTGGGCAATGGTTTGAGCTCGAGTTTTGGTGGTGACTCTGATGATGGGATGATTTTCTTCTCTGATGGTGCTAGTTGTTCAACTCTTGACTTCCATTTATTAGTGTCCATGGATGGTGCTGAGTCAAGTAGGGCGTTGACCTCATCGACTGATCTGTCAACATCAAAATCCAAACCAAAGTGAGTTAAACATGTTTGTAAAGGGTCATCACTAAGGTTTGAAAGAAAAGTATCATCAACTAATGCTTCAATTAAATCCACATCAACAATTCCATCATCTGCATTGTGAGGTTGTTTGGAAATGTTAAAGATGTTGAGCTCCATGGTCATATTGCCAAAGGACAACTGCATATTTCCAGTTCTACATTGAATGTGAGCATCCGCAGTTGCCAAGAAAGGTCGGCCTAGGATAATGGGGATGTGTTTCCTTGAATCCTGTATTGGTTGAGTGTCAATTACAATGAAATCAACAGGAAAATAAAACTTGTCTACCTGTATAAGCACGTCCTCCACAATACCACGAGGTATTTTCGTGGACCGATCTCAAGCAAGTAACACCACCGAGTTGGGTGTAATTCTCCCAATCCAAGTTTCACAAAATCTTGAGTAAGGCAAAAGATTAACACTAGCTCCTAAATCCAACAAAGCATTCTCAATTGTGTGGTTCCCTATACTACATGAGATAGTGGGGGAGCCTGGGTCTTTACATTTTAGAGGAATTTTGTGTTGGAGTATAGAACTAACGTTTTCTGTTAAAAATGCCTTTTTCTGAACATGAATGTTTCTCTTTTTAGTACAAAGGTCTTTAAAAAACTTGGCATAAGATGGAACTTGTTTTATTGCATCAAGTAAAGGGATGTTAACACTTACCTGTTTGAAGACTTCAAGAATCTCACCTGTGGATTTTCCCTTATTTCCTTTAGCTAACCTCTGAGGAAATGGAGCTTTAGGAACGTATTCTCGTGGGTTGGTTTCTTCTTTCTTCTCCGGTGGTGAGTCTTCAACATTCACAGGTACAATTTGATTTTCTTTGGTCGCTGGCATCTCCACTTTGTTGTCGACTTCTTTTCCTTTTCGTAAGGTCATAACGGCTTTGACCTCTCCATGCTGTTGTAGTGAACTAGTACTTGCTTCATGTACTCCTTTAGGATTGGGTACTGGTTGACTAGGAAACTTGCCTTTTTCAACAGTCATTGCCAGAGTTTGCACTGAAGAAGCAAGTTGTCCCACCATCTTCTCGAGGCTTGAAACTGATTGGGCTTGTGAGTTAAAGTCTGCTCTCATCTCATTTCGTAGTCCATCAATGGTGCGGTTCTGTTGCTCGATCATGGAGTTAGTAACATTCTTGACATTCTGGAAGGCATCCTCCCATTGTCTGGGTTGAGAGTAGTTTTGGTTCTGATTGTATGGTCTAAATGGTGGCTGAGAGGCTTGAGAAACTTGAGGGATTGGTTGCATTGGTGGAGCTGGAGCTGCTGGTCCATTATGTTGGAATCCTTGAGACCATGAAAAATTGGGGTGGTCTCTCCATCCAGGGTTATATGTGTTGGAGTATGGGTTGTAATTTGATGGCTTCCTCATGACACCGATGGCATTGGCTTGATCTGAATACGACTCATGGTCATGTGGCTCTGTTGATTTGGCAGTCGTCAACGATGCTATTTGTCGAGAAAGACCTTCAATTATCTCTTTGACTTCTTTAATTCCCGAGCTTGACTCGCCAATGTGAACCTCATTTACTCCTTTAATTCTTCTAGTATTCCTGAGTGATCGACTCCGCTGTTGGGAATTATCTGCTTGTCGCTGGAAGAAATCCCAAATCTCTGATGCACTTTTTGACATTAGCTCTCCTCCACTTGTTGCCATTAGCCATTCTTGCACATTTGGCAATAATCCTTCCAAGAAGTATTGGCATTGGTGCCATTTCTCGTACCCATGATGTGGACACTTCAAAAGTAGCCCATTGAATCGCTCCCACGCTTCGAAAAACTGCTCGTCTTCTCTCTGGGTGAATTCTGAAATTTCCCTGCGAATAACATTGGTTTTATGCACTGGGAAATATTTATTTAAAAATTTTGTTACCATTTGTTCCCATGTTGTAATGCTATTAGCAGGCAATGTATTGAACCATGAACGAGCTCTATCCTTTAAAGAAAATGGGAATAGTCTAAGTTTAACATCATCTTCTGAAAAATTCTCATATTTAAAGATTTGACAAATTGTATGAAAATCATTCAGATGATTATATGGGTCCTCATTTTCTAATCCATAGAATGTTGGGAGACAATTTAGCACACTAGGTTATAATTCAAAACTCCTAGCAGCTACATTTGGGTATCTAATGCATGATGTGCTCAAATTTTGTTGAACTCGCAAGCGCACGAATCTATTGTAGAATAGATCAATGGTGTTGAGTGTCGATCCCACGAGGAGGTGGATTTTAATTGTGTGTAGAATTAATTTTGTAAATTGGTGATTGGATCTATGGGGAAATTAATTTAAAGAATGCTAGAATGGGAAAATTGATTTAAAGGATGCTAGAATTTAAATTGGAATAGCGGAATTAAATTGAATTGGGAACTATTGAAATAGAGTGCTTGGGTATCTGGATCCGTATCAACATGCACCATGGGCTAAATATTCCTTATTAATACCAATTAAATCATGAGGGGGGAATCCACACCTCATGAACCACGCTCTAATCAATATGGTGTTAAGGGCTTATCGTGCCAAATAATAATAACTTTATACTAGGGTGCCGGTAAAACCAGGGCGGTAACTAGACAAGGTTATTATTATTTGTCGACGAAAAGTCAAAACCTCCACAGAAATTAGAGGGGAAGAGAAAATAAATTTACCAAATAAAGCCCATGACACATGTTGAGACTTCACCTTCAACCCAAGCTTGAAAGAAAATTAGCTACTCATTATTGAACTAGGGGTAAAATAGAAATTTTATTAAAATACGTAGAAAATACAAGATGGAGAAGGAATTACAGAAAACTAAGCTCAAAAATGGATTCAGGGGTATCAAATTGGGGGAGGCCCTTTTTTATAGATACATTGAGTGAATCATGGCCATCGGATTAAAAATAGTTTGGATGCACAGATTGCGCCACGTCATCGGTGAACAAGAACACGGTTTGACCACGGGTTTGACCACGCGGTTTGAATAAAGAACACGGTTTGCACACGGTTTGAACAGTAACGCGATCTGAACAGTGTCGTGAACAATATCCATGAACGACTGCATACATGTGAATAGTGCCGACGTGTGTGAGCAAATTGCCATTTTTCCTTTTATGCTCCTCTTAAGGTTTTCGACTGTCCTGAGTTCAAAAGTGACGTCCGTTTTGCTATCCGAAATCTCGTTCATTGTGAAATGACCATAATACCCCTAAAATACACAAAATACTTAATTAAAACAGAACACACATAATTAAATAACAAGAGACTTAAATTAAGAAAATTAAAGATGTTAGTAAAACTTGAAGTACAAAATGACGATTTTCTCCTTTATAAATATACATTTTCTAACACTCAACAATTATTCCTCATGAGCAATCGCATGCGTTCGGACCGAGCTTTATAGATTGTAAGGAGGGCATTCTGAGGAAGTGAAGAGAATCGATTGTGAAGCTTTGCCAAGATCTCGTTGTTGTCCATTCCTTCACCTCAAAAGATCAGTAATTATGGGAAACTGAAGTAAGCGACTTGATTGTTACGGAGTACCGTTATCCGCCACTTGACCGGGGTGACAAACTAAAACACACAAACGGAGTAACAAACAAAAACACAAAAAGAAAATCACAATCGTCCTCTTATAGAATTTACCTCAAGCTCCAACTGGATGTTGTAGACACTTCTCTCAATGTCTCTGAGTAGGCTTTCTAAATCCTCAACGTGGGATATTAACTCCGGTGGTTGTAACTTCCAAATACGATGTGTTTTACAAAATCGTATCTGGCCTCTGAGATGAGATTGGACACGTTGAAGTCTTCTAAGGATGTTCAAGAGGATATGTCTCATGATTAAGAGTGATAAAAGAAAACTTAATGGTTAAACAAACACACTTATGCCCAAACAATTTCAATTAGCAGAAGAATAATAAAGAAGAAAAAAATAAATAAATAAAACAAATCACCGAAAAGACAGAAAAATCTTAATTCAAATGTGGTGGGCCACTCAAATTTATTTCGGTGTCCTCTTAATGTGGTTGGTATTCTAGATATGGCTTTAATCTTTGACCATTAACTTTAAACGTGACACCATTCTTTGGGCCCTTAATTTCAATTGCCCCATGTGAAAAAACAGTATGAACAATGAAGGGGCCAGACCATCGAGAGCGTAGCTTACCTGGGAATAGGTGCAAGCGAGAATTGAATAAAAGTACTTTCGACACAGGTGAAAGATTTTCTCATAATCTGCTTATCATGGAAGACTTTCATTCGCTGCTTGTAAACCTTGGCATTTTTGTATGCATCATTATGAATTTCTTCAAGTTCTGCCAGCTGGAATTGTCTTTCTGAGCCAGCTTGCTGCATGTCAAAATTGAATTTCTTGATGGCCCAGTAGGCACGATACTCGAGTTCCACAGGTAGGTGGCAAGCTTTTCCATATACTAGCCTGTAGGGTGACATCCCAATTGGGGTCTTGAACGCCGTTCTATATGCCCATAATGCATCATCAAGTCTTAATGAACAATCTTTTCTGTCTGGCCTCATCGTGTTTTCTAATATGTGCTTTATTTCTCGATTGGAGATCTCAACTTGGCCACTGGTTTGCAGATGATACGGAGTCGCCACTTTATAAGTGATGGAGTACTTTGTCAAAAGTAATTTGAATGATTTGTTGCAAAAGTGGGTATCATCATCACTGATTATTGCCCGAGGGAATCCAAAGCGTGAAACAATATTACTTTTCAAAAACCCTATCACCACTTTATGATCATTGGTTCTACATGGAATTGCCTCTACCCATTTTGATACATAGTCAACAGCAACCAATATGTATTGATGGCCAAAAGAAGCGGGAAAGGGTCCCATGAAGTCGATACCCCACACATCAAAAATCTCAACCACTAAAATTGGATTTAGTGGCATCATGTTCCTTCGTGTAATGCTCTTCATTCGTTGACACCTATCACATGAAGAGCAAAAGCTGTAAGCATCTCGAAATATAGTCGGCCAATAGAAACCACATTGTAGAACTTTTGTGGCTGTTTTCTTAGCGCTGAAATGGCCTCTACAAGCTTGTTCATGGCAGAACGAAAGGATGTTATAGAATTCATCCTCTGGGACATATGGTCGAATAATTTGATCTGCACAATACTTGAACAATAGGGATCGTCCCAGAAAAAATTCTTTATTTCCGCAAAGAATTTGGCCCTGTCTTGCTTGGTCCAATGCTCTGGAAGTTTACCTGTAACAAGATAATTAACTATATCAGCATACCAAGGTAATACTTCCACACTCATTAATTGTTCATCTGGAAATGACTCATTCAATGTTAAGGGTTCTGTATTGATGTCAAAGTGGAGACGAGAGAGATGGTCAACCACAACATTTTCTGTCCCTTTCTTATCTTTGAATTTCAAGTCAAATTCCTGCAAAAGCAACACCCAACGAATTAGTCTAGCTTTTGCATCTTTCTTTGTGAGAATATATTTTAGAGCAGCATGATCTGTGAACACAATAATTTTACAACCAATGAGATAAGACCGAAATTTTTCTAATGCAAACACTACTGCTAGCATATCTTTTTCAGTAGTTGCATAGTTTAACTGTGCATTGTTCAATGTCATACTAGCATAGTAAATAACATGGGGAATTTGATCTACTCTTTGTCCTAATACTGCTTCTACTGTATAATCAGATGCATCACACATAAACTCAAATGGTAAGCTCCAGTTTGATGGCTGAATGATGGGTGATGACATCAACAATTGCTTTAACTTTTCAAATGCTACAAGACATGAATCATCAAAGACAAAATGTACATTATTAGTAAGTAAATTGCATAAGGGTCTAGAAACTTTGCTAAAATCCTTAATGAAACGTCTATAAAAACCAGCATGCCCAAGGAAAGATCTTACTTCTCTGACTGTTTTAGGTGGAGGAAGATTAGAAATGAGATCCACCTTGGCTTTGTCAACCTCAATACCTTTGTATGAAATGATGTGACCGAGAACTATACCTTGTTTTACCATAAAATGGCACTTCTCTCAATTTAAGACCAAATTTTTCTCGATACATCTCTGCAAAACTTTCGTCAAATGATGTAAACATTGATCAAATCAGTCTCCAAAAATAGAAAAATCATCCATAAAGACCTCAAGAAATCGTTCAACCATATCAGAAAAAATGCTTAACATACAACGTTGAAATGTAGCAAGTGCATTATATAATCCAAATGGCATCCTCCTATATGCAAAAGTGCCAAAAGGGCAAGTGAAAGTGATTTTCTCTTGATCTTTTGGTGCTATGGGAATCTGATTGTATCCTGAGTAGCCATCTAAAAAGCAATAAAATTCATGACCTGCTAATCTATCAAGCATTTGATCAATAAATGGTAAAGGAAAATGGTCTTTATGTGTGACAGAATTTAACTTTCTATAATCAATATATACACGCCATCCTGTAGTCACTCTAGTGGGTATCAATTCATTATCAGCATTGGTAACTACTGTGACTCCTGACTTTTTGGGGACAACTTGCACAAGACTGACCCATGAACTATCAGAAATTGGGTAAATGATACCTGCATGTAATAGCTTAAGGACTTCTGTTCTAACAACTTCTTTCATGTTAGGATTTAACCGACGTTGCATTTCCCTTGTATATTTAGCATTTTCATCAAGGTGAATGTAATGCATGCAGTCTACTAGGTTTATACCTTTTATTTCTGCTATGGTCTATCCTAATGCTCCTTTGTGCTCTTTTAAAACATCCAACAACTTACCTTTTTGCTCGTCATTTAGGGATGATGAGATGATTACTAGTAAAGTACTTTCTTCTCCCAAGAATGCATATTCCAAAGTTTTGGGTAATGGTTTGAGCTCGAGTTTAGGTGGTGATTCTGATGATGGGATGATTTTCTTTTCTGATGGTGCTAGTTGTTCAACTCTGGACTTCCATTTATTAGTGTCTATGGCTGGTGCTGAGTCAAGTAGGGTGTTGACCTCATCGACTGATCTGCCAACATCAAAATCCAAACCAAAGTGAGTTAAACATGTTTGTAAAGGGTCATCACTAAGGTTTGAAATAAAAGTATCATCAACTAATGCTTCAATTGAATCCACGTCAATAATTCCATCATCTGCATTGTGAGGTTGTTTGGCAATGTTGAAGATGTTGAGCTCCATGGTCATATTGCTAAAGGACAACTGCATATTTCAAATTGCCCATTGAATGTGAGCATCCGCAGTTGCCAAGAATGGTCGGCCTAGGATAATGGGGATATGCTTCCTTGAATCCTGTATTGGTTGAGTATCAATTACAATGAAATCAACAGGAAAATAAAACTTGTCTACCTGTATAAGCACGTCCTCCACAATATCACGAGGTATTTTCGTGGACCGATCTGCAAGCTGTAACACCACTGGAGTTTGGTGTAATTCTCCCAATCCAAGTTTCACAAATACTGAGTAAGGCAAGAGATTAACACTAACTCCTAAATCCAACAAAGCATTCTCAATTGTGTAGTTCCCTATACTATATGAAATAGTGGGGGAGACTGGGTCTTTACATTTTAGAGGAATTTTGTGTTGGAGTATAGAACTAACATTTTCAGTTAAAAAAACCTTCTTTGGAACATGAATGTTTCTCTTTTTAGTACAAAGGTCTTTAAGAAACTTGGCATAAGATGGAACTTATTTTGTTGCATCAAGTAAAGGGATGTTAACACTTACCTATTTGAAGATTTCAAGAATCTTACCTGTGGATTTTCCCTTCTTTCTTTTAGCTAACCTCTGAGGAAATGGAGCTTTAGGAACATACTCTCGTGGGTTGGTTTCTTCTTTCTCCTCCGGTGGTGAGTCCTCAGCATTTACAGGTACAATCTGGGTTGATTTTGTCACTGGCATCTCCACTTTGTTGTCGAGTTCTTTCCTTTTTCGCAAGGTCATGACGGCTTTGACCTCTTCATGCTGTTGTGGTGAACTGGTACTTACTTCATGTACTCCTTTAGGATTAAGCACTGGTTGACTTGGAAATTTTCCTTTCTCAACAGTCATTGCCAAAGTCTGAACTGAAGAAGCAAGTTGTCCCACCATCTTCTCGAGGCTTGAAACTGATTGGGCTTGTGAGTTGAAGCCTGCTCTCATCTCATTCTATAGTCCATCAATGGTGCGGTTCTGTTGCTCGATTGTAGATTGAGTAACATTCTTGAAATTTTGGAATGAATGGTGGCTGAGAGGCTTGAGGAATCCTTGAAATTTTGGGTTGAGAGTAATTCTGGTTCTGATTGTATGGTCTAAATGGTGGCTGAGAGGCTTGAGGAACTTGAAGAATTAGTTGCATTGGTGGAGCTGGAGCTGTTGGTCCATTATGTTGGAATCCTTGAGACCATGAAAAATTGAGGTGATCTCTCCATACAGGGTTATATGTGTTGGAGTATGGGTTGTAATTTGATGGTTTTCTCATTACACCTATGGCATTGGCTTGACTGAGTATGAGTCATGGTCTTGTTGCTCTGATGATTTAGCAGTCGTTAACAATGCTATTTGTCGAGAAAGACCTTCAACCATCTCTTTGACTTCTTTGATTACCGAACTGGACTCGCCAATATGAACCTCATTCACTCCTTTAATTCTTCTAGTATTCCTGAGAGATCGACTCCGCTGTTGGGAATTATCCGCTTGTTGCTTGAAGAAATCCCAAATCTCTGATGCACTTTTTGACATTAGCTCTCCTCCACTTGTCGCCATTAGCCATTCTTGCACATTTGGCAATAATCCTTCCAAAAAGTATTGGCATTGGTGTCATTTCTCGTACCCATGATGTGGACACTTCAAAAGTAACCCATTGAATCGCTCTCATGCTTCAAAAAACTACTCGTCTTCTCTCTGGGTGAACTCTGAGATTTCCCTGCGAATAGCATTGGTTTTATGCACTGGGAAATATTTATTTAAAAATTTCGTTACCATTTGTTCCCATGTTGTAATGCTATTAGCAAGCAATGTATTGAACCATGAACGAGCTCTATCCTTTAAAGAAAATGGGAATAGTCTAAGTTTAACATCATCTTTTGAAAAATTCTAATATTTAAAAGTTTGACAAATTGTATGAAAATCATTCAGATGATTATATGGGTCCTCATTTTCTAGGCAATAGAAGGTTGGGAGACAATTTAGCACACTAGTTTTTAGTTCAAAACTCCTAGCAGCTACATTTGTGCATCGTATGCATGATATGCTTAAATTAGCTAAGGGACTGAAGTAGTCCTTAAATGGCCTCTCCTGTGGTTCTGGTTGTTGCAAATCCATTTCAATTTTTTCTTTAAGTGCAATGTGTTCGTGTGTGCGAAGTGCTCTTTCTAATTCAAGGTCTGTAGGTTCAAGATTAGGTAATAATGACCTACGACCATTCATGCAAAGAAAATAAAAATGAGAACACAATAAATAAAAATTAAGAAAAAGGAGAAATTACGATACTAACCTTATTGCGTTGTTACAACCTTTCTATTAAAAAAAACACTAAAACAAATACGTGAAATTAACTAAAATTAAAATAAATTAACAAGATAAATGAAAAATTATAAAGAATAATAACTTAAAAATTAAATTGTAGAAATTTAAAGAAGAGAAAAAGAAATTCTTACCTAAAAATGTAAATTCACTCTTTTTTAAAAAAAAAATTACAACGGAACAACTAAAATAATAATAATAATAATAAATTATTTATAAAAAAATTAATTCTACAAATTAAAATACTTACCTCCCCAGCAACGACGCCAAAAATTTGTTGTGCAAATTTTGTTGAACTCGCAAGCGCACGAATCTATTGTAGAATAGATTAACGGTGACGAGTGTCGATCCCACGAGAAGGTGGATTTTAATTATATGTAAAATTAATTAAGTAAATGGGTGGTTGGATTTATGGGGAAATTGATTTAAAGTATGCTAGAATTTAAACTGGAATAACGAAATTAAATTAAAATGGAAACTATTAAAATAAAGCACTTGGGTATCTGGATCTGTATCAACATGCACCATGGGCTAAATAATCCTTATTAATACCAATTAAATCATGAGGGGGGAATCCACACCTCATGAACCACACTCTAATCAATATGGTGCTAAGAGCTTATCGTGCCAAATAATAATAACCTTATACTAAGGTGCCGATAAAACCAAGGCGGTAACTAGACAAGATTATTATTATTTGTCGACGAAAAGACAAAACCTCCACAGAAATTAGAGGGGAAGAGAAAATAAATTTACCAATTAAAGTCCATGACACATGTTGAGACTTCACCTTCAACCCAAGCTTGAAAGAAAATTAACTACTCATAATTGAACTAAGGGTAAAATGAAAATTTATTAAAATATGTAGAAAATACAAGATGGAGAAAGAATTATAGAAAACTAAGCCCAAAAATGGATTCAGGGGTCTCAAATTAGGGGGGAGAGGCCCCCTTTTTATACATACATTGAGTAAATCATGGCCATCGGATTAAAAATAGTTTAGACGCACAGGATTGTGCCACGTCATCAGTCAACAGTATGCGGTTTGACCATAGGTTTGACCACGCGGTTTGAACAGTGAACAGTACCCATGAACAATACCGTACATATGAATAGTGCCGTGCATGTGAACAGTGCCATTTTTTCTTTTATACTCCTCTTAAGGTTTTCGACTGTCCTGAGTTCAAAAGTGACGTCCGTTTTGCTATCCGATATCTCGTTCATTGTGAAATAACCATGATGCCCCTAAAATACATAAAATACTTAATTAAAATAAAACATTCATAATTAAATAACAAGGGAGTTAAATAAATAAAATTAGAGATGTTAGCGAGACTTGAAGTGTAAAATGACGATTTTCTCCTTTATAAATATACACTTTCTAACACTCAACACTCACCTCTCAGATCACCTTAACTATATCTCTTGCCTCAAACATCAAAAAATAACCTAAACCCAAACTTAGTCCCATTCTGCCCCTAAAATTATAAATTTTTATTTATTTTGATCGGATTTGACCTACTTCAATGAGACCACCACTTAATAGTTCGAATTGAATCCTAGTGAAAATTAGGCTAAAACATGTGTGTTTTCCATTTATTCTAGTAGGTACATTATTTAAAAATTATGTTATTTTCATTAAATCTCTATTAAATTGTCTAATTTTTACTGGACTTCTTAATTTATTCTTATTTCCCTTTGGAACTAAACTATCGTGTATAATACATTTATTAGCTCCTGTGTCTATCATTACTTTGGTATAAACAATTTTTTTCTTAAATAATAATTCTACACCTATGTTTAACATGTCACTTCCTACTCTATTTATTTCTACTATTTTATCATCATGTTGTTTATCTTTGTATTTATTACAAAATTTATCTCTGTTTGTTTATCTATATCCTTGTTCAAATTTTTTACTACAAATTGTTCAATTTTTACCAAAAAATAATGTTTAAGTTTCTAAAATATTTACTTGATTCTGTCTCTGAGCTATTCTGATTTACTAATATATTCACTAAGAAAACATATACTATTGTTATCTGACACCATAGACACAACCGACGGTCGTACCTCTCACACTACATAATCATCATCAACCCTTAGCACAACTACCTATTAGCCACCGATTGATCGTCACAACCCCACAATAACCATCCTTCAGTCGCAATTGTCGTAGGCCGTCGGCCACCACACAAGAATTCTTAGTTTCATCCTGTTTCTCTCTCACCAAGTGTTATAGTCTAGATCTATTTCTTTGTTTACGTACAATAACAGTATTAAATTTTGATTTTTTGATTTTGGTTTTTTCTTTTTGTGGTATTTGTTGCTGTTGCCGACTTGCTAGCTTTTAGTGTATTCTATTTTTTGTTGTTGCCAATTTCTAGCTTTTGGTGTATTGCATTTGTTGCTATTGCTGAGTTGCTAGCTTTTGATGACACCCATGTGTTGGCCTAGTTTGTTTGTTGGAAAAATGGTGATTTTGAAGGCCTTGTTTGGTCATTAAAAATGGCAATATTGAAACCTCATGTGTAGACCTTGATTGGTTGTTGGGGAAATGGTTATTTGAAACCCATGAGATTTTTGGTTTGTTATTATTATTTTAAGAATGAAAAAAATATTATAATTTTTTTTGTCAATTTATCATTCGTCTTGGAGCTTTATTATTTTGCTTAATTTTATTATATTAAATCTAATGTTGATATTACGTGTAGTTTAATACATGTAAAAATATTAAATTAGAAACCAAATAGAACCAAACTAACCCGAACCAAATCGAAGTTTAGAATCGAAAATGAACCAAATCGAAATATTTCGGTTCAGTTCGGTTTGGTTCTAAATTTGGGTTTGCATTCAATTCTAATTTAAGAGAACCGATTGGTTTTAGTTCGATTTGATTTTCTGTCTAAACTTAAGCATATTGTGTAGTGCCCAACCTTAATTTTATCTATATGGTTGCTTTTATTTCCTGTATCATTTTTTATGTTTCTTATGTTTATCATTGTTAGAATAGATAGCGTAATTACATTCTAAGGTAGGTGCTTCATATACTTCTATACATATTTTTCTGAATTGTAATTTTATTTGATGCCTATGTTTTTCCTCTTCATAATATTCTCTAATTCTTCCTCTAACTTATTTTATTACTAGTAATAATGTGGCATAATAATTAATTCCTTTAGCTTAACATTTTTTATGAGTATGCTAATTATTTTTTAGGAAGATTTATTGCTAAAATTAGAAGACTAATTGATTAGTGTTAAAAATTGTATGTTCATTAAGGGGTAAAAATGTTATTTTGTGCTTATGTTATAATTTACATTTGTAATTATGTAACATATTGTGAATTTCTAATTATGTTTCTAAATGTTTGATCTTGTTATTTTTGTGTGTTAATTAGGTAAAAATAATAATTTCACGCAATTTGAGGCTCCAAACAAATGAACGAATATCAAATTTGGATTCAAGAGGTCCGAGAAGTCAAGTAATTATCAAGGAGGATCCGCGACTTTTGTTATAAAATTATAAGTTTTTACCACATTAAGTGTGGTAATTATGAAATAATAAGTTTTTACTATGTTAAGCGGTAATTGTTAGTGGAATGAGTTGGGTGTGCTTGAGTGAATTAGTTAAGTTTATGTCTAGTTAGTGGAACAAATATATGGCCATGATATAATTGGCTTTATTTATGTGTGTAGTGTGAATTGAGCATAAATTAGTATAAATGGAAAGAGAGAGGGAATATTTTGTAATATATTTTCAATAAATAAAATTAGTTTTATTTCTAATTTTCAAGTACCATTTTTTTAATTATGTATAATTTAATTTTAATAATTACTTTTATTTCATTTATGCTTAGCTAAATACTAATAGTTAGGGTAAGGTGAAACTCTTAATAAAAAAAAATGGTTTAATAAAATTCTATTTTTAATTATGTAAATTAAATTATTTTCTATCTAATTTTATCCATATTTTATATTTTATAATTTTGATTTATTGTCGACAAACTTGGTAGTTTGACACAATAAATTATTTATATCTTAATATAAAGTATGGTAAAATAGTATTTTGATTTATAGTGGACAAGTTAAATTTTAGCAAACTGAATACTTAATCCATAATAAAATTAATGGGAAAAAATTGTAATTTATACAATTAATCTTTTGGGTAATAAAATAAAAATAAAAAATATTAAATTGTATATATTACTAAGGGTGCATCCATTACCCTAACTAATTTAATTTCATAATTTCACTTAAATTAAGTTTCATATATTTAAATTCTATTTTCGTTTCTTAGATAAATTAAAATAAAATTTTTCTCTGTAGATCGACCTCGGATTCACAGAGGTATACTATAACTAGACACTCTTACACCTGAGAGTAAATTAAACATTTTTTAGTCGTGTCACAAATTATTTAGAAAAAATAGGAGAGAGATTACATGTTGAAATAATTAATTGATTCTAGACTATGACCTATACATGTAATTGGATTAGATTCTTCATCTTCTTCTTTTTCAATAAAATTTTATGTTTATAAAAATTATATGTTATCTATAAAAATTTGATTAGTATTACTTAATTAATTTAGCAAACTCTTAGAGCAAAAGTTTTAAAAGATGAGGAAAATGCCACTTAGGTCATAGCCTAAAATCAAAAGCAACCTCTTAAGAAAAATTAAGGAAGGAGTTAGAGTCTTGTAATTTTAAGACTCGTATATTTCCTCCTATTTATGAATACTAGTAGATTTTTTTTACAAATATAGGTAAAGGATAGATATGTCATCCATATTAAATAGTAGAAATTTAAATTGTAATGCAATAAAATCAATTTAAATTAGTTTCATTATATTTTTTATTGTACATATCATAGATATACTTGTGATGATGCTGATACCAAATTTAGAAAAGCTAAGAAGATACAATATAAATTAGTTGAAATTGAGGAATCATACATATAGTAGTTTATGCTTTTGATTTGTACACCAAAACTTAAAATCATTGCGTCTAAAGTTTAACCATTAATCACTGAAATGCTACAAGTATAAATTGTAAACAGTGAAAAATAAAACAAAATAGAAAGAAAATAATATAAACATGTTAATTTGAGAAACATGAATCTCGAAATGGATATTGTTGGCACTTCAAGAGACCAACACCTCCAACTAGCATTACCGTCAATAACAAACATACTAGAATATTATTTGGCAACTATAAGTTGTAATTTAAAGGTATTGGCCTTTGAAGTGCCAATAATACTTAGCAAAAGACTTATGGCAGGCTAGTACCATTTTTTTGGCCTTGTTTTCATTTTGGCTTTGAGAGTACACGTGTAATATATGTTCGGTGGAACAGATTCGAAAAACAAATAATATAGATTCTTTTTTATAGTTATAAAACTGAGAACGTGTCTAATGTGATTTAAGTGAATTGCAAACTAAACTCTAAAATAAATCACAAAACAAAATCTAAGCAATCTTTTTTCTCACAACTAAATCTTATCTCTTTATTACAATATAAACTCATAGCTCTCAGATTGACATTAAAAAGTGTATATTTAATAAGGATAAAATTATCAGTTTTCATTTATTGTGTCAATTAATGCGCTAATTATTCCTAAATTATCTTAACATTCCCCAAAATATATTTTTATGTTAAATTAATTTATAATATGTTAATTTTATATTTTAGATATATTTCAAGAATAAAGAGGAGCTAGAATTGGAAGCGAGAACAAAGAAGAAATATTGGAGCAATTTAGAATGCATTATTAAGGTAATGTAATTAATAAAAAAAATATATTTCAAAAAAATAAAAAATAAAAAAGAGAAAAGGGTGAAAGATGCCCGTGATGGTCAAGTGGCCATTTTGCCACCTGATCATCACACTTCTCAACGTAAAAATGTATTATAAAAATAAAATAAATAATAATAAAATAAATAAAGGAGAATGCATTCCTTGCCTTTTATAGGCAAGGAGATGCAGGCATGAAGGGGGGAGCTGGGGAGAAGAGAATAGGAAAAAGTTGAGGAATTCCTTCTTTCTTTTTTTCTTGTTTTCTTGTTTTCTTGTTTAATTAATCTTCGTGTAATAGATTTCAGAAATTTGTTAAATAAAGTGAGTGTTTTGTTTTCCAATATGAGTGGTTAAATTTTCTAAGCTAAGGTGAAAGGTGAAGCTCAACAATTCAAATTATTGAGTTAATTACTCTCTTAAGTGAGTCTTAAAGTTTATTTTATTTATTTATATTTTTCTTTCTTACTAGTTTCTTTTATGTCATTTTAATTTATAAATATAAATCTCTTCAGATTTATAAGGTATTTTGATATAATGTCGACACTTCAATATAGTTGTGGCACATTACGTACTTAGTCCCATATTTATCACGCTAATGGTTAGTTAAAAAAATTAAATGGCATAATAATTAACTGGTAAAAGAAATGAAAAATACAAAATTTGAGAGAGTGTTATAACCATAATTTGAAATCTGAGAGTGGATCCCATAACCTTAGCATATTTTTATATTGATTCAGATTTATTTCTTTTCCCGCATTAAATTTTCTTGAAGGAGTAATAACACTTTTGAGTCGTGTCATTCTCTCTCAATGCCAAAAGTTAGCTTATGTTATACATGTTTTTTTAGTTGTTGCTTTGTCTCTACTACTGCTCCATTTCTACTGTTACTTTATCTTTACTACTGTTGCTTCTGCTCTACCTCTATTTATTAGATTTTGTTCTGCTAAAGAATGAGTTAAAAAAATTTACAAGAGTTTGGTCTTAGTTTGAATCAATTATTAATGCTAATAATAAATTATTTATGATATGTTTGTGTATGTGTTAGTTAAACAATTACTTTTCAACTATAAGTATGGCTTAAATGTTTACCTTTTAACTATAAAAATCGCTTAAATTTTTAGTAAAAATTATTTCTGAAAGTGGTAGTACCGAACAAAAATTGTTATTTTCAATTTATGTCTTAAATTTTTAGTAAAAAATGTTTCTAAGAATGGTACTACCAAACACAAATTACTGTTTTCAATTTTTAACTTAAATTTTTAGTAAAAATTGTTTCTAAGAATAGTACTACTGAACACAAATTAATGTTTTTAATTTTAAAATATGGGATACATACAATGATATAATGAATCCCTGTAATTCAATACATGACATTTAATGAGAAAATTAACCAATGATAATTTGATTGCATTATGGCATAATAGATTGGTTTATATCTCCAGAAGAAGAATAGAAAGACTTGCATTAAAAAAATTCTCAATCTCATAGATTTTAAAGATTTTGATATTCATGTTAGTTGTATAAAAGGGAAACAATCTAATAAAAGGAGATTTAAAGATAACAACACTTTGAACGTCTTAGAACTCACATATGGATATTTGTGGATTATTCTCTATGGTTACTTACAATGTGCAACATTATTTTATGACGTTTATAGACTATTTTTCTTGATATGGCTATATATATCCCCTCCATTAAAAGTCACAATTGTTGGATGTATTCAAAAATTTTAAGGTGGAAGTTAAGAATCAACTCAGCAAAGGAATAAAAAACATTAGATCTAACCATGGTGGCAAGTACTATAGCAGATATGACGATTTATGTGAACAATGTCTAAGATCATTTGCTAAGTTTCTAGTGGAATGTGGTATTGTCCCACAATACAGTATGCCGAGTTCACCACAATATGGTGTTACTAAAAGATGAAACAAGATGCTTAAGTATATGGAAAGGAGTATGATTTATCATTCTTCTTTACTAGAATCACTCTAGGAAGAAGCACTTAAGACAACAGCATATCTCTTTAAGAAGGTCCCAACAAAAGTGACAACCAAAACCCTTTACGAACTTTAGATGGATAAAAAGTCTAGTCTAAAGCACTAGTATTTTTGGGGATGTTTAGCTCAAGCAAGGCTCATAGGCCTAATGAAAAGAAATTGGACTCAAGTACAGTAAGTTGCTATTTTATTGGATACTCTAAAAGGCCGAGGAGCTACAAGTTTTATAATCCTACTATTGAGTCAATTTTCAAGTCAGGAAATGGCCAGTTCTTTGTAGATGTCGAGTTTCTGAAAGGGGAGAAGGGGGAGGGATACAACTAGAGACTTTGTCTTTGAAGAAAAATATGTTGATATTCACATAGTAATTGGCGTTGATCAAGATCTTATTCTTGATCTTATGCAAGACACAATAGATCAAGACGATATTGGAAAACCTCTCATACAAGAAATTATTCCAGAGGAACAAACTCTACCACTTGAAGAACGTATGCTACTAAGGAGATATGTAGTGTCAAATAACTATATTGTATTTCTCTAAGAACATTAAGGGGATATTGGAGTGATGGAAGATGATCCAATCAATTTTCATCAAGCTATGCAAAGTTCTAACAATCTTATAAGTAGATTAATGCCATAAATAAGGAAATGAAGTCTATAAAAGATAATGACTTATGGGATCTTGTCCCATTGCTAGAAGACGCGAAACATATTGGTTGCAAATAGCTATTTAAGACCAAAAGGGATTCGAAAGGCGACGTCAAGAGGTACAAGATGCATCTTGCCATAAAAGGCTTTACATGGAAAAAAGTCATTGACTATAAAGAGAGTTTCTCTAGTTTCTTGAAAGACTCTTTTATGATGATAATGGCATCGGTGATATATTTTAATTTTTAGCTACATTAAATGGATTTAAAGACAGCATTTCTAAATGGTAATATTGATGAGATGATCTATATAGTGCAACCAAAAAAATTTTATGTTAGAAGACTCAAAGAATATAGTTTGCAAATTTAAGAAATCCATCTATGGACTCAAGAAAGCATCTCGACAATAGTATTTCAAGTTTGATCAAGCAATCATCCCATTTGATTTTAAGATGAATTTGATCGATGATTGCATATTAGTAAGTTCTATAAGAGAAAGTATATTTTTTGGTTTTGTATATTAATGACAGTTTTCTTGCTAGCAATGATATAAGCTTGTTGCATAAAATTAAGAAATTTTCATTTAATAATTTTGAAATGAAAGATTATAGTAATGTCTCTTTTGTAATAAACATATAGATACATTGGGATCACTCTTGGAGTATTCTATGACTCATAAAAGAGCTATAATGAAAGGTTCTCAAGAGATATGGCATGCAAGATTCCAAACGAGGTGATACTCCTATGGCTAAAGGACATAAGTTTAGTATCAATCGATGCCTTAAGAATGATTTTGAGGGAAAAATGCAAAAGATTTCTTATGCACCAGCTATTAGAAGTATGATGTTTGCTTATGTTTGTACGCAACCAAATATTGTGTATGTTACCCATATTTTGGCTCATATTTAAGTAATCTAGTAGTAGACCATAGGAAAGCAACCAAACGGGTCTTAAAGCACTTATAGAGAACGAAACGCTACATGCTCACATATCGCAGGTCAAATTAGCTTGAGATCATTGGGTATATTGATTTTAATTTTACTAGATCCCAAGATAGTATGAAGTCTATGTCGGGCTACATCTATTTACTAGCTGGGGTTGTCGTCTCTTAGAAGACTGCTAAATAGTCTCTCATAGCCTCTTCTACAATGGCACATGTTATGAAACATCCAATAATAGAATATGACTACGAAATTTTGTCACAAAACTATGCATAGTAGATGGTATTGATAGACCACTCAAGTTATTTTGTGACAATAAATCAACAATCTTATATTCCAATAACAATAGGAGCTTGACAAAGTCAAAGCATATAGAAATGAAGTTCCTAGTTGTTAAATAAAAAGTTTAGACTGAATACTTGTCTATAAAGCACTTCGGCACAAACTTCATAGTTGCGATTCGTTTACTAAGGGATTGCCACCCAAAACTTTTCATGAACACACTACTCATATGGGTGTCGCATTATTATAGGATATTCAATTTTAGTGGGAGTTTGTGATTTTACATTTTCTTTTATTATAGATATTTGTCAGTTATTTTGGTTATGGATATTTGTGGTTATTTTCAGAAGAAATTAGTTTTTGGTTTGTTCACACCAATTTTGGTATGATTTGATCTCACTAAGGTTTAAAGTGAATATAACGCATGTTAAGATCATATTGTGTAAGATTTCCATGCTATACATCCACATTATAATTCATGTCATACATCCACATTATAATTCATGTCATTTAATTGTATTGTTGTAGTGACCATTAATGAGTCGAGTTATGACAGTTGTAACAAAGGCCACTTTGATCTTATGTTGATATGATTAATGGACCAAATTGGTTATAAATACATTTCAATAATGATAGTAAGATTGAGCTCATATGGTTATTTTTGCAAAGCATGATTATAAGGTTACACGGATAGCTTAGATGAAAGATTGTTGGGTCCTTAGTCCAACGTTAGGCTTATATGTGAATAATTATGTGTCGCGAATTTTCATAAAAGATTAAGCTCAATTAAAAGTGATCTATTAATATTTGAAATAATTTGACCTTTCATGTATCTGATAGAGTGTGTGCCCTTAATGTATAGATATTTAAAAATAATTTTTATTTCTATGATAGGTTGAAATAAAAACACGTAAAGATAATAGAAAAAGTTATCTATATAAGTGGTTATGGCTCCAGATCATAAGCATCATTCTATTATTTTCTGACATCTTATCATCAGATATATATATATGATTCTCTAGGAAAACTCGTTGATTTGGAAGGCAAATCGCGAGGCTTGCATTATAAATTCAAGTGCGCTTCTGCATAATCTGTTAATGATTCTTGGTGATATAACATGAATGTTCCTAGGATTTAGGTGACAGTTTTTATCAAAAGATTATTTTCTAATAGGGTTAATTGCTTTGGTTGACATATGTTTTGAAAATTTTCAAAAAGATAATAATTTTTTAAAAATACTCAAGCGGGTGATAATCCATTAAATTTGCCGTTAACTTCAACAAAAGTAATAAATTAATTTTTGTCCCTACAATTAACTAGAAAATGACATTATTACCCTTAAAATTTGTTAAAAATAACATTTCTACCCCTACAATTAGTTACAAATGATATTTCTACTCTTACTTAATTATTATTTTTTATATAGAAAAGTATTTAAAAAATTAAATCTAAGTCTAATTAATAGGTTTTTTTTTGTTAAATCAAACAAATTTTTTTAAAAAAAATTCTTGTTGAATCAAATTGATTTGTGAATATAAAGACGCAAAACTTTAATTATTCGTAAAGCACTATATAAATCTAATATTTTTATCTCTTTGGCTTTATAAAAGAAAAAATATTTATTTTATCCAAATTTACCCTCAGCTGATTAAAGTTAACGGAATGTCACCCACTCAAGTATTTTTAAAACATGTGTTATCTTTCTAAAATTTGTCAAAATATGTGCCAGCCAAGGGTAATTAACCCTTTCTAATTATCTAAACTCACAGATCTTTCTCTGTCTCTGTGCCAAAAATCAGCTCATGTTATACACGTTCTTGTTGTTGCTATTGCTCTACTTTGTTTGTTAGATTTTGTTGTGCTATGACAGAATGGGTTACAAAAATTTACAAGAGTTTGGTCTTAGTTTGAATTGGTCATTTTGTAGTAGAATTTTTTTAATATTAATGCTAAATTATTTATGGTATGTTTGTGTATGTAGTAGTTAAACAATTGCTTTTTAACTATAAATATGACTTCTTATCAGTCGAGCAATCGACCAAAAATTACTTCGGAGAGATGGTTTGAATCAGAATAACTATAGAGATTGACAAGTTATATCAAACAACTTGAGCAACCTCTCCCAAGATTACTAGATCAGATTTCCAAGATTAATTAAAGATGATCTGAACTCGCAATGATTAAGAACAACTTAAAAAAACAATGAATTAACAAGAATCAATTAGAGAAAACCACAAAAACACAAGAATAAATTCAGACTTAGCAAGTTACGTGGTTTAGTCAATTCAACATTGACCTACATCCACGGAGAAACAAATTGATCAGCTTTGTTAATTGAAACAAGTATCCTTTACACTCAGAGTTACAGAGCCAAGCTCAAGGAACAAGAAACCTCTCTCCTCAAAAGCTTTCTCTCTCCTAAATCCTCTAGAATCCTCTGTGTTTGTTACACCAGAATCAGCTTCAGCTCTCGTTGTTATAACTGTTGGGGAAAATCAGTTTTTAAATTTAATAAAACTTTTTAGGATTGAATCTCATATAATATATAAGAATTCGTATTCTAGAAATCGTACCTTGAAAATCTGAGAAGATAAACAATCTTCGCTTTTTCCGCTGAAGTGAATTAGGCTCCCAGATTACGATCCGTCACCACCACGCTTGTTAGATCACGATCCGTCACCAATGATCTTCCAGGTTATGACTCATGTTTGATCTGTACTTGACGTGTGTGTGCCTTTATCACTACCAATAGTAACTAGCAGAAGAAAATTTTTCTCTCAAGATCAGAGAGAAAAAATCTTTTTCTCGAATCTGTATAAAGTAGCTATATCCTTTTCTATAGAGAAAATAAGCCTTTTTATATCCCCCTTTAGTGAAACCGTAGGCTCCAAAAATAAAAGACACGTTACTTGCTTTTTCCTATAGGGGGCCACCTTGTAAAATAACATAAAGCCCCTTACACATAAGCATATTGATGGAGCCTCCCATTAAATAATATATTTAGGCTTTTGACCCAAATTACTAGTTATCTTACTTATTAATCCAATAGTGGTGCAGTCAATTAAATAAGCTAACCCGGGGATCAATTGGGTACATACAATAATAACTACAATAATTAGGCATGTAATTAAACAAGCCCAATTATTTAATTCCAAATCTACTCCACTAAAAGATTGGAACTGACCTCCATAATTGTATGGTATCTAGTATAGTGTTCTCGAATAATAACTCGACCCATGCCACATTAATTTCTTTACTGCATAATCCTTTGTACCACATCATTAATTAAATCGATATCTCAACTGTTCAATCGATTTAATTACATCTTGTTCCTTGATACTTACTGGTTTTCTCTAATGATAATTTTCAACATACTAAATATGTTGACACACTCTGACCAGAGAATTCTATGATCAAGTGCTGAAAACCCATTAAGAGATGTGTCGTACAAATTCTATATTGTTAATCTATAACTCCAATACTCATAATTGCCTCCACCAAGATACCGAGTAATCTTGACTACAAGTGTGTGTCGTGCCCATTGGTAACTCAAATGGAATAACAATTACAATCATGAAATCATAACTAACTCAAGATTAAGATTACAGTAAAATCAATGCCTATGAGATTTAATAAGTCTGACAGTCACTTCAAGGTTAATTAAATCTTATCTATGATTCTGTTCAATGTAGTCGTCTTTACATCAATAAATTCATACATGATTAAGACAAATCATTCAATAAATTTATTACAGTCTATACTTAAATAAAGTGTCCAACTTTATTTATCAACTGCGAATATAATTTATTTAATCATAAGAGAATTTGTATTTATGTCTTCTGTGAATGCACATGGTGATCACATAAATACATATAATATGATCAAATGGACTTTACTCAAAATATTAATGCAATTAAGATACTTGAATAAAATACATCATTTATTTTATTAATCAGAAAAATTATTTATTATAATTAAATAAACACATATATTTTTAAAGAGTACATTTTTCCAACAATAATAACCCAGAATCCACCCTAGCAACGCACGTGAGCAGCAAGTGTTATTAACGGCTTTTAACAGCCTTGACACGTCAATTAAAAACCCATGTGCAATGCTCGTGACTTTTATAATCAAAACGGTATAACCTTGGGTCGTTTAAAGAAGTGATATAACGACTTAATGAAACGCAGCTTTCTGTGCCGTTCTGCTTTACCATCAGATACCAAAACGCAATGCTTCCTGTCGTTTGCATTAGTCTTTTGATTTGTTTCATTCTGGTCCAACAATAACCTTTATCATCTCTTGTCTTCTCTTTGCAGATGACAACCTCATTTTCTCAAGAGCGACAGTTGAAGAATGCTCCCATCTGAAATCAATATTTGATCTGTACACAGCAGCTTTGGGCCAATTTTTTAATATGGACAAATCTTCAATGTTTTTTAGCCCGAATATTCCCCAGCACCCCATTGATGAGATAAAAACCCTTTTCAACCTTCAGGTGGTATCCTCCCATTAACGGTATTTGGGACTCCCTTCTATTGTTGGCCGAAGTAAAACTGCTTTTTTCAACATAATCAAGAACAGAGTGTTGAGCAAATTAAATCACTAGAAGTCTCAATTGTTTTCTTGTGGAGGCCAAGAAGTGTTAATCAAGGCAATGATTCAAGCAACCCCTACTTACGCAATAAGTGTATTTAGATTACCTCAGGGACTGTGTGAGGATATTCAGCGGCTCATTAAAAGATTCTGGTGGGGCACCAAACATAAATCAAAAGGCATGCACTCGCTTTCATGGAAAAATGTATGCGCAACAAAGAAGGAATGAGGAATGGGTTTTCAGGATTTAGCTTCTTTTAACCAAGTTCTGCTTAGTAGACTGAGTTGGCGAATTTTACAAGATGCGGATTCACTAATGGCCAAAACTTTAAAAGCTAGATACTTCCCTAACTCTGATATTCTTAGTAGCAAAATGAGTTACAATTCTTCGTTCTTATGGAAGAGTCTTTTATGGGGTAGGAACTTGTGAAAGTTGGATTGTGTTGGCGTATAGGCGATGGCAAAAATATTTACGTGCACAGAGATAATTGGATTCCTAAACCAGTGTCTTTCCAACTTGTTTCCCCAAAAACCTTAAATATGGATACCAAGGTAGCAGAGCTTATTAATAGCAATGAGACTTGGAACATTCCCCTTATTCAGAACCATTTTCTGCCGCAAGATGCTGAAACGATTACTCACATCCCTCATCCATGCCCCAATCAAGTGTATTGGTTCTATGACAAACGAGGGGTATATACTGCCAAAAGTGGGTATCAATTGGCTTTGCGCTTGAACCATCATCAAGGTCCCTCCACTTCATCGTCATCTCAAGCGTGGTGGGAATTCATTTGGTCCCTTTCTATCCCACCTAAAATGTGAATTTTTCTTTGGTGAGCTCTACTCGACATCCTTCCAACCTCACATAACTTATTTAAAAGACAAGTAATACATTCTTAATGAAAGGGTGAATGACATGTCCAGCGTAGTGTTTTAGGCATAATTTGTTATTGAGAGCTACCAACTCGCACAGCACTCTCCTATAGCAAGGGGTTCTCCCACTCAAAACCAAAGAGACGAACAATGGGCTGCTCCACCAGACCATTTGTACAAGCTCAATACAGATGCATCCATTAAATCGTCAAAAGGCATTTGTGGTCTTGGGGCTATCATTAGAAACGCAAGAGGGGAAGTTATGGCAACTTTAGTAAGTACAAGGCTTTTTTCCAAGGATGTGGAATTCGCAAAAGCAGGTGTCATCTTCTAGGGGGTCAGGATAGCAATTGATTTGAACCTCATGCCTTTGATTGTCGAACTTGATTCGCTCACTATTGTCAGTTTGTTTAACGGAAGCTTGCATAGCAGCAAGGAGATTGGTTGGCTGGTATCGGAGATCATTGGAGTAATGGCTAATAGATATCGCATCATAGTGAAACACGTGCCAAGATCAATCTAGTGGCTCACAATCGAGTTAAAACTGGCTTTTTTCCTTCCCAGACGGATACCCTTGGATTAAAGATCCTCGCATAGAAATTGTCAGTTTATTGTAACGTTTTTTTGTCCTTTTAATATATAACTAGTTTCCCTTAAAGAAATATATATATAAGTATGACTTGCATGTTTACTTTAATTATAAATGTGGCTTAAAATTTTAGTAAAAATTATTTCTGAAAATAACACTAACAAGTATAAATTATTATTATCAATTTTAAAATATAAGATATATAGAATGATATCAGATATATACTTAAATTTAAATAAAACAATGACAAATATTTATTTCATTTTATTTGTTTCATATCGTTTATTTTTATTTTATTTTATTTTTCTAGACAATTTATGTCTCTCGAACACGCAATTTGCAGCATTAAACAAGTATGAGGTTTAATGAACACTGGAGTCTCATAACGGGCCGGTATGCCTTATTGACTTAATTTGTTCTTTTACCCACGTCTTGTTACATTGTTACTGTTTGTGTCCGTTCCATCATCATCAGATCTCTGTTTTTATTAGTATTTTAAATATTTTTCGAATCAATAGATATAAAGTAATACTCAGATCTCTGAAGCATCTACATTACAAGACAAAAATTCCAATGGAATCTCTTTCGCCGATGCTGATGAGAAAGAGTCTTGCGTGGGGTCAACCTTTTGACAGTGACCCCTGCGTGCAGGTCATAATTAAGAAAGACACCGGTCATTAATTTAATTTTCTCATTTTCACGTGTGTGTTCAGCCTTCTCCAAGACAAATACACCTTTAGCTCACTACCGCTAGATGTCACTGACAACAGCAATCACAACCGTACATTCAACATCCCAGTCTCGCCAAGTTGTGATTATGCCTGCATATGATCTTGACAGTGTTGACACTATTTACCATACTTTCAAAGTCGCCAATAATTTTCAAATTTCTTGCTCTGGACTATTTTGTTCCTGGATTATTTGAAATACTCTTTCAGCTCAGTCATAATTTATATGAATTTTGTTTTCCGCTTAATTGTAAATTATCTCCCCATGAATTTGCTATCGTTAAATTGTATCTTTTACTTTTAAAAATTTTAATTTACTTTTTTTTTCATTAAGAAATAAAAAAAATTATCAACTCACCCCATTTTTTTCTTTATTCATAAAAGTAATTTGAGATTTTTAAAAATAAATGGAACAATTTAAAGGTAATAGAGAATAAACCAAAATTTATTTTTAGAAAATTATCATTGCACTATTTTTCTTTTTCTTCTATTCATCCAACCACCACAAAAGTCTAATATGTTTTTTTACGTTTCTTTTTTTAAATTTGTATTAATTAACTACATTTACTCTAATATCAAGTTAAATAATTAAAATAAAATGATAATTTTACCCCTAAATAAATTAAAAGACTATTTTATTTTATAAAAATTTTAAAAATAAAAAATTATAATTATAAAAATGCACCCAAATTTAAAATAACAAATCCAAAAAAGAGATGCTTAGTTGATTTTTATTAAATTTAGATTTTATAAAATTTTAATAATTATTTTTATTAAAAATTTATAATTTTACAAAATTTTAATAAAAAATAACTGAATTTATTTATTAAAAAATAAATTTCAAAATTTTAATAAAAATAACTGAATTTATTTATTAAAAATAAATTCCAAAATTTTAATAATTTAGGAGATTTTTATTAAATCCCAAAATTTTGTAATTATTTTTATAATTATAATTTTTTATTAAAATAATTTTTATTAAAAATAAAAAATTCTAATTTTTGGATTTATTTCTTTATTAAATGTAGGGGTATTTTTCTAATTATAATTTTTATTTTTAAATTTTTTATAAGATAAAATAATCTTTTAGTTTATTTAGAGATAAAATTATTATTTTGTTTAAATTATTTAACAAATTAGTATGAAAGTGACTAATTGATACAAATTTCAAAAAAAAAAAATGGTAAAAAACATATTAAAATTTTGTGGTAGTTGGATGAGCATAAAATATAAAAAAAAATGGTATAATGATAATTTCTCTTGATTCTTTCTAGTATTCTTTGGTCACTATCGAGATCACGAATTATGTTCATTGTACATGATGATGCCAGTGCAATTTATATAGGAAAAATAAAAGATCAATGATGGTGAACTCTTCGAACCCACAAAATAAAAAAAATGCAAAAGAAAAGGAGAAAATAACAAATTACACTTGATGGGATTTATTTTCAGGACAACAAGCATTTTCCGAATTTAAATCATTTGACAGAATTCGGTGACCAACTCTGCTCATGATTATCATATTTTTTTGGCCAGTATTGGTTTCCCAGGAAGTTACGCTAGATATATATAATCGCCGGTTTCAGAGACCTTGGAAAAACGGACAAAAACTATTGAATGAGAGCAAAAAATAGTAACAGAGAGTGCAAATTGATGCAGAGTCATGAGGCACCAATTTGGGCAACAGAGTGATTCCCTTTCCCATGTGAATTCTCTCATCTTTTTCGCTTTGCGATACAGACAGCCCATCCCCCACTCAACCCCTTCTCTCTCTGACAGCCTCGAGCACTGAGCAAAAATTTTCTCATTTTTTTCACATTACATGAGAGAGAAAGAAGGAGACCATTATTTCTTATTTTATTTAGGTTTTCACGAAGTACGTTCAGGAAATTTCACCAAATATCGACGTCACGTGACCCGTCCGATTAAGATGAAGATTGCATAAAATAAATGTTGACCTAAGTTGACGTATATATTCAGTATATGTGCTTTTCGAAAGAATGGACTAGTAGGAAAACTTGATCTAAGTTAAGATGATTAGTATTTTTGTCTATTAAGTGTAGTCATTTTCTCTTTTAACGCTATAATAGGTGATTTGAGATAATTGTTTGGTGTTTTAAACAGAGTTAATAATATTGGATTTTGGTTTGAAGTTTTTATCAAGAGGAGAAGTACAATAATCTTGTATTGTACTAAATTTTATTGTTTAGCGACTCTTGTTGTTTTTTTTTTTCTTTCGAGAAATTTATCTTTTTTTATTAAATTTAAATATAATATTAATGTAATTTATGTTTAATTCTTTATATTTTTTACCACACATACACACGCGTGTATGTATATATTAATATATATTAAAAATTAATTAATTTTATATTTTTATCTAATAACTACCGATTATATCTTTTAAAAAAAATAACTAAAAGATCAATTGAGTTTGGCTTTGAATTTTTAACATTTGAAAAAAAAGAAAAACTTGGCTAAGCAAATTTTCGGAAAATATATTAGTTTTTTTTATCATTCTTTTGGTAATTCAGATTTACAACTGGAAGCACTAAAATTTAAATTCATTCACTAGGCCGACATTTCAACTTTTCTATACTTTTCACGAAAAAAAAAAAAACTACTTCTAACCCTAGTAAATTGCTTACTGCCCGTTACTTGTGGTCTATAAAAGCTCTATTATGGTTAAGGCTTTTCGCTGATAGATAAGAGTCCGCTGTCCCCTGTTCACACACTCTCCTCTCACTCACTGCCTTCAAAAACTTCTGCTTTTAGCTGAGTTTCAGCCATGGCAGCAACAATGGTGCTTAGATCTCTGCTCGCTCTCTTGCTCACCACCATTGTCCTCTTCTCTCAAAATATCAAAGGTACTTGATTAATTATCATTCGTGTTTATAAATGTGTATATATTTGTTTTTTTTCTCCTGTTAATAAAAAGCTAATTTTTTTTATTCCATGTCATCATGTGTTTCAGCTACAACAATCACATTATTCAACAAATGCGAGCACCCAGTTTGGCCAGGAATACAAGCGAGCGCAGGCAAGCCACTGCTGGCACGTGGCGGCTTCAAGCTCCCACCAAACAAGGCCTACACCATACGCCTACCGCCCCTCTGGTCCGGGCGCTTCTGGGGTCGCCATGGATGCAGGTTCGACGCCTCAGGCCGGGGCCGCTGCGCCACCGGGGACTGCGGCGGATCGCTCTTCTGCAATGGCATAGGCGGCAGCCCGCCGGCCACTCTCGCCGAAATCACGCTGGGGCAGCAGCAGGACTTCTACGACGTGAGCCTGGTCGATGGGTACAACATCGCCATGTCGATTTTGCCCATCAGAGGCTCCGGGAAATGCAGTTACGCTGGGTGTGTGAGTGACCTAAACTTGATGTGTCCCGCAGGGCTACAAGTGAGGTCCAACAGCAGAGTGGTGGCCTGCAAAAGTGCTTGTTTCGCTTTCAACTCGCCCAGGTATTGCTGCACTGGGAGCTTTGGGAATCCTCAATCCTGCAAGCCCACTGCTTACTCCAGGATTTTCAAGGCCGCTTGTCCCAGAGCTTATAGCTATGCTTATGATGATCCCACTAGTATTGCTACTTGCACCGGCAGCAACTACTTGCTCACTTTCTGCCCCCGCCATCGCCGTTAGATTTTTATACCCATAATCTGCTACTACTACTACATACACTATCAAGTTCATTTGTAATAGATAAGATTACTATTATTATATCGTATGTTATGTTCTGTTTACTAGTAATAATATTATGGTATGGGGTTTGTTTGTGTCAGATGATAATGATGAATTGACCATTATTATTAGTTAATGCAAATTATTAATTATTAACTCTTACTATTTGAGTTGTTGAATGGAAAATAATTAAGTTTGAAACTTGGCAAGCGGCGAAAAGAAAGAAAGGCTATCGATAGTACATTGGACTTCTCGGTATTCAATAAATTGAAAGTGGGACATGTCGTGGGTGGTGGCGGACAGCTAATGGTAATAAATCTGTTTAATTTCTTTTTTTTTTCCGTTTTAAATCGTATATGGGAAACTAAAAGGTTTTTACTCAAAAGTTTTCAAATAAAAGATATGTTTGTTTTAAATCTGATAAAAATATTCTACAAAGAAAATTTTATAAAACCAAAAATTTTGAATAGGACATTTTTTTTTTATACGTAGAGTTTTTATAAAAATTTTCAAAGCAAGCAATCCGAAACATACACTGAACTAACTTCCACCATTTTAAAAGAGTGATCGATCGAAGCTAGATTAACAGGAAATTTGAGCTTGTAAGCCATTCTGCAACCACTTTTCATATTGTATAATTAGTACTTTTGCTATAACGCCATAGCAGTTGGTCATCCTTAGCGGACTTGACGATGCATAAAGATTTAAAGATAGATGAATCACAAGTTTCATAATAACAAAGTTTTATTAAATAAGTTTAAATTAAAACTAAAATTTTGAGTCTTTTTATATAATTTTAAATATCATGAATTTATTAAAATTGATAAATATAAATTATTATTTAACAATGAAATTTTACTAATTAAAATAAAAAAAAGTAAAACAAAGAGTGTCTAAATCCGATTTTGAAAAAAAATAAAAATCCTCAAAGAAACAAAAAAATTGAAAAATATTTTAAAATTAGAAAACAACTAAAAAAGATGTGGAATTTTTTACTCGATCACAATGTATAATGGCTCAACGACTCTAAGTTTGGTTCATCTCGTCGCAAGGTTCAAAATGGTATATTATACGTCAAAAACAAACTCTCATAGTCTAATTTATGCCCTTCGGAAGATATCATACTCATAATACATAACCATCCTACATAATGACTTTGGCATGAGAATAGAAAATTTTGAAAAATTAAAAAAATTATCATTTAAAATTTATAATTACAAAATTTAACATCTTGAATTTTGAATTTTGAAGTTTATTCAATTTTATCTTTAAGTGCAATGTGTTTGTGTGTGCGAAGTATTCTTTCTAATTAAAGGTCTATATGTTCAAGATTAGGTAATAATGACCTACGACCATGCATACAAAGAAAATAAAAATGAGAATAAAATAAATAAAAATAAAGAAGAAGAGAAATTACGATACTAAATTTATTACGCTGTTACAATCTTTCTATGAACACACAAAAAAATACGTGAAATAAAATAAATTAACAAGATAAATGAAAAATTACAAAAAAAATAACTTGAAAATTAAATTGCAGAAATTTAAAGAAGAGAAAAAGAAATTCTTACCTAAAAATGTAAATTCACTTCTTTTTTTTTAAAAAAATTACAAGGAAACAACTAAAATAATAATAATAATAAATTATTTAAAAAAATTAATTCTACAAATTAAAATACTTACCTCCCTGACAACGGCGCCAAAAACTTGTTCATGAAAATTTTGTTGAACTCACAAGCACACGAATCTATTGTAAAATAAATCAATGGTGTTGAGTGTCGATCCCACGAGCAGGTGGATTTTAATTGTATGTAGAATTAATTTTGTAAGTGGGTGGTTGGATTTGTGGGGAAATTGATTTAAAGGATGCTAGAATTTAAATT